>JALIGU010000003.1:8610927-11408396 GCA_023053565.1 Aquilegia eximia
CAACATGAGAATGCTAAAAGGGTATAAGAATATCGAAGAAATGATGAAGGCAAATATATGGGGGAACCGTGTGTCCTTTGTAACTGTACCAGTACCCTGTATGAACGGAGAAAAGAATGTCGATCCTCTGTATTTTGTCACAAAGGCAAAGGAAATCATGAAAAGAAAGAAGAACTCATTTTTCACTTATCTGACAAATCCATTTATCAAAATGTTGACTATCATTAGTGGATCAAAGGTAAGAGATCAACTAAATATTTTATACTTCCAATTTAATTGTTTTATGTACTCACACAAGTCACAAAACTTGTTGTGTAGTATCTTTCTAGGTACGTGCATACAAATTTAAAGAATACAACCGCCATGGTCTCAAATTTAATTGGTCCATATGAGAAAATGGCGATGGCAGGTCATCCAGTCAGTTCTTGTTACTTCATCGTGGCAGGCCTACCCCAGGTAAAACTCGAACTTCAGGAACTGTCAAGTTTCAGATGATACACAGAAAGCCAGAAACTGTGTGTTTCAAAAAATGGACATTTGAAATATAGGACATTTGTGTTCTTTTCAACTGCAAATGATATATATGGATGAACTGTTTTTTTAAATATCATCTTCAAATTATTTTTATGGATGCAGAGTCTTACTTTCACTACAGCGTCGTGGATGGGACAACTAAGGCTAACCGCAAAAATGGAAAAGAATTTTATTGATTCCCAACTTTTTTATTCATGCATGAAGGAAGCTTTTGAAAACATTTTTCAGGCAGCTTGTGGTGGTGAAATAGTTCTTGAAGTGAGCTAATCTGGTTGAGAACACTCATTCCATGTGGAAGAATGTTCTAATTTTCAGATTAATGGCTGCTGATATAATTTATCCTGGCATCATCTTGATGGCAATGTATTCCTAATTTCTTGTATGAATTTTACTTTTCTTAAAACTTGTAGCTCGCACTTGGGCTTTTATTTATTTGTTTTTGGAATACTAAATTACGTGGGAGATGGATGCTGAATAGTTGCAGAATATGGTGAAACTGTAAAGGAAGAAAGCAGAAAAATTAGTGAGGTCGATCTGGAGTCTCATACAGTAGTGTCTTACTTGAAATCCTGGTTGTTAATCTATTCGCTTAGGAGCAATAGAGATTATATCCACAAGTTGATTCTGTTCGTAAATAGCTAGCTGCATTAGGATGTTCCAGGGATGGTGCAACTGTAAGTAAGGACAAAGGGAATTCTGATAGTACACAGAAGAGATGGCAGGCCAGGCTTGAGAGTGGTTCAGTTTAGTGAAACTCTGTTTTTTGTTTGGTTATTTTTTTTTTTTTTTTTTTGCCTCTTTTTTAACCTGAGGATGCCTTAGCACATGCTGTTCAGGATGTATTTTTGGGGATATTTTAGATTAATACAAATTCACCTTTTAATCTTTTATCAAAAAAAAAAAAAAAAAAATGTAATGGCTGAGCAATGCTTTGGCAGAGTTGGCTAGCTATTACCAGTTAGAAAATGGAATGATGGATAGTACAAGAATAAGAAAGACTTACTTGTATGCAATCTAACTGATCTTGCCGCCTGCTCCTCATCTTCTCCACAATAGTCTATTGGTCATAGAACTAGTCTCCACATGTGCCTGCATGCTGTTCATTGGTAAATATGCTTAATTAACAACATCAATACTAGTTGACAATATAATCAGCCACCAAGTCCTTAATTGAGCTTCCATATCAACAAACTGGTCAGCTGTGGTATTAGCTTCACTAAAGCAATGAACGACCCTAATTTAATACCTGAATACATATAATGGTAATTTAATATCACATTCACATTAGGGTGGTATCATCACTTTAGTTTTGTTTGTTTTTATTTTTGGATCAATATCACTTTCATGCCGACAAGAGTATCAGCCATTAAGATTTAAGAGTCCTTGCCTAACTAATAAGTTATGTTCAACTGTTCAAGTGCCCTGCTTGTCCTGTAGGAACTCATATTGGTGGATACAACTACCAACTTTTGTTGTTTTAAAAGTGAGGTATGATTTATCATTTTGCGGTGAAAGATGTATCGACGCGCGTATCATTTCATGGGAACAATACAATAACGCTAAGACAGTTAGATGTTAAATACTAAAGATAGTAAATAAATGACTTGTGTACGTAAGTGGCAGAGTGGTAGACAAACCCCATTGCCTAGCATAATTGCAAGTGTAAGTCTAAGAAGGTTAGCACTTAGAAGTTCTGGAAATTCTATTTGCCCAAATTTACAATATCTCAATACTTCTATCATATCCTTAACCTTTTTTCTTCGTAGTGTAGTGGAGTTCGAAACAGTATCTGTCATATACCCAATTACCCATGGGTCTATATCCTCTCAAAACCGGCTTATAAAGTACAGGGTGCCCAAAGGTATACGTACTAACTAGGCCTAAACCAAATATCCAAGCGATGGGGACTATCCAATAGCCCAAACCCCCAAAGTTAGAGGACTGTGTTTGTAAATAATGCCAATTCAATTCACCATCAGTGAGAGGATTGCGTTTGTAAATAATGGCAATTCAATTCACAACCAAGTTACTGGGTGAAGCACTTATACCAGACTCAATGTGGAAGAAAGTGTACTGGAGAGAGAATCCCATCAGTGAGAAACTTGCTTCCTGTGTAGCATGCTTTGCTAACACATCTGCAACATGGCTTGCTTCCCGATAATTCCACCAGATGACTTGTAAATGTGGAACTCTTGCTATGAAGGTCTAAATATCTGCACATAATGTCCGGACTTCAGTAGGGCACGAGAGCTGTTTAGAATTACACATCATGAACTAAGAAACTACAGTCTGCTTCTATAATGACATATATAATCTAGATGTAGTAGAATGATCACTTCACTTGTAAGCCCAATTGAGAAGTTGTAAACTCAACCACCATAGCATTATTACCATGAGGAACTCATGTAGCTGGGCAGGCACCCATGTCATTTATGAATATACATGCTTCACCACTACAGCCATTGTCTCCATCTGAATTCAATTGAGCTGAGCCATCAGTATTAATTTTGATCCAACCAACAGGAAGTTGGGGTCCAATGAATTTGAATTGATTGAGCACTCTTTGTAGCATGTTGTGGTATTCGTGCTGATCACCATCATTCTTTTACAAGCTATCAATGTAGAAGAAGGGTGCAACTGCTTCAGTATAAACTTGGACATATTTTTGTCTTTCCAAATGTGCCGGAGACCAACTCCATCTATTTGTCACAATTCTTGGACAGAGTGAAGAGATTGAGTTTTGGGAAGAACTGATTGAATAAATGTTGTGAAAGATGTATGCTGGCCTTGAACAATCCCTGCCATAGTCCGAAACCATACAAGCTGTGGTACTGGCTTCTCTAAAGCAATGATCAACTCTATTTTGATTACCCTCATCAGTTTCAACCTACTGAACTTCAAATAATTAATACATAATTTTGTCGATGTCGCAAAAGATGACAAAAGTATCACATAGGCCATTAAAAATCCTTGCCCTATGAAGTCATGTGTTCAATTGCCCTACTTGCCTGTAGGATTTCATGCTTTTATCCCCCATATGGAACTCATTTTGGTTGTTATAACTAACAACTACCCAACTTTTGTTGTTTTAATAGTGAGGTATGATTTATCTTTTTTTGGTGAAAGATGTATCATTTCATGGGAACATAACTCTAAGACGTACAGTTAGATGTTCAGTTGCTCTCTGGTTGATTGATGGAGATAACTGATAAGATACTAAAGATAGTAAATAAATGACCAAGTGGCAATGTTAGGTGAACCTCATTGCCTAACATAATTACAAAGTGTACGTAGAAGGTGAGAAACTACAAATAGTGCTAATATAATAATTCAAACAAATCAAACAATTCCCAGAAAGTAAATAACACACAGAAATTTTTAACGTGGTAAAACCCAATATGGGAAACGTCCACAGTTGTCCTCTCGACAACAAATAATCCACTAGATGAAAAGAGATGTACAAACCTATCAACTACCTGCAATCACTGCGAGTTGACACTCCTGGTTATCTCTAACACCTTGACTTCACCAGAGCACCTTGATGTACGCACAAGACACTCGACTTCTTGATGAATACACAAGAAGACTCGAAGCCGAATTCACAATGAAACTTGGAAGATAACAGATTTATGAATTGAGAAAAGGGGGAAGGAAGGGAATTGAGTTCAATAACCAAAAACACTTTCAACACCAAAACCTAAACCAAAACTCCAGAACAAGAGGAATACTGGACGGCCAAAGAACTGACTTGTTCTTTGGAAGAGAAACCCTATTTATACTTAGGGTTGGAGAACACAGAAAATGGGCCGAATTAGAGAAAATCCACATTGGACGTACGTACGTCGATATGACGTTCATACGTCTCCATCCGAAATAACTTGCTGACTGCTTGGACGTACGAACGTCCTAACAAGATACATACGTCCAGACCAAGAACTCTTCTGCTGCCTAACCATACGTACGTACGTCCTATCATGGTACGTACGTTTAACACGATGAAAGTTCTGCTGCCTAACCTGACGTACGTACGTCCTAACAAGGTACGTACGTCCTGAACCAAAAACCATACTTGACACAAGACCCGAAGACAAAGACACTGGATGACACGCGTACAACAAGGTTTTCTTAACAATGAACTCAAGGCGAAATAACCATAGACGACCTATGTCACAAAATTGATGTCAAACAACTTAGAGCCGGTTTCAATCTCCCCTTTTGACATTGATTTTGTGACAAAAACCTATGACTCTAATAGCACTTATAAAACGTGCTTACAAACCCAAACCATGGCATTTATAAAACATGCCTACAAAAACACTCAAGGTAAAACACATACCACATCACCAATTCATGACATCCAACTTGAGCAAAACGCTTTAACCATCAGAGACCGAACGGAAGCAACAAGAAATTCTGAAACAAATCGAGCAACTGAAATTCCTCGAGCAACTCCCCCATACTTCATGAGCTCTAAAGTTTGACACTTGAGCTCCCCCATAACAGTACAACCTCTAAATATCAACACGTTCACTCCCCCATACGTGTAGCATACCTGAAACATGACCCCAAAAATATCCTAACAACAACGAGACAATTGTTAGTAATTAGAGTCATAAATCTCCCCCCCCCCCCCCCCCTTTTTGTCACAACAAGTGAACAAGAGAACCAATTAACAAGAGAAACAATAAGCAAGAAACAAAAATACCAAGTAAAGAAACCAACACCAAACAATCAAGACAAAACAGATAAAAAGAAATAAAACCTATCCAAACTCTTAAAGTTCACGAAAACAACTAATAACCAAACATAGGAATCCATAAACATAAGAAACATTAAAGACAGAACATAAAACTGAAGTTAACGAATTCGAAAGATTCGTTCCCAATGACCTAGAGGAAGCTTGGAGAAGTAAGCTTCCGCACGAGCCGAAGATCTAGTCCAACGAGCTATCACATGATCATCATAATCCTCCAACCATTCACCCGTACAAAATAACTCCTCAATTCTGTTGTCCAAGCCACAGTCGGTGAGAGGAGCAGCAAGTCCTGGAACCTTCGGGTATCCAACCAACTCCAAGATGTGGTTTTGAAGATGTTCCGGCAATCTCTCCCAATGGTTGACATGAACCATGCACGGATTAAGAAAGGGTGGATGAATATAGTCATATCCATGAGGAACACGACAAAAACGACAAACCTTCGAATTGTTTTTGTATTCCATCGCCAAAAACGACACATAACCAACAGTCGGAATAAATACCCTATGAAGTTCAGATTCTGCCATTGAAAATTCTGAAGAACAAAGAGAGAACTAGAAAGAGGTAAGAAGACACAATAGGAATAAAAGAAGATAAAAAACTTCCCTATATATAGGAAAAACAAAAGAAAACCTAACTTGGGCCCAATTAGGAAGGTCCATTACCTAAGTAACAGGAATTTACTGCAAAACAGAAAGCAACTAGAACTAATATCAAAATATCAATATCCAATAACATACTCAACATCTAAGTGTAGAAACAAATACGAGATAGCAAAAGAGTAAGGTAAATGATCAAAAAATACAACGTACTTTCACTTTTTTTTCACTTTATACAATGTACAAAAAATCACGTCAAAACATCAATGTACTTTGAAATTTTTTCCACGTTATACAATCTGTCTAAAACATGCTAACGGACTGCAGACGTGGCTAATATTTATCTACGTGTATTTTTTCTTTTAAAATAAAGTTAAACAACATTTCCAACACATCAAAATGAGGCACATGTTTCTCATGTGATTGACTCCTTCTCTATTTGAACAATTCAATTCAACAAATCTGTAAATCCCTAATTCAAATCCCCAATTCTTCTAACTTTTAATTCTTCATCATCTTCAAATCCCTAATTCAAATCCCCAATTCTTCACCATGTCTTCATCATCTTCTAGTGTTAATTCTTCTCGTTCTTGAAGATAGAATTGGTAGGCAAACTCGATTTAACTTGTTAAATACTGGCCGACTAACTTGTAGATTCGAAATTAGCGTGGGTTTCAATAGAGTATTTCATTGCTTTGAGACTAGCTAATTACTTCAACTATATATAGCTGAATGCCTGAAAGTAGGTGCAGATTTGGATAGAGTCCGTCACTCTGTCTAGTGCCCTATGTTTCATGTCTAATGGAGTTCGACTCCCAAGGTTTACATTACAAGTGCTGCGGTAGTGACAGACAAGTAGGTGAAATCAAAACAAACAAGATTTGGCTTTACCATGAATAAAAGAGAAGTGAAGTCATTAATTTAAGCTGAATCAGTATCAGTATCAGTATCAGATAGTGACCCAAGAGTACAGACAAGTAAGTGAAATCAAGAAAGATAAACTGAGACTTCATTAAGCAGCAGCAATGCCAATTTCCAATTTACGACAAACACATCAATCTCCTTTCTAACCGTTATTGTCGCGTTAAATTCATATGCTGTGGTGGCAGAAAGCAGCTACAACTTTTGCACTCTCACAAGCAGTTCCGGATTCATATTGATATTGTGAATGAGTCATGCAAATTAGTAGTTGTAAACTGATAATAATCATCCTCGTTTCAAAATCATTGGCTGGACTAATAGTGTGTTGATTGTTTGGATCGGTTGGCGTATTCCCAAAACCGCTTCACATGTCAGCAGATGAACATAAATTTAACAGATGTGTTTAATAGGAGAAGGAGCTCCACAGCTGCAAGAACGAGAAGAATTAACACTAGAAGATGATGAATGAAGACATGGTGAAGAATTGGGGATTTGAATTAGGGATTTGAAGATGATGAAGAATTAAAAGTGAGAAGAATTGGGGATTTGAATTAGGGATTTACAGATTTGTTGAATTGAATTTTTCAAATAGAGAAGGAGTCAATCACATGAGAAACATGTGCCTCATTTTGATGTGTTGGAAATGTTGTTTAACTTTATTTTAAAAGAAAAAATACACGTAGATAAATATTAGCCATGTCTGCAGTCCGTTAGCATGTTTTAGACAGATTGTATAACGTGGAAAAAATTTCAAAGTACATTGATGTTTTGACGTGATTTTTTGTACATTGTATAAAGTGAAAAAAAAGTGAAAGTACGTTGTATTTTTTGATCATTTTACCAAAGAGTAACTTTTAAGTACAGAAGTACAGAAAATAAACCCGATCAAGAACTACTCGGACTCCGAGTCACCATCACTATGGTCATCGCCCGAAGTACCAACTAGACCTTCGTCCTCACTCTCTCTATCAGAGTCAGCACCATCAATGTCACCTGGAACTGGAGGTACCTCTTCCGGAAATGTAGGCAAGTCGATGGGAGTGAAGTCTAGCTGAAGATGAAGCATCTGGGCAACGTTCATCCTATGTAGATCACGGAGCATCGCATCATGCTGAGCAAGAATGACACCAAAATGATCCAAACGAGCGTCCGTATGATCTTGATGACGCGGAAGAGAGGAAACCCGAGCATCAACTGCAGCAACTGCCCGGTTGCTCCTAACTGAGGCCAATGGAGGGCGTCCAGGGGTCAAAGCCCGATCAAAGTCATCATGGCTATCAAGAGCCCGGCCTCCCCAAATTAGGTGATGCGTCAGACGCGCTCCCACGGACTCAAAAGCAGACTTCCTAGACTGGCAGCCCTTCTTGATGGCATTGACCCAGTCATGGCCAACAAACCTTGGAGGGCTCACCTCCATATATTGTCCCTAAAAACCCAAGTGCTTGAGTATTGTCATTATAATGCTAGGGAAAGGAAGAGTACCCTTAGCTGCATCGATTTGAAGCATCCGTGTGTAGATGACCTCAGAGAGATGAAGATGATGCACCGACATACACACCACTAATTTGACCATGTCGTCGGTCATGATTATCTTGTTGCCCTTGGTAGGATAGATGTTGGAATGGGCAACCATGTGCAAGAGGATGGCGCTGTACGACTTGGCATGATATCTTTCCGTGACACCATCGATGAACATCCTCTGAACTTGATCGACAAAGTCAATTTGAATCGAATCCGGAATGGGCCACCTAACATGAACAACATCCTCTGAGAGACGATTATCATCGATCCCCAATGCCTCACGTATCACCTTCGGAGAGATAGTGTATCTCCGACCTTCAATCAAGACTGAGAAACTCGAACGATTCTGTGAGGGTGTCTTCGTCTCATAGAAGGCAATCGTGTGCTCAACCGAGTACTTAGTGATTGGTTGAGCCACCCTTAACCAATTCCGAGCCTCAAAGAACGAGGATATGTTGCCGAGTTGGGTAGCCCCTAGAGGGGTGGCAGCGATGTCTCCCAAGTCGAAGAAGCGCTCAGGAACAATAGCCTTGGCTCGAGGATGAGCCCCACGTGAAGTGGGAGGAGGCGAGAAATCTGAAGAAGGACCTCTACCCGTCTGAGCGCGAGGAACACGTGTACCCGAGGACGAAACACCCTTGGAAGCAGACGTCGTAGGGGTCGTTGTGGTGCGTGCGCGCTTTGGTGCCATTGTCTACACAACCACAACAGAAAACAAACCAAACATGTAAGAAAATTGACAAAATAGCCAATAGCAAGTCCATAGAGGCATTTTATCAAACACTTGATGTGCATAAACATGGAGACATGCTATTGACAACAATGTAGCAATGGCAAGCACCCAAACACCAGGCATAACATAAACAACAAGAGAGATCATGAACAAAACACTTCCCAAGGTCGTCCACAACTAGAAGAAAGGCGAGATCAAGTATCGAAAAACCAAGTTCCATTAAGGCATTATGTAAGCATACAACCTTAACTAACAATAATATAAAGCAAAACCAAACAATCAACAAAAACATGACAAAAGAGAAGAAAGAAAGAACAAAACAAAACAAAACTTACAAGAGATAGTGATTGAGGATAACCAACAACTTTGCCGACAATACACCGGACCAAAACAGTGACAAGAGAAGGAGAACAAATGCAAGGAAGAAAAGAGTAGAAGAAGATCTACTAAAACAATCAAGGAAACTCAATAACCAACTGCTTGTAGTGTGCCAAAAAGAAGGAACACGATTGATATAACAGTTGGCTTTGTGTTTAACAAAAATTTGATTTTAAACAGCAATTGGGTCGAACTGTAGCAGAGACGTACGTACGGTATAGAGACGTTCGTACGTCGAGCCCCAACAAAAATATCTGCCTGAACACACGTTCGTACGTTCTATGAACGTTCGTACGTTGGAAAAAGATCTGGCCACCGAAACGTACGAACGACATGACAGCGTACGTACGGACCCTTTTTTTTTTTTTTTTTTTTTTTTAAACAAGGAAGAACCAACCTAAACAAACCGAATAACGACCCAAAACAAATATAAAGAGATATCACAAAGAAACATTTCTACTTATTGTAAGGATTCCAATTATAGCAGAATTACAACTTAAACAAACCTCAACCACAAGAAAATGCAAAATCGAAGAACTACATCATACTCCAAGTCATGGTACTTACTAGAATGATGCAAACATGCAGAAGAAATAGATAGACTTATACCAACATCCGGAAACAAACTAAAAAAAAACATGATCATTGAATATATTGAAAGTCACTTGCAACTAGACAAAAGTGAGAGTGAACCGGATCACTAAAAAAAAACAAAGGAAACACCTCCTTTTTTTTTTTTTTTTTTTTTTTTTATTAACCCATGTGAGACAAATGCCATTCCCGTGTGGGAGTATATAACATCTCCATCTTGTACCAAAACACGAGGGTAGGGTGTAGCCTACATCTTTTCGGCAAAACACACTCAAGAAGTGCAATACTATGGTAACGTGCAACACAAGAACTAACATCTCCTGAGTGCATCCGTCAGAGCATGACCCTCACAGCCCCAACGGGTTCTTAGCCAAATGAGTATGCTCTCAAGTCATTCAAATGGATGGGGATTTTGTGAGTCATTGACCACTTACAAGAGGTATATATATATAAAAAAACGATGACCATGAAAGGAAACCATATAAGACTGGAGATATACAGGTATTCAAAATGAAAATCCAACGACATGTAAATGCATCATAAAGAACCTACCAAAGGCGATGAGAGTATGATGCAGCCCTACAACAATGCACGACAGAAAACCGTAGTTGAAGATGCCAAAATAGAGATTTCTGAAAAATGGAATCCACACAATAACGAGAGTAGTATGTCCTCAATACCAACAACAAAAGAAAAGAAGCAAAAGAATAACCTAACCTAAACATCCTAAACACAAACAGTTCCAATGGACAATTTAGGTATATAAATGCGGAAGTGGTGTAGTGACAATGAAACAGTTATCAGGTGAGCGACTACCAGTTAACAGCAAGACATGATTTGAATAAAAAACGTCACACTTATCATCCTCAAACACAACCTTAAACTTAGCATCACATAACTGACTAATACTCAAAAGATTGGACTTAAGACCCTTAACAAGAAGAAGCTCATGATTATTGAGCGATCCAACCTCAGAAAAATTACCTTTACCTTCAACCGGAAGCATTTTACTATTTCCAAAGGTAACCTTACCTCCATAACCAAGAGTCAGATTATCAATTAGAGTCTTATCACCTGTCATATGACGCGAACAACCGCTGTCAAGATACCATGATGAAGGCATTGGTTCAACCAAACGAGCCATGTGAGATACCATTTTCCTGGACGCATCCATACTCCTATCCCAGAAATGTGGTGGTAGAGTAGGCATGGGTGTTGCTTGAGGGCGATTACCATAGGGAGAAGTTCTAGGTAAGCCCCACGGAGCATAGCCATTCCACATGTATGGAGCCTGCATGGAGAAGGTGGAAGACTTGTTCCAATATGAATTACCTGCAAAAGAAGAATGGTGAGCAGGATACAAATTGTTCCAACAAAAAGCAGAAGTGTGACCCATGCGACCACAGGTTAAACATTTAAAGCCTCTGTGTCTAAGATTCTTTTTCGGGACATGCTTAACACGAGTAACCTTGGGTGGGGAAACCACACCAGACACCTGCACAGGAGGAGGAAAAGCAACACCTGTTGGTCGGACAAAAGTAGTATGGGAGGTGCTAGCAGTAGAAAGAGGAACAGATGTGTCATAACCTAAGCCAGATTTGTCTGAATGGGATTTACCAATTCCCAGCAGAGAGTTTAGACTATCATTGGCTTTACCAAACCCAACCAATTGTTTGTTAGCAGCAAACAACTCAGCTTTTACTTTCTCATGTTCCAATACAAGAGATCGATACCGTGTCTCCAGATCATTATTCAGTTTTTCCAGAGTGGCAATACGCACTTGAAAATCCTCATTTTCCTTCACAAATTCTTCCTTCAACATGTTGGAGTCACCTGCAAGGTTACATATATCCTGCCCAAGACTATCTACCTGTTCCTGCAAGACAGTGTTAGTTTTTTCAAGCAACTTTACTTGTTGCATGGAAAACTTATACATATCACATAATTCACTAGTAGTAGCATGAACACCAGAATCAGAAACATTAATATCATCAGTAGAGGATACAATACCTCTTGGATGCTCATCCAGGGATGCACTGAAGACCACATAGTTGGAGACAACATTTGATGAATTGCCATCCTCATCTTCATCTGAATCATCCCACGTCACTGTGAGATTCGCTTTGGAATTATCACCAGGTTTGCGATCCACCTTCTTGTCACATTCATTAGCAAAGTGTCCATATTCACGACACTTGTAACATTGGACATCTTTACGATCAACTCGAGCTCTTCTTCCATCCACAGAGAATCGCTCAAAACCACGACTCCTAGGAGCATTTGAGGAGTCAGGAAATCGCTTTCGAGGGTCTCGATTCTGTTGATATTTCAGAATCTTCTGAAAGCTACGTGACAGAAACGCATAGTTATCATCCACAGCCTGTTCTTCATCATCAGAGAGTCCTGCGGAAGTATCTTTAGACGATGTAGCCTTGAATGCCACAGACTTGTTCTTCAAGGGTTCTTCCAAGGCTTGTTCCATCTCACACGTCCTTAGTTTCCCAGCAAGTGTCTCAATAGACATGTTCTTAATCACATTACTCTCAGTAATGGCATCCTTACGAGAACGAAACCGAGGAGGCAAAGCACGCAATATCTTACATTCTTACGTACCACTTGTGTGTCAGTATATGCATGACCAATAGCAGCACTGCAGTTTATAATGTCTTTGAGACGAATAAAGAAATCATCAAAAGTCTCAGAATTATCCATCCGTAGATTCTCAAATTGAGATGTTAACAGTTCCAGCTTGCTTTCTTTGACAGTTTCGTCACCTTCATGTGTACAGATAAGCCTGTTCCATGCATCTTTAGCCTCTTCACAGCCTTGCACACTACGAAACTCACTAGCATTTAATGCCATGAAAATAGCATTGAGTGCCTTGTTGTTATAATTTGCCAACAACTTCTGTTCAGATGTCCACTTTTCACGTGGCGTCAGTGATGTAACAGCAGTATCATCAGTACCTGTAGTAGTCAGAGGTTCTTTCCACCCTGTGACAACAGAAAGCCAGACTTCTTCTCCTAATGCTTGGAGATAAGCTCGCATCCGTACTTTCCAATGACCAAAGTCTTTTCCACTGAATTGTGGAGGAAGACTTGCACTAGCAAACTTGTGAGGTTCTATAAAGCACTATTGATCGTTAGCGTGAGCCTTTACGTTCCTTAACCAGCCCCCAGCGACTGATACCAATTGAGAAACTACAAATAGTGCTAATATAACAATTCAAACAAATCAAACAATACGCAGAAAGTAAATAACACACAGAAATTTTTAACGTGGTAAAACCCAATATGGGAAACGTCCACGGTTGTCCTCTCGACAACAAATAATCCACTAGATGAAAAGAGATGTACAAACCTATCAACTACCTGCAATCACTGCGAGTTGACACTCCTGGTTATCTCTAACACCTTGACTTCACCAGAGCACCTTAATGTACGCACAAGACACTCGACTTCTTGATGAACACACAAGAAGACTCGAAGCCGAATTCACAATGAAACTTGGAAGATAACAGATTTATGAATTGAGAAAAGGGGGAAGGAAGGGAATTGAGTTGAATAACCAAAAACACTTTCAACACCAAAACCTAAAACAAAACTCCAGAACAAGAGGAATATTGGACGGCCAAAGAACTGACTTGTTCTTTGGAAGAGAACCCCTATTTATACTTAGGGTTGGAGAACACAGAAAATGGGCCGAATTAGAGAAAATCCACATTGGACGTACGTACGTCGATATGACGTTCGTACGTCTCCATCCGAAATAACTTGCTGACTGCTTGGACGTACGAACGTCTGAACAAGGTACGTACGTCCAGACCAAGAACTCTTCTGCTGCCTAACCATACGTATGTACGTCCTATCATGGTACGTACGTTTAACACGATGAAAGTTCTGTTGCCTAACCTGACGTACGTACGTCCTAACAAGGTACGTACGTCCTGAACCAAAAACTATACTTGACACAAGACGCGAAGACAAAAACACTGGATGACACGCGTACAACAAGGTTTTCTTAACAATGAACTCAAGGCTAAATAACCATAGACGACCAATGTCACAAAATTGATGTCAAACAACTTAGAGCCGGTTTCAGAAGGTGGCTAGAAGTTCTGTGAAATAATTCAATTAACCGCACCAACTTTATTTTATTAATTTGAGTTCCTATAAAGATCAATCTACACTTGAGGTAAAAGAGAGAGGGCCAGAGAAAATTACATACAGGAGAAAGTTTCAATGGCTTTCAGTTTCAGTCAGGTGGACCAAACACAAAAACAACATGACGAAACTGTAATCCCTATGAGCCCAAATTCACAATATCTAAATACATCTATCATATCCTTAAACATTGTGATCGTAGTGGAGCTCGAAAACGTATTAGATGAGATTCATAAAGTAGATTTCATAAGGAATGTGTGTGTGCCTTCAAATGCACGTTTTTCTTCTATTGTAGATGTCGATAAGAAAGGTATACCTTGCTGGAAGAAGGTTGATGTTAAAGTTGAAGATCATATTATTGTCCCAACATTTGCAGAAGGTTTATCTAAAATGGATTATGATGAGAACTTAAGAGAATACCTATCGAAGATAGCTTGTGAACGGCTTCCATCCAATCAACCATTATGGGAAATTCATGTAGTAAAGTATCCAACCTTGAATGGTGATGGGTCTGTCGTGTCTAAACTTAGTCATGCAATTGGAGATGGATACTCATTCGTTAGTACTCTGTATACTGTATTTAGAAGGGTTGATGACCCTTCTCTTCGACTAACATTGCCTAATATTTCCCTCACAGTAAATGGATTAAAGAATAGAAGTTTGTTGAGTTTGTTTTCTAAGTGCAAAAATACTATTTCTGATTGTTAGAAGATAGTACAAGTGCAATTCGATCAGGAAAACTTGGTGTGGAATTCGAACCAATTGCTATCTCATCCATCTCTATATCCATGGAATCTCTAAAACGGATCAAATCAAAGGTTGGTGGGGTAAGTTTTCTTAGTAACTTAATTACAATTTATTCATTTATTTTCGTAAAAAAAAATTCTAATACTGGTCTTTGTCAAGCAGACTATCAATGATGTAGTCACTGGTGTAATATACTATATGATTCATTTGTACATGTTGAGGACAGGGGACATTTCAAGTCGGAAAAATATGAATTTACTAGTAATGTTCAACATGAGAATGCTAGAAGGGTATAAGAACATTGAATAAATGATGAAGGAAAATATATGGGGCAACCGTGTGGCCTCTTTTGTTGTACCAGTTCCATGTATTAGTGGTGAACAAAAAGTTGATCCTCTATACTTTGTCACCAAAGGAAAGGACATCATGGAAAGAAAGAAGAATTCATTTTTCACTTATCTAATAAATCCATCTACTAAAGTGTTGACGAGAATTAAAGGACCAAAGGTAAGAGATCAGTTATGTATTTTATACTTGCAATCAATATAACTCACAAATCACAAGCAACTTTGGTGTGCAGGGTGTTGCTGAGTGTTTGCATAAAAATTTTTGGAATACAACCGCTTCTGTCACAAGTTTAATTGGTCCAAATGAGAAAATGGGCATGGCAGGCCATCCAATTGGTTCCTGTTACTTCATCGTGGCAGGCGTACCCCAGGTAAACTCAAATTTCACTTTGTCAAGTTTTTTGGATGATGTGCAGAAAGCCAGAAACTGTGTGTTTTAGAAATGGACATTCGATCTAGTATTTGATAATCAAGTGCAAATTATTGGTGTTTTTCTCAAGTGCAAATGATATGCAGAAGCTGTGTCTCTAAGATCATCTTCATTATCTTTATGGATGCAGAGTCTTACTTTCACTGTAGCATCTTGGATGGGACAATTAAGGCTAACAACAACAATGGAAAAGAATTTCATTGATTCCCAACTTTTCAACTCATGCATGAAGGAAGCTTTTGAAAACATATTTCACGCAGCCTGTAGTCGTGAATAAGTTCTTGAAAAGGCTACGTACTTTTGTTGAGATCGCAAGTAATCCTAAAATTTCTAATTACAACAGTTTTGGTTATGCTTTATCTGAAGACATTTGAGAATCGTATCGCCCGGTATAAATCTTATCAATGCAAAAAAGGAAAAAGAAATGTTCGCACGAATTTGTTTGCGAGGTTTGGGTGTAATGTCTCAGATTTTCGTGTGTTTTTCTGAAATATTAGTTAGGTCTGGGTGGTATGTTTCTGATGTGCAGTACCTAGTTGATTGATCATTTCGGTGTGTAAGGGGGATCTGTTTAACTCAACAATAGTCAAATTTGTATGATAAGCAGCTTCAAAATATCGACTTCCCAACTACAGTACCAACAATCTTCATGTGATACCATTGTAAGTAAGCATCATAATAACAGCCATTAAAATTTCTATCTTAAAATAACTAAGAGGCATAAAAGATTCATCAGCAGCTTTATGAAGGAAACATATAAAGTTAAATAAGAATATGAGAGGAAAACAAAAGTTCTATGTGACCTTTCAACTAACAGATGAAGCAGATATAACACAAGAACAGAAAGAATCTAGTACCTTTTAACTCATTAGCGTAGAATAGGCTGCATTCTCAAGCGACCATTTAATCCTAGCTTCCGTAATTACTCATTTCATTTGAATGCATTCATTCAAGACTCAAGAATGTAGGAAACTTGGGTACTTTTTGTTGTTGAGGTGGACAGAAGATATATATGTACAGATCCAGCCAATGGCAGTCACTCCATGGCAGCCCAGTCCATTGAGCACTCAGCAGTTGACACCAGCTGCTTCTGAAAAAAAAAAAAAGCTTCCATGGTCAAATTTTAGCCATGCAAACCTTTTTCTTTTATGCTTATTGCATTTACGATGAATATATAGTTAGTTGTTTAGCTTAAGTTTAAAAATGATGGGAACATGAATAAGCAATTCGTCATAGTCATATATTAATTGTATAATTATTTTAAAATTTATTTTACAAGTAAGATTTAATCTGCTGGTTTTCATGCATGGTTAGCTATATTAGAAATTAGGGGGATTTAGGTTTTAGTCACCGAAAGTATATACTATTTAGAGAAATAGCAATTTTCTTTTGTTAATTAGACTTTAGTCATGAACCGCTATCTGAACCAAATAATATTGAAAAATGGCCAAAATAGCCCCACTTAAAAACACGTGAATAACACAAAGATTTGACTGTAGCCGGCTTGATTTGCCTCAATAATATCTGTCCATCAATCTAACAAATATACATATCCCAATGCATCTTGAGTTTGTCTTCTCCAACACCCATTCTTTCAAACTTCTTCTGCAACACTAATGGTTGTACAGTAATGTTAGTTTTTTTTTTTAAAAAAAAAACCCACAGATTATATAGTAATGATTGTTCTTTTGTAAGTAAAACACTATTCACAATCTCTCTTTCTTGGTATATATTCCTTCCTCATCTAATCTTCATACTTCTGGTTTACCCAATTATCAAAATCAAAACTGTAATGATCTTCTTCCACTCTTATTTCCTTAACTCAACACAAAAATCTCCTCAAAGTTGGGGAATGTTGAGTAACATCAATAGGTCTTCCAGGGAATTGAAGATACCAACATGGTTGTGGTGTTGAACCAATTAGAAGATCTACAACTTGAAAAAAAAATTCCCAAAAAAGGTTGGAATGAGAGTTTCGGATTAAAGAAAAATTGGGGTTTTTTTGAAATGGGGATAGTTAGGGTTTGTTGGCTATTGCAGGCTCTGAAGATGGTTTGATTGAAGCTGTAGTAGTGGACGGTGATTGGGAGAGAGAGGTTGTGGTGGTGGTGGTAGAAAAAGGGAGATGGTGGTAAACGGTGGTGGTAGAGAGAGAGGTGATGCTGTGGTGGACAATGGTGCTGTGGTGGGCTGGTTGTGGTGATCGATTTAGTGGACGGTGGTGGTGTGGTAGTATGGTAGTGGTGGTGGTGGTGAGAGAGGTGGTGGTGGTGGTAGTCCTAAGGAGAGAGGTGGGATTGAAGATAATTGTTCTAATTTTTTGTGTTTTGTTTTATTTTTAAGTTATCATGTGCAACACACGTGATTTTTATAGGGGTAATTTAGCATTTTCAGAAAATATCCCGGTTAAACCCGTTTTTTTTTAAACTCGGGTCAAACCAAGTGACTAAAACCTAATTAATAAAAAAAAAATGCTATTTCCCTAAATAGTATATACTTTCGGTGACTAAAACCTAAATTCCCCTAGAAATTAATGCTGTGTTTGGTTCATGGAATTTAAATTCCAAGAAAGTGAAGGGTACTAATGTAATAGTGAATGATAGGAGAGAGAGAGTGTGCAGAAAAGGGAGAGAAGCAGAAACGGAGATAGATGGAATTCTTGCTTAAACAAAACACTTGCCTGCACACTTACAGAAAATGGTTTTCTTTTTTAAAAAATGGAAACCGTATTCCAACAAAATAGCTATGCCCGGAATCTGAATTCCGATCTCCTCCTAAAAATCTTCCTAAAATCTAGCCATTTCTGCTCATTTTCTGGGAAACCAAATGCCTGCGAACCAAACACAGCGCTCATACTTATACTCAAAGTAGAATCTAAAAATGATTTATGTTTTCAAGTATAAATAGTAAAGTATTTGGCTATGACCCTAAATAGTAAAGTTTTCTATCTATTGATGGATCATTCTTCACTCCCCAAATAAGTGGTATAGTTAGACAAACTGGGATCGATTCTACTGGACATAGAAGGTGGGTAGAAGTTTTGTCAAAGATATCAATTCACCACCTACTTTTTCATTCAAATTAATAAGGGGGAGGGATAGGGACAGAGAGATCATCTTGATAGTAACTATAATAACAGAGAGCATAACTATAAGGCCTATATACATGTAAAGATCATCTTAGAATCAAATTGAACAAGTAGTAAAGGGAGAGGGACGGAGAGAAAGATACAGGAGAAAGTTTCAATGGCTTTCAGTCTGCAGGCAAACCAAACTCAAAACCTCGATGAAGAAAGTTTAATCCCTATGAGTCCTTCATCACAAACTCTTAATAGCACTTCTATAATATCCTTATATATTGTTTGTGTTGTGGAGCTCGAAACAATGTTAGATGAGTTTGAAATGATTAGAGTCATACGTAATATGTTTCTACCTCTAAATGAACGCTTTTCTTCCATAACTGATGTCAATGACAAAGGTGTACATTGTTGGAAGAAAGTTGACGTTAAAGTTGAAGATCATATTGTTGTCCCGGTATTTCCAGATGGACTATCCACAATTGAGTATGACAAAGCTTTAACAGAATATGTAGCAAAGATAGCTTGTGAACCGCTTCCGTTGAATAAACCATTCTGGGAAATTCATGTGGTGAAGTATCCAACCATGAACGGTGCAGGATCTGTCATGTTTAAACTTAGCCACGTAATTGGAGATGGATACTCGATCATGGGTGTTCTTTTTAGAGTGTTTAGAAGGGCTGATGACCCTTCCCTTCCACTTACTCTACCTAATATGTCCCTGAGTATGAATAAATTAGGGAACAATAGCTTCCGGAGTCATGTCTCTAAATGCATTAATACTTTTTCTGATCTCACTTTGTCTTTGTTAAAGGGTTCAATTTCTGAAGATAGTAAGAGTGGAATTCGATCGGGAATTGTTGGTGTGGAATTCGAGCCAATTGCTATCTCGTCCATCTTTATACCTTTGGATCGTCTAAAAGTGGTGAAATCAAAGGTTAGAGTGGTAAGTTTTTATTCGAAAATATATACATATTTGCTTTTTTTTTTCCTCCAAGGAAGGAGAATTACTAATGTGTGTTTGTCAAACAGACTGTTAATGATGTGGTTACTGGTGTCATATATTACATAATTCACTTGTACATGGTGAAGACAAGGGACATTTCCTGTGGAAAAAAGATGAACTTATTGGTAATGTTCAACACAAGAATGCTAAGAGGGTATAAGAGCATTGATGAAATGATGAAGGCAAATATATGGGGGAACCATGTGTCTCTGTTGGTTGTACCAGTACCTTGTCTTAGTGGTGATCAAAAGGTCGATCCTTTGTATTTTGTCACTAAAGCAAAGGAAATTATGAAGAAAAAAAAGAACTCGTTGTTTACTTATCTGACAAGTATAATATTAAAAGTGTTGACGAGCATTAGAGGTCCAATGGTAAGACATAATTAGCTTAAAATTTAACATCACTTCTTATATAGTGTTTCATTTGTACGTACTAAGAAAGCAATTTCTTTGCCAAGGCTGGTGCTAAGTTTTTGCAGGCAAGCTTTAGGAATACAACTGCCACAATCTCAAATTTAATCGGCCCAGTAGAGAAAATGGCTATGGCAGGTCATCCAGTCGGTTCTGCCTACCATGTTGTGGGAGGAATACCTCAGGTAAAGAGCTCATATCTTATAGCAACAGTTTTTAAGTATTTGACATAATTAAATTTTGCTAAATAATGTAGACTGTTACTTGATATTGTTGTTTTGGATGCAGAGTCTTGTTTTCAATACAGTGTCGTATAAGGGACAATTGAGATTAATTGCAACAACAGAAAAGAATTTTATTGATACCCAAGTTTTCAACTCTTGCATGAGGGAAGCTTTTAACAACATATATGATGCAGCTTGTCTCTGAAAGGGTCACTCACTCACTCTTGTTCATAGAGCACTCTACGTAGTACCACAGATCTAAATAAATTCCAAGCTTAATCTATTGTGTGACTTGCTACCATAGTAAGTCTTGTCTATAAAATATAAACATAAATAAGGGGTACTGATTTCAAATGTATATTGTTGTATTTGTAAATTGGTGATTTTGTCCACCAGCATTGTGCTTTTCAAGTCAGGAGGTTCTGTATTCTGATGATGTGTTATGTGTATGTGAGTACGTCATATATTGGTGTAATATGTTGCATTGGCTTATAAACGACTGCATTTAGTAAAATTTGCACAGGCGCAGTGTGATATGTAGTCAAGAAAATATCACTTATATTCGTGGTCATTGCACAGATGTTCAAGCGTTTGATTTCCACTAATTATTCTTCGTTCCAATCCTCTGTCCGATGTTGGTGATGATGCCGATTTGGAAAGGAACCAGAGCAGAATATTATACCAAGACTACAATTTCAAGAACTTTTGTTCGACCATCATTTGTATCACTTATGTTTCTAGGAGACTAGGAATACTGTTTACAGTTTCGACTTAGGTTGCAAGCAAAAGTTTGCAAAGATAATAGGTGTAAACATAGTCCCACATCAGAAATAGACAAGTAAGGATAGCTAAAGGTTGACTATAAAACAAGAGCTTCAGCCGGATTTTGAAGTATCTTTGCGCTTGGGGCAATGACGCAGCTAGTGAGGTTATACCGAGGCGCGTCAATTGCTGGTTGAAAACTATTTCCAAACCCCCTCTTCGGCCTAAGTTCTGCTTGGGCCGTCGAGAATTTCTGGAAAGGCTCCCTCTAAACAAGGGTAAAGCCTACAAATTATTACTGAAATTTTCGATAAACAGTTTGTGAATATGTCGAGTTTTTTGCCAGTGGATCTCTTTGTCCATTCTGCCAGCCACCATGTGCTTTACAGCACTGGGCATGAACATGTAGTTGTAGACTTGTGGGTTTCTTTCCTTTTGCATTGAATCAGTTGGTTTGGTAACACGGGATCAAAACTTAAGTCCTATATGCTTTTTTAGATACAATATGACAAATAATCCTCTGGTTGGTTGAGTTAATATGATATTACCAAATATAATTGTGCATGTCAAAGTAAGGATGCTAATTTATTTTGATGAAATAGAAATATTATTGATCTCCAAAGCTCCCAAGTTACAAGCCTGATCAGTGGGTGATAAAGAACTCCGTCAGGTTTCATATTTAAAACACAAATATACAAGATTACATAGACATAGATTTTTTTTTTTTTGTTAAAGGTTATAATTTTACTAAAACTCAAACACTAGCTTACAAATCTGATCAGCTTACACCTTCGTGTATCGTCAGTTTTTCCCCAAGAGGACATATCTTCTTTTACACATACAAAAATCCTTCTGCTGAACACCTCACAAACAGAAGATTTGCAAGTACAGAAATTAAATTACGCCTTACAGAGACAGTTGAGCAAGCTCCAGCGTTTTCTAGCCCTTCCTCGCAGACAGTACCCAGAGCAACCTGCCCCATCTATAGCTTTAGATCAGACTGCAAACCTTATGTTGTCCGCAGTCCCGTTCAAATGGCTGTTGCGTTGTACTCAGTGTTGAGGACTGACAGGCACCTCAGTTTCAAGCACCCTGCTGCAAATACTGCTAAGTTGAATCTACCCCTGCGCCTGTTGTACTGCACCACGTACAGTTGACCTCAGATCACCCTTTCGGACATGAAATCTTGCCAGTTCCATGCCAGTTCTGCAAAAGAGACTTCTTCCCTCTTCTCCATCGCCTGTTTGTCCATCTGCATCCACACCCAGACCAGAGTTTTGATCCCCAGAATTGCTTTATCTTTGATTGCAGCTTGATCACTAAAAATTACTCCGTTTCTGATGGACCAAATATGCCAAACAACTGCATATGGCATAACAGACCAGACTTTACCTACCAACTCCCCTTTGTTCATCGCTGGCCACTGATCCAAACACTGTTTTAAAGACCCCCAGTTGCTGAAAAGGGTCCTGGCAGATGCATTAGGGCCTATCAGCATTGTCCAGACATAACTAGCAAAATTGCATTTGAAGAACAAGTGTTCAGTAGTTTCTTCCTCCTGTTCGCAGAGAACACATCTGTTGGCTAGAGAGAAACCTCGTCTTTGAAGCTTGTCGATTGTGAGTACCCTCTCCCAATGTAAACTCCAAACAAAAAATTTTACATTTGTTGGGATATGTGGTTCCCAAGTAAACTTGTAGGGAAATTGTACGGCCTCCGTCACTCTTGGAATATCTCTAGATACGAAGTACTTGTAGCAGGATTTGACCGTAAATATTTTGCTCTTCTTCCATTTCCACTTCCACACATCATCCTCATCCATCAAAATTACATTCATGGTTAGAGCAATGAGCTCCTCCAGTTGGTCTTGTTCACCTTGTCGGAATAAGGTTCTTCTAAGGTGGAAATCCCATCCCCCATTGTCCCCTTTATGGTCACGAACGGTACCTTCCTTCAAGGATGCATATCTATAGATTCTAGGGAACCTACGAGCAAGAGGCGTGTCACCCATCCAAACGTCATGCCAAAACCGAATCTTGTCTCCTCTTTTCACTACTTTCGTAATCCCTTCCATAAACTCTTCTTTACTACCTAGAATCCCTTTCCACAAACTACACCCATAGGATTGAGAAACCCGCTTAGGCATCCCTCCATTGTCACAACTACCATACTTTGCATCTATTACTTTCCGCCATAGGGAATTTGGCTCGGTGCCATATCTCTAAAGCCATTTGGATAGAAGTGCTCGGTTCATAAAAGAAATTTTTCGGAGACCCAACCTGCCTTCCTTCATAGGTGAGCAAATGACATCCCAAGCAATGAGGTGGATCTTTCTTTTTTCCTCCTTTGATCCCCAAAGAAAATCCCGCACTATCCTATCAAGTAAAATTGCAATGCTTTTCGGGATAGTGAGGATAGAAAGATGGTACACGGCAAGACTAGCTAGAGTACTTTTAGCTAGAATGAGGCGATCACCCTTTGACATGAGCTTCCTTCTCCATCCACTCAAGCGTCTTTGGAATGACTCCACCACCGGGGTCCACACTTCCACACTCTTATACTTAGATCCAAGCGGGAGTCCAAGGTATGTAGTGGGAAGCTTACCCACGGAACAACCAAGGTAGTTGGCCATATCTTCGATATTAAGAACCTCTCCTACCTCAAAAAGGGAGGATTTGGAATAATTGAGCTTCAACCCGGAGACACCTTCAAAGATAAAAAGCACCGCCTTAATGATGTGTAGGGCTTGCAAAGAGGCTTCGGTGAGGAAGATAGTGTCATCCGCAAATTGAAGGATGCCCACCATTACCCACCTTAAAACCTTCAAAAAGTCCGTCAGACATACACTTTGCGGTTAGACGAGAGAGAGCCTCCATCACGAGAGTGAAAAGGAAAGGGGAAAGGGGATCGCCTTGCCTAATACCCCTTTGCGCCTTGAAATTTCCTTCGGGTTTGCCTTGTACCATGATGGAGAATCTTGCCGTTGAAATGCAAGTATAAATCCATTTTCTCCCAAAGCCCATACGTCCAAGCATATAATCCAAAAACTCCCAACTTACGTGGTCATAGGCCTTGGTGATGTCAACCTTGCAAAGAATGCCGGGTTCGCATTTTCTCAACCTATCATCGATGCATTTATTTGCAATTAGGACACTATCAAGGATTTGCCTATCCTCCATGAAAGCCCCTTGGTTGCATGAGACAATGCTATGAAGGACCCTCTTGAGTCTCGAAGCCAACTACTTTGAGATAATTTTATACACCCCTCCAATGAGACTTATAGGCCTATACTTATTGAGGGAGAGGACTCCTTCTTTCTTTGGGATCAAGGTGATGTGAGTAGTATTATTTCTCCAATCCAAGAAACCGGAGGTATAGAACTCTCTCACCACCGCCATCAAGTCATCCTTGAGAATATTCCAATAGGTACGGTAAAACACCATTGGAAACCCATCCGGACCCGGGGCTTTCTCCCCTTCCATATCCTTGAGAGCAAAAACAACTTCTTCCTCCTCAAACGCCCCTTCAAGCTCATCCCTTTGTTCCACATCAAGGGAATCAAAATGCAAACCACCAAGCTTCGGCCTATGCTTGTACTCCTCCTTGAAAAGGTTCTCATAAAAACTTGTTACATGTTCCTTGATAACCTCCCCATCCCTACATACATTCCCATCGATCGAAAGGCAAGATAGGCTATTTATCTTCTTTCTCATCATAGACATATAGATAGGTGCAGGTTCATTCTCAGCGCATACTCTGCTACTCCCAGCTGAACCAGCAGTGTTGTTTCTTGCTGTTGCATCCTTCCTTTAGTCTTGAATTCCCGTTCACATCCACAGTTCTGTTCAACTAATCGGCAGTTCAGAGAATCAGCAGTTCTTCCTTTCTATCATGCCTTCTTCTTTGATTGCCAACCCATGCCTATAGCGTGGCTTTAATCCTTGTGACGTCTGTCTGTATTGAGAAGGCTTCCTGCAAAATTATCTCATTTCGCATTGTCCACAGAACCCAAGCAACACCATAGAAAAGAATTGCCCGGAGCCATGATCCAATGTGGAACAAATTTGGTTTTGGCCACAAGTTAATGACTTCTGTGATGTTGTTCTGTTGTAAGACCGGCTGAACAGCTGGCTGGAAATTGCCTGACAAAGTAAGGATGTCTATATATTTAACAGATGTAAGGGTGTGGCAAAGCTCAATAGCCTTGACCTAGGCGGTTAGATATATGCTTGTTCCTGGGGTTTCCAGTGATTAATGTACCAATTTCTTCATTGGTACCACCTATTCACTTCAGATGTTTTCTTCGTCGCAATCTGATTGTCTCCACTCTCATGGTTGTCGAAGTTAAACCCACACCCTTTGGACATTTGCAACAATTATGAACCTTTCCAAGATCATAAACATCATATAATTTGATATTAGGGCCTCTATGTTGTTGTGTGTGCATCTTATGATGTACTCCGTATAATAAAACATGCGTTCTGTTATTATAAGTTGAAAAACCGTTCTTTCTGGCAACTGGGTTTAGTCCCACATGGCTTAGATAGCCGCCTAGTGAGGCAGGAGTGATTATAAAATCAGGCTTGAGAAACCAAGCAAAGCATACCTTTACGTGGGCCATAGGTCCACATGATATTAAATTAATATTTTCATATGGGGAGGGTCCATCACAATAGCTTGCTATTGGGACTTTCGTGAGTCGCCCATGCGTTGCGTTGCACTACTGAAATTATTTATCTGCTCTTTGCCCTGGACCAGAGGTTCTTAATAGTCAAAACAAAACTGTGAGGCTCCCTCTAAATATTCATACTTGAAATATTTTGCTATTTGTGCAAGGAATTCTGACAGTGTTCTACATGCATTTCTGTAGACAGCTGCTTGATACCATTGCCACCATGCATGACACTTCCTTTTTTTCGCTAGAATTGTATATGATACTTAAAGCACTTCATATCCTCCTTTGGTGATGAATTTGTTCATATCCTCCTCTCTGGCATGGACGTACAACCTGGTTAAGGGGCTATTCGGCAACAGTTGTGGAATGTATTTTTTTTCTTATTAAAAGTTAAGAAATAAAAAGTTTGTTGGTATAGGATTTAGAAAGTAATTCCTAAGAAGCTAAAAAAGGCATTTTAAAGTAAATTTCTAGTTATAGCTTTTTACTTTCTCATTTCTAACAAAGGAACTTAAATAGAAATTTCTTCCTGATTTTTCATTAGTTGCCGAACACCCCTAAGTTAAGTTAGTACTTAGTAGCACTATCTTACAAAATTTAAATGTACATATCAAATCTAAGGATGTTTATAGCACTTAGGTAGCACATGTGAGGATATGCTTGTTCTTTGGGTTTCTAGATGACTAATGTGCCCATGAGATGATTCACTTCACATATATTCTTCATCCCAATCCTTCTGTCTCTGGTCTCGATTACGATCGTCAATGTATGACAGTATGAACCTATGCAAAATTATGCTAAATACTAAATCTAAATTATAATCTACAAAGGGTGCATAATTTGACTAGGACCGATTATAAAATGACTAGGACTGATTTGTATTACGTCGGATATAATTAAAGCGGTGACTAGGATTATGTGATGATTAGGATCGAATCAAATTATCAATTCTACTAAACCTTTCTTCCTCTTTCCTAAACTCGTTATCTCTCTCTCTCTCCCTCTCATCCTCTCAAAATCTAAAATCTAATTCTCTCTCACTGTCTCTATTTCTTTCTCAGTTGATGACCATAACTCCCAGTCTTTTCAGGTTTGTTTCATTAGTTTTTCTTTCTATCCTCTCAAAATCTAATCATAAGATTTGTTTGAAATCGTTTCATTTGTTTTAAGAATAATATAGATGCATACCGGTATATTAGAAATTGATAAATTACTTATATATTTTTTCTATCTATGATATTAGAATAATTGATAGAGTCTATGTTTTTCCTCTTTCCTCTGTCTGATATGGGCAAATCAGAACTTAGAAGTACTAATACATAACTCTGATAAATTGTTAGGTGAAAATGGTTAGTTTAATTTATTCCTCTGGTAAAGTGAGGACATAGATTCCATTCTAGGGGTTCGACATTGTAATAATGTATTAGCTTATTGAAGCAATTACAAAAGAAAAGCTCTAATTAACTGACAACTTCCATTTTAACATCAATGTAACGTATCTATGGTGGAATTTAAATCCGATCAGTTTTGACTTTTGAGTGTAAACTTAGTTTGTATTTTCACTCAATTGATGATCGACGCAGAGAGAAAAGTTTACCCTTTGCAAATAAGGTAGGAGGAAGAAAAATAGGTTTACCCTTTGCAAATAAGGATGACGCAGAGAGATTTAAATCGGTCTTTTGGCCCTTATATCATGCTTTTAGTAATCTGTAATGTACGAGGCTCCAAATTGCGTACAAATAAACAGTCCCATGCCAAGCCAATTACTTGGTGGATTTAGAATCTACTACCTGCAGCGGTTCTTTGGGTTATATGGAAAAATATAGAAATGATCCTATCTGGAGCTTCACCCAATTGTATAAGTTGCCCAGAGTTTGTAATCCTTTTTACAAATTAACAAGACTTTTCCTTATAAAGAAAAAAAAAAAACTATTAACCAAGTTCCTATATCTTATGTTATCTCTATACGGCTAGATTCGTTCATCACAAAGAGGTGGATGATCAGCTGTTTTTATCTTCAATTCTTATCTACAATACAGGTATGAACTCATCACATTTTTTATCTTAATATTGTGTCCCTATTTTGCTCACTGGATATCAGGATACATCCTATATCAGGTTATTAATTGATGTCCTTATAGCAATAAAATATTAGTAATTAATTATTGGAATTGAGTAGTAAAGAGTATTTAGATCCTATTATTGGACTTAAATATTGTCTGAATAGATGTTTTTGAGTTCATAGACATCAAATTAACATGCCCACAATCCATTTTATGGTAGTTTGTTTTCGTTGTGTTTGAGAAGTATCAGTTTTATTCATTGCTATATGGGGGTTATATTCATTGTGTTTGCCTTCATTGTTAGTTTAATTTCAGAGACCTGGAGAATATAAATATTGTCGTGCAGGTAAAGATTGGCTTCGATTAGTTGCAATGAGGTGGCAAGAATATGATTCAGCAGCTTGCGATCTTTGAAAAAGTGTATGGAAGAATGGCCGGAGTTGAGCAAAAGAGATTTTTGCGGGAAAGTTTGGTCCATTTTTCCTTATGCCGTGGTTTGGTTCATTTGGTCACTCAGGAATGACATTATCTTTAGGGAAAAGACTGCAGGTTTATATACATCAGTTCTGAGTATCAAAGTTATGGTGTGGGTGTGGTTACAGATGGATAATCGAGCGATGCAATTAGAGAAAATAGATCCTTTGCGTAGCAGGTGATTGGCAAGGCAGTATGGCTGAAAGGAGGGACTAAGGACTGTTTTGTGCAGCTTTGAAACCGAGCAACATGGATTAGCAGCAACATTTAAAGTTCGGCACACCTTCAGGGGAGCTGCCTGTTTCTGTCTGTTAAAAGTGCTGAATAGACAACTGAGATGCAAAACAGGGGACTGAAGAGGTCATATTATTCTTTTCTTTTGATGTCAATACTATGCCTTTCCAAAGGGTTCAGTGCTGGGTTTCATCCATTTGATTGTAATCTGGAGGCCTGTCTCCAGGGATGTTATGATGTACTGTCATGTTGATCAGGGGTGTAGGTTACAACTTTTAATGATTAATACTATAGCTATACTGAATAAGCACAAACAAAGGGGTAAATTAAAAGTACAAAAGACCATTACTATAAATTAATTATTGATTGCGTGTATAGTTTTGAGAGGTGCAATTTCATTAAGTAGATTGTCAATTCTGAAAAGCGAGGCGGGGCTGAGGCAATATTTTGGTAAATTTTTTAAACCTACAATTTTAGAAATTTTGGCAAATTTTTTACTAGGATTAATTTCCGCAAATTGTAAGGTTTACTTCTAGAAGAAGAAGATATTTGTTTTGCAGGACTTATCCGATTTGCGAGTAAGATAGAATTTGCTTCAGACGAGAGAACGACTCACGATTACCTGTTTAATGAGCAAATGTATATTATAGCTAATTGCCCTCCATTGGTCTAGCGTGTGACATATATTATAGTTAATTGCCCTCCATTGGCTAAGATGCACTGTGTGTTCTGATCTTCAGTAGTCATTTTTATTTTGTTTTGATCTAATTAGTAAGCTAATTGCATGTTCTTCTAATATGTCTTCTGTTTCCGATGTCATTTTGAAGATATCCTTTTCTAATTTGCCTTCTGTTTTCTAATCCAATTAGTAAGCTAATTCCATTTTCTAATAAGTTGGTGTGATCTTCCGTTTCTATTAATTTTACACTGTTAGTAAGCTAATTGGATCTTCTTCTAATATTCTTCTATCTGTTGCAGATCTCAAACAGCCACAGTTCTTTGCTTTCAATCAATTTAGTTGGTCTTATAGAGGTTTGCTTCTCATCCTGTTTTTATCTTTTAGCTCCCTTTCCTTTACTACAACTTATTTGAAGAGTATGATCTAGATTAACAACAAATGTTATTGATTGTTTTTCTCTGCGGTTATGTTGCATGCCACTTCAAAAAAATAAAAAAAATAAAAAAAAATCCAATTTAACACGGTGACAGAAGTACTGGCTAAATACAAAATTAACGAAATGTAGCATGTCAGATTACTATTTTCAAGATAGTGCAGTGTAGCATTACTTCAATGTACCTATGGAATGTAGCATTAGGAATCACATGTAGCTAACTTTGGTTCACAAAGATGGCGGCTAAAGAAAATCATAAAACAGAATGTTGTCCGTCTCCTTGCGCTTTGTTATCACACTAAGGGATAATAGAAAGTTAATTTTGGCCTTAGATCTCCTATAATAATTCCACAAGTAAACGCTAACATCAACATAGGGAATAAAACTAAAAACAGAAGGTCATGATAAAAAAAAATTTAGAAAACCTTTAGCATATACCATTTTCTCTATCTCTGACACAAAACGACCTACATAAAATTTTTATACGAAATATATTCTACACCTGATCATAGTGCAAGTATGTCTACTTATGTTGTAGATGAATATTCCATAGGGTACAATACAACGAAAACTAAGGGATATCAATAAAGTGCAGACAATGAAATGTAGTTGTTAGATTTATCTCAGTTTTTTTTTTTTCCAATTCAAAACAAATTTTATTAATAAAAATTTGAGGAATTATACACAGTTAGAGGACAAGCGCGCTACAAACTGCGCTGCAAGCCCTTTTTAAATAGCAAAACCAATCCTACGAAACACATATTCATTAAAACCCACCGTCATCACAACGCTACAAACTACGCTGCAATCCTACTTTTTTTTTTTTTCTTCTGTTCGTTGGTTTATGACTAGGCTCTCCACTCTAAATCTACATCTATTAATATTTGCTTTATTAAGAATCCTTAAGTGTACAAATTTGTATGATCCTTTATTATTATTGATTGTTTTTATCTGGGTTTGAAACATGTACTTTAAGTTTTTGTTCTTTGTAAGAGGTAATTTATAATCCTATTAATTTTTTTGTAGCTCCAAGGATAAACATGATTTAGACTAACTATCTGCAGTATTAGAAATAACTGCAATGCCTATTGACATTGGATGGAAGTTGTTGACATGCTCCAATTTCATGAATGTGTTTTACTAGACCTCCCTGAATTAGAAATGTGAAGTTCCTAATTATTACCTAATGTTCCTATTAATTGTTTAAAAAAATCCAATAAGAGTTACAACTATAGAGTTTTATTACATAAGTTATATTACATAAGATTCAGCTCGTGGATAACTACTCACTTTGTCCTGATGATCTTATTGCATTTTCAACTGTTCCATGCTTTGATACAAATGCGTTCGATGATGTAAGCACTCTAAGCAGTAAGGATGTGAATAGGAACACTAGGGGCTGGCAATGTTTTAATGTTGAGGATGTTGTCCAACTGAATAAGTGCGACAAATGATAGCTTGAAAATAGACCAATGGAAGCAGTTGTGGATGTTCACAGGTAGACTTGGGAAGTGTTGAATTACAAGGACCTTACACTTAGTTTAAAGTAGACAATACTATAGGTTCATGTAATAGTAATATGTTCATTTAACTGACAGGACGAGGCTTGCCTTATGCTCAACATGATCCTAGGCATGACGTGGGTTGAGATCTCTTATAAACGCTCTTATTCTTCAAAATATTTTTTGCTTGGTGGGACTTTTGTTTTATTGGAGAAGTGCTTCCATGGAAAATTCAGTTCAATTGACTGCATATCAGCCTCGTTGGGTATTGAAGTTTGGTTTGGATCTTCCAAATTTTCTGGAGAAGTTGTTGGCCTGTATTTACATGTCTTTCTAATCATCTAAACAGTCTTCTGGTGCGTTCTATTTCATTCAAATCAATGCAACTTATCTACTGAGTATACAATTCTATGGATGAGTTTAACTTCTATTAACTTACGTAATTTTTGGCAGGTGTTTCTTTTGGATGGTGAGTCTATTTTGGAAGTGATCATTGGTTGCATTCTCTTTTCTCTCAACAAACAAGTTTCCTTGCCCAATGCAAGTCTTGATGATCCCATACCACCAGTGGGAGGACTAACTAACGCTCTCAGTAGGTTGTAGTCCAGTAGACCCCCTCAGAGAATTAACAGAAGTTTCTAAGGTCAGTTGTGCTAGCAAAAAAGGTTTATAGATGGAAATGTATTGATATGTTTAAACTTTCTCAACACAATTCAATTTCTTTCAATTTGATGTTGCAGGGAGTTACAAAGCAGATAGGAGGGCATGTGCATGAACTAGCTCCTAAAGTTGATGAATGTACATGTGGGGTGATCAGTGGTTCTAATTCATGACTATTTGAGTTGGATCTCCACTACATTGGTCCAGTGGACGGTCACAACGTAGATAATCATATACACCTTACCTGGTAGGAAACAATTTACTTCAACATGTTTGAAGAAAGAGTTTGTCATTATTAAGCAATTTAGGTGCTCTTACTACATCCAAGGTTGGAAACCCTCTAGATACAATGTCTGGAGTAGTTTGAGAGTAGAGACACATTTTTTAGGAATCCATTTTTGCTCTCCGGCCTAGAAAATTAGACATTTGTAAACATTTAATGTGTCGAAATTCAGTGTTTTCATCTGGGTTTATTGTCAACGCCGGCTATAGGCGTGCATATATTGGGTTGTTATGCTTCCATCATCTGTTGTTTTAAAACATGGATTAAAACCAAAGATAATATTATTATTATTATTTTAATTCAAAACAAATTTTACTAATAAAAATTTGAGGAATTATACAACGTTAGAGGACAAGCACGCTACAAACTGCGCTTCAAGCCCTTTCTAAATAGCAAAACTAATCCTACGAAATATATATTCATGGAACCCGCCGTCAACACATTGTTATTCATACCTTTTGTACCATTTTGAGAAGTTCAACTGCTTCTGGTTGGTATTAATGTAGAATATTTCACTGAAACTCAGCAACCAAAGTACAACTAAGTTTGATTATATAAATTGCAGACTTCATACAACACTACTATATATTTTTCCAAAGTAGAAATTGCAGACTCCATACAACACTACCATAATTTGTCATCGGTGCTACATCAAGTGTAATGAAATTGCTTATGAATTTTTGATGGATAATAAAAAAAAATAGATACTTTTTTTTGATAAGGAAAAAAAATAGATACTTTAGTCAGACAGATAAAAAAAAATGAATCATATTCATGAATAAAAACTATCGTGCAGACAAGATTTTAGAAGAAGAAGATTGCAAACAAATAGCAAATAAAAGAATCAATTTATATACTAATGAAATGTTCGAGGTGAAGATCGAAGAAAAGGATATATAACTATAAAAAGGCATGAAAAATAATTTAATTTAAAGTAAAAAAAATTCTGATAATATCGGTATTTTATTAATATATCTGCTGCACAAATATATACTAGAATTGCCTTGATTGTTTTTTTTTTTTTTAGGTTTCAATTAAAATTTCTCATAGTGGTTAGCATCACATATTCTATTTGGCCATACTCTTCCATGCCTTCTCTTCGTGAATGAACTTATACCTCTAACCTCTGCGTATCTCTCCTTACCGTACCAATTATATACCTAAATTTGAATCACTAGAACAAACTTTGCAATTATGTGAATTTATAGTTATCAAATTTAAATAGAACAAACAAAATATATTCATCAAAATTAGAATTTACTATGCAATATACAATTAATTGACGAACGTGGCAGCGCCACGGGTATTACTAGTTTATATTATAATCTACAAAGGGTGCATAATTTGACTAGGACTAATATTTAGTATGACTAAGATTAAATTAGTATGATTAGGATTAATATTTTGACTAGGACTAATATTTAGTGTGATTAGGATTAAATTAATTTGACTAGGACTAATATTTAGTATGACTAGGATTAAATTAGTATGATTAGGATTAATATTTTGACTAGGACTAATATTTAGTGTGATTAGGATTAAATTAATTTGACTAGGACTAATATTTAGTATGACTAGGATTAAATTAGTATGATTAGGATTAAATCAGATTTCTCAAGTTTTGGTTAAATCTTAATAAAAACATATTCTTCATCCATATCGTCTTAAAAACCAATCATAATCCCTTTTTCTTTCCTCAAACCTTATTTCTCTTCCTTTCAAAAACCAATAATCAAATTCTCCTCCTCCTCCATCTCTCTCTGCTCTGCATCTTCTTATCATAAATAGAATCTTTCTCTGCTCTGCATCTTAATTACATCACTCTCTTCAAAGGTAAGTTAATAATTTCTACTATTTGTTCATTTGTTATCAATTATTTTATTTTTATTCGCAATTGAATTTATTTCTCTATTCTCTTAAACCTTATTTGCAGAATCCCACTATTCTTCTTCTTCAACTGTAAGTACCCAATCTTCAACTGTAAGTACCCAATCTTCTAATTAAGTTTTAGTATCTACAAACTAATTTTTAAAGGTATTGAATTCATCATCATAGCCTCTCTTCTATTTCCATCTTCTATATTGATTGTTTTAATAATTAAGAAAGTTTTATTTCAAGTGTTGTATAATACGTAGACATGATTTTTATGATTTTTACATGTACCATGTTCACAAATCTGCCATAGTTTTATTTATATTATGAACTTACGGTATTTAATGATATCTATGATTAGCCATCTTCAATATAAAAGAATATTTAAGTTGTCGGATTCTATCACTTGCTCAGGTTTCTTCTACTACTATGAAGTAGTAAGATACCATGATGCTTTCATTGTGCATATGGAAGAATTCGAGACGATATGGATGAAGCTACACACCACATGTAATTCATGGAGCTACACACCACATGTAAAAGCATATTATTTGGTGATATTTACTCATTAACTGCAGGGTCGTACACAACATACATCATGATGTCTGAGCTATCATAACCAAAATCTGATTTTGTTTCACAGACTCAAGTTTTTTATATACTTGCTAAACACGTTTTCCTGTCTACTTCAGGGGTCCACCAACTGTGTGTATCATCTACCATGCTCGAGCTGCTGAAGCCTCGCTACCCTGTGATAACGAGGTTTGTTTCTTAACTGCGTATATTGCAAATATAACTTTCTTTATGGATACAATTTCTTTTTACGACCGCAACAGTTTTATCAAGACACGTGCTGGATACATTCATTTCAGTTTTATCAACAGTTTTATCAGGACACGCTAGGACACCTACACAGACACACAGAGACACGAAAAATAATAAGTATCTGAGAAAAATATCCCGAGAAACTGATGAAAACTCTCTATAATAATGCCAATGAGCCGTGTATCCCAATATGAAGACATGCATAAGAATGTGAGATCTCTCCCTTCAGAACCTAGAAAGAGAATGGTAATGGTTTCCAAATCCTTTATTAAGCTCAAGAACATCTTCTAGATCTGCCAATCCCTTCAGATTGAGAGAATAGCTCTCCGGTCTGACCTCAGTCTTCCCCAAATTTTCCACTCTTTATCGATAGATCTGGCGAAGGAGATATAAATTTCTCTAGACCTATCCTGTTTCAGAAAAAAATGATTAGTTCCTCTGGCATTACTTTTACTGGTGTTGTCAAGACAAGTCCAGAAGTTTATACTCTCTTTAAAAGACTTAGAAATTAGATGCTCCCTGTAAGTTTGGTGTTGTCGAGACCACTTTTTATACTCTCTATCTAAGTTTAGTGGTGTCTGGATGATATAATCCTGAGGCACCATTATGTATTATTCAATTTTTATTAAGAATATTATATATTTTTATTTTTACCTGAGGTGTGATTAAGATAACCACTCTACACAACCAAAGATTACAGCAGTGTTACAACAATATTTTTCCAATCAGCAGTAAGGTCATCACGCCGAATATTTCATCTAATCGACCAATAATTCAATAAAACAATCGGTTCCAGATTGTAGTTTTAATGGCAATGATAATTTGAGCCTCACTGCATGCTCTCTCTTTAAAAATCCTCTTATTCCTTTCCAACCAAATCTCCCATAGAGTTGCATTAAGGAGCACCTTCCAAAAAAGTCGCCCAATTAATGGCAAGTTGCCCCAATTCCATCTTCTCAACAGATCAGGAATACCACATTCCATGACTAGATTACCATGAGCTGAACCAATAATTCACTCTATATGGACTTCACAAACTTACAAGAGACAAACAGATGACGTATTCTTTCTTGCTCAGAAGCAGACATTATGCACCTGTTTGTCATCCCATTCTCCATACACTGGAGTCCGTCACATGTCAGAATTTGACCCAAACAAGACTCCACACAAAAAAGTTAACTTTTGAAGGTACTTTTGGGTTCCCAACCTTGCTCACAGGAAAATAAGTTATCGCAAGTTGCAACTGATCATTCTCCTACCTGGGATACAGTCATACATGATCCTGGTCGAGAAGACGTCACCATTTCCTTCCCACTTCCAGCAATCTGTCTCGTATACCACTTCAAGGGCTTTCATCAACTTTACAAATTCTGCCACCTGCGCAAGTTCTCTGTCAAAGAAGGCCCTCCTAAACTTGAAAATCCCATTCCTGCACTCCATTTACCTGATGCAGATATTGGCTCACATTATAAGGTTCCTCCTGGCATATGCAATTAAGACCAGGGTATTTAAGACACCACTTGCCTTCCCCAAAATTATTTGCATGTCCCAGTTTATAGGTAACCCATTGATTAAAGGTAGCCCTGCAGTTTATTATACCCTTCCATAGAGAGTATCCAATTAGTAATATTGTATATAATTTCCAGCATATCCCACCGTATCCTTATGCACAACTCTCATAATAAGTTACGTTCATATTCAAAATAGAATTCAAAACCCATACGCAATTTGCTTGAGCTTCTACACGCACGGAAACAGAAACAAAGTTAGGATACAGTCGACAACAAGGGCAAGTACTCTTGCTGGGCCTGAACCAATAGTAGCTCGAAGTCTTTCAGGGTAACAGCAAAATTTTCCAGTTGGTGAGCAGATCATGAAAGCTATAATCTCTGTGTTTTGTAGCTCCACCCACCCAGAACCAGATTAGTGCCTTCACCTCATTGCAGATTTTGTCTAACTTTGGAATTATCCTTCGAAATATCAAGTCATTCCTCATTTTCCAGACTACCCAGAATATAGCATAAGGCAGCAATTCCCAAATCTTGCATCCCAAACCATTTATTCTCTGTGCAGACCAAGCTTCCATGAATTGCTGAATTGTTGGAGCATACTCGATGAGTTGCTCAACATCAATGATATCAGTTGTGAGCTCGATCCAAATTGCCTTAGTTACTTCACATTTCAGCAGTAGATGTATACTGCTTTCCTGGTGTCGCTTGCATAGTATACATTCAGTGTTGAGGTGCATACCCCGCTGCTGTAACTGTTCTCTAGATAGCATTCTGCCGAGTAGTAAGCCCCACATGAAGAACTTTATCTTTGAGGGGATAGGGGCTGACCAGACCAGTTTGTAGGGGAATTGGATTAACTGTTCTCTACATATGCACGCATCTGTAAAGAATTAACTTTGGTGGATTAGCGCATGCCCTTGCCATACTGACTCCTTACCCATATGTGACTATAATAACACCTTCGCTATAAAAATATCCAGTCTCTTGGCCCTTATATCATGTTGTGATTTAATACCCTTAAATCATGCTGCAGTGTAATGTACGAGGTTGAATAGTCCCATACTAAATGAACAAAACATTCCTTTCAATGTCAAAGCAAGTTATACGCTTACCCGATAATGATAAGTCCATCACATTTGGTGTTTTTCTTTTATTAATTCATTGGATTTTGGTGTATGAGTTTTTGGTGTCCTAGAAAGGAATGTGCCCAAAAATTTCCAATTCATCCTAAAAGTAAATTAAGCTTTTTAAAATAAACTATTACAATGTGGATTTGATATGGATAGGCTCTGATCCTCTTAAAAATCAAATCTGTTATAATAAAAAATTTCCTCCTTTCTCTCTCTGTTATGCGTCTTATTTCACCCTCTTCGAAGGTAAATTATTATTCGAAATTGGATTTTAAACCCACATGCATTTATTTTTAAGTGTAGAGATTGATTGCATGTGATGGCCATAAATCACAGATATGCTATAAATAAAAGCTAAGGTTATCTTTTACAAACTGTCGTCTTCAATCATAATCGCTCCTCTCGCTCAAAAGCTATGTCCTCTCTCATAATCGCTTAGCTCTCGACGATTATGGTTACAACTATGGTGAACCAGAAGCACCACCTCCCAAAGGTCATAATAACCAAATAATCATGTGCTATATCTCCAAAATCTCTATTTGTTTCTTCTCCTCTATCTCACAAAATATCTTCAAAAACTCGCTCTCTAACCACAATCTAATCTTCACTTTGCTGAATGTGGTACAACTCTCCCCTACACTGGTAACTTTTTAGATTAGTATGACTAAGATTAAATTTGTATGAGTAGGATTAATATTTAGTATGACTAGGATTAATATTTAGTATGATTAGTATGACTAGGATTAAAACCCCAATCTTCTTCCCCGTCCCCATCTTTCTCTTCCCCATTTACAACTTCTGTCTTTCTCAATCTTTTTCCCCGTCCCCATCTTTCTCTTCCCCGTTAAGATTCTCATCAACTGTAAGTACCCAATCTTCTAATTAACCTTTGTTTTATATTTTATTTACTGTAGATTCAGAGTCTGTAAGTACCCAATCTTCTAATTAACCTTTGTTTTTCATTTTATTTACTGTAGATTCAGAGTCTGTAAGTACCCAATCTTCTAATTAAGTTTTAGTATTTCCATCTTCTATATTGATTGTTTTAATGATTAAGAAAGTTTTATTTCAAGTGTTGCTTTCATTGTTCGATGTAGGTTTTCTTTCTCTCTAATTAACCTAGGTTTTCAAAATAGAATTCAAAACCCAATTTCTTCTTCTACCATGTTTAATTTTTTGACTATAGATGAAATTAATTTTCTGACTATGTATTTTCTGACTGGTTTGTGCCCAAATACTTTGCTAACAATTTGCAGACTTAGTGCAATAAATTGATATACCAAAAAATTGCTAGCCCAAAGTACCCCAACTAAATTGTTTTTTAACATAACCAGTTGCTCTCCCTGTTTTCGTGTATGTTAGTAATTTGGCAAGAAATTCTCTGTTCCCAGCACCACCAAGAAAATCTTTCACAAATGGTTCAACCATAACCATAACTTATGGAATTGTCAATTTTAAAGTTCAAAATCTTTCACAAATGGTTCCCTGTTGTAAGGTGTCACTTCTGGAATTGTCTTCTTTTAATTTTTGATCTGTTCTACTAAAATAATTTTGTTTGCAATTTTACTTTTTGTTGTGCTTGATTATCTCAAATAATTGCTAATTAAATTCTAAGACTATTTTTCTGGTTTCTTCTCTTCTCATCATCAACCTCACAACTCGAATTGGGGTTTGTTCAACAACTATTTCTATTAATTCAGCAGCTAATTGGGGTTTCTTCTAATTAAGGTAAATATAATTTGTTATATTCATTATTTTTTTATTTAGTGTAACTCTTTTTTTAGATTTTTTCTCTCTTATATTTGATTGATATTACTGTACCTACATTCGGCATAGCATATTACCAATGGACTATACCAACAATCATATAACAGGGAACCCTTACCCTCTACCAACGCATCCTGGCTATGGCCAACCTTTGGTGTTTTTCTTTTAGTAATTCATTGGATTTTCATATTAGCTACAGTCTGTTGATTATTTTATGGATTATTCCTATCAATAAATACTCTATTGATTTAAGTAATTAACGTACAACATTTCATGGTTTTTATTTCAGGAATGAATATTGGAAAAGAACAATGGATGTTCAGGAGTACGCATAACAGTAGAACAGTAAGTGTATAATTATATATACTATGATATATAATATTAATTATTGCGTAATGTGATATAACTATTTTTTTTCCTAGGGAAACCATTGCAGAAGATAACATCGCGTCATTGTCTAAGGCTCAGATAGCACAGCGCAGACGAAGAGAAAAAGAACGTGCTAAACAAAAGTGAGTAATTTCTACATTTTTAAATGAATTACTTTATCAATAATGATATCAACTCATTTACTAATATCAATAATGTAGGGGTTTATTTTATGGTAGTCAGTTATTTTACTATCAGCACGTGTATTCAGGAATGGACTTTCAACTGAAAGTAGAAAGATCTCATTTGCTGAGATGATGCCTGAAGATGTGCAAGCATGTAGGGAAGAGAGATGCTTCAGGTTGTGGATAAACAGTCTTGGAATTAGTACATATGTCAATAACGTATTTGAGGATTTACAAAACGGGTGAGCCTTTACTTTTCAGTTCAGTAACAATCTGTAACATCGTCATTCATCAGTCTTGCTTACAGTCGTAATCATTTTAATCAATAAGGTTAAAACATTATCTAAGAAGAAATTCATCATCAAATTCATCATACAGGCACTTTTATTTTGGGTTTTTGTATTAACAATTAAGAACAACAAATGCAAGTTCATCAAATAAACAAATTACTTCTAATTAAAATATCAAAACATCCATAAAAAATAAAAAACAAAAATAAAGTAATTTATATAAATCAAAATTTAAACTCCAACAAAATTACAAAAATATTCAATAAGATCACTATATCTTAAATCTTCAAATCTTCGAGCTTAACCACTGAAGAACTTTTTGCTTTGCTTTTGTAGATATAATTGTGAATATATTTGACTGCCCTTACTGACGAAACTACATCCACATCCACCAAATAAAATTGCTTAGGATTTCTGCAATAATATTCCTCAACGGAACTTTCATAAAAAACAATATCATCCATTGAATTCTTAACCACATAAGAATCATCTTTGATTTCTGACATATTCAACAAACTCGTGAAGAAGAAAAAAAATCATAAGTAATCTAATTTTATAACCAACAAATTTAGCAATCTTAATGAAAATATTTACAAATGTTGAATCTAGATACCTATGTAGAACAAAAAAACCTACTAACAAAATACCAAAACCTTAATTTTTAAGGAAAAACTTTTTAAAAAAATTAATATAAAATAAAGACAAATATATATGAAAAAAACCCTAATTTAACTTTTAAAAAAAATTAATGGACTTCATACCAAAAAGTCCAATAATCTCAAAACCCTAAATTGTGGGTTGCCTTAGGCTTCAAAATGTGGGTTGATTTAGGACCGGGTTAATTCACAAATTTACAAGTTTAATTGGATACGACTGTTTGTTTAACATTAAGGTTTCTATTGTCTTCCTTAACACAAATTCGTCAAAGTTTGAGAACGTCCAAACAACAAAGCTACAACAATATTGAAAGCAGCAATCTCTGAGGTATAAAGTCTTCTTATTCTTCTTTTTCTTCTCACCATCATCTTTTCAATCTATTTTTTGTTTTCGCCATTGAAGAAGAAAAAAAAGCTTGAAAGGGTTTAGGTTTTTAGGTCAAATTGATAGTAGCAGAGATTTCCTTAAAGAACTCAGCTGCTCATCACAACCTTAAAAAAATTAGGGTGTGTACAAACTCTGCCTCAAAGCAAATTTTGAGGATTTCCACTGCTGCTTAGGACTCATGGAGTCATGGATAGTATTTGTCAGTGTGTTATAAATAAAGTTGGTGTATTAGATTGAGTTTTATGGTTATTATGTTACCGACCATGCAAATCTAGAGCAAACATCTACTGCCTTGCATTAGATCATCCATGGATAATATCGCCAGTTTATCTTCCATGGCGAGGGGGTGTCAGGCAATACCAACTATAATCAATCAATTATGTTAAAAAACATCAGACACACAGTTACTCAGTTAAAGAATAAATTTTAGACACACAATTACTCAGCTAAAGAATAAATTTTAGTCGTCCCCTAAGTCTCCAACTATAATCAATCAATTATGTTATCCCCAACTATAATCAATCAATTATGTTATGTAATGTAATACATTACTATAGTGTTGGAGAATATCCAAATTATGCTACCTGCAACAATACATCTGTTGTCTACCTGTTTCTTGCTCCCTCTCTTGCTCATAGCCGAATCTGAAAACACCAAACATTGTAATTACATGTTAGCATAATTAACCAAACCCTTACCAGTTTTTGTTTTTTTTTTTTAATTTTTTTTTTTTTTTTTTTTTTTTCAAAAAATTCAAATTTTATTGATAAGCTCAACGAATTACACAAAAGTAGAGGACAAACGCGCTACAAACTGCGCGGCAAGTCCTTTCTATATGTAGTATATGTATGTTCTTTCCAATGACTGTTTCTTTCTTAATTTTTTTTTTTTTTTTTTTTTTGTAGGTTCAAAATGTCAAAAAGAAAATTGACGTATCTCATTGACTCGAAAGAAGCAGATGAGATTGTGGAGCTATTCTTCGAAGAAAAAAAAAAAAGAACAAAAAGATATAAACAAAGACTAAGAAAGAAACAGTCATTGGAAAGAACATACATATACTACATAAGAGAAGTCAAACGTCAAAATAGAGAATTACAACAACAATGGGAAGATCAACGACAATGATATAATTTATTTCGACAATGATATAATTTATTTCAACAATGATATATGAGAAAATCGTACATATTATTATGTAAGTTAGTATTTCAACAGAACAACACTGAAATTTATTGATATGTCATTATTTTTTGGATAAAATTATTGTAACAATTTTTTTTTATTAAATGGTTTCTTTAAAGAAATTGGTTGTTCATTTCGTCATACCATATGTGATTTTTATTTTTATTACTGTAATACACATGATTATCTTTAGTTCAATAGATATTTTTATTTTTAATAACAGCAAACTAATGGTTTTTTTGTCTGTATCAAAATACGTTAACCAATCGCTTAGGGATGGACACAGAACATAGGAAAGAGCTAATTTTTGAAGGTATTGATAACAGATGGAATGCAGCTGATCTTTACAACATACTTACAAGTTATTATGGACAAATAATGTATCAAAATGTTTTTTTGGAAACAATCAGAGATGAGAAAATAATAGAAATGTTCAGATCAACAATAGAAGATATACCACCAGAAAAAGAAGAGGATACATATATGGACGAAATGGACTTGATGAAAAAAAAATGATATACAAGAAATTTAAAATGGATACATAGAGCTCATAGAGATATTTATCCTACAAAATATTGTTTATTAGATTAATTATTATATTTTATTTATAATAAAATATCGTGCAAGCTCAATTGGTTTATATTGACTTTTATTTATCAACCTTTTTAGATCTACCTAAGACATGCAGCAATATGTTAACGTCATGTACATGTTAGATTAGTTCTCTAAATGATTATAAATAGGATACAATATTCAAAAATAAGTAAAAACCTTCCTAGGTTCAATTTTTTTGTATTTTGTATTGTGAATAAGTATGTATAATTTATGTAAATTGATAGTGTGTTTCCTGGATTGAACGATACATCTTTATAACCTATGTAAATTCATATATCTTACACCTACTGAATATCTGTTTTAGAAGAATAGATATTTTTAATATATTAATTTCTAATATCTGAATTAGCTTTGAGAATAATATTTTTAAAATTACTATCTTCAAATTATTAATGACAGTCGTGGCAGCGCCACGGGTTTTACTAGTAAACTGATAAGCCGTAAAACCTCATATACTTTGATGTCCTTTCCTCTACGGTGTGCGTAACTTGTGGAACAGGAACAACCCAAGCTCTCAGTGAAAATAACCCTTTTTCCTTCTTTCTGTCATTGGTTTTAGTCCTACAACGCTTAGCGTCGCAGTTCAGTCAAGGAGGAGTGATTATAAAAACAGGCTTGAGAAACATAACAAAGCATACCTTTCTCTGCCTTTTGGCTAAGATCAAGTGTAGTATCTGTTCTTATCAGTTTAATATCTGGTACGTGGGGCATAGCTTGCTATTGGGATCTTCATCATGAGTTGCCCATGCGTTGGACTACTGCAAGGGCCTGGCTTGCCCCACCAATTGAAACCGAAACCTATTATCTCACTACAAACTCTGTCCCTGGACAATAAGATTGGCATGAAAAAGAGTTACCAATCTGTGAGGCCAGCCAGTCCAATAGAGGCCCAAACCCAAATTAATCGCGAGACAGACTCTGCCCAAAAAGTAGCAATGGAGGTTCTTAAGTTTTTCTACTGTCCCACTTGTAATTTTGAAAACGTACTATTAGTAATGGTCCTGCATCAAATTAGGCTTTCTAGCCTTCCTCGTGGTTCTATGATTATATCGAGAGACTGCAAATTGATATATTGTGAATAGTACACAGGCGTGAAGCATGTATGTGTCCAACAATCCCATGCACTGTATTTTGTACAGCAAGAAGATGAGACAATAGTGTCTTTTAAGGACTGACTACTGAGGGTCATGGCCCATAGATAGCCTTCCACAAATGAGGTCCCATATTTTTCATGCACGCCCCAATACAATTTTTACCCAAGCTTTTTTGTTTTTTTTTTCTTTTATCCAAAAGCTTTTGTTTTTTTCTGACGTACCAGTCATTACAAACTGCAGTTGCACTACCTAAATAGTTTTGCCCATATCCTTTCATATTGGGCAGACATTCACATTTCCCAGTTTCCAATTTTCCATCCAAACATAGAAGGCGGGTCCAAGGGCTTTGGATTAGGGCCAAAGTTTATCTTGGGTTTATCTGTGATGAACTGTAAAGTCTATAGCAGTTGTAAAACATTTCAATTCCCAAGGTTCAATCAACCTTCTCCTTCTGGCCACACTACTGAATAGTAAAGAAGAAAACCTTTTTCTGCATCTGGCTGCTTTTCTACTTTTTGAAGCTTTCAGGTTTCAGGTCTCTTACTTTCCAATTCGGCCTCAAGCCCACATAAATCACAATCAGTATCACAAGTGTCCTTTCCATGCATATTCCAGAAAATCGACACTAATGGGATTTTTTTTCTACTATTAACAAGTAGAAAATGGCATACATAATCCCAAGCAATTTGTTTGTGTTGCAAAACTAATACGGGAAGAAAAAAGGTCAATAAAAGAGGGGAAAAAACAAACAAAGAACAAACACTTTATTAGACAAGTTTGTGCACAAGGTACAATCATTTTAGCTGCTGTGACCAGGACTGATTAACTATATTTCACTAATAAAGTCTTTAGCATGGTACAAGTACTCTTAAAATGTAGACCAGATGTGTGCAGACATCCAGATGTAAGTCTTACCTAACCAATAGAAATAGTCCCAGACACAAATTTTAAGGGTACACTCTTAAAGAAAAAGGCCTAAAAAGGAATGGAGCAAACCAATGAAGATGATTCATGTCCCCAGACCCCAGTTTCTCTTCCCCACTCGGCCACTCCACACTACATAGTCACTAGATTAATCAAACAAGGTGGTGGTTATGAAATGACTCCATTAAATGGGTCTCCATATGAGTTTGCTTAATTATATTATTTGGTTCCATATATAATTCTCTAGCTTTTCTTTGGATTCTTGATTTTTTTAGGTCCTACCATGATCACTCATTTTCTTTACTTTCCCCACTCTCAAATTATTCAGAATTATATTGCTTAGCTTGTTCATCTGCATACTTAGCAATGAACTGTAATCCACAGGCAAAACTGCCCCACTAGGTAATATGAAAACTCATATACTTGAAAGAACTCTGATACATATGCTGATGACTATATAATAATGGAACTAGATCCCAAGGAATTTTTATTGTTGAAGAACATTTCCAAGGAATGCACCACATCATAATCTAATACTACTTTACTACTTGTGTTGGCCTGTTCTAGAACTTGTATTTCATGTTTTAGAAGCCTAATTAGGAAAAGAACAGTAAGTTCTATAGTTCTATGCTTCTATGTACTTGGTGAGAAAATCACTTGTATAAATCTGTAACATTTTAATTTGTCTCCATCCCTCCATATCCAAATAATCATTTTAATTTTATATAATTAAAATCATGATCACGAATCAAATATCTTATCAAAATAAATAAATAAATATAAACAAAACTATGTATTGATATGGATTCATTCATGTAACTTGTACCGACACGACCCCAGGCTATGTACCATACAAGTTAAGGTTTTTCAATTAAAAATAGGATGATAAATCATAAATGTCCTTCGTTTCATAATTATATATTTTTCTATAAATCCAGAGGACAAATCGGTATGATCATTTAATGAAGTCAATATCTGCATGCAAGTGCCGATCGTCGATCAGACCATGTAACACCAATTTAGGATTTGGGGGTGGGGGGTCCTTCTGCAGTGGTTTATAGATCATGTCTGCATTTGTTTCATTCCCACAAGATTCTGTTTCCGTCTATCAGTATTTTCAAATAAAATAAACAATGCAAGTAATATAAGACCAGATCCATATCATGCATCTATGGATTCGTTGCTAGGGTTTTGGATTTGATATGTATAAGAGAAATAATTCTGAAGCAGTGAAGCTCTTGGGTCTGTTTAATTTGCTTAGTAGATAATCAGGTATAGCGGTATAGTTCTGGAGTCTGGGCTACGTACGTACATATCTGTTAAGATTTCAGGACAGACTGGACAGTCAAAATCCTCTTAGGAAGCTTAGATGTATGCAAACAGGCGGAATTCCCAGAAGTTATCCACACTGCAAACAATAATAATCAAAATCTGATTAAACTAATTAATCAGCATCCCTTTTTATTTTTTAAGCTTAAATTATTCAAAATTTAATATTTGAGTTTGCAAATGTAGTAAATTCTATTATCTATATGCAATAAAATGTGGCGACATACATATGATGCGTGCCTTGAGAACGCATCATTTCACTATTTTCATCCCTAGAATCCATTTTTAAGTGTCAACATCTGTTAAAAAAAAAATGTTATGATTACGTACAAATAAGGTTAATCAACTTATCTGTATATTATTAACTAAATCAGGCAATATTAGTTGATTAAGTAGCTAGAGAAAGACATCTTATCAGCATAAGGCTGGCCTTATCATGGGTTGTTGTCCGTTGTTATATATGTCTCTACCTCTTATTAATGGCACCTACAATCATTTTATGGTCAAACTAAATTTTGTACCAGAGCTTCTAATCACCGTCATCATTAAATAACATACATTACTGACATATATATTGATCGAATTCAATCCAAAGTTGTGATTCTAAGGACAACAAGAGAGCGCACAATACGCCAGGATCGGACCATCACTTCTAATCTGTAACAGTTTCAGTAAGGCAACAGCATGAGAATTGAGACTAAAGCATATACAGTATAGTGTGGAGCAGAAACATCAGTTCTACCTTTCAATTTACGTACTCATCATTATACACATATAAGGCGGTATATCGACGCATTCAGACATGCATGATTCTATTGAACTAGCTAGCTAGATCGAAGCAGCTGTGTGTTGAGAGCTGCAAGTTTAACGTGACAAGTAATGATCAGTAACATAAACTAGTAATTCTGACTTAAGTTAGTCCAATTAGTGAGTAATTATAATACATGTAAAGTTAAACATCTTCTCTGTAATTATGTGCCAATGTGCGTGCCTGTTATTTAGTTCACAAGCATACACATTTATATTCGATCTGTAACTATCTATCGACCCACCATGGGTCACATGTACATTAAGATATTGTTAAAATGGATCTTCAAAGACAATATTCCATACACTCATACAGATTACAGATTACAGATTACAGAACACATCATGAAGAATGGTACAATAGTACTAGTAACTGCACCAAAGTTGCTTCAAATATCTCTACAGATCGAGATGATCAGGGTTTTTGCGGAATGACTTCACTGAAGTTAATAACTTCAATTCTCAAACCGTGAGATTTCCAACACAACATTAAACGGAAATTCAGAAAATATATATATGCAGCTCGATTAATTCTCACAAAGTAGTTTTTATAAAAAAAAAAAAAAAAATTAATTAGTTGAAAAATAATTGTAAAAATGGCCTATTCCTTAAACTGTAAAAGTAGGTTGACAGATCGAATTAGTTACGTTGTTCTTCATAAATCATAAGTTTTATCCTTCTGATAAATTTCAGCTTCTCAGAAAAACAAAATATATATGTACGCAGTATGATATATTGTCTCCCAGTTTTGTACATAAACATGCATGGCCCAACAGTTGAGAGTAAAAATGAGGGTGGGCAGCTGGGATTGCAAACAAGCGTCAGGAAGTGCGCAGGACCACACACTACACAGCTTTGGTTATGGCGTGTGTGCCCCGATACTCGATAACTTCCCTTCTCACTCGCATGTGTCGTCCCTCTCTTACTCTTTTTCCACTCTTCTCCCTCTTATCTCTGAGTGATAAAGCCATAAAAATGACAGTGCTGTGGGGTTTCAAATCACCATTTCAGCTACCCTTAATGGTCCCCGGCCTATAAAAATCATACTCACTTGCCATTCAATTCGTTGATCCCAATCTTGCATTAACTGAAACTTTCCAGTTTCTTTGGTAAAAGTTGCTAGATCTGTGAATTGATGTAGAGAGGGAGCTAGCTTAACAAACTTTTCTGGTCATGCACATTCTCTTCTTTATATGATCTTCGATCATTTTCATCAGTTAATTAATATAATTTACCTTGTTTTACTGTACTAGTATAGTATATACTACTGGTACAGTACCATATACTGTAGGTACGTGCATTGTTTTGAATATTGTAGTGGAGAAGTATTTGTCTTGGTATAGTATAGTTAGTATACTATACTACTGTATATTATAGTACTACTTTCTATTTCATTGTTTGTCTCACATGATCTGCGTATCAGTAAGATTTAGACATTTCATTTGGTTTGTCTCTTGGTGATTGATTGCATTGGCAATATATATATATATATATATATATATATATATGTTGGAAATGTTTTCAAGTGGTCAAAACATTTGTATATGAATGAGAAATTTAAGTCCTAAGTTAACTACTGACCATGGCTAACTTGTGTTATAGTAGATAAATGGGTATGTATTCACATACATTGTATTTGGCCCAACCCATCCCAATGGGTGTGTCTTTTCCAATAGACACATACTTTGTAGACACTCATTCCCAATGGATGTGTCTGTCCCAACAGATGTGTACATTGTATTGGGTCAGGTGTCTATTCAAATATACATTGAATAGACATGTGCCTTTTCAAAAATGTGTCTTCCTACTATATAAGTGTATCTTGTGTTTGTCTTCAAATAACTTTTAAAAATCAAATTGATTTTCCTTCTTCTAGTGTTTGTGTCTTGCCATGAGAGAGTATAACAAAGAATTGGTTCGCCGTCTTCTATGCGTTTGAAGTGCTGCTACGCTAAGAAGGATAGATCGTTGTATCCTGGGAGACAGTCCGCCATTGATAAACCGTTCGGCACATGTACGGGGCGAATAATGTCTTAAGGAGAGAGATTTTTATCTCGACTCGATCTAAATCTTGTTCTTCATCCATTTATTCTGGTTTACATCATCTATTCTTTTTTATTTATTTTAGAACAGTAATATATCGGTGTGTATTTTCCTACAATATGATCATATCCTTGTTGGTACAATAACACAACCAAAATAAGGACCACCAGATATGATAGCATATTAGCATAAGTAATTCCGTTTGTTATAATTAAAAACAAATTTACTAATCTTATTCAAATCACGGTAGAATGTTAATTAAAATGCAATTTAAAATGGTAACAAAAGCAAATGATATGACATGACATGGATGGAATTAAGCCAATCATGCATATAGATCATGGATTCCTACATAAAAATTCCATATTTCCACATCAGCAATCCATAATCATCCAAATGGAGGAAACGTAAGAATTGGATTTTGAATGATAGTGAAGTGAAATGACAACTTATATCTAATTAAAGGCAAAAAATAATAATTTTTTGTTAATTTATTTTTAAACCCATATCAACATCCACACGCTCCATTTATACAACTGTCCACGTGCAATACACGTGTTAGTTGATAAAGCAAATTTATAAAAAAAAAATTATGATAATTAAACCAATATGACGTAATTACCCTCTCAACTATAAGAAAAGTCCCTGTTGGCCTGTTGTAATCCATGTGATTTTGGCAGCTTTTGCTTTCAAAAACATCACACCCCATGTTTTTATTTACTTGTCCTTTTCCCATTTATATCCAAAAAGCTTTAGATTACTTAAACTACCCAATACGTTTTCCATTTTCCAATGGCACATTTTAATCTACATTTCTCTTAAACTCAAGGGCATTTTCATAAGATATTCTATTAAATCAAGGGTATAAACATTTTACTAGTTTTGATCAATTATAAGGACATTTTTGGAATATTACCAAAAAAAGTTAAAACATTAGACATTAGAGGAGCTGAAGAGAAGAGCGCATGTTTATTCATGATGAAAGCGGTGTGTTTTTAAAGTGCGCCAGATGCGCATCAAAGCTAACATTTCTCTTCCAATTCTCTCTATTTTAAAAACCAAGTAGTAGTGAAAGAAAGAGAGAGAGTTGAAACAGAGCTTCGTTATCTTCTTCTGTTTGGTTATCTACTTATCTGTCTTTGTAAATCTCGTCGTCTTCTGCAATGGGTATTATTTGTTTAACTTCACACCAATCGGGAAGAAGTTGTGAAGATATTGGTGTATTTGGGTTGCATTTAATTTTCCCGCTCTCTGCAAAAGAATGAATTTTTTTTTTTTTTTTTTTGGTTCAGAAGGTTTTTTCTACTTCAATCTTTAATGCTTAACCAATTTCGATGATTTATTTCTGTTCTTTTCGATTACTAAATTATATTGGTGTTATGTTTTTGCAGTGTTACCTCGTTTCCCAGTGAGTAAAGATGAATACTAGAGTTCGAACTACGTTGCAGACTATGAATACTCCATTGAAACATGAAAAAGTAGGCTCTTTTGCTCAAATCTTGATCTGGGTATCTATTTTTATGTTAATTTTTTTCTGTTTTTGCTGAAGAAATCTTGTTTTTCGTGATTATCATGTTGGTTAGTCTGGTCAATTTCTGAAAATTTTCAAAATTTTGAAATCATTGAAGAAAAATTGGTAATTTAGATTGAATGGTGAAATGGGTTTTTGAGTTTGATCTTAAAAACTGGTTCTTTCTTCTTATGTTTTTTTTCTGATGGAGTGGATTCTAAGGTTTAGAGATTCCAGAAAACATGAAAAAGTAAGCTAATCTAATCTATGGAGAATCTTTAGATAGCGTTCATTTTGCTTTTTCTTTTTCTTTTTTTTTTTATTTAAAAGCAGCTTCTCTTTTAAGTTGATCTCTTGTTCTCTGTCTTCTAATAGAAAAACGTATTATATTTTCTTTTTGAGATTGAATTTATTCTGTTTTCTTTTATTATTTGAAGAAGGAGAAGATGGGGAAGGAGCAGAGCAATAGATCCATGGATGCAGAGAAATTAATCACAACTCGAAGAAAATCAAGCAGAGATAAGAAAATGGCCTTAATACAAGATGTATAAATTCTTCTCCATGCCTCAATTATCAATTTATTTGTTTTGCAGTTTTTCGCGACTCTGTTTCGTTAAATTCAATCTGCTTCACCTTCTTTCGTATAGGTAGATAAACTAAAGAAGAAGCTTAAACATGAAGAGAATGTACACAGAGCCTTGGAGAGAGCCTTTACTAGACCTTTGGGCGCTCTACCTCGTCTTCCCCCATATCTTCCTCCAAATGTTAGTTTAATTGCTCTCAATTGTTACAGTGATTTCTATCTCATTTCTTTCAGTTCCGTCGCATTATGCATTCCCATCTTGTTTCCACTTTATATAGAGACCTTAATATAGTTCAATTTTTTTTATATTAAAGACATTAGAGCTTCTTGCCGAGGTAGCTGTTTTGGAGGAGGAAGTTGTTCGGCTTGAAGAACAAGTTGTGAATTTCAGGCAAGACCTTTATCATCAAGCTGTCAACATTTCATCCTCGAAGAGAAACATGGAGAATGCAACAGAAGACTCTTACCAATGTAGAAGTTCAAAAATTAACCGATGCAAATCATCATTGAAAGTTGAAGACAATTCAGTATCTTCCATCACTACAGCTCTACCTACTACAGTACCAAATCCTTCTGGTTCAACGCAATCGTCCTGCACACACATTGTAGATCCCACTGTACATAATAGACCAGATATTGGAAAACAATCTGTGAAGAAGGCTGATTCGAGTTCATCTTCTTCAGAAGATGGGCGGGGAAAAGAGAATAAATCCTGCCTTAATTCTACTAAGAGCAATAAGCAGTCTCCCAAAGAGCCAAAATCAAGAATGAGAACTGCAGTAAAGAAGCCTTCGCCAGAGCTTAAATCCATGGGAAAACAAATTCGTCATAAACGACAGGTATGTATTGGAAATCCATTTTGAATTGGGTACTATATTGATTGTATTCATTCGGTGATTTTGATAATGGATTTTTAATATTTAAGCTTGAAGGGGGACTAGACCAGGAGAGAGCAGAAGCAAACATTTCAGCCATTTCTGATGATAAAGTATCTGAAGAAGAAAGCAGAAGCCCAAACAAAATTTCGGAGGATATACTGAGGTGTTTGTCTAGCATTCTTTTGAGGATGAGCTCACCGAAGAACAGAGGAGTGGAGTCAGAGTTGTCTGCATCCTTATCTCGATTGCCTCCATGTGGAAATTGTGAAGAAACGGAGTTCTGGGATCCGTATAACATATGTAAAGATTTTGGGGAGAGAGATATTGGACCATATAAGCATCTCCTTGCAATCGATGCAAGCTCTATTGATACTAGCCATAGGACAAGCTCATTCTTTCTGATAACGAGGCTGAAGTAAGATTACTGATGCTAAAACTCAATATGATATCTGTCAGTTTGTATATATACCTTACTGCATATAGGTATAATGTTCCTTAATTCTCAGGCATCTACTTGGCAAGCTTGCATCAGCTGACTTACAGGGTCTTACGCATCAGCAAAAGCTAGCATTCTGGATCAACATCTATAATACCTGTATGATGAATGTATGAGTAATATCTTTCTTGTCATTCCTGTATGATAAACTGTTATTTGTTTTCGTTTCATTGTTTTTTATCATAAGAAATGTTATGATTTCCCCCTAATCTGTCATATGTCATTCAGGCGTTTCTAGAGCATGGGATCCCTGATAGTCCGCAAATGATCGTAGTGCTGATGCAGAAGGTAAATACTGATATATGGCTAATTCATTTTCACGTTAGACATTCATATTCTCTACATATGTTTTGAAACGTTGTGTATTTCTGGATATGGAATTGTTTCTTCTGTAAGATCATGCAGCATTCATTTCCCCGTTATCAAATTCTGTAAATCCAGAACTTTTGTAGTGACTAGTGACAGAAGTCACTATTAAATAGTATGAGCTTAGCATTGTATTAATCTAGCTACAACTTTGATCTTCTTGCTCTCAACAATACTAACCACATGATACATATTGCAGAACCAGCTTTAATCATTGTAAGTTGTAACACGTTGTCACAGAAGTTTTATGCCATGGGGTTGATTGTTTCCTTTTTGTTGAATTTAAATTGGAATTTCTGTGGTGCTATATATCCTTGCATCCCTGAATTACAATAGGCACGCTAGAAATAAACTCGGGGGCTTTCTGCATGGTTATTCTGAGTGAATTACAACAATTACCATAGAATCATAAATCCCTATGTTATCAAGATTAGCATTTTGGAACGTCATTTCTGCTAATTCGTCTATCTAATTCTGATATTACTTCTGCAGGCAATGGTAAATGTCAGCGGACACTTACTGAATGCAATGACAATTGAGCATTTCATTTTAAGACTGCCTTATCGATTAAAATACGTGAGTTTGTAATCATTTCCAAGTATATTCATTTTATCCTACTTTACTTTAATAGTTAGAGGGCTTAGGTCAGTGTAGAAGTGATTCTTATCAAATGTTTCATTGTTGTGTTTTTCTCATTAGACCTGCTCAAAAGGTGCAAAAAATGACGAAATGGCAGCTCGGAGCATCTTTGGACTGGATTGGTCTGAACCTTTGGTAACTTTTGCCCTTTCATGTGGAAGCTGGTCCTCCCCTGCTGTAAGTTACTCAATCTGATTTGGAAGTTCATTGATGACATTGTTAATTATCCTCTACTGATATTCAAATTCTCAAAATGAAGGTGAGAGTGTACACGGCATCTAAAGTTGAAAAGGAGCTAGAATTGGCAAAACAAGATTATTTACAAGCAGCAGTTGGTTGTTCCGCAAAAAAAATTGCAATCCCGAAACTGCTAGATTGGTATCTACTTGATTTTGCGAAAGACTTGGAGTCTTTGTTGGATTGGATTTGCTTACAGCTTCCTAGTGAACTAATAAATGGAGCAGTAATGTGCCTTGAGAGAGGAAGAACTTCACAGTTGGTTGAACTAATTCCATATGAGTTCAAATTCAGGTACCTTTTACACCGTTAAAAGTCAACTTCTCCATGTTTGACTTCCACATAGTTCTAAAGGCTTTAGGAGGAAGGGTTTGTACAAACTGTAGAAAGATAAAAGTAGGAAGTAAATATATATATCCATATATAATTGCAATGGTGAGAGCAATCTTTTCTTTCACAATGAGTTTTTTGGGGTTTGGAGATGTACTTGTTTTTACAGAGTATTACAAGGAGATGCCTTTCATACGGTTCATTACTTCATTGTTTGTCTCTCTCAGATACCATTGATAATGTTGTTAAGTAAAAGCAAAATTCCGAAATATTTCACCATATGAATCAAGCGAATAATCAGCACAACACCTTCACCAAAACAATTTCTGATACAAAAAATAGGAGAGAGTATGGCCTAATTGATGTTTTCACATTGGCCATGCAAGGCCCTCCACTTGTTTAAATTAGTTCTAAATTTACTAACAGAAGTACAACCCTGGGATTGAATGTTCTTCCTTGAAAACCTTTTCTCAATGGCACTTTGTTTCTCCACTCACCACTCCCCAACAAGATGGAACTGTTAACGAATTATTGAAATGTTCTAGTAGGTTCTCAAGCACTGATCCTCCTGTTCGCTTTTGTGAGAAATGTGTATCCAACACCTCTTCTATCTGGTAAAAGGTAAGAAGTTCTCTTTGCAGACCATCCTACACGAGGAGAGGGAATAATACATCCCAAGAGTTACGAACAAACAAGATTCTGGAGTGTGCTTCCCCTTATTAGACAGGTTTTAATTGTTTAGCTGGTTAATCCACCTCAGCAAGAAGCTCCGTATTTAACCATAAGGTGCCCTTTCACCATCATTGCCTTCTTCATTTATACATCTTATCCCAAACATTTGAATTGTCAACATAAAGTTCAGTAAGCTGTTTTGTTGCATTCTTGCATCATCATATCCTGATATCCCTAACTGATTCATTAAAACTTAATAAATTTCTGTCTGTCAGTATCATAACAGACTTATACCGTTTCGCTGTAATGCCTGTATCGTGCCTAGCTGTGTACTTGCAAGTTCTTCTCATCTAGCTGTTTATCAAGTACAATGGAGGAAGCAAAACTGTTCTATAGCAGAAACTTTTAATGTGCATCTATTTACTCTTGTTGTACTTAAGATAAGAGAATGCTATATAATTCTGCATTTCAAGTCCTACATAGTGTCATACAAGAAGAATGGAATGAGACCTTCTGCATGGACCACAACATTATTTCATCAAACTAGTGAATCATCCAGCCTTCATAACATTGAAGTCTATCAATAAATTCTGCATCATATCTTCTAGCTCCAAGGAACTAGCAAGTAGCAACATCTACATCAGAGGCTTACCTGTTTCCAGGTTACTCATGAGTCATGATAAAGGTTGTAGTAGCAAATAATGTAAAGTGCCCAAAAACTATCTCAAGGTTAAGCTTGTTAATTCAGAATAAACATGAATCTGGTCATTAAGTAAGGTATGGTGGTGAATGACAAAAGAATAATTCTGTATCATCATGGATTCATGGCCATAAAGAAGACTAATGTGCATGTAAGAACAAAATGTGCATGGCTGGATTGCTGGAATCCCACTTTGTTTCAATTCAATGACTCTATTATGAGATAAGATATTAGTGTTTTTTAGTGCTGCACTGACTACTGTATTCCATTTCTTGCACTGAAGTCAAGAACATAGTACTTTTCCAATTATAGTTAAAAAGAAAACCTAAGTAGATCTTCGAAACTGTTAGAGCATTCCCAATGGTAGGTTTTAAATCACTTTTAGCAACTTTTAGTAAAAAACTCTTGCCAATAGTGGGTTTTAACACATTTTTCAAGCAAAACACTTTTATCTCCTTGGCAAAAAAGTGTCACATAGGACCATTTTATTAATTAAAAATTAGATTTCATCACAATGTACACTATATTTTTTGGGAAAAATGAAACCTTAAATTTTAACCCTTGTTTTAAAACCAACCATTGGTAACTCTAAAAGTGCTAATCACTTTTAACATAAATTTTATACTAAAACTTTTTCTCTCTCCTATGTGGCACCCTTAAAACCCTTTTACTATTGGGAATGCTCTTAAGGCCGTATCTTGCCAATGGCATTTATTTTCCAATTATAGTTAAGAAAACAAAACCTAACTAGATTTTCTTTAAAACTGTTAATAGGCCGTATCTTACCAATGCCAATGCATTAACTGGGAATTAGCCACTGACTGGAAGTTTGCTTTAACTGGGATAGGGTAACATGCAATGTAATGTTAGGTACAATTCACAAGGGACTTGTTTTGTGTCTGTATGAGAGGGGAAAGTATGAATAATGAATTGTAATGGTTTTTGTGACTTGAATCAATAAAAAATTTACCAATAAAAAAAAAAAAAAAAACCAATGCCATTGCATCATCATCTTCTACGATCAGCCAAAGGAGTTTATCGGCAATAAACAATTCAAAATCCTTCTTTGAGGACAGTATACAAAGGCAGGGTTGCCACTTGCACTTAGGGTCTGTTTGATTGGAAAAAAGGTTCCCGCCTTTCTGGTAAATTTTTTTGAAAGGTAAATCAGTAAAAAGTTCAAAAGTTCTTCTACAGAAAAATGTCTACCAATCATGGACACTTAGAAGTGTTGAATTGATGAGAAAATTTTCATGTTTGTGAGGCATTAGGAACAGTGCAAAAACTACAAATGACTCAATCTAGTTTCAGCCTTTTTATATAGGCCTAAATGCCTTGAGCCAATGAAAAGTCGAAAACTAGCACATAGTTGTGTCCAACACCAAAAAACCTAGCAGGTGTCAGTTGAGCTCAACTGGTAAAACCTCTGGGTGATGATACCAGAGGTCTGGGGTTTGAATCCCGCCAGCATTACCGAGTTACTGATCTCATTAAAAACAGGCTTACCAAACCATTTTTTGCGAATGAGCCCGTGGCTCAATGGTAGCACCCCTCTCACAAAGTGGAGAGGTCGTGGGTTCGAAACACGTCAACAGCGGATTGTTGATATAAGTTTCCACACGTAAGTTAAAAGGAGTAGGGGTCCCCACAACCTCGCTTGCCAACCAAAAAAAAAAAAAAAACACCAAAAAGCCTATATGGACATGGCAGATTGGCAGGCAATTTTTTTTTTTTCCCATCTCAATCTCACAAGAGGCAAGAAACACTCTCTGCAAATTCTTATTTATCTATAGGTGACAAAATATCGTATAGAACAAAAATCAATTGGAAAAAGAAATGCTTATAGGTACGTAACAACAATGTATTATATTGGTCATAACAGTATAAAAGTTTTAAGCTCGAAATCGTGCTTGTATGGCTTCAGCAATCCTTTGTCTTGTGACTGCTCGGGGAGGTGGTGGTCGTGGATGTCTGAGACAATCAATTAACCTAGTGAAAAAGTTACAAACTGGTCGACACCGCAGGATGAGGAAAGCAATCTGTCCAATGACACCACCAGTAACTGCTACAATAGCTGAAGGCTCCATGACAAAAACTAAAATGTACGTCTATATATATATGTTTGTTTGAAAGTGATGTTTGATTATAGAAATGGCCGGCCGGCTTCTGCCAAGATAATTAATGCTAGCTAGGCTGATCAGAATGGAGGAGTTTGGTGCGGAGGAGATTGTATATATAAAATACAGCAGAGATTGTTGGTGAATTTGTTGTAGGTTTTCTCTAAAAGTTAAATTTAATGGTTCTTTTATAACTTAACCCAACAGTTTTAGTTTCAGTGGTTTTGCAAGAATAGGTCTTAATTACTGTTACTAACTGCATAAGTTACTGTTAATTACTGCATTATCATTTCTGTTACTAACTAAACTAATGGGCCTAAATATTGTTAACGGGCTTGTAGAAGCGTAGTGGGCTTTTGTTTTGGTATAGGACTCAATTTTGGGCCAAAGAAGAAATGGATTTGTACAGTTTTGGGCTTTGACGTGTTAATTAATCTGTTTGAAGACTTGTGATACCTGTGAAATAAGCTCAATTTTTTTATTTTTTTATTTATTTTTTTTAATAATAATGAACTGCTCAAGTGCTCAACACACCTTAATATGTTTTTTCTTTAGTTCAACAACATTACCAAGAATCTAACCAAAACAATATCAATCTCAGTGTTGAAGTATATCAATCATTTGGCACTCAGCCGCAATGTCATTTGTGTTTCTTCATATCTGCCAATCAATATATTTTTTTCTATTTATTTAGAGTCAATAATGACGACTAAAATAGAAAATTTGTCACGTTTCATATAAAAAATAAATTTTAATTTCATAAGTCCACTTGTGTGTTCACTTGTTCCCTTGTAATATAGATTTATCGAAGTTTCTAATTCCAAAGATTCATCATATATGCATAGCACTTGGTTCAAAAGTCACACTAAAAAATTTCATATGATTCAGTGTTTGTTTCAGAAAACCCCACGTGCAGCCATCCATAATTCAATTTTTTTTAGAAAAAGCCTTGGGTTTTACTGGTTTCAAAATTTTTTTATTTTTATTTTTTTGATAATCCAAGCCTACCATTGATATCATCTACAACATAAAATCTCCTAACTTGGCATACAATTTCGGGGTAAAGTAACCAACACCATAGGCAAAATTTAAAGATTTCACCCAGCTTGCCAGGTAATCAGGAATGAGGTATAGCCGTATAGGTCCTCAGTCCTCACTTGGTAATGAGGTATCATTAGTTTCTGGAATGTTTCTTGCAAGGTCTTCAGTTCCTCACTATCATTTTACAGGATAGTTGGATTTTACCAAAATTCAGAAATTACGGAGTAATACAGATAAGAGTATGCATTTGCAAACTTACCTTCAGCCATGACTGGATGAAATAATGTTCTTCAACTTATTTCGTCATCAGGAATTAGCTTTGAAGCTAGCTAGCATTAGTCCATTTGGGTTGAGATGAAAAGGTTTTGTGTGAACCTTCAAGCAAACTTGTTGGATGACAATAAAACATAACAAACAAAATAGAATATAGAAGAAGAACAAGAAAAAGATCATTCGTCATGGTGGGCTGAATTATGAATTGTGTAGTTGTTGTGAAGCTTTTTCAATTAAAGGGGCAGTCAATTTTGTACCTTCTTATACTATATTTCTAATAAATATGTTTAGATTTGCAACTCCACTAGTAGATTTATTTTTCAATTATATTTTTTTATTATTGGAAAAGGATTTCTAATCAAGGGATGACTTTTTAACTTCATTTTGCAGATGTTCCAGAAAGCTTTATTAAATTTTATTTATTTTTATTTTCTTTTAAGATGTTCGCTACTTCAACATAAAAGCCAAATACATTGACACTCATGAGTACATCCATAGGAAACTCCTTTCATCCTTTGGTGGATCTTAAGATAAAAATACAGTAAAGAATGAAAAAAAAACCCTGTAAAGAGAGTTTATTTTGGCCATATTTATTTGATTTATGTTAAAAATCAACATTTTATAACAATAAAAAGAATTGTTAATTAGTGTAATCAGGCGCATAGGCCATAAGCTAGCATAAGTGCAGTCTTGTGGAAAAAGCCGCATATGCCATAAGGTTTGGAAGATGGTGATGGAGAAACCTTATAAGAGAACTTGTCAGACCCTTGTGTCTTTTTCCATTCAATGCATGTAGACCTATAAACGAGAAACACCATATGTTTTTGTGGAAACTTCAAAAATGCAAATTCAAATAGTCACATAGATCTTCTCGAACATAATTAATATCTGCAAAAGAAAATATAACAAGCGAAAGGGTTACCTTGGGCACGGAGAATGAGCTTTGCCCCTACAGAACTTTTGATAACTTTACGGAAATGCATTAAGAATTTTAACTATTCTTTTCGATCTTATTACGGGTTAGAGCATTTTATATCCTAAGTTATATACATAAAAGGAATCTTAGAGATCAATGTTTTTAAGTTTTAACTGATTGAAACAAATTGAAAAAGACATTCTTTTTTATCTTGATAAGAAAGATACAAAGGTTAGAAGAAGAAGTAGAAGAAGAAAAAATTGGAATTGTAACATTGCCCCATGCCTTGATTAAGGTACGCAGATGCTTCCTTTTCAGGCTAAAATTCCACTACTGCAAGTCTGCAACTCTTTGGCTTGGTTGTTCAAGACTAGTATGTAACTATGCCAAACTCATATGACTTCTTATCTTTTCTTCTTTCATGTTTTTTATTCTAATTCTAATTTAAAATAAAGATGACCTTATTTATCCTAATAATAAAATTACCACCTACTTTTAGATAAATTGCAAATTAAGATCCATGTGTCACCGGCCTTTAATTTTTATTTTTTTTTTGTGAAACTTTAGATAGGGGTGTTAAACGAGCCGAACGAGCTTTGTATGTTCAAGCTCGGTTCGTTTATAAACGAGCCGAGCTTGAGCTCGAGCCCAAATTTTATACGAGTTTTATTTTATGTTCAAGCTCGGCTCGTTTAGCTATACGAACGAGAGAGCCGAGCTTTTGACGAGCCGAGCTCGAGCTACTCGATTAAATTACACATAAAAGTAGGATTTTATCTAAACGAGCCGAGCTTTGGTATGTTCGAGCTCGGTTCGTTTATAAACGAGCCGAGTCCAAATTTTATACGAGCTTTACTTTATGTTCAAACTCGGCTCGTTTAGCTATACGAACGAGCTCGAACTATTCAGTTCTATTAACAACCCTACCTTTAGATAACTTGCAATATTAGTGTTTTTTTTTTTCTTGTTGGGAGGCAATATTAATTAGTTGACAACAATAATAATTTTTATTTTTTGATGAGCACATTAATCATTTATTATGTATGTTATGAAAAAGAAACATGTGTAAATCAAATCAAATATGCCAAAAACAAATCTATTAATAACATTAAATAGATTTGTCAAACTGTAATCAGGCGGCTCCTTCTTACACCGAAGCATCCATAGTCCGGCTGGTCAAATTATCTTCTTTCTTCTTCTTCTTCTCTCTTTTTTTCTTATATAAACAAACAACAAAGCTTGCAACACTTCAACTCATCTCCCTTTTAACACCCAAAGTGCAAATGGAAATTCTGATTTCAATGCCTGCAGTTGATTTCAACTTTGATAGTGGTTGTTCTACACCATACATGAGTGCTCCTTCAAGTCCAAAACCTTTTGGCAAGTTTTACTACAGTGCTCCTACAAGTCCAACACGTTCTTCTTCACTTTATCGTGATTTCAACGATATTTCATTTGTTCAGAGAAATACAAATACTACTAGTTATGATGATGATGATGATTCGAAGTTTAATTGGGATGTTGAAATTGATGAAAACATCCATTCTAAAGATAACCATTTTGTTAATCAAGAAGAATTTGCTTTTGATTTTAGTGGGCAATTAGAGAAAACTACTTTAACTGCTGATGAACTCTTTGATTGTGGAAAGATTCGTTCTATGAATACTAGTTCTGTTTCATCACCAAAATCACCAAAGAAGCAAAAGAATTCAAACCCTTTTGTGAAAAGGAATGAAGAAGAAAGAGGAAGAGAAAGGGGTTCAGTTCTTTCAACTTCAAGTTCAAAACATAGAAGTACTAGATCACTTTCACCATTAAGATTATCTGAGTTTCTTATTGAAGACCAAGAACAGAGCATAGAACCACTTTCAAACTCTTCTAGAAATTCAAAATCTTCTTCTTTTTCATTTTTCACAAAATGGAGATTCAGAGATTTTCTATTATTTCGAAGTGCTTCAGAAGGTAGAGCAACAAGAAGAGATCCATTAAAGAAATACACATCTATGTCGAGAAAACATGAAGAACAGAGGAACTCAAGCATCAGGTCTACCGACGGTTCTGGTTCAATGAGAAAAGGATCGGGTTCGGGTTCGGGTTCAAGTTCAGGTTCTTCTCATAGGCTATATTACACAGCGAACCGGGCGGTTCAAGATGAATTGAAGAGAAAAACTTACCTGCCTTATAGAAAAGGGTTGTTAGGTTGTGTAGGGTTCAATCCAACAGTGGATGGTTTAGCTAGAGGTCTAAATTCTTTCCGACGTGGATGATAAAGATGCCGTAAACTTGTTTATTTGTAAAATTGGATTTCTGTGACTAATAATATTATTTTAAACTTTCAATTAATCTATTTTGGGTTTAAATGCTTGTTATGTTGTGAAGAAGATCAATTTTGTACAACTTCTTTTGTAGGTAGATATGTATGCATTTATCCTCAGATGAATCAGTTGTTATATTTTGGACAAATGTGACTTAAGATTGTTGTTGAAGTCTCCATCTTGATATTAAATAAAAGATGTGTTTGTTAAACAAAAGTTTTTATTGTATTCGAAGAACAAAAGGTAGATACTGAGCTAGCCATTGGAGTGGGTGTTTAGCCTCCGGGGCATAGGACTGGTTCCAACACCCAAGAACCCAAGAGAGAGAGAAAAAAAAACAGAGAAAAAGTAAGGTAGATACAAAGCTAGCCATTGGAGTGTTGAGGTGCCTGATAGTTAGCCTGATCATTCGGTTATATGTAATCAATAGAATTAGTTTTTGTGTTTTTGTGTTTTTGACAAAAAAAACAAAAGGTGACGTACTCAATTGATAATTGGATATTTGTTGTGAATCATCATCATGCATGGAGAAATTTCGGTTTTACCTTTTTCCCAACGAATTGGACCTCAATTCCTGGGTGGCTGGGCTGACCTAGATCAAGTTGGTCATAGAGACATATTGGGCTTTCATGAAATTTTCTTGAGGGCTTTGGTGAGAAATGATACAGTTGGCCCTTTAAATTTATTGGGCCTCTAAATCCAGTGGATCAGCGTGCAAAACCCCTACCCCTTTCTTTCTCCTTCCCCCTTTCACAGTCTCACTACTGAACCTATTAGGACAAGCTGACCATTCCTAGGTCGAATATTGCCGACTAAGGGAATGCACGATAGTGGCGACAATGAGGATGTCGTAATGCTGAATATTATCGGAAGAAGACATACGTGCGTAGTGGTGGTTGTGTTGTTGCTGTGTTCAGGAGACTTTTATGGTAGATGAGATCATGAGATCGAGATGATTTCTAAGAAGAGAATACCAACTTAGTATACCTTGTGTAAACACTTCCGATGATTGGTTCGATTCTCCATTGGATTGGTATGTTTTGGACACGTACAGATGCTGGTACCCATGTCAAGGATTTCAACATGTCAAGTTTTGATTTACCTTTGTTTCGCTTGGGTTGTAGTTGTGGGCTCAAAGGTCTATGCTATTGGGGGTGAAGTTCGAGCTAGCTATGAAGATAGAAGACTAGGTAATGGTAGTTCCTCCTGTACTTATGCAGAGCACATTTACGATACTATCAAGTGAGAGTGGCAAGTCCTTACGGGAAAAGAATTTATGTATTTGGAAGGAGAAGACCATGCACCTTGTTGGGCTGAGTACTATGACTCTTATCTCCAACAAATATGGTACCTACTGCCTGATCCTCCAGCTGAGTTTATGCTTATTAGCGAACACATTAATGCCATCTATATGATATGTTATACCTACTGCCTGATCCGATCCTCTCACTAACAGCTTGTAGGATCACTTTAAAATCATATGAATTCCATCCCCCGGCCCTGTTGGTCCAGCCGTTCAGGTGATGCAGCTGTCGAGCCATCTGTATTGTAGCATATATATCCATCTTGCCAACATGCAATTGATTCCAGCATGTAAGAGTGGGTCAATATATGAAGATCGATCGAGTTAGCACCCCTACATCACATGATTTGAGCCAAGATCAGGCTAAACTTAAATGTGACTTTAGAACAAACTTTGTGCTACACATTCATACTGCGTGCGTCACCAAGATGTACTCATGTACATGATGACGTGTCACCAAGAATCAAAAAATGTATCCTAACGTGGATGTAAATCTTCAAAAGGGTTGCTTCGAGGTTTGGTTGTCAGTTAAACATAATTCTTAGTAACTTTTAACCAGTGTGTTCTCACTTCTCAGGTTGCAGACTTGCTGCCAAACATTAATTAGACATTTAGACTTGCAAACATTAATTAGACATTTTTAACTGTTGCAGACCCAACATTAATTAGACATTTAGACCTGCAAACTTAAAGAAGGCCCAATAGTGACCATGCATCAATACCGGCCCACAAGTGACAATATCAGCCTGTTATTGGCCCACAATTTTCATAATATTTGTTTATATTTTATTTTTGCATTTTTTACGTAGCTGGCTAGCTACAAAAAGAAAGAATTTGTTTCACACGTGGAACTAGATGAAGCCACATGGTTCTAAATATTTTTAAGAAATTTTGTTTATATCTCACCAAGGTTAACAGTACGCACCCAGGTGTTTTATTTGTTTACCGATCTTAAATATTAAAATTAAATTAAAAAAATTAAATTTTTTTTACAACAGCCACGTGGCTTTATCTGGTGAAAAGTTTTTTTTTTTTTTTTTTTTTTTTTTGCAAATGCTGGTGGAGAGTTAGCTTGAACAAATTTGCACTCCCACTTACATTAAACATTACCTAACCGAACCCAAATTATTGAACCAACAGCCTTGCAATTTGCAAATGGTTGATTTACAGCTATGCAATAATGCAAGTGCTTGTTGGTTGGTTCTTGAATCTTAACTTTTGGCAGTAGTAGATGTAAATTGGCTAGCTTCATCAAATAATGGAATAATTTTCATTTCTATCAAATACTCTTTCCTTTGTTTCCTCAATTAGTTAACGCCAAACTGCCAAGTGCCCACCTTAGGATAAGGAAGTCCTTTTTTTACAAGGTGCAAGTACCAACTAGCTAGTACTGGTCCTTTGACAGAGAGGTCTTTCCTGCTCTGTTAAGGGTCTGTAAAGGAGTTCCCAGGAGGGCATGTCCTCCAGGAAGGTGTTTTGTGTGCTTACCTGACGCTGCAATTACAAGTTGGAGGCTAATCAGGCAGTGTAGTTGTTTTACCATGATGTTAATATATTTTAACTTCGATCAAAAAAAAAAAAAAAAAAAAACTCGTACTTGGTCCTTTGATGATCTTCAATTATAGATGAAAATTGCTGCATTTTAAGTATAATTCTTTTCTACTGTTACCACTTCTGAGTGAGATATTAAATATGGTTTAAACTCTTTTGAAGGGGCACAAATCTAGGTGACTAGGTGGTCCAAATTAAACAATTGAATCAGTTAGCTAGGGTCCATGAAGATTTTCTGCACAAAAATCTTGCAAATGATTGAACGGAATTGCCGGTTTGGCATTCCAAATATCTAGTGATGAAGTCTATCCATTTGTTCAATGAGGTCATTCATTTCGTTTAGATATAAACTCAAGATTAAAATGGTGTAGATCATTTCATGATCGATTATATGATGGTATATTTCCAGCTTGAGATTACAAATTAAGTTAGAACATCGATATCCATATCCGATCCATTGCAAAGCTAAATTGTTACATAGGATTTATAGGCCATGTATTAAAAAGTAGCTCTTCAATGTGCGCCTTATGACCCTCTAAATCTAGATAGATCGATTGTTAATATTTTGTTTGCGATCTTGTTACTTAGCTAGCTTGTTAGCCATGAAACAGTAAATCTAGCTGCTTCAATATTTAATTTTTCTCTAAACCAAGGAAATCATTGGTTGTTAATGGGTTCAATCATTTTGTCTGGTGTCGAGAATTAAGGGTCTGAGAGGGACGTCGCGTTGTTATTGTCAATGGCCACCACTGTCAGCAGTCACCACCACCACCACCCTAATGATGACCAATTTTAAGTTTATCACAGGAAGCCAAACATGTGAAATCATTTATGACTTTCACAATCTTCATTCGCATCCACAGCCCAAACATGGCCTCGATCAGAAACACCTAATTGTAGGGACATGCGCCCAGCAACTTGATAGATAATGTAATAAGTGTCCAAAATATATATATGTATTGTTTTATCTTCTCCCTTCTCAATTCACACCAATTAATATACATATATACATTAAATGATAATATATATTGTGACAGGTAGGGATTGTGGTTCTTGGAAGACGATGATGAGTAGGGAATATTTATGACTTATGAGAATGACTACACTCAGAAGTCACAACTTTGAAGTTTCCTTGCTGAAACATGCACAAGTATTTCCTTACTTGCTTTCCTTGGTTGTGTTGTTGGCTTGTTGCTTCTACTAAATACAGACATTTTCTTTTTCTTTTTCTTTTTGGTGAAACTATATCCAAGCATGATATGAGGCATGGCATATTGGAATGGCCTCGATGGACTGTTTGATCCGAACTTAATAGATGGACTCGCTGTCAAGATGAATATTATCCTAAGGATAGTAGCCTAAACAATAACCCGACGTTTAACTATGTAAGATTTGAATTTGTTTTTAAAAATTAGAGATTTTTAGACATACCCCCATTTGAAAGTCGAAATTTAAGATACCCCATTTGGAAAAAAAATTGAGATACCCCCAATTCAAGATGTGGTGTTATCTTAGCCGTCCATCATAAAACTCACCTACGGCTGTAAAGCTCTTCTGTCTTGAATTGGGGATATCTCAAAAAAAATTTCAAATGGGTATCTCAAATTTCGACTTTCAAATGGGGGTATGTCCAAAAATCTCTTAAAATTATTCTATTAATTATTGAATAGTTTAACTATTGTAAAAGTTTATAATGCGGTCCACACAGCAGCGTACTATTAACATCTATCGTAGTCAACCTCAAGATCAGTATTGATTGGCATGATTGAACTTATTGAAATTATTCATTTTTGTATAGGTGGAGTGGAACAATCATTGCAATCATCCAATGAGCCTCAACCTTGAGAAATATGGATCGGGTTGACCCAAATTCGACTATATCTGAACAAAAATCTATATTACTATTATAAACCTGAATAAAATTCAGGGGTAAAGAATTAAGCTTTAGAATTTTGTCACCTAATTCTGATTAAAATACCCTTTTAATCATGGTTTTTTGGTAAATTTACTTAATACCTTTTTTGGTTTTATTGTAATTAACATATTATATTATTTATGGGTTAAATTTTATTTATGAGCAAAAAATCCAATAATTAAAACAAAATACAATGACAATAATAAATTTACTTAAGAAATAATTTCATACAATTTAATAAATTAGTGTAATTTGTAATATTTAATAAAATTAATAACTTAAAACTCGAATGCTAATCAGGCATGGATAAATTAGAATTAACCGATGCGTATGGCTAAGGCACTTGTATATGACTAAAAGCTGATTTAAATCACTTTTAACTTGGTACAAAATTAAATATGAACTATTCATACTTAAGGTACATATACAGTATACAAAAATAATAGTTAAAAGGTACTTATCATGGATGACATTTCAGTGAAGGGAAAAGATCAATAGTGCATGGTTGTACATAAGGGTTACAGAAAACAAACACAAGGGTCCTTGTATTAAGACAACTTAAACAAGGGTTGCTTTTGATTTGGATTGGATGTCCATATACATCCATTTGAATTTGAACTTTTTATTTCGAAATTCTTCTCTAGGTAACAAAATGATTGATAGGTATCTTTCCGAATAGCCTAAAATAGGCAAAGTTGCTCTCCGATAGCTAGGATGATCGACTTAAGAGCTCTATATACACCCCACCTCCCCTACATAAAAATTAGTAAGGCCTACCGTTTTCTTCTAATCATGTGAAATTGATTACTGGAAAAGAATAGGACCCATTTTTTTCTATTCATGTCAAATTCCAATTCCATTCCTAAAAAGAAATGCTCCTATCTGGGATTTGATCCTAGCCCGTGCATCTTTGAGTTACTGATCTCATTAAAAATAGGATCGTCAATAATAAAAAAAAAAAGGCAAATTAAACTTACCCCACAGATTTATCAATTTAATTACTTACCCCACAGATTTTAACTTATTTAGAGAAACCCCACAGATTTGTGACAGATGTTAGTCAACTGTCAGCTGACCTAGTCAAACTTAGATTTGACTTGTATTTTAACATTAAATATCTAAAATATCCCTAAAGTATTTTACATAGACAAAAAACTTACTTGAACACATGGCAACATGGTTTTGCAACCATTTAATTAAGTTAAATCTGATTTTTTACCCAAAGATGGAGATGTAACCCTACATTCCAAACCAATTAAAATAGAGAGCACACAAACTGTTTATCATCTTCTTCACTTATACAATTGTTTAAAGGTTGGAGTGTTGATGAAACAAGATGAAAAAAGTACCAAGACATGAGGCATATCTAACACTTCAAGTAAAATCAAGTTAGGGTTTTAAGTACCAATTTTATCTTTTTTATGTGATGGGTCAACATAATAATTGTTTGGTATCATGAATTCTTTTGTACAAGATGCACAATTTTGGGGAAGAAGAAGATGAGTAACAATGGAATGGTGGGTGTATAAGTTTAGGGGTATTTAAAGTAGTTTGTGTTAAAATACATGTCAAATATGGGTTTGACTAGGTCAACTGACGGTTGACTAATGTCTATTACAAATCTGTGGGGTTTCTCTAAATAAATTGAAATCTGTGGGGTAAGTCTAATTAAATTGATAAATCTGTGGGGTAAGTCTAATTTGCCCCAAAAAAAATTAATCATATTATAATTTAGTTCAACGTAATTTATGATTATTAGTGACCTTAAAAGTGAAGAATGTAGATCTGATCAAAAGCATCCACGTCGACATACTGGTTACTGAATACTCCACTCCACAGACTACACCATGATCAGTGCGCCAAGATAGTTCTATATAAAGAGACTCTCACCTCAAAAAGGCCAGAGAAAGAGAGAAAGTGGAAAAAGAATCCAAGAGAACGTAGAAGGAAAAAAAAAAAAAAAAAAGGGAGTGAGGAGTTGTGGCTTGGTGCCTCCTTCATGCCCCTAAGCAGCTATAATGCGCAACATGGCGTGCTCCGCCTCACCTAAAGGAATTGCTGCCATTGTTGGTGTGGGACCAAATCTTGGCCGTTCGATTGCTCGTAAATTTGCTCATGAAGGCTACACCGTCGCAATACTTGCTCGTGACTTAGGTAATAGGCATTATTTATTTATTCAAATCTCTCAACTGTCCATAAATTTGATCCATTATCTCACTTAGCTTTCTCTAATTCTCTGTCATTGGATTGTGCAGGAAGATTATCGAGATTTGCTGATGAGATAGCAAGAGAAGAGAAAACACAAGTATTTGCTATTCGTATTGATTGTTCAGACTCAAGAAGTGTAAGAGAAGCATTTGAAGGTGTTCTCTCACTTGGCTTTGTTGAGGTTCTTGTTTACAATGCTTACCAAACAGTCCCTTGGAATCCAACTAACTTTACAGACATTCGTATCGAATCATTCGAGAAATCTCTTGCTGTTAATACAGTTGGTCCTTTTCATTGTGCTCAACAGGTATTTAATTGTAATATCTCCATAATGCCCTTGATATACATTAACTTGTTACTATAATTAGTTGATGGGAGTCGTGGGTAATATTGGAGCTTTTGGAATATTGTAGGTTATTCCAGGTATGATGGAAAGAGGAAGAGGAACTGTTCTTTTCACTGGTTGCACTGCTTCTCTTAATGGCATTGCTGGTTTCTCTGAACTAAGTGAGATTCTTCAAGTTTTATTCTAATCATTTGACCCTTTTGATTCAATTTATTAATTTATCCTCCCTGTTTTTTCAAGTAATTAAAATTAAAAGATATATAAAACATTTAAGAAATAAGGATTAGTCTGCGTAGTTCTTCAGTGAAAGACATTAAAACACTTTAGACTAAAAGGGACGTGACTTCATTTCAACTTTTTAAGTGTTTCTGTAACATAAGATGAACCTTATCAACAAATCCTCATGCAGTTGTGTGTTCTATAGTTTTCAGCATTTGTCGCTTGTCTAACTTCTTCCCTACCCGCATAAATCTTAGCTTCGTCTGGTCGCTGTGAAAAAGTGAAAATGTATTGCAACTCTGCAAGTTGTAATTCACAGCAACAAAACAACAAAAAGAAAGGATATATAGCCATATAGGGGTTAAATACTTAAATACATATTTTTACCATTTTCTCGGTCTTATATATGCAAGTAAATAAAAACTAAAAAGAACACATACTACTATTACTATTCTATTAGGATGATGTGGAAATTTAGTGAAGACTTCTTCTAACATAAGACATAACGATTTTTCATAAACAATCATGTATTATAGTCATGCATTCATAGATCATTTGCAGGGAGAGCAGGCCGAGAGAAATCTAATTTTCATTGTATATAAGAGCATGATTTAATACAATGGATTTTAAGTGGGGAAGTTGTACGTCATGTCCAGTCCTTGTTAACCTAGTAGAGTACAATGAGCAGGCTGTGGAAAATTTGCTCTGAGAGCTCTGTCACAATGTCTGGCCAAGGAATTCCAACCCCTAGGTATACATGTGGCACACATTATCATCGATGGAATCGTCGGTGCACCCAGGTTAATTCACTAATCCTTTTCACTTTCTACCAATTGTGATTTTTATTTTATTTTTGTACGGGACCAAAACAGACGTTAATTTAATGAGTTGATCATTACAGATCATCTTCTTCAACGAGTCAGAGGGAACAACAAAGTGATTTAGGAGACGACTCCATGGACCCAGATGCGTTGGCTCAAACCTACTGGCACTTGCACATTCAAGACAGGAGCGCATGGTCTCAGGAGATCGATGTTAGATCGTCAAATTGTAGATATTTCTAAGATGCATGCATGTGTTTCTCATTTTCAAGTCAGGCAAAGCACAATCGTTGAGAGGCTTCCAGAGACTTTATTAGATCAATAGTATCTATCACCTGAAAATATTACACATATATCAATATATTGCTTGTGCATATTAAGGATTTGTCAGTAATTGCTGTGTAAAGCATGTCTTACGTATGATTAAGATAGTTAAGATTCATTAATCATTTCTTAATTAAAACTTGTACATGAATACATGATTGGTTCATTGGTTGGTCATTCCACTTGGTTTGCCACTTGTTAATTAGAATCTTGGATCCCCAAAAGACTAAAGATTCTTCTTCTGTTGAAGAAAAAGGTAATAGGGTCCATGAAAGTGAAATGAAACAAAGTGCTTGGATATTAAGGGGAAGTCGTGTTCAGTTTGAGTTCACGGAAGAAGGTTAATTGTACTGTGCACTTAGAAAAGTGTTTGTTTCCTTTACAAGCACCAGACCAAATGAAAAGGCTAGGTATCTGTTTTTTAGGGACAGATCGATCGGACTTGGGTAGTCTTTTGTAGAACTTCCTCAGAAATTACTAACCTGATGAGGACTGAGGAGTTGTAAAACTCTCTTTCTCTCTCTCTCTCTCTGAGAGATTCAGAAGCATTATTTCTATTTGTTTCGGAGTGATTGAGATATTAAGGTAGGCATGGTTAAGAAAAATGAATCAAGAAAGCAACAATTATATATGAGTTTGATCGAAACTGGCCTACATATTTTGTTGTATATATATAGTAATGTATTATGGTCAACATCTAGCTTGGCATTATGTGTATCTATATTATACTGTGAGGATGGGACAAACACAGTTTGTCTTGATAAAACAAACAAGGGTATGGATCATCTAAAGATCTGTACATGAGGGGAGATCTGTACATGAGGGGAGATTAGATCAATGGTTGGGTCCAAATTTAAGTTGTGTTCAATAGTTAGGATCGTTTTGAGATGTGCTGATCTGTGGGTGAGATTAAATTCGTGGTTGGGTCTAAAATTTAAGTTGTGTTCAATAGTTAGGATCGTCTTTAGATCTATGTGAGAGTAGATTTGTGGGTAAGATTAAATCAATGTTTGGGTCCAAACTTAAGTTGTGTTCAATGGTTAGGATAGCCTTGAGCTCATCTAGAGATGTGTTGATAATAATAGATGGGTGAGATTAAATCCGTGTTTGGGTCCAAACTTAAGTTGTGTTCAATGGTTAGGATAGCCTTGAGATCTATGTGAGAGTAGATCTGTGGGTGAAATCTATATTCTCAACAACTTGAGAATAGAACTTAAGCCCAACTTTAAACCCAATTGAAGCCCAGTTGTAGTTAAAAAGGAAACCACCTTCAATGTGAACAGAGATTTATAGAAACCTTAAAACCCTTTAGAACTTGATTGTAAATCTCTTTTCCTACTAAATTCTTCTTCTATTTAAAATCCTTAATTCATATATAAAAACCATACTAAATACAAAAAATATTAATTATAAATCTCTACAAATTTAGGTTAAGAAAGGCATCATTCAACAATTCACTTATAAAGTCATTATAAAATCTCTACAAATTTATGTTGAGAAGGGCATTAAAAAAAGTTTGGTGATTTCCATTTTATTGAATAACACAAATCTCGGTGCGTAGCACGGGTTCAACAACTTGTTAAATCAATGCTTGGGTCCAAACTTAAGTTGTGCTCAATGGTTAGGATAGCCTTGAGATCCATATGTGAAATTTTGATATGAGGCTTAGATTAAAGAGATTTAACAGGGAAATTATGTGTACAAGTTTTTTATATTAAAACTTTTTTTTCTTCTTCTTCTTCCTTTGCTCCAATCTTCCTGCACTTCAAAGCCGACTCCTTTACAACTTCGAATCAATTACAACTTCAAATCAATTAGGGTGTGTTTGATTGCAGAGTGGAAAAAAAAAGGAGTGGGAATTATTTCAGTGGGAATTCTAATTAATTTTCTACTATAGTGGGAATGACTTAAAAAAAATTCCCACTTCAGTGTGAAAATATTTTTAAGTTTTTCCACTTGATCAAATAAGGGTGTTTGATTGACAATGAGAATTCTAATTATTTTTTCACATGTTTTGTTTGGTTACAATGAGAAATTAAAAAAGAATTGATGAAATAATCCAACAAAATCATAGATCCACCACCTAAACTTTGAAATCAACCTCCACAATCATAGATTTTGAAATCAAAATGTTAAATTTCCAAGTTTAAAACATGAAATTAACACCAACAATATATAATTCATCATTTAAATGATTAAATTTGGCTTAAACATCATGAAAATACACCAACCACCACCTCAAAATTTTATCTCCACCACTAAAAACCTTATTACCCATATCTCAAAACTTTAAATCCACTCACAAAACAATAAACCAACTAACTCAATGTTTGATTTCACCACCCAAAAATTGAAACCAACCACCACCCAAAACTCCATATCTACCACCATCAAAGTTGAAAGCAACAATTTAAAACTTCAAATGTATAATCATAATGTAATCAATGGCTAGATATCCTTCAATATCAATCCAATGGTTTGTAGGAGGTGAGAAAATGCTTAAGTTATTTTCTCACTCAAGTGAGAAAATAAGCTTTTTCACCTTTTAAATTACTAGGGGGTAGATACAAATAAAAATAGAAATTGATTTATAATAAAAATTGTACTTCTTATTTCTTCACTTAAAAGAAATAAGAAATTGATTTATAATGGAAATCGATCTACTTCTTCTTCCTTCACTTCTATATAATGGTTTTAACCCAATCAACAAACCTAATCAAAGCTTTTCGAATAAACACCAAATCAAACAAATCGATCTCAATCACAAAGACTTCTACAAAACTTTTGTTAGGTACAAATTTCTTATCTCAAATTTTTCAAATTTTGTCAGGTATATATTCATATCTTATATGTTGAGAAAAACAAATTTCTTATGAAGATGCATAATTTTTTTCTTAGATAGTCACCTATCCAATTTTTATGAGATACCTAATTTTAACTTATTTTGGTGATCCGATACCCCTGCAATTCTAGGCTTCCCCTGTACAATTCTTATGAGTTGTATAATTTTAACTTTTTTAGGTGATCCAATCCAAGTACCCTGTGCAATTCTAGGAATGTGCCATGTGTTTACGACTGTACAGGAAAATTCATGTACAATAGATCGATGTAAATCTCAAATTCTTTTATGTAGAATGGTTATTATACATATCTGGTGCTCATCGTTATAAATTTTCATATAACTTATATGAAGAAACAATAATATTTCTTAAATTATTATATACAAACATATAATTGTATGTACACTCTAATATTTTGAAAGAGAATAACGATTATATTGATAATTAAGAATTGATAATACAGACATATAATTTATATTATATTGTAATGTAATATAATTAAATTGAAAGAGAGAGATGAAGAAAATTATCAATAACGATTACATACATTTTTTATTATATGTGCACTCTAATATTTCTTAAATTGTGTTTATCATTACAAACAATGCAATATACAACAAATTCTGAAGAATATGGTAGGAAACAAAGAGAACCAAAGAAAGCAAAAAATCTCACCATTACAGAAGAGTTGACTCCAAATAAACGTCAACAAGCCCAATGTAAAAAGAGACTAATAGAATCAATGAGCCAAAAAAATAATACAACATCAAAGAAACCCAAAAATAATGAAGTTTCTGAAGAGTTAACTCCTAATAAACGCAAAATAGCGCAACGTGAAAAGAAGATAAGAGAAAAAGGACAAATATTGAAGAATACAAGCAATGATGGATTAAGGTTTGTTATTCTAAATATTATTTTATATTTTTTATATATAATTGGCAGAAAATATTTTGTTACCATGTAGACCTAAGCAAGCCACAACGGGTTTTAGGATCTACTTGCAACAATCACACATTTAGTCAGCGACAATTTTACCAATTTAGGCGTCATATTAACTAATATAGATAAGACATTGTACTGCATCTACATTTAGATTATACCCGTGCCTTCACTAATAATTATCCCTGTCACACATCTGACCCCGACTGTGCAAGAAGAAATAGTCTTACCGGGAACAGTTTATCCTCAAAGTAGTTTGTCAGATATTACACGTTGGCATCTCTTACCATGAAAAACAATCATGCCACTTCTCATTCCAGGGCTGGGCTCTATTCAAATTTGCATTGAAGCGCAATGACTAATACACCACAAACTGTATGGCATTGACCATGGTGTTGGTGGAAGGTCGATTCTGCCTATGCGTATTCAAGCACATTTCAGTTACAGCTGCAAAGACAGCTAGCCCTCTTCTAGGGTATCTCCCATGAAGCCTTAGGTCTACTAGGTTATGACGCTCCCTGAACCTTAGTCTTGCCTGTATACACAAAATGACAAAAATTTAGTTCCAAACTATATAACACCACTTGGCTTGGTGGAAGCAAATTTCTTTTTGTCCAAATGACCATAGGACCATGTTGCAGTTAGAAATAAGTAGTGGACCATATATTGGTATAAGCAGAACTTACTCAAGTAACCAGATCCCCATCAGGATATGCTTTGCGCCCAGAGATGATCTCTAGCAAGATGATGCCAAGATTGTACATCTCATCCTTTTTCTCTGTTGCTGAACCAACCCATGCAATCCGGAAGTTTGAAATATTAGCAATATGTCCTGTGCCAACAAGGATCTTATCGGACCTAAGATTTCCGTGAATAATATTAATCTTATGTAAGAAATCAAGGCCTTTGATAATTCCCTGGGCAATTCTAACTCTCTAATTCCAGTCACCGAGAAAGGTGAATTCCTCACCACCATCTATAAAATGCAATCAAATTAAAATTAGGATGCATAGAAAACAAAATTTCCACTCCATTTAAGCTCAAGAGAAGTTCATACTTGGTAAACAAATCACACACTAAATTAGACACCTATGCTCACCTTGCAAGCTTTTCCCTAATGATCTGAAGTGCAGGAATTCATACACAACAAACTTTTCTCTTTGGTCGGCACATGACCCTAGAAGCTTCACTATATTGATGTGATCTAAGTTGGTTAGTAAACAGAATTCGTTGTAAAATTCTTTCAGGGACCGGGGAGTGTCCGAGACAAGTTTCTTCACAACGATTTCCTGTGAAAATAATGTCCCAATTAAAAATTTAAAAACAAAACCATCTAGATAATAAAACAAAAATTCATTCGACCAAATTGTTGAAGTCATCTCTCCTGTCGTCCCAAGACACCCTTATGCACTCCTTCACTGAATCACTGAGATAGTTAGCTTGAGCAAAGTCATTATTTACACGATAATATTTTGTTGCCGTGTAAACCTAAGCAACCCACAACAGGTTTTAGGATCTACTTGCAACAATCACACATTTAGTCAGCCACAACTTTACCAATTTAGGCGTCATATTAACTAATATAGATGAGACATTGTACTGCATCTACATGTAATCATATTTTTTTAACTAATATACATTTAGTCAGCCACAGAATTGGTTTCATGTCTGACAAATAGATAACTGATGTTCACAATTTCATTTCAATTAGTTTCATTCATCCTTTTACAGTTTTCAGTTAATGGTCACACTATAATTGGTTGTTATCTCATATGTTTTTATGCATACTACATAGACTGCTGTATAGACATTGACTGAAGAATAGATAACTGATATTCTGTAGGCGTAGTTCCATTTATATATTGGCTGATTCTTTTTAACTTAATTTTTTTTTTAAATATTTCTGCTTTTAAAATGTATGGTACAATAAATTGATATATCAATTTTCTCTATATTTATTAGTCAAATTGTTAAATCAAACAAATATCAAGAAGGCCAACGTAAACGAAGAGAAAGAGAATTATCTGAAAGGAATGCATCCAACAATGTTGTAACTCAAAATAAAGAAGCCGAGCCAAAGTAATTAGTTCACCCACGGATAAAGTTATTTCCACATTGCTTTAATTATTATACCGTTGAAATTTTTCACAGATTTTCACACATATTTCTTCTACAGGAAAATAAAGCGCTCTCGAAAAAATAAAAAATAAATTGATAGACTAGATTATTCTTGCTCAATGGATGGTATAAACAATAGGATATCAGCTGCAGGTAAAGGGGAAAAAATAGTTGTCCTTCAAATTTTGGTAATATCATTATAATGGTTCTTCAATGTTCAATCTTCATTTTTTACTTCTTCCCTAATATGGTAGTAATTTTTTTTTTATTTTGTGTTTGTTGAAATTTATTCATTCATTTTGTTAATAACCCATTAGGTTTTAATTTATGACTGGATGGTTTGGTACCATCAATTCCAGTGTGGTTAGATACTGTTCAACAGCTAAAGAATTAGAAGCACATCTTTTGTTGTTTTCACCGTTTAAAGTGATTGTTTATACCACAAAGAAACGACAAATCCCAACCACGGATATATATGGGCCATAACTGCTAAAGGCCTTCAAACCGGCTTAAGCATCTGGATAAAAATGATATTTGGAATTTATAAAATATATTAAAAAAAAATTTGATAATTTTGTAATTTCATTAAAAATACTATTTGTAATTTCTATTTATAATTTCATTGGCAATTTACAAAACCTAAAAATTATTAGTAAAATGAACGGTATAAACTATCGTGGCGAAGCCACGGGTACAACTAGTATAATATATAGTTGCCCATTGGCTAATTGTCTAACAATAATCATTGAAATTAAGGGGGCCTTCATGGAAATCGCTCTCAATCAAAATATAGTCATTCATAGAGTAAGTGAAGTTTTCTGACAGACAAAGACCTTTTAACATTATGTTCAAAGCAGTTTAGTAGGGATTTTTCAATAAAGGGAAGTGATGTCGGCCGCGACAATATAATTCACTAGGGATAGGAAGTGTTAAATTGTTTGGATGAATTTAAGCTACTCCATTGGCAATAATTTCTATAGCACACTTGATTATACTAGGACATGAAGATTGATAGGGAAAATTTAGTAAAGTTCCTCAATCAAATTTGCTTACAGTCACAGACATACATAAAACCTTGCGGGCTTGCACAAATAGAGAAATAGTCTACATATGCCAATTGAGACTTGATAGTCCAATAGGTCCATTAGACCATGAAGATGACCTTGTCTTTTGGGAAATCATACTGCCACCCCGGTAGTTTACAAAGAGCTATCCCGTTTTTTTAGTTCACCCCACAAAAAATAATTTACCTTTAGGGCACCAATTCTACTATGAGCCACCCGTCAAAAAGAAGGTATCTTCTCTCCATCTCTTCACTCTTTGTCTCTTTCACTGTGTTTTTCCATTAACAAAGAACGACATACAGTCAGATCAAATAAGTACTCAATTTTATTTGTAATCCGTATTTTCTAATTAAATTTTTTTTTATTTTTGAATATATCATAAATATGTTTCTCCAATATCTTCTAATTAATTTTTTTTTTCAATTTCGAATTACAATTTTTAATTTTATTTACACGAACAAAGACGATGTTACTGATAGATTTAATATATTGAATTCTTGGGTAAATCAAAGGAGAGGACTGATACAAGTTCAATTTTATTTGAACCCCACTGCACGCTAGCCATCAACCATTTTGTTTCCACCCATCACATTGGAATATGTCTTTCTTGCCAAATTATTTCTTCTTCTTTTCATTTGATTTTGATATATGCTACATGTTTCATTGTTTTTTACATCTAGATTGGGAAGATGAAGGGATTGAATGGTTTATGTGGGCGGGTGGCTCTTAGTATAGGGTGTACATAAGTTTTTTATGGGTTCTTGTGATAAGTAGGATAGCTCTTTGTAAACGGCCGGAGTGGCAATATGATTTCCCTTTCTTTTACATGGTCTTTTGATCCAATTTAAGCTGCCAAAACTTAGTAAAGCCCATCTACCTTCCAAAGGAAGGAATACTTGAGTTTGCTAATTGCTATGCCAAAGCCCCATTTGGTATACATGGCCACTGCATTTTAATTTGTTGTACTACTGTACTACGTAAGAACATGGAACTATATTTTTTTTGATAAAGAAGCAGAACATTGTTGTGGCTTGAATTATTTTATTTTCTTCTACTATACAAGTTTAGCAAAGTCCTTAAACTAAAACCATATATCCAGTTGATGCTCTTTGTAGTGATCAAAATTCAACCAAACAATTCTCTACACATTTTTCCCATATGTACATACATATATCATATATGCATATAATTTTGTTTCTAAAGTCTTCTTAATTTATAAATCCATCACACAAGTAGCTAGAAGCTAGGTCTTTAGCTAGTAGATAGTTGGATTCTAAAGTTATAATAACAACAACTATATGTTCAGTTGGGAATCTTTAGTTAAGATGGTAGCATTCTTTGTTTTTTTTTTTTCCCAATCTTTCTACGTGGGGGTCCTCAGTCCTCAGTCCTCAGTCCTCTCCTCTCAATTTGCAAACAGGCAACACAGCGTATAGTTTGACAAATAAATTAAGGACCTGTATATTCCACGGCTCCACCCGACCTGTCTACGTTCACGTACTTTTCTAGTATAGTAAAGAACAAATCTTGAGTACTTTGGGTGACTTAGCTTGTTCTTTGAACTACACTCGAAAGAACTGACGTCTCGGATTGCCAATTACACTTACATTTTATCCAAATATTATTATGCCCACCCATCATTTTGCAAATAAACATGCCCCTCAAGCAAGTTTATACATTATTTACACCTTACTCGAATCCACAACGTTACAGCAATGCGTGGGCAACTGTCAAGTTTTCCAGATATATATATGAGCAGAGTACGAATGTTAAGAGCAACACGAAAGCAATAATGTCGAATTCACCAGACCAAAAAGTTCCCTTTCAAGATAGAAGTCGGTGTGAATGTGAATGAGAATGTGAACATGACTGCATGAGAGTCTAGAGAGAGTGATTGCTACTTGCTGCTTGCTAGCTGTGGTAGAAGAAAACAGACAAATCGCCCTTCTGCTCTCAACTGCCCAAAACTGCTTCCGTACATCCTACACCTTAGCTGTACACCAAAACAAAAACATCTCCATAATTATCATTTTATCCACAATATCAACGGCTAATATTTAACGAAACAAAACCATTTGCCACGTGTACGATAGATAGAAGGTTAATCGATGAGTTTGAAACTGTATCACGTGAGAATCTTACAGGCTGTAGTGAAGTGGGTCCCATAAATGACGTTGGATATTGTTGCAAAGTCTATCTTGTGTCTTGTTTAAATAAAGTAATAAGTATTTCATTTTAAATCTTGGCCGTTGATTTGACTGACTAAAATAGTTACTTATGGGGTTTAGAGCCGGCCACAGCTGTAAAACTACGAGTTTAGTCAAAAAGGTTGGGCCCTCTATCTGTCCTTCACCAAAACTTTGAACTCCATGTTTTAAATGAACAATGATACAAACATTGTTTCGTTTCATCTCGAGAGAAATTGCAAAGAAACCTTTTTAACATGGAAAGTTGAAAATAAGCATTTTTACCCAAAAAAAACAAAACAAAACAAAAACTGCAAATAAACCTTTCTAGAGGCTTAGAGCATCTCCAATGACATGCTAAACTAAAATTCCAGAGTCCGAAGATAGTTCTGGCCATATTTTCTCAAATTTCGGTGAAATATACTGGTTTTTAGAGAATTAAAATCATAAATTTTAAAAATATTTAAGAATATTTTTGACATTTTAGGTGATATATTTTATTCGAGGGTCGAATGTCAAAATATATCGTTATTTTTGAAATTGAATTTAAACTATGGTTCTGGCTGTTCTGTTAGTGTTTTTGTTAAATTTATGCACCATGCCTTATTTTATATGGGGCGCTATGGTTTTTTAGTATCAGACCATACTCCATCTGGGGTGTAATGGTTTTTTAGTGAGATGGTTAATGAACATTAGGCTCTAAATAGTTGAATATAGTACCACAAGTTAAATGTGGCATGATGTCTTTTTTAATTTAAATTAATTCTACTTAATTAAAATGTAAATTAAACAATTAATCTAATATATTTTAAGATTTTTTAGTATTTTTTTTTAATTTAGCATGAACCATTGTTGATGATTTTTGCTAATTTTATTAAAAATTTTAGTTTAAACATACCATTTTGGAGATGCTCTTAGACACTTTTGATTGATTAGAGTGCAACATTAAGGAAGTAGTGTGAGTTGGTTTAGTAATTAGGACAAGAGAGAAACCAAATTCAATCTCATGACAAATACACATTTTACCAACTAAAGAATCAGAGAAGATGTTTTTCTGAATAAAATACTCACAACTTTCTCTCAAAACACCGACAACAAAATCAACGCACCTGCTCTAATTAGAACCTCACTCTTCCTTACTCGATGTCTCGATCCTTGCAACTGATTCCCAACCCTCCTTTTAAAAACACAACCTGAATGAACTTTCCATGAACATTCCCCTCTACATGTATTGGATAAAAACTTCTTCAAAACCTCTATATATAAAACCTTCTTCTCTTCACAATTCACAACCACACTCTTCATTGCCATCTTTAAACTACATACTACTACTACTACTACTACCAGTAGACCCTTTAATGGAATCAAATTCTTCTACATCGTCGTCTTCATCTGATCAGTCGAATAAACAGCCGAGGATGATAACTAAAACAGATCGGATTAAAGGACCATGGAGTGCAGAAGAAGACCAGACATTGACTCGACTTGTTGACATACATGGGGCACGTAATTGGACACTAATAAGTCGTTATATACCAGGTAGGTCTGGAAAATCATGTAGACTAAGGTGGTGTAATCAACTAAGTCCAAATGTCGAGCATCGTCCATTTTCTCAAGCTGAAGATGAAGCTATCTTAGCTGCTCATCAGAAGTATGGTAATAGATGGGCTACTATTGCTAAATTATTACCTGGACGAACAGATAATGCTGTGAAGAATCATTGGAATTCTACACTTAAGAGAAAACAAAGAGAAGTAAAGGAGAGTTCTTGTGGTGATGAAGGACAGAAGTTGGAGGTTGGTATGTCGTTGTCAGCAGAATGTGACCCACTAACTGTCTTGACATTGGCACCACCAGGAGTCTGCAGTAATAGTGAACAACCGCAACATATGGTGGAACAACAAGGTGTTACGCCGGAGTTTTGGGATGTTATGAGAGATGTTATTGCAAGAGAAGTTAGGAATTATGTTTCTTCTTCTTTTTCTGGGAATGTTTAAGTAGATTATGGTTTAACTATATATGTGGTTTTGTTAATTTGTTTATACTAGTAGAGAAAGAAATGGATCATTTGCTTAAATTTTGTTCCCAGGCACTTTCTCAAGTTGCTCTTGAAGGACAATGTAGAAAATTAAAGTGTTTGTAGCTAATGCAGTACAAGCAAATTGTTAGTAAAAGAAATTAAAGGAGAATGCTTGTAATCAAATCAGAGTTGCATGCATGTTGTAAGATCAGCCATCTATAGTGTGAACTTATAGTTTCAGGACATAAACATATATGAAGAAGAATCTATCAAATAGTATACGGTGGAATTGATAATAATGATTTCTTCAGAAAATTAAAGATAATTTCAAATTCAATTTATTTCTAGTTCTTCCATCAGGTTCATTATGCTTATCCTAAGCTCTGATTTTATATTTTTTCGAATCAATACTCCATTACTCCATTGCATAAATAACTAAAATAAGTATGATGAGATGTTGAGAATAAACTTCCTCACTGTGAAACTCTCATTTCATTTCCCATATTTGCAACATGAATACGTTCAAAGGTACATTGAATTGAACCAGACACGAGCATACATTGAGTAATTGAGGATGCAATCATGAAACGAAGGACAAACAATATACCGACCAACTTTTATTTCATCACTTAGAAAGTACTTTTTGTTCATGAGAACAGTTGTAAGGGGTACAGATTCATTCCCCCTTCATCCGAGGTTTAAGATGCCCTACGTACCTACCTTTGTTATGCACTACCTGAGTACTTTCCCAGTAGATTGCTTACCATCCGACTCCACTTGTAGAATCTCGACAAAAAGTTGCTATATTATATCAGGGACACAAGTCTATGTATAAACCAAGCTATTTATCTTCCAATTCACCTTTTCTTCCCAGTAAATTTGATCAAAGTAAAACTACCCAAATTCAACAAAACCTGATTTTTTTATACTTGCTTAGAGTAATGAGAGTTGAGAGTCATTACCTGTCAGATCTCCTTTTGCTTAATATAATATAAAGCAGACTTTTAATGCTAAGTTACTACTATTGTGGATCGAGGGTTATTTCTATTAGGACTGATCATCAAGTCTGTGATTGATATTAGAAACACTCAACAACAGCTTTATATCCAATATATCAAACAAAGATCACAATCAGAAGCCTGAAAGGGTAGAAACTCAGATTCCCTATATGTTTCTAAGTGGCCATCACAGTCATGCGTTGGCAACTGGCAAGTCATGACTACATTAAGATAAAGAGTGTGGCAGGTAACTTACAATATGATTGTAAGTAATCCTCTCCTCCAGGGTGGTCAGATAACACTAACAGGCGCTTTTGCTTCATCTTTCTTCTGCTAGTTTCCTCCTTCACAAGGCTTGGGAGTGCCTATCCTGCAGATCGATTATTCTCTCCATTTGAGGATGTCATTGGTCTATTGCAACAAATCTTCCTTGGTGTCATCTGACTGTAACTTACAATATTCGTTGGTCAGATGACACCAATGAAGCCCTTTGTTGCCTTCATCTTTCTTCTGCCAGCTGCTTCCTTCATAGTTCATAATGCTTGGGATGCCTATCGTATATCCCAGGTCGATGTTCTCTCTCCCTTTGAGGTAGGGTATTGCAAGTCTCACTCATTACTCTAGACGGAATACTTCATACTTCAAACAAATGTTCCAACTTAGGCCATAAATACCAAGTTCTATCTGTTCTCATGTAGGATTTCCAAACCAATATTGTAACTAGAAAACTTATACTAAACTTTCTTGTGTAGAAGTTATATAATTTTCTTCTCTTATTGTTTCCAAGTGCGTCATTTCTAGAAAATTCCGAGCCAAGCCCAATCACTTCCCACAAAAATTAAGCTTTGCTGCGGTGTAATTTTTTCAAAGGATACCCTAACATGAGAAGATCTGATAAAAGGAGCAGTATCTACAGTAAAGAATGGCAACCCTCAAAAAACTCTTCTACCTCACTTGTGCTTTGGTCTAACAATGTAGTGCGAGAAGACACAAATGGATTAAGTAGATTGGACGGAAAACACTTTATTACACAAAAAATGCAATCGACATACTACAACTCAGTGATATATAGGAATTAAGATTCAAATCATCTGCAATTTCGGAAAATAACAATATAATTTGGTCAAAACTAAAATGTTTACAAAGTGAAATGCGCATTTCATTTATTCCCATATCAGGTAATTCATACTTGTCTTTTGACATCTACACACCAGATAATCTACTAACCTTTAAAAAACGTGATTTACTCAAAACACACAATCTTGCCTTAAACTCTACTTCGATGCTGAACCGAGATGATATACAGGAATAAGACTGCATGTTAGCAATCTCTTGATCATAGAGTGTTATCCCTGCATAAAAGATCCACTACCAACCCTGATTCAACTTTGAGCTTGGATTATATGGAAGCAGAAATAAGATAAGTCAACTTTCTGAAAGCCTGGTAGTGGGTGTATTCTCTGTAAACTGATGCATGGCATGGCATTTCAGAGTAAGACCACACTCTTAGCAATGACGACACATCTAAAATTTCACAAACTCAGAAAATGAAGCAGAGAATTTTATTGTTTTATAAATATAAAGGAAGAAAGGGAACGTAGAGGATATTGCACACCTTCTAATCTTGCTCCATTTACGGTATTACTCCTGACTTGTGTTGTGCTCCAATGTTTTGGAAGTGCAATATTTTATGAGATGCATATATTTGGATCATCCTCATCCGAGTCAAACTCCACCTGAAAATCGAGAATAATCCAAAAAAATCATGACAAATTTCTAACCTTAAGTAACTACAACTTCAAAGCTTGCAGTAATTTTGGTTCTATTCTGCGGGATCAGATAGCAAAAATAATATGAGAGAACATAATTTCATAATTTCTGAATGAAGGTTTCAAAGAAGGTACTTCTAAAATAAACTCACATTTTCATCTCTATACCATTTTCCATTGCCATCGCGCCTCCAACCTGCAGCTGTAAACTTCAGTTCTCTCTCGCGACGCTTTACTTGCTCCAATTGATGCTCTGCCAACATCTTACGAGATGCTTCAGTAACCCATCCTCTTGTTTGCTCATGTAAACATGGTCCAGAACCCATATTTTGTGATGTTTCTGATAGTTGTTTAGGAATGGAAGAGGAAGACATTGAAAAGAAAGGAACAGTTTTTCTTTTCTTATTCTGATGTCCATCTAGAACTTCTTGCTGTGATTCCTGGCTTCTTAGAGCCTCAGCAGCAGCCTTCACTGTCCGTTCAATCAATGGCAATGCTTTTCCCTTCAAATTAACTTGCTGTTTGGAAGCACCAGAGCTAGCATTGTCAGTGGTAAATTGTTTACCCTTTAGGTTAAAAAATTGGATAGAAGAACCAGAAACACTGTTATCAACCGGACCATCTGATATAGCTATTCTCTTTTGTATCTCTTCCTGACGCCTTAACTCCCTTTCCTTTAATCTGGATTCCGCTGCAATATGACGTGCTCCTTTGTTATGCATCTGAAAAATATGTTTACTCACAATTAAAGAATATAAAGCAGTAGCAGAAAGCTTCACTCACCATAAAGAAAACTAAATACCTAAAAATTATGATGATGATACAACGACGGCTTTAATCTAAGATAACCCGAAACAGGCTGAATTCATTCCAGGATATCATTCTAATATTATCTAACAGCGATCATATTTGAATATATACGCTGGGATACTGACACATGTCCATCTAGTTTAATTTTTTCGATAAACCGCATGTCCATCTAGTTAAAATCGTATAACCCTAGTATCAAAGGTCTCAAATATTCTTATACTATTGTCTAATTTTTATATATCATTCAATGTGCTTCACTGGGGGTAATTATTGTTCATATATTTCTTATAAATTATATTCAATCTATTACAGTTGTCATTATGAGCAAACAACAACAACAATGCCTATTTCATCCCAAGATGATCTTCCCAACATTGCAGGTAATCTCATGGAATTCAAATTAACTAGCATATTTGATATTAAAAATTGGTACATATTTTATGCTTGCAGCAAAAACAATGCAATGTGGTACTACATAATCAGTAACACAGATCAAATTAGTAAGACATAATCTCTATCACGAATTTAAAAATCAAATGAAAAGATTGAAATCAGAGAGAGAGAGAGAGAAAACATACCGAGAGCGTGAGAGGGGTATCGAAAAGGGGGTTATTGGGACAAACAAGGCATGTGTATTTTCCATTAGAGAGTTTCTTATAAGATGAAGAATTGGTAATATTTTCTTCTAATATAAGATCTTCTACTCTTCTCTTTCTATATTGTGCTTCTCTTCCCCAGCTATCTCCACCGTATACACTCATCTCTCTCTCTCTTCTTCTTCTTCTTCTTCGTTTCCCAAGAAAGAGAAGGTTTAATGGGCCACCTTTGAAAGGCCTTAAAAGGATTTCATTGCCCAAATAAATTGGGCCAAGGCCTTAATTTAGAAATTATCCGTTGGGCCATAATTTATTAAGGCATAAACTTTGATTAGCAACCACAAGTTCCCAAAATTTTAAGGCAGGATCTTAGTACAGTTTCTTGCTAGTAATCAACAAATGCTACTAAATGATCTTAGTACATTTTATTATTGAATAGCTTTCAAGATAATCACCCTCGTCAACAATCTATTATTCTAGTGTCACGTCAGACGACAAGTGCTTCGTAACGAATAAATAAAGCCACTCATGCCCCAAATCACTGAAAACAAGCCATGTTTACGGTGATGTCCTGGGTAGTAATTTGGTTCATAGCGAAAAGCATCCATGTTTATCCATGTTTACGGTGATGTCCTGGGTAGTAATTTGGTTCATAGCGAAAGGAATCTGTCATGTACTTACAATCAAAACATGTAATAATATACAATATGTGCATAAAAAGCCAGACGTTAAGAACAAAGCTGAGAACTAAACATAATACTACCCTCAGAAGAACCGTCCAGTGTTTCTTATATATATAGCCAACCAAAACGACTCGTGTTCTATTCAGTGTAAAAGCATGACAAGCGCAAATAGCAACATCCAACAAGTAAAGCCATCTGACAGCCCAATCATGTTTGGTGATGAAGGAAAGGAGAATTATCTGCAGATTACTAGGTTTTCAGGTATATTATACGAAACACCACTCAAGTCAGCTAAGATGGATGAATTATCCAAGACGAAAGAAGAAATCAAGAAAGCTCGTGAAAGTGTCATGCAGTCATGGCTAGACTCTAAGCCTCTCATTGATCAGCTTGAGAAGCTGCAATTGGATCTCAAAAATGCTAAAACTAGATCTTCCATGCCTACTCTAGTACTCCCTGAGCTTGAAACCCATCTAGAGACTACAAATGCAAGAATCCAATTTGAGGAGGAGAATGAACTTGAAACAAAGGCAACAATAGACAAGCTGGGTAGGTCTTTGGAACAAGTAGGTGACGAAATGGAGAGGCTCAGAGTAGAAACAGACAACAAACGGCAAGCAAGAGCAAAGCTGAAACAAGACCTCCACCTTAGAAGGCAGACTCTTCGGTCATTGCAACTTACACTTCGAGCAGTCAGAATAGAATCAGAGGCTTTAAGAGCTTCTGCAGCAGATGCTCTCTACCACATCAGCCAGTCTAACACTGATGATGAGGCTACTATCCAGCTTACTCATGAAGAATACCAAGCATTAACAAGAAGAGATAACGAGGAAACGGAATTGGCAGACTGGCGCGTTTCAGTATCCATGGAACAGAAACTTGTGGCTGAAGCAAGCCGAGATGAAGCATCAAGAAGATTGAAGGACATACACACTGGGAACATATCAAGGAAGATAGGTATGGAAGAGAACAAATTACCGGAAATAAGAGAGCAAGACAGAGATGTGGAGGCAAAACAAGATGGTTTAAGAACAAAGAACCAAGCTCATGGCAACAATAAAGCTTCTCTACAAGAAATTCTGATATCCGCCAACAGTAGGTCCCCTCAAAAGATTAGAAGATCAAGAAACAATTACAATAAGAAAACAGCCATAAAAAAGAAACCGTCCATATTACACCAGATCAAAAGTTTGTTTTGTCCGAAACGTAAATAGATTTTTTGGATGATTACAATTGATTTCATCAGTCAGCATTCAAAAGCCCTAAATTCTATGGAGAATTATTGGAGCAAAATTTGTTTAAGCCTATCATGTGTATCTTTGTGTTTGCTTTAAGGATTCAGTAGCTTCCCGGCAGTCTTTAACCAAACCTGAAGATAATAGCAAATGCTCATCACACTAAAGAAAAGGTAATGCAAAAAGTTTGTCAACCAACTCAATTATGTAAACCTTAATCTAGGTTAAAACAGAAAAAATATATATGAATAAGTTGCCAATCCTTTAAAATAGGGTAAACCTCGGAATAAAAATGCTGTGTTGTTAACTGGATGGTATGAACAACAGGAATTAAATAAGGAATGAAAGAAACTCGCACCAATTTTATTACCTGATATTTGCTCAAACTGCTACTGCCTGCTTCATAAAATTTTGAACCAATTGACTTTTTATAACTTAGAATGTGTTGAAATATATGAAATGGCGATGCTTTCATGGAATAGCCGTCTGTACAATAGAATGCAAAGAAGCAAAACTTAGTATAAACTATGAAGTAATAATTAAGCAATTCTAATTGGCATTCAGTAATCAGTATCACACATACCAAGGGACACAAATATGTCACTGGAACATTTTGGAATAAGCCTTCTTCTCCTTATCCGATCTATCAGAAATCTGCAATGAAATTTGTACCATCAAATAACATTGCGATAATACTAGGCAACCAATTTTTTCAACGTGGGTGTAAACTGCATACCTTCTTCTTAACAGCGGCAAGTTCTTTCTTTATTCCACCTGAAACAAAGAAAACCCAGATATGAGGTATTGAACTAATAAACTCACTTCTTCAAGTTGCTGGTAAGATGAAGACTATGTTACACACTTGCTTTGGTGGAGTTTTTTCAAAGTCCAGGCCAGAAATATCCAAATAAACTGACCAAAGCAATTCTAATTAGCAAATGATCCTAATACCTCAAGGATGACCACTTGATGTTCTCTCAAACTGTAACACTCTACTCCTGCTATCAGTTAAATATACCTTTCCTAAAAGCTATTTGTGCTATTGATTAATCACAAGTCACATAAATTAAACCGTGGAACACGTGCGGTCAGATACTCGAATGTCAAATGTGTGATCAACTACTTTAAGATTTTCTGACCTCTATCTGCTCCCTTAATTCTAAACAGAATGAGATTATCACCAATAGACAAGAACAAAAAAGAAACAATGGCTCCTGATAGAAGCTGAAATCAGTTTAAGTTTGATTTACACGTTATGCTACTTATTGTCTGTGTTGCATGAACAACAACTATACACATGTCGGTTGGCATCTCAAGTACTAAGTGACTAGTCATAAAACCCCTGTAAGTAGAAATCAAGAAGTTGGCATTATGGTTCATGTACTATTTTATCAAAAAAGAAATGTTCAATGTCATTGGTCATGAGTAACTGTTACATTTCAATTGTCGGCCAGAAGTTTACATTGAACATTCTACATGAAATCTTTTAGGGTGAATAAGAAGAAGATATGATAAAAAAAAATGGTATCACTACACTGCAAGAATAAAGATAAACAAAAGATTCACACAATTCTGTGTTGTCTTGCACTCTGAACACACGTCAGATACATACAGGTGTATTAGTGATTACATGCAACATAGCCTATACCCTCAGAATATCTATTAATTATGTATTTAGGTTCACCAACAATAACTTTATTGAAGAATCCACCTTACTTATATTTACTTTATACAAAATGCAAGAATAGCCTGAGAAATAGTATTAGCACCAACCATCATTTGGCTCTAACTCTGATGCCTTCTTGAAACTCTGAAATGCAGCATCTATATCATTAAGTGCCATGTATGCCTACAAAACGACCAAGAGTGATCACTAGCCAATTTGGATTTATAAGCGAACAGATACAAATGTAAGTCAAGTCTAAGACAAATACTACATAGTTTCAGATAATGAGTTCTGTGATCTCCTCCTCCCTCTCAAAGAGTCAAAGGACTTCACATAAAAGAAAAGGACATAAAATGACATTACGTTAGAAGCAGTGTTTTTCTAGCCAGAAGGGAGTTACTTCCCTTGCATCTCTTAAAAATATTTCAAGTGGAAGGGAAGGAGGAGGAGGAGGAGGGCGATAAATTAGGGTTCTTTGTTCATTCAAATTTGTGTACGTTTGAGGGGAAGCAATAGATGCCAAAGTGTGACACAAATACACAATGCTTATAAATTCTAGCAAAAGAATCGATACCAAATAAATATGGATGAATATTACCTGCCCTTGACGAAACAAAGCTTTCACATTATCCTCCCCTTCACGCATTGCAAAGTCTGTATCCAACAAAGCTCCTTTTATATCACCCAGTTTCAACTTAGAAGCCTAAAGAAAGTGCAACATGGGCCAAGTACTTAGAACAAAAAGAGAAATTTTTGAAGAGAATGATGCGCACATCCAAATTACAACAGGGGCCAAGTACGTAGATCATAAATGTTACTGGCAAATGAGATGAAAATGAGGATTTTCTTACAAACTGAGGAAACTAGAAGAAATGTTACGCAAAATGATGAATTAATCAGTTCATATAGCTTCAAAAGATAGAGAAATCATACGGATAAATAAAAGGAGCACACCTAAATTTCAATAGAAATCAACTGATAAATATTTTAGAACATTCTGCTTAGGTTTGTAGAGTTTAGAAAAAGGTAATTTAAAGGACACAAGTCTACACAAGGTCGTTAAGGATAACGATCTTACATGACTGCATTTCTTTTATTATTTTTCTTACAGAAATGGCTGTAAAATAGTTGCTTTTAAACTTCATTTCAGATACAATGAAATGCCTGCACGAATCAAGTATAACATCAAAACTTACAGAACTGTTTGTGAAAATCTGGGACTTTGTTTTCCTCAGATATGTGCTCCTTTCTGCACAAAACCAAAATGTATCAGTTAGACTAAAGTACACATGCTAAATGTGCAAGTGTTGATCAGTGGAAATATATTAAAACTTTAACAGAAATAGGGAAGCTCACCTTCATCAATGTCTTCTTTCTCCCAGCATATATCCAGGTACCGCAAAGCCTTTCGATATTTCCGAAGAGCCATCTTATAGTCTTGCTTCTGTATTTCGATTGAAAAGGCATGATTATACATCTCACATACATGGCCAAAATACATGAGGATGGTTTTTGGAAGAAAAAACCGAAGCTTTGGAGAGATATGCTTTCAATGGTTTTAATATGCTTAATTAAAGCAGAACATGCATATAAAGAATATAGAAATGTTAAGGCATACGCATATTATGGTGGGGATGTCATAAACTGTAGTATCCTAATAGATGCAAGGCTTCTGACATAGCCAGTATATGAGTGTGTGTGTTCTTAGCGCATGTGCACGAGCGTGCACACACGCACACACACACTAAAATCAAAGAGTGTCGAGTGCTTAACATATCCAAATCATGGAAACGCATGGCAAAACACACATTAAGATTAACCTTCATACAGGAAAACAGCTCAGTGTGCTGCAACATGCAGTAACAACTACCACCTATACAAAAATAAATAAATTCTCGAATTTAGCAAGATAAGACAATAAGAACATACAGACCCTTTACCCAAACTAAAGGTTCAAGGTTGACGATGCTCTTCACTTTAAAGCCATAATTGACTATATAAAAAGGATAACATGAATATTAATCCCGTAAGATGTATACAACCCATCAATGTGATAGTGGATACAGTACATACGGAAAAATATATCTCTTCTTAGACTGATTATCCTATTCTTGATCTAAGGCATCCTTTATGTGAGCTGGGATTGCAAAGTTGACAAAATTGACTAAAATATGTGAAACTTCTACCTCAGTTCTCACTCCAAAAACATACCATACACCTGATTGCATAAAGGCACGCTACCATGTCACTTATTACAGTTCAGGCTATTATATTTGTGCAGTCAATGCTTAAACCTGTGTAATTTTTCAGAGAGAGAGAGCAAAGTACATTTCTTTACCTTGTAATGTTCATTTCCAAAACTTTTTGCTGAATCTACAGCATTCAACCACCAAGAGATATCAGTCTGCTTCTCATCAAGGTCAGCTGGCCAGTCAGGGAAAGTATCACCATCTCCAAAGAAATCGGCAGTCCCATCATCTGCAGCTTCAGGAATTTCTCCGCAATCAGCAATTACAACGTCCAGAGATGGACAATCACCATCAAGGGGGGTTACATGCTCCATGGCACGAACAACTCCCATGCCTTTAATTACTCTCCCAAATACAACATGTTTCCCATCTAAATGAGATGTTCGAGTAGTGGTGATAAAGAACTGGGATCCATTGGTATTTGGGCCAGAGTTGGCCATTGAAAACATTCCTTTTCTTTCATGTTTTAGTTCAAAATTTTCGTCTTCGAATTTCAATCCATAGATAGACTCACCCCCTGTGCCATCCCCAGCAGAAATATCTCCACCCTGTATCATAAACCCTTTGATGATCCGATGGAAACGGACACCCTGACATGAATATTTATGAGTAAACTGAACATGAAAGGCATATACCAGATAATACAGACAAATGCGTCAATAAGCAACAGCTGACAGAAATTCATATAAATTAAGTGATGCAGCCAGAAAATAATTTAAGAACATCAAGTTATGCTACCAAAAATCAAGTTGCAACTTCATGAATTTATGCTTTGCGGATTCAACAGTGGACTTATCAAAATAAAGCATGATAAGGCTTATGGGTGAAAAAAGAATACACGAAAAATGTAATTCATAAGGATGGTGGGTGAAAGGAGATTACAAGAAAATATACGAAAGAATGATAGCAGTGGAAGATATAGCCTAGATAATAAAACTCATGGTTGTAGTTGTTGTCTATTCCGTATTTATTTTCTCTTCCCTCAATTTCCAATATTAATCATTTTTTATATCTTATTGAATTACAAACCTTCTTTTGGAGATTGATGCTAATTTAAAACCCTTGAAATTTTATACACTCCTGGCTGAAGGTAGGGATTGATAGGGGCCGAGGGCCCAAGGCCTCAAGACTAAGAAACATGCTACCGGGGCGTCTAGATTCTAGAAGCAGAAAGTGGCTATAGAATGAAAATGGAATAAATAATTAAAAACTATAAATAAATAAATGAAAACCGGAGGTCTGTGGTCTATAAGTGGGCAGAGGCCAGTGGTGAAGTTTGGTGAGGGCGAATGTTAGCAAGTGCTCACCCTCAGATTACACACCATTAAAAACCAGTAATTTATTTAAAAATAAATAAAATTAGACAATGAATTTGACGGCCCTCAGATTTTAGGAAGTGCCCATCCTACGACACATGTCTATGTTACTTTAACTATGTATTCATAGTTAACTACAAGTCTGATTGAGTTGTTCACTTATTCTTACACTTGGAAAAAGATATTTACATATTCTAGGCAAGTAACCACTTTGCAGGTAAATATTCACTTATTCTAGGCATGTAACCACTTTGCCTATTGCAGGCAAAACACCGGTAGGACAAATTGCTGGATATATTACCCCGCAGCCTTGTTCTGTTTTCCTTTTTTATCATGTATTAAATTGTCTCAAAGTACAAAAAGAACTTTGACATAATATTACATAACCAAGTTATCCACGATAGAGAACACACCAGGTGGTGGAAGCTCTCAAGTCTCAAGAAAGAGCATATTTATGGTTAAGTCATATTTTCATTAGAGGGCTTCAAATGTTACTATGCACTCTATGTTTCACAGGTTTTCTTGGAATCTGGTTTCGATCCGCAAGCTACCTTAAAAGAAATCAAATTCTTTGTATAGAGCATCCGCGCACTTTGCTTAATAAAACCCAAATCTAAATTCCGTGCGTTCTTACACTGTAGCTTCACTACACAGGTACAGTACACTCTATTGGAGGAGAAAATAAAAATTGCTGACCTGTTGCAGAGGGGTAACCCATCAAAATGGCATTGGAAAGGTTGCAAAGAAGCAATGGAACTCGGTTGGTGAACAAAATTATGTGCCTTACTACCAAATGCGATCTTATGGACAATCAATAATACTCCAAAAAGTAAGGTATTAATGGCAGTTGTACCAAAGTATTCAACAATTCTGAAGAATCAAAAGAAACATCTATGGAACTAATTTGGAGGGAAACCGTGCAAACGAAGACAATAACTTGTTCGACTTATTGGTGAACTGGGTATCAGTGCTCATACAGTAAAACCAGCCCATTATGTTATTGTCTCTGGCTTTATTCTTGCGCATTTTCACTTTGTATAATTCTCCTTTATAATGCCTAATAGTTGCTTTGTTTTGTTACTTATTAACAGATTTTCCTTTACTATCCCTAACAAATTGGAATTCATCACTAATCAAAAGATTGAAATAAAATCAAACAAAGATATTTCACAAACAACAAGGGTATTAGAAGGTCATTTATTCAACAAGAGAAACAAAAGTACCTTGTAATGGAGAGGAGCACCAAAGTTAAGACCAATACCCTTTTCACCAGTACAAAGAGCTCTAAAATTCTCAGCTGTTTTAGGTACAACATCACTATAAAGCTCTACTACTATTCTTCCTTCAAGCTCTCCACCTATACTTATATCTAAATAACACCTAGTAGTACTATTCACCATATCTCTCTTCTTCTTCTCTCTCTTTCTATTTTCTCTGAAAGAAAAGAAAATAAAAAAACCCTAAATAATGTATCTATTTATATATTGGTTTTTGAGCAAAATGAATGAAGAGTCCTGCAAGCAATATTGAATTCATTTTCAAATGCTACAACTTCCCTGTAATGTAATGTAATGTAATGGCCTGTTTGCTATTGTACGCCATGTGTGTTTTATTTGGTTTCTTGTGGGGACGCGTGGTGTTGACAAGTGGTATGAAAGTTTCGTGTGCAAAACCGTATGTAAAGCTAAACTCGTGTTTTGTTTAGTTCACTGTCGGGCTTCTAGTACAGTGCGCACATCTTGAAACGATGCTGTCTCCACCGTTGCATTGGTATAAACGTTAGATTGAGAGAAAATCAATGTGATTTGCAAGTTTGCAAGTTTTCAACTGAAGCGTGATTTCTATATAAAAAAAAAAACCGAAGCATGAGATGGAAATGGGTTTGGATTTAAAAATAGAGAGAGATTCAGATACTCCGAAAATGTTTGACTCAATTTTGATTCATTTAAGGTCAAATTTTATTGATAAAACTCAAAAAATTATAAACTCGGTGATCTAACTTTTTGGTACATTGTGTCGGTATTCGGTAACACCAAGGCGTGCCTGAGTTATCCCACATTGTACTGCAGTGGAGAAACAGAATGGACCACGAAGATAAATCATTGAAAGGTGGTTGCAAATGTAATCGAATAAGAGATGATTATCGTTGATTACACGTTAGGTCGACAAATTATGTTGAAAAGTTAAATAATGGACGGAGGACAACCCACTAAACATCTTCTACCAGAACTAATAATACAGGATTAATTGGAAAGTAGTGGAACATTTGAACAAATTGAAACTACTCTTTTAGGAGACAAAAAGTTAATGACTAGATTGGAATAAAATACTAATCAATAATGCTTGGTTTTATAGAAAGAAGCTTAGAGAGTTGGAGGATTTGCACATCAACCATAGTGGCAATTCTACAAAAGTCACAACACAATGATTTTATATTCATTATAGATGTTTGAGATGATTTGCTTTACGGTGAATTGCTTTCTTTTTCCAACTTCCAACAAAATGTTTCCCTTTATTTCCTGATTTATCAAAATTAATTGAAGTGACATCTTTGTTCACTTAAAATCTAGCTCAATTAAGCATTACAATTGGATATGAGATTGACCATCATTTGTGATGCCTGTATAGTGTATATGCCATTTGAAAAAAAAGTCTATTGTTCAGTCACTGATTCTCGGTTGGCAGCTTTCAGCAGTTCTCCCCATCTGGTTATTTTCTCTCTCGGTTTGTTTTTTAGACTGCCTAAGCTCTTCTCTTTCAAATCAATCTGCTCCCAACCACTAAATGGGACAAACCTAATACCCTTGCTATCTAATAACTGTTGTAGCCCCTCTCTTCCAGGCCTTGGCAAGGTAGGAGTCAACACTCCTTGATCTAGGTCTTCAGAAATGCTTGCTACCTAGATATTATCAATCAAATTAGCAAACTGTGCTTGCACTTGCAAGTTGAGCAACTCTGAACATATACAACGGCAAAAAATTAACTTATTGAAATTAGGGGTGGCAGTTTTTGACACGACCCGCAAAACTGATCCGAACACGACCCGTTATTTAATGTGTTCGGGTTGACCTGTTATCTGGTCCGTGCTATTAATGGGTCGACCTGCTTTCACCCACTCAACAAATGGGTTGTGTCGTGTAAACCCAGTCGTGTCATATCGTGTTTGAACAAACAAATCTCTCCCATAAGAAATTGGATCTAAAAATTAAACTTTTACCATACTCATTCGGTCATTCTTCTACTTCCCCATACTCATACTCTTCACCAACTTAAAAGCAAATCCCCATCCATCACCTTTAGCAGCAGTGCAGCACAAGGATAAAGAAGTGTATTGAAGTGATAATTTACAAAAAAAAAAAAAAAAAAAAAAAAAGTGTATTGAAGTGATTGTGATTTAAACGAAGATTTTGTGAAATTGTTTTCTCGTAAGGTGAAAGTGCACCAGCAAGATCATTGGTTTTTGAACAAGTACCTTGATTTGAATTTGAATTCTCCATTGATGATGATGAAAGAAGAAAATTGAAGCTTTTATTTAAGATTAATTCAAGTTATAGAAGGATTAATTAAGACGATTTTCAATTTAAGTAAAGCTATTTCTGTTTTGGGTTTAGTTTAACACTTCAACTTAAATGGTTGAGAGGGAAGAGAAGACAAGAAGAAAGGCGTGCGTGTCAACCGTGTCCAGATCGTGTAACCCGTTGGATAAAGGGTCGTGCTCGGGTTGACCTGAGTTGACCTGTTTAACAACCGTGTCATTCTCGTGTAGACCTATTATAACCCGCGACCCGATATAGACCCGACACAAATACAACCCGACACGACCCATTTGCCACCCCTAATTGAAATCCAAGACATAAGGCTTACTGTTTCTTCTGCACAATAGAGATTCGTAGCAACAATCCCAGTTGGGCCTCTCTTCAACCAACCCACCACATACAAGCCATTCTCAAAGATTAGTGGCTCTGTATGTGTGTTACTCAAAACCCGGCCCCTAATGTTTGGTACCACACCTGTAATAACAATATAAAGTGAAAAGAAACATAAGCTCTATATGCAATTTCAAAAGGAGATCTCACATTTCAGTCATGGAAAATTGCTTGATATTATGATGTGCCTTATATTAGATGTTATACACACGACAACAGTAAATGTTGCAAACATCTGCGAAGAATGGTGCATGAATATATCTATTATTACCTTTATGATGATCAAACGGCAATCCGTCTACGGGCACTGATTTGTAGCCGATGCTCTTCAACACTAGACTGCAAATGCGAGGCACAACATGAATAACTTTTCACTAGAAACATGGCTTCTAAACAATTTCAATGGGAAATGATGATATGGAATTTCACAGATACTGTTTGAAATGTACCCGCATCCAAGGTCTTCATATTGTCCAGTCCCTACAGCAGACTGTCTTCCAGATCCACTATTTTCTGTAAGTATCGTAAAACACAATCATATTGTATCTGATCGCCAAATAATAAATGATGGAGACACAATTACATAAGAGTAGAACATACCTTTAAGAACTGTTTTCTCTAACCGTACGCCTGTGACCCTGCCACTGCTGTCATCCAAATGCAAGAACTTTTCTGGTCGACGAAAAAAAACAAAATGGAGTTCCCGTTGGCCAGAAATGGGATGAGAAGGTTGGGACCTGGCTGCTTTAGATAGTATCTCATAAACCCGCCTTTGGATTCGACTATTCTTCATTTCCTCCTTGATCAAGTGGAAAAGAAAATTACTGTCAATTAAGAGGCTTAACAAGGCACGGGAAAACGTAAAGTAGACTTTAGTGATTGTGAGAAGGCGTTAAACAAATAAACTACGGAATATGAGATAATATACCTCATCAGCTGCTGATTTGGATAGATCAGATTCCAAAATGTTAATATACAAATCTTTAATACCTGCAATAAGAGGCACATGACATTAGTCCAATCCTTCATAGGAGTCGACATAATATTGGTATCAAGTTTCCATTATGTAAATGAGGTTGTAATGGCATACAATCAGATTCCATATATGTATATGCAATCAATCCAGGGACAGGAGATAACCCGGCTAAGAGACAGGAAATATAGTAATTTAAACTTCTTCAGTGCATTTTAGAAACTGATTTTATTCATGTACAAGTAAATGTCTAAAAATAATACGAAATGTCTTCCATTGTATAAATTACTATTTCTTATATTCAACTAGATATGTGACAATACCAAGAACTTCTCGCAACTCCTTTGCAGTACAGGCCGCCTGCACTGGACCACGTCTCCCAACTAAATACACCTTCCTGTAGCATCGAACAAGCGTGACAACTGGCATGAGTCTGAAGTTGTTGAAAAAAATATTTTGTTCGTTGTTAATAATAATGAATTAATAATAACTACAAACCTAATCGAGCTTTCCTGCAAAGAGGCTAAAGCATGCTCAGCAATATCTGTCTTCGCCAATTCTGTTGTTGGTCGGAGAAGGATACGTGCAACATCAAGAGCTACATTACCCTGAAAGAAAAAAACAATTGTACATTAATGCAAAAGTCATGTGTTGATCTCTCGTTACAAACTATAACTGTAAACAAAACAACAGGGCAAGGGCTACACAAACTTAGGTACCAGACCAAACTGGTAAGAACAAGGAACACATGGCTGGTCCAAGAAACACCTTTCTAATCATACAATATTACAGGAACGTAGATCGATTTTCAGTCATCACCCGATTACTAATACAATAAAAGAAACTAAACCGCTAAACTGTTTACACAGACTACAAATGTATAGTACTTATGCTTTTCTCGTCTCCCTCTAAAAAGAAACTGCGCAAAGATACCTGACCAAGGATGACGGCTGTATCAGTGCTCTTTAAGTCAGGGTCCAAATCACTGCAGTCTGGGTGTCCATTATACCACCAAACAAATTCTCTGGCATAGTAAATCCCCTCCAAATCCTATTGTTGTATATGGAGAGAAGAAAAGACCATAAGAAAACAATCTTTCACCTTATTTTGTATTTAACATAACATTTATAATGTGCATATATGAAGAATTGAAGATGATAGGAGATAAACAGTAGATCAACAAAAAGGAGCTAGCACAAGGCAGATGTAGGGAACATACTTCTCCAGGAACGCCAAGAACTCGGTCACTTTCTGCACCATAAGCAAGCACCACCTGCTCAATCACAACTAATGTCAGCTACTTAGAATGAAAACCAATAGTAAAATCATTTAAAATATAAATTGAAGAAATCAGGTAACGTTAAAGTAGTATCTTACCACATGATACATCTCACGGAGCTCGGAGAGTGAAACAGATGACCCAAGCGATACATTTCCAAAGAATGAGCACCTCTCATTTAACGGTACTCGAGAAAACTGGTTAACCACAATCTGTTGCAAGTTTCTGGTAAAATAAGCTCAATCAAGAGGATTATTTCACAAAAGGCTCTTCCAAAGCTCACAAAGAGTTGCTAACAATAACCTATATTTTGTTGTTGCAATTTTGAAAAATAGTAATATGCAACACTGCACATGTTCAATTATCAATAAGGGAGAAAAAGATATAACCAACATGCAAGAACAGTAACAAAAAACCTCAATTTAAGAGAACAAACATTGCAATCATTTCCTGATTTCTCTGGGTCTATTTGCTTAAGAAAGACAATACAGGGCTAATATACTACAGCGCAGTAAGTGAAACGTTTACTCCGAAGTAGATGATAACGTTATTTTTATATAACAACATAATAGCCATTAATTCCACATTTCCACTATTTTACTCTATCCATCAATTTAAAATTAAAAAAAAAACCACCTTTGTTTCTGGATGATCAGGTGCTACTCCGGATCGCACTAATCCAAAAGGCGTTGGCAGACGGTCTATAATATCAACTTCAGCTCCTTGATGTGCTTTCAACATCTAAACATTCATATTTATTTTAATATACTTCTTATAATTAATCAAAAAGTCGAAAAACAAGAAATCAAGAGTAAGTAGAAAGATAATACCTTCTCAGCTGTGTAAAAACCAGCAGGTCCACTTCCTACTACACAGACACGTAGAGATTGAGAAGATAAAGAAGAATAGCATCTTGATATCCATCTTTTTCCATGAAGAGTTGCCAATTTATTCATTTTCTTTCTAATTCGCCACTATACTAATATACTCTGCACCTGCATAACCTGCATACATACATTTACAGTCAAATGAAATGCAACGGAAAATCGAAGAAGAAGAAGAAGAGTTGAAGGAATCGATTTGATAAGAAGTACTCTTCTATTCCTTCATTCTCAAGTTTAATCAATCCAAATATATTTAACAACCAAATTGAATTCTATAAAATAATCTCTCATTGACATTTTCTCAAACACCTTATGCCCAACCTGAAATTTCTTGAGAATTCATAAATTCATTCAATACCCAAGTTGCACAATGAAAAATAATTTCAAATGATTTTATTGAATTCAAAAAACAAAATTGTATAAATAACGGAAACAATCATAAACAATTACAGAGATTTCAGCTTTCTGTGAGAGCGGGAGAGTCGGGGCAGCACATTGCATTGCATTGCAGCAACATCTTTCAAGTGGACTGTATTGTACAACCTCGTACCACATTATGGGCCTGAAATGTATGCAGGGGCCCATATGTCAGTTAGTTTAATTTTTATTATTGGGCCTGGAGCTTTGGACCCAAATTCAATAGCAGGACAGTTTGCCGTTGATTTTTTTTCAGGTAGAAATGATTTCATTGGAAATGTACATTTTCAAAATCTTTGATATATCTATTTTCTTTTTAATTCAGGCCGGTAAATCTAGAGGACATCTGTGGAATATCAGAGAAAAAGAAGAGACGGAGCAGATTGCAATTTTGAGATTTTCTTATAACTTTTTGTTAATTTTACTCTTTACCCCTCAAAAAAAAATTTATCAGGAAACTTTTTTCCCAATCAAAGACCCTAGAGAAATGCTCAAACATTTTATAATCTTGATTGAATACTCACCTTTGATCGATGTTTTAAGGCCATAACAGTAACAGCCACACTGGAGAGTGTAAATGATAGATAGTTCTAAAAATTTGGCAATGCGTCCACCTTATCTACCTACTAATGCCAGTGCCAACTGCCAATGCAAGTGTGCGCAATTATAGTCCAACTAAAACATGTTAGCTAATGGTGGAGTTGGTAAATAAAAATCTTTTTCAAAAAAAAAAAAAAAAATAATGATGGCCTCATGTCATAATGTGACACCATCAGTGTGAAAACTGAAAACCAGTAGATCCACAGTATGTAGGTTGCTACTTGCTAGATTATTAGAAATAAGTTGGAACACAACAAACCATTACAATATATAGTTCTGATTCACGAGGCCTTGAGGCTCATTACAAAGTATTTTTGCCAAGTGTATAGTAGTAACTAGTAACTGTTAAGTCTGTTAAGTTTAAGGCACATCCTTAATAAGCCTTATGATAACATACATAAAATGAAAAGAGCAATTAGTGAGTGCTTCCTTCTCACTACATTTTCAGCCTACACCAAAAAATAGACAAGTTAATAAGAGTTGAAATTGCATATTTGTTGTGTGCAGTTACTTAGACGATTTTTATGTCTGTATAGTGGACTTACCTTAACTCGAGAGACGTATCTGAACTGTCATAGTCTTGAGGAGGACCTCCAGAGCTGCAGATATTAGTGACGGACTCTGATGAATGACCTTCTTCATGGACAACATCTGAGTCAATAGCCATGTTTTTTTGGACTTTAGATATCTCTACCATCTGCACACAAGAATTTCACCAACTAGTAAAGAGGAAGCTAAAGAAATTAATAAAAGATGTAATAGCAAATGGAAGAACTCACCTTCTGTTTCAACCGCTCATTCTCTTCCATTAACTTAGCTCCCTGCAATTTATAAAGAATGATCATTAAACAAACATTTCCAATAAAATCCATATTGATTCCACAACAGAAAGGCTTCAACCATTTTTTACAAGTTTATTATGTTACTGCATTTATGTATATATTACAATAAGGTATAAGTTCAGTCCAACTATATATCGCTACAAGGAGGAGGCTAATTCCCCTCAGCTTACTCTCATACGTGAAATTATCTGATAATCCGAAAATGTCGGCCAATTCCCTGAACTGTGAAAATAATTATATGAGAACCTTATATGACATATTTAATACAACTGATTTTGCAGTCAGACTGCTTGATCTTATAATCTAACCTTTGCTTGGAGGGTACTGATCTCATTCATAATCCAGTCGCTCTGAAAACAGTTCAGAGTTTCACAGTTAGAATATAAAATTTGTCAGACTTAATTTTATACAGAAAGAAAGGAAGAACACAAACTTTAGTTTCAAGCACACGGCTCAGTCCCGTTTCAAGAGATTTCTCTAATTGTTGCAGCTCTTCTATATTAAGTCCTTGGAGTTCTTCTCCCCTCATATTCCTACATAAAAACCAAAATACTACAAATCAACATTTAAATGCATGTTCCCACAAATGACTATCCTCTTTGGGAGCTTTGTAACCTTTTTGGTTAAGATTTAATATACAGGTGGGGGTCTGCCTTAACCACCCCATTAACCGTTTCAAAAAAAAAAAAAAAAAAAAACATTTAAATGCATGCATTTAATCTCAAAGCATACTATTAGCAAACACTCTATGTACCTCAATTGACGGCTTCTCTCAGCGACTTCCTTGCTCAACCTGGCATAATTGCCATTCTCAAGCTGAAATGCTCACCAAAATATCACAAATCAATTTTCTTGGACAGTATATATGTAATGTACAGCAGCTGTAAACCACACCAAATAGATACATATTTTACATGCTCAAGTAATCTGTGGAGAATCATAATCAATGATAGTAGATGGTAAGTATTAGTTTCACAAATGAAGTTTCGAAATTGTGTGCCTCAGAGGGAAAAAGTGTCAATGCAAGAATTGTTTCTTAATTGAAAGAAAGAGGTGGTATGTCTGCTCTCAATAAAAAGACAAATATTGAAAAAAGTCTGCAGGTTATACACGTTCCTATACAGAAGCGTTAGCTGAACCGTGTGAACTGAAAATGGATAAAAATGTGAAACCTTACCTGAAGCTCAAGAGATGGTTGATCCAGTTTATGAAGGTTCTTTGAGTGCAGATTGTGCCTTTCCAGTATCTCCTTCATGCTTAAGAAGAGAATTCAAGTAGTGAAGTTATATGTTGCCATGATTCAAACTGAACGTATAACAGGCTATGCCAACTATCAAACTTTATAACAAAGAGCTTTTTTGGTAAATTTATAACAAAGAATTATTCAATAATGACGTCGTGTAACACTCTGACTAATTAAAAAATATAAAACACTTTATACCTATTTGTGGAGGATATCTCAATATCATGGACCTGTGGCATTGATTCGATTAGAAATTTATGGGGTAAATAACCTCGCCATCATGGGGATCATACGCCCAGAAATCAGGCCACCTCTTATTGCATGATCTCCATGACGGAACAGCAGACCCTAGAGGGAACTGTGTTAGATCTAGAGATAGCAGGCGTAGATACTGTTAAAAATGTAATCTGTAATGTCCAAGTCCAGAAAAGCCCAGTCCATAGAAGTGTCCAGAAGCATAAAGAATTATCTAGCATATAACAGTTAGTAGTTAATAGAGAAATCTAGAATGTCGGTTAAATGAGAAAAAATCAGAACTATGTAGAACAATTGAAGTCGGTTATAATGTCCTATAAATAGGGAGGTGAACATGTTGTTTGATCAATTAATCAAGAAAAGAAGTTCTCTAGTACTGGAAGTCCTCTTTTATAATAAAAACAAAGTTTCTTTTATAAACTTGTTATTTTGTCATATTCTTCTTCTTGACTCTCATATACCCACTAACACTTCCATTGTTTTAACAAATTGGTATCAGAGCCGTTTTTTCTTTGGTCCCCCCATACCACTTTCCGTCATCTACACCTTAAACCACTATATTCCCATTATTAACACTTAAACCATGGCCATAAATCAAACCCCATATACATTCAATTATACCCAAAATCTAATACCCATATTTGATGGTGATAGTTATGATTATTGGAGTTTATAAATAAAAACTTTATTCATGTCTCAAGATTTATGGGAATTAATTGAAGATGGCTATGATGTACCGGAGTCGACGGCAGAATTACAAACATGGGATCAAAGCAAGCAAATGGAGTACAAGGAGAAGAAAAAGCGAGATGCCAAAGCATTATTGTTCATCCAACAAGGGGTAAGCAAATCAATTTTTTCAAGAATTCTTGGCGCTTCAAATTCTAAGGATGCATGGGAAATTCTTAAGAAAGAATTTCAAGGAACCCAAAAGGTAATTTCTATCAAACTCCAATCTTTATGGCGAGAATTTGATAATTTTCTCATGAAAGATAATGAGAAAGTTCAAGTATTCTACAATAGGGTCTCCAACGTTATCAACCAAATTAAAAGTTATGGAGACACTATTGAAGATAAGAAAGTTATTGAGAAAATTTTGCGAAGTTTACCCGCAAAATTTGATCATATTGTCGCCGCCATAGAAGAATCAAAAGATTTGTCAAAATTATCATTATATGAGCTAATGGGTTCTCTTGAGGCGCATGAAGAAAGGATGAGCAACAGGTCAGCTGAAAAATCATTGGAGCAGGCATTTCAGTCCAAGGTGACTTTTGGGGACAAGAAAGAAAATTCAAGAAGCTTCCAGAATCCCGGAGAATTTAGCCGAGGAGAAAGCTCTAACTGGGGACGTGAAGGAAAATTCAGCAACAACAACCGAAGGTATGGCAAAAATCCTTCTTCAAAACCTTATTGCAATGTTTGCAAAAAACCCGGTCATAAAAGTGAAAACTGGAGATATAAATGCACCACGTATAAAAAGTTAAATCACGTGGATAAAGATTGTTGGCTTAAGAAGAAAAATCAAGCCAACTACATGGAGAAAAATGAATCTCCAGACCAAGTATTTTATTCTTGCTATAATGCAATGCAAGAACCTAAAGATATTTGGTATTTAGATGGTGGCTGCAGTAATCACATGACCGGAGATAAGAAAGGTTTTATAAGTCTAGATGAAGACGTAGATTCTGAAGTTAAGCTAGGAGATGGTAAACTTCAGAAAATAGAAGGAAAAGGAATAGTTACAGTAAAAATTGGAGAAAGAGCATCTAAAAATATGCATGATGTTCTGTATGTCCCCGGTCTTGCTCAAAACTTACTAAGTGTTGGGCAACTTATCCAGAAAGGGTATATTGTGCATTTTGAAGATAATGAATGCACAATCTACGATAAAAGAAAGAAGCAGGTGGTTGCCAAAGTACAGATGACAGAAAATAAGGTTTTTCCATTGGTGATGTCATCGGTACAAAATTATGCCATGAAAGCAACTACAGTTGATGAAACTGAATTATGGCATTTACGATTTGGGCATTTGAATTATAGAGCCTTAAGGGTTCTAAAGTCCAAAAATATGGTGATTGGGCTACCTAGTATTGGTGGAAAAGATAGAGTTTGTGAAGGCTGCATTTTTGGGAAATTTCATAGATTTCCCTTTGCTAAGTCATCATGGAGAGCCAGGAAGTCTCTAGAATTGGTTCACGCTGACATATGCGGACCAGTTCGAACACCGTCATTAAACAACAAAAGATATTTTCTTTTGTTTGTTGATGATTACAGCAGGATGATGTGGGTGTACTTCCTAGAGCAAAAATCGGAAGCATTCACCACATTCTTGAAGTTCAAGGCGCTCGTCGAAAAACAAAGTGGGCATTCCTTAAAGGTGTTACGCACTGATCGAGGAGGAGAATTCACATCTAAGGAGTTCAACAAATATTGTCAAGATCAAGGAATCAAGAAGGAGCTGACAGTCCGATACACTCCTCAACAAAATGGCGTGGCAGAAAGGAGGAACAAGACGATCGTCGAGATGGCTCGGAGCATGCTGAAGGGAAAAGGCTTACCAAACAAACTATGGGCTGAAGCTGTCAACACCGCGGTCTACATTCTCAACCGTTCGCCAACTAAAGTAGTGCGAGACAGGACGTCGTATGAAGCATGGCATCATCAAAAGCCCACGGTAACTTCTCTCAAAGTCTTTGGATGCATCGCATATTCTCATATTCCATCAAAACACAGAGAAAAGTTTGATGAGAAGGGAGAAAAACTCATCTTCATCGGGTATAGCGAAGAATCCAAAGCATACAAGCTACTTAATCCCAGGACCAATGAGTTGGTAATCTCCAGAGATGTCATCTTTGATGAGCATAATGCATGGAGTTGGGATGATGGAAACAACACTAATGTCGAGCCGCCACTAATACTTGAAGAAGAAGAATCAACCTAAGAACAACCAGGTCCAGAACCTGAACCAGTTACTCCGCCAACAAGCCCAAGAAGTCCATCTTCATCAGGGTCAAGCTTTCCCCCAAGAAAGGTACGTCCTTTACAAGATATTTACAACTCATGCGGACCAGTTGCTTTTCTTGCTTGTGAACCACAAAAGTATGAAGAAGCAGCAACTGAAGAAAAATGGAGAAAAGCTATGGATGAAGAAATGAAAGTCATCCATAAAAATGAAACATGGGAGCTGGTTGAAAAGCCCAAAGAGAAAGAAGTTATTGGGCTGAAATGGGTCTATAAGACCAAGTATAATGAAGATGGCTCGATCCAAAAGCACAAGGCTCGGCTTGTCGCAAAAGGTTATTCCCAACAACCTGGAATAGACTTTAACGAGACATTTGCGCCCGTTGCAAGGATGGAGACAATTCGTACAGTATTAGCAATTGCAGCACAATTGGAGATGAAAGTCTACCAGTTGGATGTGAAGTCAGCTTTCCTGAATGGAGAACTTGAGGAGGAGGTCTACGTGGAACAACCTCAAGGCTACATCATCAAGGGAGAAGAAAGAAAAGTTTATCGACTTCGCAAAGCATTGTACGGGCTAAAGCAAGCACCAAGAGCCTGGAACAATAAAATTGATCGTTACTTTCGCCAGAATGGATTTGAAAGAAGTCCAAGCGAACCATCGCTTTATGTGAAGCGAGATGGTGCAGGTAATTTCCTTATAGTTTGTCTTTATGTTGACGACTTAATTTATGCCAGCACCAAGCAAGCAATGGCAGAAGAATTCAAACGAGCGATGATGAAGGAGTATGAGATGACTGACTTGGGACTCATGAGATATTTTCTCGGGATCCAAGTACGACAATCTCAAGAAGGCTTTTTTCTTTCTCAAGAAAAATATGCCGAAGATCTCTTGAAGAAGTTCCAGATGGTCGACTGCAAACCAGTGACGACACCAATGGCTGTGAATGAAAAGCTAAGTAAGGATGATGGAGCAGCTAAGGCCGATGCTTCACTATTCAGAAGTCTGGTTGGTTCGTTGATCTATCTCACGAATACAAGACCAGATATTGTTCAAGCAGTAAGCATGATATCGCGCTACATGAGTGATCCAAACAAACTACACTATGCAGCAGCCAAGAGAGTACTGAGATATGTCAAAGGAACGAAAGGATTCGGCATCAACTACAAAAAGGAGAAAGATAACAAGTTAGTTGGCTATACAGATAGCGATTGGGCAGGATCAATAGACGACAGGAAGAGCACTTCAGGTTATGTTTTCTTCCTAGGTACGAAAGTGATCACATGGTCATCAAGAAAGCAAAATAGAGTGGCACTATCGTCGGCAGAAGCAGAGTACATGTCAGCAACAAGTACAGCTTGTGAGGCAGTATGGCTTCGAAGAATTCTGGCAGATTTACAACAAGAGCAAGAAGGTCCTACTACTATATATTGCGACAATATGTCTGCAATAGCTATGACCAGGAATCCAGTGTTCCATAGCAGGTCAAAGCACATTGAGTTGCGTCACCACTTCATCAGAGACTTGGTTGAAAGTGAAGAGATCGAGCTACAATTCTGCAGGACTGAAGATCAATGTGCCGACATATTTACCAAGCCACTTGGAGGTGAAAAATTTCATCACTTTAGGAGGAGCATGAACATTACAGATTAAGTAGGGGTGTTAAAAATGTAATCTGTAATGTCCAAGTCTAGAAAAGCCCAGTCCATTGAAGTGTCCAGAAGCATAAAGAATTATCTAGCATATAACAGTTAGTAGTTAATAGAGAAATCTAGAATGTCGGTTAAATGAGAAAAAATCAGAATTATGTAGAACAATTGAAGTCGGTTATAATGTCCTATAAATAGGGTTGTGAACATGTTGTTTGATCAATTAATCAAGAAAAGAAGTTCTCTAGTACTAGAAGTCCTCTTTTGTAATAAAAACAAAGTTTCTTTTATAAACTTGTTATTTTGTCGACTCTCATATATGCACTAACACTTCCATTGTTTTAACAGATACTACAACGAAAAGACATTTTCACATAAAACCCCACACTTAAGACTCTAAGGTGGTTGAGGAAAATATCAGTGGCATATTGAGATACAATGGTGCCAGTAAACAGATGGTAAAATAAATAAACATTTTGGACGATCATGGTTGTCTTGCTCCTCTTGTGGTTAATTTCTCTGTAAGGCAAAGTTTGGAATAGAAACCCTACCATTATATTAAAAAATGAAAAGGAAATAAAAGGTAAAGGAAGAAGCTAGGGGCGAAAGATATGAGATGCATTATCATACACTAGACCTAAGAAGCTAAAGATGCCAATTTGGATGCTTGATTAAAGAAAACCTTTTTGGAGGCTTCCATTGTCATGATGAAATGACATTGTTTCAGCTTCATTGCCTACACAAAGGACATTTGGGATCGAGATATATATAATAGAACAATCGCATTATTCAGATAACACCACATGTACACATTTGCCAGGGCTGGTTAAGGATAACAACTATGCCAAAGAGATCCATAGTCCAACCTATTAATCCAGAGATATATGAAGAGAAAGAGAATGTCACCACCACTGTGTAGACCAAATTTTAGAGTAGGCATTACAAGATTTCTAACACATTTCACGGTCAAATTCTTAGTCATCGCCCCCCCAAAAAAGGCAAAGAAAATAGCTAGGCAAAGAACATCAATTTATTATCAATTCTGACAAAGAGAAACGGATCTTTCACACACTCTTTACAAAAAAATTCCAAACCCAATAAAAATAGCTATAAAGCATTTAGGTTGTGCAAGCCCTCATAAGCTTTTCAGATAGCTAGGTTCTCAAGTTTGGTACAAGGTTTCAAGGTCAATCCTAATTCATTTACAAAAATTGTATTTAGACCCACCAAGCAAAATTAATTATGGTTGAACGTATACGAGATCTGCCTGCAACTAGGACTGACAATGGTACGGGTTAGACCCGAAACCTAGTCCGATCCGTACCGATAAGAACGGGTTTGGTATTGCATTTTTATGTATTGGTATGGGTCTGGTTCTTAAAATTAGGACCCGATTGTTATCGGATCGGGTTTGGAATTAGTAGATACCGAACCAATATGGACCCGATATAAATTATTTTGAGGTTTTGAATATTTTAGATTCACTACCATTATTAACATACCATAAAAATCCTAAATTTTAGAAATTTGATTATTGTAAATAAATTTTTTAATACTAATTACATTAAAAATATAGAAATAAATAAAATCATATACTATATTTGTATACTTGATTATATATATTTACTAAATATATCTAGATTCTTAAAAAGTAACTCATTTTTTCTAAATTTGTATACATAATTTTGACATATCAATTTATGGTCAAAATACCCGAATCCAACCCAAGATTTGGTACGGGCATGGTTCCTTACTTTCGGACCCGATAGGGTCTGGTACCGGGTCCGGGATTATTACTTTTCTTATTGGTTCGGGTATGGTATTTCTAATATCCGGTCCGAACCGGTCCATTGCCAGCCCTACCTGCAACGTACACTTCGTTTGGACAACTCCAGTCTCAGCATTTCTTTGTTCCAAATTTTTTTATTGGGCCAACTACCATAATTATATTGTCCAAACTAAGAGTCTAAGACTAATGTTGTAAGTGAATGACCATTGGCTGCAATGAAGAACTCTAGTTTTACACACACATTCACAAATATAAGGCAAGGGATGGAAAACACCTACCATATCATCAGAACTGAAAAGAAGTTGAGGATGTGATGCAACTGAGATAGGCATACAATTTAGAAAGTTTACTGAAGATTAAGTCGATCCATGAGCTGACTTCTGACGACCTTCCAATTGTTACTTGCATTTTTGCAACATGATAGATACAGAAATTCTAAGATATGCAGCTTTCTCAGATCATCTTTCCTCCCCTAAATAATGTCTTACATGCAGCTTAATTTTGTGGTAAGACTTCAGCTAATTTAATAAGTAAAATCACTTCAAGATAAAAGTGCCTTTCTTGACAATTGAACAAAAAACAAAAAGACCGACATGGTATGATGGTATCTAGTTATCTATTGCTAATTTAAAGCGTTAAAAAATAATTGATTTAGCATAGGGTAAGCTACATTGTAATCCTCGTTATGGAAAACGAGTTATGTGGTCGTTCCCCAATGAGATGATCAATAGTGTAAAAATGGAAGTGTGGAACCCTAATATGATTGTGTCTTCAATTTGTAAAAGTTGCTGATCTAACCAATACCTTTAATTTACGTTTTATATCAAATATAATTATATATAAACTATTAAGTAAAGCCCCCAGGCCACTAAGGTAAGGGACACAATATTTTATTAATGTTTCTATGTTAATGATCAATATATATCTTATCTTAATTACTACAATGATTGACTCTAGAATCGTCGAATTAACACTACTTTTGAACGATTTTCCTCGAAAAGGAGCTCTAATATTATGATCAGAGAAGGCAGAAGGGGAGTACTATACATAGAAAAATAATTTATCATCTTCCTAGTGATTATGTCGACTCTAGCAAGCTAAGTTGTCTTTTTACCTCCTGATAAACCTTACACACAAGTTCTAATTCGACAAACTAATTAAGTAAAAGAATATGAACTGATTTTTTAGAATTCTGACATCTCTATTGAGAGAATACTTCTGAGATCACAACTCAATCGATGCCTGCAAGCAGTTCATGGTCAGTCTTCCATCTGAAAATTTTCCACACTAGTAAAACTGGGTTTTAGCTAGCTAGATCTCTTGCTCCTAGACTTGAAGATACCAAATCTTGTAGTCAGCCAAAGACAAAACTTCCCATCAGTGAGATTTCAGCAAATTAATTAAGATCTACCCTTTGTTGTAGTTGTTTTGTTATTAGTTCCAAATTCCAATCTCTCTCTCTAACTCTCACCCACCCCCACACACAAACTTACACAGCACAGTACACACACACGCACAAAATGCACACACTCTATTGAGATTCAGGAGTTTAGGTCATGCACCAGAAAACAAGGATTCATCACATGAGTTGGTTCTAAACAAATCAAAGAAGAAACTGATAGCAAGAGAGAGAGAGATGTGTATATATACCTTGAGCTAGAATACTCAAAGAGTTTTCCAGTAGCAGAAAAGATAATGAGAGCAACATCAGCATCACAAAGAATGGATAGTTCTTCAGCCTTCTTGAAAAGCCCTCTTCTTCTCTTAGAAAAAGTAACTTGTCTTGCTGTTGTGTTGTCAATCTTCTTGATCTGAATCTTCTCCCTTGCCATTTAAATCTTACAATTGTTTTTTCCTTCACACAAAAACAACATAAAATCAGACCAACATGCAAGAATAAAAACCACTCATTTCATGTAGCTAAAAGATAGACTATATATATGAGAGTTTTTACTTTCCAAATTTAGCCAAAGAATGTTGCAAGAGAAACCCTAAAAAATAAACACTTTTTTTTATGCAAACCAAGCATAAGAAATTAAGAAAACCTTCAATTTCAGATATGAGGATTGGCTAGATTTGTTTACCTCTTTGAACTTTGGTAGGAATGATTATTCCAGACAAGCAAAAAAAAAAATATATAAAAAAAAAAACCCACCAATGAGAAAGAGAGAGAGACAGAGAGAAAAATACTTTTATGTTTTATTGATGTAAACAGTGTCTCTACCTCATCTGACACTATTTCCTGTTTTGCTTTCTTTTTTTTGATTATTCTTGAATATATCAAAATCTTTTTTTACCTTTTATGTAGAGTTTTACTTTTTCGTACATTTACTCCATGCCGCCAACAGTGAAGTGTAATTATCACCACAGTTGTCTCGTACAACCACCACCACCCATCTCAGTTTTTTCTGAGATATTTTTTTAATCTGATGGAAAATTTGATATGACAGAGATCTAAAATATCCAAAACACAAGCTCTCGTAGTTGTAAATTCGAGCTTTGGGATTCGAGATATGTAGATGTATAGATCTGATGATGATTTTGATTGGATATATTTTGTTTTGTTGCGTCATATTTCTCTCTATTAAATAGTATCACCCACTTAATCTATAGTATATATATAATATACTATATAGTATCTCATTTTTTTGTTGTTGGGTTTGAATGAAATGTCTCTTTTGTAAATGTAGAAACATGCCAAACAGAGATATCTGTGTTAAATGATACTTGTACGGATATCTGTGTTAAATGATACTTGTAATATACTGTTGTCTTGTGGGTCTAGAATCAGTGTATCACTCAGAAAATTGATTTTGATACTGTTGTGGGTCAATCTGAATTCTGAACCATCCAGAAATTAACATTTTGAATTGGTAAACCTTATTTTCATCTAAATACTAGTATCAAACAGACCCATAATGTGCATAACTGCATAAATTAGTATCAGACTGGTAGCTTTAAGATTTAAGAAACTTAAAATCAATAATGAATCAACATAATGCACAGATTAAAGTAAACATAGTGATTAGGTGACAAGTCAACCACAGTTAACTATCTAGCTAGCTAGGAAACAACCCAATGGCAATGCACACATGACACATGTATGGTTGATGGAGCATAGAGATGGACTAGCATCAAACATAAAATTTTGAAGTTTTGTTGGCCTCTATATATACCGGTTATGGTCGCTTTCACCTTATCCTATAATATTAATAGCGAATTCCAAATGAGGCACGAGGCATATAACTTCATTGATAATGCATATATCTTCATTTCTAGCAAAAATCTGAATGTCATTAATAATTCATATGTGATCGAAACTAGAAAATGGAGACAGCAAACTACCACCCAAAGCCATAAGAAATATGTACCTTTCTTATATTTTCTTGTTCTCCACTATCCGTGGCATAAATAATGATCTAAATACTCACTTTGACAACAAACTTTGATATTGATTGTAAACCTGATAACATAGTATAAACTTAGCAACGAACTTTGACATAGTTTTTATAATTAACATTGGGAACAGAATCTGGTCATTTTTGTCGACGCATTGACTGACGTGTAAAATTATTAAACATGTGGCGTTGACCGATACACGGTGTCATTAATCATTGCCACGTTTGCACAATATCAAACTCGTAGTAGGAACATATTTTCATTAAAATAAAATAAAAACTAATTTAATCTTACAAACAACCCAACAACGTAACTTTAATTAAATATTTGTTCTTTTAGACAAAAACTCTATTGTGTTGCCTTGTTCATCTATTCTCTTCACTTCTCATCAACATTCTTTTCCCTTCTTATCGTTAAAGCTTCAATTATTGTCCAAATAGCGAAGATTCAACGTGATGGGGATGTATGACATTTAAAAGAAAGTTTGTAAGTATTTTGATCTAGGTTTTTAATAAAGTACGGTTCTATCTTTATTTGTTTGCAATCATATAATATTGGTAGGATTTGTTTATTTTAAAGTTTTCTATTGTTTGAAATTGATTTATTCTCTGCAATTTGAGGATTTTTAAAAATTAGGGTTTTTTAATTTGGAGGGTTTTAAAATATTAGGGTTTTTTTAATTTGGGGGTTTTGTAAATTTAAGTTAATTTAATGTTATTTGAGGGTTAATTTTTATTTCAATTACTTACGTGTCATTTTTTTTTATTAAAACACGTCATACATGTTTTTCTACGTTAACCAGTTCACCCGAGTGTTAGTCAAGAAAGTTGACTCAAAGTTGTTTTACAACCAACATCAAAGTTTACATCTTATGAATCATGATGCCTCAGTTATTACACACGACTAAGGGATATGTAAAATTTCTTAAATGTGGTATGTAGTCATGTAGATAGCTACATACATACGTACTGTTAGTGTTTTAAGGTACAGTATGTTTCAGATTACTTGGATTTCAAAGTATTTCATCATCCAAACGCGATGTTGTAAAGGAGATCCCACAAAACCTATAATAATAAAAAAATAAAAAAAATTCCAAAGAAAACCTAGATACTATACTTCAATCAAAGTCATCTTTGTGTAAAATTAAAATCCCAAGTCCAAGCTAAGCTTAAACAGGAGGTCGGGGTCTCAAGTCCATTGGACTGGTTTCGGAGGCCCAATTATTCAATGTTGGTCGGTCCGACCCAAATCTCGTGGGGTCAAGTCAAGATTCGTTACTCGAACTCTGTCGTCTTTCTGTTTCACCTTCACTTCAATTCGACTGAGATCCATGTTCTTCTTCTACTTCTTCTCTTCGATGAACGAAGAACGTTAATCCTTTCTCTTCTTCTCTAACTATGTCTTCTTCTTCTTCTTCTTCTTCTTTAACTTGCACCAAATTAACAGCATGGACTTTAACAGCAGTATTTTTACAAATACTTGGTCTTTCTCTCTTCGTCTTTGGTTTTTTTCCAATTAAACCGACTCTTTCAGGTGTTAGGTATGATTATATTATATTATGATATCTTCAGTTATTCTCTTATGCAATCTTATTGATTCTTTGTTTTGATCTAATTTACTGCTATATAATTTGATTTCAGTGGTCCAGAGAGCTATCAACCTCCCAAATGTGATTCAAGACAAGATCACATTCACAAAACTATGCTTCCTTCTGATCAATTGAGATCTTTATACAAGGTTAGATTGTCGTTTTTCTTGCTTTAAATTGTGTAGTCTCTTTATACTATAAGGTTAGATGCATTCAACAGAATGTAGTTTGAGATCAAGGTTTTCTATTAGTTCGGCAACTGATATTATCTGAGTTATGGCTAATTGCGAGATTCTGCATCTAAACAGGGTACTCAACAAATGTTTGCAGATTTATTCTGGTTGAGAATTATAATGTAGTAGTTTACTTTGAATTTAGAAACACGGTTTAAGTTTCGGATACCATAGCTTCTTATAACTGGGATATTCATTAATTTTGTTGCCCACAAAAGTGATAGTATGATTTAGTAGAGGTATATTACTTCTGCATCTTTTCCCTATTGACGACCCATTTTTCACTTACAAACATATCATTTCCATTTTTGATAGCCGTCAGTTTTCAAAGTTTATAGTTTCTTGGAAATGACTGTTGGGGCACTATGGCATTCTCTTTTGGTAATCTGATGAAATTGAATGTCTTGATTTTCCATATTCAATTTGTTATTCAGATAAAAATATCAAGTTTTATTCCCATGTTTCCTGGTTTGCCTAGCTGTAAAATATGATTTTATGTCATGGTACAGGAAATTTCAAGGATTCCCTCTTCATTCGACCGGTTAATACTAATGGTAAGTTATGTTTGCTGGACATCTTCAATGTCTAGGTGTTGGTAATGTGCTGTTGCTGTTCTATAGAGATTAAGCAACATTCCATTATAGGTTGTTGATGGTCTTCCAGCAGAGTTTGTGCTGGGAAAGGATGATCAGCCTCCACTCAAGGCTAGGATGGAAGCTATGCCATATACTCAGTCTCTGTTATCTGATGGAACTGCAATTGGTTATCATGCAAAAGCTGCGCCACCCACAGTGACAATGCCTCGTTTAAAGGTAAATGACCTTCCCATAAATGATTTTCCCATTCTTATCATCTATTATATAATATAAGTATGTATATTCAGGCAATGGTTTCTGGCGCAATTGGGGGATTTTTGGACGTGGCTTTCAATTTCAATACACAAGCTTTATTGGATGACAATCTTCTAGGTTCGTATGATAAACCAGGGACAAGGATAATTGGTAGAGCATACAGATTGTATACAATGGTAAACTGTAAGCTTTACTTGTGCTATAATTGCAGGGCAACTTAACAGTATTGGTTGGAAAATGGTGATTCACGGTGATGAAACATGGATCAAGTTGTTTCCTGGCATGTTTACAAGGCATGATGGAGTTAGCAGTTTCTTTGTAAGCATTTTTCTTTTAAGCCAGCAATTGCAGTATCTTAAAACGTTACCTGTTATCTGAAGTACTTCTTGATAGTAATGTCAACATATTGTGAAATATCATCTTTATTGTTGTAATAACTTGAAGAATATCCATTCTATTTTCATGCCGCGCACCATGTCGTTCCCACATTTCAAACGTATGTTCATATGCTTAAGTAGGATTGAATATTAAGTTTATTGTCGTGGATGTGTCATGGACTTCATAGTTCATATACTCATGTTGGAAATTGATGAACATGTCAGTGGCATTGCAACAATGATAATTTCTTATGACGTGCTAGAAATAAAATATAACGTTAGACGATAGGGTAGTTGAAACCATTTACTATTCAAGTCTTATTTATTTAATTGTTAGTTATAGTATATTTCAGCATGCAAGATTAATGTTATGTTTTTTTCATGTGTTTTAGGTCAAAGATACTGTAGAAGTGGATCACAATGTCTCTCGCCATATAGAAGCTGAGCTTATGGACAGTAATTGGGATCTTTTGGTATGAATTCTTTCACTAATCTTTAAATTACAGGGCTACCGAGTGAGTTTCTGTAGTATTGCAAAAGTTACCAAAGCTTCCCTTTCTATTGGCTGTTAGCACCCTGCACCTTAACACAAAACATCACAATGAATGTCACTTTGTGGTGAAAGTAATGATACATTATGTTATGTTTTATCAGCTATAAGTGCATCATTGCTACTTTGTTGTTTAATATGCAAACATACAATTGTTGTGTAACACTTTTAAATAAATATCAATTTGCTATTAAATATTTTTCACTGTGAAGTATGAACATATGAATACTATATGATCTTCGAATCTTATGAAACATGTCTTCGAACATCAAATAGACACACACACACATATTTGTGTCTGAAGTCCTAAATTTGGTCATGGTTTTACTGATAAAATATAACATGCGATTATGATTTTCACCTTTTGACAGATAAGAAAGATTTACAATTTCGTTAGGTTCTTGCTATGGCTCTAAATCTTCACTGCTACTATTCTTTTAGATACTTCACTATCTAGGCTTGGATCATGTTGGGCATATTGGTGGTCGCAATAGGTAAGTGTTATATTCACTGTTCTTTACATCATTCTGTATCATTTTCTGACTGCGTTATTACATTAATGTACTTCGATCTCTGTTTACCATTACAGTGTGTTGATGACCCCCAAACTGAAGGAGATGGATGAAGTTATCAAAAGAATTCACCTTACCATAAGTGACGACCATCATGGACAGACTCTATTGGTATGTGCTTGCCCGTTCTTCTTCCAACTATTCATTTGATTATTCTGGATTACATATCCTATTCATGTTCTATAGTTTTGAAGTTTCCTAAGTTCATGTGGTTACTAGTGAAAATGTGACGTGGCACGAATGTGTTTCTTTTTAATATTTTAGCAAAAGAAAGGGGCAACTAATATAGGCCTAGCTTCATCCAATTTCTTTAGCGGCATGAATCTTGAAGATCTCCTCTTCTATCTTGGGCCTTTGAGAGTTATTGATGTGCTTTCAGTGAACGTCTCTGCAGGAAGAAAGGATAGGCTTAGTTGACTTAGCTTGCAGACATGAATTTCGGATACAATTATGAAAACTTTAAGTTAAAGGATATTGCGGAAGGTCACTCCTAAGAAAAAAATAATGGTACAGCTTTGTTAATTTTATGAAACGTGAATTAAACTCAGCCTTAATATCCGAGGTTTAGTTGTCCTTGCGTTTCGTATGTAGGACTTGTTCATTTGGTTAGATAATTATTTTGTGTTTATTGTTTTGTTTTTAATTTTATCTTTTCTACTTGGGAATAATATTTCATAGTTATTACTGATTACAAGCCAAGTTAGAAAAAAAAAAAAAAAAAACTTACCTGAGAATTTGAATTGGTTTCTCTGGAAGTGACTGGATTTTCTCTTGGTATTTTGTTTTCCGTAAATAAGTGGCACATGTATATCAAGTCAATGGTCAATGTGTTGAGTAGATGTAGTGAAAAGTTTGGTTGGACTGAGATCCTAACTTTTAGAAATTTCACTATTTTTCTTTGTGATGTTGTTGCAGGTGGTAGTTAGTGACCATGGAATGACTGACAGTGGAAATCATGGGGGATCTTCATACGAAGAAACTGACTCCTTAGCCCTTTTTATTGGTCTAGGATATAAGGCCCCAGACTATGCATCAGCTACCTGTAATGCAGTTTTCCAGGTTATGATCTGAGATTTACACATGCAATTTGCAACGTGTACATTTTTTTGTTTATTGCGTCAAAATTATAAAACGTTATGTAGGTAACACATAAAAGTGATCTTGGACTTATATGCTGCAGTCATTTCTTTTAAAGCACCCGATTGGATGAATGCTTTTGGTAATTTTTACAATAAAATAAAATTAGCTGGCTACCTTCAGGCAGAGTTCAATGTAATGCAAAGTCAGAAATTTTCGTCTTAAAAGAATTTTGCAGATTATCACAATCGTTCATGTTGAATTTTATGTGTATCGAATATCGATCACAAGCTACAGGCCTCCAGAACTTAGAAGCATGTCTGTGACTAATATCTTAATGGTTAATATATGAATCTTCTTTTGAACAATTCCTTTTCCCACTTTCCCACTTTCCTCTGCCTCTGGGCAAAAGTGGTTCTGATAATCTGTTGGGTTCAAGATTATATGTCTAAAAATTACTTGACTTAATTTTGTGTTCAGGTTGACATTGCAGCAACATTAGCTCTTCTTTTTGGTGTGCCCATTCCGAAAAATAACGTTGGCGTTGTGATTGCAGAAACCTTTAATTCTCTGACAGGTTCAATTACTTACCTTACAATTTTCATACAAGGAATAACCACATATATTGTACCTTGATCAGAACAAAGGCACACACATAGTATAATATATCTTTGTGGCTTATAATTTTTCTTTTAATACACTCTGATATCAAGATTTTTAATGTTTCTTACATTTCTTGTGGACAACAGAGGATCACCAACTTCGAGCTTTGGAGTTGAACTCCTGGCAGCTACTGCGGTTACTACGAGCACAACTCCCAGGATTATTATGCGGTGCTTCTTCATGTAATGAATTCAATTACGCTCGAAACTTGGATATCAGTGAATTTAAAGGAAGTGTAGAGGAATATTTGTATTGCATATTCTTAAAAGCTGCATCTCTCCATGATTACTGGAGATCTATGAAAGGCCAAAGCGTCAGGTAATTTTGAGACATGGATATAACTTAATATTGATGGAAAATGCCAGTGACACTTCATTTTCTTACACTGTGATCTATATACAGGTCTAATAGTAGTAATGACTTTCATGACACTGTTGCAGCTTATAATAAATTCTTAAGAACTTCAAGTGAATGGTTATCACGGACAGCCACTAATGTATGTATCACCTCCTTTTCTATTTGTGAAATTGAGTTGCATTTATTGACATACATACAAACATTTATCATTTATGTGCATGTGTATTATTTGTCAGTGTGTGGTAATTTATACGAAAAATTTTAACAGCTTTATTCTTGTGCAGAAACCTCTTGGGTTACTGGCTTTTGGAGTTGCTACCATGCTTATATCATCTGTGATGTTTTTGAGCATCCAATTTTGGCTAAACAAAGAAGTTCATATTAGGCAAAGGCAATACCTTCCTGTCTCGGATAAGTATAGCTACAACTGGCATTTGGATGACTCATTTGTGTTGCTCATGATCCTGTTCCTCGTGTTCAGTATGGGATCAAGTTCCATGGTGGAAGAAGAGCAATACACATTGCATTATATGACATGCACATTTTTTTTAATATTTCTCCGTAAATCATGTCAGTCTCTTCACGGAAAGCAATCACCAATTTTATTCAATTCAAACAAGGGACGGCAATTTAACTATTTTCGGACATTTTCTATAGTTTTGGTGCTTATTTTTGGAAGGATATTAAGAGGCTGGCATCAAGGTGGTGTAAACTGGGTTCATTTTCCTGACATTTCAAAATGGCTTGAGAAGGCTGGTCCTCATACGACAAAATCCTTGCAGATGGTCTCAGGGCTCCTTGTCATCATCTTGAGCTTCTTTTCTCTTTATATGTTGAGAATAAAGAGAATGTTTCTTCTGGTGGTTCAGATCAGCCTATTAGTATCAGGAATATTAGTATTGCTACACATCATGAGTTATCAGGAACAGACATTAACAGGATCTAGTAACAGCTCTAACTTGGTAGCTCAAACAATTTATACATTACTTATCATAATTGTCATGGTAGTGGTCTTAGGATCACCTTGGGTGATGCCTGTCTCGAGCAGTACAACATATTCAAGTGCTGAAGGCCCTTCAGTGACTTCTTTTTTAGTTGATCAAGATACCTGGTGCCCCTTTTTGGGATTAAGAGCTTCTCTGTACTTGATTGGATGGACATATGCAGTATGTTGGTGCCTTCTGCAGCTTCTGTTGCAGAAGCCAACGAATGCAATGCCTACTTTATTGCTTCTTTTGCAAGTACTAGCTAGCATGTTCTATTTTTCAATTGGGAACCCGCGTCATAAACAGTGGGTTGAGGTTAGTCTGTTATTATATTTTCATTTTGAACTTATTTTAATCCTTATGTGTGCCAAAGACGGCACGGAGTTATCCATTTGCATTTTGATAGGCGGAGGTGTTTTGTTTTCCTATTAATTGTTTCTTTGCACGCTATAGGTTGCTGCCTTGTACTTTTTGGGACTGGCTGGACATTTTAGTCTTGGGAACACCAATACATTAGCTACTATTGATGTTGCTGGAGCTTTCATTGTAAGTCTTAACTCCGTTGGGAGTAGCTGTCTTACGATTTCCCATTTTGTTCGAGGATACTGTCATATAGAAGCTATGGCATTTCTAATTAACTTAAACCATGTTTTACTGGTTGCCAGGGCATATCCAGTCACTCTACACTATTTTCTGGGATCTTAATGTTTATAATCACCTATGCGTCCCCTCTGTTGTGTCTTCTTAGCTTGACGATCTATATATCTATGAAGGACATGAACTATCTGTTGGCTTCCCAGAATGCACTCTTCGGGCATATTCTCCAGATGATGATTGGGATTCCCTGCCTTGTTCCTTTGAGCTTGAATTCAGTGATATTGACCGCCTTCACCATCATTCTACTGCTAATGAGAAACCATCTATTTGTTTGGAGCGTTTTCTCGCCAAAGTAAGTAGTTAGACCTCTGGTCTTATTATATAATCTGCGTGCATGAAAGTTTCATACTTGCCAAATATTTAAAGGTTAAACGTCAAGGGTTCCCACCTACAAAAATAAATAAACCTGACTTCCTATTATCTTCAACTGCTGCATTTACATCTATGGCAAAGAACCTGTTAGCAACCAATTAGATTAAAGTGAAGCCGAACTTTAGGACTCACAATTTATTGTATGCAATTTCTTCCAAATGACTAATCAATATCTTCTCGTCGCAGGTACTTGTATGTCTGTGCTGCTACTGTATCCGTCTATATTGGGTTATCAATTGTAGCTGCAACTGTTACTTACACATGTGTTGTATTTCTATTTCGCCAAAATATGTTAAATTCCACAGGAAACAGTTCAATAATAAGAACCTGAGTGACAAGAAATTAGCTCTTCGGTTCATATTTGTAGTTGTTTTTGCTCATATTTAAGCAAATATCTTGCCATTTTGCAATGAGTTTCGCACCATGTCTTGAATTATCATTTCGTCATTTTAGATGCTTGATTTTGAAGGCTTGAATGCTTGATATAAGGTATATAAATGAACACAAATACTGTGAAAAAGCTTCTTTTCTCCCATGAATTTTGAGTGACAGTAGTGTAACTGTTCTTGAATATCTTAACCGAAACAGTAAATAATTTCTCAAACAGTCAAAAGTATCTGTTTATGGCTAATGTACTGTTCTACCCACAATTACTGCTCTCCACGTTTACACCATGCTCAGTATTTGAAGGGCATCTGTAGTGATTCTTTTGCTAAAACAGTAAAGAAAAAAAAAAATCAATTCTCCCCAAAAATAATAATAAAAAAGTAAATCTTCAATGACCAAATTGCCCATAATCAACTACACTCTTTAAGAACATATCTTATGTCATTTCGACAAAAAAATAAGGTGCATTTGGTCAATAAATTTCATCTGTACTTCGAAATACCAATCTTTTCTTCTCACTCTCTCTCTCTCTCTCTCTCTCTTCTTGACAGTGTAGTTCTTCTTCACATCCAGACCAGAAAGCAATAGAGCAAAAAACAAAGGGGCAAAAATGGAAAAAACAGAAGCAAAACTTGAAGCAGAAAGATGGAAAGATGTTGCAGATAAACTACTAGAAAATCGAGATCTATTAGGTAGTAAAAGATTTGCAAAAAGAGCTCAAGATTTATATCAACAAGTAGATGGAGTTGATCAAATCATGGCAATTATTGATGTTTTATTAGCTTCAGAAAAAAGAATCAATAATCATTTTGATTGGTATGCTATTCTTCAACTTGATTGTCGATCTAATGATCTTGAATTAATTAGACGTCAATATAGAAAACTTTGTTTACTTTTACATCCTGATAAAAACAAATCTGCTTTTGCTGATAATGCTTTTAAACTTGTTTGTGATGCTTGGGCTTTTTTATCTGATTCTTCTAAAAAATCTCTTTATGATAATGAATTCAATCTTTTTAAGAAATTTGATCCAATTGTTCTAAGACAACAAAATCAACCACCACCACCACAGCCGGCAAAGCCGAAAGCCGCTCCTCCTTCACAACCACCACCAAGACCACCACAACCACCCCAACAAACCCAAACACCAGTTAGACGAAGTGCTAGGGAGAAGAGAAAGACTGGGAAGTCATTCTCAGCTGAAGCAATGGCCGAGATGGAAGATACTACAGCTACACAGAATGAAGCTCAGAATGGTAATGCTGCTCAAGCTCAGGGTTCTGCTCCATCAAGGTTATCTACATTTTGGACAACTTGTCCATATTGTTATTATCTATATGAGTATCCTGGGGTTTATGAGGATTGTTGTCTTAGATGTCAAAATTGTCGAAGGGGATTTCATGCAGTGGTTGTAGCATCGCCGCCACCTGCGGTTGGTCCTGAAAAGGATATGTATTATTGTTGTTGGGCGTTTTTTCCTATTGGATATACAACGCCTGGTAATGTGGGTAAGAATTCGAATTGGACGCCTTTTACTGAGATGTTTGCTGTTCCTTCCCAACCTGGTGAAGTGGAAACTGAGGATAGGATGGCATCGAGAAATGATTCTGTTAGAGAAGATGATTTGGTGGATAGTCACAGTGGGAAGAAGGGGAGAACTGAGAATGTGCGTAACAATGTTATGAAAGAAAGGAGTTTTGCAAGTTCTCAAGCAGAAATGGTGAAGGAAGGAAGTGGAAACACATACAAGACGACAAATGTAGCAACTGAAAGTGGATCTGCACCCAGTAATGAGGAGCCTCAGAAGACCTTGAGAGTAAAGACAACGGCAAGGAAATCAATTCGACCAAAACCTAATAACCAGATACCTACAGAAGTTCAAAACAAGGCAGTTGGTGCAAAATCTAATCCGGACTGGGTTGGTATGGATTTAAATTTGGAGCTCAGACCTGAAACGGAAGAACCTTACAACGCGGATGGTGGTGGAGGAATCGAGATTGGTAGTATAGACAAAGAAGCCACTGAAGGGATTGGATTTTTTGAGGGACTTGATGATATACTTGGGAATCTTCCAATCCTTTCAGTTCCAGGGGTCCAAAAGTCAGGAAATGCTAAGTGATATCTTCAGAGAACTCCAATAGCTATTGTTGTAAGATTAGATGCTAATATGACATGGAGAGACCTGGAATAGTCTTTTGCAGGTTGCTTTCTAAATGAACTGTAATGTTTTACTTGAGCAGTGTAGTGTACCACTTTGAACTTTTGCTTTGTAGATCTTCATATGAATTAGCATTTGCCACAATTGCAGCTTAAGGTAACTCACTATTTCTTAGCACGTAAGCCTAATTTATATGCATATCCTTGGTCATACATATATATCTTATCAAGAGTCATGAATCCATCATGGCGACCTAATCATCAAATCATAGGCTTGCATAACAATCCATCATATCTAACATGACAACTCGATACATGCCTACTGCTCTGTAAGAGCTAAAACGTTTATTGAAATATTTGGATAGCAGTATCATCCATGACGGGTCATAAAATGAACAACGTTTGTACCCTGCATGGACGCCAATGACTGGCTACTGCTTCAGCCTTGGAAAATGGTTACTTCGCTCTGTAAGCAACCTGACTGAAGTAGGACTATATTGTGGCTTTGCTATTTTCACCGTTTTATACTGTGACTTAATTTGTATTGCTGAACTATTGATAAGAATTATGCTGACTTCGCCTATTTGTGCAATTAGCTGTTCTAAAGTCTAAGGTATTCTTTGTATAAATGTTTGTTTTTGCTGCTATGAAGAGGTTGATGCAGGCGTATGCAAGTTGAGCAGATATTGTGTTATTGATTTTTTATTTCTTTTTACCAGCACGTTGCTTCAATTGAGTCCTCAACTAAGTGTTCCTTATGTAGTTATGTTACCTCCTCAGCTCCTCTACCCCCTGCCACCACCCCCACAGGACCACACACACACACACTCAGAGAAGTTGAGTTGCATTACCCACATATATCATTTGAATCCAAATCCCATACATAGTTTCTCAACCTTGACCTTCTCTGTTACCGACTCGGTATATGGTATGAATGTTAGAATTTGTAAATTCCGAATTGGGTAGCTCAGGTGCTTGGGAGCATGTGGTTAGTATGGATCCCACCTCTTACTAGAAATGTACTTCTTTCAAGTTGTATCTCAAACCATCGAGGTCCAGATCCAGATGTTACAAGATTTACCAATGGTGGGGACTGGGGAGTCAGGGAGAACAAAACAATTGGCCTCCACTTGGATTTACAGGCCAAGGGTAATTCCCACTCTTGTTGTAGATGTGGCCTTCAATCGATGGTTCTGGATCTGGATATGTAATTGAATTATTGCAAAATCATGTCAAGTAGCTGGATCACCATCTAATCGGTTTGGAGACTAATTTTAAATCAGGTGAACAAGCATGTCTATGCAACTCTGATGAACTGATACTCAGAAAATGTGGAGATGTTCTCACTAGTGCTTGTGACTGCCACTCTGCTTAAATTTATTCCCCTGTCATGAGCAATACAATTTTTTTCTCCTCTCACACAGAACGGGTCCTTTCTATTGCAATATAAATCAAGGCCCACGGTTTATTGGGCCTTGATAGAGAACCAGTTTTGGACCTTTGGTTATTTCCCAAAATAGTAAAATTTAAACGACACATTGGAACTTGAAAATGAAAGAAGTCAAGGACCCATCAACAGTTGAATTCATGTGTTTTTCGATCATATATATCCAATGGTGCAAAATTTATCCAATCCAATCAGCCTCATAACTGTCCACGTGTCATTAATCTAAGGCTATGTTGTTCAAATCTTGCTATCCAACCGCGTTCAGCCAATCTTCTTTTGGGTTATACTTTGTTCTGTCTTTTCAACTTTTTGATGGCAGACATCAAAACATTTCCATCTACCAAAAAGAAACAGCAAATTTAGCAGACTAGTTGAGCATTTAAGCTTTCTTCGCCATTAGAGGTAAGTAGTAATCTCTCTCTCTCTCTCTCTCTCTCTCTCTCTCTCTCTCTCTCTCTTATAAGCTTTCTTGTTCTGTTGTTCATGTGTTTGGGATTAATTTATCTGTTTAGCTAGTTTTCTCTATCTGGTTTAAAAAAAAACTATAAATAAATAAGCATGTGGAAATGAGTACTCTAGTTCCTTAAATTAACACCATGGATTTGTAATTGTCCTTAAGATACAACACAATGAACTTGAAAACGATCCAAAGGGAACATAAAGATGAGGTTTCTATCATCATAGTTTAACAACAGTAATTTTTCTCTTAAGAACAGGCTTAAGTGAAAAGGAGGGAGCAATGGGTGGGCTATCTTTAAATTTAATAAATTTCCATCTTTTTTAACTTGCAACCACTTTCACAGTTTCCACCATTTTTTTTTGGTTCGAATGACTTGTTTTTAATTATTCATTTCAGGATCATGAGGGCATCTTCAAGTCAATCTTCCCTTACTTGCTTTTTTTGCATAATCCATCTTTTAGGAGAGCTCAGCTCTCCCTCTTGCAGTGAAGTCCCAATCCCTTGTCCTTAGTTCAATTATTTTAAAATGGTATCCATGATGCCTTTTTAAACCATATTTCAACTATATTTTGCAATAAGATTTAAATAGAATATATTACAATGTATTATTCGTCTTGTGCATTGACCTTGAGTGTGTTTTTATCATCGTCATTGTCTTTTATCCTTAGTCAAATATGTTTTATCTATTAAGAGAGTTGTGTTCCTGGATTTGGTTATAGGGAATAATACTAGATTACTGAGGAACACTGTTTCATTTTTTTCTCATGTATAAATTGTTGCAATATTTAGTAAACCAATATATTTCTTGATTATATCTGTTAATGGTTGTCAACGGTGCTAAAGCAATTGTCAGGCGGTAATGGTCAGTGTGACTGTGACATATTTGCACCCATGTGGATAACAAAACTTATCTGGTGTTTGTATGCATTTTCTAAATTTCTATTTTTAATGGAAGATAGTTTGAAATCGTGTTTTTAAACCTAATTAACTTACACTACTGTGATGATGAAACACAGTTAATTTATATGTTGGTGCTGGGATCTTGACATATTTGGACAACTTCTCAGGGTACCAGATAATGAAAAGCAAGCGCTTGGAAGCTACTAGAAATCACTGCAACAAGTTTGCAGAAGAGGTCTCCCATGAAGTTAAATCTAGGGGAGAGCTCATGACTGGTGATGCTGTATGGGTCCGAATACGTGGTAGTTTATGGTGGCCTGCACAAGTGCGTTAAATTTGTTTTCGCTATTGTTACTGTCAGAAAGATGTATCATCTGTATTAAATTCAAACGTGTTGCGTCATGTTGATAGATTGTTGATGAGAACATGGTGAGTAGGAGTAGCAAGCCTAAAAAGAAATTACTGGATCAAGTTCTTGTTCGGTTGTACGGAACTTATGCCTAGTTAGTGATCTCTTCCTTGCTCCTTTGTGCTGTGTTCTCGTGTTAGTTATTTGTCATTATACAAGTAACTGAACTTCTTTAAATGGCAGCTTATACAGGGATCCTCTGACTGACCGTGCGGAGTTTAATAAAGTGAGCCTTATTGCATATGATATATCTCCCCCTCACATGCTCCATCAAATTGTTCTCTTTTTTTCTTTTTACTTTTTGGTGTTTCAACCTTATCGATAATGTGTGAATTCTGTTCAGATTCTCAAGGAAAACAATGGTAGCTGTCTTGAAACTTTCAAGAAAGCTCTGGAACAGGTAGGTTTTATTTCAATCACTATAACGGTCCTTGGTTTACTTGTGCATCCCTTTGTTATAAACTGTTTCGGGAAGCATATAAGGAGGACATGTCTTAAATGTTGACTATGCCTGCAGGATCTTTCTCATAGGAAACCTAGTACATTGAAGAGGAGTGGTTGTGAACCTACAGGTTTGCCTGCACACCATTGTCACTTTAATTATATTTTATATCTTGAAACATTTTGTGTTACCATTTTTCTTTTATAATGCGTGGGTCTCGTCTTTGTGAAGACAGGGATAATGAAATAATGACGTATCAGTGAAGAATACCGTTCCTAAAAGAGTACATCTAATGTATCTTGAAACTAAGCTAGCTATGCTTTAACAACCTCCATAAATCATTAATTTATGAGTAGCTAATCAATAGCTTCACACTGATAGACGCTATTTAGTACAACGAGGGAGTACTTGCTCTCTCTAACCTCTTGGGTTTTTTTGTTTTTTTTTTCTTTTTGGAGTTTGCCTATCTAGTTAGTGCCTTACAGGGATAATTAATTCTTGAATGGTTGTGACATAGTCTTGTTACATTTAATTTCCTTGCTTAAGATTGTTGCTTCTCTCTGTTACTAGAAAATGGAGGACTTGAAACTCCCAATGATAAAAAGTCAAAGCATGAAGCAAGCAATGTGAGTGAGCAGAAGTTTGATTATCCATCCTCATTAAGTGCATTCAATAATTTCCTTCCCCTTTGTTTAGTATACTTTATGCATGATGCGTACCTATATTGACGCCTTAACAAAAATGTAAGTAGGTCACACCCTTAAAAGTATCCCCAGAATTGAGTGTGCGGCGAATTAGAGTGATGCAGGATCTTGGCCTTGTTGCCCCTCCTGGGTCCCCGTTCCAGAAAAACGTAGTCAGTGTTGTCTGATACTTGATGTACCAGATGCTTCTGTCAGGTTCCATTTCTTCCTACAGTGTTTCTCTTGCTAAATACTTAGATATTTCATTACGAGTAGAAAAATATTTTTACTTATGATCTGTTTGTTGGGCTTGTTTGTAGTTGGTTGGAGTTTGTCCGCTTTTGTGAGATGTTGGTGCAAGAGTTATGTACTTCCTGCAAGAAAGAAATTTTTGGGAAACATCGGGATAAGCCAAGAAGGTGATGCTTATGAATCATATTTGCTCATCTGTTGGTGATTTTACCTTTATTGTCCTGCACCAGCAATGGAAAGAGTTGTAAAGGGAAAAACTGGAAAAGGAACGGCACCGGCAGACCTCTAACCCCATAAGAATATAATGAGTTTGTTATTGTTAACGGGTATTGGTCGTGGGAATTTAACAATGAAAAATTGTAACTAAATGTTGTCATTGTTTCAATCCAAGGTGTGTTAATGACTTAATGTAGCAGTATTAGTTCCACCTCATTTGTGGTTTTGAATTGGTACCTTTGGGTATCAAACCATTCCTGCAGCTTGAATTGTTTGCTACTAGCACCTCACATGAAGATTTTACATGCTTTGACTAAGACTGCAGTAAATGTTTACGTGGTTCTAATTAATTAAAGCTGGTAAACTGATTAAGGTGCTAAACATTTGTTGAAGTTGCAGATGGCTATTGTAGACTTGGAGTCTGAGAATTTTGTCAATCGGGAACTCCTTTCTCTTTTTGCTTCCTTTTCAGGTGACTTGAAACACTGTACATTTTTTGATAAATCAGCATCTTTATACAGTAGAGCCTCTTTAAATTAATGGCTGTGGGACCTATGCAATTTTATTAAATTATAGAGATTATTAACTTACCCAATATTGATTTAGCTACTTACCGGGTAGTCAGGTACATCAGGACCGACCAGAGAGTTTTATTAACTTACAGAGATTATTAATGAATCAAGTATTGATTAAAGAGATTTTTGGACATACCCCCTCATTTGAAAGTCGAAATTTGAGATACCCCTATTTACAAAAAAAATTTGTGATACCCCATTTCTAGACAGAAGAGCTCTATAGCAGTAGGTGAGTTTTATGATGGACGGTTAAAATAACACCACATCTTGAATTGGGGTATCTCAAAATCTTTTTCAAATCGGGTATCTCAAATTTCGACTTTCAAACTGAGGTATGTCCAAAAATCTCTTGATTAAAAGAGGTTCTACTGTACTTGGTGGCTATCATCTCTATTGGTTTATTTCTGCCTGTTGTAGATCATTCTTGAGCTTTAAACCAAGATTTGACATCACAATGTCCATTCTTTAAAAAGATTTAACATCAAAATGTTTTTAAACCATAATTTTGTGTGGAACAAAAACTTGGCTGTGCTATTAAACCGACTCATAATTCATGAAGTAATGTTGTGAAAACATGTACGATAAATTTGTACATTCAAAAGAGTGATAAATTTCTACATTCAAAAGGGTGCATTGTGAATTGTGATTTCTACATTCAAAATGTGCAATGTGATAAATTTCTACATTCAAGAGATGCATTAAACGAAAAGCTCGAACATCTCAGTCTGGTTCATTTGATATTCCAATTTTCCCTCCTGCTAAGCTTGAAAGTCGAACTTTCAAGTTTCAACTTTGTGGATCAGGGTTGGTGAAAAAAGGTTCCATATGTGGCCCTATGAGTCCATGTAAAAGAAGGACAACAAAGGACACACCTTATGTCACGGCAGGCAGACTGATCTATACACATTGGCACAGAGTAGTGATGAAATATCTAACTTTGGGTCCACAGAGAAAAACACTTGTGATATGCTACTATCCTGTCTTCCTTGCTGCCTGGGCCTTTTGTCCATCTACAAGAAATGCTTTTGCAGTGAAGAATAAAATGTCATCACCCTAGCCTACATAGAGAACTGGGAAATTGTCTTCAACCCCAGTTGTCTGTTCTCATTCTTTTCCACACAAACATCATTTTGTCATGCTTGTTGGCATATATGAAAGAAAGAACCAAAAAAGAAAACTGATTGGAAAGACTTCCATACAGACAATTTGGGTCTGGTAATGTTGTTGTTCTACTGTTCTAACATTCATCTTCCTATTTACTTTGTAGGAATAGTTCTTTATATGGTCGACATATGATTGAGACTATTTCAGGGCAATATATAAGTCATTGTTTGAATCTTGAGAACTGAATTGTTAAATAATCACCCCGGAGTTGAGGGGACCCTATCTTTTAAATTATGTAAAAATTTATATCAACAATCAGTTGTTGACGTGTTTTGAATCCACAACCTCAAGGGTGCTACCATTGAGCCACAAGCTCATTTGCGGTGTGATTCAATTAAACAGGCGAATGGCATACTCATGTCCCAACAAAGACCAACTCACTCCGTTTTGGACCATTGGGGATCCCTTAAAATTTTGTTGCATAAAGACATACCACTGTTCTCCATTTTGGACCACATATAAGATGAGTTTGACACTTTGACCCATGCAAGACTTGTATGTTTTCTTTAGACCAAACCCTGTAGTCAGATTGAACTTGCAATTATCAAAACATCCCCACGCCAAATGTTCCACATTGATTGAATTGATGTAAAATGTGAATGGACACATGAGCTCTTTCTGCTGGAGAAAAAGTTAATTAGATTCCATGCAATCTTTGGTTGGGTTTGGACCTTTGGTTTGAATCGTTATGTATTTTATTGAAAGGAAAGAGAGAGAGACTATCTTAAGACTTGTGTATAGATAACCAAAGGGAAACATGCTTTTTGCTAAGTGAGATATAAGGCCATAAGGGTATCAAGTATGGAAAAAAATGGGATCCAACATCTATAACTCTTTTGGTTTTAAGTGGTCAACAAAAGCTGTATACGCCGCCGTAATATGCCGGAAATTGATTATGTCACCTTCTCCTCTTTCCCACTGTTCAACCACCTTTTATTTACTACCTACTTTCCTCGGTAAATTGCAAAGAATATCTATCTACACTTTTACAGTTTTACATGTTGATGTAGCCCACTCTATAGATCTCACTATGCTAATCTAATTTGAATGTGGAATAGTGAATACCACTGGTTGATTCTTTGTTTGGTGATTCAATTCCAATTTCCAAATCATTTGATTTTATTTTTTTCTTTCTTCTTATGAAAATGTATGTAGGCCAGGGACCATATGTTATAAAATCAAAATTAAATCCAACATTTTCAGTCGATGTGGAATACTATTCTCATCATACAGTATTACAGTATGTAGGGAGAATGTTGTTAACATAAAGTATATTACAATGAGGTAAGCCACATGTTGGACATTACAAGTCTTTCATCACTTTCACCTCAAGTCCATAAACATAAAAAAGAAACCAATTCTTTTGTGTATTAACCTTACTCTTTTCTCTTCACCTCCAACTTTTTTCTAGCTACACCATTAATATTTGATTGCATAGCTAGAGAAGATTACTAATTAACAAGATTGTGATAGATACATATTATATTAAAGAATCAATAAAGGTTTGATTTCATTTATCTCTTAGGATTCTTTTTTCTACATTATTAACAATCAATATTGTATCTTCCTTTCATCATTTATATTTATTTTTTCCCATAAAAGGAAACTTTTTGCAGATATATTAGACTTTGTAGTATCTTTGCTTGATTTTTCTATTCTTCTTCCTAACATATATACAAACTTTGTTTTCTAATATTATTTAGAGGTGATAAACTGAAGAACTAGTGCTAAATGATTCCTTTTCAAAGCTATTATGGTTTGGGAAGTTGTTCAAGTAAAGATGGATATTCATCACATAACATAAGTTCTATGGATATGATCAATGGTAAAGCTAGTTCTACAATCATTTCAAATTCATCATCAACAGCCGAGAAGAAAGCAATATCTGCTTCTAAGAGTCATAGTGAAGCCGAGAAACGACGTAGAGATCGAATCAATGGTCATCTACGCACTCTTCGTACTCTTCTTCCCAATACAATCAAAGTAAGTCGTTTCTTATATACCATTTCTACAAAAACATAGTCCCACACACACAATTTTTCTCCTTCAATAAATTTTCCCAAGAAATGTACCTGCTAATGTTGCATTTGTTCATAATTTTTTAACAAAATTGAAAAAAATCAATTAAAATCACAAATATTTTAGCTTAAATTTCAATGATTTTGTTGCTCTGTGTTCATACTTCATACTCATGTTATAGGGGTAAAAACGTAATTTTACACATTACCACTGCAGACAGACAAAGCTTCGTTGCTAGCTGAGGTGGTCCACCAAGTACGGGAACTAAAGAAATTAGCAGATGACGTGGCAAGCAAAAATGGTAACGGGAGCAGCAGCAGTAGTACTGGTACTACTACTAGTAGTACAACAAGTAGTGGTAGTGGTAGCGGGAGCAGAGAATGGGTACTTCCAGGTGAATCGGACGAGTTAATAATGAGTTATTGTGACTCAAATGAAAAATCTGAGTCATGGGCACGTGTGAAAGTTTCAATCAGTTGTGAAGACCGAGTGGATTTACTGAAGGATCTGAGTGAAGCAGTGAAATCGGTACGAGCGAGAGTGGTTAAAGCGGAAATGTCGACGATTGGTGGAAGGACAAAGAGTGAGTTGGTGATTGAGAAAAGAAAAGGTGAAGAAGAAGAAGACGACTCAGAGTTGAGTGTTTTAAGAAGAGCTTTGAAATCGGTTATCGACAAACCCACTGTGTCAGGAACGAATCAGATTTTGTTTGGGAATAAGCGGCAACGTCTCTCTCACCGGTTTTGTTAATCATGATGTTTCTAGTACTTTTCTTTCTTTAGTGGTTGGTAGAGAGAGAGAAATTCCGTGAGAGTATAGATTATTTTTTCTCTTATTAATTTAACTATGTTAAAAGAATTTCAATCTATACGTGGCCAGTTATCAACACACTCCAGTTCTAAAATCTAATCAAATTAAACATTCTGAAATCAAAAAACATTTCAAATTAAAAGCTCTAAGCTTGAGCTCCAAACTTTCTAATCTCATCTTGAAATATATCGATGGAATTTTCAAACACACAAATCAATTTATTGAATTGAAGGAGTATTTGTCTTTCACCCTATCTTATATTTGATTTTCTCCCATATCTTTCCTTATTCCTCTTAAATTCTCTAAATAGTATCACGGTGTTTTTTGTCACAACAGACACTTCTCCCAAATGAACAATAAGAATATAAGATACAGACTTCAACCTTTAAAACATTAAGGCAATCGTCCGACCAACAAGGGAAAACACCTCGCCCTCTTTTGCCTAAAAATTTAGTTTTGACATAATGACATATTATACAGTAGTTAGAAATGGCATAGACATAGACTGATGCAATATGAATGACGAAGTGATGTTAAATGTGACATTGTTGTGACTTTGTGAGTACATGTTATACATTCACCGTGACGGAGGTAAGAGTCTTTGTGATCATTTTAAAATTTGTAAGAAACTCACAGAGTTAGTACCAGTTAAAAATTCATTTTTTATCGTTAAAAGTTCATTGTTTTTAGGGAAAATTTGATAACCCTCACATTATGGTCACTCTTGGCAAAAACCCCTCATTTGTCCATTTTTGGCGTTGACCCCCCAACCCCCAAATTAAATCTTGTGTTGTCCAATTTACCCCTGACCTTCATATTTGAGTAAACCCCCTAATTTATCATTAACAGAACTTTACTAACAAAATTTCTATTTACCTAAACCCACCGAAAAGTAAAAATTTGAAAAGTAAAAACGTAAAATTTACTCTCACCTACCAGTCCACGTTAATCACGTAGGTGGGAGTTGATTTTACTTTTGTTTTTAAGTTTTTAACTATCGGGGGGTTCATAAATATATGTTCCGTTAATAGAGATTAACGACTGTTAGTGAACTTTTGTTACTTAAGTTTGGGGGGTTTAGTCAAATAATATGTGACAGGGGTATAATAGGCAAAATAAATTGCTGAAGTGGGGGTTTGGGGGGTTAACACAAAAAATGGACAAATGAGGGGGGTTTTGTCAAGAGTGACCATAATGTGAGGGGTTATCGCCAAATTTCCTTTGTTTTTATCAGTACAAATTCATTCAAGGAGAAATGATCTAACATTAACATTGATGATTGATATCCAGTAAATGGTTAATGGAGTCGGCTAATTTTCATTGTACTACATTTTGGGAAATAATCTGAAGTTGGTGTGACGGGTATATCAATATATGTGCAGTACATGGTTGGTGCCTTGGTGGTGCAACATCATTAGAAATTAGTGAAAAACTTCAAATGTTAACATGCCTGATCGGCCCTCCATCTTAAAATGTTATTTACCATTCCCATATAAATAAGTACCTTAATCCTGAACAGTAGTTGCATGATAAGTTCTATATACTGTACTGTATATAACTAAAGATCCTCTCAGAAAATAGAAGGATTAGAAATTAAAATCTAACATAATAAATCTTACAAGTAGAATACAAATTCTGAAATGAATACAAAAAACACACAAATTAAAAAGATAGAATACAGCTTACATATGGTGCGACCATGGAGAGCTAGCACACACATAATGTCAGATGATATGAAACATCCATATATATAACTATATAAGAGCATGCATAAGTACTGAAAGTGCCAGACATGAAACCTATGGCTTAGGGAGGGTTGGGACCTCGGGCAATTTTGGTACTTCAATCTTAGGAAGGGTAGGCAATGTGGGTTTAGGGAGAGTTGGGATCTCAGGCAATTTTGGTACTTCAATTTTAGGTAGAGAGGGCAATTCAGGTTTTGGCAAAATTGGGACTTCTGGCAATTTTGGTATTTCAGCTTTAGGCAGTGCTGGTAATTCAGGCTTTGGCAAAGTTGGAACTTCGGGCAATTTTGGTACTTCAATCTTGGGGAAAGAGGGTAATTCAGGCTTTGGCAGAGTTGGGACTTCTGGCAATTTTGGTACTTCAATCTTAGGTAAAGTTGGAACTTCAACAAGTTTTGGCATATTGGGGACATGGGGTAATGGTGGCAATTCATTCTTAGGCAAAACTGGCAACTCAGGCTTTGGTAATGTAGGAATCTCAGTTAGAGGTGGTAATTCCAATTTAGGCAGTATTGGCAATTCCGGTTTAGGCAAACTTGGGATTGTAGGGAGAGAAGGCAATGTGGGCTTGGGAAGTTCAGGAACCGTAGGCCAATGTGTGTCTAGAAGATGACGAGCTGCAAACACATTTAAATTCATTAATGTCAAACCAATGAGCAGAAGAGGTAAGCTAAAAGAAACATGATGGTGGTGAGCCATGTATATGAGTAGGAGATGACAAGAGGAGCTTATACAAAGAGCTTCTGAGGATGTGTTGCTATAAGCTGTATTGGGAATGTGTTGTTGCTTATTGTAACCGGAGTTTATTACATGGATTATATAGTGGGGGGAGGTCTTTCTGGTTTCCTGGTTGGTAACTTAGTAGTTGAGACTTGAGAAGCCTTTAGACTTTTCTGTTGTTGTTTGCTCAACTTCTTATCTATCACCTCCATACCAGTTTCATAAATGTATGCAAGTTTTGCATCACTTCAAGTGTTATTAGCTATTTAGTTTATCCATCAAAATCAGGAGGAGTTGGGCACTTGGCACTAGCTAGCAGCAAACGTATCGCTATAATACCTATTATACGAAGTGTCGAAGTATTGGTTAGAAAGTCACACAACATTTTCGAGTTTGGGTTGGTTAATCTAATTGACAGGTAGAAAAATATCATTGTACTATTAAAGTTTGTGCCATGGTTATAGTTTGAACTAAAGCGTCAAGAATTTCATGAACTACACGTTATCTAATTTATGAACAAATGTTGTAAACAATAACTTGGTCCATCAAAAATTCTAAAACAATATATTTGTGTCCTAGCACACTGGAGAAATGGCCAGTTCTATGCAAAGTTTAACTATTGGATGAAAGAAAAACTATATAGCCTGGAAATTGAAAGCTAATCAAAATTGAAAAGCAAAAACATGACAGTATAGTGAGTTTTTTTTTTTTTGCAAAAACATGACAGTATAGTGAGTTGACGACTAAAGAAAGCAACTCATCTTGACTTTCATAAATTGTCATTTCTAGTTGAACCAATAACTCAAAATTCAAATGCTTCTCAACAACAAAGTAACAACCTGCCACATCCTACACCAACTTCCTCTATAAAATCCATGCAAACCAAGTTCATAGCATCACAGTCTCATAAGAGCTTGCACCATTAATTTCTATCTAGTTCAAGCGTTCAACTTGAGCTTTCAAGCTATCAAACATGGCTCAGCACCTCCACCTTTCTATGGTATTATCTCTTCTGCTCATCACTTTGTCATTAATCAATAGTGATGTCTATGCAGCTCGACATCTTTTGGAGACAACCTTACCTGAGTTTCCAGCGCTTCCCAAACCAACGTTGCCAGAACTACCAACATTGCCTAAACCTGAATTACCAACTTTACCCAAGGTTGAAGTACCAAAATTGCCTGAAGTCCCAACTTTGCCTAAACCAGAACTGCCACCATTGCCCAAGATTGATGCACCAAAGTTACCTGAACTCCCAACTCTGCCAAAACCTGAATTACCAAAGATTGAAGTACCAAAATTGTCTGCAGTCCCAACTTTGCCTAAACTTGATGAAGTGCCAACTTTGCCAAAACCTGAGCTGCCAACTCTACCTGAAATCCCAACATTGCCAAAACCAGAGCTACCAACTTTCCCCAAAATTGAAGTACCAAAACTACCTGAACTTCCTCCACTACCTGAACTACCTAAGCCCACATTACCAACCATCCCAAAGGATTTACCTATCCCATCTCTATTCCCACCACATACCACTGCTAGCCCATAATTACATCCAATGAGAATTCTCTACCGTTACTGTACTTGTTATTTACCCGATTGGATTACGTACTATATTGTGTTTTGCTTCAGTTGAATTGCATGTATATCGTGTATGAAAAATTATGTTATTTGTATCATCTTCTTAATAGTAGCATATCACTGTGTTCTACATATAGTACAAGTTATTCATTATATTGCAGATGAGATTTGTAACTAAAGTAGTGTTTGATCATGCATTTCATCTGTTACAATTCTTATTGGGTTTGTTTGATGATGGTCCTGAAGTCTTATGGACTATATGTACTGCTGTGAGAATTGTGCTGATCTAAATCATTTAAACAAGAAATTGAGAAGTGGTCTTACGTAATCTAAGTCCACAACGAAACAATTGAGCCAAATCTTCTAGTTCTGTAATTAACAAGGCTGTGTTATTTGGTTGGCAAAATGTACAAGATTATTGTCATGCATTGATGCAAATTTTGTGTTTATTTATGGCTTCTTCATGTTTGATATTTTGCTGTGATACAAATGGGCAATGTCAAAGGTTTATTATTCCATGTACATTATCATGAGATCTCAGTAGTTTCAACTTTCAACTGTATAGGAATTGAATAGCAGAAAATACCCCACATTCACATCACTGGACTTTTAAGGAAGATCGGACAAGCTAAGGCAAATTCAGAGACTATGCCATCTGTTCACTACTACATCTACCTGTTATATTTCATTCAATTCAGTTAGATTACTGTTGCTTTAGGTGCACCTGCCTTTTCATTCTAGCAATAAAGCTACTTGATATTTTTGGGAAAATACAGCTAAGAACCCACATCAACGAAAAACACACATTAAATCTTCCCAACAACATTCCAAACTTTTTCATGGCCAAAGTTAGAAGCCTTTCTTGTTCGACTCAACACAACATTAAAGAACAATTCACCCACCTCACAACTGTTCCTAGAAACTCCAGCTATAAAAATCCCAGGTAATGTGTTCAGTTCTCACTCAAAATTTGGTACAAAAACCAGTTAACTGAATATTTTCATTCAAATCCTTAATTTCCATTTAGCCATGGCAGCAAACAATGGTTTAATCATTCTATTGTTGGTTACTCTGTCATGTTCAAGCATCAACATAAGCCTTGGGGCACGCCAGCTTTCTGAAACATCAAGTGCAGACATGACTTATGTTCCAATACAAGCTAATCTGCCAACAATGGCTACTATAAAGGCTTCATTGCAAAGTCTTGAGATGCCTAGCATCCCTCCAATTCCTGCAATACCCAAAATCCCTACCATCCCTGATATCCCTACCATCCCCAAAATTCCAAGCATCCCTCCGACCCCTTTAAGCAATTAATCCTTGAACAAGGCATACCAATGTGTCCAGGTCTCGTCATTCCTCATCATTGTGTTTAATTTATATATCTGTTTATTCATGTGTATCTAAAACTTTATTATATGAAATAAATAATCGTTGGATGAGCCAATTCTTAGATGTTCTGCATCCAAAATAAGAAAAATCTTCATATACGGAGTAATACATTTCTTCATACTTGGCATGAAGACAGACATACACACCAATATATTTAGCAAAACAAATGTAATTGTGAATTTGTGATTCAATTTTAATCTTTTTTTTTTTTTTTGGTGAAGATTAATTTTTAATCTTGATGATTATCAAGAAAAAGTGTTAATTTATGATATTCGGACATCTGAATGCATAAATCCCAAACAGATTATGGGAAATGCCAGAATCTCAGTCCGGTTTTTTATCGGCAACGTACAGCACTGAAAACACTATTGCAGAAGCGCATCAGAGACTCTAATTTGTTGCCTCTCGTATATTAATTTTCTGTACTTAATTTCTATCTAAAGTTCCACTAACGGAACTCCAAAACCAAGTTCAAAACAATTCTAATAAAAAAATTAAACTAACAACCAGTTTTCAGAAGAAGAAAAAAAAAATTAACAGAGCAAACATAAAAAAAAAGAGATTAACAAACTGAAACAAATTATACCTAAAGATGATAATCAGAATTCAGAAGCAAGAGGAAGAAGGGAGTTTATATAGGGAGAGTGTGTACCAGTGTAAACCCTAGTTTTGATGTACTTTACTGAAATAGCCTTAAGGAACCAGGGCTCAGGATGAGCAGGCCCAGAAAATCTAATGGGCTTTCAATTAGTTTAAAATATTTGGGCTTCTTGACTGTTTGATCCATCAAGCAGAGTATATAAACCTTATAAAAGTACTTTACTCAGCTTTAAAACAACAAGAACAAAGGGGAAAATGTTCAAGCTTCTGCGTTGAAAGACTTGAAACAATGAAACCCTAGCTACAAACTGATCAAAATGTACTAAGGGTGTGTTTGATAATGGTTTTGCCATGGAAAATCAGGTTTTTGCCGTTGTTTGCCAGGTTTTACCGTTGTTTGAAACGATTTTGGCAAAAAGGCAAAAAAAAAAATGGTTTTGCCAAAAACTAGTCACGTGACCCATATTTGCCCAAATTCCATGGCAAATCCGAAAAAAATATCTCCACCTCCAAAGGTGGAACTTTTGGCAAATCAATTTTGCCATGAATATTTGCCAAAATATTTTTTCCCCATGTATGAACGTAACAAAAAAAGAAAAAAGAAAACATAACCCTACTCTTTCTCTACACTCTCTTGTTCTCACCAAAGATTGAAGGAGGCGAAGATGAAGAACTTGTTGCTGTAAGTACGTGGTAAGTTTCACCGGCCTATTTCTCTCTACTCGTTTTTCTTCTTCTTCTCTTTTTCCAATCTCTTTCTACTTCTTCTCCATTAAAATGATTGAAAAACATACACAGATCTGTAAAAAAGCTTGGACTAGAAGAAGAAGAAGAAGAAGAAGAGATATAAGCAATTTGGGGTTCATGTTCTCTCTTCTAATCTACAACACTTTTTCAACAGTGAGTTTCAACTTTTTTCTTATTACTATATAGCATATATATGAATTTGTAGGGTTGGGGTTTAGGTTCAGTTCTTTTTTTATGAATTAGTGAATCATACATCTTTATCACACATTCAAATCTCTCTATCACTGGTATGATTATTACTAGTTTTTTTTTTTGGTGAATCATATCTCTCCATCACAAACATTCAAATCTCTGTAACATTTTTATCAATGAATAAAATCTTTAATTATCGGAAAAAATGAAGTGAAGGAGGCACGCGTATCAATGTCTAAGCCCACAGTACCATTACTAATTTTGATGACTGCCGTGAAAGGTCACTATTGTTTCTTTACTTACCATTTGCATGTGCTTGTTTCAATCATTGTGTTCTAATGGTTAAGGTTAAGTTGAGAACAAAGAAATGGTACTGTGCAAACATCTTTTGTTTTTACCTTGTGTCATTTGAGATTAATATACATCCTATCACAATAAGTGGAACCTTAATACTGTATTTATCAAGTTCAATCTTGTATTTATCAATAAGTGGAACCTTAATACTGATATTGGTATTGAATATACATCCTGACAGAGCTCACTAATCAACTGAGCCCCATACTTCTAAAATTCTGAAGCAAACTCTTTTTGAGGTTTTTTTTAAAAGAGTTTTATTTAATGAAGGTAAGGTGATGTAGTGAACCTACCATACATATTATGCTTGTGTTCTGTCAGATTATCTGTAAGATATATCCCTTGATCCTCAGCATGCACACCAACCTCATTCAAATGCTTGGGTTTGACACATTTTGTTTTCCTAGCTTTAATAGGGACACGGGTTAATTAGTCTGTGTTTTCTGTGTTTAGCATGCAAAATGTCTCTGTATTTAGTTAATTTTATAATTGTTTAGCATGTTCAAAAATTAAAATTAGTCTGAGCAAGAATTTTTTATTCGATTTGCTTTTATAGTTGATTTGATTGGTTGCCATGGTGACCGAAGAGGAACGACGTCGTAGGATCGTGGCAGCTACAGTAGTGATAGTAGCTATTGATACTTTTTTTAGGCATATGGGGTGGTATAGGAGACATACCCCTAGGCTCCCTAGGGCTCCATACACATACAATAAAAATCCAGAAATTCGATGGCAACATATTTTAGCAAGGTTTTTCAATGATTCTGACATCGACTGCCTCGAACAATTACGTATGAGGCGTTTTGCGTTCTTTAAACTTTGTGAGCGTTTGAAAGGTTTAGGGTTAAAAAAGTCGCGCTACTTGTCAGTTGAAGAACAAGTTGCTATATTCTTACTTATCGTTGGCCACGACAATCGTTGTCGAAGGACAAAGCATGAGTTTAAACGCTCTGGCCAAACTGTCAGTCATTACTTCCATGTGGTCTTGGACAAATTGCTAGCCCTTTTTCGAGAAGTTGTTAATAACACTACAGCTGCTAACTCACCTCTGGTAGATAGCCCGAGCTATGAATATTATCATCGATATTTTAAGGTTAGGTGATTCCAAAAGTTTTTTTTATATATTATTTCTCATTAGTTTATTTGATATCAGAACTAACTTTAAAGTGAAAATTAGGATGCTGTTGGAGCTCTTGATGGCACCCACTTTCCAACCTTGGTGCCTGTAGAGGATCAACCTAGGTATCGTAATCGAAAGGGTCAAATCAGTCAAAATGTGTTGGTGGCATGTACATTTGACATGAGATTCACGTATGTGCTCGCTGGATGGGAAGGTTCTGCGCACGATGGTCGTGTCCTTAGATGTGCGATTAGTCGTCCTGGAAGACAGTTAACCATACCTACTGGTAACCAATTACAAAGTATTGACTTGGGTTTAGTTTTTTTTGCATTAGTCCTAAAGTATATCATATATTTTGATAGGTAAATACTATCTTGTGGACGCTGGTTATGCGTTAAGTCCTGGGTTTCTAACACCATATCGATCTCAAAGAAAAAGGGCACCATGCTGCTGTAAACGATTTAGAGTTGTACAACTTTCGACACTCTTCTTTGCGTAATGTTGTTGAGAGGGCAATAGGAGTATTAAAAAAAGGTTTGCCTACCTAAGGCATGCCCCATATCATGATGTCAAAACACATACAAAAATAATATTGGCATGTTGTGGGTTGCATAACTTTCTTAAGGATATCGATCCTAATGATGTTTGGCAACCAGATCTTGTTAATGTTCCTGAAGATGAAGTAGAACCTGCAGAGGTTGCTCCTGTCGAAGGTAATGGGATTGTCATAGCTAGTTCACCAACTTGGAATGCGTGGCGCGAAAACCTAAAACATGAAATGTGGTTCAACCATAGCAATGGTCTTGAGATAGAAGAGAATGATGAGGAATTGATAATCAATTGATATCAGTTGTTTGTAATGGCTTTTTATTTATTGATAAGTCAAATTTGATATTATTATTTGTTAAGTACAAGTTGATTATTATTGAAGTACAATTTGATTCTTATTGATAAGTACAATTTCATATTTGTGATAGCTTTTATTGATAATGACAATTTGTTGTCATATGTAAGTTTTGATTATGATGAGGTTTAAAATGATGCGACTATAATAGGCATTTTGTAGATGATTTAGGATGATGTTTATATGTTAATGTTTAGCACTGTCCATCCTTGTGTTATTTCAAGTTTTATTTATCGAATAATATTAAGTATTATTTACGAGTTTGGATTATTTCAGTAATTAATATCACATGAAATAATGTACTTACCATTGGACATATGAAATTGATAAAATAATTAATCCATGGGCTCACATTGGACTTATTAAGGATAATATGGGTTTTCTATGCATGGATTTGCCAAAATTACATTATTGTTATCAAACGATAACAAAAAGGCAAACGAGTTTTGCCATCATTTGTCGAAGCGATTATCAAACAAAAACTTTTCGGCAAAAGTATTTTGTCACTTTTTGCCAAACAATTATCAATCATTGGCAAAAAGGCAAATGGAGGCAAAACTGTTTGGCAAAATGGTAAATAAGCTAATATAACAATTTTGCCAAAAGTTATGGCAAACCGGCAAAACTTTATCAAACACACCCTAATAGTATTTCCATTAGACTTTTTCCTTAATAATAATCGTGGCGCATTTCATAAATTAAATGCCTAAAATTATTGCATTTTTAAAAAATAAAATTATTAGAGGGGAATGTAATGACAAAGAGGTTAATTGGTTAGATCTTCCAGACCATATTCACTCTCTGATTACTACCAAATTAAACAACATTGCTGATTACATCGGATTTAGCATTGTCTGTCACTCATGGAAATCCATTTATAACGAAATCCGGCATTGTGTACCTTCACAAGTTCCTTTGCTCCTGTTTCCTTCTCAAAATCCAAATCAATCATGAAAACTACCTTACACATAATCTCTATGGTGGTGTTTGATAACGCCCTTTTCCTGCGGCAAATCCCTATTTTCCCGTATTTGTTGTGTTTGCCATCGTTTGATAACGTAACTGGATGATCAGGCATTATTTGCCCCAATACCCGCACGTGACCGAAAATTTGCCCCAATTCCCGCTTCAAGGCGGACAAATTTTGCTTGACTCAACCCCAGGCAAAATTTGCTTTGCCACTTAACCCGGTAAAATTTGCCAGGTATAAATAATATTTTTGCTTAGAAAAAACCCTATTCTAACAAGAAAAAACCCTACACCTTCAAAGCTCTTTCATGGCGGCGCGGCGACGGCGATTTTGAAGGCGAGACGATTTTGAAGGCGAAAAGGTAGATTTTTTTCTTTTTCTTTTTCTTCTTCTTCTTCTTCTTCTTCTTCATGCTGTTGTTGTTTATTTCACTTTGTTAAGATTTGTTGTTGTTCATGCTGTTGTTGTTCATACTTCATGCTTCATGCTTTGTTGTTCATGCTGTTGCTGTTGCGTGTAGGGTTTTTCAAAATTAAACATAAATTTCGTTGTAATTTAAACATAAATTCACTTCAATTGCATTGAATTGTAAATTTGAATATAAATCCTAACCCTAGATTCAGCATTAATTCACTTCAATTGCATCATATTGTAATTTTTAGGTGTTGAACTGTTGAAATTAAATTTTTTTTCAAACCCTAACCCTAGATTTTTTAGGGGTTTTCTGATATAACATTTTTCAATATAATTTCAATTGAAATTCACTTCAATTGCATGCAATCGTAATTTTAAGGTGCTGAATTGTTAAAATTTTAAATTTTTTTTCAAACCCTAACCCTAGATTTTGGGGGTTTTCTGATATAACATTGTTTCAATGTAATTTCAATTGAAATTCACTTCAATTGCATGTAATTGTAATTTTTAAGGTGTTGATTGTTAAAATTTTAATATTTTTTTTCAATCCCTAACCCTAGATTTTAGGGGTTTTCTGATATAACATTGTTTGAATGTAATTTCAATTGAAATTCACTTCAATTGCATGTAATTGTAATTTTGAAGGTGTTGATTGTTAAAATTTTAATTTTTTTTCAAACCCTAACCCTAGATTTTTTAGGGGTTTTCTGATATAACATTGTAATGTAATTTCAATTGAAATTCACTTCAATTGCATGTAATTGTAATTTTTAAGGTGCTAAATTGTTAAAATTTGAATATGTTTTGGATCTGTTTGAATTGTTGCAAACTTAATTTAATAATTTCTTGAATACATTACTTTGGATTCCATTACTGTAATGACTTGTTGATACTTGTTTTTATTTTGCAGACGAGTTTCGTTTGAGTCAGGTTGGTTCTATTTTTTTGACACTATTTATATTTATTTTTTGGATGTTGTTTTTCAAATTATATTGTTGTACAACAACGATTGATATATCGTTTTTATTTTTTGCAGACTTTCATTTTCATCTACCTCATTCTCAGTACCAGGTATGACTTTAATCCACTACTGCTACTGGTACTGCTACTATAAATCGTCAGATGTTTTAATCCACTACTGCTACTGGTACTGCTACTATAATATATACTAGATAGATGGTTTGATTTTGATACAACTACACTTACGTACACCAATGACCAATATAATAGTGTTACTGTATGTATATCTCTACCTACTTAAATTGTTCTTTGAGGATTACAAATCAAAATCAGAGACGTACACGGTTTTGTTTAAGCACCCACCAACACCCACACACCCGTATGGAACAAGACTGCCAATCATGGTTTCGCTTCAGTTTTAATAAAGATGGCTAACTTTAATATAAAAACATCTAATAAAAATAAAAAACACGTTCCTTCATCATACTTTCACACTCAATTTGTTTACGGATGAGTGTGAATCTGAACCACGTGTTAAGTTGAATGTTATAATTAATTAACATTTTTCACATTCTAGATCTACTAATTAGTAATGACTACTTGCTCTGTGTGTATATGTAATCTGTCATATAATGAATAATGATTAACGAGTAAGTGATCGAGTACATATTAATTACATTACTTCAATCTGTATAGATATATGTATATGTTCCCTCTCACACATGACAGATTATGTACTCGATCACTTACTCGTTAATCATTATTCATTATTATTGTAATAAACACATTTTCATCCTCGTCACCCACCCCAGAAACTTTTGATTTAGTATATAATTTACCAATCCATCACTAGCTCTAAGGCTAGTTATAGTTTTTAAGAATTTCAGAAATTTTACCTAGCACATTTTTTTAATCGATTTTGTATATTCTTTTTGCCCGATATTTGTATGGAAAAGTAATGATTTATTCAGTATTCTACACTCTACAGTTTTGTCATACTCTACAGTGTATGGAGTAGTAAATAGAGTATTTTTTGGATTTATGGTCTCAAGCACAAGTTTACAACTAGCTTCAGACTTTAGGTGGTTTAACTCTTGCCACATTTATTTACAACACTAAACATATAACATTGTTGTACAACGACGATTGATATATCGTTTTTATTTTTTGCAGACTTCCATTTTCATCTACCTCACTCTCAGTACCAGGTATGACTTTATTTTTATTAAATGTTTTGATCGAATATGTTTAGTAATGTATATTAGTTCTTACCTCACTCTCATCCTTTCAGTCTCGCATCCTTTCGTAATTTGCTGTCTCGCTTACTGTCTAGCTTATCTGCTCAAGGTATGTTGTTTCTTCGTTCTTCACGTAATAAATGTTGACATATTGTCGCATTTCTTTGTTATATTGTAATTGTCTTAGCATGTAAATGCTAACTATATATTGCTGCCATGTTTTTAAGTATGAATACTTTTTAGGGTAATATATTTTTGTCTTGTTATATTGTAATTGTTTTAGAATATATTGCTGCCATGTTTTTAGTATCAATTCTGCAGACAATATATTGCTGCCATGTTTTTAGTATCAATTCTGTAGAAAATATATTGTTGCCATGGTTTTTTGTGTTATTGGTGTTTTTTTATACATGTACGTACGACGTACATGTACGTACGACGACGTACGCAATGATAACAAATGTTTGGATATCATCAGGTGTTATTGGTGTTTTTTTATACATGTACGTACGACGTACGCAATGATAACAAATGTTATTATTGAGGTTTTTTTTTTTTTTTTTTTTTTTTTTTGTTGTTGCAAAATGTTATTGAGTTACTAGGGTGACTCTACCAACTTTTGGGTGATATGTGGTCACTTTTGCACAGCCCAATCAAGTTTGGACTTGTTTTTTGGACCCAGCCCAATGGACCTTCAACTTTGCCACTTAACTCTATTAGGTTTTACCAAAATAAAATCCGTTATCAAAATCAATATAAACGGCAAATATGAGTTATCATATTTGCCAAAGTGTTATCAAATGCGGTTTAACCGTCAAATTGCGTTTTGTCCGCTTTTTTATAAAGTATTATCAAACGATGGCAAACTGATTTAAGCGGATAAACCATTTGCCAGGAACCGACAAATGTGTCTTTTGCCGCACTTTTGCCTAGTTTGTCTGAATTCCTAACAAAGCGGGAATTCGTTTTCAAACAGACCCTATAGTCTCACTCAGAAAAGACTCTACAATGTTGAGCCACCGATTCACCGATATAGATACTGTTGTGGTTCCTCTTATGGATGGCTTGTTATAGGTTGCGAGAATTATGAAGTTTGTCTAGTAAACCCCTTTTCTTCTGTCAATAATGAGATTCACCTTCCTCCCTTAACAACACTTGAAGGTTCTGATGAGTCCAACATTTAATTCCAATTATTTTGTTGTGGCAATATATGGAGTGTTTGATTTTAAGAAGCTGGCCTTCTTTAAGACAGGAAGCAATGCTTGGACTACCATCAATCTTGATCACGTGTATGAAGATGTTATATGGTACAAACATAATTTTTATGCCATTGTTAACAGTGGACTAGCTAGTATTTTCTATTGACGTGAGTACGTCTTCCCCCAAGATGCAAAGATTTGCACCATTTCGCAGAGAAGATGAGTGGTACCGTTTTAGGAGGACGTATCTTGTGGTATGTTCTGATCAAATGTTTCAAATTGTAAGGACTGCGTATCTTATGGGTGAACCCTTGCAATTCCTCTTTGTCTCTGTTGGCTTCGGACTTTCCTGGATGCAAGCCGAATCACATCTACTTTACAGATCATGACGATTACAAAATATCTGTACACGATAATGATGATGGAGATGGAACTCTAGACTTGGGAGTCTTCAACTTGGAAAATGGGAACATTGAACCACATTTTCCAACTGGATCTGAGATGATCAAGTCAGCACCCATCTGGATCCAACCAATGCTGCTGTGAGTGATGCAAGAAGTCTCAGTTCCTAGTGCCCTCCTCACTCCTATGTGCTCATAGTGTGTTTTAATTGTTTTGCAAAAGAGTTATTAGCCACTTGACTCCTCTTATTCTCTCTTTAATTCGGTTTTTATCTTTTTTAAATCCGTATATTATTGATCTTCACACTTGCTTGTTATCTTATATGTTAATGGATTTCCTTTAATTTTCTACTCTTGTAGTTGTTATCTTATATCTTGTGGATTATAATATGGTTTAGAGTTGATTTGTTCTGTTTCAATTCAAAGCAAATATTTGTGTTGTGTATTTCATTTTCGGGTGGTCTCAGTTCTCAGCTGCAAAAGATGTAAGATGCCATTGTAAGGTCACACCATCACAGTCCACAGACTCTTCAACCATATTGCTTTTACACAACCTCATTGGACAATTGTATTGCTGTAGGGACACTATATACAACATACATGTGGCACCATCTCTACCGTCCATCATGGTGCCACGTGTCAACATCTAATGGGCTCTCTCTTGATGGTACAAGTTACAAAGTTAAAGCCAATTACTACAAAGATATTCTCTCATCATTACCTCATTAAATGTTAGGAATAGAGTTACATTGTAAGCCTATAAATATGAAGGCAAATCACTCATTCCTCTCATCTTATCTTCTCATAGTCTAATGCTCTCAACACTATCTCATGGTGAGGTCTCATGATCAACGATCTCCCCAATCTCTCATGATGAGACCTCACCTCTCAGGTCTCATCTCTCTCGAGCTCTCCTCATAATCGAGTTCCCATTTTGTATCACCACCACTACTATAATAAACTTTTTTCTCTCACTCCGTGCATGTAGGCACAATTGTCGAACCACCTAAACAATGGTGTTCATGTCTCTACTTTATTATTACTTATCACATCATTTATATTTACATCTTTCATTAATGTATTGACCAACCTCACAAATATGGTTAATACAATTGCTGAGTGATAACTTCACCTTTACTAAACATGTAAGTAGCTGACATATTATTACAGTGGCTTGGAACCTTGAATCTTTGGGTTTTGTTGTTTCTGAGTAAATGTTCCCAAGCTTCTGGGTTTTTTTTTTTATCTAGTCAATATATAAGCATCATGCCTCAGAAGTAGCTAGGATCTACGTAGTTATTGACTTATTGATCGGAAATTAAATCATCTTTGAAGAGATCTTTAAGGGTAATTTGGACTTTCATATACTTCTGATATCCATTATTAGGATTGTGTTGTGTGGCACCTATCAATAAAACTCCCTACTTGTGTCAGGGAAAAAAACCCTAGTGAATCTACAACACATTCATCTTCCCCTTTTCCTTCAATTTTTAGAAGTACTTTCAAAGTCGGTTCTGGAAAGTGAGACTGTTACAAAAGATAGTGGAGTTTACTCACCAAGTCACCTTTCATCTAACCATCCTTCCCCAAATTTTCAAACATTTGCTATGCTATGTTTTGTGTTGTTGCAGAAGTAGGTGATCCCTATATTCTCTATGTTGGTCAAAATATCATTTTATTAGTTAACATCAAGTAATAAGAATAATTTATTACAAAGGTAGATTTGTTTATTACTATATACTATTTGTTTACTATATACTATTGGTCATTGAAGGGTTAGATGGATTTGGGTGGTGAACTAACAAACCAATCTTTAGAGTTTTTCTTCCCCACCTACATTTGAAGAGAGGTCAACAACTCAAACAACTAAACCTTGCATCCTCCAGACCTCCACAAGAAGTACTATAAAACACAAGCTTATAAACTTATCTATCTCCATAGAAACCATTTGAAAAAAAAAAAAAAAACAAAACTCAGTTCACATTGAAGATCATGGCTTCTTACAAGCACTTCATCCCGACTTTCTTTGTTGCTTTGACATTGTCGAGCATTAATATGAGCATCGCAGCACGCCATCTGTTGGACACACCTCCTGCTGGTACCTTGCCTATTGTACCCACTGTGCCAACGGCCTCTTTACCACCCCTGCCTTCAATTCCATCTTTCCCGAATCCCACATTACCAACATTGCCAACTACTCAAATTCCTTCTCTCCAAACAATTCCGTCTCTGCCAAAGTTTACTATGCCACCATTGCCTAGTACCCAGTTACCCACATTGCCTTCATTCCCTACCATGCCTACCTTACCCACTGTTCCAAAGGTCACACTGCCTCCCTTGTCCTCCATTCCGTTTCCCACCATCCCAACAAGCATCTCCTCAATCCCTACTATCCCAACTGCTATTCCATCAATCCCGTTCTTTACCCCTCCTTCTTCAACTACTAGCCCATAATCTGTTTGGTATTGATGCGTTGAAGTGTAGCGAGATATTACATTTATACGTGTTTCGGGTGCTGATTTGCATCTGTGTTTGTGTAGCTAGCTGTTTTAAAACTTGTATATTATTCTCAATGTTGATTCCTTCATACTTGGAGCTTGATTGTATACGTTGTAATAAATTTTTTTTATATGATATTCTACGTTGAAATTCTTTTTTATGCCCAAGTGCCTAACAATAATGAATATTTCTTCTATATACATATTTTAGATTGTATTATTGCACAATTGTTTTGTTTCTCTTTATTTACCAAAACTCGGCATTTTAGTAAGGTTTAAAAATTAAGAGATTTTTGGACATACCCTATTTGAAAGTCGAAATTTGAGATACCCCATGTTCAAGATGTGGTGTTATCTTAGTCATCCATCATAAAACTAACCTACAGTGGTAAATCACTAAATCTCTTCTGTTTTGAAATGGGGTATCTCACATTCTTTTTAAAATGGGGTATCTCAAATTTGGACTTTCAAATGGGGTATACCCAAAAATTTCAAAAATTAAAACTATTTGATACCCAAATACCCAACTTCATTACAGTGATATTTACGTGAGACTTCAATCACAAACAATGACCCAAGATCCAAAAATTCTTAAAAAAAAAAAAAGGTTTCTGGATATAGAGATCAATCAGAAAGAGAAACCCAAAGATGGGCCAGGGCTAAGGCCACCCATTGGTTCGAACATGGGCCTGGTTTTCTTAAGTATCCAGTTGAAATCAGACCCCAACAGGCCAACATACCCACTCTTGGCTCTTCGAACCCTGGTCACAGGTCACAGGTCACAGGTCACATGTTCTATCGCCTTCTTCGTTTTCTTCATTCTTCTCTCTGTTCTAAAAAACAAAAAAAAACACAACTTCATTAAATACCGAAAGCCAAAGTCACCAAATCAATCAACCTATACTCTCTTCGCCAACCGTTTGTCTCTATCATGATTTATCTGTAGATCTCTATACTTTTTTTTTTTTTTTTTCTCTCTCGTCTTTGAAATTCTATTTGTGTGTTCATCTATCTATCTTCCATCTCATCTGTTCAATTCAATCTGAATCATCTTGTTTTGTTTTTGTTGTATGTTTTCTTCTTTTATCGCATCAATAGTTCTGTTTCGTCGCCGATCTATTCGTTATTAGTTCGCCGCCTGCCAAAGTTCTCTTTCTGGAAGAAGCACAAGTCAAGAATTTATAGGTAAGATATGATGTTTTCTTTTCAACTCAGAGAGAGAGAGAGAGAGAGAGAGAGAGAGAGAGAGAGAGAGAGAGAGAGAGAGAGAGAGAGAGAGAGAGAGAGAGAGAGAAGATAAGTGTTTTTATATATATAGAGAAAGAGAAAGAGAAAGAGAGAGAGAGAATGAAAGAGATTATTTACTTGTTTACTGACTTTGGTATTGGATTTTGGTGCAGATATGACTCATCAAGGAGCAAGCAACACGGATGCCATGGCTAATTTTGATCCTAATACATTTAGGGTAATTTTGTTGACATTTTACTTGATAAAGAAATTTTGATGATATATCACATATTTGATTACGCTGCAATTGGAAAAAACAACTCTTGAAATTGGAACTAATCTTGTAGAGTTTTTTTAGGTAAATTAATTTTGTAGAGTTAAACAAATGCTTGCTTTCTTGTGTTATTTTAAATTTCAGTAGTTTCCATGAATGCATTGTAAAGTTAGGTGATGACTAGTAAATTTAGATTTTGGAAGGAAAAGTGTGACTGGTCAGTTGATAGACACATGTATTCTTCTATTTGTGAGGACTTTAATTGGATATATTTTCTCTATAACTTGGGAATCTAAGCTGCATTGTTAGATAGAGTCATTGGGACTTTGGCTTTGCTATAGGAATTTAGGGTAGGTTGGATGAAGTCTCCTTTTGTGGGAGACCCTGCAGAGATTGTTGGATCCAGACAATTGCCAATAATGGAAAACCTTGACTCAGTCTTTCTATCAACCCTTTTTATTAAATATTTGGAGCCCAGAGGCACATAATCTTGGAGCTTTTTCCCAAGTCTCCTTTTTCATGTGATCTACTACGCAAAATTTAATATGCGTGTGTTGTTTTGCTGAACAAATTATGATTCTAACCGCTGATACCTTAGAAAAAAATCTTAAAGTGAACTTGTTATGTAATTCCTAAGTAACATGGTCTCGGGTACGCATGTCAGTGTCTGACATGAGTACAAAGTACCTGAAACGGCTAAATAACAAAAAAATGTGATGTTCCTGGAGTTCACATGTTACATACGGTATCTCTGATTTTTTTTTTTTTGGCATGTTTGCATGTGTGTGGTGTCTTTACTCTTATCCTGTGCGCAACTTTTTTGGAAGGTCTGTTTTTTCATGTATGTAGGCTGTTTGTTCCTACACATTTTTTGGTTGAATATGAATTATATAATTTTTTGTCACATACTAAGAAAATAATATAAACTTTCTGTAAACTCCTTGGTCAAACAAATTAAATTTAGGATATTGTATTGCAAACCCAAAAATCTCATAATGTGATAATGAACATTATTGAATTTTGTTCAATGAGTATGAGATCGTGACACATTACCACAAATTCAAAAGAAATGGATTATGCTTGGCACATAAATTAGAATTGTTTGGCACACATAATTTGGCATGTAAGTTTGTGCGAAGATTATAAGCAGATATACGGGTGTATTGATTAAGTTTTACCTTTTATTTTTCTGTTATCCCCATTGTATTGAATGTCTTGTTCTATTGATCATGCATGTCAGTACGTTGATATAAACCAAGGGGCATCATCTGCATACTCGTCTTTAAATACTGGAGTGCCTTCAACAACCGCACCATGGACCATGAAGTGGGCAGATAACAACTCCACCTTGAATGGAGTCGCACCAAGTTCTAGCTATTATCATGGCCAGCAAAACGAGTCACTTGCAAGGGACAATAAGGATGTGACAGATGCTGCATCACAAGCCGTTGCTGTGCCTAGCTTGGGAACATCCCACGGACCACAAGAACACGCTGGCTATTCATCATACTCAAGCTCCACTGATACTTATGGTCACGACAACACAGGTTATCAGGGCTATTATAATGGTTATCATCAGCAAACAAGCAATACATATTCTCAACAAGTGGGAGCGTATCAAACTTCAGGTGCTCCTTATCAGCCTCTTACCTCAGTTGACAATTCAGGCTCTTATGCGGGGTCTACAAGTTATTCAAACACTTACTACAATACTGGTGATTATCAGACAACTGGAGGTTATCCAAGTGACACCAATAATAATCAGTCCACTTCTTGGAGTGACGGAAGCTATGCAAATTACCCCTCACATCAGTATTCCAACTACAGTTCGTTGGATTCAAATGGTGCTCACAATTCTAGTACTGTGGCTGCAGCTCCACTTTCTTATGAGCAACAATATAAACAATGGGCAGATTATTACAGTCACACTGCATCTGATGTTAGCTGTGCCCCCGGGACAGAGAACATTTCTGCTACTGGTGCATCTGCTCAGAATACTCAAACCCCTGGCGTTGCTACGTGTTATTCTCTTTCAGATACCCAGCCACCGCCACCTGGCACAACCTCCTGGGGGAAAGAGCCGAGCTCATCAGAGTATCCGCCTTCGCAGGTTTGGTATTTTATCGTTATTTTTAAAGAGAAGTTAGACATGCTAATGCAAGTTGCAATTATACACAGAAGACTTATATCATTATGAGCCCCTCTGTTTGATGCCATTTGGGTTTGTGTTATCATTGAGATAAGGCATGGCCTAATGTTTCCTTAGTGAGGAACATGTTACGATGATCTATAATATTACTTTCTTTTTCAATGAACTTAACATCTCAATTCTATCTTGGCCATTATGACAGGAAGGTGTTGTACCAGGACAAAGTGATATTCCCAATGGTTATTGGAGACAAGGAACTTCGGAGTTCCAAAGTCACCATGCTAGTCAGACGCCCACATACAGCCAGGCATCGTACAGTCAGGCAGCATCTTACACTCAGACGCCATCGTACACTCAGACACCATCATACACTCAGACGTCAATCACGTCATCATATAATCTTACACCATCGTACACTCAGACACCATCATACACCCAGACCCCATCATACACTCAGACACCTTCATACACTCAGACGCCATCCTATACTCAGACACCATCATACTCTCAGACCCCATCATACACAAAGACACAGTCGTACTTTCAAAAACCTTCAGATTTAGATCCAGTTCCATACGAAAACTCACAGGATTTACAAAAGAGTGCTTCTCCTCAACGATCCAATTCACAATATCCTCTGCATCAGATCTCCCAAAGTTACCACTCACCCATTCAAACTGTTTCATCATTTGATGCACGCAGGGTAAACAAAGTGCAGATTCCTACAAATCCTAGAATTGCTTCAAGTCTGACTTTTGGATTGCCAAAAACAGACAAGGATAGCCCTACGAAAGATGCAGTGACAAAACCAGCCTATGTCAGTGTTTCATTGCCAAAGTGTGACACCAAGGTGCTCTCTCATGATGCTGCTGATTCCATGCTTAAGGTGAGATTCAAGATTTATTTTAGAGCAAGTTATGTTGTGCCCATTGAAAGTGTTAATGTTATGATATGTATCTACTTTTACGTCCTCGTCTTATCATTCTTGACATGATATGACAATGATAGTAGCATTGAAAAGTTGCGGCTGACCTAGTTTGTAGAGAAGAAGCAAGGTCAAGGAAATGAGTCCTTCCCCTGCTAGACACGTAAAAATACAATGATGCATGTGGGGCTGTCAATGGGCCAGATTCGAGCCGGACTAATGTAGGACTAATCCTGATCTAATAACAACTACTTATATCCAACCCTGGGCTGCCGATTATCATTAACACCTGCTTAAGCCGCCTAGGTCCAGTAAGGTCGTATTGAGCTCCAGTTGCCAAGTCCGTGCTCTTTTTAAAATAATTTTAGTATGAAGTGAATCAAACCCTGGTTTTCGTGGGTTCAACCATGATAAGTCCAAACAGATCCAATAAGATTCGGATTAAGACTTTTCTGGTCTGATTCTTGTCGGATTCTAATTGTATTGTCTAAATATTAAATTATTGGATCTAATCTGATTGGTTTTGAATCTGGTCCAGCCAAGTAACAGCTCTACATGTATGTCCATTTGTATGGTATGCATATCTGAATGCACATGGTTTTTTGATCATTCATTGCACACATGACAAAACACTCTTTATTGATTGCTTATGCCTTCCTGACTCATAATTGTATAAGCTTGATCAGTGTAAAAGGAATGTCATGTAATTTTTTGACAAGGATATTTTTTGTCAAGATGGTTTCTTAAGAAGATTATAGTTTCTTTTCGTTTCTGTTTTTTAGTTTATCTTACATTGGCTGTTTGTGCTGAATGTAGCCTGGAATGTTCCCCGCATCACTACGTGCTTATGTGGAAAGGGCTTTAGCTCGTTGTAAAAATGATTTACAAAAAACAGCTTGTCAGACTATAATGAAGGAGGTAAAACGTATATCTTGTCATCTTCAATTATTAACACTATCTAGTATTTTCATATATTAACTAGGATTTCAGTAATTAGTTGGCAGAACATATTGTATTAATCACCACCTCGACAGAAATGAAGATGAGAGGACAGGTTTCACAAGTCAATAATTTAATGTACAGACATGGTTTTAGTAGTCGGAAGATTCATGTTTGAATCGACTGGACTCGGGATCAGTACTAAAGTTGAAATATGTTGAGTCTGTTTATCCTGAAACCGGTTCTTACCCAGTTACCCACAAAGAATCGGCCGATTTGGTTGTTAGAACAGTTACAATTGGCCGAAACCACTTCTAAGACAAAGACTAGTGAGTTTCTTTACGAACTCAGCCGAGCTCCATGAACCTGAAAAATTTTGGGTTTTTTTTTTCTATCGTCTTCTTTTATCAGATTCACATCTCTAATTCATATCACAGACCCATTTAAAGAAAAATTGTGTTAGTGAATTCATGAATCTAATTTTGAGATGAAGATAACACTGATAAAAGAAGATGACAGATTATAAGCTACAACAAATTTTCATAAAATTTCTAGGATTTTTTGGGTTTTTAAGTTGGGGGACAACTATCCAATACTCAATAATCAGTGAGAGCATTGGAATATTTATCAGAATCTAAAGATTTTGATCCTGTATTTAGTATCAAAGAATTTTCCGGCTCTGTTCAGAATTCGTGAGTGAACTCGGGATCGGTTAGAAATGATTCACTTGAAAAAACCGGTTTTTTAAACCATGTGTACAGAAGCTTCTTTAGTAGTATGGAGAAGAACTGACAGTATTCCTTGATCCTTAAGTCCACTTAAAACCACATTTTGTTTTATTGCATATTTGAAGTTGCTAGTTGCAGTCTTAACACCTTGCCAAACATGGACTATTTTCCATGATATGTTTAAGTTCTTACCTGTAAAAAGTAAACATACTGTCCATTATGATGTACTCTTCCTTCTTTAAGAATGAAATTTTAATATTAAATGTGTATTTACCATTAACATGGTATTTGAAGTCCTATGAAATAAATTTGTGATGGTCGATCAAAATCTGCAATACTTTGTTGTTGCAACTTCTACCGTACTGGGATGTGTTTAAGTATGCCTTCTCCCACATTACTGTTTTGTTATTACCTTGTTCACTCAAATGTCCTTTCTTTATCTTAGATGATTACGAAGGCATCTGCTGATGGTACCTTGTTCACTCGCAACTGGGATATTGAACCTCTTTTCCCACTACCAGACATGGATGTTCACAAAGAGTATGTTGACTCTCTTATCCTTTAAATGGTTCCACTGTGATCCTACAAAAATTTGTGATGGTTATATCTCTGTTCTGGTTATTTTTGTTGAATTATGTTGATATTAATGTGGTACCTTTTTTATCACTAGAAACCAGAAATGTGTTGGGATTTGAATTTTGAACAGTATTGTCAAAGGCTAGGGAGCTTTTTATTTAAGGTTGCTGTACAGAAAAGCTAAAAACCAAACCCTTTTCTTGCATCTTGCCCGCACTCCCTTCTTGCTCTTAAGACCCTATAGACACTTGCCTACTTAAGACGGAAAAAGATAGTTTTGGCACCTATGCCTCAATAGGATGGCCAATAATAGTCTTTTTACTTCGGTATACTTTCTCTTAAGGCTCGAGAATGAGCATCATGTTATCAACAAACTTAAAAGCATGAAGCGAGGTGTCATCATCAGTTTCATAGTTTGAAATCCATCATAGTATGGATGATCTCCTTTGTAACTTGGGGGATAAGATTTGTAACATGCACAGATTGATGTAATCTGTACTGTTGAGTGTTTGTGATAACCTCAATCACACACATATAATACAATTATTGTTTTACCTGACCAAAAATAAGTACCTTGAATTTACTCTGTTAGAGAGTTGATATTGATGTTGGAGCAGTGGATAAGCAAGTTTTGATATCTGAAGAAATATGTTTATGAACAAAAAAATTTGAACTTTTACCATGGTGATCCATGTTCTAGCTCCTGACAGGGCAGAGTCTACTCGAGAGTTAAGAAAATGAAGTGAGTATATGATTCGTATTTTGGGTAGTCATGTCATATTTGGATTTTGTTGTGGCAAATGTTTGGTGCTGACAGGGATATGTCGCCGGATGAATAGTTTTGGGGAAATTCTCTTACCATAAATCCATGCTCGAGGATTTTTTGTTTATTTAAAAGGATGTTCTATAGGTGTATGATCTGTACTTTGGTATTTGTCAGACGCATGTTACTGGCAGAAATCTGACTTTTGATTGGTATATCTTAATGTCCTATAGATTTGTAGTTGCCTCTATTGATTTCATGATGCACATTCTTTAAGGTTCTGGATATTAAGATTTGTCGTGGAACATGCATTTTTGGCAGTCAACACATTGTCATGCCAGTCACCTAGTTTACTTTTACATGGAAACAAACTTGGTTTCATTGAATAGCGTTTGACCGTTTACTAACTCTCCTTTTTAAGTTGGAAAGTACATATAATTGAATTTGGTAAGTCTCTGTTGAACGTCTGTTATGTTAATTGAAGGAATGAATATGTGTTGATTTGTCATGGATAAATTTGTTAGTCTCTTTAGTATGCTATTTATCGTTGGAAGTACTCCTGATCTTGAGCACATGGGCTCTTATGTAGTTTAGAATTATTGTTTCGTGTCTGAAATTCAAGTAATACTGTTTTACAGCATTTCACAGAAGTCTAGCATTGTTTCTGCATTACCAAAGTACAAAAGAAGTCCAAGTAGACGTAGTAAGAGTAGGTGGGAGCCATTACCCGAGGAGAGGTTGGTTGAGAAGCTGACACCTGTCAACCAGGCTTCTGTAAAAGAAGTTAGTTGGGACTTTGTCAAAGAAAGAGAACAAACGGTAATCTTGTGCAGTTTATTTTTCGGTGATTGTTTTTATCTCAACATTTGTCACTTATCATCTGTATTTTTTTCTTTTGGTAATTTAATGTTTACTTAAAGGCCATGGTTATGAGGTTTTGATACTTTTGGGAACTCTAAAATTTTGATACATATCATGCACAGCTATTGTTTGTTTAGCTATATTAACTGAAGCGTTGTTATCTTCTGTCAGAAACTAATATAAAATATGGAATTATTATAACTAAAAAAAATTGCCATACAATTTGACATTTATACTGATTTCTTCAACAACAGCATAACATTAATCTCATCATTTGGGAGCATGAATTCCCAACAAATGTAATATATTTACCAAGTTCAACGTACATGTTTTCATTAGGAAAATAATTAGTTGAATACCAAATATAATGCATGTTATGTCATATTGCAGGGTTCTGGTGGAAAAAATGAGAGCAAGGAGGAAGGATGGAGTAATGCCAAATTCCTTCAATCCCAGCAACAAAACCAAAGTAACAACTCGCAAAGACCATTTAAGAAGCCACGGGTTGGCGATACTTATAGTGTTAGTGAAAATGGTGATGCTTCTAGTGATAGTGAGAAGGAACAGGGTCTAACTGCATATTACTCGGGTGCAGTAGCTCTTGCAAATACACCGGAGGAAAGGAAAAGGCGTGAAAGTCGCTCTAAGCGTTTTGAGAAAGGCCAGGGACAACGCGCAGAAATGAAGCATTTTAGGCCAAAATCTGCTGGAAGCGGAAGTCTGTACACTAAAAGGGCCAGTGCTATGGTGATTGCCAAGAGTTATGAAGATGGTGGAAGCAGAGCTGTGGAAGATATTGATTGGGATTCCCTTACTGTGAGAGGAACTTGCCAGGAAATTGAGAAACGTTACTTGCGTCTTACTTCTGCACCCGACCCAGCTACTGTATTCTTACTTAACCCAATTTTCAGATTCTCTGTTTTGATTTCTTCTCTTTAGCAGTTGTTGTTAATGATGCTATTGAAGACATTTGTTATGTAATTATCTTCTCTTGCTCTCTTGCGTTTTGATCATTCCTGAGCATGTTTTGGAAATCTATTTTCTTACAGGTGAGACCCGAGGAAGTGCTGGAAAAAGCTCTACAAATGGTCCTAAGTTCTCAAAAGAATTATCTTTACAAGTGTGATCAGTTGAAATCCATTCGCCAAGATCTGACTGTACAACGGATACGTAACGAACTAACAGTCAAGGTGTTTTTTTAGACATAGGAAATAGTTGATCTAAGTAGTCATTACGATCTTCACTTTCATGCTGGAGTTGTGTATATTTGCTTGCTTTTACTGTCAACAGCACTTATTGTTTCTGGTATCGCCATCCTGTGATTTGATATAGGCTCTCCTTTTCTCAGGTGTATGAAACTCATGCCCGAATAGCTCTGGAAGCTGGTGACTTGCCTGAGTATAATCAGGTGGGTAGCTTAGGTTCTCCTATATGACCCCCATCTAGTTAATTATCATTTCGTTTGGATTTCAATGATGTCCGAGTTTCATGTGATGTGGATGCTAGCTTTGGTGTTATTTTCTGTACATATATTATACAATTCCGTATTGCGCTATCTATTTGTTCATATGTTCTAGATATGTGTGGCTTGAAATTCAAAGTGACGAAAGGTGCTAATCCTAATCCACACAATTTCCCTTCAAGGCCCCTTTGGAGCTGAAATTATATTACAAATGACTTTCTTTACGTGACCTATTAGACTGCTACAGTTGATAATCTGGCAAAATGAAAGAAATTGCTGGCAAAACCAAAATTTGAATCAGTTAATCACATCTTCATACATTGTGGGATTGCACTCAAAGAGTGGTACCAATTTTCATTAGATTGGTGGTTTCTCAAATTATTGAAGAAACTGACAAAATTATGGATGCCCCCGTCCATTTCATTTTTGATAAACTGTTCATGGGGTTGCTTCATGTGTGGTCTTTCATCCTCTTATATGATAGGATGTCATCTAGATTCTCTTTGTTTGTATTTATTTGTTTGGTAGTTGTGATATGATGTGCTGTTTAACTAAAAGTAATGGGCAGCCTGCTTGATTTGCATTGTTTTCGTCTCATCAACTCTTCTTGGAGATCTGAAGAGATGAATGATATTTTTTTTGCGTTCTAACTTCTTGTTTAATATGTCAATAATTACGTCAAATTATCAAATATATTGTCAGAATATAGCTGAAGCGTAGACATTCTTAGGCATGTAAATCATCTTTTTGAACTGGAAGACTGATTACAGCATATTTTTTGCAGTGCCAATCACAATTAAAAATACTTTATGCAGAAGGAATTAAGGGATGCCACATGGAATTCTCTGCATACAACTTGCTTTGTGTTATCTTACACTCCAATAAGAGTAGAGATCTGGTATCATCAATGGCAAGGTGAGTTACATGTTTAAGCAGAATTTTTATATTACAAGTATGTGGAACTTAAAATCTCCCCCTTCCTGTCACTTTTTAAAAAACATACCTAATCCTGTGGCAATTGTTCCATATTAAGGCCCTCTGTCAATTTCTTTTGCCATGTTTTTTCTGGAAAATTGTTGTCATTACAGTTCGGCGAATGGCCTGCTCTATGAGTTATGACTTCTGAGTTTGTTTTTTTTATCAAGCAAGGTAAATTTCCAATAAGCAACTAACAAACATGTCATAGGAGAAAGGGAGGTGGGCTAGGGGGAAAAGGGGTCTTCTCTATAATTCTATAAAGTATATATATATATACACACATATATGCCCCTCCTTAACAACCTTTCGTTTCATAATTATGATGGGTGAAGGTCTTCGCTATGTTGTACTAATAGTTATATTCTGTTAATAAGCTAGAGAAGCTTGTTGGATTTATTTTTTTTTCTTTCGTCTTTCTTCACTGCCTGAATATTAGCTATCCAATTTAATCTGAGTCTGAAGTGAATATAGGCGTATAAAGTTTCATTCCACTTTATTGTGTGTTATTATAGGATCAACATATTAATTCTCGATTGCCCGCTGTTTGTTTTTTCAGACTATCAGCTGAAGCAAAGAAAAATCCAGCTGTAAAGCACGCCCTTGAAGTGCGTGCAGCAGTTACATCGGGAAACTATGTTTTATTTTTCAGGCTGTACAAGACCGCTCCAAATTTAAATACATGCCTTATGGGTGGGTGCTTTAGGAGTCTTACCATTCTAGCTTAATTGATTGATTAATTTATTATTTTGTTATAGTTTTTTATCCAAAATACTTTATGCAGATCTTTATGTTGAGAAGATGCGCTACGAGGCTGTAAAATGCATGTCTCGCTCATATCGCCCCACTGTCCCACTTTCATTCATTGCCGAGGTTCTGGGCTTTGTTAGTTCCTTGCAAACTGAAAACAATGATGAGAAACACACAGATGTATTGGAGGAGTGTGAGGAATGGTTGCGGGCACATGGCGCGTGTCTCATTGTTGACAACAGTGGAGATATGCAGCTTGACACAAAGGTTTGCTTAGTTTTATTGAATGCCCAATGTCAGAGTAGACAGATTGTACACTGGCTTGCAAAATAGATGTTCAGTGATGGACTATCTACCATTGCATCATTCTTTGGTTCTCCAACATGAAAACCATTTTTTCATTAAGACTGGTCATTTAATATGCAGGCATCTTCTTCCAGCCTTTTCATGCCAGAACCAGAGGATGCTGTTGCTCATGGAGATGCGAATCTTGCTGTTAATGATTTCCTGACCCGGACAGCTTAATGCCATTTTGGTAGGTAATCTTAGTGTATCTGGAAATAGACTAAAAAATCCAAATAGCTTTGAAAGTTCGAATTGGAGAAATCTTAGAAAGTTCAATTGGGAGAAATCTTTGAAAGTTCAATTGGGAGAAACCGGGGAACGGTATTGTTTCCCCAGATTACATGGCATAGCTTTGTGCCATACCTATAATTTTTTATAGGGTATATGCAAAAAGTGGTATAGGATGAAAAAATGGAAAAAGTCCCTTTTTTGTTATGGCAACACTGAAGTGGGTCAAAATTGTTGTTGTCCATTGGTATCTTGTTTAATCTCTTTCGCTTCTTTGGAGCAACTTGTAAACCTTTTGTCTGTCTACGAATGCCATCAATGTAACATGTATACACAAAAAGAGACCAATAGATGTTAGAATACATTTTTTGGGGCCATTTTGTGTAGATAGGTCCAATATGAGCAGTTTTTGGTATATTCTTTGTGATTTTGCGCACTCTTTCTATTCTGCTTTATCCTTTCTTTCTTTTATTTTGCATTCTGTACATTTCTACTTTGAGTTGAATTACTTTTGCTTTTGTTGGTTTGTTAGTGTACATTTCTGTTTTGAATTGAATTAGAGGAATTTTTGCACATGGATACTTTTTTGAGAAAGACCAAGTTAGATAACTGAATGAATACTTGTTTGAGAGGTTATAGACATATTTCAATATTTACAATATTTTTTGGGGGTACTGAGTACTGACCGTGCTGTTGGTACAGCTTTAGGTTATTTTTGAGAAAGAGAATTTGAAAGTTTGGGGCATGCCAAAATCTTCTTTCTTTCCTCGATTAGGTCTTGACTCAATAGATAAGTGTTTACCCAAAAAACTTGATAAATAAGATCCTGATCCAATTGGATGTATTGCAGTATTGAAGATGAATTTTGTAAGTTTTTGGATTCCGTGGAAATTCATTTACTCAATGCAAAACTCTTGCAAATTTACCACTGTTTTATCACCTGAAATGGACAGTACAAAACTACAAATGTACAATGGCTGCTCCAAAATGGATATGGGTGGATAATCAACCTGTATTGGAGTATATAATCTTAATGACTAATATCACTAATGAGTAATGTCTACCTGTGTAAACAACAAGTAACTTCGCCTAACCATCAACAGAAGTTGATGAAATTCCAGCATCAAACATTGTATACAGTATTATTTCCAACAGTAAATTAATAAAAGCCGATGAAAATATATCATCAAACATGGGACTCTCATTACAATCAGCATTAAACATCGTATTATTTTTTCAACAGTAAATTAACAAAAGCCTATGAAAATGTATCATTGGGACTCTCATTACAATCGGTATGAACCTAGAAGTGAATAATACTTGGTGTAATACAACACTATTCTAAGTATGAACCTAGAAGTGAATAATACTTGTTTTAATACAACACTATTCTAAGCGGCGATACCACACAAATTTTGGCGGATCAACCGTATTGATGGTTGGATCTATTATTGAGTTTAATCAATAGAGTATGAACTAGTTGTTGAACCCGTGCTATGCACCGGGATTTATGTGATTCCTACATGATGCGGAGAATCATTTATATATAATGCATGCTATTGCTTAAAAGGTATTATGATTTGTGATTACATAAAAGAAATATTCTGTTTGAAGATAATACTATAAACTAAAATGTTGTACTTTTAGCTACACAAACAAAATTAATATTATTTAGTAATAACTCACCATATTACTCAGTATAAAAATATGAAAAATACAATCAATTAAATTTCTTTTGAACACACTGGATATTACTCACAGTATACAACAACTTAGATTATCTTATGTTTATAACCATAAGCTTATGAATATCTAGGCAAGTTGTTGAATATTTTCTTGTATAATACATTAATGTTTTGTGTATGACCATGTGGTTCTACGTTGTTCTTCTTGATCACAATTTTCAGACCATCTCGTGATGTTGTTCGAAGTCACAACAACATATAACTGTCCATGAGTAAAAATTAGCCTTGAAAAATAGATCCCAACATGATTCATGATTTAATGGTTGTCCTTGACTCTTATTCATAGTCATTGCAAAGCATACCATCATGGGAAATTGTTTTCTTCTGAAAGAAAAAGGTCATCATTCTGTGATGCTTGGTTCCGTATACATTTTCTACGGTTTTGGTTCAGGTTATGATTATTGCTTCTATCATTTTATGTCCCAGCTTTGATACAATAAGCCTGGTACGCACCGGGTTTGTATGAACCTATGTATAGAGAATTCTGATAGTTGCGAAGTTTTAGTTTTTCAACGCTGAACTAAAATCTAACACCTTAAGTGAATGTTTATGTATAAATTTGATTTGAATAGACAAACTGTGGCTATGTTTGGTTCCCGGAATTTAGATTCTAGGGTAAATAAGGAATTAAGAGAAATATCAGCCGGAGAAGATATAGGTAATTTCGATCAGTTTCCACGGAATCTGAATTCCTTCAAACAAAACGTACCCAATATGTTTTTATTAAAATTTTGGTGAATTTTTTTAATAGATCTATCTGTTACATATTTTTTTCTTCACACCATTTTGATTGGTGATATGTTATTAATCCTTTCTGTGTACTAAATAGTAGGATTTTAAAATAGCAATTTCTCCGCTAGTTATACAGTTTTCTTTTTTATTTATGATGTGATACTATTATAGTTGGAGCTTTCTCTGTAATTTCACAAAAATGTCACAATACAATTCTGATCATCATTCTCTGCGGTAGCGATAATCATTGTACTCAAAGTTCAAACATATAAAAAAATTACTGGTCTCACAAACTGCATCCATATATAATTTTCTAAATTTTTTGATAGAAGTAGAATTTTATTAATATGAGAAGCATAACATACATCTTTGATCAGTGTACATAAAGTATTGTTAGGTTCAGACATCCCCATGGAGACAGACCTCCATTTTTACAATTCCCAAAATTTTGAATATCACCCCAGCCCATAGCAATAAAGCATAAAAACAAAGAAAAAATCATCTAGCACTTACCTACACACAGTTTGCGACCTGTGTTACTTGTATGCTTCTTTGCATATTGTTGCTTTCCCGATGTTGTGTCCATGTCAACCTTCTTTTGTTGCCCCTTTGCAAAGTTTATGTTTGTTTCTGCTGTTCCCCTTTGATGTGTCTGCTAATCATCAAGACTGCACACTGCTTTCAGCTGCATCTTTAGTGATGTCTCCTAAGTCCTAATCAGCCCTTAATTCATTGTAGTTGTGACATGTCCTCTTCTGCATACTTTCCTTGCTGATTTCTAGCCAACACGTTGCCAAGACATTGCCATGTAACATAAGAAATTTGCATTGCTAAACATTGACTCATTGCACATGTTTCACAAATTGACCATATCCATTCCCACGAATCCTCCTTTTTAGCAAAAATCGCTTGTAACTCTTGTTTGAGATCATCAAGCTCTTGGATCTCATCAACCCTCAAAAGAGTTCTTTTAAGGTGGGAAGTCTGTTGGCCCTCTTCATCAAAATGATTTCTTACTGTCCTCTCCTTCAAAGCCACATCAATACATTCAAATCCGCTGAACCGGTGCAAAGTGATCTTTGTTCTTCCGAAATTCATTTTGTATGATTTAACTCCAACAATCTGAACAGACTAATAGATTCAATTTTGTACAATCATGTGTAACTAAATTAAGATAAAAACTTTACAGTCCCCTAATTGCACCAGATAATTCATGTCTTGTGTATCTTTGTGCTCACCAATCACTTACAATAGAAATATAAACAAATAAGGGTTGTCATGTAACACACCCTCCTAATTCTCAGTTAAGTCTCTGAAATGGTAGTTCTTCCTCCCAGTTCTCCAACCGGTACCGTATCAATCCTTTATCCTCGTGTTTCATCTTATGCACTGAGGTAGGTCTATCAAAAATAAGTGTCAGCACTTCTTTCATAATCTCAAAGATAGTACTAATATGTTAGTTTACAGAGTACAACAAATAATATGCCAGACTTGCTTCAAAATCAAATACTATTTTGAGATGATTCTTACTTGGATTTCTACTTGCACCGAAATCTCAATGAACTGTAAGACCCTATAAAGTAACAAATATTTAGGGAAAGTAGTTAATATTATTATGGTCCAAAAGTTGGTCGCAGGAACAAAGTTTGTTATGTCTAAACAACCACGCAAACGGATCTGGTTATGCATTTATAAAAAAGGTCGTGGGGAAGCAAGTTTCCAAGGGTGTTAACTATATTGTGCCTGCCAGAATGAGGCAATCGGTAACACAACAGTAAAAAAAAAAGATTATAAGTGTATAACACCACCCTCCAGTTCAAGTTTGTTATTCTTTCTTCGTCATTAGACTTGCTAACGGCTACTTCAAAAGAAAATATTAAGTGAACTATAAAACTTAACTGAAACTTCATTATTCTAGATTTTATTTTATCTGCTTACTCATAGTTTATTTTCTTTCAAGTAGTGAGAAATTCAATTATTCAATATTTTTCATCCTTGCACAGCAATTAACTGGCCTACTGTACAGTGTAGACCTCTCAATTTGCTATTCATTGATATTTGATAGGGGCAGACCAATGGCTATGGATGAGAAGCCGGTGAGAGGAAACATAGGAGATTGATGGTATTAGTATTGATTAAGCTTAACAAATTTGCACAAAAGTAAAAGCAGGAAAATTTATACAGGAATATATAGAGAAACAAGTAATTTTGTGAAAAACGTTGGAGATGCACATTAGCTGGAATTGCTGTAAAAAATTTGTAACAATTATCTAATTAGATTAGATAAACCAAAAATCAATATCTGTTAGTTACAACCTAGTTCATCAAACAATGAAACAATTCGTAACAAAAATTTCAAATTTTGATTATGAAGTAGTAGAAGATAAGGTGGAAGAATAGAAGTTACCTCTGATCGACTTAAGGTTTTTAATCTTTTGACGCTGACAGACATAGGATAGTTTCAGGGATTTGGAATTTATGGTTTTTAACCTTTTACGCTGTAGGTTTGTTTGAAGAAGAGAAATAGAAAGGATTCTGATGTAGAATAAACTTGGCTTAATTTGGGGACCAGGCATTCTACCCTTGTCGAATCGGAACCAACCACCACTGCATTGCGCTCGAACAGTTGAGCGGCCGCCAGCCAGCAACTTCCGTGCACAGATATAGATTCATTCTTCGTACCTGGTCCAGCCTCACAACCCAGCAATTGGGACTGATGACTTTCCGGGCATTAAGGAATAACTAATTTGGGGAGATCGCCCTTTTGCTTTTGCTCCTGCCTTTGCTGCTGCTATGGGTGCTTTCGCTCAGTAAACTAGGCACTCTACCTCTGCCTCTGTGGGTTCTCCATCTCGAGCTGGATTTTTATACATATTTTTATAAATAACTTACCTGAGAAAGGGATTTTTTATCGATACGTTAAGGTTCAAAGCAGGAGCGCGTCAGACAATAATAGGAATGATTGCCATTGGACTGACTGTTTGATTCAAGCTCTTTGCCCTTCATACAACCAACTTTGTTCACGATTGAGCTAACAGCCCGATAATCCAACTTTGGTTTACCTACTAATCCGTATGGTTTCACTTTACCGAGTTCACCACACCCTGCATGAGCTTTATTCTCAAGTTGCTGCAAATACGCCATGTGGCACTTGCTAGGCTCCGCTATTCAAAATTTTGTTCTTTAATTAACTATTCAAATTGTGCAAGCAGAGTGTTGTCTTTGACATCTCTGCCGAAAAGAACACTACTCCATTAAAAATAGTTAAGAAACACAAACTGAAGCTCATAGCCATAACTGAAACCAAATGTTATTGCTCCACAATTTTTTGTTACAGTACAAAACCATGAACAGAGCTTTCAGTACATAGTGACAGAGCATAGATGCTTCCTTTTTTTTGGACATCAGCAAGAACACTTACCTGCTCCCTAGCCCTTTTGAGTGTTTTGAAAATAAAAAAACCAATAAAAAAGCGCAACACAAATAAATGTCAAGGGTGTATGTGTTGATGTACTCACAACATATACTAAGGGTGCATGTGACAATAAACCAATTCACATCATAGATGTGGAATAGCGAGAAAATTGTTGGGAAACCAACCAAGGTTATTTCTTTTATTGAATAATCTTGTGCGGCCTTTTAAATAATAACATAATCTTCATATGGATGATATAACACAATCTCTGATATGGATCATTGACACCTGACTGAATCTCATTACATGTTGATAATTCTTTTGGCCTCAAACATTGTTGCAGTTCAGTTTGCAATGCTAACTAACAGTAATCTTGGTCATACAGTATATGTGAGGGTGTGAGGGTCACTGGAGGTCTGCTATTATAAAGAGAAGGATTAAAAAAATGCAATAATATAGTTATTATTCCCTTTCATCTTTTTTTTCATCAACTTTCTTATACTCTAATGGATGATATTGATTCCCTATATGACAACAAAAACAGGAAGAGGAAATAAGCCAGTAGATGTATAAGTGGATCTCGAGTAACACTACTTGCCAAAGTACATATAAACCACAAAATACTCAAAGAATAAAAACATATATTAAGACAAATTATAAGCAGATAAATTTAAAGCGACCCAACAGAAAGAGTATGTGAGATTGTGAGAACAAACCTTGGTGAGTAATGTATTGCATGCTTCAGGCTCTTCAAAGAGGATGTCCGCTACAATTGATTACACCAATAACTTCAGTATTAATTTCAAACAGGTTGAAGACTTGAAGGCAAAGGGCAATAGTGCTTTTTCTTTTTTCATAAAGTTAGATATACTAAAGATGAAAAGCTATAGTTAGAGATACTACTCTCAATAGTTCGTGATTTTTTTTCCACTAAATATGAAAACCATAAATAGTAGCAGAGACATATAGTTAGAGATACTAAAGAAAAACTCAGTAGCATCAATACACTATCAAAAAGCTATGAAAAGCAATTTTTACTTCAAGAAGTACTTTTCACATAAACATAGGCTTTATATACTACATGAAGTCTGACAGGTAAATATGCAATTAGATTCACTGCCAATTACAATAAACTCGAGTGTTGTGCGTGCTCAGATGGGTGTAGTTTTGTCTGACGGGGTAAGAATCAAAAACATGAAACCAATTCTATCAGAAATCAGGATTCCAATAAAAAATAGAACAAACCTAACTAAACAACTACTGTTATAATATAGATTGAACAACTATTATTATGGATTGAACTTAAGAGTAATCGTTAAAAAAAACTCCAAAAAATATTGCTTTAATCTAAGTAGGGTTTCAGTTTATGAAAATCAGACAATATAGAATCTATTAGAATCAATCATCTATTAGATTTGGTTAGATTTCTTGTTAACTTTAACTATTTAAAACTAATCACAGACAATGGATTATCATAAAACATTAAATAAAAAAATAAAATAAAAAGAATTGAAGGATTACTCGTTGTAGGTGTTGGTCGGATCTAAATCAGTATAAAAGAACAACATGCTTTAATTTGTTGTTCAAGGTGATAAATTAGTAGTTTGTTATAATTTGTTGGGATTTTCATAGTGATTAAGGTTGGTGATAAAAGTAGGCTATTAGAACTCGTTGACAAAGGTTTCTCATAAAGTCAGTAATTAAGGTTTCATTAAACCTTGGGCTTAAAATGGGCTTTAGATTGGGCTTTACTATTATTCTTAAGTTGCTGAAAACATGCCATTAACCTAAATTTGTATAGATTTATAATTAATATTTTTTATATTTAGTATGGTTTTTATATAAGAAGTAAGGATTTTAAATAGAAGAAGAATTTAGTAGGAAAAAGAGATTTAGAATTAAGTACTAAAGGGTTTTAAGGTTTCTATAAATCTCTGTTGACATTGAAGGTGAATTTTCTTTTTAATTTGGGCTCTCACAAAATTTAAGCAAATCTCTAGAAAAGTGTCATGTGGCACTTGATGTCTACAACTGGACTTTAATTGGGCTTAAGTTCTATTCTCAAGTTGTTAAAAACACGCCACGTGACACTTGTTAGGCTCCACTATTATATAGTATATAGATATAGATTTACTTGTTGGACTGATCAGATAATGGGCTGGATAGAACAAAAAAATGTAAAATTAGCGAGCTTACGAACAGGCCAGAGCCCGGTCGTACGAACAGGCTAGAGCCCGATTAAAGTATCCAGTTGAAGTCGAAACCCAAATAATCATCCTTCAAACCCTCGTCATCACATCTTCTATCGCCTTCTACGTTTCTTCGTTCTTCGTTCTCTGTTCTCACAAAACTATAATAATATATAAAAACTAAAACCAAACTCAATAAACACTTTCATCCAACACATATACCGAAAGCCATCACTTTCAGATCGATCAATCAATCATTCTGTAATTTATACCACTTCTCTCTTCACAATCCTTCCTTCAAGTTTCAGATCAAGTAAGATTTATCACACTTTTTAATTTGAATTTAATCATAATTAGGTTTTTTTTTTTTTTTTTATAAGATTTGGTTTCATTGACAGAATCAATTGGATTTTGTTTATAGATCATTCTACTCATTATTGAATTTTTGTTTTTTTCTTATTATTATTAGGTCGGATTAGGGTTTGCTGTTGGTAATAGTGGTGGTAGTGTTTGATTTAATAAATATAAGAAAGAAGAAAGTATAGAGAGTGTTATAGATGGGGCGAAAGAAGCCTTCTAATAACGCAGTAGAGGAAAATCCTGTTGCTGGTGGAGGGGGGAAATCAAAGAAGAAAAATCGTGGAAATATTGATGATGATGAATATACGATTGACACAATGGAGGAGAATCAATCTCAGAAGAGCCAAGAAGAGGAAGTAGTGGCGGTTGGGCCAGCAAAGGCGGGGAAGAAGAAGGGAAAGAAAAAAGCTAGTAAAGAGGAGGATGATGTTTCCGAGAATGCAGCTGAAGTTGATGAAGGGGTTGTTCCTGTTGTTAGTAATAATAACAAAAAGAAAGCTAAGCCGAAGAAAAGTAATGGGTTTTCTGTTTTTGATGCTGATGATGAAGATAATGATAATGATGATGTCCCTGCCATTGATTTTGGTACAAAAAAGAAACCGTCTAAGAAATCATCTTCGAAGAAAAGTGGTAGTTTGTTTGCGGCTCTAGACGAAGAGGATAATGATGATGCAGAGGATGATGATAATGATGATGTCCCTTCCTTTGATTTTGGTACGAAGAAGAAACCATCTAAGAAATCTTCTTCGAAGAATAGCAGTAGTTTGTTTGCTGCGCTAGACGAACAGGATAATGATAATGCAGAGGATGATGATGTCCCTTCCTTTGATTTTGGTGCGAAAAAGAAACCATTGAAGAAATCTTCTTCGAAGAAAAGTGGTAGTTTGTTTGCGGCCCTAGACGAACAGGATGATGATGATACAGAGGATGAAGATAAAGATGAGAAGGAAGAAGAAGAAGATGTCGAACCTGAGATTACTTTCTCTGGTAAAAAGAAACCTTCAAAATCTTCAACTAAGAGCAGTAGTCTTTTTTCTGCTGCTGCATCCCTTGATGCAGATGATGAAATGGATGCAAATAGTGTCGATGTTGAACAGGAAGGTGGAGATGTCCCAGACTTCACTTTTTCTGGTAAGAAGAAATCTTCAAAATCCAAGAAAAAGAATAACCAGTCCCTGGCCTCAGATGAAGTTAGCAATGTAAATGCACTTGGTGAAAGCAATCTGAAGGATGATAAGGTTAATAATCAGGAAGTTGAAGTTGTAGAAACCTCTAAGAATAAGAAGAAGAAAAGGAAGAGTGGACGGACTGCCCAAGAGGAAGATGATCTTGACAAAATTCTTGCTGAGCTTGGTGAAGCCCCCCCTATTGCTAAAGCCACTCCCCCTCAACCACAAGTAGAGAATGCTCAAGTGCAGACTGACTCACTTGACGCAACTGAAATTGCAGAGGAAAAGACGGAAGCTGAGACCGAAACTGCGGAATCTGCAGCTGCAAAGAAGAAGAAAAAGAAAAAGGAGAAGGAGAAAGAGAAGAAAGCAGCTGCCGCTTCAGCTGTTGCAGCTGTTGAGGTAAAGGAAGAAAAACAGGAGACGAAGAGTAAAGTTGCTGACAATAAGAAGATCCCAAAGCATGTCAGAGAAATGCAGGAGGCTTTGGCAAGGCGTAAAGAAGCTGAAGAGAGGCAGAAGAAAGAAGAAGAAGAGAGATTGAGGAGGGAAGAAGAGGAGCGCCAGCGATTAGAGGAGGCTGAGAGGCAGGCAGAGGAAGCCAAGCGCAGGAAAAAGGAGAGAGAAAAGGAGAAGATGTTAAAGAAAAAACAAGAAGGCAAGCTATTAACTGGAAAGCAGAAGGAAGAAGCCCGTCGGTTAGAGGCAATGCGAAATCAGTTTCTTGCAAGTGGTGCGCTTCCCACGAATGAAACTGGTGCTACCACAACAAAGCGACCCAAGTACCAAACAAGAAAGCCTAAGCCAGTCACAGGACAAGCAAATAGTGTGCAACCTGTAAAATCCGAGGATACATTAGAGGCAAAGGAAATTAAGCAGGAGGTTGTTGCCACAGAAGATGTGGTGCAAGTTGAGAAGGTTGAAGAAATAGTCTCAGTGGCAAGGGATGCCGAGCAGAAAGAAGAAGTTGAGCATGTAGTACAAGAGGATGGCGGTGAAGAAGATGAGGATGATGACGAATGGGATGCTAAGAGTTGGGACGACGCCACTTTGAACTTAGTTGTTAAGAGTCCATTTGACGAGGAAGAGGTTGAGGAGGAGACCGAAGGTGTGGCAGTTCCTGTTGCAAAGAAGGCGGCCAAGCCTAATACCAAACCAGCTCCTGAAACTGCAGGAGCACTTCCTGCAGAAGCCAAACCCTCGGTTGCTGCTAGGAAAGAATCTATTCCTGAAACTTTGAAAACTCAAGATGATGAAATTAAAGAGGATCGACCAAACTCTGATGCCACAGACAAGAAGAGAAGAAAGGAAGCTGCAGCAAAACGAGATGCACGGACAGAAGAGGCTAACTTAAAACGAAGTGCTGATAACCTGCGATCTCCAATTTGTTGCATTATGGGCCATGTTGACACAGGAAAAACTAAGCTTCTAGATTGCATCCGACGCACTAATGTTCAGGAGGGTGAAGCAGGAGGTATTACTCAGCAGATTGGTGCTACCTATTTCCCTGCTGAGAATATAAGGGAGAGAACCAGGGAGCTAAAAGAAGATGCGACACTGCGGGTCCCTGGCCTCTTAGTCATTGATACTCCAGGCCATGAATCTTTTGCCAATTTAAGGTCACGAGGTTCAGGTTTATGTGATATTGCTATTTTGGTTGTTGATATTATGCATGGCTTGGAACCACAGACAATTGAATCACTCAATCTCTTGAAAATGCGGAACACGGAATTCATAATTGCGTTGAATAAGGTGGGTATTTCTGTTTAAATGCAGTTTGTATCACATACTGTATATGAACTATTACCGAGCATATTAAAAGAAGTGCAACTGCTAGGAATTTTTTTGGTTCCGAGAGTCTAATCTCTGTCTTTTTAAATTTTCATCTGCAAAGGTGGATAGATTGTATGGATGGAAGACTTGCCCTAATGGACCTATAGTGAAGACTATGAAGCAGCAAAGCAATGATGTACAGAATGAGTTCAGGATGAGGGTTAGAGATGTAAGTGTCCTATTTTTTTTTATTTGTGGATTGATTGATTCATTTATTTGTTTAGTTGGTTAAAATGGCATCTTTCATTTTTACAGATAATTAACCAGTTCCAGATGGAGGGTCTGAATACTGAGTTGTACTACAAAAATAAAGAAATGGGTGAAACTTATAGTATTGTTCCTACTAGTGCAATTAGGTACGTGTCATGAACCTAAAGCCAAAACTAGTGGCTAGATGTAGTAGCTCACTAAGCCTTTCCGGTGCAACATTAGCTAATAACTTGTGTTGATTTTTTTTTGTGTGTGCTACATTTAATAGTGGTGAAGGCGTTCCAGATCTCTTGCTATTATTGGTACAGTGGACGCAAAAAACTATGGTGGAAAAACTTATGTTTAGCCCTATCGTGCAGGTGAGTCTTTTACTATATGTTACTTGTATGTGTATCAAGATGGTGAGACCTTTCTAATTTATTTTGTATTTGCAACTGTTCGTCAGTGCACAGTGTTGGAAGTCAAGGTTATTGAAGGTCTTGGGACAACCATTGATGTTGTATTAGTAAATGGTGTGCTTCACGAGTCAGATCAAATAGTTGTTTGTGGCATGCAGGTAAGCCCCTTTTGTTGCTTGTGTTTGTAAGTTGTGAATATGTGATCTATAATTCTATATTATGATTACTACTTTCAAAAGAAATATATGATGATTGGCAAAGCATCTTACTTAATTTTTTCTTTTCCATTTTAGGGACCTATTGTCACCACTATACGTGCTTTATTAACACCTCATCCAATGAAGGAGCTCCGAATAAAGGTGAGAGTCATCTAACCATATGATCAAGTAATTGGATTTTGGTAGCATATTTTGAATGGGTCTGACAATTATAATGATAAATAAAAAGAGCAGCCCATAAGACATGTAATAAGTAGTTATGAAATCCATGGTTCTCTCTTATCAATTAACTTTTTTATTTGCCAGTCTATTAGCTTTTTTTTTATTCCGTTTAAAAAAGAGCAGCCCATAAGTCATATTTTTAAATGGGTTGTAAAAATATGAATTATTTGGGAACTGATTGATTTTTCTTAGTCACGACACCTTCAAGGCTTCAACCTGGTTGGGTTGAAAAGAAAGTAAAACAGACTACCACCTTGAATTATAGGTGTGCAGTAAGTACTTAGGTTTAGATTTGCTGACCTTTTTGAATTGATAATCCACAAGGTCAGCAACAAGGAATTTGTGGAAGAGACGACTGTATGCTTTTACTCTATAATGTATGTTAACCCTGGTCCCTGGGTCACATCTCTCTACAAGACAACTTGGATTTGATATAGGATCACAAGCAAGGAGATGTATGGGGTAATGGTGACTAACTACTAGGGTGAGAGTGCTAATTTTAGATAAAACTTCCGATGAATATCTGGAAAGGTGTTCTCCATATGTATAGATGGTCAACATTATTCATACTAGGACATAAGTGCAATCCGGTATGTTTTGGGAATGCAAGTCTATATGGCCCCATTTATTGAAGTTGGGTCATACTAACACCTTAAAGCGAGCCTTACAATTTGGTAAGTTGGTAACTAGAGCTAAATTGCTGTTTTTTGGTTTCTCATCTAATTCCTACAGTTAGAGGGTATTTTCCTTTATGGCCTTCTGGTCTGTTTCGATTGTGCCGTTGCACCCGAGTAATTTGATTTTGATCTTTAGTGTACCTGGTTTTATGATGTGAAGTGAATCACAGTTAGTGATATAAACATTCCTTTTGGCCGACACAAAAGTTATAAATGTGGCGGGTTTCCTGGTGGAGTCATGGTCTGGTCATATTAGGTTTTTAATATGTTTTTGTTTTACTTTGTAAGCTTCCAGTATGTCATACCGATCTCAAATATTTTGTCTGAGTTACAAAACCTCGTCATTTATAGGTTGCTTCATGTATATACATGTATTTCAGTGAGCCTATTTTGTTGTATCTCTCTACCATAGCTACTTCCAGTATGAATTGCACTTTCGAAACATGATACGAGTGATTTGAACTGGAGATTGTTACTTAGTCTTGACATTATCTCGAATGCATCCTTTAGTCCTGCTAAAATTTATACACACTGTATGATGATTTGTGGTTTCCTACACCAGGGATCTTATGTGCATCATAAAGAAATTAAGGCTGCGCAGGGTATCAAGATCACAGGACAGGTTATACGCGACCTTCTTTTTAAATTTTACTCACTGCATATAAATTCTTCTTTATTTGAATAAATACATATCCAATCAATAATTGTATATTTAATTTATTTTTTGTTTCTTTTATTTAAATATATTTGGTTGCAGGGCCTCGAACATGCTATTCCTGGCACTGCTCTCTATGTGGTAGGGCCTGACGATGATCTGGATGATGCTAAGGAAGCAGCAATGGAAGACATGAATTCAGTCTTGAGCAGGATTGACAAAAGTGGGGAAGGTGTCTGTGTGCAGGCGTCTACCCTTGGGTCATTGGAAGCCTTGTTGGAGTTCTTGAAGAGCCCGGCAGTTAACATCCCTGTTAGTGGTATAAGCATAGGCCCTGTGCACAAGAAGGATGTAATGAAGGCTAGTGTTATGCTTGAGAGGAAAAAGGAATATGCCACCATTTTGGCATTTGATGTTAAAGTGACACCAGAAGCCCGCGAGCTTGCAGAGGAAACTGGTGTGAAAATATTTATTGCTGATATCATTTATCACTTATTTGATCAGTTCAAGGCTTACATTGACAATATTAAGGAAGAGAGAAAGAAGGAAGCTGCCGATGAAGCAGTCTTTCCATGTGTTCTCAGGATGGTCCCAAATTGTGTTTTCAACAAGAAGGACCCGATTGTTGTGGGGGTTGATGTTCTTGAAGGCATTGTTAAGGTACTCTCTCTCTCTCTCCTGAAAAAGTCATCCTTGTATTGTTTTGAACTGTGAACTAACAAACAGCAGGGATTGCACAATTTTTGTGTGCTGTATATAGTCAAATTATCATTGTCGACTTGTGTGACTTGCAAATATAACACGGGGGGTTGGGGTCACCCAAAACAAACACTAACACGTATATTCATTAACTACTCAATTCAATCAGAAAATGAAGCACATTTTTGCATCCAGATTTTTAGTTTCTTTATTTTTATGGGGCATCGTTTTATGAATGGAACTTTAACAAAAATAACATAGAACTGCCATTGGAAGTGAATTTGTTCAATGTGGTCCTTTTAGAATGATTCTTATCTCCCATCAAACCAGTTTGCCTATTGTGAAATTTCAACAATTCTTAGGAAACACATAATTTGTCTTGGCAAAGACCTTTACCTTTGTTGATGATCATTGGATCGTAGTTTTCTTAATATTGAACTGCAGGATTGTGATCCTATTTCTGATGTAATATTTCTAACTTGTCTGTTTTCCTTTTTGCATTTGGCCTACTTTTGGGTTGTTACATATTTGATTTGATATCTGACTGCAAATTTGCTATGGGCTGATTTTTCTTTCACATAATGATTAAATTTCTTCATAATTAATTCTGTAAATGCCAAGTACTTTGTGTAACATATCTGTGTTGGCAACACAAGGGGTGCTATGCTGTTGTTTATGTCACTTTTACTCATAATTGTGCTGATTTGTGTACAATCAAGCCTTTTCTTATGTTTTCACTGCGTTGAGTTCAGGTTGGCACTCCAATTTGTATTCCCTCAAGGGATTATATTGACATTGGACGCATTGTATCTATTGAAAATAACAAGAAGGAGGTTGATATGGCCAAAAAAGGGCAGACGGTGGCCGTAAAGGTGAGAATTAATCCATTAATTGACTACTTGCTACAAATTTTATAAGAATTTTTAGACAGTAGGAGTTGGTTATTTTGCTCACATGTGCCATTGCTTGTGATTTGCAGATAGCTGGCACCAACCCTGAGGAGCAGCAAAAGTCGTTCGGAAGGCATTTTGAAATAGAAGATGAGCTTGTTAGCCACATTACCAGGAATTCTATAGATGTACTTAAAGCGAATTATCGGGTAATGCCATTAGTGTTAGATCTGCTTACACCTTGATGGTTATGGACAATGGGTGGTTGATCTAATATATTTTCTTTTTGTCTTTGCTGTGTTATTTTTGCAGGAAGATTTGTCTATTGACAACTGGAAATTGGTTGTGAAGTTGAAGAATCTCTTTAAGATACAGTAAGTTCTCAATGGGAATGCTCTCCTTGTCTCACTCATTGGACTAGCACCCTTTAACTCCAAACAATGTAGTCATGTTGAAGAGTTTGTATCTTGAGAAAGGCTTTGCTTTGAACATGATATTTGTCGGGGAAAAAAAACACTGAGCAATGGTGTGAGTCTTTTTTCATTCTCATTTGACTGTAGCAAAAAAAAAAAAAAAAAATTGGTTTCATGGTTGGAGGGGGGAGGATTTGAGGCATTTGGGCTTTGTGAACATGTATAGCTGAGAAACAGTGTCATTATCATCTTGAAAAGAGTTGGTAAAGCAATTTTGGAATACACTATAGATAATTCTTTTTATAGATGTAAAATGAGGATGTTTACAACGTTATAGTTGAACACTGAACTTGTAAGCTATAGGATCAAAGAATCTCCGTTGCTAGGGAATTACATTCAAAGGAGGTTTTAAACCATAGAATTTACTAATTTCCATGAATCCTTCTGATTTTATAGTGGTGGTGGTAAAAATGGGTGAAATCAAATGTGAAATACCTTATACTTTTGTGTAGCTGTTGACCTGGTCTTACTTGGATGTTGGAATGAAGCATTTATTTCTTGGAATGAAGCATCTATTCATGGAGCAGGACAAGAACATGTATGGGACCAAAAAACAAATTAGCTATAGTTTCTTGCATGGCAACCCATTCGTATCTTTAACCCTACGTGCTGAAGTCCACCACTCCACCCCAAGAAAGCACTGGGATGAGGGGTCTCCTCTCATCCATGTACCATTCACGTGTACCCTCACATACTTTGAATTTGCAACACTTGAATAACTAAATCCAAAATCCAACTGTTGATGAGTAGTCAATTTCTACATTTCAATTGCTGCTGAACACTCAAGAGATGTGATGGGGCAAAAGTCTCCCGATCATAAATAGCTGCTTCTTCTCCCTTCAGTCTAAGAACCTTTATTAGCAATTGGTGAATTTGTCTATAATGGACTTTTCGACCAATAAGAAATGGTCGTTGGCTTTAAGCAATATAGTGTGTATAGGTTTTTTACGTATCACTTTTATGAATTTGGTCGGCTTCACAAGTTCACAGTCACTTTTCTTGATCATGCATGCCTTGTTACTTACTACTATTTTTTTTTGTACGAAACAAGAACACCATCGCCGCCCTTCTACACCCATCATGCAATTACACTCTTTTTTCCTTCTTTCGTGATAACTCCATTCATGGTGGGGTTCTAATGCTGATATGTTTATTCAACAAATTTTGAAACCCAGCACTTGTAGGCACTTCAAGTAATTTAAGTGTGTTTAATTGTACTTAAGCTCCAAGAATTAAGCCTTTCAAAAGTGACACTTCATGAAAAATACTCTGGGAAACTTGTTGAGGGTTGGTGATATCTTTCCTCACGTGCACCATGTCCACATTTCGATGATGTTTATTATTACTGGTACTGCATACTCTCCTCATCAAGTAAACTGTGAACTGAACTCCCATGAACTTGGTTTAAGTAGCTTGAAATTTTGAATGGTTATTGTGTATGTATATACATATCGAATTACCGCAAACTTATTTTCATCGAGCTCACCCGAGCTCAAGTCTATTTCTAACGACTTGGCTGATCCGACATGTAGTACAAGTCATAGTCCAATTTTGCCCAACTCGATGATTCATGAGTTCCCGTGGCGCTTACGTGGCAATGCATATTAATGCCAACAATTACAAAATCAAGATCAAATATTCTCCTTTATTATTTGCCCGTTATTTTCCGTTACAACATCAATGTGATTTATATCACATGTGCTTAATTGTAAATTCCCTACCTATATAAAACGACATCTTTCATGTAAAATGGACAAGCTCTCAAGCTCTCTCAATCCTCTCATCTCTACTCATTTTATATCAATAATAAAACAATCATCTATCCCGTGGACATAGGCACTATTGTCGAACCACGTAAAATCATGTGGACGTAGGCATCACAACTTGTTATTTTTTATGTAATGTATTTACATTGGCGCCGACTGTTTGTGATCGAACAAAAAGTTACATATTCTTCATCAACAATTCAACATGATTAGATTTTTAACTCAAAATACAAGAATTGTCAATTGAGGGCTTTAAGCCTTGAAGCATTTTCGACTACTGTATGTTGGGGAAAGCAAGATAAGTAATTGATCTCTATGATATTTGTTTCTATTTTCTCATGAACCAAGCTACCAAAAAACTACCTTCATACCTACATGGTTATTATACGTACATTAAGTTATATATCATAATATATTTTCATAAATCATTTATGTGGTTATATTAATATTCTCTTATTCAGGACACATAAGAATCACATGTCAATTGTCTTCAATACTTACATATGCAAAAAAATTTATGTGTAGCCTACTTGTATGTGGGTGTGTACATCCAATCATAAGATGCCACGTGTCTATAAAGTGGTTGGGTAACCGATCAAACCTACTAGGGTTAACTAAACCCATACATAGGTTATATTATTATTGCCACATGGCGTTTTGTGATTGGGTGTACACACCCACACACAAGTAGGCTACACATATAAAATTCTCTATTTACATATGAGTTACATTCTCATTATAGTGATTCTCTTTATCAAATATATTATATTCTCATTATAGTGATTTTATTTATAAATATGTGGCCATAACTCACAATTAATTTTGTTAAATATTTTGTTGTCAACATTAAACACCTTTCTTTTATTACGTTGACTATTATTAGATTCCCATGTATGCCAATTGATGCCTCATTCATAGATCAATGTTATTGTGTTCATGATTGGTCCACTCATATACCTCCATGTTATGTATTCTTACTAATACATGTTATCATTCTCTCTTAATCGTACAAATCATACATGATTTAACAAGTGATATGTGAACATTTGACATAAAAATGTGCCGACTCGCATTTTATTTTACCGATTTTATCATTTGCATACATTAATTTTAAATATATTATATATCTATTGATTCATATGATTTTGATTACTTCATATAAGATTGGGACCTAACTTAAATCCCCCCAATACTAATTATTTATTCAAGTTTCAGAAAATGTTAAGCTTGAGGATGATGAATTTGACTATTGATTTTCATCCCTTACCATATGAGCCCATTTTTCTAAATACTTCATATCAACCTTGTGTTTTTCATTCAAACCAAACCTCAAAGCTTTTCAAAGGAATTTGGAATAAATGTTAGATCTTTCATGTGCATAGAAATATCAGATCAAATGAACTCATAAGACCTCAACGACACTATCCAATGTCAATATTGTCATCATGACACGACATTCAGATTCAATTCAAAAGCAAACGCTCACAGAAGCAAACGCTTACAAAATCACGGTTTGGTTGAGATTTCAAATGCATATGAATTTTTTTAACTAGAATTCCAGATCATTTTCCACAATGTCAATCATTCTCAAAACCCATTTTCTACTTCTTATCAAGCTGACCAAATTCGGTCGAGCTCACCCGAGCTTGATAAGTATATACATACACTCATTTTCCACAATGCCAATGAAATGAATGTATGTATATACATATCGAATTACATCGATGTCAAACTTATTTTCATCGAGCTCACCCGAGCTCAAGTCTATTTCCAACGACTTGGCTGGCCCGACATGCAGTACAAGTCATAATCCAACTTGGCCCAACTCGATGACTTATGAGCTCGTGTGGCGCTTACGTGGCAATGCATGTTAATGCCAACAATTATAAGATCAAGATCAAATATTCTCCTTTATTATTTATCTGTTATTTGTCCGTTATTTTTCGTTACAACATCAATGTGATTTATATCACATGTGCTCAATTTTAAATTCCCTATCTATATAAAGGGACATCATCTTTCATGTAAAATGGACAAGCTCTCAAGCTCTCTCCAGTCTCCATCCTCTCATCTCTACTCATTTCATATCAATAATAAAACAATCATTTCTCCTGTGGACGTAGGCACCATTGCCAACCATGTAAAATCAGGTGTCTACGTATTTTTTTAATCTCCATCACAACTTGTTATTTTTTATGTAATGTATTTACAATTATATTTAGAAATTAGAATCCAACACATGAAATGAATGTCACCAAAAACACACACAAAAAAAAAATGATTTATTTGGAGTTTTGGACCACGAAAGAATGACTGCAAAGTGCAAACTAAGCCTCTTAACAGCCGCTCTAGTAGCTTAGCTAGTGGGCTTGACTGATGCATTTCATTCCATGTTAGGTTCCCGAATCCCTGTCCATGTTTTCATGGCCTTAGGGCATCTCTAATGGTTCGGCAAATTTGGTGGTCCACGTATACAGATTTGATGAAAGTTTTGATTCAAAAATATGCTCCTTCTAATGGTTCGACAAATTAAAGCGGCTAATGGATGACCACTTCACTAAAGAGACTAAAGCGGGTCTATGGACACCGCTTGAATGTAATGAGGCGGGCCTTAGAGTGCCACTTCACCCAATGGTTAAGTGAGGCGGGTAACAATGTGCCACTTAAACCACCGTTTTGTTTAAAGCGGGCATCCAAGAGCCACTTTAGTGAGGCGGGTAATAAAGTGCCGCTTTAAGTGGATGTCCAAGTGCCACTTAGTTAAAAAAAAAAAAAAAAAGTGCCACTTAGTTAAAGCGGCCTTTCAAGTGCCACTTGAAACGGCACTTCATTAGCCGCTTTAAGTGAAGCGGTCTTCTCTTGCCCGCCTCACCCCAGTATCAAACCTGAAGTTTTTCATCAAAATTTCACCAAATTTGATGAACTTTTGATGATTTTTGGTAAAATATCAAATTTGAAAAACTTTTGATGCTCCATTAAATGGAGTTTTTTTCACTTTTTCATCAAATTTGAATTTGATGATAGATTTGATGAACCATTAGAGATGCCCTTACTCCTCATCTCCATTAACTCTATATCATTCAACTACTACCTACACCATCACACAACCAAATGTTGACATGCAAACTGCAAAGGCTTTGGCAACCAGTCAACCACTGTAGGCTGTAGCAACTCAAATTTTGTCCTCGAGCCTTCAGACCCACTGAACAAAAAGCATGGATATATATGCACAAACAGCCAAAATTGATAGTTTGTACTGTACAAAGGAGCAGCAGTTTCAAATTTTTTGTTTGAAAAACTCCAAAGATTGAATACATAATAAGACCAGGTCCATGGAATACTAAGAAGTCAATATAGTTAATTCATCACTAAAATCTGATTTTGGTTGTGTGGACTGTGGACCACCAAAACACATCACGAGACAAACTAAATTAGTGAGTGATGACGAGCTCATGTGTGACATCAATCTGTATGAATGAATGACACACCCAATAAGTAAAAAAAAAATTTATACATTTTCAACTGCATGAATGAATGATCCCATTAACCACTATATAAGAATAAGACAAAAAATAAGAATAGTTTTGTTTACATGGCATTCTATTAGGTCCACTAAGCAAAGTACTTGTGTGCTCCACCTGGAGTACAGGATATGTATTGTTATAAATCAAAAGACATCAAACTAGATATACTACCACTATTCCAAGTACTACTACTAACCAGTTCGAGTCCGACTTTGTTCCGCACAACAAGATTCGTGTGTAACATAACCTCAAACCTCATTGGTCCAAATTTTAATTTTGTTTTATTTAATTAAAAATGATGTGTCATCGTATAAAATTTGGACCAATGAGGTTAAAATTTGGACCAATGAGGTTTGAGGTTATGTTCCACACGAATCTTGTCGTGTGGAACAAAGTCGGACTCAACCAGTTCTCTCTTTTTCCAATGGAAAGAAGAAAGAAGCTGAACTAAACTAAATCAAAGTACAGATTACAGAGATATAGTAAGATCAGAAAGAGAGTGAAGAAAGTGGGTTTTGTTTTGATTTAAGAGAACAACTAGCTTTCAATACATCACACACAAAATCCAAAAACCTAATCCAAAGTGATGCCAAAGTTGAAAATCTGAAAAAAAAAAAAAAAAAGATAAAGTAAAAAAGTGAAATCACATTCAAAGTTTCAAAACTACGAAAACAACACCCTATATATCCATCCATCCAACCATCTCTATACCTAGCGTGTCTTCTACTTCTCCCTCCTCACTGTACACAAACACATTAGTACAACTCAGTCTTCACTGGTTTTACTGAAAAATCTGCCAAATACATCACATGCCTGCCTCTCTCTCTCTCTCTCTCTCTCTCTCTCTCTCTCTCTCTCTCATTATCATCTTTTTCTTTCTGATCATCTCCACTTGTCAAAGAGCACTCTTTGCAGAGATTGTTGATATCGATTCCCCACTCCACTATCTTCTGTTTTCATTACAGAGCTGCAAATGTGCAGTATAGCAGAAGTAGTAGCAGAGAAGTCAGTCTCAATCTTCAACGCTACCCCATTCACCCCCACATCATCTAGACATAAATCTCACATACAGCTAATAATAAATACACCAACAAGATAAAAGAGGAAAAAAACAAAAAACAAAAATTCCCAATTCAAACTACTATTCAACAAGTAAAATTTTACCAAACTAATTAACATTACTACCCAAAGTTTCTTTAACAACATTACCAAACAAAAAAAGCAAAAAACTACTTTAATTAGCTATATTATCTAGATTCTAGACTACTAGACAACAAGATTCTAGAAGTGTTGTGAAGGTGGTGGTGGTCTAGCAGTGGGTGTCCAAATAACATCATTAGGAAGGTGGCTGCAATTATAAATAGTCATGGCACTAGGGTCTGTTGCACCAGAATGACTCTCTACACCACCACCACCACCACCACCACCACCAGACATTGGTGTTCCAACTTGAGCTTCACTGGTATTGGGAACTTCTTCATCTTCAACAGGCAAACGATGATAAGTAGGACTAGTAAAAGTAGTAGCAACAATGAACACATTAGAAGAAGCAATAAGGGCACCCACAACAGACCCACCAAAGATTTGACCTTGTGGACCAGCTAAAGATATTGTTGCAGTACAACCACCATTACCAACACCACCAACACCACCGTTAGATGAAGATGATGGATATAATGAAGATGGTGGAAGACAAGTTGCTGAGATTGAAAGAATATCAAAACGACCGTGAAATGTAACGGTAGCACCTGGTGTAGGTTGACGGAGTGAAACGTTAAGTACAGAACCAGAAGCAGTTAGAACACATAAACCAACGTTACGTTGACGAGAAAACCGAGCGATAGAATCGATAATATCAAGACCAGAAGAGATTTCGAGAATGTGTGGACGCATTGCACACTCTGTGTCACGTGTTATGATTATAGGTGGTTTTGGTTTATTTTTAGAGCCAGGTGGACGTCCTCTCGGTCTTCGAGACACTTCTATCGATGCTCCATCACCACCACTATATCCACCACCACCACCACCACCTTCAATTGTTTTGATTTTCTTGACAAATGAACCAACCCTACTACTACCACCACCACCACCACCACTTGTTACTACTATTCCACCAACTTCAGATCCTCCTGTTCCAGGAATAGTTGCGCCGCCGCTACTTGGACTCTGGTCATCTTCAGAAGTATTGTTATTGTTGTTGTTGTTGTTGTGACATTCTTGTTGAGTGAGTTGTTGAGAGAGTTGATGTTGGAAAGAATGAGTTTGAGGATGATGGTTAAGAAGAGGAGAATGATGAGAGTGAAGTTTTGAAAACATAGTGTTGTTATTATTGGTGTTGGTGGGTTTAAGTTTAACTTCTTCAAAGAGATGGTCACTACCTTTCATTTCTGTCTGGGTATAGAATAATATTGATTTATTGGGTAATTATTATTATTATTTTTAACTCAACAGAAGAAACAGGATATACATATAGAGGGGAAGGAAGGAGAATCTGATTGTTTGGTTTTGTTTGAGAAGAAATGAATAAATAAAGAAAGAAAGGAAAGAAGAAGAAGGAGAAGAGTATATAAGAGAGAGGAAAGAGAAAGGCTTTTGACTAGCGTGGGAGAAAGTAGACTCTCAGACAAGAGAGAGAGAGAAAGAGCTTGGAAACCAAAGTTAACTATACAGTAGTAAATGAGGCAGGCGGTCTGGTCTGATCTCTGGATTATACAACTTGCTTGCATGAAGATATGTGTGTGTGGGGGTGGGGGGGGGGGGGGTGGGGACCACTTGGGGACTATATGGATAGTTTCTCTTTATCCCATCATTTTTATTCACACCTACCATTTCTTAAGTTCAGACCCCTAAGGAAAATAGTTAGTTTAGTCCTACCAATTGTGCTAAAAACTTTATTTAAACGTATTAGCCCAATATCACTCTTTGAAAGGAACTTTTTTGCCGCCACAGCAAGGTTGTGTTTTACATTTTTCAAAAATTTTAAAACATGTTGTTTGTTAAAGAAGAGACTTCTCACCGTCCTAATTGGTGTTTTATGATGATGAGTTTGAAATTGGAGGAAACAGATGATTAATTGATATGTAATTATCACCTTGATTATTGTGTGTTTTTTGAGTACATAGTTTGGCTTTGTCTTTGTCTTTGTCTCGTCACTTTCTCATATCTCACACTCATCAAATCTTAATCAATAATATTATATACTGTATTTGCTTGCCTGTGAGACTGACTTCAATCAAACAAAAGATACAACTGTATCATAGCGCCTACATCCTTTGACAATCTTACTATTTCATCATTAGAGATTTAGATGATCTCGTGCTTCTTTAGTTAATTAGCTTTACCTGCAGGATTATACATGGATGGTTGTTTGACTAGAAAGCTATATACAGTATTACATACGTACCAAGTTACCAACAAGCTTTATTCTACAGCCAACCCTATAGTGATCAGTGAGTAGGATTACAGAAGCCTACTTGCATTGGCTACTTATGAGACCTGATGTGTGTGTATCATACATAGCATCTGTTGTGTTGCTTGCCTAGCTAGTAGCTACTTGCCTCTTGATTTGTACGTCATAGTTTGATTCTCTGCTCTGAGGACTTTGATGTTTTGTTGTTTCTTTGTTCAAAATTTACTTTACCATGCTTTTTAAATGTTGAAATCAAATAAAGTTGTCCTTGGTTGGTTGTGTAGTTTATCATAGAATGCTCATCCCATTCGATTTTTTGAATTTATTTGTGAACCATTTTTATTCCAAATTTTCTTGCTAGTTCAAATTTTTGATATTGATACTTGATAGTGTCCATCTTTGTGTGTTAACCCCTAAACACAATTTTTAGATAATTGGATATCCTCATATTTATTCAGACCTCTGGTAATCAAACAGAGCTGATTTTATGATTTTTGCCCCATCAATTTTGCAGACAAGTGTTGACAGCACACTTTCTGAACCCAAACAAATTTTCAAAGAGCTCAATTCCACAACCACCTCATTCACCTACACCTTATTCAAACATTGTATGCCTTTAGAAGCCAAGACCAATTTTTCTATTCTAAAATCGGTGCTGGCCAAACTAAATTTGACTGTTAGACACAAAGGAATATAGGGATAGTGAACAATGTGTTGAATTTCGCAAAATCATTGCTGATTTTTCTTTTTTCATTTAAACCAGCATAGTACAATAAATACATCCTATATCTTATTTTCTGCCCAACTCAAACCTTCTACTAAAATGTCTGAGCTGTTCTTTCCCATATAGGTCTTCTTAACGATACACCAGATTTCATATATGAAGGGTTACCCCAGCCTAAGTGATCTAAGTTAGTCTCACTACTACTATTACTACCGCTATTGTTACTATTCCGATCTGCCAGTTTTCTACAGTTCTGAGATGTGTCAGAGTACAAAAATGGAGGCATTTCCACCTCTTGCAAACCCTTACCATCCGGATGTGGCCTTGTTGAAAATTTATCAGCATTCATCACCGGCATTGATGGATACCCATTTGTTTCATAGGAACTCAAATCATTTCGATGAGCAAATGTTGAGGGTGATCTTATAAACGGAGAGGAACAGGAAACATCGTCTGAACCCCTCCAAGGGCTATTCCAACCAAATCGTGATTCACCAAATATATAATCAGACAAATCATCTGTGCTGGTTGAGTCTCTGGTGCTTTCAGTACTGCACGAACCTTCGTCCGAACAGCTGAAGAGGGAAGAGCTATCACTTGATGAGTCTAAAACAGGAACCCGGTTTATCTGATGAATTCTTCTATTGAATTGTCCTAAAGATTCAATGCTCGAAAGGCCATCCAAAGTCATCTGACAAGGGTAAGTCTCTGGCCTCCTATGCGCAGTGGATGTGGCAGTGCCAGCTCTTAGAGCTGCAGCGCTGAATTTTTCTCTCGCATTTGTATCCCTTTTACAGTTGCTAGGAGCTTCCGAAGATCTATCTCGTTTCATTTTGAAACTGTTTGACATCATCACATTACGTATAAAACTTGGGGGCTGAGGCGAGCACCTAAGAAAGGAGACTGAATTTATACGCAGCAATCAGAAAAAAAAACTGGAACTAGGGTCAAGGCTGCAAGAGATGTTACCTTGAATAAAGGAGCATGTAAGCACCTTTGGATAAAACCCTCCCAAGCTCCACGGGTTTAACCTATAGATCCAAGACCACAACATTGGGGAAAAGATTAAATTCACACTAGTCTAAAGTTTATCAGCATTGTGGTAAACTAGCATCTCAACCCAAGCAATTACTGTAATAGAAACATTTGTAAGTAATGTAGGATATAATAACTACAGAGATCCTAAGGGAAATAATCATCTTCACAGATCTCTAATATACACTGCATGTGTGCCATGCAGGGCCACATACTGTAATCGCAGAACTTCCTAGCAATTATTTGATTCACAAGAGATGTAAAAAAAAAAAACATTGTCCAAGATAAGCATGTATCTAGCCTTATGGGGATATTAAATACAACATACCGTGCTGTCATCAATCTTGAACCATTTCCCCTGGAGATTCTTAACGTAGCACACATAGTGACCAGAAAATGCAGCATTCATGACGTCCACATGAACAACAACTCCATAAAGCTTGTATACTGGCGATTTATCACTCTTCCCACTCATATATGGAGCCAGATTCAGGATCTCTGGAAAACGAATCGACTTATTGAGCTTTCCGAATTTGCCAGACTGTAAAGCTCACACAAAAAGGAAACGTTCTATTCATAGATAAATGAGAGAAAATTTAAGTCACACAAAAAGGAAACGTTATATGGATAGATAAATGAGAGAAAATATAAGTTAATTCCAGTTAACCAATTACCTGAAATCGCTTAAATGCAATTGTGAGAACATTTGGAGCCTCCAACACTGTCATTTTCTTCTTGGCCTTCTCATAAGACTTGCACCTGATTAAAAGAAGAAAAGGGATTATGAAAGATGGCAACAAGGAGGATTGCGATAGAACTTACCATTCATCATACGAAACAGAAGCTAAAGTAAGCCTAAATGCAAAAAATAATCGATCAAAAGACCACATAGCACGTTGTTTTTATCGTCCCAGGTAGAATATCATAAGGATGGAAGGGCATTATATCTTACAAACACACACAAGACAAAATTTAAAAACAAAAAATTGTAATTTTGTATAATCCTGGAACCATAGTGTCATATTTTTTTATGTCTTGTCTGCTAATCAGATGCCTTCTACATCATAACCTCTAGAATTTGACATGCACACCATTAGTAGATTTTTTTTCTGAACTGTAAACAAATACAATGGCATTAAAAATATCTTAGTAAACATCTTTCTATTTTTGTTTTCTGACGTAAGCAAGCTGGGCCAAGGCAAAAATCCCCCACCCCACCTGTATGCACTACATCTGTGCGCATTGCCTGCTAGCTTCTTCATTATATTTCTTTAAAACAAATTTTTAGAAGGATAAGAGAGTACATATGTGAGGAAGCATAGGTCCAGAGCAAACCCAAGAACTTCTCAATAAAAAACGAATAAGAACTGGTGAAGCTTTCCATAAGCCATAAGATAAATTAGCAATGCGGACCAACCTGTTACACAGGTACTTGTTCTCTCCATCTAAAATTTCAGTAGCTGTATATTTTCCAAGTGCTTCTTCTAGGGTCCCAATATCCCCCTGAATCTCAACAGTAAGATCCATCATCCTCTCATGTCGCTCAGATTTCCCAAGGCACTTCATGCACTTTATCTGCAACACTCAGTTAATGAATTATACACGTTACCATTCAGGTAATAAAAATTAGAAAATAACCTTGTTAAGCAATAAAAAGAGGGTACCTTTGATCGTAGATAACCACCGAATATCAGGCCTACAAGTGTTGTTTCTTCTGCCAATGGGCTCAGAGCATATACTCCAGCTTCTTTTAGGCAAACAGATTGCATTGTATCAATGGCGTACCTGCCAAATTGACCTCAAATTATTACTTGTCATGTCTTCTATATGAACTATGTAAAATGCAGTTAATTTATTACAAAAGCCCTAAGTAACAAATCGTAAATAGAGTAACATAACCATACCTCTAATTTTTTATCTTCGAAAGGGGGAGGGGTAACCACTCAGTCGATACAGAAACAGTTTTACAGGCAAAAGAGAGAAAAGGTGAGAGAGGACCTCGCCTTAGTCGATAAAAGGAGACATATCCTAAGTGCCAACCAATGTATCCCAATTCAGGAGAAAAGAGGGCACTGCTTTGATGGTTTAGGAAAAGAATTTATGAGTGCGTCATTGAGCAGCAATTCTCAGTTGGTTGACATTGTCTCCAATCCATTAATTTGGCAAAGGACAACTAAAGCATCAGTTTGCACTTCCTCCAGTGTGACATCTTGATCAACCTCAAAGGCTCAAACTCTACCCTTTCCTCCCTTTCCCTGTTAATTGATGCTTATTCCACCATCAATGTGACCGCTTCATCCAGTTGAGGAACTCCACCATGACCTCTGACACTTCCTTAACCTCCAATAAACCCTTTCATTGCAATCCTTTCAAGTTTTATGCTTCTTCGACCCCTTTTCCATCTCCAGAACCTAGAGCACCGGTCTGATTAGGTGTACCTTCATCATTACCCTTTCTTCTATTTCTAAACATCCACTACTCCTACTTTGACTTCAAACCCTTTCCAAACTCACTTTATTCCTAATACTACAAGCCAAAATTTGATGAACCAAAGCAAGTTAGAGAATGGTTGAAAGTAAAGGGTGTGGTGGAGAATTTATAAATCGAGGTGGTAACAACAGAGGTACACTCAACCAAAATGAACTGGAGATCCAGATTCAGGTAAAGGAAGGGATTGAAGTTCTAAAAGAAGTCAAGCTTCATCTACTTGATGAAACGGTCATGTGGACGAAGGTGGGAAGTGTCAATCAACCTTTTTTTTTTATTGTTAATATTATTTCCACTAAATCTCTTCCCTTTATGAAGGTGAGACTTGATCCCAAGACCATGGACCCAACCTCCCAAGTTTGACCAGTAGACTATTAGAAACCTAAGAATCAACCTAAAAGTGGGAGAAAGGGTAATGTTTGAATGGAACAATAAGTCAAGCCAGACGAGTGGCAGGAAGGTTATAATCTAGTAGTGGTCTGCTAGCTAAAAGCTCCATGGTTGAGCTCATAGAAATTTTACTCCTACTAACCATTCTCTACAAGAAAATTTTATGAGACGGTGAAAACATATGGATTGGTAAGTACTCAGTAGCTTATAAGCTGTTAGTTGCTCATAGGAATAAGAAACAAACACCGAGAAGTGAAAGTAGGAATGGGATTGATCATCATCATCAGTCCGGTCCTTCCTTCACGATGTCTTGTTCACTTTGTCTAATTCCCTCTCAATTGATCCTGTTACATAGATGTCAATGTAACCATCTAGGACCTCACCAATGTACCCGAAATTTAACTTAAATCATTTCCACGACATAAAAAAAACATCTGACAAATTCTAAACAAATTTTGTCTAGAAATAAAAAAATTTCCTACACTAACCAAGTCCAAGACTATAATTTTGGGGAAATTTTTTGGTTACAAGGGCCATGCTTATAATCTAGCCTAGGGACCCCAAATCTCCTTTGGTCAGCCCTGTTCATTGAAAAAGCAGGGTAACTTAACAGACATTGAACATCGCAGCCGATTCAAGTAGCATTGAGATGATGGGGGACTACTAATTTCTTTGAAATAATAATAATACAATAAAAAGGATAATGCATACATACAAACATTAAGAAAATGTTAAGAACCAGCTTGCCTTAAGAATTCATGGGCATCTTCTTCTTTACCATGACCAAGATGACTCCCAATGCTTTGAAGTTGGGAAAGTATTCCAATCGGAGAGAGTGGCGAATTTCCTTCACTTGCCTTCTGGATTAAAAATTCAAACTCACAGGTGAAGCACCACTCTTTCCTTGGACCTGAAAACAAAACAATAGAAGAAACAAAGTTATCCAACATATAGTGTAAAAGAGTCAAAGCTAACTATGAAGGAGATATAGAGGAGAAACATGCATGCTCTAGAATGTAGCCCTTGGAGAAGATAAGCAGTAAGAGGCTGAGTAAATGCCAAGCACTGGAGCACAGCATTGGCATAACAGCTGCACAAAGACATATAGATACATGTTAAAATTCCCACAAGAATATCGCGTTAAAAATATTATCTGACACCAGAAATGATCTAGATGTCATTAAATGAAGTAAGACAAGAGGACAATTGAGCAATAAGTAGAAAAGACGTCAACAGTCAAGGAAGTTCATGTTTTTTGGGTAAACGCCTAACAAGTCATATTAGTCTTAAGGAGATGGAAGAGCAGTTTAGAACACCAAATAGTTGAAGTCACAAACCTTATGACCATAAAGAATTAGAAATCATGTATTAAAAGGGTTTGGCACAAAGCTTGTCACAGAAGCAACCTTTGCCGGAGCTACATGAAGATGAACATTGTCTTTCCATTGCCATAATCTTAATCTCAAATCAATCATAATTAAACCAGACATAATTAATGACATGGCCCAAGCATCTCAAGAATATTAAAGCAAAATTACTCTAAACCCACAAAATCACCATCTATCTCATTTGGATCAAATAATAAGAGCTAGTAGTCCTCGATCATAAATGTATTACAAAGTTCTTATTATTATTATTATTATTATTTATTTTATTTTATTTTGTTGCATCAGTTTACTGACATTCTTTGACATGTAACATATAAATGCAAGTTATCAAATGGTTTCCATTCATGAGTATTGTGTGCAGACAGTCGGCACCAGTGTGAAAAAATTAAACCAGAAACAAAAGAAAGACCTAATTACAATGAATGAATAATAATTATACTAGTGCATCTCCATGATCAGGATGTAAACGTGTACTTTACCTGTTCCCGCAATTCATAAGTCCTGAAGGGCGCAATTCAATTTTCCCCCAGTTATATAGTTTGATAAATAGGTCATATGGAAAGAGCATCTGAAAAGACACAAAAGAGGAGGGATTTCTTCTAAGTAATAATAGAGAAAGAAAATTGATGGTCAAACATTACAAGACCCTGAAAAGAAAATCATTTAGCAAAAGTTGAACAAACCTTGTAATTGTTTCTTTCAGCAACTTCACTCAACCCAAATGGGTTGGTTTTGGATGGTTTCGGAACTTTAAACTGCTGGACAACTTTTCGGACAGATGTTCGCAATCCACCACTAGTGTTTGGTGAAGAACTTGCTAACTCGGGCAAACCAGTGGGCATGTTATGGAAATTATCAACCTTCGTTGACTTATCACTTGAAGTAGAACTCCGTCTGGTGCCAGAACTTGGATGACGGTCAGAAGCACTAGAAGATGAAGACCGTCTTCCCTTAGAATCTGGAAGCTGAGAACTATTGCTCTGAACATTATCCACATAATCTGATGACCTAGAGGGCTTGGCTGGAAAAATCTCAGTCGTACAATCGTTTCTCCCTATATTCTCTGGTGGAGTAACTATATCAGTAGGTCTTTTGTTACCAAAGCATTTTGGATATGCATCATCAAATTCAAGGATCTGAGGCTTGAAATTCGATGGAAACTGCGAAAAGGATCCAGGATTTGGTGAAATGCCATCAACAGTTTCGCTGAACTTAATAGCATCTTCGCCAACATCATGTCCACGGGAACTTGTGCTTAGGTTCGACTTCAAGATATCCGAAGGGCATGTAGAGTTCTCAGTGAACTTGCACTCATCAAAGTCATTGATGCATGAGCCTGAGCTTTTAGCTAATTCACAGTTGATTACACCAGGCCTGCAACTTGATATCTTTGCTCTTAATTTGCTTGAAAAAGAAATATTATTTACAGATGTACGTGAACCAGTAAACTCTGGAGGAAGTGTTTTAGTCTCATTAACATCACTGTTGTTCTCAACCACATCAGGGAAAACATCATTAGGTAGAGGCTTCTTTGATCTACTGAGATGCTTGCATCTCTGACCCTCATCAACAGAAACATCAAGAGAAGATTCATTACTAATGGTGGATGTAGAGAAGCGGGCCCACGAGGAATCAGATTCATGATTAGTTGTTGATGTAGAGAAGCTTACACACGAGGTATCATCTCCCCTCAATTCAGGAGAAAGACTGACCTTAGATGATGCAGATCTTTTAGAGAATCTCTTTGATGATTTAGTGCTCCATCTGCTGTCCAACTCCAAATCCTTTTCATAACACTTAAATTGCTCTCCTTGCAATATAACGTTTTGATCACAATCGCTTCCTGGACTATTGAAGTGGGTACTATTGATGCTTGGAGGATGGCACTCATCCTTGTGGCCTCGTCTCCAATGAATAATTTGACACTTACCAGAGCTGAAACAAGGTAAATTTAGAAGTGAGTCTTAGAACAGATGTTCATTCACAAAAAGATTAAACTTCTTTTATAAAATACTGTTTCAAAAAGTAGCCCACTTCTTCAGAAAACTAATCCTAGGTTCCATTTATCATTTGGAACGTCTCTTTAGCAGAAGTCGAACTTAAATACTTGGTAAACAAAACTTGAGGGCAGGGAAAGAGGGAGTTAATCTCTAAGAATCTTGTATGGGAGAAAATGTAGAGTTGTTACACAAAGAAAGACGAGATAACAGCTTCTACTACACTACTAAAGATTGCAGAAGCATCCACCATTGAACTTAGTCTATTTCAGGGCACAAAATTTGTTTGATACACGTTATTACTGGACTACTTTTACAAAAAGAAAACGGAAAAAATCTTCAAGGTACAAAATTTGCTCTATTTATTGTTGTTGTTATTCTTTATCCGTAAACAATCAACTATATGATCCAAAATTCCAAATATATGAATTATAGGTATGACTACATATTGAAAATGACCAGTAAGAAGCTAGATGTCGCAATACCCAGAGCCACTTCAAGAAAGCATGTAACAAGTTCGTTTATCCCCATATACCTTCACATATAAGAAATTAACTATATGGCATCATATGGTATCAAATACACCTCCACAAATAAGCAATAATATCGGATCAGACTAAGAATCAATTTAAGTGAGATGGCACTTCCTAAACAAGCTGAACAGGCAATTCTCAACTGAAATGTGGAGAGAAACATAGATACTCCAAACCTAAACACGGAAATGAAAAAGGAATATACATTAAGGGACCTCACTTTGCAAGATAGCTAATTGGTTTTTGTTCAAAAGGTTCATGTTTCATTGAGGTCAAATTCTTGCCACTCAAATACATGTATGATGGAAATGGAAGTGATCAGTTCTCATTCTACACCACCCAAGCCACCTTTGGAGACTTTCAACTTCCATAGAAGTGGGCTTTTACCTGCCTAGACCACCCAGTAATCCACCACATAATTGCTACAACTGTGAGAGACTACTGTAGATGTCATGTGAGGGAATAGTGTAGGTAATTACGAGTAATAAATGTTGTTAGCATGTGCAACCTAGTCAAAGGAGGTTGAGGGATGCCAAGTCGACAAGAGTCTTGGCTCATAACGCAAGAAACCACTAGTAGGAGGATCTGTAACAACAAGTTTGCAGAGCGTTGGACAATACTCTATGCCACAGGGGGTCATCCATCTGGGCACTCAGGCACTAAGTGTGGAAAAGACTAAAGCGATGATGCACAATTCTCCTCCAAAGATTTCTGATGTATGATGTTCAAAGTCCCTCGAAAGTTTCCTCACGCATGTTGGCTAGGTTGAACAGATACAGGTCCATATGCAGGAGAAATCAGACTCTATTTCCACAACATGTCATGGCCTCTATTTTCTCCTCTTAAATCCTCCTTTGGTCTTGTTCTACTACCGTCATCTAGTTTCACTCAGACCATTTTTCTATGCTTCATTCTTAAAGTCCTCAAATTGTTCATCATGTTCCTCAGAACTCCAATCAAAATCAATGCCTGGGGTGAAGATACTAATTATATATTGTAAAACTAAATGCAGGAATAAGGATCGTTTAACATTCTTGGATTAGGGAATTTTTCATGTTGGTACAGTAAAGTGTGAATTGAAGGGTAAAATTGTAATTTCAGCAATCTGTTCTTGTACATTTACTACATTTTCCCCAAATTCAATCCCTACCAAATTTTCTTCTTCATTCACCATTATAAATGTCATTCATTTACTAACATCCACAATCGAATCCACAAATTGAATTGATTCTAAGAGCGTAAAAAACAAAAGTTACCATCTTTTCATCCGATTCAATCATTCAATACTAGTGTAATTCAAACGGAAATTAAATCCTATCAATGTGAATAAACAAAATTAAATTAAGTAAAAAAATTTGAAAAAGTTTGAAATGAACTAACCAGTAACGAACAAGTTTGCATCTAGAACAACGAGTAGTAGTAGGGCAATAACAAACAGCACATTTAAACGGTCTAGGACTAGAAGAAACTTGATGAAGAACAACATTATCATTATCATAATCAGCAAAAACACCATTACTGGCTTCAAATTCAGCCCTTGCCGCTTCTTCTGAAGCCATAGCTACTAATCTCATGATCTCTTCTTTCTTTTCTACAGCAATTCTCCATTTCTTCTGAATTAAAAAACTAACAATTGGTCCAAAGAAGAAGAAGAGTAAGAATACCAGGACTAAGCCTGTAAACCCTAGATCTCCTGGAACCAGCATTTAGCTGGCACCACTTCTACATTCAGATTCACTACTACTACTTCTACTTCTTCTACTACTACTTCTCTCTTCACCACCACACATGAACAACAACGATGAAGATGACGAGAACGGAACGGAGTGTTGTTCAGTTGTGGTGGGACCCTTTTGAAATCAATGGATCTTATTTGTTAACAGAAGTGGGACCAAGGAATGTAGACCGTTGATGATTGATTCATGATGGTAGAAAGAAAGAGAGAGAAAATGAAATACAGTAGTGAAGATTGAAGAAGAATAATGGAAGTGTTGAGGTAGCTTGGAAGAAGTGAAAAGGGAAGAGAAGTTGAAGAAGGAAGGAAGGAGTGAAGAGAGAGAAATGTTTTTTTATTTTCTTCAAGCATTTGTGAGAGAAGAAGAATTGAGAATTGAGAATTGAGAATTGAGAATTGAGATTTTTATTTATTTATGAGATCGAGATTTTGGGGGATTTTAGGCAGAAAGCAGAGAGAGAGAGAGAGAAAGAGAGAGTGAGAGTGAAGAGAGAGATGTGTGTCGGACAAGATAATTGATGAGTTATTACTGCTATTCTTTTAGTTAATAATTGGGTATTGAACATTAACACTTATCTATATGTCTTACATATTTTATTATTTGCCACGTGGAAATAAAAAAATTGTTTAGATCGACGTTGGCGAATCTTTTTGATTTTTAAATAAAAAATTCTCTTACAGACTCTACAGACAGCCTTTCTTGTCTACAAGACACTACCTTCAACGGTACAACCTCCAAATCTGAATTGATCCAATACTCTCTCAATGCCAAACTTTCATGAACAAATGATAGTGCATTGGTTGCATTTGATCATCACTTGAAAGTAAATCAGCTAGCTGTAAAATATGCAGTATGAATGGTTGATGAAGATATATATATTGCATCACAAGTCAGATATCTACTTGACCTATAGCCACCAAATATTTCCTGAAATGCAGAACTACTTGTATCATAAGTCATCTATGATGTGGTCCAGTGTGTTTTTGTGTGTATGTAGTAGCTAAAATGAAAGTTGTATCATCATCTATGGACTATTGGTAGGTGATGAAAGAATTATATATGTAGGTGAAGAAATGAAACATTTTTACAAGACTAGCTAGCTAGCTAGCTAGCTAGCTATTAAAAGTAGAATCTAATTCACAAATGTTATTCTTTCCTTAGTAAAGACAAATGCTAAGAAACATTACAAATTTTACAAGGTTTTTCTACTTGTGAATTTCAAACGTAACAAAGTGCAACTACTGTAGTTCATTCAATTACAGCATCTTTATATGCACGATTGGATTGAATCTCAAACCAAATAGTATACACTTTTCATAGTATATATTTATTTTCTTAAAATCTTGATGCTAAAGTCAGTGGCGGATCTAAGGGGGGTCATGGGGTATCAGTTGACACCCCTGATTTTTTAGAAATATAAAATTTACCTACAAGAGTTTGAAAATTTACAAAAACTTACTTGTACTAAAATTAGTTTAACCCCACTCAAAATTCTAATTTTATGTAATAGTCCTTGATTTTTTGACTTTTTTTAAGTTAAGCATTGTAATTTTCATTAGTAGTCCCTATACAGTCAGTCATGAAATATATTTGACCCCCCTGTACTAAGCTCCTAGATCCTAGATCCGCCACTGGCTAAAGTCATGTATCTCATTAGCTTCCAAATCTTAATGACCATATACCCTTTACATTAAATCTCAGACCAATCAAATGGTCCCCTCCTCTGTTTTAAGGATAGTTTGCTCACTGTAATGATGTAATCTTCTTGTGGGGAAAAGGCATTGGTTGATGCAGTGTTTCTATCTAGGTCTATTTGTCTTTATTCCTAAGCCTCATTTTTAAAATCTATGTAAGAAATAAGATAAGCCCACTATACTAATGTGGCAGGCCCAAAGGATACGATAGTATTAGGGCCTTAACTTTTCAGCATTATTTCATCAAAAGTAAGCGGCCTATTTTAAGATCCATCAAATTAATTTTTAGGACTAAAGTCAGTAAGCTAGTTGTACAATTACTTGCAGTAAAATTTAACCTCTGCTATAAGTCTGTAACAAAAATGACCAATTTGCTAATTTGCTCATTTCCTGATCTTCAAAAACATGATAAAATCTTGGAATCTAAAAATGTTTGAAGAGAACTGATGTTTACATTTCTTTGAAAATGGAAATAAGAACATCACATTATTCACATCTCATGTCTTTATCTATTAGTAACCCATCCTTCCATGTCCCTAAGCGAGTTCTAAATTTCTAAAGTTCAAATCTCACTTTTGAGACCAATTCACATGTCTCTCTAAAAAAAAGAGCATCAAATTAAAACTGTGTATTTTTTCATTTTTTTTTTTTTTACTCTATGATTACATCCAAAGTAATTTCCAATACTACTCAGATACTCAAATATGTATGATGACTGTGTGAGAAATTGACGGACCAACAAATTAAACCAGTTGAGGAATACAGAAACCTCCAAAACCTTACAAATTCATGAGAAATTTCCTCACCAACTGATTGCATTGCCAGCTTGTGTATGGTGGTGTTATAAACCAATGTGCCCACAGCCCACACCACATGGAATCTTATCTTTTCTATTTTCTTATCAAATAATCTTTCCATTTTCTATTAACATACAAATCACAAATTTTATCTATAAAACCCCCATTACTCATTTCTTCATTCTCAACTCTCTCCACACATTTTTAGCATTTGTAAAGAACTACCATCTAGCTAGCTAGTTCTTTGGTAACTATTGAGATGGCTTCCAACACCAAAACCCTTGCCCTTGTTCTCTTCCTCAATATTCTTTTCTTCACTTTGGTCACTTCAACTTATGTTCCATGCCCACCACCACCACCAAAGAAACATCATCACCATCATCATTCACCACCAAAGCCGTCTAAGGGATCTTGCCCTAGGGATACCCTAAAGCTAGGTGTTTGTGCTAACTTGTTGAATGATTTGGTACATCTTGTAGTTGGAACCCCAGCAACAACCCCTTGCTGCAGTGTCATTGAGGGTTTGGTGGATCTTGAAGCCGCTGTTTGCCTTTGCACTGCAATTAAGGCCAATATCCTTGGTATTAATCTAAACATTCCCGTTTCTTTGAGCTTGTTATTGAATACTTGCGGCAAGAAGCTTCCCTCAGGCTTTCAATGTGTTTAGGCCGGTGACATAGTTACTGATGAATATGCCTTTCCATGCATGGCCTATTCTCATGATGAGTTGGTCTGTTAATTGGTATTCTTTGCTTCAGCTATTAATTGGTGTGTTTTGGATTGTTTAAGGGGTTCAATTTGAGTTATGTGTGTGAACAATAGTGCTATATACCCATCTATCAACTGGGATAGACTAAGATTTGTAGTAGCACAACTCTTTATCTTTTCTACTTGATTCAGAGTATTGTTTGTTTTGGAAACTTATATCAGTGTGTCACGGGTTGTATTGTAGATGGCGAGAAGTTATCTTGTATGGATTTTTCCCTGATTACAAAGAAATAATTGAAGTGTTGATCTATTGATGCATGTATGATAATATGTTAATCAAATCTTGCTTGCTTTTTAGGATTATTCCTTGTGACAATTGCTACAATTTCCTTGACGATGACCTAAATTTTTTATAATTTACTAGTTTACTACCACAGTCTCAGGTGAAAAACCAACAAAAACTGTGATCTTACTCAAATCCAGAACTACAAATTTTTTCAGAGATTGATGGGCCGAAGTTTACACCTCCATATCGTCGATGGAAAATGGTTTTAAGTTTTAACATTGTAAAAATTACCCCTCCTAGAAGTTTCATGCAATTTTTGTTAATTACAAGTATATGAAGCACTAAAATTGAAATGATATCATTTTACTTTGACCCTACCACACTATCCAGTGATAGATTTCATTTCAAAATGTATTCCAAATACTATTCTGATCAGCAAAACAATGCATTATAAACCCTACAAATTAGTGAAAGAAGCCCATATATGACAAGTTGTTATGCATTAAGATATGTCTCAAAAGTCAAAAGAATGGAAATCATGGTCTCTTCAGAAAATCCCTCATGGGCGATGGTATTTTTCATACTAAGAAAGCCTCCTTGATCTGGCAAGATCCATGCCTGTAAATCACTGGTTAATTCATTCAGTAACATGGAGTCATGGAGGGCTCAATTTCGTATATAAAATGTGTATTAACCATTTTTGTGAGGTTCGTGAATACATTAATGAAAGATGATGTGTAAATGATATGAACAATAATAAAGTAGAGACATGAACACCATTGTATACGTGGTTCGGCAATTGTGCCTACATCCACGGAGAGGGAGAAAGAAGTTTATTATAGTAGTGGTGATACAAAATGGGAGCTCGATAATGGAGAGAGCTCAAGAGAGAGATGAGACCTGAGAGGTGAGGTCTCATCATGAGAGATTGGGGAGGTCGTTGATCATGAGACCTCACCATGAGGTCGTGTTGGGAGCATTAGGCTATCAGACCATGTCCAGAATGAGTGATTTGCCTTCATATTTATAGGCTTACAATGTAACTCCATTCCTAGTAATTGGCTTTAACTTTGTAACTTGTGCCATCAAGAGAGAGTCCATTAGATGATGACATGTGGCACCATGATGGACGGTAGAGATGGTGCCACATGTATGTTGTATATAGTACCCCTACAAAATGTTATTCAAGGCAATGTGAAGTCTGAAACTCTGAATCAACAATATCAAATTCCTCCCCTGCAACATGTAGTCTTGAACTCAATTAAGAGTGCGAATTTCTTCCACACTCTTTAAGAGTGCGTAACAATACTTTCCCCCAGATCTTGCCACGTGGTTATATCAAAAAAATAAAAATTTTGATTTTGATTTTTTTTTTAATATATTAATAAGCTCAACGAATTACACAAAAGTAGAGGACAAACACGCTACAAACTGCGCGACAAGTCCTTTCTGGATAACAAACTCGATTCTCTTAAATACATATTCGTTGGAACCCGCAGTCATCACGTTGCTGTTAACCCTAGTAGGACCAGTTATAAACTAAAACACCTAAGATGGGTACTGTTAACCCTAGTAGGACTAGTTAAATTTAAAAAAATAAATAAATTAGTAGTAGGTGACAAAATCTGGTGGAGAGTGTTATTCCAAAAGAGTGTGGAACAAATTCAAATTCCTCAATTAATTAGTACTCAACCAAGTGTATCACTGCTCTCAACTGTCAAAACAAGCCAAGTACACAGCTGAACCTACGGAACAACAGTAAGTAGGTGCAAAAGCTAGCTATGGGCCGGTAAACAAATAATCAGGAAAATAATATGTACATTATGCATTTCCACGAAATGTTAAAAACTTAAAATAAAAGAATTCAAGAATTTTATTGGGCTAAAACTTAATGATGAAGCTATTGATTCATTTGTTTTAAAAAAATGCTCATAACTTCAATATACTCCCAATCTTCCATCAACTTAATTATACAGACTACAATCACTGAATAGTGTATGTGTATGCTTTTTCTAGCTTTCCTTTTCACAAGCAAACATGAAAGTTATGGCAGATTGGCAGTACGCCAGTACGTACGTAGGACGACTGATGTAGAATTACATTAAAAAGCCCAAACATGCGGTGCATGCATGAACATTACATAGCAATGCAACTATATATGCAAGAGATCGATAACACACACTGACAGTCACACACACACTCAGTTTCTCTAAAAGACTAAAATCATATTTTCCTGAAAACAATGGATGTTTTGCTAAATTTAATCACTAGAAGACAGCTTCAATCAACGAGTAACATGGTCTCGTGACTTCTGTTCTTTTTCTTTGCGCGTGTCTTCTTCTGCTTACAGTAGAAGTAGCCAAAGACCAAAGTGGCAAAGTGTTTCCTTATTTGGACCTACATTATTGAGATAATTGAGCTTAATTATTTCAAAAAAGCCTTATTAATTACTCAATTATACATATGCTGATCGATGTGCATTACGATTATCCAAGTTGAACTAAAATGCATGCAACTTGCCAACGGCACTGTATGATGAACCTCTAGACTCTAGTGTTATTCCTTTTCGTGGGACCTTCACTATAGTCTTCGAAACCCCCGTGACCAACAGATCCAAATACGTTAGCATCAATAATACCTGGAAAAAATTCACGTGCACATATAATCTTCAAGTTTCCAAATATTACCCTTTACACTTTGTGCTATATTTCTACTTCTGGTAGGGTATTTTCGTAGTTTATGGATTACCAAAGGGGCAATAGACTTTTGTTCATAGGTATGGATCAGATAACGTTACGATGTTCACTGCCTTCAAAGTTCAAAGCCTTGCTGTTCTAAACTCTCTGAATGGTCATCAGTTGGTATTTTGTAACTATGTGCTAGTGACAACTAAGACCCCCGGCCATTTTCTTTTATAAATTGATAACGTTTCTTATCCAGTTTCACTTAGCTAGTCATGGGTTTAGTCATTGCATTTCTCTTCTTCTACCTTCTTATCTCAACAAACCATGCCTATTATTCGTGTTCTTCATCGTCGTCGACCGATGACTCTGAGCTCTCTATTAACCACATTTATGGAAAATGCTCGCCATTCACTTCCCCAAAGCATGGGACGTGGTTTGACACAGTCATTGACATGGCTAAGAAAGACCCACAACGAGTCGCTTACTTGTCAATGCTAGTAGGGAATAAGAAGACATCAGTGCCGATTGCGTCTGGTCAGCAAGTTTTGAGCATCGGCAACTATGTTGTTCGAGCCAAATTTGGTACACCAGGTCAAGTCATGTTCATGGTCATGGACACTAGCAGTGATGCTGCATGGATACCATGTGCTGATTGCTTAGGGTGCTCATCCACAATGTTCACTCCCAATATGTCTACCACATTTGGGTCCATGGATTGCAAAATGCCCCAATGCACTCAAGTCCGTGGGCTTTCATGTCCAGACTCCGGTCCAAGTGCGTGTTCTTTTAACCAATCCTACGGTGGAGATTCCTCCTTTGCAGCCACACTTTCTCAAGATTCTCTAAGATTAGCACTTGATGTTGTGCCAAATTATGCATTTGGTTGCATCAATGCTGTTGCAGGTGGCAATATTCCTCCCCAAGGCCTACTCGGTCTGGGTCGGGGCCCCATGTCACTCATGTCTCAATCCGGGTCACTCTATTCGGGTGTGTTCTCCTACTGTCTTCCCAGTTTCAAGTCCTACTACTTCTCCGGGTCACTTAAACTTGGTCCAACGGGTCAACCCAAGAATATTAAAACCACACCGCTTCTTCGCAACCCTCGACGACCCTCATTATACTATGTCAACCTAACGGGTATCAGTGTGGGTAAAGTTCTGGTTCCCATAGCACCAGAGCTACTAGCTTTTGACCCAAATACGGGTGCTGGAACGATTATTGATTCAGGTACAGTTATAACCCGCTTTGTGCAACCCATTTATACCATGATTAGGGATGAGTTCAGGAAGCAAATTAGTGGGTCCATAACCTCATTAGGAGCATTTGATACTTGTTTTACATCAAGCAATGAAGCTCTTACGCCTGTGGTAACCCTGCATTTTAGTGGAATGGACTTGAAGCTGCCAATGGAGAATACATTGATCCATAGCAGTGCTGGGTCTTTGGCATGCCTAGCTATGGCTGCAGCACCTAATAATGTGAACTCCGTGTTGAATGTGATAGCTAATCTTCAACAACAGAACCTTAGGATCCTATTTGATCTTACTAATTCTCAAGTGGGAATTGCGCGTGAGCTATGTAATTAGCACTAAAATCTGTGTGGCTATTCTATGTTATTTTGCTTTGAAATTGTTTTGAATGATGTATTTGAAGAGAATGCATGCCAAAATTAGAATGTTTTTATTAATATCCTTCGTCAGAAACTACATTCAATTTGCAAATGAATATTCTATGATCCATAAACCATTGAAAAATCCAAAATAATCCATAAACCATTGAAAAATCCAAAATGATCCATAGTTTGAGGAAGATATTAATTTACAATTACATAGGGAATGATTGATAGGTGAAAATTGGTACTAATTAATACTATACCTAGTTTCAAATTAAAGTAAATAATTTTACTATCATTGTCTTTAGATTTTGGTCATACTCCAATATCGCAGTTTAGAACATCATCATCGCCAAGTCTAGCTCCAACCTAACTATTAAAAGTATATGATGATAAATTTGTTCATCCTACACAACTAGGCGGAGAGACAATAAAAAGGATTGAAAAAACAATATAGACCAACAAAATAACTTATATAGATGCAACTCATGCAAGTAGAACAGTAGAAGTCATATCGAAGACATGACATGCTCTCATGCACCCACCCTAACTGCAATTTAAGACCCTCGTCCAGACTCCAATTTGGCTAAAGTTTCTTGGATTGGATATGGTTGGACCACCTTTACTATATGTCTCCATCATTTTGCGACTTGTAGACACCGAAGTGGTCTGTGTCGACATTACTACATACTGTAAAATTGTCGTTAACTTGGCGTTTCTAAGGCCACCATGCTAGTGCGTTATTTGGACATGAAGTCATCGTAACAAATTGTCGTATTGCAAAATATCCTTGCCAAACTTCAGAAAACCAAGTTTTGATATCAAAGACTGGATTATATTAATGCATATCCAAGTTATAAAACATCAGTTCTGATCAGTATTTCTATCACTTGAGAGTCTGGAAGATTTAAATCCAAGTAGTCATGGTTTTAGCCATTGCATTTTTCTGCTTCTACCTTCTCATGTCAACAATCCATGCCTCAGATTCATGTTCTCCATTGTTGTGGTCGGATGACTCAGAGCTCACTATTGTTCGCATCTACGGCAAATGCTCGCCCTTCAATCCACCACACACAAGGGTCATGGTTTGACACAGTCATTAGCATGGCAAAGGTGGACCCAGGTCGAGTCACCTACTTGTCCACGTTATCTGAAAGGATGCAGTACATGTTCCAATTGTGTCTGATCCAACTGTATTTATGGGCAATTATGTAGTCCGAGCAAAAGTTGGCACACCGGGTCAAGTCATGTTCATGGTCATGGACACTACTAGAGATGCTACCTTCCTGCCATGCTCTACGTGCACTGGGTGCTCATCCAGGAAAATGTTCTCTCCCAAAATGTCATCAACATTCAGATATTTGTGTTGGGAAACCGGTTCTATAAGGGAATCCGTTTCATATTTGGATTTCTAAGTCCATATTAAGGATTTAGAATTTGGTATTGGAATATGACTTCCAATTTGATTAAGTTTGGTATTCCTATTAGGAATTTGTTTTGTACACCCTAAAGGCTATAAATATAAGGTCTTAGGGATTGGTTTAGTATCCTCAATCCATATTTGTTGTTTGTCTCCTTGTGAGAGTTGTGAGGATCTTGGATGTGAGAGAGAGTTTGTATCCTCAATTTGTGATTGTCTCTTTGAGAGATTTGGTGAGGATTTGAGAAGGGAGGAAACCTAGGGTTTCTCCAATTGTTTAAGAGCTTTGTACTATCTTCTCCAATAGTAAAAGTTCTATTTGTTTGTCCGTGGACGTAGGCAATATTAGCCGAACCACGTAAATCTTGTGTTTTGTGTGGGTTTGTTTGATAGTAGTAGGAGTTTCATCTTCTCTATTTTGTTTTGTTTAATTCATACACTATTCCAATCTTGGGTATTGGTGCATAAGTTTCCGCCGTGCACAACAATTTGGATTGCAATTTGCAAAATGTACGAATGTGACTGGCCATTTCCATACTGCCCAAAACCATGCCAGGGCTCAGGGCCAAGGTACCCATGTGTTTTTAACCAATCCTATCATGGAGATTCGTCGTTTTCAGCCACACTTTCGCAGGACTCCCTAACATTAGGCAAGGACATTTTGCCAAATTACACTTTTGGTTGTATCAATGCTGTCTCCGGCAGTAACATTCCACCACAAGGCCTAGCTACTTGGACTGGGTTTTGGTCCTATGGCATTAGTCCCCTAATTTTCCCAATTTGGGCAGCACATTTTGAATGTGCTATCTTATTGCCTACCCAGTTTCAAATCTAATTCCTCCACCGGTTCACTGAAGCTTGGCTTTGCAAATCCTAATGAACCCCTAACCATCCCAACCACACCACTACATCGTATAACAGTCTCATCAGACTATGTCAACCTCACTGGTGTCTCATCAGACTATGTCAACCTCACTGGTATTACTGTTGGAAATGTTCTTGTCCCCGTTTCAACAGCTTTTGACATGAAGACCGGTGCTGGAACAATTTGAAACTCCACAAATAGTGTTATTACCACAGTTATTGCTAATTAATCAAGTAAGGCAGTAAACAGAAAATAAATGAATACGCGATATTTTTAACGTGGTAAAACCCAAAATGGGAAACGTCCACGGTTGTCCTCGCGACAACAAAAGAATCCACTAGATGAAAAAGATATACAAACCTATCAACTACCTGCAATCACTGCGAGTTGATACTACCGGTTATCTCTAACACCTTGACTTCACCAGAGCACCTTGATGTACGCAAAAGACACTCGACTTCTTGATGAACACACAAAAAGACTCGAAGCCGATTTCAATAATCAATAAAGAAGAAGATGAATGGAGAGGAAAGAATGAGTTCAATCACCAAAACACAACCCTAAACAAACTCAAGAAGAACACCTCAATTGGACGGCTAAAGAACTGATTTTCTTTATGTGAGAAAAACCATATATACTTAGGGTTTCAAAGAGGAGAGAGATGGGCCGAAATAAGCAAAACCACGGTGGATGTACGTACGTCGAAACAAGGTACGTACGTCCCTGAGTCACAAAAGTTTGCTGCCTAACCCGACGTACGTGCGTCTTAACTAGGTACGTACGTCCAAGACCTAAAAACCGCTGCTGAAATACACAAGGTACGTACGTCCTAACCTTAACACAAGTTTGCTGACCAAAACAAGGTACGTACGTCCTACACTAAAACTGTAATCTGACAAACATGATGCGAGAAGAAAGACTCGGGACGACGCTCATACATCAAGATTTTCCTAACAATGAGAACAAGGCGAGATAACCATGGACACACGTAGTCACAAAATAATGTCAAACAACAGAGTGCCGGTTTCAATCTCCCCCTTTGACATTTATTTTGTGACAAAAACCTATGACTCTAGTAGCACTTATAATACGTGCGTACAAACCCAAACCATTGGCATTTATAGAACATGCCTACAAGAACACTTATAGTAAATACGTACCAAGTCACCACCACTTGATATTCAGCTCGAGTAAGAGGCTTTAAACATCAGAGATGAGACAGAAGCAACAAGGAATTCTGAATTAATCAGAGAGCTAACGGAAGTTTCTTGAACAACTCCCCCATACTTCATGAGCTCCAAGGTTTAATATTCGAGCTCCCCCAAAACTGTACAACCTCTAATCATCATCACGTTCACTCCCCCATACATGTAGCATACCTGAAACATGACCCACAAATACACTAACAGAGGAAGAGAGAGGTGTTAGTATTAGAGTCATAAATCACCCCCTTTTTGTCACAAGAAGTGAACAAAGGCAACGAGGAGGAAGGACCACGAATAAGAGACAACTCAGACAATAGGATGACAAACAAGAGAAACAAGATAGACAAGATAGAAGAATAGCCTTAACAATCAAATATCCATGAAAGAAATATCAACCATAAACAGTAGTCCATAAAAAGAAATAGGAATCTTAGATGAAAAACAAAACCCTAAGAAAATAAGTGGAACTCTCCACCAAGCTTAAATAGTACCAGTAATCTGCTGCAACACACACAATTCCCAAGAAAACAGTTCTTCGATCCATCGATCCAAAAAGCAATCAGTTAGGATGAAGGGAGCAGAGCTACAGAGACGCCCAAATAATGGATAACCAACCAACTGCAGAATGTAAACCTGAAGATCAAACGGCAATCTTTCCCAAAGATTGATACGAACCACCTTTGAATCCAAACTCGGCTTGTTGAGATAATTGAATCCATGAGTTGCCTTGCAGTAGCCACAAACTGGAGATTTCTTCTTATACTCAAGAAAATCATAATCCACTCCCATACTATCATTGAGACGAAGAATAGGATTGAACAATAACTGATTTGAAGTAAAGCGATTAGACAAAGGAACATGAGGTCGGAAAACAACTACAGTTTGAGACAGTGACTTAGAAGGAGAGGGAGAAGAAGAAGAAGAGGCCATTAGATAGAGAGCAGAAGATAAACAGACACAACCAAACCCTAGCAGGATTAAGAGAATCCAACATGTAGTAAGTGGATGAAACCAAAACACCATGTTAATATAGCAAGGACCAATGGTTGAGTTAATTGGGCTTAAAATCAAACCAAGTGGGACAATTGCGAATAGGACCTACGTACTGCCTAACAGCGTTCGTACGTCAACACAGAAGAGAAAACATTGTTACCTCACTGAACGTACGTACTGTCTAACGACGTTCGTACGTTCCAATACGGAAAAAGATCCGACCCCATGAACGTTCGTACCTCCTAACGACGTTCGTACATCCTTTTTTTTTTTTTTTTTTAATTATTAAAACAATAGAGAGGTAGAAAAACACACAAACTACCGATCACTGAGAAGCACTACATGACTTCCAAGAATCAACCTGATTCCAATCCAATAAAAATAAAAAGCAATATGTAGGAGCAATCAAACTAGTTCAAAGGATTGAGATGGATCATGTTCCAAAGCTTGATGAACACTGGAGACAAAACATGCAAGAACAAAATGATGGTATATCCCAAAACCAGAATCTTAAGGAACTTGATGCAAGGAACAACAATAACGAAGAGAATAACTAACCCAAAATACAAGCCCCTTGTGATCACACATAATCAATCCCATGGAGTAAGGAAGAACTAACGTAGGGATGCCAGAAACACTTCCAAGAATTTGAAGTAATAATAATTATATAGATTTCCCCCTTTTTTTTTGAATTACTGAGAAATTTACTGTTCCTTCCCCCTTTCAATTTTGAAGTTACTTGAGCAGGAGAAAATACAATGCCATTCCCATGTGGGAGGAATTTGTCACCTCCATCTTTAACCAATACACGAGGGTAGGGTGTAGCCTACTTCCAAGAATGAATCCTTTATTTTTTATTTTTTTTTGATAGAACGGACAAATATATTAAAAGGAAACCAGGTTAATACAATTCTGATCAGCCTACCATACGGTAACGTCAGGTGAGATAACATCTCTGAAACTAGACATTACAGACACCAATATACCACCACACCAGAAACCCACCGTCACTCGATGCCTTGAATCAAAGACTCCCAATTAAAGATCAGCTCTGAGAACCTGTATTCACTCCTTTCCTTGTCTGTAGCCAACCAGTTCCATAAGAACGCCATCACTTCCCTATAAACTTGTTGTCGGGTACGCACCTTGTCTCTAAACACCTATCATTCCTTGCCTTCCACACACTCCACAAGACAACATATGGGGTAAGCTTCCATATCTTCTTTACAAAGTCCGATCCATTTATCATTGGCCAAGCTCTTAGGAGTGATTCTACAGTCAGGAAATTCTGAAAATTCAAGGTCTGGCCTGTCAGAGTTGCCAAGATTGAACTCCAGATATGCGAAATAAACTCGCAATGAAGAAACAGGTGCCCCATAGTTTCCTCTTGATTCTGACACAAATAACATATAGGGTCCAGTTCCATTCCTTTAGCATTTAAGAATGAATCCTTTATGCCAGTGGTAACGATGCATTTTAGCGGTTTGGACTTGATAATTCCAGTGGAGAACACTTTGATCCACATTAGCAATGGGTCCTTGACTTGCTTAGCTATGGCTGCAGCTCTTAGTCATAATGAAAACTCAAATTTGAATGTTGTAGGTAGTTATCAACAACAAAACTTTAGGATAGTAATTGATTATGATTACATGGAAGTGGGGATTGTTCCTGAGCTTTGTAATTAGGTGTCTGTGTATTAACTCTTTAATTATGATTACATAGAAAAATCAAAACAGAATAAATTCTTCGCAAATGTTGCTTGAAAAGCTTTTGGTGTTTGAATAAAATGGCAACTTTGATCTCAACCAAATCTCTGAGTGATTACCACTACTTAATTACACATAACCAATAATAGTATTATTTCTCTAATGTATCTAAGCATTTGAGGTGAAATTGAGACTTTGGGCTGTGTAAATATCAAACATTCTTAATTTGATTAAACAGTTTATCAAAAAACTGTAGAAATATTATACATCACCAAAGTTAAATTACAAACCTGATCAGCAAGTATAACCCCATCAGGTTCGGAGAGATTAAACCAAAAATTGTATACCCATATACAAGCCTGATTAAACAGTTATACATCACTTTGTTTTATTCAAAATGTAATATTACATGTAATTTTTGCCCACCTCAGTGATGATTATAAATCAGTTCATCACAAGTGTGACCGCCCGAGATTTAAAATAATATCGTAGCTCAATTAGAACTCTTTCTAACTCAATGAAAACCTCTTCTTGTTATTTTGGTTGTGCTCCAATATCACACTTAGGAATATGCATCCCAATCATCAATTAAAGAAAAGTATATAAGATGAAGAATTCATTCTTCCTAAGTTGGTTAGAGAATTAAAAATAAAACATAAAAACATTGATGCAGAATAAAATAAAAACAAACACAATTCATCCAAAATGCAACTCAAACTGTACATGTATATATAGATGACCTTAGAAGTCAGAAGAAAGACATGACATTCAGCACACTAACTGCAATTTAAGAACTCACACATTCAATTGCTTGGACATCACTTTTCCATGATTTCATTAATAGTTTAGCTATTACATCCCTCTGCTTATTCCTTCTCATCTCAATAACCCATGCCTCGGATCATTGTTCTCTATTGTCATCGTCACATGACTCAGACCTCACTATTGTTCATATCCATGGCAAATGCTCACCATTCAATTTACCCAACCAAGGGTCATGGTTTGACACAGTCATCGGCATGGCTAAGAAAGACCCAGATCAAGTTATGGCCTTGTCGATGTTAGCTGATCGATCAGATGGAAAAACAAATACCAATAATTGCAGCAACTCCAAATGTGTTCATGGGTAATTATGTTGTCCGAGCAAAAGTTGGCACTCCAGGTCAAGTTATGTTCATGGTCATGGACACTAGCAGAGAAGCTACCATCTTGCCGTGCTCTGGGTGCACCGGGTGCTCATCCAGTAAATTGTTCTATCCCAAAATGTCATCTACATTCAGCCCTTTGAATTGCGAAGCGTACCAATGTTACTGGCCGTTCCCATACGGCCAAGGCACCCATGTGTCTTTAACCGATCCTATGGTGATGATTCGTCGTTTTCAGCCACACTTTCGCAGGACTCCCTAACATTAGGCATGGACATTTTTCCAAATTACAGTTTTGGCTGTATCAATTCTGTTTCAGGCGGTAATATTCCACCCCAAGGCCTACTTGGACTGAGTTTTGATGCCATGTCATTACTCTCCCAACTTCGGCAGCAGTTATCTATGTTCTCTTATTGTTTACCCAGTTTCAAATCCAATTCCACCACCGGTTCACTAAAGCTCGGGTCAGAAAATCCCTATGAACCCCAAACCATCCCAACCACAGAACTTCATCACATCACACCCCGAATCTCATTATACTATGTCAACCTCACCGGTATTAGTGTTGAAAATGTTTTGGTCCCAGTTTCACCAGCTTTTGACATGAAGACCGGGGCTGGAACAATCCTTGATACGAATCATAACCCATTTTGTGCAACCTATTTACAAGGCAGTTAGGGACGCCTTCAGGAAGCAAATTGGCAAGTCCATATCATCTTTTGAATTTTTTTGGGGGGTTTGCAATTAGGGGTCTGTTTATTAATTCTTATTAAGTTGTACGTCTGTTGTCTTTAAAAATCTTTGGTGTTTGAATAAAATGGCAACTCAAACATTATTCAGAGTGATCGAGTTTATAACATTATAAACACATCAAATTTTAGACCACATATATAAAATGGTATGAAAGAGTGAATGAGCCTGTGTGGTAGCACCCCTCTCCACAAAGTTGGAGAGGTTGTGGGTTCGAAACAGGTGATTGTTGATATAAGTTTTCGCATGTAATTTAAAAGGGGTAGGGGTCCCCTCAACCCCGCTTGCCAATCAATAAAAAAAATAATAAAAACTTTGATGTCAATTTTTGAACAAAATATTTGTAATACAATGTTGTGTTATTACGCGGGGGAACAGATGTGACCAACTCATGATCACTTATTTTCTGTATAATTGCACAAATATGGATGGAATGTAGCTAAGCATTTGAGGTGAAATTGAAGTTAGAGCATGTGGTTTGCCTGCCCAGAAGTGAAGAACTGAAACCAAGTCTTGAAGCGGCTAGATCAAATTGTATCAAATTGTCCTCCAGTTGATGCCCACCAAGAACAATTGAAGTCCTTGGGTTTGAATGGACAACAATGTTGTGTTCAATGAGATGGACTTTGCGTTAATTTTTATGGACTTCACTCTAATGAAGTACTCAGTTGATCGATCACCTTGTGTGTAAGATGAAGCAGTACTGACTGGGTTGATGAGGAGTGGAGTGTACATAAGTGAAGATGAAATGTCTATATTTGGCATCATAGTGTATGGAGTATTTCCGAAGAAAATTACACCATTTGCTGATATGGAAGATGGTAACCAAATAGCAAATTTTCTATTGAAACTGAATGCAGAAGCAAATTGTGATGGTAAACCTATGCGTGCATATCCTAGTCCAGCCATACCCTGAACACCACTAGCTAGTCCTTCTAATAAAAAGGTGGATCCGCAAGTGAAGAGCAGACGTGGGATAGAGACAATGGGGCCAGGGTTTTTCCCATTGGTTGATTGGATAGCAAATACATCTTGAGCCAACTCACCACTTGTAGAAGTGTGACAGTGTTATCTGGGCCCAAACCACAAGTGTTGTTGTTACACCCTGGAGCAGGGGGGGAGTTGTTCCACAGGCTTTGGATCCAGCAAGGTTGCATTGTGCCGAACCACAACGTGCTGGAACATATGAAGATGACTGGTAAAATTGATCACAATCAACCCATAAAAATTGACAACCAAGGTCCACAACTACATTGATGGATGCAAGTGGGGTTCTTTGATTAACAGTGGTCAAGTATTGGAGAGTAGACGCATCTTTAGTTATGAAAAGCACGAGTGCACGAGGACGAAAAGAGGGTTGAGCACTGGTGAAAGGGTTGAAGCAGAAAAAAATAACAGAAAAAATGAGAATCTGAAGTGTAGAAGCCATATGAATACTACAGTGAGTAGAGAATGTTGTGTCTTGTGTGTAAGGAAATGGTGAGGAAGAGGTTTCTTTATATAGCTTTCAATTATCTTAATGCTATGGAAAGAAACACTGTCAGACCAGCTGCATTAATAGGGCTGCTACATTTTGCTGGTGGTTTTAGAATGCTGACTTTGATTTTACAGGTGCTCTAGAATTTGGACTTTCTTTCAGATGCCACGTAAGTGAATGCGCGCAATTTACCATGTACTATATATTTCACTAAAAGCTCACCCTTCCGTGCACATAGCTGCTTAGCAAAATAACATGTAGAATAAAATCGATCCAGCAGAGTAAATTTGGTACAAAACTACAGATCAATCCAATAGATGTAGAGCACGATATTGAATATTGATCCCAACTTCAGCTTCACAAGGCAACTGAAATTCCACCCCCAGAGATTTCGTAGAATTATAATTTATAATTTGGAAGATACAGTTTTATTAAGTTTTATCTCCATTTATTCAACAAAATTGCTTCTAAGCTTGTTTCCATTCAATATCAAACATGTTACACTGTGGATACCAAAGACTTGTTACAATGTCTCTATTGCTTGACAACCTTCCACGATTACGTGCAATCCCCATCACCTTGAACTGTAGCCAAAACAACGCCTTTGCTCAGGGGACTTAGGTGGACCGTGAGCAATCATTTTGGTTAGCAGTTTGCACAATCTAGCCACTACTGGCTCAAGTTTCAAACACATACAAGCTAACAGACCACAAACAGCCCAAAAGAAAAGAAAAATAAATTACGCTTCAGTGCAGTAGGCAGCACGAGTCTGCTGCTGCACCATATGCCCCTTGCTTTGGATGGCATTCAGGCATTGTCACTGCTGCAGCTATTCTTGTGCCTCTGTCACAAATATTTTTTTGTGGATATACAGTAAGTTTAAACTTTAAACAACTTTGTGTTAGTGAAAGTCCATTAGACCTAATGTCAAAAATAATCCAGCCCAATAATAGCCCAAAAACTGACTTTTTAGGTCCATTGGAGGCCTCACTGACAAACTGACACACTGACTTTTACACGTGTTTAGTTATACTGCTGTAGGGACCACGGTAGAGTTTTTTCGACTTTTCTCAAGCTATTAAACTGAGCCGCAGAACAGAAGCTGAAAGCCAAAAGAAAAGAAAAAACCGATCGATAGAGAGAGATCAGCAGAACAAACAGCAAGAAGAAGAATGGGAGTTGAGAAGCAAGTTATCAGACAAGGAAATGGACCCAAACCTTCTCGTGGTCAGAACGTCACTGTTCACTGCACTGGTTTCGGTTAGTCTCATTAAACTAAACAAAACCCTAAATACGTTATTTCTTCGATTACAGGTTTTAATCCTTTTCACTCATTTTATTTAAGGTAGAAAAAATAGAACCCTAGGTTTTTACTGAAACAATCAGTGTAACATACTCAAAATTGCTTGAATATGGAGTTTATGTTATTGATTTGTTTTGGTGGGGAATTTCCTTTGATTTGATTTGCAGGTAAAGATGGTGATCTTGGGCAGAAGTTCTGGAGGTAAGAATCAAATTTTGATTACTTTATAGATTTTGATTGTCAATTATATAAAACAAGAGTAATTTGTTTGTTGTTTTTTTTGTTTTTCCAGCACAAAAGATCCTGGTCAGCAGCCATTCACTTTTAAAATTGGTCAGGGCCAAGTCATCAAAGGTAGCCATTCACTTCTAAATTTGTTTCTGATTTTCTTGTGGCATATACTAAATGATTGTACTATGTTGTTTCTTTCTATTGCTTAATGATAAGTTCAGATAGTTGTAATAGAATGCTATAAATCAATATCACATTGGTATAAGTTCTTTCACATTTTGGTTTAGATGAGTTTTATAATGTATTCAAAGCATGGGCAGCAATGTGCAATTTGTTTCATTCAATATCATTTATGTATGTGGTTGGTATTCTTCCCGATACAATTACTCCCTGCTGATTATATCTTCTGCACCTTGGCATTAGTTTCTTCTGAAAGGGTGACATATGCTTTGATTTTTACAAAACAACTTATCCATGCAAAATATCTTGGTAGTTTTATATATTCAGGGTGCGTGCCTGATACATTACGTAGGCTGATTTTGTATGCATATCATCTTCTGTCTATGTCTCTACACATTCTCAGCTTGTGCTGTACTCACAATTAGTCCATTATGACTGCAAAATGATTTACTTATCAAGTGTACAATGTTCCAAGTTTTTTCTTGCGATTTATTTAAAGCATAATAAAATTTTATTGAATTGGCTTGTTTTGAGCTTTGAGAAGGTTTCTGATTCAGTTTTGTGACTTTTGTCATGTATTGTACACTTTCTATAATATTAAAGGCATTGCATTATCCACTTGCCAGTAACTCATTAAGGTATTGTTCGCCAAGGATCAAAATCCTCATCTGCATAGTCATGAATGAGAAGACTGAGTTTGTGATTAGGCTACCTATGTCCTATGGTAGTAAAAAATGAATGTATCAAGCGCCAGATTACAACAGAATAGTTGGGCTAGGTTAGCGTGGAGGATGTTATAGAATATCAAATAGAGAGATGTTTGACATATCACGTTTATGATACTTTACTGTTAGTCTACTATCGGTCCTTAATGCTCGAAATTCATAGTTATAAAATTTGCGCGGACAGTTTTAGGTTCTTTGTTGTTCAGTTAAAAATGTATTGTTTATACATTTATCCCTCCCTCCCTGTACTAGACTGGTAAATTGACCTCTATTTCGGTTAGTTTACGACATTTAATCTGGAGTGAGTACTCTACTCTATAACTTAACTTGTCTCATGTAGACTTTTGTCTTTACTATAGGCTTGCATCTTTATCTTCAACTTATCATTCTGCTTTTTTCAGGATGGGATGAAGGTGTTATGGATATGCAATTGGGAGAAGTTGCTCGTCTTCAGGTAATAACAAATTGCCTTGCCTTCATGCGGTAATATGCTATGATACTAAGTATGCCTGCCTTCTCAGAAACTGGCTATAGGGGAAAAGCTGTCGAAATAGGTTTATTGTGACTTCTCCAGACTTGCATAGGTACAAGTCTGGAAAAGTTGTCACCTCTGATAGGCTGCTTAAATAAAGTATTTCCCTTGAAAAACAAAATGCTTTTTATTCAAATAATGTATGTTTTCTTCTAACCTTGTTGGTTGAATTTACAGTGCACTCCTGACTATGGTTATGGCCCAAATGGATTTCCAGCTTGGGGAATACGACCTAACTCAGTTTTAATCTTCGAGATTGAAGTCCTTAGCCTGCAATAAATGATGCTATAGCGAGTCAGTAACCATCTGGAGAGAAGTATCTTTGTACTCCAATTCTCATGTTTGTCATGGTTATCTATGCTTTAATTATCTGAATGTTGCTTTGGATTTGCAATGAGGTGGACATGTATTTGACTGCTGATTATGATCTATAAATTTTCAGTATGATGAGAGTTGGTAATGTGTTTCACAAATATTATACTGTTGCTTAGAATGGCAAATACATGAATTCATGTTACACGTGTTATGTTGCAAACTTGTCGATTGGAATGCAAATACGTGCAAAACATGTTGTTAACTTGCAAATGACATATAACTTGACCTTTTGACTACTTGATTATGGATGTGTTACCTATAGTGTTCAATTTATACTTTGGAACCAATAACTATAAGCTGCATTGGTTCTGATTATGAGTTGGAATCTCTAGGAACTTAAACTGTGTTGTAGCTGTGATGCACATTACATCTATAGGTGAAATTATCGTGCGTGCCGGGCGGATATTCGTGATATTTTCCGTTTTTCCAGAGATCGGCACGGTACGGCACACGGAATATATTCGGATATTAAAACACCCCATGCCGGTCGGCATAAATCGGCAAAAACCGATATTTATCGAAATTTTGGAAATTTTCAATTTTAAAATTAACACATTTATTTTTAATCCCCCCGAAGTAGAATTTTCGATGAGATTATCAAAAAAAGGTCCAAAAGGCCCTAGACGTTTGGAAACTTTCGCGACGAACTTGATGGCCCTCCAAGAGCAATATATCAGAAAGAAACGAAAAAAAAGCACGCCCATGCCAAAGTGAAGTTCTCTCTCACTTTTGGCAAACCAGTATACTGTTTGTATCCAAGGTTTGTTTTTGTGTAATGAATAATTGGTATCCAAGGTCGTACGAGCAAACAATGTCATGGGAATATTATTGTACTGAGTTCGTCCCCACACGTATGCGACTCGAAACTCATCGGTTTGACAAGGGGCGTCTATCATTCTGGGGTTAGCATGTCTTTTATTTTGATTATTAAAATAAAACTATGGGTTGAGTTGTAATGAGGTTGTTTGTGTTTAGTTCTTGTATTGTAAACATATAAAATTTCTATGAATATCCGCCCGATATTTACGATTTTTTCACGTATGAGTAAAACTATCTTGTGTAATACTTCCGTCTTAGCTTCCTTGTATGATTTGTCGTGTGTTTAATTTGTAGTGTATGTTTTTCTTTTAATTATATGTTTATATATCGAAAAATTCAAAAAATCACGGAAAGTGCAGAAAACCTCCCAATTTGCCGAATTTTTCGCGAATATTCGCGAATATCCGCGATATTTTCCGGTTTTTTGAATTTGCCAAACCTTTATAATCCGACACATGAGGTCGGATATCCGCGGAATTTTTCATTTTTTTGAGGATCGGATATCCCCCCTTTACTGATATTTTCACCTATGATCTATACTACTTGCCTCTTTCCCGAGGCGTTCATAAAGCCCTAGGTGATATAATTACAGTTTTACCCACACATATCTCTACATATAATTATAGTTTTACCATCATATATAATTACAATTTTACCTACACAAATCACTACCTATAATTACAGTTTTACCCCCATATATCTCTCTATATATATATTACAGTTTTACCAACATATATCTCTACATATAATTACAGTTTTACCCACATATATCTCTACATATATAATTACAGTTTTACCCACACATATCTCTACATATAATTACGGTTTTACCCACACATATCTCTACATATAATTACGGTTTTACCTTTATCATAATTATTATAAATAGATTGTATAAAAACCCAGGCCCATATCTAATACTTATAATTACGGTTTTACCCTTATCTTAATTATTATAAGCAGGCTGTATAAAAGCCCAAACCCATATCTAATACTGATAATTTCAGTTTTACCCGTACTTTAATTATAAATAGGCCATATAAAAGTCCAAACCCATACCCAATGCTAATGATTCTGATTTTACTCTTACGTTAATTATAAGCAGGTTGTATAAAAGCCTTGGCCCATACCCAATAATACTTATACACATAAATACTGATAAATCCGGTTTTACCCTTATCTTAATTATGAGCAGACCGTATAGCCCAGGCCCATATCCAATACTTATAATTACGATTTTACAATTATCTTAATTATTATAAGCAGACTGTATAAAAGCCCAGACCCATACCCAATACTGATAATTTCGGTTTTACCCTTACCTTAATTATAAATAGGCCATATAAAAGCCCAAATCCATACCCAAAGCTAATAATTCCGGTTTTACTTTTACGTTAATTATAAACAGGCTGTATAAAAACCCAAGCCCATACCCAATAATACTTATGCACATAGATACTAATAATTTCAGTTTTACCCTTACCTTAATTATGAGTAGACTGTATATAAAAATCCAAGCCCATACCCAATAATATCCCCACCACTTATGCAGCACGCATAAGCGTGCATATTCACTTAGTTAGTTATAAAGGCTCAAGTTCCATCAGATCCAATTAGCAAGAAGCTCATGCAGGCATTGGTTAAGCATCTGCCAGTGTCAATGTGTTGGATGCATATACTATCAGACCAACAATGGAATGTACTGCAATTATATATAAAAATTTAAGTTGGACGCTACACATATCCATGACATGAAAGCTAAGACTAGTGCTCATGTTCTGCAATGACAAAATTCTTCTTAAAAATGTGAAATAACTTAAACATAAAGCCAGATTGCTCATTACAGATTGTAACTAATCCATTAGATGTATCGATGAAGTATTGAAGCCATCCAAGTTCTCTCTCTCTGACTGCAGTCACCCCCCTCATACCAGCAACGTTATTCATAGTTAACAACTACAAAAACCAAAAGGATTTGCTCAGTTGGAACTTGGAAGTACTTTTTTGAAGTTCATAGTACTCAATTCAAGTCATCAAAACAAGGGATGATATAAACAAGCAAAAAACTTTTATCAGACCTTTTATCAGATTTCATCGGGCCTAATGGATATTTAATCTTCCTCCATCGGAACATCTGGAATATCATATCTGTCCTCTACAATTGCAATAGAAACATGATCTGTTGAGAGTGTTAAGGAACAGCCAGAAAAGGATAATATATGTGAAAAGCAGAAAAGGTATGCTGTTAACCACTGGCATAAACCCCGCTAAATCGCAACCCAAACCTGTTTATATGGTGTAGTATTGGTGGCTTTAGTCAGAATTTCCACCTGAAGTAAACTACATTTATTACCAAAGTAGCTTACTGGTATGGTAATCAAAATATATTTGTGAGTATTAACATTATTTTAACTTTATGCACACTAAATGGCAAGGACCAGATCACCAGATTGGTTGTTCCTACAGGCTTTGCCAAAATATCAACCAATTTCTTGCTCCTCGTAATGTTAAATCAGTCATTCAGTTCAAAGTTCATACAAGAACCCTTCATATTTGAAAAGAAACAAAAGATTCAGTAGTAAGTTAGAAGTGCTAAAAGTGTTAAAAACCATGAAAAAATTGCTATTATCTTGAATACGAGCTGAGATTTGAAACTAGTATAAAATGAAAGGATACTTGCAGATATAGGATTCTCCCTTTCACCACGGTTACGACTGTTGCTCATCTCTCTCTGGATTTCCGGTGTAACCTGCATTGATAATATAAAGTTTCCATATTAAAATATAATAATATTTACAAGAATTAACTACCCGCAAGGTGTCAACTTCCTTACCAGATGATGTCTATGAACATGCACTAAACGCTCAAGGTTATCTTTGTCCTCCTTGGTTAGTTCATATTTGTACCTGTACAGAGTTTAAAAATCATTTCAATCGTAATAGCCTCATAACTGTTCTATGAAAATATGATAACGTTTAGCCAAATGCCGCATTCAAGAAAATGGGGAGGATGCAGAAACTGGTGACCTCATTGATCTTCCAAAAATTGCCTTAAAATAATTACTCTAATATGGATACACATAAGCAGGTACACCTTCTCTTATATAAGCATGGGGGTAAATGCCAAAGGATATTTTATTATATTCTCACCACTATCTTGTGGGATAATTGTTTTAAGCCGCACATCTTAGAAAAACAAGAACACTAGAGATACCTCTAGGAAAGCAATCGCTGTATAGGTAGTAATTCACAACTATTACACAGAAGAATTAGGTGAAAGTAAAGACAAACCTTTGCACAAATGTGAGAAGAGACTGGTGCCATATCACAGGCATTACCCTTACATCCTCTAAAAATCTCATAAAATGAGCAACAAGACCATCCAGCACACGGTATGACAAACAATATTTCTTATCCAGTAGAAGCTTTATGAAATAACTGCAGCCAATATAAAACTCAAATAAAAGCATTAAGATGCTCTTGCAAATAAAATGCCTATCCAGATTTATGCTGCCAAAGCTAACAATACATAATGAATGTCACAGTTCATGAATGAGAAACCATGCAATTATGAATATGGAAATGGATAATTGACCAAAAGGTGAAACTTCTAATCCTTGGGGATACTGTTCGTGTATGCCTCCGAACTTTGGGCATATGACGTAGTCAAGTCCTGATGAGCGTGTGTGAAAGCTTTGCCTTGAGGCATATCATTCGTCGGCTTTTTAGACTAGGAATAAGAGTATATTACTCACACAAATTAGTCTTATATGATTATATTTTACTCATCTAGTATATAATGCAAGAGTTTGATTATAGCTTTCTGTTTTCAATTCGTGACAAGAATTTTGATATCTAGATCTAATACACTTTCTAACGGTAACAGCACTGCGGACCCTCCCTTTTATCATTTTTGATAAATGGACATCGAGTCATGATAGTCAGGGTTGCAACTTACAACACAAAACAAACTGGATACACCAACGCTCATTTCATAACATCACAATAGAGTATATCTTTAATACCTAGTTGTTCCGCAGTACTCCATTTCTGCAAGCTTCAAAAGAGCAGCACTATAACATAAAAGGAAGTTCATGTTACCATGCAAGAAAGCTACGAAGAAACTCAAGAGAAAATAAATGTGCACTATGTGAAAATATGAAAAGGAGAGCAACAATACCCTGACTCATTTGACGGAATTGAAACCTTTCCGATGACGCTTCCAACAATGACAGCTTCTCGAAGAGTGCAAGTCCCTGACTGTTTACGTTTAGAAGAGTCGAGCAATAAGAGAGAATGACGAAGAAAAATCTTCGATGTGAGTTTTCTTGTACATGGATGTAAAGAGTGTTACTGTTTTATCTTATATCATGTTTTACCAAAAGAGATATATGTTGAGGATTGACCACCCAAAGGATTTGAGTTACATATCCTGATCATGTATATGCTGTCACTTGCAGAGTTGCAAGGGCAGAACAAGATGGAAGAGGGGTGGGGCAAGCGCTCCACCCAAATTGAAAAACTTCTGTTACATAATGGGATATGTCCACCAGTTTAAATACTAGCAGGAAAATACAATGAATCTCAAACGTTGAGTCATAAAAGAAGGCGCCGAAAGATTAACAAAATCGACTTTGAACTTTTCAATATTTAAAACATTAAATATACTGTATACAAATACTAGGTACCTTACAGAGTGGAAATAAAACTCCCTTGTTGAAGGCTTTGGGCTTATAGAGAGACTTCTTCAGTGCTTGAAATAGGGAAAAATGGAGTATCTTGTTCTTCCGAATGTCCTCTCTAACCCGTGGGAGCAAGACAAAAGTGTAGAAGAATTGTGCTTTCTCAGGTGAAACGGAAGCAAATATCCTTGTAGCTTGGTATACTGCATTGGGTGACCACTTCCCAGGTTCAGTCAACCAAAGTGCATCTTCCCAACATTCCAACGAGGGTATATGTTTAAAAGCTTTAGGTAGTTTTCCCATTGTGTATTTACTAAGATATTCTCCAACACTGCAAAACATATTGATTTTTAGTTCATATTTCAGCTATGAAGAGAATTTGAAAAAAAAAAAAAAAAACGAGATGTGTACCCCTTATATAAATCTATGAAAGAATGGTCCAACTTAGGATGATGCCGTGCTCCTGTGTCATCCAACCAGTTAAAGATATTAGAATCAATTAACTTGATATACCAAGCAACTAAACACCAAGGCATGGAAACATTACAATGCTGAGTTGTATTCAAGTCGACCCTAAGAGTCCAACTCGTAATTAACCTATTCTCCATTATAATGAAAAAATATTTGAACTAAATAAGATGCTGCTGGGATATGGTGAAAACAGGGTGTATCATCAAGTAGCTACCTACATTATGTTTCCAAATGTTACGGATTTAATTACCAGGTGATCAATTTTAACAACGATATGTTGCAACAAGAAATATGTAATGTCATCAATATATATATAAAACACTCGAATTGCATAAACCTTGGCAACTAATCAAGATTTGAAAACAATTTTGTGTGAGAAGATGCACAATACCTAGTGAGACCTCTTGATCTTTCTCCCTAATTTTGCTCAAAACAATGTCAGCAAAATTGCTCTTCGACATAAATGCATCTAGTATCCTTTCTTCTTCCTCATTAACCTCTTCCTCATTCTACAATTTACCAAAAAAAAAAAAAAAAGGTTAATTAGTGTAATTTATATTTATTTTTCTTCAAAAATCACAAAAATTTAGAAACTTACATAATAGCCTTGAATATAATACTCTCTTCGAGTTCCCAATTCTTCATCATCATCTTCTTCTTCTGAAAATGTGGAAATTGGATTGTAGGTTGTGTTTAAGATGGATTTATTATCTTCTTCCTCTATCTCCTTTTGTTGAATTAGTGCTTCTTTCAATATTTTTGAACTAATGCATGGCACAAGCTGCATAGAGATTAACAAAAAGCATTCGTGAGAGAGAGAGAGAGAGAGAGAGAGAGAGAGAGAGAGAGAGAGAGAGAGAGAGAGAGACTACCTTGTGTTGTTTCTGGCGTTGTTTAGAAACCGAAGATGTGATAGTATCTCTTCTTCGCTTTCCCGCCATGATTGGAGTTGGGAAGAAGAAGGTTTTACAAGGTTTTGGAAAAGCGACGATCAACCTAGGGTTTTGTGAACAAGTAAGAGAGTGGGACCCAGTCACCCAGACTTTCTTATTGCCAAGTCAGATCAAGGCCCTAGTCAGCATACATTTTCTTATTGCCAAGTCAGATATCAAAGTTTGTTGGTTTTCACGTACTAAAGTGCCCCTGTTTTAAGGGTGTTTTGGTCATAAAATAAAAAGCTTCACCGAACTCCGTTCTTCTCTCATAACCCTCCCTCTATATATCCCCTCTTGCCTCTACCATTTTCGAAAACCAGTCTTTTGGGAAGAAGTTCTGGAACTAAAGATGAAGTTGAAGATTAGCAAAGTTGTTTAAAGGTAGGCTATAGTACACAAACAGATGATGATGCTGTTGAGGCAAGAGTGTTGTTGCCAAGAAGGAGATATCTTGATAGTACCACACCCAACCTCCAGTTTGATCTATTAACTATATTTGGAATAACTTATGATCAATTTTACTTGGATAATATTCAAAGAATTTATGGGAGGATAAGTTAAGATTTATCAGAGAATTGATCAGTTTTTGAAGCTCTGAACTCCTTCAAGATCTGTTATTGTATAGGGAATGAGTCAGTTTGTTAGTATATTGATAAACAGATTAATTTTGCAGTTAGAAAGCAGACTGAAGAACTTCATCTCGACTTTTCATCTGTGCCCCAAAAATAACCCCCCCCCCCCCCCCCCCCCCCCCCCCTCCCTCTTTCAAATCCCAGCATCTTGCCTAATTGATGAAAATAAACAAAGGTGGTGGAACCCTCTCCGTTCCTCTACAAAGCAAGCAAGTAAACATTCATCACTGTAAAAATCAAATTAGTAATCCATCTACACCTTTGGAATACAAATAAATCTAAATTATAAGCACTAAGATGTTTCTAAGAACATGTATAATAAATGTTTACTACTGAAATCGAACACGACATCTTTGGCATATACCCATGTATTCATGCTTTTTTTTTTTTTTATTGAAACACCCTAAAAGAAGGGAAGAATAAGAGAAAGAAGCTAAGGTACAATCAATAACTTATGGCAAAATTGTGAACAGAACAACACATTTCTTACAAGGTGGGATGGGGTACTTAAATTTTACTTTGTTCTTGTGATAACTCTTTGTGTAAGATCCACAAGGGCCCTCCTTGATCTTAACACATCTTCATCATCGCTATCAGGAAGTGATTCGATTGCCGCAGCTGCAACCTTGGCATGCTCGGTTGCTAGTTCCCTTGCCCGTTGTATCCCACGACTTTTGCCAAGGTAATCAAGTGCCTACAGATCACGGTAGATTCCATATTATAGTCAATATACATCAATAAGCTGATGCACCAATGAACAAATATAGTAATGTCATATCAGTAAATTGGATACCACAACTGTCCGTAATTTCATATAAAGAACTTACTAAATCGACGTCTTCAGGGTTATCAAAACCCCGATCCACAACTGTTCGTAATTGGGGAAACTCCTCCATGGCAAACAATAACGGAGCTGTTATTATCCCCTAGAAAAATGAAAATTTTCAGTAGATAATAAGAAAATACGGAAAGAATGGAATTACAAGGATACAGATTTAAATAAAAAGAGGAAAGAAAACAGTAAATTCGTAAACTTTCCATCTAGAAAGCCCAGGTACATATCCTAAATAATCCATCAATTCATATAGGATGATGAAAATTATCGGGATTAATGAATTCTCACAACCCACAAGAACTCTTATCAGAATATAGTTTATTTGAAATTTTAAGAACATTCGAATTTCCAATAACCTTTGAAGTTGTTTAGAACTTTTTGCAACAACATTGCAGTTTTGCATCTCATTAAATGCAACTCAATTATATTAAGTCATTAAACAACTTGAGGCAAAGAAAGGTTTGGTTAGAGAAAGTACATGGCGAATATCTGACAAGGAGCCCTTTCCGAGGGAAGCTGATGTCCCCGTGAAATCAAGAACATCATCTATCAACTGGAATGCCAAACCCTGAAAAATAGACAAGAATGAGGTTAGCATCCTAAGATGAACAGAACGTAGAGCATTACAATGTAAACAAAAAAGCTGCGAAGTGTCTGTAGCACAAAAACCATCCACAATGAGGGTGTAACTGCAATATAATCATATAACTCAGTCCAACAAGCTTGCAGCAAACAATCCTTACTGGCCCTAATATTGGATGATTAAGTGAAGGAGAGCCGGCATCAGCATTTAAGTTTATAATGTGATCAACATGAGAGAGCTGGGCAAAAGGAGATTTTAGAAGAGGGAACTCCTTAAAACTGTGTCAGAAGTAGTAGGTCCTCTACTCTTAATAAGTCAGATCTGACTCAGAAGTAATAGACCCACACTATAGAGATTATTTGTAGAAAAGAAATTTGATAATGGCTGTTGAAAGTCTACAAACTTAATCTGGTCAGGCTACCCAATCTCTACGTACGTTTCACATTATAAATTCGGAATCTTTAATTCCAGTCGATAAATTTGATAAATCCAGTAGATGTGTGGATAAAGGTGTATTACATGTATCACAACTTTCTACTGGATTTATAAATTTTTCAACTGCAATGAACTCTTTACAAATATCTTGCGGTAAACGTTCACATAAATACATAATGAAAAATAGAAACCCAAAGAACTGTAACAGACCAGATTACGTCCATATTCATAAGCCAGCGTTGATACTTCTGCTGTTTGTCCTGTGAGAATAGCAATCGCCTTGCAGCTGTTTGAAATAAGCGAAGCTGTTTTGTAGAACGTCTTTTGCATATAATACTCCATACTGCAACCACAAATTTGCATATTCAGCACTTAATATCTCCATGTCCATAAAACAATCACTTGAAAAGCTAAGCATTAATATGAAAGAAAATATCTGCCATGATAATGAAATTCAAATGGTCCTTTGTTCCCTTAACATTTTCAGAACACCAGGCACATATATATCGATAAGTGAGCATGGAGAATGTGTCAGTCTTCACATGTATCAAACACTACTCAATATTTAAGGAAAAACAATCTACTTGGATTTTAATCATCTTTGGGTGTATTTGCTGGAGTTCTAATAATTTATGAAACTATGAGCTGGTTTAATAAGGTGGTCAGGCTGATGCAGAATGAAACTATGGCTTGGGAAGCAGGGCAAAGCCTATAACAGAAATTTGGAGGTGTCGCTAGAAGTAGAACCGATATATAATATGTGTGTGCGTGTGACCGTGTGATACCATAAAAAATTGAGTTTAACGCATGCAAGTGCCCTACCTACACCGTTCATCAGATGTAGTTGTCATTTGCATGGTTTCGCCAGTTACTAGATGCTCCACAACTTTAGCAAGTAAGGTAACAACCTGTACAAAGCACAATTATGTTGATGCAATTTGAAAATTTGGCACAAATTTGGGCGGAGTATAATAAAAACATAACCACTTTGTACAGAAGGTTGGCATCTTAGATTATCCCGATTATCAGATTATAAAGATGAGCTTATAAAATGTTGATAGCTCACTCATGTCCAAACAATGGATTTATTAAACATATGAGACAGGAGTTGGATCCTTTCAACAGATGTTTAACTTTTGGACATATGAAACCAGCATTACCATCTCTGTTAAAACTTTCCCCTAACACAGTAACACACACCAAATAAGTGGAAGAGACCATAGGAAACATACTGGTACTACGGAAAGGTTCAATATATGCCATTTAATTTCAGTTAAGGGCCAAGTAGATATTGGTCACAAGCGTCATTAAAGTAGACAATGACTGATATCATTGAAGAGAGCTAAAACTTACCTCTGTGTTTTTCAATGAAGCAAGTGCTACACAAGCTCTAGAGAGCAGGAAATCTCCTGCTAGAACAGCTAGCTGCATCAAATAGAAACCGTTAGTTCATTTCAAATGGAATTTTGTGGATAAGATAGGACAAAAATGATTGCACAAAGACTAACTAAATCCAACACAATTAAAGTTCATTTTTCATATCGACCTCAATTAAGAACATTACATTACAACTATTGAATACCTTATTTCCCATGACATAATTTAATGAACCAATACCGCGTCTTGTTTCTGCATCATCTAAAACATCATCGTGAAGAAGGCTTGCCACCTAACACAGAAAGGGAATAAAAATAATGGATAAGTCTAATTTAAAAGAAACAAACAACATACACCCATGAACTAGATATGGTATAAAGGAGCCCAACATGGATGTTCATAATCATAAGCTTGGGTTAGCTAATGGCTCGATCTACACGACAACTGATGTTTTTCAATTTTCAATTGAGATGATGTGGAAAGGATACATATAGCGCATCCTAGAGTTGTCCCCTTCTCTGTCAATGCCATTACATGCACAGTTTCCATTATATTTTCAGCTGTTCCATTAACCAGGAACAGCTAGACAGCTCCACCAGTAATGGTGGCATGACCTATAATCCTTCATTTCATTTATACACCACAACCATCATTTTATTGAAACTGAGTCTATAATAAAGGAAAGACAAATATCTAAGAACTAACATGAATCATTTCAGTGATCTCAGCAATACACTGCTGCCTTGTACGCAATTCGCTGGGTGAGGAGTCCGTAACACCATGTGGAGCCAATTTGGGCAAGTCAATATTAAAAGCCGAAGCCATCAACAACAGAACCTGTATTGACCAAATAACTGTAACTCTCATGAGGATGGAAGAAAAGGTAACAATATAATTGATATTAACAGTAACTGTTACTATATGACATAGCGCTGCATTACTGATTATGGACAAATCATTCAATAGATGCTAATCAACAGTTATCAGTATAACATTCTTGGGGGCAATAACTGATTGAAATGGGAATGCACAGTTCCTTTATGTGTTTTTCTCATCGTAAGAAAGACTAAACCAAGAATTGAATCATGATATATTATAATAGAAGGATGTCGATGAACAAACTACTTAAAACTGGTTTCCCATCTTTTATTGATTCAAATGAAAGAGTAAAGAATTTGACAGTAATACACAAGAAAGTTTGGAAGCATACTACTTCGTCATATTCTTTTTTTATTCCTCTTTTCTCTTTTATAACCTTTTTATATGTTGGACGACAGGACAAGTAAAACATGTATCATTACCATGTCGAAAAGAAAAAAGAAAAGTTCTTACCGTGGGACGAAATCTCTTTCCCTCAACCCCCATCTTGAAGAAATACTCTGCAGCTGAGGCAAGCTTAGGGACCTGCACGAAATGAGAATTAACCCTAAGCCCATACTTCTGTTCCCAGGATGACATTGTTCAATGAATAAGTATGTGGCCTCATAATTAAGTACCTCAGCCACCACCATTGCTCGCAATCTATTCGCAACAATTGACAATTCATCCGCGACAAGGGAGAATGGGTCCAACTCTTCCTGGAAAGCACATACCAAAGAGAAATCTTAGATAGTAAATAAATTCTAAACGAGAAATTTGGAATAACCCCACAAGATGAAATTTACCATTATTGTAAAGGTGGACAAGATGCATTCCAGTATAAAGGTGAATTAAAGTGATTACTATGTCTACAATGTATGTGAATTAAGTCGCACACCTCCTATCACGATGCCAACAGATTGTGATTAAGGTTTTAAGGATTCCACCCACACTACATAGATCTAGCAAACAAAGGTAGAAAATATTTCATTGAATTATTTCCTTCAAGATATTCAGTGCTCTAGAAGAATCTCTAAAAGCAAAAACTCGAACAGTGGAAGTGTCCATGTTAACAACAAGCCAGTAACCTAAGTGTGGAAGACATATATTGAAGTGTTGGTTCAACAGTTGAAAATCAGTGCCTAAGAATGGTAATGACATACATGTATGATATGAACTAACCTCAATCATTGAGTTTCTTTCATGATGAATTTGATGACTGATGCGACGGACCTGTGAGCCCCATAAAGAAGTTTCACTGCAACCCAAAACCTACTAAGCCATAAAAGTAATAGAAAAAAACTTATATAGAGCCACCAGTTATATATAAAATCCCAAATATTTGCTCATCAAAATCAACAGTACTAAATAGAAGGCAAAAAAAAATGAAAAATACTGAAAGAGTAATATTACAACAATGGTAGACAAATGAAGTTGTGAAGTCTAAAGCTTCCCCATTAGTTTCAAATCTTTTTTCAATCAAGTAGGTTTCAATGGAAGATTATTATAAATACCTTAAACCATCATATGCTTAACCAATATAAAAAATTTCCATTGAATGTACCATTTGAACAAAAATAAAATTTGCAACAGAAATCCGACAATTGACAATATAATCCATGAACCTAAAACGCTCTGAAATGCGATTGTAGCCTAAAATTACTAAAAACCAACGAAACAAAATATGACTTTCAGGCTTTCAGCTAAATGAATGCCAAAAAGAAAAAGAAACCCATTCTCCAAATCACACTATAAACAAAACCCAAACTTCAAAATCTCTGTTTATTTCTCTAAAATCACTAAACAACAAAAAACCAATCTCCAAAATCAACACTTCAACACTATCCCAAATCAACATATAAAAAAAAAAACCCAATCTCCAAAAATGAAGATTTAGAAAACAAATCAACAAAAAGGAATCAAACTTTGGAAGAGGATCATACCTTGGAACCAACACAGAGTGGTCGTAAGTACATCTCTAATGGAGTTGTAGTAGTAATATTAGAACCCCATAACGAAGATGAAGAAGAAGAAGATTTCGATAGAAAACGAGATTTTGAGCTAAGATTTCTTAAAACCCATCTTAAAGACATTATTTTTTCTGCAAAAACTCAAGTTTGAAGAAAGAAAGAAAGAGAAGAAGAAGGAGGTTTGAGGTTAACGAAGGTCGACCGACTTCCAACGTGCCCAGTTTAGCATCGCAGACTTGAGTTAGAAGTAAATGCAAAAATAATTTGTGTGGTAAAACCCTAATTGCGGTAAAAACACAAATCTTTATCACAGATTTTTGTTCGGTAAAAAAAAAAAAAATTTCCAAAATGCCCATATTCAATTCAAGTCACCATATGCCAAAACTGGGCCCACAGTTTGTTTTTTCTCTTACATCTAATTGACGAGGGAGAGTGTTGGTTGATTGATACTGCAGGTAGGATTAATGGACGAGGTTGTGCAGGTAATGAGAAGAAGGTGAAGAAAGAGTGAGGTGAGAGTTATAGGCGAATGGGCCTGTGGCTCAATGGTAGCACCCTCTCACAAAGTGGAGACTGATTGGGGCGGGGCAGGACGGGGCGGGGGAATAGTGTGCGGGGTTGAGGCGGGGCGGGGCCAAATAATCCCCGTTCTTAGGCGGGGCGGGGAACAGGGGCTTAAGAAAGTTCACCCCCATCCCTGCCCTGTACAGGTCGGAGGACGGGGGATGGGGAACGGGGAACGGGGCGGGGCGGGGACGGGGAATGTGACACCATATATGCTAGCAGAAATTCTAGTTGGCCTGGTCATTGGCTTTGGTCAATTTCTTCTGCAAAACACTTTGTATAGCATAGACAAATCCCTATCCCTTAGCTAAAAAGAGTTTGCAGCCATCCCCCTCATGGAACAACTTTTATGTGATGGTAAGGCAAAGCCAATCAGGTCAATGGTAGAAGATCACTAATACTCTCCACATCTTCAACCATTAAGATAAACACAAACAAATTGTTGTGAGTGGGGGCTAAAAAATATACTGCACTGAAATGGTTCACTGTACCTAAGAAGCAACTGATGATGAAGAAGAAGGTGAATGATGATCTGAAGAGTAAAAGCTTGATAAAAGATCAATAAGATGATAGGAATTTAGTAGAGAAAGAATCGATTTGTGAGTTGAGAAAGAGAGAGAGAGAGAGAGATAGAAAGCCGATTGAATCGATTTGTGAGTTGAGAGAGAGAGAGAGAGAGAGAGATGATAGGAAGATGATGAAAGGATCGATTCAATTTATAGATTTCATAGAGAGCCGTTGTGAGTTGAGGCAGCAAAGACGCAAAGTACAGAGAGCTGTTTTGAGAGCCGTTGTGATTTGTGAGTTGAGAGAGAGAGAGAGAGAGGCATGAATGTTTAGCTGTTACTAACAGCCTGTTAGGGATTTGGACGGGGAATTGGACAGGGATACGGGGCTGGAACTGGGCAGGGATACGGGGCGGGGAACTGGGCGGGGATACGGGGCAGGGATACGGGGTGGGGAATGGGGCGGGGCACGGGGCGGGGTTTCAATCTATACAATGAAACCCATCCCTGCCCTGCTACCCATTGGGGCGGATACGGAGCGGGGCGGGGCGGGGAACGGGGCGGGGAACGGGTCACGGGGCAAGTTGAGCATCCCTAGTGGAGAGGTTGTTGATATAAGTTTTCACACGTAATTTAAAAGGAGTAAGGGTCCCTCAACCCTGCTTGCCAATAAAAAAAATAACAAAAAAAGGATGAGAGTTATACTTAAAACACTAGCACATGTGAAATCAACCGAAGAATATGGGAAAGTAGAAAAGGGGATTGAAGAAGCAAATTCTTGAACTTGTAAATTTCAGGAAGTGGAATGAAGTTCAAGTTCAAGCCTTTTTGGTAGGTTCTTTTTTTGTGGCTAGGCTTTGAGGCTTTCTAATTTTATATTTCAAAACTAAAGCATTTATCATTATGCTACTTGTAGTCTTGTAGTTGCAACCTCAAATCACTATCATACTCATTTACATTCATTAAACATAAGCTCCATTGAAGATTTATGGTTTATGAGAAAAGTGAAACAGAAAAAATTAAAAGTATATTGTATTTCAATTAAAGGCATAAATGAGATCAAGGTTTAAAACCCTGAATAGCTTTGGGATTGACTGCTTATCTTTATCAATATCCTTCTCCTCCATCAAAATGCTTGTAAGCTTTCATCTGACTGTTAACAAATCAAGAATGAAGAAGAAACGAGATGAAAGTAGTTATATTAATTAAGCTTGTTGAGGAGTTATAGTAGTTAAATGGTATTGCTGCTGTATTTCTAGACTGGGATGTTCTTTTTTCTTTGCCTGATGATGTTCTTATCCCATTGAAAAGTATTTGACTGGTCAAATTGGGTGAAACTTTGCCTTGATGTCTAATGAATGAGTGAATTTTACAGAGGAATTAACTGGAGTATTAAAGAAGGCTGAAAGTGAATACAAGGGCCATCGCTCTTTGCTGATGCGCACTCGCAACCTACCGTCCACCGTGAACTGTCAGAACGTTCTTGACAGGTTAAGAAAAAGAAGTGGTAGCATCATATACCATTTTTTACCCTGTATCCATTAGCCATCTCATTTTGGAATAACTCTTAAAACTTGCATTTGCAACAGGTTAATAGTCTTGGCTGGCTTTCTCTTATTCTCTTGTGCTGTTCTGTCCGTTGTCTCAAAACGCTTGGGGGTGCTCACTTTGCAGAGAAAGGTTACTGCCTTACTGGCGCCATCAAGGCAGGTATGATATGACAGGGAGAAATGAGACCTGTAGCTAACGAAGACAGGCTCAATCAGATTCAAGTAAATGACAGAGCAGTTGCTGATGTCCAAAACATTCATGATGAACTTTGAGTTTCATCTTCACAAGTTACAATAGAGGTTCTTATATGACCTGACTTGAAGATAGCCTTGGTTAAGCCGCAGCATGCCCAGTTGTTGTTTTTGTAAACTTAGCCATTTCTCCCTCTCATGGACACAAAAGCTTCATCTGTAAAGTGGCTGGGATGCCAAATATTTATCAATGATATATGTTTTTGTTGAACAAGAATTTTCACTTGTCTTTTACTATAGTGCTCAGGTGGAAATGGATCAATGAGAAATCAACAATATACCCCTGCAGCTTGGGGAATGCAATAAATGCCATACCGAGTTAGTAACAATCTGAGGAAGTGTCTTTCTACTCCAAATCTCATGCTTGTCATGGCTATCTATGCTTTAATTATCTGATTGTTGCTATGGATTTTGAAGTGAAGTGAACAAGTATTTTACTGCTGATTATGATTTATCAATTTTCAGTATGGGGAAATTCCATTCTGCTTGATTATCTATCAATTATAAGTACTCCGTATTTCTTGATCGACACAGTTCTTTGTGAATATCTGTTATTCTGCTGTGTCCCCATGTTAGAAGTTGCCTCCAAGTTCTTTGGTCGTGGTATGATCCTTAATGTCATTCAATTATTTAGACAACTGTTTTTGAATCTCTTCTGTGTCTCCCATTTCATCAGGGAAGTTACCCAGTAAGTCCTTGGGCCCTAATCTACCTGTTTGCAAAGTTCCGCCAAATTATATCAGAATGTTAAGGTTTTTTGCAGGCTAGATTATATTGTAGTCTTTTCCACTGTCTAATAAACTGGTTCAGGTGATTGAAGCAGTGGTACAATAGCAGTCTCGCAGACTAGCATCATCCACATAAACAACCGCACTGTGAGGACAGGACAAAGTGGCAGGTAAAATTTTGTCGAAATTGCTTGGCACTATTCAATGGATACAAGAGAATAAGAGATATAATGAACATAAATGTTAGTGAACTGGAACCGAAGCTGTTCAACACTTCACAGCCTTCAATTTTTACTTCATAGTATACAAACGTAATGTTGACTATTTCTATCAAGTGTACTGTAGATGATTGAGTTGACTTAATATAACAAAATGTGAGCAATATAAAAATAATTTAATTGAGTTTCTCAAAGCTTGAATCTTGAGAAGTCAAAGTCTCTTTTCCAAATAAATTGGCAAACACTGGTTACACGGCAATGACATTAACAATGAGCAGGTAAAGAGGAAGAGAGAACTGAGAAAGAGTAGTAGTGAATCTGGGGTGCTTGAAGTTGAAGGGAACATGCAAGTATGCAACGTAGCGTAGAATACTAATATATTCTTTAATGAGCCATTCCTCCCCTAAATCCCACCTAAAAGACACCTTCAATATGATATTCTTGGACTTGTGGTTGATGGTAATTATGAGTTATGAGCCACTAAAAAGCTAATTTTTATATCAGCAGTGGCCAGTGGTAATGTGGTATGACTTTTTAAGTAGGCAGGAAAAGCTTAATGACAAGTATTACCTAATTTCAATCATCAGAAATTGAGCATACGAATGACCAAATTGCCCTTATGAAGAAACTCGTTTTCATTTTTTCTTTTGCTATATAAAATTGAAAGGTTCCACAAGACTTGGCTCTAGCCCTCCATGACTGACTTTAGATTAAGGGTCAGGGTTCTTATTAAATGGATTTCAATTTGATAGAACTAGTTGAACAATAAGAAAGAGATTGATATTGAGTGCTGACTCTGGCTTAATCTGGATACAATAATAATGTCAAAATATCATGTTACTGTTATGTACATGTGTATGCTCAAATAGTCAAATCAAATGGCAACCCATCTTGAATGATTAGAGTATACTCAAATGATTATGCTCTAATGAAACTTTAATTTTCTCATGAAGTAAATGAGGAAAACACAATGGAGTGTGCTATGCACATGCTGTGAACTTCAAAATTCTACTCCTCGAGATATATAAGATTTTATCAAATTTTTAGGTACTTTGAATCAAGGAAATAATACAACTCAAGTTTAACAAAAATGATTTCCAGTTTGGTTAAATAATATATTTTCTCCTAAATTCGTTCTTTAGAAACAATAATTATGGGTATTTCAGTAAAAACAGACTAATATAACTTTTAATATTAGGGTTTTTTTCTTTTTTTCTTTTTATGCCAGAAAGTAAATGGTCACCCACCCTATTGCAAATTAGCTAGTGTTAAAATACATAGAGGTAGGACCAATAAGCGCGTAAAATAGTTCAACGGATGACTTGAAGACTCTGTTTCCTTTTCTCTGTGAAAAGTTAACATAGAATTTCCTCTTTTCTTCCTCTTCTCTAAAAAATCTCTCTATAAATAACTTTCTCTATTCTTTACCTCAATAAGCAACACCATTCATTTATTCACTCATTAGCATATGTCTCAGAGGCCTAACGTTCCTCACTCTTCTTCTATTGCCTTTCGCCTCCATTCCCATCTCCTGGTTTCCAGTGAGATGAACTCAACCCCTTATTGGTATTATTGAATTTTTTTTTTTTTCCATTCTTTAATTAAAAATTCTCTAAAAAAATTCTTAAATCTTAGATCCCCAGATCAGTAATTTCAATCAAGATCAAAACTTTACCAAAAACTACGAAATGGGTGTTAAAGGATTTGTTGAAGGAGGTATAGCTTCAATTGTTGCTGGGTGTTCAACACATCCATTAGATCTGATTAAGGTTCGTATGCAACTTCAGGGTGAAAACCAAGCCGCCCCGAATCCATCAGCTGCTGCTGCTTCTCAAAATCTCCGTCCAGCTTATGCTTTCAACAATGCATCAGCAACAACTGTTCGACCCGGATCCATACCCGCTCCACCACCACCTCCACCACCGGCACGAATCGGACCTATAGCGGTTGGAGTTCGGATCGTTCGAACGGAAGGAATAGCCGCTTTATACTCCGGCGTATCTGCTACCGTTCTTCGACAGTGTCTTTATTCAACAACTCGTATGGGTATTTACGACATTTTGAAAACAAAATGGACCGATCCCAACTCAGGTAATATGCCTTTAGTTAGTAAAATCGGTGCTGGGTTAATTGCTGGTGGAATCGGTGCTGCTGTTGGTAATCCAGCTGATGTGGCAATGGTTCGTATGCAAGCTGATGGTAGATTACCTCTATCACAACGTAGAAATTACAAAAGTGTGATTGATGCAATCCAACGGATGGCAAAGCAAGAGGGAGTTACTAGTCTGTGGCGCGGATCATCATTAACGGTGAACCGAGCTATGATTGTGACTGCATCACAACTAGCATCATATGATCAGATCAAAGAAACAATCTTGGCTAAAGATTTGATGAAAGATGGACTTGGAACTCACGTGACATCAAGTTTTGCTGCTGGGTTTGTTGCCACATGTACATCAAATCCAATCGATGTGATTAAGACACGTGTTATGAATATGAAGGTTGAACCTGGAGCTCCACCACCTTACGCCGGTGCATTAGATTGTGCTTTGAAGACTATACGAGCTGAAGGACCAATGGCTCTTTACAAAGGGTTTATTCCTACAATTTCAAGGCAAGGTCCTTTTACTGTGATATTGTTTGTTACCCTTGAACAAGTCAGAAAGCTTTTCAAGGACTTTTGATGATGAGATGATGACGATGAAGAAGTAGAAAAAAACAATTAGTAATATTTTTTATGATTCGGTGATTTTTGTTTTATTGTTAAATTAATTTATCTTTTGGAATTTTTAAAGATTTATATTAAAATGACTCTAAAGCTTGTGGTTGGAACGTGGTGATGTTGGGGAATATGTCACTTTGTGACTTTGATGGGATCCAAGTTGTTTTGAGTGGAGAAAGTCCTCCAAGAAGAATGGCATAATTTCAGGTTTGGAAGCTTGTATTCTCAGTGGTCGTAGCTTTTTGAACCTGCCATAAAAGAGTTATAAATGCCAACAGTAGCAGATGGTGGCCTATACTGGAAATGATAGTCTTGCAAGTTGAGGTAAGTGGAAGCTGATGGAGTCCAATGTTTTATCTGATTACTTTGTGGTAGTGGTATGGTGACTAGTATAAACTTTGAATAAAGATTTACTAGTATTTTTCATAATTCAGTTTAGAGCATCTACCTACTTCTATGATAGCTTAAAAATCTTGGAACTTCAATTCTTCAATAACATCAAGGGAATCCCATTAACCTTATAAGCAGGCAATACAGATCGCCATACAGGGTAATTGGACTAGTGTTAAAGTGATATCATACTCATACTCGGTTTGATTCTGATAGGGAGTTTCCAAGTTTGCACCACTATTGTGTAATGTATATCACCACCAACATGAAGCCAGTTTACAAATTGCTGTAATGAAGTAACTGATAGCTCATAGCTCTAAGGTCTTGCATATAGAAACGGTTCTACCTTTGCTCAAAGGTTTATAGTCCAATTACAAGCTGGTTTGTATCCAAATGCAAGCGTTCTGTCACTGTCAACGTGTCTCAAATCTACTTGGCTTTTAGAAACATTGTTTCAATTTTTAACAGCAACCAGAACAGGTTTAGATTTCAAAACAATATGGAGGCTCAGCCCTAATGAAGTATTGTCCAAAGTAAAACAAAGATATACGAAATTTCTAGTAATCGAATACTCAAAAGTAAAATAAAAAAGCGAACAAAAGACACAGAGCAATTGCAGCCAGTGATCAACCTGGTTTCATAGCGAGCAAGCGCAGTGATCATAATAAACTGAACACACAACGCGCGTATCCAAAAGATAGGTCTCCTCCGCACTCTGATAGATTTATAACTCAGGAAAAGAGTTCTAGCCCTGAGAAACGACTTAATCTGTGCATAATTTTATAACATGACTCGTTATAAAACTTCTGCTGCCATTCTGCCAAGCCTGGAGAGCCATAACGGTTGTCACTCACTCCCAAGCAAATGTTTTCAACTTTATGATACCGAACTATCTCGAGCAATACATGCGTTCTATACAATCGAACAAGGATATTTCCAGGATGCATGCCAGCATGGAAAGTGTTGTCCAACAGATCATCTTCAGGAGGTCACGGCGCTAATTACATACGTCTTGGTTAGATTGTCCACCTCAATACCACTCTAATAGCATGCAACACTTTTCCCTTCCTCATAAGTCTCTACTAAAACAGAAGGATGCACAAGGATAGGCTTTGTGAAAGTCGCATCCTTGAATTTATGGAAATTAGCACAGAAATGGCTCAAATTTTCAGCTCTCTTGGAAAGATCGAACGAGTTGAGACTTCATAAAAACTGCAATCTGTTGTACACTTCAAGCATGCAATTTATAATATGGGCAAAGGACTTGATAATGACAAAATCCCTCTCCATAGAATCCACAATAGACAATACCAGGATGCCTAACTTTTACGGCAACCACAGTGGGCTTGATCTGCTTCCCTCCAGATTCAGATCTCAAAGTAGCTCGCACGGTGCACTTGGGTAGCAACTCCTGATGCTAAAGGTACCTTTTTAAAATCATCAAAAATATCATGAAGCTTGCGATTAAAAGCCTCTTCAATAGTTTTTTTCAGTGTAGACAAAGGTGATGTGCTCTGGCATTTTAGCTTGAATGTTCGAAAGCTCGTGGCATAGATCTTTAGGGAAATATCTGGTCTTGTAGCTGCCCACTGCCCCCATATTATAAATGTTCGAAAGCTGTGGCATATAGATTTTTATACCCAAGTACTCGACACCATACGAATCTGCCAACGGTGCCATGGCTAGAGTTGGAAAAACAAAAAGGTCAAGTAGAAAACTCTCTTAATTAAAGAAAATTATAATTGGGCTTGGGCTTTTAGCACAAACTAATAATCTTATTGTCACGAGGCCTAACACGTGAGCTTTAATTTTCAGTTAATAAAACGTTAAAAAAGCAGCTCAACTCAATGATTAGTTGATTATTACTCAGAAATAAAGCAAACAACAACAGTAAACTCAAAGTCTTCGCGCCTTACACGACAAACTCCATCTTTCTGTTTTCCAATTTTTAGGGTTTAATTGAACAAAAACAAGAGAAGAGAATTCTGTTTTCTCAAAGCTTTAATTTATTAGTAATGGAGATTGAGAAGATTGAAATTTCGAAATCAAGAATAATTAAACAAGGTGAAGAGATAGAAAGAGATCAACTTCGTGTGAAAAGGAAAACATTACAAGCTGTACTTGAACAGTGTCAAAGAGCTCTTGAATTGCTTCAAACTACTGATTATGAAGAGAATCTTAATGGTGATGTTGATCTACATGAAGAGGAAGTAGATGAAGAAGGTTCTTCTTCTCAGTGTGATAATGATGATGATGATGCTGAAACTACTCAGGTAATATTGGTCAAAATTAGGGTTTTGTAAATTTGTTTGATTTGTTAATTAAAAGTATCATTAGAATCGTTTTTGTTAGAATCTAGCTGCAATTAGAACCAATTAGTCAAATTACAAAGAATTGTGGCTTTTTTTGTTTATACATGTATGTGTTATTGCTTTGGACTTTTGTTAGATTTGTGATTATTGATATGGTATAAGTGCAACCAATCTCTGCCGAGTACGGTTTGTAGCGATATGCCTTGTTCGTAAGAGCGTAGTTCTGTTACCTGTAAACAATGCAATTTTCTACTGTCAACTTTCCAATTAATATAAAAGAGAAGATAAGATTACTTGGGAGTTTTTGAGGATTAGTGACAATTCTATACAAAGGAGACTGCATATCAGGGGAAAGAGAAACCTATGGGTAGGAATTCCGAAAATAAAATGAATACAAAAGCATAAATTGGGGAAAGTTTCATATACATTTGTTTCAAACTGTTGTAAGCGCATAGTCTTATTTATTTCTATGACGATATTTTGAAGCATGTAATACTGTACTTCACATCTTTATGGTGGTACATTGTACACATTGATTAATATTCGCTCTAAGTGTTCACTGTTGCTTTATTCATTGATCTTGAAGCATTTTATATCGATCTTGAGAACGTGTTCCTTGCTTGTACACAGCTTTGCAACCTCTTAAAGTCTAGAGTTGATTCTCCTGACTTTCTTGAAAAGCTTGGGAGCATCCATTTGTCGGTTCCCCAACTCAACGTCGGTAAGTTCTTAAGCTGAGTTCATTACTAGCTAAGTTGAAATGCTTCCCTACAAATCTTGAGCTGTTCTGACTAGCATGTTGATAAGCTCGCCTAAATTTTGGGATGGTTCTTGGGCATCTGAAAGATTTTGATAGTGTTTCTGTGATGCTACCCTAAACACAAATTTCTTATGGTATAAAAACAAGTTTTCAACTTTTATTACGTACAAAATAGGTGGTATGAGTGTCAATCATATTTTCTTTTGAGTTTTACCAATATGGCATAACATATCAAGGTTGTTTACTTGTTGCCAAAGTTGTTTTGGTAGATCATTTTGTGATGGTGTTTTAAACTCTGGATGAATCTGTTGATTGAAAACCCATAAAACTGCCTTTTAAAATGACCTGGATATGCATTAACCACTATATTTTTGGAATCTCTCTTCACCTGTCAGTGAGCACCAACAAACTTTCCTTCAGATGAAGGAGGCCAATATAAAAAACATATGATTGAGAAATTGGTGAAAAGAAACACTTCTGGTTGCTGATAAAGTTTGGGCTGGGGTTCCTCACCTTTTAGATGGCTTATTATCTTTTTAAGGCTTAATATTTTGATTAGAGCAAGTACAATTTGCTCTTTATGGCTTAAATTCGCACTTTTGAAGTAATGTATATTATGGCAGTTACTGACACTATGTATACACATGGAAGCAGAAGAAGGTAGCTCCTGGGATGTAATTAGTGAAAACGATTTATGGGAAGATGGATATATTGGCGGAGATATGGAATCAGACCAAGAAAGTTATGTGCTTGTTAGGCAAGAAGATATAGTAGAAGGAATTGCATGTTTCACTGCTGCGTATTTATTGTCACTGAAGCAGACTAAAGTATGTATAAGTTATTTTTCTTAGTTTTTCACCATGGAGCTTTCATTAAAATTTCAAAAACAAATAAAAGTTTTCAATTATATTCTTCTTTTCAGTATCTTTCAGATCAATGTCATGTGTTTATCATCCTTATTTCAACACCTTTTGTTTTTGAATGTCTATGGCAGTTTTTTGCCACTAATTCGATTTAAGTATCAGATAAAGTGTCATCTATGCTGTGTATGATTTTTATATTGCTAAACTACCAAAATACGCATTGAACAAAAATAAGTTTTACTGCATGTGATAAGTAGCCTACCAAAAGTTAAAATAGGAAGGAGCATAAAATGGGAACCAAAAAGAACAATACTATGCGAACGTGAAGTAGGACTTCTGATAGTTTGAGCAAGTCTACTGCATATAACGAAATTACCTCAAAAAGTGCCTTCTGTGAGTGAATTTTAGCTCTCTCATGCATATTAAGAAAGAAGCTAGCCTTGTTTCTCTACAATGAAATTACATCCCTTATCCCAATCCGCAATGATTGCAATTGAATATATATTGGGCATTTTAGAAATTTTCATCTTTTTATGGGTCTTTCTTTCTTTCATTCCTTTCTAGCCATTGCTTGTGATAACTATCAAAGTTTTGAGATATTTGACAGGCTTCCTTTATTGCAGGAACTAACTCCCACTCAACTCCAAGAAGGTGAGCTTATAACATTGTTGAAAGTTCACAGTTGCTTTTTCAGATCTCCTTTTTCGTTTTTTATATATGCAATATTCATCTGTAATTGCATTTTACATTTCGTGATATATAGCTTTGATTCGTACTGTCAAAATTGGAAAGAAGTTTTATGTTTTTATGGTTACTTGTAGCTCTCAGCAAAACATTTTCTTTAAAAAAGAAAAGAGGAAAACTGCAAAAGGCTTGGAATGGAAGTAAATTTATTTACAATGTGGCATCTTGGGGAGCAACAGCAATTGGGTAGGTTGGTTTGGAGTGGAAGTTATATAAATCTTGGTGTGATGTTTAGAACTAGTAGTAGAATTTTCACAAGGTTACCAGTATCAGAAAAGTCAGTTTTAATAGGTTGATGATAGGTTTTATTGTGGAATGGAAGATTATATGTGATGCACTTATTGTGCTCTCCTCCAAATATTCTTCTACTAGTCTAGAGCATATCGGATGTCTAAACACTATATGCTTCAGGTGCTCTGGCCAGCTTAAGCCTGAAATATAGTAATTGATTCATTTATGCTTATGTTGTCTTTAGGCTGGCACATGTAGTCTTTATAGTGAGAATCTCCCTCTTTTTTTGGGCAACCCTCTGCCTTGGGCTTACCACATGCGGACTGTGGCTCTGCAGGGGCCTTGCGGTTAGATTTGTTCTTAGATTTACTCTTCATTATGCCGATGATGTGCATTCTTGTTTGTTATTTATCACAATGCTTGTTATTTCGTTGATCAGTGGTTGTGAAAACTCTTTGCTCCTTAAGATTGCTGCAAACTTTATCCAATACAATTTTGTTCATGGATGCCTTAACTTGTTGTGCTTGCTTTCAACAGGATATACCAAAACCCAGCGCTATTTAGGGTAGCATCTGTAGCCTTTTGGACTTCCTGCAATGTTATATCAAAGCTTTTCTGAAGCATCGCTGTCAATAGAAATTCTGATGTTGGTTGTTTGTATTCTGACACCAAAGAAGATCCCTCATGTGGTTCTACAAAACTTGTAACATAGTTGTTGTGTTTTTTTGTGTGATTTAATTGATTGTCTTGTATATATGTTGTGTTTTCAAGTGTTCCATTGAATTGATTGGGTTGTATGTATGGCATGTATCTATCTATTTGCTTCAACAATACTGTGCAATTACCAAAAAAAAAAAAAGGATCATCTTTGCTGAACTAGACTGGTGAGTGTTGTACTACTTAGGTGTGACAAGTACTATTATTTCCGTTTAGCAGAAGATAGCATATAACAAAAGGAAATCAATATATTTATATTTCCGTTTAGCAGAAGATAGCATATAACAAAAGGAAATCAATATATTTATAAAGTAGAGCACACAAACATATGCCAGAGAGGTAAACTAGCAGATGGAAGAAGATTAGAACTGTTAATGCAAGGTAGGAACTGGGGATCTCGTGAGGATGAGATGAGATGATATACGGTATATGCATTTCCTATGTCGTTCCATAATGTTGGCAAGAACTTCCAGTAAATGGTAAAGCATACATTTTCAGTGAAGAAGTTCATCATGCATCGATTCTAATCATCAGTGATGTATGTGCCAGCGATAATAATTTCAGTTGAGTTTACACCAGCTCTTTGATGCTGCATCTAATTCCGTCACAAACTGATGATCCCTCATCCTGATCAGGATGTTCCTGTTGCTCGGTCTCAACCAGATGATGGCCAATGTCCTTATGGAGTGGAAGATTTGATGCGAACTTTGGTTTTTAGGGGTGACACTGAATACCTATTGATGCATATATTTAGCAGAAGACAGATACTATACATCCTAAATAAAATACAACAATAAAATGGAGGAAAATAGTGGTAAATCAGACCAGAAACTGTAAAAATCCTCAAGCCTTCCCCCTTAATACTGGTAACGATACAACTCTGATGAATGTAAAGTGAGTGCAAAGCTGGAAGGGGACTATGAACTAAGAAGACATTCTTATTAAAATTAAATGGATTTTACATATACGGTTGGATCAATTTACACTATTACATGCTAGACTGTATTTTACAAAAAATTTGTAATAATCAACATGAGCAGATGAGCTAAGTTGTTTTCCCCCTATACAACAATAGTATAGCCTGAGACTGGCTTTATAATCGTGGAAACATGAATAGTCCTGATTATCCATTCGATATAAAGTATTTATATACGTCCACCAAGAATCTAGTAGTAGTAATTGGAGTCCTTGTGGTTCGGAGCATCCTTACAAAGCATTGCACGCACTTCCATGATTGATCTTGGGGGCTCTAAATCTTTCTCTTGCAAAGAATTTCCCAATAGCTGTTGCATTTGTGACGCAAATGTATCATCCAGAATCTGCATGTTGCAAAGAACAGTCAACAACTAAGTGAAGTGCTAGAGTGAAACTAAACTAAAAATAGACACGAATCAGTGCATTAGCAATATATTCAAGTTATAGGGTCTCTGTTAGAAGAGATCCATTAGAATAAGTACAGCTTCAAGCTGTAAGACAACAACATACCATCTTTCACATAACATTACACTATTATTTTTAATAAATAAAATACAGTAAGGAGACCAAAGATATATTTGACAATTAATGGAAACCACCCATTACACAATGTGGGCATCATAGTAATATGTGACGTAAAATAACCAATTAATAGAGATCAGCCCTTACAATATATAGGCATCATAGCAATATGTGACTGACAAGATTACCAATTAATGCAGACCAGCCCTTACAATACATAGGCATAGCAGATTAGCAGTAACATGTGACGAACAGGATTATCAATTAATGGAGACCAGCCCTTACAGTACATAGGCATAACAGTAATAACATGTGACATATATTATTGTCTACGATTGCAAGTAATCAGGAAACACCATTTAATGGGTTTGATGGGGGCCCAAGCAATATTTGAAAAGGAAAATATACTTCAGACCAAAACTAATACACAAAATATTATAATATCACCCACTTGCCCTGTAATAAACAATATGAGGAAAATTTATCGACCAACTGATGACAACACTTGACATTCCAACCATTTAAAGCTATGATGAATGGGATGGTTCTAATCATCTTATATGCAAGTTTTTCAGCATCCAAGCGTCTTAGGTATGACGAGTTTCTTTTCTTTCATCTTTTTTATTCAATTCCTCGATATATTTAGAATTATTTTGTGTTTTAACAGCAGATGAAGTATACAAGTCAGTCTCACCGGTGTCAGAAATGCGCATAAAACCATCATCAAGTGAAGATCTATTTCATTTTTCACTCGCATTATTTAGAATGTGATGTATATGCTACCATATATATAATGGACTGTTCTAACTTACAGCAACAGTAATTCGTGAGCCTTTGTACCAAACCCTGTTCTCTTTCCTGTTCTCCAAGAAGCTTGAAACATCCTGCCACCAAATGGGAAATCAAATCAAATTTTCGGAAAAGCAAGCCCCAGATGACATTTGAAAAAGCGTTGTTGGAGAATTACCTTTCCCATCCGATCCCAATAGCCTCGGCAAACTGCTACAAATACGTGGGTCTCAAAAACTGTATGGAGGTGATCTATTGTATTTGAAAGCTGATCCTTCAAGGGCTGCATTCGACTCCGAACATCAGATTCAACAACTGTTTCCTTTGAGTCTTGGATGATCTTTTTTAGTTTTGTTGCGCCCTGTAGCCTTGACTGAGACATTGAATCAAGTATTCGGTCAACCACAGCCCAAGCAAGTGTTTAAAGTAAGTCGCAACAAACATGAACCGACTATTAAAGCACTGTTTCAGGTAAAAAATAAACATGATTGAAGAATTCAACTTCACAACTTTAGTCCAGTATTTTGTGCAAATTAACACTAAACTAATCCAATTCATATACCATACATAGATAATTGTTCAGCCCTTCACCAAATTTGCACTGTATAAGAGGATAATAAGTTTAAGTTAAACTGATTGGATTGATATCTTTGATAGATTCTTCAGCTGTGTCCAGGGGAATATTAGATTTGAATAATATATGGTTAAATTGTCTAGTTACAAGAACTGATCGGATTGATATTTTTGATAGATTCTTCAGCTGTGTCCAGGGGAATATTAGATTTGAAAATTATATGGTTAAATTGTCTAGTTACAAGACCTATCAGTATTGCAGATATCCCACTCTTTCATTATATGTAATAACAACTCCTACACACTATTAATTTATTTTGAGATTGATAAATATTATCTGATGTGCTCAACTGCAGTTGAAGATGCATAAATTGCTCTGTTAGTAATTATATCTAAAGCAACGATTTCTCCTGGAGTTTTTGTTTTGGTATGAATTCCAAGTACTTCTAACTGATCATCTAAGGATCTACTCAAATTCAAGCAGACCATCAACAGAGAAATAAAAAGAATTTTATAATCACAAGGGGTACCCACATTCTCGGCAAGTTTCTCCACAACTGCTTGCAGGTAGTTCCTGAACTTTGTTCTCAGCATGACTGTTATTTCACTAAGGCGTTCCCCAGGGACTGCGCTTCCACCATTGGGAATGCAAGAACCCCATGATTTCAACTGGTTTTCTATCCTTGGACGCAGCACATCAAGCATTCTCTTCATAGAGTTCAAGAGAACTCCCAACTGCACACCAATAAAATCTAATTAGGAAGTCCACATACATATAAATTGCGAAATTTTTTCTATATTTTGACAGTCACTAACCTCTTCAGGGACAACATAATTGCTGTCAGAGCGCTTAGCGAGTTTCTGTATGTATTTAAAACCAAACTTCTTAGGTGCCAGATTGTCCTTCAAAGGTGATATAACATCTGCATACTGTTTCTCTAAAGCCTCCACAATTGCCTTCTCAACATCTGCTATGGCCTATAAGAAATCGCCTAGATTCAGTTCAAATATTTTGCAAAATTTGAAGGAAAAAGGAAGATCTCTTAAGGTTCCGTTTCAGATACTATATGACAGAATTCCTCTGACAACTATAAAGGAAAAAAAGGATATAGAAAATAAGAACTAATGATTGAACATACATTTTCTAAAGCAAAGGTATATTCTGGCCAACGGCAGACGATGCTCTCATATTCATTCAGTGTCTCTTTCAGCCTATCATACATATCATCCACAAATGGAGTTGTAAAATGTTGTGTCTTGACTCCTGACCACTTCACCTGCATATCGAGTAAGGAAGTAAGTCTCCCAAAACAAACTCAACGGGAGAAGATCACATATTACCAAATAACAAATAATGTGTAATCAGATGAGAAAGAAAAGTATAATGAATGCACAATATTAACACAGAAAAACATTTGGCATTTCATTTAAATGGCCAAGGAAGCAAGCAATGGGTTTAAAGTTTATGTATACAGAAGAAACGTTTTGCTGCAAGTGTGATTGGTTATCACTCATCGGCATAATAAAAGATGTAAAAGTTACTTTGGAATAGATGTACCATATAGAATGGTTGAGACCTAATGCTAACTTTACCACAGAAAGTTTCAAATCACTATAACTTACTAATCTTGACTAATGTTGGGATGAAAGACGAAATTGTAAAGAGAGGAGGAACACCAGTTTACCTTGTCTAATTTGCAAGACTCGAGTAGAGATAAACGTTTATCTTGAATCCAGAGAATGATATACAAATGGAATAACTCCTTCGCGTCGACTCCTCCTTTTACAGGACTGAAAACATTCAAAATTTATATGAGCCAGGACTGCAAAATCTAATATCTACTGAATTATAATTTGACAGGAAATCATTCATAGCATCATAACAGATTAATTACTTGATGTTCCAGCTGGCAAGATCTCTCTGAAAGTCTGCAGCTGCAATTACAAGGTCTACAACAGGAGGAGAGGGCCCTGTTGGTGGACATGCAACTAAAAAAGCACGCAATCTATTGCAAAGCTCCACACTGTATATTGATGAAGAAATATTGGGTAGGTCTATGAAGCTGCAAAAGGGGAAAAAATAGCAATGAGTAATAAAAATATGAACATTATGAGTTTGGTAGGTACGAACCTACATCATTTATAAAACAAAATAAACATGCCTTAAATAAGATCTATATGTTTGACCTCCATCCTCTTTTGTGTCATATTAAAGTTTAAAAATAATTTGAGACTGAAATACAAAACAAACTTCATGACCACGATCGCCAAATCAAAAGGGTTTGTTAGATATATGGGCACTGCCTATAGTAAGTCACGGGATCCTTGAAACACCCGCATGTCAAACGAGAATTTGCATCGGCTAGATAACTTGTTAGTTGTTACCATGGACAACCCATATTCTTAAACATCTTCTCCAAATGGAATAAAATCTCTTTGCTCTCGCCAAACTTAAATAACTTAGTTTCTTCCGCGGCCTAAGATGGAGTCAATTTTTATAAACGTCGTTCTGGACATTGCCCAGAAGAATATGGAGGCGTACCATGTACAACCAACAACTCAATACAAATCACCAGAGAGATGAACTCTACTTTCAACATGCTATGGGGTACATTAGCTTCTATTTATGTCCTATGATACCAACAACCAATGCTGAACTCAAGATTATAAGACTATATCCAAAATTCCTTTCTCAAGGTATAGGAAAATCTCATTAATATGCTTTTTAGTTTTTACTATTCTTAAGTCTTTACAATTAGTGATTAAACCAAGTGACGATTTGTCAGTAAAATGCCACGACCAAAAATACTTCAACTTAAAGTCTGACTACTAGTTGATGTCCACATAATGGCTCAAAGACAAAATTGTACCTCGGAAGTACATGGTGATTGTGAATATCAATATCAGTTGAAACTTCATTTCTTATACTTAAGCAAAGAGACTTCATCTTTTGATAAGCAGTTGAGAGAGTCACAGTGTCCATCAATGCTCCCTCGTGATTGTTGGTAACAAACTCATCCGTCTCTGCTAAGTGCCTTCTTGATCTCTTTTTGGCAGCAACCTTTACAAAAAAACCACATTTCAGAAAAAGGAAACAAAGAATCGAACCAAGCAGAGTTGGATCATGTAGATGGAAACAAGAGTCCTTACAGACCTACAGTCTCTCTTGCACACACATTCAACAAAAGGATAGCTTGTATTGAATGAAGAAAATATACACAGCCACAAGCATGATTGTTTTTACCTGGAAATAGCTACACAATTTCAATTGGGCCTCAGGGGAAAATATGTCGTGAAGTGAAGCGTATAGCTTTATAGCAGGTACCAATGCAGGAGCTGGAGATCCAGTGGCAGGCCTAAAAACATCCATCATTCCTGAAAATAGGGATTCATCCAAAGATTTGTAGTTCTCAAAAACCAGAGAAAGAATCTGCTCAGTTCGATCTTCAATTTCTCCCAAGATGCGGTTCTGCAGTGGCAAATCATATGTGCTGTGTTAGAAAAATCTCAACAAATTATGCTAAGAAGAACCTTAGAGGAATATTATAACTTCGTTCTCTGAAAATAAAGTATACTGTGTCACAAATATAAGTGTTACCACAATTATCAAAAACCAAAGGCTCCAGGAAGATATATTGTGTCATAAGAACAAGTGAAAAGGGCGCATAGGTCTAACTATTCTCTTCAAAATTTTAGAAAAGAACTTAATGAGTTGATGAAGCTATTCCAATAATTGAAACATGATACAGTTATCATACCTCTTGATGACTTAATGTGTTCTTAGCCTGGCCTTTCATGATTACAGGTAATAGTAGATCATTTACCAAGTTGAGACAATCGGCTGTTGGAGTAGCCACATCCATAACATATGAAAGGTATCTGCAATTTTACAACCATTTCACATTAGATATTAACCTAAGAATATATAGGATCACAATCTCGTCTGCAAGAAGTTTCCATGATTTAAATACCTTAGTTTAGTATATACATCTGAAACCCCGTAGTATGATGCAAATTCAGTGAGTAACCACTTCCAGGGGTCATGCAACACCAAATTCCTTTGCTGAAAATGCTGTAATTTCATTGCAACTTCTAATGCCATGTCGTATGCCACAGTTTCTGCAACAGACCCGCACTAAAAACCAAAACAAAAAGTCTTCATTTAAGAGTAAAAGTACACATTTATGAAGAAATTTGTGTATACCAAATTCCTCTTAAAAATGCTTGAGATGTGCAGGTCCTAAGTCCCTTACCTTAAGATGACCATTTTCGTCTGCATTGGTTGAGTAGTTGATGTGGAGTTGTAGTTTGCCAACAAGCTCATGCTCTGGCTCGCGATAAATAGACCACCACCGAAGCTTGTCTACCTGCATTTTAAGTCATATTAGATTCCCAGTACAATGTGTCCCTAGTCCCTACACAACTAAAGACATACTAGGTGGCCTGCAATCTTACAGTGTCCTCAATGATAGTAGCCAGCTGAGCAAGTACACGCCCATAATACTTTCCCTTTGAATCCTGAACTTCAATAATAAGGTCATCGCCTAGACTATCCGGAAAGCTGTATAATAATCAATGAAAACACCTTTTAATTAATCAAATCTTTCGATTTTGAGATGCACCATGATATGTTTCACAATGATAAACATATCAAAAATCTCACAAAGAAGTAGCAGAAACTAGCTTAGGCACAGAAATACATACAATATATGTGTTTCACCAGACCCAGGTGGCATCCTAACTGCATCGCCTTCGGTAGAACTTTTCAGCCTCAATAGACAACAGTACTTTTCTGAGAACATTAATGTCATCAACATAAATTGATATATCCATAGGATAAGCGGCAATAATGATATTAATATTAATAAAAGTAAAAGTTAGGTTGCTATGGCATATGAAGACGTGAATGAAAATACCTTGTACTACTTCATAAGAAGATGAACTACTGCGCAAAGTCGTCACGCCAACCTTTAATAGTCCAGAAACCTGCTTTATATACTGAGTGCTGGCACTGACATATGCCAAGCTATGCCGTGAGAAAGAACCATTGGCCGGTACTCGTGGTGCCACACGAACTTTAGAAAGTGCATTGAATCCAGAAGAGATGGTTGATTGTAAACTTGAAAGGTTGTATCGAAGAGTTTCAATTTTTACGATTGGCAACTGTAACGGTGAAAAACTGCAACCTGAAGGTGGGTCTAGAGCCATTTTCACTTTACGAACTGCAGAATGAAGCAACACCTTAGGGTGAAGCTAGAGAAACTGAAACAATAAGAATGTCCAGAGATTAAATGTTGCAGTACCTTGCACCTTTATTTTTCCAATGACTTTCTTAGGCTTTAGCACAGCGCCTTCACTGATAAGTTCTGTAGACTGTTTTGCGAGTAGTTCTTCCTCCGATTGTAGCAATACCTGCTGTAAGCTATGATACAGACACAACAAAATGAAAGAGGTGGGTTAAAATCTCACAACAAAATCGATGCTTCATACATCATATCCCAAGAACTTATATATGTATTAAAATTAGATGGTTGAGATCATCGGTATTTATGAAAACACAAGTTTCATGTAGCCTTTTTGAATACAAGAATTTTAAATATGCATAACTCAAGTCCTATGTCGTTATTCTTTGTGGCATTTGACCTTAAATGAGGAAAACAAATGATCTCCAATTTTCACAAAATCAGGTCTCACTGTAAAAACAACTCATGCCTTCTATAGTTCTATAGTTAAACCCAAGTCCCCAACTCAACAGCCCTCTGTTTCGACATACCCATCAAACAATCCTTTCGTATCTCTACTCACGTCAGGAAGGCAATAGATAGGTAAGCAACGATGGGCACAACTATCACACATCCTATGTATGTAATAATCTATGTTACATGGGAAAACCATAATTCAAAAATATCCTATTGGATAGAAGAATACAAGACACACGTGTTGGACTCCACACAGACACATGTCACCCGACAATTGAATTATATAATAATGTTAATAGGTTATAGTTTCTTTAATACCATACACTAAAAAAAGGAAGGAAAAATAAAAGAAAGAGTAAAACATGAAGAGGATCACTTTCATCTTATCACAACTAGATGAAAAGAGAGAGAAAAAAAAAAGGTGAGATCAGAGAATCATTCTTTGTCCTAACCATGTGTTACAAATAAATCACAATACATGGCCTGTGTCCACATCTTTTTATGATACAGTGTCAGTCATTTGTAGTTTGGACCCGTGTAAATGACAATTGTAAGTAATATGTAATTATGTATACCCCTTTTTCTGTAATAAGGTAAATAAATAATTTCTAATTTTCACTAATGAAATCAGGTGTAGAAATACAGTAGGCATTCTGTACTTAACCTCTACTGAACCTATATTTCTGTTTACACCTCAATATATCCTTTACCATCCTTACTCAGGTAAAAATAGTTGATATATTCTAGCATTCTGTGTATGGGTATGTTTGATCAGCTGAAAAGCAGTGCAAAAAGATATTTCATTCATAGATGTATTGCCATAAATTGCTTTTCAGAAGAGCTTACAGTGAAGATAAAGCATAAAAGGACAATACAGAATAGGGAACATACCCAAACGCATTTCTCAACAGCTCACATTCATTTTCCAAAAAGATGGGAGCCTCAACACAACCTTTTGCCCACAAGTGAAGACAAAGCCTAACACATGCATCATACGAAATTACAGCACACCATGGACCTTGCGCACTATTCAATAAACAACATAATAAGAAGAGTTATTAATACAAATTGAGATTTTTGAAGTGTGCAGTAACTGATAGAGAGTAACTGACTTAGCATTGTCAAGCAGAAACAAATCACAACGATCATGAAGTATGTTAAACCCCACTAAAATGATTACTAACAACATACCTCGCATGGAAAGTTGGTAGACGAGCGGGTAAAGAAGTTAACGAAGCAGGAGCCTCAGCACCACCTACAGTCCTGTAGAAATAATAAAGGTAATCTACTTGCTCATTTCCAACTAAAACTTTTCATCTGTGAATAGAAGGCTACAAACCTTGCAGATTGTTGAGGAATCTTGTTTTCAGTATTACACTGAGCTCCAGCAGAAGCGGTTATGTTTCCAGATGTAGCCGCATCTAATACCTTTGCCTCTCCACTGCATGGGGTGCCATCACTACCATGTGCTTTAGATGTCAAATTTTGTTCGGCACCATGCTTGGCTTCCAGACCAGAATCACAGAGTGGGGGTGCACTGGGGACATCATTATCAGAGAGTTTCCTATTCCGTCCACATCTTGCAGTGAAATCCTGCATATCATCTAGGCAGCTAAGTACCACATAACACATTTAAACGAATCCAGAATTATAAACATACAATTTGGACTTTGGAGTGCTGTGAAATGAATTGTAGCATATCATCACATATAGATAATCTTATGGGATAACTAACAAACATCAAAGAGGGAAATGGGATAGGGTTAGCAAAATTATAGTTAGGTATTCGACAAATATAGGTCTTTGATGAATGTTTGTATTACATCTTAAAACACATGGTTTTGGCTTTAAAGAATAGTTCATGGTAGTCTCTAACAACAGCCCTAAAAGTCCCTCTACTGTCACAGACCACATAATTGTCAGTTGTCCTCATTAATAAATAGTAAGATGCAGGTTTTGGATCCCACAAACATAAATTTACATCCTTATCAGTTGCTTTCATTGGAGTAAAAGGATGATCTTACAATTTACTTCTTTCATAGTATAAAATTCCACAGTAATTATTGAAACGGCTTATGTGTTGTTTCCAAGGAACGTAAACTATTTAAAAACACCTTGGACTGTTCTTTTTTCTTTGCCAACTTTAGAAAGTCACAAAATTCTGATTTTCCAGTCCATTGGAATTTGTAATAATAATCGGCACTTTATAATATGGTTTCAACTACTCTATTAAATGTGGACAGATAGTACAAGTTATCTATCTTGCTAGGAAATTATGATTTTCTAGGAACCACTTCAACTTTACTTCAGACTTATGACTAATGTACAGTTTAAGAAACTATGCGGTCTTAAAAAACTTAAGCTAGAGGCGAAAAGAGAATAAATACATTAAATCTTGGAACACATTACAATATTGTCTTCTCAATGCAGTTCCTACTGTAAACTCTATTGAAACAAAATAGTCCCTCATTGTAGCAGACATAAGCAATTTGTGATTTAAACAGAACAGCTATAATAAACATGAACACTCAATAACTCAATAAGTGACATTATGGTGATTATCGTGTGTCTAAGTGTCTTTCCATCATTAGATGGTATGAAAGTTTACATTAAAATGGAATAAAGGATAAAGAAAAAGAACACACTACTAGCCAGTAGCACCATCGCCTGGGACAAACACACATGTTCAACATATAATCGCAATTCCAACTTTTCCGTTATGTAATCCATTATAAACTTAAGCAAACATCATAATTCTGCCTACAAACTGTGAGTATACTACTAACCTTTTCAGCCGAAGTCTCCACATTCACCCGCGAAGGAACTTCAGAAGTGTAGCCATCAGAAGTGTATGTATCTGCTTGACGGGCAGAGTAAGTATTGGTTCCAACACGAGTAGATTCAACTTCAGAGCTCATAGCTGAATCCGATGATTCATCATCAGTATAGTCTTGCTGCCCATCTGCATACCTATACCCTCTTCCTCTTGCTACTCCAATTCTTTCAGAAGCATTCCCTTGTCCCTTTTCAATTGTCTCCCTCGATGAACTAAAATCAGAATACATACTATCACTGCCATAATGTGGCTTCTTCGACAATAAGGTCGTCTTCCTCTGACCTAAACCCCGAGTATTCCTATCATTCTGGGGAGACGAATCAAGGGAATACCTCCCACCATAAACTTCCTCCTCCGAATCTGTCATCTCATCCATGTCAGTCCCAAATCCACTATCCTCTGGATCCTCATGTAAAACCCTCGGCATTGAAATTACCCCAGAAGGCAAATGGCCACTTCTAAATTTTGCAGGTGGAGGTAAACCAACACCTCTACCACCACTTCTAATGTAAGACGTATTCATAACAACAGGTTTGAGGTTTCTCTTAAAACCCACTTCTAATAGTTTAGCAGAAAACCCTCTAAAGGTTTAAACTCAAAAGAATTAAACAAATTCTATATCCCTTATACCCAATGTGCAAAATTAGCATAGATTGAACAGAAAACTAATAAACCTCAAATGCTGAAAGCTTGCAGGTTTTGTTCAGTTCTTCAACAAAGTAAAACAAGAACAAGTTAAAGAACCTTACAGTATTCTGTTCAACCTCTTTTCTTTCTTTCTTTCTTTCTTCCTTTCTTTCTTCTTCTCCTTCTACTTGATTCTTCTTTATCTTCACTCCTTCTACTTGATTCTTCTTTATCTTCACTTTGTTCAACTGCTTTGATGGTTTATAACTCTCTCTCTCTCTCTTTCTCTCTCTTTTTCTTTCTCTGTTCAGTTTGTTTAAGTGGTTTAATAGTTTTGAATATTTTAATAATACTGCATTGAAACAAGGAAAGAAAAGTAGATTACAGTAAATTGGAATTAGTGAACAATAAGCAAAGTTTTATTATTACTAAATTGCATTAAGTTTGAAAAAGAAGCGGAACGTTGGAAAGGGTAAAGTTAAAACGGAAAGATGACGTGGAAGGTGTGGGCCGCTTACTATAACGGTCGAAAATTTTGGACGGTCGGTGAGAACTGAGAAGTGGGGTTGAGTTGGTTAGTTACGTGTCATACGTGTGACTGAGTGAGAACACAAAACACGTTCTTCATTTTCCTTTGTAGTAATAACTAATGTCACTTTTACATGTTCTCCTCATGGTGGGAACACACACAGTTGCCCAATTGGTTTCTCTTTTGTTTGAACTTAAACAACAGTCACTCTACATATAACATATGTGCTGTGTTTGAGCTGTTGTTGTTGTTGTTGTTGTTGTTGTTGTTGCTGCTGTTTTCTTTATAGCAGGGCAAAATGATTCAAGATCAAATTTATAATTAGTAGTATAGCTTTTAACAATCCCAATGTAAATGTGTGCAATCTACAAATTGCTGTAAAAAGGATGAAATTTGGTTAAGGAATTCAAAAGATTGGTACTTTTCTGTCATCTCGTGGTACTACTTTGGACAAGATTTTAAAGGACATGATAATGATCTTGACTTGGTTAAAAAGCAATTATCAGGTTTCAAACCAAACTATCTCAATGTTACTAAACTACTACTCATACTCAATTAACAATTATAAAGATAGATTAGAATGATAGGTTTGGGTTTTCTTTATCTTGTTTCTTTATGGGACCTTTGATAGTGCTGAATATAATTTGTCTCCTTTAATTTGAATCGGAGTTCAAAGCTGTTGAAGTAATTAGTCCTACTTTGTAGCTCATAATAAAGTGTATTAGCATATGCTTTGGCATCTTAACAAAAGATCATTTGGGATTGGGTTGCAAACTTGCATGTTACTTATGAAGCTTACTCAGCATTTACTCAGCATTTGTGTTGGAGAATAATGCAGCACTTTTTACTCAGCACTTTTGCAAATACATCAGGGGAAACAAAAGCAAAGTGTAGACAGTAAAAAAAAATCCTGCTGAGCACATGTTGAACCATGTGCTTCCATCTAACTAAACACTGTCCCTTTTGACTTTCGGTTCCCTTTACCAGTAGTAAGAACTTTATGGTCTGGCTTTTCAAGTTCTGTATGTTTGTAAGTTGATCTATCATTTACCAACCCATGCCCAAACATGTCTGCTATGTCTTAGAGCATTCCCAATGGAGGGTGGATAAATCCACCTCCACGTAGGCGCCACGTAGGTCCACCTAGGCAAAATCCACCTCAAAGAGAGAGGTGTATTTGCACTTGGGTGGTAGTTTCCCAACGCAGAGTGGACTCTTTGGTATAGAAAGTGGATTTTTTTAAAAATCCGAAAATAGGGAGACGGCATGTCACATGCCGTCCGAGAGTCCAAAAATTTTAAAACACTACTTAAAACTTAAAAAAACAAACGGACGGCATGTTTACATGCCGTCCGAGAGTCCAAAAATTTTAAAACAGTAAAACACTACTTAAAACTTAAAAAAACAAACGGACGGCATGTAACATGCCGTCCGGTTCTACCACCCACAGGTGGATTTGAAGGTGGATTTATCCACCTTCAAATCCACCTGTGGGCAGCCCACCTCCGAAATCCACCTCCCCTTGGGAAGCTCTTTTTGTCTACAAGGTGGATTTATCCACCCCACCTCCAAAATCCACCCTCCATTGGGAATGCTCTTACTCATAGAGCTTCATTCCTTTGTTTCTCAAATACATTAGATACGACAGAAACTCTAAACCTGCTGAAGTCCTCAACTACAAGTCCAGTTGTTGTCAGTACAATCAATATATGCCTAAACAAACAATACTATTCTTACTCAGGGGCACTCTAAAGTCTCCAACCATGAAAGACAGGTAGTCTGGTGCCAATATTTAAAGGTAACAATCAGCTAGGCAGCCGCCTAGGGCCTCCAAATGTGAGTGCACCATGGCTTCACCTAGCTCAGCCAACATATTTGTGCCAGTGGAAATTGAGAACCCCTATGGTGGCTTCAAAGTTAAGCAGCCTTACAGCAGGCAGGTCGCAATTTAAAAGTGATGTCAACACAAGATAAATTATTTCATGTCAAAGACATAATTGTAGCATACCTCTCTTTGCACTGGATGTTAATGAGGTGGTAATTTAATTGCAGTTAATTGCAGGAACAACAGAAGGATTGGGTTGAGTACGTTTATTAAACAAATAAGTATCAAATTCACCTTTAAGACATTTTCAAAACGAAATAACAGACAAAGACAGCTGAACCAACAGCTAAACTAGGACCAAAACTTGTTTCATTTATTTCCAGTTGTGCACTTGCATGATGAACATTGAGAGCATCCAACTTGTATTATGAAGTGTTTTCAAGAACTGGCTAGGCCCAATTATCAAATTCTTCCTCTAACATCAAAACAACCAAAATAAACAAATTGAATGGGCAAGAGCTTAGTCATACATATCTTCCACGATACATTCCCCGAGAAAGACTTTAATGCTTCGAGGTGAACCACAACTGCCTTCAGCAATGATAGCTCTGTCATTTGCTGCCATGTGTGCAATAATCTTGTAAATCATTTCAATCTGTCACGGAAAGAAAAAAGTTAGCAACATAAGCACAGCCAAAGAAAGTGAAATATGGACAAAATAATCTTTCTATCTTCTATTTGGTCAGTTAAAAGTGTTTCACTTAGAAGAAGAGCACTACGTTACCTGTTCAGGAGAGTGGCAACGATCAGCTACTTCTTCAAGCGTTAATGGCTCAACAGGGTCTTTACAGCTGATAATAAAACACATAAAAAAAGATCACAACGTCAGTATCTTCAAGCCGTAAAAGACATCTCTCTCCTGCCAGTTCTTTTCACACCAAATTTACGGTAGCTACTTAAGTCCAATAAATTTAAAGCTCATTGTTTGGGTGAATTTTTCTTTCAAAAAATCAATGTTATATAGCTAGGGAAGTCCCTGGGGAATTTCATTAAATTGTCTACAAAGACATGCATTTAGTTCATGGAAGTGGGAAACATTACCTAGCCGCATTTAGTACAGACAAAACCCTTTTCTGAAGAGCTAATACTTCTCCAGCGGCCTTTTTTCCAGCCTCTACACCTGTTTTAAAAATGAGAACACAAAAGAATCCACATTAGCCAGATGTGATAATAAGTAATGACCACGAGACACTCATAGGACAAGCATGAAGAGACTGCAAATATTTGAAGTTTTCAGCTCCATACTAAAAGCACAACCAGGAAACAGATTTGAAGGTTCAGTATTAATCATGACTGGGCACAACGCAGCTTACCAGGCTGGTGATAAGCATTGATATTGACAATTGACGCATAGATCCCAACAGCTCGCTCGTAGAGTGCTATTAGGGCCCCAACAGATCTGGGAGTTACTTCTTGCACAGTGACTGTAATTGATTCGCGGTCATTGGAATAAAGTGCCGATCTTGTTCCCTGTACAAAATCTCATATTCATATTTTTCCAAGAGCAATTAGGGATGGCAACAAATTAATATTTATTATGACAATGACCACAAAGGGTGAATATGTTTGTTTTGATATAATGCTGCAAAGAAAAGTAAGCATTTTGTCGCTTCTTTATACCACAAGGTGAGTTATATTTTGGTGCGGTGGTGACATCTGGTTACAATTATTCTATGATATTTCCGCTTGGAATAATTCCTGTCGACTTATGACATGGTAACGCCAGTCACAATTAAGAAGACGATAAGTCGATAACCATGATATCTAGCCTCCAAGCCAAAATTAGATATCTTATCCCAAACAATTTTCATGTCTAATTAACAGATGTGGTTACATTCAAATATACTGAAGTTAACTCGTGAAGGACACGTAACAACATAGCCATCCAGAAAACATATTAAATGATGTCCACTTCCATTCACCCAACGCACATGAAAATGAGATTTTCATCAATCAAAGAGCTAACCTGTAGCATTCCAAACAGGTAGTCCCCACATGTGACACCTGGTTCAAGCTCCCAATCATGACCTGGGGGCCTATCACGTAATACTTCAATGAAGGTGACGAAGAAGTTGTGTACTCCATCCCTTAGTTGTTGAATGTAGCTGTATAACAAAGATGTTGAGCATGTCAGGCTTTAAGCATTTCAATGTATATAAAGTGTGTAGAATGGTTAAAAACTCACGCATGTTGATCTGTGCTCCCTTTATTTCCATAGACACTGAGTCCTTGATTCACCTGTCACCATATTATTTTAATCAATAAATCATAGATTAGTCCCCAGAAAATGAATCATTATTATCGACAGATATACTCCAGCACTAAAACTTACTATCACAATCTCTTTCCATATTCATTTTGACAAGCGCTTAACATCAGAACATTAAGACCAAACACTTTTAGTGCAAACCCTGCACCACACAGGTATGGCATAGGTGTCAGTTCTACCTTTTAGCAGGAACCCACACCCATTCCCACATCTTGTGCATCTCCATTGTCAAGCAAAGACAAAAGAGAACAATGCCATACTATAATTTGTATTTCTCGTTAGGATATAAAAAATAAACTAAGAAACAGATGATTGATCATGTTAATGGCAATGCTATTTATTTTTATAAGAAAAAATAACAAGGAAGATCTATCAGTTAATTTCCTCTTTCAACCAGTGATTACTTCAATAAAGTACATGGAAATCAGCTCTTTCATGCACTTAAGTGCCGTGAATGACACCACCCTACAGGCCTACACCATACTCTGATATGAAGAACACTGTAATAGAATCCCTTAGCTTATATTATTGGAGGTTAACGTATAAATCAGCCCACAGAAAACTTTAGCTTATGACTCATGCAGTCATGCACCCATAAAAATGCTTTCAACCCTTGCCAGGGGAGGATTGTGGACTTCATCTTACAGAGGTCTTTTTTTCTTTTCTAATCAGTTTATAAAGCTGTGTATATCCTTAGGTCTGTTCATTTGAAAACCTAATTTTATGAAAAACATTAAATCCAAGCACTTAACATGAGTGAAACAGCTCAGTAACAATTATACGTCTTTTTTGCCAATAGAAATAGGCAAGACTGAAAAGTAACAATAACACAGATTCTTTCTTTAAATTAAGGAAATTTTGCATACCCGATTACCATCAAGGTCAAACTCCTTCCCTAGTGATTCCATGACCAACTGCTGCAAATACCTACTGAAAAGTAACAAGCTATCCTTGTATGGAAGTACAACCATATCCTGTGGAGAAGGGACAAGGTAATGAGTGAGAGTGATTGGATAAACAGATTAAAAAAACAAAAGTTAAAAGTCACAGCAATGAACAGAGGGAATCAATTAACTAAAATTGCAAACCTTGGAACCCACACCATCAGAAGCCCAATACCAGCATAAAGCCAGCAAAGCTGCAGGATTATTCTTCACCTGACGAAGGTATGCCGTGCACTTTTTAGAACAAATGGTATGGAGTACAAATTGGATAATCAGATATACTGAGATATAAGAAGGGCAATAAGTACACAATGCAACTTTAATAACATCAGATCTTGCAATAAAACAGATATCACATGAGAATCTTTCGGTACATCATAGAGAACTGAGCAAGCTGCAAGCTTACATCCAGTTTAAGAACACACAAACCTTGGAAATTAAAAGGCTGACGAATGTCAATCAATTAATGACCAATCAAAATTACATTCTGAATTAAAAGCAAACGAGCTTTGATTTTCACTGAGAACAACTGAATTTTCTTATCACTGAAACAGAAAATAAGAAAATATATATACTGGATACATGCATATTTTAATATTTAACTGTCTATTAGATCCTCAATTCCTCATCATTGAAAAAGCAAACAAGAAATAACCTAACATTTCCAAGATTTTTAAGCTATCACAAGGGAAACTTGTCCATGAGTTTTGGAAAAGGAAAATACTTTTCTTTTTATCCTTAAAGATAGATTAATTGAAGAAAACTTTGGAAAACAAAAGGTAGGACGAGTCAACGAGATGCCCTACGAAACAATAGAGAGTACAGCACTCAGAACAGAGTAACTCAAACACAAAATGCTCTCTAAGTGTGCTCTCTAGGCTCATGATGGACTCCCATCTAAACACGAAATGTCCAAAAGTAATCTCGCAGGTCTTTCCAATTGCCATGCAGCTTCGACCAAAGAAACAAGAGTGTTATAATAACCAAGGAAGCTAGCTTTATATGAAAGTAATGCATGTGAAACCTTGTTATATCTTTACGAGGGGTGTCTGTGGAGGGGCGTTGTAACTTTGCCACATTTCCCTTAGTGCATTAATATAGGGGTGTGGAGGGAGGAGAGTCAAATGTGTCGTGTAATATTTAAATTAGCAATGAAATACAGTTTATCGGGAAAAAAAAAGGACAGAGGCTAGACAATTACCACAGTTGATCTGTTTGCCTCATCCATTAGTTTTGCACCAGCAAGCATTTCTCGAATGTTAATTCCCTGAAGTGAATTTGCTAGGAATAAGTATGAGGCTCCAAAAAAAAAACATCAAAGCATCACCCTGCCAATCAAATAACACACCTGGAGTGCGGCTGGAAGTAGACCCACTGCGGACATTTCAGAAGTTCTACCCCCCACCCAATCAAACATAGGAAATCTTGCTACCCACCGCTCAATCCTTGCGGTATTATCTAACAAAGAATTCTCTTGTGTAATCGCAACACCCTGCACAAGACCCCAATCAAAGAAATAGATCAAAACTCAATACTCAAAGAAGAATAGGAAATTTGACACAGAAAAATATACTCCCAGTGAAAGTGATAATCAAGATATTTAGCTATTACTCTTGTTCTTTCCTTGTATACTCAATCGTGTTAAACTGAAAGAGAGAACTGGCATAAAGGAAAGTTACAAAACACAAGTGTGATATTGCTCCAAAGCCACAGCCAGTTCTCGTGGGACAGTAGCCAGGTATAACATTGGAGAACAGAGTAAAACTTACTATCATAAGCATGTATAAATAATCTCACTTGCAAGAGAAACAATTCGTGACAGCTTTGCTTCTTGTCAAGATTTTGAATATGAACACAGGTAGCTTGTTTAGGACCAAGGTTCATCTATGGGAAACCTTAAAACACTGGCACTGGGGTCAAACTAATTCCACTTTAAGAAACAATATGAAGCATCTCTTCAAGATGAACTACGTAACAAAGACATTCCTTTATCCATGGGTTGCTGTGTCAGACACCTTACTCTACAGTGCTTTAGATGTGTGAGAGTACACACTTCAAATATAATATTTACGTTATTCAATGTGTTGTGCACTTCATGCCTGTGTGGGACTAATGACATGCGTGCCCAGATCATCATTACATAAGTGATGAAGAAATCCACTCCTCATGAATCAATGACTCATTTGAAGTAAAGTTAACATAACTAGCAAACAATAAATGTGTGGGTGCGTATGCTTAAAAGAATTAAAAGGAAAGGTTGGGGGAGGAACGTGAAACTGAAGTAACAGAAATGAAACACCAATGCACCAAAGGAAAACGTAATTATGTAAATGAAAAATCAGTTCCACTTAATGCAACAAAATTATATAAAGAAAAAGAAATATTAATACATGTTAAGTTTCTCAATATTGTATGTTTGCACTCATTCGATTCGTCTTCACAATAGGGAAAAACAAAGCAAAAAGAAGAACCTGAGATCAAAACCTGTTTTGAGAAATTCAGGCCAGCCTCACGGAATGCTTTCTGTACCTCCAACAAACCATTTCGAGTTTCCGGGGTACCGCCACTCTGCACATGTACCGAATCGACATTACATAAGCAATAAACTTTATGCAAGCTTAAACAATAAAGTATACAGAAGAGAAGTATGGGGTTTAAACCTTTGAAATCACTATTACAAGTGTTGTAGCTAGTTCAGGTCCAAGTTGTGCAATTTGATGGTCGATTCCAGCTGGATCTGTGTTGTCAATGAACCTTATCTGCGCACAAAGGTATAGTTAGTAGTATTTAAACTACAAAGCGATCAGAGAGAAAAACAGATAAGAACTAAGTCCAACATATTGAGTTTCTCCACTCAAACAGCATCATGATTGAGTTCTCATTAGATGTGCAAAGCGTATAGTTGAATGTTGAAACAAGAAATTCTCAACCACTACGTTGATTGCACTCAATCATTTAGAAGAAAAAAATAGTATCAAATCAAATGTTCATAAAAATGAAACACAACTTAGTAAAGAGACCAATCCCGAAGGTTCGATATCTTATTATTTCACTTTAAATGCATAAAACATTTATTCTATACAACTATTCCAAATAACTTCAAAACATTTCTTCTCCAAAAAATGTAAATAAAAGTAGGTCTAACGCTACGTCGGCATCCAAAACCTTTCACACGTAAGAAAGAAAATAATAGAAAAGAAAATTGTGTATAGAAAAAAATATTCACTCGATATAATGTAAGCAATCATTAGAAAAACTTCCTACAGTCCACTTTATACTGCATGATGTGAAGGATATTTGTATGATTGGTCAAGGGAGATCACAAGGTTTAGGGACCTGAGACATCACGATTTCCTGTGTATGAGATCTCTAGTAATGTAACAGTGTAACTGATTGGGTAGGGTCCACCTTCATTTTAGTGACTTTGGAAGAGGGGTGGGGTAATAAAATGTACAGGGCATACGTAGTACTGGCTAATGAAGGAAGAAATATAATAAGATGGTGACATTTTTTTAGATCAGTTAAGCACAGATACGATCCCAAGTAAATAATATACCTTGAGCGGAGGGTTATCAGGAGCCAAGGCCTCTGCAACAAATTGTGGTCCTAGAGCAGAACCTCCAATGCCCACAGAAAGTATTTGAGTAAAACGGCCAGCTGGAGACGAGATCTGTTTCAATTTAAAATTCAAATCAGAATGATACAAGATAAAATGACAAAAAAACTGAAATAGCTATAGCAAGAGGGAAAAAATGAATAATGATAAACTTATCAAGTTGGTGATGAAGAGCAAAAGCTCATACAGACCTAACATGTAATAAGGACAGATTAAGCTCACCAGTAAATAAAGCTTTCCATTCTAAGAATTTTCTTTGCGTCCCAGTGTCCCACAACTCAAACCATGGTTAGGGACAAGAATATGTGAGAGCACCTCCAACCCCATAATGCATATGGGGTACTCCGACATGCCAAACCCGACCAACTCTAGTTGTTTAAGGTTCTACCTGTCAAGATCTCTCTATGGCATCCAAATCCAATTATACATTTGGATAAATTTCACACTTCCATGTGTGTGCCTAGTTTCCCATGTTTAACACGATTATTACATGATATTTGATTGTAGATTCGATCTATGAAACGATGGCATTTATGTTTGGGTGCACAATTGAATCCACCAAATCAAATTCCTTATTTTTGCTCACAGAGCATTATAATTGGTTGTTACAAGACACTTATGTGCACAACATATGAAGGCAAACAACCCAATTGTTAATTCCTGGAAACTATACCACGTCATATTCCATGTGTTGAACTCACTGCAACATGCCCCTTACACCCGAGTCTGCTAAAAAGGCAGACAACCTCACAACCCAGTCTTCCAGCCTCTATAAAGCAGTTATAGACTGATGTTGAGCTCCAAGTAACCAAGAATACTTGAGAGTAAATCATATACAGTTATAGAATCTGAGAAGTGTGTGAAGGTGTAGGATTGATTCACTGATTTCAAGCGGTACAATAATCAGGGTTGAAATGATCTTCTTTCTAACTTACTCCACTGTCAATTATTTTTCCTACATAAACTCCTATATTTTTATATTTTAGTCATACATACTAAGAACATGACCTCTCTCAATATTCCGTTAGGAGGATATTTTACAAATCACGGTTTGGTGTATTGACCTTCAAAATCTGAATTTCTGGATTCTATTTGTAATTAAATTCCCTACTAGAGTAAAGGGTGTTTCAATGGGTGTGTAAGTCGCGTAGGTTGTGCCATAAGCTACTTGCCAAGGTGCCCCTTCCAATACTTGTGTTTTTAACCATTTATTGATCGGGAAGCAATATACATTGTATTAATAAAGAAACTACAAGTGATAAGCAGGAGGGGAAATGCAAAATAACAACTAAACTCCTCCTAGAGAATCTACTGTTTTTGTGACAGGTCACAGGTAGGTTTCTTACTGCATTACTTCACATTACAACTCACATTCATTGCTAAACATTTTCAATGACTTTTGCTGCCATAACTACAGTAATGTACTTTCTTATACAATTGAAACCAAAATCAGGATCATATTCACCTCGTTGTCTTTTATAACTACTGTATTTTCTTATACAATTGAAACCAAAATCAGAATCATATTCACCTCGTTGACTTTTAATATACTGTACATGATCACACTAATGTAAAATATAAATGAGCAAAAGTGGAAGAATAATTCATACCTTGCCACTAATAACATCATCAGCAAACTTGCAGATAGATTCATTAGTACTCTCAATCTTTAACCTTAGTGAAGAATTAGGTGCACGAAGAGGATCTCTAAGCCAATAATGCCCAACCATTCTTCCTTCATCAGGATTAGCAATAGCACCTTTCTCAAGATCTTCCATAGCTTTAAATGCTTTCTGAAATCTAGGTTCCATTTCTTCACAAAACTCTTCCGTAAACCCTACTCGACTTACATCAATATATAACCCTAAATCCTTATGTTGATATAACCAATCAACATATCTTTGCCATAAAACCTCAGAATCTTTCTCTAATCCTTTTTTCTCTAAATGAACTCCACTACCAATCTTTGATAATTCTGAAGAAACTTCTTTAGCAACAGATTGATTTGGTTTTATATTGTTTAATCGAATCGGAAAAAAAGAAATCGAATCTTTGTGGAAAAACCTCGAGATTGATGAAATTGTTGAAGTTGATAGTGATCTTGTTGTTCTAGTGAGGTGTTTATCAGATTTTAAAGTTGTTGTAGAAGAAGAAGAATAGAAATTCGAAACAAAAGCCATTAGAGAAAAAAAAAAAACTCGCAATAGCGAAGCGAAGAAAACGAAGAAAGAAGGAGAAGAAAGTGAAAGAGAGTTGAAAGAGTTTATATATTTGAACTTTATTTTTACTTTATTTTTATTGGTCGGTAAACGAGAATCATGCTTGGTATAGTTGGATGACGAAAAGCTTACGCTGATTTGTAACTCGTGCGAAGAACTGTTGATAAATTAATATCGTACGTGTGAAGGATTGGCTGTATGTTTAGAAACAATTGAAATTCTTGTTTTATGCAGGTTTGCTTTGGAAGGCCTCATTTCAGTTTGGTTTGGTCAAAAGTTGTTGTCGAAAGGATGAACTTGGGTTTTAATTTTGTCACAAACGTTTATGATCAGACATGTAATTCTTCCTTTATAATAAAGCGCAGCCCCAAAGGGCAAAAAATTCTCACACACTATTATTACATACTCTCTTTACCACATTAGCAAATTTGGTCTAGAATTCCAATTTTGTCCCTAAAATTTTTAAAAATGACTAATTTTCCCTGATCGATTGCGTGCTAAAATAAAAATTTATTAATGGTCGCATACTCGCATCCTTTAGTTTCGATCCAAACGTCAATTACCTCTTCTGAGGTTCATCCCACTAAGTCATTCTCAGAGTGACGCGTTGTTTCTGGGCTCTTCTCCCGACTTATATATATACTCCCTCCGTCCCAAATTATAAGTACCTTTTGGAATATTCTACTTATTAAGGAAACATCATTTATTGTTTGTCTACTAATTTTATTTTCTAATTTATCTTTATTTAATACTAATTACAATGTCTAACTTTTCATTAGAATAATTAATCTAATCTCAAAGCAAAGGTAGTATGGACAAATGAACCATTTAACTTAATTAATATGTGTTAAAAAGTCAAAAACGACATATATTTTGGGACAATCTAAAATGGAATAAGGTACTTATAATTTGGGATAGAGGGAGTATATTGTTAAGAGGAAAGAAGAACAAACTGCTTAGGCAATCAGACAATCCTTTTCTTTCTCCTTCGATCTCTTCAAAATTTCCATTCAAATATGTGTGTGCTAGCGATGTCAGAAGCATTTTTGGAAAGGGTTAGTCTCATCATCTCTTCTCACTTTTTCTCTTTTGAATCTGATCGCATTGTGAATTTCATGGTTTATTTGTTACATTTTTGCGTTAAGTCTTTGATTATGAAGAACTTCCCACTGTTCATTCTTGATTGTATTTTCTCTACGATATTTTGCAATAATTAGTTAGACTTCCAACTTTATATCTTAAAAAAATTTAAATATTCCTTATCATGAATTTAGGCAATTTTATGAATTTGATTGATTAGGATTGTGAATGATTGTCAAAAATATAATTCTTTTTATGATTTTGGTGCAAATTTATGAATTTGATTGATTAGGATTGTGAGTGATTGTCAAAAATATAATTCTATCTTTGTTCTCGGTGTTTATACATGTTTGAATTCATCCTTACCCACAATTTGGGCTCTCAAATTTGTTGTTTTCCAATTTCTGAACCCTAAATGTTTGGTTTTTAAAATTAAAGTATAATAATGCCTAATATTCTTCAAAATGCTTGTGCTACATAGTATTGTTTAAAAATAATGATTATTATATAATGCTTAGCTATTATACTTTTCTATTTTTTTTTTTGTATTAGAAGACTGTCATCTACAATTAGGGGAAGATAAAAAGCCACATTTGGTTTCAAAATGACCATGATTTATGAAAAAACAATTCAGATAGCATGATTTATGAAATATCATTTATGATATAATACAGATTCATACTTCAATACTTTTATATTTGATTACAAGGTTTTGGACCTTGATGCTCTTTAGTGTTGTTGAACTATTAGTAAGTTCATCTGCATTGCTAAGCTTTATATGTGTATATCGTTTTTTCATGACATTTAATATATCTCAAACGACTTGAGTCATCATACAACAATTACACATGGGCTAATCATCTTGGCAGTCCAAGCTTCAGACAAGTGTCTTCTACCAACTACTGGCTATCAACCTTCCTGGTCACATGAAACACTCATATAGCTTGGTGTCGTGGTCTCTCTGCAATGACCAAACCAGCATTGGAGATGCATGCTGCTGACCAACTTCACAAGAGCACTAAGCAACTCATAACCAGTTTTGGTATCAAATATTGCATGGGGAACTTGTGGGAGATAGAAATGGAGAATTTCAAGTTAATGAGTTACAAGAAGAGATCATGGAAAGAAAATGGAGTTATCTGATGGAATATGATTTGTAAGATTTATTACAGGGAAGCCTTTCCTAATATACTGGTGCCACAGGTTATATAACAAAAGGAAAAAATGTACAGTCCGGATTTTAAGTACTTTGGTTATGTTGTTTTCAAAACTTTACCTGGTCAAATCAACTTGCCAATGTAGTACAGACTAATATCGTGCGTGCTTCTAATACTAAGCATATATAATTGGGGTGATCGACGCTATAACAACTATCTTCTTGCCATCTAGACGAAACAATCTATATTGCTCTACTATTATTTTTTCTAAAAAGAAATAAAAAATTATGCAGGTTCCTTGGCAAAGACACGGTCAAAGATGATGTGAGTCGAAGAAGTTGAAGAAAACAGAAGAGATACATTATGAATGTAAGAGAAAAAGCTTTTCTTAATAACTGCTTATGTTTGCTCGAAAAAATTATTGCGCAGAAGTATGACCATTGCCTTATATTGCAAAATTAAATGTCAATTTTGCAGATTCAAGCAACAAGAAGATTCAGGCTATCTCTTCCTCACATGCCCAGTTATTGGACTTATATAGGAGGTCACTGGCCACCTGATCAGATTTGCCCATTCTTTGGAAGATAATTTCAAAGAGTTCTAATGCACTGGTCCGAGTTGAAAATGAAGATTATTTAACTGCAGATTGGAAAGAAGTAGCGGTGGGCAGGTGGTAGCAACTAAGCAGCCTCAACAGATCAGGGAGATGGTGCAATGACACAAAGTGATGCAAGGATTGCAAGCTCTGTTCAGCAGCAAGAAGGGGAAGCTCTGCAGCAGGAGAGATGAAGACCTCAACAGAAACAGGGACTGACAAGGTTTGCCAGTGCAGCAACAGGGCATTCATAGTAGCAACTATGTTATTTATCTTTCTATTTTCTTCAGGCTATTGTGGGCCTTATTTGGCTGAAACCTGATGGTTTTTTACTGCTTTTAAGTACGCTGATAAGGCATATATTTTTTGGTTCTTGAGATTAATACAATTTATACTTTATTTCAGTTTTTAGTTGAAGGGTACTCATTTAGAATATGACCAACAACTGAAATATACTTATGATATCTTCTAGATTACAAGACTTTTTTTTTGATAATTAGATTACAAGACTTGGGATGTCTAAAATGTATTCAATTTTCAATCGAATGGGGGTATATTGCTACCCTTAGGCCTTATCTGGTCCAGGTTCATCAACTATGGTGACGATGGCTGTAGCAAAAAATTTCCAAATTATGACTATTATCAAAAAATTTCCAAACTATGATTTGATCGAGCATATATGGCATCGTCATGGAGGCAATGAAGATTTGGACTGAATTGCTGTAGTAGTTTGTGTTTGAGTTTGTGTTTGATTTTGAGTTTGTGTTTGAGTTTTTGTTTGAGTCCATGTTAGTTTCTGTTTTCTTGTGTTGTGTTTGAAAAGATGATCTCAATGTTATATTAAGAAATTTCATGTTTTATAATTGCTAATAGTACAAAACATATAACCTAAGGCCTATACTAGTACAAAACATATAAAACTAAGGCCCATAATAGTACAAAACATATAAAACTAAGGCCCATAAGCTCCACTAGGCCTATAACCTCCACTAGGCCCATAAGCTCCATTAGGCCCATAAGCTCCACTAGGCCCAAAACCTCCACTAGGCCCAAAATCATCTGGTGCATAAGGCCTATAACCAAAAGGTACAAAACCAGTAGGCCTACTAGGAATAGCTTGCTGAAAACTAGTAGGATCAAATGGAGTACCCGTAAAATTATTCTGTGAGGAAGGCCCATTTGGATCGTCTGGGGATGCAGTCCACGTAGGAGAGAAGTCATTGATCTGTTTGTGACGCCTATCAAAGATTGCTTTCTGCATCTCTTCAAAGTATTGTTTGCGGATAGGGTTAGCAATTTTTTCTGTGTCTATCATCATGATATTGGATTCTCTTTCTACTCTTCTTTCTTCATTTAGTCGTGCCTTTTCTTCTTCCATCTGCTGGTACATTTTCATCTTCAACTCCCAATTGAGTTGTTTTAGAGCCAACTCTGCATTCGTTGTTTCATTTACCTTTGTCAGTTGAGCTGCGTACTCGGCCCTAGAAGAACTAACCTCTCCCCATGAAGTAGATGATTGTCGTGCTAGCTTTCTTTTTTCTTTGGCAGCTTTTCTTCCAGTTGGTCGCGCTGGTGGTGGTACTGGACCATCCCCAATGTTGAGAAAAACATTTGGTGTAATCTCAACATTAGTTGTACCTTCTGAAAATTCATTTGGGGAGTCATCATCACTGAGATGGATGTTCTGTTGGCTACGAGCATTTGAAGTTGGAGTATCATCGTCCAGATTCATGTTCTGCATGTTCCGAACATTTGAAGTTGGAGTGTCGTTTGAAGCACCAGTAAACTCCGAGTCTGTGTTTGATTTCTGCTTCTTAGATGCATTCTCTCTTTGAATAGTCGTAGGGGTTCTTGCTGAAGCATAATCCATCCACTTTACAGAAGTGTGCAAATATTCATAGCAATGCCCAAATTTAAATGGTTCCCCTTCCACAGTTTGGTAGACTGAACGAGCAGTTGTCCACTAAAAAAATATAATTAAAAAAAAATAATTAAGAAATAAACTATTTATGAATTAAAAATATTAGAATTAAAAACATAGAATCCTAAAAATTAAAGTAAAAAATATACCTTGTCTTCCTGACTGGTTCCAGATCTATTTATGCGGACTTCTCGATTAATATGACACAAAAATTTGGTACAATCAGGACTTATTTTCGCCCATTTCGACATAATTGAATCGAGCGACATTTTCTTCGGATTTCCATCAGAGAGTAGAACAAATTCTTCCCAAACTTTATCCCAAAATGCCTGTTTGGGTTGACCAGCGCCGACAACAGCATATTCAGAAATTTTCACCCAAGCTTTACATAAAGCAATATCTTCTGCCTTACTAAAATTAGACGTTCGTGGCGCCATGTTTGAGAAAAGAGTTCTGATGAAGAAAAGAGTTTTGATGAAGTTTGAAGAAGAGTTTGAACAAAGTTTTAAGTCTTCTGATGAAGAGTTTATATAGATGTCGAAATTATATCCGTTCGAGATTATAGCCGTTGGTGGTAGCCGTTGTGGATATAGCCATTCGTTCCACGCTGGTTAAACTGGCGTGGAACAAAAAAATTTGTTGGAAATAGTTCCACGCTGGTTAGACCTGCGTGGAACAAAAAAAAAAAAAAAAAAAATGTTCCACGCCGCTTTGACCTGCGTGGAACCATAAAAAAAAAAAAAAAAATGTTCCATTTGCTATAATCCTATCCCTTGTTCGATTTTGGACGAAGTTTTAGCAGACCGGCCCACCACATCCTACGTGGATAGCCGGCTGCTAAAAATATAGGAGACGCGTTAGGGTCGTGATTTTTGGGATTTCCTAAATTTTAGGAAATAGGAGACCCATTAGAGATGCTCTTAGCATCAAAATATTTAAATATGTGACTTATACAATTCCCCCACTGTCAATTTTAAATTTGATTGGATTTGCCCTGTTATCTAGTAGTCTGTATAGTTTCCATTTGTATATTGCTAACAAATTCTTGGATTTGGCTTGTTATCTAGAAGTTGTTTCCCCCTTTTCCTTGTGGGAGGTTGGGAAATTGCATTTTCTGATGATTGTATAATTCCCTTAACACTTTACGAGTTTTCGCTGTCATGACATTTCTGTGTACTGTTAGTGCCTATTAGTTTGGATGTTAAGGATTAAGGAGAAACTGACATGTAGGAATCTATGTGTACTTCTTGCTGGTTCAAATCCATATTTTGGGCAGAAGAAAAGATCATACATACATTGTGGTGATCGATAAGAGACATTGTAGCAACACTGTAGCTAGCATGTAATATTGTAGGTAGTTTCTCTGCCTTTAGATATTGCCCATCTGAATATAGCTGCTTATGCACATATACACTTTCTTTTACTTAAACCTTCTTCAGTTTACTTCTTTGGGTGTTCTTCCATTTGCAGAAAGGCCATTTGTTTAAAATTTGGTAGACCATGGCATGGGATTTTTAGCTGTTGTAGACTTGTAGATGTTACTCAGAGGACTGTCCATTAGTATTAGAGTTGGCTATTGATCTGGTGATTTGTCTGCACTTTATGAGGTGATACATTTACGTACTTTTAGAATGATGAACTCGTCTGAATGTCTGATGTTATATCCTAGTGTACAAAATTACAAATTTTGTACGAGTAGGAGGGTGCCGAGTTCGATGCTTCTATATGTCCTTAGAGGCGGGTTGATCTGCTATCTCATATGGTGCTGCTGGCGTGCTTTCAATAGTTTATCTTCTCCCCACTCGTTTCCAATAGTTTCTTCTGTCGAAGAGATCTTTTACTGCAGACGACTACAAATAAATCGGTCATCGTACAACAGAGAGATAGAGACCTAAACCTCACAGATTGATATCTGCGGACGATTATTGAGAGATCTGGTTATAGTATTTGCAATTATCTAAAGTCTAATTTTTTGTTTTTTTTATGTCTGATTTTTGATAGATCAAAGAACATGGATGGAATTGTCAAAAAACTAAATATCTATGCTGCCTACTGTTTGGATGTTTTTTACTATCTTCATCTACACCTTCTCACAGTTTTCTGGGTTTGGAAAAGTTATTTTGGTTTAGATCAGCAAAGTAAAAACGACTATTTAAAAGTGGGAGACCATCTTCTAGCTCATCTCACCACCACCGATAACACAACTAGTGATTTTATTGGTACTTCTGGGAAAAACAATAGAGACTGGTTGGACCTTCCAGATTGTATTCTGTCTAATTCCAGAGAAGTTGGTGCCAATAAAAGATTACATCCGGTTTGGTGCGGTTTGTAAGTCATGGAGGTCTATCTATATTGCGAGCGGAGTAAACCACATGCTACGAGAGCCTTTACTCCTCATGCTTCCTCCCCAACATAACCATAGCAATCAGGAAGAGCGTAATCTATATAGCCTTTCTGAAAAAAAAGTCTACCACATTGAAGTATCAATACCCTATATATGATAGGTTTTGTTGTGGTTCTAATTATGGATGGTTGATAACATATTCAAAGAATTTTCAAGTTCATCTAGTGAATCCTTTCTTGTCGATCAACAATGAAATTGAGCTTCCTCCTATGGTATTTTGGGGACCTGAGCCAGATATGTTTATTAAAACTAGGCTCCCTTGTTTTAAGAATATGGTGACGAAGAAACTTACCTGGAGAAGGCTATTCTTTTAGGAAACCCAACCTCTGATCCTAACTATATCGTTATTGCTAGTCATGGTACTTTGAATAGATTATCCATCTTTAAGGCTGCTAGCAAATCCTGGAGTCACTTGAATTCAAACTGTCTATGTATGGAAGATATTATAGTTTACCGAGATAAGGCTTATGGTGTGCATTACTATGGACATGTATTGTCTTTTAATATAAATCATCCCAATCCCAGTGTGTCTGTATTAACCATATTTGTGAGGTTGGTTAATACATTAATGAAAGATGATGATGTGTATGATATGAACAATAATAAAGTAGAGACGTGAACACCATTGTATACGTGGTTCGGTAATTGTGCCTACATCCACAGAGAGAGAGAGAATGAACTTTATTATAGTAGTGGTGATACAAAATGGAAGCTCGATAATGGAGAAAGATCAAGAGAGAGATGAGACCTGAGAGGTGAGGTCTCATGAGAGAGTGTTGAGGTCTTGTGTATGATTCACCATGAGACCATGAGAAGATGAGTAGTTTGCCTTTATATTTATAGGCTACAATGTAACTCCATTCTTAGCAATTAATAGGGTAATAATGGGAAAAATATCTTTGTAATAATAAGGCTTAACTTTGTAACTTGTGCCATCAAGAGAGAGCTCATTAGATGTTGACATGTGGCACCATGATGGACGATAGAGATGGTGCCACATGTATGTTGTATATAGTACCCCTACATAAGCCCCCTCTTTTTAGGTTGAACGGAGTTCGGGCTGAAAAGAAGTAATCGAACCGATCCAACCCCCAAGATGAATGAAATATGGGGTTCTTTAACGAAGTCGATCCGCCCCAAATTTTGATGAGCTTGATCATTGAGATTTGCAGGACGCGATGAAGGTCCCTTGTGGTAATGGCAACTCGATCATGAATTTGTGTATAGCGAGCTAGTTAGTTCCAGGGAGACCTGGTAGCTCGTTTAGAAGGCATGTAGACGAGATGGACAGCTGCAAGCAGGTCGTACTGAAGTGGGTCTTCTTGCATACATGGGTGGTTGTCTTTTTGTGGTCGAGTTGCATAGACCTGATACTTGTTGATAATGTTAGCATGTGAAATATTATAAAATTTAGTAAGAGACTTACACTGAACTGTATGTCTTCCTTATGAGTTTTGTATGTACTATCTTTGTCGCCTTGTGATTGGACATTCCGATAGATGTGGAACTTTGGAGTGCACATGTAGCTCATTTGAGAAAGAGCATTGGTTGACCAAGTGTTTTGAGAGTTACTTGGAACCTTTTGGTGCCTGATCTAGTGAATGGTCGCAGCGTGGAGACCTGTTTGACAATTCTCGGGCATGTGGCCTTTGTGGGTCTGCATTGCGTTGAGAGTGAATGCGTTCGACCAGGCGTGTGGCTAGAGAATTGTGTTTGAGGTCGTCCCGCATACGAGTGACTCACTAGTCAATGAGGGTGGCCGTATTGTATATCAAGCATTTCACTTGTAAAGAGTTCAGTGAAAGCAATGTGGCACATTTGTGCAAAAATAGCTCATGGGGAGTGAGGTCGTGTTCATGTGACCTGTATATAGAGAGAGCTACAAAAAATATCATTAATAGCTAATTGTGCTAATAATAAGTTAATTTAATTAGATAAAGTGAGAATAACCCCCTATATGGCATAAATATTCTTGAGGTCGTTGAAAGACCTGTAATTTGAGGAGGTCGTTGATAGACCTGGTGAGGTCGCGATGAAGGACCTGGTATGAAGGACCTGGCATGAAGGACCTGGTATGAAGGACCTGGTGAGGTCGCGACGAGACCTGAGAGGTCGTTGGTAGACCTGTCGAGGTCACGATGAGAGACCTGAACTTGAAAGACCATATGACCAAGGTAAAAAATGTGAATCAGTAACTGAATCCATTCCATGGTTTTTTGTAAATAACCACGAGAATTGATGTGGCATGGCAAATGGATCTGAAATAAGTTGTTGAACCATGGCCACATGTTGAATTGATAATTAAACATATCAATATATCACCAGATAAATATATGTGAAACTGTGTAGAATAAACAGTAGATGATGAGGTCGCTCCTTGATAGCTCGGTGCCTCATTTCAATCACCAAAAAAAATATTAAAGTGATACTTATCTTGCTTCTGTCGAGTCCAGTAATTGTGTAAACAATTTGTTCCAAGCCCCCAACTGTGAGTTGCAATTCTATCTTTTCAAATTCAATGAATTTTTTGAAAATCACCATCTGAGAACCTTAGAACAATGGTGTTCGGTGGGGTTGGTGGGTGGAATTCGCTTGAGAAAATCCCAAGTCCCCTCAGTCAGCGCCAAATGTATTAACCATATTTGTGAGGTTGGTTAATACATTAATGAAAGATGATGATGTGTATGATATGAACAATAATAAAGTAGAGACGTGAACACCATTGTATACGTGGTTCGGCAATTGTGCCTACATCCACAGAGAGAGAGAATGAACTTTATTATAGTAGTGGTGATACAAAATGGAAGCTCGATAATGGAGAAAGATCAAGAGAGAGATGAGACCTGAGAGGTGAGGTCTCATGAGAGAGTGTTGAGGTCTTGTGTATGATTCACCATGAGACCATGAGAAGATGAGTAGTTTGCCTTTATATTTATAGGCTACAATGTAACTCCATTCTTAGCAATTAATAGGGTAATAATGGGGAAAATATCTTTGTAATAATAAGGCTTAACTTTGTAACTTGTGCCATCAAGAGAGAGCTCATTAGATGTTGACATGTGGCACCATGATAGACGATAGAGATGGTGCCACATGTATGTTGTATATAGTACCCCTACAGTGTCTATAATATCACCACGTCACTATTTTGAAGGGAAAAAATATCTTGTAGAATCAGAAGGGGACTTGTTCCAAGTTGTAAGGAAGTTGGATGAACGAAGTGAGAGTTATAACACTGTTGCATGCACTGTCTTGAAGCTAGACCCAGTTTGCAAGAAATGGGAGGAGGTGAGGAACATTGGTGGACGTATGTTTTTTATTGGCGATAATTGTTCTTTGTCTCTAACAGTTTCAGATCTGCCTGGATGCAAGCCAAATTGTATCTATTACACAGACTATTACAACACAGCATATCTTGATGGAGTTGGAGCTGGACCTCATGACATGGGAGTTTTTAACTTGGAAGACGGCAAGATTGAGCCACATTATTCAATGGAGTCAAACATGATGTTTCCTGCCCCTTTTTTTATTCAGACGCCGTTATTGTAGTGCTAAATTGAATCATCTTTTTTTCTTTAAAACTCATAAGTCCCTTTAGCTTTGTCTTTGTTTCCATGTAATGGTTATGGCTTTTGTCTTTGTTTTCATGTAATATATGGTTAATTGGTTATATGCTAGTTGAGAAGGTTAGCATCAAAATGAATAAGTCTATGACTTATAAATATTTCTTTTACTGTCAATTATAAATTCGATTGGATTTGCGTTGTTATATATAGAGGTCTGTGCATCCATTTTTCCCGCGTGGTAGAGTAAGGGCAATTTTATTTCTTGCTTCCCTTAATACTTTACATTTCTCAACAATTTTATACTACTGTGCCTATAGTTTTGGTCTTTTTGGATGTTAAAATTTAGGTAGAAACCGAAATGTAGGAATCTAAGTGTACTTCCTTCGGTTTCAAAGCCATATTTTGGACGAAAACAAGAACATACATAAGTTTAATAATAAGAGACAGTGTAGCTAGCATATTATAGTGTACTTAATTTCTCTGCCTTCAAATCTTGTCAATCTGAATACAACTGCTTATACTCATATTGTCGATAGGACTTTTTGTTCAATAGTCTCAGGGTTCGCTATGTTTTGGCGGTTGCCTGCACTTTATGAATTTGGGTACATATTTTATTACTTTTAGTACCATGAACTGGTCTGATGTTATACCCTAGTGGAAAATTTTCATATTTTGTATGAGAGTGACGAGTCATTATGTTCTCGGAGTCGGCTAAATTTGCTATCTCATATGGTGCTGACAGGCTGTGTTAACTAGAATTTACGGAAATTGTATTACTACTATAGAGGTGACGATAACATTCTTTTGCTTGATAAACGAACGCGAGGGATCATTAGCTATCCTACCTGACTCCTATATCCTGTAGACTGTAGGATCACTCGAAAACCCTTGGTCCCCTATTACCTAAGATATTTAAATATGTATATTTGCCAGTCTGAACTTATTTCATACTGTCACGAAAATACACAGGATCTTGATATGATTAATGAAGAAACAAACACAAAAGATGTAAACTAAAGCATAAATACGAAAACACAATAATATACGTGGTTCGACAATATGCCTACATCCACGGGACAAAGAGAGATAGCTTTATTGATAATTGAGAAGTGAACTACACAATAACTAATGAAACCTTAGTTTAGGTTTCCTCACACATACTTTCTTCTTTGCTCAAATTCTTATGGTTACACAACACCAATATTTATAACCTCTTTGGTTAATCCAATTGGTAACCCAATTCCTAATTCAACAACAACTTAGATTTCTAATAGATTAGAAAGTCTTATTGAATCCTAATAGAATTCCACCACACTTGTTGCCAAATAAGGAAACCGATTCCTAATAGGAATCCATTACATGTAACCTCCACATGTCACTTTTCTACAATTCTCCACCTCGGCGAAGATTGTAAAAAAACTGAACCGACCATAATGAACCCATACGTACTTCTCCTGTACCACACAAGCATCATCTTATTTTTGCCCCCACACGCCCATAAGGGCCACTACCCCGAAGGGCCTCAACATTTGGAGAGATTGATCAAGTTAAGGCAATGCATGAACTTGACCCCCGAAACCACCTTAGTCAACATGTCAGCTGGATTATCAGCGGTGCCAATCTTCTGAAGAATCACTTTCTTCTCATCGATAACATCTCGAATGAAATGATACCTGACATCAATATGCTTGGTGCGCGCATGATGAACCTGGTTCTTGGCAAGATGAATTGCACTCTGACTGTCACAATTGACAACAATATTCTTCTGAAGAATACCCAAGTCACCAACTAAACCACGAAGCCATAAAGCTTCCTTCACGGCCTCTGTCACTGCTATGTACTCTGCCTCTGTAGTTGAAAAAGATATAATAGGTTGTAACATCGACCTCCAACTAATAGGTCCTCCACCTAAGGTAAAACAGTAACCTGTAGTAGAACGCCTCCTATCAAGATCACCAGCATAATCTGCATCCACATGACCTAAAGACATGTGTTTCCCTATCTGGGATTTTACCGAGAAAACCACCAACATGTGATGCACTATCTCTCTCATAAACCAAACCAATATCCAAGGAGCCTCGAATATACCTCAAAATCCACTTTACCGCTTCCCAGTGAGTTTTACTAGGATTTGTCATATACCTGCTAACAACACTTACTGCATGAGCAATATCAGGTCGTGTACAAATCATAGCATACATAAGACTTCCGACTGCACTAGCATAAGGAATCTGTGACATACTCTCCTTCTCTGCATCAGTAGTAGGAGACATCAAACCGAAAAGCTTAAAGTGATCTGCCAATGGAGTACTAACTGACGTAGAATTTTCCATTCGAAAGCGACTCAAAACCTTTTCAAGATATTTCTTTTGAGTGAGACAAAGTCTTCCACGTCGTTTGTCTCTACTAATCTCCATACCAAGAATTTTCTTCGCAACTCCTAAATCTTTCATCTCAAACTCTTTACTCAATTGTTTCTTCAAAGAAACAATATGCGACTTGTTATTTGCAGCTATAAGCATGTCATCTACATAGAGTAAGAGAAAAATAAGGGACCCATCTTGAAGTTTTCTGAAATAGACACATGGATCATATTCACTTCTAGAGTACCCTTGCTTCAACATAAATGTGTCAAACTTCTTATAAAACTGTCGTGGTGTTTGCTTCAATCCATACAAGGATTTTGTCAGTTTGCACACATAGTCTTCTTTACCAACAACTTTATAACCGTCGGGCTGTAACATATATATTTCCTCCTCTAAATCTTCATGCAAGAAAGCAGTTTTGACATCTAGTTGCTCGACCTCTAAATCAAACTGCGTGACCAAAGCTAACAAGACTCGGATGGAAGTGTGTTTAACAACCGGAGAGAAAACTTCATTACAATCCACACCTTTCGTTTGTGCATATCCCTTAGCCACTAATCTTGCCTTGTATCGTACACCACTAGTTGTACCCTTGGAGTCTAGAATACCATCTTTCACTGTGAAAACGCACTTGCAACCAATCGACTTCTGACCCTTAGGCAACTTTACAAGTTCCCAAGTATTGTTCTTGTGAAGAGATTTCATCTCTTCATCCATCGCTGACTTCCATTCATGAGAATGAGAACTCTTCATTGCCCCCTTAAAGGTAGAAGGCTCATCATCACAAAATACTGATAATGCAAGAGATGCACTATCCTCAAAACCAAGTCGAACTGGTGTTTTTCTCAAACGTGGTTCACGTTGAGATGCTAAAGATGGCCACTCATGACGCTGCTCTAATTGTTGCTGCTGTAAAGTATCTTCAAGAGGAACCTCCTCTTCAATCTTATAATCTACACTCTCTGTGTCTGGATATGTGTCTGTAGTTACCTGTGTAACCTCTGAACTTGCAGGTACCTGTACAACAGTCACCTCTTTATCTATTGTAGATGAATATGGAACATTATGCTCCACCTACATAGTATCGTCACCATTACTGTCATTATCATCACCCTCATGTTGAGAGTCCCAACCTGTGAACTTTTTTGAATCAAGCATTGCTTTCTCATTAAAGGTCACATCATGACTGATCTGGAATTTATTCAACTCTGGGCACCATAAACGATAACCCTTAATACCTTGTGGATATCCCAAGAAAATAGCTTTCTTGGCTCTGACTCCTAAATTATCTTCTCTGATATGAAAATAAGCAGGACAACCAAACACCTTCAAATCTGAATAATCAGGAGGTGTACCAGACCAAACTTCCATAGGTGTCTTAAAATCAATGGCTGTAGATGGTGATCGATTCACGAGATAGCACGTCGTATTTACTGCTTCAGCCCACCATACCTTACCCAAACCTGCATTGGATAACATGCACCGTGCTTTCTCTAGTAGTGTGCGATTCATACGCTCAGCTACCCCATTCTGCTGTGGTGTACCTTTTACTGTGAAGTGTCTAACGATACCTTGTTCTGCACAATAAACTTTCAATGGGTCTTCAGTGTATTCTCCACCATTGTCAGAACGTATCCTTTTCACAACACGACCAGTCTGTTTTTCAACCATAACTTTCCACTTCTTAAACAAATCGGTGACTTCGTTTTTGTGCTTCATGGTGTACAACCAAACTCTCCGCGAGAAATCATCGATAAAGGTTACAAACCACCTTGCCCCTCCCTTAGAAACTGTTCTAGAGGGACCCCATACATCTGAATGTATATAATCTAAAGTACCCGTAGTGCGGTGAACAGCGGTACCAAAACGAACTCTGCCCTGTTTGCCAAATACACAATGCTCACAAAAATCGAGCTTGCAAGTTTTCTGGCCACCAAGCAAACCCTTTTTACTCAATATAGACAAACCTTTTTCACTCATATGCCCTAGCCGCATATGCCATAACTGAGTAGAAGTTAATTGTTTCTCATCAACCGCTTGAGAAATCATAGCCATAGCTCCACCTGAAACTATATCTCCAATAAGAAAATATAAGTTTCCATGTCTTTCGCCCATCAAATATAACCTATCATCATAGTAAACCTTCAAGAGACCATTCTCACCGGTAAACTTGAAGCCACTATCTTCAAGTACACCTAATGAAATCAAACCCTTTCTCAAATCAGGAACATGCCTGACTTCTGTCAAGGTTCTTACAGCTCCATCATGTGCCTTGATCCGTACTGTACCAACACTAACTGTCTTGCAGACATTCGAATTGCCCATAAAGACTTTACCACCATTTACTTCTCTGTAAGTTGTGAAAGACTCCCTATCGGGACACATATGATACGAAACAGCTGAATCAAGACACCATCCTTCAACTAAATAGCTATTTGATGTAACTGTTAACACCTCATTCTCATTGTCTCCAATAGACTTTGCTACCTCATCACTACTTTGAGCAATGTTAGCAACTTCAGTGTTCGGATTAGATTTCTTCTTCTTCTCTTCTTTAGCCTTAACCTTAGGACAATATTTACTATAATGACCCATGTTATGACAATAATAACACTCAACATCCTTCAAATCTCTTTTCCGAGATTTAGAGCGACTTTTAGAACTCGACGAACCTCTATGTGATGATCTACCTCTAAGATACATACCCTCAGCCTGAACTTCATCATCAACTTCCTTTTTTCTAATGGCTTTGGATTGTAACATCGAAACAATATCATCATAGACCAACTGCTTTGTGGTCTTTTTGTTTGCAATAAAATAATCAACTGTTGTTTCCCACGAAGATGGTAATGAACATAATAAAATTATAGCTTTCTCACCATCAGGTAGTATCACATCAATGTTTGCTAAATCAGAACAGATCTTATTAAAATCATTAATATGATCAATCACAGACTTACCAGGTGTAAATCTTGTCGAATACAAACGCCTCTTTAGATAGAGTTCTGACGTCAAGTCCTTACTAAGATAGAGTTTCTCTAACTTCTCCCATAACTCCTTTGCCGTTTCACCGGCAAAATTATGTGTGATATCCCTCGTCAAACATAACCTAATCGTACTGCAGGCCTGTTGATCAAACTCTTCCCAATCATCATTCGTCCAACCTGTTGGCAACTTTGCCGTTTCAGGTTTCCCCTTTAGGGCTTTGATCTGCTTCATACTAACAAGAATATCCTTCACATCTGTTAGCCACGATGTGAAGTTATTCTTCCCATTGAATTTGATAATATCAAATCCATGCACCTTTGTGTACTTATTGCTGGAATTCGAAGAATTCGAATCAGCCATCTTCTCTTCAATAATCAATACCACTAAAAAAACCCAAGATTGGATTTTCAACAAACTAAGAAAATCGGAACCGTCAAATTCAACGAAGTACTGAGAACAGAATACTTCGAACCACAGAATGTACCATATACTGTTAGAAAGCCTGAAGAGTCTACTTTCCAACCCCAAAAACGGATCAATGTTTCAATATCCGAACACAAAGTTATGGCCGTTTTACTACAGGGTGTCGAATCTGGACAGATTCCTAAAACCCAACAAAACCGTTCCGAAATCCCGTCTTCAACCCAAAGGAATAACCTTCGGCTCTTGATACCAATACACAGGATCTTGATATGATTAATGAAGAAACAAACACAAAAGATGTAAACTAAAGCAGAAATACGGAAACACAACAATATACGTGGTTCGGCAATATGCCTACATCCACGGGACAAAGAGAGATAGCTTTATTGATAATTGAGAAGTGAACTACACAATAACTAATGAAACCTTAGTTTAGGTTTCCTCACACATACTTTCTTCTTTGCTCAAATTCTTATGGTTACACAACACCAATATTTATAACCTCTTTGGTTAATCCAATTGGTAACCCAATTCCTAATTCAACAACAACTTACATTTCTAATAGATTAGAAAGTCTTATTGAATCCTAATAGAATTCCACCACACTTGTTGCCAAATAAGGAAACCGATTCCTAATAGGAATCCATTACATGTAACCTCCACATGTCACTTTTCTACACATACTTGGTTGTAACTGTTAAATGAGTACAGAATAGAAGGTAATATTATCAGAACTTCTCTCCTTTTTGTTACAAACACTTGCAATATCTGATCCTTGCATCTCTAAGATCGAAATCCACTACTAATATCTGAAACTGAATATTTAGAGAAGAATGGTGAGGAATGTATATACCCATTACCGAGTTCTCTTACTCGGAATGTCAAACACCGACTTCACACTTATTTCATCCGACTTCGTATCTAATCACACTTCACTCATCTCCATTCAAATCCTAATCTCACTAACTCGGTATACTAAACACCGACTCTGCACTTATTTCATCCGACTTCAATCGAGGTACATCACCCGAGCTCAAGCCCATTTCCAACTTGGCCCACCCAACATGCAGTACAAGTCATACTCCAACTCGGTGACTCATGAGCTCGTGTGGCGCTTACGTGGCAATGCATATTAATTACAAGATCAACATCAAATATATTCTCATTATTATATGTCCGTTATTTTCCGTTACAAAATCAATATGAATATCACACATGTAATTCCCTATCTATATAAAGGGATCTATTTCATGTAAAAGGGGAAGCTCTCTCTAGCTCCTCACAAGCTCTCTAGCTTCTCTCATCTCATATCAATAAAATACACTTATCTCTCCCGCGGACGTAGGCACCATTGTCGAACCACGTAAAATTCATGTGTCTATTTACTTTTATTTTGCAATCTCCATCACGACTTGTCCTTTTTTATGTAATGTATTTACAAGGAAATTAAAAAGGTGGCCTGATTTTTCAAGATATATATATACCTGCATAGAGGCATGGAGCTAGGTATGCATGTATTGTAGTCGTCTGTCGAAGGTGACGCACAGACATAAATTAAAGGGAACCACAAAGGGATGGTTGCATGTATCTTTAAATATCCACAACTAATTAATCTATATAAGAACGGGACTTGTCTGAAATTTGATGGCTGCTTGGATACAGATGAGATATGCAGAGTAAAAACTGTAAGCCCAATTTCCTTGATGAGCTCAGCTGGGTCCTTCAACTGCTTCAATGGTAGTACCTGCAATGACCACCGGACAATGACCGGTGGATAAAGCTCCAATGATCAAGTCAGTAAGCGGCTAGGTTTAGAGAATAGGTTTTAGCAAAGAATGAACAGTTACCTTTAGTGAACCCTACCATGATCCTTTTATAGTAATATCCACCGCCTTCCTTTAACCGTAGGATCCCCTTTGTATCTGATGGTTCTCCCTTCTCCTAAGTGTTTCATTCTTCACCACATACTATAGGGTGAATGCTTGACAGCCAGGCATCACGTGCTTTTCGCGTGATGCCCTAGAATGTTCTATACTTTGATTGGGTACTTCCCGGTTTGCTTTCCCTACCTAACTCCTATGCTTCAAGTGCTACACCTGGCCCGGCTTGGTACTTACATCGCCCCTCCTTTGATCGTCACCTAGATACCTTAGATGACGGCTCAAAGGCTTTCTTTTCTGTCCTAGATATATTTACCTTATGATGGCGGAAAGTTCCTTTCATCACCTGTTTCTCACGTGTTTTCCTTTCTGTCTTACCCTTATCTTTCCAGCTGTTCCTTTACTGCGCACGACCTCGAGTCCCGAACCTCCAACGCATGCCTCTTCGATCTTACCTAGGTGCAATCATGATTTTTGCAGTTACTTTTTCGCTTCCCAACGTCGTTGTCTTGTCATCATTTTATTTCTTCCTGAAATACCCCTGAAATTATCCTCATATAAATTTACAACCTTTAACCTAATTCTTCCATTTGCCTTTCATCTTCTTCATTCTCCTCCTCTGTTCATCTTTCTCTTCTGTCTTCATCTTCTCTACGGAATCACGCACCGTCCGGTCCCCTGAAAGTTCGATTCTTGTCTCTATTTCTTCCTCCGTCGACTAACTCAGGTTATTCTCTTTTCCTTATTCTTGATTTTAATTTTAGCCATTATTAGATCTAGGTTTTCATTTTTCTTCTTCTCGCTATATACTCTGTACTTCGATTGCTGTAAACTTCCAAATTATTTTTCTTCTCTCCTTTCCTCCTCTAGGAGCCACCCTGTATACGCCCCTAATCTTTCTTTCTCTACGATTTTGGTGAGCCTTTCTCTATACATAAATGGCTTCTTATCAAAATCAGAAAAAGAAAGATTCTTCGAGGAAGACAGTTGAAGGAGGTCAAGGTGATGGCGGTGTTCACCCTTCCCCTTCCAGTTACTACCTTGATTCGTATGTGCCCAGCGCCTACCCTTATAGACCTGATTTAGATCTACTCTGTGAGCTATACGACATTCCTGAAGATGTAAAAAATTTCAACTACAAACATGCCCTACGCTTTGCACATCACGAATTTAGCCGCCAAGATGCTATTATGGTGACAGCCCACCAAATAGCTTTTGGTTGCCGGTTTCCTTTTTCTGATCTAGTTCGTGATGTACTTAATTTTTACCAAGTCGCCCCTGGACAATGTATTGGTAACTTTTGGCGTATCTTGCGGGCCTTAGACCAACTTAATAATGAAGGAATCACCGTTTCCCTTGCTGATATACGTCAATGTTATTATCTTCGGGTTTGCGAAGAAAAATGTGGTCAACCTTATTACTATTTCGTCAAACGCCCCGGCAGGCGGTCTATTATTGAAAAATTGTCGGAAAGTGACAAGGAATGGCCTGACTTTCCTATGATTGTCTATGGCAACTTTGGGGGAAAAGGCCCTGGGATTTCCAACCCTCTAAAATACTGGCGGTTTAAACTAGGAGGTCCTTTCTTTCCTTTTCCTTTCTTACTTATATACTTGTATCTCTGGAATGAAAATTCTTTCTATTGCATGTCTTCTAACTCTTTTCATATTACCTATTTTTTGTTTTCTCAGAAGTTCGCGGAGACGGCAAGGCCATAAGACCCCGCAAAGACGCCCCTTGGGAGCCCTTGTTAGGATCTGGAACTGACAGCTACTCCGCCATCCGTGAACTTACTTCATCAAGGAAAGACGGTACCCCTATAATTAAGGATATTGATCTTGGGGAATACGTCTTACCCGTCTGCTGCCACCGAGATTATCTCAAGGATAAGAAAGGCAGGTCCTCTTCTATCCCCCCTACTCTCCGACCAACAAAAGGGAAGGGTAAGGCTTCTGTTGCTGCCCCTACTGATGATGACGGGGACAACGTCCCACTTCAGCAGTTCTTAACCAAAAAGAGAGCTCGCGAACCTCCTTCCACCGCTGCGGCACCATCCGAGAAGAAGAAGCAAAAAAGAGTAACAGCCCAATTTTCTTCTTTCTTATCTGCTCTTCGAGTTCAGAAGATTGTCAAGCATTGTAGTCGTGATCTATCTTCTTCTTCAACTGAAAGTTCTGATTTTCAGGCAGTCCAAGGTGAACCAGAGACATTGCCGGAATCTCCTGAACTTCACCTGGCGCGTTCAAAGCAACCCTGTCGTACTACTCCTAGAGTGAAAAGGGCCAAGATGGCTGAAGCTCCTTCTCCTCTACCGGGATCCCCTTCTGCTTCCTCCAGCGACTCTCTGGAAAAACCCAGACAACCAGACTTTAGTGGAATCAAGGTTTCCTTTAATCTTGATGAACTTGGGTTTGATGGTGGTCTCCTATTTGAAGATACCGGCGTGGACAATCTCGCCCAACCAGGTTCAACTTCTCATCCTTCATCTTCTCCCCTTAGGGAATTTTCCATGGCTCTCCTTGATCCAAATGAGCCCCCTATTATTGGTGCACTGCCTCCACCACTTCCTGTTGATCACGAAATTTTTGATGTTGCTACACTTGTTGCACCTATTCGTGAAGCACCTAAGTATACCCGCCATCGTACTCTTAATTACTCTTCATCTGGATCAGGTGACCAAGCCGCAGATGGCCAGCAACTCTCTCCCACCCTTGATGCTGAGATTAGTCCGGCACCAACTGCTGACAAGACTTCTACACCTCCTGCAGGTGTTACTTCCCAAGGTCCTTTTTCATTTTCAGAGTCTATACCAGCCTTTGACCCTAACAAGGTTGGCTCCTCTTCTCGCGGTAAAGTACTTGCTGACTCTCCCTCCCCCCAGTCTCCAAGCCAGACTCCAGCCGTTCCCCTTCCTCGTGATCCCTCAGCTTCGGCTTTTGACAATGGGGCAACTGCTTTCGCCGCTATCTACAATTCTAATCTTCCTTCTGATCAAGCTAAAATTGATCAGATGAACTTTGGTGAGGACCGAGATACAGTTTTCCGTGGTCTAGCTCTCGTAAGTCTTCCCTCTTTTTTTTTTTTTTTTTTTTTTACTATAACTTTTCTATTAAATTGTAGGTTAACGGTCTCGTCGTCAAGTCTTTTTCGAATGCTTCTAGGCTGGAAAAAGAAAAAGAAAGTATTGTAAAAGAGAAGCACGACCTTACAGTGGATAAGAATCGACTAGTTCGCGAGAAATGGGCTCTTGAAGCCGAGATCGAGCAACTTAAGATTCAACTGAAAGAAACAACCGCGTCTCGTGATGCTGAAATCGAGAAGAACCGGAAAAGGCTTGAGGGTGAGCACCGTGAGCGCATTGCTGCACTTGAGGGTGAGCACCGTGAGCGCATTGCTGCACTTGAGGCTGCTCATGCTACTGAGGTAGCAAAGTTGGAGGGGAAATGGGCTGACAGCTTAGTGAAAATAAATGAACTCGAAGCCGAACATGACGTTGACTATCAGCAGTACCTGGCCGACCTACGGGAGCAAAGGGAAACTCTCCTGGCTGATTACAAGTCAAAATACGAGGAGATGGAGGCGAAATTCAAAGAGCAGCTTGCCATGCAAGTGAAGGCTCAAGTGAAGGAAAACTTGACCGCCATTCTTGCTGCCAAGAAAATGCGGATGACGCCTTTATCTCCCAGTGCTTCCACCCATAATCCCCTTCCATAAGATGTTATTTGATTAATGCTCTTTCGCAATTGCAAACTTTTACTTCGATTTGAAACTTTTATTATTGCTTTCAATTAATGGTATCTTCTTTTACTGGTTTCTCATGTGTTAACATTAGGATATACTTCTACTGATACCGTCGTCACGGTTCAGCAAGTGTATCCCCGCTAACCCATTAGCACTATTGCTCTTCTCCCTTAGAGGCACCCCATTGTATTGTCTAAATCAAACTCAATGAGGAAGAAAATAATCATATAGAGACTTTAACATTTAGTTAACGGCTTGCCCTGCCAAGTCTACACTTATGTTAATTCTCACCAATCTTAATTGGATTTCTATCCTGCCTGACCTTTGGCCTGGTCTCAGACAAGCTTGATATATATATAACTGGATGAATAAAAAACAAACTCTTATATTTTCATTGAAATTTAAACACCGCTACATACTTTTAACTTTTTCAGCGAACAACGCCTACTGTATTGTTGCCCAGATACATCTCTGCCTTCTAGGCATAGTATTTCTTCAAATTGCTGATGTTCCACGGCTTATCAAGAGGGGTACCATTTTGATAGGTCAAGTAATATGCTCCATTTGCTCCCGCCTTGTCTACTACAAAAGGCCCTTCCCAGTTTGGCTCTAGTTTGGCTGGAGGCGGATTCTGTTTTCTTAACACGAGATCCCCTGGAACAAGGCTTCTTGGCTTGACTCTTTTGTTGTATGTCCTCTCTAGTTGGCGGTGATAGTCCTCCAATCTGAGCTTGGCGCGCTCCCGTACTTCCTCTGCGAAGACCAGATCCCTTTCGATTATCTCATTATTCTTCCCCAGATCGACTACCATTCTTCTAGTCGTATTCACCAACATTTCTTGAGGGATGACAGCTTCCATACCGTAGGTGAGAGAAAATGGAGTCGCCCCTGTAGATCTTCTCGGTGTCGTCCGGTAGGCCCACAGCACTTCCCAAAGATTCTCATACCATTTTTCTTTCTTATCCTCGAGTTTCTTTTTCAATACCTCCAGTATGGCTTTGTTTGATGCTTCCGCCTGCCCATTTCCTTGCGGATGAAATGGTGTTGCAAAGAGTTGCTTTATGTTATAACTTGCCAGAAACTGTTTCAACTCCTCTCCACGGAATTGAGAACCGTTATCTGCTACTATAGCCCTTGGTAAGCCAAACCTGCAGATGATGTTGGTCCAGATAAAATCTTTGACTTCTACCTCCCTGATCCTTCGTAAGGGTTCTGCCTCAATCCACTTCGTAAAGTAATCTGTGGCCACAATTAAATATTCTCTTCCATGTGACTTCTCTAGTTTTCCCACAATATCAATTCCCCACATCGAAAAGGGCCACGGATTGCTTACAAAGTGAAGGTTTTCAGCTGGGGTATGTATTAGTCTCCCATGAATCTGACAACCATGACATTTCTTAGCATAGTTGCAACAATCTTTATACATACTCGGCCAGTAATGCCCGTGAATCATTATCCTGTGTGCCATGGCCCGTCCCGGTGAATGACTTCCGCAACTTCCATTGTGACATTCCGCCATGACTCCTTCTGTTTGGGATGGGTGTACACACTTTAATAACGGTCCAGTTGGTGATCGCCTATACAGGTCTTCCCCTATCATTGCATACCTTTTGGATTGCTCCACAATCGATCTAGCTTCCGCTTTCTCTTGCGGAAGAGAACCACCTTTTAAGTAGGTTATTATTGGGTCCATCCAACTTGCTCCCAAGTTCTGAATGAGGTTTACAGTCACTTCCTTCACCTCTATCATTGGCTGAGATCTTTGCATGAACGTTATAGTCTTGGTTGAATTCTCTTCTGTTGCCGTTGCCAGGTAAGCCAATGCATCAGCATGCCGGTTCTCCCCCCTAAACAGATGTACAATATCAACTTTCGAGAATTTCGCCACACTTTTCTTCAATGCATCTAAGTACTGCATCATCTTCCCTGTTTGAGCTCTATATGTTCCGTAGAACTGTTCCACCACCAACTTTGAGTCCGTAAACACCGTCACTTCCTTTGCCTCTAATTTCATCATCACTTCCAGGCCTTTCAGTACTGCCTCGTACTCTGTCTCATTATTGGTAGCCGGAAAAATTAAGTTTTCTGCTATCTCAATCTTGGTGTCTTCTGGCGTTACCACTAGTATCCCGATGGCTGACCTTCCTTTATTTACTGATCCGTCTGTGAATATCCTCCACCCCTTTACATTCTTCCAACCGGTATCTTGAGTTTCTAAAGACTCCAGTTGCTCTTCCTCCTGCATTTCTGCATCCTCGGCTATATCCTCGACTGGGAAGTCTGCCAAGAAATCCGCTATCACTTGCGATTTTTCCGCCTTCTTAGGTTCATACTGGATGTGATATTTACTTAATGAAACTGCCCATTTTTCCATTCTCCCAGAACGCTCGATTTTTGGCATCACTTGATTGAGTGGGAGGTTTGAAACCACTGTCAGACTATAGGCTTCAAAATAAGGCCTTAATCTTTGAGCTGCGAAAAGTAAGGCGAGGGCATACTTTTCCACTCTTGAATACCTTGTCTCTGGTGAAGTCATCTTTTTGCTGAGAAAATAAACTGGACTCTCCTTCGAGGCCTCTCTTCGAGTTAAGACTGCACTCACTGCAATGTCTGATACTGCCAGATAAACATAGAGTGTCTCCCCTGGTGACGGCTTTGATAGAATTGGTGGTTTACTAAGGTATTCTTTCAACTTCTGGAAAGCTTCTTCGCATTCATCATTCCAGGTAAAGGATAAATTCTTTCTCAAGAGCTTCAGAATTGGCTTGCATTTATCTGTAGATCTTGATATGAACCTTCCCAATGCCGTAATCCGACCAGCAAGCACCTGTACTTCTTTCTGTGTCCTTGGTGACACCATATCTGTGAGTGCCCTGATCTGCTCCTGACTAACCTCTATCCCCCTCTTTGTCACAATGTAGCCAAGGAATTTTCCCGACTGTACCCCAAACGTGCACTTTTCTGGATTGAGCTTCATGTTGAATTGCCGCAATATTTGAAAGGTTTTTTCCAGGTCTTTTAGATGATCTTCCGGCTCCTTGGACTTGACCAACATATCATCAATGTATACCTCTACCGTCTTCCTCAGCTGATCTTCGAACATCATCTCTACCAGCCTCTGATAAGTAGCTCCTGCATTCTTCAAACCAAATGGCATTTTGGTATAACATAACGTTTTCTTACCAGCATAGAAAGCCGTTTTCTCCTGATCTGGACCATATAGAGGAATCTGGTTGTAGCCGGAATAGCCATCCATGAATGATAGTAACCCAAAGCCTGCTGTTCTGTCCACTAGCTCATCCACCCTTGGCATGACGTATCTATCTTTTGGACATGCTTTGTTTAAGTTTGTGAAGTCTATACAGATCCGAACCTTTCCGTTTTTCTTTGGAACCGCCACTATGTTAGATACCCACTCTGGATACTGAACTTCTCTTGTTATTCCAGCTAACTCCATCTTCTCGATGTCTTGTTTTATTGCCTCCGCCAATGTAGGTTTTATTGTTCTTACTTTCTGCGCAACTGGTTTGAAACTTGGATTGACATTCAACCTGTGACACGCTACGTCTGGATCGATCCCTGTCATATCATTCATAGACCAAGCAAATACATCCATATTATCTTTTAAGAATTGTAAAAGATCAAACCTCACATTCTCATCCAAGTTGGTTCCCATGTAGGTGATCTGCTGATCCCCTACCTCATTGAGGTTGACGGGTTCCGTTTGTTCTTCTGTCTTTAGCTCTTCACGCGGGAACCCGTCACCCTCCTTCTGTCGTTGCTATGCAGGGACAGATGACGGCCCAGCACCTGCTGTGCCATGCCTCATACTTTTTACTGTTGCTATCTTCAAATTCTTGGCCATAGCTTGATTGCTCCTTATCTCATATTGTCCATCTTCAGTCGGAAAACGGATCTTCTGATAGTAACTTGACGGAACTGCCTTCATAAGATGAATCCACTCTCTTCCCAAGATTGCATTGTACTCTGTTGGAGTATCTATGACCACAAATCTCGACATGACGGTTCTGGTGTGTGTTGTAACCGGTAAGACTATCTCTCCAACTGGCCGCACTGCTCCCCCATTGAATCTGTAAATGTCTCCAAGCGAATTTGTCAAGCTACCTCTCTCCAGTTTCATTTGATCCAAGCCCCTGGTGAACAGAACATCTACCTCACTTCCACAATCTACTAACACTTTCGTGACATTCCAATTTCCAATGAGTATGGAAATGACCAATGGGTCATTGTGTGGTGTGACTACTCCTTTGAGGTCTTCCTCTGAAAACCCAATCGGCTCACTCTGATGCATTGGTCTGCCATTTCGTATGACTGGAACGGCTCCGACTGTTTGTAAGTCTTCTCTTATCTGCATCACTCTTCTTATCTTCCTCCTGACCTCGTTCATGGATTCTCTCGCTCCTTCTAAGATCATGTTAACGGTCCCTCTGACTTGAATTTCTGTTTTGTCTTCCTCCTTGTTCTTTTCCACTATAAACTCTCTTAAATGGCCCTCCTCCATCCATTTCCAAATCAAGGATTTGAACTCATAACAATCTCCAGTAGGGTGGTTGTAAGTCTGATGATATTCACAGAATGGCTTTCCCCTGACTGTTCTACATCTTACCGACGGCTCCTGGAAGTACTTTCTTCCTCTTATTCTCTTCAAAATTTGATCCAGTGACATTGTGAGCTGCGGTAGCGGTTTCGGTGGTGTCAACTTTCTTGGTGAAGTATCTCTATCCTCCCTCCTTTCTCTTTTGTCGTGACCTCTCGATCCATCTTTGTTCCTCCTAGTGCCGGAATCTCTTGGTGGCGAATCACTTCGTGAGCTAGCTTCTCCCTTTTTTCTTTTTTCCGCCACCGAGTTAACGGATGCCGATAACACTTTAGGAGCTCTCCGTGATGCTATGTCTTCTAATCTGATGTATTTCTCTGTCTTCTGAAAAAGTTCATCAAGAGTTGCCATCCGTGACGACACAATTGAATCATATACCGGAGATTTCTTATTTATACCTTTCTGAAATGCTACCACAGCTGTTCTTTCATCTACCCCGCCATCTGTTCTCAAAATCTCATTTTTAAAGTTAGTAACAAACTTTCTGAGAGACTCACCTGGAGCTTGTTCCAAATCAAACAATGATGCTATATCTGCAGCCTGCCTCTTCTGATGAATATAGTGCTTCACAAACATCTCACTTAGCTGAGCGAAGCTTGACACACTCCCTGGTGACAAACTAAGATACCAGTCTGTAGCGTTGTCCTTCAAACTGCTAGGGAATAATCGGCACCACATCCCATCATACTGACTTCCTTCCCAAGCCGCCATCTTTTGCTTGAAATTGTTTAAATGCTGCACAGGGTCAGTTGTTCCATCGTACTCATTAAACTTAGGAGGTTGAAACTTACTTGGGAACCCATGACGGTAGCACACTTCAGCTAATGGCCTTTTGCTCAGCCTCTCCAGGTCTTGAGTCACTTCTACGTTCTTTCCCTTAGTCTGCGCCCTCATGTCCTCTTGGACCTTGCATATCATATCGAAAAGTCTGGTGTACGGATCAGCCGCCGGAATCTCTTCATCGTTCGCTTCTTCCCTTCGATTTCCTTCACGAACTCTTACCCTTGATTCATCTGACCCTTCTTCTTCATTTACTCTTAGATCTGGAATCCGACGCCTTACTCTTCCTTCCCCTTCTCCTAGTATTATTCCCTCCATAGGTCTCTGATGGTTTTGATTTCTGATCGCTTCATTCTCTCCCTCCTGAATATTTTGACGTTCACTATCTTCCATTCTTCTTAGTTGCTCCCTCAATCTGGAATTCTCTTCCCTCAACCTGTTCGTCTCTTCTCCTACTTCTTGAAGAGTTTGGGGACGATCAACTTGATGAGCTTCTCCCCCGGCTGCACCTCCAAGATATGTTGATGATCTGGTTTGTGTCACCATCACTCTCTATTTGCTTCTTTCAACCTTCTTCTCAAAACCCTCTATTTGGAGGAGGTTCAAGCCCTCCTTCTAGCGCCAAATGTAAGCCCAATTTCCTTGATGAGCTCAGCTGGGTCCTTCAACTGCTTCAATGGTAGTACCTGCAATGACCACCGGACAATGACCGGTGGATAAAGCTCCAACGATCAAGTCAGTAAGCGGCTAGGTTTAGAGAATAGGTTTTAGCAAAGAATGAACAGTTACCTTTAGTGAACCCTACCATGATCCTTTTATAGTAATATCCACCGCCTTCCTTTAACCGTACGATCCCCTTTGTATCTGATGGTTCTCCCTTCTCCTACGTGTTTCATTCTTCACCACATACTATAGGGTGAATGCTTGACAGCCAGGCATCACGTGCTTTTCGCGTGATGCCCTAGAATGTTCTATACTTTGATTGGGTACTTCCCGGTTTGCTTTCCCTACCTAACTCCTATGCTTCAAGTGCTACACCTGGCCCGGCTTGGTACTTACAAAAACTTTCACTTAGCCTTGAGAAGTTGCATGTGACTGCCCTTTACACAAAGTTTAGTGCGAAAAAAGGAAAGGAGCATCGAAACCTTGAAAAGTCCAATACATCATAGAATGCTTTCCTTTCTTTTTCTTCTGTTGGTATGAAACATAAAAAGAAAAAAGAATTATATGGTATCACATAGAAATTACTGCAGAAAAGTCGAAAAATATTTAATTGGTAGAAGAGTGGTCAATTATCCTAATTAAAGCTTTGATCATTGATCAGTACCAAAAATGTACACGACAGAAAGAAAATGAAAAGAGAATGCCCCCGACATAAGTTTTCCTAAGTAATCCCAAATGTGGATTTACCGGATATCTTACTTGACTCCAATAGTCCTGTAGGGATCATCTCCTCAACCTTTTGTTTCTGTATTCACCCTTTTACTGTTATAAAGAGTTAAAGACCATACTTTCAATTAGGGGAAAATTGACGATAACCCCCCACATTATGGTCACTCTTGGCAAAAACCCCTTCTTTTGTCCATTTTTGGCGTTAACCCCCCCAACCCCCAAAATTAGACCTTATGTTGTCCAGTTTACCCCTGACCCCTCCTATTTGAGTAAACCCCCTAATTTAACGTCAACAGAAATTAACTAACAGATGTTAACTCTGTTTTCACCAACTCTTATTTGCATAAACCCTTATTTATCTTAGTATTTGCTTAAACCCCCCTATTTGTCATAGTATTAGACATTACCCCCACTGCAGAAATAAAACCAGATTTGAAGAAGAAGGAAGATGGAGAAGAAAGCTCAGATCTGTTGACAGAAAAGAAGAAGAAGAAGAAGAAGAAGAAGAAACTTACCTTTTCACTTGTAGATCCTTCACCACGTTTCATGATTTTGAATAGTTCGAAATTCAAATTCAAAGATAGAAGAAGAAGAAGAAACTTACTTTTTCACTTGTAGATCCTTCACTACGTTTCATGATTTTGAATAGTTCAAAATTCAAATTCAAAGATAGAAGAAGAAGAAGAAGAAGGAGGAGGAGGAGGATGAATGAGAGAAGAAGATAGAGATATCTTCCTTTTAAGGAGGAAGATAACCTCACAACGGATACTTTACGTACGTTGGATGGGCGACATGTGGACTGGTGGTGAAGTAAAATTTTTCAATTTTGGTTTTCAGTTTTTTTACTTTTCGGGGGGGTATGCAAATAAGAGTTGGTGGAAACGGAGTTAACATCTGTTAGTTAACTTCTGTTGACGTTAAATTAGGAGGTTTACTCAAATAGAAGGGGTCAGGGGTAAACTGGGCAACATAAGATCTAATTTTGGGGGTTGGGGGGTTAATGCCAAAAATGGACAAAAAAGGGAGTTTTTGCCAAGAGTGACCATAATATGGGGGGTTATCGCCAATTTTCCCTTCAATTAGATGATCACAGAACTTCACATCTATGTAAATTCAATTCCCCCTAGCCACTGTATCCTCGTAGAAACCAGACTGAGCTTTTCTGTCAAGCCCGGCGCCCCTCTTGAACCAGGGTAAGCATTCAACTCGCGTTTATGTTTTACTGTTGAGAGGCAGTAGATGAGTAGCTTAGTGCAATAAAATTTGATTATGTTCTAGATGAACTAGTGTAACTTTGTAAGATGATCTGCATATGCAGTTTTTGTTCGTACTACCAATTGCACCAAACAAACACACAAGTCGATCACTACGAGCTTCAACATGCATGTCCATTCTTGCTCTGGTTACCACGTTAGCAACAACACTGATGGTTCACAGTAGTGTGGCACATTGATGACTTCAAATTTTGCTAACCTTGATAATAATTACCCAGTAGTGCGACTTAAGTTAACCTAATTAATTACAATAATGATAAAGATTACTCTTAAGTGAGCTGTTGAATGACGTTGATTTCTTGTTCAATTTTAATAGGGTACTTTAATAATAATACATCAGATTAGGTGTTAACACGTGGTCACCGTCACCGTTCACCCTTATTCCATCTTATCTTGAGATTCAGATGTTCCACTAGACCACTAGTATATACTCCCGATTGACACGTGTTTTACTACACATCACAAGAAAAATCCAACCAACGAATGCACGCCAACTCATAATAAGGATTAACTGCAAATAAATCAAAGAGATTAGAGGTTAAACTATTTAATTAAACAGATAAGAAATGGGCAAATTAGTAATTTAAGATTTCTCGTTTATCTCTTGAACTCATCTTCTTCTATAAGTCAATTCAGACAAATTCCTCCTCGAACTTTCAAATCTCTTTCTCTCTCTCTCGCAACTGAACATATTCTCTCTCTAATGGAAACCGAAACCCTAACCAGAGAACAATATGTCTATCTAGCTAAGCTTGCTGAACAAGCAGAAAGATATGAAGAGATGGTTTCATTCATGGAAAAGCTTGTAGTTGGATCTTCATCAGTAGATGAACTAACTGTAGAAGAAAGAAATCTTCTTTCTGTTGCTTATAAGAACGTAATTGGATCTCTTCGTGCTGCTTGGCGTATTGTTTCATCAATTGAACAAAAAGAAGAAGGTCGAAAGAATGAAGAACATGTTTCACTTGTTAAAGTTTATAGATCTAAAGTTGAATCTGAACTTACAGATGTTTGTGCTGGAATTTTGAAATTAATGGATAATCATTTAATTCCATCTGCAACAACTAGTGAATCTAAAGTGTTTTATTTGAAGATGAAAGGTGATTATCATCGTTATCTTGCTGAATTTAAATCTGGTGTTGAAAGAAAAGAAGCTGCTGAAGAAACTATGCTTGCTTACAAAGCTGCTCAGGTATATAAAGCTTTTGTTTCGTTTTCCCCCAAAATCTAGGGTTTTTGTTTGAATTTTTTTTAGATCAAAATAGGTAAAGAGTTTGACTTGAAATGATTTTGATTTTGAAGGATGTTGCTATTGCGGATCTTGCTCCAACACATCCTATTCGATTGGGTCTAGCTCTTAATTTCTCTGTGTTTTACTATGAAATACTCAATTCATCGGAGAAAGCTTGTAGTATGGCCAAAGAGGTTCGATTTCTATCAGCTTTATTATTGCTTATGAAAATCTGCATCTGTGATGATTTGTTATGTTCATTGTTTTTAGTTGCGGAAAAATTCAACTTTTTTATTTGTTTTATCTGCTATGTATTGTGATTTGTGAAGTGTGTTCATTGTGATTTGTGAAGTGTAATGTTCATTGTTTATAGTTGGTGAGGTTTTCAAATTTTCATTTTGTTTGTGATTGTTGAGGTTTTCAAATTTTCATTTTGTTTGTGGTTGACGAGGTTTATTGCTTAGGAAGATATGGATTCAGTTATTTGTGATTTTGTTTATTTTATGGAAAAGGGGGTCGTACGTCTATTTTGGAGTGTTATTTTAATTAATTCATCAGTAGAGTTAGGTAACATTAGAAAATGGGAGAGTGGTTTTGAAATTTTCAACAAAGGCACTTACAACCGTTCAATATAATTTGTTTACTGATTAATGCTACATTTACAAGTTGATATTAATTTCCGAATGATTGAATTTGAACTTGATTGATATGCAACATAACCATATTATTATACGACTAGATGTATTTAAGTCTTTAACTGTATAAGAGCATAACATAATGGAAGTCCTATTATGGGAAAACTTTTGCTCATCACAAGTTGAAATGTTTTTTGACTTTGTCCTGTTCTGTAATGAAAACTAGGGCCAAGTCCAGCAGTCCAGAGGGAATAAAATATATTTATTGAAAAAAAAATTAATTTTTTTTATTATACAAAATTACAAGCTTGAATTCATATTAGTCATCTTAGTTCAAAGCATTAAAACCAAAAGTTTCTTTGAAGTTTGAATGGACAGTTTACTGTTAACATGGTTCTTAAGTCTTAACAAAGTAACTTGACGTACGATTGTTAAAGCCAAGCATAGGGTGTGTTTGGTTCGCATGAATCCAGATTCCTGGAAAATAGGAAGAAATCATGTTATTTTAAGCTTAAAATCTGGAAAGCAGATTCCAGCGCAGTGCAACCAAAAGGAAAGCTGTTTACTTATCTAGAAATTGTAAACCAGTTTCCATAACCGGTCAGACAAATCCAACAAGAATTTATCTTCCTCAAAATTTTCATCTTCCTGTATTTCTCTCCTTTTCTTGCGCGCGATAATTCTCTTATCAATCTCTACCCCAACATTACCCTCTGTTTTCCCGGAATCTTAATTCCCCAAACCAAACGCAAGCATAAAGTATAGTCTAAGTTTATATTCTCAAGGGGCTGCACACCTCCTTGGGGCTCTTTGAGATCATAAACTTAAAAAAATAAATTCTCTATCTCCATGGTTTACATTTATCTCGCATGTGCAAAAATTGCCAGTAAAAGAAACTGATAACATCCTGATATATAGGAAATCAAACTTTTATTCCCATTGTCGTATTTTTCTTTCATGCATCTGATATGCATATATCAACAACTATTTTTAGTTTGCTATGCAGTCAGCCAGTCACTGTTAAGTTGGCTGGAAGGCCATATTGCATCTAATAAATTGGATTGGGTTCTAGGGGGGAAAGAATACAGAATTGAATATATGCGAGTTTAAGAAGTTAGTGTGATGGAAAGTGTTCCATTTTTCTTAAAACATTGATTTCTTTCTTAGCCAAATGAGAAGCAGTCAGAAAGGAAGAGAAAGTGTTGTTAATTTGACTATATGAGTGTGTTTGTGTTGGTCTAAGAAACATTGGTGCAGAGAATTTATGGGATTTATGAAGTGATTAATAAGTGCCAGTCTCTCAACTTTTGAAGTAGTATACTTTCTGGTTAATGAAAGACTAGCATGCTGCAGACTATTACAGCTTTATGCAATTGTGGACTAGCAATTGCATTCCAGTTTTTTCTTCTCACTGAGTTTGGTTGTATCCGCCTGCAGCTATAGTTCTGCCAGAAATATCAATGCTAAAATGTACTTAAGGCTGCTATATTAGTTAATATTTTTTTGTCACTGCGGTTTGGACTTGTTGATTACATAATGATGTTTTATATTGCAGATCAAATGTTATATATGTGACATATGTTAATTTGTAATCACTTTATACCACATGCAGGCTTTTGAGGAAGCCATTGCCGAGCTGGATACATTAGGTGAAGAGTCATACAAGGACAGCACTCTCATTATGCAACTCCTAAGGGACAATCTCACTCTTTGGACTTCTGATATGGTGCGTGTGACTTTACCACTTATTTTTATCAGAAGTGTCACAGTAACTAATGTCTTTTCTGGGTGTTATAAACTGTGTTGAATTTGAACAATCTTAGTAACTGTGTTAATCATAGTTCTTTAACGTCTTTATTTTGTTTTTTAATGTCATGGGGATATGGACTGAACTAAAAAAATGGTTTTGGTGTTTGTGCAGGATCAGTTGGATGACGCTTAGGTTATTCTTCACCTTGAGGGAGGTGGGCTGGAATGTCATTTGTTATCATTATGCTTAAATCAATTTGCTCCCCATAGTGAGCAACAACCGAGTTTGCTAATACTCAAATGAACTTGCTTTCAAATGTTAAAGAATACCTTCAGTGGGTTTTATTTGTGATATTTTCATGCTAATTTGCTGCGCCAAGTCTGTTCATTGTGGACTGTCAATCACTTCCATGCTTTAAGTAATATATCAGTAGTTTAGTGTCAAATATGGAAAGTGGTATATGTGATGCTGGCCCTTTTTCCCATCAAATATCAATATTCCATTCTTCCAACCCTAGCTTTTCTTTTGCCCATGTTATTTCTACTATTTATTATGTTTGTTGGACTGGAATATAGCAGCTCTTGCAAATTGAAATCTGCCATGTTTTTCTGGTGACCAAGAAGGGCTTGCTAGTAACTCAACCTGTGCAGATTCTTGGGAAGAGCTTTGGGCACCTTGCTATGAGGTGCTATACCTTTATACCACCTGAAATCGTGGATGTGGCTGGATGGTGCTAACAAAAAATAAATAAAAAATGGTGCTAACAAGTTCTGTCTGAAATGAATGAAATGAAAACCAAAATACAGACATTTAAGCTTGTGGCATCCTTGTGCAACCCTATAGGTCTTTTCTTTCAGTTTGGTTTTAATGTTTTATCAGGACTCCTCTATTGTCTGCAATGATATGTAGTAGTTTTCCTTTTAAAGCCCATAAGAATATTTCAAGGGGAAGAACTCAATTACCCCTGGCTGCCAAAGAAACAGGAACAAATGTGATGAAGTGTACAATACCATATTGCTTCTAAACAAGGGTCTAACTCTAATCTGCGCCCTCACAAGTAAGTGTGGTGTTTGACTGCATCCTTATAATTACTTGAGACGAATGATCAGGCCTAATAGTTCTATGGCCTCAAGTTTTGTTTCAAACTGCAAATTTAATGACAATTCTCCCATGACCATCCAGAACCAATTATGGTTATTATTAATTTAGTCAGTACTCCGTAAGTCCATAGACAACTTTTGTTCCAAACTGCTAACTCCATGACAATTATCCCATGACCATCCAGAAACAATTATGCTTAATCATTACTCCAGAAACAACCAATAACAACACTCCTCGCAGGCAGACAAATCTATGTATTGTATATAGCAATAAGTGCACACTAATAGTAGCAGTTGTTAATTACATCACATTTCAACTTCAAAGAAGCACATGATCATCAGTCCCTTGTGCTGTTCTTGATCCACTCCAGGTACGGAAGATTCCCACCTAATATGGGCAAGGCAATTACTTCAGGAAGACTGAAACAAAGACAGTAAAAACGAAAATGATCAGCTAATCAATGAAATAACATTCCATGACAGACATATAGTTAACGCTCAGAATCCATCACCATGACTCAATACATGAAAATTCTTAACTATTCCACCATTCAGATGACAATCATGCACATGCAGTATTACTGGTAAATACTTATATGTAAATTATTGAATATATGAAATTCTTACTTCGAGACTTCTCTCAAAGATACTGTAGCTCATCAAAGCTTAATCTTAAATAATTTTAGACATCTTTCGTTACATAAGCAAATTTAAACTTAGGGATCAAGAAACATGGACTGCAAGTAATTAGGCAAATTTAAAGTGTTTTCCTTGTGGCCTCTCACAGTTACCTCCATCAGAACACCACAGGTTTTCGAAAGGGGAAATAGAGGTTGGTAGACTCATTTGTAAAGGCTTCCATATCTCCTACTTCAACCCCACACAGTCACATAGACAAATGAGATTGAATATTGACAAGCAGAAAATCAGATAGGCTATGAACTACTTACTCATATTCATGATTTGCTTTAATGTGATCTGTCAAAGGATTCAATAGCGATTCCCTAGTCTTGATTATGAGTAATTCCTCAGAGTCTGTTTGAATCTGACATTTAAAAAGATAAAACTCAGACGGAAAATTAAGAGATCGAAATCTGTAGAGTACTAGAGTATACCCTACATACGATAATGTGGTACTTTTTATGTGAGTGAAGATCAAATCCATTACCTCTCCCTTCCACTCGTAAACTGATTCAATACCTGCATTAAGAACATATGTCGAAAATCCAATTCAAACAAAGTTGGTATATATAGAAGCATAACCCCAGTGAGATGATGGAAAGAAATATTATTTGGCTTCCAGAAAGAAAGACAATTAAAGAAGGGGTTTATAATTTCCCCAGTAAGGTTAATAAGGCGCAATTTTTTTTATATATTATAATGTTCTTCAAAATGATGGTGTGTATCACATCATAGATGTCGATATGTGGAAAATAGATAGAGCAAAGGAAACCCCACAAAAATGAGGTCAATAACATATGATGGAAATCATAATGATATTAATCATATAGAATAGATTGGCCATTTCTCTGATTTTCTAGATGCCAATAGTTGTTAGGGTGAATGATTCTTTCTATTTCATCTAATCTGCGAAGCAAAGTTTTGAAGGTAAAGTGATTAATATAAATTGGTTAGTAGTTCCATGGAAAGACCTTCATGTAATCCAGTTCAATAGCTACTCCTAGGTTCTGCCATCCTGACATCAGTATGACCACTATAAATTTGAGATACCATATCTTCTACTCCTTAGTTAATGACCCTTGATTTACAGAGCTAACATAGCACAAGTACAACTATCAGTCTGCATACTTATGGCAAGTGTAGAAGGTGATTATCCTATCACGGTATAAAGAAACCAAGCCGATGTCATATTCTAGTGAGCATCATATCTGAGAACAGATATCTCTAAACTATGATGATAATTAGAGGTCATCTTATACCAATTTGCTCATTCTCATTCCAAATCAAACAAAAAAATTCACTAGGGTAGCTAATGGTTAAAGTCCATCAAGCCTTTTCCCAAACACCTAGGGTCGGCCACATGCATCATATTTTCGTCCATCTATTAAAAACTGAAGGCATGTGTGATACTAGTTTGGCTGTATTCAAAATCTTTCCCAACGTCACTTCATACCCCTCTTCCTCCTCAACTTCCATCTTCCTTTTGATTGTAATTGTAATCAGTCAGCGTACCATGAGTTTTTAAGGAGTAATGTGTCTCCTCACTCTTGGTCTTTCTGTAGGTGCATAGATTATCTACAACAAGACCATAAGAGAAACTGTCCTATGACTCGATATTTCTGTAAAATCTTGTATTTTAATGCAGCCCATATTTTCATGAAGCTTCTATACTAAAGCAATAATCCGCTACAAAACCTTGCTTCCCTATTTCTAATATGATTGGGATTTGGGATTGCATTTTAATAAGATTGACACACGATCCCATGTCGGGGCTATCTATATTCATCTGTCAACTAGTACTTGATCCGACATTCTAAAAGTGAAGTTCATATATCTGATGAGATAAAGTCACTAACAGGGCCTGGATCTACATCAACTAGTCCCAGATGTGGAATACTGGAATCTGTTTGTATGCATCATTAACTTGAAATGCATACCATGATGTCAAATGAGATCATAAACCTATTTGTTGTGGTGCTAAAGCGAACTTTAAGATGTTACTGCATCTGGGCTTCATATTTTGATGATCTTGTCTCAATTATAAAACTGATGGAAAACATTGTCCAGGAGGAGATAGTAATTAATGTTAACTGTGAGGACTTGGTTTTTTCTCATGGGATAACTTGATTCAGGAATTGGTTTTCATCTTCAATAAATACAGTATTATGTACTTCAGTTGCTTATAAGAAAAGCATTCCAATTTCCAACTTGATTACAAACTCGTGTATTAAATATAAAGAAGATAAGTTTGCTCAGGTTTGTGGAACTTCAAATTTCGGCTTATAGGCCAATCGCACACCAATTTATACAAAGGAGGGCCGAAGGGTGATGAGGGAGCTTCTCGTCTTTTCTTCTCTTCCATCCCCAAGTCCAAGCCCCAAACTCGAGTCCAAGAATCTACATATACTAACAGGATAGAAAGTTCTGTTGGGCAGAGAAATATAACTAATTGGAATCCTGGTTTACTGATTGTTTCAATTTCACGTGTTCACTGGTTGATCCCTACAGGCTAGAAAAAGTCTTTCCTTATAGAAGAGGCTATGTCTTGATACTGAGGGTTCAACTTTCAAGCAAAGTTGTATACGGTTTTGGCAAAATGATACTGCATTTAATCACCTCCTTGATAAATGGTCATGACATAAAAATGGCCAATTCTTTTCTAAAAATTATCACAACACTATAGGAAAGAAAGAATCACTACATACCTGGTACTCGGTTAACACATGCCGCTAATTTCTCTTTGACTATACTTGCAGCAAGCTTCTTCCCTACACAGAATACATTCCTCCAATAAAAATTCCATTATAACAAACACAACATCTACATCATAAAGCTGATCGAATTCCCATTACAGCAAACATAACTTTTTCAAGTTATTATTTAACATATTCACGGAATTCAACCAACAAAATTAATTCCTAACAATACCATAAGTATTGCCCCCAAACTCAATTAAGCGTTGGAATTGTCGAAAATACTATCTATAATAAACTTAATTAACAATTTAGTGAAAATAATTGAGAAACAAACAAACCTGATTCAGTGTTTGGAACAGTAACATAAACAACAATGCTAGGTACTGAGACAGAACTTGAACTGCTTTCCATTGCACTTGAATGAAACCCTTTGTTTGATCCAAATTTCAACCTGAATTGAAAATATAATATTTATTTACTTATTAATTTAAAATATCCCAATAAATAAATAGTGCGTATGATAATGATGAAAGGGAGATGGAGATACAATGCGCACCCTAATGAGTTGAGGTTAGTGAAACCCAAACTTAGCATACAAAAAGCTCCAAGAAGAGGAGGAAGACGACGACGACGAAGAAGAAACGCAGGTGATGAAATGAAAGACGACGAACACCGAGCCAAACCTGCCATAAGCTAATCCGATTCTTACTTGATTCTCAATTTAACAGAAATAGAGTTGCCAGAACCGGATTAGTGAGGGTAAGAATGTAAAATCAAGGATGAAGATTTATCAGAAAGTGTATCATGTAACTCACAAATCTTTACTACTGTACACTGTACTGTATGATTTGAGGCGACAGGCATTGTTAAAATTAGACGAACAAATTGGGCTGACCGGATGGTATATAGATAACGGTTGAGTGCTTGGGGAGTTGATGAAGTTGAAACAGTGCTAGTGATAGTTACTGGGCTGGATCATAATTATGATCATTTTCTTGCCAGACTGTAAGTTTGGGCTCTATTGTGGCCTTTGGCAGTGGACGTTGTTAGATTTATTATAGAATGGGTGTTGTGTGCGGTGTGCCTCTCTCTCAGTGTTTCTGTTGAAATGTTAGATAGGCTTCACTGTAATTATGTAAAGTAAATTAGTCAACAATCAGCTGTTGAGGACTTTTGATCCCCACAAGGCCACAAAGTGAGAAGGATACATTATGGCTGAGGCCAAAGCCCACATACTTGTTCCTCTCTCAGTTGTTGTTGCTTTTTGAATGTGGCCAACATTTCAAACCAATAGCTATCATTAATGACCCAAATGCCCTAATCGTGGTGCCGATTAGATAGCAAATGAGATTAGGGTGGAGATGATGGGCAATGCAGTTAACCAGGGATGATTTTGAGATCAATCAAATGTGTATTGGATACTGTTTAGCACTATAAAACACACCTACAATAGTTGTTTTGTGATAGCCCATCCTAATCTATTATGGCCCAATAATGTTAGCACAAAACCTAATTATAATTATGGGCCCCTAATTATTAATCAAATGACAATTGGGCCACCATCCCATTGTTACTCACGCTACAAGTTGTCTGATTGTATCTGTCACCCTCAACCATTTATGGCGCCAACAAGAAAAACAAAATTTGGATTTTAAGTAACTAAAGTTGAAGAATTAATCATCAAAATTAGTCCTTGATTAATCACCAATCAACATCTAATAATATCAAAATATCAAAAATGTCATTGGAAAGCATCTTTGATTAAACTTTTTGTATTCAGATAAAAAGCCCATTAAATCCATAATCTCAATTACACTCATCATTACTGTTTGAGACAAAAAGGTTGTTGCACACACAATATCCCAACATGCAAGAAACATAGTCATATAGTTTAGTTAAATAATTTCATTAGAAAATATAGAAATATATAAAAAATTTAAAATGTTGTTGGTATGATCACTTGATCAGAAACCATTTTGTTAGTGATGAGTTTTGTATGGGTTTAAGTTTTTTTTGGGTCAAAGTTTAGGTCAAGGTATGATTGCTTTGACCAATAAATTCATCGGCTTTGTTATTCCCTCGAGTGAGGGAATCACTTCGTTTTATGTGAACCAGGCCTGTCATACAACTATTTTACATTGCTTGCTTGGATGATTTGCTCACTAGAAAAAGGTGCCTGCAGTTTCAAACTTTCAATAGACATAATTAGCATTTTTCAGTTGTAAACTAATACATTATACATGACCAAAAACATAATTATGAGAAGATATGAGATATCAACATTTATAAATAAACCCTTTATATATATGATGTTCTTCGATATATAACAGTGTTTAAGGGCCTTTTTTTTCATCGATATATAGCATTGTTTAAGGGCGTTTTTTTAATCGATCTTGCAGTAGGTTTTCTGTCGTGGTAGAATGTAGAATTGATCAACTTAGAAGCATAATAGCAATAAGTTTTATTGATTGTTATAAACACATATCCAAACTAGGATAAATTTGGCCTAGGAAACTTTTTACACACATTCTTCTTTTTCTTTTTCCTCTTTTGAATATAACCCAAGGCAGCATGCTGCATGCCATATGTTCAACAAAATATTTCTGAAGAACTCGATTTAATGGAGACACACTGTAACCTTTACCTACCTAAATACTGTCAAGACTTAAATGATGTTAAAAAAAAAAATGTTTTTCTTTAGGTGTATGTTAACTATTAAAAATATATTGTATGCTAAATAACTTCAATGGACATGTGACCCTTCAACGTGGTCATTTGAGATGTATTACATATCATGGAAGTCACGATATGCTTGTGAAGAACTTTAATGCAGAATGATTCTGATTTTTTTCTTTAATGTGTTTCTATAACTTGGCAGTGTAGATTATGATAGATGAATGTGTTTCTATAACTTGGCAGTGTAGATTATGATCGATGAATGTGTTCGTAGGGACAAATTAAAAAGCTAGTATGTCCTGCAGTACGTACAGTATGAACTTCCCAGGTACTTATCTACTCCCATAAAGCCTTTGGTACCCAACCCTAGAATATATATATACAATTACAAACATATATTTAATTTGTCTATAAATAATTAAATCTAGAATCGATCATCGACCCATACAACCTTAATAGATTTGTCAGATTAATTAAATATGAATTTGAATCCTAGATCATAATTATTGAATATTTTTCAGATGATGTGTATTTTTTTTTTAACTTTGGACCACATTTTCCAGTATTTTTCCAATGTATTTTTCCTAGGAATCTTGTGGTATTATTGAACTTTGGTCTTATGTGTATGCTGTATTAATGCAGTAGTGCAGCTAGAGACCAGGGAGGAATATATTATTGAGGGAGCAGCGCTTATTGTGGCAAACAGAGAAGATGATATGGCGGATGTTCGGCATGCTTTTGAAAGGGTCGAAGAAGCTGCACATGTACAGCCGACAGTTTCAATCTCAATGCTATGGAAAATAAAGGATGAGTTCATCCCCTTAATTATGATATTCTCAAGAATAACAAAGAATGAAATGTTTGGCTAGCTACATTTCCGCAATTAGCTAGAGTAATTCAATTTTAATTTGCATCAAATGTGCGTAAAAGCAATTTGATTTCTAAGAAATATAATGCCGATCCTAGAAGACATAAGTGTATTTAGACACCTTTTTTTCATGTATTTTCCTTTCTTTCTCAAAAAATTTCTGCACGATACCTTGTAAAAATTTGATAATTCCATTTATTCATTGTGAAGGAAAAGGACTTTTTTGTATGTTTACTTTTGTTCTGCTTGCTGATTTTCATACCAAGAACTCCTATCCCCAAATGAGATAGACTAGAAAAATGGAACCATGGCCTTTGGTACAAGCCCCAAGGGCTGACCAGTGACCACTGACCAGTCATGAACCTAGACCACCACATGATACACATGATGCTTAAGTCTATATCACATACAAAGTAGATTCACTATCGCTTCTAAGTGAAGAGATGCAGTATCGTAGTAACTGACATGCATGAATAAGCCACTAACCTTTTGCCAACCAATCTACAATAAATTACTAATAGATCATCAATTTAATTATAATGTGGATTCAATAACATCACAATATAGCAACTTCAAGCTTAAACATATAGAAAAACTACAGTACATATGATACAATATTGAAGATAAGAATTGCTCATACTGTACTCAATTGATTTGTAGTATGGTCAAAGCTTACAAAGTCAGTAATCTTATATTGCATATAGCTTATCACTAACATATATCGAAATATTCATATGTGGCACAATGTATTACATTATGAAGTATATATTAGCAAACATCTTAGATTTTAGAAACAGTATATGTCTACCAATGGGGTCATATGGGACTTAAAGAAATGAGATGTTAGTTGAATTGTTGGATATGAATGAAAGAAAGTATACTAAGTAGTAAGCTCGAATCTCAAACCTAATTCACTACTATTAACTTTGTTTGGACCATAAGGAAGTCTAAGAGAGGGACCTCACTCGTGCTCCCCAACTCTTAAAAGTGATAAAAGTCTCATTGAAAAATGTATATAGCATATATACATGTGATTTGAAACAAGGCAGAGCTAAAGTTGAGAAATTTCTTTTGGATGAAACAGTAAAAGAGAAGGTAAAAGAATGGAATTATTCCAAAGATTAAAAAGAATGCATTTGAAATATCAAAAGAGGAGGGAAAGTGTTAGAAATTTGTGTCTCTAAAAAGTCTTAAAAAGAGAATAAAATGCATGTGTTAAAAACACAACTTGAACAAGTATCCCAAGTTCAACCATAGGATGCTATAGCTCAGTTTTTCTTTCAATCTACATGGTTTAATTTTCAGATCAGATTTATATAAAGAAGGAAATGGAGACTTATATATGTTTCCATATGGTGTGATATTTAAATTAATTAATTTAACAATGTCTAAATATGAATGTATATTGCTGAAGATCAAGGACACCAGACATAAGTTTATTTGATGCATTTATACTATATCTAATGAATTAAATCATGGTAACGTGATCGAGCTTCATTTATCGTACATTGCTCATGTTAAGTCTTATATACATTTATCTTTGTTATGCAACGAACTGTGTCTATTAATTATTACCTCTGGAATCTTACAAATCATCATATTCATACAAACAAAAGGAAAAACTAATAAAAATAAAAATCATATAATCGAGATCAAGACCATATGATTTCATATGGAAAAAAGTTCTTCTCTATCAAGATAAACCAATACATTATTAGGGCATCCTAAGAAAATTTTGAATCACATGATAAAAGGGCACCAAAATATTTATTTAATTTTAACAACAGTAAAAATGTAAAAATAAAACCAGATTCACTGCAACAATAATTTTGACCTATGATAGTTTGAGAAGTTTCCCTCCTCATTCTGTGAATCAATAATGCAACACCATAATACACTGTTTATGTAGAAAGTTTTGTACTTTTAATTAAGACTCCAGAAAAGAGACACGCTCCAATTAATTGAGTTAATGATAGACATTAAAAAGCAAAAAGACAATAATCTGATTCTTGACTGTCTCTATAAAGAGTACAAAAACCTTTATAGTTTCCAATATGGATTTTGCAAAGATATTTTTTTTTTGAGGTTTTCTTTCTCTAATTCAAATATCTTCAATTTCATTATAAGCTTCTCTAGCTATTCATCACTTATTAATACAGTCTCAGTTACCCTGAAAGATAAACTAGAAAATCCTTGCAGTATTTAGTACGGGAGATTTTTGGTGTAAATATGTCTGTGACTGTTGGGTCACTAGCATTCAAACCTGTTCTGGACTTACTGGGTCAGTGGGTCGAGCCAGGCAGCCAGCACTCTTAAGTGGTGGTAGGTACTTTGGGTGTCCAACCTATATACGTACACTGCATGCATGTACGATTGGATTAATACGCATACGGTATACAATTACTGCTTTGAATACCTGTACACAGGCTATATACAACTTGGCACGAACTTGTAGCAAGTATATGATCACACAAGCTTCCATTACAAAACCCAAGCTGGTGACAGAGAAAATGATGTTTTTGTTATTTTCTTAGAACAAGTTATATGAATTGGTTTGTGTGTTTTTTCTTAAGCATTTGGCTTCATCTTAAGTTTATAATTGCATATATGAGTTCAGTTGCCATTTATTTGTTTCTGAACATAATCAAATAGATTATTCATTAATACCGATACTATCCCTACTTAGCCATTATATAGTCACATATTAATTAAGGTTTTAATTAAACCAGAGCTTCAATTTTCAAGAGGTCACCCATTTTAGGATTATTTGTGTCGAGCTTGCTTAACTCGTGTGTGTGTGAATCTCTTAGGATATAGCACATTAATAGGTGTAAATCTAGTTGATTATTGATCCTCAAAACAATATATACAGCGTTCGATTGAAACTACAAAAGGAACATACGAATACTTAAAGCATAATTAAAAATTTTCCGTTTTGGCTTGATGCATCTTAATAATAAAAATGTAACAAACTTTTCAGAATTGATCAAATAGTGGGTGTGTTACTTGTTAGCGGAGAATTTTATATGTGTAGCCTACTTGCATGTGGGTGTGTACACCCAGTCACAAAACGCCATGTGGCAATAATAATATAACCTATGTATGGGTTTAGTTAACCCTAATGGGCTTGATCAGTTACCCAACCACTTTATAGACACGTGGCGTTATATGATTGGGTGTACATACCCACATACAAAAAAGCTACACATATAAAATTACATATACTGTATATATTGCGATAATTACATAATTATATTGAACTCAAAATACACATTGCATTGTTTTCATCGACGTAAAATAGTTGTCGTGTACTTTACGCTCGAAGGACTGATCAATGCATTCCAATTCTACCATCCTATTGAAATGTAGTATGGTACCTAAATGTCGTCGTTGTTGATATTAATAAGCCATACATTGTATGTATATATGGTACCATCAAGTTTAGGCATAAAATTAACCCTGTTGAAATATGATTAATTATGCGCGATAGACGAGTGTTCTTCACTCATTAAATCGTAACATCCTACCACTTCCAAAGTCAATGTCTCTCGGATGCAATTACTGTAGAGCTCAAATGCTCAATGTCGCCTCCCTTATATATTTTTTTTTTTCTAAATGTGGGTTGAAATCTAGCCTTGAATGTTTTTGTGTTTAAGGTAAAAATGGTAACTGTTTAAGATTGAAGAAGAGAGCATATTGGTTGAAATGATTTAGGTATAATGTACGTATGTATGTAGTGTATTAGGTATAACTGTAATTATTGCAGTTCTGCAGAAAACGGCTAGCTTAGTTGTAGAACTTACTAATACTGTACACGTGTCAACCGTTTTCCATATTTGTCCTTTCCCTTTTGACTAAATTATCACTAACTGACAATCTCACCTCATCTCTGACCTTTGCCTTGACGAATTGACGTCAGAGTAATTTGACTAAAACACCCATCTGTTTACAGAAGAAACAAAATAACTCAAAGGGTACTATGTGGAAAAGTACTCACTAAAAAACAATAATCACGTTTATTTTGTACGAAGATATCTCTCTGATTACCAAAGCAAAAGATTATTTACTGTCCTTTTTTATAAAAAAGTGTTACATTATTTCTCCAAACAACCCCTAGAAAATATGAAAAACTACATGGCACTCATTTTTTACAAAAAATTACTTAACTTAATTTTTAATATAGTTAAAAATATATTAATATATTTTATTTTATTTTAGTAATTGGTAAACCTGTTTTAACGAGTTCAATAACTCACAAATGCACTGCCTGAGTCGAACCCCAGGCGCCTCTGGTATCATCGAAAACAATCACATACTTGCAATTTAATTTTTTTTCGTTTTCATCGAAACAGCTTTAGTTACTTATTTTGATTTTAGTTTTCAACCTCTGGTATTATCGCCCAGCTGTATAATCGCCCAGCTGTATAAGATTCGAACCCAAACAATGTATCATTGAGTTACTGATTTTGTTAAAAACAGGCATTGCCAGTTAAAAAAATAAAAAATAATTTGATTTTTTGAGATTTATTTTACATTTTATTCTATTTTTTTTAATTTTTGTTATTTATAATTATAAGAATAAAATGACACATGGCATGTTTGACAATAAAATTTGTCTGTATGGTGTTTGGTTTAATACTAGTGGATTCTTTTTCTTTACTGAAATTAATTTCTTTTGTTGTTTGTTTGTTTTGTGACTGGTGTTGGGCTTGGGTTTTCACTTTTCTTTCTTTCTTTCTCTCCCATCTCTCTCTCTCTCTCTCTCTCTTTCTTTCTCTTTCTGTCTCACTCACCATTCCATGCCCTCTTCGCCCCACAATCTCTCGTTTACCCTAAATGGTCACTCATTTCCCTACATAACCCCCCATTTATCTTTCTTCTCACACTCTCAACCCTGCTCTCTCTCTGTCTGTCTTCTATCTTTCAATATTGACTAAAAGCTACAACCTTTCTTCTCTAATCTCTCATTAGAGAAAAAACTTCTTCTTGCCTTATTTAAAAACCATAGTAAGATTGCAAAGAGATTTGTAAAGATAGAGGGGTAGCCGGGTAGGGAAAGAAGGAAAGAGAGAGAGAGATAGAGTGAGTGGTTTAGTTAAAAATGGCCCCAAGTTTCGACTGCGCAGCAGCAACAAGTCTTCTCTGCGCAGAAGATAACAACAGTCTCATGTGTTTTGATGATTCTGATTATGGGGAGCCAATACATGATGATGAGTTTGTAGGTGTTTGGCATCAAGAGAATAGTCTAAACTACAATCAAAATCAAAACTTTTTTCATAATGAGGATTTTTTCTCAAATGGGTTTTCTTTACATAGTGAAGAAAGTATTGGTTTAATGGTTGAGAAAGAATCTGACCATTTGCCTAGATATGATTACTTGAAGAGATTGCAAAATGGGGACTTGGATTTGGGTATGAGAAGAGAAGCTGTTGAATGGATTTCAAAGGTGATTTGGGATTTTGGGAATTTTTTTTTTTTTTTTTTTTGGTATAATGCTATTGGATTGGATTTAGATTGATTGATTTGCTATTAGATTCACAATTTGGATTTTTAGTTACTCATTTATATTCAATATTTTTGATTGTTTTCATCTTTAGTATGTTCTGTACTATTGTATGCAATCAATGAGATTTAAGGCCTGCTATGGAGTTTGTTTTATGTTTGTAATGATATTTAAGTGTTCTTTTAAAATGGGGTTTTGGGTTTATTCAGTTGAGATTTTCTCTCGATGTGCTTCCATTAATCAATGAAATGCACATTTGCGATCATTTGACCCTCTAGGCCTAAATTTGTATTAATGAACATGATTCATGATCGGAATAAGTCTGTCTGGATTTGATCTTGATTTCCCTCGGTTGTTTTGATGACTGAATTGGTTTCCTGATTTTTATTTTACAGGTTCATGCGCATTATAGTTTTGGACCTTTGAGTGCCTATTTATCAATAAATTACTTGGATCGGTTCCTTTCGGCTTACGAGCTTCCTGTAAGTTTATTAGCCTACTAGCATTAATCATGAATACCTTATTTATTATCAATACTGAAATGCACTTAGGTTGAGTTTCATTGGTTTCGATTTCTCATTCATTTTGTTGTTTCTTTGTCTCTCTTCTAATGTGTAGAAAGGTAAAGCTTGGATGATGCAACTTTTGGCTGTAGCTTGTTTATCTTTAGCAGCCAAAATGGAGGAAACTGAAGTGCCTATGTCTTTAGATTTACAGGTGAAGAAAGGAACATGTTAGATTAAATGGTTTTAATTTCAGAATCAATGTTGTAAATTGTCGAATTGTAATTAATGTGAATTCCTTGTTTAAGTTTCTATGCATTCATTGAATTGTTATGACGATGATCGGTTTATATATGTAGGTTGAAGACTCGAGATTTGTCTTTGAAGCTAAAACCATACAAAGAATGGAGCTTCTCGTGTTAAGCACTTTGAATTGGAGAATGCAAGCAATAACTCCGTTCTCATTTATTGATTACTTTCTTTGGAAGCTTAATGACAGTCAACCACCACTGAGATTATCGATTTCTCAATCGACCGATCTTGTCTTAAGCACATTTAAAGGTATGTATCAATATCTTTTACGGAGTAGTTGATGTTTTATCCTAAATTGCAAAAGCAAGTAAATTTGGCAAGTCTCTTATCATTGTTGGGTGGGAATTGAATGCAGGGATTGATTATTTGAAATTCAGGCCTTCTGAAGTTGCTGCAGCAGTAGCTATATCTGTATTAGGGGAAAACAATACAATAGATATTGAGAAGGCTGCATCTTGTTTCAACCAACTTGTACAAAAGGTAAATTGTGGTGGCCCTATAAGAGGATTCAATTTTAGTTAGTTCATTTAATTTAAGGACGAAGCAATTGGATTTATATGGTAATGTAGTAATGTGGTGCCTTTTGCGTCTTTGATTGACAGGAGAGAGTGTTGAAGTGTATTGAATTTATCCGAAATGTATCATTGATTAGTGAATCCATGAAAGGTGCACATAGTGCATCAGTTCCATCTGTTCCTCAGAGTCCAATTGGAGTGCTAGATGCTGCTTGCCTAAGCTATAAGAGTGACGAAGTAACAGTTGGGTCATGCGCAAATTCTTCCCATTCAACTCCAGAGGCCAAGAGGAGGAAACTAAACCAACTGGACTTGAAGTCATGAGAAGTGGGATTTATAAGTTATTTTTCACTCAAATCAAATGCAGTTTAGTTTGGTTGAATGAGAGTTTTGGTGTGGTTGTTAAGATCCTCTCATAGGAAAAGACCAAAACAGAAAGAATGAGTAAGTTTAGCCAAAAACAAAAATCATGAATAATTTGAGGTGGGGTTATGGAAGTAATAGACCTCATGCCTTAAGGATGAATGAAACAGTAACCAGCCTGTCATATATCACAGTATTCAACAGCCTAAAGAGGAAGGAAGAGCAGGTGAAAACTATTGAAGTACCAATGTGAGGGACATAAGAGTTTGTTGTACCTTCCATCTCAAAAAAGAAGATCACTGAGGGAGGAAAAAAAAAAAGTGAGAGGGTATCTGTTGTCTTTGTTAAGCTATTTTTTAGATTTTTTATGTGAATTTTAGAACCAAAAAAAAAAAAAAAAAAAAAAAATCATTCCCTTTTAAGGGAACAAAAAGAGACAGCACCAAAACAATCAAAGAGAAAAATGAGGAAGTGGGTTTTGTTACCTTAATACAATTATTATAGGAAATAGTGGTTTTGATTTAATAAATTATTTGATTAATTAAAATTTAAGTTGAGTTGGCTTCTTTCTTTCTCCTTTAGGTACTTTGGTTATGCACTGTCACCCCTTTGTTTGACTGAGTGTCTGGTTTAGAATCTGGGCTTTCTGCCACTCACTGTACCTTACCTCTACCCCTCTTGTAATAAAGAAAGAATGCTGTGGAGTCGGAATAGACCTTGGGAATGCAACATAGAAACGTTTGTGAAGAATCTGCAATATTTATAAGAGAGTAGGACCACCACTTGGAAGTTTCAGTTTAGTACTTAAGTGTATTAAATTTAAAAAATGATGAAGGAATTATTCTGCCTTGTCTCTTGTTTAAACCTCTTTCTATCTATACTTTGTATAAATACTTTTTAATACAAGTTGTTTTAAGGATATCTGCATAAACTACCCTATTATTATATTTGTCACTTAGATTTATTATTATCAATCATGCAATGCAACTTAATAATATAACACATGTAGTAACATAACATGTAATATATTTGATCAGGGCCACATGTAAAGTAGGTGCCACTAGGCATAGAGATCTCCCATAAATCAGGAGGGGGCCATTGGATTTTGTAAACCTTTGAAAAGTACAACTGGGCTTGAATTGACATTGGATCCATTAGCCCAATAGAGTCCTAGTCTAATCAGGGCAACAAATGAGAATCATAGTCAACAAAACCAAACCTACAGCTGTGTACAAAGTTTAATTGACATCTGATCCTCAATTCCTCATCATGTGCTATTTGTTTGTGAAATTCTATGGATCACTAATAACACAACAAAGGCATTCCAATGGTGGGTGATGAACATTTACTATCTTGCAATTAATCAATCAGAATTACTGTCAAGAAACTTAGATCAGATGACTTGAAAAGGTTTTAGAGATTAGCTTCAAACATGATGTATTTTGCTTAAAAAACTTTTGATATTGGTCCCAGGGAGTAGAATGTAGATAATCCAATCTTTAACTTTATGTTTAACTTTATTATATGTTATGGTAGGGTTAAAGAAATTAAAGAAATGCTCAGCGTGGTTAGAGATTTCTAATTTGATGAATAATACAAGGTTTTTATTAAGATTTGTATTATTCAATAACTAAGCATGGTTTAACAGCTTCTACTAAACTTACAACTTCAATCATATTAAAGAAAGAACTGATAATAATGAGTATCCAATCAGATGAGAAGAAATGATATAGACGAATAGAAGAAACAGAGCGAGGACAAGAGCCTTGAAACTGTAAACTACCCCATGATATACCTTACCAAAACAAATGACTTAGACAGATGTTGCTCAGTTTGAATGGCGCAAACTTTATTTACTATTCCTATTGTTGTTTCAATTCACTGACCATCCACCATAGACCATACACTCCATCCCTCTCTCTCTTTCACATGTGTTCTCATTTTCTAATTTCCATTCCTAGACTTACCACTCCAAGTCTCCAAAGTGCAAAGCTGGCTAAGTATGGTGACTAAGTCATGCAGATATGTTTTTTATTGATAAGGATATATCAATTATTTGACCCTATAGTCATATAGATACAGTCTATTTTCTCAAAGTTTTTATCAAAAGTAAGATTATGTTTAGATTTAATTAAAACGTGATGTATTATGCAAATTATAGAGGGGGCTCCATGTCCATCAGTAATGCATGGCAATTGGCAAACACAAACATCTTCACAAGATCAAAGTAAAGGGTACCATCTTCCTAATCCTGATTCAATTGGACTTTTATGTTGGTTATACCCAAATAGACCCAAAGAGCAGTGTGAGTGTGAGTGTGAGTGTGGTGTGTTTGACTGCACAAGACCCAAGAGAGCTTTTTAAGTGTGCAGAGAAGGAAAATGGAGATGGGTAAAGGCTGGAGTAAGTCAGAAGTGATTTATTTGTCTATTTCATTTACATAGCAAAGGGCAGTTATATGGTAAACGACATAAGAACTGAAGAGGTCAAGAGGATGATCTCTCTTTATAGCACAGAGATCACATGGAGAGAGAAAGAGAGTACCTTGATATTGTAATACAAGACTAGAGTTGTTGAACATTTTCATACCACTGAATATAACTAGTTTTGATTGGTAGAAGCAAAGCAGTATTGTTTTGGAGGTTTTGAATCCATTCAGTTTGTATTAAACTAAGTATATACTTAAATACTTAATCTATACTAATGTAAACCAAGTTTCCCAATAAAGAATGCAAAGGAAAAAAGAAAAGAGTCATTGAAGAGCATGCGGATCTGAGATTCAACCATGTAACTCGTGAAAACAGATTCCATTTCTCTTACAAAAATATATCCGAGTGATTTTGACCGAGTTATCTAAGGGAATATTGGGGGCAGCAAGATCATACTTTGGAGGAAGCATAATAAAAATCGAACTAAGTTAACATTGATAGAGTTAGGTATCTTTGACCGAGTTAAACACTAAGAAATTTACTGCGACGCTAGTAAAACTTGCAGTAACAAGTAAAAGCTAAAAAAATCGCTACTCGCTAGGAAGATAAATTAAACTAAATCAATACAAGAGGTCTGACATGTATAAGACACTCCTCGGTGGACTATCCACGAGTACCATACCACTAATTGCCCATGCACACAATTAGGCACATTATCCTCAAAATGCATTGTTTTTTAGAAATATAGAAATTAAGTCGGGGCGGAGGACAGTGATGTGGTTGAGCCAGAGCAAGTCTTATGAAGGTGGTGTCGATTGTGTACTGTATAGGCAACAGGACTACTTAAAGTGGCAACAAGGTGTCATGTACCCTTGGACCTCCAGGTACAGACAATTGCCAGGGGACTGACCAGCTGAGCTGGTGGACATTTGTGGAAGCCAAACAAAAACAACTGCACATCTTTGTAAACAAACCAGGGTAGACACCGTTGGACTGTACATACAATTCAACTTTACATTGTCTTGTCAACAGGAGATTAATAATCTGCAACCTTGTTTCTTAATATTGGGCAGACAGACTAAAATACTTTGTTAACATTACTATCTAAGGAACAAAGTATAATCGTTCACACTCAAATTCCCAATTCATATGATCGAGGTAAACAAAATGACCACATCATTTTTATTCTTATACATTTTTATTTGCATGTAAAGAGGAGCACCTTCTGCTCACTTAATGTCAACAAAATTGGATTCAAGTATTGAATCTGCAACAATTATGTAGATATGAATTCCAACATCATCATCTTAACCGGATGATTTGATCGTCAGTTTGAACCTTATGAAAATTATATCCGCGGGAAGTGCCTCTATACATTATAAGTTGTAAAATGTGAAGGTGATTTTGGGTCGTTACTTTTAAAATTTAGTAGTAACCAGACTAATTTATATACCTTTGAAGATATCTACATAAATCACATACCTTTATAAAGCTGGTATCCCAACCATCGCTTTTGTATGCATGTCGAACTGTCAAAATTGCAAAGCTTTAGCGAGGACAATCAGTTAAAGTCCGGCTGGCCTGTTGAAGTCAAACAACGATGCCACATTCGACTATTGGGGTCCACGTGCTTGGGATAAGCTATGACTTCAGGAATGGGAAGGTAAACATAGTGAGTATTACATATGCCAACTGTAATGCCACTATAACCAGCAAATGCTCCATGAACCTGCCCATTTCATGTAACCAGTTTATATGAGTTATGACAACTACATTAACATACATTATACTCTTAAACAACAGATAGAAAATACAAGCAAGCAGCTTTTAAGCTTCAGCATCTAAGTCTGGGATGGAGTAGAGGAGGGTCCTGGTATTCAGATGCGGTTGTGTACCATCAGTACTCATCATTTTCTTTAGGCTTTTTAACAGTACTATATATATGTGAGAGTAACCCTAACCAAGAGCTCCAGGCATAACCAATTGACAGTTTTGAAAATCATGCATGTAAAGCATCTTATGTGGAATCTTTGAAGGATAGATTCCTCCCATATTGACTCAACAATAGCTTTTTAGTAATCACACTCAAAAAAATGACGAATGCGAGACTTACAGCATTTTGTCCTAGAACAGCGCACAGAATGCCATCAGATGCATTTGCACAGCATGCACGGATCATGTAAGTGGGATCTATGTACTTCACTTCAGCAGGGACACTATTCTCCTTGAGATACTTCTTTATCTGTAATAAGTAACACATGGAAGTATCAATAATGTGTGGTGAACTGCAAAAAAAAAAAAAAATTTATGATGCGAATGGATGACTTTAAGGGCTATAAGCCTATAACATACCAAGATGAGTCTTGAGCCAAAAATTTTAAAAATGAAAACGGGAAACAGATCGCGTACCACAAGGATATAATAAACCATAAAAGTTCCAAATATTGAACTTGATGCCAGAGTTGTGTATGAACTCAAACGTAAATGATCAGATAAAGAGATCTATCAAACAAAAGGGGGAAAATGAACGTTTCTGCTCTGAACTTTATGGTTCACTCTCAAGGTTAATACAAATAAATACTAATCCAACTATGAAACCATCTAAGAGTTTGTAATCACTCCACAACAAAAACGCAACTAAAGGTGCTCTTCCTAAATTCACGCCACTGCTGCCAAAGACTTTTAGCATGATGATATCAAATAATAACCTTCATTTTCAGCCATAATCCTCAGTCACAAATGGAATGACACCCCATGATTTGGTTTGCTTAGAGAATTTGCCATGGTATTTGAGGACTAAAGAACTCAACAGCAGATATTGGCGTGACCCCATTATACTAGGGAAAATAGATGGATATGCCACAGTGAAGGATGGTATCGATTGTTGAGCTTACCGTAATGATTTGCGCATTCAGTTTCTCTTGCCAATTGTGAGAATATAGTCGAGGGAGGTGATCCTTAAGTGTGCTTATTAAGTCACTGCGCTGTATATTAACTAACAAAGGATATTTCATATATCCACCATGGAAGATGTTTTATGTTTATAACTTAAGTGTGCTTTTAACATTCTATTATTTCGTACAGTTCCATTCAATATTTATACATGTAATTAATGTCCCCAAAAGTAACTGCAATATGCTAACGGTTTAGAAAGAATTCAATTCAAGCCTTCAAGGTTTCCATCTCTTAAGATGTTACATACTGAGAAACAAAATCCTCTATGCATGATGATGACAAGCCAAATAAAAAACATATCCAATCATCGAATTACAAATACAATTTTTCACAATGTATAAGCATCACAATAATTTAGTTTCACTCAAACTATGTCTATGTGATTTACGTGGCACACAAGCTTTCATCTAGTGATAATGTTACAACACACCAGTTTTTATGTCATAATGCAGAGTACCATTTGGAAGGATCAAAGAGTACTAAAAAAAAAAGCATCAAGATGCACAGACTAACCTCCTGTTGAATATGGACGCCAATATCTCCAAGCATACTATTTCCAGATGCAGCTTGAGCATTAGTCCTTCCAATCAAATTCTGCGGCACGGAGAAACATTAGTTTACATTTTACAATAAACATCACATTAGAACTGAAAGCTTTGAAACCTCTTCCCTTATAACTTTTAGAGTACATCGTATAACAATTATAAAGGTGATTAAAATACGAACAGGAAATCCATTCATCTCGACTAAAAAGTAGAGGTTTAAATTTATTGAGATATTTGCTGATCCCGATATAAATACTGTCCCTTAGCACTCCACATGAAAAGATGAAGAAGCGAATAAAATAGTTTTGATATGAAGCAGATCTCTGCTTCCATTTTATCTTAATAACCAATTACTTACTTGGCCAGCTCCCTCGGCCACACATATCACAGCTGACCCCTTATTCTCGAGAAGATACTTTAGATGCCTCAATACGCCATGTGGACCATATAATTGAAAAGGTTCCTTGAAACAAGGTGGAAATATAATTCTGTCATCAACAAGATCCAGACTTTGAGACAAACTGTAAGTGAACACGACTGCTTGTATTAAAGCAACATACTGTAAACATACCTCTGGGATCAAACAAATGTCAATTTGACCACTAGCTAGTGATGCATGCATAGCTATAAATCCACTATTTCGGCCCATCAATTTCACAAGACCAACACCATGATAAGCACTATGTGCCTGTCATACATTCAGAATAATGGATAAGAGAAACCACAAAGAGGAACAAAGACAAAGGTCAATATCAGTGTAATGCAAACGAAGAAACACCAAGAGAGAGTCCACGCTGGAATGACCTCCGGATGATATGAAGAATGTAAAGGATAACTCTGCAGTTAATATTCTAATTCAATTCCATTTCCAACCTAAATAGTATAAGTTTATAACACACAAATGTAATCCAGTTACATTTATAAAAAACAAACAGATTAATTTCAAAGTTCAAGTAGAACAAATCCTAAAATGTAAACAGCAAGGAACGGGTTTTTTTTTATAATCTGGCCAATCTGCAATGTTTCTAACAGAGTAATTCGTCACCGCCCTATTGTAGGAGCTTGAGAAATCTACAGAAGGAGTTGTAGTCTTCTGCAATTATCCTCTATTAATGACAAAAGAAAAAAACAGGACACTGTCAAACTACTGCAACACTTTCTTAGATTTCTTGCGCTCCTGCAATAGGGCAGTGATGAATTATTCAGTTGGAAACACTATTGGCTACATTGTGACAACACCGCTCCTCCATATATAATCCTACTATTTCTACTTCAAATTATAAATTCTATCAATTTCAGTTCTATATGGTTTTAACACTATATTTCTTTTACATGATTGTGCTTTCAAATCCCTGTTTCTCTACATTTATTTGAATTTCAATATGTAACTGGACCATATTTCTTTCTTGTGAGAACGTCAAATCTTGCCGATCTTTAGTTTGGAATTGGAAATGAATAGAGTATAATGATAAGGTGTACTGCGGATAATTTAAAAGATGTACCTCAATGTAAGCAGAATTTATTGCTCGCTGTGCTTCCTCTACAGCAGTATCAAATCCAAATGTCTTATCCATCAGTAGAATGTCATTGTCAATAGTTTTTGGCACACCAACAACTGCTACTCTCATCCGTCTCTTACGACACTACCAAGGTAAATTTATATAGAATGAGCCTTCCTAAAAGTGAAGTAGCTAAGAAGAACTAATGGAATTGAATAACAGTGGATCAGTAATCATTGACAGTAATGCTAACGAGCCTTCCTACTCCAATAATTTGTACAGCAAAAGACACTGTACATGATCAAGTTGTACTCAGTACTACTTAACTGTAAATCAGTACATTGACATGTGCTACTTAACAGTTTCTAAAATATCATGTATTGCAATGATGAATTAATAAAGAGAATCAATTACCTCGTTGTGTATTTCATTAGCACCGGCATGAGTACCATTTCCTCCCAAAACAAAGAGCATGGTAATTCCTCTTTTCTGACAGAATTTTGCAAATACAGATGTCAGAACATCTTATGCCACCCATCAGAAAAAATTATATTTTCTAAAAATCTTATAAAAGGTAATTCTCTTAAAGGGCATACTTTAACTGAATACCTGCATACTGTCAACAATTTCACTAACACTAGGACCTCCCCGTGAAACTCCTAGCAAGCTTCCACCAGAAAGATGAATATTTTCGACTACATTCCGTGAGAGCTAAAATTAATGAAAGATCAAATACGACTGAAATTAAGATTCTTGATTGAAATTCATGAAAGCTGGAAAATATAAAAGATTAATACAATTATGACAAAAAAAATTGGTGCAAGTCAGGTGCATACCGATATTTCAGGTGTCCCGTCTTCAAAGAAACCACGAAATCCAAAAGGGATCCCAACAATCCTTTTGACTCCATATATTTCAAGTGTAATTACTATCTGCAACAAAAGTATGAAGACTGAACTTTGGGTCTACAAAAGTTAATCTGAGCCAACAGTTAAAAATTGAAAAGCGTTCCAAGAGATGAACATAAAGTTGAACTGAAAAGATATTGGACAAAGTACCTTCAAGTTAACATCATGAAAACGTTAAAAAAATCTTCGCTTGCAAGGAAAAAGGCCCTTACCCTTACTTGTACACCTACTGTCTACCTGCTTCCTATAGGTGCCAATCTGTGGCACTAGAGGGTAAACCCAAATGGAGATTGAAAGTAGGTACATCAAATGACGTAAGTTTTGTGGATAAATCACATTTTGATGTCACCAATAATAATTTCAGTAAAGAAATATCTTATATTATAAATTATATTCAGTTTGGTTCATTACATGCAGGGTTATTCGTAAACTAAACACCACGATTCTTCTCCATTCTCCATGACATTAGACTGAAGATACTAACTTCACAAAAGATTCTGAAAATCCTACATGTCTTCAATTATGAAGCAACAGATAATATATTATTATACCTGTCTAATAACGTCGTTAAGGCCAGGACAGAGCCCTCCACAAGTAACAATTGCTGCATTCACTTCCTCGGGATTAAAGTATATATTTTCGCGTGGCCCAGCACGATGAACCCTACAAGTTCGAAATCAGAATTAGTAGACTTAACAGATGCATCAAACATGAACAAGGATGCACATAATTACTCCCTCCGTCCCATTTATATAGGCCACTTTGTGTTTTTCACACAGTTTAAGAATGCAACAGTATTAAATTTTATATAAACATTTCCAAATTTACCCTTCACTTAATTCATTCCATTAACATTGTAATTAATACTATTCACAACATTTTAAGTAATAAATAAGGGTATATTAGTAAACTTCAACACCCTATCACTTTGAAAATGGTAAAGTGGACTACATTTTGGGACAAAAATAAAAGGCAAAGTGGCCTATATAAATGGGACGGAGGGAGTACTCTTTAACTTAAATAAAGTTGGGAGCATATATCTAAACATTTTGCATAATGAGCTTTTTTATCGAATGGAAAACATGCTAGATATACATAAAGGACTAGATTGTAATGTTCCAGTCACTTTCTAATAACCGGAAAAGTGTAGCCAGACACTGACGCAGCATGTTTGGAAAAGAACTACAAAATTTGAAGCAGTTGTGGATTTTCCAACATTACTTTACTCAAAAGTTCAAGTTGTTGGAGGTTTATATTACATGTCTAACAAAGGTACTGTATCACAAGAGGTAGACAGTTGCCAAACAGAACCCCAAGGAATCGGCACACCTCAACCCCAGCATATATCTAAACAAAGATTATCCTTATAGACACTGTACATAAGACTTAGCAGGTACATAGAAAGGTATCAAGGACACCATAATGCACATAGCAGTTGCAAAAACTCATGTATTTCCATATTCCTGCATAACCAGTTAACGACCCACAGACTGAAGAACAATGCCTGCGGGATTTCATTGCCTGGGCAGGATCTTCAATATTTGACCTATATATTTAAAGTATTGGTTAAGTATAATTAGGTCCTTATTCCTTTGTGTATAATACAACAATTCCACATATATTAATGTACAAAAGGCCATTGAGTAACTAGATTTACAGTTATTTAATTTTTCTATGCAGTTCCAAAGAGTGGCAATTTAGTTACCATTGCTCCACCCAAGTACAATCGGGGCCAATACACTCAGCACCAGCAGACGTAGGTGAGGAAAAACGTATAACCTGTCAGGTTGCAAGAAAGAAGAAAATAAACAAAAGGCATGAACAGATACAAATATGAATGCAACAATCATTAGAATTAATTGATGGAGAAAATCGAAACATAGAAATTCATGAAGTGATATGAAAGATTACAGAATGCAATCCAACTAATAAAAATGAAGGATATTTCAAGGAGATGTTTGACACCATCTAACGTAAGTCTGCTACCGAGCTTTTCACTTATAAGTGAAACATCAAGGGGTGTTTGGTATAGACAAAATAATAATCAAAATATTAAAAGAGAGAATGATTAACAATATAATAGCAGAAAACCAAATTCTCTTATCAGACATTTCATCAAACAGATTCCAAGCATATTTGACATATTCTCATTCAGACAAAAAAAAATGCAATATTGAATTACTTCTGGCAAGAAAATCAAATAAGATGAATAAAATCTCTCTTACAAGTCTCTTTCTCTCGAAAACAAGAACATGAAAGCAAATCAGAGATTTGATGAGTTCTATTTACGAAAAAAGATAGAGTGGAGAGGGGAAATATAAAAGTTCATAAAAGGCATGGATAGATAAAAGTGGCATTTCGTCTATGTATAGAAACTTCACTGCTGCACACTCAACTCTCTTTTTCAAAAGTTCCCTCGCTCTTTCTCGCTCGAAGTTCAGAATAATGGCGGGAAAGTAGGAGAAAGTAACGAAAGGAATTTTATTTGCGGTTTGCTTACGCCAACTTTACCCACTTCAATGCACCATGGGCTTCAAATTTGTCGCCAGAAAGCCCAATCGTTAACAGGCTTTCAAATTTATTTGGTTTGGATCCAAACTTGTAGTCAACATGGTAGAAACTTTTGAGTTTTGAAGTTGTGCGCAAAGTTTACTATACTAGATAAAAACGATTGATGGGTTAAGCAACGTTTTGTTTGCTATTTTGGTAGAGATTATTTCTTCCAGTAAACACGAAAAGAATATTATCAGAACAAAAAGATATAATTGAAATTGGTTTTACTATTCAGAAAGGACTTAACGTGGTGGGTAGATTTGTGGTACATAGCATAGTTTAAAATGTCGATTTTGAGCAAAATTTTGAATCTTGGAAAAATCATATATGTCGAGATTTTGACACTAAAAAAAACAAAATTAGAAACTGAATATTCGTGGATATTCACGGATATTTATATATCCGATTTCTCAAAAAACCGGCATAATTCGTGGAATATAGTATCCCTGATATTTTAAACCATGGTACATGCACATAGTACCAAATTTTTGCCATACTCCAATATGAACATCAATCGACTTCCCCTTTACTAAAAAGGGGTGCGGTAAAGGTATTTGAAATCTCTATTAGAGGCGTACGCATTTTAATTGTAAGGTTGTAAGGGCCCTATCTTCAAATTTCGACGTAGATGTCTTGCCTAGGTGTTTGCAGCAGTTGCCAGTTTGTACTTTGAACAAGTGAGGATGTCCTAACCAAATCTATTGCTTTCGACAATCCACAGGCTGACTAGAAATATACATTAATGGTTGGCTTGAACTCAAATGATTTAATAAAAAATAAAAAATAAAAAAATTAATAATACCTTAAGTAAAACCTTGTCGTCATTGTTTACATAACCATTCCATTTTTCATCTGATTGATATCCTTCCACGAATTCTTCTGTGATGACAGGAGAACGCCTTTATACACAAGAAAACATACTACCAGAGTCAAATCACATGAAACACGAACTCTTACCAAATAAATCCAGCCTAATCAATGTGAATCATGTTGATATAATAACAATACCTTTGAACTTTGAACTAATCAATACAGAAACGAAAAAAATGATTAAGAAACTAATTTTGTTTTTCTATTTGTGATCAAAGCTAATCTATATATGTTTTCTAGAAAAAACGAAGAACTAAAAATTAATTTGAACTTAAACCTTAAACCTTAAACGTAACCAACGCTGGCTTAAATTGAAATTACCTGCTCTTAAGACAGAAAGTTGATGGAATTGAAACATCATCAACAAAGATCTCAGTAAGATGAGGAATTTGAAATCTGTTATTTTCAAAATCTTCTTCAGACTTAGTTTTCCAACTAGGATCATTACAATCCATTGACGGACTTTTTGTCTTGGCGAAAACACCATTCTTTTTTGTGTGAAATCTATAAGAATGTCTCTGTATTATTGGAACTATCGAACCAGAATATCTATTGAAACGAGGAGTTTTATTATGTTTTGCAACAACGTTAACACTGATTAAAGGTGAATTCAATTCCATTGAAGAAGAAAATCAATCTCCTTCGATCAATTCTTGATACAAAACTAGAGAAGATAACTATGTAAGCTTTGGAAGAGAGATAGAGAAAAATGACAAGTGCAATAGATTTTGGTCTTAATTCAAAGTTCAACGAGGGTAGATGATTTCGAGATTAGTCTTGTTTTATTGGAAAATTACAATTTTAACATATCGCGGGAAGAACTGTTTCTGTAATGTAGTTGGAATCTTGGACTAGCAGCCCCAACTACCAGAATCTAGAATCCTGTTCGTCTACTCCCGGCTTTTGGTTTATTAAATTAACCCCGCACAAGAAATATTTTTTTAGGTACTTTATTGTAAGAAAAAAATAGAAAAGGTACCTTACTGTATTCAGCAAAAACAAAAGGAGATATTGTAAGGGAAAAAACACAAAATCGTCGCTAAGAGATAGTTGAAACTCATTAATCAACCATTTTTTGAAAGATAATTCAACTTGCAATAGATTTCAACCAAATGTAGAATGAATTTATGGGAAGGGCCAACTGAACGAATTGATGAATTTATCTATCAAGTTGATCTTTCTAATTGAGATTTATATCCTTAAAGCCTTAATTGGACTAGTTTTAGGTTCCAACCAGATACATAATGATGAAATAATAGATGACAGGGGAAATATGAATTTTCGACTTGCAATGGTTACAACTGAATAACTATTATTATTAAGAAATGTGATATAAACAACTAGGTATGACCCATCCTTCCGGGACGTTTATTTTTAATTATATTTAAATTACTAATTTTTATATCTGGACACAAATTTAAAATCTAAATGATTAAAATAGATAATTGATAGTTAAATTTATTAAAATAGTTAATTTGAATTTATTTTTATACTTGTATTGAGTAACTCAATGATAATTAGGGGTGGCAATCAGACCCGGCGACCCGAAACCCGACCTGAACCTGACTTGATCTGGGTCAGGTTTGGGTTTAGATATTTGAAGATTTTTGGCTGATCAGGTCGACCTGAACCTGAATTTTTTTTTTTTTTTTTTTTTTTTTGAGATTTCAAGAAAGTGTAAATTTTTTGAAGTTTTAAGAAGATAAATAACAACATCTTCATCATATTTGTTGATTCTAACAGTTTTCTTGATTTGAAAGATGATTTGCTCTGTAAAACAATCTGCTAAACTTGTATCTATTTCATCTTCTTCATCATCATCTGATCTGTTTCGAAGTAGATCATCTGGTTTATCGTTTCGATATATAAAACCAAGATGCTTGATAATTCCATCAATTTCTGCAACTAGTGATTCTAAAGATTGTTTAAATTCTGTTTTAAACAAGTCACTAAACTTTGGATCTATAAAAGGTTTATGGTCTAAGAAGTATGATTTGAAGAGAAAAGCTTATGAAGCAGATAGATCACAACCAATTGATGAGAATATTGAATTAACTGATCAACAAGCAAAAGCAGAGGCAGCACAGAAATTGAAAATTGGTGTTTATTTTGCTACTTGGTGGGCTTTGAATGTTGTGTTTAATATTTATAATAAGAAAGTTTTGAATGAATATCCATGGCTTACTTCAACTTTATCACTTGTTGCTGGATCATTGATTATGTTGATTTCATGGGGAACACGAATCGCCGAAGCTCCTAAGACTGATTTGGACTTCTGGAAAGCTTTGTTTCCGGTAAGAATTTTAGGGTTTTAGAAGTGATCCGAACCAACTTCTCCATCATCTTCTTCTTCGAGTTCTTCGAGTTCATCGTCGTCGTTATCTAGTTCTTCTTCGTCTTTGAGTACTTCTTTCACAATACTCCCACCACCACCATTAGCCCCATTAACAAAAATGTCAGCTCCACCAGCACCACCAGGTCGACCCGAACCTGACCTGATAACCTGACAGGTCAGGTTCAGGTTTCACTTTTACAAGAAAAACCCTTCATCAGGTCAGGTTCAGGTTTGAGGGTTAAGACCTGAAAACCCAACTGACCCGACCTGAACCTGACCCGACCTGACCTGATTGCCACCCCTAATGATAATAAACGCCAAAAAATTGTGATTGTTCTAATATAATTTGCAAAGTCCCATATATGTAAATCATAGAGATAATTAAACCTTTTTGTTACTGAAAAATAAATCCTATACCATTATTTGTTGTAGACAAAAATAAATTTAACAGAGATAAAATAAAGAATATATTAAATTTTCATAGCTTCATCTTTATGACTTCTGTCTTCTGAATTGATATTTTCAATTGCAGGCGGACGAATCTTTTCTATTAGTTTCACATATTTCATTCTTTCTTGAAAATAGTTGTTAGACCATTTTTGGACTTCATTTTTTGTCAAGAAAATCCCTGAGTTGAGCATTTGACTCTAAACTATAGTATAGGATATATGTGGATCACCTTCTTTTGATGATGAACCTACTTTTACACCATTTGCAACGTCTTGTTGTGATGTTTGCATACTCATTCCATTTCTTGGATGCATTTTGAAGGTCATTTTTTATGCCATAATTAATGAAGGAATGTGTAGGTGTTATCTTCTTTGAAAAATCTGGAAAATATTCCTCCAAGTATGGCTTGTACAACTGTTTGATAGAATAGTCCTTATGTCATATTCCATATATGAAGGTTGATCAACTTGGTCAAGCAATAAGCATTAACTTGAAGAAAAAAAAATTTGGTCAAACAACCCTCATCACATTGTACGATAGAATAGTCCTCATATCGTGGTTTAATGATCTAAAAGTTTGAATAAAAAGAGGTTCATGGATATCATTCTTTACAAGGTGTCAGCCACCCTGTTGGATTCCCTGTATATTTTTCAGTCCCACCTTCTGTAATTTCCTAAACCATGGCTAGAAGTCTAACTAAAATGATTGTGTTTCCCTTAAATTATCTTCACATTGCACAACAAAATTAAAATTGGTATTCGTTATTCTGACGAAGTTGAATTCAAGGTTCTAATGCCATGTTTGTGTTATTTCAAATTTCCATCATAATTTCCACTACATGCGAGATATTTAGTACCTACTTGTTTTGGTTGCTCGGTTAAGTTATTCTCTTATTTTATCTACTGTTGTACATGTATGCATTCAACACATACAGTCTTAGACTACTACTTTATCTACTTTTAGGCTTCTTCTGAATCATCATAATACCATTGTAGCATAAACCCATGAAGCACGAATTTAAATTTACTCTTACAAATTTTGTGCTAAAGAGTTTATTATCACTTATATTAAGAAGCATAATCATATATCTACAAACTCAGAAGCACCTATCTATAATTGTCATCAGTCTCAACTTTACACTGATGGTACATATAACATTAATCTCATCAAAGCATGATGCAGTTCCTGGTCAGCATGACTGATGCACCATCAGGTATGACCCAATGACTGCAAAATACAAAGAAAAATAACAACCGTAAACCAACTTCAGTAAACTGTTTACGTCCTACCCGTCCAATCATTCGTTCTTCCCTACAACACAATTTGCTCTATAGTATTATTTCTATATCAGATCTATCTGTACAATATACTTTTACCACCCAATCATCTTGAAGGATACAATTATTCTGTCATAATTTAGTATGCATCCCTTAAACCGGTATATTTTCTAATCCTATGAACTTTCAGAACAATGCCACACAATTTCTTGGATTTCTTTGACAGTACGTCAGTACCACCCACCCCTTGCTACATATGCTGAAATATAATGTTTAATTAAGGAACAAAATGATAGTAATCAAGCCAAATGGCCGGTAATTCTGGGACTTATAGTAAATTGATAGTAAAATAGAGGCGTTTTTTGATTAAATTCTATAAACAACAAAGTAAATTTGTAAACACTAAATTCAAAATCAATCTCAGTTAGCTAGTTCCTTTGATGATCGTCTTCCCAAAGGATAAAATAAATACTTTTGCAATTGGCTATTGTTCCTATGAGAGAATAATTTTAGTGCATCCACATTCAAAAATTTGCAATTTCAGAAATATATATATATAAAAGAGAACTTGAAGGATGGAAGGTCATGTCAAAGACTGGAACTCGAAAGTTTCTGAGGTTTGATAGTAGTATAAAAGACTACATAGTAACCTGATAGAATTATGTGTTGTTGGGGATAAAATAGGCTGGTAAGATGCAGTAGATTAATTCAGGAATGTATCCAAGGCCCAACATACAAATTTAAGTGTAACCAAACATTGCCTGAACCACAGACCACCAAACACGGTGACGAAAATTGTTTATTTTCTGATGAATTTTTTTTTCCAGAAGACCAGTTTGAATATTAATGATAGGCCTTGCAGACATCGCACAACCTAAGAATGGAAATGTGTTTGGCGTGCAAAAATTTGTCAACCAACCCTTTGCATGAATTCTTTATCCTTTAAGAACGTCTTTGCATGCAGACCCAACCATCATGTGGCACTGAAAGTATTCAATTAATCATATTCTGCTAAAACTTTGTAGAGGTTGTGAAAGACTATTTATATTATGGGCAAAAGTGAACTGGCTGACCTTTGTGCTTTATTGTATATTATTGTCAGAAATTTTCAAGGTCGCTTTCAAAGAGCTTGAAAGATTGCTTGGTGAATCTGATGGTTCATTTATCATATATTCAGAATAGTTGTTCTGCTGATCTCATAAGCTCCTTTGAATACCTAAATATCGGTTTTATTACTTCCTGATTTTCTGTGGTTGCAACAAAGAAGTTACGGCATTCATTCAACCATTTGTATATAAAGAAAAAATATATCTAAGTAATCAATCAACATTTACCATTGCTGAAGACATGATTTTCAAATTGAAACTTGGCTTTGTTAGGTGATAATCCATAGTAGTTTTTCTTCGATGGAAACATCCAGTTCCATAATAGTTTGGTCCTTGAATTTCCAGCAATTCAACACAAAAAATATTGTTGAAAAGTAAGTACTTACATTAGTGATAGTCCTTTCTATCACCTCAACACATCATTATATCCATAAAACAAAATTTGTTGTTTGCGAAAATATTGATTTTTCTGGAAATGTATAGATGAAATTAAAACTATTCACTTATAAATAAAATTTGAAGCATTGGCATGAAAGCAACAATGATAGTATTAGGTTGAAATCACTAATAAAATCGTTAGTCAAATATCATATTAAAAATAGAAATATTAATTAATTGTATAAAGCTCACATAGTCAAGGTTTAAGGATGGGTTGTATGTATTGTTTGTATAATTGACTTTGACTATAGATACTGAAAATAAAAATAAAATTAAACACAAAAAAATTGAATTTCAAAATTTTCTTTGTTGAAAAAAAAGAAAAAACAAAATGTTCATTAATGAAAATATGAGAGTAGAGAGGTGATAGAGGTTTGATGATAAGCTAGAACTGATTGATAACAGAGAGAGACGTATGAGACAGATAGAGTTGTGTAACACCCATGAGTTGGTGTTAGTCCCACCTTGTCAAGGAAGTGGTTGTATTCATAGTATATAGAGTTTATCCATACTCTAACTAATATCAAGGCCTTTTGGGGTAAACCACATGGGTGGGCCCTGATCCAAAACCCTCTACTGCTGGATATCCGCAGTGACTAAAGGGGGACAATATTGACATTAGCGAGCTGTATGGTGCTCGACGCACCGAGATGAGCGAGGACGAAATCTCGGGGCGTTATAGATGGTATCAGAGCCGACGACAGGTCGCCTGTTGCAGGTGGGAAGTAGGGCTGGGCAAAACCGATCCGAAACATGTAAACCGAACCGATCCGAACCGAAAATAGGGTGTTTACATGTTTCCATGTTTCCATGTTCGGTTGCAGTTTCTATTTTGGCAAAACACTTGCTTTGGGTGTTCGGTTGCAGTTTCGAAAATTTCCGAACACCCAAAACCGAACCGAACATGTATTTTCATATTTTGTATACAACCCACTAGTCCAGCCCATCTCTCCATAGTCCAACCCATCTGTCCAGGAGTCCAGCAGTCTATCCAACACTCCAGCATAGTCCAGCCCATCTAAAATTTCAGATTTTCAAATTTTCAGATTTTTCAGATTATCAGTTTTTTTGTTCGGTTCGGTTTTATTCGGTTAACCGAACTTAATTGTATGTTCGGTTCTGTTTCGGTTTTAGTTAAAAATATTCGGTTCGGTTCGGTTCGGTTTTTAAAATAAAAAAGTTCGGTTTCAGTTTAAACTTTTGCAAAACACCTGCTAGGTGTTCGGTTGACAGTTTTGTCCAAAACCGAACCGAACCGAACCGTGCCCACCCCTAGTGGGAAGTACGCTGGAAAGGTCCAGGGAGCGCCAGGTACTTGTCTCACTTGGCAGGGACCGTCGGAGATTTTGGGACTGTACTGAGTGTACTCCAGAGCCGAGGACGGCTCTATTTTTAAGGTGGTGAGATTGTAACACCCATGAGTTGGTGTTAGTCCCACCTTGCCAAGGAAGTGGTTGTATTCGTAATATATAGAGTTTATCCATACTCTAACTAATGTCAAGGCTTTTGGGGGTAAACCACATGGGTGGGCCCTGATCCAAAACCCTCTACTGCTGGATATCCGCAGTGACTAAAGGGGGACAGTATTGACATTAGCGAGCGGTATGGTGCTCGACGCACCGGGATGAGCGAGGACGAAATCCCGGGACATTACAAGTTGTATGATAGAATCTATACTCTCTAATAAAGTTAGGCATGCCCTTAAGCAACTATTTTCTCTCTAAATTATAGAAAAATTGATGCTCTAATTGAAGAGAATTTAATTAAAATTTAAAATTGAGTCTATTTAAGTAATTTCATTCCAAATTAAATATTTAAAGTTAACCAATATAAAGTAAACACTAATTTGAAAACATCTAACATAGAGAGACGTATGAGACAGATAGAGTTGTATGATAGAATTTATACTCTCTAATAAAGTTAGGCATGCCCTTAAGCAAATATTCTCTCTCTAAATTATAGAAACATTGATGCTCTAATTGAAGAGAATTTGATTAAAATTTAGAATTGAAAGTTTAGAATTTTTACGCAATAGTAATTAGTAAGTCTATTTAAGTAATTTCATTCCAAATTAAATATTTAAAGTTAACCAATATAAAATAAACACTAATTTGAAAACATCAAAAGTTGATCCATATTAAAAAACTGATGTTTTAATTGAAGAGAACTTTGTTAAACCAAAATTAAAAGATTATTTATTAAAATCACATAACTAAAATTTATCCAAAATATGTTCAAAAATCAAAAGAAGTAAACACTATAACTTGGTTAAATCAATATATTTACAAACCAAATGAATTGAACATCTTATCCAAAATATTGGTATTTTGTCAAAAATTAAAAACTAAATCTTTTATTAAAAAAAATAAAAATATAATAACATAAGCAAAATAATGTCAAGAATTTTGATTGTGAGCTTGGAGATATAATTTACACTCCAAATTAAAAACGTCAATTTATATTATTTAAATTGTTAAGAAAATTATATAGGTAAATAAATACTGTAAATAAATCCTCAAAAAATATTATAAAATGATAGTAATTTATTATTATTATTATTATTTTCATATTACATCTTCGATGACTACACAAAAAATGATAATACAATTTAAATTAATTTGATCTAAAACTTAAAAATAAAACCAGGACAACAATAATCTTATGGAGGAATTAGAAATTAAATATACATATACGTAATAAAATTATACTTTCAATCAAAATCAAAATGAAAATGTAAAACATACATATAAAATAACACCCGTGTATTACACGGGTTAAATAACCCAATCTCTAGAATCTCCTGTGCAAATCTTGACCATCCTTTGTCTCTTTACCAAGTTTTATAAGTGTCGATTATAATATAGAATCAAAATCAAAATGTAAAACGTACATATAAAATAACACACATGCATTGCACGGATTAAATAACCCAATCTCTAGAATCTCATTAAATCCCAATCTCTAGAATCTCCTGTGCAAATCTTGACCATCCTTTGTCTCTTTACCAAGTTTTATAAGTGCCGGTTATAATATAGATATTGGTGAATTGTTGTGATTGATCAGAATAACATAGTACAAATTCTAGTCAAGAAGTGTGTTTATGCATGCTACTTGCTTGTGTTCTTTAATCACTCCAATTTTTCTCAATTCGTATGGACTTTTGTTGCATTATACTATTCAAGTAGAAGTAGGAAGCAATTCATCAACATCAAAGGCTATATCAACATGTCCACAAGGAACACATTGGGAATGAAGTGTTTGGGCATATTTTTGGAGGCCCGACTGGAAGTCTGTCATGAGCCCAGTTTACTATTTCATGGGTCTTGCACAGTTTCCTTCCTGCAATTAGGGAGGGCAATGGGTCAGATCCGGGACGGGTTTCACTAATCCCAGTCCCATCCCATTTATCAGATTTTAATCCCAATCCCACCCAGGACAGACGGGTTCTTATATCAAATCCCAAACCCACTCATTAAAAAAATACTTAATCCCATCCCATCCCGACCCGTCCCATTTATCTATATGGGACAGGTTGGGGCGGGTCGGGTTTTTTACGCTTCTATTAATAATTTTATTGTTGAGTTAGTTTTACACTTTCAATATTAAAATTAAATTACTAACACAATAAAAATTAATGTAATCAAATCAAAATCATAACTAATTAACCTTTAGTCTTATACAACTGAATAATAATCCATTTCGTATCTTCTAAAACTACTAATTCAACTTCATAAAAAAAAAAACTACTAATCCAACTTCTAAAATTACTAATCCAACTTTATTGGAACCCGCGGTCATCACATTGTTACTCATCAATTTTTGTACGCTCCTAAGAAGTTCAACTGCTTCTGGTGCTAAAAACCCAAAAGTGTCAAAAACAAAAGGGGGATTTAGAGATACCCCCCAAAATAATATGAACTCTTTGAGATACCCCCCAGATTTAGAAACTCTTAGAGATACCCCCCATTTCCCATTTGAAGTCGGTCAACCAAGCCGTTGACCATGGTCTGACCAGTCTTCATAATTTTTAGACAATTTTACCCTCCCACCATTTAAACCCACATCCTAGTCATTTTGCACAGTCATCAATAATGTCATGTCAGCAAACCCACTTACAACTACCACTTCTTATCCTAACCGTTCAAAATAGATCCAGATCTATATCTAATCCTATGGGTAGAATTAAGTAACCGTTATGTGACCGTTACATCATCAAACTCCACCTTCTTCTTCCTCCTCCTTCTTCTTCCTCCTATTTTCTTCTTCACCAACATCAAACTCCATCTCTCACTTTTTCTTCTTCACCATCATTTCTTTTCTTTCTTCCTTCTTCTCCATCCTATCTACCTATTTATTTTGCTTCTTCTTCATCAAACCATTCTTCTTTCACCTTCATTTTTCTTCCTTCTTCATTAACAAATCTAGCCATTATGGTCTCTCATTTATCACTCAATTACTAGATCTGGTGAAAGGATGACACCCCATGAACTTTCCATTACTCGATCTAGAAGAACGAATAAATACTTCAATTTTTAGTAGTTTTACTAGATCTACCTAGTTGAAACGTTGATATGAAGGTAAATTATAGTATTTAGTGGTTTTGTGTAGTTTGTACTGTATTTTAGTATTTTTTGAGATTTGGTTCATCATTTTTCATCATCTTCCCCAAATTACCTTTCTTTGCAATTTGGGGGCGTATCTCAAATGAAACTTGTATTTTGGGGGGGTATCTCTAATGAAAGTTTTATTTGTTTTGAACAGATAATTTGCCAAATGTGTGACCAACTTGGACATTGTGGAGATGAGTGTCAATGGGTATATAGCCATTACAAAAAGACAGATTGTGAAGGCATTATGAGATTGACAACTTCAAATACCCCAGAGAATCTAGCTAGAAAGTTTCTTAGATGTCACCTTTGCGGGAAGTTTAAATGGTTAGATGAAGCTATGAGGGATGAAGCTATGAGGGATGAAGCTACGACCTCTAGTTCAAGTGTTAAAGGTTGTTTCATTTGTGATGACTTGGATCACTGGAAGAAAGATTGCGAGTGGGTAGATTCTGAATGCAGAACTAAGGGATGCAAGGGTCGGAGGAATGTGAAGACTTCTGGCAAACAAGGTACTGTGGGGGACAAGTATTTGAAGTGTTATACATGTGGAAACTTTCAATGGTTGCGTGAAGCCAAGAGGGAGAAGAAAAAAACAGCTGAAGACTTTCAAAATCATGTAAATACTACTGTAACAGTGAAAATGGATTTTCAAGAATTTTGTGATCATTTTGCTGGCGCTAGAATTAATAAGAAATGAATTTTTTGTGCATCTACTTTTTCTCCTTTTTTGCACCTTATCACATGCTGACCATAACAAAAACAATAACACTATAATAGTGATCAGAAGAAAATGTATTCAATTCATAAAGTATCTTATCACATACTGACCATAACAAAAGCGCACAAGTTCACACACTAAGATTGAGACATGTTCACAATAACAACAACAACAAAATATCAAAATATTGTTTAAAGTCGTGACAACCAACAAGGTTCACACACCAAGAACCCAAAAGAAATGTTCAAAACGACAACAAAACATCAAAATATTGTTTGAAGACATACTTTATGGGTGTATCCCATAGCCCCCGTGGTTGTATCCCATGCTGGTATTTTCTCGGCCTCTCGGAGCCCTCGCTTGACCTCTTACTCTGGTGACCCTTGGTCTTCTAGTGGTGTTCCTTCCTCTCCCCCTTCCTCCTGCACTGTTGGCATTTCCTTCTGTTGAAGTAGCTCTGGTCCTTCCCCTCCCCCTTCTTCCTGCGGTGTTGTCATTTTCTTCCGTTTCAGCTGCAACTCTGGTCCTTCCTCTCCCTCTTCCTCCTGCAGTGTTTGTCCTTCCTCCTTCATTTTCAGCATTGGTCCTTCCTCTCCCCCTTTCTCCTGCAGTGTTTGTCCTTCCTCCTTCATTTTCAGCACTAGTCCTTCCTCTCCCCCTTCCTCCTTCATTTTCAGCACTGGTCCTTCCTCTCCCCCTAGTTGCATCAGTCCTTCCTCTTCTATCACTGTCAGCACTGGTCCTTCCTTTCCCCCTTCCTCCTTCATTTTCAGCACTGGTCCTTCCTCTCCCCTTTCCTCCTTCATTTTCAGCACTGGTCCTTCCTCTCCCCCTAGTTGCATTAGTCCTTCCTCTTCTATCACTGCAGTGTCTCCCCCTTCCTCCTTCATTTTCAGCACTGGTCCTTCCTCTCCCCCTTCCTCCTTTCATTTTCAACACTGGTCCTTCCTCTCCCCCTTCCTCCTTCATTTTCAGCACTGGTCATTCTTCACCCCCTAGTTGCATTAGTCTTTCCTCTTCTATCACTGTCAGTAGTGGTCCTTCCTCTCCCCCTACTTGTTGAAGCATTGATCCTTGCTCCTCTGTCAGTTCTTGTGGTCCCTTGTTGGCTATTGTCTTGGGAAGTACCTTGGTGTCCACTAGCACTTGTCCCCCCCATGTGACTTTCTTGTTGTCCTCTTTGTGATGCCCTAGCTTGTGCCCTACTTGGACCCTTACAAGTAGCTTTGTTGTGATCATATTCACCACATCTACTGCAATGCACTCTCCTCTTCTTTGCTCCTGAGCTTGATGCTTCGTTTGGATCTTTTCTTCTATTCTTCTTTGGTCTTCCTGCTGGTCTTAGAAACTCCCATGGCAAACATTCATATGGTGGCTGCACACATATCACACACACAATCAAACTTGTAAGTAGTAGTGTTAGGAGCCGTAAAATTACTGCAATTATTAGATAGTCACTTACACTAGGCCAATCTTTGACCCTTGGAAGAGGTAGAACAAAGTTGGAGTAAGTCTTTTGATAGGTTCTGATAGTATGGTAGTCACTAACCATGCTGCAAGTTAGTTCACATAGTTAGCAGTTGAAAAGTATAAAAAATGGGGGGTATCTCAAATGAAAGTATAAAAAATGGGGGGTATCTCAAATGAAAGTAGTAAAAATAGGGGGTATCTCAAATGAAAGTAGTAAAAATAGGGGGTATCTCAAATGAAAGTAAGGAATACCAAAGAAGACTAGAAGAAAAATTTCAAGTGAAGTTAGCAATTGTACCTGGTCAAGTGCAATCTACTAGTGGCAATAATGCACACAGCATGGACACATGGTATACCAGTAAGTTGCCATTGATGGCAATCACATGTCTTGTTGTTCAGATCTACCAGCCAACAATCATTCCTACCCTTTTCAACAGAAAACTGCCTATCAGCTGCACCATGCCATGTATACTCTCTTATTTTCTCTTCTAGCTTCTTATAGACTTTTCACACCCTTGGAACCACACCATTGATGTCCATGGTCTTTGCTTTAGCATTCCTTTTGTATAGAAGGCACATAACCATCTTGGTGTATTCAAAGACAAAAGTTGTAACTGGTTTGTCTCTTAACTCTGCAATCCAACTGTTGAAACTTTCACTAAAATTATTGGTTTGTGCTCACAGGTGGAATATGGTTCAAAGTATGCTCTACACCATGTCTTCACATTTCTTTTGACCAACCAGTCATATGCTTCTGCATCTTCAGTTTGTAGCTTAGCCATCCATTCTTTGTGATCAACTTCTTTGTATGCCTTGGCAGCACCCCAGCATAACTTCTCAAATAACTTGCCTCCGACATTATCCTTCTTGAAATTCTGGAACATATGCTTAAAGCAGAATATGTGTGTAGAGTTTGGGAATAAAGCCTCGACAACCTCTTTCAACCCTTTTTGTTGATCTAACATGAATACCAACTTCTCTTCTCTTCTAGTCAACTGAGGTTCCATCATTTCTAGAAAATCAAACCAAGTGTCACTACATTCATTTCTACACAAGTAAATGGCAATGGAAAATAATCCATTGTTGCCATCCAGTGCAGTGATACTCAAGCACATACCCCCATATTTCCCCTTTAGAAAACAACCATCTAAGCCTAGAATAGGCCTACAAGCTTCCCTAAAACCTTTCAAGCATGAAGCAAAACTAACACCCATACCTTTCATTCTTTGATCCTCACCTCTTCTGCATATAGCTAAACTGCCAGGATTTCTCTTCGACACTTGCATACAACATTCAGCTGCAATTCTGTAACTCTCTTCATAGTTACCATGGAGTCTTTCCATTATTTTCTGCTTTGCATGCCATCCAATGAAGTATGTGATATTTTGTGCATACCTCCTCCAAATTGCTTTCACAAGTTCCCTTGCCTTGAAAACAATCACATAATCCCTAACATCATCCTCTAGCTTTGCTGCAACCCAGTTGGAATCAACCAAACTATTCTTGAACTCTTTATTACCAATACAACCAACACTATGCTCATTATGTAAGGTTCTGATCTTACAAGTGTGCATATCACCTCTCGTAGCTTTACTAACTCTAGCTACAAACTTCCATTGACATCCTTTCTCCTCATTCACACAAACTGCTATGAATCTGTCGCCATCATTCTTCGGCATTTTCCAAATAAATTTCTTCTTGATTGCATAATCTCTTATGTACTCCCTGCAGGCAGCAATTGTTGGCCATGACATATTCACCTCCGGTTCTGGCATATCATCAAAGTAGGGAGCTTGTTCACCCATATCATCAAAGTCATACAATTCTTCGGTTTCCTTTTCAAAGTCAGCATATCCTTTCAAGTCTTCTTCTGTAGGTTCAAATCCAATGGATCCTTCTGAAGATGAATCATAGCTATGGTATGCCTCTTCAGCCTTAATATTATCAATTGGATCAAAATCAGGGTCAGAATCAGATTGGATATCCATAGGTGAAGCTGAAGGTGAAGGTGGAGCTGAAGCTGAAGTTGAAGTTGAAGCATGTGGAGGTGGGGGATGAGATTCAGATGGAGGTGGGGCATGGGATTCAGATGGAGGTGGGACATGGGATTCAAATGGAGGTGGGACATGAGAACCAGAAGGAGGTGGGACATGAGAACCAGAAGGAGGTGGGACATGGGATTCAGATGGAGGAAATATTGTATCTTTGACATTCATATCAGGCATTTCATCTAACTCCTCCTCAGAAAGTTGTTCATAGGTAGATTTCTTTCTTTTCCAAGCCTTGTTTCCTTAGAGCTGCTTGTTAAAATTCTTAGACTTGTTTTTTGTACCCTTCCTCTTTGGCCTAACAAGTTTGGTCTTAGGAGCTTGGCTGGATGGTTGAGCTTCATTAATACCTGCATCCTGGGTAGGTTGAGATCGTTCCATGTCGACATCAGTGTTACATGGTGTACTAATGACTTCAGGAGCTTCTTCGGCTAAAGGCTGCAGCTCTTCCAATTCATAAAACAAAGGCAAATTCCCTTCTTCATCCTGATCACCATACTTCCACCATTGAATGCAATCACAATCTTCCATTAACTCCATCCTAATACCCCCTTCCAAATACATAGGAAATTTCTCCATATTGTAATTGAGCATGTTCCTCTCTTCCAAAGTTTTACATAACATTTCATCAATGTCCAACAAACACACACAATCTCCATCAACATTGGGAAAATCAACATATTGACCTCCTACATAATCTCGTGTCTTCCAATTGGCTCTTTCCATGCTTCTCTCATTCCATTTACCTCCAAAGTGAAGTCTTATGCAATTGAACCCTAGAGATGGACAAAAATTCAAGCATTTGCTGCATACAACATTGTTAAATGGTTTGTCAAAACATTGTTATTTGTTATTTGTTATTTGTTATTTGTTATTTGTTATTTGTTATTTGTTATCAACATAGAGTGAACATACAACATTGTTAAAGTAGTTGTTAAGACATTGTTATTGGTTATCAACATGGAGTGAGCATTCAGCATTTCACATTCAACAATCAATATTTTCATTTGAGATACCCCCCATTATTATATTTTCATTTGAGATACCCCCCAGTTTCAGCTATTTAAAACATAAGCAGTAAAGTCATTGTCTTCAACAAAGTCATTGTCTTCAACAAAGTCATTGTCTTCCAACAATATCAAGAGGGCAGTGATGAACAAACCTCAAATAAACCCAAAAGCCCTTAAAATTTTGAAAAACCAAAGATCCCCATCCAAATCGACACAATATTCAATAAAATAAAAAGGGAAACCCAACTTCAAAACTAATAACCGCCATCGCAAAACAATACTCAACCACATTCAAAAATCAAAAAAGCTCTTGAAGAAAATGGACTTACAAGTATTCTCGACGCCGAATCCTAGCAGGATCATAGATTTCTTCGCTTTCTGCACTTGAATCCTGGTAGTTGAACATGATTCATCACTAGAATCAGAAGAATCAGAAAATACTAGATAAAATCGTGATCGAGGAACGACCATTGTTGAAAATTAGAGTATAACAACAGAAGATTTAGAAGAATGGAAGAAAATGGGAGAGTTTTGAAGAAGAAAAGAGAAATTTTGGTTGAAAATCAAGGTATGTGATCAACCCTCACTTGTAGTGCACTTTCCCGCTGATTTGTTCTGTTAATGGCGGAAAGGAGATAAGAAGTTAGGTTAGTTTTGATTTTAATTAGTTCGTTTGATAAGTTAGGTTAGATGTGATTAGATTAGATTTGGTTGGACGGTTGTGATTAAATCTTTTAAAAATTGTTCACATAACGGTTATTTAATTCTACCCATAGGATTAGAATAGATCTGGATCTATTTTGAACGATTAGGATAAGAAGTGGTAGTTGTAAGTGGGTTTGCTGACATGGCATTATTGATGACTGGGCAAAATGACTAGGATGTGGGTTTAAATAGTGGGAGGGTAAAATTGTCTAAAAATTATGAAGACTGATCAGACCATGGTCAACGGCTTGGTTGACCGGCTTCAAATGGGAAAATGGGGGGTATCTCTAAGAGTTTCTAAATCTGGGGGGTATCTCAAAGAGTTCATACTATTTTTGGGGGTATCTCTAAATCCCCCTTTTGTTTTTGACACTTTTGGGTTTTTAGCACCAGAAGCAGTTGAACTTCTTAGGAGCGTACAAAAATTGATGAGTAACAATGTGATGACCGCGGGTTCCAATAAATATGTATTTCCTCGGATTGGTTTAACTATTTAAAAAGGGCTTGCGGTGTAGTTTGTAGCGCGCTTGTCCTCTAACTTTGTGTAATTCCTTCATTTTTTATCAATAAAATTTGTTTTGGATTAAAAAAAAAAAACTACTAATTCCTATTAGGGTTTACGTAATACATATGAGCGGGTTCGGATTGGGATGACCTAATATAATCCCACATCCCGCCTATAACCCGACTAGGTTCTAATTTTGAATCCCAAACCCAACCCTAATCCCATTTTTTTCCTCCCAACCCGTCCCATTAGGGTCGAATCGGGTTGGGAACCCGGGTTGGGCTAAATTGCCATCCCTACCTGCAATTCATTGCCCAAGAACAATAAAACATTAGACATGATCCATTGTACAGTAGTTCAGAACTTCATATCTTGGAATTGCCATAATCCTTCCACAATGATTCTGACAAAACCTTCTTTGGTGGTCTCAGACTCTCAGTAGATTTGCAGCTTCAACAGTGTTCTGACTTCAATGGTTTGTATTGTGCAATGTACTGCTGATCTGGAAAATCACAAAACAATAGTGGAAAATATGTTTCACATGGTTGGGGCCATGAGCACAGAAACGTGGGCTTAAAAGATCTATCGGTGAGCTTTTCTGAATGATAAATTTTGGACCTTCGGATTAAACCAACTAAAAAAAAATGGAGAGTTAAGATAAATTTTTTTTTTTTTTTTTTGCAAGTTAAGTTGGGGTTAGGCAGACCCCCAAGATATATATATATATATAAAGTTGATCAAACCCATTAACACACTTGGTCATGCAATACCACTTACGAGTAGGGGTGTCAATGGTTAACTGATTAACCGAAATCAAACTGAAACCGAAACCAATTATAGCGGTTTTGGGTTCTAAAATTATTAAAAAAAATAAGATGGAAATTTTGAAAAACGAACCGATAGAATCCGAAACCGATGGTTTTTTTGTAGCGGTTTCATGGGTTTTCAACGGAAAACCCGAAATCGATTAATTTTGTATAATAATTTAATATTTTTTTATATATATAATACTAGTGATAACCCGTGCCTACGACACGATTATTTTAGTGGAGTGAGTTGTAAATTTTTTTTTTTGTTATATAAGAAATGGGATTACAAATGATATTTTTGATTTATTCTAAAAATCAAACAAATTTTGGTTTATTTTAATTCTTAGGGTCAAATTTTTTAAGCACAAAAAATTGTCATAACATTATATATCTATAATAATATACAGAATATTTTTAAGAGTATCTTTTGTTCCTCTCATCCCTCTACAATCTACATAGAGTTGAGTAGAATTTGTAATTTTGAAATTAATTTAAGAAACATATATAAAATGATTTGAAAACTGTAGTGGAGGAAAACAACTATTATTGCATATGCCAAAGAAATAACATGAAGGTTTTCTAGGAACAAAAGATTTTACAAACCAAACATGATATTGTATCTATCATAAACAGAATTACATATCATATCTCAATACACGTACACATAGAGCAAAGAAAAAAAATGCATGTAAGACATTTCTTCTCAATAGTTTAACCAAATGAGTCACTATAGTTTTCTACTTGACGATGTGTACGTAGGGGGCGATAACGCGTTACATCCAAAAGGTCAACTATATAACATCGATCTCTTCAAAAAAAATTACCTCGACTCTCAAGATACCTATAGACATACAATAAATAATATTTGTCAAATTATTTGTTGTATGTTTGCATAGTTGGTTCATTTGTTATAGGCCATACGACAAATTTAATATGAGTAAAAAGGTTAAATAAAGATGAGAAAAAAGAATTGTCAGCATCGAAATCATTGAGAAAGTATCAACTGATGTGATACATATACCTCAAATAATTTAAAAAGAAAAAAAAAATCAAACAATGATAAACCATCAAATATGAAAACAAAAAAAAAATATTTTTCCATTAATCCTATTAGATAACAGGAAAAAAAAATTCATTAGAATGAGAAAAAAAGATATATTAGAAAACATATATTTGGAGAGGTATATTTGGTGAGGGGAATGATGGGGGAGGGCTCATTAAGAAAATAAAAAATGAGAGGGCTATTTATAATTAAATAGAGGTAACAAATAAATCTATTAATAAATAAGGGTTACACTAACTATAACCAACTCTTGTAAATAAGGGTTACAAATCTATTAATAAATATGTCCATTTATTATTGGTATTCATTTTTATAATTAATATTACATAAGATTCTCTTCATCATATGGCTACGATTGTCTCAACAGAAAACAAGTTATGATCGATTTTCCACATCTAAAGGTTATTATTACATCGATTATATAATTTAATATACATATGATGGTTATAGTTGTCTCCATAGAAATCTAACGGTTGTGTTTATGAGACCGCTTTGTAATATTATATAGATTGATAGTGAAATTAAATACACTAACTAGATGATTTTATTAATTAAACTTAAAAAAAAATATATTAATTTTTATTTGATACGTTTGACTAAATATTTTTAATTGAAAAATACATAAGCACATAAATAATATATTTTTCTTCGGAAGAATTTGTCAATTTATTAAATATATGCGATATTTGTGTAAGTATTTCATATATATAATGTTCTGAAAGTGCTCACAGTATAAATCATAATTTGTTTTGTAATGAAATTTCATTTTTTACATTTTCATATATTCGTTCTATATAAGTTCTTATGACAACTACCGTATTGTTTTACTTTAGGATTATGAACCATGAAACTACTTCATATGTTTCATTGACGACCATCTTATGTATAAAAATATTCAATTATATAATTTAAGTATTATTGATAATTTAAAATTTGTATTTTTTTTTTTTGGTTTATATTATAATTTAACAATTTTAATAATTTATATAATAATTTCAAAAAAACCCGAGACCGAAACCCGAAACCGATAAAAATCCGAAGTTTTTAACCATTAGGTTTTGGGTTTTTATAATATGGCACTAAAACCGCCAAAACTTAAAACCGATTAAACTCGCAAAAAATCAAACCCAAACCCAAACCGGTCAAACCCAACTGAAATCGACCTGTTGACACCCCTACTTACCAGACATACTGAATCCACTAACTAACATTTTCATCTTAGATTAATAATCATTCCAAACAATACCTTATTTTTTAGTAAACTTCGATACAGTAGCTTATTTTTTGAAACACAAAAAAAATTCCAATAGCTAATGTTGTATTATTGTCTAAAATAATCTTAATGATTCTCAATTCACATATTTACATATGAAGATATCTTCATATCTCTTTACTAAAATAATAATAATAATAATTATAATAATATAAAGATATCTTCACATTCACAAATATGAAACCATTATAGACTTATAGTGTTGTTTCTTCATATCAAAGAGAGTTTCAAAGGTGCAACTCTCCCACTCTAAAATGATGTTTTCCATCAATTTTACTTACAATATTTGTTATGACTTCAACAACTTTTAAACACAAGGAAATTCCAACTCTTATGTGCACCTTTGTGTGTAATTCTTCATTAATTATCAAACCTTTCATTTTGAACTAAGCATGTCCTACTGTATCACGATAAAGATTCAAAGTATCCATATTTTTAATATTGGGCCACTAAACTAATGTGCACACACGAAAAAGATAAGCTTTAGGGTGATAATTGATGATACTTTCAATCTAGCTTCATGCACTAAAAACATATTTACACAATCTTCTAATGACTTTCATGATTAGTATAACACTATAGTCATTTTATAAAAAAATTATTTCCCAAATATTTATACATGGCAAATCTATTTCCTCATATACGTATTGTTTTTTCGTTCGGATCATACAAACCCTAAATTTGTATAAAAGATCGTCCATAGAACCAAATCCAATCAAGTATATCTCTACCTATTTTTCTTTTCCAACATTATTTCAAGTTTCAACACATAATTACGATCCATAACTAAAACCCTCTTAATAAACAGTTAATTTATTATAAATCAAGCAAAAAAAAAATAATCCCAATCCATACCTATTTGTTATTTACTCAATAAAAAAATCACTCAAAATAACACATCCAAATGACTAAACCCAAAACATTTCATTAACCCCCCCCCCCCCCCCCCCCCCCCCCCAAATAAAAAAAAAAAAAAAAAAAAAAAAAAAACCTTTAGACAAATAAACCAAATTAAAAAAAAAACAAGAATTTGTTATAGGACTGAAGGAGTAGTACGAGGATAAAAAAAATGGCAAAAAGAAAAGAAAAAAACAACTGCTCTAGTCTAAACGAACCGTTCAAATAAAATCTAAACCCAAAACGATCCATTAACATGAGAACCTATTTAAAGGGTTTAGCCGACATGATCCATCACGTGATAAGATAAAAATACCCTCAAGTCGGTGAAACTAGAAAATTAAGAGGAACCTTACGTCAAAATCTAGCTTTCCTTCTTTCAATCTCCGTTAATAAACATTAATATTACCATTTCCATTTCAAAACAACTTTCCATTAACGAAAATTGGTATTTCTATTTTTACAAAAAAAATTGAACTTTGCCCTTTTCAGTTATAAATAGAGCTTATTGAATTTGAATTGGAGATCTGTATAATTTATTTTAATGAAAATTGATATTTTTATTTTTACAGAATTTTTTGAACTTTTGTTTTAGCTATAAAAAGAGTTTATTGAATTTGAATGAGAGATCTAGATAATTTAATTTAAATCTAAAAAGTAATTATTAAAAAAAAACAAAATATGAAGAATCTAAGGAATTAAACTCGATTTGTCAACCGAGGATATAAAAAGGCAGAAGAGTTATGGTACATTGATTTTGAGAGGACAAAAGATTATGTAAGGAATTAAATTCGGTTAGAGTATTCATCTGCTTTATCGATCTTTGAACATGCATGAATCGCTTAGTAAACTTTGGAATTTTTTTGGGTTTTCTGTTGTGTTTATTTTTAATTGCCAAGAGCCCAAGAGATGAATCTCCTACCATTAAATGAAATAATTGTTCAGAAATACCATAGAGATAAATAAAAATCAATTCTTACGACAAAATAAGGGTTATCTACCTTCATTACTCTTAAAAGATAGAAAAAACGAACTTTAAAACCAGAATCGATTGATTTACTATTATTTTGTTGTGAAGATATTAATTGGAATTAAAAAACTTTCTCCATAAAGAGATTATTTATCTTTGTGATCATCGAAACAACCCAAATAATATACCTATTTAGAAATGCCACATTGAATAAAAATCAAATCTCTAGGAAAAATAAGTGTTATATACACTAACAAGTGGTTGGTTGTCAAGGCTTGTGTTTTGGGCTTTTGGCTAATTTTAATTTTAATGTGAATATTTTATTTTTTTTTATTTTTTTAATAGTCAAGTGAATATGTGATTGATTTGAAGGATTGTGTTTCGGATAATTGTAAATTAGTAACGCCAATAGCCCAATATGCATGTGATTAACTTGTAGGGCTTGCTTTTTGCCAATCAGTTTCCTATATCATGTATGGTATTGAATTTATACGAGCAAAAATAAAATATCATGGATGTCGTACTAGAGTTTCAATCGTCGTACTAGCATGCATTGTATCATGGATGTCGTACTAGAATTTATACAATGAAAACTAAATTGATAGGAACAAAATTATCATGAAGGACTAGCATGCATTGTTCATAAAAAAATAAACATTCTAATTAAAATATCAATTAATTGATGCAACTTACCTATATCTTCTTCATCAATGGTAACCTGAGATTTTTGTCGTGTCCCACGCCGAAGGCGACGGTACCTAGACGGACATGATGGGGGTAGCTGATGAAAGGAAATCCTTAAAGAGAATTTTTTTTTTCTTTTGTTAAAATGTAATATTTACTTATCTTGAAATATAACTAATTATATGTATGCATATGTATGAGTTAAAAATGTATACCATTATTTTCTCAAAAGCCTTTTTTGCAAGATATAACATCTCTGTTTTTAGATCGCAATCCTCTGTTAAACCACCAAGTTGACTCCACTTAATTGCTCAATACATTGGAATGCATCATCTGCACTGTCATCTCTTTTAATAACTCAGGAGAAGAGTTTTTTTCCTGATGTGAAACTTTTACCAAAAAAACCCATTTCTCTTTCACTAAATTAAATATATCTTCTCTAATATAAAGGGGTTACTAAGTAATTTCAATATAAATAATTAAACTTTATAAGTAGTTACCTACAAACTAGGAAACTAATATTGCTTTTACCAAAAAACAAGGAAACTAAATATGATACGTCTAACAGACGTGCATTCACTTAGTATATATAAATGATGCATCAAGATATTTTAGTCTTAAGATACTTATGTAAGTTTAATATATTTTGGTTAGTGGTTATGGTTGCCATTACTTTGTATGTACTGTAGTTGTGAGTTTACTTTAAAATTTTCTTCTTCTCACATTCCTCCATTGGCTCCATTTATATACACTATATGAATATGCACGTGTCCAGCCGCGTGCTAAAAAAAACCCAATTTAGACTTTGAAATAGCCCAACCCAAACAACTCAATCTATAATACTTCAAGAACCATTAATTGTATAGTTCTTCATCCAAAAAAAAAAACAAAAAAAAACCATTGTATAGTTGTGCTAAGTGCCCAAGTAAAGCAGGCGAAATTAATGCAACTGAATTAATTGGTAGTAGGATCCACCTTAAGAAATAACTTTGATCTAAAGAAAAATAAGGTTTTTATTTTACGCGTAATCTTGTTATCCGTTGTTTGAGTCGGTGTACAAACAAAATTGGCAAAAGAAAGAAAGAAAGAAAGGAAAAGTCGAAAAAATATAAAAAACTGAATACCTGGAGTCGAATGAAATCAACGTCTGCATGTCAATTTATGATTCGATGTTATTTGGCCTTTCACTGTTGCTAATTGTAGGCCGCTTTACAAATAGTAAAGATAATCATAATAGTCATAGACACACACGGAAAAAATACAATTGCAATGCATATTGCACTCATACAAACTGGATGCTCAATTTTCACAATGGTTGGAATTGGCCCAAAATTTGCATAAGGCCCAAAATTTTAACCCTATTAAAGTAGTTTTGTTTTATTATGTCACGTGACAGTATTGTGACCCTACGGTCTATTGAGGACATATGATGATCATTATGACTTTGGTGTTCGGGTTTGGCATGACCAAGTAGAATTAGATTTTAGGACGTTACCATCCTTCCACGGCGAAACCTTTTTTTAATGGTGTCAGTAGATTTGTGTAGCTTCAATGGTGTTACTGTTGGCTTGTGCCGTGCCGCTGATCAGGACAATTGGACAAAACAATAACTTTGACATGGTTTGGGTCATGGCCCCAAAAAGGTGGGCTCAAATGATCTACCCCGTGGGCTTTATTGATCAAACCATTCACACTTGGTCATGCATTATTACCGGACTATTGAATCCACTAACTCACTGGTATCATTTTCATTTAAACTTTAGATTAACCCATTCAATACAGCACTTTGCTTTTAGAAAACATAGAATAATTACAATAGTTAATGCTGTATTGCTGTGTAATAGTATAATCTTGGTGTTTCTCAATTCTCATATAATTACAGATGAAGAAATCTTCACCTTCACATCACATATATGAAACCATTATATTGTTGTTTCTTCACATCAAAGGGATACTTTCAAACGTGCAATTCTCCCACTCCAAAATGATGTTTTCCATCAATTCTACTTACTGTATTTGCTATGACTTTGGCAACTTTGAAACACAAGAAAACCAACCCTTATGTGCACGCTTTGTGTATAATTCTTCATTATCAACTTTCATTTTGAACTAATTCCTCCAATTATTCTTGGATCTTGTCTATGATGCATTATTATAAGCATGCCCTATCAAACGTGTACCATGATGAAGATTCAAAGTTGACCCTTATTTTTAATCTTGGGCCACTAAACTAATATGCAATTATGCACGCACCAAAAAGATAAAGTTTAGTGACAGTTGATGACACTTTTAATCTAGCTTCATGCATTTGTTTTTATATCATTTTCGGTTATAAATTCTGATCTCATCCTTCATAATTTGAATTATTAGCAAAATTAAGTTTTTTTTTTAAGAAATTAGGTAATACTCCTTGACCAGTTGAACTTTTTTTCTGGACCACTAAAATGACAATTTTGAGCTAGAACTGAATAATTGCCCATTGATTTTTAATTTTTTATACCTAAATGATACAAGTTTACTCACAAACCTGGCATGGCACATCCGTTGTCCATGTAAAATAGGCGCACGACATTCTCATTGCTCGCAGAGTCGCAGAAATGCTTATAAACATGTTTTGTTTCTGTTAACTAAAATTTGTGTGTGTAGCTAGTATGAAAGGAGACAAGTAATTAGCTAAATTAACAAGGGAATGGTCCATATAATATGCACTTTGCCTGATATGTATAAAGTTGAACTGGAAGGTTATGAAGTGGGTGGGATCAGGGATGTGATATATTCTACATTTGTAAGTGCATGGATTCCCTCATTTTACTCCTTTATTCTTCTTTTGCGTATTAAAAAGAGCACTGCACGTATCTTTAATTTAGTGCAGCATGGTGGAGAAGGAGTACTCTTTCTTTGGCTTTCCAAGCGTGGATGGTTTTTGTTGGAGAATCCACAACCAACTTGGCTCCATGGTCTCATGCCCCCACACAGCCACACCTCTCTGTATAATATAACCCTGTGTGTTTAATTAAAATCTTAATGGTCTCTGCAGAAAGAAATATATTTCATTTAACATAATTAACCTGTTGCAATACAACCTATCCCCATTTGCGACGCGTCACACCCTCACCACTATCAAATTACTTAATTACCAAAACTATATACTTGGATGATCCTAAATCATATCACAAGCAGAGCTTACAATGTATTTGAATTGCTGCTAATAAAACTAGCCCTACGATTCATTGACCTCGATCTCACAATGTACATTAGATGATCAACATTAATCAAGATATATTATGGACTTGGATAGTGGTCAAGGTGTGCACACTATTGGATCAAGTATATATCTAATGTTATGATCTGCAATTCAACCTGTGCTGCTGAGGGAATCTTTTTCTTAAATCTCAGTATTAGAAGAAGGTTTAATGCTACCTAAAGCGTCGACCTTATTAACATGTCGAACTCATTTGGATGTTTTCAGTGTTCCCTTTAATCCAAACAAGAATGGATGAAACTTAACATATTTAAAGTCAAGTGTATATGTAAGAGTGCATAAATTATTGAAGTTGAAGATCTTCTCTTCTGTGTATAAGATCTGTCAGGGTTGATAAGCATCATCACTGAAGTAGGCTTTATTATTGAAAATGGATTAGTGCCAACATAGACTAATAAGTTTTATAATCAAACTTGACAGTGTTTGATTAAATATTGAAAACTGCTTCAATGCATATAATACTAGCATCCATATGAAATGATGGTTTTATATATGAATGGATCATATATAGAACCTGCATATAAGTGGTCCAACAAATTCTTTCACAGACCATATGAACCAATACCTTTTATCCAATCTCTCGCAAAGAAACAAGGTTGTCGTGCATCATTCTCGTCCTATGCAGGGGCACCCATCTACAAAAGCAGCATCACCCATCTACAAAAGCAGCATCTTCATCAATAATATAATTTTTCGCCATCTCTGGTATGGTTGCGCGTTTTTGGGTACGTCTTCTCCACCATCCAACGGCACAATTGCACAGTAGTATACTTAGTAAGCAGTGGGACCCAAGAAAATTTGAATACTCATTGGTGTGTTAATTGTATAATTTAGGTCCGTCCATGGACTTGTTTTCTCTAAACAAAAATAAATAATGTTTTACAGACAAAGCGTGGGGCAAAAGAGATTCCAAATTCTGATAGCTTGATTATGCATTAAATTAGCAATACGGTTGAGAACTGGAATTAATCTTAAGAAAGGAGTTCACATGATTGCCTTGTGTGGCATAGAGGTATCAGAAGAGCACATGGTGACTTAGAAGAAGATGCCCCATCAGAAAACGATTGCAACACTAAACGTTACTACACAAATATACAAGTTTGCTTACCTTATGAAGATGTGATAACATATTCGTTGGCTTCATTGTCTTTACAATTCACAAAGCATTGATGTCTATGATAAAATTTCTGTCCATTCTAATTATTAAGGACTAGCAGTGCAATATACATAGAGTAGAGGGGGTAGAAAATATTACTAATCAAATGTATGAACCTCTTTTAAGTTTTAACCCAAAAGTGGCAAATTCAATCTGATGGTCAATAAGCATTGACCGAATTTCATGACTTTTTAACCATGGGGAAAAAGTCATCCAAACAATGCTTTATTCTTCTTCTCTCAAGTTCACCATTAAAATATTCTCCATATTGGGGTACTTTTGTCATTTCAAACTGTATATAATCTCCTCCCATCTCTGAGTACTCTTTACTCTACTTCATAATCTCTCTCTGCTTTCACACTACACTTCTCTCTCTCTCTCTCTCTCTCTCTCTCTCTCTCTAAAGAATCACTTGTATTCGATTCTTGACTGTAAGTTGTTAGATCTTTGATAATTGTTAGTTATTTGAAATGCTTACTAGGTTTCAATTTTGCTTTCACATATATGAATTGTGTTTCTTTGATGAATTATGTTATTTTGGTTTATAAACTTTAAATTAGTAAAAAAAAATTGAAAATTTTCTTGTTAATTAGCTTGGTTTCTATTGAATTCCTTACTTTACGTAGTTAAAACTTTGAGAATTCGTGTTTCAAATGCTTTTGAAGTATGAATTGAGTTTTTTTTTTTTTTTTCTGTTCACATGTTGATTTTGTTGTTGTTGTTGTTGTCTCATAAATTGTGTTTGTAGAACAAAATTATATTGCTGTCAATGGAGATCCAAATTTGCTTTGTATTGTAGTTTTAATTTTATTTCTTTAGTCTCGAGATGAAATTCTGGCCTTTCTTTTATTCATTGATTGATTTTTCTTCTCTGTATTTTATTGAGATAGAAGTCTAATATGGATAATTCTCTTTCAGGGAAGCTTAACTAGAGCAGAAATAACAAATCCCGTGAGTGAACAGCATGTCGTGGTTGAGCTTATCTGTTGATGTATACCGGAGAGTGATATCCTTGAACTTGTATTGTAGAGTTATTCTGTAGAAGTTCATCTCAAATCATTAAACAAGCTATCTATTCTATTCCCTTTTTTTTGACCTGATTTGTCCATGGGATCAAAGGTTATTGCATTCTTTCCTTTCTGTATCCGTAGGATCAGCTGAACTAAATAAGCAAGAAAAGAAACCCAGGATTATCTTTGCTCCAGTCTCTCTGAATTGTTATATTTTAGTACCAAGAGTAATTCTGCTCTCATCTTTAGTTTTGTTTTGGGTCTCTCCTTGTTAGTTTTCACATCTCAATTGAACGTTGTTTTGGAAATCCGAGTGTTCAATTCACGGGTGAAAAGAAGTTATGGTGTGCCAAGCAGCAAGTCAAACAAGTTTTCGGGCATTGAAACATGAGAATGGAGTTGCTGGGAGTGCGACCATTGTAGTTAGAGTAATTGCATGCTTTCAACCCTTGAAGGATTGCCAGGTTTGTGATACATACTAGCCCATGCTTTATTTTAGCCATAATGAACTTTGTGTTATCGTCCTCTGTTTTGCGTAGCATTTTATTTTGTATTGTTATTATCATGAAGGCGGCAAATTTTCTTTTATTTGGTTTGTAACACAATTATTGCTTTGTCTTTTGCCAGGCTGAGTACTTCCGGCATTTGCTTAAACCTGTTACTTAATTTGCTTTGGATTTTCTGTTTCAAATTAAACTGGAGTTGGTAGCTGTACATTTATTCTTTGAAAGAAGTTACAACAAATCAAACACTGACGCTAACAAACCTTCAAATATCTGGTACGTTTCATTTGTTCCGATATAAATAATTACTGAAATTCATTTACTTCTGTCAGTCATGTAACTGGTGATTTTATTTCCTAGGTTCTGTTTTGATTGGATGGGAAAGGACTGTGGGTCTCACCTTCATCAGCAGTATAGACGTTGGAAATCACTCAATTTAAACTCTATGGGCACAGTTTCTTACATTGGGAAGCAAAAGCTTGCCCAGCCATACACTTCCATGGTTTCTGCTAATGGATCTTTGTCAGGTGTGGAAGGTCCATGGTTATCCCACTTGAAAAAATCTCAAGGAAGTGAAGAGAGGCAACCAGGAATTTTCCAACCACTCACAAAACCTCACAATATAGTTTCTGCTCATGGGTCTTTGCAAGGTCTGGAAGTTCTAGGATTACCTCACTCGAAGATATCTCAAGGACTTCAAGACCAAAAGTGGTTTTATTGCTTACCCTACCTTTGCGAGTATGAAAATCCCCTTCCAGACACTGGCCTCAATGAGAAGCTCTCCATTCCTTCTAAATGTGAATTGGAGGCCACCTCTAATATTGTCCATGAATCTGTTAAGAAAAGATTTCTGGTTTTCGATCAGTCTAGCAATCGAACAAACTTGATTATTAGTTCCTCGAATGCCTCTCCAGCTCAGGACCTAACTTTAGTGAATGCGGTACGAAGGGATGCACGTGGTTCACAGCAAAAAGATTTAAAAACTGATAGAGATCTGATAACACAGCCTTGGACAGTTAGTTCTGATGGGTTAAGTGAGAATAAGAAAACTCGTGAAGAAAGCGAAATGCATGAAGATAGCGAAGAGCTTGACGCATTACTATATTCGGATGATGGTGATTCTGAGGACGAAGAAACTAGTACAGCTCATTCTCCAAGCGAAATCACAGGGTGGTGGAAAGAAGCTGCAGAGTGTCCAGATGAGGTAACTAGTCCTAATGCTGCTACCAAAAGAAAAAGACTACCCAATGAAGAGGATGGGCCATCATTACTCAGGGATACAGCTTGTTCATTGAAATTATCAGAATGTGACGATGATGCGGAATCTAGCTATGTGAAGGGAAGGACCATTGTAAAGTCAGATTCCTCTGAAGCTAATAAGCGCTTAAAGAGGGAGAAAATTTGGGATACAGTCAACACCCTGCAAAATATACTCCCAGGTGGGCGAGGCAAAGATACTGCTCTTATTCTTGATGAAGCAATACAATATCTGAGGTTCTTGAAAGTCAAGGCTAAATATTTGGGAGTTGATATGGAGTAGAGGCAAATCTAGCGATTGTAGTAATAGTGGATTCTGTAGCTTGTGGTATCTTATTGTATGGGGCTGTATCAGATAAGTTCGGTAAGAATAGTTCACAGTCCAATGTAAAATGCAAAAAAATCCATATTGAAGCAGTTGTCTTCTTGACTTCAATGATTATATGGGATTTCGGTGGCTCCAGTTTTAACTTTGGGAGGTCTCTCTTATATCCTTTTTGGCCTATCAATGAAATACCTACTCCAGTCTGGCAGTTGATATACTGTGAAGAAGCATGGATGGGTTACTGAAAAAAGAAAGCGATGGCTTGATTGGTTCTTGACTGGAATTCCTTTTGCTTTATGGTTTGGGGTGGAGAGAAAGTTGCTTCAAGAGAATGAGAACCTTGGGGTTAAGGCAATGGATGAATAGCAGATAATCTGGAAAGTTGGGACCTTCTTTAAAATGCACGCGCAGCTGGTCAATCAACAACCAGGGACCCTCTCTCTTTTATTCTTTTAATATTACACTGTTTGATATTTTCTTGGTCTCCCATGTATGGAGCTGTTGAGGTTCCACCTCTGGACGTGTGGGGTCATTCTTGTTTAATACCATATTCACGTGCAAATGTGCGAGGGCGAAGGCCGTTACTCATTAACACTGCTTTACGTGGTGAGCTGAAGGTGGACACCCAGATAGTAAGATTGACGAGTCCTCTGAAAGCATAAACTTGTGTATATTTGATTTGTGGTTAGTAATGAGTAGCAAAGGACTTATTATTGCAGGCAGTGTTTTAGTTTCTCTTGTAGTGGTGTCTATCTCTGTACTAGGAAATCAGTTCTGTAGTCACTACCATCTACCTTTTTATTGATATTGATTTCTTGATTTATGGGCATCTGAGAGACCTTAAAGGTGGGGTAAATTGAATGTGAAGAAAGAAAGGGTGGGAATACAGCTTTTGCATTATGGATAGTTTCAAAGTTTCCTTTTTCTTTTGACACTAAAATTCCTTTTTGAGTGTGACCCGAACATTTAAAATTGCTTTTGTATCATTTCCTTAACTGCAAATATTGGGGGAATAATTACTGACACATACTGGTTCTTTTGGAGGGAGGAGTCAAGAATGTATCCTTTGAATGATCATTGTAGTAGTTTTAACTTTTAAGAAGGCGGCTTCAAAGATCATAGTCCCTAAACAATGGAAAGCATTATTTACAGGGAGGTTCAACACCTTTTAGTTGTATTTGCAGCTGAATATATGATGAACAGGTAGAAAATATACAGGTCAGTCATCTGCTTGTTGCTCAAACCCCAAATAAAATCTTAGGGTCTGTTTGATTCAGGCCGGTAGACATCTGTGGAATATCGGAGAAGAAGAGACGCCGAGACGGAGCAGATTGCAATTTTGAGATTTTTTTATAACTTTTGTCAATTTTACTTTTTTACCCCTCAAAAATTTTTTTACCGAAAGTTTCCCAATCAAACAGACCCTAATCATTTGGAAAAAAGGATGATTCTTTTCACTCTCAGAGATGCATTGGGTTTTATTCATAAAAAAGCAAATAAACACTGAAGTCTCTTCTGTTGTTGCAGTACATGAAATTTTACATTAAAACATTGGTGTCTGGATTCAGAAAAAAATTTAGGTAGTACTTGCACACATTAACAAATCAATTCTGCCCTTATCAAAAAATAAAAAAAGGGAAAATAAAAAAAGGGCTTATGTATATGTATTTCACTATTTTGTAGGATTGGTTTTGCTATTCAAAAAAGGCTTACAGCACAGTTTGTAGTGCGTTTGCCCTTTATCTTTGTGTAATTCTTTTTTTATCAATAATTTTTTTTTCTTCCAATCAAAAACAATTTTATTTTTAAAAAAAAAAAAAAATCAAATCTGCTCCTCACAAATGTACTAATCAGCAAGATGAGTTTGCAATTTTGCATAATACTGGACTATTGCCTTTTTCTTATAAAACCCAATAACTCAAGGCCCATTGGACCTATTGACACTGATGTCCAAACAACCAATACCTCAGTCCAAGACACGTAAACACACGAGTCATGTCACTCATGTGACGTGCCTTCATAAAAACAGCTCTCTCTCTCTCTCTGAATGATGCAAGAAACAAAGAGCAGAAGAAGAAGCACCGAGAACATTTCTTTTCCTGTTAAACTGACTTTAATCATAAAATCAATCGAAGTAAGGTTTTCATTTGAAAATCCTTCTTTCTGTAGATTTTCAAAGCTTCTGTAACAATGGAAATGATGAGTTATTCTGATGGAAACATTACAGATTTGCTGGATTATAGAAACATCACTCCTCGCTATGTAATTCTACCATTTCTAATTTCTTACTAGAAGTTTTGTTTTCTTTTTTTATTCAATTGGATTATGTTTTCTTTCGATTCTGATTAGGTATTCAAACATAACTTGATCATATGTTAGAAAAATTCAATTATTATGTTGTTTAGGTTGTAATTAGAGTGTTAATTGAAGAATTATTACTAGTATAAGTTAGAATTGAAGCAAAAGTGCATAGAAATTGATAGAAAAAACCACTAGAAGAGTTATAACTTCAAACAGAAACTCAACCTACTTTTAAAGTTTCTATGATGTTGAACTTCAGAAAAGACTAGTTAAGGAGTTAACTTCCGATTGTTCTGTCCAGTGAAGAAAGTATACCTTAGGATGAATATATGGATATACAATCAAGAGTATTAGTTCAATAAGATGAAATGACTATAAAAAATGCTAAACTGTCATCATTTGAATTTTATGATATTTTGATAATGAAGGATGAGATGAGTAGCTTGATTAATATAATTGCTTGTCTCCAAATGATAAAAATAGTACAGAATAGCTAATTGATGGAGTATGAGAAGCGACCTTCATAAAAATTGCTTATATTTAATTTTTAACTGTGTGAATTGTAGGGGTGGTTACTTGCTTGTTCAAGCTTAAAGCTATTTGCTTCTTTGTTTTGTGTAAGAGTACCTGAACTATCACTTTTATGAATGTTTATTTTCAGGAATATAATCGAGGATTGCAAATGCACTCTTCATTGGTACAAAGATTATCCCTGGAAAAAGAGCTGGAGGTTTGTGTTGTCAAGAACTTGATGTTTATTTTACCTTGTATTGTTCTTGATAGTTTTTTATTTCTTTATTGCCATGATCTTGGATTGTCATCATCTCTATAGGACTGCCTGTACCGTTCTTTTTTCTCCGGAGAAAAATTCAATAAAATATTGACACAATATATAAGTATTGTTTTGAATTTGTTGCATATCAATGCCAAATAAGTATCTTGTTTTATTATCTTTTGGGGTAAGTAGCTTTTCAAATAAGGTATTGATAGTTCTTCTCACGTGAGAGTGGCTTGTTGGACAGGGGCATCAAGGTTGTGTTAATGCTGTAGCCTGGAACTCAAAAGGCTCACTGTTGGTATCTGGATCAGATGATACACGAGTATTGCTCGTCAACTCATGTATTTAAATTTTTTGCAGTATATAAGTATTTTCTTATTGATTCTAACAATGCACCTCTCTCTCTCTCTCCCTCTCATGGTAAAATTACCTTTATTTCAATACATTTATGGGTTCTATGCAAATAATGAAGTAATCATATTTAATACAGTAATACACTCGTAACCTTGCTTACATTTATATAGGATAGGAATGATGAAAGAACCCATAGTGCCGCAGTGCAGATTGTGTGCAATAGTCAGCGAGTCATCATTGCATAATTCTATATAAAGAACTGTTAAGTTCCATGTTTTCTTATCTATTGATTGATTTCTTAGAAACAAGTCACATTACAGTTACCAAATGAAGATGCTAGCAGTACTATACAAGTCCTACTCCTCTGTCACATACTGGTGGACCTTGTATATTGCCCTAGGAGGTTCTTACATTGCTTTATTTCAGTAATCACCAATCAGGAACCTGAGTCACTGATAGGGTTGCATTCTCCTCGTCGACATATCACTCACAAATCCTATCCGGATATTTAAGCTGTGGATGCAATATTAGCAAGAGGACTTTGGTTAACTTAGTAATATTGACACTCTTTATGGCTGTTATGCCCATACCACGAGGATGAAGAATTGTCTTGAGCCTCCTAGCACTCATGGTTGCTTTCGTACCACCTGTTTTTATGAAATTTATTGTTGGTGTTGGAGGATGGTGAACAACTGAATGGTTAAGATTGGGGGGGGGGGGGGGATGGGATGAGGTGTCATCTCATTTTTTAATTAAAGTCGGTGAAGAACAAAATGTGGAGCTTGGATTTACCTTTTTTCCTTTCAAACATTGTTGTTGTTGTTGTTTTTTGTTGGTCGCATTGTTGCTGTTACTTTTCTCTATTATATGATGGTGGAACGTATGATTTAGATGTTTCTACTTCCTTTTCAAAAGCTTCTGGTGATTTTGTATTTTGTAGTGGAATTAATTTATGCAAGCAAATTCTTCCCTCCTGGATAAGAACCTTCAATAATTTCTCTCCTTGGATAATGGTCTCTTTATAATGCATTAGACGCATTGGACATTTGTGCACCTAGTAGTCATTTATATATCTTACGCTGTAGATCAACATTTGGAGTTATTCGAGCAAGAAGCTTTTGCGTAGTGTAGAAACTGGACATGCTGCAAACATATTCTGTACAAAATTTGTACCAGAAACCTCTGATGAGCTTGTGGTGTCTGGTGCTGGAGATGCAGAGGTAATTTATTTAAAGCATTAACACTCATTTACATGCACAAATAGAACCCAACTTTCCGTTAGGTAGATTTTTGCTCACTACGTGTACTAATTTGATATATGATTTTTCCAGGTTCGTTTGTTCTGTGTATCTCGTTCAGGTGGCAGTTGTCTTGAAGAAGATGTTGTTAGACCATCAGCAGTGTATCAATGTCACTCGAGGAGAGTGAAGAAGCTAGCTGTAAGATTTTACTGCAGTTAACACTTGCTTCCTATTGATGGGTTGTTGACTTTTCTCAAATTAGATGAACATATAATCTTGATAATGATCTTGTTAATCGCAGAAGCTTGGTAGCCATTACCATGCAGGCAGATCTGATGGATAAATCAGGCTTCACATTGTGATGATCTATTTATCAAAATTAAAATCTGACTAAGTAGAGTAGCTAGCAAACTGACACGAGAATAAGGGAAAGATTCATGTGGTTGATATGAGTTATTTCTAAATCAACCAGATCTGACAAAAGAGGAAACATGCCTAATATTATGTTTTGTATCATCTGGTTTATTTGTCGACGTGTGAGTAAAATTTCAATTAATTCTTCAGTTCAAATGTTTAAAATTCTGAGATATCAACAATTCAATGAACTTTCCTACTTTTGAATATCCCTTTCATGTTCTTGTTGAATGTAGGTTGAAATTGGAAATCCAAATGTAGTATGGAGCGCAAGCGAAGATGGAACTTTGAGGCAACATGACTTCCGAGAGGGTAATTCATGTCCCCCAGAAGGATCTTCCAACCAAGAATGTCGCAGTGTTTTAGTAAGTACCGAATTTTAATCTTGTTAGATTTTCAACGTAAACTGAAATCTTGCTATAAGTCATCTCTTGCTTTGATATATATCTGAAGACTCACTATTCTGTCTTCCGTACCCACTATCTGTGAATATATATGGTACGGTACAACAGTCCACTCTTGACTTTCTTCTTCTGTTCTTAAATTTATACGATAGTTAAAGAATCCTGGGAGAAACTGTCACTAATCACCATCCCTTTCAAATATATTTACCTGCATGCATTGTGGAGAGGCTCAATTGCACGGTTGTTCGAGAGATCAATGTAGGATGATAATTGTGTATGATCCTTAATATCTCCCATCTTAAACTGTACAGTGTACACCCACCCACCTATTAAGTCTAAAAGAATCACAGTTCCTGGGGGTGTAGGAGTTCTATCTCCGTCTGTGAAGCTTTGTTTCTTTCTGTTTTTCTGTCCAGTTTTTATCTGTGATTTATTCAATTGATTTTAATTTCTGGTTCTAGAATCTCTCATAATTTTAATTTATGTCATAAAAGGTAGATAATATAACTATTTAGATTTTTACATTCAGTTTGTAATGGCAGCTTGATTTGCGATCTGGAGCAAAGAAGTCACTTGCTGATCCTCCCAAACAATGTCTTTTATTAAAATCTTGTGACATCAGTACCACCCGGCCTCATCTTTTACTTGTTGGTGGAAGGTAGTTTTTCTTTTCGTTTGAGGATTAGGCCATCAACTTGCAAATTTGATGTATTCCTTGTAGTTATCTGTATGTTGTCTGAATTTGCAGTGATGCTTTTGCTCGTATATATGATAGAAGGATGCTGCCGCCAATGAGTTCTTGTCAGAAGAAGACTAAACCACCCCCATGTGTTAATTACTTCTGCCCGATGCACCTTTCTGATCGTGTAAGTTATGAGAATCTTTTATGTTAGACAACAACATCTTTTTCCGTCAAGACAGGGCTTTGAGTTTTAATCGTTTTTTTTAGACTTTGAATTTATTAACATTAATTTTTTTTTCTTTCCATTTTTATGGAATATTTATGCTTATATTCCATTATATTTGAAGAGGCTATTTCATTGTCTGTTTGGCCTGTGTTAACACCGTTTTCTTAGTCTTGATTCTTCACTGTTTCTCTCTTCTGCTGATAGTAGGTAAAAGTTAATTTAGATAGAGAATGGAGGAAACCCTAAAGCAAGGATAAATGTATAATGCCTGTTAGACTCTTATCTGAGTGAACACATTCTCACTAAGGCACTTGGATTGAAAGACATGATAATGATTAACCTGGGATTTTAATTTCCCAATACACTGAAATTAATCTAAAACTTGAGTACCTTGATCTTTGAACCTAGACTTGTTCACATGTTTGTTGGTGTGGACCCTTGTGTCGGATGCATATCCATACGCCACAAAAAGGTGCATACTGAAGTAGTCAACAACATACCAAATCCCATTAAAGTGATAAAGAGTTTTTGTCACAAGGGTTGCATCAAACAAAGCATGAAAGGGTCCAAGTTCAAAGAACACGTTACTTAAGTTTTAAGTTAATCTCCATGTTTTTTTTTTTTTTTTGAAATTGAGTATGTTCAGAGCCATTGTAGGACTCATAACATACGAGGCATCTTCATATTTCTTTTTTTTATTTTATGTTGCATGACATATAGGTAAAATGAGAGGCAACTCACTACTTTAGTTTCATCTTACAGGTACGGCCAAGCTTGCATCTAACTCATGTTACATTTAGTCCAAATGGAGAAGAGGTTCTCCTTAGTTACAGTGGAGAGCATGTTTACCTAATGGATGTTAATCATGGTATCTGTCAAACCTCTATTTTTCCAATCATTTCAGTTATTTATCCTTGATGTTATTATGATGCTCTTCGATACCAATTGTCCTATACCATACAAATTACAAGTCTTGGATCTCTGATAATTTTGGGAGTTACTAACCTTGATGGACAAAGAAAGTTCTGTCAAACAAAATGATAACTTTTAATGTATGCCATGTTAATTTACAAAGTCAGTACTTAGTAGTCTGAATCTGATTCTGAAAGCACACCGAATATGCTAAAAGAGTAAAAGAAATGTGAAATTAACTTACAATGAAGCTTGAATTTATTTATGGAAAGTGTGATTTACTGATTGAGAAAAATGGTCCCCTACACCTGGTTGAAAGAAGATACTATTTTAGTCAGTCTTGTATCGAAGACTGAGAGATTACTTTAATATGCTGTTGAACCAATTTGCGTTAGAGTTTCTTCTGTTTGAAAGGACAGTGTAGAGATTTTAACTTTTATGCAGATATTGTATTTGTGTATCCATTTACTTAACTATTGACATTAACTGCAACTATTTTATTTTTTAACCAATTAAGCAATAAATATTATATTATATGTATTGGTGTGAAATATGGTCACACCGGTCCATTACAAAAGCTTTAGGATCAATTTACAGCGAAGATTAGGTTCTCCCATCTGCAACTAAACTTAACGACTCCATAGTTTGATTACATGTAATTTTTGTGATTTATAACAATTCCGAGTTTCTGAAGCGACACAATAAACATTTAATAAACATTTATACGTTTTACTCGGATTCTGTATACTGTATCCATCTACCCTCTGGTATAATATCTATTTACATTATGTTAGTTGACATTAATATTTGGCTATGTGCTTTGTTTCTTCTAACTGGCAGGTGGTAGTGACATCATGAAATATACTGTGGATGATGTGTCAAGGCAAATTAGTTTGGTTCCTATACTCAATAGGGAAGAGATACATCCTTCGAGATCACAGGTCTTCCCAAATGGATTTCCACGAAAAGCCAATGTTCCTGCCAAGGTCCTCTTTTTTTCCTTGACTTAGACTATTCTCATCCATCACCATCTATAGCTGTTTCTTACTAACACGATTTGTATAACCTATTTGAGTTGTGCAGCTTAAGAAGTGCAAGGAGCTGGTTCGAGCTGCTGAAAAATCGTTGGTGGAGGGAAGAACTTATCTGTATGGAATTGAAGCCTGCAATGAGGTACTGGATGGAAATATACATGAACTAGGACCTGAGCTGAGGCATGATTGCTTGTGTATTCGCGCAGCATTACTTCTCAAGGTTCTCAGCCACTCAACTTTCTTAGTAAAATATCGCATCTTCATAAAAAGTAAATTTAAACTTAATTTTCCTATTTCCCCAGAGGAAGTGGAAAAATGATGTTCATATGGCTATAAGAGATTGCAACAAGGCTCGAAGCATCAATACATCTTCATTTTTGGGGCACTACCACATGTCTGAAGCTCTTATGCAGGTAAGTTTTATGGACTATGAAGTGTTCAGAATACTTTCCATTCATTTTGGATTTTTCTTGTCTTATTAGTATACTACCGGTGCCTTGTGCCTCTCTCCATCTCTCTTTGATAATATCCTTTATTATTTATTGCAGTTAGCGAAACATAAAGAAGCTCTGGATTTTGCATTTGCGGCCCAGTGTTTGGCTCCATCAAATTCCGAGGCAGCAGAGAGGGTTGAGAGTATAAGAGGACAACTTGCTGCAGGTTCCTGAGAGTAGTATTTACTTTTAATTCATTGAATATTTGTCTAGTTGGTGTTTTAAAACCATTCAATTTCTTCGTAGTTTTCAACCATAATGTTAACCATTCTGAATTCCTTCATCTTTGTTCAAATGGTTCTGCACACTTAAAAATTCAGTGCTCTGTACTTCTTTGAAGTTCTAATGGTTAAAAATTTAGTTGAACGCCTAAAAACAACATACCTTTAATGACTATAACTTCAGATCCATCTAATGCATAACCCACTTCTTTTATTATGCTAGCTGAAGCTGAAAAAAGTAACAAAGAAAATGATAGAGCATCTAAATCTGGAACTGGCAGAGTAAGGTCAATTACTGACATATTACACCGGTCTGAGGCAAACAGTGATGCATCCCAAGATGGTCCAAGATCTGAAAGAGAAGATTCGGATTACGAAGAAGAGATGGAATTGGATTTTGAAACTTCAATATCAGGTGATGAAGGGCATGATACTGAATCAAGCATTCTTCGTGGGAATTTAAATTTGAAATTTCATCGAAGAGGCGATTCAGGAAAAGAAAATAGGTCTGGAAATGTTTCAAGTGGATCTCCATCATCATCATCCAAAAACGAAAATAGAGCATATCAGGTAATTTATTTTCATATTGTTTGATTCTTCGAAAAGTTTGATTCTTAACAGTGACATTAGTTTTTTGTACCCATTACCCAGTCTTTTTGCAGTTTTAGTTGATATTTATCTACTAACAATACAATAATTGAAAATCTCGAAGGAAACCAGAAACTGTAAATGCTTTGAAGAGGTTGTCTTAGATGGCATGCACATGTGTATGGCAATTTTTATGCTCTCGAATTATGTTAATATCAATTTGAAATTGCAATAAGATGTGTGACAAACTCTTTATTGGCTATGCTCCTATATTCTTTCAAGATTTTCATGAATTTGCCCAACTCACAGATCTCTCTATGAGATATTTTTTGTAGTGGGCTGTAATTCATCTATGATCCTGAATTAAGTGGACTGAATGGCTTCCTCTGCCCGGAGATTTATCAGCAATCCGTTGTTGTATCATGATTTTGCCCAAAACTATAATACTATATTCAAGTGTACATGACGTAGTTTCTATAGTTTTAACTTTTATGAGTTATTAAGTTATTGCATTCTACGTATTTTTGTTTTGACAACTTTGATTTTGCAATTAACTTAAAAAACATATTAAGAACTTTAACATAATGCTTCCATATTTAAGTGCATATCCTGTTTTGTTTTTCCAGTTTATTAGGTTTTGTTCTTAAAGTCTCATTAACTCTTAAGATACTTCCCTCATACTTATCTTTTTCTTTATTTTTCATGCTATTGTAGCCTGAAGCTGTAATAGATATGAAGCAAAGGTACATTGGGCATTACAATGTAGGGACTGACATAAAGCAGGCCAGCTTTCTTGGCCAGAGAGGTTTGTTGATTACACACGCCTCCTTCTCAATCTATCTGGATACAAGCATTGTCAGTCTTACTGTTCATGCCATGGAGATGATATAGTTCTTAAATTGCGAGCATCTTAAATTTGCAAGATAACCATTTCTTCCCCATTAAATATAGATCCATTTGAAATATCAAAGTTTTTTATATATGAGTAAGATGAGGACAACACAATACAAATATTTCAAGTACAAAAAATACGTGCTCAAGTTCTTAGATCTGAATAATTAATGGTGTCATTGGGTTGCTCATTTTTAGGGGAATATGTTGCTAGTGGAAGTGATGACGGGAGATGGTTTATCTGGGAAAAGAGAACGGGACGGCTTATTAATATGCTTCCTGGAGATGAAGCTGGTATAATTTCTTTACATCCCATATTAACTGCAGGCAGCACTGCTCTCTATCTTGTTTCAGCTGTAATTTTGATGTTATCATTTCTTGTATGCTAGTTGTAAACTGTGTACAGTGCCATCCGTTTGATTGCACCATTGCAACAAGTGGGATAGATCCTACAATCAAGGTGCGTCTCTTTATTAGGATTCAGGAGGCAGTGTTCAGGTTAAATTTTGAATTTTTGACAGTATTTGTTATTAGTTATGGACGCCAAGGGCACAGACTCCATCCATTGTAACCGGGGGTGCAGCAGGACCAGAGACCGCGGCCGTGTTAAGTGTAATGGAGAGAAATCAAAATAAATTATGCCGCAACAGAGAAGTTATCCTGTATGTTTTCAGCGACTGTGAATTCATGTAATCCTGATGTGTTACAATTGCAACTTTGATATTTTTGCCTAACAAAATATAAATTCAACATGCAACACAGATAAAAAAATTAAAATGTACATATAGTAAAGAAAATGAAAGTCTTACCATTTTCACTCATGCCCAGACTTGTTCATCTGTGTTCAGACTTACTTTGTGCTCATATAAAGCATTTGTGGCATCCATGGGTCCAGCTGGGCTGTACAAAGTTAAACTGACAATATTACTTGTAATTGATATTCACTGGAACTGGATTCCTTCTGAAGTGAAGTTTTGATAATCAGATTCATCTAAACAATAATCTTAAAGAGATGATGGATATACCTTTCATCAATGGAGCTTTTGTTTAAATTAGAAAGCTGGATATATGTGTGCATGATTTTGGTGTTAATTTTGTTCCTTTAAGCTAATGGTAGAAGTCCAGTATGAGAAGTCCCTTGATGATTTATTGCATCATCCAATAAGTCTGAGCCATTATCGTTTCTGATTTTACTCTAGTGATTGTTTTGTTTGATTGATGTTTCTCAAAACCATAAGTTTTTCAAAGTCTAGTAACTAGAAAGTATGATATTTTTCATACCAATTGTGGTCATGATACATTATTTCATTACCAGTCGGCATATAGAGAAAAGGGAATATAAGAGAAAAGAAATGAAGACAGATCTTGCAAACTCACCTCAAGTTAACCTAACGTATGTTCTTGTTATTTTCGTGCAAAGATAAATTGCTTAAAAAGAAACAATGCCATCTTTCGGAGACTTGGCCCACATTCTTGCACCAAGTGAAATGCTAATCACCCTGGCTGTGAAGTGATTTAGGGTAGAGGTTGAAACTATTTGAGTGAAAGTTTTGAGTGAAATTATTATTTTGGTTAGCCTTGTGGAAATCGAGACCACAGGGGGTGGGGGAAGTCCCCTGTTTGTTTTTCATGCATTGTAGAAGCTAATTTTCCTTGAGCTATTTTGATCGCATCGAGTTTGAAATCTAGTTATTATCGTATCTCATCTGCAGTCCCTTGGAGCTTCTGGAGCGGTTTAGGATGCATGAATTTGCAGAAGGAACCTTGCATCCCTTTGAGTGTGCTCAGACTTGATTTACTTTAAACATAGAACAGGTAAGGAAAAGCTTACCTGGTTTACTCCTTGTCTATGTTTTGACTATCGTTTATGGATGTTAAGGTATAGTGATCATGATTGGATATTATCATTTCATTATGCCTGAGTTTATGGGCACAATGCGAAGTTGCATTGCCATCATATAAGTACCTTGCACATGATGTTGTCCATGCTGTTTATCATAGTGCCTTTGTCAGATTTATTAAAAAAAATTTGCCTTGGCATACAGTTTAGTGTTGCCAACTTCAACAATGGACTAGGTACTACCCAAAAACAGCCAAGTGAATCGGTTTTATCAGGAGAGCATGGCCTGAGTTGTGATTTCGCGGAAAGAGCTTATAATAGAGGAGGTTAATAATGAGTTACATGTATATAAATTGTTGCAAGGCTTGTAAAATAAATAATATTAAAGAGTAGTTTACATTGTACAACATAATGTATAACGTTAGTAAATAAAAGAGGTGTAATCATTTGTTGTAGATTCTATCAGCAAAGTGGTGGTTACATTTAGTTTTGTAGATAAGAGCTTGGCCTATTACCCTATCATTCACAACACTTTTAAGGTTATTACCTGCGGCAGACTTATATTTATAAATATTTGAATTTGTGAATGTTTATCTCTATTGCAAGGAATTGACAGTGAAGGGGAGTGTGCTTTCTATATGGGAGCTTATATTGCTTTGTTGTAAAACTTGTTTTGATATCAATTCCTAGTATTTGTTTTTAAGGTTTTATTTATTTGGCATCATCCAGCAGTGGGTTCTTACTTCTTAATCATGCGGCGTGGCCTTGAGAAGGTGACCAAAGCTAATGCATTGGATTTCATAAGAATAAAACATAAAATGCTCTTCCCACTGTCTTTTCTTTTCCAATGGTTGGTCCTCGGCAAACACACTTTTAATTTGTTAAACTTAGGGTTACCTCTTATGGATACCTTACTTTACTGATGTGTAGCGGTTCTGATCGAGCCCCTAAACTTAAGGTTACCTTAAATGGATGCATTCACTTTACTACTAGTAATGTTTAGCACGCTGCATTCATTTCCCATTTGTTTTGCGTCATTGGAAAGTGTTCACGCTGCATTCATTTCCCATTTGTTTTGCTTCATTGGAAAGTGTTCTTAATTTATAATACTGCCTTTCTTTGAGACAAGTAGTGGACCAACCTGAGAAGTTAAGGTAGTTAAATCTAATTGACACTAAAGTTTCTTGCAAGTTGGAATGTGCAACTTAACACCAAAAAAGAACATTGTGATGGTTGACATGATGTTATGAAAGTAGGAAACTGTCTGTAGGTCTTTGGGTTGGGACAACCACGAAAAACTTGCTATAGTCTGGATGGAGGTATGTAAATGTTTGGCGGCAATGAAAAACTTACACTGAACTAAGCTGGCAGGAATGCAGGATGCACCATGTACCAAGCTCCCCACTACTACATGTATCCCTTATGTTTGCTCTTTTATGAAGCAAAATTATTGTGGCTAGGAATCTTAGCATTCACATGATCCAACCCCATGGTGTACCCGTTCTGTTATACTATAGCAGGAAAAAACCCAAACAATTGGCATGATAGCTTTTTCCCCATCTGCTTCACGTTTACCATATGAGCTAAAACATCTTATAAGACAGGCATGTGAAGTTTATGATATTAATTTCTTTGAAAAATGTGATCCACGTTACGAACATATTTAATTGAGATTTTTAGACATACCCCATTTGAAAGTCGAAATTTGAGATACTCCATTTGAAAAAATTTTGAAATACCCCATTTCAAGATAGAAGAGCTTTACAGTCGTAGGTCAGTTTTATGATGGACGGTTAAGATAACACCACATCTTGAAATGGGGTATCTCAATTTTTTTTTCAAATGGGGTATGTCCAAAAATCTCTATTTAATTTAATGATTCTGTGATTTTTGTTTGGGCTTTACCAACAGAGTATTCAAATTGGGTTGGAGCCCATTCATTTGTCTGTATATTCCAGAGTCCAGACTCCGTAGCGAGATAGGCAGGGAAGTGAAAAGGTATTTACACATGTAAACAAATGAGATGCAATGTGTAAGAACTTCATACCATGAGGTATAGACCATCTAAACTCTGGGCATTTCCAATGGTAAAACATTTTTAGTGGTGCCACATAGGATGGTTTTAAGGAATTTTGGTGTTTCAAATGGTTTTAGCAAAAAAAAGGTTTTAGTGTTTTCAATGGTGGATTATTGAAACCGCACTAATTGTGGGGTATGGATCCATACCGCACTCATTGTGGCGGATGGATCTTCATGTAGATGAGTCTTTAGATGAGTCCATACCGTACTAATTGTGAGGTATGGATCCATACCGCACTAATTGTGACGGATGGATCCATACCGCACTAATTATGGCGGATGGATTCCTACGTGGCACTTTTAACTTCTTGGCAAATTTGCCAAGGAGTTAAAAATGTCTTGCTTGAAAAATATGTTAAAAGCTACTATGGCAAGTGTTTACACTAAAAGTTTACTAAAAGTGTGCTAAAACCTACCATTGGGAATGCTCTAGACAGGTAACACAAAAAAAAAGTTTTGTTTTGTTTTTTCCCATGGTATTAAATTTCAATTATTAAACTCCATTAATTATATTGAATTGCAAAGATATATAAAGATTCTGTTGTATCCTTTTAAGCTCAATTTGCCCCCTGACTTCCCTCTCTCTTTCATGTAAGAAGATGGCAAGTAAAGAAGCTGTAATGGAGGTATTAGAATCTGGCCAAGTTGAGTGTTGCATGTGTGGTGACTATGGTTTACTTAACCAACTCTTTCAATGCAAAGTTTGTCTCTTCAGATCCCAACACAGGTAATTAACTACAGCAAACATCATTAAAAACATATATTCCTTACATTGGATTACAACATTTGTTGTGTTTTGCAGATACTGTAGCAATCTTTACCCAAGAAATGAGTCGTTTCGAGTTTGCAATTGGTGTTTGAAGAAAGAAAAAGAGAATACAGAAGGTACCAATACTTCCACTGTTTCTTCTTCACCATCTTCATCTAATTACAACAATTTCATCAAGGAAGAAGCTAAAGATAGAAAGAAAGCTGGCTTATTGAAGAAAAAGAACTGTACTACTAGTGAAGGAAATAGTCATGATGAGTTCCTGCACATCAACAACACAATGAAGAAATCATCAAGATCAGCAGCAGATAAATCATTGGGAAGGTTGCAGATTCATTCTCATCCTGAGATAGGGAATAATAAAGAAATAAAGAAACAAATGTTTAAAGGTAAGGTTAGAAAGTATAAGCTTTTAGAAGATGTTTGTAGGTGATTTGTCATGATGATTGCCACCTATATATCTAAACATAGTTGTAATGGAATACTAGTTTTATTATATATCACTTTGTCTCCATAACTTGACAAAAGAGGGAGGTAATCTATGATGCAGGATATATATGAGATGAAGAAGTTGTTTATTACTATAATTTCATCTTTTAGAATTAGTCCTTGGTTTTCTTGTCACTTTTAGTCATCTATTCGCAAATTCAAGTCGGCCAGTACTCAGTACTCAGGTAGTGTTCTGCAATATTGTTTATTAGCCTTCTTAGTCTTATCTTATCCATCTTTACTACTCAATCTATGTTGTAAAATAGTGAAGGAATATTATCCAAGAAAAGCAGCAGTTCAACTAGTTGTGTGATTTGTGTCTTCAACATAGATCAGAGTACACTGACCCTCATAGTTATTTTGCCAGTGGTTATGAGAAATACCAATTACATGCAATCTAAAGATTTACACATGTATCATACATGAAAAAATTCATTGAAGTTGACTTAGAAGTTTGAAGTCTCCTATAGTCGGATAGTCCTATACATGTTGCCGGTCAAATGAGGTTGTTTATAGCGTCTACTTTTTGCTGTGAATGAATATCCCATCAATTCCCATCTTCTCTTGTTCCCCTTGACCACATTAGTCTTCTTGGGTGAAATTAGTCATCTGATGCCCTGAAAAATGAGCAACACATTATGCCATTTTTGTCCATGTAGCTTTGTCAAAGTCATTAATGGTGATGACAGTCATCATTTTGAGTGGCTACAAGCAACAAAGATGAATTCCAACAATGCAAAGAATTTTATATGTGTAGCTTACTTGCATGTGGGTGTATACACCCAATCACAAAATGCCATGTGGCAATAATAATATAACCTAGTATGGGTTTAGTTAACCCTAGTGGGCTTGATCAGTTTTCCAACCACTTTATAGACACGTGGCATCATATGATTGAGTGTACACACCCACATAGAAGTTGGCTACACATATAAAATTTTTTGCCAACAATGCTTGCGATTTATGCTTGAGAAAAACCTAAGTGGGTATATAGTTGATCCATGTGATTTTGCCTTGAGAAAAACCTAAGTGGGTATATAGTTGATCCATGTGATTTTGCATAGTTGATCCATGTGATTTTGCCTTGTTTAAAAAGGTAAAAAAAAATATAGTTGATCCATGTGATTTTGCCTTGTTTAAAAAGGCAAAAAAACAATGGAGATGCGGGGTATCGATCCCCGTACCTCTCGCATGCTAAGCGAGCGCTCTACCATCTGAGCTACATCCCCAACGTTGTACACTATGCACAGTAATAATTCATATATAAATTTATAATAAAAAGGATACAAAAAAAATTAAGATTGCGCATCCAGGGAATCGAACCCTGGTCAGTACCGTGGGAGGGTACTATGATACCACTACACCAGATGCGCTTTGTTTGTTGTCTCAAAAGAACTTATATATCATATCCAAATCCTAACATGTGAAATGATCAGAATATACCTTTGAATTTATTTTTCAATTTTTGCAATTTTTTTTCTGCACTATCTTATACTAATGTAGATAGCTAGGCTAATATAATTATTAGGTCTACATCACTACATGCTCCTTCAACCAACTTGTTTGGGCAGGGTAATTAATAATTATCCATGGTCACACTCACACAGATGTATATGTTCCTTATTTGATTGTGCTTTAAGGGCAACCCAAACCTTATATAATGTACCTTCCAAGTCAAGCACAAACATTCTTCATATATGTGCCCTTAGTGAGTTTAAAGATAAATTACTACTTCTTACATATAGAGAGCTTTGGCGCCTAATTTTGAATTGATCAACCAAATCAACATCTTTAACTGTCTGTACTTTGCAAGGCATCTTCTGATCTTCTGTTATGTCCCCTTCAATGAAGCTGTAAAATAGACCCTAGGACAACAGTCTTAATCCATCAAATAGATTTAAAATGTGTATTAACAGGTTAACTATGTACAACACAAAGTGTGCAAGGGAGGTAGATTTTTCGGACATGGAGCAGCAAGACAACTGGTTCAAAATGGATTTAATAGGTCTACTGGTTACATTCTCAGAGTACCTTTTTCATTGCAAGCTGTATGTGTTTACGTGTTAAGCTTTAGTAATTCTTGTTGTTCTATGCATTTTGCAGATTTATCGAGTTCGTGGTCTAATGAGTCACCTGATCAAATTCATAGCAATGTCACTTGGAGTGATCATATGGTGAGTTCTATTGATATTGTTTTGTTTTGTTGCACTGGATAAATGATACATTAAACCTGGCTATATATTGTGTGTCAGACTAATGTTAATGAAGACCATTTGGGGTCTAAAGAATCAAAAAGTTGTAATCGAGGAATAATCAACATGTCCAAAGAAGAATTGAAGATTCGCAGCGAGCTAGAGATTGACATAGAAAGAGATTTAGAGGCAGAGATTAAAGATGGTATATGCCATCTTGCTCTTAAATTGCATCGACTTTATCAACATAAGAGAGAAAGAGCTGCAAGAGAAGTGTCCACAAATGAGTCTCAGTTAGACCGAAGGAACTCAATATTGACAGAAATGAACATAATGATCAGGATGGAAGGAGGGTCTAAAGTTGAAATCAAGGAAATGAAGAAACATAATGACCAGCCTAAACCCTTGTCCAGATATAAGCAAGGAAAAACATTCCAGGTTGGTAAGGAATTCGACTGGGTCAGAACCCTTCGATCTGCAGCAAGTAGTACTAATGCTAAAAAGAAACATCTGAAGTCACAAAATCATCGTCTAGTGGAGAAAAAGAATGTATCTACTGTAAATGAAGAACAAGACAGAGAAGAGCTAGAGCAAAAGGAGTATAAATGTTTTGAAAAAGCTTACAGGTGAGAAGGTAAAGTTATGAGAACTGGGGTGGCAAACCTAAAGAACATTATATTCAGTTACCTTTAGTACTAATTTAAATATTTAATAAGCATTATTTTCCAATCTGATTTGTGATAGTGTGGGACTGAAGCTTGTGAAGATAATACTTCCATAATGAAATCTTTTATATGACTTAGTTCAGCATGATCTTAAAAAGAGTCTTCATTAAAAAGAAATTAAATTCATGCACAAATATTTTGGGTTTCTTTTATTAGAGATTAGAGATAGTGTGGCATCAAAAATATGAATCATTTTATTTTTGATTATGATCGATAATCTTGATTTAGGATACATTGAAGACTGGATTACAAAAAGAATTTGGATATTGCGCATCCAGGGAATCGAACCCTGGTCAGTACCGTGGGAGGGTACTATGATACCACTACACCAGATGCGCTTTGTTATTAATATTATCATAAGTAAATATATATTCTAAACATATCTCCAAATATTAAGTCGGTTATATACTCCACGTCATCATCCAACAAATCAAATAAAACTTACCCACCAAGAAAACCGGAATCTCTCTCCTCACAACCGTATCTATAAAAGCCCAACTTTTCATCTCATATGCTCACAAGTCACAAGTTAGAACGAAAAGAAATTAACAAAAAAACAAGAAGAATCGCTTCGTAAGGTTTATTTTTTCTTTTTCTGAAGTTATGGCTAGAAGAACAAGAAAAAGAGATGAAGTAGAAGAAGAAGAAGAAGAAGAAGAAGAAGCAGAATATGATGATTATCATCATGATGATGATGATGATGAAGAGATGACAAGTACTAGAAACAGCAGGAAAAACAAAAGACAAAGGTCTGGTGTTTCTGAATTTTTCGATGAAGAAGCTATTATTGATGATGATGAAGATGAAGAAAGCGATAATGGTGAAGGAGAATACGGTAAAACCCACTACTACTTCCACAACTTCTTTTTTTTTTTTTTTTCTTTTTGCACTTTTCTATTCTATTATAGTTAAATTAGGGTTATGGTTATTTAGGGTTAGGGTTTCTTTTTCTTATAGTATAATAGTATAACATTATATCTTGGCCGTACAAATGCAGGCTTTATAGACAATGAAGGTGATGATGATGAACTGCCAGACGAAGATGGCGATCCTGGAAGATACAGAATGCAACACCATCAACGTTTTCTGCCATCAGAACGCGATAAGGAACTTGATGTTGAACAACTTGAGAGAAATGTTCGTGAAAGATTTGGCTCTTTATTATCAGATGATGGTGAAGATTTTTATAGTGATGATTATGAGAATGAGGAGACTTCACAGGTTGAGCAACAAGCTCTCTTACCTTGTATTAGGGATTCTAAGTTGTGGATGGTAGGGTGTAAGGTATGTATTTTAATTCTTTGATTAAATATTCATGGAACTGGTGTATTTCCATTAATTAATTTTATCTAAAACATTCTGTACATGTGTATATTAATTATTAGACCGGTCACGAGAGGGAAGTGGTTACTTATCTAATGCAAAAGGCCATTGATAAAGGTTCTGAATCGCAAATTACGTCTGCTATTGCTCTGGATCATCTTAAAAACTACATATATGTTGAAGCACACAAAGAAGCCCATGTCAAGGAGGTACACAAATTAAGCTCAACTTACCAAATTAAATCAAGTCTACTTTTATGATATGTGTTCTATAAATCTATCCTGAAAGAAAGAATAAAAAGCTAAACTGCAATTTCTCTTATCTCAGGCTATCAAAGGTGTTCGCAATATATTTCAAAAAAAAGTTACGTTAGTTCCACTCAAAGAAATGACAGACGTGCTTTCAGTTGAAAGTAAAGCAGTTGATAATTCAAAGAATATGTGGGTGCGACTGAAGATTGGGACCTATAAAGGAGACCTTGCAAAGGTAATTGTGTTTATATTTTGCTTTGCTAACACTATTTAATCATGATATTCTTGCTTACCTTCATCATCTCTGTTATAAGGTTGTGGATGTGGATAATGTGCGGCGAAGCCTTACAGTCAAATTAATCCCAAGGATAGATTTACAGGCACTAGCTGATAAAGTGGTAAGCATTTTGTCTTCGGGGGCGTCTGTGATTTTCTGATCATACACTAGACTGGAGTGTCAATAATGTACCAATTTTGTCATTTTGTCAAGATACTAGCAGCTTTGTTTTTAATAAATTGAACCATAGGTTTATTAAAACCTATGAGTAATTAAAATGCTCTGCTTTTTTTATTCAGATTGGTGGTAAGGAAGTTGCGAAGAAGAAAGTTATCCCCCCTCAACGTTTTATGAACATAGACAATGCAAGGTTTACCCTTTTCCTTTTTGCATTTGCCATTGTTATTGCTATATCAATCAATCAGTGAATCATATGCATTAATGTACTGCTTGCTGTGTTCAGAGATTTGCACCTCCGTGTCAGGCGTAGCAGAGATCCCAGTACTGGTAATTACTTTGAATATGTCGAGGGCATGAGGTTCCAAGATGGTTTCTTGCTGAAAACTTTTGCAATGAAATCAATTAGCACACAGAACATACAACCAACTTTGGATGAGCTTGAGAAGTTTAGAAACCCTGAGAATGCTGATGGTGATAGGGCTCTGTTAGGAAACAGAGAGAAGGGCCATTTTGTGGAGGGTGATGCAGTTCTTGTACTCATTGGAGACCTCAAAAATTTGATGGGGAGGGTTGAGAAAGTAGAGGAAGAGTATGTTCATATCAGACCTAAAATGAAGGACATGCCTGTAAGTTTAAATTAAACTTCATTATTAATATTTTTTTCTGGCACCGAGAGTTAATATTATGCCTGCTCTGCAATTATCATGAGAAACACTTAACTCATAAAATGCTTGCAATTTGTAGAGATCTCTTGTTGTGAGTAAAAAAGACGTTTGCAAGTACTTCAAGCCTGGGGATCATATAAAGGTTGTTTCTGGTGCTCGGGAAGGTGCAACTGGTATGGTTGTCAAGGTTGAAGGCCAATTTCTTATTATTGTATCTGATTCAACCAAAGAAGACGTAAGTGATATTTTCTGATGAAATTTGATAGCTTAAAGAGTAGTAGTTTTCTTCCTTTTTCCGGCTTCTTTGACTAGCTACTAATTGTTTAAGCAACATGTTATGCACAGATCCGTGTGTTTGCAGACCATGTTGTGGAGAGTACTGAAGTAGCTTCTGATGTAACACTTGGGTCTCCTGCTCCTCAAACACCTCGAAGCCCTAAAAGACTTCCTAGAGGAGGATTACCAACAAACTGTATGTTGCACGGGTTTAACTTGGAATTGCTTCTTTTTTCTGAACTAACATCAAGTAACTTTTATACAGTTGGAGGAAGACATAGGGATGGAAGAGGAGGTCAGGGCTCGATGATTGGCAGTATTATAAAGATTCGTCAAGGACATTATAAGGGTTGCCAAGGGCGCATTGTAGATATTAACCGCCAGACAGTTCGGATTGAATTAGAAAGCCAGATGAAAGTAGTAACAGGCAAGTCTTCTTTCTGTGTTAAGTTCAATATAGTCTTATCCCAGTTCTTGTTTTTGTTTTTTTCTCAAAATCAGTGAATGCAAATGTGCAGTTAATCGCAATGACATTTCAGACAAGGGAGCTGTTTCAAATCCTTACCGGTAAGGAAACATTGTTCATTGTTGTTTTGTTTCTCTGAACCTGATATGTTATTTGATTAAACTGGACTGACCTTTTCTAATTAAACAGTGAGACACCGCAGTTTCGTGTAGGGAGTGAGACTCCTATGCATCCCTCGAGAACTCCACTACATCCGTATATGCCTACTCCCTTGCGAGAACCTGGAGGTGTGTATCTTGTTACTTGCTCTCCGATATAAAATTCTGTTTTCTACTAGAGACATATATGCTAATAACTGTTATTTGTTGAATGTTTCTACAGCAAGCACACCTGTTCACTATGGTATGAGGACTCCTATGCATGATAGAGCTTGGAATCCTGCCCCACTGAGTCCTACAATTGTTGTTGGAGAAAAGTGAAGGAATCAATAGACATCTTGATTAAGGAATCACCACTCTGTATATTATGGTTTTATTTAATGGCATTTTCAGAGATTGGAGTTCAGTTATAGTTCCATCTCAACTTTTTGTATATAACACTTTTTTTCATTAATTTAATTATCATTTAGCAAATAAGTTTGTAGAATTAGTCCGGCGTCTTGCTACTTTTGGTCCTCTAAATAGCAATCATCAGTATATTATGCTCTTTCACTTAATACATGATCAATTGGTTCTACTAAAGTAAAACTAATTAATTATCCATTGCAGGCCACCAATATCGCCGGTTTGTTTATAAATACTACATTATTAGTTAGCCTAAAACAGATTTAAGCTATTAGAAATTAGTTAGGGACTGAAATAGTCCTTCATGAGAATACTGTACAAATTTAATTTTACAATTCGGCTTAGTTGTGAATTGTGATGTGTACAGTGTACTTGGTAACATAAATGATCCCAAAGGAACACACATGAATGTTATGTTGTAGTAACCATAGGTGAAAATATCAGTAAAGGGCGGATATCCGATCCTCAAAAAAACGGAAAATTCCGCGGATATCCGACCTCATGTGTCGGATTATAAAGGTTTGGCAAATTCAAAAAACCGGAAAATATCGCGGATATTCGCGAAAAATTCGGCAAATTGGGAGGTTTTCTGCACTTTCCGTGATTTTTTGAATTTTTCGATATATAAACATATAATTAAAAGAAAAACATACATTACAAATTAAACACACGACAAATCATACAAGGAAGCTAAGACGGAAGTATTACACAAGATAGTTTTACTCATACGTGAAAAAATCGTAAATATCGGGCGGATATTCATAGAAATTTTATATGTTTACAATACAAGAACTAAACACAAACAACCTCATTACAACTCAACCCATAGTTTTATTTTAATAATCAAAATAAAAGACATGCTAACCCCAAAATGATAGACGCCCCTTGTCAAACCGATGAGCTTCGAGTCGCATACGTGTGGGGACGAACTCAGTACAATAATATTCTCATGACATTGTTTGCTCGTACGACCTTGGATACCAATTATTCATTACACAAAAACAAACCTTGGATACAAACAGTATACTGGTTTGCCAAAAGTGAGAGAGAACTTCACTCTGGCATGGGCGTGCTTTTTTTTCGTTTCTTTCTGATATATTGCTCTTGGAGGGCCATCAAGTTCGTCGCGAAAGTTTCCAAACGTCTAGGGCCTTTTGGACCTTTTTTTGATAATCTCATCGAAAATTCTACTTCGGGGGGATTAAAAATAAATGTGTTAATTTTAAAATTGAAAATTTCCAAAATTTCGATAAATATCGGTTTTTGCCGATTTATGCCGCGAATATCCGATTTATGCCGACCGGCATGGGGTGTTTTAATATCCGAATATATTCCGTGTGCCGTACCGTGTCGATCTCTGAAAAAACGGAAAATATCGCGAATATCCGCCCGGCACGCACGATATTTTTACCTATGGTAGTAACCATAGGTGAAAATGTCGTTTAAACGCGGATATCCGACCTCTCAAAAAACGATATATTCCGCGAATATCCGACCTCCCATGTCGGATATGGGAGTTTTGGTAAATTCCAATTTTTCGGAATATTTCGCGGATATTCGCGAAAAATTCGAAAAATTAGGAGGTTTTCTGCATTTTCGTGTTTTTCTTCTCATTTCAATATATAAACTTATAATTAAAAGAAAAACATACATTACAAATTAAACACACGGCAAATCATACAAGGAAGCTAAGGCGGAACTATTACACAAGATAGTTTTACTCATAAGTGAAAAAATCGTAAATATCGGGGGGAGATTCATAGAACTTTTTTATGTTTCTAATACAAGAACTAAACACAAACAACCTCATTACAACTCAACCCATAGTTTTATTTTAATAATCAAAGTAAAAGACATGTTAACCCCAGAATGATAGACGCCCCATGTCAAACCGATGAGCTTCGAGTCGCATACGTGTGGGGATGAACTTAGTACAGTAATATTCCCATGACATTGTTTGCTCGTACGACCTGAATTGGTCAATATGCATATCATATGCATCTTGATCCATACAATACGGAGCAAATGATTCAAAGATAGAAAATCTCGAGTATTGTTGAACCGACATTAATGTATCGGCTGACTGCACGTCCGACCCACTTGTCATTGGGGCCAACCAACTCCCTATATTAGGAAACCAAGAACCACTGAAATTTGGTTGGGTTTGGTTGGATGGTACACTGGAATCATCACTTTGGGAGGTTCCCATGTTACTATAAGAAAAATGAGGGTAAACATAGGTAGGTTGGATGTTGCTTTGAGAATAAGGGATGTTCCACGAACCTTGGGAAGAAAATTGGTCAGGAATGTTCCATGAACCTTGGGAAGATACCCTAGATGATTTTGTTTCCGTTCTAGGATGCGGTCTTTTCTGTCGAGGTCGTTTTTCTTCTCTTGGTTGTTGCCATGCAGCATGGTCTTCATCTTGAGTGGCAAAAAGAAATTGAGACTCCTCCGTAAAATGAATCGCTTCTGAAGTGCGCTCTCTTAGTGAATCACAACATTTATAGATGAAAAACAAGGATGTGTATGCAAAGACCAATTATTGTTCAGAAGAATTATTAATGTGGGGAGACAAAAAGGTAACTTGCAAGGCCCACTGGTCCTACACAAAAGCAAACCAATTATGTATGAAAAACCAATTCGATACCAATTATTTACCACACAAAAACAAACCTTAGATACAAACAGACAACAAGTGAATGAAAACTTCATAAAAGTGAGAGAGGACTTCACTTTGGCATGGGCGTGCTTTTTTTTTTGTTTCTTTCTGATATATTGCTCTACAATGAGGATAGTTATAGAAAATACATAACTCATTCAATAATCTTATGACACATGCATTCCTTCCTACATTCTAACTTGCAATAACCTTAGAAGCATTAATTGTTACTTTCAATTGAGCGGGAAAATGATCGATGAAATTTAACTTTCTTTATATTATATCAATTGAGAGGGCCATGAAGTTCGTCGCGAAAGTTTCCAAACGTCTAGTGCCTTTTGCACCTTTTTTTGATAATCTCATCGAAAATTCTAGTTCAGGGGGAATTAAAAATAAATGTGTTAATTTCGTAATCGAAAATGTCGTAAATTTCGGTTTTTGCCGAATATTTCGCGAATATCCGATAAATTCCGAACGGCATGGGGTGTTTTAAATTTCGTTTATATGTCGTATGCCGTACCGATCCGAATAGCAAAAAAACGGAATATTTCGTGAATATCCGGGCGGCAAATTCGATTTTTTCACCTATGGTAGTAACATCAATTTGTGCCTAGGAAGGTAACTTTAATTTCATCAAACTATTTTTAAGCAACATGATATGTTGTTTTCAACTTTTCATGCGTAGTTCATGCTTACTAGCTATTTTCCTCTGATTCACACACAACTGACAACTACAGTATCATGTTTTGCAAGGCCATTTATTCAATACATTTTAACTCAGTACATGACGGTGCGAGCAACATTTTCGTCCACACAATGTGACTAGGACAACTTGGTAACCGGTTATGCAATTTTTATTGTTTCTTTTAGTTTTTCAGTCAAACATACATGTGGCAGCTGTATGGATGACAAAAAAGCTATATGGATGACAAGCAGCTGTATGGATGACAAAATTGCTATATGGATGACAAAATTCAAGAAATAATAAGAGCAAATTTTTGTTGACTTTAGACTAACCGGTAGCAAGTTTTCACTGAGTCCACGTGGAAGATTGTGTGGTGTACAAGCAAATGTACCGTAATACACCCTACTGAAAATGTACCGAATAACAGCTAGTTTTGCAACTACAGTTCATTCGTAATTTCACTCATCTGCTATAAATTTTTATACTGAGAGCAGTCTGATTGCTACTCGTATTACTTACAAATTTGTGAAGAGATAGTTTTAGAGAACATGGTTATACATTTTAAACACGAGTCGCTGGAGGAGACCAAAATATATGAATAAAATCTAAGTTAGCTAGGCACTGTCAGATTTTATCCTATGAAATATGCTAATGATTTTCTGCAACACCGAGTCATGATGGTCACCTCCAAATCGAATAAAGCAAGACTTCTACCTAAAAACCTTCTAACTAACTCAACTTTGAAATCATTTAAACATTAGACTTTTCAATTACCAATCGAGTTTGGTTATCGCATTCTCATTGATGAAAAAAATGATGGAATAGTCCTTCATTAGGTATATTTTTGACTTCCAAATGCAGATTGACTAATTAAAAACAACAACTTGCGTCCATTTATTGACATAATTAAGTAGAAAAGTATGTGAAATAGATGACTACATGCAATCAATTCATGATTGATGGATAATGGTATCTTCAAATTAGTACTCCTGCATCTAGTCCTTCTTACCAAGGATATACCTGTGGTTGTGAATCCAAACCTTAAGTGCTTGCCTCTTGATACACATGTCCTTGCAGAACTGCTCCACTTCAGCTTCGTCATGTCTCTGAATCTTCCATCCTAACTTCTCCGCAAGCTCCTGCATCTTTTCTTTCTGCTCCTCTGTGAACTTTGTCCTAAACCGCTTCACATTCCCACTTGGGTTCGACATGTCTTCCTGCTCCTCCCCATTATTCTGCACCACATGATTATCCACCGTAGCTGAGGGAGCAGGGTAATAGTATTGTTGTTGATGGTTTGTGAGAGGAATAAAAGTGTCGCCACCTTCTATGATCTCCTTCCGGTGAAAATTACGGTGACAGTTGCACGCTGCACATTTTAGCGATTCAATGGTACCGTCAGGTCCAGCTGGCATGAATTCCCCACATCCATCCACCGCATGACCACCCACAATGGCTGCGTGATTCTTCATGCAGTCTTTGTACCTGCATGTAGCGGCTTTCAACCCTGAGTTTCTGACTCCGCTTGCCATTGCCATTTCGTTTGAACTGATAATCCAGTCTCACCTTATTGTTCCTTTTGATGCTCAAATTTCATGTCTTTCTTAAACTGCAGACTGCAAAGATGAAAGCAGGATATATAAAGTGATGAAAAAGGAGTCGGTGAAGTTCGTCTGATAATGAGCGTTTAAAGAGAGAAAAAGAAAGGTGGGGGGATGGTGAGTTTGCAGAGTTTGGGTGCAAAGTGGCAAAATGAAGTTGCAATAAAGAGATAAAGACATAGCTTGTTAAAGCAAATCACGTTGTACTAATAAGACACCAAAGGTCTTTGATGAAATAGTAACCATCAAGATTCAACGTAGATAATTTGTGATTCATGTGCTACATAGAAACTGTGTAAATGTTTTCTCATTATTAATTCCTTTCCTTTTGTGTTATTTAAAAAGCATCTCCTATGTCTGATGCTAAACCACAGATGATATATGCCAAGTATCTAATGATACATACACCACATATATATGATTTAATGCATATCTGCAAATACAGGGGAATTGTTCATAATTCTAAGTGAAAACAGTGCAACGCTTGGACGGTCTGTGCATGGCATATAGGACAGATTCTGTAAAGTTTATAGATTAATATGTTGCCCTCATATTCCTTAGGGCTTGATATATATAGAGAAAGATTACAAGGATAAGTATCACCACTTAGTGGTTACAACAGATTAATCATATCACAACAATATCGCAAACTGATAAGAGAGAATCTTATCCTAATATCGCAAACAGATTCAGACCAACATAGACATTTTGATGATACAATTCAAAGTTATTTTTAACCTTAGGAAGAGATCTACAGGACTGTAGGGGCAATTCTTATGGCATTTATGTTATGTGGCATGCAATAGAAAGCTGAGGTTAAGCAGACCCCTACGAGTATTTATTTATACCCAAATCGAGTTACAATATGCCACTGGCAATCATAATATCAACTATTACAATCCTCCAAAAGGCCTTCGATCTCTTCACTACAACATGGGTGTAGCCTTTTGGTTTCGCATTCTTCTTGGGCCTATAAATTTAAACTGTTGTATTGATGCAAGGCCTGCATGGTGCATGCATGAATGCGGCAGCCAACATGCCTAAATCTAAAGGACTTCAACCATCCAGAATCCATCCATACTTTGTACCAGACCTCTCCTGCAAAGAAGTTGTGTTTACCATCCATTTTTATGATCTTTCACCTTGAAAATTAATCGCCGCAATCTACCAGAAGGATGGTAAGTAAGTTGACTTCACCATTTCTACAAATTCAAGTTGCTTCTTCCACAGATAATTTTGATAAATAGCCGGGATTTCTCAGTTCTTCCTCAAAACCGAATAGAGTTAGTTAGTTGTTGTTGGGCCAAACAGTTAATGCGGAGTTCTAATAATTGCAATAAACTAGACAATCAATTTAATAATTACACTTTTCTTCATCGATTTGTCTTGTCTACGAGACTTCTGGACTTGTACAAGAAACATCTAAAGAAATTATTAAAGTTGCTCCTTCATCGAAAGACAATGAGAGTTTGAGACTAAGGAAAGGGGCTGGAACGTACATCATGGTGCTATCTGACATTTAATTTCAATCTTTTGTTGGATGGCCAAGTCAATACTCAATAGCAAGTCTTGCTACTCCAGTAAAGATAACGGGTATTATTTAATAGTCAAGTGAAGTGCGATATATATACAATCCAAACCTAACTCTTAGAACACAATTCATTTCACACCAATAGATTGAGAGAAAGAAACAGAAACAATGGCAAGCCATGGCTGCATCAATGGTACGTTGGATGGCACCAAGTATTCTTCTCCTGTTCCTGTGATTGGGTTATACATAGCCGCAGCGACATTGGTATGTATGCTTTTAATGATTTATGATACTCTAGTTGGATTTTATACTAGAAAGAGTTGGTTACCCTGCAAAATGTTCAAACTAGATTCAATTACATTGACTCTTGTTATGGTAGCGGTAAAACTAACTGTGGATCTGACAACACCTATGCCTAGTGTTAAGGATCAACTGTCAAAACTTTGTGGCACCAGCTTGCTGTGTGCGTATATGGGTTTTATAATGCCTTCTCTCGGAGTTATGAATGACTCGACCAACATGTACTCCTTGAGCATATTGGTTATCACCGTGTTTTGTGAATATATGTATACAAATATCGACTGGTGTGGTTGTTTTGTTCATTCCAGAACACATCATAATCTTATGTATTATGCTAATTTTGCTTGGGATGTTGTGGGACAGTGCTTGGAGATTGAAAGTTGTAACGAGGCATACACGCGAAACAAGTAAAAATTTCTTTAGAAAGAGTAAAGAAACTGTACTAGAAAGACTGAAAATTTGTTATCTATATGGTTATGGCTCTAATACACAATTTATAGCATGTAAGGACTTGGCCTCCATTTCTGTTGGTGGGTTAAGCCTATTTTGTTTAATAATTCTTGTACAAGCAGCATATAAATCTGTTATAATGAAGAGTGAAAAGTTCTGTAGAGGAAATTCTGATTATGATTGGTCAATGCCCATAATTGTCGCGACTCAGATTCTCACTGTCATAGTCGGTAGTTGTGTTTCTCTTTCTAGATGTCTCACAATGTGTGAGCACATGAGTTTATCGTATAATATTGGGCAAGGAGAACCATATGAGAGCAACCCAATCTGGGAAATTAGTATAAAAGATTTCTGGGAGTTACTAATGTTTAGAATCAATGTTCTCATCTTGATAGTCTTTTTGCCAGTAGCTCTCTTAGCTGTCATTGTTCATTCAGTGATGGAAGATTTTAAATCTCGTAGCAATGCTTCCCCAGAAGAATTTAAATATCTAATTGAAGATAATATAGGAATTGATGAATGGACACTGAGGAAATGTTTGTTAGAAATGGAAAAAGAGATAATGGTCAGTAAAAGTGAGCCAAATGAGCTCTTCCAACTCCTTTCGAAAAATAATCCTTCCCAACAATCGCAGGTGGAACGTATAGTGGATCGAGTTGGTCCTAATGGAGAAAGTATTCCTGTCTCTATTCTCTCAGTGGTGCTCCTTGTAAGAATTGCTGAAGTTAGTCTACCAAAAGATCTCAACAACCTTCTAGTGAAGACATTTTCCGAAGTTTATGAATTTCTATGTTTTATTGAGAAAAACCTACATTTAACAAGCCCGGAATTTTCCAAGAAATTGGAGGTGGCTAAGGCAGTGTGGTTGGCCAACGACTTCAGCCATCTAGTTGTCCAAACTTTTGATAAATGTGCAACTGGATCTCCTCAATCTGACACAAATTGTGCACTTGCAATTATTACTGAGGTAAAAAGCAAAATGCCTGTCGATATGATTTACTCTGAACTAAGCATCATTGAAAACTTCATCAATCATCGACAGTACTCATCCATCAAAGAACTGTATGATTACATAGAACAATTATACGTTGACATGTTGCATTTTATACTTGCTCAATTTCCAACTGCAACGTTCAAGGCATTGATCACTGAAATTCCAGGCGAAGAATACCATGACAGGGTAAGACTTGCGCTGAAGTTTGTATGTAAAATTGAACCCCTGGAGGCTAGAATTCAATGGAAGTTTCCACAAGGATCTAATCTCTTGGGTTTGATAACTGTTCCAGTAGCTACAGAAAAAGAAGGTGATGCTGTTGTCAATAATCATGATGATGTTCTTCATGCAATAGAAAACACTGTTACAGTACTGATCCATGATGACGATGTAATTATTGAAGTTGAAGACTCCAATGTGTCTTGACTCTTGCTGTATTTCCATAAATTAATAATCCACGATGATGAAAATTGAAAACACTTTCTTTATTTTATTTTTTATTTTTTTCAAATATTAGTTAATTTATTTTTTGTATCATGTAAGTATTCATGTGTAGTGTGTTGGCACACTTTTGAAGTTTGATAACTATACAAAAACATAACTTGTTAGAAGATCCTGATTTGGGCAAGTCATAGTAGTTCAGTTTTGCATGGTTTGACAATTTAATTGTATGTCAATTCAATATGATATTTGAAATCACTTAGCTTTGGCAGGTCGATTGAGCTTCAAATATCAGGGTTTGGATCCCTGCAACTCCAAATCCTTTACAATTTTTATTCATAATTTTTTTATTGTGTATTACTTGGAGTATGAGTTCTCTATCCATCAACCAACCTCTTATGTTTGATACTTATGTATATTCACAATCCATGCAACACGAGAATTTTCATATAGAAAAAGGAAAAACAATTGCAAAATAGATAAATTAAAAAAAAAAAAATTACACCACATCAAACATTCCTCAATAAAGCAAAAAAAATAAAAAAATAAAAATTAATAAAAAAATAAAAATAAAGGGCAGAGGACACCCTATATATAGTTCTCATGTCGATTCAAAGTCATCATACAATACAAGGTGGAACTCCAAGTAATAGTAGAGTATCAGAAAATATTTAGGCATAGTTGTGGGATAGGATGAGATAAGGGAATGGTATGTCCTTTCGAATGGTGGGGATTATAATAGGCAACATAGAAACTTATGGCATGGGTGGCGATATTGACACTTCAGGTTTGGGCAGGGGTGGCAATTCAGGCACTTTAGGAAGTTCTGGTATGGGAAGAGATGGCAGTGGCAACTCAGGTTTTGGCACAATAGGCAATTCAGGCAGTTTTGGTACTTCAAGCTTGGGCAATTCAGGCTTTGGCAACGTTGGAACTTCAACAAGTTTAGGAAAAGTGGGGACTTCCGGAAGTGGTGGCAAAGTTGGCAACTCAGGTTTAGGTAGTGTAGGAAGTTGAGGTAGAGGTGGCAATTCAGGTTTAGGTAGTGTAGGAAGTTGAGGTAGAGGTGGCAATTCAGGTTTTGGAAGTGTTGGCAATTCCTCCGGTTTAGGCAAACTTGGGATAATAGTAGGAACAGAAGGTAATGCTGGCAACTCTGGTTTAGGCAAAGTAGGCAATTCAGGCTTAGGAAGCTCTAAGTTACGGCGAGCACCATGCACATTGTTGATGCTTGTTAGAGACAAAGTAATGAGAAGCAACTGTAAGATAGAAGAGAAATGTTGAAAGTAGGAATTCATAGTTGAATGGAGTTTGCAGTTCCAATCCTTTTGAGAATGTGTTAGCTAGAGTGGGCATGGATTTTATACAAAACATGAATGGATGAGTCATTGAAAATGGATGGCAGTAGATGGTTTGATAAACTATGTGGGGGTGCTGAAGGGAAAAAATGTCAATTTGGTCCACAAAGTTTACACCCAATTTTCATTTCGGTGCTGAAGTATGTATTATGTAAGGTCATGTGCTGTTTGTTCCAACTCTTATACCGACACATCAGAAAGTGCCAAATGCATACCCAAGATATTTTTTTTTTCTTGTGATGTGTCAGGTTATGGATACAATAGTACTACATAGGCAGGCTATTGTTGGCACATGCTCATGTTGGATTACTCAAATAAGTACTCCTGGAAATGCCCATGCTAAGAAATGATAAAGCTGAGGTGGAGCACTGTTACAAAGAGACTTGTAGAAACTGGAAACTACCGTTGAATCCGAGCCTCCAGCGCTTCTAGTTTAGTAGCTAGTGAACTTCAGGGCAAGGTTACCCTTTTGTGGTAGTCATCACTTGAATTGGCCTTTCAGTTGAAGAGAAAAAGATTCATTTTAGTATTACTGAAACTGAGTTAAAAACTACCAAAACCTGAGTTAAAAACATACGTTCACCATTGTTATTAACTCCCATGACAATCGATCCAAGCCCCTCTACATTAAGAATTCTTCTGTAAAGTATATAGAATTTGGCATAAATTCAGGCATATCGAAATTAAATTGATAGAGACAAGGAACAATTATCACCAATAAAAAAATATATGTTCGCCTATGTTCCTTACCTCAGCTCATCCCATTTCATCTGGCGAACTTGGTCTAGCTTCAAAACAGTGAATCCAACAGTTTTAGCAAAATATTCTGGCTACTCTAACTGATTAACTCCCTCACAACTTGGAACAAATCCCCTCTGATTCCACAAGATACTTCTTCCCAAAATAATCTTGATACACTATAGAGATTGTGTTTGTCATCACCGCAGGGAAGCATGAGTAGTATAGGGTCTTGCGGCATGTGTTTAACCCTACTCTCAATATAACTAGAACCGAATGACTACAAACAGCACCAAACCGAATGCAATTAATCTTGTATTTGCATCAACTTTCCTAAAATTATACACAAAATATATACTATCTGGAAGGTCCAACCAGTCTCTATTGTTCAACTCAGAAGTGTCAATAAGATCACTCATTGTGTTATCGATGCTGGTAGTGACATGAGCTTGAAGAACTTTTCCAGACGCAGAAAACTGTGAGAAGGTGTCGAATATAGTAAAAAAGCATTCAAGAAGTAGGCAGCATACATTTATTTATTTTTATCCATGTTCTTCAAAGAAGCTTGTTGGACTGTATTGGTAGTGGTGATCAATCTGAAAGTAGAAGTTGAGAAATAAGTGTCTCTAAGTATTGGTCACAGTCACTCTGAGAAGAAATTGCATTGCGACATTGGGTTTTAATTTAGGCATCGAAGGCTATTTAGTAAGTTCACCTCCGAGATTTTTGGGCTAGCACTGTTAAGCCTATATACTAACCATAAAAGAAGTATCAGGTACCACTTGCATTTCTGCAAATACAGAGCTATAAAAACAGTGCGGTGCTTGGACCGTGCGGGCATTTGCAGACCAATGTAGGACAGATTTGGTCCAATACATCATCAACATTTTGATGAAACGAGTTATCTGGAGGACAGTAGGGGGCAATTCTTATGGCATTTTTTTCTTTTAGGTACAAACTCTTGTGGCATTTGTGTTGTGTGGCTATGGCTTTGGACTTACTGATGATTCGACCTAATAGGCTGAAGGTTACCATGTCTTGAGTTCAAATTTTATTATCTTAGATCTAATGCAGGCCTCATTCCTGAGCTTGGGCATTCGCAGGAGTAAGATTTTCGTCCAGACCAAGCCTATGAATTGTCGGGCAATTAGCCTATGTATGCAGTACCTATCCGCTATCCACAAGTGATATGATGAAGAAAAATAAATCGTTTCATCACTTTCATGTGAAATGTGAATCTTACCTAAAAACACACATTGATTTAACTGAAAAATACATTTATAAAAAAAAAAACATAAAAACCATTGTTTTAATTATTGTGGATGTTTATGGAAACACATCAGGATTCAGGAAACTGTTGCTATATTGGAGTCCTCGACTTCAATAATTACATCTTCATCATGAATAGGTACTGTAACAGTGTCTTTTGTACCATGAAGAACATCAAGAATGTTGAGAGTAGCATTACCTTCTTCTTCTGTAGCCAAAACTGGAGCAGTTATCTTTTTTTCGCTGAGATCTGGAGCGGTTATCAATCCCAAAAGATTAGATCCTTGTGGAAACTTCCATTGAATTTGAGCCTCCAGCATTTCAATTTTGCAAATGAACTTCAACAGAAGTCTTACCCTTTCGTGGTAATCATCATCACCTGGATTTTCTGTCAATGCATCAATCGTTGCAGTTGGAAATTGAGCAAGTGTAACATGCAACATTTGAACGTATAATTGCTCTATGCAACTGTACAGTTGTACGGTGTATGAGTATTGTCGACGCCTGATGATGTTTTCGATGCTGCTTATCTCGTTATAAATCATATCTACTGGCATTTTGCTTTTTACCTCAGCAATGATTGCAAATGCACAATCCGTGTCAGATTGAGATTGACCTCCGTCTGTTTCACAGCTGTCATAATCTTTGACGACTAGATGGCGGAAGTCCGTGGCTAACCACACAGCCTTAGCCACTTCAAACTTCTTTGCAAATTCTGTGCTGGATGAAGATAGTCTTTTTTCAATAAAACAAAGGACTACGTAAACATCTCTGAATGTCTCCACTAGAAAATTGTTGAGAAGCTTTGGTAGACTAACTTGAGCAATTCTTACAAGGAGCACTATTGATAGAATGGAGACTGGATTACTTTCTCCATTAGAACCATCTCTGTCAGAATGTTCCATCAGCAATTGTTGGGAAGGAGTAATTCTTGAAAGGAAATGGAAGCGATCACTTGGCTTCCTTTTATTGAGCTTTATCTCATTTTCCATTTCTGTCAAACCTTTCCTCAGTGTCCATTTATCAATACCTAAATAATTATCAATTAGATATTTAAATTCTTTTTAGGCGGCCTCGTCACTATATTTAAATCTTGTCGATATTGAATGATCCTTAATACAACCATATATGAAAAGAATTGGTGCAAAGACCAACTCAGTTATTATCATGAAGGGAATACACATTGCTCTGATTATCGATCTGAAGAGCGGTTCCCACACATTTTGTGAACTAAAAATCCAGATTGGGTTGCTCTCATATGGTTCTCCTTCCCTGATTTTACCTACTGTTTTATAGTTTTGGTGAAAAGACATCGTGAGCCACCTAAAAAGAGGAGCAAAACTACCAACTATGACAGTGAGAATCTGGGTCACGACGATAAAGGGCATTGACCAATCATAATCAGAATTTCCACTACAGAACTTTTCACTCTTCATTATAAGAGATCTAAATGCCGCTTGTATGAGAATGGCCAAACAAGATAGGATTATCCCAGCAACAGAAAGGCAGCTATAACCCTTACTTGCTACAAGTTGTGGATTACAACTATAACCGTACAGATAAAAAAACTTCAGTCTTTGTAGCAGAGTTTCTTCACTCCTAGAAAATCTTTTAGTTTTCTCACGGGAAATTCTCCTTGCAACTTTCATATCATAAGCACAGACCCATAATATCCCAAGCAAAATTAACATAATACACAAGATTATTATGTGTTCCGGAATGAACATGACAACCACACCAGTGGATATATGTATACACATATTCACAAGAACGGTGATAACCGATATACTCAAGGAGTACATGTTGGTCGAGTCATTCATAACTCCCACAGAAGGCATTATAAAACCCATATACACACACAGCAAGCAGGTACCACAAAGTTTTAACAACTGATCCCAAACACTAGGCATAGGTGTCGTCAGATCCACAGTTAGTTTAATCGCTACTGAAACAAGAGTTAACGTAATTGAATCCAGTTTGAATGTTTTGCAGGGTAACCAACGTTTTCTAGTATAGAATCCAACTAGAGTATCATAAATCATTAAAAGCATGCATACCCCGGTCGCTGCGGCTATATATAATCCAATCACAGGGACAGGGGATGAATAACCAGTGCCATCCTACGTACCATTGATGCAACGACCTTGGCTTGCCATTGTTTCTACTACTTATTTCGCTCACAATCTATTGTTTAATATTTCTTGTACAAGTCCAGAGGTCTTTTATTACTCTTATACTTTTTTCTTTTCTTTTTTTTTTCTTGGTTAAAGAGAAGTCTCTTATACAAGATGTAGGGGTACTACATACTTCAACCAATCAAAAGTAGCCACGTGGCACAGTCACTCATCCACCAGGTCGCCACGCTCCCTACCTGCTAGTAGCTCGTCCACAACAGCTCGACCTCATAACGAGCAGCGGCCTGCTTACACACACGCGCTCTCATTCAATGCATAGAATATTCTCATCAGTTACATAATTAATTCACAGGGATGGTCCGCGCGCGTTACACATTTAATCCTCATTATGATGACGGAGAATCTGCAAGATCCACGATCCACGCCTTTCTACCTTCTATAAGAACAGAACTACGATGGCTTGATCTCTAAGTTCAATCCCCTCTAGCTAAGAGTACATAGGCAATCTCGATCTCAACGAGGTGCAGCCACCCCGACCTAAAATCTCCCCATTTGGTTAAGTCTCCCAGCGACATGACCTAGTAGTGCATTAATCTAGAAATAGGTTAATACATTTGGCGCCGACTGCAAGAAATTCGATATAATCGAAAACCCAAACCCTCCCACCCAATATCAAAATCACTCATTCGAAATGACTACCCCAGAGTTAACTATCCAAGATCTGCATGCACAAATCATTCTCTTGCAGGAAGAAAATGCACGCCTGAAAGCCGCACAAACCAACCCCTCGTACATCCACTGGGATGTCACCATTCAGTCTATGCTATGGAGTTGAGGCCGTTATTCCCACCGAGCTAACATTTGGAACGACCAAATCCCTTTTGGTCGATACAGAGCTTAACGATCAGGTCTGGTCGTTCGGAATAGATCTCCTAGAAGAGCGACGAAACCACGCAGTTATAAAGCTTGAGCAGTATCAACAACGACTTAAGCGAGCTTATAACAAAGGCGTACGACCTAGATCTTTTCAACCAGGAGAACTAGTTCTAAGGAAAATGTTCCACAACAAGAGGAAGAACATCATTGGCAAACTCAATGCCAACTGGGAAGGACCTTACATTATCACCAAGGTTCAAAGCAACGGTTCTTATCGTCTTCAAACACCAGAAGGAGAGATCGTTAAGAACCCATGGAATGCTTATCACTTGAAAAAGTTTTATCAATGAAATGTAAGCATCCATTCATTACATTTCAATATACAAACACATTGTTGCCTTCATCTCAGCTCAAACATGAATGGCTCTTAAAAGGTCTACCCCCTCGACCTACAAATTATCAAAACTCTAGTCCCTTTGATGATTTTAATTTGTTAAGTTCAAACATCTGCAACTTAACTTGGTGCATTGGTCATATCATTCCCACGACCTCTGTACAATCAAGCAACCATGCACACGACCTCATCCACCAGCAGGTCTAGCACTATGATTACTACTTGTTTGCAAAACTCATACAAGCAGACAACGTAGCAAGAATGACAATAAAAGGTAAATCATTGAATTTTCTTTTTTTCTTAAGGAGATTCTAACCATTACAGATAAAAGCAAAACTAAGGCATACAAGAAGAACTGTTTCAATTCGTCCTACTTGCAGCCATTCATCTCGTCTACCTGCCTTCTGAACGAGCTACCAGGACTCCCTGGAAACTAGCTGATCAGAACGGCTTAAGTACAAGCTCATCAAATTCAATGTTGTTCAAATACAACTCCAACAAACAATTGTTTTCCGAAGAAGACGTACTGCAAAAACAAGGAGAGCAAAAAGCAAACTTTGCACAAGGTTACCTAATACAAGAAAGCTGGGACCCGGACTAGTTCATTGTTGCGCTGGCTGGTCGCTGGAACCATCAATTTCCATACAGCCACTGGCGACCTGGTCACTAGGGCCCATCAAGGCGTCCTGAGCTGGCGCCAAAGTTTCTTCGACTCCACCTCGCGTCTCCTCTCCCTCGGGCGACCCCATCAAAGCTTTCTGCAGTTGCTCACAGTAGGCCTGCCACGTTGCACCATTTTTCTGGCTTACGTTCTGCCAGTGGTCAGCAGAAGCCTTAGCAGCAGCCAAACTTTCCTTTAACTGCTCATTGGTCTCCTTCAACGCTGCGACCTGAGCATCCCTGTCCCTCACCTTGCACTCCGCAACAGCAGCAACGTTCTTCGCCTGCTCAAGCTTCTCGTTCAGCTCCTTCAGCTCAACCTCAGCTCGGGCACCAACTTCAGCAACAAGGCGCACTTCCTGGAAGCTCGCATTAACCTACAAGTGCAAGCAGAATTAGGCAATGACGACTAAGCAAAAACAAAGAAAATAATAATTGCAACACTCACCAAAGCCAGCGCCGCATTTAACTTCGAGCAGGTGACCAACAAAGTCTGAGACTTCACAGCTCGAGCATCAGCTTCCAGAACGATGCCTTCATTCACAGCCCGGGCGACGCAGGGGTCGTCAATAGCACTGTCGTTATCATATACGACATGCCTCTCACCACGGCCGTCCAAATAGTCGAATGGCCCAGGGCGAAACACAGACGACACACCCTTGCCTTTCTCCAAGGGCCGAGCAACAGTCTTCCTGGACACAGAAGACATCTCAGGAGCTCTAGCAGGCGGGGTAAGAGCAGGTGTCGGCACAATGGGTCGCTCCAACAGCTTCAGGTTACCTGAATGAGACCTCTTCTTCTGCCCAGAAAACGCAGGCAGTTTGGGAAATGAAGGCGGAGGAGACACGACTAGGGGGCTCGCCACTACCTCCACCGGGCGCGAGCTACCATTAACTCTCTCTTTCTCCACAGGTCGTTCCTTCTCCGACCTCCGAACAACGACACCAGACCGCTCTCTCTCAGCAGGCCTCGAGCTACCAACAGCTCGTTCTTTCTCCTCAGCAGGCCTCCAGCTACCACCAGCTCGTTCCTTCTCACCAGCACGCGAGCTGCCAGTAGAACACCCAACATCACCTTTATGTATAGCAGACATATGAGCCTTCCTCAGCGACTTTCTCCTATGAAGCTCCTCCGCAACTGTTTTCGGACCACCTTTAGGAATAAAATGCTCCTTCAGGTGGGGTAAGAAATTTATCTTACGCTCGTCAGTCAAGAAACCAAAACCGTTCAAGGCAGATCTCAGATCGTTCTTCCTCACAAGATGATCGTCCTTGATCGCTGCAAAAAAAGATACAACATAATCAGATACAGAAAAAGGAAAATCTCCTAAGGCTAACGACCAGAAACTTACGAGCATCATTCCTAGTCACATGACGCAACTGGATGCTCCCCTCAATGATCGACCCAGTAATCAGCATGGGATCTTTCCACCATGGCTCACTACTTACAGGATAGATCAAAGGCAAACGTTCTGGCCTAACTTGCACGTTATAGCCGGAAAAGTCAACCTTGGAAGAACGTTTGAAGCAGAAGTGGTCCAACACATCCTTCACAGTGACGTTCCACCTATGCAACTTGTTGAGGTCTTCAATTACCCTCATGTTCCTCCAGAAATTGCCATTCATCTGGCAGGGGGCTCGACCAATAGCATTCAACAGGTCGACCACCAAAGAAGACAATGGCAGCCTCAGCCCAGTTCGAAATTGGGTCAAGGTAAAAACAGTCGACAAAGGATTCTTAGGTCGATATTCAGCAGAAAGTAAACGATCTCCTAAAAACCTAATCTCCAAATGATCAATGGAGCTAAGACCATACTGCTTCCTAAATGCAATATGCCTATTTACGTACTTAAGGTTCACTACTCTACACATCGAACCATCGTCTCCTTCCACCATCTCCTCATCAGACGAGTCAGCCCCGTGAGAGCCACTACTCTGGGGGCTATCAGGGTCTACACCACGAACGGGCGACAAAGGTTCAGAATGAGTCCTTTCAGACTCATACTCCTCACCGCCACCACCACTCAGGTTATCATTTTGAGAATCACTCAAATCAGACATTTCTCTCAAGCAACAGAAATGAAAACAGAAGATGAAGTAAAAGAAAGAGAAGAAAACTAACCTCACGAGCTCTCAAAGTTCTTCATATCGCAAGAGTAAAGCGGCAGCAATTCAAATGAAAGCAAAATAGGTAAACCCTTCTCAACAAAGCTACAGTTTAAATACTACAGCTCGTACAATCCCAGCCATCAGTTCAAAAAAGGTGAACGGCTGAGATCGAACAGACGATCCACTTCCATTGCAGTTATTTTCCACTACATAAAAGATTCACATCCACCGTCGGATCAACCCACGTGCCACGCAATGACTATATCAGGCAAGACGTGCGCCAGTTGCCATAATTGCGCAGCTAACTACTCGAGGAAAATCTCTCAATTCCCCGTAAGAGCGCCATGATTAGTACAGACAAGCCTGCATGACTGCCACGTCAGCAAATTCAAAAGCAAACTACAAATCAGCATTGATCAGAGTTATTAGTCTTTTTAGCCCGACTTCTACAGCCGACCTAAAAAGAGGGGGCTTATGTAGGGGTACTACATACTTCAACCAATCAAAAGCAGCCACGTGGCACAGTCACTCATCCACCAGGTCGCCACGCTCCCTACCTGCTAGTAGCTCGTCCACAACAGCTCGACCTCATAACGAGCAGCGGCCTGCTTACACACACGCGCTCTCATTCAATGCACAGAATATTCTCATCAGTTACATAATTAATTCACAGGGATGATCCGCGCGCGTTACACATTTAATCCTCATTATGATGACGGAGAATCTGCAAGATCCACGATCCACGCCTTTCTACCTTCTATAAGAACAGAACTACGATGGCTTGATCTCTAAGTTCAATCCCCTCGAGCTAAGAGTACGTAGGCAATCTCGATCTCAACGAGGTGCAGCCTCCCCGACCTAAAATCTCCCCATTTGGTTAAGTCTCCCAGCGACCTGACCTAATAGTGCATTAATCTAGAAATAGGTTAATACACAAGACATATAAAGCCATGAAGAAAATAAGAGATGCTGCCTCATTTCTTAAGCAAATAGGAAAAAAGAGTGTTTGAGAAAGGTGCGCTAAACACTTGGGAAGGATAGTGTGTGTGTGTTATTAAAGTGACTGTCTAGTCCTTTGTGAAATACTCTTAAGTGTCTGTAATATTCACAAGTGAGTTCAGAATCAAGGAGTTGCTCTAGGTTAATTTGAAGTACTGGGATGGACTACTGGTGGTGTTGGATTGCCAATAGTTGGTGATTGTATTAGCTTACAACACAGTGACGTGAAGTCACTGTGAAGACTCGATGTATTTCATTAGTTCTTCAACATGGACAGGATTAGTTCCTTCCATGAATCCATTCCTAGATCGATCAGGCACATACTTTCTTTTCTTCCTAAATCCGTATTATTTATTCTTTTACAATACGTCAATACCCCATGATGATTTGTGAATTGACAATGTATTTGTGATATATTCTTTCAATATGTTACTCTTGTGAAGGGACTACCTATCCAATAGACTCTAGACAAAGGAGGTCATGTTAACCTTCAACGTTTCCACCCATGGCATTACTTGGTCTGGAGTAGCGTTGTTCCTACTTCCAAAGCACTCCTCCACAACTTGGCAAATCTTCTCAGGTAATTTGCCCACTCAGGACAGACTTATTCAGAGAAAGGTTCTAAATAAGTCTAGTTGTTGTTTCTGCATTAACTCAACTGAGAACTGTAAAACCTCTTCTTTCAGTGTCCATGCACTATTTCTGTTTGGGAAGGTACACTTCAGCACAGGGGAGTCTCATTCACAGCTAACAATGTAAATCTTTTGTGGATGAAAATTTTCAAGCACTCAAGAGGTAAAACTATGGTAAGGAAATACTTCAAGCTTACATTTGTGCTACACTTTCAACCTGGAGGGAAAGAAACTGCTGAAATGCAGAAAATCCAAGATTGTGGCCTTTCAATTCCTTGGCACATGATTAAAGACAATATTCTGAAGGAAATGAAGCAATACTTGGAGGCAAAACTTTAAGTTGTCAAAGATTCTATGGAAACTTGTATGTTACGTCAAAGACTTGGGTGTGGAAGCTAAGTTTGAAGAAACTGAGACCCTACTGTGCAGATGGGAAAGACCAAAGTAAGTTGTGTGTGCCTCAGTGCCTCTATTCAGATGGCTCCCTTTCAGCCATTAGGAGAGGCATTGGAGGAATTGCCAGAGATGTAGAAAGTAATGCAATTTTTGCTTACCATGGTAGTGGCAAAGTAAGATCAGTTCTCTACCTAGAACTTAAAGTTATTCAACACAGTCTCTACCAATGTTGTATTGTCAGAATCTGGTACTATCAATTCAAAAGCTCTCTCTCAAGTTTGAAGTCATTGATTTCGCTCATATGTTTTTAGAGTCTAATAGAGCAGCCGATTACCGTGCTGCCATTCCATCCTTGCAAGCCTGTTGCAACTACTTTATTCTTCCTTTTTGATGAGAAACTTGTAATATTGTAGAGGAAGATGGTGAAAAGAGTTGGAAAGTTGTATGTAAGAGCTTAATTTTATTTAATGCAGGTTAGGGTCTGCCTAAACCCTCAATTTATTCCAAATCCAGAATCATTTTTAGGCAAGTACACCCCCAATTTTACTGAAACAGCAATATATGTACAGATAGTAATAATGATAAAAAGGAATTTCACACGTAATAAGCCTGAGAAACCCTTCTGCAATATAAAACTCATACCAACAGACTTAATTGAGAGTTCATATTTAAAAATCAAAATTTAACAACTTCAATGTTCAAGATAGGAGTACTGTAATATGAAATACAATCTGGAAGGTAGGACACCATTTAATGTACACTCTATATCACAAAAAAGAGAACTCTAAACTCACCAATTTTAATAACATGGGGACTTCAGACAAACATGACCCACTAACATGGCATACAGCACTACACTTCACATAAAAGGCTACCACAGAAGTTCCTTTCAATTCCATCTCTTAGCAACATGAATCCTATAAGCCCACCGATGTCACACAGAATGCAAGTTGCGAGTCTCCAAAGCTTCTTCCAAGCATTTTACAGCATCATTGTAGTTTACAAACCCCATAAACCAAAATTCGTGATTGTCAACAGAGATAATCTGGATGTACTTTTCTGCAGAATTTGTTTTGCTTTTTGAAGGGTTAACTGCTTTAAATTGATGTAATGGGATAACCACCTATTCATGCAACAACAGGTCATAAAACAAGCAGACAGAATATACCATAAAAAATCTAAAGGTTCATTAAGAAAAGAAAAAAAAAAAGAGTATTAAAACTAATAAGAAAATGTATAAACTGAAAGCAGGATAAGGATTTACTCCACGAAACCCATCTAAGCTCAATATCTATAACACCAAATAAAATTTACAAATTAGCTCAACTTTGTGGCTCTTCCAAACATTATATTATTGAAATGCATAAACTTTTCTTTCAATCAATATGTAAGTTGACTTGCTCATAGGAATGAAAAATGCTTGCCCAGATGAGCAATCAAAAGAAACACGTACAAATACGTTAAAAATTAATCCCAGTAAGATAATGCCAAGACGCTAATGAGAACTTTAATCTATGTTGTGACGCTGTGATATGACCAAGTAAGACTGTAAGAGGCTCTAATTGGCAGGTAAGGCAGACAATGGCATGAATGGAAGCAATAGCAATACTTTTGACAGACATCTCTTCTGAACTGAATATATGACTGTACACATCTAAGACCTGTATTTTCCAAATCAACTTGATAGGTAACATAGCGGAAGAGACTGTGGACCAGTTGCTCTTATATTGCTTGCCACATTAAGATTTACTTTCTTACATCAATTGGAATGTATAAGTTAACATCCAATATGCTATAATGACTTATAAAATCAAAACTTTGTACCCAAGTTTAATCATCCGAAGGAAGAAACATAAGGATATTTAAACACAAGGAATCTTGGGGTCAATTTAGCAATTATGAATAATAGAAACATAAGAGAGTACGTACATCTTTGACCATGAAGGATTTCAGGACGACAGGATCTAAGTACGGTATTTGCCTTTCCCTTACTAAATCGTGTATGTAGATCATTTTACTTTCTTATCATAGACTTTTGGCCATGTCAAAACAGTTATGACAACACTGATAAACTTGCCACTGAGGATGATGGGTGATCTATAAAACTACTCCAAACTCATTTACCATCACTACTTTCATACGCATATAGTATGTACCAATACAGACCAACAGGCAACAGCCTTATAAACAGATACTAATTTAACATAATGCTTTTACGTATATATGATGTCAATGTACGGGAAATTGTCTAACATTATAAGCATGTTCGTGTCGAGTGCTTATTGTGTCATTTGCAGCATAATTAAGCGACCATACTTGGACATTCATTGAATGTAATTTTATGAAGTTGGACGAAATTTTCTTTCAGAATTAGTCGTAGTTGTTATGTGTAGCCCTAAAGTCCGATCCACCCCAACTCGCTTCTTCTCCTACATCAGGACCTATCCACAAACATCTACTTCTAGAAATTTTAATTCTAAGCAACCAAAATAAAGTCATTTCTTCCTTTGACACGTAGACTCTCTTGAGTTCTTCAAAAATCTCAACCTCGCAAGGAGATAACCTAAGACTTTGCATTTGACATGTAAAGACGTAGACCTTTTTCTAAAATCGTGTTGCTTTTCTATGCATGTCATGACACTTTCATTTATTCATTACCGAAATTACCTTATAGTAGCTCCATTCAGTTTTATCGCCCTCTTTGTAGGAAAGAGGGTTGTCACTGGAAAAAGCAAGCTTTGCCGTGGACAGATACAGAATTCCCATTACCGGACCAGCTGAAGTCGACAGATAGCATGCATACGACTTCTGAAGTTTCTCCTCAGGATCTGTTTCAAAAGTTTGGTGAAAGATCTTGTCATAACCACCCTCTGCTAAGACTTTCGTTTGCTGAGCAATCCTTCCCATAGCAGCATCAGTAACACTTGGGGCTGTTTTCACTGATTTAAAGAAAGGCAAATTTAATATGGTCAGTTCTTATCTGGCAGAAACCACTTTCAGTATATTTTTGGCATATTCTAAAAGCAAGGAATCAGAAAAAGTGACAAAACAAAGGCAAAGTGATGGAAAAGAAAGAAAATTGACATACACCCTTTCCAAAATCCAAACCAGTAACATTTAATTAATTACTTCAATGAAATATATATTGGCCATGTTTGTATAAGTACTGAAAGAAGATAGATCTAATTAGCCAAAGTAGACAACTCTAAAGTGTACACTGTACAATCATGGAAAAATTCTCAAGGAAGCAACATGACAATTAGTCAAAGACTTGAGGATGTAAGGTTAATATGTGACCATTAAGGCCTTACTAGTGCCAATACCAAACCAAATCAACAGCTCAGTGGTCTTTTTGCTGTCTACGCTCAACTATGCAAAAAATACACCCAACTAAGCAACAAAAGCAAGACAAATATGAATGAAAATGCGAATGAGCCTGTGGCTCAATGGTAGCACCCCTCTCACAAAGTGGAGAGGTCGTGGGTTCGAAACACGTCAACAGCGGATTGTTGATATAAGTTTCCACACGTAATTTAAAAGGGGTAGGGGTCCCCACAACCTCGCTCGCCAACCCCAAAAAAAAAAAACATATGAATGAAAATAAAAAAGCCATAGTCATTGCCGGGAAGTGTGAAACTTCGACCCTATGGACAAGCCTTCCATATTAATGTAAAAGTGATCCCTATCAAACAACTTACTATGGCATACATGTGAACAGAAATAAGAAGATTGCGCTTCAAATCCTCCCTGTTTTCCTTGTTAACTTCTTTTCTTTTCTTTCATTATTTCTTCTTAAAATAAAAATAAAGGTAATACTAAAGGTGTAAATCAAAGGCTCAGGCACAGGGAATGAGCATCAACAGATCTTTACTAATTGTAAAGCGGCCTGTAGTTAGCTACAGTAAAGCCCAAGTTAGATCCAACCATAAATTTCCACGTAGGTGTTTTAACAGGCAGGTTTTCGTTCGACTCCGGATTTTCAATGTTTCAACCAACAAAAAATAACAAATTGTGGGGTCCAACTGTCCAGCAACCTAACCCCATCACTTTAGATTCTATCACCTAAAACCCACCCCACTCTTCTTATATAACACCCTAACTGCCTGCACACATACGCGTATGCGTGCACATTCACATAGTCTACAACTATCCAGGACTGTACGTGCTGCATTAGCAATGCATTAGTCAAGTCCACGGTTGGATGCACAGTAGTAAAAGTACTACAGAAACAAGTTGCTTATATTCTGCTTTTATTTGTAATTTCTTAAACAGAAAAGTAGTGTAATGGCTATTATGAACATTCTAAAGCCTAAACAGATACTTAAATAACACCCTAACTGCCTGCACACATACGCGTATGCGTGCACTTCACATTGTCTACAACTATCCAGGACTGTACGTGCTGCATTAGCAATGCATTAGTCAAGTCCACGGTTGGATGCACAGTAGTAAAAGTACTACAGAAACAAGTTGCTTATATTCTGCTTTTATTTGTAATTTTTTAAACAGAAAAGTAGTGTAATGGCTATTATGAACATTCTAAAGCCTAAACAGATACTTAAATCAAACACTATCAATTTCCGTTGCGGAATGCAGATCAACATAGGTACTCAGATGCAAAATCTGTCACGAAAGTGTATCCACCTTGTACAAGATGGAATCACCAGCTGGAATCCAGATATAAGAAGGTAAACCATGTGAATTGACACACACAAACATGTCTGCATCAAACACCGACAGGAGCACACAACCTTCAATATGAAGAAAATGAATTGTTCCCATATCCAGAAAATAATCATCTCCCAATGTTATGAGTAGATATCAAAACTCAAAAGAGGTCAGATGGCATTTATATTATTAATAAATCCTAATACAGATATGGTATTTCTACAATCACGGAACGTTGAACACACAATATCGTTATCGTCTTATACCAATTCCTCTATAAATGTTGCATTAAAAACTATATATCTATTCAAAACTTAAACTTATCTTTGTTTTCTGAATTTTTAAATGCATTCTAATTCCATATTACAAAACATAAACACATCAAAAGCAATGATTTAAGCTAATTAGTTTTAATCAAAAATAAAAATAAAAAAATAACTCACAATGTTGCCACATATTCCCAGCTAGATCCTCAGCCTTCTTAGAAGCTTCTCCAACCTTCTTTCCCCATTTCCCAATCGTATCTTTCACCGAATCCACCGTACCTAAAATCCAAAAAACATTTAATCCAAATCAATAATCAATCAATCAATCAAATCTCCATCTAATTCATCACTAAATCAAATCACAAACAAACCCATTCCAATAGCAAATCCACAATTCGAACAGATGATGAGAAAAACCCTAATCCGATGGATTCGGTTTTAAGAAATAAAGAAAGAAAAATAGGAGATAGGAGAGTGATGTGATTCAGATTGAGATTGTTTGACTAACTCTTAAGAGAAGAAGACGGCGCAGGTGAAGCAGAGATGTAAGGATTCGATTCAGACGGCATAGTTGTTGCTACATTATTAACCGAATTCTCCGTATTAATCGTTGTTGTTGGTGGAGGTGGAGGACTGATATCTTCTGAATTAAGTTTCGGATATGGTGCATAATCTGATGAATGTTCCATTTTCGATTTCTTCGTATCGGATTGATTTCCTTGTCCTTTATCCATTTTCTTCTTCTTCCTTCGTGTCGGTTTCAAGTGCGAAATGAGAATGCCAGAGGGTTTTCTGTAATAAATATCCTTCGGCGAACGCGGGTTTTGTGCTTTCGTGTTGTTGACAGTTTTAAATGCAGATAGAATTTCTAATCCAATACTCCTGAACTACAATTTAAAAAGCCACTTGTAATGTTATGCTATCAACACGTGGTAGGAATACAATATTCCGTCCGGCGTCGGCAGACTTGTTGTAATTATGGGCTCTTGGGTTGGACACTCTAAACTTTTGAACAAAATAGCCTATTGGGCCCGTTGGGTTTTCAAATGGACCGGTCTGTTAACAATATGGGCTTTAAATGACTAGTAGTAATAAGTCCAGTCTGACCCATTGATACATCCAACATTGATGCTTTGCAACTGTAGCCATTGCAATGGTGTAGAAACACTGTAGATTGAAGTGAAACTAGGGAGAAAAGTTGTTGTAGAAAAAGAATCAAAAGAAGGCTAGAAATAGTTACAAGGGGACAAAGGTCTCTAAAGGCCAACTCAAATCACATGTTCAGATGTTTTTCAACCTATTTAAATTGTTACAGTACATTGTGCTAATAACCCTTCAAAGTTCAAACACATTAACAAACATTTGAGAATTTATTTTTTTCCATTTTCCAATAGAAAGAAAATCACAAACTTGTAGAAAGGTTTTGGTGTCATTGGATAAAAGGATCTTTGTGACGATCACAGTCTTGGCATGTTATGTAGAAATTTGAACAACCCTTTGATAGTGGGGGGGTTATTTATTTTATTTTTTTATTTAGATAAGACAACCTATATTCAAGCTTTTATTCATTCTATATTTTCATTATTGCTAGAGGTCAAGTGATCTTATCTATAAATCAAAAAAGAAAAAAATGATCCAACATGTATAATTAGAATAATAATTTTCCATTTTGTGAATTATATTCTACATCACCAATTTTCATTAGTGTTAGTGTGTGAGGGTGAATTTTAATGGAAAAAATAATCTGATATCTGATATCGATAGTTTGCGTAGAATAGAGAAAGTGCTTACTGTTTCACATATACGAGGTTTATTTTTCACTTATTTTATTTGGAAAATTTTGATTTAACCCCCTATTTTATTTATATTTTGAATAAACTCCCTATTTGTTCAAGTGTTCAAGTTTGGACTTTGTACTTTATCCCCTCCTTTTCCCTCAGTTTTCATCCAAGTTAACGTCTATTTATATTTTTTATTTCTAAAATACCCCTCACTCCTTTTTAGACTTAACCCCCCAATAGAAAAGGGAGAGGTATTTTAGGAAGAAAAAAGTGTAAATAGGTGTTAATTTTAACGAGAACTGATGGAGAGGGGTAAAGTCAAAATTTGAATAAATTGGGGAGTTTATTCAAAACATGGACAAAATAGGGTGGGTTAAGTTTAATTTTCCCTATTTTTTTATATCCAAAATATATGCATCCTGGAATCAAATACTAACTTTGGGTTGAATTTGATTGGAACTTGGAAGCTTTAGCTAGGTTCTAGAGTCAAGAGTGATGCAATGAATGTGCATTTGTCAAATCCATGAAATAATTTCAAAACTTATTAGAATCGAAGAGTGTTGCATTGTGAGTTTGTGAGTGATAAGATAACATATAATTCTGTTGAAAATCCACCGATTGAATGAATCTGCTACAATCAAGCTTTTTTTATGAACTACATTTGCTTTCAAAAGTGCAGTGTCAAAGAAAGACAATGACATTATATTCTCAGGTTCATTTAAAATGCGACATGTGATGCTGCTCCTTATGTTTGACTTGGAGAAATGCTGGGATCATTTATAGCTTTTTTAATAAGTTTGATCTGAATATGTGTACTTGATTTGTACATTTTAATGTGTTTTAAGAATCAAATCATATCTATGATGATCCATATAAATGCAAATGATAGAAATGACCATTACACAAAGTGATATCAACTCTGTAGGTTCAATGTGGGAATAATGCTATTACCCCAATGGAATATGTAGTTATTCCTTGCTTTGTTTACCAATCAAATGCTACATTTGTAACAAAAGGAGTTTTACAGACTAGGGAATAAGGATCCTGATTTGCTTCAGTATGTATTATTAAAGTTTCTAAGATTAATCATGTTTGATTTAGACATAACTAAGAAAATACCATAACTATATTCATGTAATTATTAAGTGGTGTGATAAGAGAGACTCAAAGACATGGAGAAAGAAACAAAAAAAAAAAAGTACATGAATTATTTGAAGGTGTCCATAGTCCTTTATACCCTTTATAGTATAATAATATTATCAACTGCCCTAATCCTAGGATTCTTGTTTATTCACTTGTATATATGCCTAATTGCAATATTTTTGAAACCATCAAATTTTATTGATTCATATTGAGCACAATGCATATGCCAGATTGTTAATTAGGGCATTAACCCGTTCCTAACTAAATCCTGCAAAAAAAACACTAGTTCTGGAATTGTAACATTATTAGAAATAGAACTGTCACAGTGAGAAGGTCAACAACCACTAAGATATCCATGATTCACGAAAACAATGAAAAAACTTGTCATGGAACAAAGAACTGTCAAGATATATCTAAAAAAAGAAGCATCAATATGATGAGTTTAAGATACAGTATTTGAAAGAGAGAAAAAAGTAGCCAGAATTAAACAACAACCTTTCATAAAGGTTTTTTCAAAAAAAAAAAAAAAAAAAAAAGAAGAAGAAGATAAATAAGAGAACTACAGAAAGAGAGCTTGTAGTAGGGGTGGGGGCCTAGTTTAGAAGATTAGATTTTGAGTCCAGAAATGACAAATGATGCTAACTCAGCAACACCCAATGGGTGTTTCCTATTGCATCTCCCACTCTTTACTTTCTTCACTACACAACAAGAAACATAGAAAGAGATGGGGTTGTAAGAAAGTTCACAATAAGATAAACTAATAAAGTAAACAAATTAATACTACCATTTTAAATAAAAAATATATATATATATATATAGAGAGAGAGAGAAATACAGCTTTATTATACTCCAAGAAGTTAGGTTGTTATTCAACTACAACCAACCAAAGGTTGTTAATTCAAATCAAAACCACATGGTGCACACTATTTTGATTCTAATGAACCTATAAATATTCACCCATCATTATATTAGTTCAATCACATCATGATCAATATCCTATTCTAACTAGTGGGTGGGCAATATGAACCCTATTCCATTATTTTAATTCTTTCTTTTTTAAGTCTTGTCTTTAATTAAAGTTTCCATCTTCATTACTCCATTAATCACCCCTCATTTGTTACTAAATTGTTAAAATAAAGTGAATAAGATTAGAATCAAACAACTAGTAGTATAGGAATCAACTTCAATAAATAATAAACTAGAAAAGATGAAGGTGGTGAAAAAAGAAAAAAAAAACACAAAATAATGGAGATGATGGTGTAGAGGGTGGGCAAAGAGAGAGAGAGAGAGAGAGTTTTGGACAGTATCACAAGAGAGAAAGGAAGGAGAAAGATGATAAAGAAAGAAGAGTCATGGAGAATCCCAATGCAAACAGAAGGCAGACATCAGAGTGGAGTGTTTGCAGGTATGACTAAATAAAGTAATACTACTTCCACATCTCCCCACCTCCCCAAATACCATACTTACTCTCTCTCTCTCTCTCTCTTTCTATTTGTTTTTATTTTCTTTCAATCTGATCAAATCTCCATAATTATTTCCCTTTGTTTCTTTAATTCCCAATCTCAAAATCTCAAAATCTCAAAACACCCCCTTTGATCTAAACCACCACCACCACCACCCCCACCCCAAAGTTTTTCATGGGTGATAATCAATCTAATATGTCTGAAGATGAAGATAAACCATCAGATCTCACTATTATTACTACTACTACTACTACTACTACTACAGCCACTACTAGTGGTGGTGGTTGTAGTGGTGGGGAAGTTTCAAATAAGACTAGAAATATAGTGAGTGGTGGTTATAGTGGAGATTGTAGTTCACTTTATCCTGATCAAGTACTTGAAAACGTTTTAGAAAACGTACTAGTTTTTCTCACATCACGTAAAGATCGTAACTCAGCTTCACTTGTATGTAAATCATGGTATAGAGCTGAAGCATTAACTCGGTCTGATCTATTTATTGGTAATTGTTATGCTGTTTCACCTCACCGAGTTATTCAACGATTTAGAAAAGTTCAATCTTTAGTACTGAAAGGGAAACCAAGGTTTGCTGATTTTGATTTAGTACCAGTTGATTGGGGTGCTCATTTTACTCCATGGGTAAATACTATGAGTATTGCTTATCCTTCTTTGGAAAAGATTTGTTTGAAGAGGATGTGGGTTACTAATGATGATTTGATTCGTCTTGCAAGCGCGTTTCCGGGGTTTAAGGAACTTGTTCTGGTTTGTTGTGAAGGATTTGGACTTTCTGGTCTTGCTATGATTGCTGATGGATGCAGGTATGTAAAGGGGTTTTGTTGTTTGATTGATTGATTAATGTTGTAATTTGGGTTTATTAGATCTCTTGATATTAGTTAATTTAATTTGTTTTGAGTGTTCAATTTAAGTATGATTAGTTAGATCTATTGGGATATGTAGGAAATTGAATGTTTTGATTGGTTTCAATTGGTAATGGATCTTAGAACTCTTATTGTAAGATTCATTTTCGGAAATGGCTTTTATAATTTTATTATTGTAAAGACTTTATGAATTCAATCTATTTGTGATTTGTCAGACAAATTCGAGTGTTTGATTTGATCGAATGTGGAGTGGACTATGATGATGGAGTGGACTGGCTATCATATTTTCCAGAGACTGGAACAACTTGTCTTGAATCGCTTATCTTTGATTGTGTTGAAGTACCTGTAAATTTTGATGCATTGGAGAGTTTGGTGGCACGCTCTCCCTCCTTGAAGAAGCTTAGGTTGAATGGGAATGTTACCATTCAGGAGCTTTACCGCCTGATTGGTCGAGCTCCACAACTCACACATTTAGGTACAGGAGCATTTAACCCCATGGATGCTGCTCCAGGAGAAGAGCAGGAACTGGATCTCCCATCGGCTTTTGATTCTCTCAAATACTTAACTTGCCTCTCAGGATTCAGGGATATGGTAGCTGGCTATTTGCCTTCAATCCAGCCTGTTTGTGCCAACCTCACCTCGCTAAACTTCAGTTATGCAGATATCAATGCTGAGCAACTTAAACCAATCATTTCTCGCTGCAATAAGCTTCAGATCTTTTGGGTATGTATATACTTTGTAGCATTGCTTGTGGGACTTTTCCTTCTTACAATATAGTGAATCCTCATTATTGTTATATTTGCAGGTTCTTGACTCTGTACATGATGAAGGGCTACGGGCGGTGGCTGCAGCATGCAAGGACCTACGTGAACTTCGCGTCTTTCCTGCTGATGTCCGTGAGGAAAGCGATTCTCCAGTCTCAGATGTGGGTCTCCTTGCTATTTCTGAGGGCTGTAGGAAGCTGAGATCGATTTTGTATTTCTGCAATAAGATGACAAATGCAGCTGTTGTGGCCATGTCAAAGAATTGTCCAGAACTTGTCGTGTTCCGTCTCTGTATAATGGGCCGTCATGCACCCGATCATTTAACAGGAGAACCCATGGATGAAGGCTTTGGCGCCATTGTTATGAACTGTAAGAAGCTTAGAAGGCTGGCAGTATCTGGTTTACTCACCGACAAGGCCTTCAACTACATTGGACAACACGGAAAGTTAGTTCGTACACTGTCAGTTGCTTTTGCGGGTGACAGTGACATGGGACTGACCTATGTTCTTCAGGGATGCCCTGAAATGCAGAAGCTTGAGATTAGAGATAGCCCATTCGGGGATACAGCTTTGCTCTCTGGTTTGCACCATTATTGTAACATGAGATTCCTCTGGATGTCATCGTGCAAGTTGACTCTTGGAGGCTGCAAGGAGGTTGCTCGAAGACTGCCTCAAGTGGTGGTAGAAGTGATCAGTGACCATTCTAGAACTGGACCTAACTTACCGCCCCTGGATGAAAAGGACTTGAACCAAGAGATTGAGAAGTTATACCTGTATCGATCTCTTGAAGGACGGAGAAGTGATGCACCAGAATTTGTGAAAATCTTGTGACCTATGTTTCTTTTACAAAGTTGGAAAAGGAAGGGAATTTTTGACTCTTCGTATTGTGGCTGTGGGGCTTGTAAAAATTGTTCTTTAAAGAGGGGAGAGGGGAGAACAATGGGTAGCTTTTTAAAACCCACACGCAGGCTCTGTCAGACTTGGGTCGCGTTTATCAACCTTATCACAGTTTCTTGGCTTGAGCTGTACGTTGGGATGGCAAATGCCACAAAGATATTTCAGAGTTATGCCACATCTGTTGTCCACCGTTTCAGAGTTTGGTGGAGAAGAATTGATGTGGCTAATGGTTGTTTGAACGCAGATTGGTTGGCTCATCTCATGTTGTTGTATTTGTAGGAAATTATTTAAGTTTATTCCAATATTTAAGAAAGAAGGCAAGGCACAATTAGGGCGCGGGACAGTACTTTAGCCTACATTCTCCAGTAGAGTATCTCAGATTTCTATTTGTTCTCATTGTCCAAGATCAAAGAATTGTACTTCTGGTGGAGAAGGATGCGGTGGAGAAGTTCGTATTAGTTTTCATCCATGCCTTGTAAGTAAATCTTCTTTCTAAAGAAGAGTTCTCAGTTTATCTTTCTTCAAATAGTTGTTCAATTGTACGATTTAATTATTGTTGGAAATCAGAAAAAAAAAAAAAAAAAAGACTTGGTTGGAATTCTTGCAGGGCACTGAGGAAATATTGGTCCTCTTTTGGACGTTTCCTTCTATTTAGTTCTGAAACTGCCTTTCATTATTGTTATCTGTCACATTAGTGTTGTGTGACTGAAAGCTTAGAAAAAAAACCAAGGATAGTTTAGCTAGCTATCAATGGGATTTTATTGTTTCTGTGACCAATAATTTATGGTGAACCCCACCAATGAATCTTATACTTCCAGAGTTCTTATTGATACTTCATCCCTATAGCATACCTTGCAGATAAGTACATATTGTCCATTGGGTGACATTCTCGAGACTCAAGGCTGTATGAATTCTAGACATGATCCATCTCACTTGGTCTATTGATTAAGAAGTAACATATTGATGATTTTTACATTATTGATCTATGATATGGAATTACGAGTGTGTTGGAAGTATAATCATGAGAAGGTTTGAAGAATGTAGCTCGCTTCCGGATATATTAGGCTGGCTTATTATCTTCCAATTTTGTTAGAGTAAGTTGAGGGTGGGCAAAAACCCCACCTGAATTAATCAAAATCTGAATACATTTATCCTCCCTATCCACCTCGAGGCTAAATATTTTTTGCATTTATGTCCGGTCATGATTTTCTTTTTCTCTTATCCTTTACGCAAAAGGAGGAACCAATAGGGATGAGAGGGTCATATATTGATGCACCTCATTTTCCTACCACTCATTGTTCTTCCTAGTAACCAAAATCAGCAATGGTTTTATCTGTCTTTAGGAGATAGTAAGTGGGGGTGTTTTTTGTTCTGAGAATGATTGTTCATGGATTGGAATCTAAAATTTCAACCAAGTTTGAATCAATACGGAATTTCTATTTTTATCGGTGGACCACATGAAGATTGCTTTCCAGTAATTGCTTCAATGCAGTAGCAAAAATGGTTACATATAAGTACTCAGTCCAACAATAATATCAGTTTGATGGATGGAAAGTAGAAAGGTGAACTCAGGTTGAGAGGGAGAGCTGGTAAAAAAAAACTTGAGGCTTCTTTTCTTGACATTTTTGTTTGTTGTCCACATTGCTTATGTGGGAACAGTAAACAGTCGCTTTGATGACTTTTGATGAGGAAGAAGAACCTTAGCTTTTTGGTTGGTTAAACTTACTCAAATGTATGGATTCAATTGTCTTGTGCTTTACCCTCTTTCTACTATTAGCGTCCTCTGGAAAGAATCAAAAACGACTTAACAGACTGGGAATCTAATCATGCTACACAATGAACTCTTTCTTTCTCAATTCCCTTTCACACACCTCTTGACCTTTTTTTCTTCTTCTTCTTCCTCCTCTAGTGTTGGTTTAATTCATTATGCCCTTGTTGATTCTCAAAATAGGAAATACACCTCAGAGCTCAAGAGCTCAGAGTACAAAACCATATGGTCATATGGACAAGATGATGGAGATAGTACAAATGAAGAAAACAAAACAGCAGTACATAATGTGCCAATGTGGATACCTTTCACTTCCAAAATAATTCATTTTGGTCGTATTGTCTTAGAGTTCCCACACTACATTCACCTTTTGTTTTCTAATGCTATCAACTCAAGAAGAAAACCAGCATTGTATTTGTATCTCAACATGATAAAAAAAAAGAAGGGAGTTTATGTTTAACATCCTTTCTTCTTCAAATGAATTGTTTAGTACAATAAGTCGGTAGGAAGTTGGTCAGCTTCATGTGATGTGCACGCAGAAAACTTTTGTTATTAACGACAGAATACACATTCATAGCTGAACTACACACTAAGCACCAGATAACCACTAAAGTAATTGAGTACGGCATCATGCACACTTATATTACTTAAACATTTTCTTACATCGAATCTGAATAATAATGTCACTTAGCATTTGATACTGTCTGCTCATATAGTTTATTTAATCCATAATGTTTAAACTTCCTTAACCAAATCAATCAATAGTTTAATTAAACTTGCTTATACATTTCAAATTTTCAATCACTCTAGATTTAAAATATCAAAGTTTTCAAAAATTTAACTCTAAAGTTTTGTATATATTAAATGAGTGAGTATCATTCGAAAGCGCGCTTTCTTATTATTTTAGGATATATATATATATATATATATAGCATAATGTGACCTAATTGTAAGTATCGTTTCTAATACTTTCTTATGTAAATTGGGCCAAATTAAAGTGTGGCCCAATAAGAATAGTCAAAGGGCTTAGGCCCAATGTAATGGGCTTATAGTCTATTGTTCAAAGTGCTAGAAAAACAAAATCTTGTAACGAAATTGCCAGAAACAGAGAGAAAGAGAGATGGAAGATCCATTAACAGAAGAACCACCACCATCAAGATTCTTCGATGAAGATCTCAACAACTTCACAGCACCTTCACCTTCTCTCTCTTCTCCTTCTCTTCACTTCACAAACCCTAACACTACTCTCACTTCACTCTCTCCTTCTCTTCTTATTATCGCACTTTCTTCTCCTTCAATCCATCTAATTCATCAAATTTCCTCCAAAACCCTAATCGGAACCCTAATTTTACCTGAAATCTCAACTTCCCAAATCGAAAAACCATCTCCAAAAGACAAATCTTGCTATATCTACTCCCTTAATGATTCTACCAATACCCTTTTTGTCTCGTTTCAATACTCTATTCCAGCTGAAAGAGCTCATTCAATTGCGAAATTTCTCTTTGAGAAGATTCTTCCAGAGAAAGTTTTGATCTTGGAATCAATTCAAAGTAGGAATTTTCGTGGGAAACTTCCACCTGATGAGGAATTGATGTTTAAGTTAGAGACTTTAGAAGAGAAATGTTGTTTGGGTGATTTGATTGTTAAGGATTTGGAGTATTTTCCTTGTGGAAGTTTGATTGATGGATTAGCTGCTGCGATTCTTGCTCGATGTCAATTGAAGAAGATTAGAGCTACTTTGGTTGTTTCTTGGCCTGAATTGGGTCGTTCTGCTGTAGAGAAAGTGAAGTCTTTGCTTCAAGGTGTGTTGCCTGATGTGAATTTTAATTTTTCTAATGGTGATTTAGGGGTTTATCGTATTAGGAATTCTCGTGCTAATTCTGAATTGTATACCTAGAATCTGTAGTTTGCTTGTTTTGTTGCAATTTGGGAAGAACGGTTATGGATGAGCCGCAATATTTCGATATTAATAGCAAATCTCTTGTTTTGTGTTTTATTTAGATACTGTCTTCTTTTTTGAATGAGACTGGTTATATTTTCAAATCATTGCTAATGTGGTTGCAAAGTCGTGATGCTTCAGTAGACAAATAAGGATAATGCACACACCAAGCACAACTGTCTATGGAATGATAACTATAGAATACATTAGAGCAACACTGTCTTTCACATGGACGAAATAATAGTGCAACACTCTTTATCGAATGATAACTATAGAATATATTTACGAGTGTGTGCCAAATGTTATCAAGTTCACAACCTAAGGGTGCAATTGGAGCCACTTGCACAGTAGTGTACCTGCTAGTTCAGAACCCTGTGCATATAGTTGCCTATCAAAGGAGGGAGTTTCCCAGTCGTTAAGTTTTGGCAGGATAAATGGTGTTTGGGCATTTCCCTTGCCCCCAAATTTTCAAACATTAAAAAGACTAGCTATCATACTGCAAGAGGAGGCGATGGACTAACGAGGGATCTCTACTGAGGAGAAACCTACTGCCTTGAGAAACAAGACACAGAAGTTCACTGCGACAAGTCAATACCATTTTGTTAAAGGAGAGGGACGTAGATGAAAACACAACATTGGCAGCTTTCCCGCATAGTTAGTTTGGCTGGAACGCATAAATTCATTTCTTCCAAGATACAATTATTTGTTTTTACTTTTTATGCAGGGAAGATTTTAAACATTCCAACATTTGTGTTACCAAGGTATGCATGGTGATGCTAACACTGCATCTAGGGTAAAGGCTTAGGAAAGATCTCTAAGGATAACTCTGACAAAGCAGGAATGACATTGCTTTCAATGGGAAGTCACTGAGCATAAAGGAGCACTGCTTTGACAACCTGATGTGTAACTAGGACATGACATTGAGTTCATGGCTTATTTGGAGTATTGTGTTATGTTGGCTTTGTTGTGTGTATTGAGTGATGCTCTGTTGCTCTATCACTGACTCGTAGCAGCACTTAAACTGGGTATTTAATCCATTCCATTATAATATCAATTATCAGAGGTTTAGAATGTTGATCACAATATTATAGATATATCTGAAGAGAAAACACCCAAGTCATTAAGCAAATTAGCTGCCACACAAAAAAGGGGTGATTTAGGTTTGGGGATATACATTTCACATAACAATTCAGTTCTTTCTCCTGCTCGGTAACGGATTTGACATTTTCCATCCATCTAACCAGCTCAGCTCTATCTTTATTCATCATATATTCATGTAGAAAAACAGCAAAACGTTCATCTAACCCTCTATCCTCTAAGAACTCCTGAAGACTTTTCTTAAGTGTGTAACTAATCTTCCTGCAAAACAATTAAGAAAAAAAAAAAGTAAAGGAAAAAAAAATTCACCAAACCTTAGTAAGGGTCATATACTCCTTCACAATTCAGGTTGTTATTAAGGAGCATTGGTTAAGAAGAAAAATAATATTTCAAATGAATATACATCTGGCTTACATATGATAATCAGGCCCTATGAAGGGAACCTTAGTGACTCCATCACGCCTAACAAAAAAGAACTTCTCAATTTGAAGGAAATCAGGCCAAGCAGAGCAAACAAACTGAATATTATCCCAACACTGGCATTTAAACAGAAACAAGCAAGCTGATACTGTACTCCAATTCCTCTCCACGTGAATTATACAGAGGTCCATGGTACATTGTAGCTTCGATGGTACATTGTAGCTTCGATATTAACTTCTTTATCGGCTTCCTTACAGTTACTTGTCAGTCTAATCCATTGTTTTCCTGGATGGTCCTCTATGTTATACAACTTCACATGGGAGTGATATACCTTCACACTAACAAAAACAAAGCGAAAAAAGTGTCATTAATTATATATAGAGAGAACAAAAACCTAATTGGTGGAAGAAAATAAAGTGCATTACTGTATTGTTAGTTACCTCTTAATTAGGAGGTTCGCTACTATTTCATACTGAATTTTATCACAAAAAGCATTTAGGATGTGCTCCTGGTCTTGGAAGGTGGATTTGGCTGCAGGTTGACGAGTTTGGAAGTTGAAGCTACAGGGTTGTTTTCGATTTTAGGAGATATATTGTCTCCACTAAGATGTGTTGCGGTGAGGGGGTAAAAAGGGAGACGACCACTGGACTGGTCACACATTTTAGTCCAAAAGTTACTTGGGAGTACTTTTATCCCACACCTTTGCTTAGTCTTATGTATTCCATCTTCATCCATATCCTTCACCTTGAGATTAAGATAAAACATCCAACTAGATACTGTTTGATTATTTGCTTCCAAGAATTTGCTCAAACTTAAGCTTCTTATTGTTTTTTTGTGTTATAATCTTTGACTGCTAATCTTACAACAGCTGGTAGCCGAAAAAGATAAGCTTTTTAACGGTTGTACAACAATATAGGTTTTTAACCGCACTGATGACTGATGGTAAGGATATTGCTCCTTTAGAGCATCTCTAATGCTTTAGGCAAATTTTGCCCACCATGTAGGATATAGCAATTCATAAAGTTGCCAAGTTTGCAAACCAAAATCCTATCCCTAATCCACATTTTGCAGTAATGGTATAAGTATACACAACACACACAATAGTTCTGTGTAAACCAAAATTTTCAATAGTACGCAAGATGGTTTTGCGTAAACCAATTTTTTTTTTGTGTATAATCTAAAAAGATATGTGTAGAAAACAAAAAAGTAGCACGCAGAACCATTCTATGTTTAACCTAAGCAGAACCATTCTGTGTTTAACCTAAAAAGATAGAATAAATATAATAAGAGGTCTTATCTTTTGTATATTTAGCATAGGTTATACACGTTTAAACTATTATACATGGTTACATTAGAGACATATTTTAGTTTTTTTGTGTTATAACTGGTGCATTAGGGATGCTCTTATAGTCTTTGGCTTTGGTGGCAGTTTTGCTAGCTTAATGATAGAGTGGAAATTGCCTATTGTTTTGCTTCTGTTTTTTTTTTTTTTTCGCTGAAAAGATCAATTTATTAAATCATAAAAAGAGGTCTTACAGACTCAAGACACTCTCTAGGTGGCAGACTCTCCAAACTATTTCTAACAGCCCATGAAGCAAGCTCATGGGCAACTGAATTAGCTACCCTATTACACCACCTAAAGTTACAAAAAGAAAAATTATTACATAGACTCAAAACATGCACTAGAATTAACTGACATTCCCAATTTGCATTTGATGGCTGAGTTTTGAGTGTTTTGATCACCTCTTGACAGTCTCCTTCAACTATAAAATTATCCATATCAAGTGCAAGCGCCATCAACACACTAACTTCAGCTGCAACTGCCTCTGCCTCTTCTGATGACTTAGCTTTAAATCTTCTAAAGGAACAAGCCTGCATCCTTCCATCTGCATCTCTACAAACTGCCCCAGCAGCAGCTTCTCCATTAACTCTATTATATGCAGCATCAAAATTAATTTTTAGAAATCCTGGCGGTGGGGCAAACCAAACTGCATCACTGTCAACATCCAAACAGCCCACATCATTATTAATAGAAGTCAGGTCAGTAGAACCATTACACCTATCAAGCAACAAAGATTCCAGCCACATATTCCAAGCAAAGTTACAGTTAATCAGAATATCTTCATGTTTAACCAGTTTTTTCTCAAACTTTACTAGATTCCTGAAAAACCAAATATAATAGAGCAAATATAAACTGAAGGTTAGGTGGAAAGACTGCACTTTTGATTCCAGAGTATACCAAGTAATAAAACATTTAATCCACTCTTTATAGTCCCACTCCTTACGACTCACAATGTTAATATTAATTGGGCTAAGAAACCATAACCTCTGAATCCAATCACATTGGAAAAAACAATGATTTATAGATTCAACCTCCTTTTGACACCAACAACAAGTAAAATCTCCCACCATATTTCTTTGAACAAGTCTATCCCCTGTTGGCAAAATTCCAGAAAAAAATTTCCATATAAATAGCATAATATGGGCTGGAGTTTTTAACTTCCAAATTTTTTTTAAGAAACACTTCTCTGTTTCCATCTGACTAGTTGAACCAGTCTCCTGACTACCACTAAGGTAAGCAGTTTTAACACTAAACTTACCTTTTTGGTTCGCTAACCAGATCACCTTATCACTCATTCCTCTTCTCAGATTAGTATTTATAACAGACTTACGAATAGGTGCCGGGATTAATCTCTCTATTAAAGGTAAATTCCAAGTAAACGTAACAGGGTTAATTAACTGATTAACCACCATAGCTTCCATCCCATTTGGAATATTTAGAACCTCTCTAAGAATCATAGGCTTATTCATGAAGACAAGCCAAGGTTCATCCCACATATTAATTCCCATACCATTACCAATCTGCCAAACACAGTTTTCTTTAAACATATCCTTGCATGAACCTAAACCCTGTCAGGAAACTTTGTGCACCTCACCTTTCCATTCTAATTCCCATTTTGGGTACAAGCTTCGAAAAAACTTGGACCATAGGGATTCTCTATCTTATTTAAGTCTCCACCAGTGTTTCACTAATAGAGCTTTATTCAGTATTTTCATGCTCCTCAAACCAAGCCCTCCTTCAGACTTAGTTCTACAAATTCTTTCCCAACTCATAAGACATACAACCTTTCTATCAGCAGAATTCTTCCACCAAAAATCTCTTTGTATTTTTTCAATTTCATCACAAATAGATCCAGGTAAAGAATAAGTTGACATAGCATAAATGGGCATAGATTCAGTCACAGATTTCAGCATTATTACCCTACCAGCTTGAGATAAAAGCTTTGATTTCCACCCCGCTATCTTACTCTGAATCCTATCTACTATATAATGAAAACTATCTTTCCTTTTCCTACTCAAAAGAACAGGGACTCCCAAATATTTATCATTTTCCCTGAATTTCTTTACTCCCCATATATTTCTTAGTTCTATCTGACGATTACTAGGGACATTTGAACTAAAAAAAGCAGCAGATTTATTGAAATTAACTAGCTGTCCTGTAACCTGACAGTACTCATTAACAACATTTAATAAATTTGTTCCCTCTTCTTTCTCCGCCCGGCAGATAAGATCAAATCGTCCGCATAGAGCAAATGTGAGATTCCAAGAGCACCCCTTTTAGGCTTAAAACCATGCACCTGATCCACTTCTTCAGCTTTTGAGATCATTCTAAAGAGAGCTTCCGAGAGGATAATAAAAAGATAGGGTGACAGAGGGTCACTCTGCCTTATACCCCTACTAGGAACAATTTCTTCAATTGGTGCACCATTCAGCAGAACCTGAAATTTAACAGTACTTAAACATTGATTAACCAGATTAACCCAATGTTCAGAAAAACCCAACTGTCTAAAAATATTAGCTAAACATCCCCATTCAACTCGATCATAGGCCTTAGCCATATCAAGTTTCACAACCATCCAACCAGTTTTACCTTTTTTCATTTTTTTCATCCTGTAAAACATTTCATGCACCATAGAAGTATTATCTCCAATAGCCCTACCCTTGACAAATGCACTCTGATAAGGGGATATAATCGAATCCAGAAAAGTTTTAAGTCTATTAGCCATAATTTTTGAAATAATTTTATAAGAAAAATTACATAAACTTATAGGCCTAAACTGGCTTGGAGTTTCAGGACTCTGGACTTTTGGGATCAAAGTGATGAAAGTTTCATTTAAAGAAGAAGACAACCATCCATTTGAAAAGAACTCTTGCACAACTTTAATCACAGCTAGGCCAACCCATTCCCAACTCTTCTTATAAAATAAACCTTGGAAACCATCTGGACCAGATGACTTCAAACTACCCTTTTTTTTAACAGTATCCCATACTTCAGATGGTGAAGGGATACTAATTAGAAAATCATTATCCTCATGAGTCAAAATTGGCTGAAAAAGATTAAGGACATCCTGATTGACTAAAGGTAAACTTGTAGTAAAAATATCAGCAAAATACTCATTAAGGACCTTACCAATACTAACTCTACTATCTACCCAATCATTATCCTTATTTTTTATTTTATAAATCCAATTCTTTCTTCTCCTATAAACAGTCGAAAGATGAAAAAATCTTGTATTTCTACCTTTATCCTTTAACCAAGAAAAACCAGATAATTGTCTCCAGTATGCATCTTCTTTATCAAGCAGAATATTCAGTTCTTTTTTCTTTCCTAACATCAACGTGTAACTCTGTTCATCCTCTATATTAAGCATAAGACTATCCAGTTCAGATCTCAGTTTTTTAATATCATGAAAGATATTTCCAAAATGAGTTTTATTCCAAACTTTAAGTCTATACCTAGTCATATTTAATTTACACTTTAATTGAAATCCAGAAGACCCTGTAAATCTGGTGGTCAAAGCAGATTCAATCACATTTAAACATGTGGAATCCTTTAACCACATTTCATGAAATCTAAATGGTCTACGACCAGGTTTCTCCATTTTAGCCAAAGACACTAACAATGCAGTATGATCCGAAGAGCCACACGACACATTTTGAACCAAAGCTTCAGGAAAATTATCAACCCAACCAGAATTGGCTAACACCCTATCCAACCTTTCAATAATTCTATCACCTACCCTTCTACAATTAGACCAAGTAAATTTAGACCCACAAAAACCCATATCAAACAGCCCAAGCTCAGTTATTAATTCATTAAACTCCTCTAAACTTTTCCACAGAATGCCATGACCACCAATTTTTTCATCAGCAGTAGCTATTGCATTAAAGTCCCCAAGCAAAACCCAAGGACCAGGAACATTAGTTGCAGTAACTCTTAATTCATTCCACACATCTTTTCTTAAATAGGGAGTCGGATGACCATAAACACAAGAGAAGAACCAATCATTATTATTTGGGAAATCAGAAATTTTACCTGTAATCACATGGCGGGATGAAGCTATGACCTGCAGATTAATTCCCTCTTTCCAAAGTAAAGCCAAACCCCCACTTCTTCCATTAGCAGCAACAAAATGACACCCACTATACTTTATTTTTTTCCTAACTTTTTCCATTCTACTAACCTTTACTTTTGTCTCAGAAATAAAGATCACCTCCGGGTCACCTACCCGGATAAGGTCCTTTAGATTTTGAACTGCAGGGGAGGAACCCATTCCCCTACAATTCCAAGATAGCATCATAAAATAGGAGGCTGCTGATTAGGGACAGCTGCCGCGAACCCTCCAGTAGAATTGCTACCAGACCCAACAAATACACCTCCATCATTTTCATTTACCATCAAGTCTACCTTTCTCTGCACAGAATCAGCCACACAAGTACCAACCAGCTTAATCTCCTTGAGTGATTGTAAATCAGTATCGGAACTCTGCAACTCCTTTTCTAGCTTTTCAATCACACCTCTTGGATCACCTCCACCCTTACTTCCTTCAGTATCGATTTCAACCAGGAGCTTCTCCATATCTTTCCTTCTTTTCATAGCTCTTCCTTCACCTTTAAAATTATTAATAGTAGACTGACTTGACGATTCTTCCGTTCTCATCCTTTTGCGGTTTGCAAACTCACTCTCAATTTTCTCCCTAACAGTATGAGAAGCTTGAACAACAAACTTCCTAGCCAACTCCTTCAATCTTCTAGGCTTGGACGGAAGAGGAGCGGATACACCAGATTCGGAGATTGGAATTACACACTGAAGGTTTAAGCTCTTGGAATTAGATAGGCTATGATTCAATTGAGAAGAAACTGAGGGAGCCAATCTAGTTTTATCTCCAAATTGAAGAGACTCGGAGTTTACTTGAAAGTCGGTTTTCGGTGAAAGGTTTAACATTGATTGAGACAAGATAGGAGAAGAAGACGGCGAGGACTCAAAAATTGGGTTAGTTGACTTGCGATCAAAAAGTGGATTACTGGACTTAACACAAACGGGCTCAACAAAAAGGATTTTACCACACTTCTCAATAGCACTCAACTCCCTACACTTACTAACTTGGGCCTTTTTCTTATCTGCTTCTATCATAGAGTGGACTTTAGTATCCACAGACTTTAAAAACTTTACCAGGCCTGGAGACTCATTTGGGCTTAAAGCATAGCTCACAATTATCTCTTCATCAGAAGGTCCATCACTGGTCAGTGCGTAAGGCACTTTGCTCCCATCCTCCACCAACAGTCCCACATCAATTCTATTATCCATCTTAACACCAACTACTTCCACACCAGCTTCTAAATGAGAACCCCCCAAATCCGCAACAACCTTCAACTCCTCACTATTGACTCGTTCAACTTGCAAAATCTCCTCATTATAATTGCCTACTTTGTCACACTCACCACCAGAATTAGTAACCATTGACTCATTCAATTGTATATTCACCGCAATATCAGCTACCGTCAAATCCATTTCATCACTTGCCGTAAACTTCGCCTTATCTGCTGCTACCAAAGATTTCTCTGCTGCCAGCGAAGACTCACCATCTCCGACCACTATGTTTCGATCATTCAACAACAATTTCCTTTGATTCCCATCTTGCTGCAATGGAATAATTTTTCCTTTAGTAGATTGAATATTTTGACTATTTTGCCCCCTACTAGCACCAATACCCTTACCAAACTTTGTAATATCAGCTCTGAGATACCGAGGAAACTTACAAATACTCAGTGGTACAAAATTTGCCGGTTTATTGATCACCAAAGGATGCTTCGAGTACTTCGTACAGTTCCTATAGTTATGGCCAATAACCCCACAGAAATAACAAAAAACAGGTAACCTTTCGTACTTGAATTTCACCGTAAACACCTTATTATCTGAACGAACTGACCTTTCTACTAACAAAGGGTTTTGTAGATGAAAAAGAACTTGGACTCTTGAAAAAGGACCTAATCCATCAGAACCTCCCACCGGATCATAATCTATCACCTTTCCAAAGCTTGCTCCAACTCGTCGGACATCCACCTCACGATTTCTTTCCAACGGAAGACCAAAAACCTGTATCCATAACCGAATCCACTCGAACGGGTAATCTTTCAATTGAAAATTTGCAAACCAAGGCTGAACAGAGAACACATACCCTTGAATACTCCACAGACCATTTTTGAGCACTTTCCTTTTCTCTCTTAAGCTCTCAAAAATCACCTTAAACACACCAGAAGCTAAAGGTATAATTTCAACATCTTTCAAAATTTCCCAATCACTAATGAGCTCCCTCTTAATTACTGCAGTATCCACAAATTTTGGGGCATAGAATTTACCAAGTAAGATAAATTTCCATTCAGCTGGCACATTATCTTCCAAATCATCTAGAATAACCGCCTCCGGGGAACTATCAATCTTCCAGTTATTTTTCATCGCCTCTTCCAACTCAAAAATCTCTCCTTCACCATCAGAAGACTCTTCATCACTGCTATCACCCAAAATTCTCTTGGACGCCATAAAGAACCAGCTATTGAACAGTAAAATTCCAGAGATAATGCTCAATTTAGTTAGACACAACTGAGAAAATAAACCGAAAAGAAGAAAAGGAAATAAAGGATTAATACAAAGACTTAAGGATTTAGGAATAACAGTAGAGAAATTCATGGGAAAGTAACAAGAATTTGAATTTCGAATTTGAATTTGTAACGAAGAGAAAAAAATGGTTTTGCTGCGCATTTTACTCTACGCAAGGTTTTCTCATAGTTTTTGGTTGTAATATAAATCCAATAATACATAATCTATGAATAACCAGACATTAGAATTTGTATGACTATTTTTCATAAAAACAACTTGCTTTCATCTGGGAAATTGAAGAACAGATGAAATTTAAGACCAGATCATTTCAGAGGATTTGTCACTTATTGGTTGGATAATAACATATACCGTTTTGCTTCTGTTTGGAAATGGCTTTTTCGGATTTTTATTATTATTATTTTTTATGATCCAAATAAAAACCCTATAAAATGAATTTTGTTCACCAACTAACTATTGAAATGGGTTTGAGTTCAAACTGTCATAAAAGCCCATTAGTGATCCACACTTTGATCCATGATTTTAATTTTTCAATTTTAATTTTTTATTAAAACAAAAATACTAGTTTCATTTTGTTTAGCTTTTGTAAACCCTATTTTGCTAAATCCATCTGTGTTTAGAAAATTTTGCTTATCAAGAAAAAAATAAAAATAAAATCTGTGTTTATTTATATGTACGATGTATCTAAAACTAAACGAGACTCTACATTTTAAGATCCGATCCAAATTATGTGAACACTATGGTTGACATAAATGATCATCCATATTTGAATCAAATTATAACCAATTCATTTGTGTAAGTTGAGAGGATTATCCATTATTTTCCACCTCCGAGAATCAAATTATGTCGCATTATAGTACATAAAACCTCCAAGAATATAACATAGAGGATCATCCTTTACATTTAACTAGTCCTTGGGGTTTTTTTTTTGGGGGGGGGGGGAGGGGGGGTTTATGTTGCTTTCGGTTTGTAACTTGTAATATTTTGTTTAACCCGTTTGAAAAGTCTATGATCTGGTATGATTTTATTTAGAATTATTATAAATTTTTGAGTATTGAAATTGAATGATTATTATATATACATGAAAATTAAACCCAAAGCAGTTAAAGATATCCATGAGTGTGGGATTTTGCAGCACTCTCAATTCTCAAAGTCTCAATTAGAATTTGGTCTGGCTCGGTTGTTGAGGCTTCATCACTTTGGGAAACAATCTTTTCACGGTAGTCCATTAGCAGTCGAGCGTCTTTTATTTAGCTTGTAACAGTTAACATCCCGAAAATTCGAAATATTTAGCAAATTATTATGATGATAAAGATGACTTATTTGTAATGTGACGGAGAGATCCCCTTAGGCCCATGTAGTTAAGCCTTTCTGGAAGGCAACCATACGATCCATGTCTGTGTGAATCTTGCGACCTTTTTTGAAAAAATCCTTGAAGGCCCAACTAATATATAAATTAATATTTTTTCGATATACAAATATATTATATATTTTTTTATAATAAAAATCAATTGTTGCTTGTTTTTTTTTTTCTAAATTGATTTTGGTTTGAACCTCGTCTCTGAATTTTTGTAGTGTGATATGATGAGTTGATTTGGTGTTGTATTTTGTATTGCAAGAAGAAATTATTCCAATATCATTATCGATTTTAGTACTTATTTTCGTGGAACGGGTTCTAGAATAAAACGATTGTCTAGCTTCATCATATTAGCCTCCCAAAAAGAAAGATATACATAGACTTTGAGTGAAAAGGAAGATGGAGAAGTTGTACAAACGTAATAAATCATCTGGTGATTTCAATGTAAATCTTGGAGATACTTGTAAATCACTACTTCTACCAGATAATTATTTAGCTACTTTAAATAATATTTTTGGCTATCAATTTCAGCTTAAATGAAGAGATACAGTAAAACCTTGATAAAATAATTATTTACCCAAAATTAAATGAATTTTTCTTCAATTAGGTTATCAATTTCAGCCTAAATGAAGAGATACAGTAAAACCTCGATAAGATAATACTCGATAAATTAATTATCTCCTTTAAATAATATTTTTGGCTGGTCCCAACTTGGATATAGGTTGATAAATTAATATTTTGCTAAATTTATTAGATAATACATTTTAGAAAAATTCTTGAAGGCCCAACTAATATATAAATTAATATTTTTTCGATATACAAATATATTATATATTTTTTTATAATAAAAGTCAATTGCTGCTTGTTTTTTTTTAAAAATGATTTTGGTTTGAACCTCGTCTCTGAATTTTTGTAGTGTGATATGATGAGTTGATTTGGTGTTGTATTTTGTATTGCAAGAAGAAATTATTCCAATATCATTATCGATTTTAGTACTTATTTTCGTGGAACGGGTTCTAGAATAAAACGATTGTCTAGCTTCATCATATTACCCTCCCAAAAAGAAAGATATACATAGACTTTGAGTAAAAAGGAAGATGGAGAAGTTGTACAAACGTAGTAAATCATCTGGTGATTTCAATGTAAATCTTGGAGATACTTGTAAATCACTACTTCTACCAGATAATTATTTAGCTACTTTAAATAATATTTTTGGCTATCAATTTCAGCCTAAATGAAGAAATACAGTAAAACCTTAATACAGTAATTATTTACCCAAAATTAAATGAATTTTTCTTCAATTAGGTTATCAATTTCAGCCTAAATGAAGAGATACAGTAAAACCTCGATAAGATAATACTCGATAAATTAATTATCTCCTTTAAATAATATTTTTGGCTGGTCCCAACTTGGATTTAGGTTGATAAATTAATATTTCGCTAAATTTATTAGATAATATATTTTAGAAAAATCCTTATCCTTGAAGGCCCAACTAATATATAAATTAATATTTTTTCGATATACAAATAGATTTTATATATTTTTTATAATAAAAGTCAATTGTTGTTTGTTTTTTCTCAAAATTGATTTTGGTTTGAACCCCGTCTCTGAATTTTTGTAGTGTGATGAGTTGATCTGGTGTTGGATTTTGTATTGCAATTTTTGTAGTGTGATGAGTTGATCTGGTGTTGTATTTTGTATTGCAAGAAGAAATTATTCCAATATCATTATCGATTTTAGTACTTCTTTTCGTGGAACAGGTTCTAGAATAAAACGATTGTCCAGCTTCATCATATCAGCCTCCCAAAAAGAAAGATATACATGAATTAATACTTCGCTAAATTTATTAGATAATATATTTTAGAAAAATCCTTGAAGGCCCAACTAATATATACAAATAGATTTTATATTTGTTTTTTATAATAAAAGTCAATTGTTGTTTGTTTTTTCTCAAAATTGATTTTGGTTTGAACCCCGTCTCTGAATTTTTCGTGGAATAGGTTCTAGAATAAAACGATTGTCCAGCTTCATCATATTAGCCTCCAAAAAAGAAAGATATACATGAAAATATTTTGATTTTGGTTTGAACCCCGTCTATGAATTTTTGTAGTGTGATGAGTTGATCTGGTGTTGTATTTTGTATTGCAAGAAGAAATTATTCCAATATCATTATCGATTTTAGTACTTCTTTTCGTGGAACAGGTTCTAGAATAAAACGATTGTCCAGCTTCATCATATTAGCCTCTCAAAAATAAAGATATACATAGACTTTAAGTGAAAAGGGAGATTGAAAAGTTGTACAAACGTAGTAATCATCTGGTGATTTCAATGTAAATCTTGGAGATACTTGTAAATCACTACTTCTACCAGATAATTATTTAGCTACTTTAAATAATATTTTTGGCTATTAATTTCAGCCTAAATGAAGAGATACAATAAAACCTTGATACAGTAATTATTTACCCAAAATTAAATGAATTTTTCTTCAATTAGGTTATCAATTTCAGCCTAAATGAAGAGATACAGTAAAACCTCGATAAGATAATACTCGATAAATTAATTATCTCCTTTAAATAATATTTTTGGCTGGTCCCAACTTGGATATAGGTTGATAAATTAATATTTCGCTAAATTTATTAGATAATATATTTTAGAAAAATCTTTATCCTTGAAGGCCCAACTAATATATAAATTAATATTTTTTCGATATACAAATAGATTTTATATTTTTTTATAATAAAAGTCAATTGTTATTTGTTTTTTCTCAAAATTGATTTTGGTTTGAACCCCGTCTCTGAATTTTTGTAGTGTGATGAGTTGATCTGGTGTTGTATTTTGTATTGTAAGAAGAAATTATTCCAATATCATTATCGATTTTAGTACTTCTTTTCGTGGAACAGGTTCTAGAATAAAACGATTGTCCAACTTCATCATATTAGCCTCCAAAAAAGAAGATATACATGAATTAATACTTCGCTAAATTTATTAGATAATATATTTTAGAAAAATCCTTGAAGGCCCAACTAATATATACAAATAGATTTTATATTTTTTTTTTATAATAAAAGTCAATTGTTGTTTGTTTTTTCTCAAAATTGGTTTTGGTTTGAACCCCGTCTCTGAATTTTTCGTGGAACAGGTTTTAGAATAAAACGATTGTCCAGCTTCATCATATTAGCCTCCCAAAAAGAAAGATATACATGAAAATATTTTGTTAATTATGTAAATTAATAGTTTATTAATTAATCGATGAATTAATATCTCATTTAATTAATATTTTCTCCAGTCCCAAGGCTATTAATTTATCGAGGTTTTAATGTATTTTTTTAGGGGTACGGGCTGGACTTCATTATACTTGGGATTGGGTATACTTTTTTTTTTTTTTTTTTACTGGGCTTAATTATACTTGTAATTTGGTCCAACTAGGTACGGACTGGACTTGATTATACTTGGGAGTTGGGATTGGGTATACTTTTATTATTTTATTTTTTGGGCTTAATTATGCCCATGATTTGGTTTAGTTGGGTTTGATTATATCTGTGATGGTGGTCCACTTTTGCGTAATTACAAATATACCCAAACTTAATCAAAATTCTCTTCAATTAGGCTATCAATTTTAATATAGTTGATAGCGTAATTGAAGAGATATTTTCTCAGGGATATTTTCTGCTTTAATATAGTATAATAGATTTCTACCTTTTAATTATACAAACACTATGGTTGACGCAATCATTATATAAGGAGGACTATTACAGTTAGTTGGGAAAAATGTTGCAAACCTATTGAAGAGGGAGGCTTGGGAATTAGGAGACTTGGTGAGATCAACAAGTCCATGCTCATGAAACTGGGATGGTTTGTGCTTTACATTGAGAATGACTTCTCAACTTTTATCAAGAAAAAATATTTTGATGCTGATGGTGAGATGGTTAACTATTATAGGCCTACATCTTTGTGGTCTGGTTTGAAAATTGCTATTATGAAAGTGAAAAACAGAAGCCAATGGGTGGTAGGGAATGGAAACAAGATTGATATGTGGAGGGATCCTTGGCTGGAAGGGCAATCAATTAAAGGACTCCTTAATTAATCTGCAGTCCAACTCAAGAGGTGTAGAAACAAGCTCAGTGCAGTCATACGAAATAATGAATGGGTTATTCCAGCAAGGTTGAAAGATATTTTGCTGCAACATGGTTTTAACATCAACATACTACCTAAACCTGATTGTAATAAAGACGATTTAACCATTTGGAAGTCTGATCTCAAAGGGAAATTTTCTGTCAAAACAGCTTTTGAAGTGTTGAGAAAGAAGAAACCAATTGTCAGTTGGCACAAATGGGTTTGGAGATCGTTTCTTCATCCAAGGAACTCAACAATTACATGGAAGTTTTGTCATGGTTGTGCAGCTACACATGATCAACCTCAAAAGAGAGGATACAGTTTAGTCTCTAGATGCTACCATTGTAAAGAGCATGGAGAAGACTTGGATCATCTATTATGGTATTGTCCCTTTGCCAAACAACTATGGGAATGGGTGGCTAGCAAATTCAGGATCAAACCAAACTTCAATAATTTCCAAGAAGCAACTAACTTAAGCAAGAATTTGAGTCCCATGTTGAAGCATATGTGGCTAGTTGTAGTTACTGGTGGTATGGTAGCTATCTGGAAACATAGAAACTGCATGGCTTTTGAAGATTCTGAACGGAATATGCACTTTTGCAGAAAAGTGATACAGAAGCAGATCAACTCTACAACATAATTATCTAAAGCTTACATGTATGACAACCTGAAAGATCAAGCAGTTGCAAGAGAATGGGGGATAAAATGCAGATTTAGAAGAGACCCAAGGGTGGTTGAATGCAGGTGGTTGTTACCAGAAGAGAATATGATCGAGATCAACACAGATGGTGTTGCCAAAGGAAATCCTGGCAGGGCAGGAGTGGGAGCAATCTTTCGAGACCACAAAGAGGAATTATTATTGGTATACAGTAAAGGTATTGGAGAGACGACAAACTTCAGAGCCGAATGTGAAACAATCATTGACAGTCTTGAGAAATCAAGTAGCAAAGATTGGAAGATTGTGTGGATTGAGTTAGATTCTCAAGCTGCTGTAAAAGCCTTCACCACAGGGGAAATTCCATGGCAGCTGTTGACAAGATGGAGAACAATCAAAGATACTTTTGAGAGGATGATCCTAAGCCATACTTATCGGGAGGTGAATTTTGCAGCGGATGCAACAACTAACTTTGAAGCAGGAATAAAAATGTCTTCAACTATCTATAAGAGAAGACCTCAATGGTTATTTAGTTGGGAACACCCTGAAATGGCATATTTTTAGGGTAGTTTAACTTTTGGCATTGTATGGTAGGGCCTCTGAGCCCTCCCAATGTATATTGTCAATTCTTTTATTATCAATTAGCAAAAAAAAAACAACCATTATATTATAGGTAATAAATCAAATTATAACCAATTATAATTAAATAGGTAGAAATTAAGTACTTAATTAGGTACAAAACCTGATTTTCTCAAATAATTAATATTTTCATAAATTGAAATCATTTTTTTAAAAGATTTAGTATCAAAAAAGAATATTCTTCGAGGTTCTATGTCTAATGCAGCATAAACAAATTATTTTGCCATAATAAATCATATATGTTTGGTTATTAAAAAAATTTCATACGGGATAGGTATCCATTGTGAATTAAAAAAAAAAAAAAAAAATCGGGTTTGCTATTTACGAAGGACTTGCGGCGCAGTTTATAACGCGTTGGTCCTCTAATTTTGTATAATTTCTCAAATTTTTATCAATAAAATTTATTTTTATAATAAAAAAAACAAAAATCATAAGGTATATGTTTACCAAAATAAAAAAATTCATATATATGCCAACCAATAAAAATTCATATATGCAAAGACCCATCCATCCATCCATCCATCCATCCATGATGATGATGAAATGATTCTCTTCTAAAGCTATTGTGGGCCTTGGACCTTTACTTACTCTAGTCTCTATAACCCTCGTGAGATAATCAATACGTCCTCCTTGAACCTCAAGAAATTGCCACGTGTCAGTAGTAACGTAAGAGAAAAAATACCATTAGTGACCGACTTAAAAGGTTACCCATATATACTTCACCTTTTGCATTCCCCTAAGCATAGTAGGTCCTCTCTCTTATAAGGACTCGCAGAAGAGTAGTAGTGTTCTCTATTCGCGTATTCTCTCTCTTCTTTCTCTTTCTCTCTCTTTCTTCTCTTCGCTACGCTTTGGATTTAATAAAGCTACCTCCTTTTTCTTTTCTTCGCTTTGCTTCGTTACTCTGGTTTTCTTCACTCGTTCGAATCGGTTGAATCGGTTGAGTGAATCGGATGTGTAGGCATCATCATCATCATCATCAATCTATCAAAACCCTTGTCAGGTAGTTTTCTCTCTCTTCTTTCTTTTTTTTTTCTATTCAAATCTATCTATTTCATCAAACAATTACGATTTGATTTCAATCTTTTGTTTTATAATTGATTTGAAGTAATTGATTTGCTATTTGTTGTTTATCAGTGTTTGATAAGTAAAGAATGACAACCCTAAGATCGAGCTTGCCGTCTCGACTTCGACAACTCTTATCTGGTGAAGGAGCCGTTGGTCCATCACTTAAACTTGAGTCTGAACCTGTAAGTTTTGATTTAATTTCTTATGCATGTTTTTTAGTTAGGGTTTAATTTCTGATTTTATTAGATTTTAGTAGAAAAGGGGTTTCAGTTGAGTTTAATCACTGTTTAGATGTTGATTTGATTTTAAACCCTAATTTTGATTTACTTTACATTTTATTTGAAGTTTTTGATTTCTTAAGAACTAATTTAGCTTCCCTTGAAGTCTTGATTTTTAATGTGAAAATTAAGTTTTTCTATTAGCAGAGAATATAATTTTTTTTTTCTTGGTGATTTTACGCAAATGCTTTGAATGCTGTACTTGAGTCGAGTTTTGAAACCTTTGTGTTTTGCTTTTGTAATGAAATGTTATCTTGTTTGAGGTTTATATGTGTTGTGAAGTAAGTGTATGCTGTTTCTAAGTGGAAAAAGGAAAAACAAAACAGTTTTATGTACTTCAAAGGATTGGTTAATATTGCCTACAACAACTGCTAAGTCACTTTGTTTTTTTCAGTGCTGATCATGTGCATGAAGTTGGTGTTTCCATTGCCCACTGAATTTTATGTACTTCCCTATCTATAATTTGATTATAGATATAATTGTAATCCTATTTATGAGTTATTAAACGTAAGATGATGACACCTGTGATATAAATATGATCAATTATCAAGTAAGGTTTTATACCCAATACCCAATACCCAATACCATTGCCCTTCAGACTAATGTTTTCAAACCTTGATGGAAAAATAATGAAAACACTTACGAAAGAGTCAAATCCAATCCTTATAGGTCCTATTTGTAGGTTTATCTTGATGTGCGGAACTTTCCATTTGAAAATCATATGTACTGATGAACCATAATTCTCTAATGGCCCCTCCTATCAACTATTTACTTAAGAAATAATGAAGATTTAAGCAGTGTCAATGAATTATTTTGAAACTCAAATTTGCTCTACATCCGGAATTCTGGATAATTAGAAGTAATTAGCAATAACCAATAGTCTCGTCTCTTCTGTATCTGTTCCAAAGGGATTTATTATATCAATGCAAGTGCATGAACAGTATGGTCATAATGATTCACATGTGAAGAATTTGGCACCACTTGCTCCATATAACTTGTGCTTGACGTTCTCACCTTGATGTGAAACTAGAATTTGGCACCACTTACTCCCAAACTATCTTCGACACTATATAGCGAGGTGAAGGAATGGTTAATGAATATGTATTTGGGTATCTCCTTCAGTTTTATCACCTTATTTAATGAGTTGTAAACCTGCATACATTAAGGTATATTTAATCCATATTTGCAATTACGAATCGTAGTGTCATTTTTTTAACTGGACCTTTCTAGTTATTCCACGGAGTCCAGTGTTCCATTTTTGGTAGATAGTATGAGATACATGATCGTTCAAATGTAGTTTATGTGTATGTTTTATATCCTGTATTCAGTACAGTACATGTAAAATAGCTATACTATTCTTAGGTCACCATTTATTTTGAGATTGTTGTGTACTGTGTGTACTGTAAAAGTAGTCTTCTGTTTTTTTTTTTTTCAGTTTTCAGAATGTAAAAATACAGAAAACGATTGAAGACAAAATTAAACTATTTCCAGGAATTTTATCTTCATAATCAATATTCCAATATCACTCGTTTAAATTTGTAGGAACCTTTCTAAAGTGCATTTTTATGGTTTTTGGTGTGTGCTTGAGGGAAAAGAGAAAGACGAGGGGGAGGAATGGTGGCGTGTCTTGGTTTTATCATTTGAAGAATTTAATGCTTTTTTTTGCTGCAAGCAATCTCTAGTTGTCTGCCAGAGTGAAAGATTTACAAGTTTTGTTCGTTGTTTTTTTTTCTAATATATTTGTATGTATGTAAGTATATTTGTTTCCTTTGCTGAAGAAATACATAGTGGTTGCCAACTTACCATGTACATATTACATTACTCTGATACATTTCTAGATATTATTATTAGACTCCAATGGTTAGCTCGTATAATGAAATAACTCTCCTGTCTGTATTGATTCTTGCAGCCTCCTGCAATCAAAGCTTTCATTGACAAGGTGATTACGAGTCCATTACATGATATAGCCATACCTCTCTCAGGCTTTCGCTGGGAGTACAATAAGGTAATATATCTATTTTAACCATTTTCCAATTATTTTGTTAAGATATATTCTGTTTCCTCTGCTTATTTCTTTTTGGGTGTTGGTTTCAGGGAAATTTCCATCATTGGAGACCGCTGTTTCTACATTTTGATACGTACTTCAAGGAACATCTCTCTAATAGAAAAGATCTTCTCTTGTCTGATAATATATCGGATGCTGTGCATTTCCCTAAGCACGATGTCCTGCAAATTTTAAGAGTAATGCAAACAATTTTGGAGAACTGCCATAACAAGAGTTCATTTGGCGGTTTAGAGGTATGGGCTGGAGTACTTAGATTAAGAAATTTTGGTTTCCTGTAATATTGTTTCTGTTGTTAGAGACTTAGATCCACTGTTGTTCTTTGATGTCTCACTGCTATATAATTCTATTACAAGGTTTTCAATATTATTTCTGACATTTGTTTATATTTTTCTTGAAGCATTTCAAGTTTCTGCTGGCTTCGACAGATCCAGAGATTCTAATTGCTACCTTAGAGACTCTGTCTGCTTTGGTGAAAATAAACCCGTCCAAGCTGCATGTGAGTGGGAAATTGGTTGGATGTGGCTCGATAAATAGCTGTCTCCTGTCTCTGGCGCAGGGATGGGGAAGCAAGGAAGAAGGATTGGGTTTGTATTCATGTGTAGTTGCAAATGAGAAAACACAAGAGGAAGGACTTTCATTGTTCCCATCTGACTTAGAGAATGAATGTGGCAAGTCTCAATACCGATTAGGCTCAACTCTCTATTTTGAATATCATGCTGTCAATTCTCAAAACAGTGAAGACACAAAAAAGCCTTCAAGTTTGTGTGTTATACACATCCCGGACCTGCATCTGCGAAAGGAGGATGACTTGTCACTTCTGCATCATTGTGTTGAGCAATATAATGTTCCTCCGGAGCACAGGTTCTCATTGCTGACCAGGATTCGATATGCCCGTGCGTTTCGTTCTCCTAAAACGTGCAGGCTGTACAGCAGGATTTGCCTTCTTGCATTTATTGTGCTTGTCCAGTCTAACGATGCTCATGATGAACTTGTGTCTTTTTTTGCCAATGAGCCAGAATATACAAACGAACTAATAAGAATTGTTCGGTCTGAAGAAACTATACCTGTAAGTATCCGGACACTTGCTATGCTTGCATTGGGATCACAATTAGCTGCGTATTCATCATCTCATGATCGGGCACGTATATTGAGTGGATCAAGTGTCATTTCAGCTGGGGGTAACCGTATGATTCTCCTGAATGTACTTCAGAAGGCAGTCTTGTCGTTGAATGTGTCGAGCAATCCATCTTCTCTTTCTTTTGTGGAAGCCCTTCTTCAGTTCTACCTCCTCCATGTCATATCTTCTTCAAGTTCAGGAAGTGCAATAAGAGGTTCGGGCATGGTTTCAACACTTCTACCTCTTCTACAAGATATCAGTTCTGCTCATATGCACCTTGTCTGTTTTGCTGTCAAGGCCCTTCAAAAACTCATGGATTACAGTAATGCAGCTGTTTCTCTGTTCAAAGATCTTGGGGGAGTAGAGCTTCTGTCCCAGAGGTTACAGACAGAAGTAAATAGAGTTATCAGTGAGCCTGGTCCAAGTGACAAGTCTGTGGTCATTGGCGAGTTAGATAAATTTGATGACGATCTTTTGTACTCACAGAAGAGGCTCATCAAGGCTTTATTGAAGGCACTTGGCTCTGCTACATATGCCCCTGCAAATACTACGAGGTCTCATAATTCCCAGGAGAATTCTTTACCCGGCTCGCTTTCACTTATATTCCAAAATGTGGAGCGATTTGGAGGTGATATCTATTTTTCAGCAGTGACAGTAATGAATGAAATCATCCACAAGGATCCTACATGTTTCAATGTTTTGCATGAACTGGGTCTCCCTGATGCCTTCATATCTTCAGTTAATGCTGGAATTCATCCTTCTTCAAAGGCTATTACTTGCGTTCCTAGTGGTCTAGGCTCCATCTGTCTTAATGCCAAAGGCTTAGAAGCAGTTAAGGAGACAATGGCGTTGCGGTTCCTTGTTGACCTCTTCACATCGAGAAAATATGTACTGGGAATGAATGAAGGTGTTGTTCCGTTGGCAAATGCTGTTGAGGAGCTTCTGCGTCATGTGTCATCACTGAGAGGCACTGGTGTTGATATTATTATTGAAATTATTGATAAACTGGCATCCTTAGGTGATGATGCATGTTCTGGGTCATCTGAAAAGGGGGATGGGAGTAATGCAATGGAAACAGATGCCGCAGATGGGGAAAATGTAGGGTCTAGCTCTTTGGTCACTGCAATGAATTCAACATCGGATGGTATTAACAATGAACGGTTTGTTCAACTATGTATCTTTCATGTGATGGTACTTGTTCACAGAACAATGGAGAATACTGAAACTTGCAGGATATTTGTGGAGAAGAAGGGAATAGAAGCTCTGATGAAACTTCTTTTGAGGCCTAGTATTGCTCAGTCATCTGAAGGAATGTCAATTGCTTTACATAGCACAGTTGTTTTTAAGGGGTTTACACAGCATCATTCTGCACCTCTGGCGCATGCTTTTTGTTCTTTTCTCAGAGATCATTTGAAGAAAGCTTTGACTGGGTTTGGGTCTGCCTCAGGTTCATTTTTGCTGGCCCCTAGGACTGCACCAGATAGAAGCATATTTTCATCACTTTTTATTGTTGAATTTCTTCTATTTTTGGCTGCATCTAAAGAAAACCGTTGGGTAACTGCATTACTTACTGAATTTGGCAATGGAAGCAAAGATGTATTAGAAGATATTGGCCGTATCCACCGGGAAGTTCTATGGCAGATTTCTCTTCTGGATGATTCCAAGCCTGATATTGAGGATGCTGGGGCTGGTTCGACAACAGAATCACAGAAACCCGAACCAAATTCAAATGAAACTGACGATCAAAGATTCAACTCTTTTAGGCAATTTCTTGACCCATTGCTGAGAAGAAGGGGGCTTAGTGTTGAATCTCAATTCTTTGATCTATTAAACTTGTATCGTGATCTTGGTCGTGCTTCAGGTGCTCCACAAAGATTTTCTATGGAAGGCCAATCAAACTTGAGACTGGGGTCTAGTCATCAATTGCATCGTTCGATCTCGTCCGAAGCTGCAGGATCTATTACCAGACTTGAAGGTGACAAGGTGAGATCCTATTATTCTTCCTGCTGTGACATGATGCGGTCCCTTGCGTTTCACATCAACCATCTATTTTTGGAGTTGGGGAAGGTGATGCTGCTACCTTCGCGTCGACGGGACGATTCTCTAACTGTGTCCCCCACCTCAAAATCTGTTGTCTCTACATTTGCTTCAATTGCATTGGATCACTTAAATTTCAAGGGGCATGTGGATCCATCTAGATCAGAGGTACCAATATCTACAAAATGTCGCTACCTAGGCAAGGTCATTGATTTCATTGATGGTATTCTTCTGGACAAACCAGATTCCTGTAACCCTATTTTGGTGAATTGTTTTTATGGCAATGGAGTTGTCCAGGCAGTCTTGACCACTTTTGAAGCCACCAGTCAATTGCTTTTTGCGGTCAATAGGGCCCCTACTTCACCTATGGAGACAGATGATGGAAACTCAAAGCAGGCTGAAAAGGAAGAGACGGATCATTCATGGATTTATGGTCCATTGGCCAGCTATGGTACTCTTATGGATCACCTGGCGACGTCATCCTTTGTCTTCTCTCCCTTCACAAAGCATTTACTTGCACAGCCTCTTTTTAATGGAAGTGTTCCCTTCCCACGAAGTGCGGAGACATTTGTCAAGGTTCTGCAGTCCATGGTTCTGAAGGTGGTTCTTCCAATTTGGACTCATCCCCATTTTACAGATTGTGGTCAAGAATTTATTACCACAATTCTCTCCATCTTGCGGCACATTTATTCAGGTGTTGAAGTGAAAAATGTCAATAGCACTGCTGTAACTCGTGCATCTCCTCCACTAAATGAATCCACTATTACAATGATTGTAGAGATGGGCTTTTCAAGGTCAAGGGCAGAAGAGGCATTGAGGCAAGTGGGAACAAATAGCGTAGAAATGGCAATGGAATGGTTATTCTCACATCCAGAAGAAGTTCAAGAAGATGATGAACTTGCTCGCGCTCTTGCACTGTCGCTTGGGAGTTCGGGAACATCCACAACAGATGAGCAAGTTACAGATGCAGTTATACCTCCTGAGCAAGAAGAAGATATGGTACAGCTTCCCCCCGTTGATGAGTTATTGTCAACTTGCATGCAACTTCTGCATGTGAAGGAACCTTTGGCGTTTCCAGTTCGTGACTTCCTTGTTATGATATCCTCCCAAAATGACGGTAAAGACCGGTCTAAAGTTTTGTCCTATATCATTGACCACGTGAAGCTCTGCAGTTCTGTTTCCGAGAGCGGAAATGTTACTATGCTATCAGCGCTTTTTCATGTTCTTGCATTGGTTCTCCATGAAGATTCAGTTGCACGAGAAGTTGCTTCGAAAAATGGTTTGGTAACAATTGCTTCAGATCTGCTTTCTCAGTGGGATCCTAGTTCAGTTGATGGGGATAAGCAGGTACCAAAGTGGGTGACTGCAGCTTTTCTTGCAATTGATAGATTATTGCAGGTGGATCCAAAATTGAATTCTGAGTTTTCAGAGCAGTTGAAAAAGGATGATCTAAGTAATCGCGATGCATCTGTTGTTATTGAGGAGGACAAGCCAAAGAAACTGCAATCTACTTTGGGTTTGGATTCTCTTCATATAGATTTGAATGAGCAGAAGAGACTTGTTGAGATCGCTTGCAGATGTATAAGGAACCAACTCCCTTCTGAGACAATGCATGTTGTTCTTCAACTTTGTGCTACACTTACAAGAACTCATTCGGTTGCTGTACATTTTCTGGATGCTGGGGGTTTGCCTTCTCTACTTTCATTACCAACTAGAAGTCTCTTTTCTGGTTTTGACAATGTTGCTTCTACGGTTATACGTCATATTCTTGAGGATCCCAATACACTTCAGCAAGCGATGGAATCTGAGATACGACATAGTCTAGTGGCTACTGCGAATAGACATTCCAATGGGAGGGTCACTCCTCGGAATTTTCTTCTAAATTTAGCTTCTGTTGTGTCAAGGGATCCTGTAGTGTTTATGCAAGCTGCAAAATCTGTGTGTCAAATTGAAATGGTTGGGGAGCGGCCATATGTTGTCTTGTTGAAGGACCGTGAAAAAGAAAAGACCAAGGAGAAGGAGAAAGAGAAAACATCAGATAAAGATAAGCAACAAGTTACTGATGTAAAGAATGCCTCAAGTGATTTGAGCTCTATGACTCCTGGGAATGGACATGGCAAGCTTGCAGATTCAAATACGAAGAATGTGAAAGTTCATAAGAAATCCCCTCCAAGTTTTGCAAGTGTGATTGAGTTACTTCTAGATTCTGTCATAACGTTTGTACCTTCCTCAAAAGATGATGGTGTGATAGGTGAGGTTAGCAGCTCTTCATTAGCTGACATGGACATTGATGATGCTACAAACAAGGGCAAAGGGAAAGCAGTGGCTACTGTTTCTGAACCCGATGAAAAGAACAACCAGGAAGATTCGGCATCTCTTGCGAAGACTGTATTCGTGTTGAAGCTTTTGACTGAGATACTATTGACATATTCCTCATCAGTACATGTTCTACTTAGAAGAGATTCTGAAGTGGCAAACTATAGAGGCCTTCATCAACGGGGTCATCCGGGAAACAGCACTGGTGGGATATTCCATCACATTCTTCACAAATTTCTTCCGTATCCAGGATGCTTCAAAAAGGAGAAGAAAGTCGATGGTGACTGGAGGCAGAAATTGTCAACTAGAGCCAGCCAGTTCTTGGTTGCATCTTGCATTCGTTCTGTGGAGGGCCGGAGAAGGGTTTTCACTGAAATCAGTAGTGTGTTCAATGATTTCGTTGATTCGTCGGATGGTTTCAGGTCACCTAACTGTAACATTCAGGCATTTATTGATCTTCTTAATGAAATTTTGGCTGCCCGCTCCCCTACAGGTGCTTCTATATCACCTGAAGCCTCAGCAACTTTCATAGATGTTGGCCTGGTTCGATCATTGACTCGGTCACTTCAAATCTTGGACCTGGACCATGGTGATTCACCGAAGGTGGTTACAGGCCTTGTTAAGGCGTTGGAGTTGGTAACTAAAGAGCATGTCCATTCTGCTGATCCTAGTTCTGGAAAGGGTGAGAATTCTGTAAAGCCTCCGGAACAGAACCAATCAGAAGGAACAGAAACTGGAGGGAACAGATTTCAGTCTTTGGAAAATGCATATCAATCTAATAATGATGAGGTGCCAGCTGATCATATTGAGCCTTTCAATGCAGTTCAAGCCTCTGGGAGTTCGGAGTCTGTTACAGATGATATGGAACCCAATCGGGACATAGATGGTAGTTTTGCGCCTGGAACTGAAGATGACTTTATGCATGAGAATTCTGAGGATGCTAGGGATCTTGAAAATGGCATTGAAACTGTGGGGATAAGGTTTGACATCCAACACAATGGGCAAGACAATCTTGATGAAGAAGATGATGAAATGTCTGGGGATGATGGCGATGAAGTTGATGAAGAGGAAGATGAGGATGAGGATGATGACGAAGAAGAACATCATGATCTCGAAGAAGATGAAGTTCATCACATGTCCCATCCAGACACAGACCAGGATGATCACGAGATTGACGAGGATGAGATTGACGAGGATATGTTGGAGGAAGAAGATGAAGATGATGAGGATGATGGGGATGGAGTTATACTTAGGTTGGAGGAGGGCATCAATGGGATAAATGTTTTTGACCATATTGAGGTTTTCGGCAGAGAGAATAGTTTCCCTAATGACACTCTCCATGTAATGCCCGTTGAAGTTTTTGGATCCAGACGCCAAGGGCGTACCACATCCATTTACAATCTCTTAGGAAGAACTGGCGACAATGGTGCTGCTTCTCAACACCCACTTCTTACAGAACCTTCTTCCACAATGCATCCTTCTCAATCGAGATTATCAGGTGATTTGGTCTGAATTATATTTATCTTTTAGAGTGATTTACCTGTCATTCTATGATATGTTACGTTGAAATTTATTCTAATATGTTTATCAATCTATATATTGCCAAAATTTCAGAGAATGCCGGGGATGCAATATTCCCAGACAGGAGCTTAGAGAATGCCTCATCTCGGTTGGATTCTATCTTTCGATCTCTGCGAAATGTAAGGCATGGACACCGTTTCAATATGTGGTCAGATGATAGTCAGCAACGTGGTGGATCAAATGTCCCATCAATACCACAAGGCCTGGAGGAGTGGCTTGTTTCTCAGTTGAGACGGCCTGTCCCTGAGAAATCTTCTGAAACTGACAAGACTACTGTAGATTCTCAAGCTAAAGTGGAGGCCAACCAATCTGAAGTTGGAGTAGGGGTTGAAACTCATGTTGATAACAACACGACCGATGGGAGTGTCTCTCTACCACCACCCAATGCTGACATGATGGTTGGGGATGGCAACCTTGATAACAGATCAGAGGCCGATGAATTTGTTCAAGCCATGGATGCGTCTGGTGCTCATACTCAATCTGTTGACATGCAGTACGAGCGTAATGATGGTGTTGTTCGGGATGTTGAAGCAGTTAGTCAGGAAAGTGGTGGAAGTGGGGCAACTTTAGGGGAAAGCCTTCGAAGCCTAGAGGTGGAAATTGGAAGTGCTGATGGGCATGATGATGGAGGTGAAAGGCAAGGATCTCTGGAGAGATTGCCTCTGGGTGATCTTCAGCCCGCCCGACTGAGAAGATCAAATGTGTCACTTGGAAATACCGTGACTGCAAACAGAGATGCGTCCCTTCAAAGTGTCACTGAAGTTTCTGAAAATGCTGGCCAAGATATAAGCCAGGGTGTTCCAACTGAGGAGCAACAAACAAATAGGGAGGCTGACTCAGGTTCAATCGATCCTGCATTCCTTGAAGCTCTTCCGGAGGAGTTGCGTGCCGAAGTTCTTTCCACCCAACATGGTCAAGTGGCGCAACCTTCAAATCCACAACCTGAGTCTGGAGGAGATATTGATCCTGAGTTTCTTGCTGCCCTCCCCCCAGACATTCGTGCAGAAGTTCTAGCACAACAACAAGTTCAAAGATTGCAACAATCACAGGAATTGGAAGGGCAACCCGTGGAAATGGACACTGTTTCAATAATTGCTACATTTCCTTCAGATTTACGAGAAGAGGTAGCTATATGGTCATTATCTTTATTCTAATTAATCATTCATTCATTTTTTTTATTTTCATAAGAGTTTTAATTAGCTGAAAATATGTATATTTCCGTTTGACTTAATGATGTAACTTGCCTTCGTAGGTGCTTTTAACTTCTTCTGATGCTATTTTGGCCAATCTAACACCTGCCCTTGTTGCGGAGGCAAACATGTTACGTGAGAGGTTTGCACATCGTTATCATAGTCGTACACTCTTTGGGATGTATCCTAGAAACAGGAGGGGTGAAGCATCAAGACGTGGTGAAGCAGCTGGATCTGGTCTGGGTAGAGGTGGTGGAAGCATTGCATCACGTAGATCTGCTGGAGGTAAAGTAGTTGAAGCTGATGGGGCTCCTTTAGTTGATGGTGAGGCGCTGAAGGGCATGATTCGAGTGCTTCGTGTAGTTCAGGTACAATGTTTTCACTTCATTATTTTCATGTGCGTGTATCTACCGTGTACTAGAGGTACTGAAGTATAAAATTTTGCAGCCACTGTATAAAGGTCAGCTGCAGAGGCTGCTTTTAAACCTATGTGCACACCGTGAGACAAGAGCTTCTTTGGCTCATATTTTGATGGAGATGCTGTTGCTTGATACACGAAAACGATCTGATTCGTCAAGTAGTAGTGCAGAGCCTTCGTATCGACTATATGCTTGCCAGAATTATGTTATGTATTCTCGTCCCCAGTTTTCGGATGGTAAGGCTTTTGTTTTGGTATATTACATTTGGGGTCAATCGCCAATGTGTGTATTTAGCATTATGCACTTACCATGTTATTTATGAGCTTAATTGGCAGCCATTTATCTAACATATGCGTGTAGAGGGAGTGGTAATAATGAAAAGGATGGTAACTAAATTGTTATATGAAAAGGTCCTGGAGTTGATTGTTTTAAGTAAGCCTTATGTGATTTAGAAGAATGGTGATTAGCATACACCGTGTCATTTATCTTTTAAGTGAACGTTTTGGTAACTAAATTACTTTATCTTTGCCTATTATTATAGGAGTCCCTCCTCTGGTTTCTCGGCGTGTTCTAGAAACTTTGACTTATTTGGCACGGAATCATCCTTATGTGGCCAAGCTTTTGCTTCAACTTGAGATGCCTCATCCTCCCCTACAAGGATTGCAGGAATCTGATCCACGAGGCAAAGCCATAATGGTTATGGAGGAGGACAACATGGTAAGAAGTGAACCCAAAGGAGATGTGGCCATCATCTTGCTTCTAAGTCTTTTGAATCAACCCTTGTATTTGAGAAGTATAGCACATCTTGAACAGGTATTCCCTCCAAAAACATTATTTTATAAAATTTACCGAATATGAATATTGCTTGCTGTTATTTTTTCTTAATTTATCTCTATGAATGTTTCTTCCAGTTGCTTAATTTGTTGGAAGTTGTCATTGATAATGCTGATAACAACTCAAGCTTGTCCATCAAACCTGGGGCATCTCCTACCGACCAACCATCTGGTCCTCAGACTGCTGTATCTGATGCTGAGATGAATTCTGATGCTGGTGGTTCTTCTTCGGGTGGTGAAACCAAATTGTGCAAGACCGATGAACCTCCTGAACCATCAACTTCTGGTTCAAGTAAGGAATCTGATACCCATGCAATACTGCTCAGCCTTCCACAAGGAGAACTTCGTCTATTATGCTCTCTACTCGCACGGGAAGGGTAAGATGCGACCCCTTCAACCGTAAACTTTTCTTTCTTAATACTTAGTCTTTGTGGGGTATTCTTACTTGATGAATTTTGAAGTAGATGCTACCTTTGCTTTAGAAATTTGACGTAATTATTTTTACTATTCTTTGGCCTCCACAATCACTAGTTAGCTTGTATGAGAAGTAGATGGTACATTACCTTGTATGATTATATCATGTAAAGCCATTGTCATTTTCCAATAATGTTTCAGTTTGAAGTATACACTTGGCTAGCCAAAAAGATTGCAATACAAAATTTGAAGGACTGTGTGAGTCGTTTGGGCATGAGGAGGTTGGGATTAAGGAGTGTTCATGTGTTAGTATAAATCACTCCAATGTATGGCTTGGTTGGAAAATTGATTTTATATTTTCTGTTGCGGAAGTAGTGTGCACCATCATTGCGTTTGTAGCAGACAAATTTACCCATACGAAAGCCCTCAAAAAGTCAAACCACACTGGGCTTTTGCAGCTTACTTTGTGCCCAGCAACCTTTTTAATGTGTTCAGCACTGCTTTAGATTAGTAGTTATTCAATCCAATGCCTGCCTCACAACAACTGTGTTATTGTGTAGAACCTTCTATCTTAGAAATACTGTTTTTCTTTCTTATGTATGGACTCATTACAAGGTTTGTATTGCATGTGCATTTGCATAACCAACTTTTGATATGAGGCATTTTATGATGTGCTTTTACTTATCCTCCAGGTTGTCAGAGAATGCATATGTACTTGTGGCTGAAGTTTTGAAGAAGTTAGTGGCTATTGCTCCAGTTCACTGCCCCTTGTTTATTACAGAGCTAGCGGAATCAATTAAAAGCTTGACTGGATCTGCAATAAAGGAGTTGCATATATTTGGTGAGGCTGAGAAAGCACTTCTCAGTACGACCTCAACTGATGGGACTGCCGTTTTGAGGGTTCTGCAGGCATTAAGCTCACTGGTTACCTCCCTTCAAGAGAAGGAGAAGGACATTCAACCTCTTCCTGGGAAGGAACATAATGATCCCCTTTCCCAGGTATGGGACATAAATGCCGCTTTAGAGCCCTTGTGGCTGGAGCTGAGTACATGCATTAGCAAGATAGAGACCTACACTGAAAATGCTCCAGATTCTAATGCAACTAGGAACGTTACATCCACAGCTACGGGTGTCATGCCTCCGCTCCCTGGTGGTACCCAAAATATATTGCCGTACATAGAGTCGTTCTTTGTAACATGTGAGAAGTTACATCCTGGGCAGTCAGGTGTAGTTCATGACTTTGGTATTGCTACGACTTCTGAAGTTGAAGATGCCACTACTTCCACTGGCCAACAAAAATCTTCAGGCACCACTTCAAAGGTTGATGAAAAGCATATTGCTTTCGTTAAGTTTTCTGAAAAGCATCGGAAGCTATTGAATGCTTTCATTCGACAAAATCCTGGTTTACTTGAGAAGTCATTCACCCTCATGCTGAAGGTTCCACGCTTTATCGACTTTGATAATAAACGTTCTCACTTCCGATCAAAAATAAAGCATCAGCATGATCACCATCATAGTCCTTTGAGAATTTCAGTGAGAAGAGCTTACATCCTCGAAGATTCTTATAACCAACTGCGAATGCGTTCAACTCAGGATCTGAAGGGGAGGTTAACTGTTCATTTCCAAGGAGAGGAAGGTATAGATGCTGGTGGACTTACAAGGGAATGGTATCAGCTGCTGTCCAGGGTTATTTTTGACAAGGGGGCTCTACTTTTTACAACTGTTGGCAATGATTCAACATTTCAGCCCAATCCCAATTCTGTTTACCAGACAGAACATCTCTCGTACTTCAAGTTTGTTGGGCGAGTGGTGAGTATCATTCTCTACTGCTGTTTGATTATTATTAATAGTTTTTCTATTGAAATGGTATTTATTGGTTTCATTTCTACCCAGGTTGGGAAAGCACTTTTCGATGGACAACTTCTCGATGTTCACTTCACTAGGTCTTTCTACAAGCATATTCTAGGAGTGAAAGTAACCTATCATGATATTGAAGCAATTGATCCTGATTACTTTAAAAATTTGAAGTGGATGCTTGAGGTATGTATTTTAATATAAAAATATATAAATCCTAAAAGTACTGTACTCTCCTTCACTTCCCGGTGCAGTCTCTTAGGTTTTTGTCATGTGATCATTATTATGAGCTCACCATGTGCTTGTTGTCTACAGAATGATATAAGTGATGTGTTAGACCTTACATTCAGCATGGACGCAGATGAGGAGAAACTTATATTGTATGAGAGGACAGAGGTATATTGATACTGATCCTTGATGAAGTTATATTGATATAGACTGTTCATACTCGATAAGCTTATACATATTATTGATATACAGGTAACGGATTATGAGCTGATTCCTGGTGGTCGAAACATTCGTGTAACGGAGGAGAATAAGCATGAATATGTTGATCTTGTTGCGGAGCATCGACTGACAACTGCTATTCGTCCCCAAATAAATGCATTTTTGGAAGGTTTCAATGAATTGATTTCTCGGGATCTGATATCTATCTTCAATGACAAGGAACTGGAGTTGCTGATTAGTGGGCTCCCAGACATTGATTGTAAGATTTGTGATTATGCTGTTGTGGGGGGCTATTACTTTTTACTACTTTTGTTGTTTATATCGAAGATCATTCTAAGTTTACTTATTGCTATGTGCTTTCAGTGGATGACATGAGAGCAAATACCGAATATTCTGGATATAGTGCTGCTTCTCCTGTTATCCAATGGTTTTGGGAAGTTGCACAAGGTTTCAGCAAGGAGGATAAAGCCCGTCTCCTTCAGTTTGTCACTGGCACCTCAAAGGTACAAGATTTTAAAATGACTAATGTTTAATCTAATTTTTTTTTTTTGAGAGGTAATTTTTAATCTAAATATTAAAGCATATTCCCATGTCTTCTGAAATAAATATTTCCTTCAATTTTTCACAAAATTTAATATTAAGTAATTTGCTTAAACATGAAGTTACTCTCTTTTGTTGTCGATCAAAACCTAATGTCGATCTAAATCTCTCTCTGCTTCTACGGATTGAATGTCTTGTATATAGTTGGGCCGTTCCTACTCGATTCAGTTATATTTAAATTATCCATGTTATTTGTAACATATCTTGTATTCAATTATTGCATGGTCCTCTCATCCATGATAAATTGGTTCATGTTTTACAGCTGAATCATCTCTAGTTGGTTATTTTTTCGTTTAAGAATGTTGTTATTGTTTTTCTGAGGCAAGGACTGGAGGTTACTTTGCTAATGTGCTGCTCTCACTATTTCTGCAGGTTCCTTTGGAAGGTTTCAGTGCACTTCAGGGAATCTCAGGCTCACAGAGGTTTCAGATTCACAAAGCCTATGGCAGTCCTGATCACTTGCCTTCAGCCCATACATGGTATGTTTTTTCATTCTTACTTTTCCCAATCTTTTTCTTGCTTGCTTTGCCCACCATTTCTATTCTTTGCACTGGTATTTCAATCTTTTACTCCTGGCAAGTTTTTACCTTGCTAATCTGTTGGTGAATATAGAAGCTAACATTGCTCATTTTTATAATTGCAGTTTTAACCAATTAGATCTACCGGAGTATCCTCATAAGCAGCATTTGGAAGAGAGGTTACTTCTAGCAATTCATGAAGCCAATGAAGGATTTGGTTTTGGTTAGGAAACGAGAGCTTAAAAGAAAACAAAATGGGATCAGGGAAGGGTTTCTGAGTCTGTATATGTTAATTTACTGTACAGTATTTCATTACACAAATATGCTTTTGGCAAGTACTCTGGGCAGTTTTGTATTTGCCATTTAATTATTTTGCTGCTGTTTTATAGTTCTTAATTTGCATCTTCTAGCTTAGCACTTGCTCTACTCCATTGTGACAAAAAGTTTCTCCTACCTAGTTAGTAGTTAGGAGTGAGCATAATTGATTTGTGAATTTTGCATTGAAAGCTTAAAATTAGTCTTGGGTTTATTGTGATAATTAGGTAGTCTTGGGTGTATTGTGGAAGAACAATTTGTCTTCTTAACTGTTGTAATTTGTATAATTAATTGCTCTACAGTTTCAACCAATGCGTCTCCCCGGCATTCCTTCCTGTTTTAAGATTCCCAAAATGTATTTAGAATGCTTGAACTATGCGGGGACGATTCAATCCCCAGGCTAAGAATGTCTTTATGGATTAGAACAATAGGTTGCTTTGCAATGGGCACTAACTGTTAATACCATGTGATGTTATAAAGAGAGTTTCTTTATTGTTGGAGGGCTCTTGATCTTTAAACATTTTTTTAAGACCATCTCCAACTGCTACGGTCCTATTTTTTATTTTTATTTTTATATGTATAACAAATTCGTAAAATCAGTTCCAACCCATTTTGCTATAATAGATTCACCAACCTTTATAGTCAAATGACTAGTGGTTATATACTTCATCAGCCATTCACTTTTTTTTTTTGTATTATTTTTATTTTATGCCATCAACCTTTATTTTTCTTTAAACAAAACGCTAATGATTATATTTTTTAATTTTTTTGTCATACGCCTATAGCAAATGACGGATGAAATATATTTTAGTAATATTTTCATTTTACTATTTTCTCAAAAGTTTTTTTTTATATGAGAATGAAACTAGTAAAATAGCAATACAAATAGAAATATGAAAATGGTTTGGAGGTTGAAATCAGTGAACTAGTATTTTTTTATTTCTCTATTTCTATTTCTATAATTATGGAAATATCCAAAGATCAACTTCAACCAATTTTCTTAATTTTCACTCACTAGCTTTCACTTTACTAAGGTTGGTGACAAAAACTATTTCTTTAAGCTACTCAATCACCAGCCTTCACAATTAAAACCACATAAAAATGGTTGGTAATATTTTTTAGTCATCTACCTTCTCCATTACATGGCAGCCGCTTCTCATCCGTCCTTCCAATCATGCTTATGTATATAATATGAATGTAGGTCCTGATCTCGGACTACACGAGATGGATATCTCGTCGATGATCCAAGGGCTGAACTCTTCCCTGCTTCCTATTACACAGGCGAAACAAGACCGGAGGAGCGTCCGGTGTGAGCACTCCGACAGTCAAGTCAGTATATGCGTGGAAGAAGATAGAACTTGACAAAGTAGGGTTTTGAGTGAGAAGAGAGAGTACCTTAAACCTTGGGGTTTCCCTTTTTTTTTTTAGTGTTTGAACTGACCTCTTATTTAGGTCGTCCGTCTGTTTAGCATGATCCCACGGTAGAGATGTTTCTACGTGGGTGGCTGTGAGCCTTGTTTCCGCTTGACCGTCTTTGACTAGTCATGGAATGCGTTGTAGCTGTACTCCTCGTGCGCCTCACGTGCCGGCTACCTGACAAGCTGAAGACTTATCCAGTAGTTCGTAAGTGGTTTGATAAGATAGGCCCGAGTTGCGTGGTGTTGCCACGCATGCATACCGAAATATGCTCCCACAATGAATATTGTTATTCTCAAAAGTTTTCTCAAATTTGTTTTCAAATATGAGAAAATAGCAATTATATATATAAAATAGCAATCGGTTGGAGACTAAATTAATGATTTTTTGACAAAATAGCAACCGGTTGGAGATGGTCTTACACACCATTGGCAACCATCTTAGTGACTTAGTATGCTACTTTACTGTTTATGAAGTATAGAAAATGAAGAGTGCGAATTTGTTCCACACTCTTTAAGAGTGCGGAACAATACTCTTCTCCAAATCTTGCCACGTGGCTATATCAAAAAATAATTTTTTTTATTATTTTTATTTTTTTTTATTTTTTAATATTAAATAAGATTAATTAAAAAACTAAAACACTAAGATGGTGCTGTTAATCCTAGTGGGACTAGCTAAATTAAAAGAAAAAAAAAATTAGTAGTACGTGGCAAAATCTGGTGGAGAGTGTTGTTCGGAACAAATTCAAACTCAAAAATGAATGCATCAGATGCTTAACCATGGCTGTACGTAGTTCCTTTGATTTATGTTTATAAGGTGGTATGCTGCTGTTTTCCTGTGAACCTTTAATTTGATTGTCAAAAACTCCAAAAGATTTGTGCTATCGCCTATCTTATCGTATTAGTATCCGGAAAACTTTGAATGAAAATCGAAGAACTTATGATGGATTATATTTCATTCGTCATCATATGGGTATTCCTGTAAACTGTTTTTCTTAGGCATATCATGTTGTGGACTTGACATCGGAGCCTGATTTGTGGAATGCTTTTCATGTCTTGGTTACTGTATTAACCATATTTGTGAGGTTGGTCAATACATTAATGAATGATGATGATGTGTATGATATGAACAATAATAAAGTAGAGACGTGAACACCATTGTATACGTGGTTCGGCAATTGTGCCTACATCCACGGAGAGAGAGAATGAACTTTATTATAGTAGTGGTGATACAAAATGGGAGCTCGATAATGGAGAGAGCTCAAGAGAGAGATGAGACCTGAGAGGTGAGGTCTCATGAGAGAGTGTTGAGGTCTTGTGTATGATTCACAATGAGACCATGAGAAGATGAGTAGTTTGCCTTTATATTTATAGGCTACAATGTAACTCCATTCTTAGCAATTAATAGGGTAATAATGGGGAAAATATCTTTGTAATAATAAGGCTTAACTTTGTAACTTGTGCCATCAAGAGAGAGCCCATTAGATGTTGACATGTGGCACCATGATGGACGGTAGAGATGGTGCCACATGTATGTTGTATATAGTACCCCTACATAAGCCCCCTCTTTTTAGGTTGAACGGAGTTCGGGCTGAAAAGAAGTAATCGAACCGATCCAGCCCCCAAGATGAATGAAATATGGGGTTCTTTAACGAAGTCGATCCGCCCCAAAATTTGATGAGCTTGATCATTGAGATTTGCAGGACGCGATGAAGGTCCCTTGTGGTAATGGCAACTCGATCATGAATTTGTGTATAGCGAGCTAGTTAGTTCCAGGGAGACGTGGTAGCTCGTTCAGAAGGCATATAGACGAGATGGACAGCTGCAAGCAGGTCGTACTGAAGTGGGTCTTCTTGCATACATGGGTGGTTGTCTTTTTGTGGTCGAGTTGCATAGACCTGATACTTGTTGATAATGTTAGCATGTGAAATATTATAAAATTTAGTAAGAGACTTACACTGAACTGTATGTCTTCATTATGAGTTTTGTATGTACTATCTTTGTCGCCTTGTGATTGGACATTCCGATAGATGTGGCACTTTGGAGTGCACATGTAGCTCGTTTGAGAAAGAGCATTGGTTGACCAAGTGTTTTAAGAGTTACTTGGAACCTTTTGGTGCCCGATCTAGTGAATGGTCGCAGCGTGGAGACCTGTTTGACAATTCTCGGGCATGTGGCCTTTGTGGGTCTGCATTGCGTTGAGAGTGAATGCGTTCGACCAGGCGTGTGGCTAGAGAATTGTGTTTGAGGTCGTCCCGCATACGAGTGACTCACTAGTCAATGAGGGTGGCCGTATTGTATATCAAGTATTTCACTTGTAAAGAGTTCAGTGAAAGCAATGTGGCACATTTGTGCAAAAATAGCTCATGGGGAGTGAGGTCATGTTCATGTGACCTGCACATAGAGAGAGCTACAAAAAATATCATTAATAGCTAATTGTGCTAATAATAAGTTAATTTCATTAGATAAAGTGAGAATAGCCCCCTGTATGGCATAAATATTCTTGAGGTCGTTGAAAGACCTGTAATTTGAGGAGGTCGTTGATAGACCTGGTGAGGTTGCGATGAAGGACCTGGTATGAAGGACCTGGCATGAAGGACCTGGTATGAAGGACCTGACATGAAAGACCTGGTATGAAGGACCTGACATGAAAGACCTGGTATGAAGGACCTGACATGAAGGACCTGGTATGAAGGACCTGGCATGAAAGACCTGGTGAGGTCGTGACGAGACCTGAGAGGTCGTTGGCTTAGAGACATGAATGAAGTTAGGTCGTGTCGAGACTTGAGAGGTCGTTGGCTTAGAGACCTGAATAAGAGGTCAGGTCGCGATGAGACCTGACTCCTGAGTTCGTCTGCTTAGAGACCTGAATATGTGAGGAGGTCTCTGCAAGACCTGAACATGTGGCCATTAAGAATGTAACTTATATATATAATCATGATCGAGTTATGAGAATATATGTTACACAGATGCATATAATAATCAATTTGTGTGAGACAAAATAGAATGAACAGTAAGATCATAGTGAATTGATACTTATCTTGCTTTCGTCGAGTTTCACATACTGTAATGGTACCGAAAGTAAAACCCCAATTTGGAAATTGTGATTGCAATTCTGCCAAATAGAACTTCTTGAACTTGAAATCACCACTTTGAGAGCCTTACAACAATGGTGTAATGGTTGGGTTGGTGGGTGGAATTCGCTTGAGAAAATCCCAAGTCCCTGTAGTCGGCGCCAAATGTATTAACCATATTTGTGAGGTTGGTCAATACATTAATGAATGATGATGATGTGTATGATATGAACAATAATAAAGTAGAGACATGAACACCATTGTATACGTGGTTCGGCAATTGTGCCTACATCCACGGAGAGAGAGAATGAACTTTATTATAGTAGTGGTGATACAAAATGGGAGCTCGATAATGGAGAGAGCTCAAGAGAGAGATGAGACCTGAGAGGTGAGGTCTCATGAGAGAGTGTTGAGGTCTTGTGTATGATTCACAATGAGACCATGAGAAGATGAGTAGTTTGCCTTTATATTTATAGGCTACAATGTAACTCCATTCTTAGCAATTAATAGGATAATAATGGGGAAAATATCTTTGTAATAATAAGGCTTAACTTTGTAACTTGTGCCATCAAGAGAGAGCCCATTAGATGTTGACATGTGGCACCATGATGGACGGTAGAGATGGTGCCACATGTATGTTGTATATAGTACCCCTACAGTTACTCCCTAAGATAGTTTGGGATTGAAACTGTCATCTGTGCTCTTATTTAGTTTTGATATGGGACAGAGCAAGAAGAGGTCTGCACTCTGCATTCATATTTAGTTTGCAACAAGTCCCCAATTGGGAGCACTATTACTTATTTGATATTGGGACCAGAAAAAAGTTCTTGATGATATCTCATTTGAGCATAAACTTAGAAATGTTTTTATATCGAATCTAATTTCGTGATCAATATTTTATCCTTGACCTTCTGTTCCTGAGCTAGAAGTTGAAGGGGGGTTTACCATATCCACCATGACCATGATGGAGCAAATGGACAACTACCTTGTAGTACATGGCATCCGCGATATACTGGGAAAGCTTTAGATGGTACGTGCAGACTGCAGTTCTACAAGATGCATACAAATGCACGGTCTATATAACAACTACCTTCTGTTGTTCTTTATGGTCATGTCATAGGTCCTCCAATATGAACTGACAGAGTGATCTGAGCCTGACTTGGAGCGGACACACCTGAAATTGTCTGTTTCATCATATTTAGTTGAGCTATATACCATATCCAGAAAGTCTTGTGAGCCAACATAAACATGCCTTGGAGCCAAGGCAACTCTGTTCAAAATTATTGTTTTTTGTTGTAAGATTCTACAATACTTGTCAAAGACAATTGAGATTTGAGAGTTAAATAAGAAATTAGTTGCAAACCTATTAATATATCTCTGGCCCATAATTTCGCTCTAATCATGAACACGTAGGATGTGCATGGAGATAATATCCAAATTCTATAAATAAAATGCAAATAGATAAAAATCAGTTTAGTAGTATTACAGTAGTACTTTATTTAACTAGAAAAGGAAACTGAATTATAATACGGAGTACAGTATTGTATTAAAAGACAAATAAATTCTCATAAGTAATCAAAATTAAATGAAGATTCCTTGAAAATTAATAAAATTAAATATAATTACCAGAAACCCAACACTACTACATACTAGCACACTATAAAAAAAACCCACCTCGTCCAACTTTTTGTTGACGACGACGACTCTATCAAGACAGTGAAGTGTAACGGAAGAAGAAACAAAAATGCTTCAATTCTCTCTTCGAAGAAGTAAGAAAACAATCCATTCCAAACCCTAATCAAAACAAAACTACTCTTTCGATCAAATAACAGTTTATTGAATTTGTAATTTTCTCTATGTATTACAGGTAGTCAATCTTTCAAATCTTGGAAGATATCTTCATCTAGTTCCATGGTGATTGGAACTTGTCATTACTCAACTTCTACTAATCCTTCTTCAGTAAGTGTTTTTTGTTTTTTTATATTATTATTTCTGATTTAATTTGTTGTTAATTGAGTTTATAATAATAATTTTATGTTTGATTTGATTTAAATGATTATAGTTGAGAGTTCGGAATTTGATTGGAGGAGAATTTGTGGATTCTCAATCAACTGCGACAATTAATATTTTAAATCCTGTAAGAATATTAACAAATTTTAATTTTTTAATTTTTTTTTATTTCTAATCATTTTGATTGATGAATTGTGGGAAATTTGGGAAATGAGATAATTTTTTTTGGGTAAATAGGCAACACAAGAATTGGTTTCTCAAGTACCATTAACTACTAATGAAGAGTTTAAAGCTGCAGTTAGTGCTGCAAAACAGGCTTTCCCTTCTTGGAGAAATACGCCTGTTACTACTCGGCAGCGTGTTATGTTTAAGCTACAAGAGCTTATTCGAAGAGATACGGTGAACACTCCCCTATTTGATTGAAACATAAGTTTGGATATGTTAGGAAATTGTTTTTTGTATTGATTGTTGAATTTGTACTTGTGGGATCAGGATAAACTAGCCAAGAACATAACTATGGAGCAGGGGAAAACATTGAAAGATGCCCAGGGCGATGTGTTTCGCGGTTTAGGTTAGTATGTTTCTTGTTTTCTTTTGGGTAATATATGCGTTCTGCTTAAATTTGGTTGGAGATTAAATTATGTACTCTTTTTTGTAGAGGTGGTGGAGCACGCATGTGGAATGGGAACTTTACAAATGGGAGAGTTTGTTGCTAATGTGTCTAGTGGAATTGATACATATAGTATTAGGGAACCGCTTGGAGTTTGTGCTGGGATATGCCCATTCAACTTTCCTGCAATGATACCGTTATGGGTATACTTTGTACATTTTGTTGTTATTTTCTTTTGAATCCCTCATATAATCTTAATTGTAGCAGATTTCATCTGGGTGGTTTAGTTTTATTTTTCTCTCACATGAACATATCTATGTCTGTATCTGCCAGATGTTCCCAATTGCTGTTACTTGTGGCAATACTTTTGTCTTAAAGCCATCCGAGAAAGATCCTGGTATGGTCGCCCTCATACTCTCCAATGGTCTTAAAGCTATTCATTGGTTCAAAATGTTCTTCTGTTGTAATATTGTATTTCATTTAGATGGTTCTTTATGCTGTTGGCTGCATGATGATGGGAACTTGAACTCAACTAATCTTCCATTGTTCATGTTGTCAATCTACGTAACTGTTTTACTTAATTCCTCAACTTTTTGGTGTTGGAAACATTATTTGATCAACTTTTTAACTCATAAATGTTTTCCCCTTATAAAGTAGTGTGACTAAATCCTTTTACTTGGTTTTTCTCAGGGGCTTCTATGATACTTGCAGAGCTAGCAATGGAGGCTGGTTTGCCTAAAGGTGTCCTGAACATTGTTCACGGAACAAATGTGAGATTGGAATTCTATGTTTTTCTCTAAAATGGAATCATGTTCAAACATACATTGATATTTTTCAATTGTTTCTTTTGACGTTCTATTCATAATTTTGTGTGTGTTTCATCATATTTACATGTTTGAAAGTGTTGCTAGCGTCTCTGAACAAAATCGTTTTTGAATGATTCTGCAGGACATTGTCAATAATATCTGTGATGATAAGGATATTAAAGCTATATCATTTGTTGGTTCAAATACAGTAAGTTCGCCTTATTAACGTACTGTAAGAGTGTATACTTTTATATTGCTGCGTTCACTATGGTCTTGATTAGCATAATGTTGAGAATGCTAGAAAGAATACACATAAAGAACCCCAATTACAAATATGAGCACCAAAACCAACTAAAGGAATTTAAGTTGTTCTGCAGGACACCCAGAGATGAAATACCTGCTTAACTCTAATTCTTTAATACCAAACTGATTTGGCATACTTTACATTTGTGGCATGTGGCAACTGGAAGGTGCCAGGTAGCTTAATTGGTAAATTTTTAGGAGCTGTTATGACCGACCTAGGTTGGAAATTTGCCAGCATCCCTACTCTTCTTAAATAAAGACAATAGATTGAAGGTCACTACTTGATAAAAAGTTTTGATTCATGATACAAGTGAACTGCATTAAAAACTGGTAAACCTCTATCTAGTTTGGTAGGGAACTTTTTTTTCTCCATGTCTCCCTGCAATTCCCCAAGTTGAAAGATGATGGCATATACGTTTTTACAATTGCTATACTTAGATGTGCGATTTCTATCTGGCTTTTTCTTTATAGTTTGAATTATAAGAAGATTGCTTGATCAAAATGCGTAGTATATATCCTTACTTTGTCATTCTACTTTTGAAGGCTGGCATGCACATATATTCTAGAGCAGCAGCAAAGGGAAAACGTGTTCAGGTAACCTTGTTTGTTATATTTTCTTTTGATTTGATCTACTCTCGAAACTCTGTTTATATATATGTACTGCAAATCAGTTGAAATTTCTTAAATCTGATGGCATCCTCATTGTTGTTTTCAGGCCAATCTGGGAGCGAAAAACCATGCAATTATTATGCCTGATGCAAATGTTGATGCTACTTTAAATGCCTTAGCTGCAGCTGGTTTTGGTGCTGCTGGGCAAAGGTGCATGGCACTCAGCACAGCTGTTTTTGTTGGAGAATCGAAGCCATGGTATAATTATTTGCCCCCATATTTTATTTTTGATAATCTTCGTGGACGTTACTGATTACTGAGTCATTCTTCCATCTGCTGTTTTAAGCATGAATTTGCCTACACAGTGTCACTTGTTCATGCCTCAGACCTGACAAAAAACTGGGCATGCTTATTCTGGAGAGAAAGTTAAAAACTAGCCTTTTTATTTCTTACTTTTCAGGATAGATGGACTGGTTGAACGTGCCCAAGGACTTAAAGTAAACGCAGGATGTGAACCTGATGCAGACCTTGGTCCTGTAATTAGCAAACAGGTGCTTATATATGCTAGTCTAATTATGGAGGCGTTTATGGATGTATTGGTAATTCTAACTGGGAACAAGTATTATTCTGTTACATTTGACATGCTTTCTTGGTAATAGGCAAAGGAGCGAATCTGCAGATTGATTCAAACCGGTGTTGAGAGTGGGGCTAGTCTCATGCTTGATGGAAGGAAAATAGTGGTATTTATATTTTATAGTTCTGGCTTTCCATACTTTTTGTGATAGTTGTGCATGTGTCTCAACTCTCAATGCTTACTCACATGAATCAGCGTTTTGCTTTCTCAATCTAAATTTGAAGAAAAATTACATTTTCCATTTTAATATGGGATCTTTAACAACACCTTTTGTATGTACAATGTGTTTTTTTTATTTTTATAGTAAAACTTGTAAGCTATCAGACGTATATATATTCCGCCTAAAATGAGTTTGTATAATAGATTAATAGTGATGTGCCTTTTTAATTCAATTTGAACATTTTAAAGCCTTCCACATTTTAAAGTTTTATACCTGCGTAATAGGTTCCGGGTTATGAGGAGGGAAACTTTGTTGGTCCGACCATCTTATCCAATGTGACAAGTGACATGGAGTGTTACAAGGTACCTTTTCACGTATATCTAATCCCTCCATTTGATTAGTGTGGTCATCATTAGATTTAAACCTAATGCATCGTCATCAACTTGTATGTTTATGTCGTGCAGGAAGAAATTTTTGGTCCAGTTCTTCTCTGCATGCAGGTATGTTACTACTTACTAGTGCAGTTCTCACTCCACTTACTATCAACCCTCCATAACATAAGCAAAGATAACATTAACACAATTTCTCTTTCACTGCACGGCAGGCCAATAGTCTGGAAGAAGCAATAGAGATTGTGAATAGAAACGAGTATTGTCCTGCTTCTCACTCTTTCATTCCTTTAGCGATAATTGCCCTGTCACCCAATTATTTGTTGTCCTAATTTCTTTCATACTTGCAGATATGGTAATGGAGCGTCCATATTTACCACATCAGGTGTTGCTGCTAGGAAGTTTCAGAATGAGATTGAAGCAGGCCAGGTTAGCTAATCATCTTCACCAGATTGATGAAAAACAAGCATGGTTTGACTATTGACAAAGCCTTGATGGTTTTTTACCGCTGACATGAATTTGACCCACCTTTTGTGGTCTAATATTGGTATAGGTTGGTATTAATGTTCCCATTCCAGTTCCATTGCCATTTTTCTCATTCACTGGATCCAAGGCATCGTTTGCTGGCGATCTCAACTTTTATGGTAAGATACACTTCCAGACGAGCTTCTAATTTTGGATAAGATATCAGGCCAATTAGGTGGCATACTGTTATATATTATTATTCATCAATATAGACCAAGCCAATTAGGTGGCTTGGTCTTGCATTATCAGTTTATCGCATATTCGCATCTAATACTGTAGGATTGCTCCAAAAAAAATTGTATTGATACTTGCTTCACTTCTTCTTTGTGGGGCTGCAGGCAAAGCAGGTGTACAGTTTTACACCCAAATAAAAACAGTGACTCAACAATGGAAGGATTTGCAAACTCAAGGAGTATCTTTGGCGATGCCCACATCTCAGAAAACATAAAGTTCCGTTGGTTGAAGCTTACAAATAAATGGACTGAAACGGATTGTAATAGCGTCGGTGATTCCCTGAGCCTAGTAGGACCTGTTCTTACCATACCCTTTGTTACTTCGGCTCACCTGTAAAATGATTCCAAAACAGTTTTGGTGAAAACAAAATGAATTATCATGACCCAAATCATTCTCAAGTTACCTACTTTGTCTAGGAACTTTCTACTAATACTCGACTTCTCTATATAAAACAAATCATGAAATGCACAATAGGTATCAAGCCAAAAAAAATTAGGTGTATAATAGGTGAGCTTCCTTCCTTGGACTACATTGAATAAAATAGGAGTACAGGACCAATAGCTTGAGATAAAGCAGGTGTAATAACCATTGAATACCAACCCTAGGAAACAATGTTGACTATATAGTGTTAAAAATGAGGTTGAAGTTTTGTCAAAAAAAAAAAAAAAAAAACAAACCGAGGTTGAAGAGTGAAAACGAATTTGGGAGGTTGAGGAAGAAACTCACATGTTACGAGGCAAGACAGAAATTTTGGTTTTGGAATTCTGTTTTGGTTGCAATGCTGCATGTGAATTATGTTTTGGTTTTGGAGCTGAAATTACAGAGATTGCAGAGAGGAAAACATCTAGATGTCGTGCATGTACCTGAAGATTTGTATCATGAAGCTAGAGCTTGGGTTTATGATCCATCAGAACCTCCGTTTACTCTGTATAACTGGAATCACGGATTTAAAGCTGTCTATAGTTATCATCACCTGTCTCAGTTTAATACAGAGTGGAGGTTGATAAATATAAACTATAAAGGAACGTAATGATGAATTTACCAAGCAACAAACTATTAATTTCTGTTGGAAGTGAGACAGCTGCAAGAGGGAAGATGTTTGGATTTTGTGCTGAATTGATGAACATACCTCAAATAAGCTTAAAGATGCGACTGATATATCATTGTTATCAACCATGTCAAAATGAATATTCTGGGAGGAGTATGGCTTGTACAGTAATGAACCAGAATCACTGACTTGATTAATATCTTCAGTTATAATCATTTGTCTAAATGAAACACGAAGTAGAACTTTGATCATTGGCTTATTGTTATAGAGCAACCGGAGGGTGGATTCTACATCATTTGGTGCATATTTCCCTATGGTTTTAGCACAAAAATTAATAGAGACTGCCAACATGCTCAAAGGTTGTGCGGGTGTCCAGATTATGCATGCATTTCATGTTAAAGACAGGGTATTGGATGATTTGGATCTCTATCTCTATCCTTTTCTCCACACTAATCAAATTTTTATTTATATAACTCTTCTTTGTTAATCAAACTTTCATTAATTATTATAACGTAAATTATTCAAAGCAAATGTGGCTTGAACATTCCCATCAACTCTTTCCATCCGCAACACATGGATACTGGAAAAATGTCTAGCCCAAAGTGCAGAAGGTTCCATATTGGTGCAGAAGTAGTTTTTTTTTTTTTTTTTTTATAACTCACCACTGTTCTTATCAATAAAATACTGAACAGGAGGTACCTGCACCCTGTACATCATATACAAGCTTGGGACATACAAAAGAGGGTGGTGTTAACCACCAAAAGAGCTACCATTCTGCATGATTTCCTTGAGTTCACATGGATGTTGAGGGCAATGTGGTTGGGTATTCTCGCCTTGCTGAAGTATGCGGGCTTGTTGATGGCATGTTTAGCAAGTGCATCAGCAGCACCGTTGGCTTCTCTATACTGGTGCAGAATCGTAGTCTATTAGTCTATGAAATGTTTCTGTGAGCAAGTGAAGCATGTTGTTTGAAAATTACATACACAAAGGTTGTGTTGTACATATTTGCCAGTGAGCATGACCAGCTCTATCAGTAACTTGGGCACCTAAATGCCAGTGGGAGTTTCGAGAAGCAAATTTTGTAGCTGATACTTTAGCCAAACATGCAGAAACACAGGCAAAAGATGAAGAATGGTTGAGATGTCCGGTTTTTGAGCGAGCACATATGCCAGACTGTTTGTATGAAGTAGACTTGGGTTTTTCCTATACAGGGAAGTTTTCCTCTTCCTTTTTTAACTACTTCTTTGTACAATGATCTCAAAGTTGCATGTTCCCATGTTTAGCTTGACAATAAATATATCTTCGTTTTTATAAAAAAATAAAAAAATAAAAAAACATATTTGCCACAGGTCGGTACAATCTCATAAATGTGACACATGTTAACCATCTAACGGTGAAAACACCCCAAAGAAGTGTCATGTTACTGTGGGTCAAGAGCTACATGTTGTGTTTCTGTGCCACCACGTGTCTTTACATATCTGGTGGCCACCACGTGTCCTGGAAAATATTTATCCTTCTTCTGTATATATAAGTTGGACTCATGAATCAATCACAAAGTAGATAGACTACACTAAAGATTTTGACTAAAAGCTTATCTTCAACAGAACTGAATCATGGTTTCTAAGGCAACAGTGAGTGCATTTTTATACAAATTTCATATGCATTACTTGTGTTCATTTTTTAGTGTGTTATAACTTATAATCAACATAACTTCATTTTGATTTGGTTAATGTAGATGTATTGGAGATCAATTGTAAGTCAGAGGAGTACTACTAATGTTACTGTACCAACAACAAGAAGAATGTTTGCAACAACTGCACATTTTGTTGGTTCTCAAGCTCAACAACAACAACTCAATGCAAGTGCTACTAAGGCAAATAGCAAGTGGCGTGGACTAATGAGAGGTCAATTTGTGCCAGTTTATGTTGCACTTGGATTAATTATTTTGCAATTTTCTATTGGATTTCATGCTGTGAAACAACAACTTGTGCACTCACCAACTGTAAGAGTGAGTAAGAAGCGTAGAGAAATAATTCCAGAGGTAGAGGATCCTGACTATGTGGTTGATGAAGCTAGTAAATTTCTTAACAATTCCTTTTTTAGAAAGGTGGCTCATGTTCAAGAATTTGCTGACAAAGACCCTGCCGTGCCGGATTCTATTAGAAAGGATGTTTATGCTAAAGCTCCTACAGCTGAGACATTGAATTGAATTCAGCTGGAGTGGAACCAAGTGCTCATTGAGTTGAATGAGTGACTTTTGTAATGTTATCCACTTGTAAGCTATAGGGGAACTATATGCATAATGTACATAATGGTTTGTTTTGGTTAATAAAATGTAATTTTGATTATAAACACAGTTGCGGGGATAGCTCAGTTGGGAGAGCGTCAGACTGAAGATCTGAAGGTCGCGTGTTCGATCCACGCTCACCGCATTAATTTATTTTTTTGAGAATAAATATAAAAGTTTATGATATTTTTTTTGATACATTGTATGAACATTTATTTTTTTGAGAATAAATATAAAAGTTTATGATATTCTGTATCATTCAACATTGTATGAACATATGAGTTTAGCAACAGTTCTCCTTGCATATTCAGCATCAATATTAGTTTATTGGGGGTTTTGAAGATATATATTTGCAGTGTTGTCTGTCTTCAATTAGTACAAACTAAAGGCAAATGAGAAATCTTGAACTTTGAGGTTGTAGAAGACCAATGGAAATAATCCGGGTGAGTGAAAATGTGGTAGCAATAACAACAAAATTTTAAGCCTTAGTATAATGTGCTAGCAACAAATTTTCATGTGGCCTGCATTCTGACACTATGAATGGTCACAAAGTTATTACCCTGGAGCAAGAAACATGTATTTTATACCGAGTAAATGAGACTGGAAACCAGAACTAAAGCAAGTGATATTAATGCATCAAAGACTGAAGTAGAATCAGAGCTCTCCCTGAATTCTGGTACTGAATTTTGGAACATAAAGGTTTTAAGATACAACCAAGTATAAAACTAGTTACTCTCCACTTTCTAGACCAATCTTATGAAAGTTCAGAGAGTATGCGTTCACACTTGTCCTCCAGAATCTTTACAGCTTCAGTGAATAACACGTCCGGAGGCAAAGCTCCTGTGGATTCTATAGTAACTGCAAATAAGAATTTAACTTTCTGTTAAATGCATCTTCCCACAATACATCAAAGAAAGTAAACATTTAAGAGCTTCTATGTAGTGTAGAAGGTCATGTCAACTCTGTCTTCTTATTACGAAAAATTGAAGGATGCAGCAATCAATGGATTCATCCTGGCAACTTTCTATTCCAAATTAAGCTGTTGCACAATATTTCTTCACAACTTCATGGCTGTAGGCAATACAATAAAAGACACATTCGCGAGTAATACCGTGGAAAACCTAAAAACTGAGGGGACACTAAAGGGTTTTATTTTCCTTACTAATAAATAAGTCCTTTTAACATTTTGCAGAAAGTTAGCTGATGAAAAGGTGAAACAAGATAGTGGTATAACACGCTGATTATGACTTATGTGGTTCCTTCACAGATACCACAAAAACTTAGCTGGAAAATTTAATGGACCCAGCACCTATATATGGTCACTGTTCACTGTTCACTGTTCGAACACACTGGTTGTAAGAGCTAACCTGTACAGTGTAGCCGACAGCACCAAAGGTGTGTGTGTGTGTGTGATCTATGAATGAAGTTGAATATAGTTAATAAATTCATCCTTCCCGGTACTTACAAATGAAGTGATCTTTAACACGTCTCAGTGCTACTCGATTCTCCCAGTCCTCCCCTCGAATGCATTCCCTACAAAGTGTACAAGCTCGTGGTCTGGCTACAGTTGCTCTCTTCTTGCCTGCTTGACATAACTTAATATCATCAACAGACATCATGAATAATAAGATGATGCCGTACATGATTGACAATTGAAGGCAGAACACCAAGCAAGTATTTCAAGAATCCAAAAATGGAAAACTTCCAGTAAATCCGCAAAATGTAGCCACCATTAAAATTTTGGGAACGAATATATATTTATTTCTTACCGTTGGCAATATCTTCAATGTCAAACACCTTAACTGGACACTTCTCTACAAGCTCTTCAGCCAGCTGATCTTCTATTTCTTCCAATAACTCAACCTATATAACAAAGTAAACTGAAGTTACATTTGGACGCTTTCTATATTTTGAGATTGGAAAAGGGTGATTAGAGGACATTCATGTATCACCTCCGGGAGCATCCTATACCAGGCTGTAGCTACTGGTGACCACTTGGCATGAGTTTTACCGATGCCTTTTACCGCATGAGCCTCAAGTTCGATTTCCTGCAAAATGCAACAAGCCATTCTTAACACAAACACTGGTGAAGAACTAATAACAACTGAAGCTGAGTTAATCATTAGTAGCTTATAATTAGCCAAAAATTACCTGCTTTGGGCCAAGTTTAGCAATAATAATATCGCTATGAGTAAGGCTGATTGGATTGTCGGAAAATTCTGGCAAGGAGTCTTGACTGCAACTGAATGACGTATAGGTTTTCGGTTTTGATTTTTTGTCAGAATAAGGATCTGTTTCCACCGTAAATCCACTCCCGTTTGGCAACCACATCAACTCATCTGACCTCACTGTACGATGAATGATATCATTTGTTATCATCACGAGTAGCTCATGTAAAATAGACAAATAAAGAAAACTTTATATAATGCAACAGCAAATGTGTTACAATATGCAAGAAGCTTACCTGTAAGACGGCCATGCGTACATTTAACATGCAATTTGAAAACAATTGTATTCTTTTCATTTGGAGTGTCATTTTCTGTCACAGAAAATCATACCATTATAGCACCACTATGACTTATAGCAGCAGAGATCCACAGCAAAGATCAAGCAATTCTAAAAGTAAACAAACCTGACATGTACTCAAAGAGTCTTGGGTCAACGCTGATTGGAATAAGTCCTAATCTATGAGAAAGAACTTCGTCTTGGACTACTGATGTATTGTTTGCAATAAGGACCTTTTCAATAGCCATTGTTGGAACCTGCATGCAAAAGGTGCTAGTTAGAAAAGATAAATGCTGGTTTTTTTTAGATAAATAGAAAAGATAAATGCTGGTGAAAGATAACAAAGCCATATACCACTCGAAAAAGTAAAAACCATTGATTTGTAACAAAAAATAAAATAAAATAAATGAATAAATAAATAAATCAGAAGGGAAAGTCTGCACATATTACCAATGCCACCTTTTTGATATCGTGCAGTAGTAAATTTTAAGCATTAACATGTACTCCAACATAAATTATTTCAACTATGTTTTCAAAATAAAATTCAGTTCGAGGATTTAAAAGTTGTGATATATAGCAAACAAACATGCACAGGAACTAATCAAAACTACATTCAATAATTGCAAGTCGATTTCTAGTGACCATGCAATTGGGATAGAAAATTTGATGCTGAATATGGCAACTTACCCTGGAAGTTGGGAGCTCGATGTAATCTGATCAAGGACAGGCTACAGTATTGCTTGATAGCACATATTATGAGAGAAAATAACTTCTCAGCAGATAAAACTGCTAAGAAAGGGGCACTGCGTGATGCTTGTGTATCACTCATAGCACAGGGTAAACCATCTTGGATTGTTAGATGGGGAAATCCTGAGCAAACATTTGTGGGGGACTGCAGATTGCTGCAAAGCTTAATATGACTATAAATACAAGCTGCTACTGACTCGGGGAAGCTGTGGAGTGCATATTAGAAAGTGCTGAACCTACTTGGCGTAATAGACACTTGCTTGGACAGACTAATGCTGGTAGAGATCATTTTGAAGTATTTCTAGCTAGACTGATCTTCAGAGAATCGAATTGAGCTGCAGATTGGTTGAAAAACTATATAGTCCTACTGATTCATGTAGTTGTATCATGTATGTGTAATCTCCTTCCTAGAGGAACTTCTTCATATCAATAATGAGGATTGCGTTGTTACATACTGTTTGGTGTGTACTATAACATATATACTACTTTTGCTTCATTTATCAAAGAATCATGCACAAGCACTAGTCAAAACTAATTTCAACAATCGGAAGTCAATTTCCAGTAACCATTCAATTGGGATAGATTTGATGCTGTTAAATAAAGCAAGATGATTAAATTGATTTCAATGTTGGGGTTAACAAATGTACCTCAGAGATGAGAATTCGTCGAAAGGCGTTGGCAAGTGCAGCATCAATACCAATCATATCAAACTCCATAAAATTATCATAAACATTTCCATCCACATGATGTTTAATTTGAATCACTTCAACTTTAAAATTCTTGATGAATTGATCCAACCGTACACTATTATCAACACCCATAGATGCATAAGCTCCAGAATATTGAATGCCTTCCGTCTTAAAAAAAAAATTCAAAAAAAAAAAAAAATAAAAAAAAAAAAAATGAGAAATTCTTAAATTAAGTGTGAGTACAGTTCGAAAGGAATGGACAGGAAGAGTGAGAAAAGACATACATTAGTTGGAGCATCTGAATTACAAAATACACGAGTTCTTTGACGCTGAAGATGAGGTGGAAGCTTTCCCATTGGTACTTCAGGCATGTTCATAATTCGTTTCTTAGCTTCCTCCAAGTGCGCATCCAGTTCAGATATAGTATCACTAGACATAATTGATTATTTTTCCAAAATCTAAAAAGAAGCCAAAATTAAGTCTTTTAGGGTTTAATTAAAACTCCCAAGTTTGATAGCAAGTTCAACCTGCAAACACCCGTAAATCATCATTATCAGTAGGCTACCAATAAAATGTAACATAACACATTAAAGTAATGGTTTGGGAAAAGAAAATCAACACGGGTAAGCAATAATACACTATTAACCGATCAATGAAGAAGAACCCAGTTATAAAAATGAATTAAACTTAATTACTAGAATTACCGCAACGCAACAAGGGTATGCAATATATATCATATACCATATATAGAACATAAAACATCAATCAAATATAAAAAATAAAATGGATTCTTCAATTGTTAAGAGTATTTCAATTGCAGTGATGTAATTAGCTAGAGAACTTCTAGAAGCTAAAGAGATAGAGAAAAGATTATCAATAACTCTTGGAAAATCATTAAACAACAACTAAACTAAACTAGTTATAAGTGACTTACAGGTTTGCTGAGAAGGAATTGTGAGAGAGAGAGAGAGAGATGGAGAGAGCGGCAAAGAAGAAGAAGAAGAAGAAGATGATGGCAATGGCATAACCCCTAAACCTTTGTTCTAGTAGTTTTTTGGTTCGCTGTAACCGGGTTAGCCGGAATCCAGTCTAAGTTACTAATTTTTTTGTTAAAATCCAAATCCAAAAGCCCAACCCAACTTGACACCTTGTCGTTGTCGACAGTCGACTGATACAATCCAGATTCCAGATGGAAACTTCTTGCTTGACTTCATGTAACGTTATTTCCATTTCCAGTACTATCGAAAAGACGAAAATACCCTTGTTGGGAGTTGTAATGCAACTTCTGGTTGTTTTCTTGCTGAATTCTCACTTTGTTTGTTTCTCCATGACTTCTCCAAAGCAAAGACACAAAGAAGCTGTTTGTTTCTATAATGATCATCACTTCATCTTCATCTGAAGTAGTAGTAGTAGTAGTAGTTCAATTTTATATCTTCACTAAGGTGTGATATGATGGTTTCTTTCCGGCCTCTCAATTGTAATTCAACAAAATGAAGTCGATCAGAGTAAGTTTAGATATTGGGATTTTGCATAATTTTTTTTTGAAAATTGCAGAATCAACTCTACAGTACATATAGATAATTATAAGTGAATTTGTGAATATTATGTGTTCATCAAATCTGCTCTTCTCTTGCAGGTTTATACTTAACTTCTGATTATATAAAGGTTTACCTTGATTCCTTTTCTTCTCCGACTCATCTCTTTTGGTCAACAATTGTAGCTTCTCTCATCAAAACTTTCTCAGGTAACTTTCTATGGTCTTTATCTCAATTTGTGTTATGTAGTAATGGGTTATCATGGGTTATTCATCTGAGATATAAAAATAGAGTATGGTGTTATTATCATGATTATCATTATAAAACCATCTCATCTGCAAATTTATGCGAGGGAGCACATATGGTTTCTAAAGAGAGGTTGTAAAGTGATTCCAAAATTTTAACTCCAAATATGGGACTCTCCAGCAAAACCAATGATTGTGTCTATTGTCAATTTCTTTTGTGATAGAGCCGAAGAAGGATATATCCGCTAAACTGTTGTCAATTTACAAGTTTTTTTTTTGTGTGTGTGTGTGTCTGTTTGATCTTCCTCATTGGTGTTGCCATTGAGTTACGTAGCAAATAGATAGTCTCATCTTGCATCATATCCAGCAATAGTTATATTTTAAAAAACTGTATACATGGCTCCCTTTCTGTTTTACAAGATGGTTTTATGTTGTTATGGTCTATATTGTCCAGTTTTTCTGTTTTGAACTAATTTTCTTAGAGTATCATTGCTAATTTTCTACTTATTGAAAATAAAATTTGTTTCAAAGAGAAGGATTGTGCCCAAGATACACACTATTTTAACTAAAGTGTCTTATTTCAATGTTAATTTCTTGTTTAGGTGGAAATTGTGCTAGAATTCTGCGAGGAGAGAATGGCAAACAATGGGAATGGTCAACAGAATGGAGGAGACCATATTTCAATTGAAATACCTGATGCTACAAGAATTTTAGCTGCTTCTATCAGGGAAAAGTTTGATAGAGTGTCTCCTTCCCCGTTTGTGGAAGGTTGTTGCATCCACAAAGTACATGAGAAGTTTCGCAAAATAAATGGATATGCATACACACCTGAGATGGTATCAATTGGTCCTTTTCATCATGGTAACATAAGTTTGCTAGCCATGGAAGATCATAAGTTGCGGTATATGCGTATGCTTCTCTCAAAATTTCGTAGTACCACCAAATTGGAGGATTGTGTTGCATCCATTAGTAGGTTGGAACAAAAAGCTCGGGAAAGCTACTCTGAACCAGTCGAGCCTGATAGCAACAAGTTCATAGAAATGATGGTGGTTGATGGCCTGTTCATTATTGCACTGTTTGGGAAAACTGCTGGGGTGGTGAAGAGAGATAAAGATGATACCTTATTCAATAACATATGGGCCATGCCCAGTTTGGTTCGTGACTTGATACTTCTTGAAAACCAACTTCCTATGTTTGTTCTTGAGTCTCTGTTCGAACTAGTCAAGGAAAAGATCAAGGAAAGGCCTAGGGGGCGCTCACTCAGTCTCACTGAGCTTGCCCTTCGTTTCTTCGATCCATTGATGCATAGAGAAGAGGATGTTCTTAAGAAGCACTATAGCTCTAGTGGAAAGCATTTGTTGGACTTATTAAGCAACACATTCTATGATGATTTGCCCCCAGAAGAAAGCAGCACGTTCAAGAAAACCAGCAACACATTCCCTGATTTGCCTCAAGAAGAAAACAGCACGGTTAAGAAAACAAGCAACACATTCCATGATCCAGCTCGAGGGAAAACAAGCAATATACCATGTGTCACAGAACTCCGGCAGGCAGGAGTCACATTTAAGAAAGGAAGTTCAACAGGTAGTTTCTTAGATATAAAATTTATTGATGGGGTACTGGAAATCCCTCCTATACTTATTCAAGACCAAACAAATACTCTGTTGCGGAACCTCATTGCTTCAGAGCAGTGTTGTGAAGAACGACACACTTTTATGACATCATATGCTTTTTTGATGGATAGCCTCATCAACTCATCAAATGATGTGGTAATCTTGCGCCAAGTTGGAATTATCACAAACTATTTAGGTGATGACGAAGACATATCCACTCTATTCAATAAGCTGTGCACTGAGGTTACTCTTGTTAAATATCGCTATACTAATCTCTGCAGTCGAGTGAATGATTACTACAAGGCTCGTTGGCATGTCTGGCGAGCAACTCTAAAGCGCGATTATTTCAACAATCCATGGGCGATCTTTTCATTTTCTGGTGCTATTCTACTACTACTTCTTGCGTTAATAGCCACTATATTTGCTGTGCTTACTTTCTTTGTTGAACCCCCAGGTTCCAACTCTTCCAAACCTTGAATATAGCCACTTATTATGATTGTATATTGGTATTTTGTTGCTTAGGCAATTCAAGTTACAATGTTAATATATTCAGGTATTCTTTTGCTTGAAATGGAACAGAAATTGGAAGTCTTCAGCTACTTTTGGTTCATTGTTTCTCTCCACTAGCTATAGTTAGTACTGACTGGCACCAATATGTTAAAAGGTCACAATCAGTATGACAGTGTATATGTCTATCTTCTTCATCGACTCTCACCAATCTGTAGACGGTACCATATATTTATGGTACCGGAAGTGAGATTCATTAATCATTACTTTCTGATGGCCCCTCCGAAACCTGCACTTTGGGTTTTATGTGAACCAAGGTCTTCTGTAACCATCGACTTTTTCGTTCTTCTGTAACCTGCACTTTGGGTTTTAATGTTTTCGTACCATGAAAAATCGAAAAACTGTCCCTAGTAGGGTATTGATGTTTGTCTGTACATGATACAAAATTTCATATACATCCTTTTTTACTTGCCTTTTGTTTTTTGGGGTTAAATAGAAAATTAACATTAAAGATTGCAAATAGGTTCAAAACAACACTCTTTTAACACAATTTCAGCATATGATCCCATGGCCAAATGGTGATAAGCTAATATTAAAATATTATGGAAAATGTTCAGTCTGCTCCATTCTAGATCTTCAGTCTTTTTTGGTAGGCAGCTTTACAATTGCTTTGGATAACCGATTTTGTATTTCTCTTTAAAACTAGCACAATTGCTACTTGCATTTCTACTTAATTTGTCTCAGTTGTACTTGAAGCCTTGATCCTACTGTGTGCTATAGCCATAATCCTGCAATCTTCTCCTTTCTCACTCGCAGGCTCGCAGCAACTGCTCCAGAACCTCCTGCCAAAGATATCGTCAGAAAACAATAGAAATTTCTTTTTGCTAAGATTGTAGCCAGTCCGCAGAAATCACAACTTTAGAATTCCTAATAATGTTCTTGTCTCTAGTCAGTAGTCATGCACTCACGCATTCTCCACTGTTGCCACCATATCTTTCCTCTTTCTCAGTAAACTTCTTCATCAACTCTGCATCTGCTTCATAATTTTTGAACTTAAATACTTAATCATACTTTTAAGACTCCATATTTCATAAGGAATAAGGAAAATGAGGGAAAGGAATTCCATTGTTTCAAGGTTGCCCTTTATGTAGTTTATTTTTATTTTTTATTTAGCTCAGCTCAATCAAACCTATCTTGAACATAAAGACCGGCAGGAAGCAATGCCATAGCCTCTTAGCCCAGTCACAACTAAGAAGCTATGGAGTTGGTTCACTAGAGATTCTTCTCATCATGGGGAACTAAAATCCTTCACCATTCTATATATCTGCCTGAAGAATATCACCAGTAGGCAAAGCTCTGACGAGACTTTTCCATATATGAAGTGCAGCAGAATCCGAATCTTCTGTTAATGTTTTGAAAAGAAATTTCCTTACCATTGTGAAGTGGTAAGCTGACTTAACTGTATATCTTCCATTTTCTTGGCAATCCACCTGACAGTGTCTCACAATCTTAGTTCCTAACATGGGTGTTAAGAATTGAATCCTGAAGGGGTTGGGGAATGAAAGAGTTAAACTTATATATTGACACTCCAATGATTGAGCAATACAGACACTTGAAGATCATCAGAGTCCACTATTTCGGTCATTATATGGGATCACCTTGCCAGCATATCCAAATGTATCTGTCACCACAATCCTCTCACTGACAATGTGGTATAGCAAACCCTCTTTGAATAAATGAGCTGCCTTACAAAGGCTAGCACAACATGTGTTCTTGCCCGTCCAAATCACCCTCCTCAACCAATTTTCACCACCAAAATTCTAAGTTTTTTTTTTGGTTGGCAACCAAAGTTCTAAGTTAGTTCATTTTAAGGTTCTAAAACCTATATAAACTTCATTCAATTCACCTTTCATTAGGTTTACACAATTTAATTCAAGCAACAGTGTGAACATCCTTGAAATCATCTGTTGGTATCAACAAAATCTCTGGAAATGCCTTGGAAGTAGCTCGTGGTAACTTTGGTTGTTGGAGCCTTCAGTGTGGGTTGCAGTGCTGAGCAAGGCAATTGCAGTACTGCACCCCATGCCATTACCCCAAGATCAGACCCCTGTTTGAGTAGATATGATAGCCTTGTTACGAGCGTCATGAGACTGATCCACGAAATCAGGCTATGACCTCATGCAGCTGAACTTCAAAAACATTCTGAGTGTATGTATATTCAATGTGATCAAAAGGTCTCGAGAAAAAGGTGCACACTCAAATGCCTTACACATACAGACATACTACCAGGCATGGCACCGTTAAAAGTTCAACATGGTCAGTATAATTTGCAGGTCTTGGAAACTCATCCTCTCGTTAATGTAGGTATCTCAAGGAGACCGATTCATCGATATCATGCTTAGGTTTTTTGGTCATTTGTAAAATGTCAATGTGAGCCTTTGGAGACCAATACTGTATCGTTTGGTGGCAGACTCGCAGCATGGGGTCATGGGGAATAAGCTTTCGCAGCTTTTCACTCAATATGGGGGATTACACATATTGCTCATGAACCCTCCATCCATATGGTTTTTGTAATTTGTTAGCTACAAACCACCAGCTAGGTCGATGAAGCATTTTGTTAGATAAATATAAGTACATATACAGAATCCGTTTGACTGAGCAACAACAACACTCGGTCTAGACAATGATTGCCCTCCTGGTTTTGAAAATTTGACTGAGCAACAACAACACTCGGTTAAAATGTCGAAAATCGCTAATACCTTGATAGGAGGTGAGTCAGAGGTAGACCATGGAAACTTGGTGAAGTATTTTGTGGTCCTTTTAGCTAAAGAGATGGGTATGACTAGCATGAGTACAACTGGGCAAGAGAAACTCTTTAGAGAGATGTTGGTTTCGAATAGTCGTGAGTGAGTTAGCTATAGGATCTTTTAATAGTTGATTTCACTAAGATTATATTGACTCGTGTTTTTGCTTGTTGTTTGATGTTTTTGATCTGATGCCACATCTGGTGTGCTATTGATCATGTTGTAATCTTTTTTCATTTCATTAATAAAATTTTATTTATCAAAAAAAAAAATATACAGAATCCGTTTGGACACATGTCACCCTATCAATAAGAAACAATACAACACACCAAATGACATAAACCATATAATCATTTGGCTGGGTCGGACCTGGAAGGTCACATGAGGCCCAGAGCCCCAGATGACCTACAATTGACAATTTCTCTTTGGTGTTATTCTTCCCGCCAAAACAAGTTGACAAAAAACCCAAATTTTAGAAATAGTTAAAATTTTGTCAAAAAACCCAACTTGTTTGGAAAGAAAGCCCACTGCATGTTATGAGAAAAAACCCACTTACAGAATTTAATGAAAAGAAATTACTAAATATAGTTTTTAGGGTTACGGTGGACAAGATGAACATAAAACAAATTTTTCACTATGAGGAACACACAACGTAATAGTTTTTTTCTTCTAAACAGCTAAATAAATAATCGTCCAAAGATCAAATCACACTTTTCAATATGATAATGGATATAGACCTCAATAAAATTTCTTCTTTAGATGATTTTGATACACAATTGCAAATGAAACAATATGGGGAGAATATTCCAATAACCATGGTGGAGGAAGATACTTCCATAACAATGGTACTTAGTGTTTTCTATGTTTCTTCGAAGTAGTTAGTTTTGTGTAATTCTATGTTTCTTCGAAGTAGTTAGTTTTGTGTAAATTAGCTTTGGGTTTTTTGACAAAATTTAACAAATAATTAATTATGTAAATAAGGACAATAGTGTAAATTAGTATTGGGTTTTTTTTGACAACTTTTAACTTTCTAAAATTTGGGCTTTTTGACGACTTGTTTGGGTGGGAAGAATAACACCCTTTCTCTTGACCAATCAAAGGTCTTGACAAATCTCTTGGCATACAAAAAGTCACGTCATGCAAAGAACACCATTAGATCTTATCAAATCCTATGGTTAGGATTAATTCATCACTCAAGGTAAAGTAGCGTAAAAGGTAACCAAAACTTTAAAAAGGTACGAGTTTTTTCCTACACACTACTCCTCTCTCTTCCTCCTTCTCCTCTTTTACTTTTTTCTTTTTCATGATGAGAAACTTACTTGAGCGTCAGAGTGACTTCCACCGGTCCAACACCGGTGGGTTTTTGTTGGTATATGGAGCTAAAGGTTGCAGATCCAATCATCTTCATTAGAGCATTCCCAATGGTAAAAGGGTTTTAAGGGTGCCACATAGGAAAGAGGGGAAAGGTTTTAGCAAACAATTTATGTTAAAAGTGATTAGTACTTTTAGAGTTACCAATATTTAGTTTTAAAATAAGTGTTAAAACTTAGTTTCACTTTTTCTAAAAAAAATATAGTGTACATTGTGATGAAATCTAATTTTTAATTAATAAAATGATCCTATGTGGCACTTTTAACTCCTTGGCAAATTTGCCAAGGAGATAAAAGTGTTTTGCTTGAAAAGTGTGTTAAAACCCACTATTGGCAAGAGTTTTTTCTTAAAAGTGGCTAAAAGTGATTTAAAACTTACCATTGGGAATGCTCTTAACAACTCAAATCTTAATGTGTAGTCGGAGATTACCGTCTACAATAAATATTTACTTTAAAAAAAATTATTAGTTAGAGCATTCCCAATGGTAGGTTTTAAATTCCTTTTAAATACTTTTAGTAAAAAACTCTTGTCAATGGTAAGTTTTTAACACACTTTTCAAGTAAAACACTTTTAACTCCTTGGCAAATTTGCCACATAGGATCATTTTATTAATTAAAAATTAAATTTCATGACAATTTACACCATGTTTTGGGGGAAAAGTAAACCTTAAGTTTTAACACTTGTTTTAAAACCAACCATTGGTAACTCTAAAAACACTAATTACTTTTAAAATTAATTTTAGGGGGATTTAGAGATACCCCCAAAATAATAGGAACTCTTTGAGATACCCCCCAGATTTTCATTTCAAGACGGTCAACCGAGCCATTGACCTATGTTTGACCCATTTTTATGTTCTTTAGACAAAAATACCCTTCTTTTATTTGAACCTTAATCCTTGTCATCTACTTGTATGCCATGTCAGCAAAACCTTTAACATAAACAAATTTTACTCACATCCAACACCCATACCCCATTAAATCATAACCGTCCATCTCATGTAATTCAAACCCATTGATCCTAACCACACCCATACCCCATTAATCCAAGAACTTTAATGGTGGTGGTGGAGAAATTAGTGGACTTAGTAGTGGTGGTGGAGAAATTGGTGGTTTTTGTAGTTGTGTTGGGTGATTTACGAGTACAAAAGAAGAGAAAAAAATTGTTTGTGTGAGAAAAAAAGGAGAAAGAAGATTTAGTAGTGGTGGTGGAGGTATTGGTGGTTGTGGGGTGATTTATGAGAATAAGAGAGAGAAGATTTTTTTGTGTGAGAAAAAAGATTAGAGAGAATATTTAGTAGTGGGGGTGGAGAAATTGGTAGTTTATTAGTGGGGGTGGAGAAATTGGTAGTTTATTAGTGGTGGTGGTGGAGGAATTGGTGGTTGTGGTTGTATGGGGTGATTTATTAGTAGAAGAGGAGAGAGAAAATCTAGTAGTTTGGTGGAGGAATTGGTGGTTTTAATAGTGGTGGTGGAGGAATTGGTGGTTGTGGTGGTGGTGGTGGTGGTTGTGGTTGTATGGGGTGATTTATGAGTAGAAGAGGAGAGAGAAGATTTAGTAGTTTGGTGGAGGAATTGGTGGTTTTAATAGTGGTGGTGGAGGAATTGGTGGTTGAGAAGAAGGAAGAAGAGTTGGAGAAAAAAATATTGGTTTCTAACCATAGGATTAGATTTGAGGGTTTTATCTTATTGAATAGTTAGGATTAGATCTAAGTTTACATGATATGGCATACATGGTAATTGGGTTGGATGACTAGGATATAACTTCAATTGAGAAGGGTATTTTTGTCAATATAAAAGTTATATTGGTCAATGGCTTGGTTGACCGGCTTAAAATGAAAATCTGGGGGGTATCTCTAATGATTTTTAAATCTGGGGGTATCTCAAAGAGTTCCTATTATTTTAGGCGGTATCTCTAAATCCCCCTTAATTTTATATTAAAACCTTTTCTCTCTCTCCTATGTGGCACCCTTAAAACCCTTTTACTGTTGGGAATGCTCTTAACACCAATGTAAAATCACATCACTCAAAAATGTTGCTTCACTTGTAACTAGTTGGTCTGTAAACTTATCATGGGGATGTGATGTTTAACACTTCAGCTGTAGATGTAGACTATTGTGTTAATCGGTGTTACACTTATAACCATGGTTTTTTTATCGTAAATTAACATTATATACCTGTAAAATAATAGTTTTATCGTAATTTAATATAAAATTAGATTAAGTATAATGTTGATTTACAAAAAAAAAAAAAAAAAAAAAAAAAGGAGATCTTAATCACACTGCACAAATTTATCATACACCACAATTTGTAGTTTACCACAAATATTGTCAAGAGTTTCTACACACGCCACAAATAAAATAAACTCTCATTACACCCCCATTGTTTTTTTTATTTTATTTTATTTTATTACTTTTTAGCAGTAATACATATATAGAAATAAATCTAAAAAATAAAAATTAATCTAGCATTTAGTTAATCTAAATAATTTTCTTAGAAAACTACAAACAGTAAACAAAATTATTGGTCCTCAAATATATATTCTTCATGTGGTGGTGAGAGATTCAAATTAAATATTGAATTTGGACAATTATTTTTTTGATTGGTTTGTGAAAATGTTTAAATACCATTTAAATATAATCATATATTTTCATTGGGGTCATGACGTTTTTATGAAAAATAAAAAACAACTAAACCTATAATGATGAAGTTTAATGGGATTTTAGTCTTTTAGATGAAGAAGAGGAAGTGGTTTGAGGAAGAAGAAGATATTATTATGATTTTTTTTTTTAGTTAAATTTCAGTAGAGAATAAAAATTGTCTTATTTGTTAACTTTTATTTGGCAATGTTTTATTATTTGCTAACTTTTATTTGGCAAGTAAAATCTAAAAGAAAAAAACTAAAAATAATGTGGTGTGCCAAATAAAAATGATAAGAATAAATTAGTAAAAACATAATTATGTAAAATTTAACTAAAATGTGGTGTACGAGAAATTTGTGTGGTCTGACTAAGATTTCCTAAAAAAACATGGTTATAAAATTAAATCAAGTATAAAATATCACGATAATGTTAGGAACAAGAGAGTGAATCTATCAATAAAAATCATAAACTAACTATCGTTTGGCAAGTGTTTGTTGAGGGCCAATGTTTTCTTGTTTGGCAAGTAAAGAAGAAATGATGAATGCTCATACAAAAGATTTTCAGGTCTAGAAAAAGTTGAGAAAATTTCTATTAAAACCTTCAATGAAAAAAGAATAGACAACATAATCAACATTTTAATTTTTCATTGCATCATACGACTTAGAACGACAGCAATTGGCTTGTTTTTTATTGTGTGGAGGAAAAAAGCAACAAAGCAGTGTAAGCCCCCAAACAAAAGACTTGATAAGAATTGTGAAGGGAGATGGTTCTTGTATTGGACCATCTTATCGAGCCATACACTAAAGCACAAAACGATAATTCAAGATCCATAAACCATCTTTATTACAAGACGATAATCCAAGATCCACATTTCCAACAAAAAAACCTTAATTAGAACTTCCTACAACTACAAATACAACAATCTTTACACATCAAGAACTACGACAAAAGAGATTTGATAGTCTAAAGCGATTTAGACAGTATAACATTATTGTATGTATTATAACATTATTGTATGTGTGTCTATTTATTGTATATTTCAACATTATTAACGAACTCTCACTGAAAACTTATTTGTATGATTTTTATGATCAATATATAACACTATAGCCACTTTGTGAAAATTTTATTTTTCAAATATTTTTATATGGTAAACCTATTTCCTGGTATATTATTTTCCATCCTCCTCAGCCAATTTCCACCACATTTTTACTATTAAAGCTAAGTTTATTCATTTTAAGGTTCTGAATGATAACTTCACCTTTAGGTTCACACAATTTATTTCAAACAACAGTGTGAACATCCTTGAAATCATCGGTATCAACCATTACGTAATCCACAAAATCTATGTGGGAATTCTTTGGAAGTAGCTCATTTAGGATGTGACTTTGGTTATGGGAGCATTCACTCCATTCAGTGTGTGTTAAACTGTTAATTGCAGTGTTGAGCAAGGCAATTATAGTACTACAAATTTGGCGTCAAATTTGGCAGAGATATGCATGGAAGATAGACAGATGATATTGCTTACATCGACAAGAATATCCTGAAGAGCCAAACCAGTGCTTGCCACTTGCTTGTTCTTTTTGGTGGTTAAATCCACTTGTTTTTATAAACTAGTGTCTTAGCCAGTGTTATGCACCGGTTAATTTTAATTTATCTATTTTTTTATTATTATTCAAGTTTTAAGTTATTAATTTTAAAAAATATTATAAATTATATTAATTTATTAAATCTTATGAAATAATTATTTTTTAAGTAAATTTGGATAGTTTTTTTTAATATTTTATAAAAGTATTATATTTTTTTAATTTAATTTTTTTTTATTATTAGACCTTTTACTTATAAATAAAAATCCAGTCCATAAATAAAAATATGTTAAATTATAATAAAACCATTACTTAAAGGATATTATGTAAATTTACCAAAAAACCATGACTAAAAGGATATTTTAGTCAGAATTAGGTGACAAAATTCTAAACCTCAAATCTCTACTTATGAAGGATTTTTTCCTAATGCCAAATTTTTACCAAAAACTCCTCCTCTATATAGACAAAACCAAATTTATCATCTTTAATGTCAATTTATTTAAAAAGTTATTGATGTAATTTATTAAATAACTAAATTTTATTAAGTAGTTACCTATAAATTAGAAAACTAACTTTCCTTTACCTGAAAACAAGGAAATCAAATTTAATACGTCTATCAGACGTGCATTTCACTTATTTTATTAACCGGGACTTACCCCTAAATTTTATTCAGGTTTATAATAGTAGTATAAATAATATTGTATTAAAAGATATGTATGAATTATGTACTGAACGGTTTTACTAGTAAATAATAAAGTGTTTTTATGAAAAAAAAAATTGCATTATTGCAACCCAAGATGATCAAGGCCCCTATTTGAGTAGTTAACCTTGTTAATGGCACTGATCCACTACTTGTGGCCGCATGACCTCCTGCAGCTGGGCGGTGATCAAGGGCTTACATATAAACAAAATAAATAATTTAAGAGAGAATATTTATCACCAACGGGGTGGTGGCGCAGTTGGCTAGCGCGTAGGTCTCATAGCTAAAGAGTGATCCTGAGGTCGAGAGTTCGAGCCTCTCTCACCCCAATTCTTTTTTTTTTTTTTTAATACATTTTGTTTAAACTATTATGTGTGTGTGAAGGACCTGTCGCACTCTAGTCTTTTCGACATTGTTTTTTGTATTAAAATTCAACTCAATTAACTAAGATTACATGTAAGGTAATTACATTGTTGTGGACTCCACTATGATTAGTGGTTATATGACCTCAACTCCACCTAAATAAACCTAAATTTGGCAGAGAGATGCTTGTTAGAACTTAGAACCGTGCATGAATGCGTAATGAGATCATACAATTTAAGGAAGGAAGCAAATTAATATGCATTCCTAGTGTCACTTTCCAATGGAACTACCATGTCCTATAATATACTTGTGGTGCTTATAACCAAGTACAACTCCAAGTTTAAACAAAAAAAAAGGTATAAGTTTGAGATTTTTTATTTTGCTTTAGTGGGTCTGGGTGATAGAGAAAGCAACATGAACGCAGTTGTATTACACTATTACCTAAGCATGGTAAAGACAACCAAAAGTATCAAAATATGCTTCTAGTCATGGTACACCATGCATTATATTATCCAATGTATATGTTATTGTGTTATTCTATACTTCTCTTTGTCTCATCATCAAATATGTTTTTTTCCATCTTTTGTTAATTAAAATGTTAACTTCAGAGCTTAATCATTTGTCAATGGCAGCATATGGGGTAATTTGGGTACTAGATAACATAACACGTGAGTTAATATCAGTAAATGACTAGATAGGATAACACGTGACACATCACGTGCATACCGACAAAATTCCAAACATTACTGCAGACACCCGGAGAGATTAGTGGCTGAAAAGAATGTGCCGAATTTTGCCTACCTTTTTTACGATATTACCCCTAATCCTCATGGAAAAAAATCCTCATAAACTCAAATTACTACAATAGTGCATGCATATTACAAGGCTACTGTTGGTCATTAACCAATTACAAATTCAATACCTTATCCAACTAATCCACCATGCACTTGTAATGGTCAGTGGTCACTTACTCACTTCTCAGTTCTTACAAATCCAACAAAATGAAGTAGTGCTTTACTTTCAATGTTCTTGTTGATATGACACTAAACTTAGAAGTATTGGATACAGATTACAGATTACTTTCAATGTCCTTCTTTATCCTAAAATAAAAATGCCTAGTATAGTGGCCCAAGACATTTCTTATGTTTGCTTATTTTCACCTCCCTTAAGCTATTGGATTTTTCCATTTGATAATTGACCTTAAACCTACTACAACTTGCAATCTGCAAAACAAAACATAAACTCTATACCCAAATTATGTTCTACGGATGCTTAATGGCTTGATGCTTAGAATATCTAAACATGTGGGTCATTTTTTATTTTTTTTTTTAGAGATTTTTGGATATACCCCATTTAAAAGTCGAAATTTGAGATTACCCCATTTGAAATTTTTTTTGAGATACCCCCAATTCAAGATGTGGTGTTATCTTAGTCGTCCATCATAAAACTCACCTACGGCTGTAAAGCTCTTCTGTCTTGAATTGGGGGTATCTCAAATTTTTTTCAAATGGGGTATCTCAAATTTCGACTTTCAAATGGGGGTATGTCCAAAAATCTTTTTTTTTTTAATGTGATCCATGTCATAACTCATAAAGCATACCATATTAAGTAAGTGACTAAAGTAATTGCTGATTTTGTTCTTAATAATGTTTATTTAAAATACAATAGAAACACTTTTATTTATCAATGTGATGCACATTTCACAGAATATTAATCAAAATTTCATCAGATTCCCTTTTGTAGGAATCAATTCGATCCGTGTAAGAAGAAGTTTAATCAAATCGATCATTATACGTCTCGTCTCATCTCATCGACTCATCGCAGCCAGATTGGACATATTCCATATACACAAGTTGCAACATTATGAATATATATATATATATATATATATATATATATATATATATATATGATCATGCACAAAAATAATGCTAGTATATCTTAAAATTTAAATATTGAGTACTAAACAATTTTTGAAAATATTGATAATCTTCTTAATCAAGCTAGTAATAAAAGAATTTTATATTCAAAATAAAATATTTTTGATTTATTGCATTTTTATAAGGATACTATAGTAATTATAAAATTTTGAAAGGCTAAAATGGAACCTTCATTAAGTTTGCACACACACACACACCACTATATATTTGTACACACTCAGTAGTACAGAGGAAACAGAGGAGGGGAAGAAGAGCAGAAGAGAAGAACAGCTTTTCTCTTCTCTTCTTTCTTTCACTAACAAAAGTGAGAGAAGGTGAGAGTCTGAGAGAGATTCAGAGAAAATGGGTGAAAAGAGGTTTGCTGTTCTTCTGTGTGCACAAGATTCAGAGTACGTGAAGAAGAAATATGGAGGGTATTATGGGGTATTTATAAATTTATTGAGTGACGAAGGTGAGAGTTGGGATGTTTATAGAGTTTGTAGTGGTGAGTTTCCTGAAGACGATGAACTTGAGTTTTATGATGGCTTTGTTATTACTGGTAGTGCTAATGATGCTCATGGAAATGATATCTGGATCTTGAAACTGTTAAATCTTTTGAAGAAATTAGATTCTATGAAGAAGAAACTTCTTGGTGTTTGCTTTGGTCATCAGGTATGCTACATTTAATCTCATTTTTTAACCCAAATTAACAAAAATCATTAAAAGGGGAGTTGTGTTCTTTTAAGTTAGTAATTAGACTCTAATTTTTCTTTAGATCAAATACTGTTGTCTGATGATTTGATAGTCTAATACAATTAGATTGTTAAATGACAACCAGTTCTTCTGTGTGACACCTGCATGTATAGGAAAATATTTTTTATGTAAATTCCAAAAGATGTGACGAAACAATCACCAATAACAAAACATTTGTCCAGTAAAGAAGAAGCAACGTGACCCACTATAAAGTATATAAACATAGAAGTTACATTGCTGGCCAACTCCCGAACTATGAGATCATCAAACTAATATAGTCCACTTCATCACTACACACATCACAATTCACACATGGCCATCACGTTTGTTTGTCTGTCACTAAATACAGCCTAATAATATGAAAAATATCAAAAATACTAAAATATAACCAAATTTAGAAACTAAAATCATAGTATATATACCAAAATTGTACTGAAGATTTTGCTAAGTTTATATGTTTTTAGAAACTTGGAGAGTTGGAGTTTTTACTTCAAATTGATTGAAGTATTGATTTTTGAAAGTATCTAGCTCTAGAAACAGAGACTAGAAACTAAACAATGGACCACACTGCATTGCTACTGAGTAGTGAGTTGTGAGTGAGAGTGGGAATTGATTTTGGCTGCAAGCCTGCAAGTGAAATACCGTACAATTAGAATTGATATGGATATATATTGGCATGTGCATTGAGTCTGTGATAGACTCAGATCTGTTAAAGACAAAGTAGTATGTAGTGTGGTACAGTGGTCCTATTGTTTATTGTGAAGTTAAGGTGTGTAAGAATGAATATGTCTTATGTGTTGTGAAGTTAAGGTGTGTAAGAATGAATATGTCTTATGTGTTTTGTATGTACTACTTGTTCTTCATCCTCATTTTTGGCATATATATGTTTCTTACTACTAGGCATAGATATGTCTTTTCTCTTGTGGTGTTATTAGGCTTGAATGTGGACAATTCAGCTTTGCAAAAAAAAAAAAAAATGGCAATATGTAAAACAAAATGTAATGGTATCAAAAAAAAAAAAAAAAAAATTTGTAAAAAGACCATTTTACCATTTTTTTAGTAGTGTACTCCTATAGCATTTAGCAATGATTCAATTTTGATCAGTAATGGATCTTTTTTTTCTGCAATTTGGTCTGATAATCACAGATCTTGGGCCGTGCTTTGGGAGGGAAAACAGGTAGATCACTTACAGGATGGGACATAGGCATTAGATCCATCAATCTGTCATCTTCTAAGTCATTCAAATCTCTACAGTTACCATCCAAACTCTCAGTGATTGAATTTCATCAAGATGAGGTATTATTTCTAAAAACTCCAACCTATGATATAGCACATTATGAGTTATGACTATGGTAGTATGGTTTTAAAAAGAAAAATTTGCGAAAATAATTGTGATCTGGTGCAATGGTTAACAGGTTAAGGAGTTGCCTCCATCAGTAGAAGTGATAGCATGGTCTCAAAAGACTGGTATTGAGATGTATAAAAGTGACGATCACATCATGGGAATCCAAGGTCATCCTGAATACACTAAAGACATTCTAATCCACCTCATAGATCGTACCCTTAAAAAGAATGCCATTCAGGTTTGTGTTTGGGATACTTTTTTTTTTTTTTTGTCTCTTGTTACTAATCAATCAACTTCTTGATGAATGGCCTTGATAAGGGGATTTTGTATTAATGAGTTTGCAATTGTTTTCCACAGGATCATCATGTTGAAGTTGCAATGAAGAGCATAGAATCAAGTGATCCAGACAGAGAAGCTTGGAAGAGATTGTGCAAGAGCTTTCTTAAAGGCAATACCAACTCCTATTAAAATTAACTGGAGAAGATTGAAATAATGGGTAATTGGGTATAGAAAGAATCATTGGGTGGTGATGGAAGTAATGTAACCAAGTGGAATGTAGCTCTTAACTTATTAGAATTTTAATAACATGGCCTTTATCTATGAAAACAAAAAAATATTTACACCTACTACTGTTTACTGTACAGTAATTTTTTTTTTTTTTTACTGCTTATTTAGCTTTTTAAATATGATTAAACCAAAAATCAAAAAATAATTTGACAAACCAAAGGTTTTGGGCATTTTCTAACCCACACTCTTGGGCCATATCTGGGTTATAAAAAAGCCCAAAAATCAAAAGAAAGAAGAAAAAAATTGCTCATATTCCAGTTTCCAATGCTAACATTTCCTTCTTCCAAGGTCCAACAAAACAAGACTCTCCATCTCTGATTTCTCCATTACTTAACAAGATATAAAGTATAAACCCTCGTTTATTTTCAATAATATCCACTACTTGCTATCTGCAATTCTGCATTTTCTTCACCAAGTGCCTTGAAAGCATAATTCAGCTACTTCAAAGGTATCTCCTTTTACTGCATTTTGAGTTGAAAAGCAATTCTTTTTATTGATTCTTCATGTTCATCGTCTATAACTGCAAAGTATTGTGTGGTAATTTATAAGTTATTAGGTCGACTCTTATTCTATCCCCACTATTAATTAATGGAAATATGATTTTTTTTTTTATTATCTTTTTGTGTACTTTGAACTTTGAAGTTATTTTCTTGGATAAAAATCTGTTAGGATAAAACCCTTTAGATGATATTGCATCAATCACTCTACATTTCAACATGTTTGTGAGGTGCTTTTGTACTTCTTTGGTTTGTATTTTGTCGAATGAGTGTTGTCTGAGTTGTGCATTTTGTGCTGCTATTGAGGATTTCTACAAGTTGTTTCTGTAAAAATGCAATTGAATTTTAAATTGTTAGTATATTAGATTTAGTCTTAGATATTTCACTTTTGTTATACAATTCTTTGACGATTTTGTTAGATATTAATATCGGGATTCTTAACAATGCAGTTAATCATGTATGCAAGTGTTTCTAACCAGAATTTAATGAAAAGAAAGTTGCTTGAAGGGCAGAAAAACAATGGCACTGAAGATAGGATAAGTTGCTTACCAGATAGTATTCTTGTTTGCATCCTCTCATTGCTTCCTACAAAGTTTGCTGTTCGTACTAGTGCATTATCAAGAAGGTGGATGTATTTATGGACTTTCGTCCCGAATCTCGACTTCTGTGAAAGCAAACCTGCTGATAGTAAGGTCTTCATGAATTTTGTGGATAGAGTGCTTCTTCTCAATGGTTTATCAAACATACACCGATTCCACCTCTCATGTGGTGACCATCTTGATGTGTCTCGCATCAATGCATGGATCTCGACTGTCGTAAAGCGCAAAGTTCAAGAGCTTTTTCTTGAAATTGGGGTGAAAGATCCTTGTGTATTCCCGCGTAGCCTATTTACTTGTGATACTTTGGTGAAATTGCAAATCCATAAAACAGATATCAAACTCCCCCCTTTGATTTGTTTGTCATTCCTCAAAGTCCTGCGCATTAATTTAGTAAAGTTGTTATGTGACCAATCAAGTCAGCAAGTCTCTTTTACTTTACCGATGCTTAGAGACTTTCTTATTAAAAGCTGTGGATCGGAGAACATCCAAGTTGTTAGCATCTTTGCTCCTGCACTTGAGACATGGATAGTGGATGAAGGAACCTGGTGTGTCGGTTGTGAGATAAAAGTTTATGCTGAGAGTCTCAGACACTTGAACTTGAAAATGAGTCGGTTCACTAGGTTGTCTCTATACAACTTATCTTCCTTGGCTACTGCATTTATTGATATTAGGGATGGCAGTTTTTTTCGCGAAACTACGACTTCGAGTAAGCTTCTTAGAGCGGTCTGTAATGTACAGGATCTTACAATATCTATTCGCTCTGTTGGTGTAAGTCTCTTCATTCTTGTACATTTATACATCATTGTGCTCGAAATATGAACTTGCGCTTGATACAGGACATTTGTTTTCTTTCGTTGTTATCTTTTAGTTCTTTAGCAAAAATACATTCGAGCTTAGCTGATTTCTGAGTGTTGATTTTATTTTGTTGCTTCAAGGTTCTCGCCCACGCTTATCATTTTGCTGACTGGCTTACATTTTCCAGCTTAGTTCATTTGAATGTGGTTTATAGTAGCTTCGATCGACCAGATAGTCCAAGATTAGTTGGGCAATTGATAGACTTACTATGCCATTTGACTAATGTTGAACATTTTTTCCTTTCCAATGTAAGTTTCCAAACTCCCTTTTGAATACAATCAACGAAAATTGGTATGTTAAACTTTCTATCTTTGATTTTCACATAGGGTCCATGTGCTAACATCCTACAAGGATATAAAGATGGTTGGCCATTTGAAGCAATTCCTAAACCTACTCTATCGCATCTGAAGACAGTTACGATGAAGCATTTTTATGGCACTAAGAATGAGCTATATCTGGTTGGAGTTTTGTTGAAGATTGCAAGATCCTTGGAGACAATGACTATCATATCTTCTTCAACAATATTGAAAAATCAAAAAGAAGGAATGAAGGTGGCTAAGCAATTACTAAGTCTACCTAGAGACTCCACATGTGTTATCAACTTCACCTAGAAGCTATTGCGAGGACATTGAGCTTGAACATATTTGTCAGTTTGTGCTTGTTCGTGATCCAACCCTATTTTTGTCCATTTTGTTACTATAAGTTTTGAACTATTAGTTCCAGTATGGTTTTGTTTCGATGTAAGGTTTTCAGTCATGCTGATTACTCTCTGAAATTTAAGTAAATGATGTAAGATATGTTCTCTGTGACTGACTACAGTTGATTATACCAATGCAGACAAGTTCCCTTATTGTTTTAGCAATTCTCATTTTATTAGGCTTTTGGCAAGCCTTGACATCACTGAATTTCTGCAGTTTGTTCATAAGGAAAGAATATCGATTCAGATATGTGAATAATCAGCCTTAGAGACTACAAAGAGATCATGCTAATTCTAAATCAACACTATCTATTTGAAGTTTGAACACTTTGATGATTTGAAATGTGCAGTCGTCGCAATATAAACAAATATAAGTTCAGAACAATTCGAGTATCATCATCGTCACTCCAATCTCAAATGATCCTAAACAACAGCAACAAAATGATCCAAATTGGACAGTATGTTTGGTTTGTTGCTGTTTGTAAAAGGGTGCTACACTAGTACACGAGCAGAGTTGTACTCGTGCAACTCTTTAAATATTGTTGCATATAAGAACTGTATAACAGCAAGTCAACAATGACTCACCGTCCCTAAACACGAGTTAATTCTGGGCACGTGACGTAACGGAAAGAAAGTAAAAAATCTCTGAAAGTTTTCATCTTTACCCACCTCTCTCTCTCTCTCTCTCTTTTCTTCCGTTCAATAGAAACTTTGAAACTCAGGTTTTCTCTTTTGATTCTTGGATCATTGCATTTTATTTTTACCTCAAATGGGTTTCTTTGGAAGTTGAGAAAACTACTACCAGCATTTCCTTTGTAAACACTGTAATGGGGGTTTGTTTATTGATCTTCTGAACTCTCAAGTTGGAAACAAGTAAAGGGTGAAGTGAGAAGTGAGAAAGATGACTAGTAAGAGAAAAAGAGGGAGACCTGCAGCAATAAAGAAGGAAGAAGTTGCTGAAGATTGGTGCTTTGAATGCAAAGATGGTGGAGATCTTCTTATTTGTGATTTCAAGTGAGTTATTTCTTTCCTTGTTCTAGTGTTTTTTTTTTTTTTAAAGGGTCTGTTTGATTCGGGCGGGAAATCAATTTATCGGGAAATAGATTTACCATATGCAAATATTCGGAAAATAATTTTTTTATAAAATGATTATAGTACTATATTTATCATGAAAATCATTGAAAATGTCGTGAACATGATTTTAGTGAGAGTTCATAAAAATTCAATGACAATATGTCCCAACATTTTTACAAATCATTTCATTTTCAAAATTTACCGTTTATTTTCCATGTAATCAAACATGGAAAATTGAGATTTTCCGGTAAATCTATTTCCCGGCCTCGAATCAAACAGACCTTAAGTAGTTTTTGTTTTTGTGTGTTCAGAACTTCAGATTATTAAAACTCACTGGAATTTTTTTATTATTCACCAATTTATTAAAGAAGATTCTTGAGTGTTCTCACAAACAGATATAAAACAAAGATTTATAGGAATCAAAGTTTTTGTCTTGGAATTGGATTTAGGTTATGGAAATTTGAATTTGTTTTTTTGTGTTCACAAACTTTTTAAAGGCAGGGAATGCCAGGGAAGTTTTTGACTTGAAGGGCTGTGAGTGAGATTATGAACATTTGATAATAAAGGCCTTTTTTTTTTTTTTTTTTTTTGTAGTTATGGCAATTCTTCATTAGGGTAATTTGGTATATTGCACCAAGGGTAGATTGGTGTAGTTATGTTTTGTCAATTCTATCAAGGGTATTGTTGGTAATTAAATCAAGGGTAGTGAGGTAATTTAGTAGTATACAGTAGGTGGCATTTTGGCGACATGTACTGTGCCATTTGGGAGTTCATCCCAAAGCTGTGACAACTGACAACAAATTTATGGTGTGTATTATACTGGTATGTCTGTAGAGACTCTAGGGATATAAGGACCCTTGAGAGTATATGTACGACTAGAGAGGAAAGCAATTGTGCAAACCAGGGTATATTTGCTAACAAATGAGAAAAAAAAGATCAACTTTGATGTTTCTTTTCCTTCAGCTGTCCAATTCTTGTTGAAAACACTCCAAATTCTTGATTTGCATAAAGAAGAAGTAAACTCTAAGATGTTGGTGAAACATTTTTTTTTTTTTTGGTACATAAAAGATGATCTTTAATGGATGTCTAAAAATGTAGACCATATGGCAAGTGTTATTTTTCCTTCCATGTAGTCCTGTTTGTGGATGAACAAATGTTTCTTCCTTTGAATCGCTACGATTTTTTTTTCTGTCCCACGGTGGCGTTCATTATGTAAGGGCTTTTTGTGGTTGTTAACGACTTTAAATAATCCTTGCTTATTTATTTGATTTAGTAACCTTTGCTTTATATCAATGTATACCTTTTATGCATCAAAGAAAATTATTAGTACTTGGTGCATCTATAGTATAGTGGGGACTGGGGAACAAGTTTTCACATCTAACTTCAAACCTCAAGATGCACACAGCAACTGTATGTCAATCAACTCTTCCAGATCATTAAGAATGTTAATATTCCAAAATTTCCTCCCTCTTAATCGTTATCCGTTGTACCTGCAAAGTTTATTTATCACTGGGAATATACCATACGTGTCTGAGATTATAGGCATGGTTTTTTGTGGCCAAGTTCCTGATCCCCAAGTGTCCCTCATCACAAGGAAGGCACGTATATGTCCATCATAAGGAAGGGAAGGATATGTCTATATATGAAAGAGGGGATGTCGTGCAGTCCAGCCCTTTCCATTGGAAGTTCCTGCAAATTCTGTTTATATCATCAATAGTTCTTTGAAATAGAACAAAAGATGCCCAATAGATGCTAAAATTGTTTAAAAGGGCCTTTCACATACAGTTCATGCAAAGTTTAGGGGAGGGGAAAGATAACTGTGATTGACTATGTCAATTTCGTCAATGTTTAATATCTCTTTTTGGTAAAAAAGAAATTCCTGTTTTCACCAATTTACTTCTGTTTTATGCACACAACTTTATACAAATATAATAATTTTGTATTGTTTTTAGGCAATGTATGAAGGCTTATCATCTTGAGTGTCTGGAGAAAGCAAAAAATAAATTAGAAACTGGAAAGCGCTGGATTTGTGGTAAGTCTATTGCCATCTTTCTGTTAATATAACTATTATATCTCTAGTATTTTCTTACCTTCTGCAACTTCATGTCAGAAAGATATTCAAATTTAAAGTCCAAGATGGAGTCATTATTGATTTGGGATTTAAAATTTATTTTCAAAAGGACATAATATGTTTTATACGTCTAGATCGGCCTAATGGGGAAGAGAAGGAGGTTGAGATTGAAGAACAACATTTTTTTGCATGTTTAAATTCTGTGTAAAGACATTTTCAGTTACAACAACCATTATTTTTACAGTCATACAACACCACTTGAAAGAAGATTTGTAGGTAGCAGACCTGGTTGTTAGCCGATCAACCCCCCCTCTTTTTTTCCCCTCTCCCTTTCTCCATTTTTTTCTTTGTCTCTGTCTGCAGTGAGATAGAATTGCCAAAATCATGGTACAGCTGATTGAGATGATTTTTTTTGTCTACAAGATCTTGTGTGGCATCCTAAATCTTGAACTGTATAAGTCAGCAAATTTGTTTGGCTGTGAAAGAGTAATCTCTAGCCATATAGATCTTGTGATATATTGTTTGTCCTAGAATTATCACTTGGGTAGTTGGGTGGTTTTTGAGTGGCGAGTACGTCGTCATTTTATTATCAAATATACCATTAGGCATCATTAAGTTGTTTTTTTATTTCTTTGTGCATTTATAGTAGAATCTATGTTCATGTAGGATGGCGAGTACGTCGTCATTTTATTATCAATATACCATTAGGCATCATTAAGTTGTTTTTTATTTCTTTGAGCATTTATAGTAGAATCTATGTTCATGTAGGATGTGAGATTTGAGACATTGTCTACTTAATAGTACATACCTAGCACTAATTGTTATGATTTGATATCTCTTGAAAACCATATCGAACTCGAATTAATCACCTGCCTGCGTGTGTTTTCTTCTTCTTCTTCTTCTTTTTTAATTTATTTACAGATTGGCATTTATGCCTCAGCTGTAGTAAAAGCTCAACATACCACTGCTTTGTTTGTAAAAATGCGGTATGCAAGAAGTGCATCAAATATGTCGAGTTCGTGCACGTTAGAGGGAAGCATGGGTTTTGCAATGATTGCTTATATTATGCTATGCTTGTTGAAGAGAATGCTGATGTGCACTCCGATGGGGTATTTTTTTTTTTTCCGAATAGTTGTTTTTCTTTTTCCTTGGTAAAACATATTTGAGATTAATGTGATGTGACAGAGAAGTCACATGACAACGCCACATTACGTAAGTTCAGTCACAATTAGAAGATCCCACCCAAAGTGAAATCCTCCTGTCTGAGAAGCCTTGTTCACATGTGCACACAAGACCATTCCCATAAAAGTGCTTATACATTACAAATGGCATGAAGAATCTTCCAAAAAGATCTTACCAACTGGGAAGAGGTCACGGCTTCACTAATTGCCATTATAACTGCAAAGAGTTCATTTACAATTAAGAGATTAGTCCTTACTTTCAATAAGAGTTCATTTGATTTCAAAATCAGTCACATTTTTGTTTCTGTTTTTAGCCATTATCAGGAATATATATGATAGATTGAAATGAGTATATTACGAAAGATTAGTACATCTAGGCAATGCTTGAGACTATATCCATTAACCTCCCCAGGCTGTAACATGTACCCTGAAATTCACCTCTGAATGTACTTCTGTTTTTTTTTTTTGAAAGGTAAACGAGCATAATATATTGATAATAAAACAAGTGATGTATACACAAAGCCAAGGGAACATTTTTTACTAGCCTGCGACACACAATGTGCATTTAGCATTCTGTGCTTGTTACTTGAAACTGCAATCATCACTCATTCACTCGAAATTTCTGTGCTTCATATGCTGTCAACATAATGAACCTTCTTTTTCAATTTTTTTTTATTTGATATTTGATTTGTTGATTGAATTTGATAGTCAGTTGATGAGCACTGTAGAATCTAACATGTGGCTGAAGTTGAGAATCTTTTTAGTATGAAACATAATTTCGGTTGATGCCCATTCGGCCATTCCTTCAGGGCAAGAAATCTGCATTAAATTGCATGCCGCTGCCCGCTGCTTTGACTCGCCTATTATAACCTGTTGATGACCCATAGGTCTTTTTTGCCAAAATTTACACTGCTGCACATATATATTATGTGGGAACAACACTTGTAGTGTCTATGCATATAGAGAAGGTGTTTGACTTAAGTACCAGATCAATTACTGATCAAAATCTTAACAAATTAAAAGAGATTATGACCACAAGTATATTAATCTCTACATGTCGAATGTTTAGGGTTACTGAACATGTTGGTGTTAGTGGTTGGAAGGTGTATACAATGAATTCTAAACATAAATTTTGTATTGAATATTGATGTTGCTGGTAAATTTCAGAAAACACACACACACCCTCACCTTCTTTGGTTTTTAGAACTTGTTCATTCCTTTTCCTGTTCATGGGTTTCTGTAATTTTTTTTATTTTTTTTATTTTTATTTCTTGGTAATTTCATCTCTGTATTTACAGCGTAAGATAGATTTCAAGGACAGTAATACATACGATTGTTTGTTTAAGGAATATTGGGAAATAATAAAGGAAAAGGAAGGCTTAACATCACAAGATGTGCGGTCTGCTGATATCCGGTTAAAGAAGGGTGAGTGGTTTAGGGACGAGGTGGATACAGATAAATTTGTTAATGGCAAAGACGAAGATCAAGATTTTGATGAAAGTATGGAAAGTGATGACGAGATATGTTCGTTGATGGTAAAAGAGACTAAATGGTTGCCTCCTAGGAAACATGCCAAAAAGGGCAAACAGAAAAGAAATGAGTTTATGGGGTGGGGATCAAAATCCCTGATAGAATTTCTTAAATCTATTGGCAAGGATTCAATTACTCCCATATGTCAAAATGAGGTGCGAGATATTATCCTCGAATATATACGTGAAAACAAGCTGATTCACCCGGAAAAGAAGAAGAAGGTTCTATGTGATATAAAGCTGCAGTCCATTTTCAGCAGGAAGTCTATAAACCGAAACAAAATCTATGACCTTCTGGAACGTCATTTTGCTGAGAACATGGAGCAGTCTGAGGAAGATGACTACAGTTGTAACTCAGATGAAAAGGATGAAGACACCATAATGAATTGCAAAATGCAGACAAGAACAAGTTTGAGAAGAAGGAAAGATGAGAAGGAAAATGTTTTAGAAACTCCGCGAAGCTGTTACGCATCAATAACAGATCAAAACATCAAGCTGATTTATTTGAAAAAAACGTTAATTGAAGATTTCCTGATGACCCCAGAGACCTTTGATGACAAAGTGATGGGAAGCTTTGTGAGGGTGAAATCTAATCCAAATGACTACTTCCAGAAGAATGTGTATCAACTACTGCAAGTTACAGGTAATCTGTAGTTCTTTGTGTGTGTGTGTGTGTGTGCGCAACCAGATAATTCAATAAAGTAATGGCTTCACATGGATCTCATAAGGGGAATCCTTTTAATGGGTTTGCACTCCCTGTTTAAGATGTTCAGCTTCTAAGACTATGCGGTTAAGCCATTTGTAGCTACTAAATTATCCCTATGTGATATTATATATATAATTAATGACCAATTTATAGTGATATATACTTTTCTTTGACATCTCAGGCATTACTAAAGCTCAGGGGACCAAAAACATTACTGGTGAAGTTACCCTGCGACTTTCCAATACGAAGGAAGACATTCAGATTTGCAAGTTGTCTGATGATAACTTTTTGGAGGTGATTAATGGGTTTAACCTCATTCGTTAGTAAATTTTAGCATTTTCATAAGCTGTTGGCCATGGTGACCTAAAGTTTAAAGTTAGAAAACAGGCTTGAATACAAAATCAGCCTTTGTGGAAAACAGGGTTAATGCACGTATGGTTTGATTAGTGAACTTTATGGCCATATCACTGTATAGTTAAATACACATGTACCTGCACGTATGGTTTGTTTATATATTGTCAATAAGATAGACGTCCTGGTAACTTATTTTAATTTTGGTGGCAGGAAGAAATTGAAGAATTGCGTCAGAGGATTAAAAATGGTTTGCTTAAGAGGCTTACAATAGTAAGTTCTCTTTTTGGGTTTTCTATATTAATATTTGAATCCGTATTTATTTGCAAGTAGCTACATTTTGTTAGTAAGTCATTTTATGGATGCAATCTTTAAGCTTTAAAAAAAATAGCATAATTCTCCTCTGTCACTATTACTCCCTCCGTCCCAAATTTTATAAGTACCTTTTGGAATATTCTATTTATTAAGGAAACATCATTTATTGTTTGTCTACTAACTATACTTCCAAATTTATCCCTATTTAATACCAATTACAATGCCTAATTATTTTTATTAGAATAATTACTCTAATTCCAAAGCAAGGGTAGTATAGGCTAATTGCGACTCGGCCAGCCGGGTTCCTCGAGTTCCGACTCCACCGGTCAGAGGGGGCACAAGCCACTAACATTGTCGATTACTTTAGTACATGGGTGAGTCCCAGCAAAAGCATGGGCACAATATTTTCACATGAATTCTCATTAGTAAGCCTGTTTTAAATGATATCGGTAACACGGTAATGCTGGCGGGATTCAAACCCCAAACCTCTCGCATCATCATGCAAAGCTTTTACCAGTTGAGATTGACTGGCACCAAGTCACCAACAGTGTCGATTATTTTAGTACATGGGTGAGTCCCAGCAAAAGCATTGGCACAAATATTTTCACATGAATTCTCATTAAGAAATTTTTCCTGTCTGTGGCAAACTACAGTCTGCTGTAGACTAAACTAAGGGTGGAGACCTATGATTCTATCATCCACTGTTACTTAAATCTCAGTAAGAGTAGGTTAATAGGTAATAGCAACATGGTCATTGTACTGAGATATTCATTTTTCTATTTATAGAAGTTCATGGTTGTACATATAAGTAATCTGGCATAGATACTTTGAACCTGAACATCAGCCAAATGAACTTTAAAATTAAAAAACTTGATGTTTATCTGATTTGTCAAATACTTTTCCCTTCAATTGAGTTTTTCTGGGTTTAGCACTTATATGCTTGCCTCCTTATCTCAAATTAATGTTTTTGTAGGTGGAACTTGAACAAAAGGCGAGAAGACTCCATGTGGATCTAACTGAACATGTAATGTATTTCTTGTCCATCTGAAATTTAAGATCACTGTTGATACTGTTGTAATTATTTTGCTCTTGATTAGGCAAGGGACATACTTATTTGATGCCCATGCCCATTTCCACACACATCCTATCTGTTCCACCCCATCAATGTTCAAGAGAATACCGTGTATGGTTGGAACTCAGTCAGATTGATCGATGTACTATCCATATTTTCTTCCCAATCGGGAGTAAAGATCCCAAATTCACAACCAAATTCAACGCAACCTATTTCAAGCGGATCTGATATGTTCCATATAACGTGAAACCTAGTTATGTACAACATAAAAGTTCCAATGGATTAAAATTAAAGGTAAGCGGACGAAATACTTGGATGGTTACCAATAAAAGAGAATTCTTATAAAGGCATTAATCTTAATAAGTAATTCATTTTAATATCTGAAAACATATTCTAATCATTTCCAATTCAGGTCAAGATTCAAACTCCATACCTGGCCACACAGATTAGGGTTGAGTCACACGATCTCCTAATTGTGTGAGAGCTGTTATATAAACTGATCTACGAAGTGGTCTTACTGCGTTCCCATTAATTTACTGTATGAATGTAATGCATTGAACTGTGAATATCCCTATTCCTGGTACAAGGGTTGACAAAAACCTGAAATTGATGGTGATGTTACAAATTGGTCACATTGTGGTTACAAAGGAGCTGCTTACTGGATAATCACCTCTCTCTTTTTTAATGTTTATGACCACCTAACTTATCTGATTACATTTTTTTTAATGTTACAAATTTAAAAGAGAGTATACAGTAGCACAAATAAGTTATTTAGAGTTTAACAAGATTATATTTTTTGAGCCATTAAAATCCCAGTGTAGGAGCCATCAAATGTCTTTCAAGCATGCTCATGTAGCGTATCCCAACATAGTTTTTTGCGAAAAGCAAGCTGGGGTTTGGCAACAGTGTTATTGGTCTTTCAGAGAATTAATGTCTAGTATACAAAGTTCCACATCCATCCTGGGTTACCAGGTGTTGAAGTCCCTCTTGAAGTGGGTTACAAAAAACAATAGAACCTTCCATACCATGTTAGCAAGATAATCGGCAACCTTGTTGCACTCTCTGTAGTTGCCCTCTCTGTAGTTGTGTTGTATCTCAAAGTCCTCCAGGTTACTTAATTTATTCCTGATTTCCATAGTTGCATACCCATAAACTTGTCACACATTTAGGCCCTGCTTGTTTGGGCTGCAAAAAAGGCAAATCTTTACCCATCTATAGTTAGAGTGGTCCCTCTCAAGTTTACTCTTTGATTTGAATGGTCCCCCACCTATTTTAGCTTAAACCCTATTGGTCCCCCACTTAAACCTTGCATAAACATGAGATAATCATAGGTGGTCCCCTACTAAGTTTATTAGAGAAAGGTGTAAAATTTTTGCACTTTTGAAATAGCACCAAACTTTTGCATAAATTTTGTTCATAAAACTGATTATCAAGAGTTTCAAGCATATTAAATTAGGCTAAATTTCATGCAAATTTTTGCGGGGTAACCAAGCAGGGCCTAAAGTATGTGTTATTTCTTGATCAAATTTGAGCATTCTGGTTCTTACGAGATATATATCTTCATGTTGCTTCTCAGTGGATCAAGAAAGAGCTGGCCCTCCTACAAAAACTCATCGATCAAGCAAATGAGAAAGGATGGCGAAAAGAATATCCTTTTCACTCTCTCTGTCTATTAGAATATTTTCACAAACCCATACTTGAATCTTTCTTCCCCTAGTAATTTTGAAAATTTTCAATTTTCACATATGAGGAAATATTTATTATTCCAATTCAAACTTTCAAGGTACAGCTGTATTTCCTATACTAGTATATACTCATAAATCATAATATGTTGACATGCTGTGCCTTTGTATAGACTTTGTATGATATGCAATGGACAATAATGCATAGGTTTTTAATGTTTTGTTTGCTGGAGAAATGAGAACGTGAAACTTTTGAAGTCAAAGAGTACCCAGTATTTGTATATCTACAGTCTCGTCCCACCATATGTGTGTAGTGCTTTTTAATCTGTACTTCAAAACACTTTTTTTCCCGTGTAATGGCATTATTCACAACTCTGTGCCTTCAAGTTGTTTCATTCCTTACAAGTTAACTTTCTTTTGACCCACATAAAGTTATATATTTGCTAAGCAGAGTGGATATGTAAATCATTAGTAACTCATTTATCCACATATTAGTTTAGCCCACACAGCATATCTAATATCATAATAAGAGCATTCATGAAAGCATGGACTGTATGTTTTGGAGAATGAATCTCCCAAAAGAGTGGCCTACAAGGTAGAGAGAATATCGATATTTTTGGTGTTTTTTTTTTCTGTGTTCTTTTGTGAAAACCTAAACGGTAATAACTTTTAACTCTGATACATATTCGGTTATTTTAATGTTTGAAGTTAATCACTGACATATAACTCCCACATTGCTTTTCATTGGAAACTTGACTGATATTCCATCTCATGCAAAATTAATATCAGAGTCACACTGTCCCTGTCAGGACAACTCGGTGTCATATACTTGGTTCTCGTGCACTTATACTCTTTCCCTTTCTAGCAACTTACTTGCTGTACTTATCAAAAAAAAAAACAAAAAAAAACCCAACTTACATGCTGTACTTATTTTATATTTGTGTAATACCCGGGGTTAAATTTCAAGGAGAATATATTAAAGACACCTAACACATGAGTGGTGATGTTACCACCAAGGTTTAGTCTGATAGCAATTGGAGGCGTGTATATGGCAGTGTAGTTGGGCATCTTTGTACAGTTGTTGTCAGCAACATTTTCTCAATTGTTGAAGCAATACTTGTAGGTGTCTGTTTGCAGTTGCACAATTGTTTAAGCCCTAGATTACTTACTGCACATTTTTCAACATTGAGAGAGATCATTGTTTGCTTTTAGTATGTGGCTGTTGAGTGTCCATCGATCCTTGTTATGCAGTTGATCTCAAGATTTGGTAACTATGTTGCTTTGTCAGATTACATGTGATTCTTAACTATGTTATGGTTATACGCTTTGTGAGTATTTTGACAGAAAGGAATTGCTTCAGACACCATCTGAAAGACAGCGCTTGTTACAAGAAATACCAAAAGTAATTGCTGAGGAAATTGAGATCGAAGTGAACCCCCTTGATTTGCCCAAAGGTGAAAATCCTGTAAGAGACAATTCACCTAGGTCAATTCTTTTTCCAAGAGATTCTGTAAGTGCTGACAATATCGCAGGTATGTAACCCATCAAATTCTGGGTAAAAAAACACATGCTGCAGTTTTAATTAGCTTCTTTTTTTTTTTAATTTATATCATGAAAGCTTGAACTATTTGTTCTAGAAATCTGTTCTATATGCATAACTTTAAGTCTAGAGTTGTTTTAAACTTTTTGATCTCAAAATCTACATGTATGTGTGTAGTCTTTCAGCGTGGTTTGAGCTTCTTAGGGGCATCTAGAATCTTTAAATTCATAGCTAATGCAGAAAATTTTGCTTGAATTTTTTTTTTAAGCCTGTTCTTAACAAGATCAGTAACTCTCTGTTGCCGGGAGGAAGTTGGGTATAGTCACCCAGTGGTTGTACCAGCTGAACGCAGTTCATGTTTACACGTCAATTAGAAAACAACTTGTGTTAATCATATTTCGAAATGGTAGACCACCAAACATTTGTGTGCTATGAGTCTGGCACACACATCTATCAGAATCCAAGAAATAGTTTCAGAAATACAAAGCGCAATGACCTGTGCTTTGAGCTGTCAATAGAAAGCATATGACAATTTTGGGTAGATATCACCATTACCAAAGTGTAATATTGGTAATTCTGTCACTTAATTCTAACAAGCCAGAAATGGGTATCATGTGTTTCTACTATTTGAGTTCAAGTATTTTAATATTGTATTATTAGTTATTATTATTATGGAAGTCTTCACATACTTTCCACAACTAATATTTTGTCGATATTATTAAAATATGTAAGGAATTACACACCTTTTATAATTGGGATGTGATCTGTATTGGGCTTTGTGTGATACCCTCTACGGCTCTACCACACCTTTTAATATAATATTGTTTTATCGATAAAAAATAATAATAATTTAAAATAGTATATCCATTGAAACTTCTAAGAATACGGTGCTTATGTTCCAGGAAGTGAAGATGCTATTATTGTGAATGCTGACATCAAAGCCACGCGAGATTTATGTAAGATAGAAGTAAATAGAGATGACACCGATAACAGAACTGATGATACAGTAGCAAAAGGTCAAATGCCAATCTTTTCTGTTTGTCATTTTAACGTTAAATTTTGCTAAACTTATCAAAATAATACTTGCATTCAAGCTTTTATCACTGTGAACTGAAGCTGATATTACTGTAGATTCTGATGTTCCAGGAACTGAAGCTGATATCACTGTGAACGCCCAAGTTACGCCAGGGTTATCTGTGATCGAAGTAAGTGGAGACGGAACAAATGAAAAAGCTACTGAAAGTACAGCAGGTCAAAAGCCAATCTTTACTTAACGCCTTACTGTAGTTCCATTTATATATTTCTATCAAATTATCCAAAATAGTATTTGCATTCAACCTTCAATGGTGTTGATGTTCCAGGAACTGAAGATGCTATAATTGCCAATGTTGATATTGAGCTCACGCCACATTTATCTGTTATTGAAGTAAATGTTGATGACAGTGATAAAAGAACTGCTGAAAAGATAGCAGAAGGTGAAACACCAATCTTTGTCGTAGTGTCTTTCTGAAGCTCAGTGTTTATAGTCTCAACAATTGCTTTGAAGCTTCTCTAACTAATGTTCTGATGTTCCAGGAGTTGAAGATGTTTTTAGTGTGAATGCTGATAGTGAAGTTATGCCAGACTCATCTATGACAGAAGCAAATGGAGATGACAGTGATAAGCAAGCTGCTGAAAAGATACCAGAAGGTTAATCGCCAACCATTTCTTAATATTGTTCTGAAGTTCTCCCTCCATAAATTTTATTCTATCTGCATCCTTATGGCTTGAAATGGACCGGAGTTGTCTTGGTGGAGTTAAAACAGGATGAAATTGGTAAATCTTAAGTTCTCAGCCTGAATAGCATGAACATACATCGATACCCTAAGTTAATCGATGTTTGGTCCATCTGGGGTAGAATGGAAGATGATGAGCACCATTGCTTATGTGGTTATCAAACACTTGCATCACTGCTAACCACTGAGTTGCCTGAGAATAATTCCCTAGTCAGTCTCTTTGAATTTTTAAGTGCATTTGACCAATTGCGACTGTTTATTTGTAAATTTACTAAAAGGATTTTTCTTTTTGCTTTTCGACTGAGGTGGGCGTTTTTTTTTCTTTTTTCTTGTTTTTCTTTTTTTGGGGGTGGGGTGCGGGGGAGATTTAAGAAAAAGATGGTATTCCAGAATCCAGAATCTACTTGATACTAATTATTGTTGTATGTCAAGTGTTTGTATCTAGCTGCTCCACTTTCTATTGAGTTAAAGGTATAATATGTCTTTAGTATAGAAGCCCCTTTGAAAATTGTACTTTCAAACAAAGTGAAGGAAAATAAACATTTCAAATAATCTTTTTTTTTCAGCTGCTATTTTTAGTGCCATCCAAACTGGGTTCATGGCCTAATGACTGCCAATTAGCTCTGACCTAGCCCTCCAGATTTGTTTGTGTTCCCTTCATTGAATTCCACATAATATCGCTACTTCTATATTCCACATAACTATCATATCTGCCATTTTGCTAGGCTGATTGTTGTCAATCAGGGATATATCATAAATGACCCTAAAAAGAAAGGAGAACCCAGTTTGAATGGCACTAAAAATAGCAGCTGAAAAAAAAATTGAAATGTTTATTTTCCTTCACTTTGTTTGAAAGTGCAATTTTTAAAGGGCTTCTATACTAAAGAGTAAAGACATCTTCTTATTTTTTTTAACTCAATAGAAAGTGGAGCAGCTGGATACAAAAATTCAGAGCAGGACAAGAATGGTAATTAGTGAGATCCAGTTTCCTTTTTATAGATAGTCATATATGCTTGATTATTGCTCGGGCCATAAACTGTGAAGCTCATCTATCTGATTTTGGGAACACGGAATAGGCCATTCTATTCATGCATTTTATGTTTCAAAGAAATCATATTCGTTTTCTAAAAGTTCATGATGAGCATTAGCTCCTTGTAAATCTTTACTGCTGTGTAATGGGGCCTTCGGGAGCTGCTATTGTGTGGCTCTTCTGGTTCCGCTTGTTCCCGACACTTTTTCTGCCATTTCATATTCAACCCATGTTCTAAGATGGTAGAAGATTAAATCGGTCATTTAGATATGTGTGCCACTTGGGCTTTGATTTCTGATGTGCCTGCTGTCATATGACGGGAAAAACACCACTGTTACGAAATCTCTCATGATTCAGTTTTTCATCGTGGTGACGTTTTTAAGTGTAGTATCATGAGAATGCTTTTGTTGCAGGAAAACATCTAATACATAAAGTGGGAAGAAATGAAGAGGCACAAGTAATTCTGGATGAGGATGAACAAGTCGATGGGACTTTGGATGCAGGAAAACATCTACCAATACAGGTTAAAGTAGATAGAAATGAAGAGGCACGAGTAATTCTATATAAGAATGAACATGTCAAGGGGACTTTGAACACAGAGGCTTCCATTGCTAAGGTAATAGACTTGGACAATGATGATGAGAACCCATATAGCAAAATATGGCATTATATGGATCTCAACCAGGAGACGCATGGCCCCTTTTCGATGTCGGACTGGAGAAAATGGTGGGATAGGAAGTTCTTTGAAACTGACTTCCAAGTGTGGAAGACTGGTCAAACCAAAGAAGAGGCAATTTTTCTGAAGGATGCTCTTGGATGAATATTTCCCAGATTAAAGAGAGAGAGGACTTGGTTACATTAAGGTGTTTAGATCTTTGGATGTGCATCCTAACAAAATGTTGTGTTAAATGAATATAATATAGGAAATGTTGTGTTAAATGAATATAATATAGGAAGTCGATTCAAAAGTTCCTGTATATATATATATATATATGTGCGATGGTTAAGAGTAATGTTAATTGGTCATTTTCTTTAAGTAAAAAAAAAAAAGGGGGTAACACTGAAGTTTCAATAAATGTAGTCCTTTCCTGGCAAATCATTATACTATTTCTGATTGTATTCTGAAATTCTCCTCCATGAATTATCAATTTGTCACTGGGGTACTAAGGTGATAAGGTCTATCTAAGTTAGTACACCATAAAATAGCAGGCAGGTTTCTCCAAAACATTATGATAAATGATATGGTTGCTCTGCCCCCAAACTAGATCTTAAACCCAATTCAGGAGAACTCAAAGGGGTGAATGACTTATGACATATTAGTCCACATTAACAATACAGGACAGGCTCCTGTTCACACCTAACCAGGCTTTAAGAGCTTGAACACCATTTTCAGTCCAGATCTTCTTATCATTAAACTATCTATACTTGTAATATCTCCAGATATTCTGACAACTAACAAAATCAACAAAATCAGAAGACTACTACTAATAGAATTTTCAGTTCACCATGAAATGTTCAACAAGATACTAGCACTCAAGTATCAACCCAGCAAAACATACTGAGAACAACCTTTTCCCCAAAGACTTAAGGAAAAGAACTACTCGACCCTAAGATCAGCACTACTGTGCCAGCTTGTAGTCTGAACAGGTAGAAGTAAGACTTGTTGCCTCAACCAAAGCTTTTTGTGGCCTGCATGATAAATGAAAAATCATGAGATTAAAAACAACCAGCGCTAGTCTGCTAGAGAAAATGCCATGACTATAATCTTAACACTTTCCAGGATTTGTAATCTCCCAGTACCGCATAATACATACATCATTATTATCTAATGACTTTATTTAAATCAAGTGTGGGTCTCTAAATGGAAGAAAATAGTTCAAATAAGCTCAAGTATCAGAACAGCATTGGAGTAAAGACAGCATAATTATATAGCTCAACTGTGCCTTGTCCATAAATAGACTAGTCAAAGCTTTTGAAGAGTCTACCAACATATAAGATATTCTAACGTAAATAATAGTAAGCTTTGCACATTACCTCTTACACAGACATTCAGCCACTGCTCTGACGGCACTCCGACAACATATCCAGGTAAATCTGACACCTGCTGATATCATCACTGTGGTTGTTCACGCACTGCAATATAACAACACCAATCTGGATTACAACTAGGATTACAGTAAATAACATATCAAAAAAGTCATTAATTTAATAAAAAATGCATCAATTCAGAAACAAACTTAAATAGATTGCATTTACTTTCAAGTTAAAACATAACACTACGTGTCTATGTTGAGTCAGTTATTACTGCGAATCCCAGTCATACACCAAACTAGTACCACCAGTGTAAATGATAAAAAAAATAAGCATAAAATGCTAAGGGTGAAAGAGAAAGGATAAGGACATCATCTGGGGTCACACTAATCCTGCAGTTGAAATGTAACCTTTTTCTAAGCAATAAATATATTACTGGACCACATGGAGGTTCAGGAAAGAAAGAAGCAACGTCAAAAGGATGGGTTGAGGGTAAAGCACACTTTTGAATCGACTGTTTCTCGTATCGATGAAGTACAAAGAAAGAAAACAATACAATTTTACAGGACAAGAAACACTTAAACTTCTGTTAATTCTTTCCTATTTTATTTTTGGCAGACCAAAACACTTTGCTTCATTAATAGTTCTATCATAAGTGAGACAACTGAAAATGGAAACTAACATAAATAGCAAAGCAGAGTGTAACATACTTCTTGGAAGGCCTTATTATGAGAACTGCATGCATCTGAGTCTATGTAATGGCTGGATGGTGCTGGAGCAGAAACTTGCTCATGTTGCACATGAATGGTGCGAGGACCTAATACAGCATCTACAGCCCTGTGTGACACAGCATTTGAAGCACCCCAACCCAATCCTGTAAACACAGATAGGGCAAGCATAAAGTCATGCATTGGCCTAACAATTGGCAAATGAACATGCTTGCAATCACAACAGTTTATAACCTACCATCAGCAATACTTGAACCGAATCTACCAAGCCTACTTCCACCATTTTGAGAAGCAGGCACAGGAGCAGGGCTTGCTGGATCAAAATCCAACATTAGCCATTAATTAATAAGGAACGAATCAACACAATGAATGAATATATTTTACAAGAAATACCATTTTGAGTTGCAGGCACATGAGAATGTCTTTCTGCATCAAAATCCAACATTAACCATTAATTAAAAAGGAACAAATCAACACAAAGAATGAATACATTTTACAAGAATGCAGCATCGACATATTGAAATATTGAATACCTTTCTTCGGTGATTTTTGTGCACGTGGAGCAGGGCGTAATACATCAAAACTCGCATCAATTTTTTTATAAAATACATCAACAATGTAACAAATAAATAGAACCAGGAACAGAATAAGAAAAACTACTGCTTTATTGCTCACTATGACTTACTGAAAAGTGAAGTACATGAAGAAGAAGATGGACTCTTTACTTATACTACTTAGTAGCATAAAAAGCTCCTAAAGAAACTTAACTACTGCGACTCATACTAACAAACCGAAGACTCAATCAGACGCTCCTAGAATTATGGTTGACCAGTTCATTCTCCATAGAAATAGGATGCACTAACTTGTAACACTCCCCCTTAGTGCAGACTTTCGATCAACAATACCAAGAGTACTGCGAAAATTTTCAAACTTAGCTCGTGCAAGAGCTTTGGTGAACACATCTGCCACTTGATCATTGGTCCTTATCTTCTGCAGCACGATCTCTTGATTTAGCACCTTTTCTCGAACAAAATGATGATAAATTTCTACGTGTTTTGTACGAGCATGAAACACTGGGTTGCCTGCTAACCTGATTGTGCTTTCATTGTCACAATTAATGGGAATTTGATGACTCATATTATTGCCCATATCTTGAAGAAGTCGCTTAATCCAAATGCATTCTTGTGTGGCAGTAGTGGCTGCCGCATACTCGGCCTCTGTGCTTGAAAGAGAAACAGTTTGCTGCTTCTTACTACACCAAGAAATTACAGCAGAGCCAGTATAAAAACAATACCCTGATGTCGAGCGTCGATCTACAACATCTCCAGCCCAATCAGCATTTGCATAACCATGTAGAGAAAAGGATACATCTGACTTATAGAAGAGACCAAACTCCAGAGTACCTTTCACATATCGAAGAATTCGCTTTGCGACGATTAAATGACCAACATAAAGAAGAAGTATAGTGTACTTGGATGAAGTAATCTTTACAAATAAACTAGGATCTGAACTTGAAGAATTGAAACCACAAAAAGAAAGATATTGTGCAATTTGACCATACCATGCGCGCGGAGCTTGCTTTAGGCCATACAATGCTTTTTTTGAGTCGACACGCATGATGAGGAAACTCCTGTGAAATAAAGCCCTGGGGCTGCTCCATAAAAATTTCACGATCCAACTCACCATAGAGAAATGCATTCTTTACGTCTAGTTGCCATAAATTCCATCTGTTGCACGCAGCCAATGAAATAATAGTTCGTACAGTCACCATCTTGGCAACCGGACTGAAAGTTTCTTCATAGCCCAGTCTGTATTGTTGAGTAAATCCACGTGCAACCAGGCGAGCTTTATATCGATCAATTGACCCATCTGCCTTCTTCTTTAACTTGTAAACCCATTTACATGTTACTAATTCAGCATTCTGAGGCTTTGGTACTAGTTCCCATGTACCATTTTTATGCAAAGCTTCAATTTCTTCGGCCATAGCAGTTTCCCATTCAGCTGTTCCTTGAGCCTCTTTGTAACACTGAGGTGCACTATCATCACATGATATACCCAAGAGAAAACAAGAAGTAACACTAGCATAGTTGACATGAACTTCAAAATCATGGAGATACTCAGGTTGCCTCCTTTCCCTTGCTGACCTTCGAATTTCAGCTTGATCTTGTTGAACTGGTGGTGCAGATAACAAGCTGTTGTTCCCCCTTTCTCTGGAAACAATACCATTAGAGAATGGCTCAAGAGGGACAACATCACTCCCCAAATTTTCAGCAGCATATTTCAAATGATCAAGAATTTGGACATTATTTGGACCAAACAACACATACTTACCGTTGTCTGTTATTTGAGAAACTGATGCGAGATTCTTCTTTAGACCAGAAACATGATAGACATCCTTGAGAGAGACACGTTCAGTATCATTTGAACTATCAACATTGAAGTTTCCTTCTTTCATTACAGGATGTAATGAATTGTCAGCCGTCATAATAACTCGTTTTCCTTCATGTGGTCGAACATCAGAAAGTAAAGTAGCATCTCCTGTGACATGATGGGAACACCCCGAGTCAACGATCCACTCCTTCTCATAATCAATAGAGCCAGTACCCTCAGTTGGGTGCATTGCAGAAGCCATATCTGCTGGTTGATCAATAACCTCAATAGAAAAACATTGCTCCCATTTTGTATCATCAGACTCTTCAATTTCATAAGTTGTATTTGTGTTCTCGTCAGGAAGCTTTACTCGACAGAATTTCTTGATATGACCTGATTTACCACATCGAGAACAAGTCACCTTCACACGGCAATCACGCTTGAAGTGGCCCTCCTTTCCGCATCTATAGCAAGTTCTAGAACTGTCCCGCGTGTCCCCCTCACTTCCAAACCGCTTGGATGGAGACCTGTTGTTTCCCTGATCTTTAGTGTAAAGAACATTATCTTCTTGAGAGAGAGGTTTGTTGGTCATTTGTTTCTCCAAAGCTTCCTGATTTGATAGTAAATTTTCTAACTGAATGATGGAAGGCTGATCTGCCCACCCTTGTACTGACGAAATAAATGGCATGAACTCTTTCCTCAAACCACGGATAAGATAACGACACAAGCGTGCATCGCTGATAGGCTCCTCTGAATCTAACTCTGAAACTTCAGAACATAAAGTTTTAACTTTCACAAAATACTCTGGAATTGACAGATTACCTTGAATCATTCCAGCAAGTTCGTTCTCCAGAAACTGCAGCCTCATCGTATTCTTTTGAGTAAATAATCTTTCAAGTGTCTCCCACACTTGCTTTGGTGAATTCATCTCACGAACATGTTGAATGTATTCTTTGCTTATCGAAGTCCTCAAAGCAAATAAGGCTTTTCCGCACTTAATCCTCGACTTTCGTCGAAGCTCGCCATTTTGCGGAGTATCTTCTGGAATTACAGTTTCCACACCAAAGATAAGCTCCCACAAGTCCTGCCCTTGTAAATAGGCCTCCATACACAGCTTCCAATAACTGTAGTTATCAGCAACCAACTTCTCAACAGCAACCTGAGAAAAACTACTTCCACCGTTCATCTTAAAAGACTGAAAAAATACTCCAAACAGCACAACACCTTCACTAAATAACAACAAACACCTAGTGAACAATAAAACCCCTGTTATGAACCAAGCTCTAGATACCATGTAACAAATAAATAGAACCAGGAACAGAATAAGAAAAACTACTGCTTTATTGCTCACTATGACTTACTGAAAAGTGAAGTATATGAAGAAGAAGATGGACTCTTTACTTATACTACTTAGTAGCATAAAAAGCTCCTAAAGAAACTTAACTACTGCGACTCATACTAACAAACCGAAGACTCAATCAGACGCTCCTAGAATTATGGTTGACCAGCTCATTCTCCATAGAAATAGGATGCACTAACTTGTAACAAACAAGAACAACAAATTTATTACACGTAAGAGTGTAACCTATACACTAATCCAAACAATATAAAAACAGAATAATACACAGATCTAATAAACCAGACAAATCAGTTTTGTGCGAATTTAACCAGTCATGATTCATGAAGGTTAATACTTCTAATTCAATATTTCAAGGTGAAAAGTAATACTACATATTTTGTACCAGTTTAGCTGAAAGTTATGTTAACAAGCACAAAGATTCACAATCGTTCCAAGAAAATGCAAGATTTTGATCAAAGCAACCTGTTTGAAAGAAATTTAATGCAAGATTTTGATCAAATGCAAGATTCTTGAAAGTGTGAATCTAACCTCCAGATCGGAAACCACCACCACCAGAACGGAAACCACCACCGCCGCCGCCGCGAGGCATGATTTCAAGCTAACAATCGAAAAAGATGAAGAAAACCTAGGAAGAAAAGGAAAGCTTGTAGCGCACGAATACTTAGGGAGGTTTTTTTCATAGCTAACCGGTATTTATAACACTCCACGAGGGTGTGGATTTCATGCTCCGCGTACAGATAGTTTTAAGTGATCTGTATTTTGTTGCGTGCCAGGTGTAAACATCAAGAGTTTGACTTATTTTTCAAGGGTCAATTTGAGAATACACCCCTGTGTTCCTCACGTTTTGGCCAATACATTCCATTAGTTCAAAATTTGTCTTTTCCATCTCTTTAACGGTTTGACTCTGTGAAGAGAAACAGTCAACTTCCTTTGACTCAGTCAAACCCTCAAGTTATATATATATCCCTCAATTTTGAAAATACTTAAGTTACCCTCCCCCATCAATCCATCTCTTCCTCAAAAATCAAATCTAACCATTAACTTTTATCTTTCACTTTTCTTTGCCTCCCTCTTTTGTTTCACTTCTTCACTTGTCTTTATGTTAAGAGAAAAGAAGAAGTTGTTTACATTATTATGTATCCTTGATGATAATTCAGAGTTCAAACAAGCTTTCAACCAACCCATCACTTTTCACTCCATTTCCTTCCTTTAACAACTTGAACACCTAAATCATAATCATCTTTTACATACCCAAAAGATCATAAAATACAGTAGCATGAAGGGTGTAATGCATTTTTATCTTAACATGTATTTGAGATTTTTCAAGAATATCTAATGCAAGTGAAGATTTGATCAAGAATGGGTGGAGAAAGTTTGGGTTAACAACCTTTGGTTTTTTGTTTTTTTTTTTGTTTTTTTGTATTTGCAACGAAAAAGAACATCAAAAATAAAATCTTTCAATTTCAGTAACAACTAATTTAGTCTTAAACCCTTTAATTTTCTGTGAAAGTTTGGTCATTGTATAAAGGATTCACAGTAGTAACAATAGCATCAATAGCAACACTTCTAATAAAATAAACTCAGAATTGAATTAAACTAGGTGCAAATATAAGAACATCATCACCTTTCTTACACCCTAATTGAGTTAATTCATGTGAATTTTGCGACAAATAACTTCAATTGACCAAAAGTTAGGTTTTCTTCAAAGTCATCATCAATGAGTGCAAGCTTATCGCAATAAGAATTGCGATTTCAAAAGATAAAAGAAACTATAGAGATGTTAAGATCTTGAAGTAAATTCAATGGTAGTTGAAGGGATCTATATATTCCATCTCTTCCAATCTTCCATAACCTGGTTTGTCCATTAATGGAGGAAAAATATGTTACATAGTGAAGATGATGATGAGAAAAATGGGTGTAAGGGTAATATAGTCTATTCCTACTCAAGAATCAATGGCTTGTATTAGATCTAAGAAAAAAACTTGGATTGACGGTTCAGATTAAGTTAGGTAATTTAGATATTTTAAAAGATGAGGGTAAATATATAATTTTGAGGATTTGACTGGTTCAAAAGAAGTAGATTGTTTCTTTTAACAGAGTCAAGCAGTTAAAGAGGTGGAAAAGGCAAATTTTGAACTAATGGAATGTATTGGCCAAACGTGAGGAACATAGGAGGTGTATTCTCAAACTGACCCTTTTTTCAATTGCTGACTTTCTCCAAGGAGGTGTTAACACTCAACAGTCAACACCATTAACTTATTAACTAGCTGTGGACCCCTACGCACTGGGATTAGAGATTTTGCGAGGGAATTTTATTATAAATTTTAAATTTATATAATATTAAATTTATCTGGTATTCATTTTTTTATTTATATGTACATATAATAAATTATTATGTTTGGTTATATTTGATTATTAATTTTTGTTTTGAGTATATTTGTTGTTTTGATTTTATTTTTATTCAAATGTTTGTATTTATACTTTATTAGGAGAGTAGAGAAAGTGGGTAGAAATTTTTTTGCTTTAGTAGAAAATGGCAAAAAGTGTAGAGAAATACAAAATTTAGTTATAAAACCAATTTGTATAAATGTTTTTTTTTATTTGTTTTATGAGATAAAATTTGTAAGAGCTCCGTGATCATATAAAGTGCCACATAGGAAAAAGAGTGTGGGACCCATTGGGTCTAATTATTATATAGATATATAGACTTGTACTGTAATTGGTAAAATTGGCAAAAACAAACAAATAAAAAAACAAATTTGGTCATACCCCCATTTGAAATTTGATATTTGAGATACCCATTTGAAACAAAATTTAAGATACCCCAAATTTTAAGATGTGGTGTTATTTAAGCCGTCAAAAAACTAATCTTACGGCTATAAATCTTTATGTCTTGAAATGGGGTATCTCAAATAAATTTCAAATGAGGTATTTCAACTATCAAATTTTAAATGGGGTATGTCCAAATATCTCTAAGACTAGATTGGCAAATATTGGAGAAAAAAAAGGGTGAAAAATACGAAAATACTGAAAAATCATCACAAAATTAGTGCACTTATGTACAAAAGATATAAATCATGTGTGTTGCATGGGCATCCCATTTAGTTTGTGTTGTGTTTTTATTATAATTTAAATTTGATTGTCTACGAAAGCGGAAAGTCTTAACATCTTTAACATCTGATGTGTGCCTATGTCCCGAAAAAAAATATTGATAGATTTTTGGCCATATCTTCGTGTTAAAAAAAAAAATTAGATTAACAGTGGCTATAGAAAACTATGATTATGGATTTAGTGGAATATTATATACTCAAAATATCATTGTTCCAACATGCCCACTAACATTAATTGCCCAATCTTTTCATAAGAAGATATATCAATGTAAATTGTAGTTATCAAGTTTCATTTAACCAAAAATAAAAATAAAAATCCATTGAACTCCTTTAAGAAAATGGTTTTGATGTAGTCTAATTTTATAGCATAATAAATTGGATTAACTTTGGCGATACAAAACTATGATTATGATTTAGTGAAATATATATACTCAAAATATTATTATTCTAACATACTCAACAACAAATAGCCCTATTTACGGTTGAAATCACGTACTATATATAATATTATTAATGTTCATAGGGCTCATCTCTATTAATACCACTTACCTTATATTTTTGTTTTGTTAACCAACACTTACCATATATATTCCTTAAGTTTAGTTCTTATGTATGCACATAATAAAAAGTCGCATAACCCAACTATCTTATTTTGTTCGCATAACCCAAAACAATTTATTCAAGTAGCCAAAAAAATTGAGCATGGGTTATGCCTAAAAAAAAAAAAAAATCTCTACCCTCTACTATTAATAAAAGCTTAAAATTGCACAACATTCTCTCTTTCTACCCTCTACTACTAATACCAACAAAGAGTCAAATATCATGTCATTTTTTCTTTACAATTAACTATTTTGTTTTTTAACTTAAAAAACACCACCAGTCCACCACAAGTTTCTCTCTATTAAATTACGATAAAACAATTATATTAAAAGTATTATGTTATAAAATTTCATATCCGACCTAGATCATTGTAACAACAACAATTATCTTTTGTTTTTTAACAATAATTCTTTTTTTTTCGAGAATGAGACATCAATAAAATCCACACCATTTTTATTTATTGATATGGCGGATCCGATAACTTGTAATTGTTGGTAAACATATTTTGTTTCCTCTTTAACAAAATCCAATCTTTTAAATTATTTTTTTTCTTCCCACTTACCAGTCCAAAATATTGTATGCGCTCTAACCAAAAGTTTCCAAAAGGTGGTTGAAATAATTGACTAATTGAGTATTGAATCTTGTCAAATAATGGTTGGACAAACCGCAAACAAAACATGTTTATTATCTCTAACTTTATTTGAGATATATCCATCAATAATATGTCCTTCATAGAGCTTATCTATATTCCATGTATTAAGAAGTTCTCCTCTGATTAGTTTTTTTGTTTCTCATTATACCACCAACACTCCTATTATATAAAGCTGTTTTCGCCATACACTTTCTAAGCCAGACAACCATAAAATTCTCATCATTTATTGGAATTTTCATCTTTATCATTCTTCGCCACTTCACAATTGTTGTGGTTCTTCTACGTATGTATTACTATCTATTTCACTTATCATATATTTTTGTTTTGATAACTAACACTTTCTATATATGATCCTCGTGTTTATTTTTTATGTATGAACATGATTAAAAGTTGACATTGGTCACACACACCCACCAAATTAGTCGTATAATCTAGCTATCTTAATCTAAAACAATTTATTACCAAAAATTTTGAGCATTGAAAGTAAAAAAAAAAAAAATCATTAAAAAAAAAAAGATTTTTGGACATACCCCCATTTGAAAGTCGAAATTTGTGATACCCCCATTTGAATTTTTTTTTGAGATACCCCATTTCAAGACAGAAGAGCTTTACGGTCGTAGGTGAGTTTTATGATGGACAACTAAGATATAACACCACATCTTGAATTGGGGGTATCTCAAAAAAAAATTTCAAATGGGGGGTATCTCAAATTTCGACTTTCAAATAGGGGTATGTCCAAAAATCTCAAAAAAAAAATAAAAATAAATCATAATCTCTTTTCTTTTAAAATCCCAACTATCTTTACACCAAACAAAAGTAAATCAAAACATATCTCTATTCTCTATTTCTCTTTCACGGGAAAGCATAATCTATGGTGGCTAGGAAAACCTAGTGATGGAGAATCTAGACACAACTTACTTTAAATTTGCTTGATTTGCATCACGTTCTAATGAAAACTTAACGTTGACCATTATCTTATAACTAAACTTTGTACTCATTCTTTCGTTTTAACACAAATAACATTTTAGCAAAAATATAGTAATTGTATGTTGACGAGGAGTATATTTATATTATAAATATATCATATCACTTATAACAATACTGTAATATAACATCAATGAGAAGGATTATACAATGATATTCTCGTATTCACACGTGTGAGAGACATTGGATTATACATGCTCAATAAACTAACAGACAACGTGGAAACTTTACTCAAATTTAGCTTTTCTAACCCATGGTGATTTAAAGCACATGACATTGATACGACGTTGTTTTTTTTTTTTTTTTTTTTTGCTTGAAGTTGATTAAATTTAAATAGGAATTAAGAAAACAGAGGAGGGAGAAGAACAATTAATCTAACTTTGAGGGGATAGTTTATACATTACCATTCCCGTTTACAGATAAAGAACATTGATAGTTATGTTTTGAATACTCGAAAGTATGTGAGGGTAGGGCTCTCGGGTGGTTTAAAGAAGTTATGCTTGCATGTCCACCACTTGACCGAACTTTACTTATTTTCGCGTGGTGTTTTATTTTGCACAACAGTCAACTCCAAATTTAATTTCTCTCCATACACTAGTGATGTTCAACCAGATGAACTTAATTTTAGCTAACACTGACACAACGTCTCGTGTGATATTGAAACTTTAGGCTATATGAGTGCATTTTTCTATTCCTCAACAACCGGACTAGCTTTTTTTTTTTTTTAAGTTAACATTTTTGGATTTTCATTGATATAAAAACAACGAATTACAAATATGCCCAAGGAGGGCCGGGGAATAAAAGGAAAAAACCTGGTACCTAGTACCTAGAAAGAGAAACCTCTTAATTGGTGGCAGCTGACTGAACTTGTGCATAGGGAGACGAGAAGCAACAACTAAGCTAAGATGCATTCTAGATTCATGTCCATTCTTATTTCAAAGAAGAATCTTCCATGGCTTCTCCCCTTCTATCCGAGCGAGTATGCTCTGCCATTCTACGATCTTTGTGCACAGATGAAGGCAAAATGCACGGAAAAGCTGTTGTTGCATGCTTGGAGAAACAGAGGCTGATCATCAATATAGCAGGGGAGGAGGCGATATTCAGTTTTGCTGATGCAGTAGATGTAGCGAATTATGATGCTAGGGGGATGATGGATGATTTTTTCCCCCGGTATCCTTACAAAACCACCCGGAATTCCTAGAAATTCTTCAAAGTTTGGGTTACCGACGGCACCGGTCAGTTATACAAAGAGTTTTGTGAAGAGTGGATTGAGCTTGCCCAGAAATTCCTGAAGGAGTGCTCCAGCTGTCGAGCTTGTTCTCGTAAGCCCACCACTGAACAGCTGCTGCAGGTGTTTGGAACTGCCCGTCCATATTACATAGGAGAGTGGCCCAGGCGTATGTACCTCGACGATGATCAGATGTTGTTATCCTCAGAGCTCTATCCCGTAGCCGGTGGGCTGGTGGCGGAGGGAAACAGGCCAGAGGTGAAGGAGGAGATCCAGGATGCGCCTCCTGGTTTTGCATATCCTCTGACCAGAGGTGAGAATGGTGGTCCTTCAGGGGTGAAAAGTGCTCAGGCAGTTGAGACACAGCTAATGGCTCAAAGGTAAGCCCCTGTTGGAATAAGAATTGCTAAAACAAACAAAACAACTGTTAAAAATAACTAATAAAGTTTGCGTGTCTTGCAGTGACCGAGAAGAAAAACCCGCCAGGGAGGAGGGAGTTGCAGCTGGGATCCAGAGTAGGGTAGACCCCATGCTGGTGGATCCTGCAGTTATGCTGCTAACTAAACTGTCAGGTTCGACACGCCTGTTGTGAACAATGATGTATGCTAGAACAAGTGATAGATAAGAGTTATGATGAGAGTGGTGAGGATAAAAACCTGCAAGTTAGTTATGCTTGTTAAATCTCAGATATGGGATGTTTAAATTGTCACCTGCAATTATCTTTCTGAATGCTTTATCCGTATGAATGTTGATTGCTCCATCCGTCTTTAACTGTAGCCCATTTTTGGAGAGGTAATCCGCAGCCTGATTGCCTTCTCTGTAGGTGTGCCTTATCTGAACATTAAGTATGTTTGCTAGTGCCCAAATTTGTCTCCACCAGACCCTGAGTGTCCACGGAACAGCTAGTTTCTTTGTGAACCATAGTGTAGCCATCATAGAGTCAGTCTGTAACCAGATGTTGGTGAGACCTCTCTCCACACACATAGACAGTCCATCCAGTATAGCTCTAGATTCGGCCGAGTTGTTGGTTCCCTCCCCATAAAAGGTAAATAAATTGGCCAACATGTGGCCTTCTTGAGTTCTACAAATGCCTCCCCCAGCTGTCATACCATCCACTGCAGCCCCATTTGTGTTTAGGGATATAAAATTGTCCGGTGGCCTCGTCCAGTATACAAGTATAGGATGGTGAAGGGGAGGGTTCCTGAAGTCAAGCCCAAGCTGAGAAGTGCAGTTCTTGAATTGATATTTAGACATGGCAGTGGGCTTGAATAGGGCACCAAGTTTAGAAATCCAATATCTGCATTTAAGGAGGAGAAATTGGTGGTGCCTGGAGGTGTGCTGATAGATATCATCATATCTTCTCCTACATCTTTCTTTCCACACCTCCCAAACAATAATGAAAGGAATAAGGGTGTGAGTAAAATATTCGAGAGACCCTTTTTTCCCTATGGACAGCCACGCAGGCCATACAGTCCGGGGAGTTCTGATCCTAGGCCAGTGGATGTTGGCCATGCCCATGAAGTGATTCCAAACTGGTAGAGCTAAGTCGCTGTAGAAAAGAAGATGGTTTAGGGACTCAATTTTGGGGCTAAGGCAGCATGAGCATTTGGATACAAGGGGAATGTGGCAGTCCATGATAGCTGTGTCGACAGGTATAGCCTTGTGAAGAACTTTCCAAAGGAAGAAAGAAACCTTTGTGGGTAAGTTGATGTCCCAAATTCTTTTGAACATGGGTATGGGGGTAGAGTTGTTGGCCAGGTTTACAAAAGATTTTATGTTGAAACTGCCACTAGAGTGATGTGGCCAGGTTCTGGAGTCCTGGTTTAAGTCATGGTGTAGAAGATCATAAGCCTCCAGTAGGTTCACTTGGTTGTCTGTAGATATATAGGGAAGATCAAACCTGAGTTGTACAGCCTCATGCAAGGTTAGTGTTTCCTCAGCAGGTACAAGCGTAGGGGCGAGGCAACCCACTCCCAGCCAATTCTCGTTACCCAGATTGAAGTGCCCAGGGCCAAAATCCCAGGTAGAGAGGGTTATAAGTTCCTCCATGCAGGCCCAACTCTCTCTCCATGATTTAGAGGCTCTGCGGTTGAGAGACAAAGTCTTAGGAGACTTATCTCTGATATATTTGTCCCTTATGAAAGTTGCCCAGAGAGAGCTGGAGGTGAGGATGGCCCAGGTGAGTTTCATTTTGAGAGCTTTGATGATGGTGGGAAGAGGCCTGATTCCCAGACCTCCCTGATTGATAGGCTGTGTGATGGTATTCCAGTTTACCCATTTCTTCTTATTTTTTCCTCCGTCCGTCCCCCAAATAAAGGTAGAGAAGGATGAGGCAATAGCGCTTAGAACCTTCTTAGGTATGGAATAAGCCGATAGGAGATAAACATGCATGGAATTCAGAACATGCTTCACCAGAATCAGCTTCCCTCCTTGAGTGAGAGTCCGTCCTTTCCAACCCTCAACTTTCCTCCTAATCTTGTTAAAGAGCCCTTCGAAATATATGGCCTTGGTTCTGCCTTGGTATATGGGGACACCTAGATATAGAAGTGGAGTTGCTGTGTATTTGAATCTGGTGAGCTTCCTTGTTGAAATGATCTTCCCCAGGGGCGTGTTTTCTGCCATAGCAAAGGCACTTTTATGAGCATTGATCTTCTGGCCTGAGGCTGTACAGTAGTTGGCTAGAAAGTTCATGCAGCTTCCAACAGATTCTCTGTCACTATTGAGAAAGATTAGTGTATCATCGGCGTACAACAGGTGTGTAATAGGTGGGCAGGACCTGGGGCAGCTGAAATGTTTGATATTGCCCAGCTGAAATTCCTGTTTGAGTCCTCTACTTAGTACATCTGCTGCAATGATAAATAGAAATGGCGAGATGGGGTCTCCCTGTCTAATTCCCCTAGAGGTGGTGAAATTACCCTTATAAGTACCCTGAAACAACACTGAGTAATGGCAGTTAGTAAGACAGGAAAAAATTAAATTCACCCAGCGAGTAGAAAAACCAAACCTGAGTAGGACTTGCATGAGGAAATCCCACTCCACCCTGTCAAAGGCTTTCTCCATGTCCAGCTTAAATACCACATTTTTCCCTTTTGAACTGTTATTGATACTCTGCATTAGTTCCTGCGCCAGACATATGTTTTCCGTAATTAGTCTGCCTTGGACAAAGGCTCCTTGTTCCGGAGAAATGATTTTAAGGATAATCTGAGCCAGACAGTTGGTTATAATCTTAGAAAAGATCTTGTAGGAAACATTGTTTAGGCTTATAGGTCTGAAGTCCGAAATAGTTGTAGGTTTTTCTTTTTTCGGGATGAGACAGATGTAATTGGCTAAAAAAGATTTAGGCAGCTGGTGACCTTCGAAGAAAGCGACAGCAGCTAAAACAATGTCACTAGAGAGGATCTCCCAGCAGGTTTGATAGAAAATGGTCGTAAGTCCATCAGGGCCAGGGGCACTTCCAAGGTCAATAGCAAAAACAGCTGCTTTGACTTCCTCCAGAGAGGGATTAGCCAGAAGGTGAGTGTTGTCATCATCAGTGATCAAGGAAGGTATGATGTCGATAATGTTTCTGTTATGGCTGCCACTAGTTTTGAGCTGATTCTGGAAGTGGGAAATGGCATGGTCATGTATAACTTCTTGGTCCTCACACCATTCATCCGGATTGTCTGTAAGGAGAAGTCTGACATGAGTGTAATTCCTTCTAGCCTTTAAACTAGCATGGAAATAGGCTGTGTTTCTTTCGCCCTCTTTCAACCACCTCTCTCCCGACTTTTCCTGCCAGAAAAGTTCCTCCTGAGTTAAGGCAAGTTGGTATTTGGCTTGGAGCTTGTTGAGCTCAATGTGATCCGGTAGGTTCCAGTCCTGAATCAGCCTGTTCTCCGTGATAGAAATCTTATCCTTCAGGTCCTTAATATTCTGGTGAACATCTCCAAAAATATTTTTGTTCCACCACTTGAGCTTGGCCCTGATGTTTCTGATTTTGAGTTCCAGCTGAATAAGAGGGTAGGGGGAAAAGCCTGCCAGATTCCAATTATCCGTGATGAACTCACGGAATTCATCATGAGTAGTCCACATCTTCTTAAATCTGAAGGGGTGAGGGCCTTCTTTCTTAACCATACAACCTGCCGTGATGATAAGCGGAACATGGTCCGAGAGAGCCTTGGGCTGGTGAGTGATGGTGAGGGCAGGCATAGAGGCTAACCAGGCTGCATTAACCAACACCCTGTCGAGCCTAGCCCATTTTCTCCTAGTGCCTTGTTGATTGTTGCACCAAGTAAATTTGGAGCCCGTGTAGCCACAGTCCATCAGACCGGATTGTTGTGTGAAGCTGTTGAAGTCTTGAGTGGCACTGAGAGTGACAGGTTCACCCCCCAGCATTTCATCAGATGTCAGCACGGTGTTAAAGTCTCCACCTACCAACCAGGGAAGTGTGGAAGTGGCTCCGAACTGTACTAGGTCCTGCCATAGCACATCTCTCTCTCTAGGTTGACACTTAGCATAAACAAAAGAAGCTATGAAGGTGCAGTTGGTAGCAGGGACAGTAATAGAAATGTTACAAGCTTGGGAGGAGTCAGAAACAGTCGTAACATTAAGATTGTTATTCCAGAGTAACCAAATTTTGCCCCCCACGTAGTCATTAGAGTGATGGTTGAAAAGCTGCGTGGCATTAGCAATGAGTTGAATTTTAGAAGCTTGAATAGGTTTGCTGAGATGAATAAAGGGTTCGAGAATGACAGCAAGGTCGACTTTATGAAGTCTGATAAGTCTCTTAATACGGCTTTGAGTGGAGTTATTGCCAGCTCCTCTGGCATTCCATATTAGGGTGTTAGACATGGTTAAAGGGGGGGAGTTTAGAGAGAAATCATCAAGGGTTTGTGCCTGTGCTCTGGTGGTAGTCCGGATTCTGGTATCCGCCAAGATTTTGGGTTTTTTTCCTTTAATATCTGTGTCAGACCCATAGCTAGGCTTAGTGACATCATTATCTTGAGATTTCAATTGATTGTTACAGATGTCTGTGGTGTCCGGGGAGTAAAAAGTTTTTGGGTGTTCTGGTAGGATAAAGACACCCCCCTGAAACTGAATATGATGGTTGATCGGTATAGGGGATGAAGAGGCAATAGGGATGGGGGTGTGCTGGTTGGAGCTAGGGGAGGTGGAGTGACTTGAATGAGACTGGGTGTTAGAATGGTTGGGGGTGTTATTGATTGCCTTATGGGTAGTATGAGACTCATTGAGCAAGTAGGGCACTAGCTGCAGGGAGTGCAAAGTGCCAGATAGCGGCATGGGGGGATCAGTTTGAATTACCTGTTCCTCTTCCGTGCAGTTGACTTGTTCATCTCCAGGGAAGGCAGGGAGGGAATCTACAAAATACGTAGTATCTTCTTCCATCTCCGCCTTGTCTGAATTGTCTCCTTCGCCCGGAGCTTCTACAAGTGCGGCAAAGGGGTTTTTAGAGAGAATGGGTGGACTGGCTGTGGTTGGTGGGGGGGGGGGGGGTCCCTGTGAGAAGAGTCCCCTATCTCGAAAGAAGAAAATGCACTTGGTGGTTGCTGAAAGAGCCTTCCAGTGTGAACATATTTCCTTCTTGGTAGGGTTCGGTCTGTGGCCAAGAATCCCAGGATTAAGTTGGTTTGGCTGTACTACAGGGGGTGGGGGATGGCGGCCGTACCACTGACATTAGGTGTAGTGTTGGTAGGAATGGGGGGCCTGGTAGCTGCAGGATGAGTCTGCCTAAGAGCGGGCTTGTTGTGATGAGGGAGATCCCTCTGTCTTCTGCAGTTCTCCAAAGAATGACCAATTTTCAAGCAGGATGAGCAGTACAGGAAGCCAGGGTAATAGAGTTGTTGCCAGAATCCGGCGTAGTTCTGGCCTTCCAGCCAAATGCATTCAGGCAGGTTCGCTTGAACATTCATTTCCACACAGATCCGGGCCACCCCTGGCCTTGAGTAGCATATAGTTTCTTTATCCGTGGCAATGAAAATGCCTAGTTGGTCGCCGATAGGCTTGAGAATGGTGGGGTGAAAGAGTTTCAGCGGTAGCCCAGACAAATCGACCCAGATCGGCGCAACAGGGGGGTCTGAGGTGAGGCTAAAACCTTTATGCCACCTGAAGACTTTGAACCTGATCCCCATAAATTGGCAGTTGTACCTGGAAAGAGCTTTTTTCACCTCCGCTTCAGTGTCAAAATGGATCAACACATGTCTTGGATCCAGAAGACCCATAGTAAAAGTGCCAAGCACATTCCATTCTTTCTGAATATAGCTGCGAATAATGGTAAGTTGGGGGCGTTGGACCGAGAACTTCAGAATCACAGTGTGTTTCTCCACCTGTAATTGGCCTCTGGCTATGTCTTCTTTACTAAAACAGATGCCCAACTTGCCTTCTTTCTTGAAAGTCTGGTAAATCGCGGGTGTAAGATCAAGATATCTCTGCGGAGATTGGGTGAACAAAGAGGAGAAAGAGGGGGGGGGGGGGGAGGGGATTGCCGGTCCACCCAGAGCCTCAGTGGTTCTGGGTGGATCCGGGGGAGAAGCCATGAAAAGACTATAAAAGGAAAGAAAAGTTAGGTGGGAACATAGTCTGAAGGATAACGGGTGTAAACGGCTATAAAATTGCCAAAAAGGAAAACAAAAAGGAGGCGCAGATTAGTGGGAAAGGTTCAACTAACGTGCGCTATCAGAGCTTGTTTTTCGATTTTATTAGTACAGGTGTTTGTTTTGAAGTGGCTCAACCGGACTAGCTAACCACCCTCATGGCGCAACAGGGTCCAGGCATGCTAGTAATTCAGTTTTCAGTTTTGGGCTTGTTCACTTCATAAAGTCCTAAACCCATTGTCTTACCCGTAACAATCATATTATTGGGTTCACCCGGGTTGTTTTTGGCAAAAGAGGTACATCAACAACCACAAACATCTTGTTCAAAAAGTTTTCTGACTCACAACTCAAAAGCCAAAAGTGATTGTTTGCTTTGTAAATTGTAATTCATTTCAAATTTCGTGATAATTCGATATTTTTCCTTTATTTTTTTCCGATCGTCTTGGAAATCTCTTTATCGTCTCCGTGTCTGCCGATTGCTTTGACGGTGGAGAACAAAACTAAAACCCAACTCCTTCTCTTTCATTTTCTCTCTAAACAAAACCCTAAATCACACACATTCAACTTCTCTTCTCTCTATTCATTTCGAACTTTAATCTAGGGTTTCTTCTTCATCACCGTCTCTAATGGCGGAAGAACCAGTATCAACATCTCAATCATCAACCTCATCTCCATTAGGTCACGCTGTGATTCCAATCGTGAATAAGCTTCAAGACATATTTGCTCAACTTGGAAGTTCTTCAACAATCGAGTTACCACAAGTTGCTGTTGTTGGAAGTCAAAGTAGTGGTAAATCTAGTGTTCTTGAAGCTTTAGTTGGAAGAGATTTTTTACCGAGAGGTTCTGATATTTGTACACGAAGACCATTGGTTTTACAACTTTTGCAAACTAAAAGGAAAGCTGATGGAACTGCTGAGGAATATGGAGAATTCTTACATTTGAAGAATAAGAAATTCTTTGATTTTGCTGAAATTCGTAGAGAAATTCAGGTGAGTTTGGGGAAAAAAATGAAACTTCGATTAATTTAGATGTTTTTGGTTATATTTGAATTGTATATATTAGATTTCCTAATTATTGGTAGATAATGTTCAAATCAATCTGTGATAATAGTGACAATCATGTTCTCTCTAAAAAATGAAGAAAATGAAATTACTGTTGTTCTTCAATTGTTTTGCTTGATTCAGAACTAATACTCTCAATCTATATTAGTTAAAAATAAAATGAGACATTTGATTTTCTGAATTGAGGGCACTGTTAAATATGTTGAAAATACTTATTTTCTGAAGATGATCGAGTGTACACTTTGAATTTCTGTGATAGTGATAGCAGTTATAACCATAGATATTTAAACTGGAGATAAGTGAGAACCATGGAACGCATTTGGATTAAACGAATTTTGTTATAAAGCTACATGAAATAATCACCTGTTACAGTGTTACCGTTCAAAGAATGACTAATCCTCTTGCCGTGCCTTATAATGTGCATTAGTAGTACTAAATGGAAATGAAAGGGATCACAAATGAAAACCTAACTCCCTCCACTAGTGGCTGAGAAAAAGTGAGCAGAAAGGCTGGAAAAGGTGGTTCGCAAGCTTCTTGTAATGCTTTAGGCCAAATGCTTTGCAACTCTTTCCCAACATTTCATATAGGGTGACAAATGTTTTCCTCATGACTAGTCATATATTCTTCAGACCTCTTTGTTGTATAACTCTTGTTTGAATTCTGTTAGCTTTTAGAAGGCTTGTTGTGTCATCATGATGATCACTATGGCTCTTTTCATGAACTATAGGGTGTCTAATCATTTGTTTCTGAAGTCAGACCACAGTTAATGCTGTTTAGGTGGTTCTTTAGTGGCAATTATTTAGAGTTAGAAGGACTAATCCAGGCATGATTTGGTTTGAGTCATTTGATTTTTTCATAGTTATCTATGGATAGATATAATATTCTTCACTTCTTGTATTAGCCTCATTGTTCATTGCAATATTCTTTTTGGCATTGCATCACTTTCTGTTTTCAAATGCAGGCGGAAACAGATAGGGAAGCAGGAGGAAACAAGGGTGTTTCAGACAAACAGATTCGTCTAAAAATATACTCACCCAATGTTCTTGATATTACTTTAGTGGATTTACCTGGAATAACAAAAGTTCCTGTCGGTGACCAGCCAACTGATATTGAAGCCCGAATCAGAACAATGATATTGTCATACATTAAACATCCAAGTTGTTTAATTTTAGCAGTTACACCAGCGAACGCGGACCTGGCAAACTCAGATGCACTTCAGATTGCTGGCGCTGCTGATCCAGATGGTAAATATTGTTGAAACAAATTTAATTGAAAAATTGGATAGAGGGGAACTGTAGGAAGTTGCTGAACATATGAATCTGTGTAACAATGCGTTAATTTTGTTTGCAGGTTATCGGACAATTGGCGTGATCACAAAGGTGCACTAGTTAATATCGTATATATATTGATAATAATATTTATCAACAATTTGTGAGTTCTTGTAGTTTGTTTCTGTGACATACTGATAACAATTTTTCCAAAATTGCTTCAGTTGGATATTATGGACAGGGGTACTGATGCCGCAAACTTTTTGCTTGGAAAAGTAATCCCTCTTCGACTTGGGTATGTGGGTGTTGTGAATCGCAGTCAGCAGGTAAAGCCACTGCTCAGCTAGAACTCATAGAGTATTGGATGTTGCTGGAAGTTTGAAATTGTTAATTCATTTTTTTACATAGCTAGCCCACCATATAAGATGCATAGCTTCATACTAAAATGTTAGTGCCAGTTTTGGTGGTCACAGAGTATCTAATTTGGAAAAAGGACATGGTTTTATATAAATTGTTTTGATCCATGAAAAGACAATCGTGGGTAACTGGGTATTACTTGGCATAAGCCAGTGTATGTGTATGCAACTATGCATAGCTTAAGCCAATGCTTTTGTTCACTATACAGTAAATGCTTTTGTTCACTATACAGTATAGACAATTTAAAATGACCGGTAAACCTTATTCTGAGCATTTCACGAATTCCTCTTGCACGTCACGAGCAGCGTTGTAGACTGCGAAACATAACATTTAACTTTTGACATGTAATAACTGACCAAGAAAAAATGTTACGTCTGAATTGATAGTATTTCTTGCAAAATTTATCTCTCACGAGAAGCACTTGATTTTTAAGTTGATTTTTTAAGACATTATCAAAAGTATACATCTGTCCTGAATTGTCATGACTGGGAATTCATATTTAGAAACTACCTGTATGATGATAGAAAGGGGGGTGGGTCTGATATCATGTACCAAAAGATCCATAATAAGAAGCTACAGCTATTGAAAGTAAAGTATCACACTAGATATTTCACCACAGTTAATCATGCATCATTGTAGTTCTGCATGATAGCACTAATTCATTTAGATATAGCTTTTTGTAGGAGGCTGGACGAGTATGAAAATGATTATAGAGATTTTTGGACATACCCCCCCATTTGAAAGTCGAAATTTGAGATACCCCCCCCCATTTGAAATTTTTTTTGAGATACCCCCCCCCAATTCAAGACAGAAGAGCTTTACAGCCGTAGGTGAGTTTTATGATGGACGGCTAAGATAACACCACATCTTGAATTGGGGGGGTATCTCAAATTTTTTTTCAAATGGGGGGGTATCTCAAATTTCGACTTTCAAATGGGGGGGTATGTCCAAAAATCTCATGATTATAATATATTTCTGCCACAAAAATAGCTCTCTAGACACAACTTATTTTGAGTGGTCTGTTTGTATATACTGTGTGTGTGTGCCTTATAATTACTGAGTTGGGACCCAGGTCTATCATATGCACTTGGTGAGGCAGGTGTCAAATTACCTGATTTATTGCAATGCATAGAAGAAGTGCTGTTACAATTCCTCAGTTATTTTCTTTTGTTTTATGTATAAACAGGATATAAATTACAACCGTAGCATCAAAGATGCACTTGCCAACGAAGAGAAATTCTTCCGCAGCCAGCCTGTATGTTTTAATTGCTTTTACTTTGTCATTGAGAGTCCATGTTTGATTGAGCATGTATCGTTGATTTTCTTTCAACTCATTTTGATTTTGTTACAGGTATACAGTGGTCTTGCTGACCGATGTGGCGTCCCTCAGTTGGCAAAGAAATTGAATCAGGTAGAATAATTGAGTAATTATTTTAGGGACTCCTAAATTCTCCTAAACCTGCAATTATGTTATCACTTTGTCAGATTTGTGTGGCAATCTCTTTAATAAATACCTTGAGAAATATTTAATGTACGGTACATGTGGAATTCAACATGATTGCATAGGTTCGGATACTATGATTGTGTTAAAGTATATAATCGTTAATTCATTGTTATCCTTTTAACTGCAGATTTTGGTGCAACATATTAGAACCGTACTTCCTGGTTTAAAATCACGTATCAGTTCTGCATTAGTCTCTGTGGCGAAGGAGCATGCGAGCTACGGGGAAATCACGGAATCAAAAGTACGTATCATTGTTATTCAGGATGGTCTACAATGCGTGGAAGTGAACTGTAAATGCAGAGAATGAGTGTCCTAATGGGTTATGTTGTTCTTTATTTCATCGTGGCTGAGACACAGTTCTAGTTGTTAAGTGTTGACAAATTTGTGTGTTATTCACACCATTCTTTAGTTTTGAGTTTGATATAATTTGAGAATTCAATACTTTAACTTCATATTTTAGTCTCTGTTATTCCAGAACCTCATATTATTACCCCGACTATATCAGAGCTTTTGACATTTTTTATGAAAAATTGCAGGCTGGTCAGGGAGCTCTTCTCTTGAACATTCTCACAAAATACGCCGAAGGTAGACTTTTAATTTACTTTTTACTGCTGAAAAAAATATGTACTGAAGTTTTAGCTTTCATACATTGATGATCACAATTTTTTGCTGGAGGTCATTCAGTTCTTTCTTGTTTGTTACCTGGAAACTTTTTAATGCTACTTCTTTAAAGAATAAAAGAAAAGAAAAGGTATTCATTGGTCTAATTGGAGAGCTATTACATCAAGAATAAAACAACTATAACGAGTTTCCAGCCCCCCTCCCTCCTTTTTTTTTTTTGTAATGGTTATCGGTCTATATATAGTATGGTATCTCACCTATTAACTCATGATCAATTTATTTGCAACAGCTTTTTCATCCATGGTGGAGGGTAAAAATGAGGCAATGTCAACGTCTGAGCTGTCTGGTGGAGCAAGGATTCATTATATCTTCCAATCAATCTTTGTGAAGAGTTTAGAAGTGAGTGTCAAACTATTCTAATTTTCTTTCATATCTGCTTTGTAAAGTTGTATGCAGTTGGTACCCTACCAATTAATTCAATGAATATCCCATTATCGTTAATTTCATTGGAGTAATTAGCTATCAAATTGGATCTGCTGTTTTGATTCTTTTAGTTGTTGTCATTTTTTCGACTACGTTTCTGGGGTTTGTAATAATCTTAAATCGTAATTGTTTTGCTTGCGTTGTAGTAATTAGCTCTAGAAAAATGACTTTCGATTGTGTAACCCACCTTTAATTTTGATGTATCTTGTAGGAGGTTGATCCATGTGATGATTTGACTGATGATGACATCCGCACTGCTATTCAAAATGCAACGGGTCCTAAATCTGCTCTGTTTGTACCTGAGGTAAGTTTTATCCCCTCTCTGTATCATTGTAACTTGAATAAGAAACACTTGTTCACTTGCACTCTTAATTAGCTTGTGTCTTTGGATAATCAGCTTCTGTTAACATGTAAATAGGTACCATTTGAAGTTCTTATTCGAAGACAGATCGCTCGGTTGTTAGATCCAAGCCTTCAGTGTGCAAGGTTTATTTATGATGAATTGATAAAGGTAAGAAATTGCTTATAAATCATTTTCGTCGTGAAACCCTATGCAAGTGTTTCTTGTATGTGGCAATTTAATCCATTGAATATGATGGCTACTGAACTGAACGATTGCATTTCAGATGAGCCATCGTTGTCTAAGCAGTGAGTTGCAGAGGTTTCCTATTCTAAGAAGGCGCATGGATGAAGTCATAGGAAATTTTTTGCGCGAAGGTCTTGACCCTTCTGAGACAATGATTGGACACATAATTGAAATGGAGGTACTTTAAGTCTGGAATACTTGGCTCTTTGTGTCAAATATCTGTGTTGAACCTACATCACCTTTTTGCATTACAGTTAACTTAGTTGGAGATTTTGTGTCTCAACTTTAATTATGTAATATACATGACATCATCTATTTTGTGTATATTTATATATCTTATAGCAAAAGAATTTGGTCCTAACATTTAAATTCCTTAAGGGTATCATGGACTATTGGGTGATTGTTAACAGAACTCCTAAACACTTGGTGATCCTTAAAATTTTCTCCTGTAGTTAACAGTTCTGGAGTAACAACTCTGTTAGACGCTTATACACTAAAGTTTAATCTTAAATTTAGTAGTAAAGTAAGGTATCATTGTCATTTGTTCTTTGTGATATCTTCAGTTTCGGCTTGAGTCATGTTGGAAGTAAGGGTATTGTAGGCTATGTGGGACTAAACTACACACCTAAAGCCTACAATATCGTTACTTCCAACAAGTCAAAAGACTTATCATTCGAAGTACAAGTGAAACCATTGAAAATTATTGCTGACTCTGAATATGACTTTCTGCTCTACAAATTCTGAAAGAGAATTAGATGAGGCTGCGAATGATGAAGTTGATTTTTAACCCTATACAAACTTTACTCTCTTCTCTAAACTTCCATCAAAGCAAACCCTAGATATGATTCATTAGACTTCAACCGCCAAAGAGACATCAAACATTATGAACTGACAGAAGAATGGGTGTTAAGTTCATTTTGGAATTGCAAACATGAATTTCCTTCAATGGGGAAATAAGAGGATGTTGTGTTTTTTTCGTACATTGACATACACTTGTACATTTGGGAATGTAGTGTGATGCTCTTTATCATACTAGTTTTTTATATGTAAAATATATTGATTTCCTGGGCCAAAAATAGGTTATTCTACCCCGTATGTTCACTTTCATCACTACATTTTGTTTTCTCTCAAACTTAATTAGCATGCACTATTAATTTACCATCAATACTTATAACTTTACCTGCAGATGGATTATATAAACACTTCACACCCAAATTTCATTGGCGGGAGTAAGGCTGTAGAGGTCGCACTGCAGCAAATCAAGTCAAGAGTGTCTAGACAAAGGGTACCCACCCTTTCTATATTCCTGGCAACTCTGTGTTTTCTGTTACAGCACCAAGTACACAATTAGGATCATTCATATATTATATTTTGCACATTGTGGCTGTAGGATGGCGTAGATTCTGAAAAAGTACCAGCATCTGAGAAAACTTTGAAATCTCGAGCTATTCTTGCTAGGTCAGCAGCAAATGGTATTGTTGCTGATAAGGTATGGAGGTTCTATGTTTGTCTAAGATACTATCTTTATGTATAGAATGATATTAGCATTAAGCAAAAAAGCTTTGCTGAAACTAGTTATTTGCTGCCAGTAATTAAATCCATTGGCCAAATCTTTATTTTATTTCTTTTGATGAAAACAAGGGGGTTCGACCTGTTGCAGAAGCTGAGAGGCCTGGAATATCGGGTAACTATTACTCACATGAGTTTTATATTGCTGAGATCTATATATAGTTCGAAGATAAACACTAGTCCCTTTTTTATTATGATTAAGATGCGGATTTGCATAATTTCATTCCCAAATATTATGAACTGTTAGATATGACAAAGTTTATGGATAAATTAGGGGAACTCGAGAAAGTGATAAACTGCAGCTCCTTGTTAATTTTTATTTATATGGTTGCAAAGACACTTCTTATCCACAATGATTGTAAGAAGTAACAAAAATGTATTAGTACTACCACACTGCTTTAGCTTGTAACATTTTAGCAATATGCAGGAAATAGTGGTGGTTCAAGTTGGGGAATTTCATCAATTTTTGGTGGCAGTGAGAGCCGTGCATCTGCAAAAGAGAACAATCCAAGCAGGATGTATAATGAACCAGTTCAAAGCATGGAATACGCTCTTTCTTCGATTATGCTAAGAGAGGTAACTGCTGGCCTCAATACTCGTAGTATGGTACTAAAACTTCTAATTAAAACCAGTAAGTTTCTATCTGTTTTATTTTGTTAATTAGTTGTGTTTCGGATATGTTTTGCTTAGCCTCCAACAATCTTGAAGCCTTCAGAAACTCATTCAGAGCAGGAGACAATTGAGATAGCGGTTACAAAGTTGCTATTAAAATCATACTACGACATTGTGAGGAAAAACGTTGAAGACTTTGTGCCCAAAGCAATTATGCACTTCTTGGTAAGGATTTAATACTATTTGAAATTCAGTTTCTTCTTTATCATAGCGTGGTGGCGGCAGCTGAGCTTTCTGCTCTTATCATGTCTATTAGGATCCTCTTATGGGCAAAAATTGATAATTTAGGTGAAGTCTATTTTTGTAATATATTTTCAGGTAGGATTATATTTAGTATGGCAAGGATGGGTGTTTTAGCTGTGTGGCAAAGTGTCTTTGCCCTCATGTTTTTTTTTTTTTTGGTTCTTGTCGTTCTTGTAGGTTATCCCAACCTACTGTTTGGTTGGTTCTATTTTTATCTTGGGCCGTGATAACATGTGCCCTAAGGGCACCTGATAAAACACCCAAAATGGAAAGGGTTTTAGGGCATTAAATGTGTTTCTTTTGATAATCTTTTGTTTTCCATTTATACCCTTAATTAACATTTAATGTGATTTTGGTAACTCTCTCTTTCTTCATAATTCATCTTCTTCTCCAATTTGAACCATAACAACCCTTGACCCTTCTTCGTCTTTTCTACCTAATCGGAAGTTTTTCAGTTTTCTCCATCACTAGTTTGTCACTCTTTTTTGTTTTGCATATGATAGAATTCAGAAAATTTGGTATTCTTAAGGACTAATATAAGGAAATAAGGCTAAAAATCAAAAAATGAAAGATAACAATATAAAAATTAAAAAAATGCTAACCAAGGGTATATATGGAAAACAAAAGATTATCGACAGAAACACATTTAATCCTTTAAAACCTTTTCCTTTCCATTTTGGTGTTTTATCATGTGCCCTTAGGGCACACGTTATCAGGACCCTTTTTTCTTACCTTGTTAAAAGTTAAAACAAGAAGAAGAATTCAATATTACATATGAAAGAGATGATTAATAAACATATTGTTTTCAGTGAGAGAAGACCATACAAATCATTGTCATGCAGGCTATCTTTCTTTTGCCCCTTATGCAAGTTCTTATCAGAATGTATGAATGATGAGTGGTTTTTAGCCATTGTAAAGCATATGTATCTGAGTACTTGTCCAGACAATAATGGGATAGCCGGTGTGTAAGTACTTCCTAAATTTTCAGATGGTTTTGGGATTTTCTTTTCCCACTTTTTCACGTCTGGATCACAAAGGACTGTTAATTCTAAGGCCTAGAAGCGGATATTGACACAGATATTGGGACATCTGTTTTTTATCGTCTAATTTCCTTCCATTCAAAATGAGTTTTGAGAAGGAATTGCTTGGGTTCCTAAATTTGTGCTTATATCAAAGTAAATGCAAAATACCCAGCAAAGTCTGGATTGTTCAATCCATTTTCATCCAGAATCCTACCCATAGACATATTACATCTTTCAGACACTGCAGTAATTGGCTACCGTAGTCCAATCTGGATTTGGGATTGTATAATTAGCGGCAATTTAGATGAAGTGTGGTCCAAGATGTTCCATGACTTTTAACTGCAGGTTTCTTATTAGGAACTGGGATCTTTGATTTTCAAGAGCATCAGCATTTAAGCTAAACATAATAACGCCTTGAGCGATAACTTTTCTATATTTCTAATGGACATAAACAGACTGTTAATTACACCATGTTATTTATTCCAGGTCAATCATACCAAACGAGAGCTGCATAACGTCTTCATTAAAAAGCTTTACAGGTAACAAAATTCAGTGTTGTGTTTGCTTTTTATATGTTCTCAGACCTGTTTCTATGTCTTTTGTGTGTCTGCATCTGTTGGCTGCTGGCTGACTTGACGATACCCCATGTGGCATTGACATTTCAAAACAGGGTTGTGCACAGATGTCAAACACTGGGATTCTGACAGTTCATATATATATATTTGTTTCGAATAAGAAAAGAAAAATTTCTATGCATTCTCCACATCCATATTAATATTTTTATTTGCAATGCTGTGTACTTGTTTCATCTTAATGACATGCGGATTTGCTAGATGCCTAGTATGCTATCTCATAGTCTGTCTTAATGCTGCCCATACTTTCGGCGATATTGTCTCCATGTAGTGACCCAATGGGTGCAGGGTTCTCAAAGGCATCAACAAGTATGTGATGGATAAATATGAATATTTAGGACAGCTTCCTAACTGAAGTAAATCTTGCGCTGCCATCACCTCATTGCATGAGGGCTAGGTTCATTTCCTGTGTTCCAACATACCTCCTTGGGATATACCCATGACATATTGCAAAATCTTTGCCATAAAATAAGAAATTATTTTCCCCTTAATCTATTATTAAAACAATGTTGTGGCTAATGGATATTATTTTCTTGAACGAGACTAGATCCCATAAACCAGTGTCCCATGCTTTCGCACAATGCCCAGCTATATTTCGTGCATTCGAAATGAAGATAATAACAAAATTGAGGCATGACTTTTGAATAATTGGGTGTTTTGTTGCCTTTTCAACTTCTAAATCTAGGTATGTAGGACAAATTCCTTTCTAATACCAACGTCCAAGCAACTTAGATATCACACCAACTCCGACTTTATTGATTGGTTAGCTTGTATGCTATTCTATGGTGTGTAGATTACCAAGATCAGCTGGCAGCTTCCGAAACTAATTCCTGTTGGGTATTGGCTGAACCCAATTGATTTATGATCTTACATGGTAGCATGTTGTGTAATGCGCTGAACCTACGTTGTCTTCAAAACAGAGAGACAAGGAAAGAGTTAGCTACTCAGCAGACACTACTGGATCGATTATAAAACCAGTTAATTGCATTTTTCTTAATTATTGCTTGTCTTTTGGTATGGAACAGGGATAATCTTTTTGAGGAGATGCTTCAGGAACCAGATGAGGTGGCCATGAAAAGAAAGCGCACTCGAGAGACGCTTAAAGTTCTGCAACAGGCTTTCCGGGTGAGTGGTGGAGATGATGAGTATCATCCGTAGGTACTTTTGCTTCTTCAAAGCACAATCTGTTAGTTGAAATATTAAATTGTTTTCGTTATTATGTGGTAGACATTGGATGAACTGCCGCTTGAAGCTGAAACTGTTGAGAAGGGATACAGTGTAGGCAATGACCCAACAGGATTGCCAAAGATTCATGGACTTCCCTCATCATCCATTTATGCAACCAGTGATAGTGGTGATTTCAGTGCGTTTTATGCTGCTTCTCCTAAGAGCTCAAAATCCCGCAAGTCATCTCACTCAGGGGAGCTTAACTCGCCATTGCATGCAAGTGCAGATTCCAATGGAAACGCTCGCCATAGCACATTGGGATCCTATCCAGCTGTCGACTTTTAAGCTTTTGGAATGGCATGTGAGATCAATATTACAATATTATTTACTCAACATATTCCATTATTTCTTTTTCTTCCCTTTATGGGCTTCCAAACTGGCACAATGGGGAATAGCTATATGAAAATGGCTCAAGACATGTTACCATTGTTTGTTTACAAATATTCCCAATGATTTCGTTATTAATGATATGATGCTTACTTGGGTAACAACATGCCAAAAGAGAACAAAAATTGCTGCCGTAACTAGTTTCATGAGGATCCAGCTGATATTAATGCTTAGTTTGTTACTGGGGATCCATGCTGGTAGAGCTTATGTTACTCTTTGCCAGGTAACTGATCTGCATCACAGTCAACGATACTGGAAAAGATAAAGAGACTACACACTGATGTTGCCTTCGTGTTTTGTATTTGTAGTGATAAAAGCCGGGTGTGTTAAGCTGGTGTCGGTGGATTCTGGAGGTGGTTCTTGGTAAAAAGTTGAGTTCTCGGCATGGGCAAGCTCCAGCTGAAGTTTATAATCAAGTTTGTTTTGCCATTATAGCTTGTGGGGTTTAAATAGATTGGGTACCTGTTGAATAACATGGTTTTGTACTATGGAGTTCTTGTGGTACTTCTGGTGCATGTTAAGGTGTCTGGGAGGCTGTCAGGCTGTAGTGATACACTTATACAGTTATACCTGTTTTATTTTTCTATGTTCAAATGTGTTTGCATTGCCTTAGAATAAAAAGGTGCACATTCACTAGGGTGGAAAGAATCTGAATCGTGACATATTTTTTGAACATGGGGTGAGCTTATATTGGAATTCAAATTTTTGTTACAATAGTAAGGCTTCTGGTATGAAATTGTCATTATGGCCATGTGGATATTCTTTTGCTCCTAGAAGCTTGGTTGCCATTTGGGAATGTGTAGTGCAGGGTGCTGAACTGCTGATTAGGTGTTGTTGAACTGGGCAATAATCATTTTCTGCTCTGACACGTCAAATACCCTCTACCTAAGATGGATAATAAATCTTACTGTGAAATTAAGAACCTAGGTAATATTCTTATTTAATTTTGAAACAAGGGTTGGATGGCTATATTTCACGAAGTATAACACCAATTTCATTTTGAACAGAGTGGTTGCAAATTGCAAGGGTGGTTGGGTGTTTTCAAAATTATTCTCCTTATTCGTTACTCCAAATTCCAAAATCTGACTTGCCTTTTAACATGAGTTCTGCCTTGTTTCATGCGGGTTGATTGTGTTGCTCAGAGCCTATATGGTTTTGATTTTATTCTCACCTATATGGTTTCGATTTTATTCTCGTGTTTCAGACCTCCGTGTTCAAACTTCAAACAACTCAGTCTGGTCTGGAGGAATAGCAACTAACCAGTGATGGGAGATAACAAAAAGTGTCCCATAATGGGCCAAACTGCTTGAAGCGGGTCAGAGTAGTGCCAAAGTACCGAATCACACATTCACAGTTCTTTCTTTCTTTGATCTGTCACTGACTCAATAACTTCAACTGGAGTTTTAACATCGAACCTTTCTTGAGGAGTATGCTAGAGAGGGTCTTGAGAATGAAGAACCAGATAAAAAGGTCAGAGCAAGTATGCTAGAGAGGGTCTCTAGTGGTGCTGCTGCCTTGGAGGTCTCTCTTAAACATTCAGGGTCTCTTTTTATGTACGCTGGGAATGAAGGTGGAGCTTATGGGAATATCTATACAGCTGTTGGTGTTTTTATTCTTGACAGGATGTTTAAGGAGGCATGGGGTACTGATGCACTTGAAAAGCAAGCCAAGTTCAATACCTTTCTTGAAGATAATCGTATTTGTATATCAATGGAGTTGGTAACTGCTGTACTAGGTGACCATGGACAACGGCCTCGGGAAGATTATGTTGTAGTGACCGCAATAGCAGAATTGGGCAATGGGAGATCTAACTTCTATTCTACTCCTGACATTATTGCTTTCTGTAACCACGTAAAAGCGTAAGGTGAAATTTTGGAGGGTCTTGTGGGTCGTATAGTTTTTTTTTTTTTTTTTTTTTGTTGGAAAGTGAGGTTGAGGGGATCCCTACCCCTTTTAAATTACGTGTGGAAACTGTATATACCCATTACCGAGTTCACTAATTCGGTATACCAAACACCGACTTCACACTTATTACATCCGACTTCATATCTAATCACACTTCAATCATCTCCATTCAAATCCTAATCTCACTAACTCGGTATACTAAACACCGACCTTGCACCTATTTTATCCGACTTCGTATAAAACCACATTTCATCCACTTCTGTTCAAATCTTAATCTCATAAAATATCCGAGCACATCCGACTTAGGGGCTATCCCACTCCGAACACCGAGTTCGATATATTCAAACCCCAAATCTTATGACAGTTACATATCTTTCTCATTAAACCCCCTGATATTTGCACCATTAATGATCTGACCGTTGGGTCATTAATTACTAGCCGTTGTCCCAAATCACCTATAAAAAGGAACTACGTTGGCTTGATTCTGGGACCTGCTCACTCTCAGATACGTAGGTACCTATCACCTTGTGATAGCTCAGCCACTTCTCTTCCTCACTTAACACCTTCTCCTTCTTCTCCAATCATATTCATTCTTCCTCATTTTCCGACTGCATTTCTAACTTAACTACATTTACAGAAACTTATATCAACAATCCTTTGTTAACGTGTTTCGAACCCACGACCTCTCCACTTTGTGAGAGGGGTGCTACCATTGAGCCACAAGCTCATTCGCTTGTGGGTCGTATAGTTAGCCATGAGAGTTTAAAAAGTATATTATGGAGGTAGTACTGAAGAAATTTCCTCTCCCACAATTGCATGGTGTTGATCATGATATGGGCCGTCAAATTTTGCTAGGCAGAATGTGCGCTGAAAATACTGACGAGTAAGAGAAAATAAGAGCTATTCTCGAGAGTGTTGGTCGTGACTCCGACTGGGATGCACATACTAAAACACCTGATGTTGTGTCGAAATTTCTAACAGCTATTCCTGTTGATTATTCCACTGCCAAATTGCAAGAAATTATCCGTTTGGTGCAAGAAAAAACAGTAAAAGGTGAAAACGCTTTTCGTGTTGATGTCAAGTGTTATTCAAACAGACAGAAGATGTCCTTGATGGCAAGTGATAACCTGCATTATAATTATGGCCTTGGCTTATAAAGATAGGTCAAAGACTGAATTATGGCCTTGGCTTAAACTAAAATTATTTGGAAGCATACAACTTTGATGATTAAACTAAAATTTCTCTAGTATAGCGAGAAAGGAGAAGTTCTGAAAGCTTACAAAAAGAAATATTCAAGGCAAATGAATAAATGGAAAGTTTCCGATAGAAAGCAGGAGGAACTCGGTAAAATGCTAGATAAATGGGCTGCCTACATACTTGGGAAGAAGCAGAAAGGGGAGAAGCAGTTAGGAGCAAGAACATACCTCTATGAAGTCGAACCTTTCCTTCTAAAGTATGCAAGCAGACATGGGTACTAGTGCAGGATGGCAATAGACAGGTGCATATTCGTTTGGAAATATCCAATCTATTGTTAGATATACTATATCAATATTGATTTGGTATAACTATAAGATATTAGAGAACATCTCAATTATTTGGAAATATCTTTTGATTCCTTCTTTATATTTAATACAAAACAGTAAACACAAAATCTGTGCTGAAATGTTATTCCAAGTTCCAAATACTGTATGTCATGTAGCAAGGCACTTGATTTTCATCTCTGCAATACATATGAAAGTTAAGGCATGTGGCTTTATGGTTTGATCCTGACATTTAATCTGCCATTGTTAGAATGTTAGCTACTTAGCTATACTCATTAAAACCAAATTTATTGCATATTTCATTAATCAACTATATAAACTTGAAATCAGACAGTTTGTGAATTATATCTCATTCTATGTTTCTTTGTCATATTACTGCAATGTTGTCCACTCTACCATTCACATTGTTTATCATCTTACTCATTTCTCTTTCTTCTTGCTTGTCAACTTATCATGCATCAACCTCTAGACCTACTGGTTTCTCATCCAAGCTTGTCAATTGGAACTCAGTTCGATCTCCATTCTATAACCCAAACTTGACAAGATCTGACCGTATTAGAGACTCTATCCTCCGTTCATTTGCACGACAGAACTACCTCCAAGCGATATCATCTAATAAAGCTTCACCTAACTCTATTGAAACTGTACCATTTTTTTTTTTTTTTTTTTGATAGGCAAGCGGGGTTGTTGACAGGGTCCCCTACCCCGTTTCATTTAGAAATAAAAGGATTCCAGCTCGGTTACATTCTAACATATAATTGGCCTATTCTATCTTCATATATTATTTTCTTTACATCTTCCGAAAATGAACTAGGGACAATTTCAGTAAACGCACAAGTAGGTGTAGTAGAAGCAAAGAAATCAGCCAGCCTGTTCGCCTCCCTATAAATATGCATAATAGAAAATAACTCCATGTCTTGAATCATTCTTTTAATCCTCCTCATCATGCTGTTAGCTTGCCAAGGCACCACATATTGAAACTGTACCACTGCCAGCAGATGGCGAGTATATCATGGAATTCTATATAGGTACACCAGCAGTTAACGTATGCAATACTTGACACAGGGAGTTCATTAACTTGGCTCCAATGTCTTCCTTGCAAAAATTGTTACAATCAGACCGAAGTTCCAATATTTGACCCAGCAAATTCATCTAGTTTTGAGCGATTTCCGTGTAATGATACTTGTAAGATTATAGACAACCATCAATGTAGTGCTGACTATTGTCAGTATCAAATTACCTATGCTTCTTTTACGAAGGGAGATATTGCAGAAGAAACTCTACTGTTTCGCGATAGCAATGGGAATAATGCTTCAGCGCAGCACTTTATCTTTGGTTACAGCCACGACAATGCCATCAGTGTAAAGGGTGAGGAGATACCAGGAGTATTGGGTCTGGTGAGGGATCGTTACGATTCATTTATTGAGCAATTGCGTTTTGACAAATTTGCATATTGTTTTGGAGAATTTGATGAACTTGATGCACATGGCTATGCTATGTTTGGCGATGCGGCTTCTATATCAGGGTACACAACTCCAATACTAATATCTGGAGTCATCTTCAATTCTTTTTACTACATAAACTTGGAAGGTATAAGTGTAGACAATTGTAATACCTTGTTTCTGTTCACACTCAATACCAATCTGTTGGTGTGTTCACAGTAGAAAAAAAAAAAACCGACCTACTGTTTGTTATACATATATCCTGTTTGCTCTATACAGTAGAGAGAGAGAAATAACTTTGTGTGTTCACACTATATACTTCAAATTTAAAAGAGGAAGCTGCAGAAATTTATAAGAAGAAGAAGGCTAAGGACTTGAAAATTGTATGCTTTAGTGCTTGGAATTTGCGGGTTGCTATTCTTTTTTTTGATAATAGCTTATTATTATAGTGTTCCTCTTCGCAAAGCGAGGTAAGTTACATTATTTGATATCTTTTCTTGCTTTTAGAAGATAGATGAGGTTAGTGGGTATAAGGGTATGCTATAGTTATACTACAATTTCGGTTATGCGTATTAATTGAATTTGTTTGATTTTGATTTCATAAAATTGACAACATTATTCGGTTATTGTTGGAAAATTGATAGGAAAGCATGTTAGTGTGTTTATTTGATTCTAACATGATATTGATTGTCATAAATCCTAATTGATGCTGCAATGAATTATTAAATTATTGGTGATATTATTCATGTATAATTTTCAATTTTTCATGCCAAAGGTGAGATTGCATATTTTGAAATTTATGCGCATTGATAGTTAAGATGCATTTAAATTGAATGTATGGATTGATTTGTGTGAAAAGGGCTTTCGAGCCAGAGACTGTTTTGAACAGTCTGAATTTGGGGAGACGTCCCTGGAGTGTACGGAGAGTATTGCTCGGTGTCGCATACAGAAGTACACTCAGTGGTGTTATGTCACCAACCTTATGAGCCTGCGGAGAGTATTGCTCGGTGTCGCATACAGATGCATGGCTGGGGTACTGCGGTACCAGATGATTTGATATCAGATGGATGGGCTTTATGCCATATGTGTGATGATTAGATTGTTTATATAATTGTTTATTGATTCGAGTTACTGGAATTGATATAATGATTATAATTGATACATGTATTGTATTGTTATATTATTGGGTGCGCTGATTCCGTCCCTGGAATCAAAATCGGATATCAAGTTGTGTAACTTGCTAGCGTTTAATCGCTCATTTTTCCCTTCCTTCCAGGAAACAGGTAAAGCGATTCTCGGAGCGTGCTAAGAGGATCTAGTTGGAGATAGTTAGCTAAGCATGTGCTCTATGTTGTAGTTAGTCTTTTGTTATCAGTGTAGCCTTTGGGGCAGACACAGTATGTTATCCTTTCCGTTGTGTGTTTTCTTTCAGTTCAATCCTTGTATATATGTATATATACAGAGTTTGGTTTTGAAATAAATCTTCCGCTGTTGTTTCGTTCGAATTTTGTTCGTATTATCTTTTATTATTCTGTCCTTACATCGATATTGGATTTGGAGCTTGGTGTCACGTGGCAGTAATGTGAACCTACGGTCCATGGTGGACATATGGAGAACATTACGACTCTGGAGTCTGGTCTTAGCCTGATCAACTAGGATTGGATTTTGGGGGCGTCACAACAATACCACTCTTTCTATCCCAGGGAACTTTTCACATAACAAGTTCTGGACAAGGTGGTTTCATCATCGATTCAGGAACACGTTTTACTTTTCTTAAGAGGATTGCATTCACATTATTGAGTGACGCGTTGGCAGAAAAAAATGCGAAATTATAAGAGAGTGGTAATTCCAATAGAAAAATATTTCAGTCTATGCTACGAATTTAATTGGATAGATTTCAAGGATGCCCCAGTTATAACGTTGCACTTCACTGGTTTAGACATGCAGTTGCATTTATGGAATACATGGTTTAAAGTTGGAGGAAATATACATTGCCTCGCCATGTTTCCTACTGATGGCATCTCTGTTTTGGGAAACTTTCAGCAACAGAACTTTCATATAGGTTATGATTTGTTCAATGATGTAATATCTATTAATCCTTTGTACTGTGCAGATGATTAAAGTCTCGCTAATAATTTTTTGAAAAGTTCATTCTGAAAAAAAAAAAAAAAAAAAAAACCCATAGTTCTCTGCATAGTACAAAATATCGCGATATATCACGATATATCGCGATATTTATCGGTTTTCAAAGAAAACGATACGATATATTCCCGAAATTTTCGCCTTAAAGTATCTGTAAAATATCGGTCGATATATTCCGATATATTCGATATTTTCCGATATTTACTGATATTTTCCGATATTTTCTGGAAATATTATTTTTTTTCAAATTTTTTTTTTTGGAAATAATTTGTTTATTCTATTTTTAGTAGATATGATGTTTTTTAGGTAAATACTATGAAAATATACTTCCAAATTTGATTTTATATATATTTTGTATAACAAATTGATATATTAGTCGATACATTCCATGTAAAATATCCACCGATAGATTCCAATGTATCCCGATATATCTATTTTTTGGAGATCGATACATTAGTCGATAACGATATTTTGTACTATGGTTCTCTGTATATCCCTTCCCCCCTTCTTCCACCCCTGGTCTTAATTATTGAGTATTTTTTACGCGGTCACATTTCAACTATATGAATGGCTTCTTATTAGAATGCTTTGTTCACTCTGGCAGCAAGGTTACACAAAACGGGGAGAGGCTAGAAACAAACTTCCCTCACAATTTTGTACGGGAGCCGGGGATACCAACAAATGTAAATTTTTTTTTCTGGTGCTTATTATGGGGAAAAATTCTCACTGTGGATGCACTTCAACAAAGAGGTATGAACATACCAAATAGATGCACACTGTGTAGAGATGGCGAGGAATCCATTGTGCACCTCTTTCTTAAATGTCAGGAGACCTCAGAAGTGTGGAGGCAACTGACTGGGCATCTGGACCAGGCCTGGCAACTGATTGTGGGGCAGAACAACATCCACCAACTCCTGGAAAACTGGCCAAAGAAGGGTGAAAGTGATTTCAGCAGAGGTATGTGGTTAATACTCCCTTATGCAACAATCTGGGTTATCTGGAATCTGCGTAATGCAATATTGTTCGAGAACGAGGAATACAAGATTGAAGTAGCAGTTCAGAGAATTAAAATGACTGTGTGGGCTTGGATGGAGGTGAACAAGGACAATCTACATGCCAGGAAAGGACACCAGTACACTGAACTTAGGCAGGGATGGTCCTCTCTATTCTTCTGAGCATACCTTGTGATTTAGATGCAAATGTCTTCATGGCTGAATAGGCATAATTGTAACAATGGTTATGCAGGGTTGGGTAGGAAGGTCTGTTCTTATGGTGGTGCAAGCAGCTTGCTTGAAAATGATGTGCATGTAGGTCCTAAACACTGGGTGCAGGCAGCAGCAATTTGAAGGGGACTACACAAGTTTTTTTTGCAGCTACAGATGTGGCAGTTTGCTGGGTATTATCTGCGAGGAAGGGCTGGAAAATGCTGGAGCCTGCGCAACAGTTTTTGTAAGGCGTAAATTAATTTATGTACTTGCAAATCTTCTGTGCCTCTGTGGTGTACGCTGATCAGTTTTGGGAAGAGAGCAGAGCTTCAATGGCCTTCAAGGTATTGTAGTCTGTAAGTGCTACAGCTGCGGTGGACATTTGCTTGCAGAAGACTCGCAGGAGTGGGACATCTGGTATTGTAGTCTGTAAGTGCTACAGCTGCGGTGGACATTTGCTTGCAGAAGACTCGCAGGAGTGGGACATCTGAATTTGTTTTTCTTTTCTGTTTGGTTCTCTGTATGCTGCTCTGTTTGTACTATGACAGGGAGGGTACTGTGGGGGATACAGTTGTTATTGTTGAGTAGGCATGTCTCTACTGGGTAGATCCAACCTGACGGTACTAACAGTACGCTGCTCAGGAATGTAATGTGTTGTTTGTGGTAATAATATTTCTGCTGTTTTATCAAAAAAAAAAAAAAAGTTTACACAAAATGGGGTAATTTTGGAGGGAGCTCATTGACTCATTGTACAATGATACTGGCAATGTCTTGACTTGTGATACACTTAGAGCTGTTTGTTTTTTTGGGGTCCCTCTTGTAAGAGGTTGACTCTTTTAAGAGGTATGTCTTGTAAGAGGTTGCCTCTTATAAGAGGTACATGAAAATCGTTTGTTTTTGCCTCTTGTAAGAGCTTATAAGATGTAAGGTGTTTGTTTTTAAAACCTCTTATAAGAGGTAAACTTTACAATTATATCCTCTTCTAAAATAATATTTTTTTAATTCCATAAATGGATAAATAAATTTAAAAAAAATTAATTTTTTAATTTAAGAAAAAGAAAATTTCATAAGAGAGATAGGAAAATATGTGAAAGAGAGAGAAATTAAAAAAAGAGTTAATGTATTTTATATTTAAGGACTAGGGGTAGGAAAAAGTTATAAAGATCATGGGTAGGATAGGTATTTTGAAAATGTCTACCTCTTATAAGAGGCTAATAGCAAGGTCATTGCCACTACCAAAAATCAGCCTCTTATAAGAGGCAAAACTCTAGTAACCTCTTATAAGAGGTGAAAAACAAACACCTCATTTTAGTGGTCCACCTCTTAATAGAGGCTCTAGTAAATCCAAGCTCTTATAAGAGCATTCCCAATGGAGGGTGGATAAATCCACCTCCACGTAGGCGCCACGTCGGACTAAAAAGGCAAAATCCACCTCAAAGAGAGAGGTGGATATGCACCTGGGTGGTAGTCTCCCAACGCAGGGTGGGGGGTTCGAGTGGATTTAAAATGCGGACGGCATGTGACATGCCGTCCGCACTTTAAAAAAAAATTTAAACGTGCGGACGGCATGTCAGACGGCATGTAACATGCCGTCCGTATTTATTTTAGTCCAGACGGCATGTTACATGCCGTCCGTATGTTGTTAAGACCGGACGGCATGTCACATGCCGTCCGTATTTCATATATAACCCAAACCATTCGAATCAGTAGACAGATCTTTCCTTTCTTTCTTCTTTTTTACCTCCATTGTTATCTTCCCCAAGCTTTCTTCCCTTTTCTTGCTGTTTTACCGGAAAGAAAAATGTCAGACCTATTTAAACCAGTATCTAGATGGTTAAATAGGAAGAAGATGACCCATAAATCAAGTAAAGGGTCATCTTCAACACCTCGTAATCTCAATACGGAAGCAATTGATGAAAATGAGGCATTTGTGCCGCATTTACAATTTCCCGACCCAATTGCACCCAATTTGCATCCTACCCTTTGCCCAAGTAGGGAGACACATGTTACCTTTGAAATGGAGAACACACAGGTAAGAATTTACAATTTTTTTGTCTTTATTTAGGGGTTTGGTAGTGTTGTTTATAAAGTGTTTGATTAAATGCCCATTAGAAATAAAAATACATAAACGAATGTCGTTTTCATTGTTTTGTTGTTTGTTAATTGTTTTTTAGAAAATCCATCAATGGAAGATTCGTTGCGCTCATCAAACGGCTCAAGGTTGGTGGAAATTACTTACGAGCAAAACTCATCCCAATTTCGGTCGGGTATGTGCTATTTTATCATGTACACCCTTAGGTCCAATTATAGCTTTTGATTGGGGAAAGAATGATGTGTCTTTAGAGTATGCTTTAGTAGAGAGGTGGTGGGATAGTACACATACATTCCATTTTCCATGGGGTGAAGCCGGGATAACCCCACTTGATTTTACTATGCTAACGGGGTTAAGTGTGGGTATTGAGGATACGGTTCCATTTGATGATACAATGGAGATGTTTGATGATCTTCACAACTATTTTCCATGTCTTGACAATCCATCGGCAAGATTTGATAGAAAAAAGATTGGAAGAATGGGGGAATTAGGGCGGCTTGGTTCAAAGATAGATATATTGATTTTTTGAGAAGTAAGCCAAAAGATTGGGCATTACCGGATGAGTGTGTTTATGAGTATGTTCTTGCATACCTTTTTTACTTTGTGGGTAATGTTCTTTTTAAGAATCGAGATAGTTATATTCGTATAGGGTGGCTACGTGGATTATTAAATTTTGATAAGATGTGGGACTTTGATTGGGGGGGAGCCACTATGACCCATTTGTACCATGGTCTTGATGCCGCCGTTCGACCTAGTGGTCACGGATCTCTTGCTGGCTTTGTGGTTATTTTACCGGTAAGTTTTTAAATATTTCCTATCTTTTTTTTTTTGCATTTACGTGATGCTAGTTGAGGTGTTTACTAGATACATTTATATTTAGTTTTTGCTTACACGCATGCATTTATTTTTTGCTTATAGTTTTGGTGGTATGAGTACTTTCGTACAATGAACCCCTCACTGGATGAAACTATGGATCATGATATTATACCTCGTATCCGTGCTTGGGGTAAAGATCGTAGGATCCCACATTTTAATGAAATGAAACACAATGTCCATTTTGCACGAGGCCAAATAGAGCTTAGGGGTGATAGGGGAGTTAATTGGCAACCGTGGAGTGATGCATCAGTGTTTAAGATAGACACAATGGATGTGACTGAGGGACCACTTAGACGTCGATCTAGAGATGTTTACCATGCTAGGGGAATGAATCGACCTAGGATGGTGTTGATGGCCCCCGATGGGTTTAGGACTTGGTACCTAGGTGATAGGTGTTGGAGACAGTGTACTGGGACACCACAGATTCCTTATCCACCACCATCTGACATGACAGCTATGGATGTTGATCTTTGTACCTTGGCATGGTTTAAGGAGCACTTGGAATGGCCACTAGCATCGGACTTTTTATTACCTATTGAGGATGAGAGGGAGTATATGAGATATTGGGCTAGAGTTAGTCGTGGGACTCTACTACCACCGACTACCTATCGAGGACCGAACTTTGACGGTGTTACTAGTCAGGCATTGCGTAGTGATGTACACATTCAGTTCTCGTCTACGTACGGTTCACACTCTGGTGGATATGATCATGTACCCCAAGTTCCCAATCCCGATGACCCATGGCAGTGCTCGGTGGTTATTTCACAGGGTTAAAAATCATCCTACTTGTCGGGCTATGTATGTTCTTCAACACTTCAACACCATTTTTTCACATTTCGATCTTCAACACTTCAGCACCATTGTTTTCTATCTTCAAGTCTTCAACACCATTGTTTTCTATCTTCTATCTTCAACACTAGCAAACAATGGCAAACAACCATAACAAACAATTATGGGCTGGTTCTTCATCATCTAGCTCATCTGATGATGCCGACTACGAGCGTATGGAGAGAAATAGACAAGAGAATGAGATGATATTAAGAACACATAGAAATAGAAGAAAGTTGTTGACGGGGATGGTACCATTGTTGCATCATGCTTTGGAAGAAGCAAACACATCTGATCATAGAGGTGGGTCTGTAGTTGGAAGGTTTTATACTCATCGTGATAGGCGTGTACGTCATGATCTGATTATTGGAGATTATTTTGCCGAGAAACCAAAGTATGATCTCGACAAATTTCGACGTCGCTATAGAATGAGAAGAGAGCCTTTTTGGTACATTTATCTTAAAGTAAGGGAAAATTATCCATATTTTGTTGATAAGAAAGATGCAGTTGGTAAATGGGGGGTTCCTGGGTTGTTGAAGTGTATGGCTGCAGTGAAGCAATTAGCATCAAGGTGTGCAGCTGATGGTTGTGATGAATACCACCAAATTGGAGATTCCACAGCGATTGAGTCTTTACATAAATTTTGTAATGCAGTTATTGGTGTGTTTGAAGACGAGTTTTTGCGGACACCTAATCAAGACGATACAAATCGCATTCTTGCACAAAATGAGGCACGTGGATTTCCTGGAATGCTTGGTTCTATTGACTGCATGCTTGGTTCTATCAGGTACTGCTCCTAATTGCAACTATGTAGTTAATGGTAGAAACTATAACTTAGGTTATTATCTATCCGATGGCATCCATCCCAATTGGGCAACATTGATTAAAGCAATTAAGGACCCAAGAACACTTAAAGCGCGTCATTTCACATCAAGACAAGAATCTGCGAGAAAAGATATTGAAAGAGCATTTGGTGTCTTGCAAGCTAGATGGCATATAGTGAAAAATTCTGCACTATGCCATTCAGTTGAAAAACTTGGGAGAATTATGAAAACTTGTATAATTTTGCACAATATGATTGTTGATGATGAACGCTTGACCGGAGTTGAAAATTGGGAACCTGAGGAAGGGGAAAATGAACCGGCAAGGTTTATACCAGTTGGTATGGCATATGTGATTCATTATGTTACCCAAAGAGGTATTATTAGAAATGCAGTTCAAAATGCCCAACTCCAAGCCGATTTGATAGAGCATCTTTGGAATCGGGATGGTAACGAACCCCTTGATGTGTAGTGTGTGTTTTATTTTAATGGCACTATAGAGCCATTTTAAATCACGATGTAACCTATTTGACACTATGGTTATTAAATGTATTTGATGGTTATTAAATGTATTTGATGGTTATTAAATGTATTTGACCTATATATATATCTGATTATATATATATTTGTTTTTTTGAATTTTTTTTTATATTAATCATGGCCCGAAGGCTTACAAGGACATGGCCGAAAGGGCTTACAAAGACAAGGCCCAAAGGGCTTACAAAGACAAGGCCCAAAGGGCTTACAAAGATTCGGAAGAATCATAACCACTAAACCCAATATCATTAAATTCCTTCCCCCATTTGTTCTTAATATGGGTTTGCCTCATTCTCATTAGTTCACGTGCTCGCGGATCAAGGATTGTTAAATCGGTCGTTAAGATTTTGGATTCGGTTTCGAAAAGCTTGATTCGGTTTTTCTCATCTTGGACCCTAGTCCTTTCCTTTTGCGCCTCAAGCTCTTGTTTCCTAATTTCAAGCGAAGAAGCAATGACCGCATCATCAACTTCAAACTTTCCTTCCAAACGTTGAATAAACCCTTCCATAAGCTTAAGCGATTCTTGACCCTTTCTTTTCTTATCCTTCTCCAATTTCTTTCCTTCTGGACGTTCAATGACAATTGGTGAGTCATTGAATATTGGACTTTGACCAAAAGTAGGAGGTGGACTTTCTTGCACAATAGACTTTTTCTTCGTTTTCTTTGTTTCAAATGACGCATTCCACTTTGGTGAATGTTGTAAGATGGCATATGCATGATCAAAACCAAATGCTTTCCGAGTTTCAAGTTGATAAGCACTTCTAGCCATATTAACCTATAATTTGATCATGAAAAGGAAAAATTATAGAATTAAAATAAGGTCAAAACACACTAAAATTCTAACTTGGAAAATAAATAAAATATTTCAAACTCAAAAGAATTTACTTACCCAATCTTCGTGATTTGATCCACTTGGTGGATTTGCTTCAATACCTTCAATAAATCCAACAAATTTGTTTAGATGCTTTTGGATATGCTTATAACGACAAGATAGAGCATCGGGAGTCCTCTCATTACTAGAAGGTTGCATCGAAACGAATTCGTTTCGAATTCGTGCCCAAAACCCACTAACGGGTTGAAATCGCCCTTTGGATGGATCTTCGGAAATTGTGACCCAAGCACGACACAAAGCTTCATCTTCTTGCATTGTCCAAGCAATTTGTGTAGTTTTTTGAGAAGAAGTAGCCATATTTTTAGTAGAAAAATATTTTTAGTAGTTCATAGTATGAACTTCATACATGATGTCCATATTTATATAGATTTGGCAAAAAAATGAACCAGTAGATGACCGTTGCTGCAAAATTTGAATTTTATAGCCGTTACAGGTCGGACGGCATTGTTTTTAGATTTCGGACGGCATGTTTCATGCCGTCTCTAGGTTTTATATTTCGGACATGCCGTCTGTTTGGTTTTAATATGCGGACGGCATGTTACATGCCGTCCGATTGTAATTTTTAGTAGGACGGCATGTAACATGCCGTCCGGTTCTACCACCCACAGGTGGATTTGAAGGTGGATTTATCCACCTTCAAATCCACCTGTGGGCAGCCCACCTCCGAAATCCACCTCCCCTTGGGAAGCTCTTTTTGTCTACAAGGTGGATTTATCCACCCCACCTCCAAAATCCACCTTGCATTGGGAATGCTCTAAGAGGTAAAAACAGACAACGTCTTAATATTAGTTGCATGTATGGTTTAAAATTTTGAATCGGCAAAATTTCAGATTAAAAAACAAACGACATATTTCGATATTCTAACCCTCGAAACAAATATGTCAACTGAAATATCGAGAATATTTTCGGATATTTCTGAAATTTATAATTCCGATTATCTAAAAACCGATATATTCCACCAAAATTTCACCGAAAATAAGCAATCCAATACAAAATAATCCATTATTTATTGTGAGTTTGTGACCTGATACACCACCTTTAGATTCTGATAGCCCGGCCCCTTTTCAGACACAACTACAGTATCTGCAAACCTTAACATCTAAAGAAAGCTTCAATGCAAACCTTAACGCAAAATTTCAAGATTTGTTACACCACCTAAGCATTGCCACTTAATCCTATTCAATGATGATTAGGCCTAATCATTGCCACCTAAGCATTCCAGATGGATCTTTGGAAAGGCTTTTGTTTTGGTCCGCTTGGAAGCCCATAAAAACCAGTATTATTATATAATTGACAAAACTACCCCTATTAGACATTAATCAACTGCAATCAACTGAAGCAAAGCAGCAAGACGAAGAACAAACGCTACTTCCTTCTTCCTCCACTCTTCTTCTTCTTCTTCACCGCTGTTAAAAAAAATAAACAATTCAGCATTTTTCTCAGAAAAAAGCAAATAACCAACTCCACACTAAACAAAAATGGCGGGAAAACTACCTCAATCTAACACTCTCTCTCCTTCTTCTTCATCGTGTTCGTTACAGAAATCTATTCTTACTTTAGCTACTTTAGCCCTAATTTCCTTCTTTTTTCTCTCTTTTAATTCCATTTATTCTCCTTCTCGATATGGCACAAATCAAGGTTCAGCAGATCGCTCTTCAATTTTGCCAAAGGTATTCTCTCTTTCTCTTCGATTCTCTCTTTAGCTTGTTTGTTTTCGGATTTCTCAGTATTTTAAGCAGGTTTTGATGTCTAATAAAGGTGAATTCAGATTCAGATTCAAATAATGGAGCAAATTCGAATTCAGATTCAGATGATATTGCTTCAAGTAATCAGGAGCATTTAGAAACTAGTATTGAGAAACACGATTCAGAACCTGTTTCAACAGAAACATTAGAATTTCCTGATATTTATCATGTTCCAGAGGTTTTTAAATTCAATTATGCTGCAATGGAGAAGAATTTCAAGGTTTTTATGTATCCAGATGGAGATCCAAATACATTTTATCAAACACCTAGAAAGATTACGGGCAAATATGCAAGTGAAGGTTATTTCTTTAAGAATATTAGAGAAAGTCATTTTCTTACTGATGATCCAGATCAAGCTCATCTTTTCTTCATTCCTATTTCTTGTCACAAGATGAGAGGGAAGGTATGTTTGTGTAAATTAGTTCTTCATTTTCAGTGTTGAAGTTAAAAAGAAAAAATGTATAAATTTTTTTAATTAATTTGTTGATGGTTTTTTACTTGTAGGGCACTTCTTATGATAATATGACGATAATTGTGGATGAGTATGTTCAACTCTTAATGATGAAGTACCCTTATTGGAATAGAACCTTGGGAGCGGACCATTTCTTTGTTGCTTGCCAGGATGTTGGTGTTAGGGCAACTGAAAGAGTTCCGTATCTTGTTAAGAATTCGATCCGTGTTGTCTGTTCGCCAAGTTATAATGTGGGGTTCATACCACATAAAGATGTTGCTTTGCCTCAAATATTGCAGCCATTCCCTCTTCCAGAAGGGGGGAACGACCTAGAGAACAGGTAACATAGTTTGTAAGATTCTAAAAAGGTGGTATTGTTGTTTGTAACTGATTATGCTGCTAGGACTGTTCCTTTGGTTTAAGATTATATCTACAGATTTGCATTACCAATGTATGAGCTAGCTTACTAGACTTTGTTTTATTTAAGTTGACTTCAGTCTCCAAGTTTTATTCCCTCCGTTTTTTATAACCTGGTCTCCAAGTAATTTAGTGTCAGCTCCTCATAAGAGGAAACACATATTACATTATTTTCTGACAATCTTGTCCCTTTTAGGAAAACTATTTGTAGTGAGGATTCTATAAAATTGAGCTTGGATGAGTCATTTTAATTCTGATATTGGATTTGCAGTCACTTAGCCTCAGGAAGTGAGTACAAGGCTTGCTTAGATTAATTGAGGAGTATATCTCATTCCAGTCAATAGAATTTACAAAATAGGTGTTGGAGAAGGCCAGTTAGAACCATTAGTGCAAGACATTTTAGAATTCTTCTAACGAAGGCCATCCAAGTGAAGAAAGCCACTCTAAAAGGAAGGAATTGCTCCAAATTCTTTTACATGGAAAATCCTTTAATATTTCACTTGCCTCAAGCACCTCCTTCTAGTGAAGTCTTGCTACTTCTCTTTATAAAGATTTCACCTAAAACCCCTGACGTAAAAGGCAATTCTAGATTTTTAGTAGTCCACACCTGTCATTTTCGCGAATAATAATGACAGACCCTGTTTGTTCAACCTTGTTCTGTTTTAAGATGAATTTCCCAATTATGAAATCTGAAGTTTTGGATGCCATAAGGTGCCATTTTTTTTTTTACCCCCGTTTGTCTATGTGCACTTTATAAAAGGTTATAAGTGTTGCTTTAAAAGTATATCTCCACACCAAGCTTCCTCCCAGAAGAACATTCTCTACCAATTCAATATGATAATGAGTTATATCTATTCAAAGAGTATTGTCATTATTTCATACTCCCAAGTCATTTGCCAAGGAGATGAATGATAATTTTTTCATCTGCCTATCTATAAGGCTCCCAAGCTCTTTACATACAAACTTTACCATGTGCTGCTCATAGATCATCTCAACCTATCATCTTTATATTTCTTTCTTTGGGAGTTATTCAACTTTATCTTAATTAAAATTGAACCAAATTTGTAGAGAGTTTTCCATTAGTAGATTGTTTTTTGTAAAGGTAGCAAAGCTTCTAATGTTTGCTTAGTATGTTGGAACAGAATGGCCTTATATCAGATGGTACATGAATTTATTTAATATTTAATAGGATTATGATTAAAAGCATCGTCATTTATTGGCAAAGATAAATGTCAAGCGGCCGATTGATAAGTGCTGTACTCTTGTCATTTTATTGGTCAACGAAGATTTTAAGTGTCAGAGCAATAAGTTCCACCACTTGGTAGATTTTTGTGATTTTTAAAATCACCTTTTCCCATATTTTTTTTACTGATGATGTAAATCTTATTCACTGTAAGGTTGTAACTAGTTAAGATTAATCACTTGGTTAAGCAATATGTGCATGCGCGCACACAAAGCCATTGTGGAACAATTGTTAAACTCGTATTTAAAGGCAAACATATTTTGCAGGACAATACTTGGTTATTGGGCTGGATCACGCAATTCCAAGATAAGAGTTATATTGGCAAAGGTATGGGAAAATGACACAGAACTTGTAGTCAAAAGCAGCCGAATAAATAGGGCTACTGGACATCTGCTCTACCAGAAGAATTATTACAAGACTAAATTTTGCATATGCCCCGGAGGTTCCCAAGTCAATAGCGCTCGCATTGGAGACTCAATTCACTATGGCTGTGTTCCTGGTTAGAAATTACTCTCACATCCTTTTGTAATATGTCTGAAGTGCATTTGCTCGCATATGTTATACTATTTATTACTTTCTTCAATTCTGTTAATGATGCAAATAATTCAAGGAATCCAGATTCCAAAATATACTAGTTTCCCAAAAGATAATGCAGTCAATTAACTATTTCAAAAGATACTTCAAAACTTTAATAATAAGTATAAGCAGACTAATATAAAATTAAAATTGGAAAACGCCTGGTACTTTAAATTAGGGCTCTTCACCGGGGAGTAAGAAGCAATTTCCTTTAATTCAATGAAGAACAAGGAGAGACCTAATGCCTCTAAATTCAAAAGGTTTCCTAGTTGAAGTAGGAAACATTAACCAAAACAAATATCAAAAACTAAAAATGAAGTAGTGGTCACACCCATATGACTTATGTGTCATAGGCAAATCTTCGTTGTGTCAGTGTCACCTGCCCCAGCTTTCCATTTTATACTATTATTCTCTTTACTCTCTGCAGGTCGTTCAAAATGAAGAACAAGGAGAGACCTAATGCCTCTAAATTCAAAAGGTTTCCTAGTTGAAGTAGGAAACATTAACCAAAACAAATATCAAAAACTAAAAATGAAGTAGTGGTCACACCCATATGACTTATGTGTCATAGGCAAATCTTCGTTGTGTCAGTGTCACCTGCCCCAGCTTTCCATTTTATACTATTATTCTCTTTACTCTCTGCAGGTCCATACCCTGCATTTCTTCTTTTTCGGTTTATGATTTTCTTTATCAGTCTGCCTAAGTTACATGACCGCCCTTTGCACCGGTCAGTTCTGACCATCCAAAATACTATATAAAGTAAATCTGGATCAGGACAACTGTGATCACTAAATAAGCATGTGAAAGGACTTCTGAGCTTGTGCTATGTTTATGACACAGCTTCCATGTGTTAAAACAAAAGTTCCATTTTATGAAGGAATCAAACTCCATTCTGTCAACTGAATTATCTTACGCCTCTATGTCATATGGCTTTGACGCTTTCCCCTCTCTGATTTCATAAGTACTGTAAACTTTGCTGCTCAACTTTACCTCTTCCTTTTGCAGTTATCTTGTCTGATTACTATGACTTGCCATTCAACGATATCCTCAATTGGCGTAAGTTCTCTGTCATACTCAAGGAGAGTGATGTCTACCGGCTAAAGTACATTCTAAAGGAGATACCTGATGAGGAATTCGTCGCGCTACATACCAATTTAGTCAAGGTATAACAATCCAAAATGACAAAAATGTTCAACAGAATAACTGTAATTTTGTGCTTCTAGTTCAAGATAATCTATAATCTTATTAGTTTCATACTTCACCTTTTCTTTTTCCTTTCTTCTTTCTTCTTTTTTCTCATGTTCATGTTTGGCTTGGATGGAAAAGTAGTTTCAAAATGATACAATAGAAATAAGAGAGGAATTTTGAGTGGTATTCTATATATTAAAATAATTAGTCAGAATACGCAGGAAGATTTTTATGAATGTTAAAACTTGGCTCTTATCTCTTCTTTTGAAATGTATTCAGGTCCAGAAGCACTTCCATTGGAATACACCTCCCATAAAGTATGATGCATTCCATATGGTCATGTATGAGCTTTGGCTGCGCCGCCATGTCATCAAATACTGAAATACATTGGTCAAGGAACTTCTCTATATACTTCTGGTATCCCTGCAATTGCCACACAGAGAAGCAAAGAGAAATTTGTTCCCCCACTGATCCAAAAGGTTGTAAGAATATTCCATGTTGATCCAGTGTTAATATTCTTTTCTTACATTTCGGCTTGAGTGTGTCTTTCATTTGTTCCATTGTGGTAAGTAAACGGGGAAGTTCGCTGAAGCATTGCTAAGTTTGCAAGGAAGCATTCCGTTCTGCATCTGAGAGGAGAAGCTTGAGATCTGCCAAAATCATTGGTAGATGAACCTTTCTCGGGTCCAAGGATATCAGTGTCAATTGTGTTAATATAACCTGTTCATTGATTTTAAGGCAGCTCTGTGCCTCTGTTGTGGGGCAAATGTAAAATGGACTGATACGTTTACTCACTTAATGTTGTTATGAAAGTAATTACTAACACATTCTAGTGGCTAGCATGTGTTCCATTCCATAAGAATTTTCTCACCACCTTACTATTATCTTTTATAGAAGTAGTTTGATTCAGACAGTGAGGGCTTTGTCCCCGAATTCAAATTAAATAGTAACAGGAAACATGTTCTGATTGTATGAAAAGTTGGGCAAAGCATGTCTCTTTGGCTTAGGAATGGAAAGTAATAGGTATGTCTGCTTCTTTGAGAATGCCGATGGTGAATAGAATGTTGGTGGTAATTGTATTTGTTCTTAAGCCAATTCCTGAATATTGCAGCCTCCAAAAGTCGACCAGCCCTATGGTTCCAATCTACTCTGACCTAGCTGGGGTCTTTGGAATAACAGGATGTCAGATTGACAGTCTCAGCATATGCCCTGTGTTTGCTTAGAAGAACAGAAGCAAAACAGATAGTGCTCGATACGAATTTTTGTACACAGTATTGGCTGCAATGCAAGTAGGGATCCCTATATATGATTTGTTGCGCGTTTAGCAGAATGTGCCCAAAAGCTCTCATTCAGAAGGCAGCAACTTCTCAAAATATTCTATTGAACTATACATGTCAGCATTATACCGTCATCTGGGATGCCTTTCAACATCTTTTGTCTACTTTCCTGGAAGCCAAATACTAATACAGAAACAACCTGTGGTTGCTTTTACTATGCCACACTCACCCATGTCAAGAAAGTCAACTTGGGATGTTAATAGTCAGTATCCCTTGTCGTGAATGCAGGGCAGTAACGGCTGATGTGTAGTTTATAACTCACCACTTACAGTATGTAAATTCCCGTGCAACAAGACTATAGTTAAGATTTATTTGAATTGTGGCAACAGGATAATTCATGCAGAACATATCCAACATGGAACTGCGACAAATTCTTCGTCCAACCAAATCCTCGTACAAATCTCACTCTGAAGTCTGAACATTAATTGTTTGTAGTTTGGCAGTGACAGGGTTACAGCAAAGTATGAAGTGAAATACCAAACGAGATAAAAAAATACCAAAAACAGATTTTTTACAGTTAAACTGTCAATATATTAGTACAAAAAGAGCAATCATAGAGAAGTACCACATGATAAGGCGTTTCTAGTCAAGCAAACAACAACTAAAATTATTGTCCCAAGGAAAGCAAAAGACACAAGAGAATGTCCAAAGACACCTTTTTCTACTCATCCTTTGGCCAGGGACCTTTTACACACAGGACCGTGCCAAGCGCAAATCGCTATGTGAGAATATAAGCTCCAATACCTTTTCGGAATTGATTTTGATTTGTGTAAATTGTGGTTACAGTAGTTTACTCATACATAGTCATTAACAAGAAATAAGTTCCTTGCAATTTCTTAAGGAAAAAATGAAACAGAAGAAAGGGAACTTTTATCCTCCATATGCTTTTCCAAACGACTCAAAACCAAAACTGCTGCGCAGCACTATCATAGCCTCATTTGTTTCCATTAGCGTTTCCTCTGGAAATAGAAAACTTATGATGAGGACAATAATATACTTGAAGTTGTATTTGTAAAAGGTATACTAATATATATGGGGCAGAAATAGTGTAAATATCATACAAACAGAGAATAGGGGATGTCATGAAACAGATTACAGTTACGAGTATAATTCAATTATATGAATGAACACCCCCAGAATATGAATGAGGTAGCTAAGGCAAGTTTGGAAACACTTTAACCTGGATGAATGCATCTACTATAGTGCTGCGACTTTGACTCCTTTTGCAAACTCAATCCCGTCAAGGATTTCCCAGCTGCTATTTGTAGCAGCTTGGTGTGAATGGTGTCATGGGATGCAAATTATGAGAGGTTGTGGACTGGTTACAATAGTATTTTTGGGTTGTAAAACAATCTAGAAACAAAATCCTTTATGAAAATAAAAGCTTGAAGACTGACTCCATGGTTTTGAAGGCCAAGGCAAAACTGTGGTCTTGGTTATTGGGATCAACTCACGGATAAGGACAAACTCGTTTTTCACCTTGGGTTGTATTTTTCTGTTTTCCTGTTTTTGTTTTCCAGACTGGGCTGCGTCCCTCACTCAGTGCCCTTCTTGGGTGTATCAAACACCTTTTCTAATATAGTTCAGGGACCAACTCTGTGGGAACAAAAACAAAAGTGAAAAAATGTCCAACAGAAGTAGAGACTATAGACTACTTGGACCTTGGTCCCTTTAAGCTGTTTCGACTGGTGTTAGTCAACATACCACTGTCCTGACAACACTTGCTTCAATAGAGAAATGATGTATAAGCTGAATACCACCACAGTAAATCTCTTGTTCCTCCATTTAATTCACTATCTTTTTTCACCGTTTAAAAACAACTAAAAATGCTTATTAAATTTTTTTAGCTAAACCATTGGGATGCATTAGATAGATAAGCTCATAAGCATATGCCTTGCTTCATTTGTTCTCACACTATGTATAGCTCATCTCCCAACCGAAAACATCCACACATTTCCTTATTTTTTGATTAATCCCCTTGCTGAATACCACCACAGTAAATCTCTTGTTCCTCCATTTAATTCACTATCTTTTTTCACCGTTTAAAAACAGCTAAAAATGCTTATTAATTTTTTTAGCTAAACCATTGGGATGCATTAGATAGATAAGCTCATAAGCATATGCCTTGATTCATTTGTTCTCACACTATGTATAGCTCATCTCCCAACCGAAAACATCCGTACATTTTCTTATTTTTTGATTAATCCCCTTGCTAGTATATTTTGATTAAACTTGAACGATGTGACTGTATCTTATGCTTTATCTTATACGAACAAATTTTCATGTCATTTTTAGATGGCTTTGGATGGTTAATGGTGACAATAAGAAACTGAATAGAGGGTGTGGGAAACGAAAAAGTTAACGTTTGATTTATCTACTGCCAGTAGCTCTCTTTGGATTCCTCTATCATTTTTTTTTTCTTTGTGTCTTTTGTTGCATACTCATCTCCTCTTCATCAATAAAGACTACCATACATTTTATTTCCTTTTTGAAGAAGACAACACAAACCAAAAAGACATAGAGAACAAATGCAACCTTGTCATCTCAAACATTATGTGAATAAATTGTCAAGCTTAATGTGGTCATACCTTGTTGTGCTTATTAAATTTTTTTCCTCTGCTGTTAGAATTGTTGAAGCCTGCTTTACTATCATCATCCTCAAAACCAAACGCTCTGACTTCATCCTCAAAACCATCCGTCAGACCCATCAATCTAGTTTAAGAAAATATTGGCATGTTATATAGCAACAAAAACAAATGTACCACACAAGATAATATTCAAAAAAAAAAGAGGCAAAAAACAGTAAAGTGCTTGATGTGCATACCCATTCCTTGATTTTTTCAAGTGCTTTTCTCTCCTCTTTTCCACCTTTGAAAGTGGAGCACGAATAAAATGTTCCTCCTCTTGTCGCTCCATTTCTTTTCTCTTTGACAAATACCTAGTAAGCTCTTTACTCGCAGCCCCAACAGATTCTACAATCTGCATCGAAAATTGACCATTACAAAACGAACAATATAAACCACATACCAGTTGCATTAGCTTCACAAAAGTAGTCTATGACCAACCTCTTCAGGCCTTCCTTCAAGGTCATCCATGAAATCTTTCATAAAAGGATTTTGCTTAGCCTTCCGATCCAATAATTTATCCTTTCTCAGTGCCATTTTTTCTTGTTTGGACATCTTATCATCATCCACAGTAGTAGGAGCAAATTTGGGTGGTCGGTATAGATTATCAGCATTCTACAGTCCAGAAACATGATTATTAAGATTTTCATTTACAGTGATCAAAAAATAACAATGAAATATTGTGCTAATTCGACAAACCATTGGATCATTGATTGACATGCTAATCATGTTGTCTGGGTTTGGCCGATAGTTTCGTGAATCATCCTCTGCCTTTTGAGATGCTTTTGGCTTCTTCTCGACATCTACCACTTTCTCCTCTGAACTTTTAGCAATCTTTAAGAGCTTGTCAATTTGGTAGTGAAGTTTTTTATCGATAGGACGAACCTATATTCGGGAGAAACTATTAAGTACCATCTACCAGCTTTTCACAACACATTTCATAACAATTCTAGTACTAAGGGAAAACAGCTAACTAGTTAATACAATGTTAATTACGCTAATTACCACAAAATAAAAAGCTATGGTTACTTACCTTCTCCAAAAACAATCTTATCTCTACGAGACTTTGAACCACAGGGTGCCCTTCAATTGACAACCCTTTCGCTTTTCTGAGCACATAGTAAACAATTGACTGACAATAATTTAATAACAACAAATGCTTAGCCTCGAGATAACTGATCCCATCTGTTGTTGGATAATTGCCTTCTTTCACCTAATTGAAAAATAATTCTCACATATTATTTCCTTCAAAATTAAGATAAAAAATCATCCTTAAATCACAAAAAAACAGGAATTTCAAGAAACCTACCTTGGAAGTTAGAATTTGCACTTTACTCCTTACTGTATCTAATACTTCTTTCATTTCTTTCAATACTGCAGCTAATTGAGGTGCATCTCTGAAAATAAAAACATTAATCAAATTAAAAAAAAAAAAAAAAACCCCACTAAACTCATAAAACACAGCTTAGTTCACAACAAAAATTACTTTTTAAGAATTTCGTTCTTCGACGAATCTTCCTTATGAATCTCCTCCATAGTTTATTCCACTGTAATAAAACCTTTCAGAAATCTCTAGGATTTTAGCAGTGAGGAGGTAGAGAAAGAGAAGATAGATACAGAAGAAAGGAGGGGAAGGTTAGGTTATGTTAACGGACTTATAAGTACCCAACGGGCCTGATTTTAACGTAAGAAGCCTCCATGGTCCATACTAAAGCCCAATAAATTATTTGCAATTTAGTACCTACTCGGCTACTAGGATGGAAATCGCATATAAGTCATCCATAGACCATCATAGAGACAAATATTTCTTTCAAAGAACCCAAAGCTTATTGAAATTTATGATACCAAATGACACACACAATCCCTTTTGTTAGAAAAACACACTACTACTGTTATGTTGTACATGTATGTGACAAATAGGAAAGCTTGTGGCTCTAGGCAGTAGGGATGTATCTATTATTTTCACAGAGCAGAGATGTTGTCGAAACACGTTGATAGTGGCTTGTTTGATTATAATTTTTTCTCATATAATTTAAATAAGTAGCTAGGGTCCTCTTCTTTTTTTAACACTTGTAAATAAAAATTTGATTTTATAATAATATAAGACTTGTTAGTAGGAACTTTTAATTTATTTTATTGAACTTCTAATGCAAATAAAGCTAAACTCCAAAAGTCCATATAAGCATCCTCATTTGAAGTTTGCAAAATCTTACGTCCTGTGTTTTCGTATGATAACTACATTGCTTATATCTTTTTTTTTTGTTTTTTTTTATTGACAAACAAGGTTGAGAGGACCCCTACCCTTTTAAATCAAGTATAAAAATTTATATCAACAATCAACTGTTTACGTGTTTCGAATCCACACCCTCTCCTCTCCTTTTGTGAGAGGGGTGCTACACTGCTACCATTGCTTATATCTTATATCTCAAATGGGGACTCGGATGCAAATTAGAGAAATTAAGTTTAGCGCCTTAGCGGTAAACACGGACGAAAAGGACAAAAGCCGAACGTCTGATCGTCAATCTCGCTGAAAGTTCTATGGTCAGAAACTCCGAGACAAGGACCCATCGGTAATTTCACTACTAACAGTGACATATCACGCACGTTCTCCGAAAAAAAGAAAAAAGAAAAAAGAAACACGAGACGACGAGTTGCTTAAAATTACGCTTTTTTTGGTACGCGAACTTCACCGGATCCGGAAACATTCACTGTTCATTAAACAGTTTTCTTTCTTTCTCTCCTTCTTCTTCTCCAATCTCTCTTTCTCTTTCTCTCTCTCTCTCTCTCTCTCTCTCTCTCTCTCTCGATCTAATATTCTACATGAGTAAATCGCGGATCTTAAACTCATATAACTCAATCTATTCATTTTTTTTATGTTCGTTTATGATGATTTGATCTGTAAAATTGATTCATTAAACATTGATTTGAGACAATTTGAGAAGGAATTAGGGTTCTTTGTTGATATGAAGGAATGTTTAGGAGGAATTTTAGTTTATTTGGTTCTTTAAGTTTGATTACCGAGCTTAGATCGCTTGAGATTGACGTATTCTTCTTTGGACAAAATGGCTCCATCACCTGTCAAGTTTCTCGTTTTGTTCTTCCTTCTATCTATTATTGGATGGGTTATCTTCATGTAAGTAATCTTCCTTTCTTGTTTTCTTTATTCATCGTGATTATCATGAATCCAGAACATAAGAATTTCACATTGATGAGAAAATCTTAATTAGCAATGCTCAAATGAATACGTCCAACTTTAGTACTTTGCGATGACCTGTTTTATGCAAGAAAAACTAATTGAAATTGAAGATGTTGCGTACTGACATTGACCATCCACAAGTAACATTAGCTTGGTCTTAATGTAAGAAAATTCACTGCAAGCTGCAGTGGCAGCTTCTTTCGTAGGTGAATAGTGCGGGAATAAAAAGAACAACTACAAGATTCAATGGGAACAGTGATATGACATTTTTGAGCCCAAGTTTAAAAGTGCGGCATTCTAATAAAACTTCATAATTAGCATGTTGACTATATGGTGGTACGAAACATAATAGTCACTGACATAAAGATAAAGTAGGAAAATAGATTAGGAATTTGGAACGTTAGTTTTAAACAATAATTAGACTAAAGCAGTTACTTATTTCAGGAGAAAGAGTGAGTATTTTTTCTTAAAAGAAATAATTTTAGAAATGGTAAGGGCATATAGTTTATTCAGTAATTAGGTTGTTTCACTATATAGTTTTGTACTGAAGACAGTGTTCATTCAATAAATCGATAACAAAATAACTTGGAATGCTCTGAATCATATTATGCGAGTATATATTGTGGTGTGCTTGTTACTCTTGTTATTTCAGTATCCCACTTTGGGTTATTTTGTATTTTAACATTGCATCAAATTACAGATTTGCTGCAAGGTTGTTGGCTTGGTTCCTAAGCCGCATCATGGGCGCATCCGTCGGATTCAGGGTAGCTGGTTGGAACTGTTTAAGAGATGTCGTCGTGAAATTTAACAAGGTTTATTTCATCTTTACATCAGTTTTTCAGTTTTAGTATAGTATTCATTCATCATGTTTAGTTTGCTTTCTTGGACGAATTAAGAAGGTTTTATCTTCATTGAAAGTAACATGTTTTCTCCTGTATATTGTACTAAAAAGTGATATGAAAGGTAGTATTTGACTGTTTGCATAAAACTTGGAACTACAATTAATAGCCTCCGGACCACCTTAATTCTATTAATTTAGAGAGATATAAATTTATCGATAAATTAATAATATTAATTTATAGCAATATTTTTATTTATTTATGTTTTGAGTAAAAAAAATACTTCATACTACATGTTCAGTTATCAAGGTCCATTAAAAATTAAGATTATTAATCAAAGTGATTGACCAATTCAACAATCCAACACTTCATTGATTTTTTTAGTGAATACTAAGAGTCATTAGTTAATTCAACTTATTGAACCTAAGTGCATACAATGCAATGTATCGAATCAAATATTGTACACACTATTTAACTCAACACAATATTCTATCCCATATCATTTTACATTTTTATATTCAAGAAAACCTAAGATGTAATCAATTTCTTATATTTATTTAAGTTATTATTAATTTATAGAATATTTGGGTCTTAAAAAATGTTACATAGAAATATTTAACATCTATTATCTTATTACTTTGTCGAAATTATTAATTTAGCATAGAAGCCCAAGTCAGGACCAGAGAATTATATTATTTAAGAGAGATTATCAATTTACCGAGTATTAATTTAAAGAGGTTCTACTGTATATATACAAAGAATTAGGTGTTTAACTTGAATAGGATAGATATTATATGTTGTGAGGGAAAATATTGTAACAGACTCCTGGTATCAACCGCTCTTTGTCAACAACTTCTTTTGTAATCTAATAGGGTGCCCCTTTGGGTTAAAAGAAAAAATGATGAAACCTTCGGCTAGGCCTAACTAGAGTGAGTCCTCTTCTATGGGATCACTACGAGCTAGAGTATCATATGCTTTTTCAGACTGATTTTATATAAAAGTCATCACCCAACCGTCTTCTCTCTAAGGCTTTCCTTTCCACTATAGCTTCCTTGCATCAGTGACCTCCTATATATATTATATGTTGTGAGGGAAAATAAAGGTGCAGGGACCCACAAGCCAAGATTTTGCCGCGTCACTAAATTATCTGAGATTTGCTTAATGAATTGAGACATATGTAAGTCTGTGTATGCATATATGAAATATTGTCATTTTGGAAGTACTTTATACTTTTAATGTTGCATGGAATATAGCATATCAAAGAAAATCATCTTAATTTTTGTACTGTATGATTGAATATATTTATACCGCCATACCTAAGGATTTTACATCATCATCCTTCCCTTATCCCATTTGAATGGGGTCGGCTACATGAATTTTCTGTTTCCATACTTCTCGATTCAAAGCCATCTCCCTACTGATATAACGATATTTAACTTTTTAAAACTATTTTGAGTAATTTCATCCCACATGAATTTTAGCCTCCCCTCTTTTACCTGTTATGAAAATAAAATCTCCTTTTCTTACTGGAGCGTATGGGGGTCTTCTTTGAATGTGTTCATACCATTTAAGTTTACAATCTTATTTTTTCATGCATAGGTGCCTCCTGTAATTTTGCTCTCACACTTCCATTTGTACACCTATCTTTTGTAGAGGTTCTATAAGTTATAACCAATTATGCTTAGTTTTGAAAGTTCGCAACATTACTGACATGTACATGATATTAGGGTGTTTAGTCATACTCTCTATTATGATTGATCTTAAATTATAAATTTTAAGGTATGCAAATATCTCAGGCACTGCTGGAGTTGAAGGTATGGTTTGTGAAAATGTAATTTGTCAATTGTGACTTGTTCAATGAGTTTTTTTCAGTGAGTCCAAACTCCAAACTGTTAGCAGTGTGTTAGGTTGTTTTGATAAATAAACATAGTCATGGATATAATTTTCAATTACATCAATAACTGTTCAAGTAGCTAGAAACTAATTCATTAAAAATCACTCCCTCCCCCCCAATCCCAAAAATATAACTCTGACAAGTAAAGCAAAAGTTATTGACTTATTGTTGACTATTACTTTGTTATGATTAAGTAATTGACTTTGTGCTTCCGTTGAAGTTTTGCTATTTTGGATTCGTTAACTTGAAACTTTCCTCAGGGTGCTGTTGAATCTGTATTTGTTGGTGAAATTAAACTCAGTCTTCGGCAGTCTTTGGTCAAGCTTGGAGTTGGGTTTATTTCTAGGGACCCAAAGCTGCAGTTATTGATATGTGACTTAGAAGTTGTAACAAGGCCTTCAAACAAAAGTGTGAAGAAGAAGACCAAAACAAGGAAATCTCGTTCTGCAGGCCGAGGAAAGTGGATGATTGTGGCCAACATGGCAAGATTTTTGTCAGTTTCTATAACAGAATTATCTCTCAAGGTATGGTGATTCCTAAAGTCATTTTTATTTTTGTTAAGCTGTTTCATAATTCATAATTCATATTTCTTTTTTTCTTGTTCTTCTTTAGCGAGTTTTGCTCATACTATTTATACACAAGCTAATATATTTAGACTTTTTTTAACTTTGCAGATGCCAAAGGCTAGTATTGAAGCCAAAGATCTGAAGGTAGACATTTCTAAAGATGGTGGATCAAAGCCCACTCTATTTCTCAAGCTGCAACTTTTACCTATTCTTGTTCACATGGGTGATTCTCGGCTTAGTTATGATCAATCATCCAGTTATAACCAGGGAGGATGTATTTCAAGTGATCATGCATCCATATCTGGGATGGATAGGGGATCTGCTCCCTTTGTCTGTGAAGAATTATCTCTTTCTTGCGAGCTTGCTCATGACAGGTGAGTTCCTCCTGCAGAAAGTTTGGGCGTCTTCCTTTCTCTTTTACTTTTGGTGTTGTTTTTGTGTTTATTGTTGTGTGGTGAATGTTGCATGCTTACAAATTATTTTTATGCAAAATGGGGAAGTGCTACATTTTTTTTCTTAAATGAATGAAACTTGAAAAAGTAAAATTTTACTGTTCTTTTAAATAGTGTCCCATCAAGTCTTGAGCTTCTGATGTCCTGTCCTGTTTTTGGGTCTAAAAATGCTTTAGTTAAATCCTTTGGCCGCAGGGAAGTAGGTATCGTTATCAGTAACTTGGATGTTGCAAGTGGGGAAATTAATCTGAGTCTGAATGAGGACTTATTTGATAAGAAGAAGACTGCTCCTGAAGCCTTTATTCAGGGTGATACAGTTGGAGGGGTTACTTTGGACCAGGGGACAGCAATAAAATCACAGAAGAAACAAAGTGCACTTCTGTCACTCAAAAAGTACACTTCTTTGTTTCCTGAAAAGGTTAGCGTTGCAGCATTAGAATTTAGATATTGTTTCATGCAAAATTTATGTTTTATAATGTATTTCTCATCTCTCTTGTGACTTTAGACTTAAGTCTTGTATTAACAAGGATCGACATCTGTTTTTTTCTTGATCGATAACGTTCACTTTTTTTTTCATTGAGAAGTTATAAAGCGCCATTAGAGGGGTGAAAATTCATCTTTCTAGGTTCATTTTTTACTTAATAAAGTCGAACAAGTTTTGAGTTAGCAGGTATGTGATGAATGTTATCACACCCATACTAGTAAAATCATTGTACAGTAAAAATTACATTCTCCTAGCATCCCATATTATATATTCATCAAAGCTGACATTTTGCATGCTAACTAAGACATCATAACTAGGTTGGTGTCCCTTAGACCTATTAGCCCACTCACTGCTTGCCACCCCACCTTTAGCTCCCTTTGCAAACCACTAAGGAGTGTGAATACCTTGAAGCTTCAGCCGACGCCAAATTTTTGACCGCCTGCTAGAATACAACTTCTTTGCAAGGACGATTTGATGTAAATCCATTTATGTCCAAACACCCATCTATTTCATTCTTTCTGTAGAGTCCATATGGTTGCTTTAAGAATGTACTCTGCAAAGGTTGTTTCCTAAGGCTTCCAACATGCTATGGGTTTGAGCCCAAAGACTAGTGATAGATGAGTGGAAGATCTATCACCCTAAATACTAGGTGAAACTGGACATGTGACGAAAGGTGATCCACTTTTGCCTCCTAGCTGTTACAAAGTGGACAAAAACCGTCTTGCACCATCTCTTCTTTCAAAGGAAATGCTCCAAGATTTTTTTTAAGAGGTTAATAATTAAAATTTTCATAGATGCTAAACACAAATACTGTATTCATTAGTAAAGGTACACTGATGGAGTGGGGCACATTATAAAATCTCCACACCAAGTACCCAACTAAAAGGCTTATTCACCATAAAACCCCCTTAAAAACTAAACATGAACGATTATGTCGTATCCTGGCCCCAGTAGTTGTAAATATTGCAAACAATTTTCTTGAAGTGCATGAACGATTTTTCTTTATCTTTGTTGAAATATTTAGTGTTTCTCATTCTTTATTTATCTTTGGATTTCACTTCCATCTGCTGTATCCATTTTAGTGGAGATTTGGAATTTTCTATGAAGTATGAATTTGTGAGAAACAAGTACAGGATGCTTCATAAGTGGTTTAAGTAACAAAAGTTATTTCTTTTTGGAAGGTTAGCTTCAATCTGCCAAAACTGAATGTGATGATTTTGCACCGGGAACAAGGTCTTACCGTGGAGAATAACGTCATGGGTATTAATTTAAGGAGTGGAAAGTCACAGTCCAATGAAGACATGGGGGAGAGTACACGCATTGATGTTCAACTGGATTTCAGTGAAATTCATGTACCTAGTTAGTTGTCCTTGAATTTTATATCTTATCATTATTACCTTTTAACTGAAGGTAGCGACATCATTTTCGAATAGCCTGCCTATGGTTTTTCTTTGACCAGTTGGTTCTATTTTTCAGCTTCTTAGGGAAGGTAGCTCATCAATTTTGGAGATACTGAAACTTGCTGTTGTTTCTTCTCTTTACGTTCCAACTCAAGTAAGCCTTCATATATGCATTTTAGTTGCTGTTTATGTATCTAGTTAGTTAGTTGCATTTTAAGCTCATGAAGTAGATTGTCTGTTCATTTACTGAATCATGATTTATTTACACACTTGCTGCTGGCAAGATTGGCATGAACTTTTGAATACTCACTATTATCCCTGATATTCAAGATTTTGTAACTGCGTTGGCTCGTTGAGTGTATGTATCTTGAGAATTGAGAAGCTTTTATGCTATTTTTGACTTCTAATCTGTCATTTTTTGTTGTTGTTGTCGTTGTTGTTGTTGTTGTTGTTTTGGTGGTTGCTTTCAGCCAACAGCACTTATTAGAGCGGAAGTTGATATTAAGCTTGGTGGTACTCAGTTTAATATCATTACGAGTAGACTAAAGCCATGGATGCAACTTCACATGTCAAAAAAGAACAAGATGGTACTTCGTGAGGAACGATCTAAAAATGATAAACCACAGGCATCTGAAACCAAGATTGTGATGTGGACATGCACTGTCTCAGCCCCAGAGATGACAATTGTGCTTTACAGTATCTCTGGTTCACCACTATTTCATGTGCGTACTTTATTGATCATCACTAGTCCCTTGTCATATGTTTTCATGAGTAGAGGAAAATGCACATTTTTTTCTCATGCTTGATTTATTTACTTATTTACTAGAAGTTGCGTTAGCGATGCTTCGGGTTTTCTTGTATCCTAGATTGTAAAGTGTTTTCATCCTAAATATTGGTAGGGTCCCGCCAACCTCAGCTTACATTCATGCAAAAACAAAAGTTCCATAGAGATTAGATCAACCGCTCTTGGGTCATGTGCTTTGGAGTTTGGAACACACACCATGACCACAAAGAGCAGTTGTTCAGTTTTTGGAAGATTTTTGGATTGAGGAAAATTTCTCTTTGCAAGGGTTTAGTTATGTCGTTAATATGCTTCCCTTTTAATATCTCCACCAACATTCTCTGTGTCTATCTCATCTTTTTACCCCTGGTAAGATTATTGGAGGCTTCCTTTTTTCACATGTTGTGCTGTCCTAGGGAAGATTTTAACCCCGTACAACCTCCTTAAGTGAAAGAAAATTATTTACTCCTGTTATCCTTTGTGTTATGCTTCATGGAAGTTCTTGTTTAATTTGGGCTTACTTATTGTATATTCTTTTGTCGTTAAGGCATCATCTAACATCCCCCTTATAGGCTATTGGTTATTTGGTTGGAGGGTAACCAGAGACATTTTGAGGGACGTAAATCATGAGATATCATGGACGATACTTCACATCAAAGGATTATCTCATCTTTGGTCAAACAATGTGTTAAGTATGAGGATGTTTTCTTCGATTCCTTTGCCTTTGGTTGGGACATATCTATTGTGTGTGTGTGTGTGTGGAGAGAAGGGGGGGGGGGGGGGGGGGTATGAGGGCTTCACCTGGTTCTCTGATGCAGATAGTGGGTTGTGTATAATAAATGCAAACTGTTTCTTTGCCTCGAGGGATTCCCATCCCATGATGTAAATATTTGATTTATCACTACTATCCCATCCCCTGATTGGAATACTTTTTCTTCTATTAATAACTAAAGAAAAATATTATCAACCAGGAAAAGGAAAGGAACCAAACCTCTCGAAAGGATTTTTTTTTTGTTTGTAAACAAAGTGATGAAATGATAGTTGATATAAATTCTTTTCTGCCTTTTCTTTTAATTAAACACCAACGGTTTATCTTGAACACAATAGGAGCATAAAACAATTAGGAAATATATATATATTATGTTACCTAAGTATAGGAAATGCTCATGGGAATCTATGGGTAAGGCCTTTGGCATTTGAAATTTAGATGTCCCCAACCCAAAGTACACTAAACAAATGTGCCAGTAGCGTAATCTACTCACCTCAATAAGAAATGTGCCATTGTAGGTTTTACATATAGAAGTATAACTGTGTTTGCAGATTTGGGACCTTTCAATCCTGTCTTGCCTCTTAAGATAGATTATTTTGGAAGTATATTAATCACTAATCCTTGTTATGTACTTTTATAGGGATGCTCACAATCTTCACACGTATTTGCAAATAATATAGCCAATACGGGAACTGCGATACATATGGAACTTGGTGAACTGCATTTGCACATGGCCGATGAATATCAAGAATGCTTGAAGGAAAGCTTGTTTGGCGTGGAGACGAATTCAGGTTCCTTAATGCATGTGGCAAAGGTGAGCTTGGATTGGGGAAAGAAGGAAACAGAATCACTTGATGAACATGGTACTGGAAGGCGTAAGTTGGTCCTCTCTGTTGATGTGACTGGTATGGGTGTAAATCTTAGCTTCAAGCGTATTGAGTCTTTGATATCAACTGCAATGTGCTTTCAAGCACTCTTGAAGAACTTATCTGCTTCTGGAAAAAGAACAACTCAAAATAGGGGTTCGCGCTCCACTAAACCATCAGGAAAAGGGATACAGTTCTTAAAATTAAACCTTGAACGGTGTTGTGTAAATTTCTGTGGCGATGCAGGTGTTGAAGATGCAGTGATTGCTGATCCTAAGCGTGTAAATTATGGATCACAGGGAGGGAAAGTTATAATAGATGTATCAGCTGATGGTTCACCACGTGAAGCAAACATTAAATCCACAATGTCCAACGGTAGCAAAAGTCTGAGATACTCAGTATCTCTTGACATTTTCCATTTCAGTCTGTGTGTGAACAAGGAGAAACAATCAACCCAGATAGAAGTTGAAAGAGCTAGATCAATTTACTATGAATATTTGGAAGCAGATACGCCTCAAACGAAAGTGACTTTGTTTGACATGAAAAACTCAAAATTTGTACGCCGCTCTGGTGGGCTAAATGAAATCGCTGTCTGCTCTCTTTTCAGTGCGACCGATATTTCTGTGAGGTGGGAACCTGATGTACATTTATCTTTGTTTGAGCTCGTGTTGCGCTTAAAGTTACTTGTACATAATCTGAAGCTTCAAGGCCGGGATCTCGAAATAAAGGAAGCATCTTCAAGTGGGAAAGTCTTAGAACCAGATAATAAAACTAATATAGATTCCACACGAACTGATAAGCACAAGAAAAGAGAAAATGTTTTTGCTGTTGATGTTGAAATATTGAGTATATCCGCTGAGGTAGGAGATGGTGTAGAAGCAGTGGTCCATGTTCAATCAATATTTTCCGAGAATGCTCGGATAGGAGTCCTACTTGAAGGACTTATGCTTAGTTTTAATGAAGCTAGGGTATTCAAAAGTACGCGAATGCAAATTTCCCGCATTCCTAATTCATCAGTGTCAAGTAGTTCGTGTGATGCAAAAGCGCAGATCCCTACTACATGGGATTGGGTTATTCAAGGCCTAGATGTTCATATATGCATGCCTTACAGATTACAGTTGCGTGCCATTGAGGACGCGGTTGAGGAAATGTTGCGAGGCTTGAAGCTTGTTACAGCTGCTAAAACTAGTCTTATATTTCCAAAAAAGGAAAATAAGAAACCAAAGAAACCTAGTTCAACAAAGTTTGGTCGCGTCAAGTTTTGCATACGAAAACTTACAGCTGATATTGAGGAAGAGCCTATGCAAGGTTGGCTCGATGAACATTATCATCTGATGAAAAATGAGGCTTGTGAGTTGGCTGTTAGGTTGAAGTTTCTCGATGGTCTGTCTTCCAGAGGTGTTCAATGCACTGAAAGCACTGAACCAAATGACATTCCTGTTGAAAAGTTTTACCACAATGGTCTTGAGATTGATGTGCATGATCCTTTAGCTGTTCAAAATATTCGGGACGAAATTCACAAAAAAACATTTCAGTCCTACTACAAGGCATGCCAGAATCTGGTGGTTTCTGAAGGATCAGGTGCCTGTAAAACAGGCTTCCAAGCGGGCTTCAAACCTAGTACTGCCAGAACTTCTCTTCTATCTATATGTGCTACAGAGTTGGAGCTGACCTTGACCAGCATTGAAGGCGGTGAGACTGGGATGATAGAAATTGTAAAGAAGCTTGACCCCGTATGCTTAGAGAATGCTATACCATTTTCACGACTGTATGGGGCAAATATAATTCTGAATACAGGTTCTCTTACTGTCCAGCTAAGAAATTACACATTTCCACTTCTTTCTGCAGTTGGTGGTAAATGTGAAGGACGTGTTGTGCTAGCTCAGCAGGTAAGTCAAGGTTCTTTGGGTCTCCCATTGCGATTTTCAATTTTTTTTGTAATTGGATATCCTTTTGGCCTATTTTCATATCTGATATATCATGTTTTGGCAAAGTAGGTTTTGTTTGTTTTATTTGTTTTGTTTTCTTATTTTTTGTAATGTGGTCATACTGCCATAGTCTGTTTAATTGTTTATAGCATTGCGGCTTTTAGTCTCATTCTTGTTTGAGATTTGTTGTTATTATTATCATTACAAGTTTTTGTTAGTGGTATTATTAATATTTGTGATTATGACGATCCTGATCGTTTTCGTCGCCATCATTACTCTATTAGTTCTTTCTGATTCATATCATTTAATAGTTTGCTGTATGGGGCAGGAGATCTTGTGCATCCCATTTTCTTCTTTAGCTCTGTTTATCCACTTTGTCTTATGAACTTTAAGTTTTTATTGTTAATTTGTATTCTTCAGCAAGAACCCATGATTCTGTTTTGATTGCTATTTTACATTTCTAACAGTAACAATTATAAACCCAACCTACGTTGTTGTGATTGCAGGCAACTGCTTTTCAACCACAAATGCGACAAGATGTCTATATCGGGAGATGGAGGAAAGTTGGCATGCTTCGGTCAGTGAGTGGTACAACTCCTCCAATGAAAACATACTCAGATTTGCCACTACATTTTCAGAAAGCTGAAATTGGGTTTGGGGTTGGTTTTGAACCATCTTTTACTGATATAAGCTATGCCTTCACTGTGGCTCTCCGTAGAGCTAATCTAAGCTTAAGAAATGCTGATTCCACTGTGGCAGCGCCACCCAAAAAAGAGCGTAGCTTACCATGGTGGGATGAAGTAAGAAATTATGTTCATGGGAAGATTAGTCTATATTTTGGTGCGACAAGATGGAACATTCTTGGGACTACCGATCCTTACGAAAAAATTGAAAAACTTCAAGTAGTTTCTGGGTACATGGACCTCCGGCAGTCGGATGGTCGTGTTTCTGTTTCTGCAAAAGACTTCAAGATTTTCTTGAGCAGTTTAGAGAGTTTAGTAAACAATTGCAGTTTAAAACCTCCTAATGGTGTGTCTGGTGCTTTTCTGGAAACTCCTTCTTTTAGTCTTGAAGTTAACATGGACTGGGAATGCGAATCTGGAAATCCTCTTAACCACTATTTATATGCACATCCAATCGAAGGCAAACCTCGTGCAAAAGTTTATGATCCCTTCAGATCGACTTCGCTTTCTCTGCGCTGGAATTTTTCTCTCAGACCTTTCCTTCCTCATTGTGACAATCAATCTCCATCCTCTGCTGCAGGTGTACAGACAGTCTTGGAGGATGTTGTCTATCCTTCTCCATACAGAGAAAATGTTTCAATTAATTCTCCTACTGTAAATGTTGGAGCTCATGATTTGGCTTGGCTCAACAAATTTTGGAACCTTAACTACATTCCCCCTCACAAACTCCGTTCCTTTTCTCGGTGGCCACGATTTGGAGTCCCAAGAGTTGCTAGATCCGGAAACTTGTCACTTGACAAGGTGATGACGGAATTTATGCTCCGCATTGATGCAATGCCTACTTGGTTGAAACATATGCCTTTAGATGATGATGATCCTGCCAGTGGATTGACATTCAAAACCGCAAGGTTGAAATATGAAATGTGTTACGGTCGAGGCAGGCAAAAATATACTTTTGACTGTAGACGTGATCCTCTTGATCTTGTTTATCAGGGTCTTGACCTCCACATGCTTAAGGTATATATAAATAAAGATTTCTGCACATGTGTCGCTAAAGAAGTTCAAGTGGGAAGTAAAAGTTCACAATCTGCGTCAGTGGATAAAGTTAGCAATGACAAGTGCAACTATAAAAGTGTTTGCACAGAGAAGCATCGCGATGATGGATTTTTGTTGTCTTCTGACTATTTTACGATCAGAAGGCAGGCTCCTAAAGCTGATCCCACAAGATTATTAGCTTGGCAAGAAGCTGGGAAAAGAAATCTGGAGATGACATATGTTAGGTCAGAGTTTGAAAATGGGAGTGATAGTGATGACCATACACGATCTGACCCAAGTGATGATGATGGATTCAATGTGGTGATAGCTGATAACTGTCAGCGTGTTTTTGTGTATGGCCTTAAGCTTTTGTGGACTATTGAAAATAGAGACGCTGTTTGGTCTTTTGTTGGTGGAATATCAAAAGCATTTGAGCCTCCAAAACCTTCTCCTTCTCGGCAATATGCGCAGAGGAAGTTGCTAGAGAACCAGGTTATGGATGGTGCTGAAACACTTCAAGTTGATACTAATCAGTCATTAGCTCCAATCTCCGATGGTGCAAGTTCCCCATCTCCACAGCATGTGGATATTCCAGGACTTGCATCTGCATCAACACCAAAAATTGAAAATTCGTCATCTAATACAGTTGGTAAGTCTTAATCATATTCAGGTTTAGTTCACAGATCTTAGTTTGAGGGATTATGTTTTCTTACATAACTCTTAACAGCCCTTTCATAGTGTTTCTTTTCATTAAATATTTGCTAATTTAAGTTTATTAGGATGTCTTCCGTAATTGATCATCAAAAACTTTTATTTGAAATTATTGCCAAAAGATGATGATGTGGTATTATATGCCATTGTATTTGAGGTACATTTGTTTCACTTTTCACCAGCATTGAGTGAAAACATGGATGATTCGGAAGAGGAGGGAACTCGCCATTTCATGGTGAATGTAATTCAACCACAGTTCAATCTTCATTCGGAGGAAGCTAATGTGAGGGCTCTCTGTCTCTCTCATGACATTTATTATGATATTTGATTTTAAATCACATATTTTATTTCGGTGTTTTATTTATCTCAAAGTAGTTGTTTATTGCTTATGATGATGCCTTGTTGAAATTTTATGATATCGATAGTTTTCAGAATATGTGAGTCTCATTCTAGATCCACATTGACCACATGGATATCTGCTTCAGTAACTGTCATTAGGGGAAAGGGATCACATGAACATATCAACTATCTCAAATTGTTAATTTGCACTTGTCATTAGCTGTTTATGTGTTCACAGATTTTTATTATTCATTTAAATTCATTATCTTTGATGTAGTGGAACTACTTTTCTAATTTAACTGTTTGTTTATACACCAGGGAAGGTTTCTCCTTGCTGCAGCCAGTGGTCGCGTCTTAGCTCGTTCATTTCATTCAGTTCTTCATGTTGGTTTTGAGATGATTGAACAAGCACTTGGTACGGGAAGCATACATGTCCCCGAATCTGAGCCTGAAATGACATGGAAACGTGCAGAGTTTTCTGTGATGCTGGAACATGTTCAAGCTCATGTTGCACCTACTGATGTTGATCCAGGGGCTGGTCTCCAGTGGCTACCAAAAATCCTTCGGAGTTCTCCGAAAGTAAAGCGTACGGGTGCTCTTCTTGAAAGAGTATTTATGCCTTGTACAATGTACTTTCGGTATACAAGACACAAAGGTGGAACTGCAGATTTGAAGGTTTGATCTAGCTGCTCTAATTTTTTAATTGAGGTTTATAGCTGGCAAGTGACTAGATGCAAGTTTTTGAAGTTTCCATTTTGATATTCTCTTGTTATATCTCCTGATGCAGGTTAAGCCATTAAAGGAACTTACTTTCAATTCCCCCAATATAACTGCAACTATGACCTCTCGTCAGTTTCAGGTTATGCTGGATGTCTTAAGTAACCTTCTCTTTGCACGGCTACCGAAGTGAGCATAAGAATTCTTTTATTCTTTCTTATTTAATGCTTTTGTTTATAGAAAGTATTTGTTCCAAGTCCCTTCTCTCTGCCTTTCAAGTCGCGAAATTCCTTTTTTTCATTCAGTGGGAGCAATACTCAGGACTTGAAGCTTAATATAACAATCTAAAGTTCAAATTTCCAAAACCGACAGTTTGCAATAGATGTGTCACCACTCACCATTGAGTTGGAATTAAAAAAAAAAAGAAAAAAAGAGAGAGTTAGAATTTAGAGGTACGCAGGGTATGATTATTCAGCATTGGATAGTGCAGCAGGTTTGAAACAATATCAAAACTAAAAACGTAATAATTAAGCATTTTAAGGAAAGATGACAGTCTGATAGAGGGAGTAACACTTGAATCCATAAATACAATGAAGCCTTAAGCCAAAATGACCTTTCCTCCTAATGGGGGTCCACAAAGATCAATTTCTTTTGGGAAAGAGCTACATACTCTGTAAAATTTGAGTTATAATTTTTTATAACTTTTATTAAGATATATGTAAGATATATAATGTTCACTTTGTAAATTGTAATTTATTTGTCACATATTCTTGAAGTAATACTTGCTTACACTTTTGATGAGGTTTAGTTGGATGGTATGTAACACCCTTATATAATTAACATTCATTGTACACTGTTATGATTTCTTACTTGTGAAATTCTCTTTCTTAAACTATTGTGACCCAGGCCTCGAAAAAGTAGCTTGTCATATGATGCTGAAAATGACGAAGACGTTGAAGAAGAGGCGGATGAGGTGGTTCCTGATGGCGTCGAAGAAGTAGAGCTTGCAAGAATTAGCCTTGAAGAGACAGAGCGAGAACGGAAGTTAGTACTTGATGACATCCGGAACCTGTCCACTAGTTGTGACAGTTCTGGAGAAATCTTCCTATCTCCAGAGAACAATGACAATTTGTGGATGACAACTGGTGGAAGGTCTATACTGGTGAGAGATAAAAAAATGGTTCTATATTGAATTTTCTATGTAACAGTACTTGCTTTAGGGAATCAGCCTACTGCCATCCTATTACAACTGTATACTTGAATTAGCCTCCTACACTACCATAAGCCTGGAACACAATACAGTATCTCACATAATGTTGCAAAAGTTGGTAACTCTTAAGCCATCTGCACAAGGTGACAACAATGAAAGAGATACATCTCCAAGCATTGATCTCTTCATGTGGTTAATAATTTCCTCACTTTCTCAGATAGTACGTATACTGAAAAAAAAAAAAAAAATGTTTGGATACACCATTAATGCCTTGTCACAACAGGTAATAAATCTTTTTTCCATGCTATTGTTAGAGTTATTTTTCCTCCACATTCATCTGCCTCTTCATCCAATTAACTGCTGTTCCTTTAATGTCTATAACTTCAACGTGCATTAGCTCGTATCCTCTTACCGCATTATAATAATGGTTATGAAGATGTCATTGTGGTCAAGAGTGGATGATTATTATTTTTTTTCTTGGATTTTCGTGCTTTTAGTTCCATTATTTTGTCCTTTGTGGGTCGAAGTTGCAAAACAGTGGTTCATATGTCCAATATTTAGCTTAATGTTTCTTGATGTTGTTCTGTACCCACTAATATTCATCAATCTAAAAATTGATTTTCTTTAGGTGCAAGGACTGAAGAAAGAGTTAGCAAACACCCAAAAATCGAGGAAAGCTGCATCTGCATCATTGAGGACAGCTCTGCAGAAAGCAGCACAGCTTCGGCTGATGGAGAAGGAGAAAAACAAAAGCCCGTCTTACGCTATGCGTATTTCATTGAGAATTAACAAAGTCGTGTGGGGAATGCTTGCAGATGGTAAATCTTTTGCTGAAGCCGAGATAAATAACATGGTAAGTATAAGGCACATCAGAGGTTATTAGAATAATTTAAGAAAAGTTTGTGTGATATAGGTGTTATGTTTTGTGACTTTGTCAAGTCGTGTATGTATTGTGAGATGTGCTATGCTATTCAGGAATTTCATAAGCTCACTATATTTCTAGGTATTTTATATTAAATTTCTGTTTTTGTAGGAGCATCATACGCTAATTATCTTCTTTTAGTCCTACTCTTTTTTTTTCTCATAATAACAAAGTGGTCTTGCAAACACTTTAAAATATAGTTGGGCTTTTCATAACATTCAATATGTCATGGCTGTCTTTGCAGATTTATGACTTTGATCGTGATTACAAGGATGTTGGTGTTGCTAAGTTTACTACTAAGGCATTTGTTGTGAGAAACTGTCTCCCCAATGCCAAGTCTGATATGCTATTATCAGCTTGGAATCCTCCTCTTGAGTGGGGCAAGTAAGTATCTCTATCTTTCTTATTTGCATCCTTAGTTGTATTGCGCTAGCTGGCTGTTAAGCTTTTGGCTTAGTCAAGTATTTATGGTCTTAATATTGGGACTTCCTTATCTTCTGTGGCCTATAAGCACTGTATTTTGTTGTCATTAATAAACCTAACTTGGCCCATTTTGTCTTCACAATTCTGAAATTTAACTTGAATAGGAAAATTGGTGTGTAATAATGCTTATGGACCTGAGAAACATGTAGCTGTAAGAATCTAATGTTCTTGCTCACTTTCTAGGTTGAACCCAAAAGATAGCATCCCTCTTTCATTTTAGTTATCTTTTTTGACATCATAAAAACAATTTTCTCCTAAACTTACTCTTAACGAACAGTTTGTAATTTGTTTTCAGTAAATAGTAGTATTAATTGAATTACAGGTGATAGAGATGGTTTGGTTGGTAAAGGTGTTGTATAATTTTGTTCCCATTCAATAGTAAAATTACGAAGACTGAAAAAAACTTAGACGATACATATTGCTGTTATCCCAAAAGCCAAGTTATGGTGCCAATTTTGGACCTGGGACGTATATACACTTCAAATTACACTTAAGCAGTAAACTCTTGTTTGTTAAGCTATATCTGAGCAGCATGTCTCTCCTATATCACTGAACCTCTACTTGCTTGAAATACCCAATTCCAAGTGACTATCATTCTTTACTGTTGTACTGCGCGTATACCTTCTGTACTCATAAGAGAATAGGCTTTAAAGAGAAAGAATAGGAAGAAAAACCGCAAGTGCCTTGTACGTTTTCTAAATATACACCTTTTAGGAGCTTGCAGGCAAGGCAAGGATCACATCTCTCTCTAATTTAATGGAATTGCTTCCTTTTATTTATCTTTTTCGTATTGAATTTATGGCAAACATGGGTCTTTCTTTCTCTTGTATTTTTCTCCCTTGTAATCTTGCTCTTCAAGCACTTGATCACAAAGTGTGTTTATATCAATAGGAAACATTATCATGTACTATATCTCATTGTTTTTAATTTTTTAGATTTAAGCTGATTTGTCACATTAGTTTGTAGAACTAAAACTAATAAAATATAATATAAAAATACGGAGTAAATTAATATTGTTGCTTTAATAATTTTTATATTTGGCTGCAGAAATGTCATGCTTCGTGTAGATGCAAAGCAAGGCGCTCCAAAAGATGGAAACTCTCCTCTTGAGCTTTTCCAGGTCTTCAACTTTTTTCACTGCATGTAAATTGGTTTCTTTACTTATAAATACAGATTTCATATCCTCAAGGACATAATTATACGAAAGCCAACTATTATATTTAATAGTAAATAAAACCATTTGTTTCAAGATGGTTTTTTACTTATAGGCCCTTTCTTGATGCTCTCAAACCTCATTTTCTATTAGTAGTAGATTTGTTACAAAATAAACACATATACTCGAAGCTTTGAGGCAGTGCCTGGGTAGTAACCTCTAGCAGCGTCTTCTGGCTTCCATGAAATAGAGAAAATATACGTTGAGATGACCGTAGAATTGTCTTTACATGAACCAGATTTGACTGTTTCTGATTAAAAATCTATGTTTATTATGTCCAAGCACATTGACATGAAAGAAGATAAGTAATTTTTATGTGTATGGACGTTTTGGTTCCTGACACTGACAGCATTACATGATGCACTAGATGAATAAACTGAGACATGTTTACAAATTGCTACATTTTGGAGCTAACTTTGCACCTGAGCCACCTAGGCGCAAGCGAGCCTCAACGCCTGTAAGCATAGAACTCTATGTGACAAGAGCTTGCTTGAGTTTTTTCACCAGCAATTTTGAAATAAACCCTTGCACATGTCCCTCCCTACACGCTCTTTGGTCGTAGGAAACAGAAAACTTAGCTCGTAGTTAATCTACTCTAGCCTGTGAAGTTTGGATTTTGGTGTCTAGAACTATTTTAGTTATTCATTGTTGTTTGCATAACATAGTACTGTCTGTCCTTTCAACTATTGCAGGTAGTGATTTACCCACTGAAGATACATTTGACCGAAACAATGTACAGAATGATGTGGGAATATTTTTTCCCTGAAGAAGAACAAGATTCACAACGGCGACAGGCAAGCTGCAATTTGGATGTTTTAGTTGAGGTGTAGGCATTGCTTTTATAAATGTAACAATCATTGAGTGCTTTTATACAGGAAGTTTGGAAGGTATCGACTACTGCTGGTTCAAAACGTGTTAAAAAGGGTGGATCTATCCATGAAATAGCGCCATCAGGCAATTTTTTATCAAGAGAAGCCGATGTTTTATCCAAACCGAGTTCTTCTGCAGCACCATTGATTAGTGCTGTTCCTAGCCAGTCTTCAGCTCATGGAGATGCTTCCCAAGTAGGTTTCTTAAAGATATTCTTCTCAATCTTAGCTATTTGCACCAAACATCAATATAGCTACCAGGGAGTCAACTAAGTAAATCTTGCTGGTCGACGTGAAAACCTTTCAGCAGCTTATACATAAATGTGTCCTAGGCTGCAAAACTCCTTGGCAAAAGTTTTATATACTATAGAAGTTGAAATAGTTACGTAGGGTTTTGCTGAGGATAATTGTGGGATTCTGCCTAAGATAAAATTGTGTCAGTTGTGGATTTCCCTCTTCTTTGGGAATGGCCATCATAAAACTTCTTTGATGTGATTAATAATTAAAATTTATATTGTAATTCCTTGCAGGCGTCGAAGTTGCAAAACCTAAAAACAAATGTTGTTTGTGGTTCAGCACCAGAGCTTAGGCGCACATCTTCATTTGATAGAACATGGGAAGAGAATGTTGCCGAGACCGTGGCTAATGAACTTGTGTTGCATGTTCACTCATCAAGCATCTCTTCTACAAAAAGTGGCCCTCTAATGTCAACTCTAGAGCATCAAGAGGAGTCTTCAAAAAATAAATTGAAGGACTCGAAGACGATTAAATCAGGGCGCCCTTCCCAGGAAGACAAAAAGGTCGGAAAACCGAATGATGACAAAAGAGCAAGGGCCCGAAAGATGAGGGAATTTCACAACATCAAGATAAGTCAGGTTGTTCATGTTAATGATCTTATAAGTGCTCTTTCCATATTACTTATCAAATATTTTACAAAATCAGATATTCACACTTTTTGGATTCCTTGTTTTTTTTCAATGATCCTATAGGTAGAATTGCTGGTTACTTACGAGGGGTCAAGGTTTGCTGTTAGTGATCTAAGGTTGCTGATGGATTCATTTCATCGTGTTGAATTCACTGGCACCTGGAGGAGACTGTTTTCCCGAGTTAAGAAGCATATAATTTGGGGTGTCCTGAAATCTGTGACAGGAATGCAGGCATGTATTTGACATTTGATAATTGGTGATTGCTCATTCTAACTCATTTAGAACACCCATTTCTGATTTCATGATGGCCACATTTGTTTGTATAGGGTAAGAAGTTTAAAGATAAAGCTCACAGTCAAAGGGAGCCCAGTGGAAATGGTATTCCTGAAGGCGATCTCAATTTCAGCGACAGTGATGATGGACAGGCAGGAAAATCTGATCAGTTCCCTATAACTTTCCTCAAGCGGCCAAGTGATGGAGCAGGTGATGGATTTGTTACATCTATAAGGGGTCTTTTTAATTCACAGCGTCGCAAGGCGAAGGCATTTGTCTTGAGGACTATGAGAGGTGATGCAGAGAGTGAATTTCATGGTGAGTGGAGCGACAGTGATGTTGAGTTCTCTCCCTTTGCAAGGCAACTAACAATAACAAAAGCCAGGAGGCTTATTAGGCGACACACAAAGAAATTCCGATCACGACAAAAAGGTTCTATACTTGATCTCGTTGCATCTATTCCTTATGATATTGGTGTGTGTTCCTTTTTCTTTTCTATTATTTCTTCTGTTCTTAGATGGAAAAGGTAAACGAAAAAGTGGTTTATAAGGTGGGCCACTGTACTTCATAACTATGGTTGGATTTGGTATTTGCTGGTCAATAGTCAATACTGTAGTAAAAACTTTACGTGTTTTAGGTTTTTATTATTTTTAATTAGTGGTCTTACTTTATGTAACCAAAGCATAAATTGAGAGTAAGAATGGGACTTAGAGCGTTAAAGTGCCTAAATGAAAAAGTACATCCAGAGCGTTTGTAGTACATATATTACTGTATAAAATTAGTCGGTTTACTAATCTTGTTGAAACTAAGTTATATTGAAGGTTAAGGGCAATATTAGTGAACTTGATTTAGTGCATAGTAGTTTACCTTCTAATGTGTGTTGACATGAAACACTTTTAGAAGCTAAAAAATAATATGTAATGGGGGGGATAAAGTTTGCCAGTGCTTACCAGTATACTTTGTACTTTTTTTTTTTATTGACAAGCGGGGTGGAGGGGACCCCTACTCCTTTAAATTACATGTAGAAACTTATATCAACAATCAGCTGTTGACGTGTTTCGAACCCACAACCTCTCCACTTTGTGAGAGGGGTGCTACCATTGAGCCACAGGCTCATTCACTACCTTGTAAGACTTACTAAAGGTTAATATTGTTGTAGAAGCTAGACTCTAAAAATGGTACCAAATTTATAGCACATGGAGGTGGGAGTGAGTGAGTGACATTCTGCATTAAATTCCTTATAGAATAAATAATTATATTGGGATTTTATGTGCAGCAATGATATTCCAAATCACTTTTACCTTAACACAAGTACACTACTTAGACAAACGTCTGCAATATCCCTGGTTTAATAGGCCAATCTGAAATTTCTAGGAGGAACAGCTTTGTTCTAAACTGTTAACCCATTCGACTGACCAAACATTCAAACAACATACATTTCGAAAGGGCATTGCTTTATGAGCATTGATAGTGCTCTTTTTCTGTGTTTGACTATTGACACATTGTGCCAAAGTGCAATTAGAATATGGGAGCGCGATAGCAACCTCATGTTTTTTTGTTTCTAAAATATCATAACATAATCTCTATCAAAGCTGCGAATTCAGTAAAACACTTTGTTTTCATCATGCCATTCAGTAATATTTGTACCAGGAATTGACCATACTGTAAATTTCTGCAAGCACCTCTCATATTGATTAAATTCAGTCAGATCTATTTTGCAACTTATTGTTCTGTCTCTGATGTGGCCATTGAGACTAGATATGTACTATTCTGACAAGGCCAGTTAGGTGGATCTGAAAATAGTTTGAGACATACATGTACATTTGAAATCTACATGTATGGATCCAAGCCCTGATTACCTGCTTACAGAGTTAAGTAAAAGACTTTAAATGCAATCTTTGCTAAAATCTCATTGGTCAGGTGGTGGTAACCATTTGGCTTATTCCTTGTAACCCTGGGTTAGAAAGAGAAGTTATATATGGAGTCAAGGTAAGAAAATTTGAGAAGTCATATAGCTACTTTGTTCAAGTTGATGTTTACCAATATCTCTTGAGGAATCATAGACTCTATAGTGAGGGTTCTGGAGGAATTTGTGTACCTGCAGTCATTCCTTTTTAGATTGTTAACAACGAATAGACAAAATAGCCATGTTTTTTGTTTTTATTTGTGGGAGATAACTTGAATTTTTTTTTACCGCCCCTCTCTTATAATGACTGTATTTCTTTTTTAGGTACCACTTCCCAACAGAGGGACTCCCTTCCGCCATCTCCAAGGGAGAACACACCATTTGAAAGTGATTACTCAAGTGGATCTTCACCTTATGAGGACTTTAATGAGTAGAGAAACTTTATGGTTGTGTGATGCTTTGGAGCATAGAGGTGGTACATGATTAAGGCTTCCAGGAGTACACTGCAGGAGTATGAACCAAAAGCTTGGAATATAGTGTCTCCCTAATCACTTGTAGTTGGAGGTATAAACTAAAACTGACTTGAAGCTGAAATCATCTATTGATGTACAGCTGACGCGATCTGCATTCATCTCGATTAATATACCATTGGTCAAGGATGTATAGTGGTGGAAATGCCATAATTTATTCACTAGGTGATGGTCTTGGACAAAGATGAAGATGTCACCCAGTTTACTTAAATAAATGCAAGCTGAGACGGCTCACGGCTGCATACCTGCACACAGGTAGGGTTTACTGACATGGTGATTGAGTGAAAGCACCTGAGGTCTTGAGTCTTTTTTGTATATAGGGCGGAAAAATCAATCTTTTCTGCATCAATATCTTTTTGTATACTTTCAGCCAACTGGTGAAAAGAATTTGAGCTGAACATCTCTGTAAGTTTGTATGTATATTTATTCATGTATATCAAAAGAATTTTGTCTGGTTCCTCTAACATATTATTGATACTGTCTAGATGACCTCTGAGATAATCCTGACTTCAAAGTGAAAAATAGCATTTGGCGACTAATGCATGTTAGAGTGTGCTGTAAGGTTGGAACGTAGCAAAGGCTTCAGGACGGTGTTGTTTATTGTACTGCAGAAATGCAGAGTAGTCTGGAAAGGTTGAGAAACAACATTATTAAGTACAAGCACATGCACCAGGCAACGTGAACATGAGTGCATGACTGAAAATTAGAGCACAAGTTATATTGTATTGTGAATTTGTGGTGGTTCTATATACATGCAGATAAGATACCTTAAAACGTTTGAATTAGCAGTGTGTCAGTTTGTTTATGTTAACACAGTTTGATGGAAACACTAATACTTCTTACAAGACTACAAGTGTCTCTTGAGATCTCACATACATAATCAGGAATTTCTGTGTAAAAGACGCTTACTCCTGTCTCTTACCTAAGTTAATTTTCCTCTTTCTGGTAAAAGTTAATAAGCTTTCCTTTTTTGTTCCCTCAGTTCATATTTGGCTTTCCTTCACAGATCGTTAGATTGTCGCACACCTTGTGCATTATATTGTCAGGTCGGATGACCTTTTGGTGTTGAGTCCATTGACATATCATTGCCCATTAGTAATAACAAAATCAAATGAGTTCTATATTATCTCTATTTCAATTCTGTTGAATTGGCCAAACTCCTAGTTGCTTCAGCACTCACATTTCACAAGCTGCATGTTCAATACGTGACTATCAGTTCATGAAAGTTACCTAGTTATGAGTGTCTGCACGCTTTCACAACTGGGTATAACAAAACGGTGTGTGTCTGCAATTCTGAATAGCTTGTGGATACAAGTTGACAGATTCGGAAGGAATATGTTGTAGAGTGAATTAGGTATGATGGTCACCAATAGTCTCCACAAGAGCAAAGCCCATCTTTAAACTGATGAAATCTCTTCGCGTCTCTGGCAATTATTTCTCTGCCAACAACCTTTGAGACAAATTTTATCCATGTATGACAATCACCACAAACCCTAAGGTTCTTAAAAATCCTGATACAAGTGGTCTTTTTTCTGCTACTCAAGAGCCCAAAAGCTATTGTCAGCTTCTCGCTGTGATAATTCAAGGACCTTTCTTTCTCCTTCTCATTCAAGTCTTGCAGGACAAAACTTGTATCAGGAAGATAACCCATAACCTTGATCTTTTCGTTTAAACTCTCTAACTCTTTATCAATCTCTATTGCCCTCGGATGGGACAAATCTCCTGCCATGAATGTGTGCACATTCTTGTCAATCTCAATCCAACTCATTGCAGGACTCTTCTTCAGTTTCATTTCTTTCATGATAATTTTCATCTTAGTTACCTCATTCCAGTGACCCGCTGAAGCATAGATGTTTGTCAATAGGATGTGAGCTCCCTCATCTCCTGGTTCAATCTCAAGAATCTTACTTGTTATTCTCTCTCCCAACTCAACTTTTCCATGAATTTTACATGCACCAAGTAATGTCCTCCATAGAACCACATCAGGGTTCTTTACTTGGGCTATTAGGGCTTCAGCCTCTTCAAACCTTCCAGCACGTCCCAGTAAATCGACCATGCAAGCATAGTGATCTCTTGATGGCTCAATTCTTACATTGCTCTTCAAAGAAGAAAAGATCCGACATCCTTCGTCCAGCAACCCAGCATTGCTGCATGCAGAAAGAACACTTACATATGTCACATCATTCGGCTCAAATCCAAAATATTGCATTTGATCATAAAGTCTAACTGCTTCAATCCCATAACCACCCTGCGCATAACTGTATATCATGGAGTTAACAGAGACCACATCAAGTTCATCCAGTTCCAAACCACTGAAAACAGATATGGCCATTTCAGTGTTCCCACATTTTCCATACATGTCTACAAGTGCTGCTACAGTAAATCTATCTGTATTATATCCAGATTTCATGATCAAAGCATGGATTTGCTTCCCTTCTACAAACATTGCAAGGGTCGAACATCCCCGAAGAGCTGTAGATAAAGTGAAAGCATTGGGAGAAATTGCACATTGTATCATTTGACGAAACATCAAAAGGGCCGACTCTTCTCTACCATTTTGAACCAGCCCCATGATTACGGATGTCCAAGTCACTAAATTCGCATTGGCAAACCGATCAAACACTTTCAAACAATCATCAATCAACCCACATTTAGAATACATTGTCAAAAGAGAAGTTCGAGAAGCAACTGCTGCCTCAAATCCATATTTAAGGACTAGACTATGGATTTGCTTTCCTATACACATATCAGCTAAGTTTCCACAAGCAATCAAAACACTTGAAAAGGTATAATCATTGGGTTTAATACCTTCAATGACCACATCCCTAAAAACTTGCAGAGCTTCACCATCCTCACCATATTGTGTGTAACCCACAATTAAAGCTGTCGCCAAAACAACATCTTTTTCCACAATCCGATCAAAAAGTAAACGTGATTCTCTCATTTTCCCAAACTTGGAATACATATCAACCAATGCACTACCAACAAATACATTCGAGACCTCCAAACCCGATACCAATAACCTCCCATGAGCTTTACGTCCTTCATGAAGAAGACCCAAATCAGCAAACCCCTTAAACACACTTGAAAATGTAAACTCATCAGCAATAACCCCTTCTAAAACCATCATTTCAAATAAATGTATTCCCTCTCTGCTTCTTTTTTGACGAATGTAAGTAGATATCATAGAGTTCCAAATGACAATGTGTCTTTGAGGCATTTCATCAAACAGTTTACGAGCATCATCAATGCTATCACACTTGAGATAAGCATGGATGAGTTTATTGCCTAAACTTAGGTGAGGAAACCCAGACTTGTTCATATGAAGATGAATTGTTTTGACTTCTGCCAAGGATTTTCTCTCCGCGCATTGTCGAAGGTGATTGGTATAAGTTTGGAAGAGTTGAGATGTAGATGTGCCATCAAGAGAAGGAAGATCAAGTTTACTATTATTAGTATTGAGATGATTAGGAAGTTGGTTTGGTAGTGTTGTTTGAAAGAAGCAAAAAAATAAATTTGAAAAGCTGTTGAAGCTAACAGTTCTTTTGAATGCGATTTTTGGGCATAGATACATTTGAGTGATCTGCCTGAGAACGAAACTTTGCTCCCTCCTAATGTGTTAGTCACCACGCAAATCACTTTTTGTCAGCATGTCTGAGACAGGGCAGAGCTTATGCCTAGTATAGTACTTTGTGTTACACTTTGCATGTCTGAGACAGGGACAGGGACAGGGCAGAGCTTATGCCTAGTACTGTGTGTTACACTTTGGACCTTGCACGATGCGGTTTAAGAAGAGAACCAAAGGGGCGTCGAGCCTACTTGTCATATAGTTAAAAATATGCAAAGAGCTTTTTCTTTTTGTCAAGTAAATTTTCCAGACAATGGCAGGAATAAATTAAAGGTATAAGAAGCAAGTCGCGGCCAAATGAGTGTTCGTTAATCCAATAGTCATAATATTGGTAACCTTTGGATAAGTGTTAATCATTCAAATCTATAACAAAGATAATATATACTAGCATCCATTTCAAAAACATAATTTATAGATTGATCAGTAAACACTCTATGTCTGACAATCCAATACACATTAAATACCAAATTTTACATACACAACAAACTTCACAAAACTAATGTCAGTATTGACCAGCTGTGTGCCTCTTCCCAGCTACGGACTTATGATTTGTTGTTATGGCTGTTGAAATGAAATGCGGTTATGGATTCGCGCTTGTTTCTCTGTGTATACAAGTCAATAGTTTCTCTGTGACCAACAAGAATATATTTTGGGGAACATGGGAAAGTAAAATTCAGCTTTTTCGACAACTTTGAGTCCCTGTGCACTTTAAGAAGTGTCAAGATACTACTACCTGCTCATTTGGAGTTGCGGAAGGCTCAATTTTGGCAGTTGAAGTATCAGGAATATCAAACAAAGTTACCTGCACTGATAACATTTGAATAAGGAAATGAAAACTATGCTATATTGCCAAAAGTATGCATGTTTACATGCATCATATTTCTTTACAACTCTAAAGCAAATTACCACATCTTGCTCTTATGTCCCAAGACAGAATTACTTTTTTATCAACAACAAACATTATGCAAAAAGAAGCCAACATTTGTTCAACCTTTGCGACAGTAGCAAAGGATAGTATTGCACTACTGATGATTGAAGACTATGCAGAGCCTATCATTACTAGAAAGGCATAATAGATTCAAAGATAACAATGTGCTTCAAGCTTGATAAGCCTCACACTTAAATAACAAATTAAAAATCCATGCTAGATAATTATATTAATGTTGTTTTCATAATTTCAACGCGAGCTTGAGGGAATGTATGCCAACTCAGCTGCCAACCATTCCTCCACAAAGAAATCTATTTTTAATAAATGTAACGGCAGAGTTCGTCAGTAGTATGCGCTCAAACTCACTATACATTAATGCCACTTTATCCTTTAAACGAAAAGTTCCTAAGAACCTGTACCTGCTCTTCACGGTTGGTAGAGAGATTCTCCAATCTTCCAGGTCGAGGCTTCGTAAGATCCTCAGTTATCTCCTGCACTTTCAAATCTAAATTCAGACCAAGAAGAACTTTAGAACAAAGTTAAGCTGACAAGATTATCATCAGCATCATTTTTCAACAGAAATGGTATATAACCATTATGTTTTAGTAATACCTGCTCATTCACACTACGCGAATGATTCCCAATCTCTGAGGGTAAAGGCTTCAGATCTTCTGGACTTCCCTGTTAATTCCACAGCATGAGGTCCCACAAGTCAGAAATAAAAAGTCACTTCACCTTCAGGAATCATTTCCATAATACAGGGATACAACTCCTTCAGCCAAAAATGGGTTTCATTGGTCCAGGGCCACTGATTTCACCTTTAGAATAACTTTATTAGCAGCCATAACTTTCATGCCCATTTATTGGAGGATCAATGTTAAGAAAATGCCATAATCTAAAACTTTTTAACCCTTGGAAAATGGAAAAATCCGGACCATTGGATTGCACCTAAACTTTAAATAGATGTTTCAAAGATTGGACTTAAATTTCTCATTGAAGGGCCAGGGCTGAAGTTCTAATACATACTTTATACTTTATAGTAGATCCACCAACAACACTACAAAGTACAGGTCTATTAAGATTGAAGACATTTCCAAGAGGGATAACTTGCTATATGGATGGGTTTTAGCAACAGTGTCAAAGAGTAAATAAGGGTGTACAGTCCCCCATACCACACTTCGCGAAACATTATGTTCGTCTTTCACGGACTGGCTAAGATATCTTGGGGACCAGAACAGCACTACGTCGGATATTTAAACCTCTGTGGTCTTCAAGAATTGGTATATTCCACCTTTTCAGGAATAAGTTTAGCCCAAAACAAAATTTTGCTTATATCCTTTACGTGCTACAGTCAACTTAACGAATTCCAAAAAATTCCCAATGACGTGCTAAATTTGTGTCTGAACTGCTAACGTAGTTCTGCTTTGATGATTAAAACAATTACCTGTTCATCTGGGTCGGCGGAAGAATTTTCCGTTGCCATTGTTATCGTCTTAATTTCCTAAATAACCACAAATAAATATATCCATATTAAATTTCATGTTTCATTTGATTCCTAAGCTGAAACGACAGAGTTTTACATCATAGAGCAACACGCTGTAATGGTTTCCCAAAGTATACCTGGTCACTTTGATTGACAGAAACATTCCGTCCACTCTTGGTAAGATCTCTCAAAGTTCCCTGCAAATTGATTCAAGGAAATAAAGATTACATCCATCATTCATTAGTCATCATTCGAGGAGAACTCATGCAGTATTCAATTTAAACTTGATAAGACATCAAAACAAGTGCACCTCAAAGGCACATCATTAAAGCAAAAGAAAATATGAAATAACAAACATAAATGAAAGTCAAAAGAGGTTAAATACTTTAAAAAGTTAAAAGAGAAAAGGCCCAATAGGAAAATATAAAAATAATATGGAAAATATATATTTTAGTCCTGTTTGCTATTCAATTATATTCTTTATAAGGGTTTTTGTTTGTTCTCCAAAAACACTTGCATCCAAGTTGGAGCACATTCAATCCTTCTTTTTTCTTTTGTATGCATGTATTGGCTTCTTTTATTCTTTTTTTCTGGGTCTCAAATAGACAACAGAACCCAAGTTGGGACCCTCACATGCACAGGCAGCATTTACATATTCCTAAAGTCCAACCACTAACAAAACTAGATTGTATATGGTCGTATAATTATTATTAAATCCCACATAGACTTCTCTGGACCAGTTACTCCATGCATAAAAGTAAGTGATGCATTTAACTCCCATTTACAATAGCGAAACAATAATCGAAGTTTCTATACTCCACAACCCAGAACACCACCACAGAAATAAAATTGATGTTGCAAATAATTTGACTTGAAGGGACAAGGAGATTTGACCCATTTGAATTTGAGAATCATTAATGGTAGAGTGTAGAGTACAAATAGTTAGGTTTCCTTCTTTGATTTCATATTTAATTGCTGAAAGAAAGCACCCTATTCTTGTGGCAATAAAATTTGTGAATCCATCATCTACATTGTAAACTCTAAATCTCTCCTCCATGAGACTAAACAAGTAGAACGCAATATAAGAGAAAAAATAATGTATTACATAGCAATTTCCAGGCAATTCATAATTTCATACAATCTTCCTTGTGCGAGAGTATAAAAGAAATAGTAATTCAATCAAACATGCACTGGAAAGATAAATTTCAAAACGAACCTTATTTGCCCACATTAAACCACATGCATTGCACAAAGTCCTTGGACCATCTGGGCCACGACGCATAGCTGGTGTGGAGTTTTCACTGGTCCCACAATGATGACATTTGCGTAAACTACACAATGATAACACAAACAAAGGAACAATGTTATAATACACATGCAAAATAGATCATCTCTACTTAAATAAATAATCGTAACTCACGAAATTTCTGGGCGAGGAGTACTATCATCCTTAAAGTTGCTTTGTGAAGGATCCCAATTTGAAGCAGCTGACATCCCCTCCTTATAGTTTTGTTTCATTGATACAAATTGACCTTTCTTCCGGTGCTGTCTACATGAATTAACATTAAGTTAACATGATGGCTCACTCAAGCAAAACACTGAACATTAAATAAAGTAAGACACCAATCAAAAATTAAACACAGACCCAACAGATAATTAAAATATTCATAATTTCATATCCTTATGGCAATTCAACTGGTTAACAACTTAACAGATAAATGATCAAATTGTGAATTCTTCTTTCCCTTTAGCAGAGAGGAGAAAGAGGAGAGGAGAGATGTTAAGTATGTGTAACAATCAAGATAATTTCTAGGATAAATATCTGAAGCTAACACACAGAGAAGAAACTGGTAAAGTGAGATCACGGTCAGGAGTAGCCTCGTCATTGTCAAACAAGTGCATGTTACAATTATGAATTTTCGGTGCATAAAATGTCCTAGGAACCTTCTTGGGATTAATGGTTTCCATGGAAACTGGCATTTGATTCATGGAAAGTATTGTTAAAGAGAAATCTTTCCCATCCAAACAGTGTTTTCAAACTGTTATATGGGAAGAAATATAAAGTTTGGTAAGTGATTTCAACTTCGCCAATAATCAAGGAAAACACTCTTCATCCCATGCAGTTGGCAGTAACAATAATAACAACTCTTGGATTAAGTGAAATAATATCAAGGTTTAAACTGATCATGTTATTTAGTTTCCAATTTTACTAATTAAGCATATATTAAGGCTACTACCACATGACAAATTGTGTCCTAAATTCTAAAGCCTCAACTCGTCCTACAAACATGGAATAGATGTCACCCACTAAATCACTAATACATTACCCACTCAACTCAAAACTTGGTGGATTTGTTTCCATATTCTAGGAGAACTAAATTCATATTTAAAAACAGACACTCGACAATGAAGGAATTGACTTGGACTTAAAAATCAACACTCTTAACCTTCAATAATAAGGTCTGGTCTCCCAGATACACAAGCATTAGCACAAACACTCGGGGTTTACAAAATTATTATAAACTACATAGGGAATCCACCTTACCGCAGAGCGACTTCTTTACGGCAAGTATAACGAATTTTCTTCTCAAAGCATCGTTCTTTCCGTTTCTCACGGAACCTAACCAAGGAAGCAACTCTCCTTGAAACATTTGACCGGCGAGGTGCATCAGTGGCAGTCTAGATAGTTGCAGATAAAAGAGTCAGATAAATGCATGAACAGTAAAACAGTAAAAAAAACCAACAATTTATATACCCTATTAGTCTGATGGTAAGCTATGTCAACACTTGGCACACCAGTAGGTATTTCAGGCCCACCCAAAAGCAATAGCACAGCTTGCACCTGAAAATGGAATTCATAACAAAGATCACTGTGAATAAGAAGAAGCATATAGTAAAACGTATCGTATGAATAGAAAAGATAATTAATACATAGTTATGCATAACAAAGAAGAAGCATATTTTCACAAAGAATGATTTAAGCACAACCGAGATCAGATAAGAATACCAAAGACTACCAAGACTACAACCCAGTTAGTTTTATGTGACACAAACTCATACATGGTACAATTTTGAAAAGAGTTGTCCTCGCGTAGCAGTTTACGCACAAAAGTGGACCGTCTCTTACACAACAATAATTTAAATCGAGATTTCATGAAGGAACATCTCAAAGTCAAGGGGATTATCATGTTAAAAACTTAGACCACTCACTAACCGTACAAAATCTACTTGCAAGTTTCAACAAATGTAAAATTTTGTGGACATCAGTTTTGCAGAAAATCTTTAAACTTTTCCACTACTACAAAAGTACTTTACATTTTGATATAATCATCTCCTTGAGGTTGAGGTTATCCACCTCAAAACACACATTAAACCAATGCCATTTGACAGACAAACAATGTTTCAACACTCTGGTTTTCCAAATGATGTTCTCACTTCAATAGGATTTAGGCCCAATAGCATCGAGTTTAGAAAACAACAAGTCAAACAACCATGGGAATAAAAATGAAATATTAATAACAATATGATGACAAGAGTATTTTGAAAACAAAAACAACAGTAAAAATGCAAGAAATAGATATCAATTCAACCTAAAAGATAAACATTTACATAAGTGATGTACCACCCGCAAGAAATATGATATGGAGATTCAAATTCCACCAGTCCCCAGTATGATAGATAGCCAAAGTAATAACAGATAGGAATTCATGGAATTATTTCTAATATCAATTAGCATCATAGTAATACAAACCTTTTCAGGAGTAACTGAATGAAAAACATAAACTTCTCCTTCAAATGAAAGAGTAAGCTCACTCATCCTCGGCTGCAACGAAACACTACTACGACCTCCACCACCTTGATTACTCCGCGAACTGGGCTGAGGTTCTTCAACTTCATCCATAGTCTCGTCATCACCACCTCCACCAGTATCTTCAGCATCTTCTTCTTCATCATCATCATCACTATCTTCATAACCACCATCATCATCATCATCAATTCTTACAGGCATCTGCATCCGATGATGATGACGACTACTTCTACGATGATCTTCGTGATCATCAAAAGGACGAGCTTGTAAAGGTTGTGGATTCATTTAAACACTAATTCGAAGTTTTAAATCAAAATTAACAAAAAAAAAAAAATAGAAATTAGAAATGAATTTGTAAACCCTAACTCTAATTAAACAAAAATTGAAGAAGAATATTGAAAAAATATTAAGTAATTATACCTAATTATAGTAAAGATTTGGCGAATTAATCCTTTTTGTATCTGTTGTTGATACCTCGTTTTTTGTTTTCAAAGCTTTGAAGAGTTGGACGAATTAAGTAAAATTGTTCTTCGAAGTAGATAATTCAGAGAAAAGAAATTGTACGAAACGACCCATTTATGCTGATAATATATGTTTAAATGGTAATGATCGAGTAGTATCAGTAGTAATGAATTGAGATTGTTGTAACTTGTAAATGATTGTGAATCGTTGATATAGTTATGATGGAATGAGGGACCATGATCACGTGGTAATCTTGAGAGTGTCAGAGAAGGAGACAATAAGTGGGACCCAAGTAGCACCGCAATCAGATGGTGGTGGGTGTAATCAAGCTAAGCGTGGAGAAAGGTTATCGTCAAGTTGGAGTAAAGAAATGGGAAATGGAGTTGATAAGAGGGGTGTGAAATTACCAAAATAGTTACTTAAGAAAGTGTTCAGTGTTCAGTGTTCAGTATTGAGCCAGTGGCAGTGTGTGTGACCGTTAGAACATGGAAAACGGTTGAAAGTTGGAACTTGTCGGGATGCTTGTGGGACCCATGTAAAGACAACAAAGGCATTAGGCTATGGATAATTGGATATATATAGTACTGTAGTAGTAGTAGCTTATTAGTAGGTTTCGGTTGGTTACCAGAATTTGAGAACAAGCACCTTGAGAAACCCCAGATTATGAATATTGGTCCAATTCTACCAGAAAAGGTTTGGTATGTACAAGTGTGTTGCAAGGAGTGACAAGGACCTGGTCTATTATTAGTCAAAACCCTACTACTACTACAGTACTACCCCAGGGTTTTTTGTTGTAATTTGCAGAACTAGAACGAGCGCCTTCTCAGTTCTCCCTACCTGTTTCTACGGAAAAAAAGGCAATCGCTGCTTGAGGTTTAAGGTTTGCGCGGTTGAGCCACTCAAAATGCTTTTGTTTTGATGTTTTTTCCTGCAGGTTTAGGTATAAGAAATTAAGAATTGGACGAACTATTATTACATATTCAAGTGGAATATTTTTGTTTAAATCTGCTATTCCAGTTTGCTTAGTCATTGAGACACTATCATTTCAATGCTCTCACAAGGACAAAGTTCCACTGAATTATTTCACAGTTGAACTTACTGAAGCTTAATTTTTCAGTGGTAGAAAATTTGTGGGTTTGGGGCTGGGTCAGGGCCTACGTGCAATGAGCATTTTGTCATGCCCCGTTGATTATATCTGTCTATAACCAAAAGCAATTACTTATCCACAAATCCACAATCATAGTAGCAACTCCAGCTATGCATACACAACTCACACCTGCCAATACTATCCAATTATTCTCACATCCTAATATACTTGAATGAAAAACAAAAGCCAAGAAACATGAAATGACTTTACAACTTCTATAAAGCAGTACATTTGGGTTAGTTGATAAATTAACGAAGCTTATACCTTACCTAGAAAATAAGTTAAAGTCTTGCCTTATATACACCAGAAATTAGCTAGATTCAATTCCGCATCAAGAAGCATAGACCCAAGTATTTATAAATTTTCCAGGTGAATGGTCTCCGCTTAACATCTTCTCCTGATAACAGAAACAGGCTTATCAACGGAGTGCTGCTGTATTCTTCTTCCCACACTGCATGCTAATGCTCTTCTTACGCCTCACGTCATTGGAGACAATCAAGAGTCACCCTGTGCAATTTCTTCAGTAGGTTGGTTGAAAGACCAGTTTACCTATACTGAGACATAAACAAGAATATGTGACTCATGCAAATGATTTAATGCAAACTGGTGGGGCAAAACAAAAGGCAAGCCAACAACAATATGGCCAACAAATTTAACTTATTATTACATATACAGTAATTAATTTATTTATACGAGGTCCAGTTCTATGTGTCCAACCATATCAAATTGTCAAAAAAGGTTTTCCGTGCATCTCTGATCACACAGAATTATTGGGAACACTGACATCTCTTATCAAAACGTCACACTAACATTTCTAACTATCCAGTATAGCCTTAGTCGGTTTAATTAAAAATCACCAATTTCAAACTTATGTTCGTCTTGGTAACTTGACATGAGATAACATTGATGAAATGCTAGGGAAGATGAGAACTTCCTTGGAAACTGACACCTAGATAACAAGATTTGAGGCCTAGACAAATGCAAATCAGATTTGGTCCCTAAAATATTAACTCCGCAGCCGGCATACCATCTGTAGCTTTAAATACATATAAATAGAAAGGAACAAATTGCATGCAGAAAAAAAAAAAGGATAAATTCGAGAACACACTTTAAGGAACAGACCTTATCACAGGGCATCTGTGGCATGCTTGGTTGGTCCTAAAGAAAGAGCTTCCAAATTAGAGTCCCGTGGATATCCAATCTCATTCTGTGGGGCAACCACACCTTCCCATGCATGCTGCACGTTCCATCCACCTGATATCAATCCAAATTGTGTGCCATCAATACCAGAATGTGGCAAAAGTTCCTGCTCCACCTGCCGGTATGGCTCCTAAAAGCAATCAGTTTCAACAAGTTAAGGCTTGATAAAACATATTACTTCTATATGATAAAAATCATGTGCAGACCTCAACCTCGGTGTAGGACATGCTCCAAGGTCTGATTGAAGGAATTGGGACATTTGACATGTCTGAGGTCATGGGTGGTCGTGAAGCAGCGACAGCCACTCCATCAGGTGCTTGGTCACTCATTCCATCAGTACCTGAAATAAATTACAATATACTGACTGTTCTAATTCCATTTACAAGAACAGATGTTAGTGCGATTTGTCTACTGACCTGTTGGCCTTGATTGTGTTTTTCCATTTCTTTTGCCCTTCTCTGGTGTTCCCTTGATTGTACTACTCCCTTTTCCTTTTGGTTTCTTAAGTGGCCGATCTCGCAAGGTTAGGACTGCGTCTTCAAGGGCTTTACTCTGATCCGAGTCAGATTTTAAGAAATGATCTAACTCTTCTAAAACACGAATTAGTAATCCCTTAGTAAATGTACAGGAACTTTCAGTACTAGCACCTTTCACAGCAATAGTTACAGCTATGTAGGCCAAGTCAGTGTATAGCAAGGTGAAGGATGAAAAGAAATCAACCTTGGGTGATTTTTCATGGTACTCAACCACAACTCCATCTCTTGCATCCTTAGTCCACCTATGTAAATAGTATTGTGATGGAAGATCAGGCAATTGTTTGCTATGTAAAATTTTTAGTGCATGTGGACACAGAATTCCCATCATCTCAAACTTTTTGCAACTGCATTTCACCGTTTTATCCAAAGAGTCATATGTAACTGTGCGAGGTTTGGTATTTTCAAAAGATGATACCTTGTATATACACATTGTGCCATCCTCATCAGCAGCATCAACAAATACGTCTAATGTATGAACATACTCTTCTTGGAACATAGCAAATAATTTGGCAGTGTATCTCTCTGCTGCTCGGACTTCTACTGGCCATGTAGTACGTAAGTTGGGCTTCGTTCGTCTGGATATAAAATCTTCATCTCTTTCCTTCCCTCGACGATGGCTAAGTGCTTTCTCATATTGACTTAAAATATCTTGTACAGGCATGTGTCTCTTGAAATACCTCTTCAGATAGTCATCCACATCTTCACTTCTTTGAATAGTTGTCAAACCTGCACAAAAGTGCTCTCGTCCAAAAACTTGCGCCCATTTCTCACGCATATCGTATAAGCCTTCCAACCACTCATTCTTTGCCAAACTGTATCTGTCTAGTAATGCATTCCAATTGATTTGAAAATCCTCTTCAGTCTCGCTCTCATAGATGCACCTCTTGAAATCTTTCATGAAGCCACTACAGTCCTCAACTACATTAGAGAAGTGATTCGCAACATTTTGATGGAGATGGCGCAAACATAGGCGATGATGCGCATTTGGAAAAACCTGCCTAACTGCATCAATGATCAATGGGCTCTGGTCTGTAAAGATTGTCTTAGGTTCTTTTTTATTCATAGCATCAAAAAATGTTTCAAAAGCCCATATCAACGATTCTTTGGTTTCATCCAACAACAAAGCACAACCAAAAAGAATTGGCTGCCCGTGATTGTTTACTCCAACAAATAAAGCATATGGCTTATCGTAATCACTTATCCTATGTCTTGTATCGAAGCATATAACATCGCCAAAAAAGCTATAATCTATCACTGACTTAGCGTCGCACCAGAAACAACTTGAAATTTGATGATTTTCATCGAGTTTCAAGGAATAGAAGAAATATGGGTTCTCTTTTTGCATGTATTTGCAATAATCTAAGAGATGTTGTGCCTCCCACTTCTTCAAACTATCACCAGTTTTTGACGACCGTAAGCAATTAGCACAACTTGAAGACATCTGATTGAAGTCCTGAGAACCTCCAAATTGTGCATTCCTACAATCATTGCAAACTGATTTTCGATGCGACCGCAAAATATGCACTTCTGATGGAGGTACAAGCTCGTGGTTATGTTCTTCTACAAACTCCACCAAAGAATAATTTCCATCTCCTTGTATTTTAATGGCAAAACATGCTTTGCAATCAGTTCGTGTATGTGACCGTTGTTTCTTTGGAGGCCCTCTTGAATGGCTCCGATATTTACCTTCTTGTGAACAACAAAAGATTCTTTTCGAGACTGTTCTATCTGCACGATGAGTTGTTGAACTTCTCCTTATACTAAAACCCACAGATCTAGCATAACGATTGTAATAATCATAAGCTTGGTCATCTGATTGAAAAACCATCCCAAGTTTTGGAACCTTCATTTCAATAAGATGGTCCATTGCAGACGGAGGATCCCCATCGTTTTGTACTGTGTCATTAAGCTCAAGGGTACATCCTTTGTGTTTGCCATCCATCCTAAAACGGACAAAATACTCAAAGCTAGTGAAGCCAAAGAAAAACTGTTCATTATCATTTAAATGTATACAGCACAAAAATGAAAATCGACACCAAACTGATATAGAAAAGTTCAAAAGATAAAAAAGAAACGGAATCATAACCCAACCTTAGAAAAATAAAATCAGTGTCATCAATACCCTAAGCATGACCATTACTCATTTCACATTTGACATATATGATATTAGAGTTTCACTTGTCAGGGATAAGTGCATATAATCCACTCAATAATTAAATGCCCTCTTTGTGAAATATCAAGAAAGACAATGCACTTCATATGAAAGAGAAAGAATGAGATGGTAGTGGTAGTGTAGTACAGTGTTGAATTGCATCATGTAATGATGAATGATGATTTAGGTGATGAGAGAAAAAAAAAGTATTAGAAACAAAGAACTGGGAAACGTATAGTATTAAAATAAAGAATAAGAAACAAAGAAAATGCAGGTGGTGATATCCTGACAGGTTAACTTGTGGTAATCGATCTGCATAGATACATACAAAAGTTTATGTACCGTAAGAAAACAGTGAAGTACAAAACATAAAATCCCTTTTGTTTTCAATTTCTTCAAAACAAAGTACTTAGCACCAAATCATAACAATTGCAAGGTTGAATAAAGTTCACTAATTATATGTTACGTACGAGAACCTTTAGCAAAAACCGGTTGTTGCAATAATAACAAGAAGTTAGTCTATCCACCTTGACAAGTAAAAATGTCACACAAGTATAGGCCATGTGAAATACATCAATACTAATAAGTAATAACATTACATGTAGCAGAAGAGTTCCTCCTTACCTTTGTGAAACGTCTTTCTGAGTGGTATACCGGGTTCTCTTGTCAAATCCTCTCTCTTTTCTTTTTTCACGAAACCTAATCACAGAAGCAATTCTTCTGGAAAGGTTCAACTGTTGTGGAATATTTACCAAACCCTGTAGAATATCCAACTAAAAATGTGGAAATGCACAGAACAAAAAAAAACATGCAACTTGCAAGAATATATTGCACGGAATTGAGAAATACCATAGTGTTCTGATGGAAAGATGGATCGGTTACAGGCACAGTTATAGCTGTATCATTCCCTCCTAAATATGAAAGCACGACTTGCACCTGTTTCATGCCATGTAAGCAGATATCATACATTGCTTCATATAAATCACAATTCACAAGAACCAAACTCAAAACATATTATCAATTAATATTTAGAAGTATAACCTTTTCAAATGCCACTCCATTAAAGACATAAACTTTGCCTTCAAAGGAAAGAGTAAGCTCACTTGTTCGGGAATTTGTCGCAACAATGAAATCACTACTAGGTCTCTCTTGTCCAGTGGTTCTGGACTTTGAAGCAAAATTGTGATCTCTAGGTCTTTTTGACTTCAATCTTACTTCCTCAACATTTTTCTCTTTCTCCTTACTTCCACTGACGCCAACAACATCATTTCTTCCATTATTCCCATCAATTTGGATAACAGGAGCAGGTTGAACAACAGAAGGTTGCGAATTCTCTGAACCCGCGGTTCTTACTACACCATCTCCATCAGTAGAAGCCATGACTAAAAGAGCTGAATGGAAAACCTAACCCTAATTGTACTACCTGTGTATCATTTCAGAGAAATTACTGATCGTTAGGATTTTAAAACCCTAATTTTGACAAAATTGCAGGTTTATTTTGGGAAGAAGAAGAGGGTTATGAAATTTACCTTGGAATAGCGAATAATTGCTGGTTATGCCATTGATCTGATCGGATTTTGATCCTTTTGATACCTGGACTTTTGAAGAGAAGTGAAGCTGTTGAGCATTCCGTTGGACTTTAGAAAGTACCACGTGGCTTCACTTAGTTTAATCAGCAGCATTTTCCCCTCAGGCTCGTGTCACAGCGCGCAGTTCACTAGGTGAAGAACTGGGCCGGGTTGAGAGGATAATCCAAGACTTACGGCCCAACAAAAAGTTCATGAGGTCTGACATATAACCCAACGCAAAATGAAGTAAAATCACAAGATGGGAATCAGATTCACTCAATTAGAGTAAGTGCATGCATAATTCCTGTCAATCCAAACAACAGTTATACTCTACTCGTACAGTCCTATCCAAGCTTAGCTACGCTGAGATACAAAATTTGTACCGCACCAAGGCTAGCGATAATCTAGTTCAGTGACATGCAGTCATGCAGGATAACAGTGATAATCTAGTTGAGTGACATGCAGGATAACAATGCGCTGATCTCTAACACCGACATCACCACTGAACCTACTACAAATCACAACATCACCACTGAACCTACTGCAAATCACACCGGGCAGCTCCAATCAGCTGAGTACTGTATCAAGAGGTAAATGCTATATCTGAGGGTATTTGACTATTTGAGTGCTTCAGCTCAATTGAGGCTAGGGTGATGAAGGGAATTTTTGTTTCCTTTTTTTTCTTTTTTTTTCCCAGTTAGGTAGCACATTTTATGGAACTCCTACAACTTGAGGGGAAAATTAAGACTTGATTTGTGGGCCATTTAATGAACTGCTTCCACTGATCAAAACCATGTAATGACATAGGTAGAGAACTTTAATATCAGGCATCAACAAAAAAATTTAGAGAATCCCTTAATGATCTCATATGTATTGGCCGAGGCACCTGATTGATATGTACATAAAACGAAAAGTCAAAAGAAAAAGAACTTCATTGGATTGGAAGTATGACTGGGAGTAACCACCAGTTTACACAGTCGTCTATGAAGTGAATAATCACATGCCAACAGAGTCGTTTATAAGGCAACCTCATTGTTCAGCCGTTGCCACCAAGTCATTATTACCACCATTTGGGGAAGGAACTACAGTGTGCAATTGATCAGCATCTCGCATTTGACAGTTGTTAGCCTCGGCCTTTGAGAAAAAACAGATAAGGGAGTTCATTACAAAATATGATCACGTATCAACTATATGCAAAAGAAAAGAAAAAATCTAAGTTCGGCCCCTACCTCTTCCACCATTTGTTTGCCTTGGTTAACTGGACTCTGAGTTACAGCAGCTATCGCCTTTGACAGATCTTTTAAAGTTCCCTGCACACATTTGTTAACGGTTATATCAGATGCAGAATGGGTTGCTCAAAATGGTGAAGGACAAAGCTAAATACTTAAGGACCTATACAAATTCAACAGAAAATGAATAGGATCAAACATGGGAATATAGTTGACAAGTCATATTAAAGCTACATCATAACATTGTGCAAAACTTTAGGTCCAATTTTCTGTGCGAACAACAGAAACAAGCCAGCCAAACAGTTAAAACCTATTTAATATACCTATAAGTAACAGCTAACCACAATGCAATGAACTTCAGAAATCAGTGGATGGATTAAAGTAAAACCAATACAGATGCATCTTATTCAGGGTAGTTATCTGTTAAAACATATGATACAACAGAAACTAAAAAGTTTAATGAGGTAGCTGTACAAAAAACTAGCAATTAACAAAAGATTGATGCATCAAGATGCAAAGCTGACACATATTTTTATATGTATTCTTGTTTCAGTGGATATGGATATTCACAGAAGGTGGAAATTGGTGCTTCTAAAAGAATATCTGGGAAAAATATGTAACTACATAAGATAAAGAGAAACTCTTAAACCACTAGCTCATACACAAAATCTAGAGTTTATCTTTATGTTCTAGTATATCGACCTTGTTTGCCCACATAAGCCCACAAGCATTGCATAAGGTCCTTGGGCCAGCAGGTCCACGTCGCATCATCGGAGTAGATTTTGAACTAATGCCACAATGAGTACATCTGCATACATGATGTTAAGATTCAGGGCAAGGCGCATAAATAGACTCAATCAACATCACTAAGAACAAAGAACAACGGAAAACAGAAACAACAGGGTTGAAGGAAAAAGACTGAACGTTCAATTCGGAAAGTTGAATATGGCAACAATCTCGAGAATCTCAATGTACGCCAAACTTCTATACAGATAGTTTAGAACTCACAGTATTTCAGGGGAATCATCCGGTCCCCCATTCTCTGAAACAGCACGATTTGCCATCTCCTCGGGGGTTGGCTTAGATGAAGTAAACTGTCCCTTCTTACGCTGCATTCTGAAAAATAAGAATACACACAATTAATAGAGTTGAATGCAGCTTCCAGAATCAAATGATATGTAATCCACAGGAAACGACCAATTAAATCACACAGGATTACAGAGTGACTAATTTGGCAATAGGCACTTGACTGCAAAGAGCTTCCAATTGCTGGCCCTATTTGTTATAATTTATGGCCTCATGCTGGGTGTATCAAATCAATGACTAATCGTACCCGTCATCACATGCTTTTGTTTGATTCCCAAAAGATAGATTACACTGTGGTCTTGGAAGGAAATAAAATCACAATGTGGCAATCAAGAGTCAATTACTTTTTGACACAATCCTGCACTATACTATGCTCATAAATATTGTACGTATCATGCATTACTAGTCTTACGATTAGAATCTCAGCCTTTAATACATTACACATTTCCTCAAGCATATCCAAGTCTAGGGCGCAACTTAACATAAATAGTAAAACAAAACAAATGGGAAAATTTTGCCACTTGTCTATCTCTGATACTTCATCCTGATCATTAACATGCAGAATTATAATAAACGGGGGATGTTATAAGATGTATTAACTATTACATCTCACATCAAGATCCACTTGGCACAAAGAGGAAAGGCCAAGAAGTTCATCATCTTGAGTCTATGACAGTCCCTAACATTGCACAAGACACTCTGCGGTCGTAAAAGGCAGCATTTCTTACAAGTTTCTGAACGTACTAATCCGAGAGCCCTAACACTTATCAAGACACTTGAAGAGCAAATATTGCATCAAATGTTCAACGTTCACAACATAATGTCACAAGCACGACTCCCACTCTTTTGCAAAGAAGGCAAAAGCTTTAGCTTGACTTTCTTTCTTATGCCATCAACTTAGAGACTGTGAGCATATTTTTCTAGGAAAAGTAAAAAGGGGGAGGGGGAAGAGAAATTTTGGAGTAATCTTAGAAACCATGAAGTACTCCAAGGCACATAGCGAGAGGAAATAACGAAAGGGAGGACAGTGGTGGGCAGATAATAGATCATTCTTGTGCAAAGTACAGATTCTAGTTTCCACATTGAGGGATTTATCACTCAGTCTTTTTATATAAGTCTCCTAGTTTTAGGTCAGTGAAAAACATAATAGCTAAAACAATCAGTTTCCCTGTAAGATGAAGAACAAATAAATGAATGCCAGCTAAGTAGTGAGTGGAATACCAGATGAATAATATAAATTTCAAAAACGGTGTTTTAGTATAGGACCCCTGAATCAGCTATTAAGAACTAATAAAAAAAATTTGTCCTTAAATGTATCAATTTGGTACTCTGAACCTGAGCTAAAAACATATACAGTATAAGGTCTTCAATTATCCTTATTGTTCCTACACTTTGCACATGAGCTCATATGTTTAAATGGTCTTCACCTACCCTTGTCCTTCCAGTACATTAAAAATAAGCTCGGAGGGTTTAAATAGTCTAGACTAATCCTAAAATTAAACTGTTAATCAACAGTAATATCTGGAATATGGACTTTGGAGTTTGATACCCTAACATTAGAAGTAGGTGGAGGAGTGGGGGAGAGAGCTCATATAGGCTTATAGTCAAGTAACCAGCTTGCCCCACATGGATAGAGACTAAACAAACAACATACATTGGTCCAAATGGTTATAAAATCATGTACAAAGAGCCATTATCTTAACATATGTATGATAAGAACACCATATTTTTGTCTAAGTAAAAATTAACAAAATAATCATTGAAAATAGACAAAATGAAACAAACAATTAGCAAAATTACCTGAGCGCAACTTCCTTGCGAACAGCATATCTAATTTTCTTATCAAAACACCTATCTTTCCGCTTTTCCCGAAATCTATTCAATGAAGCAGCTCTTTGGGGAAGACTCAGTCTACAAGGCAAATCACTAGACCCCTAAAAATTTACAAAAAGCAAACAATTAAGCAAATGCCTCACCACACCAACCCCAATAATAAAAAATTAAAAAAATTAAACATACTTGAAAAAAAAATTACCCTTGAATTCTGAGTCGTTATTGTCACCTCAGACACAGCATTTGGTATTTCATATCCTCCTAACAATAACAACACTGCTTGTACCTAATTCAAAAAAAAAAACCCCAAAATGCCAATTTAATAACCCTTAAAACGCTCAATTAATCGCAATTAATTTTATTTTACTTTTAAAAAAAAAAGAAAATTTGTTAACCTTTTCAGCAGAAACAGAATCGAAGACGTAAACTTGTCCATGAAAGGAGAGAGTGAGTTGATCAGAATTCTCACCACGTAAAGCCAAAGATGAATTGGTACCAGGAAAACCAGAATCAGAAGGAACATCTTCATCAACACCATCCATTACTTCATCTTCAAAACGAAGATGAGGATTATCAATTGATTCAGCTCCGGCACCATCATCTTCATCGTTGATTTGATTAGATGGAAGATTACCGTATGATTGACTAATTCGACGGGAATTCGGCATTTTTAAGTTAAAGAGACCAGAGCATCAAACAAGGAAGAGAGAGATCGGGATTGGAATTTGGAGATGATGAAACCCTAACCCTAGATTTCTTTTTATTTTTATAAAATAGATCTTTGGTCACAATTAAAAGCGGAAAAAGAGGTCCACCTCTTGTGTTATTGGTTTATTTTTTATTGTTAATTAAACACGTGGAATCATTAAAGGCACCCAAGTTTAACAGAAATACGTCATTTGGATTAGGGGTATTTAGGTTTTAGTCACTTTATGTATATACTATTTAGGGAATAGTCACTTAAGTTTGATTAATTGGGTTTTGGTCACGAACCGGTAGTTGAATCACACAACATTTGAAAATGGCAGAAATATCCTTACTGAAAAAACACTTGTATCACAAGACACTAGCAGTAACATAGATTTGTCTTTGATTAATAAACTCTACTATTATCTTATTTCACCACCATTCTCTCAAAGCAACACTCAATATCCTCAAAATACTCTCCTAAATTACTCTATTATCATTCCTTTCAAACCCAAATTAAAAAAAACATCAAAGCAATCATTAATTGAAGCTCTATTCATTTATTCACTCAACTAAATATGTGAAATAAAAAATTGAAAAGAAAATGGTTGCCAAAATAAAACTAATTGATGTTGAACAAAACCCATATGGAGATTGGGTATATTTCTGTTGTGAAATTTCAATTTCAGAGAGATTAGTGGTGGTGGATGGTGGTATTAGATAGAAAAGTGGTGGTGGACGATGGTGTTTGAGAAAGCGGAAGGTGGTTGTCGACGATGGTGCAAAAGAGGGAGGTGGTGGTGGTGATTCGGTGGATTGGTTTGAGAGAGAGAGAGAGCTGGTGGTAGTGGATGGTGGTGGTGGCTGAAAAAAAAGATGTTCTTATGTTTTCTTTTAATTTTAAGTAATCATGTGCAATGCACATGATTTTTAGGGGTAATTTAGCCATTTAAGAGAATATTTCGGTTAAACCCGTTTTTTTTTTAACTCAAGTTGAACCAAGTGATTAAAACCTAATTAATCGAACTTAAGTGACTATTCCCTAAATAGTATATACATAAAGTGACTAAAACCTAAATACCCCTTTGGATTAACAGAAAAGTCCACGCCAAAGTTCCCAATGCTCATAGAGACCAAGGTCTGTGAATCTGTGATTCCTGTTTTGTGAAGCTGGGTAATGTTTAGGAGTGCCCCTCTTGGCCACAGCGATCTCGACTTGTGCAGTTGTACGCGTAGAGCCTTCTGCCCTTCTGATGGCCTCATGGGTATTGTTAAGACTCTTCAGCTGCCACTTTTTTGGATGGAAAAAACCATTTTCAGTGGAGAACCTACAAGACCAGCAAGCTTATTGTTGGAGCTGAAAAACAGTTCCTGTAATGACTAATTATGGGCTGTTACCTTGTAGAAATTGTTTAATAAACTCTAGTGTATTATTATGCATCTAAGAATAATGGTGATTTGTTGATAAAAGCTTGGCCCCTGGGGATAAAAAAGGTACACTTCAGTGGTACTTGCATATTTCCACACAAGGCCACTGAGTGAACAAATCATGGCGAGTAAAACAGTGATGACAGCAGTTGCATTTCATTGAAGAAAAAAAAATCTAGGCTATTAGTCCAAAGACATGTAGGCTGTGCTTGCAGGCCTGGTTTAGCTAGATCCCGTTTTTGTCTAACGGAAGACCTGAAACTGAACCCTATGATTTTGCTTTGGGGGAGAAATTACTCTGGAAGAGATATGTTTTTGACACTTATTACACCATAAACCCAGAACCTATGTTACCTAGAAAAATAAATGAGCACATTCAACTGATGATTCTCTGCAACAGAAATCAATTTAGAAAATACCAAGTAATGGTTCAGACTTTCCATTTTCTCAAAAGAAACAAAATATACACCATTTTTCATGATACTGCGCCTTGATCATATATTATGGATCAACCAGCAAATTATGGCAGTACCCTGTCCAGAGAGTTATTTCATTTGTTGATATAATTCAATCATACACTACAACCTGGCATTGTATACCAACAGAGGCTCTAAGTTTTGAAACTGAGGCTTTCGTCACTGTTTCCACTACACTAGCCTCCACAGTGATCTTTGTCGATGTTTACATGCAATCCCGAACTTCTGGTGATGGAATTTCTCAGCTTACAAATTTACTCTTTTGAGTTTGTTGCAGCTGACTTGCAGTTTGCCAAAGGGGTTGATTAGGCCCCTCTTTTACCCACAAGAGGAAACGATATCCTTTGTGGAGTTTGTTGCTGCTGTTGTTCAGTCTTTTGTTCTTGGGAAGGGTTTTGATTTGCTCCCTCTTCATCTTCCTCTGTTTCTTCAGCTGCTTGGGGTGGTTGCTTCTTTGGAATCGCAAGCTGGTAATTTGGGCTAATTAATGTGTCCTCGTCAGGTGGGAGTGGGATTCCAGGACCTGCTATTGACTTCGGCAAGGGAATTTTGTTCCTGTTCCTTGCCAGCTCAAGTAGGATCTAATGAAAAGTTTAGGCCTATTAGTTTTCACTTTTCAAGCATTGTTCATGTAAATAGTATATACATTTGAATTTTACAAATTTAGAGAACAGAGGCCAATAGAGAAAGAACATATTATTGAAGCTGAAAATAAAATGCAGAAAATAATGCACTAAAACAAGAGGTGAAGATACAAACCATTCAAACAACAGAGATCTGTTTCAAGAATTGGATTATTACTAATACAACAAGTAGTTGGAGAAACTCATTGCATAAACCATCAACTTCCGTTGGATAATGGTTGACTTCCTTAAAAAAAATCTCTACATGTTGGAGGAACGAGACCCTTGATTTAATTGGTGTCACTAGGTCGAAATTAAGTAATTTAAGATTAATGCCAGTGACCATACCAGATTGCATGCTCGCTATTATGTATTATTTTTGTAGCGTTGAGCTACCATGACAAGTTAACCATCTAAGTATATTTTATATTGCCTGTGTGTTTTCCTAATCAAAATACATTTCTACAGTAGAACCAAAAGCTTAGACAAGGCAACTCTCGTGATTGAGTGAACATAGACTGTCATAGTTATTGTAAAACTCTCAGTTTCTCTTTATAGGAAACTGCAGAATCCCTTATTTAAAAATTAACTTCGGTGTTCAGACCTGTATCAGCAAAGGAGGTGAGAAAGATAATCTCTTTCTCACCAATGGAAAGCTACCTATTAAAATATCCAATGCCATATATTACTAGTTTCTTTCGGATGACACTTGTTTATGTGTACTGTATTTCGTCTTTTACCTCAAAAAAGATCTTGGTTACCTAGCAACAGAAGAGAATGGATGCTTACGGCTTGGAGGATGATTAGTAAGGCCATAAGGCTTTTGCGTGTCTTTTACAGTGAACAAGTGAATAGTGTTAAGTTTTGAATGATACTAATTACTACTTATGTCTTTGGCTGATGTTTGAAAAGTAATCCAAAGTTCACATGTATTCGTAATTTTTATTCGAGTTTGGATACTAACATAATACATGAGTTAATGGGTTAGACAACTCAAGACTGTCATTTTTTTACTCATAAATATCTATTGAGAAATTATCTTATGGTTTTCGGTTTCTTGCACAGAGTAGTAGCTCTGTGCCTGTAACAATGGCAAACGCTTAAGTGGCATTTGGGAAGTGATAGTGAAAAAGAGAAAAGAGCTTCTGTTCATAAACAGGAGAGGGTCAAGAAGGTTTGTGTAGCAATTTTAAATGCAAATGTCTGCTTCAAAGTACTTACTGAGAAGGAGTTTAGGTTTAATAAAAAGCTCATCGTGGAGTATAGATCACACACTTTCTCTGCTATTAGAGTCCTAAATTTTTCTCCGTGAAGGAGTTTAGGTTTAATAAAAAGCTAATCACACACTTTCTCTGCTATTAGAGTCCTAAATTCTGAGGACTCTAATGAACATCAAGACAGCAACAAAAGTTTCCTACAATTCATCAACCTGAATAATAATACTGTTCAACTCTCTAAGCTCTAAATCAATGTAATTCATCTATTTTCGTATCAATCAATTTCTTTAGGGAAATATTGTTTATAAGAACAATTACATGCCAAGGGAGATTCTTCAAAGGCAGGAACAATCAATGACTGCATTAACTTGATATGTGTTATCAACATTGTCATATAAGATAGTATTTAGCCACAATAAGTTAGTACAGTATGTATGTCATAGAAACAAATTTCAACCAAAAGAGAAACAAAATCGCAAAAGCAAGAAAATTTAACATAGAAAGCACAAATCAAAGGAATTGAAGAAGAATGGAAAGAAATTATAGTTTACCTCTCTTGGAGGAGGTTGTGAGAAGCTGAAATTAACTTTAGTTTGAATAGCAAGCTTAACATCATCAACATCAATTGCAGATTTTCCAGCATGTTCCGCATAAACTTGAGAATCCGATAAAACATCAACAACATATCGATACCAAAGTTCCAAAAACTGGTGAATAACACGAGGTTCATATTCTCTTACTCCCATCGATTTTAATAGTGATTTTACAATCTTAGCATCTCTAGGCAAATCTTCTTCATCTATTTCCATCTCCTTATCTGCCATTAAGTTAGATCTGAGTTGGAAATTGTTTTAAATTGAAACCCTAGGTTTCAGAAACTCGATGATGAAGTACAGAAGAAGATGGTGTTTTTGGTCTTTGAACTTTGAAGTCGGGTTGAAGAGAAAGAAAATAAATTATTCACGTACTCCACCTTTGATTTCAAACTAATATAGGACTAAATCTTACACCGTTGATATATTTCGAGATACAACAAAACAGCTCCGAGATGCACAATAGTTCCACACCTGCACATTGACTTGGGTACTGTAGTTTCTAGGAGTTTTTAATGTAGAGATTTTTGGACATACCCCCATTTGAAAGTCGAAATTTGAGATACTCCCATTTGAAAAAAAAATTTGAGATACCCCCAATTCAAGACAGAAGAGCTTTACAGCCGTAGGTGAGTTTTATGATGGATTATGATAAACGGCTAAGATAACACCACATCTTGAATTGGGGGTATCTCAATTTTTTTTTCAAATGGGGTATCTCAAATTTCGACTTTCAAATAGGGGTATGTCCAAAAATCTCTTTAATGTAATGTAATTGGCAGGGCCGGCCCTCAGCACAAGCAGATTCAGCCAGTGCTTTGGGCCAATTAAAAGAAAAAAAAAATTGGGCCACAAATTAATTTTGTTCTTATTCACCTCAAGTAAAAAAGCTTAACACTATTGTATTGGCTCACAGACCAAAACCCTACCAGAGTACAAGCCTAAATCAGATTCTAATTAACACCGTCTAATTTTATTTTAGGGCCATTTTGCTGATACACCCAGATTGTACCAGCCGATTTGTCAATACCACCTATGTTTGCAAAGAATTGGTCCATCCACCTTTTAACTGTTTGACTCAGTTAAAGACCACAGTCAACAGCATTTGACCAATTCATAATTTCGGAACTTACAATAATACCCTCATTTTTTTAAATTTCAAAACTGCCCTTTTTTAATCTAAACCGTACTAATCCGTAATTGTACTAAGCCTAATAACACACAACTTTGATCAATGTCAAACAAGATGACCCTTGGTTCTCTACCAAGTTTTCAGGATAAAATTATCAAATGAATGAGAAGAAAGAACTCACTCATAGTCAGTGTTACAAATCAAGGCAGAACTCGAATTGAAAAGCGACCAGCAAGTAGAGCCAGCAATACCAGCCTCATCTCCAACCCACCTTGTATCAGGACCCCCATCCGAGAATATGACAGCACCTGGCTGAAGCTGATGAATGAGACTAAACCAAGATTCAAAGAAATATTCCATGTCTTTCTCCCCTTCTCCCTTAGCACCATCCAACCATACCTCCTTAATATCCCCATATCTGATAAAATTTGAAAACAATTTCACAACTCCAAATCAAAATAAATGGTTGGATTTTGATAATTTTTACCTTGTGAGCAATTCAGTCATCTGGGATTCTGGGCTATATAGTACTCATTGTACTCCAATGTCTTCCCATAGCAAGCTTCATGTCGATCCCATGGAGAAAGATAAAGTCCCAAACCAAGGCCAGCTTCCCTTGCAGCGGCAGCTAATTCTGCAACAATATCACCAGTACCATTCTTCCATGGACTAGATTTAACAGAGTAATCAGTATAGTCAGAAGGCCATAGGCAAAAGCCATCATGGTGTTTGGCAGTGAGAATTACGCGAGAGAAGCCAGCATCTTTTGCGACTTGAACCCATTGATGGGGATCAAGATTGGTTGGGTTAAAGATTGAAGGGTCAACATGACCAGTTCCCCATTCAGTATCAGTAAAGGTATTGGTACCAAAATGGAGAAAGAGAGCCATGTTTCCAAATTGCCATGAGAGCTGGGAAGCTGAAGGGAGAGGTAGAATAGGAAGAGGAGGAGGACGTTTGAGAGCAGAAGAAGAGAAACTGAAAGAGAGAAAGATGATCATCAAGGGCAGTTTTGGAATTTAAAAAAATGAGGGTATTATTGTAAGTTCCAAAATTATGAATTGGTCAAGTGCTGTTGACTGTGGTCTTTAACTGAGTCAAACAGTTAAAAGGTGGATGGACCAATTCTTTGCAAACATAGGTGGTATTGACAAATCGACTGGTACAATCTGGGTGTATCAGCAAAATGGCCCTTTATTTTATTTTTGATAACCTACGCCTTCTAACATCTATAGCTCTTCTCAGTCAAACTCGTTTCTTGCGACAAAGAAAAACCTAAGACCTAAGCAAGTAACTAACACTTTCTACTATTTTTAACTATCACCGGATTACTCACCTAAGGCCTAAGCAAGTAATTAAGGGCATCTCTAATGGTTCTTCAAATCTATCATCAAATTCAAATTTGATGAAAAAGTGAAAAAAACTCCATCTAATGGACCATCAAAAGTTTTTCAAATTTGATATTTTAGCAAAAATCATCAAAAGTTCATCAAATTTGATGAAATTTTGATGAAAAGCTTAAGGTTTGATACTGGGTGAGGCGGGCAAGAGAAGACCGCTTCACTTAAAGCGGCTAATGAAGTGCCGCTTAAAGTGGCACTTCAAAGCCCGCTTTAACTAAGTGGCACTTGGACAGCCCCATTAACTAAGTGAAACGGGTGTTGGAGGCCCGCTTTAGTGAAGCGGTCATCCATTAGCCGTTTTAACTAAGTGAAGTGGGTGTTGGGGGCCCGCTTTAGTGAAGCGGTCATCCATTAGCCGCTTTAGTTGATGAACCATTAGATGGAGCACATTTTCAAAGCAAAATTTTCATCAAACTATCATCAAATGTGTATACGTGGACCATCAAATTTGCCCAACCATTAGAGATGCCCTAACACTTTCTACAATTTTTAACCATCACCGGGTTGGCGGATTACTCTTCTACCGTAACCAAATTTTAAGATATTATATAAAAGCACACTTTTATTTTGTTAAAATAAATAATTTCATCAAATTTATTGTCTTTTCGATGGGTTTTGATTAGTATAAGAAATTTTTATTATTAGTACAGTATATTTCAAATTCGCAACTAGGCCACATTTCCTTGGACCGCTTGGGACTCTTAAAATCTTAGGGCCGGCCCTGGTAATTGGAAGAATTAAAATACAAAACGGTCCTTCCATTGTAAAGTTTCCTCAGCCCTTGCAATTCTGGCAATGTTGTAAGTTTAGTTCAAGTGTTCAACATTTGATTTAGGGAACACCCACAAAATTTTTAGTATATCTATTCGCACATTTTCAATGTACAAAACTACAGATTGGACTGCAAAACCTCAGTTCCATAATGTCTTCGCCCATGAACAAATGTTATCAACAGCTAGATGTTATGATAAGGTCATTATCTTCCGCTACCAAGGATGAAAGCGTGGAGGATGCTTTGTGCTGCTTGTGTCTCGTCAGGTGTCCCAGATATGATGACAGTTGCCTCGTTCTTTCCAGGAAGGGGTTCACGCATCATGACTTTTGCACCTGAAATCTGATGGAAGTAACCAATACTAAGTTTGAGATACAATGACCATGGAAATTACCAAATGAAGAATAATGCTCGACAACTCATATCATATAAAATCAATCATCATATACAAGAATTACATGTATCCATGCCGAACTCACCCTTCAAACAAAAAAGCATTGTATTGAGTATTTGAGTTCATCTGGATTATTTTCTCAACTTAATATACAAATTCAGAAAAATATTAATATATGCTCCTCCATATATATAGAAGTAAGGCACTCAGTTTTATAAAACTAAAAAGGCACTCAGTTTTATAAAACTAATTCTGGATCTATACTTCATTATCAAATAAGTGAAGTGTTGGGTCTCCTGCTGGAGAGATACAGCTTCGGGAATGTAAGATTCCCATGGACCTGATCCAATGTCTTACAGAATTGCAGGCATAAGTCTGACAAATTGAATTTGGCATCTTGTCCAACAAAATAGAAACATAAAATTGAGGCTGGGCAAACCAGCTAGCTTGTTAGATTTTAATTCACAATCTAACTATTGAACCTAAAAAAAACACAGGTTGGAACATGAAAAAGCTGGGAAAGAAAGAAAAAACATCATCATACAAGCAGTCACAAAAGAGAAAAGCGCTCACTTGTCTTATACGGTTAAGCTTGCTTTCTTTCTCCTCACGATCATACCCAATCGCATGTTCTGGAACTAAAATCTCCAAAGTGGTATTCGTCACAACAGCAGAGTTGCTTCCACTACAACAGATTCAGAGTCAAATAAACAACTATATGGCAAGACACATTTTATAAATAAAACAATAACTACAGTCCATATAACAAACAAGATTCCTTGGCTAAAACTAAACCAGTATTCCACCACCAAGATAAGAATACGAGCCTCCAAGAAAGTGTACCTCTATTTAAAGAAAAATTGTCGTGGAAGTCTGGAAGATGGGTGTTGGTTTGAATAATCCTGCCTAAAGCCCTAAACTAAAGGTATTATTTCAAATCTTGCATACACTCATAAAAGGGTGGTCTAAAGTCCGCCTTATAATTTTGAAATTAGTTGCTTTCCATTTCAAATTGAGTACGGTTCTATGCTCAACCGCACAGTATTCATAATCCAGGCAGGACTCCTCAAACGCCAGAGTTGCTACTGGAGGAAAACAAATTACTTGTCATGTAAGCATACCTACAAAATGTTCATGTTCATGCATAGCAACCTCATTCTTCATATATTAAATTGATTTTACATACTCTGGATAGGATGACACAAACCTGAAATGTTCTAAGCCATCTCTTAGAGGTGCCACTCCTCTTCCAATGTCCATTGTCATGTACTGCATTTACAACATCGATCAACACATGTCCAGATAGAAAACAAAAGATTATGAGGACCATCTTAGGGAAAGAAAAAATTGTTTACTCTTGATCCAAGTGATGGTGAGGGGGAATGACCCAAATGATTGGAGAGGCCAAGGTGTTGCAAACTCTCTGTAAGACTAGTCTGTCGACCAAATTTATGGGAGGGGTCAGAACGGGTTGGCTCTCTGACCCTTCCAGCCGCAGCTATCATCTTATTGGGAAAGAGCGCATCCCTTAACTTCCCAGTAACAATAGATAGAGAATCTTGAACATTTTGAATTTTTCCAATAATCTGCCAAACCAACACTTAGATATGTTAGAACAGATTCTCACAAGCAAATAACAGCCAAACTAATGTGAATATAGCAAATATGATTTACTTGCTTCTGTCTATACATATAGTAGAGAAATCAACGTACCCGAACCATTGTATCATTCTCTTGAGCACAGGGGGGCACCTGGTCATTTATAACCCACATATTAGTACGAGAAGCCCTCCTTATTTCCGATATAACTGTTCCTCCCTTGCCTATCACACAGCCAATTTGGTGTGATGGAACTAGAAGGCGAGCCTCAACCACTGAATCTTTACTTTCATCAGACTCTAACCTCTTTCCACTGCCAACCTCTGTAGACCTAGTGAAAACACGTATAAGGGCATTCTGTGCAGGAGAGTATTGTGATTCCATGCTCTAAACAGCAGATAAAAAATTAAACCAGGTTAATGAAGTCGTTCAAAGTAATACGTCATGATTCATGAACTCAAATATAAAGGTTACAAAACAACCTCCGATGCAGAAACAGTTATAACACGATCGTTTGATTCAGCCACTGGAGCTGCAACACGTATAGAAGCACCAGTTTCATTCTGTAGAGCTTTAATAATGCTCCCACCCTTTCCAATTACACCCCCAATTTTGTCTTCTGAACATATAAGTCTGAACACAAGTTCTTGCTCTCCGGACATTGAATAAGTCCTTGACGCATAATCCATCGAGCTACTCGCTGTAGGTGGTTGGGAGGATACTTGATGAGGGGGAAACTCAGCATATGGATTACATAAGGCTCCATTAGGGGCTGCCATGAAAGGCCTGCTTCCAACCATTTGTGTGTTGTCCAGATTTCCAACGTCTTGGAGACACTGCGAAACTGCAAGAGCTGCTTTCTTTACAGCCAAACTATCCCCAGTTATCTGCAGCAGCATCAGACACCCAAAGTGATTCAAAGATTATTAGGTTCTCAGTTTTAATTAGAAATACATTAAAAAAAAGGAAAGAAAGGAAGATTTCATTATCCACAAGCTTTCGGCCTCTTAAATTTGCCTACTACTTTATTAATGAAAGTGTGTCAATCTAATGCTCTAGTCTCAATTAGCCTCTTTACTCGCATGGATGGCAAAGAAGGACCCCACTATTTTCTGTAGAATGACTAAACAGAACTGAGACCATGGCAAAGAGTTTAAAGAGTTTACTCAATCATAAATAGGGTTGCATTGCAACAATGTAAATAAGAAGGGAAGACAGGCCTAAGTTATAGTAAGGTATATCTAAGTCATTAAACCTATATATGTGTACAAACTCGTTCGCATATACATGCTAAAGGCACTCATCTCAAAAATTGTTGGTTTCATGGCCAATCCCGACAGAACACAATGAAGATGTTTCATTTTTTACCAGAGAGCCCGACAACATAAAGCGATGAAAAGAAAATTTGAGTCGACAAAGAGTTCACTTCTAATTTTGGTTCTAGAGAAAGTGATTTTTCTGATTTTTTGCTTACTAGGGTAAGAACTCGACTTAAAGGTTCCCACATTGTCTAAATAGGAGATAGAGAGGTGAAAATGTCTTGGTCATCTCCAATCAAATGCCAATATGACTGTGAATGACGTAATACTCCAAATCATGCTCCCTTTCATGGAATTAACTCTCAAGGACAAAAGTACTAACTCTTCACCAAAACTGAGCATGCCCAACAAACCCCAGATGACCAAGGTAAAAGAGCAATTTATTAGGGTATGACTCATTGATTCACCAGCAGACTACACAAATATGAGGAATTTCTATTGGCCAGGCTCAACACGCCTTCAATATACCTTCCTAAAAATCAGTGATTCTTGGTTCTCAAATTTATGTACTTATATCAAGGGTTGTCAAGGTCCTCAATTGCTTTTACGATGCCATCAATGTTCCCGCTGGGAATGAAGATCTATTCTATGAATATCTGAAGGCAAACCTGTGTTGAACTGTTCTTTTTCTTTTTCTTTTTTTTTTTTTTTGCCCATAAAGTTGCTTCTTTATTAGTCTATTACCACTTCATTTGATCCCATGTGTCACACTATCACAGACAGGGGTTTTTTTTATTTAGAGACTTTGTAATACCAAATGTCTGGACATGCAAATGACTAATTAATGCTTCCAATGCATAAGGAAAGAGCACTGTCAGACAATACAGTCAAGGAATGCCCCCCAAGCCTCTTTCCCTTAGAACTTAAACTTTCCAGTAATAAGGGATTAATGGCTCTGCTTATTTGACGGCAGAGTTTGAGGAATACAGTGACATGTGGCCCTTGGTGAAACCATTAAATAGGTGGGACCACGGAAAACTTTCAAAAACAGATAAACCACGTAAGCAAATATTGCGAGTTTAATAAAGCAGGATAAATTTGGAAAGTCCAACTCTCTCCTGGTTTCTCTCTCCTCTTCCGCTTTCTATCTCTTCTTCAATTTATCTCTCCTCTCTCTTTTTATCCCACTTTCCGGTTGGTTAACCAAGCACTTGATATGTGATTTTTGTGTAGAAACAAGCAAAACAAATTGGACAAATCTGTGGAAAACTTTTATTTCCAAAAATTATTATGAAACAAGCACAACCATCATAATACTCCCTCCGTCCCAAATTATAAGTACCTTTTGGAATATTCTACTTATTAAGGGAACATCATTTATTGTTTGACTACTAACTATACTTCCAGATTTACCCCTATTTAATGGGGGGTCCCACTTATTAAATGTACGAGTAGTTTCTAATTATTTTCATTAGAATAATTACTCTAATTCCAAAGCAAGGGTAGTATAGGCAAAAAAATAATTTAACTTAATTAATATGTGTTCAAATATGAAAAGGGTCATATATTTTGGGACAAACAAAAAAGGAATAAGGTACTTATAATTTGGAATGGAGGGAGTATTTAGTAAGAAACTTTCCAGACATTGGATGCAAAAAAAAAATTCAGTTTGGATGCATGAAAACTTGAAATCAAGACTTTTAAACTAAAACATGACCCTATTTTGAGTACAAGCTTATTATGATTTGAAAACTCGCCACAAGGACTCAGCCATGACCATGGGGTCCATCCAGTTTGAGACAGTAATCATAATAACTTGACGATGGACTGAGTTGCTTTAAAACACTTAAAAAAGCTGAGTCAATATGTTCAGACAACCCTCTTCTCTAACAGCAGATTATGAGTTTATCACTAAAAATGCTATTGTAGTAGCTAGAAATATGTATCATTTATCAGTCATTTCTTCTGAGTAAACTCCTTTTTCAGAAAAAGAAACAACCTCTATTATCTAAATAAAGTGAATTTTTGCCAATAAAAAAAAGTAAGATTGCACTACTCAAAAGATGAAAATGCTGAAAAAACAAAAAAAAGATGAAAATGCTGAAACAACTTGAAATATTTGGGAACTCTATCTATTTCAATCCATCGAATAAAAAAAAAACAAAAAAAAAAAACCGAAAGCTGCATCAATTACACACTCACAAACACAGAAAGATTAAAAAAAAAAAACTGTGTTAGTAATGCATTCAGCATTCCACAAGAGTCCGGTCAGAGTTAACAACAATCCCCTGCTCAAATTCACTCTTGATTGTTGAATAATGTAATATAAGTTACTTGCACTTAATTCAACAGATTTGAGAATGATTTCTTGAGTAAATAAATTGGAATCTGCTCTTTAACTGACCGAGTTCCCAAACCCTGCTACATGAACACACAACCTGAACTAGGCAATATATAGTCTCAATCTTGACACAACTGCACCAATATAGTAACCTATTTCTTCCCATTTTCTTAAGCTTAATTATTAGGCTCAAAGTTTTGCTTTAGATTTCATTTCCATAAGACTTATTATATACTCCTAATAAATGTAGCTCAATACATTATTAGACAAAAATTGAAATAAAACAGACCTGAATCAATTCATCATTGGGCAAAGAGCAAGCCGGGCAACTCTTCAAAACCTTAATTTTCGCACCACTATCATCTTCAATCTTATTAATATTTTTCCCACCTTTCCCCATCAAATAACCAATTTGACTGGAATCCGTAAGCATTCTACACATAACTAAACGTTTTCCATAACTTTGTATTGGTAATCCATCTTCAGCTTCAGCTTCCAAAACCCTCTCAAAAACCCTAATTAAACCATGTTGAGCTGGAAAAATCTCCACTTCCTCTTCTTCTACATCTTCACCACCATTATCTTGGTTTTCACTATTAAAAACTTCTTCTTTTTTTACTACTCTATTCGAACTCTTTAAAATAATAATCTTCTTTGGTGAACTTGCTGCAATAACAGTAATAACACGCTCATCGCAACGAGGTACAGGATTCTCAATGCGTATTGTTGCACCAGTTTCTTGTTCAAGAAGTTTAACAATGTTACCAGATTTACCAATCACTGCACCAGATTTAGAAACGTGACATAGAAGACGATAAGCGATTTGGCCGGAGGAGACAGAGTTAGATAGTGGTGGAAGTCTAATACGGCGCTTTACACCGCCGTTGCTGGTGGTGGTGGTGGTGGTGGTGGTGGTGGCGGAATCTTCTAGCATTTTAAAGATAGATAATTATGAAGAAAAGTAGTACTGATGAATGAATAAAGGAGTTTTAGTGTAAAAAAGAAAGAAACGCGTGTGTGTGTGATCAGTGATGTCTTTAATTCATTATCTTTCTCTCTCTCTTTGATTCCGAGAAAGATGTGATTGGGGAAAAAAATGAGGTAAGAGAAACAGACAGTGGTTTGATATGAGGCGTGTTGTGGGCGGACGATTCAGATGATGAGCCATGAGTCCATAACTCCTGACTCCATGACTTTGAGTTGAGTGGATTTGACTTTGGGACTTGCTGTGGTGTCAACTTTAAAGTTTAAACTTTAAACTCTAAAATTCTTTCTGTTGCCTACGCGATGGATATAAGCCGCCTGTAAGAAAATTATCCAGATCCAGCCCATTTGAACTAAGAAGGGTTGTATATTTGACATTTTTTGTAATGTAAATGTGTATTGTGTAATACTAAATTTTTTTTGAAGATTTAGGGTCTGTGTTGGGAAATTTTTAAGTTAGTAGAAAGGTTTTTAATAGGAATAGGATGGGGAAAAAGAAATTTGTAGGTAGTCCTCTGGGAAAACAAAGGAAAGGAATGAAAAACTTTTATTTTTATTCCATTCCATTCCGTAGGGGTTTTTGTTTAGGAAACCACGAAAAATAATGAAATCTTATGTTGTTTTAACAAAAATCATTCTTTTTCTTTCGTTTCCTTTACTTTTTCGAGAAGGAGAAGGGGAGCTACGGAAAGAAATTAGATTAAAACTTTTCCCTAAGGAAAGAGAAGTCTTTCCATTCCCTATATTTCCTTAGCCACCTAAACAAACCAAGAACTAGATTCAAGTAAACATTCCTTAGTACATGTAGGGCTGGGCAAAACTGATCTGAAATATGTAAATCGAACCGATCCGAACCGAAAATAAGGTGTTTGCAATTTGCATGTTTCTTTGTTCAGTTGCCGTTTCTGTTTTTGCAAAACACATGCTTTGGGTGTTCGGTTGCAGTTTCGGAAATTTTTTAACACCTAAAACCGAACCGAACATGTAATTTTGTACATACAGTCCAGCCCATAATCCCCAATATATAATTCTGTATAGCCCATCTCTCCAGCCCATTTGTATAGCAGACTTACTTAACAAGTTAGCAGTAATTCAGCCCATTTGTCCAGCACTCCAACCCATTTATTTATGTAAGTATTGAACTTTATCAAGAAACTAAGTGTTCAGTTCAGTTTTACTCGGTTAACCGAACTGAATAATATGTTCGGCTATGTTCCGGTTTCAGTGAATTCTGTTCGGTTCGGATCGGTTTCGAAAATGAAACAGTTCGGTTTCGGTTTCAACTTTTACAAAACACCTATTAGGTGTTCGGGTGCCAGTTTTGCCCAAAACCAAATCGTACCGATTCGTGCCCAGCCCTAAGCCCCTAAGTACATATTTCTTTCTTTTCCCTCACTTTATGAGTTCCCAAACATACACTTAGTATTTACATTAACTTGGTGTTACATCAGTCGCAAACATGAACACTGACAAGTCTTCTTCTTCCAAGTCTCTTTTTTTAATTTTAAGATGAACAATAAAGATTTTGTATATAATTAAATTTGTTGATTTGAACAGTTGGTGCATTTGGTTGTAAACAGAGTATCGAAACCAATTTTCTTTTAAACCATACTTATATCAATTACTTGGTTAATCTAACCAACTTACTGATGTTCCTTTATCAGTTCCTTCGTAGGTTGTTCTTTATTAACAATAAATTTTATCTGTGTTTCGTTTTGTATGTGGATCGTGTGGTTGCAATCACATCACGCCACGTGTTAACAAAAATATAACCTATGTAGGGTGTAGTTAACCCTAGTGGGTTTGAATTAGTTACCCAACTAATTTATAGACACGTGACATATTATAATTGGACCACACGAACCACACACTAGAGGAAACACAGATAAAAATTTTTGTTTAATTTTTTGTTTTGGTTGGAAAGATTGCCTCCAAACAGTTTCAAGCAAAGAAGAGAAAGGATACATCAATTAAAATTCGTATCGATAAAAATAATTACTTCTTTAAAAACCAATCCTTTGGCTTTAGTAATAACCCAAAGTTTTTTAATCTTTTGGTTTGGTGCCACGCCATGCATAATTGTACTAACTGCCATAGTATATGAAAAAGCTGGCTGGAAAGATGGCCTCCAAGCAATTTGCCAATTTATATTGGTCTGATACTCAAAAACCCTACCTGGTTATCAGCGGGAGTTAAGGGTGGGCAAAAAACCGAAAAACCGAACTGAAACTGGAACCGGGTCAAATTTGTGTTGACCAGTAACCGGTCAAACCGAACTGAAACTGGAACCGAATCGAGTATATACAGTCCAGTTCCAGTTCCTATTTTAATATTTCGGTTCGAACCGAACCGAATATATATATATATATATATATATATATATATATATATTTTTTTTTTTTTTTTATTTTTTTTTTTAATTTTTTTTATTTATATATATACGTTATATATGTTTTTTTTATTATTTTTTTATTTTTTTTTATAAATGTTAAATTATATTCAAATATTTATTAGATTACAAAAAAAAAAACCGAAGTTATTAAAGCCCAAAACATAAAAACCCATAATAAAGCCCAAACCGAAAACCGAACCGAACCGAATTAAATCGGTTTAGTCCAATCCAATTTTAATAATATTTTTCGGTTTTTGAAACTGAACCGAACCGAACCAGCTTACACAGTTCGGTTTTAGTTTAGTGATAAAATGGAACCGAACCAAACCGTGCCCACCCCTAGCGAGAGTTGTTCTTACCAACTGGGTCTGAGGACCAAGTCAAGGATAGGGGATATGTTTCAATGGACTAGATTCCCCAATTCAGTAGTTTGCCACATCCAAGGGTTGAATGCGAGGTTACTAAAGTGGAAAAAAATTGGCTTGGAGATACCTGAAGAGGAAAATGGGTCATTCAAGAGATAGTGAGCGGCAGGGTTATTAAGAACTGTGATGGTTTGAAAGAAAGTGAGATGTTTAAAACAAAAGCAAAGGAGGTGAAATCATAGTACAAAATATCGATATCGATTAATGTATCGATCTCTAAAAAATAGATATATCGAGATATATTGGAATCTATCGGTGGATATTTTACATCAAATATATCGACTAATATATCAATTTGTTATACAAAATATATATAAAATCAAATTTGGAAGTATATTATCATAGTATTTACCTAAAAAACATCATATCTACTAAAAATGGAATAAACAAATTATTTCCAAAAAAAAAAAATTGCAAAAAAATAATATTTCCAAAAAATATCGGAAAATATCAGTAAATATCGGAAATATCGGGATATATCGGAAAATATCGGTTGATACTTTACAGAAACTTTATAGGGTAATTATCGGGAATGTATCGTATCGGTTTTGCTGAAAAACGATATATATCGCGATATTTCACGAAATATCGCGATATTTTGTACTATGGGTGAAATCAAGGAGCTAAATGACTAATCACCAATATTGATCGGAACATAGAAACTATAAATTCCGTTTATGAATATTATGTAAATATGCATGTGCCATGCACGTGCCATAACTCATTCTTATCTTCCCCATATTCCTAAAATAAAAAGTCAACAAACATTATCGATAAAAAAAAATTTAAAAACATAATAATTTCCGAAGTCAAAATTTGTATACGTGTCAAAATATAAATGGATATATTATATGGGTTTTTACTGTAACTAATAACAGGCCGCTTTATAAGTAGTAAAGATGTTGTATGTATCAATGAACCTCAAAAGTTACTTGTTATGATAAAAAATAAATTTTATGAAATTTTTACTAATGGTAAAGCGGCCTGTAGACACTAGACAGGACTCCGGATTGTTTCTAATTTTTAACAAAAAAAAAAAACCAAATAAATTATGGGTCCAACAATCCAACTGTCCTAACCCATCCACTTAAATTCTATCACCTGAACCCACCACAAACTTCTTATATAACACCCTACCTATCTGCACGTTTATGCGTGCACGTTCACATAGTTTCAATAAAAGATCCTTCACTGGCTAGATTGCAGGGTGGTTGACTTGTTGACTTGTCCCCAAGGTTAATCCTTAAGAGTATCAGCATGTCTATATCCACTCATCTCATGGATGCCGTTTGTGAGTGCAGAGAAATTCTAGATAGCATGGAGTGTGTGTCACATTCTCAGTTAAGGAAGGCATAATCTATCTGATCACTGGTTCTCTTATGCTGTTCATGCTGAGAGACAAACTAGTAGTTGGCTTTCTTCCATGAGAGCGCGAGACAATGCCACAAAGTCAAACGAACATACTAGTGCATCAGTTTCATGTTAAGAATTGTATGGACGTAATGAAAAAGATTATATATTGACTCATTAAATAAGTGCAGTCATGGAGATTCTTTAGCTGTACAAACTGAGGGCAAAGGATGCAACTCATGAAAGTCTTGATTTGAGCTTTTTCTCAATAACATTAATATATAAGTAATGCCAATTAACTAAAACAAGAGTAAGCAATGAGAATCATTGAAACGAACCCGATTAAGCAATGTAAAACAAGAGTAACCAACGTGATTATTTCTCTTTGAACTGTAAGCAAAAGGTAAGTTACAGAGAACGGGTACCCGATTAAATGCTCATGGGTGATTTTGTACAGTTGACCAGGAGAAATTTGTCTCCCCTTCTTTCCAATGAATTAGTGAATATTTGTCAAGGCACGTTCATCCCAGCCATAAATAGCAAAAATTACCGGTGTTACAAAATACAAACTGCCACGACTAAGCTTGACTTTCAGAATGCATACCGGTAAATGGCATCAGCTACACCATCTTCGTCATTACTCATACCAATTACGTTGGCTATAGCTTTTGTCTTTTCTGCACCATTACTGAGAGCAACCCCTAGAGATGCCAGCTCAAGCATTTCAATGTCATTTTCCCCGTCGCCAATAGCCATTATCTAATAAAATTATAAAAAATTAGTTAGCACTCAGCAAAGAAGTTGTCAAATGCAGAAAGCATATAATCCTTTAATCAAACTTCTTTAAAGAATGTCAGTAGGAAAAGGAGGCCTACTGTGCATATACAACTCTTCAGTTTAATCAGTGTAAAAAGGCATTTACGACGTCCAACTGACAATCAACCAAGTTTGAGAGAGTCAGCGAGAATTGCTTGGATGGTCGCAGGTTTAACACTGGAAAGTTTCATAAAAAAACAAGAGAACACTCACACACTGAATACAACTAAATATTCTTACTTTCTTAGAACTTCCTATCTAGGAAACAAAGGAATTATCGAGCTTGATATCAATTTATTAGTATAATTACTTAGATAAGTGATATCAAACCTTTAAAACAGATAACACCACTTTATTTCAGGAGATGAAAAGTCCGAAATAAGATGACAAAATAGTAATTATATATATAATATTGAAAGATATAGATAGCAACATATATCAATACAGGATGCTCCAGCAGACAAACTACATCCTTAGACAACTTCAAATGGTATCAATCAACAAGTACTACATCCATTAAAGTGCATACCAAGGACATTCTAAATCTTTTTTTTTTTCTTTTGATTGGCAAGCGGGGTTGAGGGGACCCCTACCCCTTTTTAAATTACATATGGAAACTTATATCAACAATCAGCTGTTGACGTGTTTCGAACCCACAACCTCTCCACTTTGTGAGAGGGGTGCTACCATTGAGCCACATGCCCATTCGCAAAAAATGGTTTGGTAAGTCTGTTTTTAATGAGGTCAGTAACTCAGTAGTGCTGGCGGGATTCAAACCCCAGACCTCTGGTATCATCACCCAGAGGTTTTACCAATTGAGGCAACTGGCACCTACAACACAATAAATAGAATCTTCGGAGATATATACAATACTTTAGATCAATATAGGATTCTCCAAGAAACAAACTATATCCTTACACAATCTTTAACAGCATCAATCATTATAAACTTCAGATACTGAGTTACCGACATTAAAGCACTACTTTTAGCCAAAATAATTGAACAGAGGTGATTTAAAAGTTCCATATTGCAACATGGTCAAACAAGAAAGCATATTGAGAATCTTTCTTGTTATGCAATACTTTAAAGTATAAAATATACACAATGGTATGATTAAGATTGATCCAGATGCTACCATAAATTACATCCTAAAACAAAGATTCTAACATCATCAAGTAGCAGTACCACAGACCCGTATTGATATCAGCATTAGTTCTTAACCAATTAGAGATGACAAAAAGGGTATCAATAATGTACACATTATGCAACAAATATTTTTTTTGCACCATACCTCTTTTGATGTGACTCCAAAATGATCTAGCAGCATTTTTACTCCGCTTCCTTTCGAAGTACAGGCTGGAACAATTTCAAGCATATCTGGCATAGCTTGGACTACACCGGCACGCCCATTCGTTGCTTCCGACCAATATGGCCGCAATGTAGTAGATACTCCCTCAGGAGTGTCAAAGAATAACAGCTTCTGCCAACCCAAAAGAATGTGTCAACAAGAGAATAAACGAGCAAGCCAAATATACGATCACATTCATTAGGTTGCTGTGTCACTGTGTGCATGTGCATCACAGTCAATTATCGCAGTAGATAGTGGCAGTGTTTATTATTTATTGGTCCTATAAAACATATTTCCAAGTTAAAAGCTGAAGTTAACTTTACTGACTGATTTAAACAACATACCTGTATATCAGAGGCGGCTAAGAGATGCTCAACTGAAGGCATGACTTCTGCCTGTGAACAAAATCCAGGGATCATATCAACGATAGAGACACGCACCACACCATCAAACTTAGTGACAAAGGTAATAAATTCAAACAGTATAGCTAGGTACCTTTGGCTCATGATATATGGTATGGAGTGATTCAACCAAAGGGTGGTCAAATAGTGTTAAACACCGGTCCTGGCAAAATGCAACGAGAGGAACCTTGTGTTCCAAAGAGTACAAAAATGCCTGCAATTACGAGTATACAAATGCAAACTGAAAGCTAGTTCCAATTGCAAACTGAAAGCTATAGGCTGTACTCAGAAGTCGGAACAAAAGATTAATTACCTCTTTACAAACACTTGGATCTAAATTTCTTCTAAAAATTTCTTGACCTTGTCTACCATAAACAAGCAATCCCTGGAAAGTCAAATGAACTAATAAAATAAGAAATAGCATAATTCATATGGAAGTGAAACCAAAATATAAAGCACTATAAGATGTTAAAGGATGGAATATGCTGAGCATTCGCCTAGAAATCCAGCTAGTGTTGTACCTTTTCTTTCCATTTCAATGTTTATTTTCCTTGCTCTAGTTTATAACATTTCAATGTTTATTGTAGTGACCCGACCTATATCACCACCGATATTGTCCTCACTTAGCCACTGCGGACATCCGACAGTGTGGGGTTTTATGGGCAGCAGCCTGCTTCCCAGGAGGTCACCCATCCTGAGACTAGGGCTGTTAAACGAACCGAGCAGCTCGGGCTCGGCTCGTTAAAAGCTCGGCTCGAGCTCGTTCGTATAGCTAAACCCGAGCCGAGCTTGAACATAAAGTAAAGCTCGTATAAAATTTGGGCTCGGCTCGAGCTTGGCTCGTTTATAAACAAACCGAGCTCGAACATACCAAAGCTCGGCTCGTTTAGATAAAATCCTACTTTTATATGTAATTTAATCGAGTAGCTCGAGCTCGGCTCGGGCTCGAGCTCGTTAAAAGCTCGGCTCGAGCTCGTTCGTATAGCTAAACGAGCCGAGCTTGAACATAAAATAAAGCTCGTGTAAAATTTGGGCTCGAGCTTGAACATACAAAGCTCGGCTCGTTTGGCTCGTTTAACACCCCTACCTGAGACTACTCCCACCCGACCACGCTTAACTCTGGAGTTCCTTCGAACTCTGGAGCCAAGTGAGGCCAAAAGGCCTTGGTGATTATATATGATGGATCTATACCTATATTCCAATGTCAGGACATCCTCCTCTCATGTGCCGTAGGACCCACCCCCTCGGCAAACCACCTGCCGACCCGGGGTGTTACATTTATGCAATTCCTTGCTCTGATAATTACTATGTGATTGATGTTAACTCTTCATTAGCCATGAACTGCCTGAATGGTTTTACTAATAATACCTTGAATATTCTGGTAGACTACACTTCTATGCCAAATCCAACTGAACTCTGCCTACAAACTCCAAAATATCCTCATAAGTGTTAGCAGGAGCTAACACTGCCAAATGAAAATTGAGAAAAATTGTACTGCTGAATTCTACAAAATCTTTAAGCAAATCGGTATCTTCATTCTAATATGCAGTTCTAAATTACAATATCCATGTTAATGGTTTTATAATTCATTGCAACTTATTACATTTGGGCTCCTCAATCTGTCACTTAAGAATCAGATGGTCTCCACAAAATGAGTGCAGCTTTGCCCTTGGCCACAAATTTAGATTTCATAGCACCTATTAACTATTTTTATTATGACAAAGAAGAAAATAGTGACAAGTGTATTCTCCAATATCATCTTGAACTGGGCATAATTAACTTTGCATCTTTAATTTGGAGCAACCAAATTTGCATCACTGAAGCACCATACTGGATGACAAGCATAAAAAATAAATCTACATGGAAAGTCTTGATAGAGAGCAAGTAAGACTTTCTGCACATTAGAAATCCATATAGGGTGGCTCATGAGGATATATTAAAATAAAAAAGGGAAAAAGGTACAGATGGTAAACCTGAAGAAAAACCCCTGGTGATAACTCAGAAACAATGCCATCTTTTCCAGCTAAATCAACCATCTTCAAAGCGCTTATAACGGCAGGACGAGCCTGTTCCATTAACATTGCATGAACAAGAGATGATCAAAGACAAGCAAAAGTATCCAACAAAGAAACACAAGTTGGAGGTGAAGCACAAAAAGATTAAATTATATATATATATATATATATAACAGGTTGTATAATATCAAATAAATGCGAGCAAAGATACCCCAAGGCATGGAAAGGAAACTACAAGCAGCTTGTATAATATCAAATAACAGCGTGAATCTCCACGGAAACCATCAATGGTAACCTAAATTAAGTAAGAGAAAAATATATCACCTTTCCAGTGGCTACCACAATCTTTACTCCCCTTGACATGGCCTCTTTAAGAGCTTTCGCTGTCGCAGGAGTAATCTGACTCTTGGTGTTTAGGAGCGTGCCTTTACGTAACGTAAATGAGGGGAAAAAATGTTATAAGATGTTAGTGGTGATAAACAGAGCATTTCTACAATTATCAGCTCAAACTCACCATCCATATCGCAGAAGATATAGTTGAATTTCGGCTTATAAAACCGGAGGCTGCCTTCTTGCTTCCTTTCTGTGGATGCTTCACCTGTAAAATGCGGAAGCTACTCTTTTAATTATCATTGTAACCACCAAGTGATTTACGAAACAGAACAGAAACGTTAAAAATAGAAGTCTAATTTTGAAGCAAAGAGATTACCATCTGAAGCTTTAGTAGGAACACTTCCACTACTCGCAGCATCATTTGCACATTGTATTAACCCTTTTCCTTTCCACTTTAGACTCCTCAAAAGAAGTTCTTCCTCCTTCTCCATCTCTATCTCGGCCTCTTCACTGAGTTCATGATCAAATCCCAACAGATGTAACAACCCATGAACCTGCATGATCAGACATAACCCATAGTTATTCATTTCATCAAAGTTTAGGAAAAAAACATGAACGCCCACACCTCAAGGCTTAAACCACTGCTTTTATCCACAAAAAGCACTGAGGCTATAGCCACACAGGTATTATAGGTTACGCCACTATGTACTATGCACATGCCCTGATTTTATAGCCTCAAGGCAGGTTCAGGTGCAAGCTTGCCCTCTTCTAGACACATGGACCACAGACCTTAGAGCAACTTTATGCAATTTTTAAGCTTCTTGACAACCTTGTACTCGCAATAATGACTGTATTACTGTTGTTTTGAATTATCAAAAGAACCAAACTTCTGAGAGTTGAAGATGATTGTGTTTGGGATTTTTGGTTGCGACTTGTGGTCATATTTGACTTATGAGTTGTGAACATAAGATTGTCATGGTATGTTGCCTATGATATGCACATGAACTTTAATATGACATCAACATTATCTGTTTGGCTAGGAAACAACCAGAACTTCTCTGTGTCATTCCTTTAGTGTATGAACTAATTTTCATATCTCATACAAAGAGCACAAGTCACACACAAGGTAAAATGCCTGAGGTTTTCTCTATAACTATTTTAGCCCTTTTTTCTAACCATTGAGGCGCCTGAAGCCTCTAAGAGGGTTGGTGCCCTCAAGGCTTATATGTGATTTTCCACGCGCTGCATCTCATTCATATATTTCACCAAAAACACATGTAATTTGAGCTTTACAGATTACAGGTACTTTCCCAGCCGTTTGCACAATAAGAGTTCTGTGCCTTTCACCATGATGATGGCTACCTTCCATGCGATCCCTCATTATGGTGTCAGAATTTTCTTTATAAGATTGTTTATTTGGTTCAAACAGTAAGAGTTTTCTATATCAAAATGACTGAAGACCTGCATGACCCTGGACCTTTTTCATTGTTTTGATGTTTGATTGTTTATTATATTTGTTGATTCTTACTATTTGGCTCTGCAGTAGAACATATCAAATTTATGGGAATTTTATACTACGAAGACGATGCGTTAGATGTGATGTGGAAGACATATCATAGTTTCAGTAATGTAGGAAACTTTGAGACAAATAAAAAAAAGAAATAGTAATGATAACTAAAGAAGCAAAAGAAACTGGCCCATGATAACGAAATAAATCAATGGGTAACTATGAAAATGTGTTGATGAACCAACCATGAGAACTCGAATCTCGTCAATAAGAGTATGTCCTCTCTCCCCTGCTTGCCTTGCAGCCGTCTCAGCAGATATTACTATGTCACCCAACATAAGCTGTAATAGGAAGGAATGCATGTGAAGGGTCTATGTATAAAGAAGTATAATTGTCAAGAAAGTGATGCAAATTTAAAAACCATGAGATCATACCACTGGAAGTTCAAGATCAGGAATATGTTGGGACATAGATAGAACATCTGTAGCATGGTCCTCATCTCTCCAATCTTTATTAAGTTTCCTAATGAAATCATCATTACATAAAAGTACAGATAACTCAACAGTCTCAAAGCCGCCAACATCATCTATGGAAGTGTCTCTTGTTTTATACTGTGAATCTTTTATACCATCGAATGCTAACTTCATAGCCATTGGAACATTCAGACGGAGCATTTCTGCAATACTCTGCATCAGAACCCAATAAAAAGCTTCAATCAACTTGAAAACAAAGCCTATTCAAAATACCTTAAAAAAAATGCAACAATCCTATTCTAGTAAACCAGTAAGACTAATGAAAAAGCGTACTTACAACCTTTCTGATAATATAGCTATCTATAAAAATTTAAGAACAAACTTCACAGGAGTGTCCATGAAACTTTGTAAATTATCAGAAGTTATTGTAACTATGAGATCATTTATAGTATACAATCTCTAAAATACTGGAATAACTTCATATCAATTGTTTCAAGATAGCAAAAGAAGATGACAAGGATATTTATGATCATTGAATAGATAATTGAGTCATTCTTAGTGCATAAATTAGCGCATTTTATCCTCCAAGGTATGATGTTTGACTAAACATTTCACTCTCATAACAACTTAAGCTCAAAAACAAATTCAACATTTTCTTGATTACTAGCCAAGTATCATTAGTTCAAATTAAAACCAATGTTATCAAACAATCAGCTGAAAACCTAATTTTAAGCAATTTATATAAAAATTAAATCTTTAAGAGAAATGACACAAAGAGGTAATAATTACCAGAACTTCAGGATCATCGGGCAATTCCTCTTCAATACAAATTCTGACATCAAGCTCTAATTGTTTCTCTTTCTTTAATGGCTTACGTCTCAGCTTTCTATAACCTCTTTGCGAAACAAAAACCCCTCTATCGATAGCTTTAACATTAGAACTTCGATCTGATTGGTATGAAATAGCAAGTTTTCGACCAAAAATTGAAGAAATAGAAGAAGAAGAAGAAGAAGAAGAAACGAAGAATCGAGTAGAAAAAGGTGAACGAGAGAGAAGAAAGGTTGTGTTGTTATTGTTGTTTAAAGAAGATCTCGATACGAGTGGAAATGCGCGGGAGACTATTCGAGCCATTGTACCGGAACAAGAGAAGAGCTCCGGTGAAACAATTGCCGGAAAGTTAGACACCGGCGAGAATTTGGCAGGAGAAAAGCGTAGAAGCATTCAGAAAAACAACGGAGTTTTATTCAGTGAAGTGAAGCAAACGACGACGAGGAGATGACAGACAGCCCAAGTCCAAAACGACCTCTTTTGTGTAAACTGTGAATCCACATGAATGGAAGGTAGGGGTGCTATTCGAGCCGCTCGAGCCGAGCTAAGGTATGCTCAAACTCGGCTCGTTACTAACCGAGCCGAGCTCGAGCCGAGCTTAAAATTAAGATCGAGCTGAACTATGAGCTCGAGCTCGGCTCGCGAGCCAAAAGTAAAACTCGAGCTCGGCTCGTTTCGGCTCGCTAGCTCGTTTGGCTCGTTTGGCTCCTTGAAAAATCCTGCAGAAAGTATTTCTAAGTTTAACCATTGTTTTCTTGCATAAGTGGAAGAACATTAAGAACAAAAGAATACTGCTAGTACATTTAAGGTGTATTGTATATACACTTTAAAGACAATTTCTCAAACAACATATATTCAATTCAAATTCAATTTCAACTTGTAAAGAAATAAATAAAGCTTCAATCTTTATTTTGATAAACTTGGAAAAAAACACAGAAATTCCATACAGATCTACAACTAATTCTAAACTAAAATTCAGCAAACCAATTGAATCACAAAATCCTAATTAATTAAACAAAAATCAATAGAAAATAAAGCCCTTAACTCAACTCACCTTGAGCAGACGCGATGGAGATCGACTGATGGAGAAAAAAAAAACTAGAATCTATTGATCAAAAGGAAATCGACTGATGGAGAAATCAAAAGTGTAGAGAGAGTTGAGATCGACTGATCGAGAGATAAAGTGAAGAGAGAGAGAGAAAAAAAAAAGTGGAGTGGGGAATTAAGTTTGGGTTTGTGATAGGGGTGGCAGTCGTGTCGGGTCGTGTCGGGTTCGTGTCGGGTCTTAACAGGTTGGGGTGTTTTTTAGCTTAACCCGAACCTGACCTGTTAACCTGTTTACTCTTATTCCTCTAAACCCGAACCCGACCTGCTAATTAAACAGGTCGGGTTCAGGTTGACCTGTTTAAACCTGCTTCTTAAATAGATCAGGTCCAACTGTCCAAGCTTGTTAAAAGTTAAAACCTGATTTAGAAAAAAAAAAAAGAAGAAGAAGAAACAGAAACATTAGTTGGTACTCTTGTAGAGAAAAAAAAAGAAAAGAAAATATAGAGTGATTTAGAAAACTAATCACTATATTTCTAAAAAGCCTTAGATTGGTTGGTCATCAAACAAAAACAAGTTCTTCACCAGACCACAACAATTCACCACTACACTCACAGGCTCACAGCACCATGAAAGAAAAAGAGAAGAAGAAACAGAAACATAAACACCCAAATCAACAAAATGGTGAATCAACATCTAATCCTTCTTTCAAGCTCAGTTCTGATGTCAAAGGTCTTAGATTTGGTGGCCAATTCATTGTAAAATCAACTTCTAAAAATGCACCTGTTTTGATGCAAAGTATATTTATGCATCTAAATACCTTTAATGGTAGATTTAAGAAGAAGAAACAGATGTTAATGGAATAATGGTAGATTTAAGAAGAAGAAGAAGAATGATTATCAATTTATCATACCTTATAAGTTGAAGTTTTGGAGAAGTAGCAACAAGCCAACAACAGATGTTAATGGTCGATCTAATGTGAACACAAGGTTTTGTTCACGGTGGTTTTGTTTTGGAGAAGCAGCAACAAGCAAGAAGAATTAAACAATTTAAAGATTCAGGGCAATACAAATAAGAAACAAAGTGCACCGCCACCACCAATTGCAGTTGTTGTAAAATTGAAGAAATTATAAAAAAGTTCAAACCTTGAATCAGCAATGTCAATTCCTTGTAACTCGATCAAGATTGAAAAGAAATTGGGATCCACAACCCTCTTGAACACGAAGAAGAGAAGAAAGATTGCAGTTAATTGCCAGTTAGGGCTTAGAACATACATATGGGTCGTGTTAAACTTCAGATTAAGAGAATAGAAAAAACTACAAATCGACAGGTTACATTTTCAAAACGTCGAAATGGACTCATTAAGAAGGAGGTGATGGTGGTGGTGATGGTCAATAACGATGTAGAAATTTGTAGAAAATTTGTAGAAATTTGTAGAACAGATCTGGAAAACGCCGAAATTTGTAGAAATTTGTGAAGTGGAGATATAGAAGAGAAATAAAAATGAACAAAAGAGTTCAGATAAGAGATTACCTGTTCAAGTTCAAGAGAAATCCGTCGCCATCGCTGCTGTCGCCATCGCAAATCTAGCTTTCTCGATGATTTTTCCAGATCTGTTGTTTTTTTAGGTTAAAGCCGAAATTTTTTTGCATTTTATACCTGTGCAAATGGTAACGGGTAAATAGGTTGGCGAATTTTACCCAACCCCCTCCCGGAACCGATTCACCCGGATGAATCCGGGTAAATCGAGGCACGTGCTGTTTTTCGGCAAATTTTATCCCGCGCAAATTCGGTTTATCAAACACCGGCAAATGACGGTCAAACCGAGTAAATCGAATTCATCCGGGTGAAAATCCGGATTCACCGGTTATCAAACACAGCCTAAGTAAAACAAGATTTGTTCAATCTAATGTGAACACAAGGTTTGTTCACGGTGGTGGCGGCCAGAAGAAAAAACTAAAGGAAAAATAATAGGGTATTTTTCTATTTTATACTTAGGATTTTTTAACGGGTTTCAGGTCTGACCCGACCTGTTAATATTCAGACCTGAACCCGACCTGTATATTAAACAGGTTAACAGGTTCGGGTCAAAATGACCCGCCAACCCGATAAAGCTGAACCCAAACCTGTTTATATCGGGTCGGGTTCGTGTCGGGTTAACGGGTCTCGGGTCATTTTGCCAGTCCTAGTTTGTGATACTGATGGTTGCAAGTGATGGAGATAGAAGCCCAACTGCACAAGCCCATAGTTACCATAAGCCCAACCGCCCAAGCACATAGTAAACGAGCTGCTCGGCTCGGCTCGGGCTCGTGACGAGCTCAAAAACCGGCTCGAACTCGGCTCGTTTAGATAAATGAGCGAGCCGAGCCGAGCTTTTATCGAGCCGAGCCCGAGCCGTTCGGCTCGGATAGCAGCCCTAATGGAAGGGAGGGTAAAGGACAATTCAGTAATTAGACTTGTTTTGATCAATTGGGCTTTTTAATGGACTTGGATCGAATAAAGGTCCGTTTAATATTGGGATGAACTATCCATGTTCTTATGCAACTTAAGCTCAAAAACAAATTCAACATTTTCTTGATTACTAGCCAAGTATCATTAGTTCAAATTAAAACCAATGTTATCAAACAATCAGCTGAAAACATAATTTTAAGCAATTTATATAAAAATTAAATCTTTAAGAGAAATGACACAAAGAGGTAATAATTACCAGAACTTCAGGATCATCGGGCAATTCCTCTTCAATACAAATTCTGACATCAAGCTCTAATTGTTTCTCTTTCTTTAATGGCTTACGTCTCAGCTTTCTATAACCTCTTTGCGAAACAAAAACCCCTCTATCGATAGCTTTAACATTAGAACTTCGATCTGATTGGTATGAAATAGCAAGTTTTCGACCAAAAATTGAAGAAATAGAAGAAGAAGAAGAAGAAGAAACGAAGAATCGAGTAGAAAAAGGTGAACGAGAGAGAAGAAAGGTTGTGTTGTTATTGTTGTTTAAAGAAGATCTCGATACGAGTGGAAATGTGCGGGAGACTATTCGAGCCATTGTACCGGAACAAGAGAAGAGCTCCGGTGAAACAATTGCCAGAAAGTTAGACACCGGCAAGAATTTGGCGGGAGAAAAGCGTAGAAGCATTCAGAAAAACAACGGAGTTTTATTCAGTGAAGTGAAGCAAACGACGACGAGGAGATGACGGACAGCCCAAGTCCAAAACGACCTCTTTTGTGTAAACTGTGAATCCACATGAATGGAAGGGAGGGTAAAGGACAATTCAGTGATTAGACTTGTTTTGATCAATTGGGCTTTTTAATGGACTTGGATCGAATAAAGGTCCATTTAATATTGGGATGAACTATCCATGTTCTTATGCAACTTAAGCTCAAAAACAAATTCAACATTTTCTTGATTACTAGCCAAGTATCATTAGTTCAAATTAAAACCAATGTTATCAAACAATCAGCTGAAAACCTAATTTTAAGCAATTTATATAAAAATTAAATCTTTAAGAGAAATGACACAAAGAGGTAATAATTACCAGAACTTCAGGATCATCGGGCAATTCCTCTTCAATACAAATTCTGACATCAAGCTCTAATTGTTTCTCTTTCTTTAATGGCTTATGTCTCAGCTTTCTATAACCTCTTTGCGAAACAAAAACCCCTCTATCGATAGCTTTAACATTAGAACTTCGATCTGATTGGTATGAAATAGCAAGTTTTCGACCAAAAATTGAACAAATAGAAGAAGAAGAAGAAACAAAGAATCGAGTAGAAAAAAGGTGAACGAGAGAGAAGAAAGGTTGTGTTGTTATTGTTGTTTAAAGAAGATCTCGATACGAGTGGAAATGCGCGGGAGACTATTCGAGCCATTGTACCGGAACAAGAGAAGAGCTCCGGTGAAACAATTGCCGGAAAGTTAGACACCAGCGAGAATTTGGCGGGAGAAAAGCGTAGAAGCATTCAGAAAAACAACGGAGTTTTATTCAGTGAAGTGAAGCAAACGACGACGAGGAGATGACGGACAGCCCAAGTCCAAAACGACCTCTTTTGTGTAAACTGTGAATCCACATGAATGGAAGTAGGGGTGGCAATCGGGTCGGGTCGTGTCAGGTTCGTGTCGGGTCTTAACGGGTTGATGTGTTTTTTCCCTAAACCCGAACCCGACCTGTTAACCTGTTTAGTCTTTTTTCCTAAACCCGAACCTGACCCGCTAATTAAACAGGTCGGGTTCGGGTTGACCTGTTTAAACACGCTTCAGATTTATTAATTATTTTTTTCTATCGCCACTACTGTTATTTATAATTGATATTCATGATAATCGATATTTAATATAAATTAATCAACTTAATTTCATCAAAAATTAAAACTATTAGTAAAAGACAAAATCCAAAACTGTTTATCTCGGAAGGGTAAAGGACAATTCAGTAATTAGACTTGTTTTGATCAATTGGGCATTTTAATGGACTTGGATCGAATAAGGGTCCGTTTAATATTGGGATGAACTATCCATGTTCTTATGCAACTTAAGCTCAAAAACAAATTCAACATTTTTTTGATTACTAGCCAAGTATCATTAGTTCAAATTAAAACCAATGTTATCAAACAATCAGCTGAAAACCTAATTTTAAGCAATTTATATAAAAACTAAATCTTTAAAAGAAATGACACAAAGAGGTAATAATTACCAGAACTTCAGGATCATCGGGCAATTCCTCTTCAATACAAATTCTGACATCAAGCTCCAATTGTTTCTCTTTCTTTAATGGCTTACGTCTCAGCTTTCTATAACCTCTTTGCGAAACAAAAACCCCTCTATCGATAGCTTTAACATTAGAACTTCGATCTGATTGGTATGAAATAGCAAGTTTTCGACCAAAAATTGAAGAAATAGAAGAAGAAGAAACGAAGAATCGAGTAGAAAAAGGTGAACGAGAGAGAAGAAAGGTTGTGTTGTTATTGTTGTTTAAAGAAGATCTCGATACGAGTGGAAATGCGCGGGAGACTATTCGAGCCATTGTACCGGAACAAGAGAAGAGCTCCGGTGAAACAATTGCCGGAAAGTTAGACACCGGCGAGAATTTGGCGGGAGAAAAGCGTAGAAGAATTCAGAAAAACAACGGAGTTTTATTCAGTGAAGTGAAGCAAACGACGACGAGGAGATGACGGACAGCCCAAGTCCAAAATGACCTCTTTTGTGTAAACTGTGAATCCACATGAATGGAAGGGAGGGTAAAAGACAATTCAGTAATTAGACTTGTTTTGATCAATTGGGCTTTTTAATGGACTTGGATCGAATAAAGGTCCGTTTAATATTCGGATGAACTATCCATGTTCTTATGCAACTTAAGCTCAAAAACAAATTCAACATTTTCTTGATTACTAGCTAAGTATCATTAGTTCAAATTAAAACCAATATTATCAAACAATCAGCTGAAAACCTAATTTTAAGCAATTTATATAAAAATTAAATCTTTAAGAGAAATGACACAAAGAGGTAATAATTACCAGAACTTCAGGATCATCGGGCAATTCCTCTTCAATACAAATTCTGACATCAAGCTCTAATTGTTTCTCTTTCTTTAATGGCTTACGTCTCAACTTTCTATAACCTCTTTGCGAAACAAAAACCCCTCTATCGATAGGTTTAACATTAGAACTTCGATCTGATTGGTATGAAATAGCAAGTTTTCCACCAAAAATTGAAGAAATAGAAGAAGAAGAAGAAGAAGAAGAAGAAACGAAGAATCGAGTAGAAAAAGGTGAACGAGAGAGAAGAAAGGTTGTGTTGTTATTGTTGTTTAAAGAAGATCTCGATACGAGTGGAAATGCGCGGGAGACTATTCGAGCCATTGTACCGGAACAAGAGAAGAGCTCCGGTGAAATAATTGCCGGAAAGTTAGACACCGGCGAGAATTTGGCGGGAGAAAAGCGTAGAAGAATTCAGAAAAACAACGGAGTTTTATTCAGTGAAGTGAAGCAAACGACGACGAGGAGATGACGGACAACCCAAGTCCAAAACGACCTCTTTTGTGTAAATTGTGAATCCACTTGAATGGAAGGGAGGGTAAAAGACAATTCAGTAATTAGACTTGTTTTGATCAATTGGGCTTTTTAATGGACTTGGATCGAATAAAGGTCCGTTTAATATTGGGATGAACTATCCATGTTCTTATGTTCTTGGACCTTTCGAGCATCCACAGGAAAATTGCCAAAGCCTACACATGGAACCAAAGTACCAAACGATCTTGTTTTTAAGTTCTTGCTTTTTGGCAAGTAACACTCAGTGTTAATGAATTGTGTAGTGTTTAATTATGAAATTGGAAAGAGTAATAAATCAAGATTACTAGTTGTTTGGGAAAGAGTTGCCCGCTGCATGGCTCATGGTAGATTAACACATACTTTGAGAGAAATTCAGTGTGACATGATCTTTGAGAGAAATTCAGTGTGACGTGATTGCCAATTGAGCATGATACATGACGGTGTGTACGATTCCATTAATCTTCCCCCACAAAAACTTTGGGAAACCACTCAGCACCAACACTAGTATATATTTTTTCGCTCAGCACCAGTACATAATACAATGGTTGAAAATACTTAAACCCAAGTGTATCCTTAACTGTGATCCTCTGTAAATGATAAATCCAACTTCTCTGTCCCACAAACTGGGCATTTTTTTCCTTGATTTACATTTTCATGAAATATCAGAAATCACTTTAAGGTTGAACTAAAAGTAATAATTACTAAATAGAAAAATGGACTCTATTCAGGATGTATAATTATTGTGATTTAGTTCTAACACATTGGATCAAAATAAAAAGAAAAAAAAAAAGAGCTTAAAAAGTGTAAAACGATATGCAAGCACTACTAGCACAAACTTCTGGAGATAGTCAGTTCTTAGACATGCCTCATTGCTTTCACTGGAAATGGTGAAATGGGGCATCTTATATGTGGTCATTGTGAGAAACTACTTTCATCCCGTAACCGTTGTCAATTCTTGGATTTGCCTCTTTTCTTAGGGATGTCTCACTGTGAGGAACTATCTAACAGCTAACTTGCACGGCAGCTAACTTTCAAAAAAAAAAAAAAAAAAAAACACTTGCACGGCTGAACCTATTAGTGAATCTAAGAAACTGATGAATAGTAATACTGCATTATGGCAGCATGGGGACATAATGCTGAATAATAAGGAATAAACTGATAAAATTTCTCCAAATATTACAATTCCTACATAATTTAAAACAATTCTACACTAATTTTCATCCTACTAACACATAAATTGCATAAATTATCCCTGGAATGTACCCCAACAGCGTGAGTAACAGATCGATCCAAAACTCCACCTGCAATAGCATATTCGAAAGCACATATCAATAATACAATGGTGTGTAACTGTGTTAGGACTTGGGTGCATGAAAATGTTCATCAAAAATCTTTCTGCTGAAGTTTTGATTGATTCTAAAACTAAATAAACATCCCTGATTGTTGATTTCTTTTTTTCATGTTTAACTTTTAGGTGGTAGAAAATTATTGCCAATCAAACACACACTAACACTAACCAAGAAGTTATAAAATAATACTAGTAATTAACAAAATTGATGAAACACCAAAGTAATGAACAAGAAAATAATACTTAGAATTACTTACTAGAAAAGAGAGACGGAGAGAGAGAGAGAGAGAGAGAGAGAGAGAGAGAGAGAGAGAGAGAGAGAGAGAGAGAATTACCCCACAGCCATAGCGAAGGAAAACACCAACTGGTGGTAGAAGAATAGCCAAGACGACTTCTAGAAATGTTTCTGAACCCATTTGATTTTGAACTTTCACCCAAAAAATACCAAAGTGCAAGAGAGAATTTTGCTAAACGTAGAGGAGAAAAGATGGTGAAAGAGAGTTTGATTAATACTGACAAATTGGAAAAACAGAGGGATCAGTCAACGTGTCGACTCAGATGCTAAACTCTAGCCACGTAAATATTTGCATCCGACACGTGGTGGAAGGCCTTTGTCACACTTGTTACACTGTATTATAACCGGTCATGCAAAATGGTAAAACAAGCAAGATTTGCTCCAGTTTTTGGAGAAATTAAGATTTAAGGCGGTTTTCTTTGTTTATATAGATTCACCCGTTTTGACTGGGCAAAGAAGAGTGTATCTAGCATTTCTAGCTGAAGCCATGATTCTTGAGTGATCAGAAAGATGATAAACCAATGCAATTCCATTGCCACTCATTTTGTCTGCAATACTAAATACTAGCTTTTGAGCCCGTCCGTTGGACGGGTAGCTTGAAATATTTATTCCTATTAAGTTATATTTTTCAAAAAAATATTAGGATGGATGGATGATTATTAATTTTTTTTTTTTTTTTTAATCCTTGAACGATATGCTTCCAAAGAAAAATAAAAAATCAGCGATTTTCCCTCAAAATATTGCTAACTAAGCAATGAAAGTAATGTTCTGAAAATAAATTTTTATCAACGCTAACACAAAACATTTAACCATCCAACTCTTGTGCATCGGCACTGCAGATTTGAATGATTTGTATGATTTTTTTTATTAGTGTTACACAAAAGAATTTTGTATTGTAGGAATCCTTGTTTGAGCAACATGTCCAAAGAAAGAAAAAGTTTCTTGCACTTAAGTAATTAGACAGTTGACCCATCAATCTTGGGACTTCACAAATTATACTTCCTGATCAAGCATAGAAGACCATTGTGGTTTCTACAACTATAATGAACATAATATTCATGTCTATTCACAGTGTCATCTTGAATCGCAAAGTCAGCAACATTCCATTTTCCAAAGACAAACTTTCACTATCCACCGTTCTGTAGCGTCACTGATTTTAGGTAAGTAAAGAAATTGGGTGCAAGTCATTTCGGTGTGCGCCTCTGGGAAGCAATGCATACCATAATTAGAAGAAGGGATGCCATAACTAAAAGAAAGAGATTACAATACTTATCAGTTCCATAGTCAAGTCCAGTTCTATATTTATTTTATTTATTTATTGATAACACTTATCAATTCTATAGTCAAGTCCTTAAGATTGCCATGTGTGACATGCAAAGATGTTATAGTGGCAGTAGATCTTCTTTATAATTTTCACTGAAACAAAATCTCTTTGACAACTTTCACCAAATACTTGTTGTGCACAATCCAAAATTCCAAAATGAATCACTTGTACTAAAGATGATGATGAAGAAGAACCAAATCCATTTAATTCAAGCTACCAAAACCAATTTTTATCACAACACAGATTATATAACCATAGACAGACATGCATTTAGATATATAAAATTTAAGGCAAACATGATATGTGTAATAATTAATTTTCTAATTTTTTCATAGTTTGATATTGCATTATTATGATGAGATACATAATTAGAGGGAGACTAACCTGAGATTGGGAGAGAGGTAATCTTTGCTTGAAGACTGACCTGTGTACTCCGGAATAGCAGATTGGAAGAGAGGATAGATAAACAACAAATTAGGGAAGAAACTAATAGCAAAGTCGTTTCTCTCTTTATAGTTTATATAACTAACACATTGACTTCGTGCCTGATATTCTTATAGTTGCAGACTTGTAGGCAGGGAACCAAAAGTTGCAAACTTGCAATTGAAACAACACATCTTTTGGTTCAGATGAAGCATCAATAATAGGACTAATGGTAGTAATATTAGTAGATTATAGGGATAAAATTAGAAAAATAAAAAAAAAATTGTTTATGTGGCAAGGTGAGTTCGTCTTAGATTGTAAGATATTTTTGCCCTTGGGTGCTGTGCTTTATATTAAAAGGAGAATGAGCACAAGACACCTTTACAAGGACCCATATTAAATACTGGCAATCATTTTTCTTCTGAGATTTTTCAGGCAGGGAAGTAGCACGATGATAGCAGCAAGCACAGTCGAAGAAACTCGAATGGGCAATAACAGATTTGCTGAGAGAACCGACAATAATGTAGAAAGCTCAAGAAGAAATACAAGAAGCAGAGACGAACAATATCATAGGAGAAGAGGCACATCGTTCCAAATTGCATTACACAAAATAATCGTAAATGCTGTAGTTACAGCAGCTTTCCATGTACACCCAGGAACTCCTCCCTTGATCCCAAATGCGCAAGCAAATCTCAAGTGTTGTTCAAAGGTACTAAGATCAGTGAAACAGGCTGTATAATTTTAAAACTCAAAGTACATGCAGTCCCACTTGTTTAGAGTATACATGTAAAACTAGAGGAATTTTGAGGAGCTACATCATTGAAGAGAAGCGCCAACTTCCCTTTAAAAACCATATTTCCATTAAATCCACGGGTAAAAAGGTTAAATGATCTCTTTTTATCTTCCCATGAAAGAAAAAACAAAATTAGAGCAGTAGCTCTGTGCTTCTCTTTAAAAGGGCTCTACCCCTTTGGCATTTCTTTGAGTGACACTTGTCTTTGAGTGACTATTGTAAAGATGACCTACATACGAAAATATATTACACAACACAAGAAACACTAACCATACTGGTAAGGGACTGCAGTAAACACATACTAAGGTCGAACATGGAAGGTGATGCATTAAGTATACTCATCTATTTGAATTGGAAGGTGAAGTTAGCTTGTATTCTTCAGAATCATGCTTCAATGATGTATCCCCACCCATCAATTCCTGAAACCCCTCTACTTTTACAGGAGGGGCCCTCACACTAACCGTGCTCCTGCAGATATGACGAATCTTCAAAACTCCAAAACTCAAAAATTAATATGACCCGAGTGAAAACAGACTTAAAAATCTTACTGTGTTTGGAGCTGAGGAACTTGCAAGGGTGACAGTTGTCTAAACTGATGGCCAGACTGGGCATGGAGGTTTGCCATTGGAGCAGCCTGCTGCCGAAATTGCATTTGGGGATGCCTGTTATTGGAAGGCCCGAAGGCATTAGCATCCATTGGTGAATCTGCCATGTTTTCAAGCTTGACTTCAACGACTGGTCTGTCTTTCTCCAAATTCATGCCAGCACGGGGAGTAGATGTTTGTCGTCTTCTCATTCTTTCCCACTGTTGCTGTTGTTGAAAAGCCAAATTTTGAGGCTGAGGAATCCCCATCTGCATCTGGGGATTCATTTGCCTTAGGATCTGTATAATGGACCAGCAAAAAAGGACAGAAAAAAGGAAGACAGAAGACAATCAATTTCCATGAGAAGACATTGCAAAAATTTCTGTGACACACACACACAAACACATTTCTGTATTTTAAATAGGAAATATGCCTATCAAAATAAGAAAAAAAAAATCCGAAAAAGTACAACAGCAACTAGTCTTACTTGCTGTGACTGAAGATTAAGGTTCTGATGTTGGGGGTGCAATCCTGACTGGTGTCCCCGTACATGTTGCTGCTGTGTTGGTTGCGATACGTTTTTGGTACCATCTTTCACATGGTCCGCTAAAGTTCCAATATTACTGGTTGAAAGTCAATACAAAATAAACTTCAGAAAATTGATCAAACACAAAACTTTCAAAAGTCTAATACTATGATTTCACAACATCAATACTCTTCTTTACCTAAACCATATCAGGACTAGCAATATGCAGTACCTTAGCTTTTTGAATAGCAAAGAAAAACAATCCAATGCTACCTTCAATCGAGTATCTACTATTATGGCCACAGATAATACAACATCGACTCATCGAGGCTATGCAATGAAGGCTCACACGCTAGCTATATACTTTGAGTGAGCCTAGGGGCTATGCACAAGTCTCGGTGACATTCACATTAGATGCCACTGGGCCAAACTAGGCGCGAGTCTGGGTGCTTAGGGTTTGAGGTGGATGGGGTGAGCCTAGGCACGCTTTCGACTGCATGTCTAGCATTCAAAAACATATTGACAGATAAACTATAGAGATACTTTAAATAGCAAACAATCCATATTGTAGCCAATCATTCCCCCTAGAGAATTTTGAGTTCTCACAGGGCAAATTTTGGAACTGATGAGACTCCTCAAGGTGTCTCTAGAACAACGGAAAAAAGCAATGAAAAGGCAAGATCAAATGAATACACTGAAATATAATAAAAGCAGAAGTTATTTGAGCACGACTAGCATAAAGAAGGCTACTCACCGATATCCTACTGTTTGAAGGAACATTTTCAGTACTTCTATAGCTGAACATTGCTTTCTGTAGTTATCAGTTAAGACTTTCAAGATACGACCCAGTTTACAAATATGACAGCTGAGAAACTGTGATAAGACTTCAATTGGAACTTCTGTTGCACCTTCAAACCCTACGTTTTCTAGAACACGAGCAATCACCTTCTGAGACATTTGTAATGCCTGCTCTTGCCCAAGAGATTTTCCATTCCCTTCAAGCCCGTTCTTACCCCTATATTTACTTCTTCCAAGTCCACTTCTCAGATATTCTGGCATAATGCCAAACCTCTCGAGCATTGCAGGACTCCTAGTCATTACATGCGGAAGGCTATCAAGAACCCCATAACACTCCACCTTTGGACCGTCCTCCAGATTTACTGTAGGAGGAAGTGCACTGTCGGGTACACAATTTGATGGAAACATCATTTCAGGGAAAAAATGTGTCTCGTCCTCACTTGAGTTTGACATAGATTTTTGATGCATGTTTGATCCATTCTCCCAGGAAGGATTATCAAAGCCAATGCATTGATCATCCTTAAAAGCTTTCCGACTTCTTTTATGCCTTTCAAGATTTTTGAGGTATGTAGACATGCCTTCAGATGTGCGTTTGAGTGGTTCTTGGTCCCCAGATAGCAATTTATACTGTCTGCTAAGTCTGTATTTCTCAATGAACTGATTATACCAAGTTTCTGGAAGTGCATCACGGATAGGCCTGTTCGATACGTCATCAGCCTCAGGTTCACCATACTTTAGTTTCGGCTGAATCTGCACCACTAAATAGTTGTTAGCCACAGTTGCTCATCCATAAAAAAATATAATGAAAAACATCAATAAAAAAAGAAAGAGAAAAGGACTATCTCGAATGTCTGGGGGATTGTTATTCAGTGACCACATAAGGCACTCAATAGATATTTAAGATTGGAATAATAGATAAGCTGTTATCTATAATGTTACCAATAAGAAAATTCATATGTTATGTAGGAGATCAAAATCACACTAAGGCATGCATTTGTATATTAGATTAAAAGAGAAAAAGTTTCAGAAAACTATAATTTCTACTTAAATAGTATGCAATCCTATCAGCTTCATTTATGGGCTGTGACTAACAGTTTATACCAAATTAAACCATGGTTCATAGGTACTGCATCGTATATACTTATGGTATCTTTTGTAACTGCTCATGTGGAGAACATAATGCATTATTAAACTATGCTTTTATAGGAGGGACACCTAAAAGCTTACAAGGGCTGATCCATCAAGGAGCTTATGGACCGTTTAACCAATGTCCGTGGCAATGCATTTGCTGTGAATTATACAATGGACCGTTTATTAATAATCCTTGAATACTTACATCGTTTTTATTTTTCTTAAAGTTGACTGCACAGGATTTGATGAGATGATATAAGAAGAAAGAAGCCCTTGTACAATAAGAAAATTGAACAAGTCTCATAACACAGCACCAGTGCACTGTGCATTCGTCCAGACCATTTACTTAAACCCAATGTAAAGATCGATTCATCACTGATAAATTATTCCTCGTTGGTTTTAGCCTTTAGGCAAATACTGAAATGGCAAAAAAAAAAAAGGAATCAGACACTCGATAGATAATGTCTTACATGTGGTAAGAGAGGGAGAAAGGGACAGGCCAAAACCCAATAATACAACTTCTTTATTTTCACTTGACAGTACCAGATAGACCAATAATTTCCTATCAAGTGGACATGGGAAGGCAACAGAAGATGATCAAGTCCTTGAGCAAGTCACAGATAATGCATTTTAAATATTAAAAGCTTATGATTCAGTTTTATAGGTCTATTGATGTAATTTGCACCTATTCTGTGCCATAGTGTTAAGTCCCCCATAAGACTTCCGAGTTCACCAGAATACTAGGGACGAGGTCTGACATTCATGTGTGGGACTATCCACTGCTCCAAAGGTCCATTTAATTTTTGGCTTAAGTGAAACCAAACATTTTCAACTAAACTGTCTTCGAAGTTTATTTCCTACTATAAATTGCTGTTATCTAACCACTCAACTTATGCACATGAGCACATTATTTCCATCTTTACAAAGCACATTCTAACCACATTGTTCAATTAATTTATTGGAATTTAAATCAAATACACTTTAGAAAACAAAAAATTAGGTAAAAAAAGTATCGAACCTTTGATCGCCTTGATTTACTCAGAACAGAAGCATCTTGATGTTGAACTTTATCTTGTAAACAATAACTAAAATCTTCCAAAGAGAAATACACATCATCTCCATGTAACTGCAAATCTAAAACAAACACCAAACAAATACAAATTAAAATACAAAAATGTCATAATTAAACAAAACTCATCAATACAATTACATTTAAATTCACTTACAAGCTGAATTGAGGTTTGATGGACTAGAATAAGAAGAAGATAATGAGCTTGAAGTAGAAGTAGAACTCGAAGAAGAGGTAGAAGGAGAAGAACGAAGAAAGAGAGAAACACTAGCTTTATCGAATAAAAGAGCTCGAACTCTAAGTTGGAGATGGATTTGTGCCCTAGTTTTCGAAATATCGGTGTTGGTGTTGGTATTGGTGGTGTTGGTCATGAAGGTTTCCCATGTAGAAGGAGATATAAGAAAATTAATGAAATTAGTGTAATTCGATTCGCCAAGCCATGAACGCCAAACTCCACAGGATTCAAGCTTTGTTGCTAATTCATAACCTAATCCATCTTCTCCTAACAAAGCCATTCTTCTCTATTTTTCTCTCTCTCTACTCTGTTTGGTAAGAAAAACTGAGAAAGACTGACGACTGGGACTATTCAGATTCTCTGATAATCTCTGGTCCAACACAACTACAGACGCCCATAGTTTTGCCCAAAAGGCAGATCCCACCTACATGGGCCGGAATATATCTTTCGACCCAGATAGGCCCAACAAATCCCCTGTATCAGGATTTGCTTTTGCCTGGACAGAAAATCAGCAGATTCATTTGTTGAATTTTTTAGAAGAGAATCAATGTTTGATTGAAATTTGAATGTATGGTTGTAATTTTAATAATAAAAAACTATACTGTATATATTTGAATTTTGAGGCCAGGGACTCCTCCCGCAAGTCTATATGAAGTTTCAATGTTGTTTCAGGTTGGGCTAAAACACATTCTCTCGGAGTCTCGGCATCAACCTCAAATTCTCAATGAAAACAAACAAAAATCGCGGTAGCTTGGTGGTGCAAATTTCATGAATATGCATGTTTCGGCTAGTGTGTACTGTTTTCCTCATCAGTTGCCTTTACCTCCAGGGGATCAAGCAATTAGCCAATGATACCAACCTGCCGCAATGACACCTGCAGATGCCACTGATTGATGTTATGTCTCCTGCAATATATAGCTAATTGTAGGTGCATCAGCTTACACAGGCATGTATTGACTTCAGCTGTTTTCATTTAGGGGTACATATAAGGTTAGTTCTAAAATTAATTTCCCTTGAAGTTTTATACTGGAGGCCGGCACGGTATACTAGTAATGATAAGGTAACGTCCCAGGAACATACGCATTTTACTGCATTGGGATCATTCATTCATACACAGTTCAGTAGGGAGTGCCTACCTAGTGAAAATCGTATTAGGGGCAACTACATGACTACATCCCTTGTATGTTTGGTGAGGTCCTCCCTCAGACCCTCACTGCCTTACTTGATCGTCACTTAAAATGGATGATACTCCGTAATTGATATGGACACTTAATCATAAATAAAATGAAAGATCAACCAAGTCAAACAACCAACAAATTAGTTGCAGTTTCTAGGTATTCTCCAACTAACTCATAACAGTTTCCTAAGCATACAATGTAGGGTTACCTACATAGTTTAGTTGGTCACTTTAGTGTCCAAATTCAACTAGACAAGGAAATTTCGATAGAGATATTGGAAGAAACAAAAGTATTAGTTTGCTCCCTCTTTTCAAAAGCAAAACAACAACAAGATTGATGGATATAGAGTCAGTATATAGATAATCATAAGCATGCGCCATAATTTTTATTAAATCCATAATTTGCAAAGGTTGTTGCCCCACTTCATCCCCACTTCATTTTTGGATTACCAAATCCCGCCACTTGTGAGTCAGACTGCAGAATATTATAGAGATTGCAATGTTTAGAGATTAAATAACAGGTTCATGTTCCCTTCATACTATTTCCCAAATATTTTTTCAGAACAAATTAATATAACTTTAGTTTAATAACAACATCGTATGATCGTATCCCAAATCCTAAATCCCTAAATATCTGGTAACATTAAACTGAATATTCTTATTCCATTAAAAATCTCATTTTTTATGTATATATCAGGTGCATACAAAGCTAGTTCCTCTACTTCTTTCATCTTCTCTTGTGTGTGTGATCTTAAAGTTATTTTCCCACATAGCGAAATCAAGCACAAAAGAAAACTAGATAAAAAAAAAAAACAGTAACCGAACTCACAAAGCAAAACTGGATAAAAAAGAAATACTACAAACTGTTTTCTTTCATATATTTTTCATTTTAGAAAACTAGAAACTACTGTGCATATATATATATATATATATATGAGTATATGACATATCCATTGTGATATATCTGAACCAATATCTTGATCTAAACATCAAAATCACTGGTGTAAGCTACAAAGACTAAAAAGTGGGTGAACTAAACCCGTTAAGAACTTGGATTTGTTTGTTAAAACAACCTCACAACTCACAACAGTCTCTTCACTTAGAAATGGACATTCACCTGCTGAACCATAACGCCCAAATGACCAATGCGTAATCCTACGCACTTCAATGAAATGAATAAACTACTTAAGTGGACTGCAATTCAGTGATGCCTTTCCGTTTCCCAAGTCAAAAAAAGGGCAAAGGTGAATAGTATTCTTAGACTAAAATCAAGTGTTTGGCTTCTTTCTTGACTCACACTAAAGACTAAATCATAATTTGATTGAGTTGTTAGTCCCACAAATATTTAAAAATATTGTAATGATGTGCATCTCAAGAAGAATAAAAAGGGGGATGTGAGGTTTTAGTAATTTATTTAGAGATGATCAGATCGGTTTAAGTAATTGTAGAGATAATCAGATCAGATGTAGAGTAGAATTTAAGTCTGGAGACTTTGATTTATGGATTGTGACTATACTCTATACATGTCTAGACACATATGGTCCAAGACTGTCACCAGCCACATGAAAATTCTAAGCGAAACCAGCACACCATATGTTGAAATTTGAATCACTCAAATCATCTTTAAATAGTTCCATCTACCCAAATCCAAAGATCGATCTCGAGTCATTATATTCTACATTTACCAATCTCAATGGATGATCTAACGTCCAAGACAAACAAGAATGACTGTTACAGTGTTACTGAATCAAAAGCTACACTTTTTTGGGCAAGACACATGCATTTATAGAAGTGAACACTGAATGTGCTTGTCATGGCATAAAGCCATAAACGACGTTTCTTAACTCATGGGCTGGCATGCGACGAACCAGGGATTTTTTGGCTTTGTTCTTCAATTGAGAATTTTATTATGACTTTGAAGATTTGCTACCATATATCACTACCGACGTAACGACACTTGTTTAATTTCTATTACAAATAATAAAAACAACTAATTCAAATATGTCCCAATAAATACCGATCCAAAATCCATAATAATTCCAAACAAATCAAGAATCACAAGATCATACACATAACACATGTTTGAAGACTTTCTTCTTGTTCTTGCAAAATGTTTACAGTTGACGTTCATGCAAATGCCTATGCCCCACATTTTGATGATTATGCAGATAAAAAGTAGTCCATCAAATTTGATGTTATAGTTTTACCCAAAAAGTAGGACCCATGATTTTAAATCGAACGGTCATTTTCAATTCATAATTCGTTAGTTATTTGTTGTGTGGTGGTTTAGAAAGCGGTAGTTACGGCAACTTTCACGTAAGGTACCAATTTAAGAAGGAGAGATGATTAGATAAACCTTAGGCATTAAAAATGCTTGATTTAAAAGATATATATAGCTTTGATTCCAATCATTCCAGAACTAATTTACGCTTGCACACTTTCTTAGAATAACTACTTTAAAAGTAATACCATTTTTAACCATTTTGTTCAAACATTCTTTTCTGAAATTCTTCTTCTTCTTCCTTTTCTAGTCTTTCTGTTTACATCAAGGTAAGAACTCAAAGAAGTCCATTTTTTGCCAGGTGGAGAAACAGAGATTAAGTAGTAGAGCTGAATGAGGGAAGTTTACTCTGTTTTACTCAACTTGAAAACTCCTTCAATGATGAATTCTGCAGAAGGTTAGAGATGTTTAAATGCGAGAACTGTTTTTATTTTGAAATCTTTGTTTTTTCTTTTGGAACATAAATGACTTTAGTACTATTTTTGCAGAAGTGGCAGAACGGAAGGAGGTACCAATGGCTACTGTAGAAGGTAAAAGTTTTGTTTTAAGTATTGAAGTTTGCTCTGTTTTAAAGCTATTGTAGCAGCAAAAATGGTGAAAAATCTGAACTTTTTGAATTTTTTTGCAGAAACAAGAAAACCCAAAGAAAACCCAGAAATAAAATCTATAAAAAATGAAGATGATAGTGAAGATCATAACTCTCCAAGGGGTGTTTTAGAAATCCCAATATTGGGTACAGATTCAGATAATAGCAGCAGCAGTAGCAGTAGCAACTATAGTTCTTCTTCATCTTCTTCTACAAACACAGAGAAACTGCATAAAGACCAAGCTTTGGTTCCAGAATGTCATCGATTACAATGGAGAAACATGATTCAATTAATAAAGAAGAAATCTTTAAGAAGGTTTTCAACCTTTTCTCTGTTAACAAGTTCAGAAATTTCCAAAAGGAATTTAAACAGAAAGTTAGCTCGAATTCGAAGTGCTGAAGATAGAATTGAGTTTGAGTGTGCTGGGGTGCCTTTAGTGCCTAAACCTTCTTGGAGAAGCTTTGATTTCAAAGAACTTGCAGCTGCAACTAATAATTTCAACTCTGGTACGAAATTTCTAAACTCTTTCTTTTTTAGGACAAAAGTTCGTGAATCATTCTGCTGTTTGGATTTATATGTATAAATAAGTATATTCTGTCCTTGAAATGAAACAAAATACTCTCAAATGGATTGTTGAGGAATGTTTCGCGTGATCACTGTTCGTATGTTGACTTATAAGTGAAAAAGTAGTCAACTATACTTTTGACTATTGACTGATCAGATATAGTGTCTTGGAACTTGAGATAGATGTCTGCCTCCTGCCTGTCTGGTTTCCTACGGTGTGGAATGTGGACCCCATCATCTGTGATAGCGCTAGAGAAAAGATTGATAGTCCTCGTGATACTGACCATTGAACAAACAATTGATATTGAAATCTTCCATGTTGACTGTAGGAAAAATTGGAAATCAATATATTCAACTAGGAATAATGGATAATTGATAATTAAATAGAGATGGATTTGTCTTTTGTTAGTGAAATCAAATCACAGGGCCTGTGTTTTCTTTTGCAATCAAATTGCCCATAACAGTTCCTGGATTTATCTAGTAAAGTAAGTAATTTGGCAAATTTTACATTCTGTTCATGTTTTGAAAATCTATACTTGATATGACTAGAATTATTTGATTAATTTCACTATATTCTGACATGTGGTTGAAATTTAGGCCTGTTTGATTATTAGGTTGGTTGATTTTGGTCAAAAGTGTTGAGTTGGAAAGTTGGATTGATTATGGTTTCGTGTTATTGCATCAAGTATAAACTTTTGTTGAATTATAATTGTACTGAAAATGCTCAGCATTTATGTACTGAATTATGATGGCAAGACCTTTCCATGCATACTACTTTTCAGACATTGAAGTTTTTGAGTTATCTCAAGGTTTCAACATTCCGACTAAATCCAAGTCATTTGGCCTTTATAATTAATTCAGTCCTACTACATGTATATCGAGTGGTTTGTAGATTTGGATGGCACTTGGTTGACTAATTAGGAGACATCTGATTTCTCAAAGCTTGTGGTAGCCTAGCATGTAAATGTACAACTTTGGTTTTGTGGGGGTGGGGTGGGGACGGAGGGGAGGGGTGGTTGCCAATTGGTTTTCAGTAGATTGCTTTATATTTGATCATTCTTTAATGCAATTAGTCAAGAATATAAGTCAAGTATTGTCTGATAACTTATTTGAAACATGGACTTGATCATTGATGTTCTGTGCTGTCATTATATTGCAGTCAGTCAATTTCCTCGTATTAACATTCATCTCATTTGAAATTTGTGGAATTTTCTTGTGATATAAAGAAATGTTATTAACTCCAGATCTTATGAAAACTTTGTAGAGAATTTGATTGGGAAAGGAGGACATGCAGAAGTGTATAAAGGATGCCTCTCTGATGGTCAGCTTGTGGCAGTGAAAAGGCTAATGAAGAAGCAGAATGAGGAGGAAAGGACCGGGGATTTCTTGTCTGAACTTGGAATAATAGCCCACATTGATCACCCAAATGCTGCGCGTTTGCTTGGGTTTGGTGTCGAAGGGGGTTTGCACCTTGTTCTTCAGTTCTCTCCACATGGAAGTCTCACGTCTTTGCTCCATGGTGCTGTATCTCTCTTCTCTCTTTTATAAATCTTTTGATGCTTATAAATAGGATTTCATCAAAAATGTGGCCACCTACTGGCTGCATGAAATCACCTGCATACTCCATTATTTCAGCATGACACAAGAAGGCTCCTTCGAAAAACACAACATACTGATTTAATTACGTATAAAAATATGTTCAAATCAACTTGATTTTGATTTTTTTTCCCCTCAGAATTTAGCATCTAAGATTGAGTAGTTTGGATGTAGGTTTCTATACTTCTATTTATTAAGACATGATATTGAATGTGATGAAAATATTGCTGTTGGAATGGATGATAAGGTTTAGTGATATGTGGTGTCTTAGTTTTGGGCATGAAGACTGGGTAAACAAGATATAAGGTTCTATTTGTCCTTGAGGGTACGATGTAAAGGCGCCTAGCTCACCACTCAACCAGCTGACTCCCATTTTCATGTATATTTTCAATATATATTGTTATAGAGACAAATAGAGTTGGTCTAGTATTCCTTGTAGATGTAAAACCATGCTAAAGTCGGTTGATATAGTTGATCCCTGATCAACTATCAGTAGGGCTGGTCACACATCCGAAGAAACCGAGAAACCGATCCGAACCGACCTTTTTTTTCGGTTTCTAAATATATCGGTTCGAATTTCGGTTGCAAGAATTTCAAAACCGAGATTATCGGTTCGGTGTCGGTTACTAAACTTCGGTTGTAATAAATATCCGAACCGATCCGAAATTACAATGCCTTCGTATTTTTTTTTATAATTCCCCTTATCTCTTATCTGTAAGATTTCTTCTATTACAATTTGCAAAGATTCTAAGATTTTCTATGATACATAGTTGACTTAATTTATAAGTCTTCAATTATATCTGCATCTGCATCTAATGCATTCTAGGGTTTAAAACCCCTAATTTGTGCTAAGATTGCTACTATATGTTTTTAGAATTATTGGAGATATTTAGGTTTATGTTTAATTGGTGTTTTTAGGTGTTTTAGGGTATTTCTATTTTAGGGTTATTTTAATTTCGAATTATGTTTTCTATTTTCATTAGAATTGGTCTAGGTTTAGGTTTCCTTGTTTTCCAAGGATTGTTTTTCCTATTTAAAGAGTTGTAGGCCTTTGGCCAAGTAGGTGTTGATTGGTTAATTGAATTGTGTGTTTTGAGAAGAGTCTTCTCTTTGTGTGAGTTCTTGGTTAAGAACATTGGTTGTCGAATCCCGAAAATTGTCATAGTCCTTTGAATTCGGTTCAAAGCACATATCTTTATGCACGACTGCATCAAATTGGTAATCAGAGCAAGGTTTTGAGGCTTCTAGGTTCTCAAAAATCCTGATTTTTTATCATCTTCTTCGTCGTTTCAAGCGCCCTCGCTGCCACCGCTCTTTTCAAAGTCTTCCGCTGCTTTGTTTGAGGTATTTAAAAAAAAAAAAAAAAAAAAAAAAAAATCGATTTACTGTTCATTGTTTATTGGTCATCGCAGAAAAAAATTCAATTATTTTTCCTTGGTCATGTTCGTTGGTATTAGTTTACATTAAATGGAGAATTGGTATAAGGATTGGATTCATGATCATGCTTTTCGTTCTTTGTGTACTATTGGAGGCAAGTTGTGTTCCTTTGTGATCGACCCTAAACATAATGTTAATTTTATTTCAAAACTAGCGGTTGAGAAATTACAATTGGAGGTGGTTGAAAACAATTGTTTGGTTGAGTTTTCCATTGGAGATATTGTTGATCAGGTGTGGTGTAATATAGTCGACACGGATGCATGTCATCTTTTGTTGGGAAATCCATGGACATAAGAAACGGATGCAACGTTTAATGTGCAACATAATGGTTATAGTATTCTATGGAAAGGCAAGAAATTTGTTCTTCTTTCAACTAGGCTTTGCATATCACAAGAAGAATTCGAAGCTACATGTCATGCGCGCCAGGTTTACAAAGAATCCATTGAAGAGTTTACAAAACAAGGATGTCGATATTTAAGTGATTTTTTTGATATCTTTGCCGAGAAAGAGGAGGTTACAAGAACCAAGTTCCATTGTACAAAAACATTCGAATTGAATGAATTTTCCTGCTCTTTGAGGAAGAATCCCTAGATGTTGTTGAAGATGTGTTTTTTAAAGAATTTGGCTTATGTGTTGATCCGATTTGGGAAACTTTTATAGCCAATTTTCAGCAACATGTTCCTTCTTTTCATGAAAAACAGTTGGGGATTTTGTGTTTCAAGTATCATTGTTTTGTGAGGTTCTTAAAATTTGATTTTTATGCAAGTAAAGTTCGTGGAAGAATTCAACTTTTTGGGCTATTGCTTCTTATGAGAGTGAGCAGATTTTTGGGAAGAATTCGAGATAGACTCCTTGATTTACATAGGCCAAGTTCGAGCTTGCAGCACCAACGTGCAACTACTACTTGTTTTGGTGAATTTGAAATATTTAAGTTCGTGGACGAACTTTTTCGAACCCGGGGAGAGCTGATGCATTCTAGGGTTTAAAACCCCTAATATGTGCTAAGATTGCTACTATATGTTTTTAGAATTATTGGAGATATTTAGGTTTATGTTTAATTGGTGTTTTTAGGTGTTTTAGGGTATTTCTATTTTAGGGTTATTTTAATTTCGAATTATGTTTTCTATTTTCATTAGAATTGGTCTAGGTTTAGGTTTCCTTGTTTTCCAAGGATTGTTTTTCCTATTTAAAGAGTTGTAGGCCTTTGGCCAAGTAGGTGTTGATTGGTTAATTGAATTGTGTGTTTTGAGAAGAGTCTTCTCTTTGTGTGAGTTCTTGGTTAAGAACATTGGTTGTCGAATCCCGAAAATCGTCATAGTTCTTTGAATTCGGTTCAAAGTACATATCTTTATGCACGACTGCATCAGCATCTATCTTATGATTATCTTTAGTAAAAAGAAAAGGAGAAGAAGAAGAAGATGAAATTAGGTCTGTTAATAGATTTCTAATATTACTATCATAACCTTGGTTCTATTTTATTGGATCAAAATTTAGATCTGTTTACGATTTTTAAAAAAGCCCATAATTAAGGCCCAACCCGATCAACCGATCCGAACCGAGTATCTCGGATCGGTTTTGATCCGGTTTCTATAAGTATTCGGTTTTGTTTCGGTTTGTTTATATGGAAAACCGACTATTTCGGTTCGGACCCAAAAATACCCCATATCTGACCCGAACCGGACCAAATCCACCCCTAACTATCAGTGATAATTTACTTGTTTTGTTTCACTTTCTAAGGCTAAAAGTTTTAGGGAAGACGACCATTAAATGACTCTAGCATTCATTTGGGTAATGATCATAATGGTCTGACTGCATGTGATACAGTGCATATGACATGATGCATTTGAATGGCTATAGATACATACACACTTGTTGGTTTTCTGCATCTAAAATCTTAAACAAGATCAAATTTTGGTATGGGCTGGAAAAGCTGTATTCAGGTTCTTATAAAGATGCTTGCCTACTTGAGCGACTCATCTAGTTGTTGGTTACTGGTTTATCAGTTATATGTTTCTGAAATACCCTATACAGATTAGACAGTAGCCCGAAACGATTTGGATAGTTTCTAGGTGCAGCTTCAAAACCCACTTGCCAGCTCAAAAAAACTGAACCTGTTAGGAGTGAGTAGTTTAGCTTAATAGAATTATGTGCAAATTTATTTTCTGAATCTAAGAATTGTCAGTTTTTCAGGTACAGAGAGAAGTCTTGACTGGGAAGTGAGATTCAGGGTTGCACTAGGAGTAGCAGAAGGGCTGAACTACCTCCATCAAGGTTGCCATAGACGTATAATTCACCGAGATATCAAAGCCTCGAATATATTACTGACTGAAGAATTTGAACCTCAGGTACTACTGTCACATCTTCATTGTTGTTGCTCTTGGCTCTCCTTAAATAACTAGAGACTTCAAGATCGTCATTATTTCTTGGTGCAGATTTCTGATTTTGGACTAGCAAAGTGGCTTCCGGACCAGTGGGCTCACCACATTGTCTTTCCCATAGAAGGCACATTTGGGTACGTAAATCTTGTATATAGCTACAAGCACTCGAACAATGAATTAACACACATTGGGTTGTGTCTCAGATATTTGGCGCCTGAATACTTCATGCATGGAATAATCGATGAGAAAACAGATGTCTTTGCCTTTGGAGTGTTGCTGTTGGAACTCATAACAGGTCGTCGTGCAGTTGACTCTAGTCGGCTCAGCCTTGTGTTGTGGGTATGTAATTTCTTATGATATCAATTTCAAATTCAAGGGTTGGTTGCTCTTAAGCATTTCAGAAATTTACCCGAGTTATGTACTCAATTACGTTGTGCACTTTAGTTATTCATCTTTTGCTTATATTGATTTGGAAATCCCTCTTTTTCGGCCTTCTGATATTTATCCAGCCCGATGGTTTCATTCCCTCGCTCTCCCGTTATGTACTCATTCCATACAAGGTTAACGCCTTAACGGGAACCTCATGATTTTGCTTATCTTTGTAAATTCCCAAATGTAACTTTTTCTAGCCAGTCATTTTAGTTTCACTTTTGTCTGTATCTCAATTACGAGGAGATTAATTCGTGACTTAATTCTCTTCTTAACTGGCATATAGGCCAAGCCACTATTGGACACCAACAATGTTAAAGAATTAGTTGATCCTCGTCTAGGAGATGACTACAACCCTGTTGAGATGAAAAATATGACATCGACAGCTTGCATGTGCATTCATCACTTATCCACCAGAAGACCACACATGAGCCGGGTATGTTTCTTCTACTTTTATTTTCCCCTTCCTTATTCTGTAATTGGTTACATTTTGTTTTCCTTTCTATTATGAACACTATCATAAGTGGACGGTTACTTCGTAAGTCAGTATATCCATGGTTGATATGGAGCATAAAAACTGCTCACCAGCCTGATGAAGGGTGGGCGAGCAGGACCGACCATGGGTGGCCTACTTCCTGAGGGCACATTAAAAAAAATAAAAAATAAAAAATAAAATAAAACTGCTCACCAAACACCTGACTTGCTCTTATTAGACAATAACATCATATTATCCTTAATTTTGGTTATTGCATGACACCAAAGGTTGCTCTTTTTGTGTGTTGTAGGTTGTACGACTTTTAAGAGGTGAGAATGGATCATTAGAGGTGATGGGAAAAGAACAAAGGCCACATACTGGAAGAGCGCTTCTTTTAGAGGCTTGTGACTTGGAAGACTACACTTGTTCTAGTTACATCAATGATCTCAATCGCCACAGGCAACTAGCATTAGAATAGGGGGCTTCTTTTGTGCATTTTTCCCTGTTCCACTTTGAAGTCAGAAAGGAGAGTGGGGATCTCATATGATCCTACACTGTGCATGGAGTGAGATCATTCACCGGCTGCAGTATTTTAATTGTATATATTTCAACCTTGTCGCAGGCTTTGAGTTTGTTATTATTAATTTTTTTTTTCCTTTGGATTTGGGTGAAGTCTGATTTGGCCCATTTCATATGAAATAGACTTGGTTCCTGAAATCCATATATTCTATAGAAAATGCAAACATTTGATTTACATGACAACATTATGATGTATTGTGTTTTAAACAGCTTCACTAGCCAAGGAAAGATGGGCAGCTTGGTGCTTTCGAATTTCACACTGTCACAGTATACTTTTGGTTTGGAAGATAACTCTAGTCTTGAAGATAGTTGACGTGCTTTTGGATTGTGGTGGCAGGGTCATAAGGTTGCTTAACCGCTCCACAATCATAGAGCAATGAGCAATGTGAAACAAATAGACACTGGATTGTTGAACACTGAATTAAGAAATTAAAAAGACAAATAAAAGTTTAACCATCAAAGATAAAAAGGAAAGGATAATATTTCTGACATGCAAACTTGTAGGACTAATGGTGTCTTATGTATGTCCAAGGAAGTAAACTTGTAGGACTAATGGTGTCTTATGTATGTCCAAGGAAGTTTAAATTGAGAAACCAGCCAGTGGCTCTATAATGCAAAAGCTCAAGCTTCCAGAGAGGGGAACCAATTCATATTGGCCTGTAAAAATGTAGAAACAAACTTCTTTCTTCTGAACTCTGTCTTAAGTCTTAACACTGGAGCTAAAAGCCTAATATATTAGTGAATCTCACTAAAAAAATATACAGTTTGGAAATGCTGGAATCTTATTATAATGTCATCAGTCATTACTTCACACAATGTTTGAATAGAAAACATGGAAAAAGGTATCTTAAAGGAAGATTCTATCATGTGTGTAGCTTGGAAGTAAGGTTTAGAGTCAAAATCACCAAAAAAGTAAAGCTTCCCTTGGCTCACATGATCTATCACATGAATTACAATACCAAAGATAGTCGAATTCAACCCCCTTAAACTGATTCCAGCTCTGATACGATCAAAATCAAGTACATACATCACGCAGCTAGATATGGAGTCTCTGTTGCACACTGATGGATCACATGAAAGAGGAGTAAGCGCTCTCAGAGGTAGTTAGTTGTTGCACACTTGCACTGTCCCATGAAAAGTACTCTGGTGGTCCTAAGCAGTCGGTACAAGTACAACCGTGCATGCACTACCTCTACCTCCCTAATTATCTTGTCAAACTGTACCCTTTTGCCAAAGCAAAGGCTAAAATTTCTTGATTATGTACACCTTTATGCATGCATGAGCTATATCCCTTCTGGTTTTGCATTTTCGTCTAAATGGCAATTGGCAAGTCAGCTTATAATGCAAATGGTTGGCATTGGTATAGAACTATATATGCACATTTTTAGCTCTTAACCAGACTTTTTGTTCCATATGTTTTTTTTTTTTAGCTCTCTCTCTCAGCCTTCGCCACAGAACCTACTGTAACGAATAGGCCTGCCGAGTGTTGGTTTATGCCTGCATATCCCTTGGATTACAAAATGCTTCCCAGACTTGTTGCAACCTCTTTAGTCCTATTCCATAATAAATCCTATAATGACATTATGAGAAAATGATGGATGAAACTTGTTTATTTTCCGAGAAGAGTTAAAATAAATGAAAACCATATATAACCTACTAGTCACACTGTCACAGTCATATGATGTTTATTGTAATTTTGTGTCAATATATAATCTTGTAACGTGGCAATAATGTGCTTACATCCTGTTGGACCAATCTCCGTTCTTGTGTGTTCCCTGAGTTTCATACATTGACCAGCTTGCCAATTTTTTGTACTCAAATGTTTGAATTTTTTTTTCCGGGTTATCAATCAATTCTCAATACAAACACTTTCAAATAATTAGATAATCTATTGGTTCGCTTATCAAAATTTGGGCAAAAATATTTCTCTCGTCAGCTAAATCTGCACCATGCCCTTTGTCAACTAAGGCCAGTTAATTAATCTGAAAGTTTCACCCACTTATAGGTGATTTTTGTTATGTATTTTTGTCGCTTTAGCAAAGTTTTCTTTCATTACAAGAAAAAAAAAAGGGGAAAATTAGACTTAACCCCCCAAATAATGGACGTCATTTGAATAAACACCTATATATTTAAAAATTTTGACTTTGCACCCCACAGTTTGCTACCATCTATTTTTCCATCCAGATAATAATTTTTCTTCCTCAAATACCCCTCCTTTTTTTATTAGTTAAAATTCCCCAAATTATACCCTGTTACAGTAACAGATTAGAGAAAGAAAATTACTGTTTCTTTAACCTTACCACCTACGCGTGGGTAAGTTAATAATCTCAACGGGATTAACTCGCCATGAAAGCAATCTCAGCCATGGAATGAAACATAACAGATCATTTCAACGGCTGTGATTTCTCCAGATGAACCACCATCATCATCATCATGTGAGTTTTCAGTCGTCAACATCTTCACAAATCTCGATTTCATTTTCAAACTACTGAATGAATGTTTTTAGCTTGCATTTTCCAAACAATTAGCTTCTTCCTCCAATTCCTTATTTATTTACTAGATTTGATTCTATTTCGAAGCTTTGCTTTGAAATGTTATCGTCGATCTGTTAGTCTTGGTGATGAAACTTTAATCATCATTTCTTTTCGTTGTCCGAATCTAAGTCAACTAAAGCTTTGAGCTTGTCGAGATTTAACTGGTACTGGAATGAATGCTTTAGCAAAAAATTGCAAAGGTTTGAAGAAACTTTCATGTGGATCTTGTACTTTTTGGAGCATAAGAAATGAATGCTATTTTAGGTAACTGTGCTTCTCTTGAAAAAAACTTGTTTAAACGCCTTCGAGACATTAATGAAGGCGCCAGCGCTGCAGCTGAGTTTATTGGATTTGCTAGACTATTTGTTTGAAAGAGCTTTACGAAGGACAGTGTTTTAGTCCACTTATTGTTGATTTGTTGGTGTAAGAATTTGAAAACATAGAAATTGTTTAGGTGTTCAGGTGATTGGGATAGACTTCAGGAAATGTTTGGACAGAAAGATACTTGCTAGGTGGAAGTTCGATCACCTTGAGATTTTAGTTAGTGATCATGGTCTTGGGGTCTATTATTCATCGAAGTTAGCTTCTTCAGAAGCTTTATATTTGATTGATGGAAGACAAATCGAATTGGTGATAAAGGATTGATTGCCATTGCTAGAAGATGTCCAAACCTTCAGGAGTTGGTATAATTTGGGGGGTTTTAGCAAATAATAGGAGGATGGGCATTTGTGGAAAAATAATTATTGTCTGGATGGAAAACCGGACGGAAGCAAACGGAAGGGTGCAAAGTCAAAGTTTTCAAATATATGGGGATTTATTCAAATGACGTCCATTATTTGGGGGGTTAAATCTAATTTTCCCAAAAAAAAGTTTTTTTTTTTGCTAAGCTATATTACATTTAACATTTTTCTTTTTCCTGTTTGCTAGTATAGTATTAGTACATCACAGGCTTTTGAGGTACACCAAGAGACACAATTAGCTCATCTGAATAACTGCCATCAAGAACATGATACTTGATAAGGCATATCCATGATTGTATGTTTATAGATTTGGTTAGCTACCTCGGGAAATTGGCATGGAATTTTGCTGAAAATCTAGTCCACGAATAAAATTTTGTTAATGGTATGATGCGAAATTGATGATAATGTATTTATCCACGAGGTTCCCATCCACTTGATTAAATTTTGTAACCAATTAAATACAACATCAGATGTCAATTCAATTATTAGAGGATGAAAAATATTTTACAAAAAGCCTATCAAGAAGCAATTTGTTAATTATTTGGTCAAAGCGTGACTTGCGCCAATACTAAATACAGACTACATTGTATTTATTCATATCATCATCATATCTGTAGCATCTCCAGTCCTTCATTATAAGGGCAATTATAAGACGGCAATTATAAGACCATCTCCAACCGTTACGGTAGATTTTTTTTTTTATTTTGCTATTTGTGTTGCTATAATTATAGAAAAGCCACACAAACAACTCCAACCCATTTTCTTATTTTTACCACACCAGCCTTCCTCACACAATGACTGATGATATAACATTAATTTAATCTATCAACCCAAGTCTTTGTCCACATATCAACATATCACCCATATTTTTACCTATATACTTTTTCATTTTTTTTTCTATATATTAAATTTTTTTGAATACCAACACATTAAAAGAGTATTATTGGAATACCAAAACTATATAATGTCACCAGCCATTAGCTTTTGTAACCCAAAAGGCTGGTGACTATATTCACGGTTGTTGGATGTCATCCGTCTTATCAATCATTGTTCAACTGCGGATAACGCAAATTTACGAATATTTGAGAAAATAACAACCCGTTGGAGATGGTCTAAATGTTGCTATGATCTGAAAAGAAAGATATGTGTTCCCATCACTTGGAAATTATATCTTACCCTTCCCCCCAAAATTAGCAATTTGTTTCAATTTTTTATTCTTTCATTTATTCTGAATTTCTGACCCATCAACCCTACTCTTTATTGCTGATTTTTTATTGATCACATTCACTTTGTTTTGTTTAATCTACTTTATCTTCTTCCAGCGTTTGTTGAAGACAACATTTAAAATTTGAAATACTACACAGGAGAATCATAGCCATGTAATTCAAAATAAAATGAAACAGAAAGATACTGAATACAGTGAATATATACTAGCATACTACAATATTCAATTTTTAAGGAAAAACAAAATCTTATCTTTCCACTTTTAGAAATGATCTGGCATTGCTTTCTTGTCTCCTCACTGGGTGCTTGGGTGGTGCATGTGGTTGTAATAAATAAATTACTACTCCAAGGCTCCAATTATCAGAACTAAATGAATGTTTAATTAATACTGTAATGCGTAATGACTTAAATATTATCCAGTGTCTGACTCGTAAGCCTCAAGACATAAAACCCTTTCTCTATTGTGAGAAAGCTCCCACACTACAGAGCTTTTCATGTTTCCTTTTCTTTAACGTTGGAGCTCCGCCTCTTGGAAAGCATGCGCTGTTTCTCATATAGGAGATCTCATTGGTGATTTAATTATTACTCCCTCCGTCCTGTCCTATATTATAAAAAATCTAATTTATTAAGAAAATATTATTTATTGATTTGTTTATTAATTATATTTTAATATATAAAATTAATTATTCTAGTTATTTTTATTAAAATAATTATTTTAACTCTAAAACAAGAATAATATAGACCAAAAAATAAATAAATTTAATTAATATGTATTTAAATATGTAAAATAATATATATTTTTAAGACATCAAAAATAAATAAATGTAATTCTAATTTGGGACAAAAAAATAATAAACATGATCAAGGCCAAAGAATTTAATATTGCAAAGCCTGCATTTTGAAGCAATGAACTAGGATTTTGATTTTAAAATTTACGATAGAAGACAACCTAATGAGTTTAGACCATTGTGCTATAAACCTAGAATTAAAAAAAGCTAAGCATCCATTATGGTCCTAGCACTGTACCAGGTATGGGTCTAGTGATGTCCACTAACAAAATTAATTATTATTAATAGTTTTCAAAAAGTTTGGATAATCTTTACTTAACAAATCCTACGTCACTAATTGTCCACTTCCCCGTATCTATACTCTCTATTAAAGTTCGACTTGCCCTTAAGAAAAATTTCTCTTCCCAAATTAGAGTAAATTTGGTGCTTCAATTGAAGAGAATTTTACATAGATTGAAAATTTGAAAGGTTATTATTGTAAATTTGTATCTAATATGGCTTAAATAGCTAGATGGCTACATTTAATAGCACTATGGTCATATCTGTCTTTTTGCACAAATATATTAATGGCTAACCAAATTTAATGGCAAATACATTTAATAGCACTATGGCTATATTTATCTTATTTTAGCCCCCCTCCCCCCCAAATATATATATATATATATAATTTCGAACTTTACCTTCTTCCTTCCTTCCTTCCTCGACATCTACCCATGGTCCTGATACATCAAATTCAATCTATCCTCACACACACACACACACACACACACACACACAACCAACCAACCACACAACCACACACAACCTTCATTACGATAGATTATGTGAATAACACACACACACAACCTTCATTACAATAGATTATGTGAATAACACGTAATAGTACAATACTATGCGTCTTCCATTTTCTTTGAGTACAGGTTAGAAATTAAATTATATGGACTTTATAACCATATAACATGATTATGTTGCATAATTATAGCGTGATTTTTAGGATTAGTTTAATCTTATTTATCGATTATACTCAAAAATAGTTATTTGAAAAGCTAGCCTTCGGCCAAATGTTAGCCCAGGATATAAATTTAATAGTATTTTCTGAAATGATGTATAGTCTAGACATAACCAAAGCTGAACTCAATAGCTTGATAATGAAGTGATTTTTTTTAGCCATTATTTGGGGATTACGAAACAGTAGGGATACACCTAAATATAATTTTTTAGATTTTTTCCTGATTTTTGTCGTGAAAGTAGAGAGTGGGAGAATCAGAAGATATAATTTATATATAGGTCCAACCATTTTTTTTTTACTAAAACTAAAAACCGAAGTCCAACAATATTTTTTTATTAGCCAGCAGGTGTGTTTTCATTGTAGCTAACTACATGCCTCTTTATACCAAGTACAGATTTGTGTAGATGAAATACTTATTATAGCAAATCTATACTTAGTAATAAGTATGTGGCTCAAAGGTAGCATCCCTATCACAAAGTGGAGATGTTGTGGGTTCGAAACACGTCAACAGCTGATTGTTTGATTAAAAGTTTCCCCACGTAAATTTAAAAGGGGTAGGGTTCCCCTCAACCTCGGTTACTAATAATAATAATAAAAAAATAAAAAGGTATGTTACCTACTATAATAATTTTCAATAAGCACCATATATTTTGCAATCTAGCATTTTATCTTATGCTTCAACTTGATCTTTCAGTAGTTTTATTGGGTGGATTAGTTGTGAATGGTTACTTTACTACTGCAAGTTACTATATATTATGTTCTTGCTAAACCCCTTTTATATTCAAAACTAAAGTCTATACTCTAAACAAAAAATAAATCAAATCATATGATCAGTGTAATGTAATTCATGGTTTGAACATTCGTAAGATTAATCATACCATGGTTTATTGTCACAATAAAGTAAAACCATAGTGAAAAATTCAATAATTGCTAGACATTATAGCTCAAAATATCAGTCAAACATTCAAAAAAACAAGCATTTGACGATAAACTATTTCAAAATTTTTAATCAACCATATTTACGAAAATAAAATAAAATTAGTGGTGTAATAAAACTGTAAAAAATAACAATTAAACGGATGACATACATCAACAAAACTTTTTCAAAAGACTACACCTAATTTATATTATTTAATAACATCCGTGCTTTGCATGGGCCTTATAACTAGTACAGTTCAAAGTTCAAACAAAAAGTATAAGGGGTATTTTGGATACTATGTGAGTGTGCACGCATAGCGGACAATTAAAAAACGATCGGCTTATATAAGTGTCCAAGAAAATAAAGAAAAAAACCTTTTCTAAAAAAAAAAATTAAAAAAATAATATTTATTTGGGTTTATATATAACCATAATATATATCAAAAGTAAAATGATTTTTTAACAGAACCTGCATATTATTTTATAATATTTTTTTAGGTCCTACTTTTTGAAATTATCTTACTACTCTTTTTTTATTATAGTATACATAAATATATTAGGGGTAAAATTGAAATTGTATAAATATATATAAGTAAGTAAATACTGTACGTGGTTCAGTAGTGTATATTCTGTTGACACGTTAGGCCTCGCAAGCGCCTCGAGAATGAGGCGCCTTTACAGAGTAGTATAGATAGATGAGTATTACTTTGAAGCGACCCGTCTCCATCCAAGAAAGTATGGAACCCTCTCCAAAATCAACCACGTATAAAACTGTAATAGTAAGGTCTACTTTTATAATTTCCAAAGCTTTGTATTAAATTTAAGGGTAATTATGTACTTTGAGGTGTAACCTTAATCAACCGAACATCTCTGTATAACATTAAAAAATCAAAATCTGATGAATGACGTCTAATCTATTAAGAACTAATAGATACTCCCTTCGTCCCTCTTTTATAGGCTGATTTGCCAATTTTTTCTGTCCCACTATATAGTCTGTTTCACACCGTTCAAAACAATTAATAAAGTAAGTAACAAATTTACCCCTTATTAGTTTTGAAAATTTCATTAAATATAGCCAATAGTATTAAATGTACACAACAAATAAAAAAAGGTATTTTTGAAAGAAATATTACAATTAAATGCAAATAAACCACTTTCCACCACTTTCTTAATATGTGTAAAAAACACCAATCAGCCTATAAAAAAAAGGGACGGAGGGAGTGTTTAAAATTAAATTGAATCAAACCAAACTTTAAATTTTTTTTAACACTATAAAATCATCCTAAGATCTGAGTTGGGGTGGTTTTTCTTTCATATATAAAAATTTTAATTTGATTATTTCTAACTTCCATCTTCAACTTCGAAGATTATAATTCACATATTATAACAATATAAAGCATCACGAACCTATTTTTCATATTGCAATAGCATAATAAGATTGTTTTAGATTATTGAATTTTGGGAGAAATCTAAATCAGTTGAAAAAGAAGAGGAAAGAAGCAGATTAAATTATTTTTTGATATTAGTATTAATTTAATGAATAAAAAAAATTAAAGAAGACAATATTTAAAAAGGGTAAATTTGTACTTTTTTGGTTGTATTTAAGTTGCTGACATAATACCTAAACTATAAAGACAAATTATACGTGTGAAATAAAGAAGTGGGTTCTATCCACGGTTTGATGGAAGTGGCTTCAAAGTATTTTTCTTGATGGATATAGAAAAGTTTAATTGCTTACGTAACGATATAACACTTTCACGCAAATTCATGACTTCCATTCTCTATTTTGCAGATCACAGGTCCACAGCGCATATGCTGGAGAAAACTTGTATAAATACTGTAGAAAACAAACTACAAGGTGGTTTTCCGCACTGACGACATAATGAGGGTAATTTTGTCATTTCAAGACTGTAGTCTTTCACACTTTTCAATGACGATTATCTCCATCGTGTAACAAGTTCCCAGATAACAAGCAGGTGACCGTCCATGTCTCTATTTTGTGCAGGGTGTACAATACGCACCTTCCCTGTGAACTTTTTGCTCACGTGTCCCTTTGCTTTCGTTTTCATCCTCACGTGTGTCCTTTCTAAGGAGGGTGCGTACATAACCATACGGCGTTCGTTAGTATTTCGCGCTTATTTTTATTCAATTCGCCAACGCTCTTTATTTCTTACCAGAAAGCTTTATAAACAAATCGAAGCTGAAAGTGTGAAGTCTCTTTAATTTGGTTTTTCTCTGCAAAACCACTAAAGAAAGAGTCTGAAAACCGCTTTTATTAATTCTACAAAACTGCTTTTCAGCTATGATAAACTAATCGACAAGTTTCTCTTTATCTTATCTGATCGATCAACTAATCGACGAGTTTCTGTTGATTTGCTTATATTCCAAAACCGCTTATCCTCTCAAATTGTTGGTTTTGCTAATCTGTAAAAGCAGCATAATGTTTTTGTTTTCTTCCGTTCTCTGTTTTTTGTTATTGAAGTTTGAGAAAAACTTGTTAGTGTTTCGAGTCTCTGAAAGTGCAAAATCGATTCTTCTTCTTCTTTCTCTTCACGGTAATTGCAACTTTTAGAAGATCAAGAGATATATATAGAGAGAGAGAGAAAGAGAAAGAGAAAGAGAAGTTGTTTTTGATTTCGTGAAAAAATGCCTCATCGAACTACTTACTTCTTTCCTAGGCAATTTCCTGATAATCGATTTGACTCTTCATCATCGTCGAAGTTGATTCCCGCCGATCACGAGAAGAAAACCGATGCAAAAGATAATATTAATGTTGAAAGTGATCGGAAAGCTTCAAAAATCACGAAACCGATTAAATATCGGAAGAATTTGGTTGGATCAGATCTTTTCACGAGTGAAAAATATCAAATCGGAAAGCAACTTGGTGGTGCTTTTGGCGATTGGTTGGCAGATAGGAACAATGAAAATCGATCCGTTCAATCAAAATCAGCATGTATTGATGAAGAACGAGAGCTTTTGCTTGAACCGGAAGAGCCGCCGAAAATGATAGTTAGTCATGATCAGATTTTAGGTCGGAAGGCATCGATACCGGAAGATCCTCCGGAGATGATAGTTAGTCATGATCGGATTTTAAGTCGGCAGGTATCGGTACCGGAAGAGGCTCCGGAGATGATAGTTAGTCATGATCGGATTTTAGGTCGGCAGACATCTTCGCAGAGGCTTTCTAGTGTAAGTAGTTATCCCGGTAGTTTATTCTCGTCTACCACGATTGATGGAAATGTTTCGCCAGATGTGAAGGATTCACAGATATGGAGTAGTACAGAAGATGAAGAGAGTGGAGAGAATTTGTCAAAGCAGGCGAGAGAGAGTTATTATTTGCAACTTACACTTGCTGTTAGGCTCTCTTACCAAGCTTCTCTGGCTGAAGAACCTGTTATTAACCAAGAATTTCCGCCAGAGAGCTTCAATGTTTCTCCTGATGTGGAAAAGGTTTCTTATCGTCTCTGGGTACGTTTTTGATTATCAAAAAATTTAGTTGTCTAATTGATGTTATTAGTTAGTAGCGTAATAGGTGAGGTTTGTGAATTGCTCATACTTTTAGACTGGATAATGGATTCAGTTTTGGTAAATTTTCAGATGAGTGGATGCTTATCTTATACTGATAAGATTTCGGATGGGTTTTATAATATTTTGGGAATGAATCCATATTTGTGGGTGATGTGTAATGACTTTGAGGAAGGGAGAAGGATGCCATCTTTGATGGCGCTTAAAGATGTGGATCCTAGTGATGCATCAATGGAGGTAATGCTTGTTGATAGACGTGGGGATCTACGTCTTAAAGAGCTCGAAGACAAAGCACAAGAGCTTTCTTATGCTTCAGAAAATGCATTAGTATTGGTGGAGGAGCTTGGCAAACTTGTTGCTATTTATATGGGGTAAGCCTTGTTTTTCTGCTTAGACTAATATTTTGCTCTGTGTTTGATATTCCGATCTAATTGTATTGCATTTGTTGGGTTTGAAGGGGTGCCTATTCAGTAGAACATGGTGACTTACACATGAACTGGAAAATGGTAAGCAGAAGGTTGAGAGATTGTCGACGATGTATTGTGCTCCCTATCGGCAGCTTTACCAAGGGAGTCTGTAGGCATCGGGCCATTCTTTTCAAGGTGCAGTGCAGACTAACTTGAAGCATTTAGTTTCTTACCTGTTGTGCTGATTATATTTCATTTCAGCAGGATCATGATATTCTGACCTATTTAATGTTTTTTCAATTTTCTCAGTTGTATATCAAATCTGGCATTTTTTCTCGTTCAATAGTGTATCAGGCATGTGGTTAGTGTTTGACATATTTACACTTGCGGCCAAGTAAGATATAATATCAGGCATGTGGTTAGCGCATTTGTAAGATATAATATCTCTGTGCTAAACTAGGCTGACCAAGTGGATGTTCCCAACTGTTATCGATTTGTGCCAACAAAATTTCCAGTTTCTGTGAAATCAACTAATGCTGACACCTTTTCATCAGCTTCCCACAATTTTTATTTCGATTCATCACCCTAGAGCATCTTTATTCCCCAGTTTAATACGGTATACCATGTAAAATACTGTTTGTTTGGCATAAGCATCAACTCGAAGGTGCTTTTGTGCGTGGTGTTTTCGGGACATACATAGTGGCAGAGAACTCCTACTATCTGTTTTGGACCATATTATTTGTGCAGATTAGTAGTTCATTTCCTCCTCGCTTGTAGTTCAGCCTTTTGTTTGTGGTGTTCTTGGACTAATTTCGAAAAAAAATAAAAAAAAATAACAAGATAATGCGGCACACTACATTTCGTATTTCTGAAACTTTATATCTCGACTGCCCCCCTTTCATATTGCTGAAACTCAAAATTTTATGCACTTCCCAATAAGTTTGGTATTTTATAGAACTTGGATTCAATACTTATTTTTTGTTTTGGCTAACATTCCAAAATTTGGTGCAGTTTAGAAAGAATCCGCAGTCAAAGTGTCATGTGATGCACACACCCTCATCGATAGTTTTTAAGTCCTATTTTAAATCAACATATATCTGTGAAACTCATTGGAGATGTCATGAAAATACATAGCCCATCTGATGATTGTGAAAGTAGAAATTCAAGACTTTTAAGATGTGTATTGTGTGACATGTTTCTCGCATCATTGGATATAATCCATGTTGAATATGGCAATCTTCCATTAGAATCATGGTATAACTAGGAGAGAAGCGATAATCGGCATTTAGACATTGAGCACAGAGTTGTTTGAGCTCATCCTGTCTTCTCTCTGGGTATTGTTAAGTTTAGTGCTTAAGGTGGCTCATAGGTTGTATTCTACCCACTGGTATTGTTAATATCTCTGGGAAAAGATGTTGACAAAGCATTGACTGTGATCATATGACAGGAGGAGTTTTACTGACTATAAGTTGGTTCTTGCTATGTGACGTAGTGAGAGATGTTGCATATTTATCCTTTCCTTGCTCTATATGACAAATAACATATATCTTCTTATATATTTCATGATTGGACATGCAATACCCTGAATGATGTCTGAAAAGGCTCCAACTACTTGCCACCCTGTTTCCGTCTAGTGGAAATCAAAAGAATACACTCACTGTATTTTGAAGGGAAAAGTAGCAATGTCAATCACATTATTCTATATAAATAGGGGGACATCTTTGTGCTAGTCTCTTTTACTGTTCGTGTATCCTTGTATTAATACATAAGGCATGCTTTTTACCTCGCTTTGACATTACATAAAAGACAAATGTGGAGTTGTATTCTTCTCACGAGATAACGCATTTCAAGTGAGCATAGATTGGAGGTTTACTAAGTTTCTTTATCTAAGTTCATCATTTACTTCTTCTGAATGAGCTGCTTTTCACAAAGTAATTTGTATTTGAATGTTAATTATTTTCACCAAGTAGGAGTCCTTAGAAATCTTTACATCATACTTTGTGTATATTTATTTGGTCATCATAGTTAGATATCTAATACAAATGTAATACTCTTAAAATAGGCAAGAAATATTGGGAGTTATTACTGCTAGCTCTATCTAGGCATGATTGCACTTACGTGGAGCATGTCTCATTTTTATTTGAGAACCCCGGAGCATTGTGTATATATGAAGTTCAATTATTGGCAAGAGAATACATTGTTCACATTTCCAAATCAAGGGTTTTAAGTGTTTATATATTTTTTGAAAATGCAGAAATTGGCTGACTACATTGGCTTGCCTTGCCGGATAGCTCGAGGTTGCAAGTATTGTGAAGCAGACCATAGGTCTTCTTGTCTTGTCACGATTGGAGATGACAGGCTGTCATCGAGGTTAGCATATGAAGACCATTTCGTTAGCTTATTTTTTGTCTTTTCTGTTGCAATAGGATGAGTAGGTTTCTTCATCAATATTGATCGGCGACATATCATCATTTCTTGCAAACTATAAACTTTTGGTCCTTTCATTCAAGTTCTTAATTTATGTATCGTCATAATGACTATAAGTTTGAACTTGTGAATCTGTCATTGATCACTTCCATGAGCACTAAGTTCTCGTAATAAATTTTTGTTACCAGATGCATTAGTGAATATATGTTTTATGAAGAGAGCCTAATCTACTAGTATTTTAACTTTAAAATTTCCCTTATGTTAATTTCTTTTGCATGTGTTAATGGGGCATCATGACAATGTAATTAATTTCACACTTATATTACATCTTTTTTTCCATACTTGTGTGTATGCATAACAGAGAGTACATAGTTGATCTAGTCGGGGAACCAGGAAATGTCCGCGGTCCAGATTCGTCAGTCAATGGGGCTTTACTTTCGTCAATGCCTTCACCACTCCAAATTTCTCATTTAAAAAGTTACCAACAGCCTTATACCGACAATGCTTCATTTAGCTATACAGGAAACTTGGAGAACACATGTGCTCTTCCGAAGAATCCTCATAGTTCAGGTAAAATATGCTTATCTCAAAATCCGTCTTTTATGTTCTTTGAATGCCTATTTGAACAAATGCATGAATGATTTTGGATGGAAATGCAATTCAGAGGCCTGAATGCTTTAGATTTTTGGGCTTGAATTCATATGGTATTTAGACACCTGTCATAACATCACAAAGTAACTACTTGTAATATACAACAACCAACCTCAGCTTTGAATTTCTATCCTTTTTCTTTTCTTCAATGTCCATGTCTGATATAATTTTAACATTATAAAATTAACTTCAGCTTTCAGGTATTATAAAGCTAATATTCTTTCTTAATTTGTGACAGATCTGCTTGCAGCAATGAACAACTATAGAGGCTGGTCTCAAACATGTTCAGGGATTGAAATTAACAATAAGCAAGGTCATGGCCTGGCTGAAAAATCTAAGGCTCCTATATATTTCCCAAATGACCAAACCTGTGGAAGAATTGGACTTCCACCTATGTCTCCTGTGATGAGAGATACTCAGAGTGTTACCTTACCTTCTGTCCAGGACAATGGATCAGATATTATGGACATTGTTGCCGAGGGGAACTCTAGAGTTGACGGAGATATAGATTTCATTCAAGATTCATACAAAGAAAACTTGGTTGCGATTGGAGCTATGAACAAGTCTTTTAAACAACCGAAAGTGGAGGTATCCTGCACGGTGAAGGTGAAGGAAGATGACAACATAGGTGTTTCTCCAATTGTCACCAACCCCAGATATTTGAATCTTGAACCTTCTCTTGCAATGGACTGGCTTGAGATTTCGTGGGAAGAATTACATATCAAGGAGCGTGTGGGTGCTGGTAATTTTTTCATTGAGTAACATAATTCTATACTTTCTGCTATATATAACTCTTGGATCTCACGTGCAGAAATTCAAGGATTAACATTTTATTTCATTGAATGCTTATGATCACATCAATTTTTGACGTCCATAAGCCTTTTGAATTCCTGGAAATGTTGGAGTGAGAATGTGAGATTTTTCATTTTCCCTGTGGTGATCTAATGATTTCTATGTTATCCAAAAAATGTGAGGATCATGTGTGATCTAGTGTGCTTGATGAAATCGGATTTAATTTCTGACAATCTACTAAAAAGATCCATTGGCACAACATCATTGGTGAGTATTTAGGTGGGGGATCAGACACCTCTAGACTCTGAAAGACTATGACATATAGTGAGCTCCAACAGCCCTGAGTAGAAAAACACTGTACAGTATGTCCTTAAGATTTTAATGAATTTGAGTGTTTTCTTGGCCATCAAGGGCCTCCTCTACCTCTGGGTGTTAGTGCTTGATAATATCAGGGATGTGTACATCATAATTTTTATAGTTAGACTTCATCCTTTTGTAGCTAGATAACTGTATAATTTTTTTCAAATTAATTCTGATGAGGGATGGAGAACTGAGTTTTGAGGCCATCTTCACAGAAAATGAACCTTCAACTCATCTCGATCATGTCCTGTGTGGTGTGAGTTCCTGTGTTTTTGTGTGTATTTTTACAAAATCTTAACTAATATCATGTGTAACATGTTCTCTTGCAGGTTCATTTGGGACAGTCCATCGAGCTGAATGGCATGGATCGGTTAGTTTTATTTTCTGTATTTATCACTTGTGTTATGTAATTTTTTCGGTCAGACTATTCTTCTCAAAATTTCACACTTCTGGATTTTTTTGCTGATTTTTATTCTTATTTATTTTTTTATGAAAATTGTGGTTACACATGACTTACTAGAAATTATTTCGTGTGTTGAAGAATTGTTTTTTTGGTAAGGGTGATCTGTACTATGGAGTCAGATTTTTCCATGATAAGAGTTTTTAGTAACCAATTAACTTGAAAAATATTACCTACAAGAATTTGAAAAACAAAAACTTCTTATTTGATGATTCATACTGCATTTTAGGCTTAGTATTTTGCCAAGAGGACTAAAGGTTTTATATATTTGATTGTGGTTTATGATTTTTAGTGATTAAAGATAATTGTATCTTCTTCAATGTGCATGCAGGATGTAGCAGTTAAGGTTCTAACTATCAAGGAATTCAACGATAATCATATGAAGGAATTTTTAAGAGAGGTGTGTATGTGGTAAAAGCATACAGTTGCATGATACTTCCTACTTGTAAATGTGTAGATCAATCCGCAGTGAACATTATGCTTGGCTTCCAGGTTATGTAATATTATGTTCATAAGTTTCGTGAGACTTTGGCTGTAATTTATCACTGCTAGTGTGTATGCTCCAATTAGTGTCAGAGACCTTTTATATTATTATGCATCTGTTTCTTCCTTAAGTTTTTAAGTTAGTATTCCACATGCTTAAGGGTTTGGGCTAGATACATTTTCCCTCAAATTGAACCTTCCCCATGTTTATAGTTCACATTCTAGGTATATAAAGATGTTTGTTTTCAAACAGCTATATCTGAATTAGTTTTCCAAAACAATTTGCAGGTCTCGATAATGAAACGTGTACGTCATCCAAACGTTGTACTATTCATGGGTGCAGTTACTAAGCGTCCAAATCTTTCAATAGTGACAGAATATCTGCCACGGTAAACTATCCTAGTATTGCTCATTCTAAATTATATCACATCTTAATGTAACAAATGTTTGAATGTTGCCAAACAGAGGTAGCCTTTACCGCCTTATAAATAGAGCAGCTGCTGGTGAAATATTGGATAAAAGGAGGCGGTTACGCATGGCATTAGATGTGGTTTGTTTTGCAGTTAGAGTGATTGATTTCCTTACATACATAGTTGAACTTATATGATTAAATTTTTTATTGTTTATTGCGTGCAGGCAAAAGGAATTAATTATCTACATTGTCTTAGTCCTCCAATTGTGCACTGGGATCTTAAATCTCCTAATTTATTGGTTGACAAAAATTGGACGGTGAAGGTAGTGTATCTTTAAACCCCGGGCAACATTTGTATTTTTTGGACATCAACTTACTTCAACCTATGGTCTATATGTGCAGGTATGTGATTTTGGGTTATCCAGATTCAAAGCTAACACATTTATATCGTCAAAATCTGTTGCTGGCACTGTAAGTCTTTCTTGTTGTCTATGGTATTTGTTATCACTTTTTTAATTGGTTGTCGTTCCTTTACGCCGACTTTTTCGTGCTTATTCTCTAGATCTACCTATGAGAGTAAAAAAAGAAAAACTAAAGAGTTGTATTTCTGTTATTTTTCTAGATGAAGATAAAGTTTTGGCCAAGATAATAAACTTTAAATTTTTTAATGCTTTATCATGATTTGATGCAACTATAGTTGAAGTCTATAAACAAATTAATATAAAAAACTATAATGATATTTAGGTTTTGCCTCCACTAACTATTATGATGTTTAGGTTTTGTCCCCTTTGTTATACATTGCTGGTGTAATTCTATAGAAGTTGTGATTTTTAAAGCAATTTGTTTTCCATGATGTAAATATCAGTCTATCGTGTTGCTCTCTTAATTTTTCTTAAAGTTCAGATGTTTTAGTAGCGGGCTCAATAGACTAAAAATACGAAAACTAATGCTCAAAACCGATTATAAATAAAGTTAAGTTCATTATATTCACACATTTGCAGGTTTTATCTTTCTTCATCGTGCGTCTAGTAGTAGTATAATTATTTTTCTTGTCATTTCAGCCTGAGTGGATGGCTCCAGAGTTCCTCCGTGGAGAACCCTCCAATGAGAAATCTGACGTTTACAGTTATGGGGTGATCTTATGGGAACTTGTGACCATGCAACAACCTTGGAGTGGGCTTAGTCCTGCTCAGGTATAGCCATTGAATTTTAGTATTTTTATATTGCTAAACAACCATATTCCATAGTATGGAGTTATACTTGGTTTTACTTATTTTTGTTTCATGATTTCACACGACAAAACTATCAGGTGGTTGGAGCTGTTGCTTTCCAGAATAGACGGCTTGTCATACCACAAAATACTTGCCCTGAGTTGGCCTCTCTGATGGAGTCTTGCTGGGCCGAGTAAGAACTATCTCTAGATTAGAGTGAATATGTGATTGTTATGTTTTAAGTTGTTTTCCCTCCACAAGGGGGATTTTAGTTCTGTTAAAAATATTCCCAAATGAAAAATGCTGAAAGAAAAGTACCCATCAAGACAAAATATTTGTAAAGAGTCGAAACTATCGGAGTACCTTAGAATATTGAATGTTTTAGGAGTCCTCGTCACTTAACTACTTACCATGTAGAGAGGTAGTACATATATATGTAAAGGAATCCTGATGCCTCGGAATAATAAATGTTTACAATTGTTAAATGAGTAATAAGGGTTTTGATTATGTTGCCTATCAAATCAAACGTTGAAAATTAGTGTCTATGGAGAAATATTTTGTGTCTGCGAGCCTTGCAGCCCTGCTTAATTGACCCAAAAGGTTTTGCAGGGTGCAAGATGTGAAAGAGCTATTTAACTTATTAGTAATTAAATTTACCAACATATAACGATGATGGTATAGAAACAGATATAGAAGGTAACAGATCTCGTAACTTCAAGCAACTAGAGAGAGAATGCACGTAATCAGTTATATATCCTGTTATCTATTATTTTTGGTTTAGGGGATCACTAGCTAAGACCCGCAGAACTTCAGCTGTCTCATAATTGGTTGTTTACCAATCAGAAGTATATAACTATATATATTATCTAAAATGATGGAAACAGATTAATTAATTTTATTCCCTTGATTAGTTTGGACTTGGGATATGGATTTAATAGGATGAGAAAGAATATGAGACTAAAAAGATTGGTAAGATACTAAATAAATGAGAGCGTGAAACTTAAATACTACAAATAAGGAACACAGAAATAGTCACACGTTTATGCTTAAGGATTTATGATAATTATATGTTAGATCTGAATCGATCTATAATCAAATTCTAAAGTATGTCCCCGTGAATCTTTAAGACTTAAAGAGTTTAGCTTCACATAATAAATCATATTGTAAACAATAGATCCCTGTAAACAACATTTAACTTCACAATAATCCAGTGTTTGATAACATTTGGAAAACAAAGCAAAGATATGTAATTGATTTGTATATGTTGACATGTAAGACTAACATACCTCACACCACAATAATAGTGCATAAACTCCACATTGTCTGATCCAAAAATTCCAAATAGTTTGATCGATATGAGCCCGGCTATACATCTAAATGAACCTAAAGGAATAATCAAGTAGTAGAGGGTAAGGTGAATGCTTGTCATCATTTGCTTATGAAGCTTGTCTCCTATGTAATGGGAGGTTATGTTTTTCTGTGATTGTAACTTACATCCCAACTAATGTGATATTTACTTGCAGCAAACCAGAGCAACGGCCGTCGTTTGCAATCATAGTAAATGTCCTGAAAAAGCTGCTTAAGTCTCCAATGCAGTTAGTTCAGATGGGGAACACATAAAAGAGCTTCATGCAGGATTTCACCGTGTGTACTGTGAGTCCCATATTTCAATGTGCACTGATTTTGGAAGTTATTTCGGAGGTTATGCCAACCTATGGCCTGGCTATCTTGTAACTCACCTTTTGACTTCTGATGAACTTCGAGCTCTTATGCTACAATTTTTGGGTTCCACATTTGTAGCTGGAGTTTTGGGTAAATCAGAGATTTTGTGCTAACCCAATTTATTTTTATCTGATTTTTTTATCCTAATCCATTACTGTAGTCGTACAAAGAAGATTCTGCATCTCCAAAAATTTTTGTATGGAGATCGCTTCTTGTCAACAGTTTCCAGTATCTACGGAAGCTGACACTAGATTATCAGGTTACTTAATGTATTATCAGGTTACTTCAGTTGTACTTACTCATGTCGATGTAATAAGGAGTGCACCCAATGAGGTTTCTCACTGCAAATTGAAATCGTAGAAATTGGGATAACTGTAACATTGGTTGGTTGTGACCCAAGTTTGCTCACATGAAATAATTCCAATTTGAGCAGAGCTTCACTACGAATACTCGTATCATCTGTACGTGTTTCTGATTAATTATAGTAGCTATTGTTAGAAAGAATAATTTGCATTTGATTAAAATGTGGATTTATCAGTATTCGCCCAGCTAAGCTATTGTAACTTTGTATCCTTTGTAGGAAATATTGCCAGGAGCTCGTGGTAGTTTAAGTTTGCAGCAAGGTTTTTGAAGGCTGGTATATGAAAGTAAGTAGGTCAATCAAGAATAAGTTTTTCAAACAAGGCCCCAAAAGCAGAAGCATTGCTTGATATATGCTTCGCCAAGCTATGATTTCTTAGGTGCCATTAATAATATCAGGTCCTACTTTTTATAATCCAAGTAACAATTTAGGGAAGGGAAAACTGTATTAAGTTTTTGTTTATGCTTCCCTGGTTTATGAGTTCGTCAAAGTTCAAAAGTAAATTTCAGATCTTTTATGGTTTTACATGAGAAAAACTTCCAGATGAATGGTTTGGACATGGACTGAAGGTTTTGACACGCTGTTATTTTTATTTATTAGGTATAAGTCCTCAAACAAACAATTGCTAGTTCAGTTGGTTTGTTATCCCTTTCAAACACTCCCACATTGTGAGTTCAATTCTCATCAATAGGGGAATTTCTCACCTAATTTTTAGGTCCGGTTCGAGATTAGGAGGCTCATACTCTTATGATGATGATAGCCAGTTCTTAAGTAGCAAAATTGCTCGAGTTGCTAAAGAGACGTAAGTCCTCTTCAAGAAATTTTTGTTGATTAGAAGTAAACAAGTATTTAACAAATCATAGCACAAAAACAAGCAAAAGAGAATGCTCAAATTCTGAAAGTGCAATTGACTCGGGCAAACACTAAATGATTCCGATATACCTTCTAACCTTCCCAAAGTTAAAAGAAAGATATTCAATAAGTTACAGTGTTAATGCACCCATTTCCTTTTTGGATCCTTGATCCTAGTGTATCTACAGAACTTGACTAGTGCACAGCTTTCCCATCAAGCCATTTAAGTTTCGGGAGTAGCTTCACTAACAAAACTCTAAAATTATCATCACTAATAGCATTTCCTGCCATGTTTAGCTGTCTCAATTGCAAGCCTCTAAAAAACATCACAGCTTCCCAAGTGTCTGCTACCTTCACGTCATCCCTTGCATATTCATTAAAATTGCTATCATCTTCTACAGTATGAGACAAAGGAGAAGAGCACAAATATCTCGTCGTGTCAATAGAGTGAACACCAATCTCATTGTAAGAGATATCCAACACTTTCAATTTTTGTAATAATCTCAAAGGCTCAAGCGCAGTAAAACTACTGAACCTATTGTAACCAAGATTTAAGGAAGAAAGTAGTTGCATAGCCTCCAAACCTGTGATAGGAACCAATAAACATTACATGTATGCTACAATCCTTAATAGCAAGCATGGAAATGCTAAGTTCAACTACATTATTAAGCAGGAGAAACTATGTCTATAGACCAAAGAAACCAACGCCACCAAAACTCTAATCCAAATCAATAAAAATAGATGGGATGTTGTGGAACACTTAATTCATTAAGTACATATGGAGTGATCAAACCAAAATAACACATGCTTCTTTGAAACCAAGAACTTGGAAATACAGAAAAATTACAATTCGTAACCCGGCATGCAAACAAAATATTGAAACCCCTATAATTTCTGTTTACATGCTTTCTGCAATGGCCTGGCTCAAGCATAAATTATTAGCAAACAAGCTTAACCTTTGAGTCTATAAGTCGACCATTTATGAGACTGGATATTTGAAAAATGAAGTTGACTTTTAACAACGATTTTGAAAGAAACAGGAACAATGCACTACTAAGTACTAAATACGAAGATAAAAAAAAACTAAAGAATGACTAAATAAGCAAGGTTCTACAAATTTCAAATAATTATACAGAGATAAGTGCTATAAAAATTGTGGTACTCAGAAAATAATTTCACCTTCAATGGAATGGAGCTTGTTGTGGCTGAGATCTAGCATCTTGACCCATAGTAAATGTTCAAAGGACCCGATCTTTGATAATGACAACTTGTTGAGCCGCAGGCAGACACTGTTACAGAGATTTGAAGAACTAGATTCCCCATAGAAAAAACAGTGCTTTGACATAGATTTTCTGTTGGAAATCAGCTGCACCATCACTTCAGTATAAGATCAGTTTGCCAAGAAAGAAATTTAACATTTGGACAAGTTACTAGTGACATAAATTGTATCTGAAGGAAACCAAAAGGATCGGAAGACTTATTGAGTGCAATCTTAAAATCCTTACAGAACATATAAAATACAGAGCTATGGTGTTTCCCTCCAAGAAAATCAGCAGTCGTTGTCTCAACTAATATTGTGAGTCAAACCATCTAAACCTATATTTTAGATCCCAGGTTACTAAAATGCATCATGCATGCCATACAACAAAAGTATTTGCAAAACTCAAAAAAGGAATAGGAGAGGAAGTGAAGTTTTAACGAAGTGAAAACGAATTATTATCGATAATAAAAGCTAATAAATAGAAATATGACACATCACGCAGAGAGGTAGTGTTGTACTTTATTTTTGGAAGGCCACAAATGTTTATCCACTCGTCAGATTCCGATGAAATTTATGTTTAGGAAAAGATTTTGATTTCCAATGAGACTACTGACCAAAACCATTTCTTTAGTCCCAAAAGATGTGGCATATATGGATGTGCCCAAAATGTCACTCAATTATTTGTACACCATTTGAAGCACCACTTTATGAAGCTCAAATAGCACAGATGATCCTCATCACATCCTCTCAGGGCGACATTCACATATATAAAACAAAATAAGGTAACATATAAAAAGAGGTAAAAAGATACCTTCTCCATAAGGACTAAGCTGTGCTCATCTTTATAATAACTTGAATGTGTTGGGTCCAGCTTCATCAAGTCAGTAAAGAGTTCTAAAACTTCTTCAGTGTTGACCTTCTTGTATTCAACTGGGGTATTATAAGTCATAATTGCATCATAAGCAATCAATAGCCGTGCAAGTGTGAGCTTTCCAATTTTACAACTGAGATTAAAAAATAATAAGAAATGAGAATAAGATTAATTAAAGTAAACAAAAAAAAACAACAGTATAGTTTCTTTTGACAAAAGAAATAGCTGAGGCTGACAGCCAAAAGATACTCGGGGTCTCAAGCAGATGACATTAACACTGAGAGGGTAGGATTTAGTAAAACCGTTCCCAACAACATGGAGGAAACAGGTATGAACCACACAACCTCCCAAAGGCACCAATCAAATAGATGAGTATTCCGAGAAAAGAAAATAGAAGAGTGTGTAAAGTTCAGAATAAAATACCCTTTAATTTCTAACAATAACTCTCGAAATAGAGCAATCTCTGTAGTCATAGTCTCTATAAGCCACTGTAAAGCTGTTGGCTCATGATTCTTGCTAATTCTTAGTTGATCCAACGATAAAATAGGACTCAAGTCCAGAGGTAGTGCTTCACAAATTTGAAAACTGTCATCTCCCCAGTCCAACATCTTTGTACCTGAACCTCCTTCAGCAGTTTCTAATTCAACGCATTGCAGACTCACTGTAAATGCAAACCTTGAAGGGAAGTTGTAGTCGGAACCACTCGAAGAAACGATACCATGAGAATGTCCAAGTCTAACCTCAACTGGATACACTTTTGAAGAGTTGTCTTCTTTGTCAGGAAATTTAAGGTATGTTACCCAGGCATGTGATTTCTTTGAATTGGTTGTTGATAGTGGCCTCCAAAGAAGATCCTCCTTACAGAACATAAAGTCAACTGTTACATTAGATGAGCTTACACCTTCAACTGGCTGATTAAAATAAAGAATGAGAGGAAAAGTTCCACTCTCAGAATGATATCTTGTGGATGTAGGCAACAAAGTATCATCCAAGTTACTTTTAACAGATACAATCATGTCTGAATCATGAATTGGCCAAGAAGAAACCAACATGGGAGCATCTGGGGTAACTGTTTGTTCCAGAAGCCAAAGATGATAAAACCAACCACTCTGATCATCTGGATCCACAAAAACAGCTTGATGTACAAGATCGTATTCTTCTGCCAAAACATTCTCTTTCGATGTGAATCCTTCAGCTTTTCTCTTCAGTAAATTTGACAGAATAACACTGCAAGAGAACTCTTGATTATGTATAACTTCATCTCAACAGGGGAAAAAAATATTCCAAGCAAAAACATAGGAAAAAAATTGTATGGCCGAGATTCAAAGTTACGAACATAAATATATCCTAAAACGATTGACGAGGAGACCTTCAGAAATAAAGTTCCAAGAAAGGTACAGTGTTTCTTTCTTTCTCAATGGCATAGCCTGTAAATACTAAGTATGTAATGGACAATGCAAAAGGAAGCATGTTAAACAAAAAACTGAAAACATAATGTAAGGAAACATCCGATTGTCTACAAGAAAATTATGTTCCTAGTGCTTTAATCCAAGAAAAAATTATACGATATGATTTATTCAGTTATTCGAGTTCACAATGGATATTTATGAGATGACCTACATGTAAAGGATGTAATCTTATGCAAAGATAGCCGTAAGGCCTAGAAGTTGTGTCATTACTATGACTGGGAAAGAGTCTGCCATTAGGTTGTAGAGTTACCTGCTATGAGCCTATGAGGGGTTTCTAAAAATATCATGACTTAAGTGATGGTGTTAGATTGACAATGGGATATGAGTCAATTATATTTAAGGAATATTTAGGGTTGGGAGGAACTATCAAGACCTTTATCTTATTTATGTTGTTAACAAATGTATAATGGGATCAATTAAGGGGATCCTTTCAGTATTTATTCGAAGGTCACTCCTTTGCAAGAGTGTTTTAGGCAGTTTTCTTATCAACTTTTAGGTGCCAGACTATATTAGAATGAGACTGAGCATATAAACCAGACAAGATCCCACGCATACCTACGATTGTGCCATGCAGAATAATTACTAAAGTTGTTATTGATCATATCAGTTGTGTACTGTAGCTCTTCCTCCTCTGGGATATTCTTCATAGCAGCTACAAATCTGGAATAAGAAAGGTAAAAAAAAAAAAAATTAACTAACAACCTTACCAAAGAATCTTCCGAAATATGTTCCACATTAACACCAAAAAACAGATCATCACCTTCTATAGTTCCAAGCGTGGAAATTCCGTGAATCAGCTTTCTGAAACTTATTCAGTAACAGGAACTCATGATCAAACGATGAGAATCCCTTACTCAAAATCCATTTCCTATGATGCCAAGCTCCATACGACTTAAAATTCCGGCTCAATGCAATCTCTACCTACATGATGCACAAAATCAAAATAACGAAAATAACAAATTCTGAATCAAAACAAGCAATCAATTTAAACATACAAGTCTGAGTTCTTCATCTACGATCGATTTGATTGATTTTGGATCAGTTTCAACTTGTAGATTATGTTCAACAGCTAGTTTTCTATAATTCCAACCAGTGTAAATCTCTGGATTTAGTTCAAGAAGCTTCGAACTGATCTCCAATGCTTCTTTAGTATAACTGAAATCAAAACGTAAAACAACAGATATAAAAAGCCGCGAATAATTGAAAATTTAGACGAAATTTCAGAAAAAAATAAAACTTACATTTTGTTGTGGTGATTATGAAGAAGTTGAGATTGAAGGTTTCGTAGCTTAGCAGCTTTTGCTATTGAAGCTGCATCATCTTCTGGTTTTAATGGTTTTCGAGGTTGACCGTGCATTCTCTCTTTCTCTGGAATTCAATTAACAAGAAATTGAAATGGTTTCAATCGAAAACTAGGGTTTAGAATTAATGAAATTGAAGGTATTACTGAAGAAGACGAAGTGAGGAAAAGGTTAATTTTAAATGGAAAACGGATCATGACATTAAATTACTGAGTTGCCCTTTGATGGTGATTGCCGAAGGCCAAAAAATGAAGGATATTCTCGAAAGGTTAAGGGTAATTTTGAACTATATGAATTTGATTATATTGCAAGTTACTACTACATTATAAATCTCAAGTGTAAATATGTATAGCAGAAATATGTATTTGCTATATTAGGAACATGACCATTCTCTCCGAGTCTCTCGACTATAAAATTCAGGACACAATGACAGGGATCCACATATCTTCTGAACAATAAACACAATAAAGTTCTCAAAATTGAATTCGCTATTTAGAACAATGAGTACTTGTGTACGAAATGTTTCAAGTTATATTATTAAAAGACTATCATCAAAAAACACAAACTATTGCTCAGGATCAACACATGTTTCCACAAGTAAACAGTTTCCAGCCGAGAGAAATAAGGACTCAACCTGTCAAGAACTTTCTAAAATCAGCTCAATATTCAACTTTTACCTCCCTGCACACATCAGCAGCCACCTGCTCCACTAGTCCACTCCATGTTCAACTTTTACCTCACTTCTCACATCTTCAGTTTGGTTCAAGCCAACCAAGCTATTGTCGGAGTCGAACTTTTCACCATTAACAACTGGAATCTCTGCTGCACCAAAAGTAGCCACTTGTTCTGCTCCAACAACATTAACTAAATTCTCTAACTTTACTTGGACCCCAGAATCCAAGTGCATATTGAGATAACCTTGGTCACTTGGATTAGAATTCAAAGGAAATGTTTGCTCATTTTGGGAATTGTTGTTTGGATCTGTAATAGGCACTTGCTCATATTCATTTACTTGTGATCTCAAATGTTCACCACCATGCTCATCCTTAATGGCTTCCAGCATTCTAGTGTCTTCCCCTTGGAGGACTAAAGAACTCTCCACGTTGCCAGTTGCCAGGTCAATTCTGTTCTGTAAGGACCTTTGTTTTTTAGACTTTTTAAATTTTGTCTTTTTCGGTTTCATAGGTTGCGGTGTTTCCTTTTCAGCATCTGGCTCTGTTCCCTTTCTTTTGCATGGGAGAACTGTGAGCTCATGGCTGCCATTGGGGTTTGATTCAGCTCTACTGGTATTTGTCTGGATAGCCAATAATGCAGTCCGCGCAGCTTTGAGCTCTGCTTCTTTCTTCGTGGGCGCTGTAGCTCCAATGTACTGTATCCCACCAATGTCAACAGTACAAAAATAGGAAGTTTTTTTCCCTGGTGCCTCATGTGTGCGACACACGTAAGATGGAAGAGCATAGTTCATCTTCTGCGCATATTCCTGGAGTAGATTCTTGCATAAACCTGTCTCGTGCTTGAATAAAAATACATAAACAAACACAAGAAATAACATAAAAAAAAAAGCAACCAAGCCTTAGTTCGCAGTAAATAATGATAAACCACTCTATTTAATAGGAAATGAACTTACCACTGGACAAGAGATAGATTCATTTAATTTTCCTGATTTAGCTAATTCCAAAAGCGCAACTTCTGCAGCAGACTGCTCTGCAGCCTTACGATTGAAAAATCCAGGGAGAGAATTATATTTAACATTGTCCACAATCACAGATGAGCTGAAGCAAGGCTCATGTGAAGGACCTTCCTTTACAGTTTCATACACAGGAGTAACAAAGCCTGCCTTCTGTGCATATTCCTGCAACCGGCTCTTGAAAACAAAGCAATTTGACATGCCTGTTAAGAGTTCAAAAAAAAGAAATTACCTTATGCAAACAGTGTAACAGACCAACAAAAAGTCAGGAAAAAAATTAGATTGGTTTCTACACATAACACAGCTAAAATGTTGTCCAAGCCTCTTAGGCAACATCCAATTACAAAATCAATCAAAGGTGCAACAGTCAAAATAGGTTTCCACTATCCAGCAAGCAACAGTGTTCAAGGACCAAGGTAGCATCCAAAAATATTATATAAAATACAGATATTTCCAGAAGGTGCCAGTATCATATGCTGTTTTATCACCCATAATGTTATTTTTCTATAAGATCCTTTTCATGGGAAAAGCAAAAAAAAAAAAAAAGGAGTTTTAAAACATGGTTACATAACATGCTCTGGAAACCACTTCACCATTTCAGAAAACACTTCTAAAGCTGATGTGCTGAATGCCTAAATGACATGATAGCACAACTACAACACATAAAATCTGCTACATATAGATCTAATGACAAAGGTAACCACTAACGCGAAACACAGATCCTAACATATGTTTCAGGAGCTGCGTATGTAAATACAGGTCTCTGCTAATTCTATTTAACAAAAGTGGATGAATATGCCTAGTGAAGGCAGCAATTTTCTGCATAACAACGATCAAAGACAGAACCTAGCTGTAATGAGATAAGTAATTTCAAATCCACAGAGGTGTGTACCACTCTATGCCACAAGGCTAGGCTTTTTGTGTTCAAACGCAAAATTCATGCAGGAACTGATTGAACATATGGGTTAGAGATGTGACTTGAGAACTGTCTTTTATATATATACACACACACACACGGTCCGTCTAGCTTGACATCCCGGATTGACATCCGTAATTAACATCTCTAATTTGTTGTTGGATGCTCTTTAATCCAATAGTCCTGATATAAACTAGCACAATCACTATTAAGTAAACAAGGGTAGTTTGGTCACCCTCCGCAATTAATATAATTTCATTAATATTCTCCATCTTGTTAAGGGAAACCTCTCTCTCTTTGACAAACTTTTCCTTTGCCACTGTGAAAATCTCTCTTCCAATATTCTTTCTCATTGTGTGTTCTATGGAGACTGCTAAACAACAAGAGAATTTTTCTCTCTCACAAACTCCCTAGCTTAGCTTCTCAGAATAAATGGATGTCAATAATAATTTGTTATATTAGTAATTAGAGAAAAAAGTTTGAACCTAAATTAACTTAATTAAGAAAGCTCATTCTTCTACTGGGTTGCATACAAAATCGATATTTTTAAACTATAATTTATATTTATGACCAGTTCTATTGATTTCCAGATCCTTGTAAAGAATTAAAGAAACTCTAGATTGTTCCTCAAATTTGAGAATTCATGGTTAAGTTTTGATTAGTGTTAAGATTTCCATAGTTTTCTTTCATAAATAATTCTCAAATTGACTTGTATTGCTTCCATAGTTGTAAGGTCTGCCTAAAGGGTTAAGATCAATAGATTCTCCATTTTCAGTTGTTGATTTTAACGTAGATTTTTAGAAAATAAAAGAATTGTCATCCTAATAATCAAGTTTTGCAAAGTGAAAATTGACGAGAGGACGTCCAATCAAGTTCGAGGCTAAGTTTTAATTTGCATCTTCAGTTTCTCGATTCTGGTTGAGCTCTCTTTCTCTTCGTTGGTGATTGACTGGTAGGCGTCGAAGATTAGAAGAGATTCCCAACTTTTTCCTGTCTACTTCCCAATATTAATTTTTGACTGTAATGACTAATATGCCCTTTAAGTGATTTAAGTTCTTAAACAAGAAGATACAATTTAGCCATTGGATCCAACGAATCTAACGATGGGAACCGGATGTCAACTGCGGATGTCATTTCAAGATGTCTCTACCATATATATATATATATGTATAAAACTTAAGATTCGTGATAAGCTTAAATGATGGGGCAAACAAGTCATTTAAATAAGCCAACACTCGATAATATATTATCGACACTATATCAATATACATCTTTTTTCAGGCAAAATCATTAACACATTATCCTTTTTATCCAATTATTTTTCTGTTTTGGTGATTTGCTTTTTTTCGTTTCCAAATCCACTAATAGATGGAAAATAGTACATTTAAATTACATCATTTGACCAAAAAACTATGAAACAAGTGCAACGAAAACTTAGCACATCGGAAAGCATGCGTGGGAACTAGTCTTCGAGAACAATAGATGTTTTCCCTACCATTATTGTGTATTATCAAGAAAATTGTTGTAAGATGTATTCTGAGTTGGACAATGACGTGTTTCTTTTTGTTTAGAAATTTGTCTTCACAATAAAGTACTAATGTATGGTACAAAGTTACAAACATTCTCAGCACAATTGCACAAATGCTTGATGGTGTAGGCTAACATACTAAATGCAATGCAATTTAGAGACATACAATCAATGGCTGTTTTGGTGTAGCATGAGACAGATTATAACTCAAGCAAATCAATTTTCATTATATGCTCCCAATTTTCCAAATTTATGGAATTCTGATTTAATAAATCAAAAGATGGTCATCAGAGCAAAAAACTTTAATGCATCCAAAAACTCAAGGCACCCCACAAACAACCAACTCTTTCATTTCAATAAACAACAGCTCAAACAATCCAACTAAATAAATGAAACATTTCTTCAAACAAGTGGTGTTCTAAGGATGTGGGTGCACATATTCACTAATCCATCAATCACTCCATTACATTTCTTTGTGCACTAACTACTCATGATTGAAACCATAGCCCAATTTACTGCAAAAACCCCGTAAAATTCTGGTATAAAATCCTGTTTTCACAAATTAAGCACCAAGCACTCATCCAATTGTTCCGACCATAGGGTTAGTAAAGGTTTCATTTTTCTTTTAAAATTATAAATCATAAAAATTATTAGAGAAAATAATACAATCCAACTAAAAACAACCAGAATTCAGAATCCAAATGGGTGTGAAAAAGAGCATATCACCAAAAACCCACAAAGAATCACTACTAAACATAGCCAAAATCAAGACTTTTAAACATTCTTAAACAACAAAAATAAAGAAAAAACACATAATTAAGAAAATAATGTTATTGTAGAGAGATGAAAAATAAGTTAAACAGTGTTTTTTAAACTCACTTGGAAAGTCGGTAGTGATCGACATGATTTACTAGTAGCTTTAGACCTGAAAATTGAAAAAGTTCTCTCTCTCTCTCTGCTTTGCTTTGCCGACGAGAATTTGGAAGATGAGCAGCTGGTTCTACATGAATTTCAGTACGGCAAACCGTATATTAACCGCAGCGCGTTAACCTTTAAACTGGACTTAATAAATCGGCCCAATATGATAAGTTCGGCCCAACATAAACACAACTCTTTTTCTCCGTACCTCTCTTCTCATCGAATTCGGAATTCCTCCTTTTCTCTTCCCTCCCTTTTCTTCCTTCTTCTTCTTCTTCTTCTACCCCCTTTTCTATTTTATACTGGGTTTAGGGTTTTGGGTTGAGATTTCCGCATAGTTTCTTGACAATTTTGAATTAAGATTTTTAATTTTAATTCCATTAATCTGTTTAAATTTGTTTGATTTAGGTTTAATTTTTAGTTTAGATGGAGGAATCAGAGAGTAGAAAGTTAAGATTGAAAGCTATGCGTATGGAAGCAGATGAAGTAGAAGCTATTCCTAACACTTCTAGTTCTACAGAGTCTGTTCATCTATCTAATCCTTTAACAGACCCGGTTTTAGAAAATGTCCCAGTCGCGGCGGCGAGATTTGATTACTATTCTGATCCTTTGGCTTCTTATACTGGGAATAAAAGGAAGAGTCAGAAAACTTATCAGAATTCAGTACCACCCACTACTAATACTTCTCCAGGTAATTATATTTATAGTGTTATTATTTGTTCATTATACTGTATGTCCTTAAACAATTTCGATACAATAACAACATGTTAGTAATTGGTCGAAATAAATTACAAGAAAGGATAATAGTACTTAGCACAATAGAAATTGTTTACGCCGAAATTAATGAGAATAATACGACAAATAGAGCTTGATATGTCCTAAAAGAAAAAATCAGTTGATTTTATTTGACATATGTACTTATATTTTTTAGAAGCTATCCTTATGGCCTTTACCAATTAATATCAAAGCCCATTTGTGTACCATTTGTATGATCTGTGATTCCGTGATCCCTTGGATATGCATACTTGATTCACCTCACCAAAAGTTCAGGTTTTTTGAGCAATTGCTACTAACAAATTGTAACGAAAAGTCGAAAACCTTCAGTTAAAAAGTGTCGACACTACCATTGATTAAGTTTTTCCAGAGTTTTTGAACCTATTCAAATTATATGAGATAAGAAAGGCCGTTTATGTCATTTGTCATAAGATGCGCAAGCTCTGATGTTACTTTCTTATCTATTCAATCATGATTTAGTAAGTATGATGATGACCATCACATAGAAAGACTATAATGTTGTTCATAATTAGCCACCTGCGCACGAGTGATTAATTTATTAATGGTGTTTTTGTTGACAAAATTTTATTTAACTGTGAATATGATTTATACAGGACCGGCGAACCTTAACATGCATCCCTCTTCTTGTCAGCAATATAATCAAACCCATTCCTCTGATCAAAGAATGTATGGACCCCCAATGTCACATAACAGCTCTGGTGCTTGGAGAAGTCCAAATGGAATGGCCAGACCTCATCCACAACAACTTGGAACACCTCCTGCAACCTGGAACAGACCTGGTGTCAGAGATGGATACGGTTTCCCTCCCAACTCTCCCATGGTTGGTGGTTTCCCTCCTAACTCTCCCATGGTTGGTGGGTTCCCTCCCAACTCCCCCATGGTTGGTGGGTTCCCTCCCAACTCCCCCATGGTTGGTGCTTTCCCTCCCAACTCCCCTATGGTTGGTGGTTTCCGCCCCAATGCTCCTATGGTTGACAATTTCCCTCCTACAGTTGGTGGTTTTCGTCCCAACTCTCCGACAGTTGGTGGTTTTCCTAGCCCTGGTTTTGGCCCTGGAAGGGGCAGCGGATACCAGATCAACAACACCCCTTACCCTAATTTTGGTCGAGGAGGTAGCCCCAATTATAATACTGGGAGAAGCAACATATCCCAGTTCAACAACCCCATCCCTGGTTTTGGACGGGGAGGTAGTCCTGGTCCTAACACTGGGAGAAGCAATCAATATGGGTTCAACAGAAACCCTAGTCATGGTTCAGGACAGGGACATGGAAGAAATCAAGGTGGCCATGCTTTTGTCTCAGCACGAGAGAGGCCTGAGAGATTTTACAATAGGTCGATGTTAGAGGATCCATGGAGATTTCTTAAACCTGTGGTTAGGAGAATTTCTATGGAAGGGGAAAGTTCAAGTACCCCAGGCTCTTCAAAATCCTGGCTTCCAAAATCCATCAGTAGGAAAAAGGACAGAGTCTCAGATGCTGTCACTGGGGCAAGATCTGGTTTTAGCCTTGCCGAGACCTTAGCTGCATCTTATGAAGAGGCTGCTGCCTTGGCTGCCCCTTATGAAGCAGCTGCTGCCACTGACGATGTGAAGAATGACTGAGGTGTGTGCTACAAGAAGGGAGCTTGACGTTCCTTTAAGTTTTGAAAGTTCCTATTTATTTGTGAATTCTCAGGCCCCAGAAGGTGGCAGATATAAGTACTGCAAAGATTCTCGCTTGATTCTGGACCATACAGAACCTCCAATATGAGGAACATGACTAGTGCACTCAAGGTTGACGATATGATCTTTTTAACTTGTAACTCTAGTAAGTTAACTTCGATTGTAAACTTTAGGAAAAAGAAGTGCTTTGATCCATGAATTACTTCTAGGTTGGTTACAAAGAGTTCTTTTCCTTTTACTAGGTTATATATCAGTTATGAATTGTGTTCTGAGATATTATCTGTAATTTAATAATGTGCCAATGTTGTATTGTTAAGCATTCTTGATTCTCATGGGAGTTTCTTGAACTCTGGCATTTTTTGGTTGGTATGGAGTTCGGTTCAAGTAACATGTAGGACATGTTAAGCTGTGATCCAAAATCATATTTAGTGGAAACATTGCTGATAATTGCACCTGTTGCCTTTGTATGTAACGGCACACCTCTGGTGCAAACAAATTGCATAGGGAAAAGCCAGCCTCTCTGTTTTGTTGGTGAACGGAAGAAACACTTGCCATTACAGCATTACTGTTGGCAGCCAAACTGCAAACAGTCCTGAAAAGTGAAAACTAAAAGCAAAAGCAAGTGGAGTAAATTTTTTATTAAATTGGCACAGTAGCCTGCAAATAAAACTTGCCATTACAGCATTACTGTTGGCAGGATTTTGGATTGGGCCTACTTTCCATGGGTTTTAAAACTTTTGAACCTACACTCATTTGATGGGTCGGGTCAAATTCAATGCGTACCCATTGACATCTATGGATGCTCGAAGCTGAAGTAAAACTCTGTTCAAATGCTTGATCAGTTTGAATTATTGTTGAGTTAGGTTGAATCATTTGAACTCTAGTTTTGAGAAATTAAATCTAACTTCGTTGAAAATCTGTTGTTGTACTTGTTTTCTTTTCAATCAAATCAGTTATTGTTAGTTATGACAGTTGCAGTTAGAAAATTAGCCGCCTTCTCTGCTAGAGCGTCTTATCTCATGCCAATAGGCAGATGGACGGAAGATCTCTGCCTTTCTTTCTCGAACTACCGGCATTTCTCAGAAAGCTCTTCTGAGCAAATTGGATCAAAGGATGCTTCTGTGGATGTTGGTGAGCACATTATTCTACTTCTAAGCAAAATTAGAGTTGATATCCATATGCTCATCAATTTGTTTAGACTCTTGTTGGCATTTCATCATGCACTTGATATACTCTTGAATGCCTATTTTTCTCTAACTAGTTAAGAATTTTGAAGCAGTTAATAGGGACTGTGCGGGTCATTTGGGGTTTGAGAAATGGGATAATGGAAGTGGATTGGTTCACAAGTCAGCTGAGATTGATCCTACTGCACTTATTGAAATTGGTGCTGTAGTTCATTCGAAATCCGTACTTGGTCCAAATGTTCATATTGGATCAGGAGCTATTGTTGGGCCTGCAGTTACCATTGGGCAGTTAACGAAAATAGGGTATGTTTCCTGTTTAATTTGCTACCATTTGTTACTTTCAGGAGGATGGTATAATGTTATTAACTTCAGGTCTTTTCTGTTAATTCTATCATTCTGCACGTACAACATCACAATGGATTCTGAATAAGCCTAAGAGCTGTTTTGCGTAGTATAAGTAAATTTTGTTTGTAAAGTTAGTTGCGTGCTAGCATGCGTGGTGGTACCACAGGTCCTTTTTCTGTTCATGCAGAAGAGCTTCAAATAAAATGATGTTATACAGTTGCTCCATTAACTATACTAGATGGAACTTGGAAGCAATCAGCTTTCTGCTTGACTGTTTATCAGCCCGGCTTGCTCGAATCAAATTAATTGAATGCCATAGGTTTGTCATGCATTATCCTTCACTTTGTATTTGGGTATAAGTTTGGAAGTTGGTGCACAATTGTAAAACTCATCAGAATGATGCAACCCCCTGAATAAAAAAATGTATGTTAGTCAAGACTATAGTGTTGCAATGGCCCAATCCTTTTATGGAAGTGGAATGGACTTTTCAAAATTTACGTCCATCATTGGTTTAGTATTCTCTCTCTATTATCTTGAGTTTTCGTTTTCTGCGGTGTCCTTTTGCAGCTAATTATTATCTTTATATTTGCAACAAAAGGTTACCTGTGGAAAAAGGCTGTTTCTACTTATTAGCAACGTTCTTGCATTCATCACTTTGATCTTTGGGTTGAAAGTATGTATTATTGGCTGGATTGATTCTAAGTATGGGGAGGATCAGAGTATATGTAACTAAATTTTTTAGAGGGGGAACCCTTTTTCACTAGTAGAATAAGGGAAATTTGTGTTTCTGCCCCTTCTACCCACCCCAGATTCACAAATGTGTGTCCTAGATGTTGCCAGTTTACACTGTATATTCTTTATTTGATGTGTGCTTTTGTTCATTATTTTCAGTTTACACTGTATATTCTTCTTTGTTTTAGTGTTACTGAAAGTAGAATTTGAAATGTCTCCAGGTATAATGCGGCACTTAGTAATTGTTCTATCGGTGATTCATGTATTATTCACAATGGAGCATGCATTGGTCAAGATGGTAAGAATCTATAACCGGTTCTATGTTTAAAGCTGGGAAGCTTCCAAGTAGTGATTAGAAATTTAGAATGGTCTCAAGTTCAATATTATTGTTAGGTTGACAGGTTAAGTATATTATCTATGAACGTAGTGACTTCATATATTTATGTATGCCAAAGTATAGGCACTCTATGTATCACATAGGTGTGTACTGCATCTAATGATGACTTGCATTATAGGTCAGACTTACAATTTTAAGTAATTTGTTGAATGTATTTGTTATTTTGCATCTGTTATATTCTAAAATTGGGGGTGTGCATATGTCTGAGAACAGGATTTGGCTTTTTCGTGGATGATCAAGGAAACATGTTGAAGAAGCATCAAGTTGGTGATTTTCTAATGATTTCTTTCTTCAAATAACTTTCTTTTAAGCATTATTTCCGTCCTGTATGTCTGAGCTCCTTGCATTTTCAAAGAAGCTTTTTAACGGAAGTTTACATCTTTGAGTGAATTAGAATGACCACCACTACTTTAAACATGACACCTATGAGCATGAACATCCTCAAGTTCAATAGGGAATTAAAGGAAATGATTTTTGTTCCACTGAAATTGGAGCTTTGGTGTTTTAATTTTGAGAGGGTGTTGCTTGTTTTGTTGCTCTGTTGACTTCGATCCTCACTTGCGCCTTGCAGCCTTGCTATTGGTAGGGAAAATGGAGTCCCTTTGGGTGGCAGATTCTTTTGATGGCAATTTTGCAAGTATACCATGCAAGTTAGTTGTGAATTGTGATATCAAGTCAAATCTTGAAAGGAGTTGATATATTAGACACTTCCAAAGTTGCCCACGTAATCGGTTATGGCTTAAAATATCCCTAGAAACTTACATCAAATGTTGCATCCATAAATTCACTTGATCACTTTTCACCTAGGTGATCTTCAGGTAGGAACTGTCTATTCACTAGGTGTTTTTATGGATGTGCAACACTCGTAAGTGTAGGCTGTCCTTCGGGTACTGCTTTCTAACTATCTCAGTTCATTGCTGTGAAATCTGGAATAAGTAATATAGACATTAATAAAGCCTATATAGACATTCATAATGTCCAATACCTGTTTAACTGAAACTTTACAGTAACACTTTACAGTAATCTTGTTTCTTTGTAGTAATTTCAGCTCTGATACAATTCAACTACACAACACTAGCAATGGTTTCAATAATCTATTCAGATTTTGATAACCTGTATGCTCTCTTTTTATTCTTTGGTTTCAGATGTTGTATGCAAGGATAGGGAACTATGTGGAGATAGGTGCTAATACATGCATTGACAGAGGCAGGTAATACTAATATTTGCTGTGGATATATACAATGAGGTTGTTATTTTATTGGCATTTGAATGGTCTGAAATAATCCATTTTGAATGTAGGATTATTTAATGTATGTCGTCTTACTAAGTTGATGCAGTTGGAGAGATACTGTCATAGGGGAATATACCAAGATTGACAATTTAGTTCAGGTGCGTTTCCACTTATTACATCTTTATTTTCTTATGTATTGGAACAGCTTACTACAACCTCTGTCAATTTACAGGTAGGTCATAATGTTGTTATTGGAAGGTGTTGCATGCTTTGTGGACAAGTTGGCATTGCAGGTTCTGTGATGTGTGTGAATTTTAACCATCTCTGTTTTTTTTATTCCTTTTTTTATCGATTCCCTTCTCTGTATGACTGTATTTCATTGAGATCATTTAATATTTGGATTCTAGGATGGGAGACTATGTCACTTTGGGTGGAAGGGTAGCTATACGCGATCATGTTTCTATTGCATCAAAGGTAATTTATCAGCACAACAAGAATACAAGTCAATCTAAATGCTGTTGGTCAATTGAAATAAGTGGCAATCTTATAAAGGTGATAACAAAATTTAGCTCCACCTAGGATTGTCTTGTACGAAGGTGCTCTCTGTGATGTTATTTTATTAGTCGAGTGCAAGTGATAGTCAAGTATACATAGCTGAATTTCACTTCTCCTTCAAGTATACCGTCATGATAAACTTGGTCAATTTCCCTCCTATCCACCTGAGGGTAGGTTGAGCTGGGTCACACCAGAGCTTTACTGCTGAAATCTAATTAAGCTCAAAATTTCAAACCAAAGGGTATTTAGAACTATTTGATACTGTCTCGAAACGAGGACTGTTTGATGTCAGTCGGGTAACCCTTGTGTAAGATGGAAACTATATTTCCCCATCTGTCAGTACCCTATTAATGACGGCACAAATGGGTTTGTTGTATCTTAAATAATGCAGTTAATCATCGAATATTAATCATAGTATTGCATATTATGGGGATTGTAGGTCCGCCTTGCTGCTAATAGCTGTGTCACAAAAGACATTACTGAGCCAGGAGACTATGGTGGATTTCCCGCAGTAAGGACATCGATCTCTGCCCTGGTTGATTTGTATGTCTAAATGGTATATAAGTCATATTTGATTCGGACGTGCAGGTCCCAGTCCATGAATGGCGTAGACAAGTTGCTGCCGGAAGGTTGAATTTTAAGAAAGGATCATCATAAGAGATTAATACAAGCATGTACTGTAATTCAACATGAAATTGTAGTATTGTTGAATTTTTAAGTTTCTTTGAGATTGATTGAATGTTTTTCCCAAAAGAGTTAAAAGTACAAACTTGAAGCATGACAATTTTGGCTTGTATCTGACATGTAAACAGTTTTCTTACGTAAAAATTTGAACTTTGAAAATATCGAAAATTCAAAATGCCAAAGTGTGCTATACTGCTATCTTTATAAAAACAAAAAAAAAAAAAAAAATGCCAAAGTGGATTGGACTTGAACAATCAAATCCAGTACAGGCCCATAAATTTTAAAATAAAGATAAAAAATTAAAACATTGAAAATGGAGGTGCGGGGAATCGAACCCCGTGCCTCTCGCATGCGAAGCGAGCGCTCTACCATATGAGCTACACCCCCTTAACTTTATTTGGGTGGTGTTAACTATGTATAAGTATAATAGGTATTGGTAATGACGAAGCAACTTACAAGTGAGATGAGGGTACAAAGCTACAAGTGACAATGTTTAGCAGAAACGGACCTTCAATTGAAAACCAAGATATATATATATATATATATTGAATTGCTGGTGAAAGTTGCTGACTAACGTCTAACCACCTAGTCGAATCGGACTACTGAAGGTGAAGGTGAAGGTGATGTAGCCGGATTTGTCTATATATACCAATTGACTGCCAATAACACTGTCAGGATATCACCATCAGTCCATCACCACCAATATTTCCAAACCATCACTCTCGATCAGCTTGCCATATCATGGACACTTGGTGGTGATCTGGAATCCCCATGAACATGTCATTTATGCATAATTAAATCCCTAACCATCTGGTTTAATTACTCTCATTTATTCCCATTGAATGTATAATAATCAGCTATAACTTACACTCATCATATTTGAGTGTCGGCAGGAAACAATCTTGGCTTAAGCTTTTCTCACAAAATTAAAATTTATAACTATGTTACAACGTCCCAAAAGTGTATGGACTATGGATGCATCAGTAATCAGTTTACACACATATGGTAAGAGCAATTCTTTTCATACCATCCAAGGCCATGATGACCAATTGTGTTGGTAAAAGGGGACCGAATGTGTCTGACCTCTCATGCATTTCAATCTAATTAATTTTAATTCATGCAATTACTCTTTAATCATTAATCACAGCTGCAAGAGTATTGTGGGAATGTAATTGTTAGTGGTATTGATATCTAATGGTCTGGATGAAGATGTTATTAGTAGTATATTATTGGGACCGGCATACTATTAATCTATTATGGTCATATCCTTCATCATTCTAATTTCATATACAGTATAGATTCCAGAATGGCCATGTTAATATGTCAGTATTGGAGATTCATGGGGGCTAGATATTAGATATTTCTCACATTATTCTGGACTTCTATCATTTATTTCGAGCATGGCCCCTCAGGTTTCACATTTGCGCGGCTGTGTTTACTCCACGGCATCTTAGATTCTATTAAATTTTGCAACCAAACCATGGACAGTATATATTACCACCCACTCCATGCATCCACACGACACTGCATTGATGTAAAATGTAACACTAAAACCTACCAAGAAGGACCCCGTTTGTGGAATTTGAAAAACATATGTGATGTGTTCTATCCATATTTTTTGATAATCTATCCATATATACATCCAATGGAACCCTGGATCACCATGCACATCACTCCAAATTTTGCACAATGTAAATGATTCTATTGTTACAAATGTTCAATATTCTATTTCTTAAAGTCTGAAATTTCAGTGATAAAATCTTCTTATTTCCTATCATTGGTTATATCTGATATAATATCAGACATTCAGACTGATACAAATGATGAAAAATCTGATTGTCTTGGAAAACATTGATAAACATCAATTTTGCCTGATGGTTCAAGTAAAAATGTAAGTACGGGCATATATATATGTCACTTTCAGAAAAAGATCGATCGATCTTCTAGGGTACATAACTGTATATGAGAAGACTTAACTCCCCTCGACATACACATGGAACACATTTAAGTGCCAAAATGCAGTTGGGATCAGAGAATCCAAGTGCTGGTGTAGTGGACTAGTGGATGATGGAGTATCAGAATATGTTTTATAGAGATGGCCTTCTCCATTCCACTTCTTCCTAAGTGATTATCCTGCCAAAAACAAGCTGTCTACCCGTCTGTAAATTCCAGGCAATTAAGAATTATGTTATCCTATATTATCATGAATGTCAGTATATTTGCTCATTTGCTGTGTTAATTAAACACTACACAAGAGTTCTGCTTATTATTAACCAGATTATTTGACAATGCTCGTTACCATTTCTTCATTTAAGCATAGCACCTGAATGAAAAAAATAACAGAAAGAACGAAAAAAAATGTTATGCTTTGGAGCTGCAAAAAAATTCAGCATACTTTACAAAATTTTGTATTAAAAGGTGTTTCACTTGGAAAGCAAACTAAAACCATGCTGTTTTGAACTTTTGATTGATCAGACAATTAATATTATATAGGTGGTAGGCAAGCATTCAGGCAATTCATGTGAAAGACTCCTTTCAATTCTCAGAGCATTTTTGTATTTCAGGGTTTGGTTACTTGGTACAAGCAATTTATGTAAAAGGCTGCAGAAGTAGTATCTGCAATTCATGTTGTGAAAGTTCTGTTTCTACTTTTTAAGCAATTTTCCAAATAAAAGAGTATAAATACCCTTTAGTAGTTTTCTTGGTCAGGTTTACTGTATATTTCACATGTCAAAAGGAAGATGAACTTCAATATCGTTTCTTATTCTTGAAGGCAAAAGACAACTACAGATATGCATGGGAAGAACTTGCAGCTGTTAAGTTATACAAACTTACAACTATTTTCAATTAACCATCCATGCATGATTGAATAAGTTACAGGTATGAGGTATTCTATTCATCCAAATATTGATTTTATTAATACAACTGATATATTTGTAGATGGATGATAAGATCAAGCAAGAGACTAATTATTAGAAACGTACCTAGCTAGCTTCATCTATTGTCTGACCTTATATAAGAAAGTAGTTGAGCCTTTAATGATTTAGTTCACTGTAACAATGTAGACAACTGGCCCAAGAAGTTGAATTATTGACAGAAGAGATTCAATTAAGAAGCTAAGTCACTAAGCCTAGGCTGATTGCCGATACATTTATGCAAAACTATTAGTCCTTGTCCAAAAAAATCATTTACTTCAATCATGATGTTAATTACTACATTAAGCTATGATTATTGCGAAACACATATGTTACATAATTGCTCAATTAGTCGCTTTCTCCACCATACTCCGATTCATGGTGTATCACATCCCTGCTTCCCCAAAATTAATCACTTGGTAAATCAGTCCTTTTCTCTAAACTAACAGGTTTGAAAGTTTAAACCAGATGTTCTTAAACATTTCATGAAGATGGTTCTCATTTGGCAGATTCTACAGATGTGGGTTAATATGTATCACCCACCAATAAGGACAAGATCACAAGAGCATTAAATGTGAATGCAACTGTAATTCATCCACTTGTATCAAACACTACGTAAGACTGTCACCATTTATAATCCCTACCTCTCATAAACAAACCATGACTGCCAGAGACTCATTTGTGCTTGTTCCAATCTCTTTAAGCATATATAGACTATAGTGTTGTTCGTCTCTCAATTCTTTGTTTCCATCATTTTTTTGATCTCTCTTTCTTTAGTGATACATTATGGGATCAATCGATGTTAAAAGCATCATTTACGATGTTAAACTATCATCGGTGGTACCTGCCACCATGACAGGAGAAAACGTGGTTCATGAGCTTAGTAACATGGATTTGCTCATGAAACTTCATTACATCAAAGGGGTGTATTACTTCGACAGAAGTGCAGTCCAAGGGCTTACAATAAGTGATTTTAAGTTGCCAATGTTTACGTGGCTTGAGCTATATTACATCACCTGCGGGCGGATAAGGAAATCTGAATCAGGTCGGCCGTTTGTTAAATGTAACGATGGCGGTGTAAGGATCATCGAAGCCAAGTGCAGTATGACACTCAATGAGTGTCTAGATGAAAAAGATTCTTCTGTTCATAACCAGCTTCTGCCCAATCAAGTTCTTGGTCCTGAATTAGCCTATTCTCCTTTGGTTCTCATACAGGTATGTTTTTCAACAGATTTTAAGCCACTTTTCAATACAAACATATTGCCATTATGATCCAAAGGTTGCACACACCTAAAGAAAAAATGGAGGTTGGTAAAATAAAGTCTGCACTGTCACATGTCGAGCTAGAAACGCCTATATAGAACTATAATAGCAGACTGAATGAATGACAGTTGAGAGTAACAGATGAGACCACCCCGTGGCAGGAGGAGGAGCTTGTAATTCATCTGTAGAAAACTACAGATAGTATTCTGTATTCCCCTTGGAAGAAGCTGTCTCATTACATTAGCTGACTGAAGGCAAGAAGTCTTGGTCAAACGTCAGTACATCACATCCATTCACACTATAGTTGGACAAGCTTTAAAACTTGCAATAATTTCTTACCTTCAAGATTTTCTTTTGATAACTACCTTCGAAATTATTCAAATACTCAAACTATTGCAATAAAAATTTCTACCAAAAAAAAAGTTATATATGTGTTGGTGAGTCCACCTCTCATATTTACTACTACAGTAAAACCTCTATATAGTCGTACTGGTGGGACCAAATTAAATTATTTAGTTAGGTTTGGGTCTAATTTTTACGTGACTCCAATAAAATAAGGCTATTGCTAAATACCCCAACCACATCTAAGTTCTAAGTTAGGACTTACAACCCCATGAACAGTTCATAGATGATAGCTCACCTGTTTTTGTGCATGTGTTTGAATGTTTGATGTGTTGCACTGCGCGGTTCTGATGTATTATAACTTAGACTGATTGTTGTATATGTGCTTATTCTTTGTATCCAGTTCACTTGGTTCAAATGTGGAGGAGTTTCAGTGGGGTTAAGCTGGGCTCATGTTCTTGGAGATGCATTCTCAGCTTCAGATTTCATCAACACATGGGGACAGGTAATGGCTGGAAAACACCCACCCAAGTCACTGAACCATCCCAAGGAACACTCCAAAACTGTAACACCCTCAACTGTTACAGAACTACTCTCTGTAAAAAAGATAGAAGCCGTCAAGGATTCCTGGATTGCTAGGAATACCTGCGGAATGGAAACTTTCTCATTTCAACTAACTGCCACACAATTAAAACACCTACAGTCACAGATATGCAATACAAGTGAAACTGGTCAAGTTCCAGTATTTGAAACTCTCTGTGCGGTAATCTGGCACAGCTTAGCAAAAATCAGAGGAGATTCAGAATCAAGAATCATAACCACCTGCAGAAATGGCATTCAAGATAGAGAAGATGGGACTCTTGGTAATTACCAAACTATAGGTGTGGTTATAGCAGAATTATCCATCGTGGAAACTGAAGCATCTGCATTGGCAGCATTAATTGTCAAACAGCTAGCAGATGAGAGTAACATGATTGAAGATACAATGGCAAGAGATGAGGGGTCAGATTTCATTGTATATGGCGCAAACCTGACGTTTGTGGATTTAGAAGATGCCAATCTTTATGGGCTAAAGTTCAAAGGGCAAGAACCTGTCTTTACAAATTATTACATCGATGGGGCTGGCAAGGAAGGAGTCGTATTAGTGCTCCCAGGGCCAGAAGCTGCGCAAGGGAGTGATAGCAGAGGAAGGACAGTGACTGTTGTCCTACCAGAGAATGAAGTCATGGAACTTAGAAACAAGCTAAAAGAAGAATGGAGTATTGTTTGAAACAGTGGTGGAATTCATTATGTATGTTAAAATATCACTTGTTGTGTGGGTGTGATTGACTTAAATTGATTTCGTAGTGGCAAATGTTTCTTAAAGTAAAATTTAAATAGGAGAGTACCTAAAATTCAACTTTAAATGTTGTTGACTACTGAAATAATAATGCGTGAAAACTCAAAACAGAGTGAGGGACCTAGAAAAACAAGAAAACAAAAAGGTAACTAAACATAAAAATTCCCTCAGGCCCTGCATGTAAACTAAAACATCGCAGCAACAAATGGCTGCATGAGGGAAGCCATATCTCTTAATTATTCTCAAAGGTACTAATGAACTGTTCACTTTTCGTCAAAGTTTCCATTCAAAATGACATCTGCATCTCTCAAATATCCTAAAAATGCATGAGGGAGAATACTCTACAGGCGCGTTTCTCTCAAGCATAGAAAAGGTTGAACAGATCTACAGCCTACATGCATCCTTACAATTCTTTCATGAACCAGCATTTCTTTGACCAAGCAGAAAGAACACCCACAAAGATACTAACTTTAAGGTGTAAAGCACTAAAGCAAACCAAGATGAAGGGCAGGAAAGGAGATTAGGCGAACTATAGACAAATAAGTCATGTATCTAAGGTGCATTGGTGTCACAGGGACGGGGGAGAAAAATGAACATATAAAGATTCTTCCCAGAAGCAGTGGTTAGGGGTTTTGCTTTGTACTGTAATCGTTCAGATGTCTCTCAATGATGAGGTCCAAGCTTTTTGGAAATATCACAGATTATAATTGTTTTGTCACTTGTCATTTTGTATAAAATATAAAACTAATCTAGGAAATAGATAAGTTTCGCTTAGTATGGTTCCCGAGGAACTATTATTGGTCAGCACGGTCCCAGCAATTCATCACTCATTATAAACATAACCCTTCTGCACAACTCATGGATCAAAGCCTTCTCAAGCACTTTTTTAACAAGATGAGTTGAAAAAGAGGAGAAGAGTGTCAAGTAGTTTATAGAGTTGATTGGGGTTCATACAGTGAATAATACATACAGCCTGCTCAGTGCTCATCATCTATTGAAAGAAGGAAATTTGATAGAAGTCAACAATACAACATACAAGTTGGGTATAGTTCCCTTTTGACTGACCTCAGTTAGCAATCAGTCGACCATTAAACTTCATACCCAGAATTTACCTTCTGCTGAACATCACCGTAGCTTTCTAACTCCTCCATATCCTCCAGACTTCCTAAGAATAGAGGAAGCCTTTGATGCAGCTTCACCGGTTGAAGCGAAAGAATCCGACTTTTACCATCAGACCCTTTACCCCCAGCTTGCTCCACAAGAAAACTAAGAGGGTTTGCCTCATATACTAGGCGTAGATGGTCTCTTGGATTCATTGCCACACCACCATACATCAAAGTCCTATGAAAATCAGCAACCAGTGAACAAATATAACGAGCTGAATATTTTTTGGGGTACTTGCCTTTGCCCTGCCGAACAGTGTCGATATATCGTCTTAAACCTTCAGGCCAATCGAAATACCTTGCGTCATTGACTGAGTAGATTTGCCCTGACATGAGAAGTATACAAATGAAATTAATATCCATCCTTTCAAGTGTCCGTGATGTAACATAATAATGACAAGAAAAATACAATGTACAGTAGTTATGATTTATGATCACCAAGCTGGAAATTATTATACTCAAACCCAACAAACAAAATAAGAAAAATCTACCACCTTATTGACATTGTATGTGACATATATAAGAAGTGGAACGACAATAACCTATATATGTACAACATCAACTGCTGAATCAATAACATGACTGTAACTGTTTGATGCGAGGCAGTCTTTGTAGAAAATATAACAAGGAAACTACTAGGGAGAATTAGTTGATGGTTATGGATATATTTCCTATTGTTAATCATAGCTACCTCGAAAAGAAACTTGTATGCAAATGAAAAACTACCTCGAGAAGGAACTTTTATGCTTGGATGTGTAAGAACAAAGTCTCCTGTTGTATGATCCAAGGTGAAAGCATGTGTTCCTGAACCAAAGCTAACACAGAATATCGTGGCAGATGAATAAAGTACATAGCCAGCAGCAATGAGTCTGGTTCCACTCTGAAGCGAATTTAGTTGTGCTTTTTCTTTTATTGGAAGATGGTCTAATTCCACAAGGCGGTTGTAAATACCGAATATTGTTCCAGTGGGAATGGATGCATCAATATTTCGAGAACCATCAAGAGGATCAGTTACAACCACAAATGGTCCATTGTCAGTAATCCAAACGGGAACATCATCTTCTTCTGAAGCCATCACTGCAACTTTACCAGAATTGCGCAGAGATGACAAAATAATTTCATTCTACACAACAAAATACATTATTGATCAAAACCACAAATTTCTTTCCTGTCATGCCTTTTCATTCATAATTAGTATAGGAGAAAACATAGGCTGATGTTGAAGATATATAAATAAATGCACACATTGAGGGTGAAAATCAAATCCAAGAGTTGTCTAAATGATCAATCAAATCATTACTTCAACTTTATCTTAATCATAACTAATGTTTTGTTCTAAAAAATTAAGAACTATACTAGATTCTTTTATCAAATTGACACTTTAATTGTTTAAACAAAAGGGTATCTTTAAAGACGAAAAATCTGATTATATATACCTCTATAAATTCAATCCAAGAATGGGAAGTAAGTGTACCGAAACAATGTCTAATGGCTTAGGATCATCTCTTTCAGCTCCTCCAACTGATGAATCACCACCACCAGTCTTATTCTGCTTCCCCAACACTGAATTAAACGGCGACGCTACAACGGCAGCAATTCTCTTGCAAGCATATTGCAAATGAGCTATCAACACCACCAAATCATCTCCTACATCTTCTCCTTCTTTTCCAATGTAATCCAATAAAGTCTGAAACCCATCACCACTATTTGAAGAAAACATTTTGGATTGAAATTTTGTACTAATTGAAGATGATGACGAAGCTAGTCGAGGACGAAAGGGAAGATTTTGAAGCAAGTGAGGGTTAGTTGGCGGGAAATAGGAGATTTTTTGCGGGAAATTTAAAGTTGGATTGATGAATAAAGCGGATGATTGCATCGTTTATTGGAGAATTAGGGTAGATAAGAATTTGATGATCATTGAGTCTGTTGATTTTAGGGTCTCTGGAATTCTTGAGAGAGAGAGAGAGAGAGAAGATGGAAGTTCTGTGTAGTTGGAAGTTGCCGTTGAAGGATTGGTTCTTGGGAAGCCAAACTGCAGCAAAGTGCCACGTGTATAAGGCCCATTCACATATGTTGGCCCGTGGGCCGTGAATAATGACAATATGTTGGCCCGTGGGCCGTGAATGAAAATACGGATAATTTTTTTGTATCTTTTAAATGTTGTGAAATTATTGTTAAACATATATGCTGTGGAAAAAAGAAAAAACCTCAAAACTGCTTGGCAAAATTCTTCATCATCAGTAATACTCTAGCACTACTGTCAGAAATAAGAGTGAATGAGTGAATGTATGAAATTATTGGAAGATTTGTGCATTGTAATTCTCCTATTATGGCACTAATTTACTTATATGATAGTTTTCATTATAAGTCATCTTTCACTGGGAAAAAATGGCATTTACTGATGATTTCTGAAAACATTTTAATAGTGCAAACTATACTACATTTCATATAGTATATGAATTATGCACCATATGCTAAAATCCTGTAAACTTTATTTGGACGTTTTTATTACCCTATGCATGTTATTCCTTTCTGCATTTCGCATAAAATCATATTGGGGATGCTTTTAGATCTCATATTTGAAATCAAAGAAACATTTTCTTTCATGGTAAATAACCGACTAGCTACCACCAGATAGGACCTGCAGTTTTTCATGGTAAATAAGATTGCTTGTTTTAATAGATTGCTTGTGGAAAACTGGAAATTAAATAGAATGTCTTAGAAGCAATAGAATTCAATATGACATAAATTAAAGCTCAATGTTAATGACTTCAAATTAAACCACCCTATTTTATCAAAAAATAAAAAATAAAAATTAAAAATTAAACCACCCTACACACCTCCTACAGTCCCTAAATAACTTACTACCATCATGTAGCACCTAAATAACTAAACAAATAAGAAACCAAACAAGGATAACACGAGAACAAGAGGAGCTTTAATCCCATCGATTTGAACTGCAGCACTTTTGTGAGGTTTTGAACTTGCAGTTGGTGCAGTACTGTTTGGTTGCACAGCAGGAGGAGACAAGTTTTCTGGATCTAACACCTTGATAACCATCTTTAATCCTCTCTCACAATGCCCGGTAACTCCACTTATGAAGTAATACAAGCCTGGTCGATCCAACTTGAATTCAGTGTCACCATTGTTGGAGAAGAAGACAGGATGGGCAGAACGACATTTGTCGTACTCTTGTTCAGTCACAGCCAACACTGAATCCTTCTTGTACTTGAAATCTGTTCCATGACCAAAAAACAAAGTGGAAATTGGAATATCAAACTTGAAATGATGAAAGTTGATACTACATTAGAAATCAACTCTACTAGCTAGTGAAAAATGCATAGACTTGAACAAAAGAAAATTCATGAAAAGGGAGTTATTCTTATTTGCATGAACATACATTTTTTAGTGAAAATTAAACAAGTTCTAAAAACTTACGTATGGTATCGCCAACCTGGAACCTGTGCTTGGAAGCCCATTCATTATAAGCTTGATCATTCTTTGCTGAAGGAATGACCCAACCTTTGTCTTCACCAACTTCATACTGAAGAGAATGAACCAAGAAGACTTGAAGGGAAAAGAGAAGTGTTGTGAAGAACAAAACTTTGAAGGAACTCATGATGGAAAGGAAAGAGAGGCTCAGTAATTAGCTTTCAAGTTTTTGTGTTGTGTTGTGTTGTACGTGTTGTGTGTGAGAAAATCAGAGAAAGAAAACAAGCAAGTTTCTTTACTATGGTTGGACTATATATGGACTTCAAAGTGCGCATGCGTAGTGGTAAAGTTTGTTAGCTATAAAAATGGTGGGGAGTGAGAGATAATGGGGAGAGTGGGATTGTTGGTGGTTACCGTTCACTGAGGGCTGTTTTTGACTTGGTCGTCAAACTGTTCTTGCTTGTGATATCTTGGTTTGGATTGGCCATTGACTAAGTCCAACCCATTTACAATCCAAGGTTTTACTCAGCAGCCCAACCCAACCCATATAGATGAAAAGGGGTCCAACATGCAAGCAATACTTTTACTTTGTAGTTTTGTACTGATAAGCAAAGAAGGCAAGCACACGAGTAGTGTCTATGGTTCTTGACTTCTTGTCAGAGAAGGAGAAACAAACATTTTTGGCCAGAAACATAAGGAAGGAAAAAATGACGCGAAGGATAACCACAGGGGATGAGAGTCTGATGGAGATAGATTCATTTGCCTATAATTTACAAGAAAAATCTGATCTTGGATCTTGGATGAGACTTCTTGCTCGCCACTGAGAGACAAATCTGATCTCTCTCAATGACCAGGTTTCCCAGATCTTCAGAAGCATCAATCTTGGATGATGTATGTAGATGGTTGAATTAGTTATTGCAGATTTCCGACATGGAAGATGATATCACTGCAGATATTTTCGAAGTGGGCATTCCTAATGAAAAGTCTATATATTACCCTAGAAGATGAATCTCAGCAACTGGTATTTTAATCTTACACAGAGAAAACGAAAGCATGTTTTTCATGAACAAAACATGTATCTCCTATTCTCCTATACATGCATTGTTTTATTGTGTTTGGACTACAGCGACTTCTTGACACAGATTATGCTCAACAAAGTTATACCATTAAAAGAATAAGAAATTATACGGCAGTACAAGGAGATGAACAATTAGATGAACCTTAACACATAATAATGAATCTAGAAATACCTCAATACCAATGACACAACTGATTGTTCAGGTCGGAGCTTAATATGGCTAAAAAAGTAAAGAAAACAATAACTATGGAATGAAGTATTTTAGTTATGTATTGACTATTGAATGTGACTTCGTCACACTCATCTGGAATTTCCTTTACATGTAAACCATATCTTGTGTTCTTCATTGTGTACAACTTAAAAAGAATTTCAATGCAATTATGCAAGTAAAAGATATCAAAACATATAATACCTCTTCTCTTCTGTCAAGTGTGGTCATCACCTTGTGTGTGTCATAATTGCCCAAGGGGTTGACAACAGTTTCTACTTTCTAATCATGTACCAACACATTTTGCCCATTTGAAACACCGAGCAACTTTTCTTGGCAAGGAATAGTCTGCAACAAGGGATGGATTGTTCAACAAATCTTCCGAACTTGACCATATGTATACTCCTCGTTCTTGTTGATTGCCAGGGACTGTGTTATCCAACAAATATGCCACAAGGAACGCTATCACCATGTTCATTGAGAGAAGACCATTTATGGCAAAGTCGAGCTGGTCCATCCAAAAAGCATGATATTAGCTCCGCAATATAAAAAGAAAGAAAATTTTTATGTAGGCACTAATGCAAATGTGTCTGCAGTTCCTTGTGCATCTATTATATATTTAAGTCTGTAATTATGATACATAGGCTCAACTTACTTGTTTACTGCCAGTGTGGACTGGTCCATTTGATGCTGCAGCGTAAGGAACAAAATAACTTGGCAGTATAAAGCTGGCTTCAGTTTGATACTGCTGAAAATATGCAGGAATCGTTAAGGAGAAAAACAGGGAAACACCAACAATTGTTATGTTTCTGAAACTTCTTGTTTGACTGTATTGCAAGGTTGATAGACCCAGTGCCACCATCAATGCCCACATGAAACAAAGTACAGCAGCAGCCAAGGCTTGTGGTATTGAAGCAAGAAGGGCACCCACTTTTCCTGTCAATCAACCGTTGAGAGTATGAGTATGACATGCTTAGACATTTCTTCATAATACCCAAGCTACACACACTCCCTGCAAAGCTAAAAATGTAGAAATGAGTAAAATTGTAGAGATAGACCCTTAGCCCATTACCGAAAAATGAGACGAGGATAAAAAACACAGCACCAAGTTCCACAGCTCTTCGACTAGCCACTTTTGTTATTTCAATGGTATGCATGTTTTCTGTCAAGGTTGTAGACCCAGTACCAGTTCCCCAGAGTCCAGCTAATGCACTGCACAAACCTTCCAGCCCCAACCCTCTACTAACTATCCCACGAGTTGGGGGACTCCCATTAATAAGTAAAGAAGCAGAGTGATAAGTTCCAACCTGGAACAGTCATACAATATGAACAGGGATGAGACTTCATAAAGTCCAACTATAAGTTGAATTATGCTTTAGATGATAATATACGATTCTTTATTGACAGCAATAATGGATTTCATTTTCATCTGCTAAGCTACTCACAGATTCCACTGATGCAACCAGTGAAACGATAATCATGATAAGAGAAGTCCTGAAATGGAACGTCGGGATCCCCCACTGAAAAGGGTAGGGAACTCGAACCCAATTGGCTGTTCTCCAAGCGCTAGAAGCATCAGTGCGACAGTGCTTCATTGTATCTGCATGGTCTCTGCACGCATCTGATAAGATGTTTGAAATGGGTATGTTGGGGCTACAGCCTTTGTAGTTGTATGCTCCAGCAGTCGTTAAGAAGAATGCATATATCCACACAATTGAGACAGAGAGAGGAACCTGATGATTGAAATTATCAGCGAGGTCATTTTAAAACTGCTGTAACTACAATTTACAAAGTACTGATGCATATAGAGTGTGAAGTTGTTGAGTTAATGAAATGATCTCTCATCTGTTTATTTCATTTTCTTTATTTCCTATAGCATCTCTCTCAAACCAGTTTTCCCATGCTGTAATTAATTTCTTTCTATATCAAGGAGAAAATCTAAGAAGCAACAGGATTATGATCTTGTAAGCATTGAGTATATCAACTGGAACTGTGGTCTCTTGATCTCTTCAATGAAACAGATTAATCCGTTGAACCAGTTCAGATACGGTGTCTCCTGAAATATACAGATAAAGCCTATTTGATGGTCACTTTTCCAGCACAAGTTCAGCATAATTAGCGGAATGGATACATACATTGCTTATATATCTTGGACTTGGGATTGAGCGTTAGTGTGCGGATGTGAAGATCTAGTTTTTTCAACCTAATCTAGAGCTGGCATGTAGTATCTTGTGAATGTTTTGGTCTGGAAGTACAATCGTAATCATAGCTGCTAATGATGAATATATAAATTTGAAATACACTTGTACCATCTCATAAATGGACATACCAGATAGGTCCAGAAAACATATGCTCTCCAGCCCTGAAGAGCAAAGTTTGATCTCCAGGGCTCTAATTACTACAATGTCTAGAACAACATTTTGTGCCTATGCATCCTACACATAATTTGTTAGTCCCTCAGTGAACTACGTGTTGGTTTATTGATCCCTCAAATTTGTTGTTGATAAATCACCAAAACATTTCTAGGAATTGGGTCCAATAAAAAGTAGCAAAAATATATATGCCGATGGACACATGGGTTAAATGAAGATCAAACTTTTTGATCTTTGGGCCTGTAAAGCAAACCATTTTCCATGAATGTAAAGCTATGACAATGTGGGAAATAAACATGTAATAAATAAAAGAGCAAGAGAGTAGTACCGCATAGACTCGAAATATTCTATGTCCATAGATGGAAACTCCTCGAAGGTACTGTAACCAATGACCAAAAATCAGCAGTAAGTCTGAAGTCAAAAAATATTGAAAAAGAATGTGCATGTTCAAAATTCCAAAAACAAACGGTAAGCTGCGTACTAAATTTTTTGAAATGGTTTTATCTGATTTAGGTGATTTACAGAAAAAACGAAAATTATCTTGTGAGTTCCTTACCAGAGTGAAAATAAGAACTAACAGTATTTGTGGAATGCTGATCTCCACACAGCTACCGGCTTGAGGAAACCCATAGCTGAAAAATGCTAAACCGACTGCAGCAACAGTTGGGGCAACCACAACTGGGTTTATCGTTCTGCAACACACCAACACCATGTTATAAATTATAAACAATGTAATATCATATCAATTCCATAACAACTACATTCATAAAGGACACAATTGTAGAAAATGATAAATTTGCCACCCATACCATTGAGAATGAAAATTTAGAAATAGTATAATGGTAATCAAACAATTTCAATATAGCAGGCACTTCTTTAAGAGTTTGAGTGTTTCCTTCAATAAGCTCCAATATTTAAATTGAATTTAACGGCAAAATTAACAGACATCCACTCCTACTACTAAATTAAATAAAAAAGGAAAGCGAAAATAAAGAGCTGTTTCGTCATCTACAGGAGAGTGATCATGTAACAATCGATTTTACCTTACAAGAAGAGACATAAGACCACTGTATCCTAAGATGCTCTGGAAAACTGACCCAACAATAATAGCCCCTTGCAACTCCTTCATTATGTGCTTAAATTTCTGCATTTGTGTTTATTATGTATTAATTAGTTAGCCAGTAAGAATGTTTCTATGAATGAAAAAATGTGCATTAAGTAGTCATAAAGTAAAGTTGTTATAAACTATGAAACAGGTGTATAACCCTCAAAAGAAAGGAAGGACGATAATATCCATTGAAAAATAAATTGAGGGCATTTATTACTTCTTTAAGATAATCCAGGTAAAAACCCTGTTAATTTGTCAATTCCTTAGTCTGGATATTGCATGTATTTCTTCAGCCATTGTCATCACTTGACACTCTCCAATTTTAAGGCTATTGAAAGAAATGCTAGCTTTCATGCAAAGGACGATGTTCATTGCTCCTCAAAAGAAAAAATTGATCAAAGTGATTTTTGTAAGATATGGTACAGTACTGAAAATTTTCGTTGTCAGGGTTTCCAAATATGGGTTTTCTGGTAATTTGTGAATAAATATTTACATCAGTAAATACATTAACAAATATAAAAAAGAAAATATGCATTCTATTTAGACAAGTTCACAAACATCAGCTAACACATGATGTAAATCGATCTTTGGAATTATAATTTATCATAGTAAACAACCTTACATTTTGGGTGAGATTCCTGAAATCTTGAGAATTCAGAACGACTAAAGCTGGGGCCAAATATACAAATGAGCTCCCTTGAACTAAAGGAAGCCGTGTTCCAAAGTAAGAGTGCAAGATTGTTGTAATGCCAGACACCAAAAGCATAGTGGAAATCACAGTAGCAGTATCCTTCTGCCACCATAAACTCAAAACAAAAATTCCATTGTCATCTTTTAAATTTTGAAGGAGTAAAATAAACCACAAGACAGTATCTTACATCAGTTCCGCCCATGGCTGGCACAAGGATCAGGGGAATGAAGATAAGCGACCCAGCCAATGATAGATAATGTTGTAAACCATAGTATATAAGGGGGACTGCAGGTTGGAACATTAAAGAACGATCAAGACACAAATCTATAGGGATCCAACGGAATATACAAGTCCTAATTTTGTTTCATTATGTAGTTTCTTTTGAAACACTTTCATAAGGCCTACATGTAGATGATTCAGAAGCTGGATTTTGGTGGATGACCACCTAATTCCTCGGATCATCATCACCAAAATTCAGTTCGTTTTGACATTTCCAATCTTTTCAAGTGTATCTAATTTATGGTATTCAAATGTTTCATTTTTACTCACTTTTACAACCTAGTCTATTATCCCTCTCTCTAACTTAAGATTCCATAATTTGCTACACACACTATAAGTCTATAATGATTATATCCAACTTGTAGATATATGCTAAGAATTAAACAACAAAGTAAATTGCATTATGCTAACAAAATGTAATGTTACTAACCGAGACCCGGATTCTCCCTAAGCCCACACCTCATTTCTAATGGTCTTCGAGGCCTTTGATCCTCAAATTCATAATCCTCTGGAAATCCATCAATTTGCACTGCTTGCTCATCTTTACTACCTTCTTTTTTCGATTCTTCAGTCTGAGTATTAGCTGAAACATCCTTCCAAGACCCATCCCCATTCGACCCAATGCTCCTTTCATCTTCCTTCAACTCTCCAACAGGTTCAATCCCAATTCTCTTCTTTTGAATCCCAACTCTTTCCAATCCCAAAACACTATCATTCCCATTCTTCTTTGAAACTGGTTCAATATCAATCCCTCTGTTTACTCTTGTTCTACCTAATATTGGATCGATTTCTATCTTTGGTGAAGTCCCACCAACTGGTTCATCAATCCCCTTCTCCAATTCAAACAAAATACTGTCATGCAGTTCTCTTTCACTAACACTAGTAGTAACTGTTTCTCCTGAAAAACTAGACTTAAAACCAGTCTTTTTCGCCCAAGATTTCAATTCATTTGGATTGTGATCAGTTCTTGGAACAAATGGACCAATATTGGGAAGTCTATAACTGGGTTTGGGTCGACCCATTTGCATTTCAGGCTTCTCTACAAAATCTGAGCTTGACCCAACTTCCATTGATGCTTTTCTAGAAATGGGTCTCTACAATTTCAAAGAAATAACTCACAGAAACACCAGTAGAACTAACAGAGGAAGAAGAAGAAGATGAAGATGAATTTGTTAAAAAAGAAAACTGAAATGATGAGAAACAAGACGAAGCTTAGAAGCAAAGAAAAAGAGGACTAGATGGTAAAAAGGTGTATGATTAGCTAAAAGGGTGTAGTGAAGTGAAGACGAACATCATTTGTTTGAACTTTGAAGAAAATGGTAAAAGAGAGAGAGAGAGAGAGTGATGTTAGTTCGTTTTTTTCAATCTACAGCTCGCCAGTTGTTATCATCAGTAGTTGGAATTTTCAGATGTGAAATTACACATAAGACCTCAAGATACCCGTTAAGAATATTGAGATCGACAGTTTGAGAAATGACCTGGAAGATTACTACTGTAGTACTGTGTGCAGTACTTTATTCAAAGTTTTAAATTTTTTTTTTGTTAACATATTCAAAGTTTTTAATGCTTGTAGTTTAAGTCTTACAACTCACTGAGTTGGATCGGTCTGCTCTCAGATGTTTGTTTGTGACTTTGTAGTTTGTTCATTGTTGTCTGTAAAGGAAATGGTGAAAGTTAATGAGCAGATTCTTTGGTAACACCTTTCTAAGTACTGTATGGTTGTTGTAATCTTTAATTGAGGTAAAAGGAAATGTTATTAACAGTTTTGGGTGAGAATGGAGCTCAATTAGGATACATAATTTGGATAAGACTGCCATTTTAATCACTCAAATGTAATGATAAGACAAAAGGTATAAAATGGGCTACAAAGAGGATTCATGTTGTCGGCCACAGTATATAAACATCAAAATTGCCATAATAGTATCTTCTCCAAGTAAATACAATTTCTGTATCCAAATTTTGGGGGGAAAGCTTAATATTTTTTTCTCATTACATTGCTTCTCTAGTCTCTTCTCCCATGTTTATGTCAGGTCGGGGATATGATGCTAAATTGCTAATATATTAGATATTTCCACCTGAGACTTAAATCTAATAGGTAGTAATTTAAAAACACTTCTACTATACCTTTTGGTAAGGCCAGAAGGAAGCTTATTCACCATAAAGGATATTTAACAACTGTCACCATATATACAAATTTTACTTTGGTATTACACAATATAGGTTACAAGTACTGCATTGCAAGAAGCATACTAATACTATCAGTGGCGCTATTGTGCCAGTAATATCATGGAACAAACTAAATGCATCCATACATGACTAAAGTCACTTTCTTTTTCTTCTTTCTTTCTTCCGAGGGAACAAGTGGTTAAAGCCTTAAAGCACCTTTGAACCAGGACCTTTCTTCCACAGTTCTTCTAAAGAAAAGCTTTCACTTTATTTTTTTACCTGCACTTAAAAAGATCTTTATCATCAGCTCAAATCAGCTGAATTCATAATATTTTGTGAGATAAGGTTGCTTAACGCACACAATACCATCAATTTAAGCAGTAAGATTTTTTAAGACCTCCTAAGTTACTATACTGTTGCCAAAGATTGAAAATTTGAACATATAGCATCCTATCCACATATATCGTGTTTTGGCAGCATGTGATCAACTTGAACCATACAGATTTTTTTGGTCTTGAGGATGACTTTTGTTGTTATATAAATTCCATGTAAGCTGGATTAAGTCCAGATGAAGTTTTTGTTTTAATAGTTGGAACCTCAGACCAAAGAACAAAATGCAAAGGCAATTAAAAACTTCAGTGAAACCATGGAAGAAATCAAATAAAGAACAGTTTGAACAAGGATGGGTTTAAAGGGGCGCAGGGAGACAAAAGAGGATTCTGAGACTACATATATTTTGTATGGCCTCAGAATAGCAACCATGTGTCTTTAAGAAAACAATTGTATCATCAGACTCCAAGAATGCTCTCAGTACCAGAAGTGAAAACCCAACTTTGTGTGGCCTCACTCCTTGGGCAGATTAATGAAAAAAAAATGAGCAGGGAGGCAGTGTGGCAAACTAATCAAGAGCAAACACATGACCTATCTTTGCTCCACATATGGTTAAATTGAGCTCTGGGTACAGCATCGTACACAAGAATAGAAATAAGAGAATTTATATATGTTAATAAGATTTCATACCGAGAAGTTGGGTTCTTCTTCATCCTGCATAGTTGGCACTCTGAATGAAACTCTAATTTCTACTAGCTGCCTTTCTTTGTGTACAACATCCATATTCGTCTTTCCAGGCACCCCAATTAAATTAAGTTTTGAAAAAATTCTCATCGTCTAATTTGATATTTGAATAGTCAGCTGTGGGAAAGGTGAGAGTAAAAGATGGTCTCTTCTCATCAATACACATCCATAGTGTCACCCTGATAGAGAGGTCAGATGAAAAACAGTCCTCTAGTAAAGCGCATTACTCAACTAATCTGTACTTTCCTTTAACTCTGTCTTAATTATATTTTATTGATGCTTAATGCTATATGTAATATTGGGGGAGCAATAATCTGTCTCTAGACCATGTTGTGGATGCCACCTTTATGATGACATTGTTGAGTGCCAAGAATTTGGCGGATAAACCATGGTGCAGTACATCCCCACCCCACCCCCACCCCCACCCCAATATTAGGAAATAAGAACCACACACTTACTATATAGCATAGTTTACATTCTTCCACATCTTAATATCCTATCTATGACCCGGCTCTTTGATTATACAAGGGGAGTAGTATGGTTTACACTTTCGACTTTTCTCAGTATCCCCGCATGTATTTTAAATTGGCACAAAGTAATGGAACTTGACTTTTAACTGTAGCTAATATCAAGAAAATAAGCTAGGCATTCAAAGTGGATGGGGAGTCATATCGCAATTCAACTCCCAGGTACAAACAATCAGTCTCAAATTCTCATTTCCCTACTATAGAACTCATCTAAATATGGTATATTGCCCTAAGGTGATTATCCCTGGAACTATGGAATAGCAGCATCCCAAATGATGGCTAATTCAGAGCTTGAGACAAAACTATGAACAAATAAAGTCCTACATCATAAAAACAATAGGAACAGAGACAGGGAAGATAAGAAAATGCAAACAAAAATACAATGAATTTCTATCCCTATCTCAACGTGTGTGAAGGTAGACACTAAGCCAAAACATATCCATATCTTGCAGCCAACAACCACTGATAAGTCGATATATAATCCAACCAGGTCCCTAAATGAAATGCAGAATCCTAGTTCCAAAAATCATCAAAACAAGTATAAATTGCAGAAATGCGCAGATTGAATTACATTAATAACCATCCAACGATATAGTTTTTATACAAATCACATAAAAACATGAACATAACAGGTTAAAACAGCAAAGATAAACAACATTTAAAACTTACCTACCAATGAAATCCGATCCATAATCTGTGCTTGTCGTTCTTTTAAAACTCTTTTAAGATAAGTTTCAAGAATCTCCATAACTGAAATAAACCGTTTCATATCATCTAATCGACGACTTAATTCTAATTCTCGAGCTCTAGCTCGTTCTAATCGAGATTCAGTTTCAGCTAATCTACCTCTTAGAATTTCCACCATTACATTTCCATTTGCAGATCGAAATCTAGATACATTCAAATCTGACATTAACATCGATCTTTGTTGATCGAAACACATCTTAGATTGATTGATTTCAAGAAACCCTAGATTGAATTGAAATGTGAAGAAATCAAGAAGAAGAATTACAGAGAAAAAAAAAAGGATTAAAGAAGAAAAGAACGTGAAACTTATAAGGCCAAAAGTTTAGGCCCGTTTAGTTTTTGGGCCCAATATTAGTTGGATTTGATGGTAATTTCAAAAGTTTGTCAAGGTCTTTTTGGTCTATAAAAAAATCTTTCTCTCTCTAATTCATTTCACAGTCTTCTTCGCCATTTCCGACGAGTTTGTGTTCTTGAAAGAGTTTATAGAGAGGTTTTGATAAAGTACACCTGGTTGCAAGTTGCAGATATACGATGGCTGAGACTAAGAAGAAGAACAAGAAGAAGAAAGTTACTATTAGTGAAGAAGACATGACGTTGCTTCTAAAAAGGTAATTTGATTTGTTATTATTTATATATTACTGCTTTTGAAGTTTCATTTCAGTTTTATTTAGAAAAATAGGGAATCTTAAACACTAGAAAATAATTCACAAGACCAGTTAAACATTTCAATTTTCGCGATTTTTCGCAATTTTGTAATTGGTATTTTCCATTTTTCGCAATTTTGTCGTCCATATCTTAGCTGTTATATCTTTTATGACCCCAAATTTAGTGTAAGTATACCGTACCCGCCTACCCTATAAGCCATATAGTCTTTAAATTGACGATAAATGAACAACAGTTTACAAAGATTGTGCCAAATTCATTTTGGCACCATTGAAACGCTGACAATGTAAATTGACATACTTAATAAACTGTGCCAAGTCTTGTTGGTATAGGTAAAATTATGTTCTAAGTTTTGTTGGCAAAGTTCACATACTACTGTGCCAACCGAAATTGGCATAACTGCAAAACTGGCACCTCAAATCCAAAATTCGTTAGAATACATCATGAATGGATGAACCCTTGGACTATAAACCTTAAATTCAGTAGACTATCTCATGAATCCTGGATTCAGACGTAAATACTAGACTTTAAACCCTATATCCTATATGAATTATAAACCTTGAGTCATAAACCCTAAATGCATTATAACGTGAAAATACGCCAAAGCAAGACATTTCTATTTTGTTCAAAACTGTGCCAACACCATTTGGGAGCCTGCACATAGTGTTCATCACTTCATTGTGCTGAAAGTAAAATTCAGTGGATAAATAGGTTTTGGGATAAAAAACACAGGAATTAAGCAAGGCCCAATAGTGAAACACATCATTTAGGTATTCACGCCCCAGCGAGGATACTAACATTATTCCATGTTGTTAGGTATTCTGCTACAGTGATTGTTAAATTGCTTCAGGAAGTAGCGCAAGTTCCTGATGTGAAGTTCGATTGGAATGAAGTAGTGAAGAAGACTTCAACAGGGATTACTAGTGCTCGAGAATATCAAATGTTATGGAGACATTTGGCATATCGAGACACTTTGTTAGAAAATGTCGATGAAAGGATGGAACCTTTGGTGAGTTTCTCGTTTCTTTCTCATTGTAAAGATTTAATGGGTCAGTTTTCTGGTTTAGAAGTTGATGTCTTATTTGTTTTCTTACAGGATGATGATAGCGATTTGGAAACTGACTTGGAATCATTTCCTCCTGTTAGTGCGGAAGCCTCTGGGGAAGCTGCAGCATTTGCAAAGGTGAAAAGCTTGATCCTTTTTCTGTTTAATTATTTGCTATCTAATATGGATTTTTAGTATCCTTTATCTATCGACAATGTCTGTTGCTTGCAGTTGGAACACATCACAAATAATCCTGTTGACACCTCAATCATGAAGTATCAGCATTTGATAATCTAGACAACTTAATCTTTAGTTGTGGTAATATGATGCTTCTACTGAATCTCTAACATGCAAAATTCGATTTGTAGATTAAAAGTTAAGATGAAAGCTTTAATTATTGTAAAAGTACAATATCACTTTTATTTGTTATTGGATTCAAACAGATTGGCTTATCAACTAAATTTCCTTCCTCTATATCAACCCCTCCATCAAGAACTAATGTTCAACACAGAGAATCAAGCCACTATTTATGTTTTTCGTTTTTACACTTAAAAGCCTTCCTCCCTTGTTATATATATTTGTTACGTCGAATTAGTGAGGTTAGCTTCTAATGTCAATCACACTAGTGGACTTAAATGGGTGTCAAAATTGCATCATGCATGTACAGTTGTTTATGGGTGGTTCAGGTTCTACATGATTTGGGAGTTGGGACTCCCTTTTTTGCTCTTAGTTATTTCAGACATGACTTTAACATGCTAAGCTGTTAATATGCTTATAAGTTATAGTCTTCCTGCCTAATGGTTTCTTTTGGTCAGGTGCTGATTGGTTCTCGTTTGCCAAGTAATCCCGGTCCGCCAAATCGCCCAACTGTAGAGGGTCCATTGACCATAAATATACCAATTGGACAATCATCCCCAGTTGCTTCAGACAATCCACAGCCAGCGGATACAATAGATAAAAACATCATTGTGCCAGTTGTAGTTCCAAAAGAAAAGGATGGAGGCGGACCAAAAGCTTGTCCTGCAAAGGGGAAAAAGAGAGAAGATGAGGATAAGGATCCGAATGGCGCAACTGGAACTAATAAAAGAAAAAGGAAACAGTGGACAGAACAGGAAGATATGGAATTGATTGCTGCTGTGCGGAAATGTGGTGAAAGGAATTGGTCAAACATTCTTAAAGGAGAATTCAAGGGTGATAGAACTGCTTCACAGTTATCTCAGGTTCTTGCCTCTTTTTAGGATATAATTTTCTTCACATTTCTCCTTTTTCTTTAGAGAGACAGTTAGATAAAATTCTTTATCTCTTCATAACTGTTTGCTTTACATATTTGTTGTTTTCTTCCATGAGTGTTTATATATATGGGTTGGTGAGACGACACGGAGATGATTTTAAAGCTGTTTTTGATAAAGATCACTCTACCAAAAAGTCAGCCTTTTGTAGTTTACAATTCCTAAAAGCTGAAGTAAATATGGACCGTCCAGTTCATTGAAATTTCTTAGTCAAACTTTTATACATACTTGCCAATGTCAGAAGCTTAGATGAATCCTTTCAAAATACACCTGCAACTTTACCATTGATTGGTATGAATTTGAATACGCAACGTTTAAAATTTCATTGGTGCTTTTAATATTTTTGCTTACATTTTGAAATTATAAAGTGCACTGGCACTTCCAGTTACAGAAGATGGTATTCATCATTTGCTTATTTTCAGGATCAGGACTGAATACTTGACATTTGTTTGCTATCATGAGATAGTTGTGTAGTTTTCTCCGATAATAGTGTCAAGACATGCTTCCATTATATTCGAATCACCTTTCTAGTTTTATTAATTGTACTATGTTTGCCTTAATATTTGCAGAGATGGGCCATCTTAAGGAAGAAACAGGCTCACTTAGGTGGGGCTGGTCCAAATTCACAACTTACTGAAGCACAGCTCGCAACTCGTCGGGCAGTTTCGCATGCCCTTAATATGCCAATGGTGGATAACTTGATGGCCGCATGTTCAGTTGGTGGGTAATATCCTTTGATTCTACTAGTTATGCAAAAAAGTAAAAAAATAGTGTGAAGAGCTTTTCCATTACCACTTAAACATTGAAACATACAGTTCGAATGAGATCTTTTCAGAACTCGTCCTCAATTAGGAAACAAAAGTTTATGCTGTTGACCCTTACTGCATGTATGGTGATCTATTCTATTGATTATATCTCAATATACAGTATGTGTGTGTGCCACCTTTCAAATAGGTCATGGGTAAATCCTGCCATTAGACAAGTCAGCTGGCATGGTGCATATACCATATGACCTTCTATTGTTTACATGCTTCACACATATCTGGACTATATGGTATTATGGTCTTATCCTTGGATGATCAGCTTATGTCTTCTAAATTTGTCGTATAGAAGGAGGCCATCACTCTAGTTGCATACTCTGCTTTGCACACAAAATCTGTTCAGGAGAAGGGGAACAAAATCATGCACCAAAAGCCAGTGCCTTAATTACAGAAGCATCCCTTATTCCTGAAGAGTACAAAAATAAGGAGGAAAAGTATCTATTACTACCATCTGTAAACTTTATAGTAGACCAATCACCAAGTGTTAAGAAGGAACACAATTCCAAAATTTGTTGGTGTTATCAAACTGCTCCCCCCACCTTTTTAATTTTTGCTCATGTTTACATATTCCATTTATTGTACTTAACATGCAATTAAACAGGTGCGACACAATCAAGCATTCCATCAAGTTCAGCAGAAGTTCCATGTGGTCCTGAAGATATGGCAGGAGCTCAGACCCAACAAGCTTCCCGTAATAAGGGAATATCAACCCCAACATCTAAGCCTAAGGGAACTGCTGCGAAAGGACCAACAGTTCCATTTAAGTCTCATTCGGGCTCAGATCCTATGATACAAGCAGCTGCAGTTGCTGCTGGAGCTCGCATTGCTACTCCTTCAACTGCAGCTTCACTGCTCAAAGCTGCACAATCCAAAAATGTGGTCCATTTTAGACCTGGAGGGTGTTCTATGATCAAAACATCACTGCCAGGTGCTACTAAACCATCGCCGACTAACCACGTAGGGTCTCGTCCTAAGGTACATTACATTCGAACTGGTCTGGCACCGGCATCAGCACCACCTACATATTCTAGTCCAGGCCCAAGCATTCCGCATCCTGGCGGCATCCAGCAAGAGCTTGGCAACTCTACAAAACGACAGATTGTGACAGGTTCTCTCCCTCTCAGCACTGCATCATCTATTGTCGTGTTACCTTCATCCTCTTCTACTGCATTATGTGGAGCTGAAGAAACAAAGATGGCGGAAGACACGAAATCCGAAGAGATAAAAGAAGATGGCTCTGGGAATGCTTCCAAGGAGTTTGACGATGGGCAAGTGGATCCAAAGTCAGGGACGTTTACCGAAAACCACGCAACTACAGTGGAGAATCTGAAGTCAGAAACGTTTACAGAAAACCACGCAACTACAGTGGAGAATCTGAAGTCAGAGACATTTACCGAAAACCATGCAACTACAGTGGGGAATCTGAAGCAGTTAATTATTGTGGATGCTGGAGAAAATAAACAATTAGACGATGCTAGCAAACAAACTGAGAGCTCCGATGCAGTCAAAACAGAGGCATGTACAACAGCAATGGATGAAGATTAATTTCATTCCATGTTTAATAAGATTCGCAAGAACCTTTAAACTCGTCGGCAGCTGCAATTGGTATGAGGATAGTTAAGATTATGCAATAGCCAGGTCAGAATGACTTTCCTAAACGGAGTGCTGATATGATGGTGTGGTATATAGGCTGGTTGCTGCGATACAGATGTTCTTAGAGGGAAAATAGATAGTGTTGTGAACATGATATGTCCGCCCGCTAAGACACTTAACCTATTGTATAGAGATCTTTCTTGTGCCCCATCATATGACAGTACGCGTGCCACCCTGAATGGCTGAATGGGTGGTTGATTAATTGTTTTATGGTTTAAATTTAAAAATTTATATTCATCTAATCCTTTAGTCAATATACATAAAATGATCTTTGAACTACTGGTTAATTCAAATAAAACTGATTGCAAATTGCAATAGACATATCAAAATTGTCCACTGTAAAGAAGGAGATCTTGAAGCATTGGAGAATTGGAGCCCAAAGTGACAAGCAGATTGCTGCAATTGTAGATGGTACTATGGTAGATGCCACGTGGAAACTTAATGGGCCATAATGGGCCATAATGGGCCAGTGTCTAACCTCAATTCAACACCTGTCCTGACTCCTACGAAGCCAAGTCAGCGAGTTAACGGAATGCGTGTTTAATCGGTGAATGAATCGGGTTTGTTTCTACTCAGTTTCTTCTTCCCTCACAATCCGCTCACAGTTTTCTTGTTATTTCTAGGGTTTTGGTGGGGTTGGAGGGTTTTGATGAAGTACTCCTGGTTATAGAAACACAATGGCTGAAACCAAGAAGAACAAGAAGATGAAGAAAGTCACCATTAGTGAAGAAGACATAGCTTTGCTTCTACAAAGGTAATTTAATCATCTTTAAGAGTTTTGTTTCTGTTTTCATGAAGGTTTGTGTTTGGTAATCTTTGTGATTATTTATTGGTTAATGGTGTAGGTATTCTGCAACTACGATCATAACTTTGCTTCAAGAAGTTGCACAATTTTCAAATTCTTATGAGAAAATTGATTGGAGTGAAGTAGTAAAGAAGACTTCTACAGGGATTACTAATGCTCGAGAATATCAAATGGTTTGGAGACACTTGGCTTATAGGGACAATTTGTCAGAAACTGTGGATGATGTGATTGATCCTTTGGTAAGTGTGGCATTCGTCTTTGATTTGTTTTATGACCATGGAAAGTGATCAAGTTAAAGACATTATAAGTAGTTAAAGCAATCTTATATAATCACAATGGGAGAAACTAATATGGACTAAACCAACTCAAATAAAGCAATAATGTAGAACAAAGAGAAAACTAAACTTAACACACGACACGAGAGGAGTTGTACATGGTTTACCCTGTAGCCTCCTAGTCTTTAGATGAAGGGAGGAAAATTGTGGTTGATCGGCCCCTTAGCTATTATGTGGTGCAAAATAGCAATGAAAAGGGGAGATTATTATTTTGATTGAAGGGTTCATATAGATTTCATCAAAATGTTGAGAGTAGTAGAACTTGTACCTTGTGAGATTTTTGTATTTAGTTGTGGTTGGGCTTCTTTGATGGCCAGGTTTATATCAGGCAGTTAGTAGAGTTGTTTTATTTTATTTTCGCGTTACATAGAGGGACATCAATGCCTTATTTCATTATCTATCTTGGTATATTATATATTTTCACTTTACTGAACAGCTCATGTGTTTGGGCCACAATGACAAGATTAACAATTTTTCCATATAGTATGTGAAAAGTTACCTCCTCATGCTGGTTTTTTACATTTCTGTAGATGATGAACTTAATTCAGTTTTTTTTTTATATATATACAGGATGACGATAGTGATTTAGAGTCCTACTTGGAAGTATTTCCTCCTGTTAGTGCAAAAGCCTCTGTGGAAGCTGCAGCATTTGCCAAGGTAAAAAGCCTGATCCTACTGCTATTTAATTGCTTACAAAAATGCACTATTAACATTCTTTTACGGTGAATCATGTCAGTTGCTTGCAGTTATCACTCTGACAAATCTCATAACCCTGTTAATATCCCATGTTCTTTATAACTTAGAGTTCTTTGTAGATGTAGATATATTATTAGAACTTTTTCATCTTCTTTGTTAATCATGTATTTGTATACATAGCTCCTTTTGATTAATTTTTGTGAGGTTGTTTATTTTGAGGAATGTACAATATAGTAGTTTCTATAACATTAGCATTACTTATAATTAGGTTAACTACTCAATTAAGGAATGCAGCCTTTTATAATCTATACAACATAATTTTCGCACATGGAAATAGTAGGCTCCCTCTGAATCTGTAAGTGCCGTCTGTTAAAGGCAGGTTAAGATTTCATGATAGACATGAACGTGGCTAGGTTTTGTTTGCACTGAACTAGAAATTCACCATGACTTCACACACTCAAGAGTCAAGACCATCTCTTGCACTCAACAACTTTGTGTTTAGAGTTTGATATTATTTGGAAAATCTTAAAGATACCATTTACAACTAGACCAAAATTACGAGAAAAAAAGGGCTCATTACGTGATTAAAACTTTGAATTAAAGTTTTAACAATGTAAATTACAATGTTGCCCTTATGTTTGCTTCTACTTGATCGCATATCAACCCTTCCTGTATCTCAATAATCATTAATAATCAACATTTCACTCGGGAAAAATCCCTACATTATTTGTCTTATTACTTTCCCATCAACTTAAAATCATTTTTCTGACATAGAATATAAATTGGTTACCTTCATTTAGTCAGTTTATATTTTGGTATAGATTACACTGATGGTAATTCATGTGTGTTAAAGGTGGTTAAGATGTGTCCAAAGTTAATTTGGGCTCTGTTTTTCTTGTTCTTAGTTCTTTGAAACATGACTTCAATACTCAATTGATCAAGTCTTGATGATAATGGTTGATGTGATCAGGTGCTGCTTGGTTCTGCTTTGCCTAGTGCTTCTGGCCCGTTAGACCTCTTAGCGGTAGAGGCTCCATTGACCATAAATATACCAACTGCTTTAGACAATCCACAGCCAGCCAGTACACAAAGTAAAAACATCATGGTCCCAGTTTCAGTCCAGAGAAAAGATACTTCCAGCAAGAAGCACACCAAAGGTTTGCTGCCGTTATTATTGCCTTCAGTGCCATCCACAGAAAAATTGGAATCTGAAAGAGGTGAATCAGCAGCTGGTGCACAAAGGAGAAATGAACAGAAGGGATCATTGCCTACAGTGCCAACCACAAAAGGTTTGAAGAGAGGCGGATCAACAGCTGGTTTGCCTTCACGAAAGAGGAGATGGCAACCAGATGAGGATAAGGAACTTATTGCTGCTGTGCAGAGATATGGTGAAGGGAATTGGGCTAACATTCTTAAAGGAGACTTCAAGGCTGATAGAACTGCTTCACAGTTATCTCAGGTTATGGGCTCACTCTGGACAATCTTTCTTGACTGTGTCCACACTTTTTTGCATAGACGGACTGATTATATTTATTTTCCCCTTCAAAACTGCTTTGCTTTACATATTCATGGTTTTCCTCCATAATGGTTTACATGGATTCATTAAAACTCACTCACAGATGACTTGACAGCTGTTTTCGATAATGATAATCCTGTATTGATGCTGACTTCACAGATATCATATTCACCAAAAATCAGCTGTTCTTAAAACCCAAGTCGTAACAGCTAGAGTAATCTGGACTGTTTGTTCAATGAAGTGTTGACTCAATTGTTGACGCGATGGTATTTGCTTATTTTCAACTTGCATTGTAGTAATAGCGATTGACATGAAATCTGAATACTCAGATTGGTTAATCTCATTGGTGCTCTAAATCTTTTACCACATATCTAGGAATGTTGGAGTCGACTAATTTACAATGTAGACCATATTTTAGGATGTGTTGGACTTCTCAATTGTAAATCTCATGATAGATACTAATAGGTTTACTGATTCAACAACAATGAACTGACACCTCTGACTCAACTATCGAGTATTGAATTTAGTTTTATTAAAAGTACCATGCTTGCCTTAATATTTGCAGAGATGGGCCAGACTGAGGAAGCAACAGGCTAACTTGAATTTAGGTGGACATGGTAATCCAGCAAACTCACAACTTACTGCTGAACAGCTTGCAACTCGTCGGGCCGTTTCACATGCTCTGGATATGCCAATGATGGATAAATTTTCAGGTAATTTTTTGCGTTCTTCAATTTATGCTATAACAAAGTAATTAGTGGCATACAGCTTAGATGGATTCTTTGGAGATCTCTTCCTTTTTAGGTGATAAATAAGGCTTACTTTGTTGACAGCTTAATGCATGCCTATTTTATTTATGGATCTATCTCAAAACTTTCAAATAGGACTTGGCCAGATCCTACCGGATAGAATAGTCAAATAACGTAATTCATATTTCCCTGCGACTGAATAGCTTGTTATACCCTCCACGCTTATATCTGGACTACTGTATATATGGATAGTAGCAGGCTATCAGCCATAAATTAAGTTAGGCACACCTTCCTTGCGTATATAGTACGTTCATGAGGACAGGGACACAGCCATACACCAAATAGCAGTCCTTAAGTACAGAAGTATTCACTGTTGCCCAATAATGTAAAATATTGGCGATTTAAACCTCATACTATTTTATGTAACTGACCATGTAGGACAAAATTCATTTAAAATAAAGAACGTTATAATAGAATAGTTAATTGGTTGCTAGTGAACAATTTTTTGTTGTCTGTTTTTGCTCATGTTTACATAATCTATTTATTTCCTGTTGGAGTTTGATTATGCTCAACATGCAAATTAAATAGGTGCGACACGAACACAATCGAGCATTCCATTAAGTTCAGCAGCAGTTCCTTGTGGCCGTGAAGATACTTCAGCTCAACAAGCGTCAATGTCTACCACAACATTGAATTTTAACTCTGTGAAAGGACCAGCAGTCCCATTGAAGCCTCTTTCGGGTTCAGATGCTATGATACAAGCAGCCGCTGTTGCTGCTGGTGCTCGCATTGTCACTCCTTCAACTGCAGCTTCACTGCTCAAATGTAGGACGAAATTGATTTAAAATTAAAGTACATAGTACATACTAAATTACTAATAGAATAGTTAAATTAGTGTTACCGAACTTCTTGCTTTTTTGTCCTTTTTTCGCTCATCTTTATTTAATCTACTTATTTTTGTTGGAGTTTAATTTTGCTCAACATGCAAATTAAATAGGTCCAACACAAACACAATCGAGTTTTCCATTAAGTTTAGCAGCAGCTCCTTACGGTCGGGAAGATACTTCAGCGGGCTGTCAGACTCAACAGGCATTCAAGGGAATGCCAACCACAACATTGAAGTTTAATTCTCTGAAAGGACAGGCAGTCCCATTAAAGCCCCTTTCAGGTTCAGATCCTAGATACAAGCAACCGCAATTGTTGCTGGTGCTCGCATTGCCACTCCTTCAACTGCAGCTTCACTGCTAAAAGAGGCACAATTCAAAAATGTTGTCCATAGAAGACCTGGAGGACCTTGTCCGAAGGTCCACTACATTAAAACAGGTCTCGCACCACCACCACCACCAACGCCATACTCTAGTTCAAGCCAAAGTATCCCATGTTCTGGCAACAGCCAGCTAGAACATGGCAACGCCACAAGATGACAGGCTATGAGAGGATTCTCTCTCTCGGCGCTGCATCATCTACATTCTCATCCCAAAAACAATGATAGCACTTTCCACTCCTAGTGGATTATATATGGAACTGAATAGGCTAAGATGGATCTGGGGCTGTTTGCAAGTATTTGGCCAAGAGAAATTGGATCCAAAGAGGCTGCTGGCATATGATCCACTCTGATGGAGATTTTGAAAACACAAGGATAAACAATTAGGGGCTGCTGGCATATGATCTCCCCATGGGACGTTTTAGATTGACATTGGGTAGTCTTATGCATAGTGATATATATCCAGATTGTACATAGCTTGTCTTGGGGTGGAATGGTGGATACATAGATTAATCTAGATATATAGTTTTGGGGGATTTTTGGAACTATGGTCTTGTGAACCATGGAATGTGATCAGAGGGATGTATAGAAAGTGCATACTTGTCCAGTTGTATAGGGAACTTTTATGGTCCTCTTTCATAAAGGAGATGTTAGAGGGAATGTATAAATTTGCTTATCTGAAATCTGTATGTATAAAATGTTAGTGTCGTAACTTTCCCTGTCAGCCAGGTTTTGCAGGTTTCATTCAGCTTGTTAGAATTCGGCCATAGCCCATAGGTGTACGTAGATTATAATTAGCCTTGGGCTTGCTAGTTGCTAGAGAGACATTTAAATTTACCATTAATTTGAAACTGCAAAAACAAACATTTCCTCTTTCATTAGAGATACATCATAATTCATACATCTATTCTAAACCCAAGCAATCCATCTTACATATTACAAAGTGTATGATTCATTTTTTTTTACTGTTCTGGTTTAAGAGAAATGCTAGCAAGACTACTGCAGTCATGCTGGAAGATGACTGCCTCGCGAGTCGCGATAAGCTGCCACCCTCCAGAGGGTGGTGAACCGCTGCAGTCATGCTCCAAAAAGTATGTCTACTGTTTCATGTTTGTATACCTTGCTTGCAAACCCTTCAAGTGGACTGACACAGCCCGACTTTTGTTTGGGCTTGGACTTCGATGTGGATATGGTCTGCGCAGATCCGACCCATATGTGACAACCGCTTTCCCTCCAAAAGACCAACCTCGAACCTCGTAGAACCTTCATCAAACAACCATTACCACTCTCTCTCTCTCTCTCTCTCTCTCTCTCTGCAGCTGCAAGCCTGCAACAACAGCAAGTCAGGAAGAAGAACCATGGACGCACGTGCAGAAACCCAACAACCTTCTTCTTCTTCTTCTTCTTCAATTTTTTCTCAAACAAATTCTAGAATTCCCGAAGACACAGTTTTCTACGCAATATTTCCCGATATATCCCTTGAACAATCTTCCAAAATCCTAAACCCTAATACATCTCTTCAATCTCTTCATCTTCAAATTCATGAAATTATATCTCCTTACATATCTGATTACATCTGGCAACATGAACCTTTCACTCTTTCTCTCTCTTCAAACCCTAATTGCATCTGTACTTCATCTTCAAATTCTACTATTCAAATTCCTCATCTTCATGGAAAAACACGATATGGCGATAATCTTGAAGATGAATGGTTTGTTGTTTTTATTTTATTTGAAATTTCGAGAAAAATTCCAGAACTTTCAATTCGAGTTTGGGATACTGATGGAGAATTTTTACTTATTGAAGCTGCTTTCTCGCTTCCGAAATGGATTAATCCTGAAAATAGCTTGAATAGAGTGTTTATTAGAGGTGGTGAGCTTCATATTGTTCCTAAAAACCGGTTTCCTTTGAATCCGAAATTGATTGATTCGTTGAGGTTTTTGGTTAGTGCTAGTAAAGAATCTAGAGCATCTGATTCAGTTCAATTAGCTTTGAAAAATCGGATTATGGGGTTTCCGGAGAGAGCTGGATTGAATATGCATAGAGTTAGAGTTAGGATTCCAGTTTCTGTAGCTCAGGTATTAAAGCATGAGCCATGTTTGATTTCGTTGGCGGTAGAGGGATTTTATGATAGAGATATTGATTCAATGAAGTATGCAGCTCGAATGGAGAAATTCTTGAGTGGGGGTAGTGGAGAAGAGCTAGTTCAAGTATCAGTTAGAATGTCGAGAGCAATGTATGCGCAACTGGTGCAACAGATGTTTCAGGCGCCCAAATTTTATCCAATGCCATCGAGGACAGACAGTTCTGTTTATTTGGAAGCAGAATTGGGGATGAAAATTGCATGTGGTTTTGAAATGATGTATCAACGGAGGCACTGTGAAGGATCAGATGCAAAGGGTAGTTCGTGGGATGCTTTTCGAGAGAGCTTAGAGAGTAGTGGTTACTTTAAGGACCTACTGCCTGGATCAAAAGAGTATTGTCGGCGAATGGAAAATGCTCTGGAGTACTATAAGAACAGTTCATTGTTCTCTAGGACAAGGTATTTTAATCCATTTCACAGATATTTAGTAAAAAATTAGGGGTACTCCTTTGGACTGTTGGCACAGTTGTAGTTTTATATTGCCAAATTAGCAGAACCCTGAAGTCTGGATTGTACGACAATTTGACTCTATCATCTTATTCATAAATTCAACAGCATATAGTATCATATTATAGGATTACTTTCTGCTTAGATAAAATCATAGGATGGGTAGAACTTGCCATCTTTGTTTTATATGCTCCACTTGCAGATGAACTCTGAGATTTCACATGGTTTAACTATCGTGAACTTATTGTTCTAAATCACAACTCATTTTACTGAATGATATATTTGAGACTTTCCCTCATTTATTTCGTACAATGTGACACAACTTGATAAATCTAAGGTAATCTATCTGTCTATAACTATTTGACTTCATTAATTTTGTTAAACTGTATATATATGGGCACTACAAAACCTATTTTTGAAATTGAAAACAGTAAGACACTGAAGCACCTGCAAGGTTTCATATCTGCATGTATTGTGATCACCTAAAGTTGACTAATGGACTAGTTGAATATTCATGCTTTTTGCCTCATAATTATTTGTTAATGATTACTGATTTGTGCTATTTTTGTTTTCTCTTTTGTTGCAGTGAAATGATAAATGCTCCAGTTAGACGTGTTGATGAAATTCTTACTTTACCCCACTCTGCTGATGATTTTAAGGGGGTTATTGTTCCTCCTTCAGATGATGATGCTTGGCTTTACAATGGAGAGGATGAGTTGAATTCAGCTCTACTAGAGAGACAGAAGGAGATGGAAAACTATGAGTTAAATCAGAAAAAAGGCCAAAAATCAAAAGAACAAGAAAACACTGGCCAGTCTTCTAGCACCGGTGTAAATAATTTTGATCTTGGTGATATAGCAAAAACAATGCAAGCATTTGTGCATAAAGTCTCTAGTTTTGAGGGAGCAGAGGTTCCTGAAAACAGGTATTTGTTAAGAACTATATATGCCAGCTTAACAATCTTGTAATATGCAATCTTGTAGCCTTGCCAGCTTAGCAAACCGTGTATCATATCTTGTTTTTGTTTCTTTGTAGGGATTCAGAAGCTGTAACCCTTGATGCTGACAGCTTTTTCAAAGATATGGAGTCAGTCATGAAAAAAATAGGCGGGGAAGAAAATTTTGATGATGCTGATGACGACGAAGGGTCAGATTCAGATATGGATTTCGGTAAAATGAAGTTTTCTTTTTGTTATTGTGTATGGTTTTTCAAAGAAAGCTGCATCCATAATCGCCATGTTGTAATGCTCATCATATCTACTCAAACTGTAATTTTTCCTCTTTCCCAGTTCTCAAATCAACTAGTTGTAGAGAATTCACCACATAAATCCTAACTCTTCCAAAATCTTACACTTTATGTCATATCTATTTATGAATAAAAATTCAAAGTGTCAGTTTTCTCTCATTTTCCAGTAGCATTTGTATTGAAACCATCCTGGAATATATTTAGACTAATTTTTGGGAACAGAATATGATTGAGCATTTTCAAAGAAGATATTAGATATGGTAAGGAACTCCTCAAACCATAAAAAGGAATGAAATTTAGGAAATAAGAAAGTTCCACTAACAGTGCTATAGCAATAAAAAATCAATGGCTCAAATCTGATTCCTCTTCTTTCTGGTTAAATGGACAACCAGTACCATAAAACGTGCAATATGTTGCCATCGATAGCTTTCCCATGTCATTAAGGTGATTCATCTCACAGGTTAAGTTCCTTGAGGAGCTATTTGAATACAAAGTAATTGCAGTCTCGCAAGGAACATTCCTACTTCATCTTGATTCTAAAATGTTGAAACCAAAAGCAAATATAAGGACATCCACATTAAGATCTTTGTGTAATATTGGGAGGCTGTTATATTTGGATCTGAGTAACTGCATTGTGCTTACTTGTAGTTCTTCTGGGTGGTTTGTAGTGATGTTTCTTTGGGATATTGCATCCTCTTTTATGTCCATTTTGTTTTTTGTGTACTTTTTTGTATATGAATGAATTAACTATAGTTTACTTTTTGAAAAGGAAAAGGAATAATAATGATAATAATGCAATACGCAGAGCTAGATGAATCTCAATCTAGCTTGTGCTTAAAAAAGTTAATATAAGCATTTAGTTGAATGAAGTTTCAAATGCATAGTGAATGTCTCGTATTCTAATGTCTGTTGTCATACTGAATTTGTTATATTGTGCAGATGATTCTGAAGATGAGAGTGATCCCGCAGAGGATAAAGATAGAAAGGACACTTTTATGGAGTCCTACTCTGACACCTTGAACGAGGAACTGAAGGCAACTACCCTTGAGAAAAGTTTTATTCGAGCCAATGGCCAATCCTCCAAAAAAGCTAACGAGGTTTGTCTTTTACTTGCCCATCACCAAATAAGTTTGCTATGCAACAACTTGTTCAGGAGTGCCTAATTCTATCATTGCTTACTGTTTCCAACTTTCATCACTTGATTTATAGATTGAACTAATTATATTGCTGTGTTGTTCACAACGCAGGGAACATCAAATATAAAGGAGAACATGGATGAGGATTTCACCCCTGTTGATGTGGATGTTAACCTTGTACAGAGTCTTCTTGATTCATTCTCTTCTCAACAAGGCCTTCCTGGCCCAGCTTCCAACTTGCTTGGGCTCATGGGTCTACAGCTCCCAAATGATGCAAACAAGGACAAATGAACACTTGTTCACTTCCCCTATTATAGACCTGTATGGCTGTATCATAGGATGTACTATAATTCAAGTTTATCATGTAAGTTATCCATCCTCTTGTTTCATTTTTTTCACTATCAACAAGGTGTTTGTTAATGACCTCCATGTGCATTGAGCTCAAATTGTATTATATTATGCCATTTCTCGTTTTGGATTTATCACATACTGTACCTCTTTTTTATACTCTTTGGTTTCTCCAAAAAACAATTCTCATGATTATCTTCTTTGAGAGCATACGAGTGTCGGGATGCTTGATTTACTCTTACCCCGAGTTAGCCTGTAAAATCTTTTTGTTGCTCTGTTGCAGTAACAGATCTAACTACAAGAGCCAATACTGCCACACTTTGAAGTCCAACCCATTTGCTGCTGGGGCACTTTTAACTTACAGATAGCATAAGGAACTGTAGTTAATAACTTAATATGATCTACAATTTTGTAATGAAGCATGATTTGGCTTTCCATATGTTCATAGGGGTATAATGAAGAATGTTCTTATATACAATTTTGTTGTTTTTTTTTCTTCTGGGTATTGTACAAGAATTTTTTTTTAGTTTCCGAGGAAGAGCATCAGAAATTACTGCAGTCCCAAATCAAACCTTTCATTATCTGCAAAACTTGATATCTCTGCACTTGCTCAAGCTGGACCACACTATCCTTTTCTTTTCTTTTTCCACATAACAATACTTAAAAACAGATGCAATGCAGAGACATGCAAGTATTAGCATAACCAAATGACAACCAGCTCATTTTAGAAATCAACTGTTCTCAAGAGAAGATAGCCATTGTTCCAGAAATCCCCGACTCTCTGCAGTTCAGAACAAAATGAAAAAGTCATTCTCAGATTGCTTGTCACTATGGAAACAAGAGAGAATAGAACAAGTAGAACTCATAAACAGAATTGTGGGGGGAGGAAGTTTTTTACCTGCAGAGTACACAGCTGCAAACTCAACAATGGCACCAGAAAACTGATCCTTTGAACTATTAACACACCCTTTAGAACTACTATTCCCATAGCAAGGAACCAATACTGCGAAACTGCTATCCATTTCATCATTGGTCTGGAAACTAGGAGCAAGTGGCTCCGTCCATCCAATAGACCAATCTGAACTATCTGATTCAGAACCTGATAAACATCCACCATCTGATGGAATCAATACAACATCAAATTCTCTGTCGATTTTTCGCTCTTCTCTACTTTGCCATTTTCGCTTAATTCTCCTGGAAGCTGTTTGCATCTTCACCTCATTAACAGAGGAGTTCAGAGTTTCCAGTTCCCCAGTAGAAATACTACTAGGCTCTGGATTCTTTCCACTCCATGACCACCATGAGAGATTGGTAAACATCGCAGCCATTAATAACAACAACTTGGATCGATTGATCGAGATCAATTCAATAGCTTAAGGGGTAATCTAACTATGTCAAACTTCAATGTTCTAAAAAGATTTTACACCCAAACCTTGAAAGAAACCTAGTACTCCAGCTCTTTTGTCTAAAAACGAGTAAACCAAAAAAGTTTTTTATTTTTAAAATATGACTTCTTCAAACTTCAAAGCAAACCAAACGAAATGGAAGAGAAAGAACCAAAACACAAAAACTTCTCTATGTTCAATGAATCAAATAAAGAAAACAATTAGCTCCAAATACTTTCTTCAAAGGTTGGCGTCAACTTTCCATGAAACCTTGTTCCTTCCTTGTATTTTCTTACTCTACAACTACAACTTCTCTTTGTTGTAGTGTAGCGTATCAGCTTTGTGTATACAGTCTTATTAATATTTTGAGTTGGTTTACAAGATCCAACAGTTGAATTTCGCGGTTGTACTTTCTTTCAATACCGTTGATTATTGTCAAACTGTCAATTGCACAGCAGAGCTGAGAGCACTCACTCTCTTAAGAAGCATACACGTTAATTTCTGTCAATGGGATCTTGTACATGCACTTTGGAAGCTGGGAGCCAATCAGCCAAAAGTTTCCTTCGATGTTGATAATGAAACAACATGCGGCCGAGCATCCTTACGAACAACCTGTCCTTACAAACATCCTCGAGAATTGGACCTTGTTGGTGACTCTTCTTTCCCATTTTTAATTGCAGCCGAGAAGACTAATAAAAGGAAGGATCCGGAATGTCATATATCTCAGGAGCTAGATCAGTTCCCGATGAACAAGTAAGAATTGCCTCAACCTAGTCAGGTTGTTCCCATTCACAAAAAAGTGTTATGCTTCCAAATGGATTGTTGAAAACTTGAAATGGAAGGTTTGCCAACCTTGATAGGTAGCCCGTAGCCAGGTAGGCATTTGGGATTATAATGTGCTTGATGTTTGGCTTTTGAAGGATGTTGCATGGGTAAAACATCTTACATTTTGTATGCATCAGAGTCGGAAGCAAGATGGTAATGAAGGAAGACGTAGCCTCATATTTTATGTGAAGACAAAACAGTGGAAGGCCGCTCTGCTCAATGCATTTTTGGTTTTCCAATGACAAGTAATAAAATGTTTCTGGTTGTTCTCTTTTATTCCCTTGAACAATACATTTTTGCAGTTGTTGATGTTCTAGTCTACCCATTCATCACCTGAAGTTTGCAACAACATATGACTGACAATATAATAACCTTGTGAAATTGCTGGTCTGATATAAACACTAAACATAAAATAAGGGAGATTAAAAGAAGAACTGGTTTACACGTCATAAATTGACATACTTGGTACTATATACAAGAATTTGCTCCTCACATATAGATCATGAAAGAAACGCAGGCGAGAGATGAGAGGTATAACTTATAAGGAGCCTGGAAAAATCATGTGGCAAATAATTATTAGATCAGCTGGTATCCAATTAGCAGTAAATTTATAGCCAAGACACCTCTTTGTTGGTCGAGTGGATAAGATTGTTGCTGTTTTGATGAATCCCATCATCTATGCCTCAAACCAAACAATACCATCGACCTACTACAACTGCACAGCCATTAAAAAATAAAATCAAAAGAAAAATACAAAGAATATCAGTATAACTAATTGCACTATTTCAAATCGCTCAAGTAACGCACATCTGGGATAATTTTTCGTATCTGATTTCTGATCCCGTTCTCTATATATTTGTCCAATATAAGCAAAGTATAAAGATCTAACAGTAGCTCATGATGCTCGTAGACCCAACCAAATGGCTACCGCAGGGGTTTGTCTCAACAATATGATACAACTTCCACTACACATAAATTTCCTCCCTTTTGAAAATGTGAGGACTAAAAAGATCTTCGTCGAAGCTATCCCTAATTGTAACTCAACTAGATCCAAGTTGTCCACATTCAACTCTCGCCTCTCGAGCATGAGCATGACATTTTTGTCAAATCTTGATGCCCTGTGTGTACAACTAAGGCATATTTAGTCACCTTTGAGTTTTGATGTTTGGGAAATGGGTGCACTATGTTATTAATGTTCAAGAAAGTATATATATCATTCAAAAACAAAGAAACAAAAGAACATCTTACCATACAAAATTGGAGGAAAGAACAGCCACGCTTGAACCTTGTGCATGAAGGAAATCTATTCAGGTAGTCTCAGTCGTTTGAAGAAAACCAAGAAATGGTAAGCAGGAGCCAAATACACAAATCCAATAAAAGGTCCCCCTTTGACGTACTGCACAATACAAATTAGTGATGTAAATTAGTATCGGTGCTTGACAGATGATAGAATAAGGGAAAGTCTCACAAAGGAAAACAGATGAATTCCTTTAAAAGAGAACAAGGAGAAAAGGAAAAAACAAGAGCCCCCAAACACACTTCAGCATGGTTCAAAACGAAAGGGAGACTAGCCCCCAAACACACTTCAGCACGTTTCTGCTGCTGCTGTTGCTATGTAAGATAGACTAGTACTATTATGTTACCAAATTTTTACACAAACAAGAAAAAGGAAATATGAAAAGAGCAACAAGACTGACACCCATTGGCTGGGTTCACAGTACTTTGGAGCATAGTTTAAAATTCCGAATTCTCAAATATCGGCATATACCATCGAAATTTCGCGAAATGTAACGAAATTTTAAACTATGCTTTTGAGGAACTCAGGAAAGTGAATACCTAGAAAGTGACGAGGAAATTAGAGAGGATGGAAAAGGATGTCTAGAGCAAGTGAAAACAAGGAAGAGACCATATGCTCCATATAAAATGGAAAAAAAAAAAGGAGACTGGTTTATAATTTATATAGCATAAAAAAGGATATGATTTTCCTCTTCTTTAGGTCCTACATATATATATATATATATATATATATATATATATATATATATATATATATATAGCGAGAGAGAGAGAGAGAGAGAGAGAGAGAGAGAACACAATCTCTCCTCTTCCTTCTTCGCACTCTCTTCATATATCCTCTTTTTTTCTCTCTAGTTTAATTCTACATTCTCAGTATGCACTTTTCTCAAAACGGTGAACCAAAGACAGCCTTTACGAATACGAAACATGACCATTGCCATGTTAACTGTTACGCATACGTTCTGAAATGATGCCTTCCAGAAGATATGAGAGATATAAATGTAGAATAATCAAAAGTGCATAGAGGTATTTTTTGAAGCTTTTAAGTCTTTTGAAATAACAAAAAGGATTTCGAAAACTTTTGCCTAAAGATAGTCATAGACTTAGTAATAATAAGCCACAATGAAATATGTTGCATGGGGATTGTATATTGCAAAAGATAATCAGACCTTCCCATCTAAGATGACAAGTTCTCCATCAACCCATCGAGGTTTTTTAAATCCTGGTCCACCAAGCCTTCCTTGTCCTTTATATCGAGCAACCTGAGTCGCACAATCATATAAAGAACACATGAAAATTAAAGGGGAAAAAAGTACCAAGAGGGAAAGAAACTGAGAAAAAGCAACTATTATGACAGATACCACTCCAAATTCTTCAGGGATTATCCCTTTATGACGCAGTTGATATTGTTTCCCAACCTTCGCGCGGAATGCTACCTGAATAAATCCACATACATGCCATTACAAAAGTTTTAGAAGCAAAATTAACATAAGTAGGATAAGTCAAAATAACACAAAAATGAAAACGAAAGGATATAACAACTTTAGATGGAGGACCATTATGGAGAAGGCATGTCATAAACAAAAAATGATATATCAATCCAAAGCGATGCATAGATGGGGGGAACTCCCTTTGGTATGAGATTCCCTAGAATCTATAGATTTGCATCTATGAAGGAGAGAATGATAAAAGAGCAGTAGATGGAGGTGGATGAAATTTGCATCTTAGGAGGTCTTTGTTTGGGGAAAGGGAACAAGTGCAACTTGATTGGAAGTGTGACTGTGGATGAGGAGGAGGATTTATAGTCGTGGAAGTGGAAGAACAAGTGCAACTTGATTCCCACATGACCTTGTTTGGGGAAAGGGAACAAGTGCAACTTGATTCCCACATGACCTTGATTGGAAGTGTGACTGTGGATGATGAGGAGGATTTATAGTCGTGGAAGTGGAAGAACAATAAAATCTTTACGATCAAGTCTTGTTACAAATACTTTGTATCAAGGATTTGTCCTAGAGAAACGGAAGCCTTAACTTTTCCTTATAAGTTTACATGGGAACCTTGCATACCGACAAATGTGAAGTTTTTTGTGTGGAGCCTTCATTGGGGAACATTGACGGTAGACACGCTCCAAGGAAGGGGTATGTCACTTGCAAATAGATGTGTTCTATGCAAGTTGGATGAGGAAAACTTAGAGCACTTGTTCTTTAAATGCAGTTTTTCTTGGCAGGTTTGGTATGATTTGGTTAGTGCTAACCATGTAGCTAACAATAGCCTTCATTGCTGATATTCTCTGAAACTATGCTTCGAACAGTGGTCCAAACTGATGAAGGGAGGTATTGCTGGGAATGACATTCTCTGAAACTATCCTACCATATGTGGTAGTATGGTGTTTGTGGAACACACGGAATGACATGATTTTCAGAGAGATGGAACCAACGGTTGCAAAGGTGATACAACGTGTTAAATCTACTGTATGGAGTTGGTTAAGCATGGATATGGATGCTATAAGTTTGAGAGAAAATGTGAGTTTGCTGATGTATTACTGGACAGAATTTCATGGGAGAGAGGGAAGACTGAAGCAGTGCTGCAGGGTCAGGGATGTCTGAAACAGGGGCTAGCAGAGTACCAGTTGCGCTGCAGAACAGGGGTCTCTTCCATATGCAGGTACAGCAGTAAGGGTCTCTTTCATATGCAGGGCTCAAACATGGGCAGCAAATATCTGCAACAGCAGGAACGGCCGTGCAGCAAACTGGTTATAGGTATCACCTGTTGCTTTTTTTTGTTTTGGCCTTTGTATTTGTAATGCTACTGTAAGTGGGTACAAGGGACATGGGATTATGTTGTAAGAATAGAGATATGTCTCTATGGTAAGATGAACCTGACAAATACTTGATATTTATAGATTTTTCATGCGGTTTTATTGCAATAGCTAAATAAGAAGCATGAATATTGATGCAAAAGAAAATTACATGTCTATTAAAAGTACTATGTATCATATTTAGTTTGTAAAGGCACCTGGCCAGCTGGGTCATTCGGATCTCCTGTTAATTTTATGGCCTCCACATATTCGTAAAATTCTAGGCTTGAACGCTTCTGTTTCACACCATCCTCTTGCCACTGACCAAATTTCCGGCTCAGATGAATGACTTCTGAGCTGTAAAGCCCATTGGCACCAATGTATAGTCCTATTACAAATAACTGAAATGAGATCTTTCCATATAAATTTAACAATTGCATTTTACTAAAAGACTCACACATAAGAATGGGGATATGTAGTAAATTGTATGTTATATAACACCAGCATTATAAGAAAAACCACATATCATATTCAACAACTTAAAATTTAATAAGGTTCCAACCAAATCACCGTTGAGAAGATCTGAAGATGCTGGTATCTCAATACGATTAAAAGTCGTGGTTCCAGACAGAGTTTGACGATTTTTAGCTTGGTTAAGGGTCAGAATTATCAATTCCTTAAGCATCTGCATAGTTAACATTAAACAATGAATAAGCGAATACAGAAAAATAGGATAGGAATGTATACTTCAAAAAACATACTAATCGGTGTACAGCAAAGGTAGGTTCAGTTAACCAAGGATTACATGAAAATAAAAAAGATATTTGCAACTAGAACAAGCAACAACAACTACTACAGTGTTCAGAAGTAAAAAATGAGATCCCAATTTCCATTTTACCAATTATTACTGAAGTATCAGATGTAACTTCATAGAACTCTTCGAAAGGTTTGGTCTACAGATGTAATAATCCACTAAAAGGTAAATTAACCTTTTCCAGACTAACACACGGTCAGAAGTGAGCTCAGATCACACCCCTCCAAAATCGATTACCCAATGAAGAAATTGGGCCTGGATTCTGACAAATAAGAATATCTATCAACTGACCAGGACATGACCAGACTAACCTAGTTTCACAAATGAGAAGTGTACCAAATTTCAATACGAAACAACAACACAAATGGACATGATTGACAGAGTCCATTACCCCCTGAGTCCCTGACATACTCAACTTTTTCTTGCACTTTCAGAAGATATCATTAGTGAGAAGCACACAACATAAAATTGCACTTGTAGAAGGAACTCCCCCACTCCCTCCATTCTAGGGGTAGGAAAGGCAGCACACTACTTCTATGAGGTTGACATCCAAGCACCAACAGAAGAATACAAGAATTGGGTGGAGAAAATGCCTCCATTACAGTACTAAAGTAGTACATCATTCTATCAAACGACCCACACATCTCAATATAGTATGACCAAGCCTACCCATAATAGATAGTGTACGCCATAGGCCTAGCCATGAGTGCTTAATGATAAAGTGGGAGTTACAATCAGAATATTTTACAATATGCATTGTGTGTGTGTTGAAAAGATAAAAACCAAAAACCAAAAACCAACCTTCGTAGGTACTTCCTCAAGTTTCATGGCGTACTTAGTAAGATCAGACATGACATTGGTCATGTTACGCTGACCTAGTAATGTAGCACCTTTATCTGGTGAAACAAGCCCTTTACCACCAACTTCCAGTTGTTTTTCATCCTCCTCAACTGAAAATGTAAATGACGAATGATCCAATTTCTCTAACCTAGCTGGCACTCGAATTAACCTCTTAGCATGTTTATTGCTGGATACCTTTTTCTGTGGAATTAGAATTTCAAATGTAATTTCACTTTGATCTTTGAGAATATCACTATGTCCACCTCCAGCGACCATTTCACTCTCATCTTCGTCCGAGCGAATTTCAGCTTTGATATCATCATTATCACTGTCTTCACTCTCAAGCTCGCCATCTTTTTCCTCCTCCCCCTCTTCCTCATCCACGTCCTCCTCTTCTTCCACCTCTTCCTCATCTTCTTCTTCACTGATCTGTTCAATTACATTATATATGAGATCCCTATCTACCCTTTCTGGCGGTGTCACTTTCAAAACAGCAGGTATCATATCTTGTGGAATATTCTGAAAATTGACCAGCCCCTCTGCCTCATCAGAGTCATCATCTTTATCCTCAATATCTTCAGTGCTTGTAGAAGATAAGTCATTCTTCATATCAGTTGATTCATTTAATTGGCTTATGTTGTTGCCAGAGTCTACTATGGAAGAACTTGTCAAATCGCCAAATTTTCCACCATTCCGCTTTAGGTACACCGCCTGTAACACAATCAACTTCCTTAAAAAAGCTAAGGAAAACAATTGGATATTCATAAAGATAAAGTTTAATCCATTTAACAAAACACAGACAATGAATATTTCTTGGGACAGAAGCATATACAGATGACTATTGTTCTAGTTCATGCATAGAAGCCTTGCCAAAATTTATATCCATGTAATATAGAATAACAAAACATAATGGATAAGCTTACTAACATAAAAAAAAAATCTCTAAATGAAAAACACATATAAAGGAGGAAGAAATAAGGCAATAAGTAATCATGACAAAGTGAGGAAAGAAGTATCTATATTTCCACTTTCAAGTAAGTGGAATCGTGGACACATATGATGAGAAATAAATGATGTAAAGGAGGGTCAGAAATTAGAATCACGTCTATATGGAAAGCATAATTGAAAGTTTTGGCAAATACAAAATTTTGACAGTACCACTACTAGTCTACCACCCAATAAGAATACCTTCGAAACGATTATGTTCACATGCAAGTAGTCCTTAGTATATCATCAGATTTTTCAAGGATTAAGATAACTACCTGCTGTTTGTAGTCGCCTTTGGATCCCACGGTAAGAAAGATTTCAAACAGAGGAACCCCACGAGCAGATGTGGCAAGATGCCTGAGAAGGTTGCACAAGAGTGAGTTTTCATCCTCCAAAAATTTCAAAAGTAAAAGCAATCAGAAATCAAATAGTCACTGTAAACACCAACTTATCACCCAGCCACGCATACAAACGAAGATATGTCTACGTGAGTAATAAAAAAAAATGTCTTCAATCACACTTAGAATCGCCTTCCATTGAGTGATTTTGTATTTGCACCTTTATTTACTTGTTGGTGAGGACCTCCCTCACTATTGGTTCTATGTACTCACTTTTGAACGCTAAATCTCATGTTATACGGATCAAAATAAAACAATAAATAAAAGAAAACTTATACTCAACATGTCTATCTTACCGGGGACTAAAATTTCTTGCCACATATCGTCCATGTTCTACGCCAATATGAATTATTCGACCATATGGATCATCGGAACCTTTAGAGATGCCAGCCCACCAACCCATCTGATTATAGAAAAAAATAAGGAATACAGATTCAAATAGTATAAATACATGGAGGTACTCTGATCAAGTTTAATTTGATAACCAAAATCAAATTTGAGATGAAAAAACCTAAACTATAAGTAGAACCCAAGATTATTTTGTTGTTACCAAAAAGAGAGAGAAAAGGGGATATAAGCTCATCGCAAATCAAAACTTACAAGGTCATGTGTTTTCATTGTCAAGAAACTAAAGATAACTTTTATACACCTACCTCACATCCCAATAGACCCTCCACACAAGTGACTACCTATGCAACAAGAGTGTCAAGTACACACATAAATGTCAAAATCTTAAAATTTCAGATTTCTAAAACTCATCAAAATCATACAGGATATCTTTTACATCAAGTAACGTAACACCTTGTGTATCTCTTTTGCCTCGTGACCAGAGATCAAAGACCATCACAGTTTTTTCTTATCAAGTGAGTCCATACAATGGCCTTAGGATGGTGCTCCATAAGTCACTTACCCTTGACTCGAGAAGGGCCTTTTATGATTGTGTTCCCCATTGCTTCCTTTACTGTTGATAAGACCTATGGCTACATTCATTTGTTTATCTTTTCCTTTTCTTCTATCTTCTTCTCCTTGGCAGTTCAAGTAACAATTATACATTTTATTTTATCGTTTGGGTATTCGTAAAGATGGGGAAACCGACAAGTACAACCAAGGATTTTTATGTTGCTACAAGAGCAATTAAGGAGAAAAGAGTACAGAAACATGATTTTATACCTAGCTCTAGAAAAAGGTAAGACAGACAGCATACACTTCACTTGTTTGGAGAGAAAGTGAATTTGTTTGAAGAATCACCACACAACTAAAGGATCCCACACGTGAAAACATTTAATTGAAGATGCAGTACAACCTGACTTTTGAGAGAGAGAGAGAGAGAGAGGGGGGGGGTGGGGGGGGTGGGAGCCCTATGCAGGAACCGAATAAATAAATGTTATAACCAGCACTGCAAAATTGAATAGCATATATTCATAAATGAAATCTTGATATAACTCACCAATCCAGCACCAGCATGGTCTCTATAAAAAGCTGCATCCTGATAACGCTCTTGCTCTATGGCTCTCTGCAATAACAAATAAACATTAAACAGTTGCATAATGAGAACACTCTTCCTCTGTGGCTAAAAAAGATGGAGTTAAGAAACAAGCTCTTACTTTGAGCTGAGTAATCACTCTTCCCACAACATCATTTGTTGCTGCAGCAGCTATTGCAACCTTGAGTTTTGATGCATATTCATATTCTTCTCCATAAACCGCTTTACCTAATTGTGACTATTGGATGGTTAGAAGGAGTGGGCAACATAACATCACCTACTCAGAAGTCAGAATTATTGCTTAAGAAAACTCAACAGCAGTTTTTAATCCCAAGTCATTATACAAAGAAATTCAAGCAGAGAAATTTGTACACAATAGAAATCTTCAAATTCAAAAAACTTTTTAAAAATGTAAAGTTCATGTTTTCTTTGATAAGAGTCAATAATCTCTACGTACCTTCAAAACCGAAACATTTTTCGCTTGTTCTTCAACTTCATCAAAATATTTCTTCCACCTTTCCCAATTCCACTCCTCAATCTCTTCTTCCACATTCAAGTTCACAACTTCCTTCTTCTCTTCCAAATTCAAATTCAAATCCACACTCACATTCACATTCTCAATCTCCAACGCATTCGTACTCAAATAATTTTCAAGTCTCTTAACAAACTTCACCATATCTTGAAATCGAGAATTCCATTTCCAACCTCCTTTATCTTTATCTTTATCTTCAGAAGAAGAAGAAGAATCATCAGAACGTTTGTCACAACGACAAAGAACAGAATCAGAAACCCTATGAGTTGAAAAGAAGATTGATGAAGAAGGATTAAGAGATGGTAATGAGATTCGATAGAAAGAAGAGAGTGAAGAGGAGTTACGAGGAAGAACTGGTTTCTTATTAGATGACGGTGAAGGAAATAATGGAGCTGAAACCGAAGAAGCCATTTGTGTGAGAAAGAAAAGAAAGTAAACAAGTAAGTGGTTTTTAATGGTACAAGCGAGCAACGAGTTCAGATAAGAATAAGTGATATTGTAGTCCTAGTTGTGATAAAAGGATTATGTATGAATTATGATCAACCGAACACGTAAGTAAGAGGCAGGATCTTTAGGTTATATTTGATGTTAGGCAGTTTTTGTATAGGAAGCCGGAGTAGTGGATTATATCTGGTGTGAAGGATATTCATTTTTATACTCCGGTATATAGTCGTACGGAAAATTGGAGGATGAAGTAGAAAATTTTAACAAGTGTTGCACTGTGCAACTCCAAGTCTCTAAAAAAACTTCCAATGTTTGGTGATATAAACATGTAAGAGAAAAAAAATGTAGAAAGAGCACCCTCCATTATCATAAGAAAGAATTATGAATATGTGCCAGCCTCATTAACCCATTTTTTGAGACCCTTATATAAAAAATAAGGTTTCTTAGTTATGAAGATTATTCCACTAAATACACTTATTCTTAAAGCAATATCAATGCCAACCTTAATGGACACTATCTATTGTATTACAAACCCTTGAGTAGACAAAAGTATTTTCACTTTGTAGTCACCGATTTTGGTCAACTAATGATATTTTTAAAAAAAAATAATTAAAAAAAATTGTGGTGTATGAGCGCTCAAAGCCGATTTTAGGACAAGTGACTAGTGATATTGAAGCTTCAAGGGGGTGATGGATAATTGAAGAAGGAGAAACATATTCGACTACTTATAGGAAGTCTCTTGAGAGTCGGATGAAACAAATATCATGTATGTTCGTATTTTTTTCCCCTTTTTTTCTTATCTTCCCCAACTCCCTCCAATCAAAAATCGATCTTCATTATCACCTGTGGTTCAATATTTATAAAAAGGATAGACACGTAGAAGTAAGAAAAAAAAACTATTTTTTTTTATTCAGAAAGGACTTGCAATACAGCAGCGGTGCACAACCTATAACACAAATGTCTTTCATTTTGTGTAAATCTTCCAGTTTTATTAATAAAATTTCCTCATTTAAAAAAAAATCATTGTCACTCTAAAATCACCTCTATGTCCCTGAAATAACCATGTCACATTTTTTTTTTTATTTTTGTTTTTATTTTTAAGAAAATAGAAAGGGGGTTTAACCATGTCACTCCACAAAGAATTGCTTACTCTAACTAGAGAGCCATAAGGCCCCTTTTAAAGTCCTAACAGACACTTTAATTGGGCCTCTACAGTGCTGATACGGCCTTTTTGGTGGGCTTTTCTTCCTTTCAAGCAAACGAGTGAAGAAAAGAATCGTAAACAGAAAACCGTTCTCACTCTCACAGTGTTCACTAATGGCTCGAAATGGAGAAGAAGAAGGTGATATAGAAAGTTTACAAAGAGTTCCATCTTTACCTTCAAGTAGACCTATTAGATCAAAACAATCAGACCCACTTTTGATTGTTTGCAAAGGGTTCAGTTTAATAACTTGTTTCGTTGCAATTGTTTGTCTCGTCGTCAACATTATCTCTGCAATCAATTCTTTCAAAACTGGATCCGATGTAAGCAATTTAATATTTTTCCCTTTATTGGAATTACCCTTTTTATTATTATTAATTGATCTTTGTTTTTTGTTTATAGATCTTTAATGGGATTTTTAGATGTTATGCTGTTGCACTTGCAATCTTTGTTGTTGTTGCTGAGACTGAATGGGGATTCATTTTCAAGTTCTGGAGGGTTAGTGATGATTTTATCTGAATGTTATGGAATCTTTTTTTTTTTTTTTATTGTTGATATTAAACATTTGTTACCTTTAGATTCATTGGAAATTGATATGTTTTACTCCCTTAAGGAAATTTGAAAATTAGTTTGTTTATAAAAAAATTGTGTTGGTGGGGTATGAGGAATGGTGATTAGTAAGAGCGGGGTTTGTGAACAGTTGAGTACTTTACTTGGAGTGAGGAAATGATTTTGAATAGGACTGAATGGAAAATTTTAATTGATGTAGTCATCCCAAAATCATATGTAATAATTTGATAACATATTGGGAAGTTATACGGAAGATCGTTCTTCAACTCAAGGATCGATGGAGAACTTTCCGTCTTAATTATTTAATCTCCTGAATTGTTGATTGAAAAGTGGAAGTATAAGCTTTTAATATATATTGGTATCATGTGAACTTTTTTTTTGTCTTGTGTAAGTGCATCGATATGTAGTAGGGAACTACCCTAGGAACTTCTGCAATATGTTAGGTGTGTGCGTGCGTCTCTTACTATGTGAGAACTTTAATATGTGTTTGTTGTAAGAGTGAAATGATGTGCTTTTCAACGTTGTACAAAAGGGATTAACATGTATAGCATATGATATGAACTTTCTGTCACTAGAGACAAGGACGGATCCAGGGGAGTGCGCCGGGGTGCGACCGCACCCCCCAAAGTTCAAACTTTTTCCTAAATTCTACAATGGTCCTTCTACATATATAGAATTTTTTGCAAAACTATAAAGAATCACACCCCCCAAAATTTTAATATATAGGTTACTCTGCACCCCCAACTCAGATTCCTGGATCCGTCCCTGACTAGAGATGATACGAGTAAGAAGCGAGTTGGTAACAGTCCATCACGACTTTGTTACCCCCATTGTTTTGCCTTCTTCTATCATGTTCACCTTCAATATTGCTCCAAATTTCTGTCTAGCTCACTTGGCCTTTGCTTCCCTTATTCATATGGCTTAGTGTCTCCAAATATCATGCAATATGCCAATATTGTTAATATTGCAATGTGGTTCAAATTACTGTGAAGGTCGATTCTATTTGGATATATACATGTTTAATAACACAATTCTATGTTGCAATTAGTGATTTGAATTGTGAGATAACTTTCAATCGGTTATCATGTTGTAGGTATTGGAGTATTGGGCTGGTAGAGGCATGTTGCAGATCTTGTATGTCTCCCTATTGTTGACAATCCTTGTGTTAATATTTTGAAAACTTTTCTGTAAACTGTATTAAAATTTTCTTCAAGGGACAAAAAATCATAAAGGCTCCCTCACTATTTCAAAAATGACATACAACACTATTGTCTTTCAGTGTTGCCGTGATGACAAGAGCTTATCCTGATATCAGTGGAAAGCGGAAAAATGTGGTTCTTCTTCAAGATGTTGCGAGTTATATGCTTCTCTCTTGTGGAGTCGTATATGTTGTTTCTGTAAGCTTTCTTTAGCAAGATAATATTCCAATGCCGTACGTTTATCTTCACTAACCTGAAAGACTGAAAATGGTGTGCAACTCCTTGAGTCTTTGTTTTATAATATTATTATTTTATTTTCGTAAATAAAATCCAGGTCAATAAGTTCGATCAAAACCAAGTTTGATAGATATGTAAACTTATTGCATCTGTTTACTTCAGTTCTGAAACAAATTACCATATTCTAGTAACTTGATTATTATGCTCATGACAAACGATTTACGAGCGCAAGACTGCTTCCTAGTTCATTTAAGATGGGTTTAATAAGTCAAGACAATCAAATTTCGTTTGATACAATATTTCTCCTTAATATGTGAATACACTACTTGATTATCGATATAAATACAGTACTTGATGTTATAATTCCACTTTCATTTATTTCTTGAACTATAAGAGTTTTAAGTTGCAACTCAATCTATCTTCAATATCGATAAAGAATACGGAAAAAATGTGTCTACCTTAAATTGAAGTTGCTTTTGTGATTAAATTTTGCTTATGTGCTTGATTAAATCATTTGTCAGGGTGTGATGTGCATTGGTTTTCTCAAACGTGCTCGCCAACACAAAGAAATCTCAAGAGAACAAGCAGTTAGGGATCTAGAGGTAAGCATGGAGTTATGAGCACATATAATAGACTGGATTAGAGTATTTCATAGGCTTGATTTATGCTAATGGTTTTATTGCAGCGTATTTAAATTGTATAAACTGTGTCACTCTTGGTCTTAATTTGAGTACATTATATTTTTGTTATTAAGCATTTTGAGTCTTCTTTTTAGAAACTATTCTCTTAGAATGGCTATGTTATAGTTCAAGACATGTGCAAGGTGTAGGCTTACACAAGTCATGGTTTTAATGACTACAATTCTATTATTATTACTTTCTTAGCTTATTTCTCCTAGACATATTGCACTGGACAGGTTATGCAGATTGTGGTCTTATGCAGTCATAATATTGTTCAGTTAACCTATAATTTTTGTTACCAAGGATTACAGCAAAAGTTCTTTTTCTTAGGGAATTTAATGGCATTTACAATATTTTGTTCTGCTTAGATTTTCTTTACACTTTGTTCAAGTTTAAGCAGTGCATATATTAGCATTTTGCTCTCATGTTTTGTTGTTGTTTTCTGACTTACATTAAAAAATGCAGCAACTGGAAAGGCGTAGAGAAGAACTTGAACAACTGCTAATCACACATCGGACTTGAGAGAAAAAGATGCGCCATCTACCAGGAGCAAGGAAAGCGAGTCCTGCATCCCCTGCTATCTGAATATAACATTAGTGACAATTTTGTTCTTTTGCTTGGGTCTTTCATAGTTTCATAGTTTACTCTTGACAGGTTAGTGTTCTGTTGTATATAAACTTTGTAAATAAATCACCTTGTGGACCACAATAAGGATAGTATAAGAGGTAGCTGTAATAATTAGTTGGCCAAAACCTTCTTTATTTTGGATTTTGGCATGCCCCTTGGATATTCAGAAGCATCTCAGATATGAAGGTAGATATATATATATATTTGTCACATCGATTTGCAAAGAAATAAATGGCACCAAAACTGGCAGTGGTTGCTCCATTGTTCTACGATGACTCGCTGATAACCAGAACAAAATAAATGTAAAATCCTGTTTCAAAGGTTTTTGTTTTGATCAAAATCTTGCTGGCCTTCCAAAAGGCGAAACAATTGAATTGAATATGTATGGATAGTTTATAGGATGACTTGGAGGTAAAAATCTACACCGAAAGTGGCCTCTGTATCTTGTGAAACCCATCTGTTAAGCAAATAAGTCCAGCCTAGCAGAGCTATAGCATGGTTTATATATGGTATACCCCTTATGGCCCTCGTTGGTTGCTCTTATATTGATTTGCTCTTTTATCGGCCGACGTTAGGAGGTCCTTTAAGCGTCGAGTGGGACTGAAACTGACATCCCCGACTTTTTTTATTTTATTTATTTTATTTTTCTTTGTCCGACTTATTTTCAATTATTTTTGTTTGTCCGACTTATTTTCAATTTTTAAATTTTTTTTTTCCACTGCTTTTTAATTTTCTGTGACCGTCTTTTTTTTTTTTTTTTTTAAATCCCTTTTTTTTTTTTTTTTTTCTTTTTAACGTCGGTCTCCACCGTTATCACGGTTCTATATTATAATTGCTCATTTGATTATTATGTACAGAAAAATTGACTTAGTAAACTTGTGTTCATCAGAGAGATCAAGCCATTCAAATTTGATGACTAGAATGCCTGCATTTAGGTTTATTCATCAAATGAGTCATGAGTGTATATAAATATAGAACCGTGATACGGTGGAGACCGACGTTAGGGGAAGAGAGGAAGAGAAAAAAAAGAAAAAAAAAAAGAAAGAGATTTAATAAAAACAGAAAAAGACTAAAATTAAAAATAAGTCGGACAGACAAAAATAAATCAAAAAACATCGGGACAGACATGAGTTCCAGTCCCACTCGACGCTTAAAGGACGTCGAATATCAATAATATGTACTTGCAGATTCCTCTAGCAACCATTTGGCGAGATCATTAGATGCATTACATAAACACAAGTAAGCAGACAGACAACAAAATTGGATTCAAAATTATCAGAAACAATAAATTCAAGAATTAAAGCAGTTGTGTAATATCAGATATCAAAACTTTAAAAAAAAATCAAAATTCATAATTGAAAACTGGTATATGATCAATCATCAGCTTCATACAATGGTCTCGAACCAGTTCAAACCATCCAGCTCAGGTGCAAATCTTAGTGTTCTCCTTTGCTGTTGCTGCTTCTGAGGTTTGTTATCTTTTAATACTTGCGACTTCTCTTGATCCTTTGGGCGTGATTCACTATTGTTATTGATGGAAGCAGAAGAAGAAGATGATGAAGACAGTTGATTCGAAGCAGAAGAATACCCATAACCAACTTTCTGATTAAGAATATATTCAGCAGAAAGAGCATCAAAAGGAGTGAATATCCACATCATGATTGAATCTTTTTCTTGAACTAAACAGAGAGAGAAAGAAGAGAATTGTGTTTTGGTGAAGGGAAAGAAGAATCTATAAGGTGACTTTATAATAAGAAGAAGTGGAGAATTTTAGGAAAGAGATGAGAAAGATGGAAATTGAATCAATTTAGAAAGTGGGAAAGTTATCTTCGGTGTACTTTGCGTGGAAGTATTAATTGCTTTATGCGGCGAAAGAAACTGTAGATTATGGTTTCTTAATGCATATTTATCTAAGGGTCTGTTTGATTCGGACGGGAAAAGAGTTTACCGGGAAATATATTTACCATGTGCAAATATTCGGGAAATAAAATTTTGATAAAATAGTTATAATGCTACATTGATCATGAATTTTTTTGAAAAATCATTTAAATATGTTTGTAGTGAGAGTTCGACAAAATTGAGCTCTAATTTGTCCCAACATTTTAACTTATCATGTCGTTTTAAATATTTACCGCTTATTTAGTTATTTTCCATTTAATCAAACATGGGAAATTGAAATTTCCCAAAAAATCTATTTCCCGAACTCAAATCAAACAGACCGTAAAAGATTAATTGGCAACCGTTGGATCTACTCATCAACAAGCCTCAAGTCCTCAACATCAGGTCAACTACTACACATGGGCCATATCTCATAGGGTGGACTTGCGGCAGTTGATTTTGATTTTTTTGGTCAAATCTGATATACTTATTGAGAAAAATAAAAAAAAATTAAATTAGCCAGAGGTTATTTGGTGTCAACAAAGAAGTTAAGCTACATTGTGAAGTTTTTTTTGTTTTTGTTTGCCAGTTAAGCTGGGATTAGGCAGACACCAACTTGTATATTGATCAAAGAATCACAATCTGTTCCTAACATGGTCAGCACAAGGCCTATACAGTACATTTCTGTTCCTAACATGGTCAGCACAAGGCCTATACAGTACATGGTGAGTTTGTTTCAGTTTTCATAATTCTGACCGTCCAAGAGCTGTCTGAACACACTTGAAACTTCAAAATGAACTGCTTATTTGTGAGCTCCATGCCATGCTTGACTGCCTTTAATTCCTGATGAATATTGAATATCTTGTTTGACATTTGAGCTCCCTATGCAGGCAGCTAACACTTCTCCATTAGAGTCTCTGAGTATTCCTCCAAAGCCCGACCCCCTGTCCTTCACTGCCCCATCTGCCTTGGGCTCAGTAACACCCATTGGAGGTGGTTCCCATTTGCATGTCCCAAATGATAGTAGTGTTTTTCAATGATGCCAATAAGTATTGCCATATTTTCCAATGAACTTTTTTCTTTTTTTTGATAAAATGTACCTAGGGACTTCTGTTATACTGTATACACAGTTAAGCACAGGAAATTTCAATATTAGATAGCATGCAAAATGCTATAACTGAAGCTCAAACAAATAGAACACTGATTTTGTGTGTAGATACAATTGGAACACTCTAAATAGTACACTGATACATCTACAAATAGCAAAAATTGATCAGTTATTGCACATTACTACATGTAATAAAATTGAGTCAGTTGATCAGCATGGATAGAAGAGTAAGACTTGCATTTAATAGCAAAAGTTGTTTGAGTTTGGGATATGGGATAATTACATAACAGAGATCATTATTCCACACACAGGCAATGACCAAGGAGCAAATATGCACTAAGACCACCTGATTCAGGAAGGTTGTAATTACTAACTCACCTTAAAGTCTAGGAGGCATCCAGGGGGTAGAAAGGGAGAAGACGACTGGACTGGCACAGAAATCCCCACCGCATGTTGCGTGTATCCCACACGTTTGCTTTGATGGTCTTATATTTGGCATCCTCATCCATATCCTTCACCTTGACTTTAACAAAATACATCCGACCATTTACATTATAACCCCTTTCCTCTAGAAATTGCTCAAACTCAAGCTTCTTATTGTTTTTCTGGTTGTAATCTTCCACTGCAAATCTTGCAACATTTAATGCCCTTTCGGTGAACTTACTAACAGGTAGTGGATCAGTATAGTCTTTTTTCTTTGGCTTTGGCGACAATTTGGCTAGCTTCATCATAGAGCGCAAATTTGCCATTGATGACAATGAATTGGCTCTCTATTGTCTTCTAGGGTTTGTTTCTTGGTTGATGCGAAGGAAACCCCACACTTTGCTACTACACTGCAATGAGGTGAGACAGACCATATAAAATCTGCAAACACAAATGAAATTGTCATATTTCATCAAACAGGATGCTGGTAGGAAGCATATTATTATTATTTTCATCAAACAGGAAGATGGGCTCTGCTTGTTTGCCCAACAAATCTGTAAAAACAACTGTTTCCATAGAATTCCAAAATTAATACGTTAACAAAAACAAAATCAAAATGTCTGCACATTATTATTATTTTTATTGTTTTTGGAGGTGGTCATGACATTAGACAGAACATATAGAAATCAGAGGAGAAGAGAAAGATCCGAGAAGAAGAGGTGAATATCCGGGGATGTTAGTTTGTAGATCTCTTAATTGATTGCAAAACATATAAAACAATCTAGTTCTGATTTTCTTTATCTTTCTAGTTCATTATGAAAAATCAGGAAGGTTTATAAAGGCAAACAACTACAAACCAGCGCCATAAATTTAGGAATATACATAGAGAAGAAACAAATTATTCGTACTAAAAAACTTAAAAAATTCAACCAATTCAAACAAAGAGAAAAAAAAAATCGAAATAAATTCTTTGAAACTATGGGGTTTCGATGTTTACCTGAAATCAGTTTGATAGTGGTTTGACTGTGAGAGCTTTTACGGTGGCTTTAAGAGGAGAAAGACGGAAAGATTGATATAAATATAAGGAATCGAAGCCCTAAATCTCTAAAGTCGTACTTGGGTTGGGTTGATCTTCATTTTGGTCCACTCATAAAAGTCCTTAAATAAAACGATCGCTCAAGTTTCTTCTGACCCCGCCGCAACCGCATTTTTTCTTCAGAAAAAACTTGCTTCACAGGTAGTATCTCACACTCTTCTTTCTTCAGAAAAACTTAACTTGCTCCATAAGATGAAGGTGATGGCTCGTTTAATCCAAGCTTCTTCTAAGCTTCTCTCACACTCTTCTTTCTTCCCCAAAATCTTAATTCCAAATCCCAGACACATTCAGTCATTCCAAATTAAAAACCCTAGCTTCATTGGTAATATCTTCTATTCTCGAAATTATAGTTCGGAATCGGTGAAATCCACATGCGAAGAGCATATTATAACAAGTCTTCGTGATAAAATTCACTATGAAACAGCAGACTCACAACCTAAAGAGGTAACAATCATTTTTTTTTTTTTTTAACTTATTAAATTTTTGTTCACATCGAATTTATATAGTGTTTATGTTTTTTTTGTAGTTGTATAAGGAATATAGGACGTATGTGAAGGTGTATAGTATAGAAGATAATCCGGGAACAAAATGGATTAGACTAAAAAGTAAATGTAAAGACGATGATAAACATGGCGTTACTGTTGATGCTACAATGGAATTCCATGTACAAAGATATAATTCATGTAAAGAGGAATTGGAGCACAGTATCAGCTTACTTGTTTCTGTCGAAATGCCAGAACTTTGCAATAACATTCAATTCCTTTGTTCTGCTTGGCCTAATCGCCATCTTCATATTCACAAGGTCGTTTTTGTTAGGCGTGATGGAATCACCAAGGTTCCATTCTTGGGGCCTGATTATATGTAAGATACAATTTCAAATTTTTTTTTTTTAACTTTTGTTTGGAATAGAGAATTGTTTTTTTTATGATATCATACGTATTTATAACAATTTTTTTGGTCTCCATATACATTTGGATTCAACAAATGATGCTTAGGTTTGATTGTTTTGGTTTCCCTTGCAAAGATGTTCTCTTTTTAGGTTTGAACTGACAAAGGTAAAGGAGAAGTGTGGTTTTGTAAATAGATCATTCTTAAGCTTCACCATCTGCCCAATTTAGTGACATGAATATTAATCTCCTTTGCTATTACACTGTCACCATCTGCCCAATATAGTGACATGAATATTAATCTGAGAAACGAATGGGCCTCCCTCAAACTTCGTATAAGCATTTTTACTTGGGAGTTGTTTTATTAAATTTAAATCCTAACAACATAAAAAATTATCTACAACTCTGCACTTGGCTGCAAGTGCCGAAGGCACATACCAACCAACTCCACAAACGACTTTATAAGTCCCGAACACAATCAAAACACACTGCAACCCACAAAGCAGCTGCTCACTGCACCAAACCCACTAGCAGAATTGGCCGTAGATGCCGAAGGCACAAGTCAGCTGCTATCAAACTTCACATCAAAATTCTTTAAATTTTCGTCGTCCCATTCAAAAGCAGAATATAAAATTTTCGTTATAAATTTATAATATATTATTTCAATGACATAGATTATGATCTGATATCTCGAGGTTAGCTTATTTGAGCAATGTAATGGATATAGTCCTGTCAGCCATGTCTCCAAAATCATTGTGTGAGCAAATAAACTACATACTGGTGGTTTTGTATGACTTCGTTATGGATAGTAGGAGTAGGTCTCCAAATCAGGACTTTGTTTAAAAATTCTTGCAAGTAAGCACTTAGATATGGATTTTTTTTTACGAGTGTATTTTTTTTTCACAGAAAGTGGAAATAGTAGCCTGCCTTGATTATACCTCTGTTGATTGCTACAATACATGACAAATTATGTAAATACATTGCCCCAAGCCAATCCCCCAACACCATCACAATTGACTGCAAGTGCCGAAGGCACGGGTCAACTGCTAGTATATATATATATATATTAAAACCTTTGTGTAGTGATATAACTCAATAAAATTGTACTAGAAGAATTATTGTATAAATTCAACGATAATATAATTTCAAAAGCTATTATAACTTCAGCATTTTATTGGTTTAGTGTTGGGATGGGTTAGAAATATGAAAAATCATATTAAAAGTTTAAAATTTCTCTCTATGTAATATATAGTTAAAATCTAAAATAAACTCAAAAACATATGATTATTGTTAATTAATCTAGAACCCCCACTAATTTTATTATAGTTAAAATCTAGAACAAACTCAAAAACATATGATTATTGTTAATTAATCTAGAACCCCCAGTTACAGTAAAAAAAAATTTATTGTAGTACACTTGTATATTCTTTGTTTGTTACTTCGTGTTTTCCTGTGCCTTTCATTTATCAATTTGCTCGCCCAAGTAACTCACATGTTTGCTCGCCCAAGTAACTCACATGAATAGCGCATGTTGCTTCAAAGGCATGGTTTTAAAACTCGGACGAGTTTTGTTTAAACCGACCGAGTCAAATCGAGATCGAAGTTATTGGGTGAAAAATTCTTTGTTGACTTAGATCAGCACGGTGTTAGAACCGGTTGAATTGACCGATTTTTATATAAAATCGAAAAACTCGCCAAGTCAAACTAATAATTTCAAAAATATTACCATTTTCCTATATAAAAAATATAAAAAATTAATATTAAATTATTTTTTAATATATTTTAATATTAAAAATTAATATTTAGTTTAACAAAAATCAGTATATTTTTTATTGACTCAATGAGTAGAACCGAGTTCGCTCGACTCCGATTCGATTGAAAAAAACGATTCTTAAACCATGCTCAAAGGTTGACTTACACATTCTCCCACATATAACCTTCCAACTTTATCTCATTCCTTTCTTTTCAAATTCTTTGTCTATGATGGGTTTTTTTTTTTAACAAGTGAAAATATATCATTAAAATGAGAATCAGTTGCAAAAATTCTAAACCCCCCCTGCACAATGTTCACCACACATTGGGCATTCAGGAGCCACCAAGATGCCTCAACCGACGAGTTTATCTGTGGTTACAATTTTATCCCACATAAGAGTCGAAAAGAAAATTTTAACATTTGGTGGGAATGGGGACATCCCATACGAGTTTGAAAGAAAAGGGCTCCAAGGGTGGCGAGTAATCTCTATAATCCCGAAGCTAGAGGCCAAACATTGATTACACCGTGAATATTTGATTCTTCTTCCACAAATCCAAACATCCCTTTCGAACTAATGGTGATAGTAGCAAGGAGTCATGACTTTATTAATTCCCTAGCTTCTCTTTCACGAAGATTCCTCCTTTGAATATTTCGATTCCATCCACCATTTTGATAATGTAAAGCTACCGACCCATTCTTGGAAGTGACGAGCTTGGACACTTCATCTATGTCTACATACAATGTGGATGGTGACACTACACAACATCTCTCTTAACTGGACTTCAATACACACAATACATTAGATAAGGAAAATGTAAACAAGGGCCAAAATCTAAGAAAAAGATCACACCCTGATAGGCCGATAGTGTCAAACAAAATTGAATTTCAGACCATAGTCCTTTGATCAAGGTGAAATGATACGAGTGAAAGACTTTAGTAAAGAAAAGAGCCTTACCATGTGGCGATGAAAAAGAAGGTAAGCTTCAATCATATCTTTTGGATTAAGCTTATGTCAACCAGCTAATTAAAATATAGGCAAGCACAATTTAGTAGGAGGTGGCACTTACTATTTTAGTAAGTTGTCTGCACCATATAGCAACTAAAAAACCCCATATATTTTACCAAAAAAAAAAACCCCATAGATATAAAGTGGATGTATTGTAGATTTTTGTACAGGTCAGCCCAGTTAGGGGCCATTCTTGAGTGCTCCCTTTGCCTTAAAAAAATGCCCCATATATAGTTTTTTTGTGCTGGTGCCCCATATATAGTTTAATGTGTATCTCAGGAAATATACTTACATTCTTTTACATCCTTTATTCGTGAGATTGATAAAGCAAGTATGACACAGGCAAATGGAAAACCTCAGGTACCAATTGGCTTTTCAAGATGGGTTCGCTTCCCCACGGATGAGCTGCTCATGGCATATCTGAAGAAGCATCCCGTGGCAGTTATGATACCAGCTAAAATACTACTGACAAACAATTGGGTGAGCATTTTTCATATATCATAGTATTGTCTCAATAGTCTTATTATATCTTAATTATCTACTATGTTTCTAAAATTGTTATTGCAGGATATTATAAGAAAACCCAATTATAAACTGAACTTTGATCATATAGGAGTGCTAATTGGCCATGGTTATGAAAAATATCCTTGAGGAAAGCTTCCTTACTGGATTGTACAGAACTGCTGGGGGCAGGAGGGTACTTATGATGGTTTTCATAGGATAGAAAGAGGTGTGGGACTATTGAATGATGGGTTTGGGTTACCCCACAGTTTAAGGTGCTTGGGGTAAGTCTAATTTCCCCTTGTAAATTTGTAATTAACGTCACCAAGCACAACCTAGTCATAGATCCGTGATCCGTCCGTCAGAATGAGTGATATGAACCCTGAGAAAACCTAGACCCCTTTTAAGGTGGCGGCGAAGTTTGTTTGTTCTTGTGCAACCAATTAATCAATCAATCGATAGCTAAGAAAGATCACAATCCATTCATGGTACGTACATCCTCTGTGTTCTCTGTTTTATTAATGAAACTTTAACAGATCTGACTGAAAAGTTTTGGAAAATGGTTTCTTGTTCGATACTAATCAATAATTTCCCAAACTAGACTCGAAAATAAAAAAGTTGATAGTGTGACCTCTTATTTTTACTTTTGTATTATATCTATTTAGGGTTTCTTTGTTGTGCTAAAATTTTGTATGTTCTTTAACATCTCTAAAAGTTCTGATCTAAGAGAAAAAAAAAAGATTAAAATCTGTGTTTCTTTTTCTGCGTGTCAACCCTTTGAAATCAAAAGCTTTTCTTGACTGTTGAAAACTAGTCTACCCATTCATTTTTAGATCATCTTTCTAGGCTCAAGCTCATATTATAATCAAGTATTTTAGTGAACAAACAAGGGGAATTGAAAGATCTTAGAAACCTCTTTCAAGGAACCTATGTTCGTTGAAACTGTTAGTATTTTGAAAATACTATTGTTTTTTTCTATGTTAAAAGCTATGCTTTTGAAATTTGTCTACTCAAAGTGGGTAAATTGTTTCTCACTAATAGGATAGACACTCCCAGTAAAAGATGGAGGGTTGGCAATGAAAGATTGATTTATTGATTGATTGATATCAACCATTACAGAATACATCAGAAATTTATGAACCCCATTACAGTTACAACAAAGCTGTATGTGAAATTCCCCTTTCTCTTTTCAGTAATCGCAAAGTTACTTGCTATCAGACTCAGCCTATTCCCAAGTGTGCTACAATTCCCTAAATGATGTAAAGTTTGAGTTGCTTGTATTTTTTGTTTGAGTACTTCGGAAATGTATTCGAAAGGGGGAGTTAAAAGAAGCGATAATGATTGAAAACTTGTGTTCATCTTGAATTTTTAATGATTGAGATTAGTTATTGATAGATTTGAAATTGGATTTTGTTAGCTGTTGGTTTCAGAAGTTCCAACCACGACAAAGATTTAAGCCATTGAGTAAGAGAAGGGAATCAATGAGTCCAGATAGTGAAGGGTCACAACAACCACTAAGTGATGAAGCACTTTCTAATATCACAAAGCAGAAGGTTGTTGTGGCAAAAGTAATATATAGAAAATCATTACAAGGAGCAGATGAAGAACCTACAGAAGAGAAAGTAGAGGTATGATGTCTCCAATTCATAAAAAAAAATTAGATGAATGTTATGGTTGTTCCTGTTATGTTTGTTGGGAAATGTTTACAACCTCTTATGTTTTTAAATGCACAAATGTTTTCCAGAATAAAGCAAGAGTTACCATAGAGAAGGGAACCCAAACCCATCATTCAATAGTCCCACACCTCTTTCTATCCTATGAAAACCATCATAAGTACCCTCCTGCCCCCAACAGTTCTGTACAATCCAGTAAGAAAGCTTTCCCCAAGGATATTTTTCATAACCATGGCCAATTAGCACTCCCATATGATCAAAGTTCAGTTTATAATTGGGTTTTCTTATAATATCTTGCAATAACAATTTTAGAAACATAGTAGATAATTAAGATATAATAAGACTGTTGAGACAATACTATGATATATGAAAAATGCTCACCCAATTGTTTGTCAGTAGTATTTTAGTTGGTATCATAACTGCCACGGGATGCTTCTTCAGATATGTCATGAGCAGCTCATCCGTGGGGAAGCGAACCCATCTTGGAAAACCAATTGGTACCTGAGGTTTTCCATTTGCCTGTGTCATACTTGCTTTATCAATCTCACGAATAAAAGATGTAAAAGAATGTAAGTATATTTCCTGAGATACACATGAAACTATATATGGGGCACCAACACAAAAAAGACTATATATGGGGCATTTTTTTAAGGCAAAGGGAGCACTCAAGAAGGGCCCCTAACTGGGCTGACCTGTACAAAAATCTACAATACATCCACTTTATATCTATGGGGTTTTTTTTTTTGGTAAAATGTATGGGGCTTTTTAGTTGCTATATGGTGCAGACAACTTACTGAAATAGTAAGTGCCACCTCCTACTAAATTATGCTTGCCTATATTTTAATTAGCTGGTTGACATAGGCTTAATCCAAAAGATATGATTGAAGCTTACCTTCTTTTTCATCGCCACACGGTAAGGCTCTTTTCTTTACTAAAGTCTTTCACTCGTATCATTTCACCTTGATCAAAGGACTATGGCCCGAAACTCAATTTTGTTTGACACTATCAGCCTATCAGGGTGTGATCATTTTCTTAGGTTTTGGCCCTTGTTTACATTTTCCTTATCTAATGTATTGTGTGTATTGAAATCTAGTTAAGAGAGATGTTGTGTAGTGTGTCACCATCCACATTGTATGTAGACATAGATGAAGTGTACAAGCTCGTCACTTCCAAGAGTCACTTCCAAGAATGGGTCGGTAGCTTTACATTATCAAAATGGTGGATGGAATCGAAATATTCAAAGGAGGAATCTTCGTGAAAGAGAAGCTAGGGAATTAATAAAGTCATGACTCCTTGCTACTATATATATATATATGTTCTGTCTGATGTCATCACACACATATACAGAACATATAGAAATCAGAGAAGAGAAAGATTTGAGAAGAAGAGGTGAATATCCGGGTATATTAGTTTGTAGATCTCTTGATTGCAAAACAAGTAAACATTCTCGCCGCCGTATCTTCCCATTTTCGTTATCTTTCTATGATGGTAGTTTGTTCATTATGAAAATTTATAAGGGCAAACAACTACAAACAGCGTCACAAATTTAGAAATATACATAGAGAATAAACAAATTATTCGTACTAAAAAAATCATTTCAAATATAAAAAAAAAAAACTTTCGATCGAAATCAATTCTTTAAAACTAATTCATGGGGGTTTCGATGTTTACCTGAAATCAGTTTGATTGAGAGCTTTTAGATAGTGGTTTGACTGTGAGAGCTTTTAGATAGTGGTTTGACTGTGAGAGCTTTTACGGTGGTTTTAAGAGGAGAAAGACGGAAAGATTGATATAAATAAGGAATCGAAGCCCTAAATCTCTAAAGTCGTACTTGGGTTGGGTTGGGTTGGGCTTCATTTTGGTCCACTCATAAAAGTCCTCAAATAAACTTGCTTCACAGGTAGTATCATATCTCACACTCTTCTTTCTTCAGAAAAACTTAACTTGTGATGGCTCGTTTAATCCAAGCTTCTTTCACACTCTTCTTTCTTCCCCAAAATCTTAATTCCAAATCCCAGACACATTCAGTCATTCCAAATTAAAAACCCTAGCTTCATTGGTAATATCTTCTATTCTCGAAATTATAGTTCGGAATCGGTGAAATCCACATGCGAAGAGCATATTATAACAAGTCTTCGTGATAAAATTCACTATGAAACAGCAGACTCACAACCTAAAGAGGTAACAATCATTTTTTTTTTTTTAACTTATTAAATTTTTGTTCACATCGAATTTATATAGTGTTTATGTTTTTTTTGTAGTTGTATAAGGAATATAGGACGTATGTGAAGGTGTATAGTATAGAAGATAATCCGGGAACAAAATGGATTAGACTAAAAAGTAAATGTAAAGACGATGATAAACATGGCGTTACTGTTGATGCTACAATGGAATTCCATGTACAAAGATATAATTCATGTAAAGAGGAATTGGAGCACAGTATCAGCTTACTTGTTTCTGTCGAAATGCCAGAACTTTGCAATAACATTCAATTCCTTTGTTCTGCTTGGCCTAATCGCAATCTTCTAATTCACAAGGTCGTTTTTGTTAGGCGTGATGGAATCACCAAGGTTCCATTCTTGGGGCCTGATTATATGTAAGATACAATTTCAAATTTTTTTTTTTTAACTTTTGTTTGGAATAGAGAATTGTTTTTTTGGTTTCCACCTCCAATTCGGAATGCTAGCTCCTACTTCCATTCTTGGGTCTTTTTTATTTCATTAATTTTTTTCTTTATTATTTTGCAGAAATATTGCTTATGAGAATCGATTAAAACTTGTGGAGCTCTTGGACGATAGAGGATTAAATATTGAATTCGATGTTTTTCTACATGAATATATGAGGAATAAAGAGAAAACAGAGCTAATTAGATGGATGGAAAAGATCAAATCTTTTGTCGAGAATTAGAAAAGAAAAATGGTTTCTTATGTAATGCTAGTCCCATATTTATCTTGTTCAATGGTAAGTTATATACACTACTAGTTCAGTAGTTTACAGGTTTTAATATTACCTGAAGTTTTTAGTGCTTCTTGTGTATTTTGTTGTTGTTTGTTTGTTGTTTTTTTTTTTTTTCCATATTTGTTAATGCCCCACCTTAGGCATGTTAGTTTGTCTATGCTTGTTCCAACTGTGTAATTGCCCTGTACGATTTCGAATGCTGCAATCAAGATAATCTCTCTGCCTACTTATACTAATATTGCATCCTGCATTGAGACAGAAGCATTGGTTTCTCTGCCTTCGAAGTTGTTTACCATTATTTTGTGAACACACCCTCCCTAAATGCACGTTTTTGTTTTGATTCCAAGGGTATGCATTTGGATAGATGTTAGTGTATATAACACGATCAGAGACTGTTTCAAAATTTGGTAAGGGTTGGATGGACATCTCAAATTAACATCTGGCAGCTTGTTAAAAGCGCAATCCAAGTGTAAATAGCGAAAGTTATTATAAAAACATTGTGATGATCTAGCTTGTCCAAACTCCAAATTACATTACTGCTGCATTTGTTGTGTGGTAACGTGTATTGTCGAGTTCTTGATACTAGCAAAACAGGCCCGCAATGAAAGGCAAAGGTGGCAAAACAGTCACGCAAGGCAATGGATCAAATAAAATATCTGTGTCTCTCCCAACTCCCACCCAGCCACAAGATATGGGTTAGATTTTGATTTCCAAACCAACTATACAATTTCACCCTCCTCTCAACCCAAAACGATTTTTAATTGTAAATAATCTGATCCATCAAATTTTTTTCTCATGGATTAATCAATTGATATTGTCAATTGATGGTTACTTGTTGCACATACAAATTAAAAAACAAGTATGTATTAATAGATTGAGGGAATTCTCACAAGTAAGAACTCAAGAATTTACAAAATTTAACCAAAGAATAAACATTACAGCTCATAAACTATATAACTACAGTTAAGACTTTAACAGATGATGGTCTCAAAGCAGTTCAAGCCATCCAACTCAGGTGCAAATCTTGGTCCTCTTCTCTGTTTCTGTTGCTGAGGTGGTTTACTAGCTTGTGCAGTTGGCTTTAAGTTGTTCTCGTTTTGAGTATTCTTAACTTCAACTTTGTTAACAGTAGTAGTAGTAAAAGAAGAAGACTGGAATCCAACCTTCTTATGTAGGAAATATTCGGCACAAAGAGCATCAAAAGAACTAAATATCGAATTCATGATTATAATCACAAAAAAAGACGAAAAATAAAACTTTGCTTATGATAAAGAAGATGAAAGTTGAGAAATTGTTGTAACTTGGTTTGAGTTGTTGTTGTTGTTGAAGCAAAGCAGCAATCAGCTTGGGTTTTATAGTGGAGAGAATCAGAGGAAGTTAGAAACTTATTTCACCGGAAAGTTCAAGGGAAAAGGAAACTCAATTTGTACCTCGTTTGAAATTATAAGTTGACATGAAACGCGTTTGTGGGGCACCGGTATTGACTAATTTTTATTAGACTGTTTGAATTGGTCAACAACATGTTGTCACTGGACACTAGCTGACTAAGCCATAAGACTTGAGGCCATGCCCAATAGCCACAGGATACATACTCAACCTTCACACTGGTCTCGACAAAATCCATTTTTTCAGAATTCAAAATTTAGCTTGAAATCGGCATTTTGAAATATGCTTACTACAACAAATTAAATGTGGCTACTTAATACAGGATCATTAAAAGTTTAAACGCTAACATTGACAGTTGCATGAAATTTGTGTTCATATACCAATCTTGGAGAGTATACAATACAATAATCCATAGTAACAGAGGCCAGATACCTTACCACTAAAGAAAGCTTCAGTGACTATCAAATGTAGATACATATTTCCCCATTCTAGTTTGCCCCTTGCAGTAGTCGCAGTACCAAGCTTTTGTCCTGTCAGTCTACAATAAGGATATCTATGGTTGTAAACGATAAAATAACATCTAACCAGAAGTACAATATAGTTTTTTTTTTTTTGATAGAATGAAGTACAATATAGTTCAAATCCAGAAAAGGGGAAAAAGAAGGGAAGGAAAAGAAATGCATAAATACATATAACAACGTACCCAATGACGATGTAGAGTAGAGTGGACCTTTAGAGACTCAACATATGCATTATAAAAGTTGTCTGCAACCAAGCAAATAAAAATCATCCTCACATTATTTTCACTGTGATCACACACTTTTCTCTAAATCTGGTTTTTCGAGTAAGAAATAAGCCTTCTTAGACCCGTTTAGGTGTGTGCGTACAGTACAATTGCATTACTAATGCCATAATTAAACATCTATTTACCTAGGTGATCATATGTTCTTGCTTTTGATTATCAACGAGAAGACGAAACCTGTCCAAGTCCAACCACATGCCACCATCAAAATTCACTGAAATGCCTCCAGCATTAGTATATAGAAAGAATGTGAGTGTGGAAAGCTCTCACCCCCATCACTCTCAGAAACTCCAGTTGGGCAATCTGGAAGACAAGCTAAAACATTAGATGTAGGCAATGAAACATATCATGTTGTAGGAAATTAAACATGCATGTTAAAAATGCCTAATTAATAGGAAAAAGGTGACATTAAAGCAAGGAACGAGCAACCTCCAGAAAAAAAAAAAAAGGTACCTTTGTGTTCCTCAACTCTTCAGTAATGAAACGGGCAATCTCCAGTCCACCATAACCCATTCGATAATGAAATGCCTGTGCATCATGATTTGTTAATTATACCTCGAGATATTTGAACTCATTTACAAATAATTAATATCAAGACAAAGAACAAATAAAGCAGTACAGCGCCTCACCTCTTGACGATCGCGTTTGTTTTGATCATGAACCGGATAATGAAAAGGGTTAGACAAGAGGAACAAGCAGCGGGAGCCATTGAATACTTGATAGCCGGGTTCTCAATATTTCTAAGCATCATAAGTCTTCCAAAGTTGTGAATAGATTTACCGCTTATAATGGCAACAGCTATTCGATCTCTAGCTTGTAGTCAACTATGTTCTCGCAGTAACACAACAAAAACAGTAGCATGTTTAGGGTTGTGGAAGATTTTCGAATTAAGAGCACATTGCCAGTAATCAACAAGTACTACTGCAACGACCTCGACTTGTTTTCAACTTCAAAATCTCCTCATTTTCTTTCTATAAGCCATCGAAACAAAGATGAATTAGCTATTTTGGTCCTCTAACTTTGCTCAAATTTTTAGTTGAGTCCTCTAAGTTTAAACTGCTCAATTTGGTTCCAAATCTTTCAACACGTTTGCAAAATGGTCTGACCGTTTCCAAGCATTTAACAGAGTTGTCCAGTGTAATTTATGTGCATTTTGAAGTTATTTTTGCACATTTTTCAGCACTTGTGAATAGGCGAAGATCTTTACAATAATATATATAGAATTTTTTTTCTTTTCCGATATAAACTTTGGGACTCAACTGAAAATTTCGGCTTAATGAAGAACTAAACTTTTGACGTGTTTCGAACCCACAACCTCTCTCCACTTTTGTGAGAGGGGTGCTACCATTGAGCCACAAACCCATTCGCAACTATTGTCAGTTTGTCACATTATAATCCCCACTAAAATATCTGTTGTATGTTTATGTAATCTTCTGTCTTGCAATGATCAGTTGGTTTAGTTACGACCAGTTTCTAAATAACTTGGCTCAATTTTTATCAAATTTATCAAGCTCATCAATTAATTTATCAAGATGGTTAAGGTTACAATTATAAATTTGGCGGTCACTTGGTGCACAGTACACACTTTATAAACACAAGCATGATTATTACTAAATGAACTCAAAAAATCGGATTAAAAAACAAATACTTTTAGATTGAGGGAATTCTCACAAGTAAGAACTCAAGAATTTACAAAATTAATTGACCAATGAATTGAATACAAATTAGTAGTAGTAATTCTTCCCACTCACAAACGATCACAATTTTTACAGTTCATACTTCAAGACTTAACAGATGATGGTCTCAAAGCAGTTCAAGCCATCCAACTCAGGTGCAAATCTTGGTCCACTTCTCTGTTTCTGCTGAGATGGTTTACTAGCTTGTGAATTTCCTTCTGAATTCCTCTCAATTTGGGTTGATTGAGTATTCTTAACGTCAACAACCTTGTTAATAGAAGTAGCAGTAGATGATGAAGAAGAAGAAGAAGAAGAAGACTGGAAGAATCCAACTTTTTGATGTAGGAAAAATTCGCCACAAAGAACATCAAAAGAACTGAATATCGAATTCATGATTATGATTCAAACAAATTAAGAACAAATAAACCTTTGATTTGATGATGAAGAAGAAAATTGAAAAATGATTGGAGCTTGGTTTGAGACTTTTGAGTTGTTGTTGTTGTTGTTGAAAAAGCAAAGCAAGCTTTGGGATTTTATAGTGAGAGAAACAGAGGAATTTGGAAACTTCTTTATAAGGAAAGTTCGAGACGCAAGTGAATTGCTTTTACTGAAGCGGCTGTGAGCAAGAAAACGTTGGAAATAGGAATCACAGTTTCCTCGTTTCAGATTCAACCACGTCAATGATATCGGTTGAATGGACACGTGGAAGAATATGAAGTTGGCATGAAACGTGTTTTGTTGGGAAAACGTTAATAAGAGCCGTTGGATTAACACGTGGATGACGATATAGTTGACAGCAAGCGTTTACCAATTGTTATACGAGTAGTGCCGTAGTGGTCTACTGGTCTGGTCTAGGTTGTTCGAGCGTTATGTAAGAAGAAATAGGACGCCGTCTTTCAAGATTTGAGTCAACGAGTTTTACTCGGTCTTTAGAGGAGAACACCGGTATTGACTAATTAATTTATTACGAACAATTCACATTATCTGATTGGATATTTGTCAACAACATGTTGCTACTGGTTAAGACTAGACCATAAAAAGCCTATGGAGCTCAAGAGTGCTACTCATAGAAATGATGGAAGGAAATAGTGTTACTGGTGAAAAAAAGAAAAAAAGTCATGACTGGATGTGTGCAGTCAGAATATGCCAAAGATTTTCTTCTTGCTATCTCGATGGAAGGGTTTGGACAACACATGACGCCTGTAGAATATCGTGTCATTCTTCGTTATCGATTGATGATCCCTCTATATTCAGATGATGAGCTTTGTCCAATGTGCAAGAAGAGCAGACTTGATGCTTTCGGGGACCATGCAGCCCATTGTAAGTATTACCCCTGCTTCAAGTACATGCATGACCACGTTAGAGATATCTTGTGTGATGTGCTCTGGCGGGCTGGAGTACAGGTTAAGAAGGAGGCTCCTGTAACTTTCTTACTGATCCTAAGAAAGGAAGATCGACATTACGTCCTGCTGATATTTTGGTCTACAACTGGTCTGAACGTAAACATGTGTGTGTTGATGTTACAGGGGCGTCTCCGATGGTTGGGCTGGGTGTTGAGATTTTTGAGGTGACGCTAGCAGCTAGCAATGCAGCAAAAGTGCAGAAACATGACGGAACTTGTAGGGCTAACCAACAGTTTCATCCTCTTTCCATTTGACACATTTGGATTGCTAGGCTCAGAAGTAGTTGAGCTCCTTAGGAGAGTGCAGAAGATAAGGGATAGCAACGTGATGACTGCGGGTTCGAACGAATATGCATTTAGGAGAATCGGGATTGCTATCCAGAAAGCACTTGCCACGGAGTTTGTAGCGCGTTTGTCCTCTACTTTTGTGTAATTCGTTGAGCTTATCAATAAAATTTGTTTTTATTATTAAAAATAAAAATTATCTGTATTCCATAATCATAGGTAGGTGTGTACACCCAATCATAAGACGCGACGTGTTTATAAAGTGGTTGGATAATAAATTAAGTCTATTAGAATTAACTAAACCTATATATATGTTATATTATTATTGACACATGATGTTTTGTGATTGAGTGTACATAGCCACGTAGAATTAGGCAGGCTACACTGATAAAATTCTCTACTGCTACTGGTCAAGACTGTCATCTTTTAGATGCCTTGTATGCCGAAAAGTTAGCTTCCTTTCTTATGGATGAGATAAGGGAGTAAAGAAACTTTTTAACACATCTCTTTCATCCTACAAAATAAAAAGTACTGTAAATATTTAAAAATCATTTTATTATGTTGTAGTGCTCTTTTGCATCGTAGTCGTAGTATGAATGAATGTAAGTCATGCAACACTGTTAAAATGCTAAACGCCAACTTTTAGTCGTTGAAGGAAATAGTTTTATTGCGTCCAAACAAAAAAATATTATTCAGTGGATTTACCATGACAAAACCAATGAGAATGAAAGGCTTTAAAAATGAGTCATTGATTTTTTTTGCTTAATATTTTTTTTTTCATTTAATAAATATGTCTATTTTTTTCTTTTTGCTTAATATGTAAGCCAATTATAGGAGCCGACTATTGCGAAGGCAATATTACTATTGCAAAGGTGTATGTTTTTATTAGACTTATTTACCATCAAATATATTATTATATTTCTCTCAATTTAGGTTTTATTATTTTTTGAAATCTCTTCGCCCGTAAATCAAAATTTTCAACAAATTCGAAAAACAAAATTAGTTGAGTAACTTGTTCAAATCCCTTTAGAGTTCGTGCACCTATACGTGGTAGTGTTTTATTTATCCCATAAATCATACACCAAAAAATATAATAAATAATATCTAGGTTAGATTTAATTGATTAAATCTATAGGGCAAATAAGTCTAACAGAAAAATATGTCTTTGCAATAGCAAATATTACCTTGGCAATAGGCGACTCCCGATTATATAGCTCTAAGTCTTTGGGTGAACATATGTTGTGCTTGTTTCATAACAAAAATTTTAAAAAAAAATCGTTACACAATTTTTTTTACTTATGTTGTTCGAAAAGCAAACATATACGTGTTTGGCCAATGACCATCCACCCAGAAAAGACGGATTTCAGATGAGAAGAGAGAAATGTACGAGGAAAAAGAGAGAATTTTCCATATTTCTCTGGCTTCCTCACCTCATAAATTTATTTTTTTTTGTTGCCACCACTTTGTTGGAGTAAAAAAAGCAAAAAATTAACTTTTAAATTACCACAAAAACATTCAAACTCAAATTTCATGTTCACTATTACTAAGATTAAGTGTGTATCCTTGAAAGTTGCATTACCAAGATAACCATTGGAAGTCATTTGACCAATGCACATACAACCTAGTATTAAAATACCTAAATGAAATCTAAAAAGTAAATTGTATTTTAAAAAACAAAATTAAATAAAAATAAAAGTAGCAATATACTAACAAAACATATTTTTTCCACTGTCACTAACCTAAACTAACATATTCTAGTGCATATATACAACCAAAAACTCTTCAAAATTGATGAGGCCACATGTCCAAGAATAAACAATTTTTTGTCGCAGTGTGCATACATTTTGTGATAATGGTACAAAACAGCAGATAGATTACAGTCCATTCAACATATGTGCTCCCCCACTCTTCAATATAAATGATGTTGTTGCTCCAACACATTTTTTTTCCATTGAAATTAAAGAACGAGTTGCCAAACGCATGTAAAAATGATTATTTTTTTTAAATCTAATATATTATTTTTCACTGAGTTTCGAGGTTTACAAGCAGAGTAGTGTAAAAGAATTAATTATTTATGGAATGCTTAATGTACCAAACTAAAAAACAAAGTATTTTAAGCGTTTGAATGCGTCATTGATGACAGTGTGAATACTATTATGGTTGTAGAAAATGACTCAATTTTATTTTCAATTTTTATTTTTTTTATTATTATAATAATCAAAGAATGACTCAAAATGTTTTTTTTACAAAACTAGAACTTATTAAACATTCAAAAAACCAAGTACAAAAAGAAAGTACATAAAGCAAACATATATAGAATGTACAAAAATTTCACAGATAATTTAGTTGCCTAAGACTCAAAATGTTGATTGGTTAAAACTTGTCATATTATTATTATTATTATTTTAAAAATAGTTGTGAAAATCTATTTTACTAACTTCGAAGGTTTATAGTCTACGTCCCCATCTCCGAAAGGTATACATTTGCAACAATACCTTGTAATTACTGTCGCCTAAATTTTTATGAAGTCTATTTCACTTTAATTACTGTAGTTCTACGAAGACTTGCTCGCTTTTGGTTTCATATATGCAACTGCGTTCCTTTAACCAAAGCCCTAAAACTAACCAGACTTAAACGGTAGCAGTTCACCATGGTGAAACGTCGAAATTGTTGGCATGTCTATGCCCCAAAAAAGTTATTAAACAGTCATATTTTTTAATTAAAATCATAACCCTAATTATCTAAGCTGGGGTTTGGTATAAACTTATTTGCTTTTTCTATGGTTAAAAGAGTGAACAAAATAATAAGGGTTTAGTTAAAGAAAAAAAATAATTAGGTTAAGTTTTTGTGTTAGTGAAAAAGTAAAAGAAAAATAAGAGACTTGTAGAGAAAAATTCATGGAAAAAACTTTAAAACTTTTGTGCAGAGATAAAACTCTAAGTATGATTTTGGGTGCATAGTACAAAATATCGCGATATATCACGATATATCGCGATATTTATCGGTTTTCAAAGAAAACGATACGATATATTCCCGAAATTTTCGCCTTAAAGTATCTGTAAAATATCGGCCGATATTTTTCGATATATTACGATATATTCGATATTTTCCGATATTTACTGATATTTTCCGATATTTTCTGGAAATACTATTTTTTTTCAAATTTTTTTTTTTGAAAATAATTTGTTTATTCTATTTTTAGTAGATATGATGTTTTTTAGGTAAATACTATGAAAATATACTTCTAAATTTGATTTTATATATATTTTGTATAACAAATTGATATATTAGTCGATACATTCCATGTAAAATATCCACCGATAGATTCCAATATATCCCGATATATCTATTTTTTGGAGATCGATACATTAGTCGATAACGATATTTTGTACTATGTTTGGGTGGCTCTTAGTAATTCTAAGAAGTAAGAACTGGGATAGCTTTTTGTAAAAAAGAGTGGGGTGTAAGCCCAATGGATGTTCTTCAAGGTTCAGCCCACCTACTCTGAGCCACGGTAATGTGTGACGTGTGAGTGAGATAGAAAAGGAAGTACAGTAAGATTTACCAGATATAAATCTAACGACGTTAAAATTGACTGTTAAATCACCGTTAACCGGCCCCTCATTTCAAATCTAAACAATCATCCCTCTCTCTCTCTCCTAACGGCTCTTTGAAAGCATCTTTCTTTCTTTCTCTCTCTCTCTCTCAGCAGAAATTTCTGTTTCTTTCGTTTTTCTCTTTAACGACTTTTTCCATCTTTCAAGAAAAAAAACATCGAAACTGTTTATTCTCTTCATCACAACCTTCATTTTAATGGCAGATCGCAACTCTCACTAAAAGGTACTCATCTCACTCACTTCACTCTTTCTTCTCTATTAACTTTTGCATTATAGTTTGAGTTCTTTCTCTATGTTGGGTTTTTTTCAGATTTTGTTTTTTCTTTGTTATTAATTAGGGTTTACTTACTTCTTTGGATTCTATTGATTTCAACACTTGGAAAATAAGATTATATGGTTTTTAGCTTATTTTATGGATTTCATTTTGATTAGATTCTTCTCAATAAGTTTATGTTTATGGGTGCAATTTGTTCGATTTAGGGATTTTCTATATCGATTTGGGGAAATTGGGAATTTGGGGGTGAACATTGTTAAAGGATTTAAGTTAAATATGGATAGAAGGGGAAAACGATTTAAATTTGATACAGTAATGTTAATGCAGTACAAAGATTTGTTTTTAAGAAGAATGTGATTTTCTTCTTTCGTATAAATGTATGCATTTCTTCAGTTTAGGGGGAAAAAATTAATAAATGGAATGATCCGAGGCGAGTGTAAGTTGCAATTCTAGTGAAAGGAAACTGTAAGGGTTAACCTAATGGGGCTGATAATGGATAAACTGGCAATCGACTGGTTTGATCCCTTGTCCCTGAAAGCAAGGTACACTGTGATTTCTAGTGTGCGGTGACCATACTACTTTTTGATGTAAAAAGATTAATGTGTTGGGCCATGCTTGTTTCCTCTTATAAGTTTGCATTTCTTTGAATTTAAGATAAGAAAATGGAAGTAAGAAATCTACATTGTGCGGGAATAATGTGGTCCATTGGTGTCTGGATTTATTATGTTTCTAATGGCCGCAAATTATATCAAGAATAAGTTGTATCAACAGTTCTGTATTCTTAGCAGTGACTATATGTATTTGTTAGGCATGTACGGTCATGGGAATGATTGTTCTGCATTGATTTTTGATGGACATTGGACTGTGTTTAGATTATGTAAATAATGAAAGATTAACTGTTGAAGCCATTGATTGTTTAAATGATTAGACGGTGGGACAGGAGATATGTTGAGTGAAGTGGATTACACACATGCTCTCTTTGTTAGAAAATACATATATGTTGTCATAAATGAATGATCTTTGCTACCCCAATTAAAAAAAAATGATGGTGAAGCTTATCCAGTTTTGAAGTTTAGAGGAAACTGTTTCATATTATTGAAAAGCTATTCTGGATTTTACGAAATGTAGTTCTTCATAATTATATAGTCTAGGTCTCAGTTACAAGTATAGAACACTTTGATGAGTCCAATATTTTGGAGTTTGTAATTACAGTTCTCTTTTAAATGTAGCATATTTAACTAATATTTTAGATTATTGTTTTTGGTTCTTGCAAATGCAGATATTTTAAAGAACTGTTCTGGAAAGCATTAGAAATGGAGAAACTTTGTAAAGAGATGGATGATGTCAAAGCAGCTATGGAGAAGCTCATGGCTGAAAACCAGACAAAAACTGAGTTATCTGAAAACTTGAGGAAAGCCCACAATGAGCAGCTCGTTAAAATTAAAGAAGCGAAACTGGAGATTGAGAAGCAGGCACAGGACCTAAATGCGAAGTCCGAAGAAATCGCCGTCTTGAAGCAAATGTATGAAGAGACTAAATCTAATTTGCAGGAAAAAGAATTAGCTCTTAAACAAGCCAGGTTTGCACATGATAAGCTCCGACATGATGATAGCGAGAAATTGCAAGCACTGGAAGGGAAAAATGGAGAACTAATATTTGCTTTAGATGAGGCAAATGATAGAATTGAAAAGCAGGACCAGAGGATTCACGCATTTAAAGATGAAATAGACCGTGTTAAGGGTCTTTTATCTACATCACAGAAGAAGGCCCGTGAAGCAGAAGAAAAGGCTCAAGCTCTTAAAGATATGAGACAAAGAGATGATATGTTGATGAACCTAGAGGAGGAAAACTTGAAAACTAAAGATCAGCTCAAATGGAAGAAAGAGCAGTTTAAACATCTTCAAGAAGCTCATGAAAAGGTTCAAACTCAGTTCCGGACAAGTAAGAAGGAGTGGGAGCAGGAGAAATCTAAAATTCTAGATGAGGTTTGTGCATTGCAAACAAAATTGGAATCTCAAACTAGAATTTCAGAAAGCCTTCAATATAAGTTGCAAATGTGCAATCAAGCTCTTGCTCATGAAGAAAGCCGAAGAAAACTGCTGGAGGTCCAAATATCTGAATCAAAAGCAAGCTATGAGAACGTTTTTGTGGAGTGTCAAGAAGCAAAGTCTAAGATCGAAAGCTTGTCAGTACGGAGGGATGACGAAATTGCTGCTTTGCGTAACTCGTTAGGCACAAAAGAGACACTCTTTAAAGAAGCAGAATACAGAAGAGAGTATATTGAACTGGAGAACCAGGAGTTGAGGAAATCTTTGAAAGAATTCCAGGAAGCGCAGATTAAGGAAGGAGGATCTGTTTCTTCACTGGCAAAGCTGCGGAACAAGCTGAGAGGACTGGAACAGGTGCACAAAGACTGTTTGGCAAAATATAATACCCGAGAAACTGAATGGAGTTCCCAAATGGAAAATATTGTAGCAGATCTGAACCGGTGTAGATCGGAATTAGAATGTAAAGATAGACGGATACAGGAACTGCAGATAGATTTGGAGAATTGCCACTCTTCAATATTGGAGCTAAAGCTTCAAAATGAGGAGATGCACGTGATGCTTACAGTGTACAAATGTGGACTTTCTGATGCTCACTCGACAACACCGGAAGTTGAAGTGGAACTGATCAACAAAGAAGTAAATGAGAAGATTGTTCTTCTGACGGAGCAGTTGGATCAGAAAAACATTGCTCTGGTTAAAGCTCATGACATGATTGAACATGAGCGCGAAAGAGCAGGATCATTGACGAGAAAGGTAGAGTTCTTAGAGCCATTCGAGCAGAAGTATTTAATGAGCCTGAAGGAGCTTGAGAACTACAGAAAGATGCTGGAGGAATCGTCTGTGCGCCAGGTTCAATTAAAAGAACGAGGTCTGCAGACTGAAAATGTTCTGAAAGAAGATTTAAGAAAAGTTTGTGATGCTTTTGACAAAGCTGATTCTGAATTGGTCAAGACAAAGCAGGAGGTTGAGAACTACAAGGAGAGGCTTAAGGAATCGTCTGTGCAACAGCTTCAATTGAAGGAACAAGCTCTGCAGACTGAAAATGCACTGAAAGAAGAGTTAAGAGAAGTCATTGATGCTTTCGACAAAGTTAAATCTGATTTGACCGAGAAAATTCAGGAGGTCAAGACGTGCAAGGAGATGCTTAAGGAATCATCTGTACAGCAGCTTCAATTGAAGGAACATGCTCTGCAGACCGAAAATGCGCTGAAAGAAGAGTTGAGAGTAGTCATTGATGCTTTTGACAAAGTTAAAAATGATTTGGCCGATAAAGTTCAGGAGGTCAAGAACTGCAAGGAGATGCTTAAGGAGTCATCTGTACAGCAGCTTCGATTGAAAGAGCAAGCTCTGCAGACCGAAGATGCTCTGAAACAGAATGTAAGTAAAGTTTCTAATGCTTTCGGCAGAGTTGATTCTGAATTGGCCAAGAAAAATCAAGAGCTTGAGAACTACAAGGAGGTTGAGAGCCTGACGGTGAAGGAGCTTGAGAATTATAAGGAGAAGCTAGAGGAATCTTCTTTGCAGCAGATTCGATTTAAAGAACTAGCTCTACAGACTGAATATTCTCTGAAAGAAGATTTAAAGATAGTTTCTGATGTTTTAAACAGTGTTAATTCTGAGTTGGCCGAGAAGATTCAGGAACTTGAGAAGTACAAGGAGATGCTTGGGGATTCGTCTTTGCAAGAACTTCGGTTGAAAGAGCAAGCTATGCAGACCGAAAATGCTCTGAAACAAGAACTAAGAATAATTTCTGATACTTTGAACAAAGTTAACACTGAATTGGCTGAGAAGATTCGGGAGCTTGAGAACTATGAGGAAATGCTTGAAGAATCCGCTGTGATGCAGCTTTTGCTGAAAGCACAAGCTATGGAAACTGAAAATGTTCTGAAAGAAGATCTAAGAATTGTTTCTGATGCTTTAGACAAAGTTAATTCTGAATTGGCCGGAAAAATTCAGGAGGAAAGTGAAATTGAATTTGAATTGGACAGATGGAAATCTGCTGCTGAACATCTGCAGCGTTGTCTTGATGAAAACCAGGTTTTCCGTAGAGAAATGGAAAACTCCCTTCTTGCACAAGTAGAAACTGAGCAGACCCTTAAGCAAGAGAAGGAGCATTTGCTCCATCGTGTAGAAGAAAAGGAAAAAAGAGCTGTTGCAGAACTTCAGGAGAAGCAGGCTTGTATCAACGCAATTGATGAAGTCCGTGAAAAGGTCCTCAAAACACAGGTTCTCAGTGAGTTTGAGTGTCAGGTGAGGAATTCGGTTATAGTGGAATTAGAAGAGGAAATTACCAGTTTACAGAAGAAAGTAGAACTTCAAGAGAAGTCTTTGTGTTGTACCAAGAACCAGGTAGATCAGCTTGGAGGTACATTGAAAGCAAAACAGTTGGAGATGGAGAAGGTGATGGATCAACTTGGGAGCAAGCTGAGAATTGCAGAAGACTCAGCTAAAAGACTTTTATCTGAAAAAAGAACTTTGATCCAAGATGTGGCTAAGTTGTCTTCGGAGAGGGAAAATTTGTTATCTGTTGTTGAAGAGTTTAGCGAACTGGTCAGTGGATTTTATGATAAAGACACAGAACTGGCTGGAAGGTTGGGGAGAATAGTGGAGAGTTTCGATACTGGAAATGAAGTATTCATGGGATTGAAGGAGAATATTGACTGCAATGACTCTAACACAGAGAATGAAATTTCAGCTATTTCTTTCTCAACAAAGAACTTTGAAGTTATTCCTGACAGAAGATCGCCCTTGATAGAGCGCAACTAGTTGCTAATGTTACGAAAAAGCCATTTATTTGTATTGCATGTATAACTATTAACAAGATGGTTGAACAACATATGAATGTGTTTAAACCAATGTAACGTAAGATAGAAGATTTGTACTTAGAACTCATCTGTAGCTGTTTACGATAGTTCATTGGTTCAAGCATGTAGACTCAAATGTACGTCTTCTAATGACACATTAAATCCAGAATTAGTTTTTTCTGAAGTTGCTATGAACCTTAATTTCTTTTCTCCTTGACTGTTGTAGATACACTGTTGAGAAGTTGCTTTGTGTATAGAGTTTGTTGTTCCCTGCAGACAATGGACTGGTAGAGTGGTAGTTGATGGTTCTGGATTTTAGATCATGCAGTTTATTGTCGACTTAACACCCTCTTTTAATGCTTTTGCTCTTCTCAGTTCAAGAAGACATTCTAAGTTGCAGAGATATTCAAATTTGGTCAGCGCTTACGCATTCCCTTTACACCAATATAATCCATGCTGAATAATTTGGCAATCTTCAACTGGGAATCATGTTATAACAAGTGAACAATTAGTCCATAGATGTGTATATAAAATCTGTGTCTTGTTCCAAAATAATGTCGCATTTTCTACAAATTAGTAAAAATGTTTTTGGGTTGTGATTGAAAAGTTTCTAAATTGTAATAAAGACAAAGTAATGGTTGGACATTTTTGGTTCCAACCAACTAATAACCAAAGTGCAAGTAGAACAGTAGAATTTTGCTACATTGATGATGACTCATGACTGATTCAATCAAGCACATGGTTCATCACTCTTATTTGACACAAGATAAGAACGAAAACAACAATCTACCTCTACGGGACCACAAACTAAAATTCCCAATGCTGCAGCAGCTTTTCTTATTAATTCTTATTATCAAAAATTCAAAACGATTCTCCTCATCTCTTCTCCTCTCTTTCTAAAAATTCTACTTTCGTGCGATCTCTTCGCCATTTATTGAATTCAAGATTTCAAGGTATCTTATCTTTAATTCGCTTTTTAGTTAATTTAAGTTTCTGAGTTCAATTGAATGTTGTTTATCATTCTAAACTTTGTTTTGTCTTTAAACAGGTTCCGTGTTCTCTCCTTTTTGGATTATAGATTGCAACTTTTAGGGGAAAAGTGAATTTGAACATTGCTATGATTTTGTGCTACTAGCAGAAGAAACTCGATCCAATTATTTTTTTTTTCAATGATTGTTGTTTCTTGCTCATTGAAATTATCTCATCAACTGGGAATTTTCAACAACCATAAACACACCATCAATAATTCAAAGGTATTTTTACAGTTGACATTGCTATATGTATTTAAACTATGTTATTTGAACATTTGTTAGGTTCTTTAAAATGTGGTGGAGGCATGATCAAATCATATGTGTTGTAAATTGTAATTGATGAGATACTAAGATATTTTTTGATTATCAATTTTTCAGCAATTGGATGCTTTGAGTTTCCGTATCTTGGGTAGGGTAAACAGGCAACCATTATGTTACTTGCCTTCCAGGTGTAATTTATTTGTATGTCGAGCTTCTATAAGTCCGTTGCGAGCCAGTGAGATTCCCATTCTGAAAGCTGCTGCTACTGCATTGTCTAGGTACATTTTTTTATTCTTTTATTCATACCCATGCTGAACTCTGGCAATACGAGTAGCCAGCGATATGTGTTTATAGCTCTTTTCTTTGTTTATGTTGTTATGCTTGGCATTGGTGGCCTCTCTCTCTCAAAATTGGAAAGAAAGGGAGGCAAAAATATCTAGTGTCATCATTACTACCTGTGCTGCTTTATTTCGTTCTCTTTCTCCTTTGGCATACAGTCTTGTACTATTCACGTTATCACTCATATTGTGCAGGTCATACACTGTTTGTCATGGAAATTCTTTTGTACTTCAGCTGGTCACGGGACTTGTTATCATTGTTTTTGCTTCCTGGTGTCTTGTACCACTCATGCGTTATGCAAGGAACCTGTTTCTCAAAGTATGAGAACTTGCTACTATATCTGACTATCTATTACCGTGTTACTTATCATAGCGACCATATAATTTGTACGTATGCTGATATTATTTTCTTTTCCTGCAGCGGAGTGATAGTAGCTGGAAACGGAGTGAGACCCAATATGTTACAACCTCTTATCTTCAGCCTTTTCTTCTGTGGATTGGTGCAATCCTTGTGTGCAGGTGTCTTCAATGTTAGCTTTCTGAAATACATGAATGAAAATATTTTTTTCCTCTCCATACACTGTTATGTTTTATATACTAGTCCAATAACTTATTTTTTTTTCCTTTTCTTATAGAGCATTGGATCCAATGGTCTTATCTTCAGACGCTAGCCAGAATGTTAAAAAACGTCTTTTAGTTTTTGTAAGATCTTCATCAACTGTACTGGCTTTTGCCTATTGTCTGTCAAGGTGAGCTTCATTTTGTAACAAGGACAACTCTTGAGAAGGTCTGATCTTATTCTCGTATTAGTAAATTCATTTAGTAGGTGGTGGAAATTTTTTATAGGGGAAATATTTCAACACTAATTGGTTGAGAGGATTAATCCAGATAGAGGTTGTTGCTGTTGATATAACTTTATTAACTTAATTATATTGATTCTTAATTACACAAGGTTTTCTTAAAACCCCGATGATATATTTTGCATATTATTTTGGTGTTTTCTGATTATTTCCGACATGATGAGACTTTAAGGTGAAGAAGTTCACATCTTGCTAATTGGTTTTGCCTGTTTTGGTGGTGCAGCTTTATTGAACAGGCTCAACAAGTCCTCACGGAAACAAATGACTGCAACGATACAAGAAATGTATGTTTGTTTTGCTTTATCACTGTCAAACTCCTGTTATTCCTGTCATTCAAAAGATCTTCCTCTTGAATGGTGAAACCTTCATTGTATACTGATGTTTCCCTTTCAACTGGAAACTAATCTTTTCCAACCTTTTCCATTGTTTTTTCCTGTCGAATTTATTATGGTTATTTTCCTGGAGTTTCTGTTCTTATTTTATGGTTTTTGTGGTTTCTCCAGATGGGTTTTCAATTTGCTGGGAAAACTGTATACAGTGCAGTATGTGTTGCTTCTTTTTTCCTGTTCATGGAGTTGCTAGGTATCTCTACCCAGAAGATGCTTACTGCGGGCGGTCTGGGAACAGTATTGCTGACACTTGCTGGTCGTGAGGTGTAGCTTAATTTATTTAATTTTCTAACATTTCTGCGCTACTAGCCTAGTACTTTGGACATGGCATAGAATGGCCGTGATCATGTCTGAAGTTTGTATGTGTAGTTCTCCTTCCCAAGATTATATGAACTAATGGATCATCTTGTAGTTCCAACTTCCAAACTCAATGATGTTGTTCATGTGTTTCAGATATTCACGAACTTCCTTTCAAGTATGATGATTCACGCAACACGGCCTTTTGTTTTGAACGAATGGATACAAACAAAAATTGAAGGCTATGAAGTTTCTGGCACCGTTGAGGTATGTATTGAATATCGAATCGACAAAGCCTAATATATTAGAAGAATGGGAAAGAATAAAAGTACAAAAGAAACATCTCCGACATATGTCTAAGTGTCTAACGATATTCTTTGATCTCTTACTAATACATCTTTTACTTAGTGGTCTACGTCTGCTTAAACACCTTTTTGACAACTTGAACTATTGCAGCATGTAGGCTGGTGGTCTCCAACAATTATAAGAGGTGATGACCGTGAGGCAATTCACATCCCAAACCACAAGTTCACAGTGAATGTTGTGAGGAATCTTAGTCAGAAGACTCATTGGCGTATTAAAACACACTTTTCCATCAGCCATTTGGATGTCAATAAGATCAATGTGAGTAGCAATTTGGTTCCTTTTATTTTCCATAAACTGTGTCTTTATGCGTACGAATAATAGATTAAGAGTGATTCTCTCTGTAAAAAGAATAAAATATGTCTTTTCTCTAAAGAGGCTGTTGGTGCCTATTTTCATGTGTAGCATATTGTAGCTGATATGCGCAAAGTCTTGGCCAAGAATCCCCAAGTGGAGCAGCAGAGGTTGCATAGAAGAGTATTTTTTGAAAGAGTTGATCCACAGAATCAGGCACTTGTGGTAATCCTTTATACTGACTTTTGTTTATATATGCTACATGAAGGTTCCTTAGTAGCCTTGTGGACTGAGATGGGTTTCTGAACCATTTTCCCTGCTGTAAAATTAATACCATACCCCATCAATATTTTTGAATTGAGGCGACATACGCTCTTCTGTCGGTTTATAGCAACACCCAATCGTTATCACAAATGCATTGAGACTTCAAATTGGTCCCAAATTGCAAGTGTATAGAGATAGCCAGATGAGTCCTTTTCAAAGCGTAAATTCAACAACCAACCATCTGAATCCCAGTATCCTACACCTCTATACTAAACCTAAATTTTATGATTCCTTAATGTATGGGAGACCTCGTATCTTAAATGAAGGGTTCTTTGTTGTTAAATACTTGAACGTGGGACTAAGTCCTGATAGATGACATTAGTGACAGGTATAGGCCCCCTAGAGAAAATGGACAGCAGAACACGTATAGAAGTAGCCATATTGATTATTTTGTGAGCAAACACACCAGGGGATGTTTAGAAGCCGTAAAGGACATTTTGTTTGACTGGACTGAAGGTGATATTTTGCTCAAACTTCAAAGAAGTCAAATTCATTATGCTGGAGCCTGGAGGGACTAAGGAGAGAGTTTTTCTGTCCTTGGGTGTGCAACTTGAGAGTCCTAAATTGACTACCCTGGTCCTTTTGTACTTGCTTAGTTTAGGAACCCTTATAGTGATACAGTCATAGTTGGGCCAAGCATTTATCTGTTAGTACTTGGTGGGTATATCTATATTATAACCGCACATATCTGATCTTTCTCCTTGGCGGCATTTCAGATCCTGGTGTCTTGCTTTGTGAAGACCTCACGTATTGAAGAGTACTTCTGTGTTAAGGTAATGGGTTTTTCGCAATTATGCAAAATGTTATGTCTTTTACATATTATTGTTGTTGCTTTCATACGATTGTGAAGCATTTAGAGAAACAGATTTTGCTTGAACCATCTCCCTTTGATTATTAGAAGCGTAAGATGCATTCGATTTTTGCGAAACTGTGGGCTTAACGTAGTTGATTATTGCAATGTAGTAAAGGCAATTGGATTTAGAAACACGATAAGATGTTCAGAAGTTTTCATAAAATTCTTAAAGCTGTCTCCTTTCCAGTTTCTGGTAGTTATACCATACTATGCTAGCGAATTACACATTTACACAGCACCATTCATTGTCAGGAAATTTTATACTGGTATTTCATCCAGACCAAATCTGAATTTCTTATGCCAAGTGATTGGCATGACTTGAGCAGGTGGATTCACAAATGTTTTGCAGTTGGGATACAAAATGTATTCTTCCTTAAAATTTCTGGAAGTTAATCCTTCTTATGTTCCTTCGAACTTCTTTCAGTAATATGCTTCTGACAATGAAACTAAATCAACAGGAAATTATTGGTAATATTATCAACTTCATGTATCATTGCTGTTCTTGGGCTGTGTTGCAGATGGTACATGCTTAATATGTACGCATAATATTAGCAATTTTTCCTCCACAGACCCTTAGTATCCTCCTGGTTTGTGGTCTATCATCCTAATATATTAATGTGCATGCTCCATAGTTCAATATTTATTGACCATATATGTTTGTGATTTGTGAAGCTGTTATTTACCCACGTACAATTTGCTCTGTGGTATATTTAGTTGAGGTATGTTAAGGTTTCAATAACATCAAATGGTATTGAATAAACAGGAAGCCATTTTGTTGGATCTGCTGAGAGTCATTAGTCATCATGAAGCACGACTCGCAACTCCCATCCGAACAGTTCAGAAAATGGAGAGTGAAGAAGACATGGAAAATATCCCATTTTCAGAGACCATATTCACACAGGCTAGAGCAGCTACTAACCGTCCATTCTTACTGATTGAGCCTCCATATAAAATTAATAGTGATGATAAAATAAAAGCCCAGACTCGTTATGCATATACTAATGAGGAACAAGAATCTAATGTTACATCGACCCTGACAGATGACTCCACTGCAGCCGTATCCAACTTAAAACCAGATGCTTCAACTGGAGAAGCACCATTCATTTCTGAGGCAGACTATGAGGTCCTTAAAATGTCTCAGAACAAATTCGACGACACTATGGTTGCAAAACCACCAAACTCTAATGTGGATTCCAAATCTGCAGCAACATCCATAGACATAATGGTTGACAAAATGGTTGCAGCTACTTCACTTGACCCACACAGTGTAGATAGTAGAGTGTTAGCCTCTGAAGTGGATCCTGAAGTTGCAGCAACGCCACCAGTGTGCACTCCGCCAAATCTTGTTTCTGTTGGTCTTGAAGATGAGGGGTGGAAAACCAGTACAGCAGACAATGTGTCGGTGGATAAAAGTTCTTCCACTCCATCATCTATGCCCCAGGTTAAAGGCCTGGATCCAATTGGAGTCAGTTCTAAAGATGCTACTCTACTGGGACCACATTTAAAGAGCCCTCAAGCTATGTTGTTTAATTATGGTCCTGAAGAAGTGCAGCGTCTTCCATCAGTGACATCTCCAGTGAAGCATGAAACTGAGAAGTCGTCTTCTCCACATGCCACGTCTACCTTGGAAGACAATATAGTTCTTGGGGCTGTTTTAGAAGGATCAAAGCGGACACTTCCAATTGAGGAAGGTGTGATTTCCACCCCACCTGAATTGGCAAGATATGACAGTGGCGGTGGTTTCGGTTCCATTCCAAAAGATGAAGAAGATGGACATGTCCTAGCTGCTCCTGGCGATCAGCGTGGTCAGGAGAGGTGACCAATGTTGTAAATCGCCAGCTCCACCCCTGGCAGAACAACCAAATGGTCTCTGGGACTGACAGTGGGTCTTCTTCATTTCAAAGGATAGGAAAGTGTCCATATTTTAGCTGTTCCAGGTGATCAGCATTATCGCAGATAAAGTGAGATAATGCTGTAGCTATTGCTTGTAACAGGCTAGCTTAGTTCAGGTAAATGCACGAAACAGCTTGTAACAGGCTAGTTTAGTTCAGGTAAACGCATGAAGCTATATTTTAGAAAGCTGGTGCTTCACCAAAAATCTATCAATTTCGACAAGTGAAAGTGTGGAACTTGTATATATTATGTTTTGTGAATTGGAAGTTGTGTTGTTTTTCACTTCTCCATATGTACTCAATTGAAGGGTGCTAAAATGTACCACTACCTACTTATATAGAACCCCTCTTAATTAAGCAGGTAGTGGGACATTTTGGCACACCTCTTAATTAAGACAGAAGCCATTGCAGCTCAAACATCATTTGGCCCTCTATCATTTGTTTGCTCACATAATACAGTGTCATAGCAAAGCATAAGAGCATCAATGATGGAAACAAGACATGAGACAAAAGAAGTATACATCTGAAAATACAATTCATCTGAAAATACAATTTATAGTCGAAGAATTGTTTTTCTATACCATACAAAATGTTTGATCTTCATATGTGAAATAAAAACATGCAATTTACCAAGGCTTATAACTCAAAACTTTAAGCGCCGTGAAGCTTAAATGATTTTGATTTTTTTAATACATTGGATGGGAACCCCCTACATTAGGTATTTTCTGTGGTATTTTTCAAATGTACATCTAAAACCACGAGAAAGAAAATGCCCATTACACATTGTCGCTGTTGTCCTGTGTTCCGTTCCGTGCCTCGCCAACATTGTCACTGGTACTTGATGTTTGACTTCCCAAGGAAGCTATCTTCATACCGACTTTTGATTTAGAGTTTCCTTCCTGATCATCTGCACCACTTTCAATTGCTTCTATGTATAACACTTTCACTAAATTTTTAAAACGACGCCGAAAAGTTGGCATCCGTGTCATGGAAGCTACTATTCCCTGCAACCTTTCATAAGCAAACATTCATTTCAGTTGAATAAATATAGGATATACTATTTCCACGGGCCGCTATTTCCAAACAATAACTTGTAAATGCCACGCAGGCTTTTACAGAAATAATGCATTTAGTTGCTATATTTAATAGTAATGGTCCTGGTGCCAATCATCACCTTCCTAATGTTCATGCTAGAAAAGTCAGTGGCTACTTGAGACCCGACATATGTTCAATTTATAACATGAATTGCGAGATGAACAAAACAATCTTACACAGTATTGTTCTGCTAACCATCACTTTCAACTGATTTTGTTGCATTAGTAAACCTTACTAGTAAAATATTTCTTACATACCTTCTAAATATTGCTTGCAACTGGGCTCGTTTAACATTGTCATCAGAAGGGAATCCCGTATCATTCCAGTCCTCCGGACTCTCATTATTGTAACTAATGATCAAATTTCTCAGGCAAGCTTCTTCACTTTCATTCAAATGAAGTCCTCTGATCTGCTCCTTCATAATCAGTAATGGACCAACAAGCCACTCTAGTACTTTGTCCTTTGGCCAGTTAACCCGTCCAAGCTCTTCCTCATCAGCTGTAGAATATGTTAAGTCCACATGTGACTAAATTAAAAGCAAAAACAAAAATAACTTACAGAGAAGCAGTCCAGTTGAGTCTGATTTGGCAGATGCGAGCAGACATTGCAGAATACACCAAGCAGGCAACTTAATCCCCAACTTGTTGCACTTTCCCTTCAAGATGCATTCTTCTATGTCCTTAATGTTGATAAGACCATCACGAAGAAGTTTCCTACCATTCACTTCGCAGGATCGGAATAGCCAATCCCATACCTGTTTTATATTTTAGTGTGAATTTATACATAAAAAAAACCTATAACAAGTTCTTCAGTTTTATTGGTTCCAACCTGCATTGGTTTCAACTGCTTGACAGCCCACTTCAATGTTCTGGATCCTTCTGATACCAACCTTGAGCCCTGTGGACCCATCCGCTCACTCACGTCCGTCTGATCATTGCACTCATTGTCAACTGACTTGCTCCTTTCAAGAGGCTCAGAATGGGGCAGCATATTTCTTCGATATCTAGGCCTGGCTGTCAAAAGAACCTCGACTCAGCATTACGCTCAAACTTACACAAACAAGATGCATCTCAAATGCAGGTAACAATGTGGCATCTAATGTCGCAAGATGCGGTAATCAGTTTATGTTCTTTCAAGGGTTTCATACGAAATTAACAAAGAATTTATAACCCAAATGATACCTGGGAAGGCAAGACCCTTCTCTTAAGAATAGCAAGTCGTTTGTGTACTCATCATACAGAGAAACCACTGCAATAATGAAAGCGAGCCCCAACTTTACAGAGTTCTCCTGGTTTACAAGGTGCAACTTCCATTATTGTTGACTATATAATATATATGAACCCATATCAAGGTCAACATATGTGACGTGCTAAAAACCTGATGGACGATAACCCCACTATAGAGTCCAAGAAAGAAGCTGCAAAGAAAAGAAGCAACCACAGCTGCCACCACAGCGATTGGCCACAAGAGGATAGCGAGACCAGCAAATGGGACACATACCGTCTCCAGAAATGGTCCTTCTCTGCCAATTAAATCTTCAAATAGCCTCTTCCATCCTTTGAGCAACATGGAAGGGCTTTTGCAGATGGCAACAGCTGTAATTAAAAGGACATCTACAGGTACAGCAAGTATGCTCACGAGCAAACAACTTGGCACCATCAATAACCTGGCAAAAGTAACACAAGGATCTAAGACATGAACTTGTTTCTATTTAAAAAACTCCAACCCTAAGAGCCTGGCTACATACTTGATGTCCATAGGTTCATCATCCTCGCGAATTTTTTCAATAAGCTCATCCATGTAAGAGAAGTACGAGTGAAAGCAAAAGTCAGTGAAGTCGCGGACGGTTGTACAGCTATCCTTGAGTGTGCTCAAGCAACCATCCTGTTATTTTATATAAGCATCATTGTGGGAATAACCATGATTCTTGATGGAACGAACAGTAAATCACAAGTCCTAAGTAATGTTAAAGTTTGAATAAATTTTGTTAATGAAATACTTACAAGAAAGTAATGAAGAACCTTGTCTGAGATAGTCTCTCCAGATGCCTCAAATGTTTCAATTAAAGGAGTAAAAAAGCCATATCCTAATCCTACAAGAAGGCTTCCGACAATTGCAAAAATTGGCCAAAGGACCAAAGGTACCGGTAAGCATACTAGTATCAAAATCTTCAGGGTAAGCCCAATTCTCTTGGTCCTACAATGAAATTTAATAGAGCGCAAAGATTTTTAAGAAAAATAAAAATTTCTAAAAAGATGAGAACATAAAGCCATTTGAAATTAAAAGTACAGTTAATTCATACTTTGTTACACAGTAGTAAGTCCATACAGCATGTGCAGGCCACAGCCCTATAGTTACAGCTGAATTTCCAGCAAGGACAATGATAGTAGCGAGAGGACCAAAAACTGCCGCTGCAAAAGATATAAATTGAGAACAATCTAAACTGGTATAGGTAATTCTTAGAACATTATATGCACTCTCCTTTTGTTGGAAATACATAAATATTAGTGACTATGTCATAATGATGGCAGTATAAAGTTTGTTTACAGATTGATTCGTATACATTCCTCTGCATTTATCTAGTGATAATTGATGTTGTTCCTTATCTAGTAATTGTGAAAAATCTTTCATAACCTAGTCTGTAATCTCTATCAGTTATCAATAAAGTGCTACACTGCTACTACTTAACAAAAGAAAAAAAAAAATCCTCTGCATTTATCAAATACTGTATACAGAGAACCTAAATAACAAAATTAAAATATTGCTGGTAGAAGACATAATTGCATAATTAAAATATATACAGGCTCATCATCTTGTTTTCTCCAAAAAAAAAAATATATATATATATAAATCCAATTCCATAATAATTCTCTAGTCTACTCTACCATGAATTTCAAGTATGGAAAATCTATTAATTTACATCATGGCTAATGATTGTTAAATAGCAAAATTTAAGTTGTATTTATAAATTAATTATTTATAACCTAATTTGAAGCTAAATTTAGTGTTAACTGTTAAGTAAGCAATGAAGTAATAAAATACCTTTGATAGCAGCAAGAATCAAGATGAGAATGAAGATTGGTAGAAACCATACACACTTCCATAACTTTGTTACTATTACTTTTGAAACCTTCATTACTAGCAAAATGGAGAAAAACACAACTAAACAAGTTTAATAATAATGAATTCGAAATTCGAATTGATCGAAACAACAAAAAAAAAAGAAGATCGGTTTGTTGTCTCGTTATAAAGAAGGAAGAATAAGGTTAACGTGGCATGAGTAGGTGGATGCATGTCACACGTGTCTTGTTTTTAATAATTCATATACGAGAAAGTGCTTACAGACAACGACATCCAATAGTTTCAATGTTTCATCACGCTTTTGGCGGGAGATAAAAGCTTCTTAAACCGTTGTGGAAACCAAACAACTGCTGCCTTAGTTGGTTCACTCCCACGAGTGAGAGTTTGTGAGATCAATTTCTACCAAGAGTGTTTGGAGAAATTTCTCACCTTTTTCTTAGGTCAGTTAGGTGGGTTTAGCCTAATGAGGCTCATCCTCTGGTGTTTTTCCGCGAAAGCAAGTCCTTGTGCAGCAGTATTGTTCGAGTAGCCAAGGGGCGATGTGGACGTTTAGGTGGCAGCAAATAGTATTTTTAATCTTCGGGTTTTGTTTTTATTAGCCCTTGGGCCCTATCCTTGTAAGCCTTCGGGCCACGAATATTAACAAAAAAAAAAAGCTTTGTGGAAAGAGTTGGGCCCAATTTCCGGACTCATGAGCTTAAATAATGGTAGTTTGTAGCCCATAATAATTATTGTTTGTAGGAGACAGATTTGAATTTTCCTACTTGATCTTGAGTTCTAACTTCTAATTCTATCAGACTTCCAGATTTCAATCATTGTTTCTTCTATAAAAAACGTGTCGCGAATCACTCAATCTTAATCTACCAGAAAAGAATAATGGCTAATAATAATATGCCTGACTGGGAAAAGCTTCCAAACCATGTTTTAGCTGTTATTTTACATAAACTTATAAATAACTACATTAACATCAAGGATTATATCTACTTCAGTGCTGTTTGTCGATCATGGCATTCCGTTTATTTCGAAGAAGTTCATGTTCGCTTATTCCACCACAAAGGCCAAATTCCTCTTCTCATGCTTCCTGGTAAAAATTTGTATGATGAGGCTCTATCTTTTTATAATCTCACTGACAAGAGATTGTGCAGTATTCCAGTTCCTGTAGGTGCAATTTCTTTTGTAGAAGATTTCGACTTTCTTTCTAGTCATGGATGGTTAGTAAAAGGTGATGATCTTGAGACTAACCATGTTCGTCTACTCAATCCATTCTTGTTAGTAGGCAATGTGATTGATCTTCCTCCTATATCTAAAAAACGTAGTAGTACTTGGCTTGATGACGAGGGAGATAGATATTATAACTATTATATGAAAAAAGTAGTTTTGTCTGCGAATCCACTGGTAAATCCCAATTACACAATCATGGCAATTGTTGATGCCACTTGTTTAGTTTACTGCAAGCCTGGTGACAAAGTTTGGACCAAAGTAGACACAATGCGATCCGTACGAATGTGCGACATTATATACCATAAAGATCAGTTTTACTTTGTTAGACAAAATGGCCAAGTTTTTGTTTGTGATCTCAATCATTCTCATCATCCCCCAGTGTCACTTGTAGCACCAGCGCCGAATGCTACTGAGCGACTTTACACTACAGAGGGGATGTATCTTGTGGAATCAACAACTAAAGACTTGTTACTAATTATAAGGATAAGATGTCCATTTTCATTTAATGATGTAACTCATGGATTCACTGTTTTCAAGTTGGATAATATTAAGCATACATGGATTGAGGTAAAAAACCTATGTAATCAGGCAGTATTTATAGGTAATAATTCTTCGTTTTCTTTGTCGACTTCAGATTTCCCTGGATGCAACCCGAACTGTATCTACTACACAGATGACAACAATATCTTAAACAAGTTGCGTTGCGATCGCTACAGTATTGAAGATCTTAAGGATAGACATTATGACATGGGAGTTTTCAACTTGGAAGATAGAAGCATTGAGCGATATTACCCGACGGAACCTGTCAACCCCAAGGATCCATCTCCAATTTGGCTAGAGCCAACACTGAAGTTACCCTCACTACTTTCTTACTAATAACTCAAAACACTAAATTAATGCTGCAAATTTTAGCTTAATGTGTATGTATTATTGAATTTCAAATTAGATTTTAGTGTTCAATTTTTATATTAAAGCTAGTTATTGTTTCTTGATTTATATTGTTTAGTACTTTTAGTTGTATTGTTCTACACTTCTACTATGCATGTGTGACTATTCACTTACCATATGTTGTCCACGTGGCAGATTGTTAGGTCCCATTAATGATGTTTTGCAGCCGTTGGATTAAAATTATGGACGATTTTGGTAATTAAAGTGACTCCATAAGTCCATTTTAAATTTCAAAACACAAAACCTTTGCGTATAAGTGAAGCAAAGAAGAAGAAGAAGAAGAAGAAGAAGAAGAAAGCGTTATTAATGGCAGGAGAAGAGAATGATATCAATAACCCTATTGTAGTAGAAGATGATGAAGAAGAAGAAGAAGAAGATGAAGATGAAGTGAAGTGGTTGAAGTACTACTCATCAAATCACCAAATACTATTAGTAGGCGAAGGAGACTTTTCTTTCTCATTAAGTTTGGCTAATTACTTTGGTTCTGCTTCCAACATTGTTTCTACTTCTCGTGACCTTCATGGTATCTATTATTCTTTCAAATTCCCTTTCTTTCCATTTAAATCCTACCTACCCATATCCCCATTTGCTATGCTAACTTGCTAAGTAACAAACCATTAATGGTTTTCTTTGTTTATCATTTTAAGCAACTCTTTCCTATATTTAATATTGTTTGAATATTTACAAACCCCTTAAACTTAAATTATGGTTACTTGTTAAATAAATAATGGAGTTTGAGAAATCATTAAAACCTAATTTATTGATTTTGAGTGAATTTTGGTTTTATCTAAGTTTGGATCACTTTAATGTAGTTGTTCATCTAAGTTTTGGGATATTGCTGCTTTTTCTAATTTAAGTTTATTGGGATTTTATTATATAAACTCGACAACCAGATATTGTAGTGAAAATGTACAGTAATGGGAAATCTAATTTGGAAAATTTAAAGAAGCTTGGAGCAATAATTATACATGGGGTTGATGCTACAAAAATGAAATTGCACACTGATTTGCGGGCGCGAAAATTTGATCGGATCATCTACAACTTTCCTCATGCTGGCTTTCATGGAAAAGAAGATCAAGTAAAACCTATTCTGTAAGTAATCAATTATCAAATGGCCATATGTATTTCTGTTTGTAGTTGTAAGTTGGATATCGGCACATTTGTTAAGTTTGTTTGTAGACACTAGGCACATATGAATAAGTATGATCACACACACTACTTAATGCGGTTAATTGATTATATGCGTGGCTTCATACATTACAATTGTGCTTTCGTCCTTATCTTAACTATCTTTTATGCTTATGTGCAGCGGAATGGACACTTCCATGCCCTACACATACTTTGATTCATTAAATCGTATAATAACAGGGCAGCATTTACTAGGTCGGATGCCTTACGTAATGCATTTGAGAGAGTGTACATGGCAAAACTGGAGGACTGCAGAAGTTTGTTGTTCGCTTCTGTTATTCTTCTACTTTTGATCGTGCAGCCCTTTTAGGAAGACATAACCAGACTCCTTATAATACTTGAACTTATAGGAAATTGGAATGGGTTAAATATATGTCTAGACAAATACATGGCAGCAGATTTATCACAATACATAGCTTTGATGAATAGGGTTCATTTTGAGTGCTCTAGTTTGGGTGATTAAGGTATAAATTCTGTGTATTGGGTGGGTAGCTTTCATTCTGTTCTTAAATGGTACTCATTTTTTTTTCATATATTTTTGGGCAAGGGATTCACAGTTCTACACAATTTTCATAAATATCAATTTTTTCCCATGCTTGCACCTTTTCATCCTTGAGTTAAACCATCGTGAGATTTTAGGTTGTTGCTTTTCAAATTTTACATATCAAACTGCAGTGAATATATGTTCAACTTTCTTAAAACCTTTTAATAGGCTAACTGTCATTGCATAAAGTTGTTGATTGATTACATGGGAATTTTTGTCATGTTGAGTTTCAGTTAGTTTTCGAAATGGATTAGAAAGGATTTTGTTTTGAGATTGGAATTCAATTTATTGTGGCTAGTTTATTAGCATGGGCTGAATGTTGAGAACATTATCTTGTTCACATTAAGACCATGATTGCTTGAACTTAGTTTGTATATTCCTGGTAAGCCACGAGTTGCATTATTAGAGTTGCATTGTTGTTGTAAAATGCCTGTAGTAGAAAACTAGAAACTATTTCTTTGTGAAGATGAATGATGATGCTTTGAAGAGACTGGCAAGTGATGAATTGTGAGTTGTGACGGGAATGGTATGGGGATAATTATTATCTGTTTTATGAGTTTTGGTTGGTTTCAATGGAACAGAGATTGGGTTCTACAGACATTAGGGATCGACGTTATGTGAAACTAAGTTTATGTGATAAGTTGATAACCCTCATGCACACATTAGTTTAAATTAGAAAGATGTGAATTGTTGTCCTGATTGATTTTTAAATTCCACTGATCCTGTCTTAATGATCCGTATCTACCATTTGTTTTTATGTAACTTTGTTTGAGATCAGATTAACTGCTCAACCTATGCTTTGAGATACACACCATGACCACAAATGGTTATTTTGTGTGGTGGAACAAAGAAGGGGCAGATTTTTTAACCTTCACGCTCAAGAGCAGATCATCTAATTTTATTTTTTTTCTTTTGCTCCTCTGCCACCACTTGGGGCATACCAACCATCTGCTACCCATGGATAATCTTTTAGTGACACCTCCTTTATTTTCTTAAAATCGTATTCTTCCACATGCGCTTGAAACATATACTGAGGAGAAAAGGGGTTGCAGCAGTATGTGGAACAATGTGGTTAAGGATATATTATGGATACTTTAACAAACATAACAAAAGGAAATTGCTTTCAACGTATTCGAAATCTTGTCTGTCATTATAGTTCACTTCTAAGTTTGTAATCCTCACCTCCAATTTACTTCATACAGGAAGCACAGGGCACTGGTGAAAAGCTTCTTTAGAAATGCAAGTAGTATGCTGAGGCCTGATGGTGAAGTTCATGTCAACCACAAAACAACAGCTCCATTTAATCTTTGGGGTCTTGAAGAACTTGCCTCAGACCACCGTTTGGGGTTAATTGATCGTGTTGAATTTAACAAGGAAGACTACCCAGGTTACAACAATAAGAGAGGAGCGGGTGTTAGATGTGATGAACCCTTTCCCCTAGGAGAGTGCAGTACCTTCAAATTTAAAGTAGTACCTGGATTGAAAAAGATGACGCCAAAAGTTATACCAGGATCTGGCAAAACTGAAGTGAATGTCCCAGACACGCGTATTCAGATTCCATCCCCTGGTTCATTTAACGTTGGTTTTCCACAAGCAGTCCCATTTGTAAATATGCCACCCAATATGCAGAGAACTGTTGGTTTTCCACAAGCAGTTCCATTTGTAAATATGCCACCCAATATGCAGAGAACTGAGAATTTGCCACCGATCAACAGTGCTACACCTGATTGCTTTTGGATCTTTCACAAGTACTTCAAACATGCCGATTTAATGTTTGGTAGAGCAGGTTATGATGTCAGACAAGTCACGTTCGAAACCCTTGACGCTGGTTTTGATAGGTACATGACGGGAGCTACAAGAAAAGATCCCAATGACTTCATAATGCATCTCCAAGACCTTCACAGGCTGAGTCAGTTGCGATTGGAATGGTTGCAGAGCTTGCTCCCACCAAATTCTTACTGAAAGAGGATAAACAGGACGGCTCTAATTGCTTTTCTGATATATGACTTACTACACACATAGCTCCTGCAAGAAGAAGATTTTTTTTGCTAATGGCCTGAAAGTCTGAAACTATAGGCATGTATAATGTTTAAGTTGCGCAGTGAAAGAATATTCATGTAAGACTGAAACATTTATATACATCTTTTGCTAAGCTTATATATATATATATATTAAGAGTGATTGGGAGGTTCAGCAGGATCATACAATTTTTTTCCTCATGACTTCTCTGGTTCAGTCACCTCTAAGCATTAAGTTGCGCCGTTAATGCGTTTCATCTACTGTATATCCAAACTACATTTCAAATCTAAAGAGATGGCTTGCAGTCTGATGGTCAGAGGTGGAAGTGTATCTAATGGATGTCGTTATTCAGATGAAAAGGGAGCATGATAAACTCCATTGCTACGGACACACCAGATTATTACACCATCTCCCATCCCATCTACCCAGATGAACAAGTAATAATGTTTCAGTTAGAAGTCGTTGTGACATGAAAGCCAACATGACATGAACGAAAGAGATTTATTTATTTGAAGAGATGTTAGTTCATCTTCTCACCTAATTCAAATAAATGCTCTTTCTTCTTCTTCTTCTTATAAAACCCTAGATCTCAAAACCTTATCAGTTATCATACAATGGCTGGATTTCTTTCAGTTCTTAAACGAATTTATCTCACTCTTTACAATTGGACTGTTTTTACTGGATGGTAAACTAATTCATTTCAACTTTTTTTTTCTTTGATTTGATTTGATCTTGGTTAGTTTGATTGATTTGATAATGTGTTGGAATGCTTTAGGGCACAAGTGTTATATTTTGCTGTGAAGACATTGAAAGAATCTGGACATGAACATGTTTATAGTGCTGTTGAAAGACCACTTCAACTTTCTCAAACAGCAGCTGTTATGGAAGTAAGTAATTGAGAATTTAAATTAATTTCATGTTTGATTTACGTATAATTTGATTTTATTGTTTGTTAATTATGTCTTTATTTTACTTCCTTTGTAGATTCTTCATGGATTGATAGGTACAAATTTTATTCTATCTAATTATTCTAGCAGAAGGTTTTTTTTTTGTTTTTTTTTTGAATACCCTTTTGTTCTTTTATTATGATTAGGTTTGGTGAGATCCCCAGTTTCGGCAACATTGCCACAGATTGGTTCACGGTTGTATGTAACATGGGGAATCTTATGGAGCTTTCCTGAGGTAAAATGAACGAAAAAACACTTTAAACATGTGAATGTTCAATTATTAGAAAAGTCTTGCTAATGAAATGAAATATGTTTGCAGACTCAGACACATGTGCTTGTTAGCTCTCTGGTCATTAGCTGGTCTATTACTGAGGTATGGCAATTTTCATTTATGCTTGTTGTTTGCTTGATATATTTACCCTCCACTTTGAAATGTCAAATTTAGCACTATGTTAATTCTGCACAGAATTTTAGTTGCTATCGAATAGGGTTTATTGTTGCATCTGTAATTATAACATCCTTAGTGAAAATGTCCATGTTACCCAATTTTAGATTGTTGGTCTATTTGTGTTGAATGATCCCCTACGTGATGCCTCTACCCCTTGACAATTCCTTGCAATAGTAAGGTTTTTTAGATTGTTGGTCTTTTTGTGTTGAATGATCCCCTACGTGACGGCTCTACCCCTTGACAATTCCTTGCAATAGTAAGGTAGAACGTAGAAGCTCAGGGGAGGGACATTCTTTATGGAAGGGCTTCTGTTAAGGTGTCATCATTTTTATAATGTAGACATTCTTTATGCATCCTTTTTATTAAAATAAGTTAACAAATTTTAACCTGACACTTGAATTTCGATATGACTATATGAGGAAACATGTATATTGAAATTATCTGATAGTTCTTCTTCATGCCATACTTGGGAGTGACCAAACTCACACCCAGCTATATAAAGCTTCCTGCCGATTGAAATTTCCTTCCATTTTAATCGGTAGGAAGTCTCTAGGTGATCTCCTGTATGTTGTTAGGATTGTATTATTGCAAAGGGTCTTCTTCGTTTCTATCTGTAAATGTAGAATGTCTTTTCACTGAAAACGGGGAAAATAATCTTCAAGGATTACGAAAATAATTTTATCCGAAAGCGAGCCCCTATAAGAATTTTGATGACCATCCTATGGATTTATTTTTTTCTTCCATTTTGGTATTTGGTGTTTTTGATAAAAGTTCCTTCAATGCATAGTCATTGTATCGTATAAGAGAAAAGTGAGTTATGAAAAATTGAAAACTCCCAATTGTAGTCTTTGATGTTAGGCCTCATTTTGTAAGCACCTGAATTAAGCTTGTCGTAATAATGTGTGTTTATTAATCTTATCTATTGTATGTCTTAAATATTTCTTGCCAGATATTTGATTCCTGACAAGAATTTAGTTTGGTCTAAATTGAGGAACTTAACATATTCCTAGTCATGAAATCCATCACACATTGTATCTACTATGTCCTTACCCATGTCGATAAAGCAATCTTTTAATTTGTTCCTTCCCCTGTGTTTATGGTTGGAAGTGTTTGTCTGAGTAAATATGCTGAATTCTTGCATCCCTGCAACTACAGATTATTCGCTACTCGTTTTTCGGCCTGAAGGAAGCCTTTGGTTCTGCTCCTTCATGGCTCTTGTGGCTCAGGTATTAGTTTATTCTTAATTTTTTATTGATATGAATATGATTGCTTACTACATATTATATCGACATCAAAATAATTCTTCGCAGGTACAGCACCTTTCTGTTATTATATCCTAGTGGCATCACCAGTGAAGTTGGTTTAATTTATACTGCCTTGCCATTCATCAAGGTATGAATTTATTTATTATTGTTGTGATCTTCGTCATTGTTCTTGTTACTATATCTTTGCCTATGTTAACATGCTTCAATGCACCATAGAACTAGGCTCTGTGGGTTAGAATCTTGTAAATACGATGAACAAAACTTCGGAACCTTGAATCATTTATAATGAAATGACGAGGCTGGTGAGAAACTGGATCATCTTTCTCTCGTAACTAGCTCTGCAGGATTCTTGGGAGCAAGAATATGCCTTTAAACATCTTGTAGAGGCAATCCCATGGATGATATATCCACTTAAAATATGGTGACACTTTCATATCAAACAAAAGGGACGCTCTTACTTGTACCATGATCTTTGAGGGGTCGTCTATAAACTTTGATAAAAGGTTGTTGCTATCACTTTCGGAAGAAAGCTGGTTTACTCTCTTTTTACTGGTGGAATTTGTCATGTTCCTCGTAGACTAGTACTTGATGTTCCCTTCCTGTATCTGTTTTCTTGAGAACATGAAAAAAATTTAAAATAATTAACATAGAATACCAAAGTCAGGTGAAGGCCTGCTCTGTCCTTCAAGCCTTGAGAGTACTGAGGTATTATTGTCCCCATCATCTAAACCCTTTCAGGCTGATCCAAGGACATAATGTCTCCATCCTTTTTTATGTGTATCTGTGTGTTAAGAACTATCCGCTTGACCAATGATCTAATTTTTGCTATTTATTTTTCTGCAGAATTCTGAGAAATATTGTATAAGGATGCCAAACAAATGGAATTTCTCCTTCGATTACTTCTACGCTGCAATTATTGCTCTTGGAATCTATGTGCCAGGCATGTACCTTGCTTTTACTTTGGCAAATAACAAGTGTGGCGGGGTTGACTTGTCTTCTTACTTTTCCTTGTTATGGTGTCTTATTGCAGGTAGTCCACACATGTACCAGTATATGCTTGGACAGCGGAAAAAAGCTCTCTCCAAGTCCAAGAAAGAGTAAAACCCGACCCTGTAGTGGTGGTTTTATTGTTGTATTATTTTGTTGAAAATTTGATGTCATTAATCTGTAGGCTTATTATTCACGTTTGGATATTATTGTCAATTAGGCTCATGCAATCAAAATTTCAATCCTTGTTGAGCTTTTCTGACACTCATGGCTTTTAAACTGATTTTAAGCTGTCTGTTTTTTCTCAATGCTAATACACAGACCTGGGTAAAACCATTTAAGAACCTTTTTTATTCATCAAGTCTGCATGCTCTCACTTGATCTTGGTCAGATACATAGAAAAGTTCTAAGGCACTTGTCAAAGGGCCAACCCAAACCCTTCATTCGGCAACAAAACAAAAAATATTCACTTGGATCCATCATTAATTAAATGATTTTTTCTTCAGTTTGGCCTCTTCTGCAGTTGTGCACATCTCTAGCTGGTACACTTATTTGCCTGCTGAATGTATGGTGATTATTGATAGACCCAGTTGCCTAATTTTATTGTTCCTTTTTTTTTTACCTGACTCGCATGACCATCTGATATAGAAAGAAAGAACCATATATCATATATGTAAATTTGAAACCCTTAGTCGTCTTGCATGGCAACTTGGGTTTTCTACAGGAGTGATTGGTGAAAAAAGGAGTTTTGGTTATTTTTACACAAGTTTTGGTAAAAAAAATAGAGATTTTTGGACATACCCCCCATTTGAAAGTCGAAATTTGAGATACACCCATTTGAAAAAAAAATTTAAGATACCCCCCAATTCAAGATGTGGTGTTATCTTAGCCGTCCATCATAATCCATCATAAAACTCACCTACGGCTGTAAAGCTCTTCTGTCTTGAATTGGGGGTATCTCAAATTTTTTTTCAAATGGGGTATCTCAAATTTCGACTTTCAAATGGGGGTATATCCAAAAATCTCAAAAAAATATTGAAAGGGCGTAACTGTAAAATTAATTCTGCAGAAAATCATTAGGACCCCATGACCAAATAGGGTTAGAACAGCATTCTTTTAAAACGACCTCAACCATCAAGTTTGTCATAGAACAAAATGATAATGCTCACGATTGGAAGATTACATTGTTACATCAATCCATTTCTTTGAAACCACACAATTCAGCAACCAAACTATGATTCCTCAACTCTCCCAAATTCCACATAGCTCTTAAAGAAACACCTTCATCATGCATTTTCTTTACAACCGTTGTCTTGACTTGTGACTCGTAAACAAACCAGAGAACGACAGAGCCCAGAATGTGTAAGACAGTGAACATTGTCCTAAAGAACATGCAACATTAAAAGGCTTGGTGCAATAGCATCATTAGTTCAGTAAAAGAACTACAACCATGTCAGCGATTTCAACTAAAATCTGGAAGAGAGATTTCATCAACCAGTAGGCACATTTTGAGGGGGGGGGGAATCAATTGAATAAGGTTATTAATTGTTGTACATAGCTGGAACATTCCATTGCAGGGAAAGACAAAAAACAAAGAGCTTTAGAAATATCAGAACTAAAAAAAAATCTTGCAAAGTTCAGGAGTGTCTTCGAGTACAATGTTTCAGCGACTCTGGACATTCAATTATTATTCGGCAGCAGCACTAGCAGCACTCAGATCCACTGAAAGGTCAAGTTCCTGATGTGAAACAGCACGCAGAAGATTAAAAATGCATCCTATGGAAATTTAAACATATATATTATATATGAAAATTGTTCAGTTAGTCGGCATGCGTTTTTAAAATCAGTGCCTCTCAGAGGTAGGAACTGGGGAATAACACGTGTTCGCCTCTAAGCTCATTTATTTCTAAACATATTCAAACCACTCCCTTAGATTTTTTTTTTTTTTTTTTAAAAAAAAAAAAAAAAAAAAAAAAACCACTCCCTTAGATGCAAAGACTTGTGTTGTGAAGAAATATACACTATACAGTATAAGCCATCCCTAAAAACCAGTGTGTGTATTCATAGATACAAATATTACCTTCCCAGTTATCTTAGTGTACATCGCAAGCACATCATGTACCGTTGACTCAAAGTGTGTTGTTGCATCATAGCTCTGCAAGGTATTGCCAACAAAGTTGAATATAATTGTAAGCTCAGGAGATATTTATACTGAATGAGGATTTACTAATGCATAATAGTATTTTTTGACAACTACAGAGAATATGCCATAAAATACAAAGCAAGATGAACTACAAATGTTTAAATTAGTAAGTAAGATGGCGTTAAGATTTGTTGAAATACTTCAAAATATGAAAGGCATATCTATTAATCCAGATAACAATAAAGAGTTAATCTCTAATTTCATAATAATAATAAACAGCCTCACAATAAAAGGAGCCATCGTTGAGCACAAGCAATCAATCGTATTAAAACATATATTAATACAGTTAGTAGATACGTTTTTCCCATATAAACAGAGGATCTTATCTTTATTAACTCTTTGTAAACATATATTTATTTCTTATCAGAAAAAATTACATAAATTCCTTCTGATACACTTTGGGTGAGGGCTTATAAATTCCAGCGAAATTTCTTCAATTGTCATTTGAATACATATAGATCCCGGTACCTTGTATTTCCTTGGATGATTATACACAATTATATATTGAAGTATTCTCAATATGTTAGCAACTTAACATCTATTGCTTTGACTGCACAAATCATAAGTTCTAGGAGTCTTGGAAATTAGAAGTTTAATGAAGATAGAATTCCAAACTAATTGTTTGGAAATAGCTAATTTACTGACAGATTCTTGCGTGAGATGCTCAAGATAAGTGGAACCAAATAGAAAAGCTATTCTGCGTGTATCTTGGACGTACGAGAATAACTGGAAAGGAGTTATTTTTTCTCTAACCTCTATGGTTAGCAATGTATTATTCTGTGAAAAATGATAATCAATTCCATGCAATCTTTTCATTATATAACATACGTAATCAAATATAAATAGCATACGTAATCAAATAACCAATTGGGAACATGAGAAGGGGTAAAATTTACCTGAGATATGAAGCAATTATCTTCATCATGCTTGTTAACAGGTTCGTATCTGTCATATATTTCATAAAATATCTCATCGACAGGTCCAAGTAGCTCAATTCCAGGCTTCAGTTCTACCTCAGGCTGGTCTGTCTCTGCTTCTGTTGAAACAAAAGCGATGTATTTCCCTTTTGGAGCTACATTGTGAGTGTAGGAGCAGCAGAAAAGGTACCTGTAACATCAATGAAACCATGAATAAGCACCATTTAAGACGCATATAGGTCATTCAGATAATTTCAAAATCTAGAAAAGAAAATTGCAATAAACGAGTTTAGAAGACGTTAGCCTTAATGACTTGCCACAAATAGATCGTGACACTAATGGACAAATGCATGCAAATTATAATTGAGCTTTGAATTGGTCTGGTGTCTAACATTATGACATCAGTCAAATATCAGAAACATAACCACAAAGAAGTTGAGCAAACATACATATCTGATTTACGCCCTAGTTGTTTCTGTGGCAGAATAACCTGGACTGAGTGTGAATCACTAGTTTCTGGGATTGGATGACTCATTATGCAAATGGCACGAGCAACCTTTCCAACCTTCTTAACCTGTTGCAAATAAAAGGTTACAAAAGCATCCGTAAAGATAACAAATGAGATGTGTACAAGCCAAGACTAGTCAGAGTTTACCTTGTCAGGTAGATAGGAAGGGTCACATACAACTTTCTTGCCTTTAGCAGTTTCCCCTTCAGATGTCACCCCATAGGCTTTACCATTTCCATCAAATTCCACCTGGAGAACATCATAGTTCAAAACTTGTTTGTTACTTTTAACTCATATAATTTAGACCTAGTACTAAAAAAACCTTACTAATTTTAACGAAGTCCTCCAAAGTGTAAGTGTGTGTGTTTGGGGGAGGGGGGGCTACCAATTTAAAAGCAAAATAGATGCTAAGAAGCTATGCCACTATATATCTGCTTTGGCAGAAAGTCAACTGCATTAACTAACATAAATGCTAGATCTTTCGATAAACCAAAATACTGTTCCTGCAATATTATGCCACTATATAGTCCATTACATCAAAGTGGCATCATTTTGCTGTCAGATCTCTGACAACCTCTTTTCTTAATGGAGGCCCCTTCAAGATGCGTGTGCGTGCATGTGGCGACCAATGGCAGAGAATTGACAGGCACACAAAACTCTGCATATCAAAAAAAATCACAAACATACCTTGCACTCTGGCTTGTTAAGCATGTAGGTACCACCATATACAGCACTCAGACGAGCAAATGCCTGAAATTTCCGTTCATATCCTGTCAAAGCAGTAGGAAATAAAGGGGGCTTTTCCATTGATCCAGACTTAGAAATGAAAACAAACCTGGGGTAATTCTCCTAATCCATACAGTGGATAGATATAAGGGGATCCTCCTTGGAAGCGTGCCAAAGATTCCGCATAAAGCTATACGTGAAACAGAGGCATATTATTTTTTGAAGGTAAATTTTCATCTTTAAGAAAATATTTGCATATAATTGATTTAAAATCAGAATCAAAAGGAAGAAAGGAGAGTGGGGGAGGGGGGAGAAAGGATGAAAACTTAAGGTCCTTTGAGAACTGGAAGTCTGGAATAGCATTTAGAGTGATAAAGTTTTATGTTATTCTTTTTTGTGAGATTTGAAATAATCAAGTTGATCATGAAAATAAATGTTTCCAATGAGCGCGAGGCTTAAAAAAGGAGAATAATATGTGTTCATAGTGGTTAGGTAGGAAGAGGGGATCCTGGTAACGCTAAATGTGTGTATATTTTAGATCTGACAAATACTGTAGTTCAAAAGTGGAAAATTGCTGAAGTTTGTCAATTTGTGTTGATAATTGAGTACAGTAAAATAACTGACCTGTTCTCTTTAATATTTACACAGACCACTTACCTTCATTCTCTTTACAAAATCTAGTGCCGGCTCATCCAAATAGCTGTCATCTATATGAAGTGCCAAAGCATGACCAATAAAGTCCACTGTATTGTCATCTAGCCCATATTTTCTACACCAGAAACAGAAGTTTAGCACGTCAAACAATATCATCAATAGCAATATGCACGAAACAAATTGTCTAGGATGTCTCGAATATGCTGGTAACTTACACAATACTATAGAAAACTAAAAATTCAAAGCAATAATGTGAAAATAAGGAAGAGGTCAATACGAAATAATATCCCGTGCTGTAACTTTTGTGAGGTCCAGTCCTTCGTGAGACTTCGGATCATTATCTTCATAATCTTGCACATAAATGAAAAACTTCCGAGCACGGCGCTTCTCAAATAATCCCATTAATGGAGATTTCAGAGCTTCAACATCAGTGGCTGGGACTTTGTGAATCTGACAGTTATAATGAAAAGTTAAAAACAGACTCAAAACATATATAAAAAACTAGGCTTAACCTTGAACAAAATATCATGTTTGAAACAAAAAAATAAAATAAAAGAGATGGAGAGTGAGTGTACCTTCCCTTTGTTGTAAACAAAACTACCATCAACAGCTTTGAAATTCAGATATTTTGTGACATCAGTATGAATGAGAACACGGACCAAAGCACCATTGGCCATCATGAACTGCCAAACATAGCAAAATTAATTCCAAAGCATCATTTATAGACTAAATGCACTGACTTTGAATGGCATTGTTCCATTTCTTCAGTTCTAAGGGTTATGTGGGAATTGGGATAGAACAACAAGGACTTGTCAAATCCTATACTAGGAAGTAGGAACAAACCTAGCAATGCTCCTTTGTAAAATGAGTATTTTCTTTCTGAAATTATTGAAGAGGTATTGTAGGAATGTGCATTCAAATATCTTACAGACATGGGTATATAAGTCTCATAGTTCAGTATGAACTGATGACTAATTAATCTGTAACTATCAAAAACCTTGAAAGGAATAAGAAGAGAGCAACTCCAATCATCTGTTAATCGCTTAACTCCTACCTGATCTATGTGTCCAATAAAGAAACGTAACAGGACAAACTAAGGAGCTCCAAACTTTGAAACATGCCCACAATCCAACAACAAACTAAAGTTCTAATGATCAATAAAGGCCCAAAGATCAAAGAAAAAAATACATAGACGATGAGATTTTATTAACTAACTACAGAAAATGTTTAACAAGAAAAGTGAAGAAAAAACCTTAGGTATCATATCAACGTTGTATTCCTTGCTGGAGCCCAATTGTTCTGGAGGCTTGTCATTACTCCTGAATCGCTTCCACAGCTATAACCAGGAGGAAGAAAACGACGAGCAGAATAATTTAGTTTTAACTCTTGAAAAATAAATCCATACATCAAAAGTACGAAAGCAAAATCAAACATTTATACCTGAACAAGACTAAGTGAAGATGACTCTCCTCCATAATAGTCATTCCTATCCATATGCAAAACCTGTTTTCAAAAATGAAAATTGTAGATGAATTTAAACAAACAAACCAACTAATGATCCCTCATTAAAGCAACATAACATATTTCCGATATTTCTTTTTTATTAAAATAAAAAAGGAAAATCTGAGATATGAAAACGGTCCAACAACGAGCAGTGTAAAGGAAATTTCGATTGCAGACTTTCATAACATTTGATGTTTGGATAAATATTGTGCTTAATCTAATCATTATCAATTGAATTATAGATCGAAAATCAGCAATCAATAGTCATAATAATGATCTTGTATGAATTAATTTCAATAACTATAGATGATACAATCAAGATTTAAGATCGTTAAATCTTAAGATAACAAAGGTAATTAGTAATGACGTTTCAATAATACTGATTACTGATCAGATCTTTGATGCAGCAATGCGGATCATAGAAACTTATACAAAATAAGCAAATTTGAAACTTATACAATAATGAATCAATTGATTGAGAAATTAACAGGAAATACTTTGAGACCGTCGACGGAGAGAAGACCACTGAGAATGCATTCTTTGAGACCTGTTCCTAAAACTATAACATCGTATTCCTCATCCATGTTTGTCTGCAAGTTAGTAATACAGAGAAAGAGATCTCAGAAAGAGAGAGAGAAAGGTGGAGATGGAGAGAAAGAAGAAAACAAATGGAGAGAGCGGGAGAAAGAAATATATGCGAGTGAGAGAGAAAAGAAGGGAACAAGTCAAGTCTTTATAGCGCGACATTTCTAGTAGCAATTGCCGGTATGAAATCCACTTGGTATCTTAACTTTTCTGCCAAGTGTGCGTTCCATTCTCAATTTTATAATCATGCTCCGATGCTGCATCGTGCAATGCTGCTCTGCTGATTTTTTTTTTAATTTTTTTATGTAATTTTCTCTTGATCATGGCCCATACTACAAATGTATTTGGACTTTTCAAATTTAAAATATTTGCACAATCGGTATCCAAGCCCCACAGTTTGATAACTGAGCTCCAACAGGTAAACCCACCTCACTCAGATTTTGCAATTTAGTAAATATGTCGTACTCATAGTAAATAGTAAATACACCCCAAAATGAGTTAAACTGGAATTTCAATTAAACATCTCCTAATTTATTCAAATTATTTTTTTCTAATTTTTAATGCTAAAACTTATGATTGGATTCATTATACATCCCCTATATAAACAACTTAGAATCACAAAATTTTGAGTTTTTTTTTAAAGAACAACAACTTAGTTTGATTTTTTTTTTTTTTTTTTTTTTTCTCAATTAGAAAGAATTTATATCAAGTGCAAAAAAAAAAAATAGTATAATAAAAGAAAGAAGTTATTGAAGTGGGTGTTCTCCATGGTTTCCAACAAAAGTTCTTCTCCAAAACCTCTTTCAAAAAAACCAATTTGTATTAGTCTTCTACTAAAAAGCGAATATTGTTAGTGAATACGAAATACAAATAAATAAAATTGAAAAAAGATGGAAAGAAAGAGATAAGTTGTGATAGAAGTAGAAACGAAAAAAAAATATTTTATATAGAATATATTTACTAATAATCATTTAGGATATGTTAAGTATTATTAAATTTGTTTGGTGGGGCATAATTACTAATTTGTGGGGCTTGGATACCGGCTCTCTATTTAAACAATATAACTCCATATTTTTTTTCTAAAGAAAATGATACAATTTTGAACTCTTGTTATAATTGTGAGTATGTCAAATTTTATTTCTATGGAGCCATGGATATATATGTACACAAAATTGTTGTTGCAAAAACTTCTTTAGAGTTGGATGCACAGTTTAACAACTCCATCTTTAAATGTTATTTTTTTTTATTTTTTTGATTAATTTTTGTTAATCAGAAGATAAACACCTCCTCAATCCATGTCAGAGGGGATTCAGAGCTTTTAATACCCTTTGAGCATTTCCCTCTTTATTCTGTTCGGCGTCTTAGACTGATTTTACAATATCGAGTGCAATTGTGACGAGGTTAATGGGATCCATCTCTTTCCATAACTCATGGATCTATAAGTTACTCTCAAAACAATTATAAATCTTCTTTTAATCTTATTTTCATCTTCTCAAATAAAATTTTAAAACATATTTATAGGTTTACCCCAGTGACAATAATTAATAATAATAAATAAATAAATAAAAAAATTTGGGTCGACCTGATCAGCCCAAATTCCTCCAATATCCAAACCCAAACCTGACCCAAATCAGGTTCAGGTCGGGTTTCGGGTCGTCAGGTCTAATTGCCACCCTTAGTAGTAATGTTTGTTGGTGGTTCTTATTTTTCTATATCTAAGTTAGAAGTTGTGTAAAGAAAAAAAAACTCTTAAGATTAGGTTTACCCCAAGTGACTATTTCGATGTAACACAATTAATAAATTTTAGGAATCTCTAAAAGGTATGTAAAGAATTTTTGGACGACAACTCACACATTTTCATAACATTGAATTTCATGCATCAATTTGTTTGGAACTTCTAGGATTTATAAGTAGGGATATCTTCGACAGTCCAATAACTCTAGTTTGTGTTAAATCTAAAACACTAGAAAAAAAAATTATGTTCTATCAAGTATCAACATGGATGTGAATTGGATGCAGAGAAGATTGGTTAAATATATATCTTTCTATGTTTGGAGGGGTGTTAGAAAAGTTATTACTTTAACAAAAAAAAAATTAGTTGATAGTTTTGTTTAGTTTTCTTGCTCTAATGGGTTTTTTTGGTGTGGTTTGAGGTTTTGATTTTTATTATTTTTGGGATGGTCAATGTGAGCAATGATTTTTAGATGAATACTTCTCACAACTTCTGCAACTTCAAAATGACGACAGTTCTGGGTTTGTGGTTGAAGTTTTTACCCTTTACTTTGACAATTGATTTTTGTTATTTTAAGGATAATCCATGTGAGCATGGATTTTTAGATAAATACTTTTCACAACTTTTGCGACTTCAATTTGACGACAGTCTTGGGTTTGTATTTGAAATTTTTACCTTCTATTTTGATCGTGCTCAAAATCTTATCTGTGAAATAAATAGAGCTATGTAAGCTTTCAGTTTCCTTTTTTTTTTTTTTTTTTTTTTTTTTTCATTTGCTTGTTTTAGGGAGCAACCAACTGTGGATCTTAAACGTGTTGATTATTTTCTCCATGAGTTAAAACGGAGTAGCTCCAGCCTCCAGGCATTACAGATTTATTTATAATTTTTGTTTAAGTAATATGTTATTTAAGATTTTATCTGATCTACTAGATCATATACCACCATTTTATCAATTGTTAGAAAGTTGAGATCCATAAGTTTTATGGATTTTATCAACTGTTAGTTAAGATTTTATCTGATCTACTAGTTTCTACTCATTGACAGTTCAATCTTATGATGAGTATGAGCTTGTTTTTTGACATTTTGTATAAGAGCCAACCCCATGTCAAAAGAATGTGACTATAAAGCAAAAATAAAGTTTCGACGAGTACGAGTTTGTTTTTGAGATATTATATAAGAGCCAAGCTCATGTCTAAATTTTTTTCCATAGACCGAAAATATTTATATTGGGTAAAGTCCATGGAGACAATACATATAAGGACATCGTCTTTACAACAAGGTAAAATATTAAGATACTATCGATGTAGTGGACTTTTCTTGGTTGGTAACTAAATTTTTTGAGGAGTGTCGTTGTCTGGTTTTTAATGAAGTGTTGTATATCATTGTCACTATGAAGTCAATGTAATCAGAACTGAAATCAAAGCTGAATATTTTGGTTTAAACAATAAATCAATTATCTATACGTTCTTGTTTTTTTATTAATGTTGGTTTATTTGTTTTTAATTCACAGTGTGGGTGCAAATAGAGTTTTACATAATTCTGCATTGCCTTTATAAACCTTTGCAAAGAACATAATAGAAGAGTGAGTTGTATTCCTAATTTCCTTCTCTATATAGAAGATAATAATGCAAGTGAGTTGGAAGCAATTGTCATGCCGTTTCTTATATCCAAGTTTTTTGGTTTTGCCATCCATATGATTTTATCTGATAGTTTGAATTCTTTTGAGATGATTGACTTTTGTAAGGTTTATAAGAACAAATACTTAACCCTTCTATTAGTTTGTAAATTAATATCATACAAAGGTAAAGAGTTTCGTGACGAAACCATTTTATTATCAATCACTCGCTCAAATCCTCAAAGTTTAGGCAATCTGATAATCGTGAAAGGCTTTGGATGTGGATTCCCTCAAAGAAAAATGGGGTAACCGATTATAATGCCTACAATTTAAAGGGGTAGGGCCCCTCAACCCCGCTTGCCAATAGCTAAAAATAAAATAAAAATTAACACATTGTTTTGTCGCTTCAAACAATTATATTGTCTTTCTCGTATTTTACATTAAAGATTGGCTTGCTGACGTTATAAGATTAGTTTGTTTATATCTCAATTTGAGCAACAATTTATGGTCATATTTTAAAGCTTTATTTGCTCAATTGAATTACCTACAATATGATTTAACACTACTATAAGCCGATCTTTGCTCTACATACAATATTACTTGCCTACCATTCAACTAATGTTAAAAGAAGCAACGAGACTTTTTGACAACAATGTTTCGATAACTTTGAAGATGCAATTCTTGTAATAGATTATTATTTTACTCTTTTTTTATTGGTAATGGCGGTGGTGGGAGGCAGGGGAGATGATGATGGATGTGGTGGACGAGGCCGTGGATATGTTGATGGTGGCGGTGTTTGTCTGATTTTTTGGAAATGAGTTAGGGTTTGGTACAAATTAACTGATTTTGACAGTTACATTGTTCAATTTAAGGTTAGAATGTTAGCATTATTTTAATGTTGTAACATCACATGTTGCCACTATATAGTTTCATAAAAACTAGGGATACAATTTTCAAAACACACTATTAGAACACCATTCCGACGGACTGAGATGACGATCACCCTTAAATCCAATAAAATATGTACTCCTAGTTCATCTTGAGGATGGGTTTGCTTGTTGGCAAGAAACACATGAGTACATGATAAATACGTTTGAGTTGGACTTCGATTTGTGCTCGTAATCTAGAAATTATGAGCCAATCCAGTAGCGAGATCAATGGCTTGAAACTTCTTATTCAAATCTAATGAATTATGCATCCGAATGTGAGACTCGGTTAGTTAGAAGATAAACACCTCCTTGAAGACGACCATTTCCGTATATCAAACATTGGTCACAACAATCACGAATGGGGTAATAACCAGATCTTTGCGGCAACTATACAGATTGGTAATCCATATGGTGCTACTAGTTCACCACTAACTAGTAACTACTAAAGATTTACATCATCTTGAGGAGTAATGTATGAGATTGCAAGTTCACCACTGAAAGTGTATCTCATTGGAATATTAATATTTAACTAAATGTATGCATATTATGATATATTTCTTAGTTTAGACTTTTACTTGACTTCCAATATTTTTATTATGAGCTAGCCGTTTTTATGACTATCCACGAGTCCACAACTACCTAGCTGTAGAAAATAGAGATCTTAAATGTTTATGGTCTTGTGGAGTACGTATACTGAAAATGTTAGATGAGGCAAGCCTGTTTTGGCTGATAAAAATAAAAAAATAAAAATAAATTAAAGATCACTCCATATGCTATTCTCGAAAGAATTATAAATCTTTTATTCATCTTTTTGTCAAATAAAATTGAATGATGTTATATTTATAACAACCATCTCTTATTCTAGTCGGCAATCGAGTGAAACAATATTCAGATGATATAGAAAAAAAAATAAAAAACCGAAAAATCAAGAGAAATGAAATCCATCTGCTCACTCGGGGTGAAAACCTCCTAAGAAGTGAAGGTAAGATTTGATTCGGGTATTTTTGGGTTGAATTTCAAATCTTAATATCTTTTATTAATGACCAAATTTTATTAATAAATAAAAAAATTACATAAAATAAAAAATTATTCATTATAATTTTTTTATTTTTTATTTGGCAATCAAAGTTATAAGGTCTTCAGCATTTTATCAAACAATCAGAGCTGTTGATGTGTTTCAAGTTTCAACCCTACAATCCAACCAACCATGGAGCACACCATCACTAGTCAGTCACCGAATGTCCGAACCCGCTCCATACTCCATAAGTCCATATAGCTTGTGTGTTATATAACCTCGAAGGAGCACAATCAGCACATTGCTCTCCGTCACAAAATGGGTGCAAAACCTTCTCCAATATTCTGCTTGAAATGGCCATGGGACATGAACCCTCCACCTCAAAACCCCCTAAACCCTACTACCAATTACAACAACCATTGCAACTTCGAAACACCATGGCTCTTCAAATCCATGCAAAATCTTGGTCTTTTCGCTTTCAATACACTCAATTCAGTTTCAAAATCCTTCGATCAATCTATGAAATCCTTCAAACCTCAACAACAATTATTCGGAAACATTGGTAAGAAATCTGAAACATTGACAACTAAGAAAAAAACTTTATCTTCTGAAGAACAAGGAGAAGCAGAATTACGAGCTTTAGCTTTGGCATTAGCAAGTGGGAAAGAAGCGACTGTTTTGGAGTTTTATTCACCTAAATGTAGACTTTGCAATTCTTTGTTGAGTTTTACTATGGAAATGGAAAAGAGAAATTCAGATTGGCTTAGTATTGTTATGGCTGATGCAGAGAATGATCAATGGTTACCTGAGGTAAATTTTGAACTTTTTCAAATTATGAATTTTAGGGTTTTTTGCTGTAATATGTTTGTTTATGGTTTTAATGCTTTATGAAATTGTGCCGCAAGATATAATTTTAGAATTGGGGAGAAGTCAATTATACCTTCATAGACCAAATGAAGAAAAAAATCGAAAAAACAAATGGTATCATCTACATGATAATTTTGAACTCTATAAATACCCGCACTTACAGTAGTTGTATCACTGTATGGTAAGGTTTGCTTCAGGGATTTGGACCCACAAATAAAATTCTCATAGGCTTATTAGTTATTACTATTACTGCAAGAGGCAGATTTTATTATAGATCAAATGTCTTCAGCTACATCCCCGTTATAAATTTACAGTCAACTGCCGTGAGCTGCTTAGGGTTGTTATGAGGGTTGTTGCTTTAATCTGCATTACATCTTTCGTTCACTCCAAAAATTTGAAACCATCCACTTTGTTGGGACCATTTCTTTAATAATTCTGAGTGATCTTATGATCCTAAGTTCAAACCATACAATGTTGAAAAGGATTGGCATGCAGTTCCAGTGGAAGTTGGATTAGTCGATTAGAGTTTGATAATACAAAAGGGAATTTTGTGATATCCTCGGTTCTCTTGCTCTATGTCATCTAGACTTGATGTTGCATGCCATCTATGCTACATCTGTGTCAAATTGCATAATAGCAAGGACAGTTTCCATTATTCAGCACCTTGTCAGTTTCTAGGAATTACCTTATTTTGATTACAAGTAGTATAAAATGCAGAGAGAAGTTGAATAAGCCTTTTTCTCAAACATTTAGTGGTACATGGATGTATTTGTTCTTAATTCATTTCGTGAACTTGGCAGTCTTGGTACTAGGTCTTTGACATAGTCCTGATTCTTTTCTTATATTATGATATCCTTTTATTTGATATCAAATTGTTCAGATATCTTACAAATGGATACACACATATTTTGGGTTGAGGGGGGAGCAGAAGGAATGAAAAGTACGTTCAGATATCTTACAAATAGATACAGGCATATTTTGTGTTGAGGGGGGAGCAATGGAATGAAAAATACATACTACTAACTGATGTACATAATGTGACAGTCAGTAGAAACTTAACTTTTCACCTTATCCCCTTTAAACACATATTGGACATAAAACAGCCCCTTATTTAGCTTCTAGACCTTCATTTTTCTACTCGGACGCTTTACTTTTAGCAGTGACATTGTCTGCAGAACATAGGATATTATATACAGTATCAATAAGTATTTTTTTCTTACCTAGCATGCACCCACACAAGTATTTCCCAACTAATTCAGCTGAAGCAAATTTCGAGTTAGGCTAGCTCTAGTGATTATGTATTTTATGCAGCTCCTCCATTACGACATCAGGTATGTTCCTTGCTTCGTCCTTCTAGATAAACATGGGAGAGCTCTAGCGAAGACAGGTGTTCCAAGCAGTAGATTGCATGTAGTTGCAGGTCTCTCTCATCTTATCAAAATGAAGAAGCCTCAGAAAATTAAAGACAAGGTTGCTTCTTGAGGACTGAGCCAAGTATAGTAAAGATGTTTCTAACTTCTGTTCAAACTATTTTCTTTACATCATAGTATAGATGTATGTAAATTACATTTACAATCTCCTGCTTAAATCATGTTCCCAATGTTTGTGAAGTATGTTTAAGTTCTTCTCTTTACAGCATAATCCGTTAATATTGGTATGATCTGCTGCACGACCCATGTAGTAACAAAAGGACCGCAGGTCTGTTGCCTGGAATTTGTAACGAAGCATTCCCAAACAGATTCAGGACATATTCATTGTATAAAGACTTTGCGAACTTACTCTACAGCGATTTGGACAAAAGAAAGAACCTTTTGCTTTTGCTAGGTATAGGGATATCCATAAATATCAAAATATGAGACGTCACTCACTAGTATGTAGGGATTGACTATAAAATTACAAAGGTATGTTGTAGTGCTATATGTGTTAAGCATGCCTGCCACTGTCCAATTACTTGTTGAAACTTCTCCTCTTACTAGTGTGGGATTTGGTTATTGTTTCTAAAGTACCTTTTCACTGCTTTTGTCTATGTATTCTGTAAGATACAATTTTCTGCTATTGGTAAAGTATATTGGATTGGGTGATCTTGGGAACCAAGTAAACCAGAGTTGACGAGTGTTTGAAATTTCTGATTGGACTTTAATCCCTACCAATGGTTCTGTATATTATTAGCTTGAATTTTGTAAGGGAGTGAATAAGAAGCAAAAGAGACTTACAAGTAGGCTGTTGGGGACTATTAAATAATTAGATTTCAACTGTAACCCTGAATTTTGAAGCCATGGGGATTGGATTTCTCTGTATCTTAAAAAAATGGACTAGCTCACTGGCAGAGTGGCAGCCATGGAGAAGCCGAATCAATACCTACATGTACTTCTTGCTCTTCTAGTTTTCATAGGTTCCAATTAAGGTTGTAACAGGAATGAAAGTAAGAATTGGAACAATGCCATAAGAGTGAAGTGGGCCCAGAATGCCATGTGCTTGAGCACTGGGGACTGCAGAGTGCACACCCTTTTGCACTACATCCAGGTTCAGTCATCTGTATTACAGATGACAAAATGGAATTGCCAGAAGATAAAAGAATATAATGAACAAGAAAGTTTACATGACTGAGTAAACAACCTCAGTCAGATCACAAACCAAAATCTTCTGTGGGAATGGGAGTCTATTGATGCACTGTAGAAATTGATAAATAGATAAAAGAACAAATATATTTTCATGAAAAGCTGAACTCATCATCTCATTACATCTGTGATTCCCAGGATCAAATGGAAGTGAAAAACTACCTTAACAGAAACAGATTACAAAAGAGAAGATAGTATAGCAGAGAAATAAGCCATTTCACATACAACAATGATGGAGAGAAACAAACCAACCATTTCATCAACTTGTAGTTGCAGCTGGTTGAGGAGGAGAATGGGGTTCTGTTGGATTAGTTTCTTCTAGGTTATCTACTGGACTTGCTATAGGAATAGAGTTGTGAGAAGAATTCCTGCTGGATAATGGTGGTGGTGGTGGATCAATACCTCCATCAATACATGAAGCGCAATTCTTCTCTATCCAACCTTCGAAATCATAGTTTCCATGGCCCATAATTTGTCTTCCTGAGCAAAGTCGTCCAATCATCCCTGCAATTACACCTAAGATTGTAATAACTGCTAGAACACCAATCAGAGCTCCAACAGATCCGTGACTTGTTTGAGTTGAGTAAGCTTGCTGTGTTACAGCAATTGGTGGTGGTTGTTGTTGCTGTTGTATTTGCGTATAATCTGACATTTTACTTAATTCCAATCAACAAAGCTAAAAGCTAGAGAGAATGAGAATAGCACTTGGGGTTTAATGTTTTTTGCTTGAAAATTGTAGCGAAAACTTCATATGGAGTCTTTAGATACTTGCAGAAGGGATGAAACAGAGAGGTGGGTATTCTTAAAATTGAAGGGAAATGAAGGAAACTTTCTTGGCTCTCTTTTTCTTTATTTTATAGATGATTAAGCAGCTAAACATGAACTGAAAGAAGAGATAAGGGAGAAAAAGGTGAAACAAAGCCTCCACTCTGTAAAGAGTTTATAAAACAAAAGAAATAGATAACAAAGTTGGATCTTCAACAGTAAAAAGTGTAGAGAGAGATAGAAGCGGGAAAAAGAAAGAATTTGGTGGCAAAAGAGACTTGAAAATACCTTTCAAATCGGGTAGCTTTTTCCAGGGCTTTTTCTTGTACTACAACAACATCATCAAGACAAAACATTTTTAGTCCTTACATCCTTCCATTTCATAAAGCTAAAGTGTTTGTTTGCTAAATCCAGCCTTTTTTTCTCCACCAGTGACTGCTCTATAATTTTGTTTTTGTCACTACTACTCTTAAATAATAGATAAATCCTCTTAATAATGGTTTTGGTAGGAATTATTGATGATTTTATGAGATGCTTCATGTCTGTTTTTTTTTTTGCTAAAGACTTCATGTCTGTGCTGCACTGCTGCTGTGCATATGTACCTTTTCTGCAAATATACCCATTATTTTATTTTTTTGAAGATTTTACTAGAAAAACACATTTTTCGGAATTTTTCAAATTTTTTTTGAATACCCAATAGAATTAAGTTTGGTGTAGTGCATTGAGATAAGCGGCCAACAAATATACACATGGCCTCACATATTGATGGAGTGAGGGTACCTTATGCCAATCCTACACTTCTTGACAGTAATTCAAACCAATTTTGTTAGATCTTGGTAAATCTTAAGATACTGTAGGTAAAAGGCAGGAGAAAGGACTTGATGCAGGTGTGTGTGTGTGTGTGTGGTGGTGTGCTGGATTTAGATTTATTTTGTACCATTGGTCGAAAGAGTGTGGTGTAGATATGTTGGTTGGGGGGCCATTCTACCAATTGGTCTGACATGATTAAGTTTGTGAACAGAGCAAATGATTCACTAGGTCAGGATGAAAGTGACACAAGTACTGAAAATTTACCTATATGAATTTTACTGAGATGGTGTCTTTAAGATACTATGGTTAATCTGAGGCAGGCACCGGATATCACCGTCTTCATCTTGATCATTTTACATTGTCGCTTGTTGATACTATAGTAGGAGATACATTTTTCTTTGGTCACGATTTGGAGGAATGGTTTTTCTGAGCTCCCCAAGTTGACATTTTAGAGACAAATTTATTCTAATGGCCTTGTGCAACTCTATCCAAAGTATAGCAAGGTAGGATATCCTTTGCTATTGTCGAGAAAAAAAATGTCCTCTGCGGTAGGGCAGCTACCATTTCTGTTGAGCATTGATCTAATAATGGGACCAACAAATTGTGCTTGAAAAGCCTATCTCCTATATTGTGATAATTTTTGATGTCTACCACTCACAATCAAAGCATTCTATTTATCTATCTATATCTTTCTCTAGCTATGTAATTTCAGAATATAGAAAATTCTTATACCATTCACTGATCTAAGTTCAGCACAACATAGGCAAAGTAATTCCTAGTCCAGAAGGCAGAAGCTATTATCTCTTCTGCATAAAACCTTAAAACCTCCTTAATATTTATTTATAATCATATAACATAAAACTTACACAAAATTATCATTATATATTAAGTACGTACCATCTAATTAACGAAATGACAGTTCTTTCTTATCTCCCCTTCTTCTCCTGTTAGTACGCCAACGTTTCCCAGCTTCACCATGGATGTAGCAAAGTCGTCAGAAAACAGAGAAGGATACATACTGTAGTATTGAACCATGGAGGCAGAATTAGGATCCTGGAGAAGCACTTGGTCTGATTCAAGAAGGCCTGTGTTGCTCATGACGTTCTTATAATATAGGTTATCGAATTGATTTATGGTCTGAGAGTCCAAAGGAGCAATTTTGTTATTTGTATTCGTCATATCTCCGTTTGGGCACACTGTTTGCAGCTTCTTGAGCATTGATGAATCAAGGGTCGGATCAGGTTTGCCTGATCCACCAAAGTTGAATAGCCTTCTCCTGAAGGTGAAGCATTGTGCAAAACCAATGGTGTGTGCACCTGAAATATATGGAAACGGCAACACTAAAATTAAGCTTTATATATGTGTATCAAATGAAAAACTTACTATCACTAGGACTCATAACAAATTCAAATTATAGAGATAGCTACTCGATGTGCCCTGCCTGACAAGATTAATACACAAAACAATAGGGTTGAAACCGCAGAGAGGCATAACTTAGTCATTTAGGCTTTTATACCACAAAATATTCCAGGCTGCAATTACGGTTGGCTGGTGGCTGTAGCCTACCGCAGATCTTCTGAACTGCGGCAAAATCCGAAACATGACCATACTGTTCTGTGCATGTACGTAGTTAATCATTTATGTGACGAAGTTAGTACCACATCCTGTGATCCGCATCCATCTGCATTTTCATATGGCCTATATATTCCAAATTCTGTTTGAAGTATCTCTTTTATGCATGCTACATTTTCATATGTTACGCCTATATATTTTCTATCTTATTTCATGCATAGTCTACAGTTAATCCTTAAAATGCAATATCATATATTAAAGAAGTCAGAATTGAAGAAAGGTCTAGGATAAGAACCTGAAAGCACCACCACATCATTCAAATCAAGACCCTTGGAGACAAACTTTGCTGTAATATTTTCTAAAGACTCAAATGGTGACGGTATCTGCTCGTTAGCTGCTTTTTGGCTTGCCGTTGTGCTATCTCGCCGACCTAATGGTACTGGCCAGTAAGACCCTCCTGCCTTCACACAGAAATGAACAACTTTCAGCCTAAGAACAAAGGCCAAGCTAGCTATCAAAATATTAATGAGGAAAATTTAATAGAATGTTTCTTACATAATGTACTGCCTGGGTTGCTGCAAGAGTCAGTATATCAGAACAAGAGACAGTGGAAGGGCATGCCTTTTCTACTTCAGCCTTAATATCGTCAATGACCTCGTATCCTCTAGCTGAACCACGGTTTGGACCAGCGTTCTTTTCCCCGTTAAAGTTTTTTGTATCGTCGAGAAGTATTGATGCATCACATCCCTAGAACACAAAAGGCGAGGCCACTATAAGTTCTAGTTAAGTATAATGTAATTTGGCAATGAAGTTGATTGATAAAAAAAAAAAACAGATGATCGATCATTACATCAACAATACAATCATGAAAGTGCAGTCGAAGAAGAGATGCTGCAATCCTCGTTTCCTTTTGAATAGCCTTCCATAGACCATAGCTAACAATGTTTTCCACATGAGGACATGTATAAGCATAGAAGTTATAATCAAGTTGGGAGAAGGCAAGGCGACTACTAAACAATAAGAGGCAGAACACAGGGACAGTGAAGTGGGCATAACTAGTACCCATTGATTTGAAACTTGGAACTCTTGTTCTGCTCAGATCCTAAGCCCCTGATTGAATGGATATGGGAATTGTGTCATTTATATCCATAACTCGGGCCTTAGGTGACCTCATCTGACATGCTTAGTGAGTGGCAACGCCACTACACAGCCCTGCAACCAAGTAGCCAACGTACATATGACATACGTCCTCCAAAACCTAAACAACACCATTATTAATTTCCTCACTAGCTAATATCATTAACAATATATTTTCTCAGATACACAGGCTAGATTAGACGACTAAAGACAAATTACTACACAATACACAATTAGGGTACAAGAGGGATGTTTCTGGCTTCTTCATTTGCTGCATTTTTAATTGTTAGTAGTGGAAAAGTGCAAAGGTAGATGGGAAGGGGCATGAGTGGACATCCATGCAGTTAGGTACAATTATCTTCTCAAAGCACTTTGAACATGTGGGAATTGAATGGGACTAATTCATTTAAACCTTTTCGTTGCTTAATGCTACAAAAATTAGTTCCTGTAGTAAAACTGTGTACAAAGAGGTGTTCTGACTCTTGAATCGAAGTCCATCTCTGAGAATTCTTGTGTTCTTTGATTGATCTCATCGATAAAATTGATTGTTTTTTTTCTATGTTGTTCACCCAAGAATGAGTTATAATGTTGAAGGTTTCAATCTTTGGTGAACCTCACCTAAAACTGTCCTTTGTTCTTCTTCAATTGTATACGACCAGAATTCATTATATCTTGATTCACTGTAATGTTGAATGATAGGAGTTTCAGGTTATGCACATGCCTGCAAACATTAGTGGTTTCGATCTGGAAAATGGTGTTAACGTACAGGCCGAAACCCTATTATGCTTAAACTGCAACAAACTAGGCCAAGTTGCAGACTTGCATAGATGATGAAGAACTCAGCACTGCATAAAACTATATAACGACAGGGAAAAAAAAGAAAATAAAAATAGTATTTTAGCCGCGAAGAGAAGAAAGTCAAGAAACTCGCCAAGTGGAATGTTTATTTAAATAATTAAAAAATTAGTTATGTTCATTTCAGAGGTGGGAGATATAGTGCAATATGTAGTCACCTGGAATTAGTGATTCATCCTTAAGTTACATAAAAATCGCAGGTTCAGTGACTTATAAAGGTCATGCTAGTGGTATACTAGTAATGGTGTCCATTCAGAAACTTACACACACACACGTGCTCCGTCGTCCACTCACATAGTAATTTATAAAATTTCTCATGGCACAGATGCATGCTGCTCAAAATGTTAATTTGCAGTTTAGCACTCAAATTATTTTGAGTCATCGTGGCAGGTTCTCTACTGTCAAATTGGTTGAATTTAGGCATCTCACTATTTGGCGAACGGTTTTTAATCCTATGTATGGATGTCAAAACTCAAAACTTATTAGGATGCATTACAGATTACACAAATCCGTAATGCATTTGTGAATACTTGAACCTATACTAGGTACCCATCAGCTTCGTCGGCTGATCACCTCATCGGTACCTTAGTATAGGTTTATTGCTGTGAAAGAAAGAAGTGCTCGGACCATGATGGCATGATGCTTCCTATGGTATGACTTGTAGTGTGTTGGTAATGTGGTATGCATGCAACTCTTTGTATGTAAATGGGTTGCTTATTACAGACCCCAACCGAAACAAATGCCAGCAAAGACAACACTCGAATTTGCCGCGACTGTGTCATACACGGCGGGAAACTGCTTTCTCTCTCTCTCGTTATTGGGGTTTAGGGTTTATGTGACACGAATCACATTCTCAAGTCATCTTTCAATTCAGAGAGAATTCTTTAAACCTAGGGTTTTGAAATCTCAAAAATTAGTTTTTGAGATAACCCTAATTCGAATTCTCTATCAAGTGAGGTGATTATGTAAGATTATTTCTCACAATTTGAAATGGGTGAAGTGCGTAAAGTTGATTCATCACCAAGCATTAAGCCAATAAACAAAGGTGTAGTTCATCGGATTTGTTCAGGGCAAGTTATACTAGATCTTTCTTCTGCAGTGAAAGAGTTAGTTGAGAATAGTTTGGATGCTGGTGCTACTAGTATTGAGATTGGGTTGAAAGAGTATGGCGAAGATTCGTTTAAGGTTGTAGATAATGGTTGTGGCATTTCACCAAACAATTTCAAGGTAATTGTTAATTACAAACTGTTTTATGTGTATTTGATGTGGTTATGTGTTTTATTGCTTTGTCTTTGTTTTTGTCTTACTGATTTGATTGGAATTACATTGTGGAGAATGGAGGTCAATAGTTTGAGTGAAGCAGACAAGGTGGCTTATGGTAGTGTTGACCATAAGCAAGTAAGTATAAGATGGTTATATTGTGAAAAAGAAACCAAGTATCGGGTGATGGTTATCATTATGTATGAAGACCAAAAACAAGAAAATGAAAACATTTGGAAGAGATATGGAGGGGTAGAAGTCTCGATTTTTAGTATATCACGGGGGATAGAATGACCTGATTTGGTATTTTGAAGAAGTAGAAGTGATTATAAAAAGTTATATTCTGTGTTGTAAAACATTACATGCATTTGGATATGATATTCTGCTTGTGATCTTATACTTGAAGGAGCTCTATTAATTTTTTATACAAAGTGGTAGAGATTTCTTGTTTCATTCAAATTGCTTGAGTTTTCTCGAGGTTTTTTGTTCTAATTACTAATTTGTTGCAGGTTCTTGCACTGAAGCATCACACTTCTAAAATAGCAGATTTTCCTGATCTTCAGTCCTTGACGACTTTTGGATTTCGAGGGGAGGCACTGAGTTCCCTCTGTGCGTTGGGGAATTTGACTGTAGAAACAAGAACGAAAAATGAACCAATGGCAACACACTTGACTTTTGACCATTCCGGTTTGCTAACATGTGAAAAAAACACAGCACGACAAGTAGGTACCACCGTCACTGTTGAGAAGTTATTCTCTTCCTTGCCCGTGCGAAGCAAGGAATTCAGCCGCAATATCAGAAAGGAATATGGAAAGCTCATTTCTTTGTTGAATGTGAGATACCCTTTTCTTCTTTGCAATTATTGGAGAGTTGATACATATTGGTTTTCGTACATAACTAAACTACGTTAAGGTATCTAGTGCTGCTTCCTTATATTTAATGGAAATGGTGAAAATAACTCTTCTCAGATAATAAATCATTATCACTGAAGATATGAAGTATTTGGGGTCTCCATCTTAAACTGAAACTGATTTGATGTTAAATTTTGCAAAACTAAATACTTTGATTCATGCTTTATTGGATTTGTTTTTATCTTTTCTACACAAAATCTGTTGTATTTTCGTATGATACTTCACATGGGATATCCAAGAGTTTGAAATTTTTGAGTAGAATTTTTCTTGGCCAAAGATTAGCTTTTTTGTTATTAGCCAAGCTTGCACATGGTGGGTCAAATGTCCAGTCTTGTATCTATGTTCTCTTTTGCAATTACCTAAACTTATCTTGAGTCTTGACTCATTAGGGCTAATAAGTTGGTTTGATAATTTCCTAACCTCCCTTTTCTGATTATCAGGCATATGCCCTTATTTCCAAAGGAGTTCGCTTATTATGTACCAACACTACCGGAAAGAACATAAAGTCTGTGGTACTTAAAACGCAAGGGAGCAACTCCATCAAGGACAACATAATAACGGTTTTTGGCATGAACACCTTCTCATGCTTAGAGCCCTTGAGTATAGGCATATCAGATAGCTGTTCAATTGAGGGGTACCTTTCCAAGCCCGGGCATGGGAGTGGTCGTAACTTGGGAGATAGGCAGTTCTACTTTGTTAATGGTCGGCCAGTGGATATGCCTAAACTCAGCAAGCTTGTTAATGAACTATATAAAAGTTCAAATTCCCGTCAGTATCCCATTGCAATAATGAACTTTGCCGTTCCAACTAGAGCATACGATGTCAATGTTACTCCAGATAAAAGAAAAATATTCTTTTCTGATGAAGGCTCACTCATGCAGTCACTTAGAGGAGCTATAGAAAAAATTTATTCTCCTAGTCATTGTAGTTATTCTGCTAATAAGTTTGAGGAGCAAAAAAAGAAAAAAAGTAGCTCACAAGGAAAAAGTGAAGAGGATGAAGAGTCCACTGAAGAGGATGAAGAGTCTGCTGAAGAGGATGCTATGGAAAGAAAAAGTGAAGAGGATAATATTTCACCTATGATGGGGAAAAAGCGTTCTCGGGACATGTATTCTGCTCACAAGGTGGATGGAAATCCAATACAAAAGGACTTCAGTCTTAAAGTTCATACGGCTGAAAAAGTTGATAGTTCTTTTGTGTATAACTCAAAGCAATTGAAAACTCCTTCACCTAATGTTGCAAAGGATAACTATGCTCAGTCTCCTTCATCAGCAGTCAGAAAAAATGCTATTGGAAATGTAAAATCTTCAAGTAGTTCAGGCTTTGTTCAATCATCGCTCACCAAGTTTGTATCTGTTAACAAGAGAAAGAATGAAATTAATTATACAGTCTTGTCTGAAGTGCCTGTTCTAAGGAATGAAGCTTCTCGGTGTCAAATAAGGAAAACCAGTTCAGAGATGCACGTGGAAGTATCTGCATCTCTTGTTAATAACAACCAAACTAATAAATTTGCTAATGTTAACGTGGGTGGGACTTCTAAGTGTTTCAGAGAAGCTCATGCGAATAATGAAGTGGAAACTCCACATCCTCATGGAGGCAATTTTTTAAATGGAGGCTATGAAGAGGTATGGATCTACATAGCTTTTCTTGGTTTATGGTTAATTCACATATTTTTGATCACTTGGTAGTGGGTAGTCGTTTTCTTACTTCGTCCTAAATTTTATTGGTAACTATTCTCTGATAGGTTTGGAATTAGTTATTGTTTTTTGTTATGAATATACTGTGCAAGTTACTGCATTACGTTTTGGGTGTGCTGTGCTCGTTTAGATCATAAACACATATTTTGCCAATCAACATCATCTAGAGGTTTATTATTAGTGAAGACCCTACCTCGGAATCAGTTTGCATTAAGTGCCATTTTGTCAAACCCCTATATAATATGTCAATATTGGCATGTGTGAAATGACACTTAATAGCGTCAGTTAGACGTAAGTCCATGCTACTTAATTTTCCATTTCATATATTCTATCAGCAGTATGAGGTAGGGTCATTTACAATACCTAGGTGCGATTGTACATAGGAGTAAGCTACACCGGTTATTGCTTTCTCTGTCAACCTCCTTGCATATGATGAAATACATTTTGGTTGCTTTCACTGCTAAGTTTCCATTTCTTGTTTAAACTATACATATTCAGGAAGATTCAGAACATCAGAGGATATCTTTACCGCATGTCAATGTTGCTTCTGATGAATTGCCTGACAAAGATCCAGAAAGTATGCCACAAGTTATTTCTGGTGCTGACACTTATGTGACTTGGGATACCCCTTCAAGGCCGTCTTCTGGGTTGGATTTATGCACAGTTTTGCAGTTCAGTATAAATGATCTTAAAATGTCTAGGAGAAAGCTTTTGAGACTCCGATCTAATGGATTCAGATATGAAAGAAAGAGCATTAAAAGGTCTAGACATTTTTTCTTTATAAGATTTTACTGTTTTGAGAATAATTATGTACAGCCATATTAATTTCCCCACATTAATTTGTCAACTGATAACACTATAGGTGCTTTACTGCTGCAACATTAGAGCTTTCCCAACCAGAAAATGAGGAGCGAAAAGCAAAGGCTCTTGCTGCAGCAACTACTGAGTTGGAAAGGTTCTTCAATAAAGAAGATTTTGGAAGAATGGAGGTTATTCACTGTTGATTTTTTTTTGTGTGTCTAATCTTTATTTAAGCAAGTTGCAGCTTTAATGTTCGTATTCATTTCGGCATGCACTCGTGGTCATTAGCTCATTTAGAGAACCCTTTCATGTTATTGCTATCTCAAAAAGGAAGTACATGATATCACAGTAACTGGCATTAATGACCTACCCAATATACCATTCCTCTTTAAAGCTCTTTTGATGAATAATGAACAATCATTGACTGAGATCCTAGAACCGCAACCCCTTCAATTATGACTGTAACAGGGATGCTGTTATTTTGTTTTATTCTAGTCGTACTTGTTTGACATGAATCAGGAATACCATTTGGCACTTTGTTTTCAGTTCGGAGAGTATCATGAGATGAGGGCTTATGGTATCGTGGTAGAATTTTCACTGTTTTTCACTTATAACTTTGTTTGCCTCGTGTAGATCTATCTCACCTCCAATTCTATCCTATAGTTTTGTTATAACTAATATTTGATTGGAACTCGAGGACTTTTTAGGTCCTTTGTGTATCCTGCACCACTATCCTATTTTTTGTCACTTGTCAATTTCAGAGTTGGGTTAGGGACGTAAGTTCCCAAAATACAGGTACTGAAGAGTATTGCTTCAGTAATTTGTTTGCGTCTCTGAGGTAATATAAACAAAGTAAGACGAAAAGCATTTAGGTTCATTTTTAAGTTGTCCATGATTTCTTTTGACAAAAATATTTAATGGGGGATAGACTTACTAACAAGTACTGTATACAGTTATACTGTATATCCTGATTTCTCCTATTGACACATCAAGGTATTCTCACTGACATGTAGTCAAGTTAATCATAAAAAAATAAAGTTCGTTTCTTTTGGCAGCACCTACACTCAAATGTTATGCTCATCTTCATTCAGCTGAAGTCACAGCAAATGACATCCCTTTTTTTTTCTCATAGGTCATTGGACAGTTTAATCTTGGTTTTATCATAGGAAGGTTAGATCAAGATCTGTTCATCATAGATCAGGTGAACTCCTCTTTCTCTCACTGCAACTTTCATCGTATATGTTAGTTTCTACTGCATTTTTAAGGTTTAGATCTGGATGGATAGTATGGAAAACATTTAGATGGTACAGTTTCTTGTATGCTTGATTTAACATGCAAAATATGGCTTGATTTACCTTGCAAAATGTGAAGGCTAAATTGAATGTTTCGGTTTGTATTTTCCTGATATACAAGCCAAGTTGAAGGAGAGAATTCTAGTGCGGGAGATTTTCATCCTTGTTCAAACTGGAGTAGGTAGGTGCAAACTTTACAACTTCACTTCTGAAAGAGAAAGCTGAGGCTTCCTGCGATCTCATGAGTCATGAAATCTATACTCGTTTAGCAACTGCCAATGAACCAAGCCATCTCAAAAGAAAAGTAATAAAAACTCCCATTTAATGGACAAGTCACACATAAGAGACCGTCGCTGCCAGATTCACCAGTTGATATACCTATATTTTTATGACTAAATGTCTCCTCCAGATGCATCATCTGATTGTTTGACTGTATGCAAAGCTGTTTCCTTCATCTGAGTCTATAACAGTTAGGATGTGACCTAGAGAGATATACAAAAGAATAATGAGAATTTTGGTAGTTGCAACTTGAGCACCCCAGTATTTTTTAACTCTTTTTTACAGTATTAATATGATTTTGTTCTTTTTTTTTTTTTTTTTTTTTTTTTCAAAGTGGATTTATAATTTTTATTTTTTTGTTTATATTCAGCATGCTGCAGATGAGAAATACAATTTTGAACGATTATCACAATCAACCATCATCAACCAACAGCCATTGCTTCAGTAAGTTTTTCTATTTTCATATAATTCTATTGAATTTCATTTCACTTTCATTGATCATTGGATATTGAGTGTAATAGCTGAGTTGTCATGAAGAAGAGTGAGCACTTATGAATCGTCCAATAGGCATATGGAAAAGTGTCCAATGAGGATATGGAAGATCTTTTCAGTAGACTTCTGAGTGAGATTTCGAAATTAATATTTCTTTCAAGATCATATTCCAAGTATTACAATTCGTTTTGTCTCACAATTTTTGGAAACCTTTGATAGTACTAACTAGTAAGTACTTAAAAGGATAACTACTAAATAGTAAATACAAACTCAGTCCCCCTCTAGTCACGCATACAGGGAAACACATCTACCATCTAGTTAGTGCCTTTGAAATAGTAAAACTTAAACAAATTCGAGTTGCACTTTGTTATGTTTATTCTTAGTAGTCTATCTATATCTACAAACTATAAAGCATGTAATTAATAATCTCAATTAATATCTATTATTTCAATAATATGATTTTCACATTAACAATAGTTTCTGACTACTCTTTCTTTACATAATTTTCTTGTAAAATAGCACGCTCTATTAGACTCGTATTCTTAATATTTTTTCCTGTCCCAATACATGTTATAGGCCCTTGAAGTTGGAGCTATCTCCAGAAGAAGAAATAGTAGCTGCAATGCATATGGATATAATCAGGTCTGATGATTGCTTTGATTTAGTTAATTCATTGTTTTAGGTATTAAATGTACCACCCTGAAGTATTGTGTAAGTACTGTAGTATGCTTACCAATCAGTTTCTCAAGTGTCCTTCTTCTCTGTATTTCTGTTAGACCTTCTCAGATAGGGGTTTTCATATATTAAGCCATTCTGATATTTTTTTTCTTTTGGATTTCTATCTCCTTCCTGCTATGGCATGCCTATCACTATCTTTGTTCTATTGATCTTTTCCTCCTGTGATATTTTATTAAGGAACTAAACACACATATATGTGCAAGCAAAACTTTGTTGTATTTTATTGAACTTCATGCTTTGTTCCATTAATTATGTTTTTATCATTCACGATTTATTTATTACTGCTTTTGCCAAACTATTTATTTTAATTTATGACTTTCCTGTCTTTCTGAGAGTCGTTATCCTTATAATGATGATCCATATATTTTGGGCTTGTAACTAGGAAAAACGGATTTGCTTTGGTCGATGATGTGGATGCTCCTCCTGGTCACCGCTTTAAATTAAAAGCTGTTCCCTTCAGTAAAAACATTACTTTTGGAGTCGAAGGTAATCTCTCTATCCTTTTATATTGCCCTCATGTAATGTAAATTATAAATATGATTCCTATGCCCATTTCTTCAGTGTATCTAGACGGCATTATTTGGGTACTTCCCAAGTTTCATAACAAAAAAGGTTTTTCTTAAATGTTGTGCATCAATCTTGATGTTGTTGCAGTTCAAGGATACAGATCCAGTACCTTTTTAAATTTTTTCTGTAGCAAATGCTATTGGTATATTTCTGAAGAAAATGATTGGTCTCTTTGTACAGATGTTAAAGAGCTTATTTCTACCCTTTCTGATAGCCAAGGGGAATGCACTATGACTAGTTGTTACAAAATGGATACTCCAGATTCTATTTGCCCTTCAAGAGTCCGTGCTATGCTGGCATCACGTGCTTGCCGATCATCTATTATGATTGGAGATTCACTAGGAAAGAAAGAGATGAAGAGGGTAAGTTTCCTCCTTATTGTTAATTTTCTCATCCTTCTTCGTTTCCATGTTCTTGCTTGTTTTGTTACCTTATCTGGCTCCTTTGTATATTGGCTTCTTTTCCTCTCTTCCTATAAATAAATATAAGAAAAATGTTGCCTTTACAAATCAATACTCTTTTAGGAAGAATTACTTGACTACTAGTATTCCTTCTAATTTCTTAGTAACCAATTCATGTCATCCACTCAGTCAATTTTGATTAAGGTATTTTGCGTCAATTTTTGGATTCCAATCAACTGAATAATAAGTTTACCTGATATGAGCAAGTTGCTTTAGATTGCTGTTTCTTTCTAATCAGCCTTGGAAAAGGGAAATTTTTTGAATAAAGGAATCTGCTATCTGTGAAAAAGGAAAAATGGGAGTTCATGTTTCAAACACTTTAATGCTTTGAAGAAAGTTGATCTGGTTTTTCTTTTAGTCCTTAGCATCCATGGTATAATGCTTCAATCTTGTAGTTGCTTTAGTTCAATGGGTTTGTTCAGAGCATACAGGGATTGCTCAAGTCTTATACGAGAAATCAAATTAGAAGTGTTCTTCGGCGGGAGACTTAGAGTTGTTGAGCTGCCGTGAAAAGAGGATCAGATGACCCTTTGGGATTGTGCTCAGCAATAAAAGAAATTGAGAGAAAAGAATTTGTTTATGACTGCTTTGACTTTGTGATTGTCACATTCATAGTGTTTTTGCTATATGCCCCTCTGCGTTGCCTACATTCCTTGTTAGAATGTAATTACTATGGTGGCCTATATCCCCCTCTGCCTTGCCTACATTCCTTGTTAGAAATTCCTGCTATACCTTAGACACCAACTTTCTTCTACACAGAAAGGTTTTGGCAATGCTCATATATTTTTATTTCTTTGCAGATACTGGATCATCTGACAGACCTCAAGTCCCCTTGGAATTGCCCTCATGGAAGGCCAACAATGCGTCACTTGTTCGACTTGACAACTGTCAGTAACACGGAAGAGGAGGAATGACTAGCTGTTCTTCATGTTGGGGCTATGAATGTCGTGTCTCAATATCCAATCACTGTTTGTTTGTCAGGGCAGAGGCTGAGAAGTTGAACCACATGCAGTTCCAAAGTTATCTCTTGCTTAACCCATATTAACAACTTGTATCTGAGTTGAATGAAAGGATTCCCATGTAAATGCCTGTAACATACAAGAGTAGTGACATGGGCTGTGTATTTTGATCTCCTATTCCATTGTAAATATATATAATTTATGTTGTATGAAATGTGAATATCATCGGGTGTTATCGAAATGCCGAAATGCCGTATTTTGATCTTCATACATTCTATAGTGTGTCAGTGTGTGTGGATATGGCGTGGACAGATGCAAAGAACACAAGACCGGAGCTTTCCATCATTTAAGAAAACCAAAAGAAAACCTTCATAAATTTCCATATCAAGGGGAAAATGCAAGACGCTCCCTGAGGCCTCCAAGAAATAAATTTAAAGAGATAAAAAAATGAATCTGAAAAATATGAACTTGCAGAACAAGTTTTGAAACACATTCTACAAAGATAGAATAAACAAGATAGAAACAAACCTCAACTTTAAACAAGTCTTGAAGCACATTGGACAAAGATGCATAATGATCCCCGACGACTAGGTTTTGGCATCTATGTATAATGTGAATGAAGTTTGCTCACTGAATATTTCTTTTATAGAACATCATATAACTTTCACAACATAAAACAGAAAATATAAACACAGTGAACATGCCATCAAGCACAACCTACGAAAATGTATGATGATCCCCAACAGCTGAAACCTTTGTCATCTATGTCTTATGCACGAAGACATGCTCAATGAAAATTTAATATTTTGAATAGAAAATCATAATTTTTTCAAAACCAAAATTATGTAACGTACTTGAAAATTTATTTTATTTACTTAGTAAGATAGAAAGAAACCTTAAGTTTAAACAAGTCATCAAGCACATCAGACAAAAATGCACAATGATCCCCGACAACTAGTTTTTGGCATCTATGTATAATGTGAATGATGACCTACACATTGAAAATCATATAATTTTCACAACCAAGATTAGAAAAATAAACACAGTGAACACATCAAGCACATCGTACAAGATGTATTATGATCCCCGACAATTATAAGCTTTGACATTTATGTAGGATGTGCAGGAAGAAATGTTCAATGAAAATTATAATTTTGTTGTAAAAAACATATTAATTTAAAACCAAAAATTAGGAAATATAATGGAAAGTTAGTTTATTTACGTACTAAGATAGAAAGAAACCTTAAGTTTAAACAAATCATCAAGCACATTAGACAAAGATGCATAATGATCCCCGACAACTAACTTTTGGCATCTTCGTATAATGTGAATGAAGACATGCTCACCGAAAATTTCTTTCAATAGACAACCATGCTTGAAAATTCATTTTATTAACTTAGTAAGATAGAAAGAAACCTTAAGTTTAAACGAGTCGTCAATCACATCAGACAAAGATGCATAATGACCCCCGACAACTAGTTTTTGGCATCTATGTATAATGTGAAAGATGACCTGCTCCTCGAAGATTTCTTCTAATAGAAAATCATGTCAATTTAACAACCAAGATCAGAAGAATATTCTATCAAAAAAAAAAAGATCAGAGGAATAAACACAGTGAACAAACCATCAAGCACAACGTACAAAGATGTATTATGATCCCCGACAACTATAAGATTTGACATTTATGTAGGATGTGCATGAAGAAATGTTCACTGAAAATTGACTGATATTTTGTTGGAAAATAATTTAGATTTCAACACCAAAATTAAAACATATAATTTTCAAAAGAAGTAGTCAAGCACATCATACAAAGATGCATAATGATCCCCGACAAGTAGTTGGCATCAATGTATAGTGTGAAAGAAGACCTGCTCACTGAAGATTTCTTTTAAAATCATATTAATTTCACAACCAAGATCAGAAAAATATAAACACAACGAACATACCATCAAGCACAACATACACAGATGTATTATGATCCCCGACAACTAAAAGTTTTGTCATCTATGTATGATGTGTGTGAAGACATATCCTACATTTTCAAAGCCAAAATTAGGTAATATACCTGAAAATTAATTTTATATACTTGGTAAAGATAGAAAGAAAACTTAAGTTTAAACTTTAAACAAGTCATCAAGCACATCGGACAAAGATGCATAATGAGCCCAGCAACCAACTAGGTTTTGGCATCTGAATATAATGTGAATGAAGACTTGCTCACTGAAAAATTCTTTTAATAGAAATCCTATAAATTTCACAACCAAAATCAGAAAATATAAACACAACGAACAAACCATCAAGCACAAGTGCACAATATAGAAAGATGTATGATGATCCCCGAAAACTAAAGCCTTTGAAAACACGTTCACTGAAAAAATAATATTCCGATAGAAAATCCTATAATTTTCAAATTCAAAATAAGGTTATATACTTTTTATATACTTAGTAAGATAGAAAGAAACCTTAAGTTTAAACAAGTCGTCAAGCACATCAAACAAAGATGCATAATGATCCCCGACAAGTAATTGGCATCTATGTATAATGTGAAAGAAGACCTGCACATTTTAAAATCATATCAATTTCACAACCAAGATCAGAAAAATATAAACACAATGAACATACCATCAAGCAAAACATACAAAGATGTATTATGATCCCCGATAACTAAAAGTTTTGTCATCTATGATGTGGGTGAGGACATGTTCACTGAATATTGACTGATATTTTGTTGGAAAATCCTAATTTTTCAAAGCCAAAATTAGGTAATATACTTGAAAAGTAGTTTTGTATACTTGGTAAAGATAGAAAGAAACCTTAAGTTTAAACAAATCATCAAGCACATCAGACAAAGATGCATAAATGATCACCGACAATTGGCATCTATGTACAATGTGAATGAAGACCTGCTCACTGAAAATTCCTTTTAATAGAAAATCATAAAATTTCACAACCAGTCCACAACCAAAAGATATATAATAAACACAAGGAACAAGCCATCAATATTCTACAAAGTTGCGAAATGATCCCTCAGGCTTAACACAATATGTTGCATCTACGATGATGTGCATGCATACATGCCAAAGAAAATGAATGAAATACAAAATCAATATTATTTACTTAAGTGATTTCTGCGAAGCTCTGTTGGTGTCTGTTTGTAACGATGGTACCAATACAACCTTTAAATGGTCTAATTATACTAACAACTTCCAACCATCATGACCAAATCAAATTCCGATAACAGACCAATTTAATTCCATGTAAACTTATGCACAATCATGTTTATCAAGTTTATTACTCTTAACAAATAAAATTACAAGATACAATTGATTTGTATGTACCCTAACCAATTTGGAGTTAAACAAATACTAACCAAGTTCTGTCAGATAAACCTCTATATCAAGCTAATAAGTTAACCCAGAATAAGGTTTCTCAACTCAAAGCCCCAAACCCTTAATAATTCTCCAGCATAAATCTCAATGCTGAGACATAAGAGCATTCCCAATGGTAGGTTTTAGCACACTTTTAGTTAACTTTTAGTGAAAACACTTGCCAATGGTAGCTTTTAACACACTTTTCAAGCAAAACACTTTTAACTCCTTGGCAAATTTGCCAAGGAGTTAAAAGTGCCACGTAGGAATCCATCCGCCACAATTAGTGCGGTATGGATCCATACCCCACAATAAGTGCGGTATGGATCCATACCCCACAATTAGTGCGGTATGGACTCATCTAAAAGAAAATCCATCCGCCACAATGAGTGCGGTATTGATCCATCCGCCACAATGAGTGCGGTATGGATCCATACCCCACATAGATTGCGGTTTCAATAATCCACCATTGGAAACACTAAAACCCTTTTTTCGCTAAAACCATTGAAAACCCCAAAATTCCTTAAAACCATCCTATGTGGCACCACTAAAAGTGTTTTACCATTGGGAATGCTCTTACAGTCAAACAAGTTCTAGGCTTGCAATAACTACAAGTAAACAAAAAAATCCTAAATATCAACGCATAACTAGCACGTAGAAACAAAATAATTATATACAAACACAATAAGCAAGTGAAAACCATTAAACCAAGTAGTAATTATAGAATCAGCATAACCTAGACCTAAATCATCACAACAAATTTAACGAAAACAAATAAAACAATCAGAAAAACCAAACCCTAGATTCAAAAGAGGAGAAATACTTACCTCCTTTTTCCTCAAACTAGCAACAACAAGGCTGAATCTCCCATAACATGAACTAATGCTTCATCTCTCTCTCTCTCCTTCTTTTTTGTGAAAACTTCATCTCGACAAGAAGAACAGAGTTGTTGGTTGAATCTCCGATAGAGAGAGAGAGTCTCTCGATAAAGCAGAGAAAATTAAAAAGAAAGAGAACTGAGAGCGAGAGATGATAAGTAGTGCCAGTGGTACTTTATATATAGAGAGAGAGGTTATTATCAACTCCGATTACTAATATAGTACTGTATATATATTCTGCGTACAAAAGACGCACCGCCTTGCTTTCAACTAACGCAACGCGGTTTGGGACTCGTATTAAGTTCGCTTCGAAAAAACGCCACGCGGTGAAATGCTCTGCTTCAGTTTAAGTTCGCTTCCAAATAACGCAACGCGGTGAATGGCTCGCTTATGAAAAAACCGCGTTGGCTTATAATTTTGTACACGGTTTGCTTCTAAAAAAACGCTACCTTTTGAGTTTGCCTAACGCGACCTATTGCATTTGATTATCTCTTTGGATTTGGATCTATTTGGTTATAAAATGGGCTGTTTATCCAAAGTCCAAAGACTGGTTTCGTAATTTTCGGCCAAACAAAGGTTAAAAAATAATCAGACGACTTCAGGTTAGAAATGTTAGATAATGGAAATTGTACTCTACGGCCTACTGGGAACTGGGAACTGGGAACTGGGAACTGGGAACTGGGAACTGGGAAGAGCTGAGCTCATCTCAGAATGGGTAGAAACTTTTAGACATAATAATGGCCTAATAGTAATAGGTATCAGGGTATGTTTGGTTCAAGATAATCAAAGGAATTCACTTTCTTAGAATTGATTTTCCTATGCATGGTTCATTCGGAAAGAAAATAATTTGCTTTCCTATGTTTGGTTTCAACTTTCAACTGTATCATTATCACAATGATATGCAACTCAGCAAAATTGTACTGTATATATTTCATAAATTTTCTTTCTGTCTTTTCTTTCCTCTTTGAATGTCTGAGTTAGTTGAAATTTTGGTTTGAGCTTCGCATCATAAGTTGCACACTTGTACTATCAATTTTCAAGAAAGGCGAAAAAAGAAAAAAGAAAAAAAACACTGTTCGAAATTGTGGACTCTTTTCCGGTATTCCTTTCAAGTCCAACCTCGGTAACTTATTTTGTCCAAAGAAAATAAATGATGTATTGGCATTCTCAAATTTTGGTGGAGTGAAAGCTAAATCTGCCCCATCTCTTCACGGAAAAATCAAAAAACAAAAATAAAAAATAGACTTGAGCACAAAAGGGGCAAAAGATTGGGATTTTCGGAATACTAAATTTCTTTAAAAAAATCAGTTATTTCTGGTGGATGTCAGTTCAAAATAAAGTATTCACTTTTTGATCATGCGATCTAATGAGGTGTTTTGGTATAAAGCTTGTCAAAGTTTCGCACATAAATTGGCGAAGAATATAAAATTTAGTAAAACAGTTTTCACTGATCAAAAACTAAAAACTAGAGATAATTAATCCAATTTTTAGCTGAATACAGTTCATCTTCACTTCATCCTAACATTTGTCATCGCAAAAACAGCATGAAAATCAAAGAGCAACCCCTTAAAACAAGAACAAACACACATACTAACTGCTCCACGACTATAAACTCTTCGTCTAGACAGGCTTATAAGTTTATTAAATGGGACTGTAGCTTGCTTCCCCTAATGAGTTTATCGTGAGTACTACACAAGATACAAGACATGAGGTTAATTAAGAAACAGAGATCAACAAGATATCCCAACCCAAGCACCTCAACCATATGGTAGTCAACTCATAGTATTCGTGATCAACATGAATAGTTTGCGAAATCAAGTTGTAGCTTGAAAATTCGAGAGTTGGCTCAAAAATATAAATGCCATGTAGACAACATTATAACAAATTTTAAAAATAAGACGAGTAACAAAAGTGTAGTAGTTAAGATAACACATGACTGTATTGTGTTGAATCATTAGTCCATCCCTAATGGACCATCAAATCTGGTATCATACTCAAATTTGGTAAAAAAACAACAAAACTCATCTCTAATAAACCATCAAATTTGAGTTGGTAGCAAATTTTTATCAAATTTTCGGTGTTTTTGAAGAAATTTGATACCACACTTGAGCGGGCAAGAGAGAACCGCTCAAGTTAAGCGGCTCATGAACACCCGCTTTGAGCGGTCCTTCATTACCCGCTCAAGTTTAAACTAACTTATGTTAGAAGCATAGGTGAAAATATCGTGCGTGCCGGGCGGATATTCGCGATATTTTCCGTTTTTTCAGAGATCGGCACGGTACGGATCACGGCATATATTCGGATATTAAAACACCCCATGCCGGTCGGCATTTATCGGATATTCGCGGCATAAATCGGCAAAAACCGATATTTATCGAAATTTTGGAAATTTTCGATTTTAAAATTAACACATTTATTTTTAATCCCCCCGAACTAGAATTTTCGATGAGATTATCAAAAAAAGGTCCAAAAGGCACTAGACGTTTGGAAACTTTTGCGACGAACTTGATGGTCCTCCAAGAGCAATATATCAGAAAGAAACGAAAAAAAAGCACGCCCATGCCAAAGTGAAGTTCTCTCTCACTTTTGGCAAACCAGTGTACCATCCTACCAAACCCAACCAGATGACAGTGGTTCTTTGTTTCCTAATATAGGGAGTTGGTTGGCCCCAATGACAAGTGGGTCCGACGTACAGTCAGCCGATACATTAATGCCGGTTCAACAATACTCGAGATTTTCTATCTTTGAATCATTTGCTCCGTATTGTATGGATCAAGATGCATATGATATGCATATTGACCAATTCAGGTCGTACGAGCAAACAATGTCATGGGAATATTACTGTACTGAGTTCGTCCCCACACGTATGCGACTCGAAGCTCATCGGTTTGACAAGGGGCGTCTATCATTCTGGGGTTAGCATGTCTTTTATTTTGATTATTAAAATAAAACTATGGGTTGAGTTGTAATGAGGTTGTTTGTGTTTAGTTCTTGTATTGTAAACATATAAAATTTCTATGAATATCCGCCCGATATTTACGATTTTTTCACCTATGAGTAAAACTATCTTGTGTAATAGTTCCGTCTTAGCTTCCTTGTATGATTTGTCGTGTATTTAATTTGTAATGTATGTTTTTCTTTTAATTATAAGTTTATATATCGAAATCCGCAAAAAAACACGTAAAGTGCAGAAAACCTCCCAATTTGCCGAATTTTTCGCGAATATTCGCGAATATCCGCGGCATAAACCGATTTTTTCGAATTTGCCAAACCAATACAATCCGACACATGAGGTCGGATATCCGCGATATTTTCCGATTTTTGGGGGATCGGATATCCGCCCCTAAACGATATTTTAGCCTATGGTTAGAAGACCAGAAGTCTGGCTTCCGTAAGTCCACCCTCAACATTTCTATCCACAACCTATCAATTATGATATCATAAAATATCAGAGATTTCCTTTCAAATCAAGGCCATCCGACACAGGATATCATTCAGAAGGGAAAGTACAACTCCCCAACCCACTTTTCCTGACTAGGAATTGTGCCTATGAAAAAACCCTTGGTCGTTTTTTTATTGATTTAGGTGTACTACTAACACCAATCAAAAGAAAACCCCCAAAAAGGCAAACTAGTTCAGAGTGACCAAAGCAAGAAATGGAACAAATGAATAATCAAAACAAAGCAACTCTAAGTTCAACCACATGCTCGTTATCAACCAGAATCACAACTCATTCATAATATTATTGATTTCGATAGAGAAAGTAGACTTTCGTACGGAACTCAAAGCGGAACAGATACCTGTTACTCTGTTAGAACATATAAAACACTTCAGGCTCCTTAGGCAAATACCACTTGTAGGACCAAACAACATGGCATGAACACAAACAAATTGCATCCCAAGACTTTATGGAGCAAAGAACTTACAGTGGTACTGCCAACAAACAATATTAGGATATTAAAAATAGTTTCCAATATCGTTTGCATCCCAACAAGTAGGGATGAACACAACCTTATTTAACACTCAATATAACAAACCTCCAATGGAAAACATGCATGCTCCAATACCACACCCTCACTGATTGGTCTAGGACAAGTAACCTTTTGAATTAAATGGCTTAGGGCATCTCTAATGGTTGGGCAAATTTGATGGTCCACGTATACACATTTGATGATAGTTTGATGAAAATTTTGCTTTGAAAATGTGCTCCATCTAATGGTTCATCAACTAAAGCGGCTAATGGATGACCGCTTCACTAAAGAGGGCCCCCAACACCCGCTTCATTTAGTTAAAGCGGCTAATGGATGACCGCTTCACTAAAGCGGGCCCCCAACACCCGCTTCACTTAGTTAAAGCGGCTAATGGATGACCGCTTCACTAAAGCGGGCCCCCAACACCCGCTTCACTTAGTTAATGGGGCTGTCCAAGTGCCACTTAGTTAAAGCGGGCTTTGAAGTGCCACTTTAAGCGGCACTTCATTAGCCGCTTTAAGTGAAGCGGTCTTCTCTTGCCCGCCTCACCCAGTATCAAACCTTAAGCTTTTCATCAAAATTTCATCAAATTTGATGAACTTTTGATGATTTTTGCTAAAATATCAAATTTGAAAAACTTTTGATGGTCCATTAGATGAGTTTTTTTCACTTTTTCATCAAATTTGAATTTGATGATAGATTTGATGAACCATTAGAGATGCCCTTATGAATTGTAAAAGGGGTGGGATTGTTGCTCGTTTTATTGTGGATGTGGCGTGGACACACGAAAAGAACACAAGACCGGATCTTTCCATCATTTAAGAAAACCGTCATAAATTTCCATATCAAGGGGAAAATGCAAGACAATCCCTGAGGCCTCCAAAAAATAAATTTAAAGAGATAAAAAATGAATCTGAAAAACATGAACTTGCAAAACAAGTTTCGAAAACACATTGTACAAAGATAGAATAAACAAGATAAAAAGAAACCTTACGTTTAAACAAGTCTTGAAGCACATTGGACAAAGATGCATAATGATCCCCGACAACTAGGTTTTGGCATCTATGTATAATGTGAATGAAGTTTGCTCACTGAATATTTCTTTTAATAAAAAATCATATAAATTTCACAACATAAAACAGAAAATATAAACACAGTGAACATGCCATCAAGCATAACCTACGAAAATGTATGATGATCCCCAACAGCTGAAACCTTTGTCATCTATGTCTGATGCATTAAGAGTTAAGACATGCTGAATGAAAATTTAATATTTTGAATAAACATCATAATTTTTTCAAAACCAAAATTAGGTAACGTACTTAAAAATTTATTTTATTTACTTAGAAAGATAGAAAGAAGCCTCATCAAGCACATCAAACAAAGATCCACAATGATCCTCGACAACTAGTTTTTGGCATCTATGTATAATATGAATGATGACCTGCTCACTGAAGATTTCTTTTAAAAGAAAATCATATCAATTTCCCAACCAAGCTTAGAAGAATAAACACAGTGAACAAACCATCAAGCACACCGTACAAGATGTATTATGATCCCCGACAACTATAAGCTTTGACATTTATGTAGGATGTGCAGGAAGAAATGTTCAATGAAAATTATAATTTTGTTGTAAAACCATATTCATTTAAAACAAAATATTAGGAAATATACTGGAAAGTTAGTTTTTTTTACTTACTAAGATAGAAAGAAACCTTAAGTTAAAACAAATCATCAAGCACATTAGACAAAGATGCATAATGATCCCCGACAACTAACTTTTGGCATCTTCGTATAATGTGAATGAAGACCTGCTCACCGAAAATTTCTTTCAATAGACAACCATGCTTGAAAATTCTTATTAACTTAGTAAGATAGAAAGAAACCTTAAGTTTAAACAAGTCGTCAATCACATCAGACAAAGATACATAATGATCCCCGACAACTAGTTTTTGGCATCTATGTATAATGTGAAAGATGACCTGCTCACTGAAGATTTCTTTTAATAAAAAATCATATCAACTTCACAACCAAGATCAGAAGAATAAACACAGTGAACAAACCATCAAGCACAACGTACAAAGATGTATTATGATCCCCGAGAACTATAATCTTTGACATTTTTGTAGGATTTGCATGAAGAAATGTTCACTGAATATTACAATTTTGTTGTAAAAACATATTAATTTCAAAACCAAAACTTAGGAGATATACGGGAAAGTTAGTTTATTTACTTACTTAGATAGAAAGAAACCTTAAGTTTAACCAAATCATCAAGCACATCAGACAAAGATGTATAATGATCCCCGACAACTAAGTTTTGGCATCTATGTATAATATGAATGAAGACCTGCTCACTGATTTTTTTTTTCAATGGACAACCATGATTGAAAATTAATTTTATTTACTTAGTAAGATAGAAAGAAACCTTAAGTTTAAACAAGTCATCGATCACATCAGACAAAGATGCATAATGATCCCCGACAACTAGTTTTTGGCATCTATGTATAATGTGAAAGATGACTTGCTCACTGAAGATTTCTTTTAATAGAAAATCATGTCAATTTCACAACCAAGATCAGTAGAATAAACACAGTGAACAAACCATCAAGCACAACGTACAAAGATGTATTATGATCCCCGACAACTATAAGCTTTGACATTTTTGTAGGATGTGCAAGAAATGTTCACTAAACATTATAATTTTGTTGTAAAATTATATTAATTTCAAAACCAAAACTTAAGAGTTATAAGTGAAAGTTAGTTTATTTACTTACTTAGATAGAAAGAAATCTTAAGTTTAACCAAATCATCAAGCACATCAGACAAAGATGTATAATGATCCCCGACAACTAAGTTTTGGCATCTATGTATAATATGGATGAAGACCTGCTCACTGATTTTTTTTTTCAATAGACAACCATGATTGAAAATTAATTTTATTTACATAGTAAGATAGAAAGAAACCTTAAGTTTAAACAAGTCATCGATCACATCAGACAAAGATGCATAATGATCCCCGACAACTAGTTTTTGGCATCTATGTATAATGTGAAAGATGACTTGCTCACTGAAGATTTCTTTTAATAGAAAATCATGTCAATTTCACAACCAAGATCAGAAGAATAAACACAGTCAACAAACCATCAAGCACAATGTACAAAGATGTATTATGATCCCCGACAACTATAAGCTTTGACATTTTTGTAGGATGTGCATGAAGAAATGTTCACTAAACATTATAATTTTGTTGTAAAATTATATTAATTTCAAAACCAAAACTTAAGAGTTATAAGTGAAAGTTAGTTTATTTACTTACTTAGATAGAAAGAAATCTTAAGTTTAACCAAAGCATCAAGCACATCAGACAAAAATGCATAATGAACCCCGACAACTAAGTTTTGGCATCTATGTATAATGTGAATGAAGACCTGCTCACTGAAATTTTCTTTCAATAGAGAGCCATGATTGAAAATTCATTTTATTTACTTAGTAAGATAGAAAGAAACCTTAAGTTTAAACAAGTCGTCAATCACATCAGACAAAGATGCATAATGATCCCCGACAACTAGTTTTTGGCATCTATGTATAATGTGAAAGATGACCTGCTCCTCGAAGATTTCTTTTAATAAAAAATCATGTCAATTTAACAACCAAGATCAGAAGAATAAACACAAAGAACAAACCATCAAGCACAACGTACACAGATGTATTATGATCCTCGACAACTATAATCTTTGACATTTATGTAGGATGTGCATGAAGAAATGTTCACTGAAAATTGACTGATATTTTGTTGGAAAATTAATTAGATTTCAAAACAAAAATTAAAACATATAATTGAAAACAAGAAGTCAAGCACTTCATACAAAGATGCATAATGATCCCCGACAAGTTGTTGGCATCTATGTATAGTGTGAAAGAAGACCTGCTCACTGGAGATTTCTTTTAAAATCATATTAATTTTACAACCAAGATCAGAAAAATATAAACACAATGAACATACCATCAAGCACAACGTACAAAGATGTATTATAATCCGCGAGAACTAAAAGTTTTCTCATCTATGTATGATGTGCGTGAAGACATGTTCACTGAATATTGACTGATATTTTGTTGGAAAATCCTAATTTTTCAAAGCCAAAATTAGGTAATATACTTGAAAAGTAGTTATGTATACTTGGTAAAGATAGAAATAAACCTTAAGTTTAAACAAATCATCAAGCACATCAGACAAAGATGCATAAATGATCCCCGACAACTAGGTTTGGGCATCTATGTACAATGTGAATGAAGACCTGCTCACAGAAAATTCCTTCTAATAGAAAATCATAAAGATTTCATAACCACATCCAAAAGATACAATAAAACAAGGAACAAGCCATCAATATTGTACAAAGATGCGAGATGATCCCTCAAGCCTAACACAATATCCTTCATCTAATAAGATGACTTCCATGCATACAGGCAAAAAAAAATGAATGAAATACAAAATCAATATTATTTACTTAGTGAAGCTCTGTTGGTGTCTGTTTCTAACTATGGTACCAATACAACCCTTGAAATAGACTAATTAAACTAACAAGTCCAACCATTTACCAAAAAAACATGACCAAATCAAATTCCAATAACAGACCAATTTAATTCCATGTGAACTTATGCACATTCATGTCTATCAAGTTTACTCTTAACAAATAACATTACAAGATACAATTGATTTGTATGTACCCTAACCAATTTGGAGTTAAAAACAAATACTAACCAAGTTCTGTCAGATAAACCTCTATATCAAGCTAATAAGTTAACCCAGAATAAGAAACTTTAAAGCATCAAATCAGTGTTAGCCAACTTTGGCAGTGTTAAGTCTGGTCAGTGTGATGGTTGTTGTCTTTCTATTCCAGAGTCTGTGAGGTGATCAAGTTATGAGTCTGTCATGGGTCAGTTGTATATATGAACAGTTTATCTTTATCTAATATAAGTATGGTTTTATTTAAAATAACAATAATATGGAAGGTATATTTTATGTTCATTTTGCCATCAAATCAGGTTCTTCTAAGTTCTAAGAATGTTAGTGCGCTGTTTGTGCCATCAAACAGCGAACTAACGACAGTAGCTTAAAGAAACTCTATTCAATCTGACTTAACTATACCATGGTTAAACGTTAAGATCAAAATCACTGTAAACAACAATAAAATTCCCAAAAGCTTACCTAGAACCTGAACTTTTCTGTGATGATGGCGATTAGAGAATAAAAATATTTCAATAATAAGAAAAACCCTTTTAATGGGCTGAAGTTACACAGATTTTCAGACATAAATACAAACATAAGCAACTTAGGACGAAGGAGATCCTCATAAGCACAACCAAGTACCAGCTGCAGGCAGTACTAACTGCAGTAGATTGTCAAGTCATGCCCAAACAGTCAATTTAATTCGCTGCACTACCTTCTCATGCACAAATTAACCCTCCTGGAAAATATTACAGTTCCGTGTCTTCCACAAAACCCATAACACAGCATAGGGAAGGATACACCAAGCAGCCTCACTCAGCCTTTGTTATGGAGATTCGGCCATTCTTCCAACACCCTTCGAGCATCAATAATCTGTTCTGGAGATTATAAATCTTCCCATTCAGCTGGAATTCTTCACGACTATCCTAGCCTGCAGTTTCAGTGTGTGCTCCATCCTCCTCTCCTCACAGTCTCACAAACCCCTCTGATAACAATGGTAACCTAGGTGTCTTTGGTCAACTAACAGTAAGATGTGACATTTATATGCATCCCTAAGATAAGTTAGAATGCGACTTCCTCAACCGTATAGGAACCCTTCTGCCTAGCACAGATCTTTGTACACAAATTTGACAAATTCACATCTCATCCAACTTGTGAGACTATCCTGATCATATATGCTTGAAAGTGATATGAGTAGCCACATTCTAATATACAGTAATACCATCTCAAAAATAATCCCTTCCCACTTTTTCATTTCTAGGTTCAAAGAAATGCTTTACCATTGTATAAATAATCTGAATTATTATTTTCATCACACATTGCTCTAATCAGTACTTCTACGACTTCATGGCTTTCAGACCTGAACTCTTTTGTCCAGGACCAGTTTATGTACAAAATTAATTAATGCCGAATTGATATTCCCGGCCAACTTCAAAAAGTTCCTCTTATTTTATGCCAAAAAGTGACGCGAGCTTCATCAATATGGCTGAGGCCTGAGGCCATCTTGCAGAGGTAATAGACTTAGGGTACAATTTCCTTGATTTGGCCCTATGGCTTCATACATCTTTCCTTGGACACAAAATGACTGCTGCCTATAAAACCTTACACTCAACAGATTTGTGCGAGAATTTATAAACGAAGAAGTCACGATTCATGGAAGGACAAGGAGAACTTTGTTAGTTTAGGTATGGAAACGACCAAGGAGAAAATGCAAAGCTCTGAATATCGTCAGCAATGCAAAGCTCTGGATATCGTCAGCATTGTTGTAAGAGTCTTGTGAGAACAACCGAGGTTTTAACAACTAAGAATGGTGGCATTTGACAGAACAAATATATTTGAAGGCACTAACGACTAAAGCACTTACTAGATTATGACTAGTTGTGCATTATAGTCCTACAATGAACCAGTTTATGAACTTCATGGACAAAGAATGGACTTCAATTTGAAGATAAAATATTTTCGCATATATAAAACCCAAAGAATTCAAAACATCAAATCATTGTAAAGAACAATTAAAAAAAAAAAAAAAAAGCAACCTTACCTAGAACTCTAGAACCTTAACGGCTTAACCTGTCTGTTTTGGCGATTTGGGCTTTTTTTTATCGAGGTTAACGTATTTTTGTAACGAAAAAAGTCCAAAAAATTTGGACCATTTCTCGATATATTCGTGTCAACCTTGCGCAGGAACTATGCTAATCTTCTCTGTATGACTGTATCGTTCCACTTTTATCAGATGACAAACTTGTTGGTAACGCAATTTTATTTATATCATACACAACCAATGTGGGATTATTGTTTTCTTTGTTTTTCTTACTTTATTTTTTTGGGGTTTTTGCTGTTACAATGTGTGTCTTAAACTTGTTGCTCTAGTGACAAAAAATAATATAGAACCACCGGGTAGTGAAGAACGACCTGAAGTTCTGAGCGAGAGTGAGAATTGAAGAAAGAGAGGAGTTTGTTGAGGAGAGAATGAGAAAAAAAAAATTGGAAACTGGACGAACAGAAAATGGTTTTTTTCCCATCTCACCTGATTCTAAATCGACCGACTTAGGACATCTTGTTCAACAAGGGTTCTATTATTGTCAGAGATATCACAGAAAAGTGATATGCCAGATATTGTCATGGCTAGATGTTTCAAGGGCTGGGGTTGCGCTGAAGAAAGAGCATTCACTGGCTGCTTTCTGGGAGACTGTTGTAGTTGGAACTGCCAAAACTCAGTTTAAACTTTAAACCTAGCAAAATGTTTAGCTTACACATATTGATCCACCGGCCACCCTTTCTATCTCCAAGTGCAAACATTTAACATTTTGGCAATGTCAGCTGAAGCTAAGAGATTGCATTTTTCAATTTTCAGAAAAGTTCTCCACTTGGGAAGCTTAGGTTCCGGCCCCAAACGGTTTGGCTTGTATACTACCAGCATGCCCAATTGGCAAGAACCATGTCAGGAGTACCTACTGGTGACTTATGGTCGGAATAATTCAATTGGCAAAAGTAAATGTGCATTCCCTAACAAGAACCTTTCCCCATTGTGAAACTTGTGATGTTGAAGCTCAATTCAAATAGCCTTCTCATTCTGTTCTCGAATCTTTCTTCCAATAACATCACTGAACTGAAACTTCTTATAATTTCTGCTCAAATATATACATAATTTATTTATACAATTGTTGTGTTCCCTTTTGGCTGAATGACACAAGAATAACTTCCAACAGGGTTGTGATTTTGCAATCACTTATCACTAGTTGATTTACAAATTACTTTTGGATCTTGTATAACTATAGATCAAGGCAGAAATCACAAGGACGGAAGAAGCCATAGATTGAAAAGAGATGAAGCAGCAACTAGAAACCAACATATGAAAGCCATTGAAGCTGACAGCTGATATCTACTACAGAACTTTGAAGGACGGTATGATCCCTGGAATACAACTAGTAGATCTATGACACTGGCAGTTGAGCAAGCTGCAGCTAGTGAGAGAAACGATAATACCTGCAGAGAATAAGTTTTGGTTTGTCGGTGAAAATTAATGAATAAAATGAACTGTAGCATAATGAATTTTTTTTACACATACCCAATCTCCCATCGAAACTATAAGAAGTATTCCTCGTTGTCGAAGAGGGCATCCAACAATGACACAGTATCCATCTACCAATGCCAATGTGAAACTCCACGGAATCACCAAACCCATGACTGTTACCAGATAGCTGTTGAAATCAACAAGATCAATTACAAATCTACGACAAATCCTTAACTGAAACAGTTCTACACTGGTATGTTTGTTTGTAGAGGAGAGGCCATTTATGGTGAGCCGCATTAACCTTTCCACCCTCCAAATATTTGGTACATGTGAACACTAAAACTAGCAAATTATTTTTTCCACTACAAAGTGAATTTGATCATGAAGTTCTCCATTACAATCAAACACAGCCCAAAGGTTCAAATGAGAAATTCTGAATACTTTAAAGTTTAAACTCTAATTACATAACAAACAAACAAAGAACAATAATATCAAGTAATTAACAAAATTTGGGGATTTTGATACATAACAAGCTCTTTTTTACGCAAAATCGAATAATCCAAGACATGGGTATTGCAGAGTAGATAAAGGGGAAGAGAGAAAAATTACCAGAAAGCAGTATAACTGTAGAACTCAACACCCAAAGACATGAAAAGAAGAGAAGCAGAAGAGAAAACAGTCTGTCCCAATCGTAACGAAAAACTTGCACTTGTACCCAAAGACCCTGGTACTTTTTCCATGGTATTAATGCATGGAATCCAACTCTTCTACTCTTCTCATGGCTCATCTTAACCATTCATTTCTCATTCTTTTCCTTTCCAAAACATCAATCATCTCATCATCCTAAATACAACAACCAATTCTTACAACTTCAACATAAGACATCAATGGAAATTTATAAATTGATTAGTGATTACCCTTTGCAGATTAGAGAGAGAGAGAGAGAGAGAGAGAGAGAGAGAGAGAGAGAGAGAGAGAGAGAGAGAGATGAGACTTTTTTCTGGTACTCTGAGACTTTTTTCTGGTACTCTGTCATTCTCCCTGGTTTTTCCACACTTTGCAGATCAGTAGTGTTGTTACCTTTAAAATGTTTTATTATATTTGCACCCATTTTTCTCTAAGGGCCAACCACCTAAATAAAGTGTTAAACAAACCCCATATTTTAATGTCGGCATAGTGTCCTGCTTGGTTTGACAAGTGTGTTCAAACTTCAAACTTGATCATCTTGGCAACTAATTAACACAGAGGGGACATCCAATAAATTGGTAATGTATCTATCTATACATACAAAAACAAAGACAATTAACATGACCCCTTGTACAGGGTTAATCCAAAATGTTTACAATTATTGTGTGTCCATTGGCTCAGCTGGTTAAGCCTTGGGTGATTGATACAAACTCAGCATGTTGGTTGTAGGGGTCCCTAAAATCCTAAATAGTGACAAAACTTTACATTGGGCACTAATAAAGAGAAGATGTGAGATGTATAACCTACAGCAACAGAAATAACCAATTTTCAATTCCATAAGCTTGAGTTATATTCTTGATCCCATATACAGTAGAAGGCATCATTGAACAAAGCCCTTTTGAGGCCAGTTAAAAGTTCATGATATGATGGAGAATATATATATGTATAAAGCATTGGTTAAAAACCAACATATCAACTTTTCTTTCAAAACCAAAGCCACAAATGATTCTTTGAAGAAAAACAAGAAGAAATATATGTAATATGTTGATCATCAGAAAGAAAAACCCAATCACAATAATACTTCTTGATGTTTGATTGTATGGTCATGGGATCACACCTTATGACTTATGAGGTAAAGTGGGCTGACTGTTTACTGGTGGATATGGTGACTGCATAGCATAATTAAACTGATAGATGTTATGCTCCACATATCTCATTTGACAGTTGACTATTAGGGGTCCCCATGTTACAATGTATACTTTGGGTACTTTTGATTGCTAGAAAACTAGAAAGACTTGCTACCTAACCATTTCTATATTGTAGACCATACAGTGTTCAACCACCTTTCAACTGGTTCAATTTCAGTCTATCCCAAACCATTATCATGCTCTAAATACTTCAAAGCAAAACTAAACAATGATACAACAGGCCAGGTGATAAAAAAAAATGTTCCGAAGCTGATTAACTACTGAAATACAAATATTTTTTAAATTAAATTAAATAATTCGAAACGATTGGAGGAAGAAGATTGTCTTTGTTAAAAACACATGCATTTTGTACACATCGTCGCTGATTAACTACTGAAATACAAATATTTTTTAAATTAAATTAAATAATTCGAAACGATTGGAGGAAGAAGATTGTCTTTGTTAAAAACACATGCATTTTGTACACATCGTCGCATGTGTGAGGGTGTGACCTTCTAGAATAGTCACAGCTAATTTTTTTCCATATGAAGCAAGTAGATAAAAAGGTTTAGGTTTGGACTTAGAATGAAAAGACAAGTAGTTTAGGTGGGAGTAGTAACGACAAAGACACAGGAACAAAAACTATTCACCAAATGCACTAAAATGATCCCCTTATACATAAAGCATAACTAACCCAACCCAGTAGTATCTAACTGAACACATACTCCATGATGCGCCCTAAGATTATATTTTGCATTGCAGTTTCTGCTGCCATACTAGCTGTTATCCTCTTAGCTCTGGTTTCACCAGTAGCCCACAAGAAGGCACAGAAGAACCAAACAAAGCCTTGGGTCGCTCTTTCCTTGTACATACAACCATCAAAAACTGGGAATTCTGATCAAAGCCTGACAAGTACCAATTCAAGAGGGGCCTTCATCTTCCACCACACACTCACAGAGGGACCTGAGAACACTTCTTGAGAACACTTCTCGCGTGGTGGGAAAAGCTCAAGGCTTCATCATTCCAGTTGAGCATTTTGCTCATTCTGCATTCAACATCATATATCTAACCTTCAGCATGCCAGAGTACTCTGGCAGCCTAAGTATTCAAGCCAATCATGTAGAACACAAGGGCAGGGAGGAGCTAACGGTGGTTGGTGGCACAGGTGCTTTCGCTTTTGCAAAAGGGCTTGCTGTGTTCGCAGAGAGTGACACACAACCATCAAATATTGATGCAATGTATCATGTAAAGCTACAACTCAAACTCCCTCATCAGCTTAGGCCAATACCGGGATAAAGAAAAATATGGTTCTGCACAAAATTATTGCTTCTTTATTCTTATTTCTAACTACCATACTTGCTGAGGAGTTCTTATTAACATGCGGGGAAAAACATGTGTGTTTGGTACTTCAGTGTTCACCTCAAAAGCTCAAAAGAAAACAACAAGAAAGTAGCTAACTAATACAGCATTCTTTTTTTTTTTTTTTTTTGGTTGGCAAGCGAGGTTGTGGGGACCCCTACCCCTTTTTAAATTACGTGTGGAAACTTATATCAACAATCCGCTGTTGACGTGTTTCGAACCCACGACCTCTCCACTTTGTGAGAGGGGTGCTACCATTGAGCCACAGGCTCATTCGCACAGCATTCTTACATGTATGAAGTTCTGAATATCAAATTTCTATGTTAACAGTGGATTTTGTACGTCAGAGTTTCAGATGTTGATTGTTTGGCAAATGGGATAAAGCAACATACAGTATTTATGCAGCATGTACAATGCACTGTAATAGTTTATTTCCACTCCAATAAAACCCACTAAAAGTACACACACAGACACAAGCCAAATAATTGAGCCCAAAATGTCAAGTATTCAAACGTGGTGAACCTCAGGTTAGAAGAACAGTAAAATCCTGATGATCATGCTGTCAAGATACCCACGATTGAAAAACTCATGCATGAAATCAAGAAACTTCAAAATTTATTATGCACCTTCAGAACGAAATGAATTAATCTAAAGAATATTCTCGCCACATTCTAAAAAGGGTTCATTACATAATTATTATCGATCTAACAGAAGAAAGACTCATGTACACTCCCAAGCCAATGCAAATCCTCCAACTGAATTTACCCACTAATAAAGTAAAATGCAAATATTTTAAGTGGTAAGTCTGAGAAATGGCAAAACAATAGCATGTATCTTCTATACTTGGTAACTATAACGCGTATCCACAGGTTTTGAAAATACTTAAGGCTTCCCATCTATCCGAACTCCGAAGACATACGGGAAAGGTTGGTGATTTACGCTCGCCTAACATTGACACACTACCACTCTAACAATTGAGCACATCTGGTCATGTTTCTGAATTACCTATTACCTTGTACATCTCCACTCAGGACTGGTTAATGTAAGTTTTAAAGGCAAGTGAAAATTAATGTCCATTGAGAAAATGTCAAGTGCGTGCAAATTGAAATAAGAGCCCTATACAATCTTGATTGCCACATCATTCTTACTTAAATTTTGAGTAGATTAACCTGACTATTCTTTTACCCCAAAAATAAACTTTAACACCAAAAATTTAAATTTCTTGACATAAAGGAAATGAACCCGTATAAAATGAGCTGAGTGGATAAACTGTCCAATTCCAATCGAAATCTTTTTTTTTTTTTAGCAAAGACTTTTACACAAAATATGTGTATTGCGATTGTGTAAAACGCGATCGATTTATAAAATATGTAAAAGAAAACCATTTACCTCATGTAGTTCCTTTTTTTTCCCCTGAATTTCTGAGATGAAGAATATGATGAAAAACAGGGAATTTGAGATCTGAACCAACACTCCAATGGCCTTTAGATTGGAGGGGGCCTAAGGCAGTTCCCTCACCTGCCAAAGGGCTGACCCGGCTCAGTCTCCACCGGAGCATGATCCTAATAAAAAAACACTGCCATTACTACATGAATACGGGAAACAACATACCACCATATACAATCATACAAATTACAAAGACAGGCAAAATATGGCCCTAACAACTGGGTTGCATCACAGACTGTGAATCACAGTGTCTAAACACATGGTAAATACAGAACTCGAAACCTCAAGCTTACAGTTGCATGTACATTTAAGGAAGATTTTTGTTTACATACTACATCTTAATAATAAGGGAATGTTATAAACCCTAAATCTAATAGCACTGGTCATTTACTCTTCCAGATCCATGTCAACCACAGTTAACAGTAGTCACAAGTGTTAATGCCTTTTGACAATGTTCAAAGATGTGGAATGTGAAACAATTGGGGCATCTAGATAACTGAGTTAAGAGCCAATTCGAAAAGATTAATTTTCTATCGAATTGCAAGATTAATAAATTTCTCTAAGGTCCCATGTAGAAAGTATTAATAAAGGCAATGATTTCAAATCAACCATTCGAATAAATAAAACTGACTAAATATTAACAAAGAATAGTCCCAGAAGAGAGGATCTAACTTGAAAAAACAAAAACAAAAAACAGGTACTTTGAATCTAACTCAGAGCCGATTAACAGAGAAAGGCCATATTAGCAGTTACCTACATGTAATAAGATGCTATATGAAACTCACACTTAAGAAATGTCGACAGCTGCTTATCATCCTCTCAGCATATTTGTGTCGATCTGAAAGTATGATAAAGGCAGAGACAATAGAGTTTAAGAGTGTCCCTAGTAACAGATTTATTTTACATATAAAGTGTTTTCAGTTCAGTATTTTCAGTATCAGATGTTCTAAAAAACAATTTTATTCCAGTCTGTAAAAAAATCTAACTTTTATCAAGAAGTCCATAAAAAGATATCATTTCACTGGGTGGCAGAGAACAGGGAGGGATTACCAGAAGGCCGTGCATCTGTACTCTGTAGAACTCCACTCAAATACATGAAGGAGGAAGACGATGGACAACTTCACTCAAATAGTGCACCTTAGCCGCTCAATTCTCATCTCTTGACATGCCAATCATCTAGGCAAACCAAAATGCTTTAAGATAGACACTAAATCGAAGCTGCCATAAACCTATGTTGTTGAGTCCTTATACTAGTAACCGCCAACATCAGGCCTTCATCAGACTAGTAACTTGGAGTGGCCATCCCTACTCAGCTCTACGTGCGAGTTGGTTATTCATCATTTTTCTGCAGCAAACCAAATTCAAACATCTCTTTCCTCAAAGCTCTCGACTTCTCCTCATTTCCCTCTTTGTTGTATCCAGAAATGAAAATGTTGTAGATCTCCACATTAGTCTCAAACCCTTTCCCAACCATTTCGGTTTGCAGCTTCAGTGCGTCTTCCATTTTCCCTTCCTTGCATAACCCTCTAATCAACAACTCGTAGCTTGGTCCACTAGGAACAAGGTCATGCTTTTTCATTGCGTCCCTAAGAAACTTTAAAGCATCAAATGTTCTATTCTCATTACACATTGCTCTAATCATTTCTTCAACAGTATGTGTCTCCAGCCTGAACTCTTTTCTCCTGCAAAAGTCTTTGTACAGAAGGATTGCCGAATCAACATTCCCAACTTGACAGTATCCTCTGATCAGATGCTCAAAAGTGACACAAGTAGCCTCAATTTGATCCAATGCCATTTTGTGGAAAGTCACTTCTGCCTTTTCCATTTCGACATTTTCACAAAGTCCTTTGATGAGTGTATTGTAAGCCATGACATCTGGTTTAATTTCTTTAATATTCATTTCTTCCCATAATCTCATGGCTTGATCCATCTTTCCTTGGTCGCAAAATGCTGCCAATAAAACACTATAACTATACACATTTGGATGAAAATCATAACAAAAGTCCCGAATCATTTCATTCCAAATCTCTTCTACTTTCCACATCGTTCCATCTTGATAAAAAGCAAGCATCAATGTATTAAATGTTTGCACGCTTGGAGAAACCCTCACTCTAATTCTAGTAGCAATATCTTCATCAAGACTAAAAATTTCTCTATACACAGATACGCAAGCATCAGAACCTCGAAGCTGGGAAACCGATCTTATCAGCAAATTGCAGGTACCAATGGTCGGATAAATTCCTTGAGAACGAAGCATCCGAACAATCTCAATTGTACGATCGATCTTTTTTGCTTTAATACATGCCCTAATAAGCAAATCAAAGACAAATGGAGCAGAGTCACAGTACCTGTAGGTCTTGGTAAGGGTTTCAAATATCTTTGGCGGCTTACATGAGACATCAAGACCCTCAACGTTGTTGATTTCAGATACTCGAATTGCGGTTTCAATTAGTTTTTGAGCTAGGGATTTAAGACGAGACCTAGCGAGAATGTGAATAATGGTGGAGTAAGAAACGAGGTCATGAGTGCAAAGTGACTTCTTTTCTGACCAAAGGAAGAAACGGAGGGCAAGACGAGGGTTATTTTTAATACGTAGAGTAATTTCAGAAACTTCTCTAGGGGAAAATCCGTTAGAATAGAGAGTTTTGATGAAGTTCCATCGACTCTTGGACCTCTGTTCCTTGAGTATGGAAACAACAGAGGATATTAAGGTTTCACTCTCGAGATTTTGTTCAGACAATTGCTGTGATGACGATGATGAGAAAAAAAGAGGAAGACAACTCAATTTTTTCCAATTAGTACAGCAGGGAATATGTGAAGCTCTTGATATCATCAACATTGTTGTACATAGCCAACCTGAAAAAAAGTTCCCATCAACACATATTTGTATTGAAAGAATGTTTTGAAGTATATTGTATACGAAAACACGACTGTGCATACACAGATAAAAGTTACTCCCTTGGAAGAAGATGTTAATTCAATACAAATTTTGCGACAAACCCCCAAAATACAGAAAAGGATTTAAGTATTTCAAAGGAGCCCTAAAACATGAAAGCTTGAAAAATATAAAAGAGAAGAGCAATAACTTCAAAAAAAAAAAAAACCCACCATCATGAAATCAAAATTAAATTCAAGTAGCACTGTTGTATCTTGAAATATAACCAGACAACCTATGATAAAAGAATGAATTTTAAATTGACAATAACCAACCTCTCAAATTGAAAAACTAGTTCAAAACTCATACTTTAAAAGAATGGAAAACAAAACCAGCGAAAATTTTAAGAGTAATGATAGCAATTAATCTTTTCTTACCTTCGCTTTTATAGATTTTTCAGGTTTCGCTACTGTCTTCACTCTTCACATGTTTCTAAAATACCGATGATGAGAATTGAGAGGGAGGAACGATTAACGAAGATGGAAGGGAAAGTAGACGAAGAAGTAGAAGATGAAATTCTTTTTATTGCCTCGAGATATGTGAAAATTACAGGAAAAAAAAAGTCGAAAAAAATTTGGACCATTTCTCGATTTGTGCGTGTCATCCTTGCGCAGGGGCCATGCTAATCTTCTCTGTATCGTTCCAATTTTATCGGATGTCCCCGAAGGGACAACCTTACTAGTAACGCAATTCTACTTATACCGTACACAACACTATCCGCAAACCAATGTGGGACTATTGTTTTGTTTTCTCCTGTTTTTTTTTTTTTTTCCTTTTCTTATATTAGTTCCCACTTCCCACACCATCTTACTTCCTTGCTATAGATATTAGATAGGTCCATGGTTGATTACCAAGTGCAAGTGACAATAGCAAAGGGTTAGTTTGGAGTGTACGATATGGTTATGCAATTGAACACTTATTTCCCTATAAAACAAAGTCATTGCTCACTACTCTGTAACACACAAATAGGGATCCATTTTAATGTATTGCTGAAGCCACTACTCTGTAACACACTAATAGGGGTCCATTTTAAAGTAGTGCTGCATTCTCACACGCATATTGTAAAGAAGAGGGTTAGAGGGTTAGAGGGTGATGTTGGCTTCGTTACACCAATTTTTTTCATGTACATAGGTCATGTTGAATGGTACGAAGGTATCCAGTCGTGCTAATCCCCTCACAGTTGTCGTGTGTTAACTATACAAAGGAAGAACTATGTATAGTTGGGTTTGAACTATACAAAGGAAGAACTATAGAATTCAAGATTTACATTGAAGTGACACTGGATTGATTTGCTTCAGACTTCAGATGCTGCTAAAGGAAGACATTCTAATTTCTAACCATATACTCATGTTTTATAGGTTTTCAGTTTTCTCATATTTGTGGAGCCAAAGTTTGGTCCTTTATTTTTATGGAGAAAATGTTAAAGGACCAAACTTTGGCTCCACAAATATGAGAAAACTGAAAACATATAAAACATGAGTATATGGTTAGAAATTAGAATGTCTTCCTTTAGCAGCATCTGAAGTCTGAAGCAAATCAATCCAGTGTCACTTCAATGTAAATCTTGAATTCTATAGTTCTTCCTTTGTATAGTTCAAACCCAACTATACATAGTTCTTCCTTTGTATAGTTAACACACGACAACTAAAAGTTTTCTCATCTATGTATGATGTGCGTGAAGACATGTTCACTGAATATTGACTGATATTTTGTTGGAAAATCCTAATTTTTCAAAGCCAAAATTAGGTAATATACTTGAAAAGTAGTTATGTATACTTGGTAAAGATAGAAAGAAACCTTAAGTTTAAACAAATCATCAAGCACATCAGACAAAGATGCATAAATGATCCCCGACAACTAGGTTTGGGCATCTATGTACAATGTGAATGAAGACCTGCTCACAGAAAATTCCTTCTAATAGAAAATCATAAAGATTTCATAACCACATCCAAAAGATACAATAAAACAAGGAACAAGCCATCAATATTGTACAAAGATGCGAGATGATCCCTCAAGCCTAACACAATATCCTTCATCTAATAAGATGACTTCCATGCATACAGGCAAAAGAAAATGAATGAAATACAAAATCAATATTATTTACTTAGTGAAGCTCTGTTGGTGTCTGTTTCTAACTATGGTACCAATACAACCGTTGAAATAGACTAATTAAACTAACAAGTCCAACCATTTACCAAAAAAACATGACCAAATCAAATTCCAATAACAGACCAATTTAATTCCATGTGAACTTATGCACATTCATGTCTATCAAGTTTACTCTTAACAAATAACATTACAAGATGCAATTGATTTGTATGTTCCCTAACCAATTTGGAGTTAAACAAATACTAACCAAGTTCTGTCAGATAAACCTCTATATCAAGCTAATAAGTTAACCCAGAATAAGGTTTCTCAACTCAAAGCCCCAAAACCCTTAATAATTCTCCAATATAAATCTCAATGCTAAAGCAAAGACTTGAAGTTTAATAAAATTAGACACTGAAACAAGTTTCAGGCTTGCAATAACTAGAAGTAAACAAACAAAATCCTAAATAACCAATTTGGAATTAAACAAATACTAACTATCAACACAGATCTAACATGTAGAAACAAAGTAGTGCAGTAATTATAGAATCAGCATAACCTAGATCTAAATCATCACAACAAATTGAACGAAAAGAAATAAAACAATCAGAAAAACCAAACCCTAGATTCAAGAGAGGAGAAATACTTACCTTACCTTCCCCCCACGCACAATCAATCTTCCTCCAACAAGTAGCAAGTAACAACAACAATGTTAAATCAATCTTCCCACAACAACAACTACTAATGGAAAGCAAGGACTATAGAGAAGACGAGAATTGGTCGAAACTCCGACGGAGAGAGAGAATGATGATAGGTAAGGAAAACAAAGCGAAGAGAACAGAGAGAGAGAGAGCGGTTGGGTTCTTATTCTCTTTGGGTTTGCTATCTCTTATTCTCTTTGGGTTTACAAAGAGAGAGAATGATGATAAGTAAGGAAAACGTATTGCGTTTGCTATCTCTTATTCTCTTTGGGTGTTGGACTTGGACTTGGCCCAATTTGATTATGAATGGCACTTATCCACGTTGAGAAAAAGCAAAAAATAATGGCCCATGCAGGTCTCGAACCTGCGACCTTCGCGTTATTAGCACGACGCTCTAACCAACTGAGCTAATGGGCCATTTGTTAATTATTTACAAGGTCGATTATATATATGAGTCTATATATCATGTACCACTGCACCACACCATTATTCGCGCATGTTACTTATCACACTTCAACAGTTCAACTCCAGCTATCAATCTTACCTTTTCTTCTACACTGTGATCTCTCCAAAATCCTCAAATTCCCAATCTCCAAATCCCTAATTTCATCACATTAATGGCAAATGCATGGAAAAGAGACAAATCAACACCATTTCTCACATCAAGAAACCTCTTACTTCTTTTCCCAATCTCTCTTCTTCTCATTTTCTTCTTCTATTTCACCAAAACCTCAAACTCTAACTCAATCATCACAAATCAAATCTCATTACAAACCTTATTTCCAATCAATTCAATTCAACCTTTTGATTGTTTCAAATGTCCTCAATCTCATCCAGTAATAGCTAACTTAGTTGAAGGTGTTCGTTATCCATTTCTTTATTCATTAGCTGATCTTGGATCTTTACCTGATAAACCTCATAAAAATATTGTTCGTATGCTTAAAGGTAAACCTTTTAGAAGACCTGATATTTCTGTTACTATTCAAGATGTTTTGGAGAAAATGAAAAGTAAAAGTAATGGTTATGTTGTTGATGTTGGTGCAAATGTTGGTATGGCTACTTTTGCTGCTGCTGCAATGGGGTTTAAGGTTTTAGCATTTGAACCTGTGTTTGAGAATTTGCAAAGGATATGTGATGGGATGTTTTTTAATCGTGTTGGTGATCGTGTTACTTTGTTTGAAGCTGCAGTTTCTGATCGGCTTGGGAATATTACATTTCATAAGGTATTGTTGTTTCTTTGAATGAATTATTGATTGTTTAAGCTTAGTGCAAAATCAATTACTGTATGTTTTCCGTTGCTTATGTTCGCAATGCTTGTATTACCAGTTGGTTGGTCGGCTTGATAATAGTGCGGTTTCTGCCAGTGGTGCGAAATTGGCATTCAAATCAAATGAGGAGATTGAGCTGCAAGTGCCATCCATTCCTTTGGACCATGTGATTCCAGAATCAGAGCAGGTTTTATTGCTCAAGATTGATGTTCAAGGTTGGGAGTATCATGTACTAAGAGGAGCCTCAAAGCTTTTGTCAAGGAAGGCTGGAGAAGCTCCATACCTAATTTATGAAGAAGATGAACGATTATTGGAAGCAAGCAATAGTAGCTCAAAAGAGATTCACAGCTTTCTAAATAGTGTTGGCTACCATCATTGTACTATGCATGGAACGGATGCTCACTGCACCAAATAAATTGGGGGGAGTTGTACTAAAATTTTGATTTTTACCATGGACACTGAACAGACCCAGAAATATAACTAATTCTTTCTTCATTTTGCTTTTGTGAGATGTGACCATCAAGGTAATGAGATACCGTTTGTGGCTATTGCCACCAAACCTCGATATTGTCGGGAAGATTGATCTCATAAACGGGCAGAGCTTAAGGAGATTACCACTGATCCATGCGTCCATATGAGGGTATCTGCAATCTGCAGTGTTTATCTTTTCCAACCTAAGAATTTGTGGATAATCTGACTCATACACAATCTATGTTCAAAGAGGGTCTGGTATGCTATAAAAGCTATTCTGTCTGCGGATGCTGTTTGCCAAGCTTCAGTTCCAGCTGCCCGTTTTTGCTGATTCATTAAACATGAGTTTCATCGTAGCAATGCTCTATTCTTCCAGGTCATTTCTCTACTAATTTTATCATGTTGTATGTTTACACGAGTAGCTAAAGTAAGTGTGCTTTCATCATGAATGTTTCCAATAACAAGAGTACTGTTCTGAATACATTTAAGGAGATGTGGTTGTGTTTTGTTCAGCTTTAAAAGTAAGACTTTATAGCAACACACGATATATGGCATGCCATTTTTTCCTGACAGCTACCTGAGATGTTTTTTTTGCTCTATTTCAAAGAAGGCCCTGTATGCATAATATACCACCATATAAACCCTCACTTAATTAGTTCATCTCAGGTAAATTACTTTTAAGTTAAGACTTTATTCGAGTCTAATTGTGATATTACAATAGAATCTCAAGATTTACTGAAAATAACAACTACTGTACAAATTATGTCGAACTCTTACAAGAACCCAAATATTATTACAACACATTACTGTTATGATATATCTAAAGTCCATATAGCTCAGGACGAAGGCGTGGAGTGATAATCACATCTAAAGGTGTTGCTTTGACATTAGTTAACCCTGCCGTTTCAGTCATATCCACTGGCATGTCCATTGGAGTTGTAAGCTCAAACCCATGCAGCAGCCTAGCCATTACTAAAGGCATCACTTGGAGTGCAAATGCCATACCAGGGCATGTACGTCTACCAGCCCCAAAAGGTATCAATTCGTAGTTTTGACCTTTTACATCCATCTCTACATGATTAGTGAGAAACCTGTCTGGGAGGAATTGTGACGGGTCAGACCACACCAATGGGTCTCGTTGAATTTTCCAAAGGTTTACTACTAAGCGGGTGCCTGCTGGAACATGGAATCCAGCTACAGTGCAGTCTTCAGTGGCTATACGTGCACCTGCTAGTGGACCGGCTGGGTATATACGTAATGCTTCCTTGATTATAGCCTGAAGGTAGACAAGGTTCTTGATATCTGATTCATCAACATGTCTATCTCTGCCAACGTGGTTGTCCAGCTCTTCTTGGGCTCTCTTTAAGACTTGTTTATTGTTGAGTAGTAGGGAGAGGATCCAAGTGAGAGTGAGCATTGTGGTGTCATTTCCCCCTGCAATTAGAGACTAGAAAGCAAGAAGTTTACTTGTATGGCAACTGCACTTAACACCCTAATATAATTATATGTTTAACATTTTTTTTTAATGAAACGAGGTAAGGGACCTCAGTAACAAACTAACAACCCTGCTTGCCAACCAAAAAAAAAAAATTCTTTAGATTTTTTGGGGTAAACCGAGAGGTTAATTTATCCCTTTGGTCATCTATACAAGAGAAAAGGAGGGGAAAAAGGGGGAATTGTTTGAACTCACATCATATCTGATCTGGGAGGATTGGATATACACTGAGTAGATTGTAGGCTGGGTTTAACTTGTTCCACCCTATATTTCATAAGACAAAACCTTATCTTTAACAGGATTAACAAAATTAACACTTTTGCCTAAGCAGCTCTTCACATTTCTATTATGATCATCTGATAGATATGGATTATTTAAATTTAAGTGAATGTCAATTTCCATGGAAGGATTTGATGGTATCATGAGCTATGTGTGTGGAAATAATGAATATCCAAGGTCTGTGGTGGAATCCACCAGTGCCCTAATTCTACCACTGATACTGACGGCTTTTTTATAATTTTCCTAAGCAGCTAGCTTACAAGTTAATCATATTTAATAAGCACACAGGTTCGTGGAATTGACTTTCATGTCACAATTCTATCTTTTATATGAGGTTGAATTATTGAACATGAACATCAGATCAGACATATTTGGCAGTTTCATACCAATAATTTGAAGCCATGGAATAAACTATGACATCATATATTAAGTAAGCTACATAAAGTTCTAGTTTTATGACAAAATTTACAAGATTCACTTTATTGGTTTGGTAGACTGTCACTTTATGTGGATCTGTAATCCGATACCAGTACGAAGTGTCCGGTAATCCGATACCAGTACGAAGTGTCCGGTAAGCCGATACCAGTACGAAGTGTCCGACACGGCGAAAAAAATGAGATGTTTCTAAGTTTAAATATGTATCAGCGTACCCAACCGATGTACCCATGTTACATAGCTTATTTAGTTATTTTTCCATAATAAAGCAAGTATGTTGTTGGAAATGTACTTAAAGTGTTTCTATGCTATAGCCAATATTGTTATTCTTCCTGTATTGTGTGTTTTCAAAAATGTTGAAGCAGATGTATAAGCATCTAATAAATTGGTCATTAAAGAGATACATACCAAGCAAGCAGCTTTAATGATGGTATCATTGTCATACTCAGATATTTTTGTATGTTCAAGCTTGGACATCAGCACATCCATGAAGTCTTGCTCGTCCTTGGCTTCACCAGACAGTCTCTTCCCTTGCTTCTCTTCTAACCATCCCTGAAAAAGACAATCAAGTTCTTTGGATATGTTATTCATCTTCTTCTTGTAACCTTGCAAGTCCAACCACCTGAGGTAAGGGATAGCATCATCAATGATGAAAACACCTGAAATCTTCATGAAATCTCTCATTGCCTTGTGACATCTTCTTGCTTCACTTTCATCATCGTGAGAAGCTGCACCAAAGTATCGCTTCCCAACAATCATCCTAAGAATCACATTGAGAGTTAAGTCTCCAAACCAGTGTTTCATTTCTATTGAAACTGGACCATTTGTCTTGTTGTGGTTTACACACAACATGTATAATTCTTTGATAGATGTTTTAATCTCGGAGTCTGGAACGTGTTTGAGTAAACCGAGCCTACAGGTGGAGAAAAGTTCGGACATCATTATTTTTCGAAGTTCGCGCCAATAAGGTCCATATGGAGCGAACCCAAACATTACATAATTGTAACCCAAAATCTCTGCTGCTGTTGAATTAGGCCGAGAAGCAAATGTTTTATCGTTGGTGGTGTAGCATTCCTTTGCTACCTCCCAACTACTCACCACCAGTGCTGGATGCACTCCAATACGAATCATGAAAACCGGTCCATACTTGTCAGCCAGGGCTCCTAATGTTTTGTGTGGTAATTCACTCCCACCTAACAAACGGAGGTGACCAATGATAGGCCAGGCACCGGATGCTTCCGGTGCTGGCCTGCCAATGCTAGTTTCTCTTCTGGAACTTGGCTTCGTCCACATAATTAGAAAGTACAGGGTGGTTAGAAATATAAAGAAACCAACCACTGGAGTTGGTAGGAACTGCAGTATTGAATCCATGGCTAAAGTGTGCACAAATCCTTATAAGTTACAGGCTTCACTAAAGATGTTTGTGGGACTTGACAGAGGCACAGAGCACACAGATCCTTAAAACATATATATAAACTTTGTAGAAGATAATGTTCAGGATTATTTTTCTTATTAAATTTTTTTTGACAAAAAGTCAAGCTAATGGAAAACTTTAATCACAATTCGTCATAGTCTTTGCATTTTCCTGGCTAAAGGATAACTATAGATTTGTCCATGGTCCAGAAAGAACTATATTTTTTTGTCCTATAGAATTGTTTGATCTGCCCTGACAGGACAAAGAAATTTGTAATAGGGAAAGGCGGCTTGGGCTAACAAGTCGTGTGGGAGGAGAACTTTGAATGACTTGAAACTTTTATCTAAGACACAGTAAGGCCATGTATGGATTTCTCCGTGGATTTTGATTTTCTGAATTAAACACTGCCCAAGTGTTTGAAGCATTCAGTCCCAGTCTCTCAGAAAAGTACCTACCTTATCAGTTATTTCTATATATCTAGATTTGAATATCCTGACTATATAGTATTAGTTAATTCTCTTATTATATCTACTGGCAAATAGGGAGTCTTCCTGAGGCAATTCATATACCATCTTAGCTGTTTTCTGAATACATTTAAGCTCTGGTTGTGCTCTGCATCAATTGGTAGTGAAACGTTCTACGTGATAAACAGAACAGATTCTTCTTAAAATTATCTTTGACGCAGCTAGCTTTATTTTCTTTCACATAAGACTATTTAAATCACACTTCTATGTTACAACTAATATAACCTAGAACATCAAGTTACACGATTATGTACTTATTAGCTATATAGCTCAGGACGAAGGCGTGGAGTGATGACCACATTTAGAGGCGTTGCTTTGACGTTAGCAGACTCGGTCATGTCCAATGGCATCTCCATCTCAGTTGTTAACTCAAACCCGTGTAGCAGGTGAGCCATTATTAAAGGCATTATTTGAAGGGCAAATGTGATACCAGGGCATGCACGTCTACCTGCCCCAAAAGGTATGAATTCGTAATTTTGATCCTTTATCTCCATGTCTACATGGCTTCTAAAAAACCTCTCTGGGTTGAACTCAGAGGGGTTGGACCATACCAAGGGGTCTCGCTGAATTTTCCAAAGGTTCACTAGTAAGCGGGTACCTGCAGGGACATGGTAGCCTGCTACTGTACAGTCTTCAGTAGACATACGAGGACCTGATAGTGGACCAGGAGGGTACAAGCGCAATCCTTCCTTTATAATAGCATGAAGGTAGACGAGATCCTTAATATCTGACTCCTTAACATGTCTATCCCTGCCAACGTGGTTGTCCAGTTCTTCTTGAGCTTTCTGTAACACTTGTTTATTGTTCAGTAGTAAGGAGAGAATCCAGGTGAGAGTGAACATTGTCGTGTCCCCTCCACCTACAATAATTGACTACAGAACAAGAACACCTTAAAATGACAATTAAACTCAATATACAGTATCATGCAATCGGACTATCATCAAATTATTAATCTAAGTATCTATTTACTTGTTTGTTTCCGCCATAGTACTGTTATGGTGGTTTTTATTTTCAATTTTCCAGATTTTTTCTTTTCTTTTTAAAATCAATGGATGAGATTATGAGAATACATACCAAGCATGTAGCTTTGATGATGGTGTCATTATCATAAACATCAGAGATTTTTGTATGTTCAAGCATGGACATGAGCACATCCATAAAGTCTTGCTCCCCCTGTGTTTCACCACCAGACTGTTTTTTCCTTTGATGCTCTTCTAACCATTCTTGACAGAGAGAATCAAATTCTTTGGCTGTGCTTTTCATCTCTTTCTTGTAACCTTGCAAGTCCAACCATTTTAAGTAAGGAATTGCATCCTCAACAATAAATATCATCAACAGCCTCATGAAGTCTCTCATTGCCTTGTGACATCTCGTCGACTCACTCTCATCACAGTCAGAAGCTGAACCAAAGTATCGTTTTCCGGCAATCATCCTAAGAATCACATTGAGAGTTAAGTCTCCAAACCAATGCTTCATTTCTATTGTAACTGGACCATCTGCTCCCTTATTGCGGTTCACCCACTCTATGTATAGTTCTTTGATAGATGTGTCAATTTCAGAGTCTCTAACATGTTTGAGCAACCCGAGCCTTCGGCTTGAAAGGAGTTCGGTCATAATTAGCTTGCGTAGTTTGCGCCAGTATGGTCCATATGGAGCTAAACCAAACATGCCATTATTGTAACCCATGATCTTTGCTGCTGTTGAGTCAGGACGAGAACCAAAAGCCTTATCATTGATGGTGTAACACTCCTTTGATATCTCTGAACTGCTCACCACCAATGCTCGATGCACACCTAGACGAACCATGAAAACTGGTCCATACTTGTCAGCCATGTCTCCTAGTATTTTGTGTGGTAATTCGCGCCCACCCAATAGATGGAGATGACCGATGATAGGCCATGCTCCAGGTGCTTCAGGTGCTGGTTTGATAGTGCTAGTCTTGGTATTGGACCTTGACCTGTTCCAAATACTTAGAAAGTACAGGGTGATTAATAAGATAAAGAGACTAACCATTGGAATTGGTAGGAATTGGTGTAATGAATCCATGTCTACTGAGCTTATGGGACTAAGGACTGTACAAAGATCCATTAACTTATAGACTTCACACAGAAACTGTTGTTCATTTCCAGGAGAAGATATTAATTGGCAAATTCTATTCTAATTTGTCATAGTCGTCGTCAATTTCATGATAATTAAAAGACAAATGAGACTACAAATGTATGATGGATGTGTGTTTTCGATCCGTCGTGCTGTTAATGTTTGAGGAGTTCTGTCGCAAAGCCGGCCTGAAGGATTTATAGATACCTCTTCTGTAGTTTGTGCGGGATCCACTTTTCGGAAAATTTTCGGCCTAGAAAACGGTTTGATAGGTCCTATAAAGTTTTACAATTTTTTTTTGTTTGTTTGTATTTTATGCAGAGGTTAAAAAAATTGACATAAAAAGAAATCTCATACATATTTATTTAACAAATCCAAACTAAGCAACTGATAAAACACCATTCTCTAAAGAACTATTGCAGACAAACTATCCATAGCAACGGAACTCATTCAAATTAAACAAACTTCTTGTTTATTACCATTCACCATCCACGTCCATAGAGCTCTGGACGGAGACGTGGTGTTATGACCACTTGTAATGGTGCTGCCTTGACATTTGTTAGCCCTGCCGACTTGGTCATATCTACCTGCATGCCTGTTTTTGTTGTAAGATCAAATGCACGTAGCAGACAGGCCACAGCCAGTGGCACCAATTGAAGAGCAAATGAAATCCCTGGGCACGCCCGTCTCCCTGCCCCAAAAGGTATTAGTTCATAATTTTGAGTACCCTTTACATCCATGTCTACATTGGTCGTCAGAAATCTTTCAGGACAGAATTCCAATGGATCAGACCACACTGACGGGTCTCGATGGATTTTCCATGTGTTCACTATTAAGCGCCTACCCTTTGGAACATGATAACCAGCTACGGTGCAATCTTCAGTGGCCACACGGGGACCTGACAGTGGGGCAGCTGGGTATAGGCGCAACACTTCCTTCACTATAGCTTGAAGGTATACAAGGTTCTTGATATCTGATTCTTTTACCCCTCTGTCTCTACCAACATGAACATCCAGCTCATCTTGGGCCTTCTTCATTATTTGTTTATTGTTCAGTAGTAAGGAAAGGGTCCATGTGAGAGTAAGATTTGTAGTATCTCCCCCTGAAAGAACAGACTACAAAACATGCAAAACTATATAATTAAGTTCAATGGTGAGCATTTTTCAGTAAAAAAATTGCAAGGTGTGATGAGCAAAGAAATATATACCAGCACAGTTGCCTTTGTGATAGTATGATTGTCATAATCAGCAATCTTTCCCTCTTCAAGCATGGTCGTCATAATATCAATGAAGCTTTTCTTCCCCTTGTCTTCACCAGAGAGTTTCTTTCTTTGATGTTCTTCATACCACCCTTGATAAAGAACATCCAGATCTTTGGCTGTGTTCTTCATTTCTTTCTTATAACCTTGCAAGTCGAACCATTCCAGGATAGGAATAGCATCTTCAACTATAAATATTCCCAACAACCTCAGAAAATCTCTCATCCCACTTTGGACTCTTCTCGATTCTGTCTCATCGCTGGCAGAAGTAGCAACGCTGTATCGCTTGCCTGTCATCATTCTTAGAATAACATTTTGAGTCAAGTCTCCAAACCATTGCTTCATTTCTACTGCAACAGGACCTCTAGCCTTATCATGGTTCACCCACTTTTGGTATAGTTCATTGATGCACATATGCACTTCAGAGTCCTGAATATATTTGAGTGACTCAAGCCTACTGCCAGAGAGGAGTTCAAACATAATTAATTTGCGCAGTTCACGCCAATAATTTCCATAAGGTGCGAAACCCATCATGGCATAATCATAACCCATGATCTATGCAGCTGAAGTATTAGGACGAGAAGCAAAGGACTTGTCGTTAGTAGTGAAACACTCCTTCGCTACTTCCCACTTACACACCACCAATGCACGGCGCATACCTATACGAACAGTAAATATTGGTCCACACTTATCAGCCATGGCTCCTAATACCTGGTGGGGTAAATTTCGTTCTCCACCCAATACACGGAGATGCCCGACAATAGGCCATGCCCCTGGCGCTTCAGGTGCTTCCATACTAGTACTACTAGACTTTGGCCTCTTCAACCACCTAATAAGAAAGCAAAGACTGATTAAAAAAGCCAAGAGACTAGCCATGCCCCTGGCGCTTCAGGTGATTCCACAGCATTTATAGAACTTAGCAAGAGTATTCTTCATGGCTATCTTCTATTAGGACAAAAAAAAAAAAAAAAAAAGATAAGGGTGAGGAAAAGTTAAGATAATGCATGACACAATCTCAGTGTCATGGTGGTCATGCTCATTGTCATGTTGATAAAATTATAATAGTCCAAATAATTAGAAACTAAAAGATCTTTTTTCTTTTGGCTAAGAAAAACTTTTATTGAAGAAAGAATAAAAAACATAGTTCTTACGAGCCAAAAATGTAGAGTGGTGATAGAGAAACTCAACCAAATCAACAAGAAACCAAAAAAGAAAAAAACTGACTAAGAATAACAAAAACGACTCCCCGAGCATCACACCTCCAACAGATTATCCCAATTAAAAATCAATTCATTGAAGAAGTGGTTCTTCCTTTCAGGGGCTCCCCATAACCAGTACTACATTGAGGCATTAATCCGCATGATGAGTTCATCCGAATCCTCAAAAATTATATTGTTACGCACCATCCATGTCGACCACAAAAAAGCAGCAGGTAAGTCCAACATTCACCACTGGCCAGTCGTTGAGCACTTTAACAAGGTCATGAGAATCAATGAGATGATGCACCTCCCCCACTTGCTTCTAACAAGACGTCTCCACACCTCTGTAATCACTGGACAAACAAAAAAGAGGTGTGTCACCGACTCCACCTCTCTCTTACACCAAACACAAGCTGAGCACCACAGAAAGATCTTGACTTTTAAAGGAATTCTGAGTTCCCAAATCACTAATGGAGTAAAAGGTACAAGTTCATCTTGTCCTCAATCGGAAAAATGTTTGTATTTATTACCAGAATCATCTTGTAATTCCTTGACCTCTCCAATGGCCTGATCTTTTGGTCAAGAATTAGGGTTCGAAGTATGAATTATCACCTCACTAAACCGTATATATTGCTCAGAGAATTTTATATGTGTAGCTTGGTGTGTACACCCAATCACAAAATGCCATGTGGCAATAATAATATAACCTAGTATGGGTTTAGTTAACCCTAGTGGGCTTGATCAGTTTTTCAACCATTTTATAGACACGTGGCATCATATGATTGGGTGTACACACCCACATACAAGTTGGCTACACATATAAATTTTTTTGTATATTGCTTAAATAGATTTCAAGAAAGGTGACTGTGGGAGCATATTTCGGTATGTATACGTGGCAACATAACATAATTCGGATCCATTTGCATTAAGTTGTCCATGGACTACTGGATAAGCTCCCACCTTGTCCGGTAGTCGGCACGCGAGACGCACGAGGAGTACAACTGCAACGCATTCCACAACCAGTCAAAGGCGGTCAAGCGGAGACAAGGCTCACAACCACCCACGTAGAAACATCTCTACCGTAGGATCTTGCTAAACAGACGGACGACCTAGATAAGAGGTCAGTTCAGACACTATAAAAAGGGGGAAACCCAAGGTTTAAGGTACTCTATTCTCACTCAAAACCCTACTTTGTCAAGTTCTATCTCCTTCCACACATATACTGACTTGACCGTCGGAGTGCTCACACCGGACGCTCCTCCGGTCTTGTTTCGTCTGTGTAACAGGAAGCAGGGAAGAGCTCAGCCCTTGGATTATCAGCGATATATCCATTCCATGTAGTCCGAGATCAGAACTTACAGTGACAGATGACAAACATAAAATGCAGCCTTCACCACTCACCTGACCTGATCAATCACCTGGCTCGTGCTAATTGTGTCACACACTCGCGCTAATATACAGATTCATTTGGCCGAAAGTAATAGCTCGTGTGCATCACACTAGTTATTATGCAGAGAACTCAAGCTTTCATAGAGCGACATGATTGTTCTAGCTAGTGACATGGAGCTGGAGGTGACAGAGATACTTAGGTTGTAAATAAGATACTTTCGTGAGTTTAAGGAACAAAAAATTTGAAAAAGAAAACATTCATATATAGCGGAGCATTGAAACTGTAAAACACAAAAGCTTCGTACAGATTACAAAGGATCCAAGAACACATCCTGACATACATAACTGAACTACAAAAAAAATTCCCAACATTTTCAACATTAATGCTGGAATTAATAAAGATGAAACACATACAGTACACATACATCACTGTACTAATTACATGATTTTCATGTTTTCTGTTCTTTATTCAAATGAACCAACAGTAATAATGTTAAAACATTTTGATCTTCTATCCTTCCTTTTGCCGTCTGTCAGTACAGTTTAGAATCGAGACGGGGAGTGAGGAAGACATTCAGAGGTGTAGCTTTGGGAATAGTTAGTCCTGGACTTTCTGTCAAGTCCACAGGCACACCATCTGGGATATCAAGGTCAAACTCATGGAGAAGACGTGCAAGTGTGAGATGTAAGACTTGGAGGGCAAATGACAGACCAGGGCATGACCTTCGACCTGACCCAAAGGGCATTAGCTCAAAACTCTGAGCCTTAAAATCGACGTTAACATGACTTGTTAGAAATCGTTCTGGATTGAATTCATTAGGGTTTGACCATACACGTGGATCGCGTTGAAGCTTCCAAATATTCACCACTAAGCGCGTGCCAGCTTTGACATTATATCCAGCTACATTGCAATCCTCCATGGCTTCTCTAGGTCCTAAGAGGGGTCCGGCTGGGTACAAACGCAATGTTTCCTTGATGATGGCTTGAAGGTATACTAGATTCTTGATGTCGTGATCGTCCACTTGTCGCTCCTTGCCAACATTAAGATCCAATTCTTCCTGAGCCTTTTTTAACACGTGTCGGTTGTTCAGTAATAAGGAAACTGCCCATGTCAGTGTGCTTGCCGTGGTGTCACTGCCACCTAGGATAAGTGCCTACATGATCAAAGAAATTCACATCAAAATGGACCTAGGATTTGGAGTGGAGTTTTTATTAATAGACCCCAAATTTGATTACACTTTGGTCTAAATGTTCTTACCAGACAAGTAGCTTTGATGCTAGTATCAGAGTCATGCTGAAAATTGGAGAGCTGGCCATCTTCTTTTAGAGACAACATCACATCGATGAAGTCCTTCTCGCTTTCAGTCTTGACCCTGCCATTGAGTCTTTCGCGATGGTGTTCTTCCAACCAGCCACTTAGTATAGAATCCAGTTCCTTGGCAGTTTTCTTCATTGCACTCTCGTTCCCTCGCAAATCCAGCCACCATAAGAAAGGAAGTGCATCCGATACCACAAAAATTCCAATAAGATGGAAAAACTGAGCGATTGCTTTCTGGCATCGTGCTGATTCATTTACATCATAATCAGCATTTGCTCCGAAATATCGTTTACCAGCCACCATCCTCACAATACCATTAAGTGTTAACTCTTCAAACCATTGTTTAAGTTCGACAAGTACTGGACCTGACGAGTTTTTCTTGGTCCAAATACTGTGAAGTTCTTTCAATCCCATGTCCACCTCTGAGGTGTGCACATGTTTGAGCATGTCAAGCCGACGGTTCGAGAGTAACTCAAGTGTTGCAAGTTTTCGCATTTCTCGCCAAAATGGGCTGTAGGGTGCGAACCCAAAAACGGCATAGTTATAGCCCATGAGCTTTGAGGCTGCAGTGAGAGGCCGAGTAGCGAGGGCTTTGTCGTTAGTAGTGAAGCACTCTTTAGCAACTTCCCAACTACTTACTACAAATGCACGACGACTGCCAAGCCGAATATTGAATGCAGGACCATAATTATCTGCCATGGCCCCAAGTGTTCGGTAGAGCAATTTCTCATGCCCGCCTAGTAGATGGAGGTGACCTATGATGGGCCATGCTCCGGCTGGCTCTGGTGCATCAGTTTTCTTGGTGTTTTTCCGAGTCTTATTTCTACCAGGCCATTGAAGGTCGAAGATTAAAATCGAGAGGAATAATCCAGTGAGAACTTGAAAAAGAGTAATTTCCATTATGACTTGTGAGTAAGCTAGAATGTAGGACAGTAGGAGATAGAAGACAGTAGGAGATGATTAAATATGGAGTGCACCCACAATGTATTTATAGGGCCACTTCGTATCGATCACAACGGTGGCGAACACACTTTTCATTCCATTGGAGTCATGCTAGTGCAAAAGGTTGGTGGGGAGTCTATTCAAGCCCATACAATGAACTGAACCTTTGTTATGAGTGTGTGTGTGTGTACGTGTTTTCTTTTACATATCAATTCTATAGAAAATGATCCATATTGCTGCATTCTTCATGGCTCTTTACGATGATCTAAATTTGTTTTGAGTGTGTATTTGTGTTTTTTAGTATCTTAGTTCTTCAGAAAATGGGGCATGTTGGATTTTTTTTTGGTAAAGGGCATGTTGCATTCTTCATGGCTCTTTCAGCATTCTAAAGTATAAAGAACTACTGTGACTGTGTCTTCCTCTTAGTTTTCTAATTAATATATTTATAGGACATGGAGAAAATATTGCCTAGACATTCTGTTGTGTAGTTTTTCGTATCATTGCACAAAAATACGAGAATATTGCAAGAGAAACTATTGTGTAGCTTAATATAAATATGATGACATGATAATAATAATAATAAAGTAATTATAATGCAGGTTCTATCTGTGGAAGTTTAAAATAGTTGTTGTTGTTGACTTAGAACTACTATTAATCATAATTATACAGATAATAAAAGGAATGTTTGCTCACATTCATGCCATCTTCATCTTCATGGGAATATATTTTGTTTGCCCGAACGCATCTTAGGAAGCTACGGAAAGACTGCAATGTATGTAGCTGGATGAGACGCACTCAGTGCACTGGACCATGTTATGTGTATGCTCTCCATAGAACCAAAATGCGCACCTTCAAGCTCAATTTGCCGCTTGGTGATGTGCTGCAATTGACCAAAATTGATCTCCAGACTAGACTGTCATTCGGCTTCTGTCACCAATCTAACCTGTATTGAATTATTAATGGCAAAATTGAATAAAAAAAGTGTTACTAGAACTCAAAGGTGAAGGTGTTTGTTTCTAATCACCAATTGTCAAAAAAAAAACAAACAAAAAAAAAAAACGAATATGTATTTAGGAGAATCGGGTTTGCTATCCAGAAAGGACTTGCCGCGCAGTTTGTAGCGCGTTTGTCCTCTACTTTTGTGTAATTCGTTGAGTTTATCAATAAAATTTGTGAAATTTTGCTAAAAATAAAAAAAATCACCAATTTCCAATTCACCCTGTATTTTGTGCTCATACCCTATTCGGCCAAGTTTTAACTGGGCTGTGATTTAGGTCCAGCCCATATATATTGGTCTATGGGCCAACTAGGCTTTATTTTATTGGGACTTTATTTTTAACTGGGTTAATTTTAAGTTGAAGCCCACAATGGATGTCTTTGTCCCGTAAAGGCTAATGTCTGCTTGACTTTAGTTGACTCAAACACAATTGTTTGAATTGAATCAAATCTTGACTTTGTAAATTAAACTTTATTTAGGATGATTTTTTTTCGTAAAGATGCTCTCTAATTTTCTATGGACTGGTGTATGGAGAACATACAACACAATCATCATGCCAGTTTTACATCTCTGTTTATGTAAAACAAGTGGAGACGTACTCCGGCCGCGTCGATCTCCAACCTAAGCAACTAAGCTGTATTGATGGCCAAACTGAATTTGAATAACAAGAACAAAATAATGAACATATCACACCAAGCAAGAACAACATAAAAAGTTTAAGGGAGACAATCAGACAATCAAATATCAAATTACATCTCAAGTATTCAGGTTACTTCTGTGAAAAAAATGCTAGGCTTTGTACTTGTAGACAAAAAAAAACAAAAAAAACAAAAAAACTTATCTATAAAACTTCTAATCAAAGCAGTGTTGTAAACTATCGGTGGTAATTAAGACTCTTAATACGCATAAGTAACCATTGCATGCAGTTTCATCAGATGTGCACTAGTGCATGGTTCAAAAGGGTTCGCTTCTACTATGCATAAATGGATATCAAAGTTTTATGAGGATGAGCCAAACTTATTACATACAGCAGCAAGAGTATAAGTGAATGAATGCGATGATCATTAAAAAGACTAAACAAAATGAACCTAGCTCCATTTCGATCATTAAGAGTGTTGGAATTTTTTGGATGAATGAAACTTTTTTGTTCAGGAACGTACGTACGCTTTTAGGACGTTCGTACGTTCCATTCGACAGATGTTGTTTTTTGAAGCTGAACGTACGTACGTGATTTCGACGTACGTACGTCCTCCTTTGTTTTGTGCATATGGGCCTGGTTTAAGCCCATTTCGTGTGTGTTTGTATGGCTATGTTATAAAGCCAATTGAGAAGGTTGGAAAACCTAATCTTCATATGAGAGAGAGATTGTGAGAAGCCATTGGTGAGTTTGAGAGAACTCTTGTGAGGAAGAACACTTTAGTTTCTTCGTGAGGGCTTGTATAATCGTCTCTAATTGGAAGATTGTTGTTTTGGTCGTGGACGTAGGCAATATTAGCCGAACCACGTAAATCTCGTGTTTTGTTTTGTTTTGTTTTTGCTTTGTTTGATTCACACACTATATCAATCTTGGATATTGGTGCATAAGCTTCCGCTGCGCACAACAAAGAGGTATGGATTTGAATGCGAAATAAGAGAAAGATTTCGAAAGATCACCTTAACATTTCCATCTGATCAGATTTGAAAGAAGGGATGTTGAGCAGAAAGACGTTCCAATTTTCTGTCATGGTGGACAGAGTACGGATTGAAGCTCTTTATCCAAGAGCAAGATGTACGGTTTGACTTGATCTTAACAAGTACATGCAACTATGTTTTCATCCCAAAAAAAAGGAGAAGAAGAAGAAGAAGAAAAGTACAACATACGTATATTGTATAAATAATAAACATGTACAGTACGGCAGGTTAATTAAATTAATTAAATCTCATAGAAGATTGGAAGCTAGGGATGGTGATTAATGAGCTCTCTTTTTTAGAGTTTAATTTATCTTCATACCAAAAAACTCAATCTGTTGTGACTCACATCTAGAGGCAAAGAAGCTGGGATTTCAGACAAGATGAAGCTCGATCATTTCATTTGAGTCATTGGATCATTTTCCAGGTTAGAATAGACAAGTATAATTGTATATGGTTGTTGGTTACAAAACGTGCTTAAGCGAAGTCCTATTAGATTAAAAATTAAAATAAGAAAATAAATAATCTGGTATGCTCTTAAAACCGAATCCATGCAGCTTTTTATTTAAGTACAATTTCATCTTGGTAGATTAAAGCTGGGTAGGTAGTTCATTAAGCATGAACCTTGCTTTTCCTAACCAACATGGGATATTAAACTTCACAATCCATGTCCTCATTCCTACCTAGAACACATTTTAATTAGTGTAGAAATGGGATATTAAACTTCACAATCCATGTGCCGTGCATCATTCCATTTATATGCCTTACACTTGCACAAGTTGGACACACTGCGATTTTTATACATAGCAGTATCCATGGACATAACGTTTATTCAGTGCTTTTATCCAATCTTCTCGGTGAAATAATATTTAGTGGAACAATTTTAATGATAGATATATTTAATGATAAAATGTGGCTCTGCTTAGAAAATAAAATAAAATAATAATAATAAAGAATAAATACCGGCCTAGAAGCTGTTATATAAAGAGACTACACAATTGTAACTGATTGGTTGTCACTTCCATACCCACTGGAATACTGCTGCACTTCCTGTAGTAATGCTTTCACCACTTCACAAAACCGGCGCCGAAAAGTTGGTAGCCTTGAGATAGTTAAACAAAATCCATGAAGCCTGATTTGAAGTCAGAAAGAAAAAAATTAGATGCAGGATGTATAGCAGATAACAGTTAGCAAATCAGAAAGCAGGGGAGTTCAAGGGATTTTCTTTCAGAGAAACAATAGGTCTAGCTAACATTCTTATGTCCTAAGCAATAAAATTTGAAGAGGACTATAAAGTTAATTTATACTTTAGTAAGCAAAGAAACAGCCACAAACACTTAGAAATAAGACATTATATAAACAGTATACCTTCTGCTTATGCCTTCCAACTGAGCTTTTCTAATCTCATTATCTGGAGGAATTCCCGCATTCTCCAAAGCTTGCAGTCTCTGAGTATCACCACAAGATACAGCCAATTTGAGCAGATACAACTCTTCCCTCTCTTGTAAATGGAGACTCTTAATCTGCTCTTTCATTATACTCATGGGCTCAAATAGCCAATCAAATATCCTCCCCTCGGGCCTATTTATATTTGTTAATTCGACATTATCACCTGATATAACACAACAGTGCTGAAAATCAGTCAAGTCCAGCTCATATTCCTCATATCACTATCAACATGCAATTCTTAACGAAAAAAAAAGTAAAGTTCCTGTCTATTGAATGGGCCGAGCACCAATGTACCCACACACTAGTCTATTGATGGAGCTAGTATTCAATTAGTGATACAACAGTGTACCACCCTGACAAGCTTAACCATTTGAAGTTTTCTTGTGATTTGGTACAGGGTATAAATTAAGGATCTCAAAATAAATCTTTATGCGAAATTAATGATAATAATTGGTTGGTGCCAAAAAGAATTTTAGCTCCACTATATATATATAATGAATGTAAAGCCTGCTATAGGAAATTCTTCTTACGCATTAGAAAGCCAGAGGAAGAGCTTTTGATAGAGTACAGAAAGCACTGCAGAATTGTATGGGCAGGAATTCCTATCTCAATTATCTTGTTTTTCGAAGTTTCCCACGCCTCCAGATCCAGTACCTCAATTACTCCATCGCTAAGAAGCTCCTTACAACTATGTTCACAGCCTTTGAAGAAATTGTCCCATATCTGATGCATTACACAAAGAATCGCGAAACAGAAGTTTACAACTAGTTTCAACAGTTGATTTCAACTAGTTGCTAATGTATGATGTTTGCTTCATTCTTACCACCCCAGCCTTCAGTGCTTTCATTTTCTGAGAAGGTGTCCTCGTTGGTTGCTTATCATGTACAGGCTCTATTTGTTCATGCAATCCTTTCAGAGGAAGCAAAGGTGATCTGGCATCGTCTGTCCAATGATACCTAGGTCTGGCTGCCACACAAAAAGTAGTTATGATGTGGTACACACACTGAAGGGATTTTTTTTTTTTCAATTAGAAGATCCATATACATACCAAAATCATACAAGAATAATGTTGCATTGCTGAAAGATAAAAGCGCAATCAACATGGTTCAAAATCGTTTACCTAGGAAAGCAGGAGCCTTCTCTCAAGTAGAGGAAATCATTGGTGTATTCATCAAACAAGGAAACACTAGCAATGACATAGAGTAAGCCACTTTTTGTCGAGTTTTCCTATAAAATTTAACCCATACTAAGCTTATATGAAGAAATTCCATATGTATGCTTCTGATAAAACAAAGAATGTATACAATTTGAAAATGTGCAGAAGATTTACACTATTAGGTGATGTAGACAGAATAACCAAGTGATCAACATTACCTGATAAGCGACAACAGAAGCATAGCCTCCAAAGCCGAAGCTTGACAGAATACCAGTTATAATAGCTATAATAACTGCAAATGGCCAAAACAGTATTAAAAGCCCTGCAAAGGGAACACAAACATCCTCTAAGAAAGGTCCCGATCTTCCAATTAAATCTTCGAATAACCGTTTCCACCCTTTGACCAACATGATGGGAGCTTTATACATCACTATCAAGACAATTATAGGCACATCAACCAGAAGCCCAAGTATTGCCGCCAATACACATCCTGGTATCTGTAATACCCTACACCAACAAATGAGTAGCCATTCAATCAAGGTAGTGATGAAGCCAAAGCACAAGTAGAAGGTGATGTAAAATATTACTTGAGTTCTATGGGTTTTTCATCGCCTTTGACCTCTAGCAGCTCATTCATTACTGAGAAGTAAGAAAAAAAGGAAAAATCTGCAAAGTCGCGTACAATAGTACAAGCCCCCAAGATATTGCTCCAAGTACCATCCTACAGAAAAGTGAATTAAAAATCTCGGTACTTGCCATTTTATGCACAAAGAAATTTATTAAGCAAAACCAATAAGAAGAACAATAGCAATCCCGAATTGAATATTTACATTAAGCGTTTAGGACACTAAGTTCAGTCTCAATAATATCTTATATGGTGTAAAGGGGGCAGAGCATTTCCTTTGGACATATTCTATTTCCCAAGTACTTCACATATCAACTTAAAATCAATGAAAGAGAAAACAATAAAATAAAAAGTACCGTAATGCATCGAACCAGCTTGTTTCGATGACCATCTTTACTGATAGCTCTGAATGTTTTCATCACAGGCCAAATGAAGGCATAAAATATTCCCATAATAACACTCCCCACTATTCCAACAATAGTCCATAACACAATTGGAATGGGAAGAATTAAAATCAATAAGCATTTCAAAAAAGGACCAAATTTCTTCGATCTGCACATCGAAGAAAAACCAAATTCAAAAAAAAAAAAAAAAAAGAATAAACATAAAAAACCCAACTGAATTATCAAAATTATTACTTCAAACACTGAAATTTCTTACTTCGCAATACAATAAGAAGTCCAGATAAGATGCATAGGCAATAATCCAATAACAACTCCTATATGTCCAACCGCAATCACCAGGAACACAAAGGGGCAAAATATAGCAACTGAACAAAATTTGAGAAAGTGGGTAATCAAGTTATTGATTGAAATACAACAACAGATTGGAAATATAAGCAAACAAGTTAGAACAGAAGAACTACATAAGCTATTATACTATAAGAAATTGAAACATACCTTTAATGAAACCAAGAAGAAAAAGAAAGATAAATACAGGGATGAAGATGATGAAGTAACATAAGTAACGAAGAGTTTCAATTACAACTTCCATAGATTTTAATCATGAAGAAGTGAATTGAGTAGTTTTAGATCACTGTGACTGTGAGTGAGAATTATTATTATTTAAAAGGTCATAATCATAATAGAGAAAGAAAGATATATGTGATGGACTTAATGACTTATGACAGAAGAAGAAAGATTATTAATACAATCAATTATATTACGTACATATATGTATGTCGATGAAAAGGCATTGAATGATTGAAGAGTGAAGGACTTACTACCTTACCGGCTTACCTACCTGTAAAACATGATGATGATGATGTCAGTAATTTCCCGCAATTTTCTTAACGTGCATGTTTGGATCTTATAAGATATTTTGAGTGTTTTTTTTTTTTAATAATCATAATTATATTAGAATTTAGAAAGCTTGCTTATTACACAATACAGAGTCTAGTTCTAGCTGTTCTAACAGCCAGGTTGGAGGAAAGGAAAAGGTAGTGGAACCAAGCTGCTTAAATCAGTATGCTGCGCAATGATATGAGCCGAGCAGTTCCCACTCCTGTTACAGTGCATGAAATAAATAGATAAAAAAGACTTAGATATAAGTAAGGCCTCTTCCAAAATGTTTGAAGCCACCCAAGATAAGTTTGCTTGCTTTCGATTCATGTAGTTAGCAGCTGATAGGTTATCAGTTTCTATGATCACCTTGCTCAGATGTTGTTGGAGTCCTGTCTTGCAGGCAGATAAGATGCCTCAGCTGAAGAGCCTGCCTTGCCTGTTTCACTGCCTGCAAATAGGAATTTTCCAAATGTATCTCTGATTAGTATACCAATGCATATGTTTGTATCAGCAGTTTGGAACGCAATGTCCACATTTATCTTGCAATAGCCATCTGAAGGTGGTATCCATAAAGAGCATGGGGATGGCAGTGTAGATTGAGAACAAGTGGTCAATCTATTCCTGAAAGTCCTGCTCAGCTGAGCATCCACTTTCTTTGCCAATAACATAGGGTCCAACAGGATTCCATTGAATACTTTATCACATCTACATTTCCAGATAGCCCATGTAATGGTCACACAATAAGAGCTCCAATCATTAATATTAACCAACCAGTCTTTGGGAGGGTCAAACCATATATTAATCCATTGGATTTCATTTAAATTGTGGAAGTGGTTTAATCTGAAATTCCAATGTGAGAGAAACCATACTGCTTGAGTATAGGGACAATCAAGAAGCATGTGTTTTAGAGTCTCACTAGGATGGCTACACATGGGACAAAGTTTGGAAGTTAGGGGAATGTGTCTCCCTATTCTTTCTCTAGTAGGAACTCCTTGGAAAAGGCATTTCCAAGCAAAGAGAATAGCTCTTGGAGTAGCAAAAGTTTTCCACATTTTAAGATGAGTTTTAGCAATGAAGGGAGTGTTATGTTCATTCCTAGTTAAGTACTTGTAAGAGGATTTAACACTAAACAGACCATTTTTAGTTCTCATCCATTTAAGCCTATCAACAGAATGATGACCTCTAACAGGGGTACTTTTTATATGATGGATCGTACAGGGAGTGAAAAGTTGGTCAAGAAGATTACTATTCCACTGATTAGTGTTAGGAAGAAGGAGTTGGTTAACATGATGGATATTAGAATGAAGGATGGAGTTGTTGTTGGCCAGAGGCAAAGGCTTGAAGTTTGGGCTGGAAGGGATCCAGTTAGAGTCCCAGATGGGGATGGAAGACCCAGTGCCAATGTCCCAACATATGACATTGTTGATTTTTTTAATAACAGTAGAGATAGACTTCCAGGTCCAGGAGGGAGAGTGGTGAATATGGTGATGAAGAGGAGAGGTTAGAGGAAAGTATTTGGATCGAAGGATGGAAGAACATAGATTCTCAGGTTGGGTGATGATTCTCCAGGCAATCCTACTGAGGAGGGCATTATTTTGATCGTCGATGTTTTTAATTCCAAGACCTCCTTTGCATTTAGGTTGGCATAATTTGGTCCAACTAATGAGATGCATTTTCCTCTTGGTAGTTTCCGTTTGCCCCCACCAAAAATCTCTTTGGAGTTGATTGAGTCTATCAGTGATGGACTTAGGAATTTTGAAGCAGGTCATTTGGTAAGAGGGGATAGCCGAGGTGACCGAGTTGATCAAGACAGTTCTACCAGCCTGGGATAAAACTTTACTTTTCCAGCCAGCAAGTTTTTTCTCCACCCTAGAGATGAGATTTTTGAAGAGTAAGGATTTCTTTTGGCCAAGGAAGAGGGGAGTCCCAAGGTAAAGATCCTCTTTATTCAACTGAGACATATGGAGAGTAGTTTGAATTTGACTTTGAGTATGGGTGGGAGTGTTTTTACTGAACAATATGCCCGATTTGGAGAAGTTTATCTCTTGGCCAGAGATAGAAGTGAAAATTTGAAGAGTTTGGAGTAACTCTAGAGCTTCATCAATATTAGCATTACAGAAAATAAGGATATCATCAGCAAATAGCAGATGAGAGATAGGATGGCTATTTCTAGAGACTTTGATACCATTTATTTTTTTCTGGTTACATTTTTGTTGAATAAGTCTAGAAAGAAGCTCCATGCAAATGATGAAGAGGGAGGGGGATATGGGGTCCCCTTGTCTGAGCCCATTAGTAGGTTTGAAGTAACCATGGGGGGTGCCATTGATAATGACAGAGGAGTGGATAGAAAATATACACATGTGAATAAGATCCATGAAATAATAGGGAAGACCTAAACATTTAAGAATTTCCATAAGACATTCCCAGTTAACTCTATCGAAAGCTTTGGACATGTCAATCTTTATGGCCATGACCCCATGTTTTCCTTGTTTCCTCCTAAGAGAGTGGATTAACTCATGAGCCAACAAGACATTATCCGAGATTTGTCTGTTAGGGACAAAGGCACACTGAAGAGGGGAGATAATTTTAGGTAGGAGATCCCTGAGCCTATCAGCCAACAATTTAGATAGAACCTTGTAAGTCACATTGCAAAGACTAATAGGTCTAAAGTCAGAAGGGTGGTTTGGGAAGTCACATTTAGGGATTAAGGCAATGTTGGTGTGATTAATGTGCTCTATAGTTTTATCATTTTTCTAGAAATGATACATTCCAGCATACATTCCAGCTCACTAGATTAGGGCCTAGTCTAAAATGGAAAAATTTAGTATGAGTGCCCAATTAAATTAAATTGGTTGGTAACTAATTCAAAGTCCTTTACTAGGGTTAACTATGTCCATACATAGGTAGGTAGTATCATAGTTTAAAATTTTGTGTTACATTTTGCAAAATTTCAACTGTATATGCCGATATTTTAACATTCGGAATCACGATTATCCATTCAATTTTGCAAAACTCGGCTTACAAACTATGTTTCCAGTGTCGTCGGTGTTGGGTTTTATGTGCAATATGGGCCTGTTTGGGCCCAAATTCGTGGTCTATTATAAGGCTATACTATAAAGCCAAATAGAAGTGATACAAAACCTTAATTTTTCTAAGAGAGAGATTGTGAGAAGCCATTAGAGAGTTTGAGAGAACTTTGTGAGGAAGAAGACTTCGGTTTCTTCGTGAGGGCTTGTACAATTATCTAGATAAGAAAAACATCATCCTTTCTCCCCGTGGACGTAGGCATATTGCCGAACCACGTATATCTTGTGTCTTGTGTGTGGTTGCTTGTTTATTTTGTCTTTTTCGTTTTACTTTCATACATTAGTTCAATCATCATATTTGTGCATTAGTTTCCGCTGCGCACAACAAGTGGTATCAGAGCTTAGGTTAGAACTTGAGCGTCTAGAAGGTGTTTGTTGAAATTCCGGTGTGAATTTCAGATTCGTTTGGTGATTGTTTAGTGCTTGAAAGTTGGTGGAAAGATGTCAAAAGAAGGGAGTTCGAAGAGTTCGAGGGGGGAAACCAAGTCAGTGGTTTACCATCAAGCAAAAATTGATGTAGAGAAGTTTACTGGCACCAATAACTTTGGTATCTGGAGGTGTGAGGTAATGGATGCTCTATGTCAACAAGACCTAGAAGATGTTCTGGAGGATAAGCCAGAAGATGTGGAAGATAAGGATTGGAAAAAGATGAACAAACGAGCTTGTGGAATCATAAGGTCGTGTTTGGCACAAGACATTAAATATCTTGTGATGAATGATGCGTCTGCAAAGGAGATGTGGCGAAAATTGGAGGAGAAGTACATGACAAAGACTATCCACAATAAAAACTATCTACTTCGAAAGTTCTATCGAATAGATATGAGAAGAAGTATTTCCATGGCGGAGCATCTTAATGATTTTACCAAGCTAATTGCAGACTTGACGAATCTAGGAGCAGATGTGAGTGATGAAAGCAAGGCAGTGTGTCTCTTAAATTCGTTACCGGACGAATATGAACACTTGGCTATCACACTCACATATGGGAAAGAAAAATTGGTGTATGGTGAGATTTCTGCAGCATTGTTAACTCATGCGTGTATGAAGAAGGACAAGGGAGAGTCCAAGGGCTCTACACCTGAGGTCTTGGTGACAAGAGGAAGGTCTAGTGACAAGAAAGGCCAAGGTGGTAGAGGGAAATCTCGGTCAAAGGATGAATGCTCCTTTTGTCATGAGAAAGGGCATTGGAAGAAAGATTGTCCTAAAGCCAAGGCAAAGGACAAGAAGAAAGACTCTGAGGTAAATGTTGCATGTGATACTAAAGATGATGACGTAGATTCTGATTATTCTTTATCCGTTTCATCAATGGTTTGTTACACTAGTGGTAATGAATGGATCTTAGATTGTGCTGCTTCTTATCATATATGTCCTATAAGGGAATGGTTTTCTGATTTTAAGAAGCAGGAGAGTGGTCTAGTGGTGATGGGGAATGATCAACCCTGTCACATAATGGGTATAGGTACCATTCGTCTGAAGATGTTTGATGGAATTATAAGGAAGCTGAAGAATGTTAGGTATGTTCCTGACATGAAGAAGAATCTTATCTCAGTTGGTACTTTAGAAGCCAATGGTTACAAGGTGGTACTTGTGAAACCGGCACGAAGTGGTTTGACATCAATTTTGTGACAAAGTGTCTTTGGTTATCTCGCCTTGAATTCATTGTTAGGAAAACCAAGATGTACGCATGGTCGTCTCGTGTCCTTGTGTCTCTTAGGTCTGTCTAGGGAAAGTTACTGGGTTCTGGACGTACGTACCGAGTTAGGACGTACGTACGTTCACTGAAGCAAAGAACTTCTTTTGGTCAGGACGTACGTACTCAGTTAGGACGTTCGTACGTCCAGGTAGTCAGCAGACGTGTTTTCGTATGGAGACGTACGTACCGGTTTAGAGCGTTCGTACGTCATGTTAGGCAGCAGGCTTATTTTTGTGTGGCGACGTTCGAACGTCATATCGACGTACGAACGTCCAAAGTCGGTTTGCACAGTTTCGGCCCATTTTCCTAGGTTTTCAACCCTAAGTATAAATAGGGTTTCTCTTCTACAGAACAAGATAGTTCTTTGGCCGTCCAACCTTCTTCTTGTTCATGTGTTTTGGTTAGGTTTGTGATAGTAAATTTGTTTGTGGCTATTGAACTCAATTCCCTTTCTTCCCCCTTTTCCCAATTCATATCTTTGTGATCTTGAAGAGTTATTGTGAATTCGGCTTCGAGTCTTCTTGTGTGTTCATCAAGAAGTCGAGTGTCTTGTGCGTACATCAAGGTGCTCTGGTGAAGTCAAGGTGTTAGAGATAACCAGGAGTATCAACTCGCAGTGAGTGCAGGTAGTTGATAGGTTTGTACATCTCTTTTCATCTAGTGGATTATTTTGTTGTCGCGAGGACAACCGTGGACGTTTCCCAGTTTGGGTTTTACCACGTTAAAAAACTTCTGTGTGTTATTTACTTTCCGCGTATTGTTTGTTTGCTTGCTTGAATTCACATTTGTTATACTAGCACTATTTGTAGTTTCTCAATTGGTATCAGTCGCTGGGGGCTGGTTAAGGAGCGTAAAGGCTCACGCTAACGATCAATAGTGCTTTATGGATTCTCACAAGTCTGCTACTTCAAGTCTTCCTCCACAATTCAGTGGAAAGGACTTTGGTCATTGGAAAGTACGTATGCGAGCTTATCTCCAAGCTTTAGGAGAAGAAGTCTGGCTTTCTGTTGTCACAGGGTGGAAAGAACCTCTGACTACTACAGGTACTGATGATACTGCTGTTACATCACTGACGCCACGTGAAAAGTGGACGCCTGAACAGAAGTTGTTGGCAAATTATAACAACAAGGCACTCAATGCTATTTTCATGGCATTAAATGCTAGTGAGTTTCGTAGGGTGCAGGGCTGTGAAGAGGCTAAAGATGCATGGAACAGGCTTATCTGTACACATGAAGGTGACGAAACAGTCAAAGAAAGTAAGCTGGAACTGTTAACATCTCAGTTTGAGAATCTCCGGATGGATAATTCTGAGACTTTTGATGATTTCTTTATTCGTCTCCAAGACATCATCAACTGCAGTGCGGCTATTGGTCATGCATATACTGACACACAGGTGGTCCGTAAGATTTTGCGTGCTTTGCCTCCTCGGTTTCGTTCACGAAAGGATGCCATCACTGAAAGTAATGTGATTAAGAACATGTCCATCGAGATACTTGCTGGCAAACTAAGGACATGTGAGATGGAACAGGCTTTGGAAGAACCTTTGAAGAACAAATCTGTAGCATTCAAAGCTACATCGTCTAAAGAACCTTCCACAGGACCTTCTGATGATGAAGAACAGGATGTGGATGATAACTATGCGTTCCTGTCACGTAGCTTTCAGAAGATTCTGAAATATCAACAGAATCGAGATCCTCGAAAGCGATTTCCTGATTCCTCAAATGCTCCTAGAAGTCGTGGTTTTGAGCGGTTCTCTGTGGATGGGAGAAGAGCTCGAGTTGATCGTAAAGATGTCCAATGTTACAAGTGTCGTGATTATGGACACTTTGCAAATGAATGTGATAAGAAGGTTGATCGTAAACCTGGTGATAATTCCAAAGCGAATCTCACAGTAACATGGGATGATTCAGATGATGATGATGATGGGAATCTCTCAAATGTTGTCTCAAATTATGTGGTCTTCAGTGCATCCCTGGATGAACATCCAGGAGGTATTGTATCCTCTTCTACTGATATTAATGTTTCTGATTCTGGTGTTCATGCTACTACTAGTGAATTATGTGACATGTATAAGTTTTCTATGCAACAAGTAAAGTTGCTTGAAAAAACTAACACCGTCTTGCAGGATCAGGTAGAGAGCCTTGGACAGGATATATGCAACCTTACAGGTGATTCCAACATGTTGAAGGAAGAATTTGTGAAGGAAAAGGAGGATTTCCAAGTGCGTATTGTCACTCTGGAAAAACTGAATAATGATCTTGAAACACGGTATCGATCCCTTGTACTGGAGCATGAGAGAGTAAAGGCTGAGTTGTTTGCTGCTAACAAACAATTGGTTGGGTTTGGTAAAGCAAGTGCTAATCTAAACTCTCTGTTGGGAATCGGTAAATCCCATTCAGATAAATCTGGTTTAGGTTATGACACCTCTGTTCCCCTTGCTACTGCTAGCACTTCCCGCACTACCTTTGTGCGACCAACAAGTGTCGCTATTCCTGCTCCTGTGCAGGTGCCTAGTGTGGTATCACCACCCAAGGTTACTCATGTGAAGCAAGTTCGGAAAAAGAACTCTAGACACAAAGGCTTTAAATGTCTAACATGTGGTCGTATGGGTCACACTTCTGCCTTTTGTTGGAATAATTTGTATCCTGCTCATCATCCTTCTTTTGCAGGTAACTCATATTGGAACAAGTCTTCCACCTTCTCCATGCAGGCTCCATACATGTGGAATGGCTATGCTCCGTGGGGTTTACCCAGAACTTCTCCTTATGGAAATCGTCCTCAAGCAACACCCATGCCTACTCCACCACCACATTTCTGGGATAGGAGTATGGATGCGTCCAGGAAAATGGTGTCTCACATGGCTCGCTTGGTTGAACCATTGGCTTCATCATGGTATCTTGACAGCGGTTGTTCGCGTCATATGACAGGTGATAAGACTCTGATTGATAACCTGACTCTTGGTTATGGAGGTAAGGTTAGGTTTGGTAATGGTAAATTGCTTCCGGTTGAAGGTAAAGGTAACTTTTCTGAGGTTGATTCGCTCAATAGTCATGAGCTTCTTTTTGTTAAGGGTCTTCGGTCAAATCTATTGAGTATTAGTCAGTTATGTGATGCTAAATTTAAGGTTGTGTTTGAGGATAATAGGTGTGATGTTTTTGATTCCAATCATATCTTGGTGTTATCTGGTAGTCGCTCATCTGATAACTGCTTCATTGTCACTACACCTCTTCCGCTTTCATATACCTAATGTGGTCATTGGAACTGTCTGTGTTTAGGATGTCTTAGGTTTGGTCATTTATTGTTGTTGTTGGTATTGAGGACATACTACACTCTCTATTGTGTGGATTTCATTTTACAGATGTTTCTAGTTTGGCGTTCTCAACTGTCTTTGTGTCATGCATAGTTGTAGGGTTACATTATACTCTCTTCGTATTGGTAGTTTCTTGCATGATGCATTTCGATGTGGTTGGCTTGACATTTTCAATACATGTATAACTCCAGTCTTCCATGGTTGTTTCTTTCATGATCGTTGTTTTTATTTTCTTTATTCTCTCACCTCTTGTAAGTGGTCAATGACTCACAAAATCCCCAGCCATTTGAATGTCTTGAGAGCATACTCATTTGGCTAAGAACCCGTTGGGGCTGTGAGGGTCATGCTCTGACGGATGCACTCAAGAGATGTTAGTTCTTGTGTTGCACGTTATCATGGTATTGCACTTCTTGAGTGTGTTTGCCGAAAAGATGTAGGCTACACCCTACCCTCGTGTTCTGGTAAAAGATGGAGATATTTCATACTCCCACACGGGAATGGCATCTGTTTCAATGGTTTACAAAAAAAAAAAAAAAAAAAAAAAAAAAAAAATGAATAGTGGCTTTCGCATTTGTCTAGTTGAAGGACAAGAAAAAAAAAAAAAAAAAAAAAAAACAATAGTGTGTGTTTTTGGACTAGTTGCAAGTGACCTTCAATATTCTCTATGATCATGTCTTTAGTTTGTTTTTCGGAGGTTGGTATTGGTCTATCAGGTTCTTCTACATACTTGCATCATTCTAGTAACTACCATGTCATGGTGTATGATGTCGTTCTTCGATTTTGCATTCTCTTGTGGTTGAGGTTTGTTTGAACTATATTCGGTTGTAATTGGAATTCGTATGATACGTAGAAGTGTTTTCTTGTGATGTCTCTCAATTTTTGTTTTTGGGGTTGTGTGATTTATTTTCTAGCTGTTAGGTTGGTTCTATTTTTTTCACAAAAAAAAAAAAAAAAAAAAAAAAAGGGGGGGGGGGGGGGGTCGTACGAACGTTTTGATGACGTCCGAACGTTGAGGTGGGCAGATCTATTTACAACGTACGAACGTGTTTATAGCGTACGAACGTAGGGTCTGGCAGATGTTTTTTTTTTATTTTGTCCCTACGTACGAACGTCTGTAGGACGTACGAACGTCCCTGATACAGTCCGGCCCATTTGCTGTTTAAATTCAAATTTTGCTTTAAACCATAGGCCAACTGTTATATAAATCGTGTTCCCTCTTCTTTGGCACACTACAAGCAGTTACCATCTTGTTTTTTCATTGCTCATATTAGGAGATCTTCTTCTTCTCTTCTCCTTCCTTGTATTTGTTTTTTTTTGTTTCCTTGTCACCATCTTGTTCCGGTGTGTTTGTCGGCTAAGTTGTTGGGTATCCTCATTCACTATCACTTGTAAGTGTTTCTTGTGTTCTTTCCCTCCTCTCTATTGTAATGATTTGTTGGTTATTTGGCTTGCTTTATAGTTTTGTTGCTTAAGGTTGTTTGATTACATTTTGTCGTCATGGAACTCGGTGTTTCGACACTCGATTCGCCTTGCTTTTGGTTGTGAACGACCTTGAGGATTATTTCTCTCTTCTCTCTTGTTATTCATGTTTCTTGTCTTGTGTTTGGATGCTTGCCACTGCTACATTGTTGTCATTAGCATATATCACGTTTCTGCACATCAAGTGTTTGTTGAAATGCCTCAATGACTTTTTATTGGCTTTTCTGTCAATTCTCTTACATTTTTGTTTTGTGATTGTGTAGACAATGGCTTCCAAGCGCGCACGCACCACTCCCTCCAACGCGGCATCCTCTTCTCGCGCTCCTAGGGGTAGAGGCTCCACTCCGGGTTCGTCGTCTCATCTCTCATCCCTTGGCGCTCATCCTCGAGCCAAGGCCATTGTTCCCGAGCGGTTCTTCGATTTGGGAGACATTGCTGCCACCCCTCTAGGGGCATCTCAACTTGGCAATATCGCATTGTTCTTTGAGACTCGGAATTGGCTAAGGGTGGCTCAACCAATCACCAAGTACTCGGTTGAGCATACGATAGCTTTCTATGAGACAAAGACACCCTCGCAAAATCGATCGAGTTTTTCGGTCTTGATTGAAGGTCGGCGATACACCATTTCTCCTAAGGTGATACGCGAGGCGTTGGGTATTGATGGTGACTTTATTCCTGAGGATGCTGTCTCTGTTAGATGGCCCGTTCCGGAGACAATTCAAATTGACTTTGTCAATCAAGTTCAGCAGATGTTTATTGATGGTGTCACGGAAAGGTATCATGCCAAGCACTACAGCGCCATCCTCCTGCACATGGTTGCTCACTCCAACATCTACCCCACCAAGGGCAACAAGATAATTATGACCGACGACATGGTCAAATTGGTGGTTTGTATGTCGGTGCACCATATTCATCTCTCTGAGGTCATCTACAATCGGATGCTTCAAATTGATGCAGCTAGGGGTACTCTTCCTTTCCCTAGTTTTATTATGACAATTCTCAGGCACTTGGGTTTTCAGGGACAGTATTTGGGGGTGAGCCCTCCAAAGTTTGTTGGCCACGACTGGGTCAATGCTATTAAAAAGGGCTGTCAGTCTCGTAAGTTGGCTTTCGAGTCCGTGGGTGCGCGTCTGACGCACCACCTCATTTGGGGAGGCAGGGCACTTGTGCGTCATGATGATTTCGATCGGGCCTTGACCACTGGACGCCCCATCCCTGTTTCTGCTAGGGGAAATCGGGCTGTTGCAGCCATTGATGCTCGGGTTTCCTCTCTCCGACGTCATCAGGACCATATGGACGCTCGGTTAGATCGTTTTGGGGTCATTCTCTCTCGTCATGATGTCATGATCAGTGATATTCATGCGATGACCGTTGCTCAGATGCGTCATCTACAGCTGGACTTCACTCCCACCGACTTGCCTCCGTTTCCGGAAGAGGTGCCTCCAGTTCAAGGTGCGAGTGATGGTGATGACTCAGAGAGTGAGGACGAGGGTGATGGTGAACCGAGTGATGGTGCCTCGGACTCCGAGTAGTGGTTTTTCTGGTTTACTCTCCACATTTTTGTACTTAAAATTTTTTTTTTGCTATATCGGTTTGTTTCTTTTTTTTTGTACTGTACATATTCTTGGATATTGCTATTTTCATATTAGTTCAAGTTGGTTTCCTTGTTTTGCAGTAAATTTTTCTGAGGTAATGGACCTTTCTTTTTGGGTCCATGTTATGTTTACTCCTATTTTTCTTATAAATAGGGAGTCTTCTTCTCTTTCACTCATATTGTGTCTTCTTACCTCTTGCTATTCTCTCTTTGTTCTTCAGAATTCTCTATGGCAGAATATGAACTTCATGGAATTTTTGTTCCGACTGTTGGTTATGTGTCGTTCATGGTAATGGAGTACAAGAACAATGCTAAGGTTTGTCGTTTGTGTCGCGTTCCCCATGGATATGACTATATTCATCGTCCTTTTCTTAATCCTTGTTTGGTTCGTGTCAATCATTGGGAGAGATTACCGGGACATCTTCAAAATCACATCTTGGAGTTAGTTGGTTATCCGAAGGTTCCAGATCTTGCTGCTCCACTTACCGACTGTGGCTTGGACAGCAGAATTGAGGAGTTGTTTTGTACGAGTGAATGGTTGGACGATTATGATGATCATGTGATTGCTCGGTGGAATCGACCTTCGGCTCGTGCGGAGGCTTACTTCTCTAAGCTTTCTCTAGGTCATTGGGAAAGGGTTTTTCGAATTCGTTAATTCGAGCTTTCTACTTTTGTCGTTTTTGGTTTTCCTGTTTATGGATTTCTCTGTTTGGTTGACTTTCTGAACTTTTAACAAGTTGGGTTCGTTTTATATTTTATATGTTTTGTATTCTTTGTTTGGTTTTGATTTCTTTTGCTTGGTTATTTGTTTGTAGTTGTTCACTTGTTGTGACAAAAAGGGGGAGATTTATGACTCTAATTACTAACAATCGTCTTCCTGTTGTTAGGTTATTTTTGGGTCATGTTTCAGGTATGCTACACGTATGGGGGAGTTGCTCATGAAGTCTGGAGCTCATGAAGTATGGGGGAGTTGCTCAAGGAACTTCTGTTGAATCTTTGATTGCTTCCGTTCGATCTCTGATGGTTAAAGCATCTTCCTAAACCTGGATAACAAGAATTGGTGACTTGTTATGTGTTTCTATTTCGAGAGTTTTTGTAGGCATGCTTTATAAATGCCATGGTTTGGGATTGTAAGCACGTTTTATAAGTGCTATTAGAGTCATAGGTTTTTGTCACAAAATCAATGTCAAAGGGGGAGATTGAAACCGGCACGAAGTGGTTTGACATCAATTTTGTGACAAAGTGTCTTTGGTTATCTCGCCTTGAATTCATTGTTAGGAAAACCAAGATGTACGCATGGTCGTCTCGTGTCCTTGTGTCTCTTAGGTCTGTCTAAGGAAAGTTACTGGGTTCTGGACGTACGTACCGAGTTAGGACGTACGTACGTTCACTGAAGCAGAGAACTTCTTTTGGTCAGGACGTACGTACTCAGTTAGGACGTTCGTACGTCCAGGTAGTCAGCAGACGTGTTTTCGTATGGAGACGTACGTACCGGTTTAGAGCGTTCGTACGTCATGTTAGGCAGCAGGCTTATTTTTGTGTGGCGACGTTCGAACGTCATATCGACGTACGAACGTCCAAAGTCGGTTTGCACAGTTTCGGCCCATTTTCCTAGGTTTTCAACCCTAAGTATAAATAGGGTTTCTCTTCTACAGAACAAGATAGTTCTTTGGCCGTCCAACCTTCTTCTTGTTCATGTGTTTTGGTTAGGTTTGTGATAGTAAATTTGTTTGTGGCTATTGAACTCAATTCCCTTTCTTCCCCCTTTTCCCAATTCATATCTTTGTGATCTTGAAGAGTTATTGTGAATTCGGCTTCGAGTCTTCTTGTGTGTTCATCAAGAAGTCGAGTGTCTTGTGCGTACATCAAGGTGCTCTGGTGAAGTCAAGGTGTTAGAGATAACCAGGAGTATCAACTCGCAGTGAGTGCAGGTAGTTGATAGGTTTGTACATCTCTTTTCATCTAGTGGATTATTTTGTTGTCGCGAGGACAACCGTGGACGTTTCCCAGTTTGGGTTTTACCACGTTAAAAAACTTCTGTGTGTTATTTACTTTCCGCGTATTGTTTGTTTGCTTGCTTGAATTCACATTTGTTATACTAGCACTATTTGTAGTTTCTCAACTTGAACATGGCGATCTTAAGGTTGTGGCTGGTGCAATAGTTGTACTCAAGGGTGTTCGACAAAGGAACTTGTACTTCCTTCAAGGTAGCACAGTTACTGGGGATGTGGCCGTGTCTGAGGCTAGATCAAAGATTGCTAGAGAGACTACGCGGCTGTGGCATATGCGGTTGGCGCATACCGCTGAAAAATCCTTGCAAAGATTGATAAAGCAAGGGTTGTTAAAGGGTGCTATCGCCTGTAAAACAGAATTCTGTGAGCATTGTATTCTGGGCAAGCAGACAAGAGTAAAGTTTGGCACGGCTATCCATAATACTAGTGGAGCTCTTGATTATGTTCACACGGATGTCTGGGGGCCTACCAAGAATGCATCTTGGGGGGGTAAGCATTATTTTGTGTCTTTTGTTGATGATTTTTCTAGGCGTGTGTGGGTGTACACCATGAAGAGCAAGGATGAAGTCCTAGAAATTCTCATAAAGTGGAAGAAGTTAGTTGAGACCCGAATTGGCAGAAAGATCAAGGTACTTCGCTCAGATAATGGAGGAGAGTACAAAAATGATCCATTCTTGCAAGTATGTCAAGATGAGGGTATTGAACGCCATTTCACTGTAAGAGAGACACCACAGCAAAATGGGGTGGCAGAACGGATGAATCGAACTTTACTGGAGAGAGTTCGGTGTATGTTGTCTAATGCTGGGTTAGGCAAAGTGTTTTGGGCTGAGGCTATTGTGTATGCCTGTCACTAGGGGTAGGCACGGTCCGGTCCTAAAATGTAATAGGACCGGGACCAAACCGACTTGAAAGTATTGGTTCGGTTTCGGTTCCATGGACCGAAATTATTTGAATGTAACCGGACCGAACCGGACCAAATACAATCGGTCCGGTTTCGGTCCGAAATTCGGTCTTGGGCTTTTTTATTGGGCCTTTAGTCCACTACCTCATACTGCAGCAGCATCACACTGTGAGCATAGTTTCCATTTCTGCAATGTGGTCCTGGGCTTTTTTATTGGACTACCATTCTTTGGCTTGGTTAATTTCAAATGTCCCAAACTTAAATCAAGTTAGAATACAAAAGATCCAGTGTTCATTATAATTCCTGAATTATGTGATAAAGTGTTTTGGCCAATTATTGGTACATTTTGTTAGTTGAACAAAGGTACTCTGTTGAGCAAAAACAATCATTAGCAAAATAGATGCTACATGACATACATTGCATATCACAAATAAAATCTAGTACAAGGTGTACATGAACAATCTGCTACTAGAAATGTGAAAAAGATCAAGGGAGAAGAACAAAAAGAAACTGGTAATGAACCATCATACTTAACCAAAATATCATTAATCAACTCGCTAATAATAAATTCCATCTTTGGCGACAATCCACACAATTACCTTGATTACATTGCATAGCAGAAGAGAAAAAAAAAATCCAAAAGACTATCTTGAATCCTAAAATAGCAAAAGCAACTGAAAGAGAAACTGGGAATTCAATACAAGAACAGGCCCGCATCATTATGATGGCTACTACTACTACTTCTTCTACTACCACCGCTGAAACGGAACAAGAAACCCCACCACCATAAATTGGGTAATTTATCAGAGAACCAATTCCATGAACTTCAACATCCCCATTAATATACAAATCAGAACGAGTAGTAAGACTACAATCAATAGTGTAATTCAATCTTTATCGTGGTCCTTGGTCGCGATGAAGAATGTATTTTGAATGCAAGTACTCAACAGCCAAAAGTAGTTGGAGAAGAGGAATGAAAAGGGGGCGGATTGAGATGGAGAAGACTCAGAAGAGGAATGAAGAAAGTTAGGTATTCTAATTTTTATGTCTAATTTAGTAATTTACTAATAAAAAAAATATTTTTTTATTTATTTCGGTTCGGTTCGGTTCTCTCGGTTTTATAAAAACAAGAACCGAGACCGGACCAATAGCTATATAGTTCGGTTCGGTTTCGGTCCGGTCTTGACCGGTTTTTAGTCAACTCGGTTTTGACCGGTTTTGACTCGGTTTTTTCGGTTCGGTTTTCGGTTTTTCGGTTTTTTTGCCCACCCCTACCTGTCACCTTATTAACAGGTTGCCTTCGACTGCGATTGATGGCAAAACTCCTATGGAGGTTTGGTCTGGTAAGCCTGCTTCAGACTATTGTTTTCTTCATGTGTTTGGGTGTCCAGCTTACTATCATGTCCGAGAGAGTAAGTTGGATCCTCGTATGAAATAGTGTATGAAATGGCTGTTCACACGGATGTTGTGCGCAGCGGAAACTTATGCACCAATACCCAAGATTGGAATAGTGTATGAATTAAACAAAACAAAATAGAGAAGATGAAACTCCTATTACTATCAAACAAACCCACACAAAACACAAGATTTACGTGGTTCGGCTAATATTGCCTACGTCCACGGACAAACAAATAGAACTTTTACTATTGGAGAAGATAGTACAAAGCTCCAGGCCTGTCAATGGATCGGTTCGGTTTGGTTTTCCACTGATCCAAAACCGATCCAAAATATTTATGATCCAAACCGATCCGATCCAATATAGATGGGATCATACTCTTTGGATAGTGAACCGATCCATTTGATATCATTGGATATCCGATCCAAACCGATCCGAACCGAAAATCTCTCTCTGTATTTTTCTTCCAACAATGTTTTTCTTCTTTTTCCCAATAGATCTTGGTGTTGCTGTTGGTATTTTTACACAAAGCTTCAAAATCACGCTATACAGAACACTATAGTGGATTCATATACATATAAAGTCAGTCAAGTTAGTCTACAGTTTTAATAATACTAGTGTAGTGCTACTTTGCAAACTGCATTTGATCTTCTGAAATTCTGTTGGATTCTTCAATCAATCAATCATGTCTGCGGCAGTAATGGACGACGATGGTGTTGGTGTTGGAAATGGAAAATTATCAACAACATCATTATCTTGGCAAGAAGAACTTGCAAGTCTTGTTGAAACTAGTGGGATTCAATACCCACTTCAATATGGAGGAGGAAATCCTCTTTATCAACAAGATCAAGATGCTACAATCACAACAACAACCCCAATTGAGCAAGGCTTATTTGAATTCAGTAAAGGAGTGGGAGGAGTGGATCATCATGTTGTAATAGTGAAAGGAGAAATTAAAGGTAACAACTACTACTCCAAGATTGATTAATGAACAACAAAAAGAAATTTCTGGTTAATTAATGAACAAAGAAGACAAATCAATGATGGAGGTTTTTGGCAATAAAACACCATCGATAGAGAAGAAGAGAGTTTTCAGTTTTCATGGTTTTGGATCGGATCGGTCTTATGTTTGGAATTATCCAAACCAAACCGAAATTAAAATGATCCATACCAAACCATTTTAAGTGATCATAAATCCAAATGGATATCCAAAACTAAAAACTAATGGATTGGATCGGTTTGGATCACGGATCGGTTCGGATAGTTGACAAGCCTACAAAGCTCTCAAACAAATGGAGAAACCCTAGGTTTCCTCCCTTCTCAAATCCTCACCAAATCTCTCAAAGAGACAATCACAAATTGAGGATACAAACTCTCTCTCACATCCAAGATCCTCACAACTCTCACAAGGAGACAAACAACAAATATGGATTGAGGATACTAAACCAATCCCTAAGACCTTATATTTATAGCCTTTAGGGTGGACAAAACAAATTCCTAATAGGAATACCAAACTTAATCAAATTGGAAGTCATATTCCAATACCAAATTCTAAATCCTTAATATGGACTTAGAAATCCAAATATGAAACGGATTCCCTTATAGAACCAGTTTCCCAACAATTCTCCACCTCGGTGAAGATTTCCCAAATCTGAGCCGATCTTCAAAAAAAAACCGACGAACAACCAAACCAAAGCGGCCGGACCATCAAGTGGCTGCCTACGTACCCTCCATGGGATCAAACCATCGTAGTTCTTCCAAACGGACATCTTTCAATGCCCACAATGCCCCGAAAGGCCAAATCCCCCGAAGGGGCCAAATCAAAACCAAATGCCCACCAATGCCCTATAGGGCTCACAAACAACTTCAACACAATGGGGTCCAAGCTACCAAATACCATCTCCACCTCAACAAAGTTCTCCATCGAAGATGATCCAATGCCCCGAAAAACTAACCTCTCAAGAGTTTTTCCTATGAATTTCAACCAAGTAGGGTACAAATTCAAATCACTATGCATAGATTTACCAAATACGTCTTCCTTACGAAGCGCCAAACAAACATCACATGAGAGATTACCAACAATAGGAAGTACGTACACAAAACCCCCAAACAAAGGTTTCACGGCTTCATAAGGTTCTTGGGCGATAACCTTGCTACTAACAATGGTGGCTTCAACTTTCTTCTTTGCCGTGTCACCTAACAAACCAATCAAATGTGGAGCGACATCAATCTCCACCCGAACAAATGACGCTTCAACAAAATGCCTACCAACTATACATGCCTTGCCACCCGCAAACAAATCTGTCTTCACTTGCATAGTACCATCAACGGCATGCCCCATATTACTATGCAATTCCTTGGTAGAATCGACAGACAAATCAACAACTGAACTATGCAAACCACATGTAATTGCACTTCCTTTCAAGTAGTACAACTTACCCTTTCTAATGCCTTTCATAACAACTCGTGCACCTACAACAACTTTTAGAGCTCCACCAATACATGTAATTTTCATACCATCGGACTCTAAAACACCCAATGAGATTTGATTCGTAGTGAACTCTGGTACATACCAAACATCTTCTAACTTTCGAGTGCATCCATCTTCCAACTTCAATCGAACTGTACCTATCCCAAAAGTTTTGCAAGTATGATCATTACCAAGCAAAACACAAGCATCTAGCTCTTGAAAGCTATCAAATAACTCCCTATTGGGACACATATGATAGGAACAACCCGAATCCAAAATCCACTCATTAGTAGAATGACTAACTGAAGATGAAGCCAACAACGAAACACCAACACATGAATCCTCATCTCTTCGATGTACACGAACAATCTTCTTCTGCAACTTTGGACAATTAATTTTCCAATGTCCCCAACAATGACAATAGGCACATTCATTCTTTGCAAGAGTTCTTCGACTTCTCAATTTACATTGAGAACCAACCAATCTACCAATACTATCATCAACCACATAGAGCCGGTCCTCTGTATTTTTCAAAGCGTACTTGTCTTCCAACTTGGACAACATAACTATTATAATGGTTTCCAATTTGACAATGTACCACAAATCTTCTACCAAACAATACCGGACAAATTCACAAGCCTTTAAATTTAGAGTTAACCATTCATCATCATTCATATTTCTCGATTTATCATCAAGAACATCCACATAGCCATTAATGGCTAACCAATCTTGTACCTCCGTCTTCCACATAGCAAACTCGAGGTTACCATCAAATCTATGAATGTCAACATCTAACAACAAGGTTTGATCAAACAAACTATCAACCTCCTTTCCAAATTCACTCGAATCCGAAATATGATCCGACATGATACCAATCAATTTCATACACCAGCAAACCAAACAAACAAACTAAACCAAAGGAGTTCATCAAGTACCACAAGAAAAATCCAAGATTGGATTTTTACCGAAATTGAGAAAACAAAACCGTCAACTTCAAAGAATTACTGGGAACAGAATACTTTGAAACAGAAAACGTACCATACACCGTTGGAAAGCCTGAAGAGTATTCTTTCCAACCCAAAAAACAGATCAACGTTTCGATATCCGAGAACAGAGTTATGGCCGTTTTACCACAGAGTATCGAATCTGGACAGATTCCTCAAAACCCTTTAACCAATGTTCTGCAATCCCTCTTTAACCCAAGGAACTAACCTTCGGCTCTAATGCCACTTGTTGTGCGCAGCGGAAACTTATGCACCAATACCCAAGATTGGAATAGTGTATGAATTAAACAAAACAAAATAGAGAAGATGAAACTCCTCCTACTATCAAACAAACCCACACAAAACACAAGATTTACGTGGTTCGGCTAATATTGCCTACGTCCACGGACAAACAAATAGAACTTTTACTATTGGAGAAGATAGTACAAAGCTCTCAAACAAATGGAGAAACCCTAGGTTTCCTCCCTTCTCAAATCCTCACCAAATCTCTCAAAGAGATAATCACAAATTGAGGATACAAACTCTCTCTCACATCCAAGATCCTCACAACTCTCACAAGGAGACAAACAACAAATATGGATTGAGGATACTAAACCAATCCCTAAGACCTTATATTTATAGCCTTTAGGGTGTACAAAATAAATTCCTAATAGGAATACCAAACTTAATCAAATTGGAAGTCATATTCCAATACCAAATTCTAAATCCTTAATATGGACTTAGAAATCCAAATATGAAACGGATTCCCTTATAGAACCAGTTTTCCAACAATTGGCTCTTGATTATGTTCACACGGATGTCTGGGGGCCTACCAAGAATGCATCTTGGGGAGGTAAGCATTATTTTGTGTCTTTTGTTGATGATTTTTCTAGGCGTGTGTGGGTGTACACCATGAAGAGCAAGGATGAAGTCCTAGAAATTTTCATAAAGTGGAAGAAGTTAGTTGAGACCCGAATTGGCAGAAAGATCAAGGTACTTCGCTCAGATAATGGAGGAGAGTACAAAAATGATCCATTCTTGCAAGTATGTCAGGATGAGGGTATTGAACGCCATTTCACTGTAAGAGAGACACCGCAGCAAAATGGGGTGGCAGAACGGATGAATCGAACTTTACTGGAGAGAGTTCGGTGTATGTTGTCTAATGCTGGGTTAGGCAAAGTGTTTTGGGCTGAGGCTATTGTGTATGCCTGTCACCTTATTAACAGGTTGCCTTCGACTGCGATTAGTGGCAAAACTCCTATGGAGGTTTGGTCTGGTAAGCCTGCTTCAGACTATTGTTTTCTTCATGTGTTTGGGTGTCCAGCTTACTATCATGTCCGAGAGAGTAAGTTGGATCCTCGTGCAAAGAAGTCTTTATTTATGGGTCTACAGAGTGGAGTAAAAGGTTATAAGCTATGGGATCCAGAATTGAAGAAAATTATTCTAAGCAGAGATGTGACATTCGATGAGGCTTCTATGTTGAAGCCTAAGAGCTCTCAGCAGGTGGAGAGCAAGGCCAAAGAGGTTTCGCAGTGGGTGGAGACTGAAATATCTCCACGTGTTCCAGGTGGTTCTGTATCTTTGGAAACGTCTACTATAAGGGTTCCAAGTATTGAGGTTCCTAGTGTTACAAATTCTGATGACATGACAGATAATGAGGTTGATGATGAGACGGTTGATGATACAGTACATGTGGACTCTAATGATGAGGGTCCAATTGCATCTAGATTATCCAAGAGAAATGCCGGTGTTCCTAAACGGCTTACTGATATGGTAGCTTATGCACTTTCGGTTGTTGATGAGGGTATTCCAGAGACTTTTCGTGAAGCACTGCAGAGTTGTGATTATGAAAGGTGGAAGAAGGCCATGGATGAGGAGATGAAATCTCTTCATAAGAATGAAACTTGGGAACTCATGGAGTTGCCTAAGGGAAAGAAAGCAATCGGGTGCAAATGGGTTCACACTAAGAAAGATGGGTCTCCTGGTGAAAATGTACGCTTCAAAGCAAGATTGGTGGCAAAAGGCTATGCTCAGAAGGAGGGAATTGATTATAATGAAATCTTTTCTCCAGTTGTGAAACATTCCTCTATTCGCATCCTATTGGCCTTAGTAGCACAATTTGATGTGAAAACTGTTTTTCTACATGGTGAGCTAGATGAGGAGATCTATATGACTTAGCCGAGTGGGTATAGAGATGCGGGTAATGACAAGCTGGTGTGTAAATTGAAGAAATCGATGTATGGGTTGAAGCAATCTCCAAGGCAATGGTACAAGCGGTTTACTCGGTTTATGCTAGGGCAAGGGTACACAAGAAGTCCATATGATCCTTGTGTCTATTTTCGCAGGGTATGTGATGGTTCTTTTATCTATTTGCTTTTATATGTTGATGACATGCTCATAGCCTCTAAAAGCAATGTAGAGATAGACAAGTTGAAAAAGACTATGTCTATGGAGTTTGAGATGAAAGATCTTGGTGAAGCGAGAAAGATACTTGGCATGGAAATTCAGAGGGAACGAGACAATGGAAGATTGTGGTTATCTCAAAAGGCCTATCTACAGAAGGTGCTACAGAGATTTAACCAATATGAGATTGGTACAGCTGTGAGTATACCTCTCTCAAAAGATTTTAACTTGAATGCTTCCATGTCTCCTAATTCTGATAGGGAACGTGCTTACATGACACGTTATCCATATGCAAGTGCGGTTGGTAGCTTGATGTATGCGATGGTATGTACAAGGCCCGACATTGGGCATGCAGTTGGCACTGTAAGTAGGTACATGCATAATCCTGGTGAGAAACATTGGGAAGCTATGAAATGGATCTTACGCTACATTCAAGGTAGTGTGGAGGTTGGTTTACTATTCCAGAAGAGAAGGGATTTGAATCAGTTTTGTGTTGGTTATGTGGACGCTGATTATGATGGTCAAATAGAGAGACGTCGGTCTACTACTGGATATGTTTTTACATTGGCAGGTGGTCCTATTAGTTGGCGGTCTACATTACAATCTCTTGTTGCTTTGTCTTCGACAGAAGCAGAATATATGGCTGTGACTGAAGCCTTTAAAGATGCCATTTGGTTACGAGGTATGTTGAAAAACTTGGGTATTGTGCAAGAGCAGCTTATGGTTCATTGTGACAATCAAAGTACCATAAATCTGGCAAAGAACTCAGTTTATCATGCTCGTACAAAGCACATTGATATGCGACATCACTTTGTCAGAGACATTATTGAAGAGGGTGAGATTTTATTGAAGAAGATTCATACTAGCAATAATTCGGTTGACATGTTGACTAAAGTGGTTTCAGGGACTAAGTTCTATCATTGCTTAGATTTGGTCCATGTTCTTCCTTTGAGTAAATAGTATATTTTGGAGTGAACTACGATGGCTTGATCCCTTAGAAGAAGGGTACGTAGGCAACCATGAAGTGGTGCAGCCGAGGTGGCCTTTCGGGACATGTGTGGGAGTTTGTGACTTGTGTTTGTCGGCTTAAATTTATTGAATCTTCGCCGAGGTGGAGAATTGTTGGGTTTTATGTGCAATATGGGCCTGTTTGGGCCCAAATTCGTGGTCTATTGTATGGCTATACTATAAAGCCAAATAGAAGTGATACAAAACCTTAATTTTTCTAAGAGAGAGATTGTGAGAAGCCATTAGAGAGTTTGAGAGAACTTTGTGAGGAAGAAGACTTCGGTTTCTTCGTGAGGGCTTGTACAATTGTCTAGATAAGAAAAACATCATCCTTTCTCTCCGTGGACGTAGGCATATTGCCGAACCACGTATATCTTGTGTCTTGTGTGTGGTTGCTTGTTTATTTTGTCTTTTTCATTTTACTTTCATACATTAGTTCAATCATCATATTTGTGCATTAGTTTCCACTGCGCACAACAGTCGGAACCATTATTTTAGGAATCAAAATTTTGCTTGAAATCGAAATTTTAAACTATGGGTAGTATTGTAGTATTTATGAGTGTTATTCTTCCCACCCAAACAAGTTGTCAAGAAACCCAACATTTAAAATTGTTTAGAAGTTGTCAAAAAAACCCAAATCTAAATTGCGAAAAACTAAATTACTTTGTCTGTCCCTGGAACTAATTACATGAATATATATGCATACATTAGCATTTAGAGAAATAGAATTGCAATTGATTCACTAATTTGTATTTTTTTTTTTAACTGAGATGAAAACTAACCTAGGGATTCTATGATCAAACATTCAAACCTCCCAAGTCTATATAACATGAACTACTACTAATAATACAATACAACATAATATTACGACTACAAGTCTACAACATCCTGTCATGTATTGCGTATTATGATAAAAAGAATATGTTTATTAGTTGCAGCCCTCAAATTTAATGAATCATGGAGGACTTTGGTATTGAACTGCAGTTAAAAAGAAAATATTAATCAATTGGATAGAACAATATTAATCTAATGTCATTACCAAATAAATCATCCTTATGTTGGGTTGATATTTTTTCTTCTCCTTTTCTTACACCTCCATATTGTATATTTCACATACACCCAAACCACGCAGATTACAACAATGAACCAAACCTCGTCCAATGTCTAATATCGAAAAATGAACGGAAAAGGTTGGCATTAGTTCCTTGGAAAGGAAAAACTAGAATTCAACAACTACCCAACTACATGCACAGTGAGTGTGATACGCATGTTGGCAGGGGTAGAAGACCTTGAGTTGTTCCAGATTTTGGGACAACTTCCTTAAGACATATAGTTTAGTGGTCCATCTCATGATGTGGTAGGGGTGTCTCCCTACTACATAGGATAGAGATATTGTCCCACTAAACTTCAACAAATTGATTGTCTGTAAAAAAGAAAAATGGGTTGGTCAAAAGTAAACAATGTTTGTCATTTAGTACATGGGTATAGTAAAAAATATAAAATTAAAACAGGGGCAAAGAAGTCCAAAAAAAGAAAGGACAAGTGGTCATGAACTGATAAGTGAATACTTTGCAAATAATATATTATCTGGTCAACAATCTTGTCCCTTGAGTGTTTAAGTCTTTTGTAAACTTAAACTATCGATAAATAATTTGCGGTATAGTTTGGTGGTCATCTCATGATGTGGTAGGGGTGTCTCCCCACCTAAGATGAAAACTAACCTAGGGATTCTATGATCAAACGTAGGGAATTACCCATTCACCATGGAGTCCAGGTTATCAAATAGGCCCTAATAATACAATACTACAACGTAATATTACAACTACACCATCTTGTTATGTATTGCGTACTATGCCTTGAACAAAAAAATGTTTATTCAAGTAATATTACAACTGCACCATCTTGTCCTATATTGCGTGTTACTTTTTGAACAAAAAAAATGTTTATTGAGGTAGTATTACAACTACACCATCATATCCTTTATTGTTAATAGGACCTAAGCAGTTACGAAAGGACAAACTGTTCTGTAATATTTCAGGTCGTTGATCTATATATCTATATCATGACTATTTAAAAAAAAAAAAAAAAAAAAAAAAATTATATCTTTTATTGTGTATTAGGCCTTAAAACAAAAAAAATGTTTATTGAGGTAATGTTACATCTTGTCCTGTACTGTGTATTAGGCCTTGAATAAAAAATGTTTATTGAGATATTATTACAACTACACCATCTTGTCATGTATTGCGTATTGCATTACGCCTTCACAAAAAAAAAAAAAAAAAAAAAAAAGTTTATTAAGGAAGTGACAGAGGTGGTATGGAAGGAACACTGATTATTGTATTAACCATTTTAGTGAGGTTGGTCAATACATTAATGAAAGATGATGATGATGTGTATGATATGAACAATAATAAAGTAGAGACGTGAACACCATTGTATACGTAGTTCGGCAATTGTGCCTACATCCACGGAGAGAGAGAATGAACTTTATTATAGTAGTGGTGGTGATACAAAATGGGAGCTCGATTATGAGGAGAGCTCGAGAGAGATGAGACCTGAGAGGTGAGGTCTCATCATGAGAGATTAGGGAGGTCGTTGATATTGAGACCTCACCATGAGATAGTGGTGAGAGCATTAGACCATCAGACCATGTCTGGAATGAGTGATTTGCCTTCATATTTATAGGCTTACAATGTAACTCCATTCCTAGCATTTAATGAGGTAATGATGAGAAAATATCTTTGTAGTAATTGGCTTTAACTTTGTAACTTGTGCCATCAAGAGAGAGTCCATTAGATGATGACATGTGGCACCATGATGGACGGTAGAGATGGTGCCACATGTATGTTGTATATAGTACCCCTACATAAGCCCCCTCTTTTTAGGTTGAACGGAGTTCGGGCTGAAAAGAAGTAATCGAACCGATCCAGCCCCCAAGATGAATGAAATATGGGGTTCTTTAACGAAGTCGATCCGCCCCAAATTTTGATGAGCTTGATCATTGAGATTTGCAGGACGCGATGAAGGTCCCTTGTGGTAATGGCAACTCGATCATGAATTTGTGTATAGCGAGCTAGTTACTTCCAGGGAGACCTGGTAGCTCGTTCAGAAGGCATGTAGACGAGATGGACAGCTGCAAGCAGGTCGTACTGAAGTGGGTCTTCTTGTATGCATGGGTTGTTGGTCTCGGTCATGCTTTAAGGTGGTCGCCTTTTTGTGATCGAGTTCTATAGATCTGATAATGTTAGCATGTGAAACTTTATAAAATTCAATAAAAGACTTATATGGAATTGTACGTCTTCCTTATGACTTTTGTGCGTGCTATCTTTGTCGCCATGTGATTGGACATTCCGATAGATGTGGCACTTTGGAGTGCAAATGTAGCTCGTTTGAGAAAGAGCATTGGTTGACCAAGTGTTTTGAGAGTTACTTGGAACCTTTTGGTGCCCGATCTAGTGAATGGTCGTAGCGTGGAGAGCTGTTTGACAATTCTCGGGCATGTGGCCTTTGTGGGTCTGCATTGCGTTGAGAGTGAATGCGTTCGACCAGGCGTGTGGCTAGAGGATTGTGGTTGAGGTCGTCCCGCATACGAGTGACTCACTAGTCAATGAGGGTGGCCGTATTGTATATCAAGCATTTCACTTGTAAAGAGTTCAGTGAAAGCAATGTGGCACATTTGTGCAAAAATAGCTCATGGGGAGTGAGGTCGTGTTCATGTGACCTGCACATACAGAGCTACAAAAAATATCATTAAAAGCTAATTGTGCTAATAATAAGTTAATTTCATTAGATAAAGTGAGAATAGCCCCCTGTATGGCATAAATATTCTTGAGGTCGTTGAAAGACCTGTAATTTGAGGAGGTCGTTGATAGACCTGGTGAGTTCGCGATGAAGGACCTGGTATGAAGGACCTGGCATGAAGGACCTGGTATGAAGGACCTGGCATGAATGACCTGGTATGAAGGACCTGGCATGAAGGACCTGGTGAGGTCGCGACGAGACCTGGGAGGTCGTTGGCTTAGAGACCTGAATAAGAGGTCAGGTCGCGATGAGACCTGAGAGGTCATTGGTAGACCTGAATCCATTCCATGGTTTTCTGTAAATAACCATGAGAATTAATGTGGCATGGAAAGTGGATCTTAAATAAGTTGCTGAACCATGGCCACATGTTGAATTGATAATTAAACATATCAATATAATGAGAATGTAAACTGATATTTGTACATGAAAATATATCACCAGATAAATATATGTGAAACTGTGTAGAATAAACAGTAGATGATGAGGTCGCTCCTTGATAGCTTGGTGCCTCATTTCAATCACCAAAAAATATTAAAGTGATACTTATCTTGTTTCTGTCGAGTCCAGTAATTGTGTAAACAATTTGCTCCAAGCCCCCAACTGTGAGTTGCAATTCTATCTTTTCAAATTCAATGAATTTCTTGAAAATCACCATCTGAGAACCTTAGAACAATGGTGTTCGGTGGGGTTGGTGGGTGGAATTCGCTTGAGAAAATCCCAAGTCCCTGTAGTCGGCGCCAAATGTATTAACCATTTTAGTGAGGTTGGTCAATACATTAATGAAAGATGATGATGATGTGTATGATATGAACAATAATAAAGTAGAGACGTGAACACCATTGTATACGTGGTTCGGCAATTGTGCCTACATCCACGGAGAGAGAGAATGAACTTTATTATAGTAGTGGTGGTGATACAAAATGGGAGCTCGATTATGAGGAGAGCTCGAGAGAGATGAGACCTGAGAGGTGAGGTCTCATCATGAGAGATTAGGGAGGTCGTTGATATTGAGACCTCACCATGAGATAGTGGTGAGAGCATTAGACCATCAGACCATGTCTGGAATGAGTGATTTGCCTTCATATTTATAGGCTTACAATGTAACTCCATTCCTAGCATTTAATGAGGTAATGATGAGAGAATATCTTTGTAGTAATTGGCTTTAACTTTGTAACTTGTGCCATCAAGAGAGAGTCCATTAGATGATGACACGTGGCACCATGATGGACGGTAGAGATGGTGCCACATGTATGTTGTAATAGTACCCCTACAATTATGAAAGAGGTTCATCGTTGATATATTAACACAAATACACAATTTTAATGGTGTTACACCATGGAAAAAGAGGGATATCAATGGATTTGATCCCAAAAGTTTTTATTTGTGTCCTCTTTTATGTGGTTCGTGTCTATAAATTAGTTAGGTAATTAACTAGGGTCAACGACAACTACGCCCATACATAGGCTATGTTTTTATTATGGGGTGTTTAGGTTTTGGGGCATCTAATAATAGGGTATTAACTTAATCGTCTAATTAGATTTTGGGGTCATTTCTGTTAATACCAAAATCAACATGAATTCTAACACCATGGCCACCAGCAGAATGTAGCAGCCCTAGGCTAAGCAATGCAGCTGGTTTAATAACAGTGTTCTTTCTAGACATTATTGAGAATAACAGGTTCAAATTCCATGGTACACGTGAGAGACAATCAAATGTATTGTGCTTGGAATTTGTTGATGGTTGTTCAAACCCAAGGACTTCAATTTTTATTTGCTACAATTCGATCGAGCCGCTTCAAGACTAAGGGTGTGTTTGATTGGTGGGAATAATTACTTGTGGGAATTTTTATAGTTAAAAATATTCCCACATAAAATAATTCCTACCAATGGATTGTTTGATTGGACATAAAAACATGAGGAAAATTTCATGTGGGAAAGATTTTAGTTGTTTGATTAGACAAAAAAACATATTCCCTCAATTTTTTTTAGGGGTGGGTCCAGAAAAGATTTATGAGAAATATTAATGGAATTTTTACACAACCCAACTTTACCGATCAAACAGGCATCTAGGAATTTCTGGGTAATGTTTGTCGTGGGAATTTTTCCCACGACCAATCAAGTAGACCCTGGTTTCAATTCTTCGCTTTCGTTATGACTAGGAGCTGCGGCCATAGCTAAGCAAGTCAAGGACCCATCACTACTGTTGATCAAAGTGTTCTCCGTTGGCAATATCCAGTCCAACCCGCTAAAATGCAATGTTACCACTGGTGCAAGGGAGTTGTTATTGGAAGTAAAACATGTATCGAATATACTGAAAGATGATATGGACTTGCCAATTTGCTTCCTGAACGCGTCCCTAACTGCCTTATAAATGGGTTGCACAAAACGTGTTATGACCGTATTTGTATCAATAGTTGTTCCAGCACCCGTCTTCATGTCAAAAGCTGGTGAGACTGGGACCAGAACATTTCCAATACTAATACCAGTGAGATTGACATAAAATAATGAGGTTCTGGGTGCGATATGATGAAGTTGTGTGGTTGGGAAGTCTTGGGGTTCACTAGGATCATTTGCTGGGCCGATCATGAGCTTTAGTGAACCGATGGAGGATTTCGATTTGAAACTAGGTAGACAGTAAGAGAACATATGCAACTCTTGCACAAGTTGGGACAGTAATGACATGGCACCATAACTCAGTCCAAGTAGGCCTTGTGGTGGAAATGTTACCACCGGAGACAGCATTGATACAACCAAAAGTATAATTTGGAAAAATATTCTTGCCTAATGTTAGAGAGTCCTGCGAAAGCGTGGCTGAAAACGACGAATCTTCACCATAGGAATTGTTAAAGACACATGGGTGGCTTGGCCCTGAGCCATGGCATGGTTTTTGGCCATACGGGAATGGCCAGTCACATTGGTACGAATCGCAATCCAAAGTGCTGAATGTAGATGACATTTTGGGAGAGAATATTTTACTGGATAAACACCCAGTGCAACCAGAGCATGGCACGATGGTAGCCTCTCTAAAAGTGTCCATGACCATGAACATGAACATGACTTGACCTGGAGTGCCAACTTTTGCTCGGACAAGATAATTACCCATGAACACATTTGGAGTTGATGAAATTATTGGTACTTGTTTTTCCTTCTGATCATGAGCTAACATCGACAAGGCCATAACTCGATCTGGGTCTTTCTTAGCCATGCCAATGACTGTGTCAAACCATGACCCTTGGTTTAGTGAAGTGAACGGCGAGCATTTGCCATGGATATGAACAATAGCAAGCTCTGAGGACGATGACAATAGAGAACAAGAATCTGAGGCATGGGTTGTTGAGATAAGAAGGAATAAGCAGAGGAATGTAATAGCCATGGACAAAATTTTGCAATTAGACAATACGTTGAGATGATTTCATGTCTAAAAGATAAGATACCCACTTCAGTCAACAAACGTTGGCTTGAATGGGACAAGATCACAAGATAAACAATAATGCAATGTCCACACTCCACACACTTGTGACTTATGTGCATATCTTTTGAGTAATAAGTTGCATATGTGCGTATCAGCAAGAATAAAACATATTATTGACAAGAATATCTAGATCATGATCAGAACTCCATACCCAATAAATTGAGGCTGCATTGTGAATTACCCTTCAATAAGTGTCTCCTTGGATTGGACACTCTCCTTCTCTTTCCTTAACTCTACCATCAGGAACCTTGAGGACTGCAATATCATAGCTAGATTTCACAAAATGCCCTCTATAGTAAAAATCAGTGACAGCAATAAATTAAAAATGTGCAGAGTGAAAACTGCTGGCAAGAGCTAGCTTAGAGATTTGCAAAATAGTTTATGCCACATTGAATATTTTCATTTTTCTATAGAAAGTGCTTTACATGTCAGGGATCAGGTAGTCCTGTCAGCATTGTTAAAATTCTACGTCCACTCTCATTTAAGAACACGTTATTCACTTTTTTTTTCCTTAAAGTTCACTTTTAAAATCTATCTATCTACCCAACAACAGGTCAACAACAACAGAGGAGAGAGAAAGCTGCTGCTGTTGGTGGTGGTGGTGGTGGAGCTACTCGAAGAAGAAGAAGAAGGAAATCACTCAATCACTCAATCATTCAATCACTCAAATCAGGAATGGCGAGAGCAGGAGGAATTGGGATAACGAATGCAGTGAACGTAGGAATAGCAGTACAAGCAGATTGGGAGAATCGTGAATTCATTTCTCACATTTCACTCAATGTTCGTCGTTTATTCGAATTCCTAATTCAATTCGAATCTACAACGAAATCGAAATTAGCTAATTTGAATGAGAAACTTGATACATTAGAACGTCGTCTTGAGCTTCTTGAACTCCAAGTTGCTACTGCTTCAGCTAATCCTTCTCTCTTCAATACTTAATTCTTTTTTATTTCTAAATTTAGAAAATGTTTTTGTATAAATGTTAAGAAAATATGTTTTCTTTTCTTTTCATGAATTCTAAATGTTTATTTGTTGTAATTTTGATTAAAAAAAAAATGCATGATCTACTGTATATGTGTTGTTTATAATTAGATCTGGATCTGAATTTTAGTTTTTCCTCTAGGGTTTTGATTTCGCCATCAATTTAGGCAAACTATATAGAAAAAAAGAATTGCATATAGGCATTTTATATCGGCAAACAGAAACAAACAGACCGTAAAATCACTGGTAATGTGGCTTAGGAATTAAGAACTTCAAACATCTTTGTTCTCAATCAGCTTGAGTACATAAACATCCCCATTTTAACATTATTGTCTCTCGCAAGTCGCAATTACAAACCAACATCTACAACATTTGCAATCTCATACGCCCATATGCAACCCTAAGAGTCACTTATCCCAGTTGTCAGGTAGTTCTTCAAAAAGCCCAATTGCTGCAAAAACACAAGCCAATGCAGTTATGCGGCAACCTATAAATTACATAATGTAAGTTCTAGTAAATTCAAATTATAGAATCTCAAAATGAAACATTTTTTTGCTTAATATATGTGTAAGATGTGCGCTCTCAGAAAAAGGCCACCATCACATTTATTTCTTCAGTCATATTAAGCATTCTGTACTGAGATTTAATTGAGGAACACAATCAGCTCAAACATACTAATTCACCATGAATATATAACAACTTCAACTAGTGTAAACTTTTTGGGATCAAAGCAAACTCACCATACGATTACTTTTCTTCACGTTGATGCTTCAACTGCTCTAGTTTTCTCTTTAGATGTCAAAGAAGCCTTACCACAGCAATGCCTTTCAAGGATGGGCACAACACCACCCTTTCCTTGTTCTGCTGGTGAATGATGTCCATCCTCTTCCTCTTTTATAAGTGTTGGTAGCACATTTTTGGATTTTCGGGAAATGTGAACTTTCCATAGAGTGCCCTTAATCATTTCAAATACACAAACATCCCCTTCTCTGAGATTGTTTTCCCTTACAAACTTTTGCCAACCTTTACTTAGATGTACATTAGCACTGATATATTTTCCCTTGATAGTACTGTTATATACAAAGCCACTGACAGACCATCTATGCCCTTCCGAAACCTCAAGGGTTAAACTCCTCAAATTGTCTAGATGTCTCGCAGAAAAGCGTACAGGTATTCGCTGCAAAATAAAAGGAGTAGATGAGTTTTTTATTATTATTAGACGATAACATGTTAAACAGTGAATTAAAATTACTAAGAAGTTTGATCAAGAATATTCCACTTCTGGACTTTTCTTATGAAATCCGAGATTCATTCGAATGTACTTCATTTCTTCACATTATTAACTTGTGTTCAACTGAATGAAATTCAGAAACAATGCTTTTTAGATGTGTGTTCTAAATAAAGTGAACCTCTATTGGTGGTGAGTAGGTCTAGAGGCATCAGCATGAAAGTTTTGCACTTGTGTGATGTCATTTATAGTATCGAAGCTAGTTGCACAAAGTTTCTTGGATAACAGAAAGCTCACCAAATAATGCAGATATGATGATTTTATAACTGCTCTAAAGGAAGGATGTTTAAGCTTCAATACTCTTGATGCTTCAGTTGTTCCAGTTTTCTCTTTAGATGTCACAAAAGCCTTAGCACACAAATGCCTTTCAGGGATGGGTACAACAACACCCTTTCTTTGTTTTGCTGTTGAATGATGTTCATCTTCCTCTTCAAAAAATGTTGGTGAAGATGTCCCTTTTCTGGAAATGTGAACTTTCCATAGAGCATGCTTAATCATTTCAAATACACAAACATCCCCTACTTTGAGACTATTTTCTTTTACAAACATTTTCCAACCTTTACTTAGACGAATACCATGCCCCCTATATAGAATGCACCCAACAAGCCATCTATGCCCCTCCGAAACCTCAAGGGTTAAATTCCTTAAACTGTCTGTTAGATACCTCTTGGTAAAGTGCGTAGGTATTCGCTGCAAAAGAAAAGAAGTTAGTGTACAATGGTTTACTATTAGATGCTAGCATCTTAAACAGTCTAGACTTTCTTTTCTTGAAATATTAGGAATTTAGGATTCATTAGAGTGACCTTCATTTCTTCATATTATTAACTCATATAAAACAGGTTACAACTTGTATTCGATCAAACATAAAATCAGAAGCATACTATTTGCTGTGTTTTCTAAATAAACTGGAGCTCAATATGCCAGGAGACATGATATCTACTAGCACAAAGTTTCTAGGATAACAGAGCTCACCAAATAACCCAGGTAGGATGCTTTTATAACAACCCTGAAGGACCGAGCTCCATCTTTTTGTTTGCCTACCAGAGCTGATTTCCTCGTCACAGGAGTTTTTGTAGGTGAATGTCCTTTAACAGATGGTATCAACGCAAACTCTTCTTGTTTCTTAGATGAATTAATTCCATCTACATTTTACCAGCAAATGATATATGAACACCACAGTGACATGAAATAAAAAAAAATAAAAAAAAAAAAAAAAAAAAATCTGATTGTAAAATACCTACTTGCATCACAGTGTGAATTACAAAGTCGTTTGTCTTCAATTTCTTCACCACAATTGGGTTCTTTGAGATTGTCAACATTATTTGGATAACCTATCTCAGAACAAGTTGTATCAAATATAAAGACACGGAAAGTAGAATTTCCAATGTATTTGAAAACCAAAAAGTGCCCAGTGGATATGGAGTAATAATCTACGAACTCCTGCCAACCATTATGAAACATAATCTGGCTATCAGTTTTCCTCAATTCGACATGCCACCTTTTACCATCAGAAACCTTAAGGATTGCAGCGTTTGATACGTCATTGCCAAACTTCTGAATAAATTTCAGGGGAAGAATCTGCAAGATGCCATATTTAAAACAAAATGAGAAAGGAAGTTCACAATGCATCAATAGAAATGCAATCAATAAAGTGGAAATTTTTTATTAGTTACAAACACTATGACAATCTCATAGGCTGCATGTGAGATATATTACAGTACTTTATAAACTGATTATGAGATATTTTTTGTGGTTAAAACCATGAACAGAAAATATCTAAACTCATCAAATTCAGTTTCACCTTAATTTGTTGATTTCCATTTTATTTATCATTATATATACAATAATCTCATTTTCAGTTAAATGCCCACTATAAGAAACTGGTCTGCCAAAAAGATTTAATAACACCTATTTTGAGTACAATATTCACTACAAAATTGAGGGGAAGACAGAATGTTGGTTTGGTTGCTTACTAGGCATTGATCTTGAATGATGTTGGAGTGAATAATCTTGCAAAATTCAAATCCCTTTTTCATCTTCTTCTTCTTCTGTTTCACTTGAGTGGTCTGTGGGTGGTGTTTGAGACACATTGTTTTGTTTATGAGAAAAAAAAAAAGTGCTCTTCTAGACTGCAAATGGGTTTTCTTCTGGTTTACTTTCTCAACACTACAAATCTCCTTCCACCTAAACTTTTAATACCTGCTTAGTGCTTTACCAACCACTTCTTGAGTTCTGTCTGACAAGCTATCATAAACCCCATGTTATTACTCATTATTAGGCCTGTGTTATTAGCAGTTTTCCTATAATGGTCAAACACTCAAACTGCAGTGCAGTTGCTATTAATGTACACTGAACTACCAAACTTTACCATAATCTCTCCCCCCCTTTCTGTATTCTTCTCAACCCACTATAACTATTGGTTAAGATCAGTTGTGACAAACACCCGTAGCCCACTGCCCACAGTCCATTCACAACAAGATGAAAACTATGTAGTATTGTAGTCTATGTGAGTGTGACATTTTACATAGCTTATGAGCTTATCTATTCCTAATGGACCATACAAGTATCTTCATCATTTAATTAGTTGATCTTCATTTACTAGAATTGGAAATGGTTTGAATATTAGTCATGATGAGTAAAAGACCAAAGAAAATTGGCTGACCAAGTCAGTATCAAGTCTAACTACTCACTTTTTTCTATATACACCCCACCAATAACAATCCAATAACACATACTGTATTCAAGAGAAATACACAAAGAGTGAGTCTAGTAACTAAATGTAACTTTAACAGCAGGGTTTGAGTGAGAGAACTAGCTAGTATTTGGCTTCATCATGAAGGTATGGTTAATGGTTTCATCAGAACATGGTAAATCTATATAGAAGTTGGTGTACATTGAGTTAAATTTTGGTTTAAATGTGGTTTTTTAATGTTGTGCAGAGAAAGTTGGTGATCAGGGCTCTGTTTCATTGTGACAAGTGTAGAGTTAAAGCTTTGAAACTTGTAGTTAGTGCACCAGGTAAACCTTCTCTTTTTCTCTTCTAATTGTACCATTAAAGTTGGCATCAACAAGTCTGTGTATCACAAACAACAATGCAGATGTACTAGTTTGGTCCAACCTTCAATATTGTCTTAGTGAGCAGTAGTAACAAGGCGATTAGACTAATTAATTAGCTTTAGGTTGGCTGAAGTGATGAACTGTTAGTAGGTTGATTGAAAGCTAAAATAATGCTACCTTTTCCCATAATTTATTTTTAACCTTTTTCACATTAGATCAGTGATGCAAGCCTTGTTGAGATTGCAGTTTTAAATTTACGAAACATTTTTTGGTATAGTACAAGACTATTTGGGGTCAATATATTCCGATCAAAACATTTTTTGGTATAGTACAAGACTATTTGGGGTCAATATATTCCGATCAAGTTCTTAACTTCGGATCGGTGTGAATTCACAGTGTGTCCAGGGGTGGGAACATTCATACACTAAAGCAAAATCGGATATTTTTCTGTTTTAGAGGAAAATGTGACTTGTGGAAAACAATCTCCACAGTGTACCTACTTTGGATGACAAACATCTCTTAAATGGTCAATTCGTCTTAGTTTTGGTAGAATTTTAATGTTTACTTGAACTTGTCTTCAGAAAACAGGACATATTATCTTCAGATTCCCCATAGAATGTTTTAAATTGTTTTGATGGCACAGTTAAGTGATCCAGAATCCATATAATTGAGGTTTCTTGAACAGGTGTTACAGGACTAGAATTGCAAGGTGATAACCAAGTGGTTATAACTGGTTATGGATTCGATTCAGCCAGTCTTACTATGTTGATAAGGAAGAAAGTTTGTTTTGCAGATATTGTTAGTCAGACATCAATCCCTGAGAAAGAAACTGAGAAAGAAACTGCCGCCCCACCTATTGTTTCAACTCCAGTTCACTGTAGTGCAAACGACTTCTGCGGCATCATGTGAACAGCTTACCTTACAATATATTTAGTATACAGGTGTGTATATTGATCAAGTAATTGGTATGAACAAAAACTTTTACTATGAAACCACCATTTAGTGAAATACTTATTAACTCCTTTAGCATTATTTTTTCAATATAATCGAGAAGTAATATTAAGTAACATGTGACGAAAGGATAATGTTTTGTGTCTCATGGCGACGAAAGGATGAACAGACACTATCAGAATGTCTGGAACTGTTCCCAGTAACATTGCACGTTTTTAACACAGGTAGCACTGGTGCAAATCTCAAAAGAGTTGCTAAAAATATAATGTTTCGTAAATAACTGTAGTTGCTGAGTTTGGCATATTTAGTTGGGAACTTGGGATCACCTGGTATGGATAAAGCCACCTAAAGCATCCACTGAAGATTTTTTTTGGATAACCAAACAGGGGTTTCAGCTGACTTTGCAAAATAATACACAACTATAGAGGATTACAGGTTACCGTTCAGTTTGGCAAACTAAAATAAACGCAAGAAAAGGAAGACAGATCCAAACAAAAGAACTTACAAGCTTTTTCCTCTCTCGTTCTTGGTCGCTTCAAAGCAGAGTCTCCCCTTTAAACAAAATTTGAGGATCTTTCATGGTAACAGTCAAGAATCTGATAAATGGATAATGTTTGCCACGTTGTAGCACTTCAGAGAAAACAGTGCTTCAAAACACGACTGTTCAAAGGCTAAAACCACCATATTCAGTGAACAAGAGCAGGACAGAACTTCTACAGCTATTTAAGCACTATCAGCATTACATCTTCCTGCTAGACATTTTAGGCAAGCAATGTCTTAATTTGGTATTACAAGAATAAACAGTCTAACCAAATGTGAATGGTGATCTTTGAGTACGCAACGTAATTACCAAATTGGTGTTAGCCAAAAGCTTTGCATTGTAGCGGATTACATCAATTAAGACGGTCTTACCTGGACATGAAATGGACATTTAAGTGTTATAATGATGGTAGCTATCAGAATGACTTGTGTTTCATTTGCATATAAGGTTAGTAGCACAGACCTCAAGCATCCCGAAGAATGTGAACTTTAAACAAAAGATTGTCGCTCCTGATCAGCTCAAAAACACAAAGATTTCCCACTTTTATGTCAAACACTTCTAAAAGATGTTTCCAGCCTCTGCTCATTTTACATATATTTGTATAATAATTGATGTACCCGACATTCAAAGATCTTCCATCAGATAGCATAAGTGTGATATTCCCTTCACCTTCGCTGAAATATCTCCTGGAAAAACTCCGTGGTATAGGCTGCAAAAAAAAAAAATTGCCATTTTCTTTACTAGACAAATAATCTGTCTACAGTTACACCAAGATTGTGAATCTCAATATAGATTTCAAAATAGTAAACTCTATTTCAGTCATAGGCTTCCAATGAATTAAGATACTGCTTTTTGTTGCTTTAACATTGCAGATCAAGGGTGAAAATTGGTCTCACTTGGTTACACAATTACACCAAACCATACACAATAACATAGAGTATAGTGCTTAAGTTGAGAGTGAGCTCACCCCATACAGTGCATAGCTTGGCTGCATGCCTATTGTGAAGAATGGATGTTCAGGCTTACAGATTTTGGCAGCATGAAGAGCTCTATCTTTTTCCATTGAGTAATTTTTACCTGCATTTGATCAATGGAATTCATGATGTAAAAGAAGTTAAATTTCTGGGTTATTCAAAATTAAGTTCAGTTTACCCAATTTTATTTAATCAAACATGTTCAGTTTACTCTCGCAACCACATTTATCAATACAACTTATCTATAGTGGAAATATTATCTATAAGATTCAACTTAGAGGGCCAAAATCATCAATAAGGAAACCACGTTATATTTGATATTCTCACTTTCAATAGATGGCAGTTCAGTGTGCTGCTTTTATACTCTATAAGTTGCATGCGCATACACTGATTAGGACATGCATAGTTCATCTGTAGTGATGCTAACATTAGACGTCAAGGAATATATGAAACGAAAAGGTTGCAGTTACAGTTTCATATATTTGAAAGTCAAAATGAGATTGAAAATTCGAAGGCTCAGTTTTATACGAAAAGAGATTGAAGTGACAGATAAATATGAAATAATGTAATTCAAGTGTTACTTCAAAAATGTTGAACAAATATTGCCAACATCCAGCATATTGCCTAATGTTGAAACGCAGGCATTTGAGACATAAGCTTTGTCCTTCAAATAGGCTACTAATAGCCTACTGAATATGGACAAGAGAAAGGAAGTTTTGTTTTTTAGGAAAATTCATGTTCGGTTCTAACCTTTATCAGATATTGATCGGTAGGACTGATGAGGTTTTCTTTGTTCAAGCACGGACTTCCCTTGATGGTGTTCTGCATTAGGAGTGAGGCTGCAAGGCTCCACAGATGTATGGCATGAATTTGCATGATTACTCTGCGCTTTTGATGGCCTACCATGTCTCTTAATCCCTTCGCATTTGATCTTTTCTTGAGTATTAATAACCGCAAAAGCACTCTCTTCCTCAAGTGTACTTGAATCAAAGATTTGGACAGTAAAAGTCATGTTGCCATCATATCCAAAGACTAGAAATTTACCTACACTAAGGGAATGAGCTCTTGAAAAACTTCCCCAACCATCTTCCAAGTACATGCCGGTGGTTTTTCTAGTTAACTTGACATGCCAACAACTACCACTAGGACCCTTTAAGATTGCCATTTTAGATAATTTTTCTGAAATATTCTTCATAAAGGCTTTTGGAATCTGCTGCAATATACAATCAGTGAAACATGAGAACTATAACAAGTTTTACCATCAATTAAACCAAACATTAGAAAATAGAGATTTTTGGACATACCCCCCATTTGAAAGTCGAAATGTGAGATACCCCCCATTTGAAAAAAAATTTGAGATACCCCCCAATTCAAGATGTGGTGCTATCTTAGCCGTCCATCATAATCCATCATAAGCTCTTCTGTCTTGAATTGGGGGGTATCTCAAAAAAAATTTCAAATGGGGGGTATCTCAAATTTCGACTTTCAAATGGGGGGTATGTCCAAAAATCTCTAGAAAATATTCAAACGAAAAAAAAAAGAAATAACATTGTGACTGGAAAGCTTAAATCCAAGGACATGCAATACCATTATAAAATTATAGAACAATCTGCATAAACTCAAACTGTCAAACATACATTTCATTTCGTTTTCTCTTGCGTGTGTGCGCGCATAGGATATTGGAGGGCTAGTAACTTAGTATATATAATTGAACATATAATTGCAGATACGCATAAAGTCTCTCTTAATTATTAAGATAGCTAAAACTTAACAGTTTTAAAAGAGATAAACAAAATATATGAAAATTAGAACAAAAAGATAAGAATATTTACCAGCTTTTGCTCGAAATCCTCTACCAAAATTTTGAAAAAATGAGACTTCCTTGATTCCATTCTCCCTTCTCAAATAACTTCAACAACTCTTCTTCTTCTTCTTCTTCCACTCTTTGTTGTGAAAAAATTGAAAATGGATCAAAAGAAGATATAATGATGAAATTAACATTATTGGTTGAGATATAATGAATAGTTCAGATTGCAAAAAATGGAACCTGGAGAAAAACCCAAAGCTTCAATTATTTTTTTCTTATTGTGAAACAAAAGAAAACGACCTGTTTTGCTTCTTTCTCAACAAATTGGACCACTTTCAATGGTGTTAATTTCAATTAAGAATTCAGAAATCAGAATACAAACAACAACCATCACTTCACTACCACAGAATGCATTAACTATGAAGTATCTAGCAATCTCACCAATTGTTTCAAAGAATCAGATTAGATTGGTAAAAATACCAATCTCACCAATTGTTTCAAAGAATCACAAGAATCTATATTATAATCTACAAAGGGTGCATAATTTGACTAGGACTAATTTACATGACTAAGATTAATTTCAATTTGACTAGGACTAATTTATATGACTAGGATTAAATTATAAGCCTTGGATTAAATTTGGGTCCATAATTAAGTTGCTTTGGACGGACCTGATTTAATCAAGATCCACAATTATAGATATACTTACGTCACCGCTCCCTAAACCTAAATTACTTTTCTTTTAAATAAAACTCTTAGAAGTTAGAACCTCAAATTCTAATCATCTTCTCTACTTGAAATCGATCTACACTGCATCTTTCTCTAACGAATCGACCACGGGTACAAGCTCTTCTTTCATAAACATTCAATTCTCAGGTATTTCTCTTTTTTTTTTTTTGAAAATTAAATATTCAACCAGAACCCTTTAGGATAACTGTTATAAGCCGTTTTGTATACTTTTCTAAATTGTTTTTGCATTATTGTTGAAGTTGGGATCGTGAAAATCAAGGGTCTGTTTAGTTCCATATGTAGGCTTTAAATGTTCTGTGTGGTATTTTATATTTTAGCTTGGCTTTAGGAATTCAACCTAGAATTCCTAAACTGTACCAAGATTCCGGAGGCACTGGCACATAATTAAGGTTTCTTCTTTTCTTTGTCTCAAAACCAAACATATAACCAGAAAAGTATATAGGGAAAAATGGAGACTGGTTTCTGTATGTACGTGGTTAAAGCCCGGTAACATGATGAGGTGAAGATAAGACTGGTTTCTGTATGTACGTGGCTTCTTATAAGTGAGCCAGATTAAGTTATTAGTCTTGAAATTGTTGTTTTAGATTGTTTAATTGTTTGCACCCTACATATGTTGTGTAGCTTTTAATGTAAAACTAGCAATCATTAAGGTGCACCTAGCCTAGAATATGTGTTTAATTCCTAGATATAGCTTCTCTTTTATGAATTAAGTCACTTACAGCCACAGTTATTTGAATGTTCAATCTTTTAGGCTGCTCATACCTATTCTAGGCTTTCTGAGCATCTTTCATTCTTTCTTCTTATTTGCTTTCATAGAGCAGCAGATGGACGTCGCTCTCTGCTATTGGTTGTCTTTATTGGTGGAGTAACATTTGCAGAGATTTCTGCTCTTCGTTTTCTAAGTGCTCGGGTATACTTGCTCTCTTCCATTATTTTAGAGACACTGATGGTGAGCATTGAACTAAGCTGTTATTATATGTGTACTTAAAGATACTACTATCAGGGAAAAAAATATATTACCTATGTTTTGATTATATTAGATAAAACTCTAGGTCTAGAACTTTTGTATCGCTTTAATATATGGATATTAATGGTAGTTGACGCATCCAACAAAAGAATGCAGCTTATATTCTGATTTGAAGGGTTCAGGACTCGCAACTTGCAAAAATCACTAGATATAGATAATAGACTGATCCATTGATTGTATTGTGCTATTTTGCTGCAAGAAATTGAATTAGAGACTACAAAATGAATTTCATCATATTATTTTGCTTCCTTCAACTTCGTCTTCTTCTTTGTTGCTCATATTTATTAGAGATTTTTGAACATACCCCCGTGAGAAGCAAAAAAAAAAAAAAATAGTATGATCTGGTACATACTTTGTTAATATAGTATGAGCAAATTTTAAGGAGGGTAGTGATCAGTGGCTTAGCGTTACACTTATAAATGTTAATACAAAAATAGAACCCACACCTAAAATTTGCACCATGAGAAAAAGAATAATTACCATTTGAATTTAGCTAAAAGTCACTGAGTTAATTTTCTATGTTTATTTTTATTTTTATTTTTTTCTGGAATTTTTACTAATCTCTCTTCCTGTTACCATTTTATTAATAATCTTTGGATTTGATGAGTCTATTAGTAGCTTTTGGTGTCCATTCATTGATGTGGTTGATAACCATTCTATGTTTCATTTAAATTTTCATTATATCCATCAGTTGGTATAAAAACACAAATAGACATTTTTTTTAGTTGGTATTATATCCTCAATTTGTCGAAAGAAGCAAGCTTGGGTGTAATTTCATTATATCCTCCAGTTAGTATAAGCATGATATGTAGTAAAGTCGGCAGTCTCCCAGACAGTGGACTACTGTGTTCTCTTTTTTTTTTACCAATTTTTGAAGAGAAGAATTTGAAGCATTTGGTACTCACCTTAATAGCAGTAGGAAGCTTTCCAGGGCTGTAAATCCCTCTAAACAATTCAAAGTTTCATTATAATTGTACGTATAATTGTATTGGCCATAGCAATTCATATAAACTTATATTTGAAAGAAATTGACAAATGTTTCATTATTTGTAGCACTCCATTGGACAAGACTCACACAATAAGCCAACGTCTTCGAAGGAAAAAAGAAAAACAAAAAGAAAACGAAATTTTTTTTCTTTATTCAATGGATGGAATAGTGGATGGAGTATCACAAGCTGTGGAACACGTTGTGGATGGAGGATCACAAGCTGGAAATCAGTTATTAGAAGAAACCAAAGGAAAACAACCTATTGTTGAGGTTATTACATATTTCTATGGTTCATCGTCAACTGGAGATTCTTCCCGTGAATACAATGTTATAAAACGATGCCCTATGAAGTAAGTTGTTTATATATAGTTAACTATATTTCTTATTTACTAATATAAATTTTTAGATTTTTAATTTAAAGCCCGATTTTTGAATTATCCCAGAGGATAACCAAAAATTTTTGAAGGAAATCGAGAAATTATTGTACTATACTGGGTGAGAATGATTATAATTTGTTTGACATCTCTTAAGGTTTCACATCTCTTATCATCATCATCATCATCATCATCTTCATCACACACAGTTTAAATAAACTAATTTTTAAATGACGTTTTTAATTTCTTCAAATTAAGGTTGATTGTTGCAAATTAAGGTTCAACAAACTCTAATTCCATACTTTGTCACTCTATTTTAAATTGATTTTCCCCTTTTACAATAGACAATTTCTTAGGCAAGTTTATTTTCCTTTTATTTTTAAATTTGAGAATTATGTTTAAAAACTAATGTTTTATCCAATTATTGATTTTTTTCAGAGAAAGGACAAACATGGAAGAAAATGATTCTACTACTAATGTTCATCCTGTAAGTGATTCTCATTACGATACTATAATAGAAGATGAAATTCACATACCAATCGATCAAGTAGAAAATATTCCAAAAGAAAGACACTATCTTGGGAAAATGGATGTCATATGTCCATCATGTTCTGCTTATCATTGGTTAGATGAACGATTGACTAAATCCACTAAAAAGAAGTCATTTTTCGGTATGTGTTGCCTGCAAGGAAAGATAAAGTTGCCACTACTTACACCATTGACTTCTGCTATTAAATTGTTATACGAACGAAGAAATTCACTGGCAAGATCTTTCAGGAAAGATATTAGATCCTATAATGCTGCTAATGCCTTCTCCAGTTTGGGTGTTTCGATGGACAAACGTATTCTAAAAGGTCGAGGACCAACTTCTTTCACAATTCATGGTCAGTTGTCCCATCAAATTGGATCGTTGTTACCGGAATCAGACAAATCTCCAAGTTATTCACAGCTTTATATTTATGATCCCCATATTGCATTGGATTGCCGACAGAAAAGGAACCTTCACTTAAATCCAGCTATTCTGAAAATAATTCAAGAAACTCTATTGGAATCAAATGAGTTGTGCAAAATATACAAAGGTGCGTATGATGTTCTGAAATCAGCTAATAGCAATGGCGGTGAAAGTATACCTATAAGGTTAGCTTATACGCCCACTACTGATCCTAGACGCTATAATCTCCCAACGTCTGAAGATATTGCTGTTATTATTCCTGGGGATGGGACTGAACCGACTTCGAAGCGAGACATAATACTGCACCTGAAGAATAACAATCTCGAAAGCATAAGCGAATGCCACCCACTGTATTTGCCGTCACACTATGTCTTACTATTTCCAACTGGAGATCTTGGTTGGTCTACAGATATGAAACATTGGGATGTCAAGAACGAACGGTATTTTACAGTTACAGATAAAGAAAAAAAGAATAGATTGACTCAGCTTCAGTATTTCTGCTATCGCTTATTTGAGAGAACGACTGAATATTCTGCTTTATTTCGAGCTGGCCTTTTGTTCCAACAATTTATTGTAGATGCATGGGCGTCCTATGAACAAAATCGATTATATTGGATTAGGACACACCAAGCTGATCTGCGCTGCGATGTATATAGTGGATTGACAGATATTGTTACCAATGGTCACAATCCTAATGACATTGGGAAAAAAATTCATTCTACCGTCCACTCATTTAGGCAGTCCAAGGCATATGTATGAAATCTACCAGGATTCTATGGCGATTACCAGATACTACAAACATGCAGATATATTCATGACGGTGACTGCTAATCCAAAATGGCCAGAAATTCAGAATGAGCTTAAGCCAGGTCAAGCTGCATTAGATCGTCCTGATTTAGTTGCACGTGTGTTCGAGCTTAAAAGAAAAGCAATTATGCATGAAATAGAAAATAGAGGATTATTTGGAAGAGTTGTTGCAAAGGTGTATACAATAGAATTTCAAAAACGCGGCCTTCCACATATGCATGCATTGCTTTTTCTTCACCCTGAAGACAAAATCAGGACGACAGATCAAGTGGACAGAATTGTTTGTGCTGAGTTCCCTGATCCTATAAAACATCCAGCTTTGTTTGAAACTATCAAGAAATGCATGGTTCATGGTCCCTGTGGTACTCGCAACATGGAATCAGTGTGTATGGAGAACAAGGTTTGCAGGTCTAGATATCCAAGAGAAAATGTAAATGATACCAGAATAGATGTGGATGGCTACCCAATTTATAGGCGAAGAAAAACTGGTAAAAGTTATCATGTTAGAGGACACCTGGTTGATAACAAAGATGTAGTCCCATACAATCCTCATTTATCAGAAATGTTTGATTGCCACATTAATGTGGAAATTTGTGCATCAGTAAGGGCAGTCAAATATATTAACAAGTACATTTACAAAGGCCATGATAGAACCACAATGGTGGTTGGGGCGGAAGATGATGAAATTCAACAGTATCTTGATGCTCGATATGTAGGTCCTACTGAAGCAGCGTGGAGATTATATGGATTCCGAATACATGAAGAACTACCATGTGTCACTAGACTTGCGCTTCATCTGAAAGGTATGCATGTGTGTGTCTTCAATCCTAACGACACGCCAGAACAAGTAAAAGAAAAGGCTGAAAATCAGAAATCATCTTTGACTGCATATTTCGATTGGTATAGAAAAAATCCTACTACTAAAGCTTATACTTACCAAGAATTTCCTGAACATTTTAGATGGTGCAAGGATAACAAGAAATGGACACCAAGAGTTACTTCAGCCTTTTCTATTGGTCGGATGTATTTTGCCAATCCAAATTCTGGTGAAAGATTTTACCTTAGGTTACTATTAACCGTTGTGAAAGGACCATCGTCATTTGAATCCTTATATAGTGTGGATGGCATCGAACATAAGACATACAGAGAAGCATGCATTGCTCGAGGTCTTCTAGAAGATGACAATGAATGGGACAAATGCCTAGAAGAAGCTGTAATAATGAAAACTGGTCATCAGGTACTCACAATTTATGTTTACATTTTATTTTATATGTCTAAATATTAAAACTGTTTTATCTAAGTATGAAAACTGTTTATCAAAGAATCAATGGAGAAGGATTTTATTATTATCAAGTCCTTCACCTGCTGCACTGTAGCCTTCACTTTTATTGAATATTATACTTGCTGATGTATTCTCCCGCTGTTTTACTTTGCAGAAAATAATTATTAAATTCCATATATTTTGTTTATTGAAAATCCACCACTAATTCATAGTTTTTATATGGTAAACAGGTACGGAGATTATTCTGTTTGATCCTAACTAAATGTAATCCTTCTCGACCGGAAATTCTATGGGAGAAAAATGTTTTAAAAATATGTGACGACTTGCCGTACCAACTGAAAACAAAATTTGGCATTCAAGATCCCAGTGATAGTGATGTTTGTGACTATGGGTTGTTCTTAATGAACGACTACTTGCTGGAGAGTGGTAAGACATTATCAGATTTCCCAAACATGCCTTTACCGTGTAAAGCATGGAATGAAGTAGTTACCAACCGTCTTATTACAGAGCATCAGAATTTCGTGTATCAGGGATTATATGAAAAGGCTCAAGAAAAAGTTGCAAGATTCAATACTAAACAACTAAATGCCTATACGGAGATTACAAATTCTGTTCGTAATGATAGTGGACAAGTATTTTTTCTAAGTAGTCCGGCTGGAACAGGAAAAACGTTCGTCTATAATACTGTAGCAGATACATTGAGAAGTGAAGGTCATATTGTCATAATGGTTGCTTCATCGGGAATTGCATCTTTATTATTGACAGGAGGAAGAACAGCTCATTCTACATTCAAAATTCCATTTGAAGTTCTAGATGACTCTGTTTGTTCAGTCACAAAGCAAACAATCCATGCAGAATTATTCAAGAGAGCGAAACTGATTATATGGGATGAAGTACCAATGCAACATAGGTTCTGCGTGGAAGCTGTTGATCGTACACTAAGGGATATTCGTGAAATTAATGAACCGTTTGGAGGAGTTACAGTTGTTCTGGGCGGTGACTTCAAACAGACTCTCTCTGTCATTACTAAAGGAACTAGACAAGAAATTGTTCGTGCATGTCTAACAAAATCACATTTGTGGAGTGGTGTTAGACTCTTAACTTTGGTTAAAAATATGCGACTGAACAGTAATGATACTGAAAAAGTCAAGTTCGCAGATTATTTGATTGAGGTAATTTTTAAATTTCAACAATATTTGTTATTTTCATATCTAGGTAATTTTTAAATTTCAACAATAGTTCTTATGTTTATATCTACGTTTAAACCTTTGCTTATTATACCCTTAATATTATAATTTACAGATAGGAACAAATCCTAAAGAAGATGTGGAATTGCCTTCGGAGATCAAAAGGTGTAAGAGTACCATGGATCTTTTGTTTAAAGTTTACCCCAATCTGAATGTCGAAGAGGTAGCTACCGAGACCTACTTGCAAGAACGATCTATTCTCTCTGCTCGCAGTGATGATGTAGCTACTCTTAATGAATTAGCAATAAATCAGTTTCCCGGTGAATTACATGAGTACCTAGCTGCTGATAAAGCCATTGAAGATGATCAACCAATCGAGAATAGGGGAAACAGTATATCAAACGAGAATATGCAAGCACTGGATCCACCGAGTCTTCCACCATTCAAACTCCAACTTAAAGTTGGTTGTCCAATAATGTTGCTACGGAACCTTCAACCGAGAGATGGTTTATGTAATGGAACGCGTCTAATGGTTATCCAGTTTGCTACAAGAGTTATAGAAGCTAAGATACTTAATGGTAGCCATGCTGGAAATTATGTATTCATACCACGTATAACTCTTCAACCATCTGTTTCAGAAACGCCTTTCCAAATGGCACGACGACAATTCCCAGTTCGATTGGCATTTGCAATGACTATTAATAAGTCACAAGGACAATCAGTTAAGTATGTGGGTATAGACTTGCGAAACCATGTCTTCAGTCATGGCCAATTATATGTGGCATTATCAAGGTGTACTTCTTCCAATCGAATATCTGTTCTCCTAGGGAATGAAGATGATGACAAAACAACCAATGTTGTTTATCCTGAAGTTCTTCTCTAATTGATTACAGGTATGACCAGATTACTCATTCGTAAAGTATTATTTTTCTCAAGTTTATTACGTATTCTATCTCTTATTTCTATTTAAATCTTTGTCCAGTTTCTGGTTTGATGACTTTAGAATTTAGATTACTACAATGGCATTATAAGATTAATCTGACAGAGTAGAAAATACATTCTGTTTTATTTAGCTATTATTACTCCTTGCAGATTTTGTTGGTGTATTTGTAACTCTCAATTTGGTCTATGCAGGGGTACTTGATCTTTCTTTGACACAACACTCAGGTTTGTATTATTGATATTTATTCAATACTTTGGTACTTGATCAGAGGCTGGATTAGTGTATGCTTTAATGCTGTGTTGGTGCTGACAGTGATGATGCTGATGCTGACAGTGAAGCTAATTGCGGTGCTGACATTGACAGTTATGCTGCTGACAATGATGTTTATAGCAATGCTGATGATGACAGTGATTATTATCACAGAGCTGACAATAATGGCGATGATCCTGACAATGAAACTGATAGTAGCACTGATAGTGAGTAGGGAAGTGAAGCTGATAATGTGATGATAGTGAAACTGAAAGGAAGGAAAAAATATGATAATGTTACTCGGAGGCCTTTGTAATGCAAAGTCACTAACAGTATCTGCCCCATTGTTGGGGGTATATTCTACTTTTTGGCTTTGGTATCTGCCCCATTGTTGGGGATATATGGAAGTAAGACTGTAAACCTAACGTCATTCTATAATATGCTTGCACAAAGATAGCTCTATTTGACTTGATTCACAGCGATAAATATATGATTCATAATTGTTTGAATAATATTTTTAATATAACTATCTTCAAATTATTAATGGTAGCCGTGGCAGCGCCACGGGTTTTACTAGTTGTTCCATGATCATCAATCAACATGCATTCTTACAAGTTTTAAACATTTTAATGGGCCGGACCTAGATGAGTTGCGGTCCTTCAGCCAGTGACCAACCGTTTATCGTTTTATCATTAATAAATAAAATTAATTTTAAAATTTCTTAATTAAAATTTTTTTAAAATATTTTTTTTTTTAAATTAAAATATTCCACATCAGCATGATACGTGGACAAAAATTGCCACGTAATCATGACTTAATGGATCTGTTAAAAAATTTTAACGAAAAATATTGAGAGGTCAAAATTGGTTGAAATTGAAAAGTGCATTGCCTAAATTGAGAGGATTTGAAGTCGGTTGCCTAAATAGGATAAATCACCAAAGTACATTGCCTACATTATTTTAAACTAGTCCTTAGGCCCGTGCAATGCACGGGCATATCTGATTGTTTTAAAGTTTTTTTTGGGGGGGGGGGTTTATATTGCTTTTGGTTTGTAACTTGTAATATTTTGTTTAGCCCGTTTCAAAAGTCTATGATCTGGTATGATTTCATTTAGAATTATTATAAATCTTTGAGTAATGAAATTAAATGATTATTATATATACATGAAAATTAAACCCAAAACATTTGAAGATATCCAGGAGAATGGGATTTTGTAGTACTCTCAATTCTCAAAGTCTCAATTAGAATTTAGTCTGGCTCAGTTGTTGAGGCTTCATCACTTTGGGAAACAATCTTTTCACAGTAGTCCATTAGCAGTCGAGCGTCTCTTAATTGGCTTGTAACAGTTAACATCATGAAAATTCGAAATCTTTAACAAACTATTATGATGATAAAGATGACTTACTTGTAATGTGACGGAGAGATCCCGTTAGGCCTGTAGTTAAGCATTTTCGGAACGCAACCATACAATCCATGTCTGTGTGAATCTTGCGACATTTTTTGATATAGTCCCATCTGCAACACATTTACGTACATTAGATCACAAATTAAGGGAAACTCAAATTTCATGAAATTGAAGTAAATAAGTCTTACTGCTACTTGGGTCCCTTTTCGTATCCCCACCATTGAAATGTATTGAAGATTATATCATCATCTTTATTGGAGTTTATTTTCTATTTTCATTTATTTTTTGTCAGTGCCTAATAAGTGCAAAGAAAAGAAATAGATTACTGGTTCTCCATACTCCTGCAAAATATACTTTTTGTCAAATCTAGAATGTAATTGAAAATGACCATCACAAACATGTTTAACGTATGTCCACAATAATATCATATTAATATTATTAATGATCTTATTAATAAACTTGCATAGCTGCACATTTGACTTAGAATACTGGTGAGTTTTGATTTCTGTGTCGTCGAGAGATCTTCAGCAAACATCATATATACATAGATCAAATATAAGCATATAAGCAGACATAGACTTTGAGTGAAGAGGAAGATGGAGAAGTTGTATAAACGTAATAAATCATCTGGTGATTTCAATGTAAATCTTGGTGAGTTTTGAATTTCTCTTCGATTAAGTTATCAATTTCAGCTTAATTGAAGAGATACAGTAAAACCTCGATAAGATAATACCCGATAAATTAATTATCTCCTTTAAATAATATTTTTAGCTGGTCCCAACTTGAGCATATGTTAATAAATTAATTTTTCGCTAAATTTATTAGATAATACATTTTAGAAAAATCCTTGAATGCCCAACTAATATATAAATTAATATTTTTTCGATATACAAATATATTTTATATTTTTTTTTATAATAAAAGTCAATTTTTACTTGTTTTTTCTCAAGATTGATTTTGGTTTGAACCTCGTCTCTGAATTTTTGTAGTGTGATAAGTTAATCTAGTGTTGTAGTTTGTATTGCAAGAAGAAATTATTCCAATATCATTATCGATTTTAGTGTTTCTTTTCGTGGAACGGGTTTTAGAATAAAACGATTGTCCAGTTTCATCATGTTAGCCCCCCCCCCCCCTAAAAAAAAGAAAGATATACATAAAAATATACTGTTAATTATGTAAATTAACAATTTATTAATTAATAGATGAATTGATATCTCATTTAATTAATAATTTTCTCTACTTCCAAGGCTATTAATTTATCGAGGTTTTACTGTATTTTTTGTACGGGCTGGACTTGATTCCCAAACTCAATCAAAATTCTCTTCAATTAAGCTATTAATTTCAATCTAATTGAAGAGATGTTTTTTTAAGGGTATTTTCAGCTTTAATAGAGTATAATAGATGGAAAAGTTGTACAAATGTAGTAAATCATCTGGTGATTTTAATGTAAATCACTACTTCCACCAGATAATTATTTAGCTACTTATTCAAAAAAGATTACTGGTAAACTTATTGAAGTTAAAATTGTTGAATTGAAAGAAATTCGAGTTAGAGCATTTTATCAATGGTAGTCAATTACTGGTATTAGATTTAGTGGTGATAATGTGGTTTACTGCTTATAAAGAATTCGAGTTAGGGTTACTTATGAAGGTTGTTGTATTTAATATGTGAAATTACATATTGACCCATTTTTATTTATTTTGTGTAGTTACAAAAATACCCCAAATTGAATGAATTTCTCTTCAATTAATTTATCAATTTCAGCATAATTGAAAAGATATAGTAAAACCTCGATAAGATAATACCCGATAAATTAATTATCTCCTTTAAATAATATTTTTGGCTGGTCCCAACTTGGGCATATGTTGATAAATTAATATTTCGGTAAATTTATTAGATAATTAATACATTTTAGAAAAATCCTTGAAGGCCCAACTAATATATAAATTAATATTTTTTTGATATACAAATATATTTTATATTTTTTTATAATGAAAGTCAATTATTGTTTTTTTTTTCTCAAAATTGATTTTGGTTTGAACCTCGTCTCTAAATTTTTGTAGTGTGATGAGTTGATCTGGTGTTGTATTTTGTATTGCAAGAAGAAATTATTCCAATTTCATTATCGATTTTAGTGTTTCTTTTCGTGGAACCGGTTCTAGAATAAAATGATTATCCAGCTTCATCATGTTAGGCCCCTAAAAAAAAAGACATACATGAAAATATATTGTTTATGTAAATTAATAGTTTATTAATTAATCGATGAATTAATATCTCGTTTAATTAATAATTTTCTCTAGTCTCAAGGCTATTAATTTATCGAAGTTTTACTGTATTTTAATTATGCTTGTGATTTGGTCCAACTGGGTACGGGCTGGACTTGATTATACTTGGGATTGGGTATTTTTTTAATTTTTTTTATTGGGCTTAATTATTCCTATGGTCTAATTGGGCTTAATTATATCTGTGATGGTGGTCCACTTTTGCCTAATTACAAATATACCCAAACTTAATCAAAATTCTCTTCAATTAGACTATCAATTTCAGTCTTATTGATAGCCTAATTGAAGAGATATTTTCTTAGGGGTATTTTCTGCTTTAATATAGTATAATAGATAAGTGTTCCAAAGAATGAAGATGGACAACAACAGCCATTCATTCAATACATTTTAACTCAGTACATTACGGTGCGAGCAGCATTTTCGTCCACACAATGTGACTATGACAACTTGGTAACCGGTTATGCAATTTTTATTGTTTCTTTTAGTTTTTCAGTCAAACATACAGGTGGCAGCTGTATGGATGACAAAATTATTAGAGCATTCCCAATGCAGGGTGGATAAATCCACCTCCACGTAGGCGCCACGTAGGTCCACCTAGGCAAAATCCACCTCAAAGAGAGAGGTGTATTTGCACCTGGGTGGTAGTCTCCCAACGCAGAGTGGACTCTTTGGTAAGAGAAAGTGGATTTTTAGAAAAACCGGACGGCATGTGACATGCCGTCCCATTTTTTTTTGCAAAAAAATAAGGAGACGGCATGTGACATGCCGTCCGAGAGTCCAAAACTTTTAAAACACTACGTAATACTTAAAAAAAAAACAGACGGCATGTAACATGCCGTCCGGTTCTACCACCCACAGTGGGCAGCCACTTCTCAAAATCCACCTCCCCTTGGGACATTGTTTTAGGTTTCAAGGTGGATTTATCCACCCCACCCCCAAAATCCACCTTGCATTGGGAATGCTCTTATATGGATGACAAGCAGAGTTGTATGGATGACAAAATTGCTATATGGATGACAAAATTCAAGAAACAATAAGAGCAAATTTTTGTTGACTTTAGACTAACCGGTAGCAAGTTTCCACTTGAGTCCACGTGGAAGATTGTGTGGTGTACAAACAAATGTACCGTAATACACCATACCGAAAATGTACCGAATAACAGCTAACAACAACAGCTGCATTGCATTTGCATCCCATGCTTCAAGCAAGGGGTCATAAAGCATTCTTGAAAGACTGAGGTCTATGTTTCTGATGATTGTGGACGCGGTTCGTAAAGATGCACCTTTCGTGGGAGCTTTTCAACCTCAACACCTTGTAATATACTGTACTGGTACACTTGGCAACGCACAAAAAGAAGATAGAAAGGCCTTAAACAGTAACATTTTTCCGAAAATCATGGATTTTTCAACTTGATACCTCTCAAGTCTCAAGACTTGAAAGGATGTGTGTTTGGAATGTAATTAAGCACTTAAAACAAAAGCTGTTCCAAAGCACAATTGTTCAAAGTTCACGAGCACAGGAAGTGATTCTTGTATTACACACAGAGTGTGAGACATCTTGATGTTCCAGCAGCTAATAAAGCCTCACTTATAATCAGTGAACAACATTAACAGTTGTCCCTGACATATGATAGGTTAGTTTCAGTTTCTCTATTTCTACTACGAAATAAGTTTGGCATGTCTTATACAAATTCACACAAACCATGCATGTTTCAATACAACATTACAACCAGACCCAAATCGTCAAGCTATCAGTATTTAAATAGTAAAAGATCCAGGTAGTAATTATTACAGACAATCTGATAAAACATAAAAGGTAGATTATGTAGTGAGCAAACTGGAGAAACTCGTCAGAAGGCAGGGCTAACATTCTTCAGAACCATATCAAGACAGTCCAACCTGGAGAGAAAGGAATGTGAATTATCTTAGCAATGGAACGCTGACCATCAAATATAGAAGGGTTTTCCAAGGAAAGTTAGTAGCACTAACCTTAAGCAATGTGTTTCCTGGGGGCTTTCAAAAGAAAAGTCCTGGCCCTGATCATCTCAAACACACAAATGTTTCCCACATTCAGGTTAATTTCTTCTTTGAAATGTTTCCAACCTTCACATAGTTGATAGAAACCCTGAGTAGCTTTAGAGCACCGAATATGCCAAGTTCTTCCATCCGGAACCATAATTGTCACAATCTCATCTTCCGTTTTAATGTATCTCCTGGCAAAGCGGGTTGGTATTGGCTGCAGAAAAGGGCGACACATACTGTAAACTGAACATACAATTAAATAAATAAATTATATCGTGAGTGGTAATATGACGATACTGAATGTCTCAGTAATGATAAAATATTAACTTTTTTCACAACACTAATATCCCATACATGAGTTGTATTATGGGGCTTGTTAACAATGGTACGGTGTAAGTATATAATGTTCATTGGATCAAACAGGACAAATAAAGCTTAGATATGCAGCATATGATTTTCAAGTTAAGAGTGAGCTCACCAAAATGTGTATATAGCTTGGTCGTAGAACTACTTTGAAAAATGGATTGCGGCCAGCTTGCATAGGTCCATGTTTTACCAATGTATTGCCAACTGCATTTCATCGAATGATTTATAAGTAAAATCTGAATCATTTAAAGAACTTCTATTTAAAAAGTTATAGTAATACTTTACTAAGACAGGACTGTATAAGGAAGATAACTGAAACTGGAGATAAAACAGATTTGCTGTAAACTATAATACGCAGAAAACTGCTATTAGTTGGCATGTTAGATCAGGTCACAGATCATTGAAAAAATCACATATATTGCCAACTGTTAAAATTCAAGGATTACGACAAGTTTCATTCTTGAAAGATCTTACTAAAACCAGTACTACAATGCTTATAAAATTATTTCTCAAGTGTAAGAATTTATCTTCTGAATTGTACAAGAAGAATTGAAAATCGAGAATCTTGTTAGAACCTTTACGTGAATTTGAGCGCCTAGACTGATGCGGCCCTTTTCGTTCAAGCAGGGGATCCTCTTGGTGGCGTTTTGTGATCTGAGTGGGATTGCATAGCCTCATAGATTTATTCCAAGGTTCTAAATGATTTTTTCTTTTCACTTCTGGTGGCCTCATCCGTTTCTTACCCCGGTCACATTTGATCTCTTCTTGAGAGTTTACAACCTTAAAAGCATCCTCCTTTTCAAGCGTACTTGAATCAAATATTTGTACAGTAAATTTAGTATTTCCATCATATCTGAAAACCAGAAATTCACCTTTTTCCAACGAGTGAGCTCTTGCAAACTTTCCCCAACCATCTTCTAGGTACATGCCATCTGAAGTCCTCTTTAACCTGACTCTCCAACGACTACCACTAGGACTCTCTAAGATCACCATTTCAGATGACTGCTTTGTAATGGACTGTAGAAAGGCTTGTGGGATGCGCTGCAAAAAAGAAACAAATTATGTTGAGAACCACATCAGCGCTGCAAAACAAAAACTGCTAATCTTGAGAATTAAAACAGCATAGGAAAGCTAAAAAGGGAAACAGGAAGGAAAACCAAGTAGAGTTTACAGAACAAATCAGTAATTGATCATTAGACTGGCAAGATTGACGCCAAAACATATCGTGCTTATTTTTATATATACTACATTTTGGCCATACACGAAATCAAAAGAATAATAACAAAATGACAAACGCAGAGAGGGATTTACTTACTCTAATTGTTATTGCGTCATACACTCACATTCATCTCTCTCAATTAGTCACAATTCATAGTTTGAACCGACTAACTTTCACTGTTTAAACCATAGTGATTTGTCCGTATTTGCATATTGTTTCTTGTTCAAAAATCTAATAGCAGGACACCGATTTGCTCTCATTTATAAACAAGTTTCGGATCATAACCCCCCTTAAGCCTAGAATTCAAAGAGAAAATATCTTTATCACAGAATATATTAAGATCTCTATTGTCATAGGGTAATGCCCAACTATATTCATATTCTCATCAGTATTGGAATCCTAAGTGATTACTTTGTTGAACAACTACAATAATGTGTTCCATATGTGTTTTGATTGAGCCAAAACTCATATACATACCGAGTATGTACATTCTGGTTCATTTCTTTGATTAAAAGCAAAATCAAATTTATGTGTTCCTTTTGCAATTAAATGTCTTACAATCCAAAAACAATGTAGAAGTACTAAGTAACAATGTATCAAATGGATAACAAGCAACAAACATTCTATGTAATTTAAAACAAAAGGATTAGCTTGTTACCAATCTCCTGTCGAAATCATCAATCATAACTCTAAAGAAATGATGCCTTTTTGCTTCCATTCTTCAATTGTTCTTTGTTCACACTTCCAAGTTCCAAACACTCAGATAACAACAAGAAGGAGATGAAACAAATACTCAGAACCCCAGTTGGAAGAATTAATACCCTTCTCTTCTTTTTGATTTCTTTCTCTTTCTTTATTATGGCAATTATAGTGGAAAAGGTGAGAGAGAATTTCAAACATGTTTCAGATATCATTAAGAAGAGAAGCAGAGAAGAGCTTCAAGTTTTCACCAATATGGAAGGAAATGACCACTTGCTTCTCTTTCTGCTTGTCAAAAAATTTCAAAGCACCCCTGTAATAGTGTAATAGAATTAATGAAGGCATTGCAGTTTGCAGCAAACCAAACTTGAAGTTCCAACCAACAAAAGGCTTAAAACAAGACTCTTAACGTCAAGTTAAAGACCTCCAGGTTCCATATATAGTTTGATCTACTTTCTTTGAACAGAAAAAGCCAATGGATTATTGCATAGCAGCCTAGAACATAGATTATCTTTTTTTAGGGTTGGTAGATATATTTTCTATTTTCAGTAACAATAACTTAATATCAAGAGGACAAAGGAAATACATATGAGAGCACATAAGTGATCTTTACAAGTAAAAAACCTGCCCATACCTACTCTACCATTAATTTTATGTACTTTTAAGTTTTAATGATTCTGTGGTGTACAAGAAGGCATATACTTTGTTAAATCAAGAGGCAAATATTATGTCCATAAAAGTGAACATGCATATGGATTTTGACAAGGACTAAAATTAAGAAGGAACATTACCAAACAGTATCTGCAAACAACACACAACAATGAGGTTTCAACGACTAGAGTTTCAACTGTAAGACTTCGTTCAGGGCAGAATTAAATGTCTGTATAAACATATGAGGATCAACAAACTAAAACTTCTTGCGCAAATTACCCTATAAAATTTAGGTAAAGCATTACAAACATTATATATAGAGATTATAGTTTCAGGCAGAAACAAACACATCTGTATAAAACAGAATAGAAGTTTAACTTGAGAAAATTCACATTGAAAATTTGTCACATCCCAATTCAAAATGCCAGAACGCTGTTGAGCAACAAAAAAAAAAAAGTTAACCTTGAATTGTGCAAATTACAAGTTCCTCAGCTATGGCTGCGCATGTAGCAACACCTCAGACCAAAACAGTGGTTGCCTCTATATATACTGAATATGCAGCTGCAGTGCCTTTCATTAAAGGAGTGTCAACCCAGCAAAATCATGATAACAAAAATGGTAAATTAATTCCTCAAGTCCTGTTGCGTCTCGACCTCAATCGTCCAGATATACTGTCTGGATTTGCCTTCTTTCCTAGTGCAGCGTTGCTAACTCTTTCTTCACTCATTGGTTCCTTTTTCTCCCCTTTATCTTCATCATCACTTACATTGATAACCCCATTCTCATTAATTGGTTCCATCTTCTCATTTTCTCTAGCATTAGCGTGCACAATCTCGGAATTCAGTGAGGCACTATGCTCCCCTTCTAAGTGGACATCCTTTTCTTTGGAGCTTCCATCCTGACTATCACCTGAGCTGAGAGAGGCTTTATGCTCAGAAAGTTCTTCAGTATCTACAAACGGTAACGACCTCTTCACAGAAACTGGATCGTCAATACAAGCTTCACCGGACTTGGTCTCAGCACATCGTGTTTGAATGAGATAATGTGCAACAGACTTGAATCCGAGTTTTGAAATCTGAAAAGTTTGTTAGAATAATGTTATTGTCCTACTAATGCGTAAATGTGAAGTAAAGCAAAATCCATGCAACATAGATAATAATCTTACTTTCCTATACAGACTACCAGTAGCTGGCCATCCCTTTGCCTGTCTGCACAAGCTGCAGTTGCAAATTCCACGACAAACAGGGCAAATCCAGTTGGGATTTTGTTTCACTTCTAGAACATGTTCCCCATATCTGCCAGTAGAGCAAACCTCAAGTCAAAAGACTGCTTTATATCTGGAGATCAATTATATTATCCACTGAGGACTAGCAGCATAAAATAGGACAAATAAAATAAAAGGTGTATCCAAGGCACACTAAAGAACTTTTGCTCCATGCCAATCATACACAAGTTAAGCATCAAGACAACTTATAAAACTGGAGGATATTTATAGCAAAGAATGAAATAATTGACAATTCTCCCTCTAATCACAGCTTAGGTTTGCAACGGGGCAGTGTATACCTCAATCAAGATACAGCATTAGAAATAAATTTGTGACATTTGAGTAGCAGATCTCGGACTAAATTATTTCCTTGTTACCTCATGTACAAGCAATCTCCACAAAATTGGCCCTGAACAAGGTTGCACTTGATGCAATGAGTATGATGGCCAAGAGTCTTCTGTCTGCAAGAAAGTGGAGAAAAAGAAGAGTATGTTGAAGTCACAAGTATTTCCAAGGACAATGATAGAAAAAGTACTTGATATGCATAAGTTGCTGCAATTTATAATATAAATACAATCCAAGAACTCGACATGCATACAATGATACATAGACACATCTGAAAATGGTTACAATCAGCAGTTATGCACGATCACTTGGAAGAATTATTAAAATACAACAAAATCACTGATGAAAGCCTGATTCTCAATGATGTCATCATTCAACATATGCCTATAAATCAGCTGTCTCTTCTAGGGCAGTGATTTGATTAAAGAAATTTGTGTTCAGTTGTCAATCTTTTTTTTTCCTGGTTGGCCTGGTAAAATGTAAGATATGTATAGGGTCGCTGATAGGGGGATTCAACTCAGAACTGTGGAAGTTTTAAATTAACTTTTAAGTTTAACCGGTTGTTTAAGCATTTTTTAACTTCAGATTTAGTATTCGGGAAATATATCCTATCTCAAGGCTCTTTCTTAGCCCACTTGCACCTCAATGATCTCACCAGCCTTGAAGCCTCCAGGTAGCATGGATCTTCCAAGAGAGGTCAGAAGTCAGATTATACTCACTCCACAATCCAAAAAGTTATAGGGGTAACAGTAGGATTGACTCTGCACTAATGTCTCTTTCATTAATGCACTTATTGGAAGTGTACTTTAAATAATGTTCTTTTTGAATCCTTTCAAATATGACAGAGGTCTACTTTTCTGTAAGAAGAAAAATAAGGAAGGCCATGATAATCATTTGCTAAACCTATTTTTAGGTAAGTAAACGGGCGCATTATATTCATAAACAAAGTTTAGTACAAAATAAACCTAGGGATGAGATATCCCTGGCTGAGAAATACAAACATGCTACCAAAAGGAAAACAACCACACAACTACATCATGGACCCCAAAGAGAAAGAAAGGGAAGTATAAGAATGTTCCCATGTGCTAAGCCATTGATAGGAATGATAATGCATGTTATACATCAACATTTTTATGTGTCTAACTCTAACTTCTAGAAATGGCGTTGAGCTAAGTAGCACTGACAAGGGTCCATGTGTTGATGTGTTAATATCTGACACATACAAAGTGTCCAATACAGTTTCAATCTATCGATTTGTAGTCAGAGAACCGTATATCTACTCATCTTCTCATTGTAACTCTTTTTCTATCTTCTTTCCTCTTCTTCAGATTAGGTCGGTGTGTCTGCCATGTGTCTTAGACTCTTAATATTTTCAAAATGGATGTCGTGAGCCCATGTCCAGATGTTACATACATGTCGAAGCAAATTTCACTCTCAACAAAACACGTAAGGGCAGAACAAAAGTATGTAAATAAAGCATGCTGATCAGTACATAGCTAGTGGAGTAATAATGTGGTAAGCTATATATCTAGAACCAATGTGGTAAGCTGCCAAAACCCTCAAAAATAAAACCATTGTAACAAACTACATTAGCGATATAAGAAGAAATCAATAAGAAAGAATGAAAAGGTAAAATCATGAATTACTAACCTGCATTGATGGCATGTCTTCCCCTTGACCGGATCATATATGCGCTTACCATCGTTCCCATATCCATCAACAAACAGAGTCCACTCAGAATTACAAGTACCAAGCATCTTCTCATGTTCTTCTGTATAAATCTCCGGCCTCGAACCTTCCCCAATAAGAGGTCCCAAATCTTCATCCTTCTTCCCCTTCTTTTCACGCAATTCAGTGTAACTAACAGGAGTCACATTCTGTAACCTAAAACCCATAAAACCCCAATATCAAACTTTGTCAAAAACACCATTTTTATTCACAATCCTAACAAAATAAAGAAATCCCACCATTGAAAATCATCAAACAAAAGCAAACAAGAAATAAAAATTGCATTTTGGATTCAAACATAAAACCCCACCTTTTAACTAAACCTTCAAACTTAAATAAATAAATAACACATATTTGTATCAAAGTACCTGGAAGAACGCCTTGGAGGTAAAGAAGACTGTAAAGAAGAAGCCAATGGGGATTTTCTTTCATAGGGTTTTCTAGGAGATCTTTTAGGAGTGAGAATTTCAGATTTAAGTTTGGAAGAAAGATCAAAAAGACCAAGTTTTTGCATTCTCTCCATGTTTTCTTTAATTCTTTTCTCTCTGCACTGTTCATAATCAAAAACCTCTTCAGATTTGTTAGATTGAGTTTCTTCATAACTGCTATTGTTGTTGGTTTGCTTTGGATTAATGGGAGTTTCTTGGGTTCTTGTTCTCTTTCTAAGTGTAACCATTGCTACTTCTCTCTGTCTCTGAACTCACTGAGTTAACTCTGGTTTTGTTTCGCTATCCAACGGTCGAATTTGTTTGTTGAAGAAGAAAGAAAACCTCGTTTTTTTTTTTTTCTCTGTCTGTAGTCTGTCTATTGTACTTCTAATTTCAAAAAGGATTCCTCTTCCTCGAATTCCGCAAACGCCGTGAAAGAAGGAAAATTACCGAACGACTCGAAACGTGCTGACAATACTACCCCTATGAGTCCTTTAGGGTCTGGTCTAGTCCAGTGATTGGTGCAACATCTATAGGCTGTGCTTGTTTCCCCGGAATTTTTGGGGAAACGGAAAAGCAAACTTTTTTTAAATGGAAAAAATGTAAATAGTTTCCTGTTTTAGTTTACAAAAACTTTGTACGGTGCTTGGTTGCTAATAAGAAAATTTTTGAATTTCTGCAAACAACCTTGTATATATCTAAAATTACATCTATACTATTTTTTTAATAAAAAATGTGAACAAGCTTAATTAAATTTATAATTACATCAATATCCTAAGCTTAATTAAATTCATAATTACATCACTATCCTAAACTTAATTAAATTCATAATTACATCACTATCCTAATTTAGGATCATAGTTTCACTTGGATATAAAGAATAGAAACCAAAGATACAGACCCACATGTTCATAACAAGTCCATCACTTAACTATGGTAGGAGCATTCTACTACTTCATTTTAAATAAAAATCAAGAGCCTTCAAAACTGTCGTTGTTAGGACAGTTGTACTAAACACCACTGCCATCACAAAGACATAGATGAAAGTAGAACTTACACCACTTTATACATTTCACAAGTAGAAATTACATCAAAATTACAAATGTCTTTCTAACCAAGTAAAATTATAAAAAGTTATAATATGTCGCTACAAACTCCAAATACACTACTTAATTTGAACCTCACTATCAAATGTCTCCAATCTGCACAAACAAATTGTTCAACACATCCACTCTACCTTCTTCATCTGTTAACAAAAATATTTCAACTTCCACGTGATTTTTCATCAAAATCTTGAAAGCACTATTTAAATATTTGTGGCTAAACCCTTTGACTCCCATGATTGCTTGACGTAATTGCTTTCCGAAAGTTAAAGGGTCTATCGTTTCTCTAAGTAGAGCAAGATGTTCATTTACTCCTTCCAACATATTCTTCACTTCATCAACACCTCTCATTCTCTTCCCATGTTGTCGTTTTGTCTTCTTGGTGCTTGTGGTAGAGATTGTTTCTTCACCAACTTCCAAATCTATACTCTCTTCTTCTCCATTCTTTTCAGTGTCTTCATCGAGTCCGTTCACAGAATAAGAACCTACAAGAAAGGAATATAAAGAAAAAAAAATTATAACTCATATCATCTTGTCTTCTGGTGAAAAGGCATGCAAAGTTGTAAAGTTTGACATAAAGAACAACTACACTACCCAACATAGTAGCACAGCAAGATGTTAGAGCTTGAGAAGAATGCCAATCTCATAATTTAAAGGGTTGGTTTAAACTAGGGAGTGGTGGCATTTAGAACTTAAATACAACATAATTAATTCAAGACTGGTGTGATCTGTAAAGCTTTCCATGTTAAATACTTGTGATTGAAAGAAAGTACTGCAATCATTTCTTATTTTATCTCCATTTTCTCCTTCTTTTCTTAATTATTTCTCTGTTTATCCCATTTTTGCCAGACTTAAGTCATTGTAGCAGTCTTTGACCAATTTTCTTAGCAGTGATATATTTTTTGTTAGTTAGACTCTTAAGGCCTAAGCCAGACTCAGACGACCAGGAAAACAAACAAGGGGTAGACTGGTAGAGTTGGTGTAGGACAGAAAAAATAACCATCTAAAGCGTCAGAACAAGAGGCAAATTCATAACAAATATACCATCGGCTGCTCAAAAGTCAAACCACAACGAGTTCAGCCCCCTAAGGTCATTTTCTGGCTTTACGACCTTGCTCTAGCATGATCAATCTATGAATGAGGCTGAACAAAGACATAAACGACACAGACTTACATTTATATATATATATATATATATATGGTGATTGGATGCAGTCTGTGTATAACAAGAATGCAATTTTTTTGTGAATAACCTTAATAGATTCCAGAATAGTCACAATTTAAAACTAACTTGTTGCATGTGAGTTGCCTATAACGGTGGAAAGCTTTTCATAATCCCATTTTAGTCCTCTATCTCTAAACGCTTTAAACTTTTTCGAGTCTTTCTGCATTTATACTACAAAAACAAATAAGACTTCACTTTCCAATCCAAAAAATAGAAAAAACCATGATAATGTCTAAACTCTAAACCACAAGAAAAAAAATCTAAACTACTTACAGGTTTTGATAAAAGCTCCTTCCAATACTCATTTGAAGCTATAATAGTTTGCCTTGTTGGATCATATGACACCCCACTTTTCGCTTTCAATTCAACAAAACTATTATATTCATTTCGCATCTGGCGAATCCTGTTCTCAACATGTGCGGATTTTACAGTCTCGTTAGCTTTCTCAGAAAGAGTTGCAAGCAAATTATTCCAAACAACGGTATCCCATCTTTTTCCAGTTTTTTTTCCCTCCCTTGCAGCCTCACCAAGAACATCAAGAAGTACATTATCCAGGGTGGGGTTCCACCTTAACTGAACCTTTTTATCATCAATTTTGAAGCTTGATTCACAATCATTTTCTACTCCTGCAACAGATAAACCGCAAAAAAACAGTAATATTATTATTACTTCAAGGAGATTTCTCTGTAGGTAATTCTGAAGTTTGGATTAGTCAGATACAACAAAATTCATGCATATAAAAATCATAACTGTTAAATGAGTCAGGTAATAATACTGGGGTGGCTAGGGATATTTGCTGCTACACCTGTGTCATTTGAGGCTTTTTGCTAATTTCAGTGCGAGATTAACCACACACTCAGGGAACAACAGGTTCTTCCCCATGTGGTTTCATTTGTTACTAATGCACTCAATGAACACCAGTTTCTTACTGAAAGACCCACACTCATCCTTGGTTAAAGGACTCTAGGTAATTTTGAAATAGTGGCAGACTCAAAAAAGAAGTTCAAACAGGACTAACAGATACCAATCTCGTTCAAGTGAAAATCAAATTTCTATCGAAACAGAAAATGTACTTGAGCTTACTAGACCTGCTCCAGAGAGTATAAAAATCTGCTCAGCGAGACTGAAGAGCAGCAGAAGAGTTCAATAGGCGGAGAAAGCATATAGCAGAGATGCTTAAATATTTTTCAACAATCATCAACCAAAAAAACACATAAGGTCATCTTACCACACCACAAAAAGCAAACTATCAGGTCATTTTGATAGAAATACCAAGGTTATCCAAATTAAGTTGGTTTTGTTAATATTATATTTGTAACAAGAACAGGTAATATTTCAGCACATTATATAAATAGCATCAGTCATGAACTCATGATATACTATCAACAGAATACAATACTCATGATAATTTAGAGAAGATAAAGTTTTTTCGAGAAGAAGTATATCAGAATTTTGGATGCTGATTACGAACAACAAAGAAATGTGCATACTATATATATTAATGAAGCAAAGAAATGGTGATCTCTGTTTGCTGATTAAGAATACAATAAAATGTGCATGCTGATTGAGATTACAAGAAAATGCATACTATATATACTAATGAAGCAGGCTATATAGCAAAGCATTAAGTGTAAATTGAACAGAAAATTCTCATACTTTTGATATTGAAAGGGTTGGCATAAGATTGAGAATGACCCGGACCTGCTAAGAAATGAAAATATATAATACATTAGTTAAACCATGTGTAAAGATCCACCACATTAACAGAACCAAGTTAAAAGAACCTATATTCATTAGTCAGCCTTTTCAGAAATTTGGATGGGTCGACAACATCTTTATTAAAACACTTCAACAAAATATATAATTTATGATACCTTCATTAGATACAGCTGATGGAGCAGGATAACCATCTGAGGGGTTTCCATATTTATGAGCATATGTTGTAGGTGGATAGCAAGCTTGATGTGAAGGGCAACTACCTTGTCGTTGAGGATGGACACCTTGTTGCTGAGGATAGCCACCTAGTTGTGGGGGATATCTAACAAGATATGGAAGATAACCACGTGGAGAATGATAAAGTAGTGGAGGGTAATTGTAATGTTGTGGCAAATACTGTCCTTCATTTGATTCATGAGGGTTTGATACAAGCACTTTGTCATTAGAATTTGGTCGATCACTGCCTTGGTTGTCCTTTCCACTTTCCATTATTCACAAGCTATAAAAATTGACGCAAGATAAAATGATTTAAACAACATTCCAAATTTAAGTTCATTACATTATGTCATACCCGAAGAAGTGACACAAAACACTTGAACAAAAGAAAATTAACACAATTATAATCTTAGGAGATGAAACAAAACTAAGATTTAAAGAAGAAAATACATCAAAGCATAATTATTCCAAGAAAAAAAAATTACATAAAACTGTCCTATCACCTACACATTCCTACGATTTTTGAAGTCATCAAACATCTTACGAGCTATTCCATCCCTAAATTCAGCCCATTTTGCCTTTTGGATTGAATGCGGTATAGGAGGTGCATCATTACCGCTTTCATCAACTGGAGCTCCATCAAGTTCTTTGTCGACTTCGTCTAAAATTGGATCATATGGCTCAACCCCTCTAATATGGTTATGAAGTATGAAACAAGCTAAAACTATCTTCACTTGTATCTTGTATGGATAAAAAGACTGTGTAGATAACATAGGCCACCGCTTCTTCAACACTCCAAACGCTCTTTTAATACTGTTTCTAAGAAGTGAATGCCTTTTGTTGAATAACTTCTTCTCATTTTGTGGAATACGACCTTCATGCTCACTTACATGATAGAAAGTACGACGAAAGGGAGCAAGAAAACCGGGTTGATATGTGTAACCCGCATCCACAAGGTAATATCTACCTATAAGTAACATTTTTGTATGATATAAGTTAACAAATTCATTTAGAGTTCTAAGGAATACTAAGTAAGACTTTAACATAATTAATGCTACCTGAAGGGACAACAAATGGGTTTGCTCGCCCAAGGGCATCATCTAACACTCTTTGATCATGCGCCGTCCCTTCCCAACCAGCAAGAACATATGTAAATTTCAAATCAAAAGAGCAAGCTGCTAACACATTTTGTGTAGTAATCAATTTTCTTCCTCTAAACCGATCTTGTTCTTCCACAGGTACACTAGCAGTGACGTGCGTTCCATCCAACGCCCCAAGACAACCCTGTAGAACCCAAACAAAATTATAAATATACTTTCCTAGACAAAAAAGTTTTATTATACTAATGTGGTGCTATTATTACTTAAAATAGAACACACCTTGAAATACTCCCTGTAATGCGGATCATTTGTAATTTCTGGAGGTGTTCCTGAACCATGTACTAGTTCTAGGTGATCAGCGATTAAAGGTTTATACAATTTGAGTACGCACTTCAAAATCTCATTGAATTGACGACTAATTGTTTCTCTAGACCGATAAAACCTTCCTTCAAGTACTCTATGCTTAACATTATGGCCAATTATATGAAGAAACCGCATCACCATTTCCTCCAAACTACAATTATCGTTATCGCTCACAACTCTTTGTGCTCTGATTAAAATGCACAATTGATGAAAAGATTGTATTCCCATTCGTAAATTATGACGACACTTATCATCATCCTCTAATATTGAATTCATGTAACTTCTCCTTTCGTCATTTCTATCAATCTGAGGTTTTAAAAGTATGTTAAGTGTTAGATAAGCAGTAGCGATAGCGTTAGCAGCAGCTGCATGGGCTGCAGCAACTACTGCTATTTTTCTTTTTCGTTCTTGTTCACCACCTTCCATCTACAAACACGAAAACATAAAAAGATACAAAATTGACTTAATTACAAACCCGGCTCTTTCACACAAAAGTGTCCACAGAGAGCGACATTGGTGCAATTTCAGAAAATATAAAAACTACACAAAGATCATTACATCAAAATCAAATCCAAATAAATCTGAATGAATACAAACTAATTCATATTAAAAAAATCCAATTTCTAATAAACCTTGGAAGTCCCAAAGACGACATTAAAACCCATGATTGAATCAAACCCATTATAAAAAACCTTTAATTCTAGTGATAGAATACAAAATTAAAATAAATTTAACAACTAACTACAACAAATTCAAAACACCTATTCGAAACCCTTGATTTGAGAGAGATTAATCTACAATCAATAGATCTATTAGATATTTGATGATAGAAAACTGTATAGAGAATCTTACCTGATTCAAAAAAGCTTTCTCCTTCTTTGTTCAAGTAATCAAAACGAGAGAGGGGGAGAAAACAAAAAAAAAAGTAGAAAAAACCGATCGAAGAGAAAGCAGTAGAGAAGAGACGATTTTTCCCAAGTTTTCCGGTTATTTCGAACCGGTATTATAAGCTGACGTGTTTTACGTTTTTGCAAAAAAAAATTGTGGGCCCCATTTTTTCGTAAACCCAACCAAGCACTTGAAAAGGGAAAAAAAAAGAATTTGCTGATGTGTTTTTACATTCCGGTCTTTTTCCCAGAGAACAAGCACAGCCATAATGTGATGCAGACCGGACTCTAACCAGACTTGATAATTTACCTTTTTGTGTATGTTTCAGTTTGCACCCATACAAATCAAAGGTTGAAAGTCAGGGGCATCGTTGGAATAAAATATGCAAGCATGCAGTAAGAAAGATCCATCTAATGCACATACTCTATTACTAGGAAATAGTTGGCTCTCACTAATTTGGAGTTTCAAAGGATAAAACCTAGTGAATACAAAGGAATCTTAATTTCTGCTGGTTTAGCAAATATTTGCATATACAAGATTAACAAGGATAATGCGCTAATACAATCAAAACATTTGAATAACAATGGAATCCAAGTACTAGGGCCACCAGTGTAATTGATTTCATAATGTACAAAAACCTCAGACTGAGAAGTTGCTAATGTAACTAACAAATTTTGTTTAAACGCGTTACTAAAAGACTCAACGTGGACTATCCCTGTACAATTAGGGGAAAATAAGATACAAAGCACTCACCCCTGAAAGAAAACGAAAGAGTAAAAATAATATAAATGCACTATATATTTGTGTAACATGCAGTATAAGACTTCAGTCCACACTGCAGGAATGAATGTCCTAAACTGCGGCGCTCATATCTTCTCATGTACATCTAGAACAAGATCACGTAGCTCGGGAAAGACTGAGATGAGTAAGAGTTCCAATAATCCATAAGTAAGTTGCTTCACACATACATTAGACTGCAATTTAGAGCAAACCACTTCATAGTCAATGAGAAGAAAGAGGGGCCACAAAGATGCCATCATTAAATTCCTATATTAATATAGCAATAATTTCCTATATCAAATTATCAATGGCAGTCTTCCAACAAATAATATGTTCATAGGCTTACCTGAAGGAAATAATAAACATCTTTTGCACAACGCTTGTACTGTTTTTGCCCAATCAAGCTGACCAAAGTGGATGGAGCTCCATCTGTGATACATTACAAAGTCAATGAAGCAAAACAATAAGTAGTTAAAATAAAAAAGTAGTAAGAAAGGCACACGAAAAGGAGTTGTTTATCCTATTTGTTTCATTCCAATCAAATAATTTTTAAGAACTAAATGGTTGCAAACATATCAATAACTCTTTACACTTGGTAAAATTTATGATTCTCATTCAAGCGGTAATTGATTCCCGCTAGTCGTAGACATTTATGAAGATAAAGTGATAAACCGATGATTCGTAAAAGGTAAACATTTCATTTTATTATCACCATAGCTATAAGAATTCCAGGATTACTATGTAACACGTAATTCGATGGAAACAAGAGTGAACTATGCATACGATACATTTGACTTGTTATATAGTAGAATGGTATTTTCTGAATATAATATATTCTGAAATTGGATGGAATATAAGGAACTGAAAGACACATCTACATGAGTCAACCTCTAAGAAACTCATTTTTTTGTGCACAAATATATTACATGACAGGTCATAATATACAGACATACAGTGCTACTAGCATCCACTATTTACAGCTAATGAAAAAATCTAGTATTTCATTGTGAAATAAAACATACAACTGGGAAGACCAAAGGAGAGGATAAAAAGGGAAATGAAAACTCGTTTGTTATCTTATTTAGCATGGTGGAAATCTTCATGAATAAGAAATCCACATATACTTGTGTACTTTTCTTTGGGGATTATTTCACTATGTGATAGAAAAACAAAAGGTTAGTTTGTGGCTGGTAATATACATCTATGCAACACCCCAGAATTAACATCATACTACCTTGAAACGGAAAAAGATAGGAATATCCTACTAACAAAATGATAGTTTACTTCAATGTCCTGTCAGGAAATCATTGTTTGTCTTTCATCTTGGTAAATTATCATCATCAAGAAACTCATCTTGCCGGGAGAATAGCTTTGAACATCACTTGTGAATGACATAGATAGCATAATGAAAGTTCATGAGGTAGACATTTCTCACCTAGAAACATTTTCTTGACATCACTCGCTCTACGAACTGCTTCAAGCTGTAGCTCAAATGACCCTAATTTCGAGGCTTGATTGCCAGACGAATTTTCTGCAATTTGGGTTGCATTCTGATCGAGTTGAGTGTTATCAAATTTAGATCGAATATTCAATTTCAGAAAGAACGTTCCATTAGGCCACAGAACCTGATAACAAGAGAAAACAAAATAAAACACTCAGTAGCATTTTGATGTAACCCAGTCGTAAAGACTAAAGATGACCCAATCTCCGTGCCTAACATAATGGAAACCTTAACATCCATAAAGCATCCAGAACCCATTATCTAAAGAGTCCATGGCATGCTCAAACTGCAACACCCAAGGAAAGTTCCATCATATAACAAAATGCCATCAAATATTCCTTTTTTTCAGAAAACAGAACATTGGCAATATATTTTTCAGATGTAAAATTGTGATTCGCAGAAATGCAGTGCATTGCACGTTCAAGATTAAGTCTGAATAAGATGAACTGTGAGGAAGAAAAGGGTTGAGTTCTCACATCATGGATCCATCGAATCCCTAATGCAATAATATCATCTCTCCTAAGCCAATGGATTTGCCGCAAGAGCCAATCGTCAATTGCATCTTCCATCACTAATTGAAGAATTTGCTTAGAAAACCAAAAAACTTGTCTCCTGCACACAAACACGCCAAAAAAGGCATACTAGAATGCTTAGTTATAATTCCAGTAACATATCTTATTTCGTTAAATGTGTAGGTGTAATCAACATATACAAGACATTGGTAGCACAGAAGAACATGAGAGTACAGCCACATAAAACAAGAGGGTAGTCAGCAGTCAAAACTGATAGTGTAAATGGATGAGTACCAAATCTCTAGAAGATGACAAATAAGGGCAAGCTAAATATAGAAGTCTACACAAACCTACTGGATCATACTGAAGTACTGAACTCTACGATAACATACAACAATCTTTCTTCATTGAGAACAAAACTTAAATTTTAAAAATGAAGGAGGTGAAAGGTAATTCACACTAAGATAGTTAACACGGTGAATTCTACCTAGATAACAAATCTTCACAGTCTATCATCTAAATCACATCACGCCAACCCAACGAGAGAACTTCATATCACATTTATCATTACTACAAGATGACAAGATATCGTTGAATATGTGTTACTTCTCTTCAAGACAACTGTTCCAGTAAAATGCACAGGCAAAATTACACTGACACAATAAAAACAAACTACAACAACAAGATAACTCTTGGTGAACGACCTAACAAGACTGTAGATAATCAACTATCACATTCACTGGGGAAAAAAATTGTAAACTTCAATACATTACGAAAACCATAATTACTGAATTTACTACTTGAGTGACTCACCTTAGCCAACCTCTCCTTTTAAGCTGGAAAATGTTGTCAACTAAGTTCAACAGAGGCACACTTACATTAGGTGGTGTCCACTGCAAGGAAAACCTGAATGTGAGATTGTTTTGACAAATAATTGAAAATAAATATAGTAAGGAACTAATGATTGTGATAATGATGATGACTTGGGAGGATGGGCCCAAGGTATTGGGATCGAGTCTCGCCTTCAAAGGGAATCGGTGATATAGGGAAATAAAAATGATGATAATGATGATGATAATGACTGATACTGACAAGTATAATAAAGATGATGATCAAGTTTCAGTTATATCCCAACTAATGGATATAAAAGATAGGTATTTCATGAATGGAAAAAAGCTTGGTAGTAAAGTGAGAATAGTTTTGTCGTACCTCGGGTGGTACTGCAACTGGATCCTCCACATGCCCAGAGGTTATTGAGGAAATGGTTTCAGGATTTCTATAAGGTACAATCATTTGAGACAACACCACTGAAGATCGGTCTCTTTCAGATTTTAAACCTTCAATGTCTTCATCACGCTTGATCACCCGAGGTGGGACTCCCTTTAAGTTCAATTCATTGTCTGAATGCCATCCACTAACTTGCAGGCCAGAAACTATTTCTTCAGTGTCTTGGGATCCATCCAAATCATGTTCCTCATTATCAGACACGCTATGTGGTGTTTCCATGTCATTGTGGCTTGAAATCCGTAGATTAATTTCGTCTCCATTCCAGGTTGTATTTCTATTCAAAGTTAAAGTAGGAGGTGGACATGGCAATGATGAGGAACCTACAACTTTACGCATTAGACCATCCGAAACACCTTTGACCTGACGTAGAATATCATCCATGGCATCATCCACATTAACTGTCAATTTACAATAAAGTCCATAACAGTCAACAAGCAAACATTGAACTATAAAGCAAATGAGGAATATGATATATCCAATAGAAAGATAAACAGAGAATACAAACTCATAAAAGATTATATTGACAAGGGAAATCCAGGTGTTTCATATTCATAAGAGAAGAAAAAATCATTGTCTGATTTTTTTTTTCCCTTTGTAATAATGCTCGGGAAAGCTGGTTGGTCTTATATTGTTGAATTGCTTGTTTTCCTGGTCCACCTGGGGTTATTGTCCTTAACCTGAGTTTGTCCTGAGTCTGTGTCTGGGATCTGTTATTTATGTGGCCTCAAATTTCCCACACGGCTAAAAGGAGGTTGTGGAACATCGTATCTTTAGCAATACTATCGTGTACTTGATAGTAGTGCAAAAGAAGACATTTTGAAGATCACCAGGGACAATTCGTGACATAAATGGGTATACTTCATTATTGGTGCACGCAACATTTGAGCATAATAAAATCTTCTTTGAGACTTTCGCATTTGATTGGGAGAAAGTCTTTGATGGGGCTGACTGTTTGTACTTACTTTGTCTATTTCAGATGTCATCTTACAGGATACCTCTTCCATGGTTGCACTCGTATGTTTACGAATAACAATGCAACTGATGATTTACCTCCAAAATATATTAAATAATGATGCAGATATTGTAGACATATTTGCAGAACCTATGTTTGGATTAATCTGGGAAAGCAAATGCCTAATAGATCTAAAAGGGAACCTGGTAGGGTCACAGAGCAAGTGACCTTATAAACTGTATGATATATTTTTACCAAAAATAGGCAATTGTTGCCCAACAAGAAATTATCAATTTTATTATTAGGTAATTACTAAGAACTTGAAACCAGTGTTCTATCATACAATGTCTGGAGACCCTATAATTTGGACGCACCAAATTTAACCATTCACAGATACTTGGATTCTGCATAAATATGATGAACATGATAGATGCTGGATATTCTTCCACCAACTCGAAGAGGCATAAGGATTAAGGATGGTATGAAATTTGAACATAATACTATAGAAGATCAACATACCTGCCAATGTCTTCATGACTGATGTAGATTTTCCAAAGGAATAGTTCTTCCAAAATAGAGTAAAAATACAATTAGACCATGTCCCCACTCAATTAGCCTCAGAAGGTATTAAATTTATATTTAACTAAAAGTGTTAAGCTGCTCACCTTCGATGAAGCACTTAAGAAATCCCACACTTCATGTTGTTCAGCAACATTCGCTATTGACAAAAGGTCCTGGGAAGAAGTAGAATTAGATAAAATTGAAGCCAAAAGAATGTTAATACATGCAGAAAAATGTCAAGTTTAAATGGCATACTTGCAAATACTGATCAAGTTGAATACAGCGCTGATGAACAAAACTATCATCAATACTTGACGAAAGAAACCTTTTGGGGGGCAAATGCAATGTATAATTGGGTATATCCTTGAGGTGCCGATGCAACCGCTCAAAGTTTCTGTATCTGCAAGCCACAAGTCCCCAAAACACCAAACAAAATTAGACCATTAGATCAAATTTATCTTACAATCTTTCATAGTAATTTATCAAAAGATGATGTGATTCTACATAAAACATTGTACTCAAAACCAAGGCATCGCCCTCACTTGTCTGATGGACAGGCCTGCCTTGATAGAACCAGAAGAATATTTTACTCAACTACCATGGAAAGTAGAAGAGCTTTAAAGACCATGAACAAAAAATGGATAAAAGAAAAAGAAAAGTCTTAAAAATATATCCAGTGTGAAAGAGTTACATTAACAAACAACGCAATTCCCATCGTAACAACTAACAAGTTGAACCACCGTACAAGTTAGGTTTTGTATACATATTTATGGATTCATATATAGCAGGCATGGGTAGGATCAACAAAAGCAGTATATTAAATAAAGGTGGATGAATATGAGACCTTCTTTTTACAAACCAAGTATTGTTGCCTGAATCTGTGACAGCAATTGAATAAACTGCAAAAGATTTCGACCCAATCTTCTCAAAATACGCTCCCACAACCTGAAGCACCAAGCGATGGAGTGAGGAAGCAAGGAAAACATAACGATATAAAATAATCAGGGCTAATAGAGAAATGGTAAAACACTTGCCACTCCCACTCACCCGGCTCCTGAGCTTGGGAACATGCAGTACCCCTTCACCGCGGAACACCATATCTGAAGCAATTAAATTTTCCTCTTCTTTGTGCCTTCCAAATTCTGGGGAGTAGAACTCAGAAAAGATAGCCCCTCCAACTTCGCATGTAAATGTTTCCGCAGTATTAATTTGATTATTCAAGGCAGAAGTGCTACTGGACCGCTTAAGAGGAGTTTTGTTTTCATTAGCAGGTCGAATAGTATGATCCTCCGGTTCATCAGCATGATAAGCTCCATCAAATGACAGTACCTTACTACTAACAACATCACTAAATTGACTCTCAAAATGTGACCCATGGGTTACCTGCACAACTGCTTTATCATATGTTACAACATGACTTCCAGAATTGGTGCTTTCCAAGTTCTTAACAGGTATACTGTTTTTGGATCCAGAATTTTTCTTCACAGACGGTGGCACAAGTCGTGCTTTAACCGTGTTGTTACGTTTAGTTTTATAGTTTCTTCCTTTAGTCCACATGTTTTCAAGATTTTCAGGAGCAAGAACTTCTGATCTTCTTTGTGTTGCAGCTTCAAAAACCCTTGCCCAGTCAGCAGGCCGTGGCTGCAAGGGATCTCCAAAGCTACTCTTCAAAGTACTCGAGGATGTTTCCACCTGATTGTTCAATTTAGTTGATGTCACGTCACCCTGTCGGTTGAATGCATCCATACTTTTCGTTGATGAAGGTTCACTATTTCGTGTAGGTGGTGAGGAAACGTATTGATTATGAGAGTGACTAGATTCACCAGCTAAATGATCATCGCCTACATTACTAACTTTATCAACTTTAGCATTTAGGACAAGATACTCAATCAATTCATTGATGTACCTAAAAAATAGAGATTACAAAAAATTATTAGACTAAAATAGTGAATGATGGACATGAAAAGGCTCCGGTAAAAGGAACTAGCAGAAACAAACAAAAACAAGTCGTCAAATTTGGAAAACAAAACTTTCCACAGATATTTGTAGCGGCTCTAATCATAGTTTGTGGTCTCAGGTTAAGGTAGTAAACTTACCCCAAGAAGTCTCAAGATAGTTTGCTAAGCTTTGCTCCTCTCGTTGAAACGTCAAATTTTTTTTCGAGATGATCAAAATAGGCAGATTGGTTTTGTGTCGTAATTTCAGGATTAGACGAATGTAGAGAGAGAGAGAGAGAGACTTAAATATATAAATTCTTCCTACGTTGGGGTCCAACCATGTTTTCTTGACCAGTAAAACAATAAATGCATTAATAAAGTAGTGTGAAACCTACACCACACATCTTTGAATAATTAAGATCGCACCCCAATAAACCTCACATGATTCACAACCCCCACTTCCCCACCCACCTAGGGCTGGAAATGGATACGGATTTATCCGAAATCCAAATTAACCGATTCAGATATGAAAATACACCCGAATTAAAATACGGATTCGGATTTATAATAAGAGACCTATTCGGATCCGGATTCGGATTTTAATCTGTTTTTTAAAGATTTTATATAGAAAATTGTCGAATTTAGTCGAGGTTTTCGGATAAATATCGGATTCGGATTAATTATTTAAACCCGAGTTGGATTTGGATCCGGATTCGGATTTACCATATAAAATTCGGATTCGGATTTATATACATCCGATCCGAATCCGACCAGTTTCCAGCCCTACACCCACCCCCTCTTCTCTATTTTGGAGCAATGCAACTCACAAAACTCAGTACAGTTATTTTCTACCTTCTCTTCTATGCTTTTGACTGAAAGGTCAAAATTGGGTATTATCACCTTAACAGAACCATATAGTACATGTACAAGTACCACTCGTGGTTTATGTTACGCTAGAAGAGTTGTACAAATTTATATTATGAATAGCAATCTTTTGAGGGTGCAAAGCTTCTAAGAAACCCGAATAATAGTCTCAACTCTCAAGTGGGTCTAAAGTCTAAACATGACAAAACAAACAAGAGTAACTTCACGTGTTGCTATTCAAAAAAAAAAAAAAAACAATACTACCCTAACATTTCACAATACATGAAAAAATCCCAAGAAAAATAAATTCCTTCCTCCAGAAATGAAGGTATTCATGTCACCACTAATCAGAAGACAAACATACTCGTGCGGTATATAACACTACAGTTGTGAAAGGTATGGTTATATGAGCATAAATATGTTGTAGAAGCTCCTAATGAATTTGCTTTAAGGCTTACCCAGGACTGGCGAGGTTCATCAGGGGTTGGACCACCAAGGAAGTTAGAAGCTCACGGGCAATACTACGAACCAAAGGGCATTGAGCTTCTCGGGGTCTTAATACTACAGCTAATACTCCTCCCATAAGGCGTTGAAGAACCTGAAAGAAAAACAAAACAATATGTCTTAGCCACAGTGTTGCAGCACAAAACAAAAAACACAACAGGAATAGATTCATCAGAACTCTTTACTACACCTTGTACTCACAATCGGGAGATATCAAAGCAGGATGAAGTTCCTTCGAAGCCATAAGATGATGTTTCAACCTGTCATCCCGTTCCTCTAAAGATAATGTTCCCATAACTTCAACCCCTATTGCAGACTGATTTCTTCTGTACAAGTCCAAGTGCTTCCCCACTAAATCAACCATATCCCTGAAACATTGATTATGATTTATGAATTTAGGGTTTTTGCAACACAATAGTACCACAACTAGTCATCAAACCTAATAAAGCTTGTTGATGACTTACAAAAGTAACACAAAAGCACCTTGTTAGCAAGTCGACAAGGTTGATATCTTTCACCCTTGTCGATATTTCTCCAATGGCATCAGTAATCAATACTCGCATTTGCTCAGGTGCTTCCTTGTCTGGAGTAATAGTTGAGTACCACAAATCAACAACAAAATCTTGCAATATCTTATCAATGAAATCATTAACCGCAGACTCCACAAGTGGAGAATCAATTTTCCTCTTCCTTTTCGACGTAGACAGCCCATTTGAAAGACGTGGATCATCTAAAGACAACTGTTTCTTTTCCAAATATGATAAATAAGTCTGCCGTCGAACTGGTTTAACTTTCCATCTGAATTCTACCTCTTGTGATAAAACACGTAATGCAGATAACAATAGTATTGATATTGGAACATTAGTCCACATTGATTTACTTGTATCTGCAACAGTTGAGTTCAAAAATGATAAAGATGCAGTGTTTTAGATCAATTTGATGATTTGTAAGATGAATTGAAAGAAAATAAAACTTACGTGAAAGGATATAAGTGATTGCGAAGATGCATAACGCCCACCATACCGTTCGAACTTTAGCTTCTTCGATTAGATCTTGCAAAGTCTGCATAGCCTTCTTCATGATGATGATGAAGAAGAAGTGAAACAATTAATCCGAGATTCGAATTTGTTTGATTGACTATAAAACAAACCCTAAAAAGAGATTTGATTTGCGTGTGTTTTAATTTGAAATTCAAACAAATTAGTTTTGTTTTTTTCGTGAAGAAGTTTTTCTTTCTTTCTTTCTCTCTCTCTCTCTTTGAGCTGTTGTTGTTGTTTGTGAATTGTGACTTGTGTTGTGCTAGTGGGTCTGAAGATGAAGGAGGAGGTGATGATGATGAATAATCTTGTTCGTTTATTTTACTGTTTTGGTGGTCTTGGTTTTATATAGAGCTGACGTGGCTACTTATTTTATCCCAAAAGCATTCATTATTGAGCGCTATTTAAAAGAATGAACAAGCATTTAAGTTGTGTGAGCTTTTGACTGTGCTTTGGTTAAATAACTCTTTAATTATGAATCTGGGTGGATTAAAGCTTTTTCAAATGTAACATATGCCCATAACATTCAAGCCAAATTCAAGCTTTTGATAAGCACTTTTTATTGCAATGAACATGAAACAATTATGGATTTCATTAAAAAAAAAAAAAAAACAGCTTAACGGGCCAGCAGAGTGTTGTAACTTTTAAGAAAAAACTATATCAAGTTTACCAAAAACTCTACTGGGGCCCACAACATTTGTATAAAGGCCCACTACATATATGTGTTAATAGTTGCTCCATTCCTACAATACAAAATGGCCCACAACAATCTGTTGGTACTTTGGTAATTGGTAGTCACTAGTCAGGGTAAAACTGTTACTCACTTACTCATACTGTAACGGATTGAGAAAGTACATACTTTCAAGCAGCATTGCAGCACTAGCTTACCTCCCTCAAGTCAAGAAAAAAAAAAAATGTGATAAAGCCGTTGATCCACCAATTCAGACCACCTTTTCCAGCATTTTATGGAAATGGCTATATCAGTTTTTATTGCAGAGGGAGCCTTAGTTCAAGGTATATTACCTTTGGTGACTTTTTCTTACAATGATAATGCCCAATGTCTTGCAATATAATTTGTAACAATAACATATTAGGCTTTGATGGGTGCCGGGTGCCGGGTGCATCATGTCTTGTGTATATTCTTTAATGTTCAAGTCCAAGATCATGGTATTTTAGTTTTGTAATTTGATAGTGAGCAACTTACTGTCATCTATACTGAGACTACCTCATGACTCTGTCATTACTCATGTGACCCTCAAAAACAATTTACAACCTATGTTTGAGTTGAAACATACTGAATGTTAGAAGTTGAATGATGCATATGTATGTGATTATTTTGTTTTTTCACTCGTTGGGATTTCTTGGTTTACCTTTGTTTACATCTGTCTTGCCTAAATGTAGGCAATGCTACCAAGATCCAAGGAACACTTCCACAAATCTCTCTCTATATTTAGTACCACCTTCTAGACCCTAGAATGTTATAACAATTTTCCTTGTGGTGGTTAAGAGACACAGCACCATTTTAGGAATCAACACAGCTTGTCATCCTTCCCTTTAACCAAAAAAAAACAAACATACAGCCAAACTCTTCAATTCAATGTGTTTTTTCCGTGTCAAGAAACTGAAACAATGAGCAATTTATAATTATAACTCTGCATGCTCGTTCAAATCATTCATTCAATCACAATTCTTCTAGTATAGCAGTCTTCCTCTTTTTTAACATTTGAATAGGCCTTCAATGTATCCAAGGTGACGAGGCACTGCAATTCAGCCATGATGCAGACCTCTGGCCACGGCTTATTTCTTCTCCTGTTGTGTTCTTCTTTTATCTCTTTCTCCTCAGCTCTCACCGATGCTGAGGCCTCATTCATAGCTCATCGTCAATTGTTGACGCTTCCTGAAAATGGAGACTTGCCGCCTAACTATGTTTTAGAAGTTCAGGTTAAGAAAATCTTTGCAAACGACAGGCTCAAACGAGCTTACATTGCACTTAAAGCATGGAAGAAAGCAATTTATTCTGACCCGTATAATACCACTGGGAACTGGGATGGCCCTGATGTGTGCGCGTACAATGGTGTCTTTTGTGCACCTGCTGTTGATGATAATAGTACAAGTGTTGTTGCTGGTGTTGATCTTAACCACGCCGACATTGCTGGGTACCTTCCAGTTGAATTAGGCCTCATGACTGATGCTGCTCTCTTTCACTTAAACTCCAATAGATTTTGTGGGATCATTCCGAACAGCTTATCTAGACTAACGCTTCTCCATGAGTTTGATGTCAGTAACAACCGATTTGTTGGTCCCTTCCCTGAGGTAGTTCTAAAGATGCCTTCTCTCAAATATCTTGATCTCAGGTTCAACGATTTTGAAGGACATTTGCCTCCAGAGTTGTTCGATAAAGAGCTCGATGCAATTTTCTTGAATGACAACCGATTTCATTCCAACATTCCAGAGAACTTTGGAAATTCGTCGGTCTCAGTTGTAAGTTTGGCCAATAATGTATTCAGTGGGTGCATTCCAAGTAGCATTGGAAGGATGAAGGAAATCAATGAGATTGTTCTAATGAATAACAATCTCTCTGGTTGTTTACCACAAGAGATTGGATTGCTTGAGAACTTAAATGTGTTTGATGCAGAGTCTAATTCCTTGGTTGGATTCTTGCCAAAGAGCTTTTCAAATATGAAACAGTTAGCAGAGCTAAACGTTGCGCACAACACACTGACTGGATCTGTTCCTGGCAGTGTTTGTAAACTGCCCAGCTTGCAAAACTTCACATTCTCATATAATTTCTTCAACGAAGAAGAGCAAGAATGCGTGCCTTCTGCAACCAAGTCGGATGTATTTTTGGATGATACGAGCAATTGCTTGCCTCGTCGACCAGGACAGAAAACAGAGAAGATGTGTTCGGAAGTGGTGAGTGTGCCAGTTGATGGTCATTGCAACTGTGGTTCTCCATCTATGCCTAGTCCGCCTTCTCCACAACAACCTGAAAGTCCTATGCCTTCAACACCAAAACCACAGCCACAACCATCTACTCCACAACAACCTGAAAATCCTACGCCTTCGACATCAAAACCACAACCGCCTACTCCACAACAACCAGAGAATCCTACGCCTTCGACACCAAAACCACAACCACCTATGCCACGACAACCTGAGAATCCTACACCTTCGACACCAAAACCACAACCACCTACTACACGACAACCTGAGAATCCTACACCTTCAACACCAAGACCACAACCACCTACTACACGACAACCTGAAAATCCTACACCTTCAACACCAAAACCACAACCACCTACTACACGACAACCTGAAAATCCTACACCGCAGCCACAACCTTCTACTCCACAAAAACCTGAATATCCTAAGCCTTCGTCACCAGAACCACAGCCACAACCATCTACTCCACAACAACCTACATACTCTCCTCCTGTTCAGTCATCTTCCCCTCCGGTACACCCTCCACAAGTTAAATCTCCTCCATCTCCAATTCACTCGCCCCCACCACCAGTTCGCTCTCCTCCCCCTCCAGTTCATTCACCCCCACCACCAGTGCGCTCTCCTCCACCACCTCCAGTTCATTCACCCCCACCACCAGTGCGCTCTCCTCCACCACCAGTCCATTCTCCACCACCTCCAGTTCATTCACCCCCACCACCAGTGCACTCTCCTCCACCACCAGTCCATTCACCCCCACCACCAGTTCACTCACCCCCACCACCAGTTCATTCACCTCCACCACCAGTCCACTCTCCACCACCACCAGTTCACTCACCCCCACCACCAGTTCATTCACCTCCACCACCAGTCCACTCTCCACCACCACCAGTTCACTCACCCCCACCACCAGTTCATTCACCCCCACCACCAGTCCACTCTCCACCACCACCTGTTCGATCCCCTCCACCTCCAGTTAGCTCACCCCCACCACCTGTCCACTCTCCTCCACCACCACAACCTAAGTCACCACCACCACCTACCTTTTCACCGCCTCCAACACAGTCGCCACCACCACCGTCTCCATCTCCTGACCAGTCGCCTCCACCAACTCCAACAGGCTCTTTTATTCTCCCACCATTCATTGGAGCACAATATGCATCACCTCCTCCACCACAATTCCCAGGTTATAATTAGTTTCTAAACAATCCAACCATGTACAGAATGTAGTACCAATACCAACACACCACCCACCTCTTGCAGTCTTCATGCATATCACTGGAATGAAAGAGAATCCGTTTTTCCTCTCTAGTTTTCTCAACCAGGATCAAAATTCAAATGAACAAATATACATTCAGCAAGATGTGATTTTGAAAGAGCAGATTTGTGTTTTTCTTTAATCGTCAATCCACACTTTACCCTTTAAATGTTGTAATGTAATCATTCATTTATTTCCATTGTTTTATGAAATTGAATTGTATACACATATACAGACTTCAAGCAAGTAGGATATAGAAATATTTCAACAATGCATGCAAACCAAATAAAGGCTCTGCAGTAATAATGGAAATCAAAACCCTTGGCACACCCAGAAAGTTCAAAACATACTTTTTTCTTTCTTTCATATTATGCGCATTACTGTAATACAACCTAGCATTAGTGCTGCAGTTGTTGGAACATCTGCACCACTCTATCCATGGTAGGTCTCTCATTTGGGTTCTGTAAGAGACAAAGCTCAGCGATTTCAATTATGTTAGTTATACTAGTATCTTCTACCTCTATTAATTTTTCATCATATATACCTTTCAAACCAAGTTCCTTTTTCTTAAATTTAACATAGTCTACTAACATCACCTCTCTATGTCCATCACACACCATTGGTTTCTTTCCGGTAATAAGTTCTAGAAGTAAGACTCCAAAGCTGTATACATCAGACTTCTGTGTGAATACATCAGATAACCTTTCAGAGTCAACTAATTCTGGTGCAACACTGCCGGGATTCCTTTTAATAAGCACATGTGAAGGAATGAGGTACGGTGTTTCGTAGCCTCTCAGACAAGCAGAGAAGTCTACCTGAATCAATATCTTTGAGGCTTTGATCACACCGCAAACAAGTGGTTCTCCTTCTTTTGAGACTTGAGAATGAATGGAGGCCACTGCAAGTGATGCACAAAGCGCTATATAACACCGAATTTTCCAGTTCAGGGGAGTGAACTGGATTCCCTCTCGTCCTGCATCGTAACAAGTAACAGAATTTGAATACAGGGACTAGGTGGTAAAATGGAAGTTGACAAGATATTGAGCATCGAGTTACTTAATACACCACGAGGTCAGTTACTTAATGCAAGTTCAAATTAGAGAGGACAAGAACATGTTCTCACCATGTAATAGCTCCTCTAGACTACCCAAGCACAGGTATCTATACACCACAAAAGCTTCGTCGCCATACCAGAAACTGAATAATATAGGTACAAGCCATCTACCATTTATCTGGCTGAAGAACCTGATGCAGTTGTCAAGTTCAGTTGGCTTCACTAAACCTTTTCGAAATTTCCGAACTGCAACAATTGAACCAGAATTCTGTACAACCTTGAACAAAGGTCCTAATATCCCTCCACCAAGTTTAACATTTGGACTGTGAGCCAATTCCGATGGATCATACTTACTACAATTCGTGTCGCAACTGAATATTGTTCTACTAGGCAGGGTAACCTTAATCTCTAACAAAGACAAAGGGGTCACTACATTGGTCACTTTGCCATCACTAAAAAGATATGGCTTTTCGATTACGCTTGCACATAAATGATAAGCCTCTCTCAAAATCAGTATCACCAAGACTATGGGTAGTATATACAATACACAAACTAAGTACCTACTTGTCATTTTACTTCAGGATTTGAAAATCCTGGTGTTCTTGCAAGCAGTCTGGAGCTTAAAGATCACTAATGAGCTGTTAATATAGAATATATATGGTTTCCTACCATAGAGGTTTTCACCATTGACATCGTAAACATCTATGTCAACCCCCAAAGAAATCGATTCCACGTCGATTCACACATAAACGTTATTATCAATCATTGAGCTTTAATATACTGCAATACATAGAAGTAAGCATGCTCAGTAACCTAACGTATATTCTTCACGCTCTAACAACTTAAAGCTTGCAGAATTACCATCAACCTATCGGTGGATAATTCAATGCAACTAGTACAAAATGCCTGACAATATAATTAGAATTTAGAAGAGTTTTTGCAGAAATGAGGTTTCTGTTCAACCCAGTCCTGATCAAATACACACTTATTCTGATATCGTGCATTCCAAAATATTAGCAGAGTAATTATATAACTGAAAGAGATTCGTCTGGTGGCATCTTGTGCCTGGCATGGATTGTTCACAACATTCAACCCTTTTTCTTCATTACATTACATCACACAATATTATATAGCAATTGTAGTATATTATACTCTATTATATTAATTTATTATTTTTCTTCATAGTTATATGAATTTGATTGGTGGATCATGTCTAGCATTGTCCAATATCCTTTCCTCTCTTTAAACTATTGATCTTAGGTAAATAGTAATATAGTATAAGAGATATATGATTCAATACACTAGATATTTTTCGATAAAACTAAAGCAAGATAGAACCATGAAAAACAAGACTAAGTCAAAATCTCAAAATCATCCTAAGTTATGCCTCATAAATATGGATTGAATCCTTTACCTCTACCAATTACAAAATATGACGAGGTAATTCGACTTATTGAAGACAGAGAATCTTAATCAGATGTCTAACTTACAGTGTGTATTTGCTATATTAAGATCCTACCAGTTTTTTCTACATGGAACATTCTGCATATTGATGTAACTTCTCAACCAAAACAACACCTAACTCACCAATACAGTGAGCATAGTTCATTGTGATGAACGGCGTAATGAGATTATAGTCTAAAGTTTACATGGTGCCATGTATACTAACTCATAACTTGTACTCAAAAAACAAGTCACCCTCTCGCCCCCATTGACACTCATGACCAAGACTTGTTAGGAAAGAAAAGGCCCAAGACCATTGCATGTCATGCCAAATCCTACTGTTGGTGAACCACCATTGAAATATATTCAATTGTCTCTCTTCCTTTACTACATCGAGTCATACCAAATACATATCTCAAAACAAGTCCATAAGTTTCCTGCATGTTTGCCCCCATGGTTCCTAAAGTAGTCTGCATTTATAAGGTCAGTAGTGAAGGGAGACTAGCTCATTGTTCAGTATCACTTCAGTTTCCATCATATGTGGAAGCTGAACACAATAGCAAAATAGTACTATGAATTCTTCTACTGTGATTTTTGTTTTGTTGGTCCTAATTAACTTGTCTTTTGTCAAAGGTGAGCAAACTTTGGAGGCCTCTTTCGTCTTTGGAGATTCCATAGTAGATGCTGGCAATAATAACTTCATCCAATCACTATCCAAGGCCAATCTCCCGCCCAATGGAATAGATTTTATGGCTAATGGAGGGAAGCCCACTGGAAGGTTCACCAATGGGAGGACCAATGCAGACATTGTTGGTAAGTTTTCTCCTACGTAAACATTGTTACATGATGTGCAGTCATTTGAATTTGATTTCATGTATGCGCACTTTGCAGGGGAAGAATTGGGCCTGAAAGATTATGCCCTTCCATTTTTGGATCCCAATTGCAAAGGCAAAGCTATCTTAAAAGGAGTAAATTATGCATCAGGGGCAGCAGGAATAATGAACCAAACTGGAAGATTATTTGTAAGCTCTCAATTCTCTCAGATCACTTTACTACATAAGCTGACAATAAACGAACATTATTTCCGCTCATATTAATATATGCATTGCATTGTGTATATGTAGAAGGAGTTCAGGATTTTGTGTTATGGTGCAGGTAAATAGGATTTCAATGGATATCCAGATCGACTACTTCAACATAACAAGAATACAACTAGATGGATTGCTGGGTCCCTCAAACGCGAAAGAGTTGTTAATGAAGAAGTCCATGTTCTCAATCACCATTGGAGCGAATGACTTCCTTAATAACTATCTACTTCCAGTCCTCTCTATTGGAGAAAGGATATCAGAAACTCCAAATACTTTCATTGATGGCCTCATAAAAAATCTAAGGGGTCAACTTACTGTAAGTAAAATGCATGAATGATACCTACTTGTTGTAAATTGCTTACCAATTTCACGATTAACGCATTTGTTACTGATGCAGAAACTTTATAAGCTGGATGCTCGGAAAATTGTTGTAGCGAGTGTAGGTCCAATAGGCTGCATTCCCTACCAAAAACAAATCAACCGCGTCAATGAAGATGAGTGTGTGGACCTGCCAAATAAATTAGCAAAACAATACAATGGCCGATTGAAGGACCTACTCAAAGAACTGACTGACAACCTTCCAGGAGCAACATTTGTTCATGCAAATATATATGATCTAGTCATGGATATCATGACAAATTACACTAAATACGGTAAACAATCATTCCTTCTATGAACATTTTACTATATCACACCAAATGCAGATAAAATATTCGGTTTCCTGTTACTTGTCTTAGGACCTTGGTGCCAGATTGCAAGTCCATGGAACTTTTTTTTTTTTTTTTTTAAGTCCATGGAACTTTGTTGCTGTATTAGCAGCTTAAAGTCGCGATAAACTTGGTACATAAAAGCAAACAAGAATGAACACAATATGAAGGATGATTAAAAAGCTTATACTGTATTGTAAATTATGCAGGATTCCAGACAGCAAGTGTAGCATGTTGTGGCAATGGAGGTCAGTACCAAGGAATTATACCATGTGGACCTCAATCTAGTATGTGCAAAGATCGATCTAAATACGTCTTCTGGGATCCTTACCATCCAAGTGAAGCTACAAATTTAATCATAGCTAAGAAACTAGTCGATGGAGATACCAACTATGTATCACCAATAAATCTTCGACAGCTTAAAGATCTGTGATCATAGTCCCTAAACTTATATCTTGCTCATACATTAATTGTGCTAGTTTGAAACTTTGAACTGAATAATGAAGCATTTATCTATGCATGTAATGTCTCACCTTAAAAGGAAATTTGCTCAATTTCACATTATTTTTTATCAATACTAGAATCTGAAAATGTTGATAAATCACTAGCTTGAGATTGGGATTGAACTGTAAAAACATTTTGGGCCTAGTTAGTTATGAATGGGCTGGGTAAAAAACTGGTCTGGATGAGAGAAAAAGAACCACCAAACACCAATTCACCAAAGTAGCAAAAGACAATTTGAAGGGAAGGTGAGAGTTTGGGAAGAGAAATGGAAGAAAGTGACAAGAGAGACAGAGAAGGATGCATTGCAGTCTGCAACAAAGCAGAGCAGAAAAGAGAGAGGAAATGGCAGACAAAATAACAAGAATAACAGAGAGGGGTGGGGGTGAGGGTGAGGGTGAGGGGGTTATTTGTGTCAATGTGTGTGTTGAGTAGACACGCGTGTCAGTAGCAAATCGGTACGTCTAAGATACGTGTCTCTCTAGTCATTCTGCAGTCTGGCAACACCACTTCTTCTTCTGTCCTCTTGTGCTCTCTCTACTGTTTCATCAGAAGATTATGTCGAGCCTTTGAGTCAGAAAGAGAGAGTGAGAAAAACAAGAATGAAATCAATTTCCAGCAGATGAGATGAGATGAGATAATCACGACAATCAAAAAATCTGGCGTAATAGTAATAGAAGGCTAAACCTACGATAATAGTAGGGAATTGATCTGAACCGTTCACTATTCCAAAATCCAAACCAATAATTTCTCTCCACGCTTCTCGACAATGTGGTCGACACTATCAATTCAATGCTGCTCGTATCAACAGTGAGCTGTGGTCAACAACAACAATTTGTTTCTGGCACCAAGCCACCACCACCATCATCATTCATCACTACTATTCTCTCTTCATCAACAACAACAATGAACAAATGCCTACATTCCCTTCTCAAACATCCAAATGACCCTTTAAATGTACTGAATTCACATTTAAATGTACAGTAGTATATGCATGTGGTAGTGGTAATGGTGTATATGGTCATCTCCATTTACTTCACACTAATGTATATGCACATTAAAATTAATGTATACATTATGTATACTTACAATTAAATTTCATTCAATATTCACAACTACCATACTTTTCCCAAATTAAGTTTGTGTGGCAAATCTGTCACCAACATTAAAATTAATAATTATCCATAAATAAGTAAGAACCACCACTCATTCAACCTATGCTGCTTAATTGAGTAATTCTTCCAACCAATTCATATTTTCCTTTTAATTACCCAATTAATTAACATGGTCAATGTACAAAACTATTTTGTCCTACTAGCTGTAGACCTGTGCTACGCACCGGGATTAGAGATTTTCCAAGAGAAATTTTTTATAAATTTTAAATTTATTTGTATTAAAAAAAAATTTATTTATATGTACATATAATAAATTATTATGTTTGGTTATATTTGATTATTAATTTGTGTTTTGAGTATATTTGTTGTTTTGATTTTATTTTTATTGAAATGTTTGTATTTATACTTTATTAGGAGAGAAGAGAAAGTTGGTAGAGATTTTTTGGGTTTAGTGGAAAATAGAGAAAAGTTTAGAGAAATACAAAATTTAGTTATACAACCAATTAGTATAAATTTTCTTTTTCTTTTTTATTTGTTTTATGGGAGAAAATTTGTGAGAGCTTCATGATTATATAAAGTGCCACATAGAAAAGAGAGTGTGGGACCCATTGGGTCTAGCTATTATATAGATACAAGCTGGGAACCCGCGCTACGCACCGGGGTATGAGAAAAAGCTTCATTAGACTGCCCGTGTTATTTATGTTTGATTAATTCATGTTTTTACTATTTTATTGTGTTTTTATTTTGATTTGAGAGGTTTGTGGTTAGTGGGAGAGTGGATAAAAAGTGTAGAGGTTATTTGTTTAATGAAAAATGGATAAGAAATATAGAGAAAAACAAAAATTAGTTTTAAAGTAACCAATTTTTTTTTTTTTTTTTTTTTTTTTAAAAAAAAAAAAAAATAGAAAAATTGTGAGAGCTTGGAGATCATTTAGGATGCCACCTAGGAGAGAGAATGTGGGACCGCATGGGTCTAGCTATTATATAGATATATAGATATATAGGAAAGCTTTTGATCATGGTTCATAATTCTATATACTCATTATGTTTGCCAGATGTCAGTTTGTAATACAACCTGTTTGACAACGTTAATGTTGTTTGTGGACCATAGGATCCAAGAACACTACAGACAGAACAACACTCATTTCTCTCTGTTTCAACTTTCAAGTTTCAACCCCACTCTACTCTCTGTTCTTCTCACTTCATTCTCTCTCTCTCTCTCTCTCTCTCTCTCTGCTTATATAAAACCCTCTTCACATTCCATTCATCTTCTTCTATCACTAAACACCATTAATACTTTACAAACAAGCGAACAAACAAACCAAAAACTCTCAAAATGCCATCATCTGATTATTCCGGTGAACGTCTTCCGGCAAAATCCACACACTTCACTGGAGGAGGACAACCGGAACATGATCAACAACTCCAATGTCCACGTTGTGATTCAAGAAACACTAAGTTCTGCTACTACAACAACTACAATCTCTCACAACCTCGTCATTACTGCAAAGGTTGTCGTCGTTACTGGACTCATGGTGGTACTCTTCGTGATGTTCCTATTGGTGGTGGAAGCAGGAAAAACAGCTATAAACGCTCTCGCAAATCTCCTTCTTCTTCTTCTCTTTCACCTATACCTGAACCCGTTTATGCAAACCCCATTTCTTCTCGACCCATACCCACATCTGTTTCATCTACTATTACAGTTCGTTCTGATCACAATAATGTTCATCATCATCATTTCAATAATGGTGTTGTTGGTGGAAGTTTTGCTTCACTTCTGAATCCTCAACCAAGTCCATCTCTTTTAACACTTAATGGATTTGGTTTAGGACTTGGTTCTAGTTTTGATGAAATGGTTACATTTGAAACTGAGAAAGGAGTTGTTTGGCCATTGGGTTTTGGAGAAAATAATCATTCTGGTGGTGTTGGACTTATTGGTGGTGGAATTGGGAATACTTGGCAACTAGGGATTGGTGGTGGTGGTGGTGGTGGTGGTGGTACTGGTGGTGGTAACAGTGATTTTCTGACTTGGCCGGAAGTTGGTATGTCTACTACTGCTCGGAAAAGTGTGAAGTAATGAATCTTGTTTGTTTGTTTGAGCTTTTTGTTCCTGAAAATGGTAGTTTGGTGAATATTTTGAGTTTCAGGTGCTCTTTTGTCAATGAGGAAAGTAAGTATTAGTAGTATGGTAGTATATAGTAATAGTAATACAGTAGTAGGAAGTAGGAACTAGGAAAGCTTCTTTTAGCTTCTTTTAAAGTTCTGTAAAAAAACTTATTGGGATTTGCATTACAGTGAACAAACTAATGAAACAATGAAAAAGGAAAGATATATCAGTTCATTTTGAATAGAAAATCTTTATGTTATGTTTTGGATTTGAAACATATCAAATGTTTGATTTATTTTCTGAAACTTTATCATCAGAATGGTATTAAAGTTATAATAGGTCACTCATCTGATTCTGAGATTCTCAATCTTTCATGTATGTTTAGAACTTGTACTTGGTAGCATTGATTGATTTCTCTTATATGAATGTGTACATAGTTTTACAAAAAACAGAAAACATATTGCTTGCTCTATTTCAAGTACCAAACATGAGGTTGTAAAGGTCCTGTAATGTATATATGCAACCCTTTTATAACAAAGAGATTCATAGGTCATAGGATGCCTGTTGTCTAAGTTGAATTTGAAATAAAAAGACAAACCAGATGTTTTATTGGTCACACTAGCTAGAGATAATGACATGGTACCAATAAAAATTGTCTCAAAACTTATGAACTACTATTGTCTATTGGTTCATATTAGATATTGCTCAACCACTATGGATGGCTATAGATGGAATGGATAGACAATAAGTCATACTAGGGTTGGTTGATCATCATTTGGGTCAATGGACCTTGAGTGCATATGATTTCATTACAGTGCATAATTAAGGTTGAAGGTGGTGGGGGCATATATATTTGAAAACCTTAGTGGTATTCATTGTCAATTTTACTGTGAGAAATTATGGCAGGCAAAAGTGGTGTGTGTTCAGCTCATCCATCCATAATTTTTCGAATTAAACCTGTATTTTTGGCAAATTGAAGGAATGTTGTAATGAGAAGATTTGAATATGGGAAGTTAGACTGTGTTACAGTCAAAGTTTGGTGGCAAAAGATTGTGTAATGCACTACAGTACAGCAGTTTGGTGTGTGTTTCGATTGCTACCAGATCGAGTTTTCAGGGATAGGAAAAGGTTTTGGACATAAAAGGCTTTGATTGAACTTCTGATAGTTAGGGAGATATATATATACACATTTAGGGTAGAATGGAGATCGTCATACTTATTTTGTCAATTCAAGAATTTAAGCGAAAATGCAAAATCGATTATAAGAAAACTTTGAAATCAATTGAAATTTTCAGGATAGATGTTGTAATGACTAACGAGCTAGGATCCTAGGAGAAGAAATAAGGGGTCAAACCTGGCGAACAGCCGAAGCTTGGCTCTGGCAATAGACCTAGTTCTTGCCACTATGAACTATGAAGCGCTTGGCAAGCATGAAGGGCCTTGGTAATTTGAGCTGTATATGTGGGGAAACTCTTCTGGGGCCAACTGCTTATTTGCCAGTACAAATGAACACTAACACAACTTAACAAAGCCTTTGCACAAAATAATTCTGATCAGCAGCAATAATTTAGTTAGTTTCACTAAATCATCATTGACCATAACTCACAAATGAGCAAGATTCTTAGTTTGTTCCACAAACTGTGTTCAAACTTCCAAGCATTCATGAGGCAGTTGGCAGAGTAGTTTTTTTTTTTCTTTCTACCAACTAGCCTTAAAATCAAAGAGTTGAAATCTGTAATAAAGAACATGGGATTTTAATTTAATTGACCTTCAATTGATTACTGTATGATTGAAATACGTAACGTTTTTTACCAGTATAAATGAACTCAAATTCTACGTGCGTTAATGTCTGAAAACACTAGTATGTTGTTTTGTTGATAGTATGATAAATCTACCAAAGAGACTCAACTCTCAAGGGTACCTACCGGTCACCGGTGTTGAATGAGTACAATGATCAGAAACGTAGTTGTTGGGAGAATTGATTGATCTCGCAGCACATTTGCATGGATGGAAGAACTATTCCATCACTAGCACACCAGAGTTTAGGCTAAGCTAGCAGAAGCCTTCAGTGTGCAAGAGATGGAATACGTGTTGAACCCATGTATAAAATATATATCGAAGAACAACCGAATTCAGTATCTGAGCCTACATGATCCACTACTAGCTAACCATCAACTGGAGCCAAATTAATCTAAGTCCTATCTCGTTTTCACCCACTAGATGTGCTAAAATGTAAGGAATTTATAGATGTGATTGGCTTGGTATAGACAATTAGACAAACAATCTCTTTCAACAAAAGGTGTTCTTCACATTATCATCATTATTCTGAGATAAATAAAGATGTAATGTCTTGATCAGAAGAAGAAGAAGATGCTTGATGATGTGGACATTACTAGTGACTTCCACTTGGCATTCAAATGTCACAAAAAGAATTCTTAATTTGATCAATAAACTCAGTCCTTGGACCGCACAGCCTAAAACATTCTCTGGGTCATCAGAAGAATGTTGTTTATTGTTCTTATTTGGACAGAAAAAAAGGAGGTTTTATTTCATTAGTTTGAAAGGACTTTCAAATTCAATCATGGTCTTTATTTTGTTCCTTTATCATTGAGTCTCTTTACCTAAAAGTTGAAGCATGTAGATCTTTGATCTGATATTTCTATGATATTATTCATGTTGTTGGTTGGTAGGTCTGTTGGTATGTGAAGTATCATGATCACTTCTTGTCAAGTTCTCTTGAAAGCTGGAGATCTCAATTCTCAAAGTAGTTGTGGTACATTTTTCTCTTTTGCTGGTAGGGTATAATGTTGTAAATGTTTTACATGTGAAGGTTTATGTGTTTGGTCTTTGGCTTTCACTTTGAATTACTTCTCTTTTCTCTAGCTGGTCATATCATACATTCATTCATACCATTCCAACCCTTCAACTAATTTTGTAGTCTTTAATCTTATAAATAATTTAGAGAAAAAATTGATAATTAACGAAAACGCAGCATTTCTAGACCCTCAGGGAATCAAAACATGAATTTTTCCTGCACATTTTCGCAACAAAACACCAAACAGTTTGGGCTGTATGTTTCCAGAAGCTAACAATTACTTGGAACTGTTCAAAGCAGAAATGGCCTACTATCCAACACCAGGCCGTTTACAGGCCTAGGTTGACACTGCCCAACCATGAGGCAATCTGCAAGTGGGTTTTGTCTATAGCCAATTCGCCATACAACCTATACCTCATACAACCTATACCGTCATACGGATTATCTTATTACAATGCCAAGAATGTCTAAGCTGTTAAGAAAAACCATACATTAAATAAACAGATACATATGAATTGAATTGAAATACTGAACATTATATTCGTCGTAACAAAAAAATACACTCAATGTTGGGACTAGATACATGCGTAACAAAAAGTAGGAACAACATACTTATCCATTATATATTTGAAGCCAATGTGGACCTGACGTAAAATTCATAGTACATGTAGAAATCTCCTTCAATGGATACTTTAATTGGGACTAAAGAATTTTAGCTTAAGGCCACTGTTCACCAAGCTCCAAATTCCTCCAATGGAAAAGGCTAAGCTAAAAGCAATCCCCAAAAACCCGAGGGTCCAATGGAAATACCAATTAAAACTGAACTTTTGAGGCTTCTTTATAAGAACCCACATGAAGCAAGGATAAGCAAAGGTAACTGGTAGAGTAAGACCACCCAAGAGACCAGCAAGGCTAGAGAGGAAGGGGAGTGCTACACCAATAAAGAAAGAGATGAAACCACACAAAACTCGGAAACCAGAACGCACCCAAATTGAGCAGGGTCGATTGGTACGACTAGTGTAACCAGCTTCGAAGCTGTCGAAAACAGGCATTGAATATATCTGGAAGCAACTTAGGCAGTTGATTACTACCAAGAGGAAGGCTGTTGCGAGCACTCCCCTCTGAATGTCGTCTTTGTGAAATCCATACAGAGCATTTAGAATCCCTCCTGGATGCATCTATAACCAAGAAAACAAGTACAAAGTTTTAGATACAATAATCACAGTATATACGCTAGTACACACTTGTAAATTCTAGAGCATGCCAATGCAAGCTTTTAAAAGATGAGTTTGGGATTGATGCCCTGACGCAATCTTATTACGCCTTCCATTCAGAGCCTAAAGTAAAATCTGTGTAGGAATATTGATTAGTGTAAATAATCGAACTTACAAGGTTTCCATAAGCCCAAAACCCTCCAAGAGCGAGAGGGAACAAGCACATCGCGATTAAGATATAGGCAATTTTGGCTCCTCTCCACATGGGCACATGTGCTGGGTGTTTAAAAGTTGATGGCATTGTTGCCTGATAAAAACAATTGAACATCATTAAAGTTGTAGATGAGAAAATTGCACTTTGAGCACATAATGCTCAAGTGCCTGGGCCATGACAAGATACAGCCCTCATCACTAACAGCTTACATAGTACTGTATCCATACCTGAATTTCTAGAGCCAAATTATGGCCTCTAAAGGCGAAGGCTATGATTCCAAGTGCGTTCATGACTGAGAAAACAGAGGCACCGAATGTAGGTAAAGCCATAGGCTGGTAAGAAATTGTAGGTGGCCTAGTTTGGCTAACTGAAAGAATCCAAACCATAGTTGAGTATGTGATAGCTGTCACAGCTCCTACGAGTGATAGACCAGCAATGGAATTAAGGTTTGGAAGCTGAGATAGAACTATGCATAGGGAAGTAAACACTAGATACCACTCAACAGTTGATAATGGATTTGATGAACATTGAGGGCCACAGACTATTTGAAAGAAGAGTTTCATGGTTTCCCCTCCAACAAGGATTAAGGCTGTTCCAGTCCCTGCTGAAAGATAAACTGTTGGAAAAAGAGCAAGCCAAACACCTAGCCTTTCCCCTGGAAAATCACAAAGAAACATGCGATTAATGGACATCTGATAAATCCCATGCAAATATATAATCCTACAAGCTGCAAGCATCTGTCATGACATTTTAATACATGCATAAAAAATTTGGAAATTTTATGTCCATGTTACTTCAGTGAAAAAAGTGCACACATTGCGCAATATCCTCGTATATAGATCATTAGATCCTAATGTATGGTCCATCTAATGATAGGTATCCCCGTACCCTTCATGTTTATAATTTCTTTCTATAGAAGTGTAATATATGAAATGCGGAGAAGAAATGCAATCTCACCGAATGCTGCTTGTGCAAGCTCCACATATCTGTTGTATCTCTTCCCTGGTACAGCTTCATGTAGTTGGACCAGAATCCAGAGAGTGTATAATTGCCAAAAGTAAGCAATGGTCAATGATATTATCCCCCAACTCCTGCAGTATTAAACAACACATACATCTAATTAAGGGGCATACCAAATTATCAAGCTTGTACTTATAAGTGGCTTTTTCTACCCTGTTTGTTTTGTATCTGGTAACAGATAATGCAGCATAACAGCAGAAAGTTTCTATTGTAATAGAAGTTAATGTTACCAGTAAACTATTAACTCTGACTTAGGAATGTATGCTTGTATTTTATGAAACACACTTTAGCCTACAGAGCATCTTCAAGTTTGTTAATTACCAACTCTGGATTAGTCACTTGCTAGTTGCTAACATGTAAAGGACAGTTAATCACTAATCAATCAAAATCAAAGGTCAAGGGGGGCATAATAGTACAAAATAACCTCCACAATTAACTAACAACAGACAAGATTATTGAACAAAGAAATTAACTTAGAGAGATTGAAAAAGAAATCACATACCATCCAAGAAAGGCAAAGGCAACAGGCAGCAGAAGAGCTTGAAATCCAATACCAGCATTGAGGGTATGAAAAGCAGCATAATGAGCATTCCCATTACGCGATTCAGTTATAGGAAGCCAAGCATCTTGTGGATTTAACTTAGTCAAATGGCCTACTTCTTCCAAGTACCCTTTCATGTTTACTAACACCCTCTTCATTGGTGTACCTATTGGACTTAGAAACCTAGGAGATATCAATGATGTGGGTGTCCATGTTGTTGATGATTTTCCTTCCTTAGATCCTCCCATTCTTGGTGATCTTAGGCCTGTAGGTGTTAGTATCTCTGGTGTCGACATTCTTGGTGTTGGTGGTATTGATACTAGCTCTGCTTCTGGTCTCTCATCCATGTTAATAGTTCTTAGTGTAATGTTTTGTAGAAGAAGTGGAGTGTGAGATGACAGTGAGAGTGAGTGAGTAAACTAGTAAAGTGATGGACTGGAAAAGAACCAAAGTCTTAAAGGTCATATATAAAGCTTTTCTAAAGCATGGTCTTGTGAGAAAATTTTAAAATAAAATCAAGTACTATAATTTGTGATGAAAAAATGATCAAATTTCATGACTAGCTGATGACTCAATGGAATACAACTATAGTCTATACACCATACAAAATCATAATCATATGTTAATTTAATTATGTTTTCTTACTAATGATTATAATTATATATATATATACTCCATCAAATCAAAATCAGCTCTGGTGGTGGTCCAAAACATGATATTCACCTGAAAAAATGGTCTAAGAATAGTGAAGACATTATTCTTGTAATAACATTGAAATTTGGAATAATTATTATTTTAAAGTAAACCTATAACTTTTTATGAGTTCAATGAGCACGCCAACCTGTGATGGGCTCAGGGAACTGTTGTAAACTGGGGCAGCATAGCAGGTTAAAAGAATGCTTTGATTGATAATGATGATGATACAACTATCTAGTGCTAGGCTCCATAGTCCATATACAAACTCATTGCAAGCCTGCAAAGTTAATTAGCAATTAGAATGCATTTTCCTCAAGCGTGAGATCTTGGTCACTGTAGTCAAGTGGACATTTTTTCCAAGACACTTGAGTACAACAAATGTGTTGTAGTGAGACAAATATGCATCACATTGTGCAAAATGAACACATACAGTGATACAGATAGATATTCAAAATTCTACCAACTTTGACTCTTGTTGACTGTGAAGGAGTAATGAAAGCATGAATGGGTACCATGAAATGTGTATGATGTGGGACCTTTAATTAGTGTTTAGATTCATCAGGATTGCAGGAATGATGAAGATTGGTTCACTCGAAACCTTGAGACACAAAGCACCAAGTGTGCAGCCTCGCATGGTGACTGGTGAGCATTTGCCTGCTACTTACCGGCACAATTATGCCCTAAAAATAGTATTGGAAGAAACCCAACAATCTCAAGGCTTTGCTGCAAGACTGCGATATCATATTTAGCTTGCTGTGCCGAGTCCTGTGCCTTCATTACCACTGAGAAATGGATTTCAACAACCATATTTATCTTGGGTGCTCAAAATCTAGTCTAGAGAAACCAAGATTAGACCAAAAATCCCAAAATAAAAACCTGAAAAGCCCAAGTTTGAAATGTTCCGAATGGGCTCGAAAAGAAAGATGAAGTTGAGTAGCCCAAGGTAAAAGTAAATAGCTGCTCGACTAGTGATGTAAATGGTGCGGGTCATGGTCGGATCACTATATATTCATATCTAGATCCATTTTTTTTTACCTAAACCTGGATCCGGATCCATACCCGACTCAGATCCATTTCACTTAACCATATCCGAACCATTTACAATATGGATAATCCAGATTTGACCCGACTGACCCGAATTGTAGTCATCAAAGAATTAACAATTATCATATCTAGATAATAGCAATTCCAATCATTCTTCTTAAATTATCTACAAAAACTACAACCATATTTACTTTCACTTACGATAATTGACTTTAAAAATATCGGAATGATAAAAAAAAAGTGAAGAAAAATGAAAAATGAGATGTAGAGTTAAACTTTAATAATTGTCTTGTCTTCTTCCTCTTTTTTTTTTAATAATCTTGCCTTCTTCTTTTTCCTTTCTTTCTTCTTCTTTCTTTTTTAAATCAAATTTGTTTTCTTAAATATATTCATCAAATCTATTTTAGTTTATGTTAAAGGTTATCTACGTTTTCAAACTAAAATAAAGTTTTACAATTTTGTTTACATTGATACCCTAAGTTTTTATGGATGTAGGAGGATTCGACTGAAATAATGTAAATCCATATCCGACCCAGATCCGATTCGGGTCTAATATTTTATTACCAGATCCGACCCATTTTTGTATTAGAATCCATTTTAAAAACCCAAACCCGATAAAATGGATACGGATATGGTTCAAACTCGGGTCTGGCTCGCACCATTTACATCCCTATGCTCGACCCCTGAGATGCCCAGTTGCATACTTGCAGTGTAGAAAATCTTTTAGTATTGTGTGAGGGAACTTTCTTTAGTATGGCTTGAATGCTAAAACTTTATAATACTTTGAAGTTTGAACTCAGGTGGTAGGCTGGGTATGTATACATGGGCTTATCTCCATGTTGAAACCTGTAATTTTGTTACAATAGCTCAAACGGAACCTCTCGTCGAGGAATGATTGTTTTATAAAGTAATAATAATAATAATAATAAAATATAATAAAGCGATTACTGCTAGTTCTAATGAATATGTATTTTGAAAAGGTTTTTCGTTCAATCAAACATTTGAATTCTTAATTTTTTGCATAGCAGTTTGTAGGGGGTTCTCTAGCTTTGTGTATTCCCCAATTTATCAATAAAATTTGTTTTACGGATTTTACCATTCAAAAAAAAATAAAAAATACTGGATTTTCTATTTTGGGCTGAAAATCTAGTCTTGAGAAACCATTAACCTAATTCCTTAAGCCCGTTTTGATTCAACCTTCAATCCAGCCCATCGGAGCCCATAAACCTCTTTTGTTTTTTACTGAAAAGCCCCTTCTAAACTCTTTTTTTTTCACTTCAAAGTCCCTCCACTCATTCGAATCCGTGTAAGAAAACTTCCGCTTTTTTTTCCTTCTTCTTCATCTTTTAGGGTTTTACAGGGTTTTGCAAAATTCCCCAAATTTAGAAAATGTTAAACAATAATTTCTAAAATTAACATCTTTAATGGCGTTTTCCTTCGTAACTCCTTCACCTCAACAACAACCATCGCCGTTCTTCCAATCTCAACCTCAACAACAACAATCCATTTTCCAAAACAATATCTTTAATAATCAACAACAGCAGCAACAGCAACAGTTTCAGCAACAACAACAATTTCAACAGCAACAGCAGCAACAACAACAGCAACTTTACATCTTTACTAACGAAAAGACTCCAGCAACTTATAATACTAAATGGGCAGATCTTCATCCTGATTCACAGAAATTTCTACTTCAAATTGAGTATGTTTTATTGAATTGTTGATAATTTAGTAGTTTAGGGTTCAAAAAAGTTGTCTTTTTTAATGTAAATTTGTAATGCAGAGAACGGATATTGGAGTATAGAGATGAAAGTCAGCGATTAGATCAGTGTAATCGTCTTTATGATTCTTCAGTATCTAATGATGGGTTTGAGCTTGATTCTAGCCATATTGTGCAGGTTTGATTTTTTTGGACATTTTGATTTCTGTCTTTTTTTTTTTTTTTTTTTTGTTGCCTCAAAGCTAGGAGACTTTAGTAGGCCATTTTTTGTGTTAAAACATTGTTTCATTGTATACCAACTTGTGATTGACTTTAGTATGCCCTTTCTTAGATTTTTTTTGTTATATATATCTAAATCAAAGGTGTACACTTTGTATTGATTCTAAAGTTTGACATATCCATATCATCAGCTCATGCGCATGATTGTAGTGCAGGATAGGGGTCTAATTAAATTTGAAAGGAACACAGTGCATTCCTGGTAACATGTTAGAGCTAGACACATCTCGTGTATAATAATAATGATGAATCAGAATCAAAATTACTTTTTAAACTCAACTACAACCCTAAATCCAATTTCTGCACTAAAATAATTAACTTTTTATTCTTTATAAATCTTCCAATGTAGCTTCAGATTTTCGACCTTTAATGTGTTGCTACTTACACTAGAAAATGGCGATGATGAGTTAACTTGTATAAATTCACTTATTGAATATTTTAATGTTATCATCAACTTTACAACTCTGAACTCCTTCCAAGTAGTGCAACACTGGTACATCAGTGTTTTACTTGATCACAAGATCGCAAGTTTGGTGCTGGGATTATTGATTAACTTTCTCCCTTCTGTGAATTGAATGATAATGGTAGAAGACTGTAATGCCCTTAAATTGTTGTGAAATACAAATTTTACTTTAATGTAAATTACAAATTTGTGTTTTGAACAGGAACTTGTTGGAATTAGTTCTGGCATGGAACGAGAGAGAGTTCAACTGCAAGAGTTGATGGCTGTGTTGAAAAATATGATGAGGAACACTGAAGTTGCAGTTCGTTCATTTATCATGCTACGTCCTAGATTTGTTCATCCAAATGTTGGAACTGGCTCAAATGTTACTACCACCACTCAGGCTCCTGGATCAGCAATAGCTCCAATTGCAACTAGCCAGCCGACATCTACGTCACTGGTACCTGTTTATGATTTTTACACTGGACTCCCAAGAAAGCCATCTCCTTTTCTGCAACAAACCGTGGCTAGATTTGAGAAATATCTGAGTGAATGCCGTCAGTGTATTGAGGAGTTGGAACAGTTGCTTCTTTCCTACCCTGATGGGAGATCTTGTGGTTCGGAATCATCATTGTTGCAGTCTCTACCGAAAGTTATGGCTAATGTGCATGATTTTTTTGTTCATGTAGCTGCCAAGGTAAATGCTGTATCCATGGCTGTTGTCGTTATACGTTTTTGTTGCCTAACAGTTCTGGTGATGCTTATCAATGCTGATGCTCCTTCATCTTTTTTTATTTTTTTTTTATGGATATGGGGAATTGAGGACCTGGGGTTTCCTTTGATTTTGTTTTTTTTTCCTTCTTTTGTTCAATTTTCAGCCTTTGTGTTGGCGCTTCTTGTCAATGAACTGCTTCTCATGTGACTTTATATCTTTGTCTTTATCATATTCTTGACTCTTTGATTGGGCGTGCAATTTGGTAGGTCGAGGGTCTTCATCAATATATTGAATCGATGAAAACGGCTTATCTTGCTGACCAGCGGCGCCGAGGTGATGCGAATAATCCATTCCTCGAGGCAGATCGAAGGGAATTGGCTAAACAAGAAGCCGCTTCAAAGAGAGTTCATCCAACCTTGCATTTGACTTCAGTTCCACAACCATCTACTCAAGTTGCTGGTTTACATTCCAGTGCACCAACGACTGTTACGTCTAATACTCCACAATTACCTTCTGCGTCATCAGGGAGTGGGTTTTCTCTTTTTAATACACCATCTTCTGCGCCATCTGCCTCAATGTTCTCTACCCTATCAGTAGCAGCTCCAACATCCTCTCTTTTTGGATCATCTGCTGCTACTCCCCAATCTTCAATTTTTGGATCTACAACTCCATCATTATTTGGATCTACCCCGACTCCTTCATTGTTTGGGAACAGCACTCCTGCCTTTAGTTCTACCCCTGCTACTGGAAATTCACTTTTCGCAACACCCTTTGGCACAGGTACTTACTATATGCCTGTACATAATATGTATTGGCCTGATAATCTTTTGATCCATTTGAATGAAAAGTGGTGTTTATTGATAAAAATAAGTAAATAAAAAAAAATAAAATATGAAGGTATTGAATGTTCTTATCTTCAAATGCTGTGTTTAAAGAAAATATCATACTTAAATTGGTTTTGTAGCAAACAATCATATTAGCTGGATACTATTTAGGTCCTTTTGTAACCCTTTGCCCACGTTGTTATTTTAAATTGTCAAAATCATGCTTTCTTATTATGCTTCAATCACAATTTTCCCAATTGGTCGAGCTATGTGGTATGGCTCGTAACTCTGAATGCATTTGGCTTGTTGTTATGGTGTCAGGGGAGGACTTCTCGTGTCAGTTATCATTGTCACAAGTATATTCCAGTAGAGCACGTCTTGTTATTATACATTAACTAGTACCATAATTTGGCTAATAATGGTGATTCTGTGCTTTCTCTAGTTACTATCAAAATGATCAGAACATGTAAAGTTGATGTCAGTTTCTGCTTTGTCTTTTCAATTTATGTCTTCTTCCTTTTCAAACATTGTAGGTCCCACAGTTGGATCAGGTGCTAGCTTTGGAACTGTATCTGTGAGTAACTTTGCTCTTAGCTAGAGAAAGTGTGTGTTTGGTGTTGTTACTATGTGTGCGCCTTTAATGTTTTTGCATGTGTTCAGCTAATAAATTAGTCGTTGAGGTATTTGTCTTTTACCACTACTGCAGTGGACTTACTAAATTATACATTCCTTCTAACTTTGCAGAAAGCTTCCAGGCCAAAATCTCGCACTGCCCGTCGCTAGTTCATTAAGTAATGAGAAGTGGGTAGAGCTCACTGATCAATTCGTCCAGTGACTTTTCGAAACAGGATTTCCCCCAAGTACTCTCTGCTGTCAAGGAAGGCTGGACTGATGATTTGAGATAGCTCGGAGGATCTCCATTATGCTCGAATCTGTTGCTTGTCTCTTTTAGGAGGCAAGTTTATATCTTCCCAGGATTGCCCCCATCAGATCTGTTGTGACAGCAGGCAACTGCTGCACTTAATTTGATTTCAGATTTGGCAGCTTTGGGATTCACAAGAACCATGTTGGTCCCTATAAACTGCAGATAAAGTAGATTGTTTGGATGGCGAGATGTGAATGTAGTTCATTTCAATGCTTAAATATATCAAACATGTAGAATAAACACATTTGTATGCCATCGTTGTGTTGTGTTCATCAAGATTTTCACTCTATTGTTAGCAAGTATAGTGCAGTGCCAACTATTGAAGTTATTTGTGAATCATAATTTTTGAATAATCATCTGATCATCTCTTGCTTGGTTTTTGCAGTTGGTTTATGACACTGAACTAATTTCAGCTTCAACAATTATAAAACAAACATGTCGAGTAATAACAAGTTCTGCCTCCAAAATTGAAATTGGTCACAGAGAATAATAAATACATCAAAAGAAATATATATATATATAGAAAATGAATATAAACCATAATAAGAAGCTTTTCATTAATAATTGAATACATATAAATTTTACAAAATACCGATGGAATAACAAAATCTCATCATCGTTTAAGAACTCTTACAAGCCTTCTCGGTTTCACTTCTTTGATAAATCTGGCTTGAGTACTTGTTCTCTTTTCTGCTTGTTTACGTTCTTCAATAAGCTTCTTAGTCTTTTTAGTCAATTCTTTCATAATCTCTATGCGATCAGATTGAAGATGACTTGCCAATATATTTTCATTATCATCTACTTCCTCCTCATTATCGTTCTGAACAGTTTCTTCTTCTTCTTCTTCTGCAACTACCTTATTATTAGTAGTATTAAACTGGCAAAATTCATTTGGCATGTGTTGTTGTTGTTGTTGTTGTTGTTCTCCATATGAATACAACTTCTCCATGATCTTCCCTCTTTGATGTTTCAACTCCTCTGGATGATCACGTACAGCCATCAATACTGCATAATTAATAACAGAAAACAGACCACCATCGACACGGTCTGTTATATACTTAAGCCAGTATTCAAGTCCATCATCTCGAATCATCTTGATGATCAAATATCACAAAACACAACAAATAAAAAAGATGTTACGTGAGGATGTAAGAGAAAAGTTGTTTGTTCTGCTCTTGAGAAACTTTCAGAAACTTCAAAGTATTATGTGAGGATGTTGAGACACAGAAGACTATATATATAATAGGCAAGGTTATTTCCTTAATAGGCAACCAAGTTGTATAGCAAGAGAGTAATTCAAGTTGGAATCATATTAGGAAAGCGAATCATGCATGGTGTTATTTTGGAATTTCTAAATTAAACTTGTTTAAGACTTCACTTCCAAGATTTATTTCAAGGACTACGGTTGTTTGCCGAACTTTATTATTTCTAATTAAGGCCAGGGTAAATATTTGAAGGGTATAATAGAAATTTGTCCAAGAGTTATACTCTTTTGTCTCTAACTCTGATTCTCCAACTTCTCAGCCTTTGCCTTCTTCCAACATTATCCAACAGACCAACAATTTATTTTTCCGGCTCATATTAAACATTGTGATATATTAGTGTGTATGTGTTTAATTAGGTAATTTTCAGAAAATCGATTTACCGCAACAAAATTTTCATCTGACCTTATGTTACAATAACATTACAGAAAAAATATTGTGCCTGCAGCATTAAATCTTTTTACAACAATACTAACTGTAGTACCATACTGCAAATCTAAACCAATAAGCATTGTGTATAATTTATATTTTGAATTACAATAATGTGTGAAACATACGATACAATCATTACGGAGACCAATGCTTAAGGTTTTATCTTCCCGGATAATGGTGTAACTTTTACTTTATCAAACACGGTGAACTTGTACTTTCAGAACTGAAGTTCTTACTGAAATCAAGAGAGAAACTTATCAGAAACTAACCATGTCATAGTACTGTATATATGCCTCAAGGACCAAAAAAAATTCAATCAAGAGCAAAAGAAAAAAACTATTCACTACACTTCAATTTTACTCACCTTTTACTTCTACTGGGACTGGATGAGTAGGAACAGTGAGACATTGTGTTTGGTAGGATTTCAAAGTAGCCATCAACCTTTGAAACGAGATTGGTTAACATGCCTTAATTTGGCTGCTAAACTAACACTCCAGATTATAACTCCGCTCAGTGAGAATCGCCTTCAAGTGCGCAAATTATCTACCCCATGTTACACCTATTGCAATTGCATACCCGAAGCTCTGGATTATAAAATGAAATTAAGTGCAGAAAGTATTATAAATTATAATAGGGGGAAGAGAAGTAACAGATGACAAAAGCATACATGTAATTGGAATGAATATGAAATTGCAACAAATAAAACTTCAGCTCTAAAATAAATAGTGCCTATTGCAACAGCAACATAATAAATTATGTTATCTTGTTTAATTTGCTACGTATTTGGTAGAGTTTCACATGCAGTTAATATCGGACAAATAGTGCTTCGAAACTGAAAGCCCAAAAAACCGAAAATTCTCAGGCAGGAGAGCTACCGTGATACTTTCCTAATTCCTAACCATTTTGCAATCATAAGAGTCCAATGCCTGGCAAATCTGAATAAAATTTTCAGCTAACTTCTACTTAATCCTGAAAATAGTCCCTGGCCAAATTTAGAATTGATTCATTTGCAGAATTTTATATTGGAATACTCCATGTTAAAGTTCCCAGCATTGTAGGCAGGGTGCCCGTAGTGTCTTTTTTTGGGGGGGGGGGATTGGCGCGCCCATAGTGTCCCAACACATAAAACCAAGATGTACAGAAATACAGGTAACTTCTAGGGCTGTGAAGTAGTCTGCAAAATTAATTTTCTTAAAGAGAATACAAATCAAAGTATCAAACTGTAAACATAGTTTTGTAATGTACAATAAGGTTTATAGAGAGACAAATCAGTTGGCAGATGCATTAGCTAAGACTATTCCCAATGTTAGGAGGATAGATATCATTTCTAGTTCTTTCTCTGAAGATATTAAGAAAATTGTGTATGATGATGCCAATGGCAAAGAATACGTACGTATGTAGCCAGCTCAGTTTATTTATCGATTAATGAAACGGGGTAGGGGACCTCAGCAACAACCCCGCTTGCGGATAAAAAAAAAAATGTACAATAAGGTTTAGGCAATACCATGGAGGTTTCTGAAGCTTGTTGGTAGCTGTCTGGGTATCAGAACAACTACATAATCTTCCCCAATCCCAAAAATTGAGTATCATATCTCGTAATTGGGATCATATCTAGCTGATATCAGATGCTTCTACCAGCTCCCTTGCTTTCGTCTACATGCTTAGTATCCATTGTGCTTCATGTATTTCTGATTTGATCATGTTCCCTTGTAATCTTTCTAATTCAGCTTGGACATCATCAATTTGTGGATGAGATAGATCATTGGAAGAGAAAACATGAACCTTGTTCATAATGTCAACCCAGCTAAGCCCAGGATCCTTTCCTAACATCATTGCTCTAATTTTCCTTCTCATTTCTGCAACAGCATCCCATTTCCCTGAAGCAGCATAAAGATTTGAAAGCATTATTAGAGTCGCACCATCTTCCGCATCCATTCTTAATAATTGGTCTGCTGCATAAACTCCTAGTTCCAAATTCCGATAATTGACGCATGAACTTAATAAAATTCTCCATAACTCCATAAAGTCATTGCCAAAGGGGGCTTCTCCAATCAAATCTTCCGCCTCCCACAATAACCCCGCTCGACTTAACAGGCTTACCATGCATGAGTAATGTTTTAACCCAGGCTCCAAGCCCTCTTTCTTCATGTAATTCCAGAAGAACTTTCCTTTTTCAACTAGGCCGCAGTGGCTACAAGCTGAGAGCAAAGAGACAAAAGTAACTTGATCTGGTTTTAAGCCTTGTTTTAAGATCTCGTCAAAAAGCTTGATAGCCTCCTCTGCTTTTCCATGGTTACTATATCCTCCAAGTAACGAATTCCAACATTTTAAATCTGGATTTGAATCTAGGGAGAAAACTAATTGAGCAGCAGGAAGATTGCCAGATTTAGCATACATGTCCACCAGGCTCCCACAAACACATGTATTGTCTTCGTATCCTGTTTTTATTGCCTGTGAATGAATCATTTCACCTTGCTTCAAAGTTGCAAGATCCGCACATGAACTTAGAACACTGCTTATAGCAAAGCTATCAACCTCGTCGCCTTGCTCTTGCATTTGTTGGAAATACTTAAGTGCATTCTCACTATCGCCCAATCTTGAATGGCCAGAAATCATTTCTGTCCAAACAATAACATCCTTATTTGGAATCGAACTAAACAGCTTTTGAGCTGAATCTATCTCACCATTCTTCAGGTACATAGATATTAGTGTACTTACTACAAAAATACTACTATCAAGTCCCACTTTCTCAACTTGGGCATGAAGGGGTCTCCCGTAATCAGAAGCTCGTAAATCTGCAACTGCAGAAATAATGGTAGCGTAAGTATACTCATCTGGCTTTTCCGAAGCCATTTGGCATAGCTGGGTGAACATACACATTGCCTTTTGTCCTTCTCCATTCTCCAAATACCCAGCTATGATTGAGTTCCAAGAAACTAAGTCTGGGAACTCAATCCTCCCAAACACATAAAACGCAGTATCTGTATCACCACAACTAGAATACATGTCGAGAAGTGCATTCTGCAAAGGCATGTCAGGTGTTTGATTAGATTTGATCACTTGACCATGGATGATTTGTCCACTAATAATATCTTTCAATCTACTACACAAATTCAAAATCATCGTATACGTGAACTGGGTTGGCATCAAACCACTCCTTACCATCTTACAAAACAATCCAACTCCTTCTCTTATCTTATCATTCTTCAAACTACCAAATATAACAGAATTCCAAGCAACAGCATCCTTCTCAACCATATCACTAAATACCTTCTTCGACCAATCCAAACACCCGCAATTCGAGTACATCCCAAGCAAAGATGTCTGAACACAAACATCACCTAAAAACCCATACTTTACAACTTGGGTATGCAAAGCTGAACCCAATGATAAATCTTCTAGTGAAGAAGCTGCTTGAACTAAACTCAAAAATGTAGTATTATTTGGTCTAAAACCTTCAACTAACATATTGGGTAATAGTTGAAAAGCAGAAAATGCTTGATGGGGATGTCGAGAATAAGCTGAAATAAGTGCATTATAAGTAACAAGATTTCTTTGAGGCATTTGATCAAACAGTTTATGAGAGTCTTCTAAAGAACCACATCTTGAATACATAGTAAGGAGATTGTTGTTTAGAAAAGGAGATGTTGTTGTTGTTGTTGGTAAGATTGTTAGAATGATAAGAGCATGAATTTGGCGCGCTTTTCTTAGTGATTTGCATTTTTGAATAAGTAATTGACATGAACTTGTTTCATATGTTGCTGGCATTGAAGAGTGAAGACGATGATGATGAATACTGTCATGTCACTTTGTCACCTGTTGTTTGACTGACTACAGATATGGGCTTATGTTATTACTTCTTATTGGAGGCCCATTTAAAATTCTTAGTCCAACTCCAAAACCATTTCTACATCTTCACAGTTTTGCCTTCTTGTTTTTGTAGAAAATATGAATTTGCGAAGAAATTACATTACTATTTTTGTTTTTGATATTTGCATTTGAGAACATGGCGACAGACCTTGGCTCGCTTTCACCTAATCTTATAACATATTCAACAGGTTACAGGGTGATGGCATTACAATAAGCTGATGATGCGAATGTAAGTACTAAGTACTCACTAAATAGTCAGTCATCGCGTTTCTTGTTGATACATACATTGAAGGTTCAAAGTAACAACTGTTTCAGCCTTTCTCGAGTTTCTGGTGTGTATTATGATCTTAAAACAAGTTTGAATTCCGTTTTTTCAAATAGTCATATAAATCATATACTTTTGTTCTAATGTATAATCACATTTTGCTTTGAGTCTAATATGTTTGAATAATTGAATTCCTTGACGCTTGTTTGCTGCCAAGTGCGTCAAGCAGAGGTTGGCTCTAGGCTAAGAGGCCAAGGCGCTATTCCTATACACACAGCCTTGAGCCCTTGACTGTTCGAGTTTTTTATATTTTCGATGACCAAAATCCTTCTGAGGGAAGAGTTGAGACCAAGGAAATACAGGAATCAGCAACTCTAATCTGAACAATTTTCATCACTAGACCCTCTTTAGATGTTAATCCAACCAAAACACATGAACGTGTATCTTATCTCCTGAACGTGTCTTATAGATATCTCATATCTCATCCAGCTTAAATAAGAGAATACATACTAATATAAGATGGGATTCTCATCTAGCTTATGCCTACAGTAGTCATGCCCCTACCTTATTATGATGTTCCTGAATAATAGATACTTGCTTTTGAAATGACCATTCCCAAAATGTTAACCTGATCTACAATGTAATTTGTCTTCTATGAATCCTCTGTTCACTAGTAAAAACAGTCATACAGAAATTACAATATTATTAACATTGTAAGTTTCCGATGTAAGTTTTTTTTATTGTTTTTCACATACTGTACACAGATTCAAAACACAACAAAGTGAAAAAACATTGTGAATTCTGACATATTTTCTTAAGAAAAAAATTAGGTAAATTGTAATTACTCGTCGTAAATAACAAATACTCAAATATGCAAAGTGCATTAAAGTAAGAAAAAATATTCACATACATGTAGTATTGAAATCCTGATAGTTCACAACTTAAACTTCCAATCACAGGGAATATCAACTTAGGAGTAAGGTTGAAGACAATTTTCACGGAATAAATAAGATAGATAAATAAAACCATACAATCTGCTTTAAAATGGATTTGGGATAATCCAAACTGGTGGAGAAAACAGTGAAAAAATGTCATTACCTTCATACAAAGGCTCGATTGTGCCAAAGCCAACTTTAAGATTGTAAATTCCTATATCAGCACCAAGTAATCTTCCGAAATATCCGTCATAGTCATCAGTGAAGTAGATACAATCAGGCTTGCAGCCAGGATAATCAGAAGCTTTGAACCCAAATGTGGTATTGCTTCCTATGAAGATAGCATGGTCACCTAAAGTTTCCAGAGATTCCCACTTGCGGGTGTAGAAATCGAACTTAAGAATATCAAAAAATATCGATTTGGTACGATGAGGAAATTCAATAGGCTGCGGGTATCTAAGTGGATTAGGATCATAAAGCCTTATAATCATGTGTAATTCCCCTCCCAATTCTAGTAAATAAAATCTCTCACCACATTGTGCACCTTCTGGATGATTTGCAAAATCGACAAATACAGGATGAGGACAACTAAAGTCCCAAAGTTTTAAATTTCCAAATTCATCAACTCCATAAAATTGACCATTAAAGCGTATAAAGTCTTCAACAAGATGAAGTACTTCAATAAGACTCCAAGTTTTATCATACAAAATTCCTATATTTGCCAATGGTTAATAAAACTAGCAAGTCGTCAACATGACCATGTACCACAACATTATCATAACGTACTTCTCTACTAAAATTCTTAAACAAAAAGCAAGCTTAATTTGAGAGAAAAAAACATAAGAACTCAATTAATTACTTACTTTTTTTCTGCAAATTCCAACTTCAGATTACTTTTAATTTCTATAAACTCGTTACATATGCTGGTGGTATCGAATCAAGTTTGAGTGGTGAGTTTGATTGAGAGACATGATGGAGTATTGTAAATACTAAATAGAAACTTTCTTATACTAAATAGTAATAGGGAGCAAGAAAATTCTGTAAACTTTAGAAGGAAGAAGAGAAACCAAACCAATACGAGAGAGAGAGAGAAAAGAAGAACCAATTACCAAATTAGCAAAAGATTGTTTTCGCTAGTTTCTGGGGATTAGTAATTTGGCCAGCTATGCATGTATTAATACCGTTGGATTAATAGTTATTGAGGGTTTAGATCTCGAGTACAATTATAGTGTAAAATCTTATGTAAACCCCACCGTAATACAATATTTATAGTACATAGTAACGATTTTTGGGTATTTATGTAATAAACTAAATAATACCCAAACTCTATAAAAAATTTCTTAAACGCAAATACAAGTTGCGGTTGCATTGGTGATTGGTAAGAGAACTCCAAGTCTATTTGAAATAGAACTTGACAATTTTTTTTTTCCAAATAAAAATTTGGCAGTTCTTATATCTTAACACAAGCTTTCCCCTTTCTCTAAACCATAATATTAACTACTGTTCGATCAATGTTCTTCTGCGAAAAGAAAATTAACTGTTCTAGTCTTCAGCCTTTGAAGTTTTGTGGAAACATGAGTTTGCGCAAGTACGTGTCATCCATCATAAGCTCTAAAATATCATCACTAATTTGTAGTATAGGTAAGTAATGATTTATGATTTCTAATGGTGAACTGTTGTATGTTTTGTGTGCTAGAATATATATGATATATGATCAAGTCACAGTTGCATGCCAAGATAGATCTTGGGACTTGGGACTTGGGTGCCCAGCAGCGCAACCCCCTCCCCAAGATCCAAAAACATGCATTATTTTTCTAGTACGTATGAATATTAACTAGCCATTTAGCCCATGCAATATATGGGCTCTGAGATTGTGGCCCATTTAATTCTCTTTAAGTTGTAGTCCACTTAAAAAAATAAAAATTTAATATTTTTTTTAATTAAAATTACACTCAATTGTTTTTAATTAGGCTATCAATTAAAAGAGAATTTTTTTTCTTATGTAGGTTCTCTAATTATATAGATTATAGATTATAATATTGTGAAAATATAAGACCCTTGCTAAATGTTTCAGTTGTAGCTAAGCTGCATACTTTGCACCCCCATACTCCTGCTCCTGGCTGCGTCACAAAGCATATATTTTTCGGTATAATTTGGTAAAGGTCATGTAGACTGCATGTAGTCATGTAGATTTTTTTTTTTTTTTTGGTTCTCAGCCATTCTTTTGTATATTACGTACAGTTCTCTTACTTGAAAGTTTTATGTAGCAAACTTCGCGAAACAGGACAAGTTGCTTGTGAAGGTTGAAAATCAGAATAATCTTGAAGATAAGGCGAACGACGATGAGAATAAAAGCAATTCCCTTTGTCCAGCCCTTGAGGAAGATATTATCTTCAACATTTTCTTAAGGCGTTCTGCTTCTGAAGTTCAATATTTGAGGTATGCGTGCAAGGAGTGGTATAACTTAACCACCACTTCCTGTTTCATTGACAATCACCTTCGTCAATCAAATCCTGGTTTCATTGCCATCCCAACTACTCGCAATTTTTCATCCCTAAATTTCCTACAAAGCAAGAATGACACTATTTTTGTTCGTCCTTTAAAACTGTTATGTGACGAAGGGATTGTAGTAGGTACATGCAATGGTTTAGTGCTACTGAAGGATATGCCGACTGTAGGAGACCTGAGTGTTTCTAATCCAGTTACTGGTCAGCTGCTCACACTGCCTCCTTGTGCTCAAATGAGCAAAGGCCATATTAGGTGTAATGGAATCACATTTGTTGAATCCACTGGGGAATATAAAGTGGTATCGGTTCTCACTGATAAAGGTACGTTTCTTGGATGTGAAGTGCTTACTCTTGGTACTACTAGTACATGGAAATGGATAAGTTCACCTTTTCAGTGTAAAAGTGGAAGTTACCCCCAGCGACGTCATAGTTTCATTTCCATCAAAGGAGTGTTTCACTTTGTATTAACCACCAACGATCCACCAACAACCCGGATCTTAGTTTCGTTCGACACTTTTAAGGAATTTTTTTACAACTCAAAGCTCCCACCCTCTGGTTGTGCACATGGAATATTACAAGAAATAAAAGGTTTTCCAATATATGTGGTGCAGCAAACGGAGTCCTGGCCAGGAAGTAAGACTTGTGAATGGGATGTTTGGGTTTTAATAGACCTACACAGAGGAAAATGGGATAGGCTGTGTGTAATAGACCTTACAATATTACAGGATAGATTTGTTCAATGGTGGGTTTTCCCCTATGTTATTGTGGCTATACTTGGAAATGGTAGATTATTGATCATAGAAAACGAGCGTCCCTCTAAACCGTACCATGAGTACCATGTTTACGATGTCCAGTTCGATAAATTGATATCTTTGTCGCTTGATGCACCAGGAATGCACCATTTCCTACCTCATGTTGAGAGCCTCGTTCGTTGGTGAAAACTATTAGTTTATCTTTTTTATCAAGCAAATTTTCCACACTACTGAAGTACTGAATTGAGCCATTTATTCAATACATTTTAACTCAGTACATTACGGTGGTAACCGATTATGCAATTTTTATTGTTTCTTTTAGTTTTTCAGTCAAACATACAGGTGGCAGCTGTATGGATTAGGCCTGTAAAAATGGCCCTTTGACCCTAAACCCGGCCCTGCCCGGCCGGCCCATTCAATGAAAAAAGCCCTTAAATCTTGACCCTTATGATTTTTAGGGTAGGGTCGGCCCGACCCTCTCCTTTTAAGGGTCGGGTTAGGGTTTAGCTTTGGAAATCTTAAACCCTACCCTTAGCCCGACCCTAATTAACCCTCTCAAAGCCCTCTTACGGCCCTCATAAATATATGTATAATTTTTAATATATTTTTCTATATACCAAAATTTGAACATTTTTTTAGAGTTTTAATCGTAAAGATTTTTCCAATTAGACATAGATATCACTTTTGTTTAAGTTATATTATATTTATCAAATGTTTCTCGAATATTTCCCGAACTAGTTGTTAAAAAACTATTATATAACTAAAAGAAATTGATTCTCAATAGAATTATTTTTTTATTAACCATCTATTTCATTATTGAGCATGCAATAAACGGTAATTAGATTATTATTTTAAATGTGTATTTTATACTTATTATGCTAGAATTTTATAAATTTAGGATTAAATTTCTAAAGTTTGAAATTTTAGTAATAAGATAACATCTAACTACAAGTTCTTTGTATTTATTAATTGTAATGCTCTTGGATAAAATAATATCATATACTATAACAAGTTTTATGGTAAAAAAAATATATTTGTACATTTAAGAATTGAAACATATTATACGTATTTTCAAAAATATTAAAATGATATTAATAAAAACATGATCACATATTTTTTTTCAAGTAAAACATAATTCTATGTATTGACCCTATCAATCGGGCCCGTTAGCCCGGCCCTCAACCCTTTAAAATAAAGGGCTAAGGGTCGGGTGAGGTTTTCACAATTTTTATGTTGGCCCGCCCTAACCCGACCCTCTCATCTTTTAGGGTAGGGTTGGCCCGACCCTTAAAGTGTGAGGGCTCGAGGGTTCAAGGGTCGGGTTAGCCCTACCCGGCCCATTTTACAGGCCTAGTATGGATGACAAAATTGCTATATGGATGACAAGCAGCTGTATGGATGACAAAATTGCTATATGGATGACAAGATTGCTATATGGATGACAAAATTCAAGAAACAATAAGAGCAAATTTTTGTTGACTTTAGACTAACCGGTAGCAAGTTTCCACTTGAGTCTACGTGGAAGATTGTGTGGTGTACAAGCAAATGTACCATAATACACCATACCGAAAATGTACCGAATAACAACTAACTGAATTGTGATGGGAATTTTGGTTAAGATTAACATAATGATTGTACGTTTATACCATAATTTGAATAGGTATACTAGAGAATTTATGAAGTGTCGCCTTTGATTTATGAAAGTCGCATGTTCTACGTACCAGTTACAGCATGAGGATTGCTCTGCCCGCATCAGGCGTCAGACATTATATCTGTGTTTGTTTCCTAAGTGATATGGTAACAAGATCCTCACCAACCTGGCGAGCTAGCATCAGTTTCCATAACTAATACTGTACATAGTTCTTTACTAGAGCCATTTATTCAATACATTTTAACTCAGTACATTACGGTGCGAGCAGCATTTTCGTCCACACAATGTGACTAGGACAACTTGGTAACTGGTTATGCAATTTTTATTGTTTCTTTTAGTTTTTCAGTCAAACATACAAGTGGCAGCTGTATGGATGACAAAATTGCTATATGGATGACAAAATTCAAGAAACAATAAGAACAAATTTTTGTTGACTTTAGACTAACCGGTGGCAAGTTTCCACTTGAGTCCATGTGGAAGATTATGTGGTGTACAAGCAAATGTACCGTAATACATCATACCGAAAATGTACCGAATAACAACTAACTTACTAGAGTAGTGAAAGTAAGACAATTTTAATTACATAGGTTCTCAATTTTAATTGATGATGACAATATTAGTATAAGAATGAATGGTGATTTAGTTTCAAGTCGTCTCTTCAAATACTCTTTACATCTTAAAGTGAAAAATACTGGCCAAGGATGTTGATGATTTACTAAAAAGAAGAACAAGTGATCGATGCTGATTTACAAAAAAAAAATGGAGGTATTTTAGAATACCTCAATATTCTTCTTGCTCTTCTTCTTCGTCCACCTACAACTGGATCCCATGACTTTTGGTGTGAAAGCCAACATTGCTTCCATCAGGCCAATGGGGTTGAGGTGCTACGCTAGTAGTAGTTTTAATTTTTATACTTTTAGCCCATGGGAGTTTCAGTTTCAGGCCAAAATACTGTATAGTATCATTATGTAGAGGAATAGGCCAATGCCCAATGGGGACTTGAAATAGCAAAAATGAATCCCAATTGAATTGATCATATAAACCTGGCAGAAAGCGAGCCATCGACAAATTTTTTTTCTTCCTTGGTATCGACATTCATTCGACAGTTCAACACCCTCAAGCACTTTGAAAGCCGATTCAATCAATAATCCATTTTAGTATCAAAATTTCAAAATTTCAAATAACTAAAAAAGTCAAACATTTGTAGCCGACTAGCCGTTGTTAATATCATTTTTGTCCCTGTCATCTTTAACTTTCATAATTAAAAAAAAAAATGGAAAAAGCCAAAATTACCCTCACATTTCAAATATCTAAAGGGCGCTTAACTTGTCCGTACGACAAAATTTCAAACTAATTCACATCTCAACCGTCCATTTCTATTTCATCTCATAAATAAACGAATCGACACGCATATCAAGAACCTTCTTTCTCTTTCTCTCTACTCTACTCACTCAAGTCATCAGTCTATCTATCTAGCTGAAAAGAAACAGAAGAAACGAAGCAAAGTGAGAGATTTCAAAAACTATGTTCTTTCTCGATTTCAAATCTAGGGTTTCGAAAGTTTCCCCAAATTTCTCTTTTCTGCTCAATTGATTCAAAACAACGATTTCAGGATTTCGTCCACTTGGTAAATTGTTTCTCAATTCATCTTTCAGGTACGTGAAACCCTAAATTTTTACATGATTTAGCTTCAGATTTCTTTACATTTGTTTTGTGAAGTTGAGAATTTATGAATTGTTTTTTGTTTTTTGGTTAATAGGATGATGAGGGATTTGAAATTATTTAGTCGGAATGTTGGAAAGAAGATGGAGATTGGAGAAATTGAGAATGTTCCTTTAAATGCTATAGATTCATCGGTAAATCAAGTAGGTAGTAGTGATGCAAATAGGGAACCTTTACATACAATACAAGAACCAATTCAAAACCATTCCAAATCTGTGATTGAACAAGAATTTGGTCATAGGAATAAGATTGATAGAACCCCACCATCTAAAGTACATGGGAAAAGATCGAATTCTGCGGCAAATTTACTTAGAACTCCGGAAAAACAAGTAGGTTTTTCTAAGAGGAATAAGTTTGGATGGGTTGAGAAGAATGAGGTAGGGATAAGTGGGAATGAAGCCCGTGATGAGGAGAAATCTGATGCGAATAATTTGCCACACTCAAGTCGAAATGGGGGTTTAACGAATATGACTCCTCGTTCCGTAAGGTCTGTGGGAAAGAATATTATTAGCAATTCTGAGTGCGGTTCAGCTCAGACTACGCCATCCAAGAGTGTAACGAAACCTCCAAATCCTGGTTTTGCTTCCTTGCACAGCATTAAGAATCCTATGAGTTTAGGATCACGGGCAGCAAACTTTGCTGCACTGGCAAAAGGAGTTCCAATGTCTTGTGCTTCACCTTTGGTTGTTAATACTGTTGAAGTGCCTCATTATGAGCTCAGAGAGGATCCATCATTCTGGATGGATCATAATGTACAGGTAATAATATTTCTTTAGCTTTACCATCACAGAAATTGGTTTGTTCTGATATTTTGTACATGTACCGAGTACTGGAAAGTCTGAAGAAACTTCCTTTGACTTTATTTACAGGTGTTAATACGTGTCCGTCCTTTAAATAGCATGGAGAGGAGCTCATATGGGTACAGCAGGTGCTTGAAGCAAGAGAATGCGCAAAGCATTGCTTGGATTGGCCAACCAGAAACTCGATTCACTTTTGATCATGTAGCATGTGAAACAGTCAACCAGGTTCAGTTCAAAATCATATAGCAAATAGAGTTTAGTCATTGATGTTCTCAGCTTGTTGACCAACGTTTCCAAATTGAATTTATGCAGGAGATGCTTTTTAGAGTGGCAGGTCTTCCGATGGTTGAAAATTGTTTATCAGGATATAATAGCTGTATGTTTGCTTATGGTCAGGTACTCGTAAAAACTTCAGATTGAGAAACAGATACTATAACTAAAAGTAGTCAATACAAGTTTTGTGATCAATCAAATTTAGCAATTCTTTTAAAGGTGCTGGACGTTTAATTTTTAAGGTTGTTTCCTTTGGCGATGCTTATCATAACTTGAGTAACTGAGGCTGCCATCTTGGTAGACCAGCTTGGAATAATGGAGCAAGGGGCCTTTTTCCAAGGCTGAAGTTCAGTTACATTGGATAATGTAACAATCAAATGAAATGAAAGACAATGGTTAATTTATTTTTATTTTTTTAAACTTTTTTACCCTTTTAAAGTTTTGAGAGGATTACAATGTTGAGGTCTTGAGGATGGTTTCTATAGTTTATCAGTTCCCACTTTCTGTCTAGAGGCAGGTCTTAGTTGGGCATGTGTGGGGAGACTACTATTTGATAATCATTGTTTTTCTGTGGGAGGATAGAGGTGTGGGGCTGAGGGGGAGTTAATAGTTGGATCTACTGAATGAGATATCCTGGTTTACATAATATGTATTTTACAGATAATGTGGGTTTGTTGTGTGTTCCAATCTTCTAATATATCTGTAAATTATCTGTAGATTTGGCGGTGATTGTGTTTGCCATGGTAAGTGGTCTAGCTTTTAGTTCTATTGACAATATTGCAACTGATGTATGAATTCTTTCTTGTAGACGGGAAGTGGAAAAACATACACAATGCTTGGTGAGATTGATGAGTTGGAAGTGAAGCCCAGTCCAGAACGTGGGATGACACCACGGATCTTTGAATTTTTGTTTGCCAGAATCAGAGCTGTAACTTGCTTTCTATCTATCTCATCTTAATGTTTCATCTTTAAAGCTAGAGAGGAAGTGCATCTTATACCTATACTCTCAACCTTTCTTATCGTAGGAAGAGGAAAGCCGAAGAGATGAAAATTTAAAATACAATTGCAAATGCTCTTTCCTAGAAATTTACAACGAACAAATTTGTGATCTCCTTGACCCATCATCTACAAATTTGCTTGTAAGTTGACAGGCTTTTGTTGCATTATTATCTATAAGATATGTATTGCCCTTATGCTGATGCAGTTTTAACTTTGTAGCTGCGGGAGGATATAAAGAATGGTGTTTACGTTGAAAATCTTACAGAATATGAAGTTCAGACCGTGAATGACATTCTCAAACTTCTAGCTGAGGTCAGTGATCCTTGATTTTCTTTTTCTCTACATCTGTATTTCCTTTTTTTTTTGTTTTGACCAAAGAACCCATCTCTTTCCTCGTACTTATAATGCAGTAAGCCATCTCTTATTTTGATAGGGTGCTGCAAATAGGAAAGTCGCATCTACGAATATGAATAGAGAGAGCAGCCGGTCACATAGTGTATTTACATGCGTGATCGAGAGTAGGTGGGAAAAGGACTCCACTACTAATCTACGGTTTGCAAGACTAAACCTTGTAGATCTCGCTGGTTCAGAAAGGTAATAAGCACATGATACCTGTTAATCATAAAATTTGTCTGCATATCTAATTTTGTAGTACTAACAACTACAATTTAGAGCAGGCAGAAAACATCTGGTGCTGAAGGCGAGCGGCTCAAAGAAGCAGCCAACATCAATAAGTCATTGTCGACACTAGGGTACTTGTGCAAACCAACTTTCTTTTGTCATTCCCATGATATGATTGTGTTACTTTTGTGACTCTCATCAACCTTTATTGCTAATTCTACTTGCAGTCACGTGATTATGCTTCTAGTGGATGTCGCACAGGGGAAGCTAAGGCACATCCCTTATAGGGATTCCAGACTGACCTTTCTTCTTCAAGTTAGATACTAATTTTGATTTTATTTATTAATTTGCTTATAAAAATTAGATATTACCTTCGATCTTTTAATACATGTTGCTTTACTCTTAGTCATGGTGTGATATCTGGTTTACAGGAATCACTTGGGGGAAACTCAAAAACAATGATAATTGCCAATGTCAGTCCGTCAATTTGGTGGGTCATGTTACATAATGTAATTTTAGTTTCTCTTGTTATTATTGTCATCCTAATTCTTTTGTACTTCTGTTTGCAGCTGTGCAGCTGAAACACTGAGTACTCTCAAATTTGCACAGCGAGCAAAGCTTATTCAGAACAATGTAATGATTTTTCAGTTACGAAATATTGATTAAGATTTTATAACCAACATCTGATTCTTGCTGAAATTTATTCCTTTTTCCCACAATTCAAGGCTGTAATTAATGAAGATGCTTCAGGGGATGTGAGCGCATTACAACACCAGATTCAACTGTTAAAGGTCTGGTAAAATTACAACTATCTACAATTTTTCTTGTTTTTTAATGATGTTATAACAGGATAGTTATGAAACAGGAGGAGCTTTCTGTTCTCAAGCGTCAGAAGGTGTCCAGGTCCCTTTCATTTCAATTGAAATCCTTAGAAGATACTGATGAGGATGGATGTGTTGATTCTTCGAGAGAGACATCTGAAATCTCTCATGATAATGCTGATGAAGCCTGCCAAAATTCTGCAGCTTTAGGCATGGTGAGGGTGTCCACTAAGCAGGTATTCTTCTTGCAGGGGAAAATATAACTTTTTCAATATGTTCACAGAAAAATTGAGGAATTGTTAGTTAAAAGATCTCTTACACCCATCGAGAATAGGTCACAACTTCTTCATGTATATGTTATCCACCAAGCAGGAAACAGGGATGCAGAGTACCACTTTATCACCTATTAAACCAATAGTTCAAACTGCTCACACTTTAAACCAGTATTCTTTGTATCTCTGTTTCTATCTGTTCACACTTTTCTCTTTTTTTAGATTCTGATGAATTTTTTCTGGGTGTAAGTATTAAGTTTGGTGGTTTGTTGATAACAATTGCGGTGGCTTGAATTTTGCTCTTGTATCAGTTAAAGTCTCTGGAGGCAACATTGGCGGGTGCCTTGAGAAGAGAACAAATGGCAGATAGTTCTATCAAGCAACTCGAAGCAGAAATTGAACAGTTGAATCGTTTGGTAAATTTTTTTCTTAAAGCAAGATAAAAAATACTTCATAGGTTCCTTTGTCTAAAAAATATTTAAATCCCAAACATTTTGCTTATCAGGTTAACCAAAGAGAGGAGGATACTCGGTGCACTAAAATGATGTTGAGGTTCCGTGAAGATAAAATTCAAAAACTGGAGTTGTTGCTAGGTGGTTGCATCCCTTCAGATGCGTATCTGGTGGAAGAGAATGATGCTCTTTCCAAAGAACTTCAGTTGCTTCAAGCTAAAATTGAACGGAATCCAGAAGTTACTCGCTTTGCTTTGGAGAATATTAGGCTTTTGGACAAACTCAGAAGGTAAGGCCCTTAAATATTAGTGGAAGATCTTGTGCAAAGTGCCACCACAAATTACTTGATTTATCAGACAACTCACATTGGGTATTTTAGATTTCAAGATTTCTATGAAGAAGGGGAAAGAGAGATGCTATTGACAGAATTATCTGAGCTGCGAAACCAAGTAATTACTGAATGACCAATGGCTTTTTGATTATTTCTTTTGTCTAGTTTTTCATTCTTAGTTTATGTAGATGTATTTTTCTTTTTTTCAGCTTCTTCAATTTCTCGATGGGAACAAGGAGCACTGTACCCCTCTAAATGTGAATTTTCCTAATGAGGTGAGTTGTTTTATTCTTCCTACACACCTTCTCTACCCGGAACAGTATGCCGTACTTAAAGCTGCCTTTTATTTCAGTTGAAAAAAACCAATGAAGAATTAGAGCTGTGCAAGCGTAACTTGAGCTCTTGCTTGGAGAGCAACACTAAACTCTCTAGGTGATTAAAATTTTGCTTTTATCGATTGCCATCCTTTATTTATCATATCAAATAAGTTGTTTCTTTGTATTTTATCGATTGCCATCCTTTAGTCCTACAATTGTTTTTATAGTTCCATCATAATAGTTTTTTATCCTTTCCATTTTGCAGTGAAATAGATGATCTGAAGCGTCAATTGAACAATCTCAAATCTACACTGCATGATCAAGATTTAATTGTTAAACCCATGAAGGTTTTTCTTCCTTATTGATGATTTCCTTTATATAGACTTGATGAAGTTATGCATGTTCACTAAACAGGTTGCTGATATTTTCAGGAGTCTGCGATAGAAGTTCAAGCATTTGAAACCAACTTGCATCAAGCACTACTTGAAGAAAAGGTTAAATGGAAGCATGAAGCCTTTATGGAACACACAGAAGAAATCATGAATTTGCAACTAGAGCTGGATATATTGAAGTCCATTCTTCTGGAGGAGAGGTCAAGTCGTAAGGAGGTAGAGGAGAGGGCTTCAAACTTGAATACTGATCTTGAGATGGCAAATGCAAGGTTTTTGGAGATTAGTAAGCAAGGTGAAGATACAGAGGAGAAGCTGAGGAAGCATTCAGGGAGTAAGGATTCTGCTTTGCAATTTAAACTAAAGAGAATGCAAGATTCTCTGGAAAAGGCGAAGAGAATGAACAAGTTGTACCGAAATAATCAAGTGAGTGAAACATCACATGAAGAGGAAAGGGACACAGTTCGTAAACAGGCTGAAGCTGAAACAGCTGAGGTAATTATCTGCTTTCAAGAAGAACTCACTCTTCTTCAACAACAAGTCGAGGTCTACAACAGAAAAGAATTGGAGACCAAAGACAGTTTGTTTCTTTTGGAAAATGAACTGAAAGATACGAAGGAAAATCTCTGCTTGATGACTCAGGAGAACAAAAGATTAAATCAAGTTGTTCACGAGAAAGATGAGGAGCTAAATTCACTATCTAAAGAGTGGGAGACATTAGCTTGTGAAATTGAAGACGTTATTGCTGATGGACACAGGTCTCTTCAAGATGCTTCTGATCAGGTGGAACTTGTTACGAATACCTTCTCTTCAAGGGCTTGGGTTTGTGAGCAGGTAGGGAAGATTATAAGCAACGCTTCTGAGAAAGACTTAATGATAGAAGAACTTCAAAGATCATTGGAGGAGGCACAAAATATCAGGATTGATATGGATTGGAAACTGAGTTCTTTAAGAGGTGCGGCACTGGCTATTACTGAGGTACAACAGCAAGAAAACAGTGAGAAGGAGAAAGAGATTTTCCGCTTGACTTCAATGTTAAGTGAAAATTCATCCATTATTACAGAATTAGAAGAAACAATTAAGATAAGGAAGGATCAGGTCACTAGAGCAGAGAAATGTGCTACAGTTGCTTTTGTTATTGTGAGCAGATTGTCTGAAATCACTTCTGATTTTCGTGATGTTTTGGAGCAGAAAGATATTCAGCATAAAGAGACCATATCATTGAATTTGAAGAAGGATGCTCTTATCCACGACCAGGATGTTGTTATTGTTGGTGCGAAAAAACAAATTGAATCTCTGAGAAAGGAGTTAGATGATTCTGGAGAAACCTGTGCTATGTTAAAACAAAAGCTTTCTAAAGAGGAGGAACATGTCCAGCTCATGGAAAGGAGGCTTGCAGATGTTGAGCAAGATATATATCTGAAAACAAGGGAGACACTTGATGAGTTCAAGTTAGGAGTTTCTACACTCCATATATGTATGGACAAATATGCAGGGCAGGTAGAAGGAGATGGGAGAGTTCAGATACCTAGGAAGAAAGACCGTGAATATGAAAATGGCGATTCTGAAGGCTCGGTAAGCTAGTACTCTTGCTTTCTGCTAATCACCCCAAACCAACTCATTATTTCTGATATAATCGTCATCAGGTCACTTATCCATTGTATTTGGACATTTCCACAGATTGCTACTGAAACAAGTCAAGACATAAAGAAGGCAGAATCTGATGTCATTGGAGACCTTACAAATGATAGAACAACAACTTTCTCTAAAATTGGGAAGGATTTGAAAGCATTTCCATGCGATCTAGCATATCAGTCATCTGGAAGGACCTGCAAAAATGCCTATAATGGAGATCGAACCATTATTCTTCTCAGAAAGGAAATTGAGTCTGCACTCGAAAGCTTGGAAGGAGTGCAGGCCCATATGGTCAAACTACTTCAAGAGAAGGAGGAGATCAGAACATCTGAGGCACAGTGTAAAAAAGGCATGGTATGTTTCACCAGTCAGTTACTTGCACTACAGAGAGAGATATGCGGCTCAGAAAAACAATTTAAACTGAGTATTACACAGTTTGAGAATAAGCTTCAGAAACTTGAAGAATCAACCCAAGAAGCTAAAACCTCGTGGCTGCAAAAGGAAGAGGTAATTCCTACTTGTTTTTGTTTGTTACATCGATGCCATGACATGTGCTTGAACAACTACTCTTTTTTTTTTCATTTTCCTGTAGTTAGGTGTTTATCATTCTCTTTTTTTTCATTCCCGTTTAGCTTCAGTCATGGTTATAGTGAGCTGTACCGAATCTTTACTTCGGCCGCTCTTAGAAGCTATATTTTGTACTGCTAACACTTGAATCATTTAAGTAACATATATACATGCCTTCTGGTTTCCACAATGATATTACTTAATCAAACCATGAAGATAAGCTCTTTATGTTTCACTCTGTTTTTTTGTTTATTTCTTTTATTTACTAATTCTTTGGATGAGGGTTTGAATCACTGATCATATGTCCTAAAGTTTAGATGAGGGTAGTGATGCATATGTCTTGCTGGTCATAACGAGTATATCTCATGCTCTTGCATGCACCTTTCCTTCTTTTGTGATATCTTCTAAGCTTTTATAAAGAAAACTTGTATATCTTAGGCTCTTAATTTCTGGTTGTGCGCATGTAATATCACATTACCCTTTCTGGTTGTGCGCATGTAATATCATATGTTTTTCTTCTGATAACCTGGAGCAATATAATAGACAAGAGTTTGAGTGGCTGAGTTGGTAGTGATGTAAACTACGAGGGTCACATTGAGCTAATTCTTTTGCTCGTGAAATGCCATTATTGTAGTACAGGCTTTTATAATGCGTATACCCACATTATTTCACACATTGGCATTTTAATTAATATGTATGATTTTGCACAGGTATATCTCCATGAGCTAAGTCATGCAAACCTGGCTGCAAAGCAAAAAAGTGCTGAGGCTGCTAGTCTCGTTGCTAAATTTGAAGAGGCTCAAGCGACCATTGTAGAAGCAGATGTGATGGTAAAAGCCCTGGTCGTTGCTAATGATACTTCAAAGCATGAAATAGCAAGACTAAAGGAAATGGTGGTGGGCTTAACAAGAGAGAGAGATTTCCTGACCAAGGAGTTTCAGAGCTTGCAATTCTCTGACACTCAGAAGGATCAGCTGTATGCTAACTTAGAAAAGCAGTTTCTTGAATTGGAGAGTATTATTACAGAGGTCCAAAGTGATTTCTCACATCAGTTTGAGTCGGTACTTTCTGAATTCCATTGCTTCAAGTCCCAGATTCTACTCTCTACAAGCTTAACATGGTCATGGTTGGAAGATATCTGGTCTGAGATAATTGTTAAAGATTGTGCTGTGTCAGTATTGCATCTATGCCACATGGGAGTTCTGCTAGAGGCAGTGAATGGGATGAATGCAGAAAATGGATTGCTTCATCATGGTTTGTGTGAATCAAACTCGCACATCGTGGACTTGAAAGAGCAGAATACTAAAACAAGAAAAGAACTTGATATGTTTAGAGATGTCAAGGGGAAATTACTTGTTGATATCAAGAACAGTTTCGATCGCATTTTGAGGAAAGAATATGAAGTTGGAAAGCTTAGTGAAAAGCTGAGCTCTTTCGAGGAAAACTTAATGAATCTACAGTTCCAAGAAGAGTTGATGTTGGCTAGGTCAAACTCTATGGGATCTGAGTTCTCTCTTTTAACAAGAGAGTTGGACATGCACAACACAAAATCTTTGGAAGCCCTGTCAGATCAAATAAAACTTCTTAGAAATAAAGAAGAACTTGCAACTTCTAGATTAGAGCTTCTCATGATTGACGTAACTGCAAAAGACTTTGAATCTGTTATCTTGGCATCAGAGTTGCTACAGATGGGTCTCCATAAAGCTGAGATGCAAAGTGAGCAAGAGACTTTCACTGCCTTTTTTGAAGATATTAAGAAAGAACATATTTATCTAAAGGTAGAAGCAGATCTCGAGAAACAGTTGCTTATGGATATAGAAGTTGAGGTTTCTGATCTAAAGAAAGTGATTGTTGAAACCGAAAATGACAGGAATGACCTATCACAGAAGTTAAAGCAATGCAGTGTGAGACTTTTGGAGATGGAACAGGAAAAAAGGGTACTAGAAAAAGATATCCAATCACTGAAAGAAGTTGCTTGTTTAAATGATAGATTAAAATCTGAACTTGTTGAACTCATGGAAACCAAAGAGACATTGACAGCTAGAGTTCAATTACTGGAAACTGAAACTGTGTTACATATCGAAGATGGAGTTAACAGGGAAACAGCTCTGAAAGCTTTAATCTGCGATGTTCAGACAGAATTGGACCAAAAAGATGCAAGACTAAACAAACTTTGCTGCATAGAGAAGGAAAATGAGACATTTAAAGATGAAAGGATTAAGCTGGAGGCTGACTTTGGAAGAGTGTTTGATGATCTGCAAGAGAAGAAATCTGAGCTTGAAGCTTCTTATAGCCGCATCTGCGACTTAGATCAAGAAAACCATATATTGCAAGACAAGATTTGCAACTTGGGGGATTGTATTTCCATTCTAGAAATTGATAGTGACATGAAAAATAGGGAATTGGAGGATCTTCGGCAATCTCAATTAATCATCGAAGAGAAGCTTTGTGCAAAAGGGCAGGATCTTGAAATCCAGACAAACATTATAAGTTTGTTGAAGGAAGAAAACGACAGTTTAAAAAGCAACATTTTGTCTGTTCAGAAAAATAGTGAAGCGATACTTTCCTTAGTAAGCTCAAATATAAATTGCTGTGTTGATTCAGTTCAGGCTGTCGATGATAAGCAGAGGAGAATCTTTCAACTGCTGGATGGACAGAGTATTACCTTACTAGAGAAAATGTTCGATGAGCTTTGTGAAAATAGAGAAAGGGCATCTAAACTCATAATGGAGTGTGAGATTTTGAAGGGCTTCATTGAAGAGCTAACATTTGAAAATTTATCTTTCAAGAATGAGTTGTTGCGGAAAGATGAACTCGTTAAAGGCTTATCATTTGATTTAAGCTTGTTGCAAGAGTCAGCTTCTATCGCTAAGGATACAAAAGATGAGATTGAAGAACTGGAGGATGCCGTTGAGCACTTGGAAGAGGAGCTTGTACTAAGATCAGCTGAGCTTAATGGGGCTGTTATCCACAACCATATTCTGGAAGCTCAATTACAGGAGAAATGCAATTTGATCTCTGATATTGAAAAGCATCTCTTTAATAAAAGTGAGTCTCTAAAGCTTCTTCTGGATGAGAAGACTGAGTTAACAACTCAACTGGAAGCTGTCTCACTGATGAAAGGTTCTATCGAGGAGGAGCTAGAAAAAAGGAATAAAGTAATTGAAAGCTTAGAAGAGGAAATCTTTAGTATGGACAATAGTATAGGTCAAGTTAATACTTTTCTAGGGAGTTTAAAGAACGAATTGAACGAAGTGACCTGTGAAAGAGATCGACTGAAATCTGAGGTGCGGGTACTGAAAGAGGAGTTAGAAATGACACAAGCTTTAGCTGAAGAGAAAGAAGCTCTTGCCACAGAAGCCCATCAGGTATTTATGGAACTTTAATAAGCTCATGATCTATCTTCTCTTCTAACTCGTATCTGTTTTACTAATTTCAGATAGCCGACTCAAGAAAGACATATGCTGAAGACAAGGAAGAAGAGGTGAAAGTTCTAGAAAGGTCTGTGGAAGAGCTAGAAAGTACAGTCAATGTACTGGAAAATCAAGTAAGATTTAATTCTCTCTCTCCTTTTTTATTCCGCTTAGTCGGTCTATTTCTCATTCTAATGTCTATACTGGATATCCATATTGCTAGGTAGATGTGGTCAAAGGGGAAGCTGAAAGGCAGCGGCTACTAAGAGAAGAATTGGAAGCAGAGCTTCAGATTATTAGAAATCAGATGCTCACTGTAACTACCCAAGAAACAACTTTGGATTTCGGAACAAATGATAGTTCAAGTAGAAATGCTAATTTACAAAGGTTAGACTAATATATATTGCACTTAGAAAAAGAAAATTATAGCTTACATGGTTATATAACCTGTAGTATACACTTTTCTAAAATGCTTAAAGCGATATTTGCTTTACCTTTTCACAGGCATCTAGAGGAGAAAGATAGAGACTTGCAAGAAACCCGGGAACAAATTAGGATTCTTCAGAAGAATATAGCAGAGAAGGATGCTGAGGTGTGTTCTTTTTATGCATGTTTTAATGTCGTATTACAGCATATATTTACTTGTGCACAGCAGTGCAAGTTAGTTGGAAAAGTTGCATAGAGTTCACAAGCTACTGTTTCACCACTGAAGTTTACCTTCGTTATGGATACCTACTCAGGTTTCCCAATGCAGGGTACATATCTCAGAGCTAACTTTGCATTCAGAGGCACAAGCACAAGAGTTCAAGCAAAAGGTCAGTGATCAAATTACAAAGAAATGGTACCTTAATGTATGTGTGGTGGATTTTTATTTTTCTAATTGAAGTTTTTGGCTGAGTGATACCAGTTCAAAGCATTGGAATCCATGGCTGATCAGGTTAAACCTGATCCTTCTCCCTCTTACATGACAAATTCATCAATAACCAAAGCGGAAAAGAATGCAGCTAAGCCTAGAGGTTCTGGTTCTCCTTTTAAATGCATCGGATTGGGCTTGACACAGCAAATAAACTCTGAGAAGGACGAGGAGATTACTGCAGCAAGGCGTCGGATCGACGAGCTTGAAGCCTTAGCTGCGAGCCGACAGAATGAGGTTTGTTTGTGTGGGCAAGCATATCATGCCGCACTCATGGATCTCCTTCACCGTATTAACAATGCCTAATGTTCTTGATTTAATTTCTTCCAGATATTCTTGTTGAATACGAGACTAGCTTCTGCAGAAAGCATGACTCATGATGTAATTCGGGATCTGTTAGGGGTGAAGTTGGACATGGCCAACTATGCTGTAAGACCATGACCATTTTTAGAAAAGCTATTCCTCTTTCACTGATTTCTTGTTAGTTATGCGAGCAGAGTATTATAGTGGCATATTCCTTTTTGCATAAACTAGATGGAGGGTGTGCTGCAAATATGATGTGTGGATATCTAGATGATAGCTGAACGCCCACTTTTGATTTGTCACGAACTCTTGAAGTCCTAGCCTTAATATTTTTTTTATATTTTTCTTTTCTAGACAATGTTGGATCATAAGCAAGTGCATAAAATAACAGAGAAGGTTCTAGTCCACAGTGAAAATTCCCAAGAAAAGGCAGGTTCCCTGTGTTTTTTGAATTAAGTTAGATTCGATCTTTATTATGCTTCTGTGTTTGAATATTTTTAATTGTAAAACTGCAGGAGCAGGAAGTGGTCAGACTAAAGCTGCAGCTGAATGAATTTATTGAAGAGCGGCAAGGGTGAGCTTACACTATTTAGCAATTCTCAAATTATGCCCAGGTTTTTTTTTTTAATTTTAACATATCTAAGTTGTTTTCTAAATATACTTGAAGATGGCTTGAGGAAATTAACCGAAGACAATCAGAGATGGTGGCTGCACAAATTGCTTCTGAGAGGCTGCGACAGCGAGATCAGTTCTTCACTACTGAAAACGAGATGTTAAAGGTGTTTGTGTGTGTATTTAAGTTGGTACTGAATTCTGTTCAGAAATTGATAGGATGTTAATAATAATTTGCTCTTATATATCTGTGTAGAAGGAGAATGTGAGCCATAAGAAGAAGGTGATGGAACTTGAAGATGAAGTGAAGACACTGTCTGGCCAACAAAACCTCCATCAGCGTATTCATCACCATGCCAAAATCAAGGCAGGAATTCTCTAATCTCCACTTAACAGTATTATTAGAAAAATCGAAGGCCAAATTTTCCAGGACAATTTATGATTTTGTGCTCCCACCCCGTTTCCAACTTTTTCTTGTTTCTTTCTTAAACTAGTATTCTACCTGATATAATTAATGGCAACAGGAAGAAAATAATCTGTTGAAAGCCCAAAACGAGGAGCTAAGCATCAAGCTACGGAAAATGGATACTGTCTTTTCACGTCTGAAGGAAGAGATTGCTTGCTATCGTGCTGCAAATGGAAAGTACTGCGTAAAGAGTTTGGACGAGCAAAAACAGATGGATAACAAATTAAAGGTTGGTAGCCAATGACGAGTATAAGTTCTAGGTTGTCTTTTGCATGAGCTAAGTAATGGTGATACTAAGTAGTTGATGGTCTCAAAATAATTGACAACAGGAAACCGAGGAGGAGAAACGTCAACTTGCACAGAAGCTATTGAGTTTGTGTACCAGCATTTTAAAGGTCAGGAAAAATTTATTGTACTTACGTTGTGTCTTTGAGCGAAATGATGTCACTTATCACTTAAAATTCATTTGCATTCCAGTATGTTTATGTTTGATTCACGATATTATATTTTAAATCTCCAGGCAGCTGGAATAACACAACCTGCACCGGATATCAGTCTATCTAGGGCAGAAGAAACACTTGATCAGCTGACAGATCGCATTATTTCCTTGGAAAGGGAACTGCATGATTTGAAGTTTAAGGTATGCTGTTGGAGATCCAAATTTGCGAGAAAATAACATATTTTAAAGAGAAGCTTAAATTTCGAGTGCAAAGCTAACAAAGAAATTGTTTATCTTGTAGAATAAAATATGCAGTGAAAGAGCACGGTTGTCAGAACTGAAACAACAGTTATCGCCATTAAACTCCCGAACAAATGAGAATCGTATAACACCAGACAGAATATTTCAGACTCCTTTTTTGTCCACTTTAGATCGATAACTCCCAGCCACAGTCCACAGGCAAACCACGCATACTATGGTTAGCTATTGGCTAACAGTTTCAATGTATTTATATAGTTGTAAAAGTAGACAGTTTTGGCTCCCTTGATAATATTTGTAACTTGTTGGGTTGCTGAAACATTCTTCTGTAAATGTAATACATATGCTCTTGCAGAATGAGTTAATAAGAAATCAAAAAGTTCCCATCTTTTCAGTACATGTACTTTACTAATACTTGCTGTTATTAGCAAGTTAAGAATACAAAAATTCGGACTACCAATATGGATTTGGATCCTACCCAGCCCAGATCAGACCAGCCCAATTTACTATTTTCTGACTTGAGCAGGCCTAGCCCACATGCTTTTTGACAAAAAAGCCCAGTCGACAAGATAGTGTTTCTTTCTGTCTTCTGAAGTATTCATGTCTTCTTCTTCTGAACTACTGTCTTGACTGAGAGTAGAGAAGAGCAGAACATCTTCATTCTTCAAAGCTTCAATCCAAAGAAACCCTAATTATCTATTCTTTCTTCTTCTTCTTCTTCTTCTTCTTCTTCTTCTTCTTCTTCTTTTTTTCATTAATTTTGCTCAATTGTTTATTGGTTTAAAGAAAGGTTCATTGCATCGCTTCAAGTGCTCGACAGCATCTTATCATACCATTAAAGAGGTATTCCTTTGAATAATAATAAGATAGATTGATTCTCATTTATGAATTCGATAAACTTATTAATTCGTCAATCGTCTCTTCATTAATTCGTTGTTATTGATTTTTTGTTTATAGAAAATGAGCTCTTCTACAACTTTCAGTAGTTCGATTTCATTGGAACGAGGAGGATGCTTTTTTAAGGTTTGTATTTACAGACTATTTAATCTAAAATTAGGTTTTCAATTCCCCACTTTTTTTATTTAGTTAAATTATTTCCTTTTTTTGTTTGTAGAATGAAGTGAAGTTACTGAAAAATAGATGTCGAAATGAATGCAATTTTTCTGTGGCTTCTTCGAGAAAAAGTTTGGTATGTAATGCAACACTAAAATCTGATCAAACAGTACGCATTGGTGTTCTTGGTGCTAGTGGTTATACTGGTTCTGAGGTAAAGGCTTCTTTATTCTTCTTCTTTTTTGAGTCATGATGTGGACAGTGGACTGAATGCTCTAATATTGTCACATTAACTCACATTGTTTTATATATTTTTTTCTTTACGGGTAGATTGTTCGACTCCTAGCAAACCATCCACACTTCGACATTACTGTATTAACTGCGGATAGGAAAGCAGGCCAAAAAATTGGATCAGTATTTCCACATTTGATCACACAGGTCAGATTTCATTGCAATATTGAATTGAGATGAAGATAAGTTAATTTTTATTGTTAATTTTGGTATTGTAAGTGTGATTCTTGTATGGTCATTCACGTAATACTATATTTTATATGGTATACTAATAGAGTTAAACATAAGGGGTGAGCTGGTAGTAACCACTAAGAGTCTTAGAGTTGTATTGTTTCATACTTTGATCACTTTTACAAGTACTGAATAGTCTCTAATCTGATCTATTGGTATCACACACTCAAGTTGGATTTTATTCACATTTTTTGGATATGTGTGGACACGACAAGTCTATTGGAAAGCAGTAAAACCAAAATCCTTTGTGTTACATTTTTAGTTGTATGTCTGTAAATTTTGTTTCAGGAAATAATTGTTTCAAAATGACATAATATTGTCTTAGATTTATTTTCTGGACATTTGCGTGTCAATCGAACACATGATAAGTATCATTTATTTGGAACCCCATTTTAATTTAAAAGTTGCTGTCGTGAGACTATGAAAAGGGTTTAGGTTAAGCGGGTTCTATTTTCACTCAGTTTATTCTGCTGTAACCTGGCATTTTGTTCTCTTTTACCCTCTCGTTGCGCAAATTTGTGGACATGAAGTCATGGTTTATTCCATTTAATAGATACATACATAAGAAATTTAGAAGTATTTATGCATAACAACTTGCATTCATAATAGATATGTAAGAAGCTTCTAACGTAACTACATAATCCAAAATCACAGTGGTCATTCTTTATGCCATAGTGCAGTTGTCTCAAAGTCCTATTATTATCTGAGTACCTCATATCGTTTGCAGAATTTACCAGAGATGGTTGCTGTTAAAGATGCAGACTTCTCCAATGTAGATGCAGTGTTTTGTTGTTTGCCGCATGGAACAACACAGGTTTTCTTCAAATCTGTTACATATCTATACTTAGTCAACATCTTTGCAAATTGACACATGCCTAGAGTTCACATGTAGATGTCTTGAACATGATTTATGTAAGGATGATCTGCTATATAGGTCACATTGTGCTAGATGGCCATGGGGCCTCCATAAATTAAGTTGATAAAGGTTTTTGGTGTAGAATTTTCACCCCATAGAGATCATTCTTTACATGTTTAAAGTTTTACTGAAATTCCAAGCTCTAAACACGTCCAAGAGCTTTCAGACTTGGGCTTGGTTGATTTCTTGGTGAGAATATATTACTAGTGATATTTTTCCTCAAGCTATATAACAAATAGTTATCTGTGTATTCAGTATTTCCCTTATCTTAGTAATCAAAGAACTAATTGTCTGCTTTTGTTGTGTAGGAAATCATCAAAGCTCTTCCCAAGAGTCTCAAGATTGTTGATCTTTCTGCGGTATGTTTGGATCCATATCTTTGTACATTTTTTTGTCAGATTTCTTGTTTCCATACATGATAAGAAATGCACATTTTCTTGCATTTGAATGTCCTGGTCTGTCTTTATGACAACAAAACTTTACATAAGACATTGCTTTGCAGGACTTCAGGTTGAGGGATATTAATGAGTATGAAGAGTGGTATGGTCAACCTCACAGAGCACCTGATTTGCAGGTAATCCTATGCCTTGTATGATAGATTGGGAAGATGTAAAAGAGTTGTCCAACCCATATGAGATATTTGTCATGGAGAATTATAAATCTTAATAACATATAGGCAGGTAATTAGTATAACTTCAGTCTTCTGGACTTGTTGACAGAGGTCTCTGAAGTGAGGTTGCACTTAGACAGTGGTATTTGAAAGAAAGAAGCATTTTGCACTCAGCCTGATGGAGCGTCGTAGTCATCTAGAATATCATTATTTGTACATATTGTAATAACAACATACTAAACATGCACATGAGCCTGTGGCTCAACGGTTGCATCCCTCTCACAAAGTGGAGAGGTCTTGGGTTCGAAACACCAAACACGTCAGCAGTTGATTGTTTAATATAAGTTTCCTCATGTAATTTAAAGGGGTCTCCTCAACCAAGCTTGGCAACCAAAAAAAATTACCAAACATAGGCATGCTGGATTCTGATATGACGCTTTTGACAGATCAAAACAAAAGAAAGACATCTCCTGAAGAATAGAATGCGATCAAGGAGCTGCTACTTTCATTGGTACTTTATTTAAGGGAATTCGCAATACAAAAAGTTAAAAGAAATAAAAGTTTCGTAAAATATGCTTCTAGGAATAAAATGTTTAAAAATATTACAAAAAGTTATTTCAGGTTTAAGATATTGTTGAAACTCGTGTTTTAAAATTTGAAGACCTTGCCGACTTCAAGCTAGATTTTTTTGATTGCTTTGGCTAATATTTTCTTATGATTTATATTATCCTGCTATCCGTGGTTGTGTTTTCTGATTTGCAGTCCCAGTTTCTGCACTTCTACTATGACATGATTTTCTTATATGATGTGTAAAAAATGTACTTTTAGATTGTTGGGGACCACAGCCAAATTAATATGATATATAATCTCTTCATTATTGACAAATAATCTGGGAATTTGTTGTTTATATTTGTCTTAAGTTATGTTGTCGCTTACCAAAGATTAACCCGTACTATGTCCAGAAAGAAGCTGTTTATGGATTGACAGAAATTTTAAAAGAAGAAATCCGTAATTCTCGGCTAGTTGCTAATCCTGGTTGTTATCCGACATCCATTCAACTTCCCCTAGTTCCATTAATTAAGGTATGTTCATCTATCGCTTATATATGTGCCTGCCCCCCCCCCCCCCCCCCTCCCCTTGTTTGCTCTGATTGTTTAGTTTCTTTACATAGTTTTTTTTTTATATGAATTTAACAATGTTTGGAACTATCGTTTTTTTTTTTTCTGGCATGCAGGCTAATCTGATAAAAACAACAAATATCATTATTGATGCCAAATCCGGTGTCAGTGGAGCAGGTCAGGATTATTTTATACTTCATCTCCTGCTACCATCTTGTTTTCTCGGAATTTCAGGCCAATCTTGTTAAATGATGTATTTGAGTGTACCTTGTAGGCCGTGGAGCCAAGGAGGCAAACCTTTATACAGAGGTTGCTGAAGGCATATACTCGTACGGAATTACAAAGCATCGCCATGGTATGTTTTCTCTTTGTTAAGAATTTTGTGATCCCATATTTTTGAACCATGTACACCATCAGTTTGTTGCTGCAATGGGGCTATATAAAAATGTTGGATGTTTCAGTTGCATTTAATCTGTTGCCTTTTTCAGTTCTTGTTTTTAATCTTCTGATTTAAGATATAACAAAAATATGAATCAGAATATCTTATGGTAAATGCTTTAGAGAGCAGGGGATTTATGTAAAGTTTGTTCTGCAAACCAGACAAATGTGGTCAGGGTCGGTGAGTTATTTTCTTCCTAGTTCACAGTTGAATTCATGTTGACGTAATTTCTTGATTATATCCATGAAAGCATGAAATCCATGGATATGTTTAAATGATAAATGTAATTAAAGCATTTTAATTTTATGTATGGGTTAAAGGTGTGGCATATGATGAGTGACCCAAGGGGCTGTCATTCTAATTGCTGTGTCATGAAAGTTCCATTACCACCTCTATATACATAGTTTGTGTTCTGTATTTTCAGCTTTTCAAATCATGAGTTAAAGCCTTATTCATTTACAAGAAAAAGAAATACAGAATCTTCGTAAATTTATGATTGGCATCAGAACATCTGGTAATTCTTGGGCCTTGTCCCCTTAGTTTATGTACTTTTGTCCATCTTTCTAGTGTTTCTTTTTGTTGTACTTTGGCTGGATATTTCATCCCTTGCCAGTTCTCTCTCAGAGTTTTAGAAATTCTTGCCTGATCATATTTTTTTACTATCTTTACCTTACCAAAATATGATATGTGGAATGCATCTGGGAGACTTTCTGAAGTTAGTCTTCTTTGTGGAGCTAGGGTCTATTCTGCTTAGCTTGGGTCTTCGACAATGTCTGTGTTTTAGTCTGGCCGTCGGAGGCATCATGGTGAATCATCATTAAGCTTCCCAGGCTTGGCTTTAGAGGTAGAACTTCTGATCCTGTGCTCTGAGGAGGAATTGGTCAACCATGTCCTACTTGGTTTTTCTTCACAAGTTTTGGTCTCTTTTCATTGGGAATCTGGGTTGGCTTGGTTTAGTACTGATCTTGTGATGTATCTTCTAGCTCCTTTCTCCATGGAATGTAGACATGGTGTTTGTTCCTATCACAGTTTTGAGGGACATTTGGTTTGGATATGAACATGTGCCACTTGCAGGAGAGGCTAAACTTGCATAAAGTCATATTATCAATCGAGATGTTCAAACAAACTTTTTGCATCTTGATGGCTTGTGGGGGTCTTATGTATCGCGAGGCTTTAGTGAGGAGTTTCTGGGTTGGCTGTCTGTGTTGCCCTTATCTTACTTGTTAGTTACCTCAACTTAGTCTTTCTCTATCGATGAAGTTTACATTGATACTGGGGGAGAGGGGGTGGATATAAAAGAAATTTGCCTGTTACAACATATGTACATGGAAGGTCTAAAGCCCTTCGGTCGTTCAGGTGGGGAATTCTATTGATTAAAGGGTATTAGGCTGAACCATGCAAATGACTATCTCATGCTCTTGTTACATGTTGGTCACGGTGAAAATTTTGAAACAGAAGAGTTTGGTTACCATCGTATATGGGAACCATTTTGCTTACTAGAACTCAGTAGGTAGGTTAGAATATAATTAGTTGCTACAGTTATCGCATGTGAATTACATGTATTTCACAATAAGATACTATGTATCTTTTGCAAGATAATAAGCAAGATAATAATACCATACTTTTATATTTCAGTTCCGGAAATTGAGCAAGGACTTTCAGATTGTGCTCATTCGAAAGTAACAGTCAGCTTCACTCCTCACCTGATGCCTATGGTAAACATGCTAAAACTCACTTGTGGTAGTTAAACTATGTCTTAATTCTGATATCTAAATGTTGTATAGAGCCGAGGGATGCAATCGACAATGTACATCGAAATGGCTCCAGGAGTGGAAGTTGAGGATCTGTACCAAGAGTTGAAGATCTCCTATGAAGTATGAATTCTTTGTCAAATTTTGTGTTATTATTCGTCTTGTGTCATATAATATCAGATGTTAAATTTTGTGATTGCTGAGAACTTGTAATAATTCATCTATTCAGGACAAAGAATTTGTTGTTCTGTTAGACCAAGGAGTTGTTCCTCACACTAGAGATGTTCGAGGATCCAATTACTGTTTCATCAATGTGTTTCGGGATCGAATTCCTGGAAGAGCAATAGTTATATCAGTTGTATGTCGAATTCCTTACATGTGAAATTACTTGTATGAGATATTTTGGCAAGACATGTGGATTGAACTAGCTTTTATATCCTTGTTGCAGATTGACAATCTGGTGAAGGGAGCCTCAGGTCAGGCTGTACAGAATCTGAACTTGATGATGGAGCTTCCTGAGAGCACAGGGCTCCTCTACCAACCTTTGTTTCCTTAACATCTTAGGTATGATATAAAAGTTGGTAAGCATGGAAAAAAAATTCTCCACTTTTAAATTTTGAAGAGTATTGATAAATTGTTTAATTTAGTTATAGGCTCTGTGATCTGTAGGAAAAGAGATGCATATCTTATATGTTGTAGTGCACCTATCGGTAGCATGTATAGTCCCCTAAGATGGAAACTGTTCCCGGACAGTATTACTATCTAAAGCTTCATAAGGAATGCTAATAGGCATACACCTTATGAATTTCATATTTGCCCTCATAAAAAATTTCTTGAGATTCCAAAGAGGTTCTTGGGATTCTAGAAGTTAGTATCAAAAGATAACGTCATGACTCATGAGTGACGTATAAACCACTCACAAAGGTGAAATCTCTTCTCCATTTCTTAAGCCTTGCAGGCTTGGTGAGAGAGCATTTATTAAACCGTTGGCCTATTTATAATTCTTTCATCCGGCTGATTTCGCATTGCAGTCAAAGATTGTATACAAACATGAAATATAAGCTATGCAGATAAAAAACCCTAAAAAAACATAACTATTCCTTTAATGTGCTGTATTTCTGTTTCAGATAATTGATCTTGGCCATCGATATTTGTTGCAGACACAGAGACAAGACATCTTGTTGATGCATCTCGTGAGATTCCTTCTTTTATGCTTGCCTTATAGCTGCTGGCAGGTGAGATTTTCCGTAGATAAGGGATAGTGATGCGTGTATGAGGAAAGAAAAGGATGACATGGTGTAGCATGGGACATTGGTGATAGAGCACATTTCTTGTGTTGTAAAATGGGCTTAATTTGATACTGAAAGTAAATGCACATTTGCACTAGGCTTTTTAACTGCATGGAGTCATGGAGAGCAAATGGGATTATGGGAAGTATATTTCCAAAGCCAGAGGTTAGCTGAGAGAGGGACCTTCGGCATTGCTAAATATACATTGGATATAACTTGGCAAAAGGCTTTAAATGTTTTCTTATAGTTTATGTTTTGCTTCTGCCTAACCATAACTGTTCTGTTGGTCACTTGTGGTGGTTAGACAAAATTTTCTCTATAGCTCAATATTTATGCTCTCTTCTTACACTTTCTCCTCTTTTAGTATATCCAGAAGTCTATTTGCTTCCAAGTTGATCACCAGTAACAAACCTGGACAACTCTTACCACCAATTCACTCCATGCCCATCAGCAATCCCACTTTCACTATACCCTAAACTGGAAAAGATAGTATGAACTTGCCTCAAACATCTATGAAAAGATTAGCATCTAATATTTTGTGTCAATTTGTGCAAATCGACAACGTACAAAGAAAAAACAAAGAATTAGGCAAGAAAATTTCAACATATTCAGAGTTAGTCTCAACTTTTGGGATTCAACTAGGTAATGCCTAGATGAAAATGACTGACCCATAAAGACTAGCATTTGACTACAATCAAATGCTGGCTTAACTACAAACTGGTAAAGGCAAACTGGGAATTTATCAAGAAAGGCCACTTGCCAAAACAGGCCATATTACTTAATTTTATATGTCAATTTGAATAGGATATGGGATTAGCAATCTACTGAAAACCCCTATTATTAGCAGGTCCATTGTATTTAATCATTCTGAACTGTGGATGGTGACAGAGAAAATCAAGAACCATCAACATCCTAAACATGCCATGAACAAAACAAAACAGTCTACAGAAGTCTTTTTTTTTAATAAACAATAATAGAACATTGATCCAACCATAACCACTGAAAGTCTTAGACACTAATTTTGTCTGGCATAATCATAATTTGGATAAATTTTTCCTATATTAAATTGTTAAATATATAGTTGATATGAGTTCATTTCCACATTAGAGGGACCGGCAGACAAATGATGATCAAAGACTTTGATAGCAAGAATTAGGTAAAATTCGATGATTAAATTAATCTTTCTATTTTAAACATGAATTATTGGATATGATCATGTTTAAAAGTTATTAGTTAGAGCTAGCTTAGCATTGGATATTTAGTTATTCACCTGTTAAACTTGTAATCTTACAGGATATTTCAGTATTTCACCCCGGCCATAACCTGAGGTTAACATAATAGTATGTTATAAAATCTGTCAATTTAGCTTAATTAAACTTTGAATTGATTTTGGATCAACATATAGTAGCAAATGTCAATCAAATTGATTTGATAGTGGGAGTTGGTAATGATTTTAAATCAACACATACACACCAGTCTGGTTTTTATCGTATTTTGAGTGAATTTTTCTCACAAAATTCCATGTGAAGCACTGTTTCAGTTTCACAGGTTTGAATTTCATTTGGTGCACCCCTTTGGTGATTGAAAGCCATTTGATTTCAACAACTCTTTTCATCCCAATACAGTATCTATCATATCAAATCATTAGGCCAAGTGGCTTATATATAATACATACTGTATGATCAAATTCTCAATATCCTAAAGTTAATATATCTCTACATTTCTGATTGCAAATCATATACTAGCTATGCACCAATTATACATAGTACAGTAGACTGTAGTTGCATTTTTGGAATCACAAAGTTATACTCTTATCAACTTTACCAACGAACTTGCCCAAGTACTGTAATCATGCAATAAACACTACAAATTTTATATTACATGCATGGCCAGGCACCATACTGATATGGGGTCTAGTGTCTTCTTGACGTTTTCCACTCAAGATTGCAGGAAGGTTGGTTCCACATATTATTCCTTTCTTTAAAACACATGGGCAATGTTCATTTTGTTTTTTTTCACATAAGCTGGCATATACTATTTCATGTATCTCGAAGTCTGCCTGCATGGAATCAATTGTATCAAATTTCTAACTAGGCCACTTGAAAATGAAATGATAATCTGAAATAAGATCAGTACAAGAAAAGAGAACCCTCTACAAGTTGGTAGATTTCATATTTGTGTGGTTTTCAATGAAAATATATGGGTGGCAAACCAATTTTAATTTTCTCATATTTGTGTGGTTAGTTTTCTCATAGGTTATGGCCATGTTTGGTTCCAATCCACTAGTGTATATTGGTTCAATGTTAATTATACTATATTACGACAATTCACAGGATGTGGTTCTACTTCTATATACCCAAAAACTTGTCTTAAAGCTGTCTTTCCAAGGTTAGGATCATAGTATAATATTTGATACTGAGACAATGCACTCCACTACAATATACTGTAATTGTTTTTCCATGAATGCAAATGCATTTAGGGATCCTCAAATGTAGATTTGCTTAATTAGAATGGTATCTCACATGGGAACTAATCGAACCATAGATTAGTTTATTAAACTAATGTTGCACACATCAAAGAGGCCAAGCGGGTTGAAATCGAAGTCTTTCTTTTTTTTTCTTCTTTTTGGTCATCGATCAAGTCACTTTGGACATTGGGACCTTATAGTTATACTTATTAATTATAATTATTATAATGTGTCAGTCTAAGAAAATTCCCTACTATGGTCTGTGGCATCATCTCTAGAACCAATGAGTTATTGCCCACATGCTGACAAGATTAAACATAATCTATACTAGTTCTGCAAGAGGATCTTGTTCCCCCACCCCCACATTAGCTTTTGTCAGATATTCCTTCCTTATGAGTTGAATTTCCCCATATGGTTGTTAAGGTTTAACTAATGGGCCCAATGCATCTTAATTTCCTCTTTCCATGGAGGTTCTTTGGCTACATCCATGCCATAATCCAGTCCATACTCTGTAGAGAAGCTAGAAAGAAACCCTAAAGATTGAAGCATAAGACATAAGAAATTGTAGGAGCATATAGAGATGATATGATGATGTTCCAAGTTTGTTGAAAGGACAAAAAGAAATTCCAAGGCTATTTTTGTTTGTAAACCAAAGTTCTATCTTATGGTCTAGTTTATAATAGATATAGAAAATGACCTGTCATGTAAATGCATTATTGTTGGTTAATGGGAAGAAAAGAAAGAAGAGTGTAGATTGAATGTAGAGTACGCTCTGTTGTTGTGTGACTTCAAATGTAAGGTAGCCCAGGTAGGTCATCATCGATGGTGTGAAACCCTAGAAAAGCTGGTATGCTGCATCTGAGGGAACAATGGTGTGGAAGGTGGGGACGTGAGTCATCTCATCAAATATCCATAATCCATGCATAGCTAGGTGTCCATGTCATGTCATTAACTGTGTGTGTAAGTGACGAACATATTGGAATGGTGTGGTCCATATCTGCATATTATATTGTTTGTAAAAAAAAAAAATGTACACAGATATGTGGAAATTAAATAATGAACAAGCTGTATTTTTAAAAACCCTAAACATCAAAATTCAAAATGTATAGCGCAGCAAGCAGCAAATGTTGATTATTAAAGCTCTATGCAATATGGTATTTGACTGTTGGTACACACGGCCTGCAGGGAGAACGGGAGTATATTACGCTTCATACATTTTGGTGAAAACCATTTGCGCATGCTTAGAGCTAGACACCCCACCACCACCACCACCACCTAATCCATCACTGCCAATGCAACCAAGTTATACATACACATTGTGGCCTGGGCAAGTTCAAGCCATATATATGGATTCACAATAGTATTATTATGCAGTAACTATGTCCTTGATTGATGATTAGTGAAGACATTTACCTCTCTAGCTAAAAAGACTATTAATTTGGCCTTATCTGGAGCTTTGGAAGAGAAGAGAATCTTTTTGAAACAAAAGGGTCTGGCAGACAAGAAACAAATGACTTACTGAGCAATACTGCTGACCGCAGAGTTACTTTTTTTTACTTATACATGCATCGAGGGCAGTTTCTTATATCTTTTGACGGCGAGAGAAGAGAAACAGAACAGAAACTGACTGACTATCTCTCTCTTTATCTGACCAATTTGCCCACAACCAGTCCAATAACTAATGCAGAGTGCAGACACAAGAAACATAGATATATATATATAGAGAGAGAGAGAGAGAGAGAGAGAGAGAGAGAGAGAGAGAGAGAGAGAGAGAGAGAAGAGATGCATTATGCATAGCATGAGCTGATCAACAGCATAGGTCGTTTTCTTTTCCCGGCCATAATTCAATAAAGTCTGTCCAAACAACCATTCCGAACGGCACGCGAGGTCAGTCTTTTTGTTGTTGTTACTAGTAGCTAAAGTGCTGATGTACATCTTAGTACGTACGTTTGTTATGTTAGTAGGAGTAGGACCAACAGTACACCAACCAAGACCAATCACCCCACCTGCCCTTTGTTTATTTTGTCTCTACATTTTGTTTCTATTTACTACAGTAGATCGCTAGGCAAGGCAGCTCTTCCTCATATGGACCTAACTAACTATAAACAATTAAACATTGTGTCTTTATTCCTTCATTGTCTCATGCTACCAATTTAAGAAAAAAATAATCTCAGGCAGACATATATAAAAATCTCAGGGTAGGGAAGGCTTAATCGAAGCCATAAGTTCCGGGGGGCAGTAGCTTTCTATTGAGTCCTGAGACCATTCACTTTAATTTACTCGTGTCTTCACGTGTTAATTCCGATCCGGCCTTATCATTGAACCTCACTAATCATTATCTTTTGTTTTAAGCATCATTTTCATATATAAATTCAACAAAACCTCTTAATAGCATAATTTAAATTCATTTTGTAAAATATTGTATAATGATCAAGATTCAAGAGTTCAACATTATTATTTTCATCGTATCTACTCTAACTTCAACCTTAACAGAACAAGTCATTATATATAAAACTAGCAATGATTCAATACAATTGCAAAAAACAAAATTAAAAGTTAAGTCATCATTTGTGATGATCCATATATAGTTTGGTAGCATTACTTAGTCATCAACCTTTTATGTAGACCATAGTTGTACTCTTGAATAAAATTTATCTTATCAAAAAAAAAAAAAAAAAAAAAAAAAAAGTTAGTTGTACTCTGAAATTCAATAAATAGATCTACATACTGTATATTGAAAAAAAAAAAAAAAAAAGTTCTTAATGATTAATGTGTTAATAGTTCTTCTGATGACTGCCATTTGAAATCATGAGGATAATAATGTGGTCTTGTCAATTTGATTTTTCATTAAAGTGATGACCAGATAAATGGTGTAAATTACTGTATTATTTTTGAGAAAAAAAAAATGAAGTAAAAAAGAATTTTTGTACTCTATATAACTAGCTCACATCACACCACTAAAGTCTTGAAACCACTCTCACATCCAAAGCCTAAACATTCCAAAACCACTTTCTAGAGACAAGTGGTTTCTTTCTTCACTTCATCTCTCTTCTGCATCTATATTAAACCTCTCTTAGCTTTTCCATTCACTCCCTTCCATTCCTCTTTTTCAAATCTTCCCAACAAAACCATCCAGCTGATCTAACAAAGGCAAGTCTTTGTTTCATCTAAATCTTCTCTTGCTTTCACACATAAAACCTACTTCTTCTTTTTTTGTGCTTTTTTCACCAATTTAAGCACTTGCCAACATCTTTGCTTTCTTTAGTTTGGTTTGTTTTTTTTTGTTTTCTAAAGTTGTGGAGATGATTCAAGAGCTTTTTAGTGGTAGTAGTGCAAGTCTACTAGGAGGAGAGAGGAAGTTTCCTTTTAGTGGTGTAGTCTTAGAAGGTTCACTTTCTTCTTCTTCTTCTCCTTCTCTTTCAACAAGTAGTACTAATACTACTAACACTACTAGTACTACTGCAAACAATAATACTCCTACTACTGATCAGCAAAACCTGAGGTGCCCAAGGTGTGATTCTTCAAACACTAAGTTTTGTTACTACAACAACTATAACCTCACTCAGCCACGCCACTTCTGCAAGACTTGTCGACGATACTGGACTAAAGGTGGTGCACTTAGAAATGTTCCAATTGGAGGTGGTTGTCGAAAAAACAAGACTACTATTGCACCAGCAACCACTGCTGTTAAGTCCAACACCGCAAAAATCAAGACCGGATCGACAGAGTTTGGTAAGACCACCTTTGGCTTTGATCTTGAGCTACCTTCCAATCCAATTGTATGGACTTCACCACAAAATAATCAATTGATGACTTTACTAAGAGCTGCCCAAATGCAAAACCCTAACCCTAACCCTAATCCTGTTACCATCAAGGAAGAGGGTTCAATGATTGGATCTTATAATATGTGTGCAGACACAAACTCAAACTCAGCTATAGGGACAAGTGCATTAAATGCAACACCCATTGGTGTAGATCCTCTTAGTCAGATTCCTGTTGGTTTGTGCAACTCTTTTTGGAAGAACAATCAACATCAACAATACCAACAACCTCAACATCAGCAGCTGCAACAACAACAACAACAACAACAACAACAACAACATAACTTCTTAATGAGTGATGTTCAAGCTGCTACAGGTATTCAAGAGCTGTTTCAAAGGTTAAGGTCATCAGGGAATTATTATTCAGATCATTCATCTTCACAGTTGAACAACAACAATGTAGCAAATACATCATCTTCTAATCCTTCAACAATCACTATGGATCCATCTCCAATTACTGGTGCTGAAGTAGGATTCTGGAACAATCCATCATTTGTGTGGTCTAATCTATCAGCGTCTAATGGTGCATTTCCTTGAGTTAAAAATCTCTTTGTTAATTTTTTTTGTTGTTGTTGTTTTGGTTATTTTGGGGGCATGGTATATGGTATAGTTGTAGTATCAAACTCTTTTTTTTCATTTTCTTCTTATGGTATTGGGAGTAGTCAAGGGGTTCTTACTTCATTTTGTGTGTGGTTTAAGACTTTAAGGTGTGTTTAGTTTCTAAAATGTAGCAAATGTTAAAAAAACAGAAATGGTTATGGTGGAGAATTGGTATAATTAGCTAATGTGTTTTGGTGTGATTCAACTTTCAAGTTCAATTATGAGAATTTCTAATCTTAATTTTTATTTGTATCCATGTTGCACACTGACATAAACTTTAAGGTTCAATTTCTTGTTACATATATATATATATATATATATGGAGAAGTGGTGGTGGAGTACTAGTTGGTGGTGGTGGGAATTTCTCCATTTTACCATATGGAGAAGTGGTGGTGGAGTACTAGTTGGTGGTGGTGGGAAAGTACTATAAGAGATTCCTTTGCTGGTAAAATGGAGAAGTGAAACAGCCTTTGGATAGAGTTACCAGAAACAGCAATTGGATTTGATTCTTTTGTAGATTAAAGGTGTTTCAATGCAGCCTTTTGTTTAGAGAGTTGTGTTGTGTCCTGCTGTTGTGATATCTGCAATATTTCTTGAAACTTGCAGATATATTCTCTTTCTGTACTGAAAAACACATAAACTAATATGAAAAAAATAATAATCATACACAGTATTTCATAAGCTCGAATGCCAATGGAAAGATCTCATATAGGATGCTTTATTCTCTCTATCTGTCACTATCTCTTTTTCTTCTTTGTTTATGTGTTTTTTTTAGTCTAGCTAGCTTCTAATGAAACAAGATGTAAATAGAAGCTTGGAATTGTGTTTTTCCTTGGTTTTTTCATGCTTGTAATGTTGTCTAGAAGTTAAGATTTCACAAGAGAATTTCTGTTATATTGCTGACTAATGACTATATCCAAGAAAATTTTCTATGCTACCTTGGCCACCTTATCTGAAAGAGAATTTTCTAACAATGGGACTTAAATTTGATTTTTCATCATAAGAATGAAAACAGTGTGTGAAGTGTGAACATTAGAAGATATAGGTCAAAAGCATAAGCTTACATTCTTTGAATAATTTACCACTGATGAAAACACCATGCCCCCACAGAGAGACATTACTTTGTTATGAAGCTAAGAAATTCTTCTATCATCATGTATGTCTCAATCATGTTTTTCCAGTGATCATTGTAATCATCATGATCAATCAAACTCAGTAATTTTGCATGTTCAGGTGTGAATGCTAGTCGACATAACTCGTAATAGATCTATGGGATTATGGGGATTGAAGCTTTATCATTTTAGTTACAGATCAGATAGCTTGTTCTTGAGATAAATCGACAAATTTTTTTGCAAATTTGCAAATTAAACTTCTTTCATCAGCAATGCGGATGACTGGATGTTTCTCAAAGTGTACCTATCAGGCCAGTTTAGAATCTTGCAGCATTTTACACACAATCTGGTTTGGATCCCAAATGTAAATCCAATAGAAAGTGGGCCAATACAGAGATCCATGTTATCAGGCTTGGACTTGGGCTGCTATTTTAATTTTTTACATGCAAAAAGACCAACTGCAACAGATGTATGCACTAAATCTGCGACTGCATACCAATATACCATGCTTTTCCCTTCCCTTTTCTTCCTTAAGTGATCTCAGTGAAAAATATTGGCCATCAGCACATCTGCATGATCATGATTCATGATAGTAAATATAGAACCGTGAAACGGTTGGGGACCGACTTTGGGTTGTAAGGGAGAAGGAGAAAGAGAGAGGAGGAACAACAAAGATAGGTCGAAGCAAAGAGAGAAAGAGTTGGGGAGAGAAGAAGATGAAAGAAGAAAAAAACCAAAGTGGACGGACAAACACAAATTTTGGTTTCACCCGAAGTATAACCGACTTCCTAAAGTCGGTCGATAAAAACTACTGCTAATTTTCTTTTGTAGGATGAACAAATTATTCTAGCCGAGTTTCAGGAAACAGGCAAGAGTAGCCTTGTAGAATTTTGTACAGAGAGCTAAAATCTGGGATCCTTGTCTATTCATTGCACTAAAAAGTTTGTAAAGAGGGTAACTCATTTCATAATAATACGGAGTATATATTTTTTCCCAGACCACGTGGTTTCATTGACATTATGTAGTAGCAACTAGCAACTCTCTTCCAAGCCACATCCAGGCCCTCTCAAGTCACTGCAAGTATGCAACTTACATAATAGTAAAGTATAGCTTGGTAACATAGCCTTCTTCGTCAGCTTCTCAGGTTACAAATTATAAAGCTACGAAGCTACCAAGTACAAGTACCGACAACAATAAAAATTCAAAATTATCTAAAAGATGGGACAAACAAATTCTAGTCCCATGGAACGTAGCTTTTGTTTTAAAAGTACAACATCACGAGTTTCAGATCTGAACATATATATCTACTAAACAACAAAATTAAATAGGAAATGATCTATGTTTTCCTAACATCAGCTAAAGCCATTTCACTGCTCCATTACAATGTTAACTTCCCACAAAATATCTAGTGTACAATTCGAAATTTTTAAGTGTACCACAGGAATTTCGTTCATTAGAGCTTAACCCAATCCATCTTCTATGCTTTCTGCTACCAATATGCTTTAAGAAAGAACAATTGTGGAAATTCCTATCTTACATTACATATGCATTATCCTCATTGTCACCCTATATCCCCAAAACCTCAAAAAATAAATATAACAAGAAAAGAATTACGGATTTTCTACAAAAGAATTTTAACAGGTGGGTAGCTTGCCTTGTAACATAATAAAGGTTGTCCGACTCCTCTCTGCCTAATGAAGATGTAAGTTAGTTTCATTCTGGAGGGGTATCATCTGCATTATACATATAGAGACTATTCGCGGCTGCACATGCAAGTGCATTGGAGGTTGGGTGCCATGCAAGGTGGAGCAACTTGGTGGAAAAATCATAACTTCCGCCATTTGCATCCCCATTTAGATTCTCAGCTCCTACAGTTAGATAGAAATGTACACGCAATGATAAATGAGAACAAGTTAAAAGCACATTGAATTGAATACGCTACCTCTCAAGTGTGACTACTGGATATCCTTCATTCATGCTCCTAGATTCTAAATGCAGGTTCTAAGTGAGATTCCCAATGCAAATTATGGCCTCTGAACAATGGTCATGTTTGTTCAATATCAAATAGATTTCAGAGAATTCCAATTTAGTGGTTTATCTTTTCTTATTTATCCATCTATATTAAGCATCTATGTGATCAATTTAGTAGAAGAATGAGCTAGTTTAGGAACAAACTTATCTGTCTAAAAAAAGATTTAGAATAAGTTGAGATAAAATTAATCATTTACCAAGTTCCCATACTAACCTCGTCTACGAGAGCGAGCTAGATTCGTGAATGACCTTGAAGGCTTTGATGGAGTCTGAACTTGACGTCTAGAATAACAAATAAAGAAATAAATTTTGTTTCCAGAAAGACTTTCTAATAAGCATAACACATAAAAAAAAAAAAAAAAAAGGCATATACCTTGAGGGATTTTTACTGGCTTCTAACGTTCTTGCCTCAGTACTGCCCGGAACACAACCAAAAACACGAAAAAGATTGCTGTTGCAGAAAGCAATTTTCAGTTGACAAGCAGAAGATCAGTAAAGGAGAAATGTAACATATAATGAATCACAAAACACACCTGTAAGAACCAGTGGCAACACGAAGACCATCCCCACTTATACAGCATTCGAATTTATCAAAAATAGAATCATTTTCATATAGATCACATAGCTGCAAAAAAAAAGGAAAACAAATGAGTAATGATTGACCCACCAAAACTAAAATGTGGTAGATTAAACAGATTAACAAGATGGCAGGCATGTCGATGAAATTCTGTGTAGGCATGTCAATGATGATATGTCAGGCACAATTTATGAGAGAGTGTAACATCTTTTTGATCTTATAATACAGGTGGGGGTCTGCCTAACCCCAGCTTAATTGTCAAAAAAAAAAAAAAAAAAAAAGATGGCAAAATCAAACCTTCGGTCTTAGGTACTCATGAACTTGGAAGGTCGCAACTGGGCTAGATTCCATATTCAAATCCCACAGCTACATAAACCATAACCCTCTTAGAGCTCATACGTAATAATCATAAAAAAATTAGTATTAATATGCACAATGAATGATAAAGAGAAGTAGTATCACACCAACAAGTTCGTTACTATAGAAGCTGAATGAAGCTGAGGTTTGAGCTATGCTTAAAAAGTAAGGGCCAAAGGAAGGTTGGTCTTAATAAGAAACAGAGCAAACCTTAAGTGTCATGTAGTCGCGACTTAATATGTGCCTTCCATCATTTCCAAACTTAATATCTGATATTGAAGCAATTATCTCTGTGAAAAATGAGCGAGAACCAGATGTGTCATGCTCCTCGAATCTGAGAATCCAATGCTAAGGTTAAATTAAATAATCAAAACATTTGTTGTGAGAGACAATACTGTAGGAAAGAAATACACTCGTGTTTTTTGTCTTGCACCAAAGTGCATGTAATGTAATCTTACATTTTAGCATGTGTATCACATAAAGCGGATTGCCTCATGTCAATAAGACGTATCGTGCCTTTTGAACTACTGTATGCTAATGTGTTGCAATGGGTAGGATGGAATTCAGCCGAAGTTATAACCTCTGCGCACAAACAAAAAATATCACGACTTCATGAAAAAGTAAAACTACTTGGAAGTGTCACATCCCTACAAGGCAGAAACATTAATAAGCCAAGAGAAGTGCAAGCATGCAATGCACAAATAAGTTGCATAAAATACAATTTTGTTTAGGGAGGTAATTGTCCTAAGTTGGACACAGCGAAAACGTATAGTATTTTCAATTTTCATAAATTAGTTGCGAAAATTTCTATGGATTAAAATATAATTTACAAGACATATTTTAGGTTAAAAATTAATATTTGTTATCAATATGGATATCATTTGCAAACGAGTAGTTCAGATCAAAACTTGGCTCAATATTCATTTGTAACTGACCACCTCAGAGGTCCTACACTCCTACCCAATAAGGATAAAGTACTTCCAATGTTCAACTCATAGAAAGCAACAAAAATCTCCAAATTCCAGGACACAAAATAAAACTGAAACCTTAAATCGAGGTATATTAGGTACTTATCTGCTTAATGTTGTCTACCTTTCTTTTGTTTTTATGTGTTAGCTAAGGAGTAATCTCCTATCAAGTTAACGCCTTATAAATATAAAACGGTAAGAAGGATTAAACTCCAGTATTTTCTTCTGTTTTTTTTTTTTTTTTTTTTTTTTTTGCAGATGCCAGCTGGTAATACCTCTGAGCGATCATACCAGAGGTCTGGGGTTCGATCCCAGGCAGTGCATCTTTGAGTTACTGATCTCATTAAAAACAGGCTTGCCAATCAAAAAAAAAAAAAACTCCAGTATTTTCATGTCCAAGGCACACACATGTATAGACTACCGGTTATTTGTGTCTAAACCACCTACAGAAGGATAGAGAGAGTTCGAGATTTTATGAAGGATATGGAACAGAAGAAGACACTTGTAATTAAAGAGGTAAGAGTCCATTTTATTGTCCTCTTCTAATTTTTTCTTATTCTACTAGAAGAAAATTCAGTTGATCATCTTGACAAAATTCAATAGCAGAACGCATTGGATGAGATTATAAGAAGGCTACTTGTTTTATCTTCCAGAGATATGCCTATTCCTCAGTCCTCAGTATGCAAGTTATCTTGACCATAGAAACTGATTTATCAAAATTTAGCTTAATCTTAATTTTTAAAAGAAAAAAAGAGATAACTATGTGACAGAGAGTTTGCAGTCACAAAGGATAGCTCGCCAACAAGGTAGCACAACCCCTACAAATAGGAGAACAAAAGACTTTTGAAATCTTCACTATTCCCAATCCACAGAAAAATTGATTGTGAAAGTAAAGGCATGAAAAGAGTAGAAGTTATAACAGACCATGAAGTTTACATATGTAGTTTACATTGTTAAGGGTACAAAAGAGGTCATACCCGATTCTCTTTTTTATATTAATATATCAATGTTTTGAGAGTGTCCACTACTTCCCACCACTGGGAAATAAGGTCAGTTCATAGAAAATAGTTGCAGGAAATTATTATTCAAAAATAAAAATCTGACTAGTAAAAGTTTATCACGCACCAGTGAGATCCTCCATGTTTACAGGCTTCACGTCAACGATATTGAAACTTTGATTACAGATCTCAAGGTTCCACAAATTTATACGCAAATCATCTGCTGATATGAATGTCTCTCCGTCACTGTGGATAATTTGAAACAGAGAGATCAGAAAACACAAATCAATAACTCACAAATCACAAGTACTATAGTAATGACTTGACTCTTGAGTTCATCTTTTCTCATTTAGGATTTCAAATATTGTAAGAAAAGATGCCGAATTTCTTAAATCTCAGTATTTGAAACCAAGTTTACAGGAATTCAAAGGAGCCACAAATAGCTACCTAGTCAAACAACACACATGTGTGTCTTGCCTTTGAAGTATCAATTACCAACATTGAACATTACTTGCAACTTTTATATAAAATTATAAAAAATGGTATACACATGATTATGAAAAAACGTCTTGAGCCTATCCTAATTGTTGCTTGCTAAGAAGCTCAGACATGCAAAGCTTATGCATACAGGATGGCATGGCCAACTCAAGTGACTCATAACACAACTCCACATTAAGAACATTGGAATGAAATCAAATCATTGTTAACAATGCTTTTCTCCAAGTTACCGAAGGATAAAGAGTCACAGCCTGACCTGTTGTTTGAAATTGAATTGATATGGTAGTCATGAGCATGAGCATAAACTCTTCGGCATCTCGGAACCAGGTTTGTCTCGTGGCCAACAATCTGCTACAAAACAAACCATACAAAATTATATTTCAAATTTGACATTGTATAAAGATAAGCACAGATCAAACACAAGCCTTTCAAATATGCATGGATTCAAATAAGAATATACAAGCCAATTGCAAATAGTTGTCAAGGTTCAGATACAATATTGGTAATTGGTCATTTAAAAGAGCAAAGTAGACTAAAAGATTCATGTATCCGTGTCAGGCAATACCCAAATACAAATATACTAAAAGAAACAAGCTTGGCTTTAAGTAAGCAAAGTAAACTCAAGGAATGTTAGGTAATCAGAAAGATGCATGTATAATGCAGGTAAAAGAATTAAGATTCCTTGAGTTTTCTTTTGAAAGTTGTAAATCCCAAATAAAATATCTTGATAGAACTTTGAAACCTTTGTACTACTTCCGTGGTTTCTACTACGCGCAATCACTAGTGTATGCACATGTAAGGACACACTAATACACTATAGAGGAAGAAAAGCCAAAATTGATATACAACTTATCAACCATGATATCTAATCTGAAACATCAAAACACAAAATCAACAACTGACGTTGAGTACAACTACCAATGGTAATCGAAGAGACGGGAACCCTCCAGGGGGAAATACAAAATCAGATGCAGCCCCATTCTGGCCAGCACTTCTTCCATTTGATGCAGTATCCGGAGAGTCTATGTTCATCTCACATATTTTCTTTATCTTCTTTTCTTGGACCTAGCCGGTAGAAGAATATAATCAGGACACAGTAATAACACAATTGCCAACAGAAACTAGCATCTTGCCATGCAACATACAGTTAACAGGGATATTAACAGTAAAGCCTTCACAGTCTGAAACACCAGACATGCATGTAAAATCATCATAGATAGTTGAAGTAGATAATACTATAAAAGCTCATGAATTCATCAGCAATCTCATTCAAGGTTTTATGTCAACTAGTTTCAAACCAAACAACCTAAAAGTCCCAACTACACGTGATTATTTGGATGACGCTTTATCAAAACAATAGTTTATCCATATTCCATTCATGAACCAGCTGAAATTCGATAAACTTTGAATTTAAACAAATTAATAAAAAAAATAAAATAATAAGAGATACTTTTTTATGTACAAGTAAGCAAAAGATGGTCCTTATTTTTCCAAATTTGACTGACAATCCAGCCAAGTCGATCATACAATCACCCCACACACAACCATATATGTACATATTTCAGAAGCATGTTTAGGGCAAAGCAATATAGTTTTTCCTTTAACCAAAAACACCCAGCAAGTTGGCAAAATCATGGAGATACAGCACGTATGCAATTGAACTATATACCCACATTGATCCTGTCACTTTTTTTTTTCTTCGTCTTTATGTGAATCAGAAGGTAATGAATCCTATCCTTTCAGTTTGATATAATTGTATATCATATTCTAGCCTTGAACTTAAAGGGAAGGCCTGGCTTCATGAACAAGGAAAGAGTACAAGACCTATAGACTTCCAAAACTCATTACTGAACCATGAAAACACATCAGATCTTTAAAAGTGCACTTGTCTTGACATGTTAGAGGTTCAATCTCACAAGTCACTCAAACTAAAATATAAAGTATAACTAAGTACCTGGTAATATCAATACCATCTAACAAAAACAATGTGATAATGGAAATGACTTCACTGATAACGGCTTTGCAATTAAAGGCCAACCACAATTACTAGCATATAGCGATGGAAGGACACACCCCCAAAATACTCAGACTATGGTTGGTAAAGAGTCCAAAGATGTATCAAACTCATAACTTCATAAGCACCCAACTAAGAGCCATGATCCCCATTGAAACAAGGAATGAAACCCATGCATGCAATATAGTCCCATTCGCAACAGACAGCTCAGCATGAGCATTGCTGTGATTTTTTAAGGCAACACAAACAGTAGCATATAAGCTTGAATAGTTCACAAATTGTACCTTCCAATACTTCACAGTTTTATCATTGGTTGATAGAAGGAAAAGTGCGCCATTGGCTGTTTGACACCACCGCACTTTATTAATCTTCTCTTCTATTTCCAAGCTTTTGAGGTAGTCAAACTGTAAGAAAAGATTAAGCTCAACACAGGCAAAAGCAAGCTTATTTTATCTACAAGTTATAATAGCATATATTTATTATACCTCAGGTTCATGACTCTGGAACTCTGTCTTGTAACGGAACTCAGGTTGCCTACTGACAAGGTAATCCTTTTTCTCAAGATCCTTTCGGATGGTATGCTGCAATGATCAGATCCTAAAATGAACACCCATTTTCTAAGATTATGAAACAAATCACCACAGTATGAAACAAGCTTACATCTTTCCCATCTGTCCTTTCAAATAGAACAACTCGTCCCCCACGATCACCAGTTGCAAGATGTTCACCAGTTTTATCAAATTCAATGGCGGAAATAATATCAACTGTGGATGGGAAACAAAATCAATGCTATAATACATAACACTACTATTACTATAAAAAAAAAGGGGTAAGTATCGTGTAGAAAACAATTTAACAAGATTATTTCCCCGCAAACAGTTTTCCGCCTGAAAAAAGATAACTTGAGAATTTGAGATATGTACACTGTACCAAACAATCACTACCTAAATTACATTTCATAGCAGTGCAGAAAGTTATAGGCTATAGTTCATATCAGTACATCTACATTCTACATCGCAAAGCACAACTGAATATGAGTCTAAAGTAATCAAAATCAATCTACAAACTATCAAATTTATGATCATAAAATGTGTGCAGAAGCAACATTTCCCCAAAACAAATGATTAAGAACACACTCGAAAAAAATACACAAATTTGCAACAAATTCTGGAATATATCACATGAAACATGCCTAAAGTTGGAATCCCACTTCAATTAACACTCTAAAGTTGCAATTTGAAAAAAGAATCCACCAACCAAAACCACCACAAGATCAAAATTTTCAATGAGAGAACCAAATCAAAAAGGACTAAAGTAAGAAAAAAAAAACCATTTTTATCTCTGAAAAATCAAACATACCCAGATAGCAAATCAAATTTAAACACATACCTTCTTGAACTTCTTCTCCAGCTGCTCGTTCACCAAAAACTTGGGAGAATTTCCATTCAAGAGAAGGTGGTATACCCACATCTCCATTACTTACAGGGGTCATTTTAATGGAAAATGAAAAAAAAAAAAATCAAAAAACTTGTGAACCCCTTCAATGCATTAGCATCTTTAGATCAAATTGTTAAACCCCATTGAAGCAAATTCAATACTAAATGACCATATCACCCGATCTCACTCTATCTCTTTCACTCACTTGTAACTGTTTGACTTTGAGATGTAGAGAGAGAAACTTAGCTTTAGGTGTTTTGCAGAGATAGAGAGAGAAAGTGAAAGCAAAGGGAAAGGGGAGATGATATTGAGAAGTGGTTTTTGTTTTGTTCGTGAACTTCTCATTTCCATCAGCTTTTCTTCATCTTCTCATCATTTCTATTTTCTAGTGTTATTATTTTTCTTTATTTTTCTGATATTTTTCTTTTTTTAAAAAAATAAAAAAATAAAGTTCAATAAAGAATGGGAATTTCTCTGTTCCAATTTCAATTTTAACATCAGCAAATATTATGCATTTTCTTGCATTGCAAAATGCATTTTATATAAAGTAGGTGACCTCAGTGTATAAAATAAAATATATTTTGCAATGCGGAAGTCCAATAAACCATTAAATTTAAAATTAATAAAAAAATTTCAATTTGCAGTCGGATTTGAGTGTACCATAGTACCAGATAACTGATAAGAGATATGTACATTTTTAGTTGTAATTTCAACAAGTTCTCATCGCGTACATTTATATTACTTGTACGCAATGAGAATTTGTAAACTTTTTCATTTTGTTTATAGTACATAAGATTTTTGTTATTAATTTTGGGAGTGAATGTTCTGTATTGATGAACCATATTCCTAAATGTGGTATTTTTTTGCCTAATTAAATCTGGAATCAGACATGGTCATAATCCATTTAAGATAATTCTATCATGAAAATTTGTAGATAATTGTTTGCTTAATCATAAAGTTAAATTTCAATCAAGAAAATAATATATATATTGGGCGGAGTTGTCAACAGAAAATGGTCATGAAGTTTACCAAGAAGACGTGACATATCACATATGAGGTGGTGAGGTGATCATATATTGAATTATTATTATTATTGATGAGTCAATAGAAAGCCTAGTTTAGTAGCTAGCTTAAGGTCTAAGTTAAAGTGTTAAACAAATTAACAAGTAAGGAATAATGATGGATTTACAGTCAAAACCAAATCATTTTTTAAGAATCTTATGATCCCACATCTTATGTATCTATAATAGTGTTTGATTTTAACTAAATATAGAAACCATTATGTATGATTGAATTTTAAATTCATGATTAGGGTTTGCTAATTGCTATGACATGGGTGATGGGTGTGTATGCTTAAAGATAAAGGGCACTGATGATGGATCATGGATTGATGGGTTTATCTTATCTCCCTAACATTTTAGATTAAAATGGAATCTAAACTTTTTATGGAGGATTAGGTATTTGTCTATCTTGAATTCTGTTCCATATATTCATAATATACAGGCAAACCATGTTCCTTTTGGATTTTAGAACTATTTTCTTCTGTTCATAACTCTATAAACAATTGAGGCCTCTTTGTGACTGACAGTAATTTTACATGGCCCTTGGCATATATCATGTACTTCTATAGTTCTATCTAGGGAAAAATATATGTCAAGTAGGGCTGTCATGTTAAGGGGTCAGATTCGAGCTCGGCTCAATAAATCTTTTGCAGTAGCAATAACACAGCAAACTGGTTCATAAAGCAATAAATTTGATCTTAAATGAGTGTTCTGACCCAAAGGCAAACTATGGGACTTCAGTACATGCAGGCCTTTGAAACTGAATGTCTATGCTGATTTTTCTGTCTGACAAGTTTAACACTGACAGATAGAGAGGATCTGCAGATTTGTTGTATGTTTTGAAGTTTATGATTCTGAGTGTCTTTTATTAATAATACTGTATTTTGATATTTCTTCTTGACTGAAAGAGAAAAATAACAAGGCCACAATTGACAATTGTGTTACCCTGAACATTTTCTGTGGATGGACGTACTTCCCTATACACTCTGCAGACCATCAGGAAGTGCTCAACTACAAGCAGATGTGATTCTTTTAATATGTTCACAAGAAAATAGGTCAATTACCACAAACTTTGTGATTCTATACGGTTCTACTGATAGGATAATTGACATTTATCGAAATCGTTAGGAACAGGATGCATGAGAAGGAATTAATGAACAGCCTGAAATTGTCCCAACAGGCTTCAGAAAATTTGTCCTGTATGTGGTGTTTTATCACAAGTTTTATTTACTCGTCTGGACTCCGTGGTCCTGCAAAACCAGGGGATTTGATTACACTATGCTCCCTGTAAACTAGATCCCCCCTTATCCAAGTTTATGTGTATGTAACCTTGTTGATTCAAGCTTGTCCAAACAGTTTATCGGTGCTGAGGTATGAATTTAGAGACTACAGTTTATATATGGTGGTGACACCCTAGATAGTAAACTGGTGTCTCTAAGATTGTACCTCAGTGTGTATTTAAACAATAATCAAAACCATTCCGTTGTCCTCATCTGTTCTGTTTTTTTTTACCGTATAATGATGAGTGAAGAAATTTGCTGTTCTGGAACTGATGCTTAGAACTGATACCTCAGTGTTTCAATGGCCCTGTAAAATTAAGCAATGTTAGCCTAACATTGTTACGTACGAGACCTTGCAAATGAGTTTAACTAAAGAATACAAATTTGTTATGTACTAGTCGCTTTTAGTGACTACATGATGATCTTGTTCCATTTTTAGTGAATGTGATTGGAATCAATTCAAATCAAGAAACTCAGATACCTAAGCCAGTTCGGAAACAAAATGTTTATTATGATTAATTTGTTGACTACTCGATACATCCCAAGCTCTCTATGTCATCCAATTTTAGTCTCTCATTTGTCTTCTGGCAGTCACACTTTCGTGACTGAATTGAAGACAGAATTTCCCATAATGTGTATTGGTTTATATGTGGCGACCTATGGCTTTGCCGCAAAGGATTGCATTCTGTGGAATATCATATTCTGTAAAAAAACTGTGTTCATTGTTCCATACTCTGACGTACAGTTGCTGCCCAAGATATTGTCTGGGCCAAACTGCAGACCTTAAGTTCCACATTCCTTTGTTGTCCAATGGCATCAAGATAGCAGTCCAAGAATTTTGATAAACCTGTACAGTATATCTGGTGGTAGCATCGTACAGATTGTAACGCCTTCTCATGGCAGGAGTCCACTGCTTAGAACCATAGCTGAAATGTTTAAGCTGAATTAGTAACAGAATTATGTTACAACTAAGCATGAGATGCCGTAAAAATGTTGCACATTTAGCTTACCCAACGACCCAGAAGTCATTGCCGTCCATATGCCATGATTGGAGGACATTCTCGTTGTTTTGGAAGATAATTTCCACAAAGTCATGGAGGGTAACATTCATTACAGACGTGCCCAAAACTGCTGTACGACCTGGAGTAGGATTTTCCTTGAAGGTTTTCAAGTCAAAGACTCCAGGAATGTTAAAATAGTCTGCAAGTTTCAGTGGTGTGCTAGGATTCACATAGGAGATCCCATTAACAGCAAAGCGTCGTTTTCCATTAATCTTAGCGGCAGAGTTAGCCAATATATATGTCTTTGTTGTCTTTATTAATCCGTAGTGGTATGAACCTTGAGGATTAGGCCTAGCTGCACTCGCCGTCAAGTTCCATCTTAAAACAAAGAAAAAAGAAAAAAAAAAAAGATGGCACATTATTAGCATTTTGAGTGTACATTGCATCAGTATACTTAGCTACTCTCCTGAATAAGCACAACATAAATCATGGTGAATAATTTACCTATAGGTTCTAGCTTGCTTCATGGACCAGTGAATATGGTATGTAGGACCAATGGGCAATGCTCCTGAAGCAGGGGTCTTAGAATTTGAGTATCGTAGTATAGCAGTTGCAGTGAGAACAGGCTTGGTGAAGCGTGAAGACGCAACAATATAATAATCTTTGGGTCCTTGATTTAAGGTTACTAAGACAGCCATGGATTGGCCCACATGTACATCAAGTGACTCGAACGTTTCTTGAAGGGTATGCGTCCCTTCAATTTCAACAAGCTTCAATCTATGGCCCTGAATCCGGAAGTTGAATGAGGTTGATAAGCCCACATTGGAGATCCTAAACATGTATGTTTTACCTGAAACATATGAACCAGGATAAATTTAAATCTTGCAGAACAAGTAAATTGCTGTAAACAACAAATTTAAAATAACCATGTACCTGGATCTCCAATGAAGGAAGAAGAACGCGGACTACCATTTATAAGAATACCATGAGGGAAAGATACATTTGTCCCTGAATCTAAGGTTTGTTGTAGCACCTGCAGACAGTAGAATTCTCTTTAAAGCAATTCCCTCAACAACTATAGCAGACTCTTATTGCCAAAAGTTCCAAAAGCATTTATAGAAATTTGACGCCATGGAAGCAAACAAACCTTATGGTTAGTCTTGTACCAGTCACCAATAAGTAGAGTATAATCTGCGGCAGGATGGTCAAAGGGACTCGGTATCATGGGTCTTTGATAGATATTGAGACCTCCAAAACCACCAGCAGCTTTGTGCATCAAAGTTGATGGGAAATACGTATAAGTTCCAATCTGATCTTTCATCTGCATATGATATGTGAAGTTCGAGTTTGGAGGGATCGGGCAGTTTGTTCCAAGCACTCCATCTTGCCAGGAAACCTTTCTTTGTTTGATGCCATTCCTGATAAAACCATTGGATCAAATGTCTATTTTAGACCAGGAGGCCAGCAATACCGCCAGAAAGTCAGAAACTAAAACATAAAAGCATGACATGTATATATGAAAGAAAATAAACGAAAATTTCTCACCATGTAATGAGGAAAGGTTGATCGAGCTTGTTTATGACATTGACAATAATGTTGTCATTAGTGACACAGTCTATTTGAGGACCTGGAAACTGTCCATTGACGAGTATTCCCTACATTCAATCCATGCAAACAAAAAGAAAAGCAAATTAGAATTCATTTTTGGTAAGCAAGGCGCTAGGGCGCCAAAGCCAAATTTTGCCAATCAATTGAATTGACATCTGTTTTGTATAAAAAAGCTCAGTTAAAGACACCAAGACTAGCTAAGTAAAACATCATTTGAAATTAACCAACCTGCTGAGGGACACCAAGAGGTGAAATGGTACCATAGGTGATGGTCCAAGTAAAAAATCTATAAGGGTCTTCTGCTCTTACTACAAAAACAATAGAGCAAACCAAGACTCCTATAACTAAATGCAGCAAGCATGTTAATCTTTCACTCATTTTTATCACAGATTCCACTATCTCTTCTACTACTTCAGAGATAGTACTAGGCTACTAGCTACTAAGTACTAGTAGTAGCTAGGGAGAGAAGAGAGTGATTGAATGAATCAAATGGTTTAAAGGGTTGCTTATATAACAGATTGATAACCATGCAAGCTAAGCCAACATGGTACCATATAATGGACACATTAATCAAGATTAGATAAAAAAAAAATATAGTATAAATTAACTTATAAGAGTCTAAAAGTCCAATCTATTAATCAAATTTTAATCCTTTCAATTAGAAAATGCAAGCCAAGGTGAAGGCTTGTAGCCATAGATTCGTCGGTGAGAGACAACCCCATGAATGTATGGAAGCAAGAAAGGTGGAGCTGAGAACGGATCCAATTCATAAATGCAACACTTTATGGACTTATGGCTATAGCCACAGTGCCACATTACATACCAATGTGTACATTTATTGTCACTAATTCAACGCGGCAGCATCAACTTAATAGAGCTAGCTAACTTCAAATTTCGACTCCCGCCTTCCCCCACCTTGGCTGTCAACAAGTATCAGTGGGTTCAATTGAGATGAGATGGAGTTGATTAAATTCAATCTATCGTGGTCAATACCATATTGAAAGTTGATCTGATGGGATATTTCACGCGTGTACGTGTTACGAATCTTATTGGATCTGAAATGACAGAGCTTCTTTAGGTAATATGGATATCGATTTTTACATTAAAATAAAATTGAATACATATGCATGTTCTAAATTTTGGATCCAGTGGTTTGAATTGGTTTATACTCGACTCCAATCAAATAAGTTGTAGGATCACAACCGATCTGAAACATTTTTCTTATTTGATCCAATTGATCTAGCATGAATGCGTCCTAGAGGTGCCATTTGGTTTAACAACGATCTAGCATGCATTCGCCGACATGCTAGATCAGAAGCTATCAGTTAGTTCAGGAAAGAGCCATACTAGCCACTAACACACATAGCCATTGCTTTAACATTAACATCCCAAATACGCAACTCTGTTTGGGCTGTTACTTGTCTTGGCAGCATGAAGATCTTCAGTTTCAACTTGACAGTCACCTCCTCTCGCTGCCCAGTATACCCGATTAACAGGCTTGCCAGGCCTCATTATGGAGTAAACCACGTACCCAAACATATGCTGGCACTACTGTCATTCCACTAAGCTGTCCCACCATCCCAATAGCAGATTCTTGCCAGGCTCAAAGGTGGAGAGTCTAGAACAAGGCTCGCTGCAATTATAAATGTGTTTGATATTAGGTGAATATGCTTCTTAAGAAGTCAAATTCAATAATAGTCATTTGAATTTTTTCACCATTCCATTAACTTGCAAAACTTTTAAGAATGACAGTTCAAGCTTGCACTTTATGATGAAGGAGAACAAAGACAATGATTCAAAGGCCGCGATTTCAGTTGGTTTAAAGACCTTTTGCAAACAGAGCAAAATGAGTGCAAAGTTTCATAGTTTATGAATACAACCCCCCAAGGACCCAAGGAGAAAACCTGAAAGAATCCTAAGCGTGAGAATGATTGCAGGAACACTATAGAGAGGTCATTATATAGCTTCAGCTTTTCGATGTTATTTATCTATTCTTGCTTTGCCTTTACACAAGGAATCTAAATGTCTCAACACTTCAAATATCATGACAATTATAGCTTGCTAATAATTATGTCAATGTTGCCGTTTTCCAATCAAGAAGTAAGATTGGAATAAAGCATTTCTGTATAGAATGACGACTAATTAGAAAATAATCCATTCACTGGTGATGACTGATGTGCCACCTAAATAACAATACAATCCTCAAGGCTTTATCATATACTGTGTTAATCTATTCTGCTTATATATTTCTTGCAGTCACACTCTCATGACTAAATGAAGTAACAGAAAAAAGAAATAAAAAGATAGTGCAAACTTTCTAAGTATGGTGCCCCATGGCTTTGCCGCAAAGGAGAGCATTGGAAGGAATGTCATATTCATTAGCAAGGCTTTGTACTTGATTCCAGACCCTAAGATAAAATTGCTGTCCCATGTACTGCCTTGGCCATGATGCTGATCTTATATTCCACATACCTTGATTGTCCAAAGACACCAATATAGCCGTCCACGAGTTAGGAAATACCTGTTAAAAAGCACACTAACTGTAAGCAAAATCACTAAGACTAAGTGTGAGTAAGATAACTATATACTTATCTATCAATAGGGCTGACAAAAAATTATCTCAAATGTTTTGCCCAGAGCACCATTTTTGTAGTTACCTGGACAGTATGTCTAGTCAGAGTATCACGTAGATTGTAGCTTCTCCTTGTCGCTGTGGACCACATGCCATTACCATAGCTGTATTCATTGAAACATATTATTAGTCTACAGTTATAAAATTACTATCCGGAAAGCCGGAACAAAAGAGATAGAGACTCACCCAACAACCCAGAAATCATAACCGGAGAAATGCCAAGACTGGATCTCTTTTTCGTTGTTTTGGAAGACAAATTCAATAAATTCATGGTGTGTCGCTAGCATGACAGAGGTAGCAACAGATGCAGGACCTTCAGTTGGTTCACTTTGAATGGTGTTTACACTATAAACACCAGGTATGTTGAAATAATCGGCAAGCTTCAGAGGAGTATCAGCATTGACGTAGGAGACCCTGTTAACAGCATAACGTTGCTTTCCATTTATGAAAGGGGCTGAGTTGGCCAAGACAATTGTCCTTGATGGTATTATCTGCCCATAGTGGTAAGAACCTTGAGGATTGGGTCGGGCTGCATTTGCTGTCAAATTCCATCTATGGGAAATGGAATGAAAATGAAAAATGATTAATTTCAAAGCTAGATCTCTAGTCTAATAAATAATAATGCATAAATTTGTATTAAGTTGATGAAACTACCAATTTACAACAGCAAGAAACAGATAATAGTGTGTTCCTATACAAACTTTAAACTACTAAACTGTAATTAAGCACGTGAAAATATCGCTGAAATTTTTTGTTGTCCAAATTATTTTGTTCAGTAGGCATTTACATTGAAGTTGTAAGAATACTGTACCTGAAGGTTCTAGCTTGCCTCATGGACCAGAATTTTTCTAAAGTAGGACCAGCTGGCAATGGCCCAGAAACAGGTGTGTGAGAATTTGTGTAATGCAACACTGAACTTGTATTAAGAAGACGTTTCGAGAAACGGGTGGAGGCGACAATGTAGTAGTCTTTGGGAGACTGATCTAAGGTGACTAGGACAGATGCTGATTGTCCCCCATGTATATCAAGCGAGTCATAAAAATTTTGAAGGGTGTGTGAGCCTTCCATTTCAACTAACTTCATCTTATGGCCTTGAATCCTAAAGTTAATTGAGGTCGACAATCCCACATTTGAGATCCTGAACATGTAGGTCTTTCCTGAATTAAAAAATCAACAAAAATATTTCAATCAAGGATGAAAAGGAAATTGAACTTATGATGTACTTCTAGACTCCAAACTATCAAAAGGTAAACTTCGTTTTTTACAGACAACTTAAAGAGAGTAAAGCAGTGTGGTACCTTGGTCTCCACTGAATGAAGAATAAGTCTGGCCATTAATCAAAAGAGCATCCGGTAACGGAAAAACTTTCCCTGTGTCCAAAGATTGCTGTAGCACCTGGAGATAGAAAATCTATCAATAAAATATATATATCGACAAAAAGAATTATTAAGAAATAGTTACGGATATCAATGAATATCACTAAACAGTAAATCAGTCTTTAAGAAAACATATATATTATAATACTAAAGGAGCAAGGATGTACGTCTTGTTCGGTGGGTGGGATTCACAAATAGAATATCTAGAGCATCTTATTATTCAAAGTTTCAAACATAGTGTCTATTAGGTGCAATGATTAATTGTTTCGAAATTTTCAACTAGTAAAATGCCCTTTGGAATTTTGATGGGCAGCCCCCAAGGATTTACCCTACTAGATAAATTGACAACATTACTTTTCATTAGGACTTAGGAGTATTAATGCATTATGTAGCTGAAATGTATAAAGACGTTGGAGGCAAACAAGTGTATTCTATAGCTTAACTACCTTGTGGTTGGTCTTGTACCAGTCGCCAATTAGTAAAGTGAAATCTCCATCTGGGTAAGGGTATGGAACGGGTATCCGTGGTCTCGCATAAATATTAAGAGCTCCATATCCACCAGCAGCTTTATGCATTAGAGTTGAGGGGAAATATGTGAAAGTCCCGACTTGATCTTTAGGCTGGAACTTGTATGTATAATTTGAATTTGGTGGAATGGGGCAATTGGTCCCGAGCACACCATCTTGCCATGAGTTCTTCCTCTGCTTAATGCCATTCCTATGTCCCATCAAAATGAAGAACAAAATTAAATTTCAAAGAGATATACTAGACCAGATCCAGATCCAGAGCATCTACACACAAGTTAATTATTCCAATACAACAAAGGCTAGCAGAAGTTGATTTTCACATATGTGCTTTACAGATTAAACTGCAAGTCACTGATAACCATGAACTGCCCATAGCAAAATACAGACTCACCCACATTCAACGATCATATCCGCAAGAATTAATGGTCAGACTTATCCTTACAAAATCATAGAAAATGTCTCCTACTATAATCTTGAAAATATTTATATCAAAACTGGGAATTGTTATTGACCTTTGGAATTGGCGTACATTACGCATATACTTCCAATTGCTTGAAGAAATAACAATCCAAGACAAACTTAAGTGTATGTAGTATGTTAAGCAATTTATACGCAGAAAATGAAAGAAAAAACTCACCAAGTTAACAAAAAGGGCTCGTCTAGTTTGTTGTAGAGATTCAAGATAATGTTGTCATTAGTCACAACATCGAGTTGAGGACCAGGAAACTTGCCATTGATAAGAATAACCTTCAAAAACCAAAAGCACCCAAAGTATCAGAATCAGAAACACTATATAATCTAACACCAATGCTCAAGAAAACATAAATTTTCCCAAAATGGCAAAATGGGTTTACCTGTTGAGGACTACCAGAAACAGAAAGAGTTCCATAAGTGACAGTCCATGTATAAAATCTATAAGGATCTTCTGCATTCACCAAAGAAGAAATACTCAAACAAACTAATAAAACCCCACAAATCAAATGTACCCAATGTACTCCTCCTCCTTCCATTTTTCTTCACCAAGATAAGATATTTCTGAAAGAAGAGCAGCAATTAAGTTGTAACAAGCAACCAAAACACTTAAAAAAGATCAAATCTTTACTCAACCAAACAGTCAAAATGTTCTATCTATTTCTTCAGTTGAGCTGTGATAATTATAAGAAGAAGAAAAGGGATGTGAAAAAGCTGACTCTATTATTTCCACCTGTAATTGAACTTTTTGTTAATTTCGGCGCACTTTACGCGTTTACGCGTAATGAAAAATACAATAATGATTGCTTGCTTGTAGGTTGTATCCAAACTTTTGTAAAGCAGAGTAAAGAATACTACTACTAGAACAACTGTAGAAGATTTGACTTAAATTAGTAGCAGTAATTATGGCTTTGATTGAGTAATTGAATCCATAACCCAAATTCCATAATCAATCTTTCTTTCTTGTTGTTGTTGTTGTTGTTGTTGTGATGTAGTAATGGTTGAACACTTGAACCGTTGAACGTGATCCTAATTGAATGTTACCTTCCCCATGTCTGTACTTTCAGAAACCAGTAAGTAAGAGAGAGAGGTATTCTGATGCTCTGATTCCCGCCATACTTGTTTGATACGTAAACTGTATTTTAAATGAATCCACCGCACAACTTCCCGGTTTTTTATTTTATTGTTGCAACTTGGAAATGCAAAATAACTTTTTATTTAAATTTAATCATTGAGAATACTGTATTTTTATTAAGGTCGGTAGATGGATTGTAATTTACCTAAATGCCCAATGGTTATTAATTTTTGGTAACCACAAGATAATTAGGAATCCATGGTAAATACAAAATAAATCTACATTGCTCAAACTAAAAATACAATAATTTCTTACGTGTAGACTATAGTGTACACTACACATTACATTTGGGTGGAAATGTGAATAGTACTAGGGCATTCCCAATGGGAGGTGGAGATTGGGGGAAGATAAATCCACCTACAAACACTAAACACTAGTGTGAGTTTTCCAATGGGGAGGTGAGAGAGGCCACCAAGGTGCGGAGCTCACCTTGATGATCACCTCCAAAAGAGAAAACTAACGGCATTGAAACTGCAGTATGAACAAAATTTAACTAAGTGGTGGGGACGGCATAACAAATGCCGTGCAAACTAATTTTCCCAACTTCACGATTGGAAAACTCTCACCTATGCAGTATGCACCTCCCACTTATAGTAATATGATTTGGGTTTCAAAAGTACTATGTACATCTCTCAGTAGCATTTAGTTACTGGTGTTGGTAAAGCTAAAGCATGCTGCATGCGCTATCATTAATAGAATTCAAAATGATGATAACAGAAGTAATTTGGTATCATATATCCAACACTCAGCTTAATCATACTTTTCTTTTTTTGGTGGAAGTAATCATATATACATACTAATGGATTCAAAATACATGCATTTGATCTGGTGACAGTGTAAGTGTACATATAAGTATATAACAAGCCGATTTGAGTACTCTTTTTGTGTGGTTGTTCTCTCTTTTTCCCTCAACAACAGAGGATCTAAGAGAAAAAATATATGCAAATTGATCTGAATGTAAATGCAGAAATAAGTTTAGGGTCTGTTTGATTCGGGCGGGAAAAGAGTTTACCGGGAAATAGATTTACCATGTGCAAATATTCGGGAAATAAAATTTTGATAAAATAGTTATAATGCTACATTGATCATGAATTATTTTGGAAAATCATTTAAATATGTTTGTAGTGAGAGTTTGACAAAATTGAGCTCCAATTTGTCCCAACATTTTAACTTATCATGTCGTTTTAAATATTTACCGCTTATTTTCCATTTAATCAAACATGGGAAATTGAAATTTCCCGGAAAATCTATTTCCCGGACTCGAATCAAACAGACCCTAAGTGAACAGAGTGGTGAAAAAGATGATCAAAGATAGAAGTGGGAAGAGATTTGAGGATGAGAAGTGGCTGAGCTATCTTAGAAGATAGTTGCCTACGTATTTGAGAATGACCAAGTCCTAGAATCAAGCCTACGTAGTTCATATTTATAGGTGATTGGGATAACGACCTTATTAATTGTCCAACGGTGGGATCAATTAATGAGCGAGCGTTACAAATTGATTGAAAAGATATTGTAACTGAAGAGAATAAACATGTGAAATAAAGGTGAGCTCAGAGTGAGGTCGAGCAAAATAAGCCCCAGCTCGAGTGAGCTCGAGCAAAAGAGTGCTTACGTCGTTTGATGACGAATGAATAAAAAATCCAAGTCGGATCATGAAGGTTTTAGTGAGCTCGAGGTGAAGTCGAGTAAAAATGTGTTCACCTCGTTTGACGTCGAAGGTGTATAAATTGTGTTCAAAGTGGTCGCGTAAGTGAACTCGAGGGAGCTCGAATACATGGGTATATACACTGAATACATCAACTGGACTTGCTATGTAAATACTGTACTCTACGTCTCTACAGCTCTACTACATAAGAGGGGGAGGTAAAGGTTGATGAAAAGAAATATATCTAACAGAACAGTTAGAGAGTATGAATATTGTCAAGGAAAAGTGGTTCGCTAAAGCAAGCTTAATCAAAGCCTCGTCATGTCTATTTCCCCAAAATTAGGTATCAGATGAAATTAGTGTATTCATGTCCACAAGTACATAACACCATTATCTAAAGCATAGCAAAATCAAGTATGTGTTCATCTCCATAAGTACATTGTCAACAACAAAATCACAACCATATCCAAAGTATAGCAAAATCAAGTGTAAGAATGAATAACAGACCCAACAACCTTAGGCATCCTCAGTGGACAAAATCCTAATATTTCCTACTTTTTCACCTTAACTAGCTAACAAAGCACTTGAGAGTTGAGACTTTGTGCAAATTTTTCAACACAAAAAGTTTATGTTTTAGTGCATTTTGGGACTTGATTTGACAGACATCTAAGGAAACATTATAAACATAGCATAAATAAGAACACAGAAGAAGCAGAAATTAGAGGTCAGTAAGCAACTTAACAATCTTAAACTACCAGTGGTGGAACCCGAACGACGTAGCTTAGTATTTTCTTGCTCTTCCTTGGATATCCATGCAAGTGATGCTTCACCTTTAGATTGCAAAACGGAAAGAGTTTCTTTTGCATTATCAAGATGTGATGTTAACGAAGATAATACTGCTGCAACAGATTCTAACCCATTCTGTATAACCTTTGAAGAACTGCATTCTGAAACTTCAGCCTCAATTCTCTCTTTCCTTTCAAATTCAATTCGTAACTCTTCAAAATGGTCACGTATCCATGACACATTATAATCAAAGTTCTCAGCAAGGCAAATCTTCTTGTCCCAATCATCCAAAATGTCTGATGTCACATTTAACAAAGAATTCTGGCACATAGCATAAACAATGGAAAGAAGGTCTGAAACAATGGCCACCACAGCCATTTCTGAAGCATCCAAGATAGAAGGACGCCTAATATCTCCATATGTTGCTTTAATGGCCTTGTACAAATCATAGTACTTCAAATTAACTTTAAACCCTTCCACCAAGGTAAACCTTTCAGTTGCACAAGGAGGAATCCCACTGATGTTCTTGATACCAATAGAATTGAAACCCTGAAAAGCAAAAAAAGAAAGGAAAGAAGTCACATAGTAAACCTTCCCAATCTCAATACTTGATTAGGCTTGCACCTTAGCAGTTGGAGGGCCCAATCTTACAATGATGTAAACTCCTACATTTGTTAAGGCTATATGCATGATTGTACAGAATATTGGGCAAGCAGAGTTTGAAATTTTCACCTATAAGTCTATAACATTACATTGTAAATTTGTAAGACAAGTTAATAGTCTGTTTTTGTCCTGCAACCTGAGTGGCGTATACAATCAAGCAAAACTGTGAACAAAATTTGAAAGACAGTATGATGAAATCACAGTTTGAGTATAAGGGCAAACCTCTAGACTAAGGTGGTTGATTAATTGTTCAGCGCTGCTAATTTGTTGTGGTTTTCCAATCAAATCAATGTTTCTTGTTTGACAATAAGGACCAGTGCGCACAGCTCTAGCTATAATGATTCTCGCTCCTGACTCATCCTGAAGGCGATCTAAAGTTTTTCCTCCTTTCCCAACGATTACGCCAACCTGTGAACATCAGTTCAAAATTTTAGCATAAAACTGAATCAGCAGGACCAATAATGTCTAGGCCTTGATAGAAAGCATATGTGATAAAGAAAGTAATGATGACAGGATCTCGAACCTTCTCATCTGGAATAACAATTCGTTTAATTGTGCCTTGATTAATACATAACGAACCTTCTTGTTTAACATAAGGAGCCAGTGCAACTTGTAATTTTGTATTCATCTGGAATGCAGGCTTTTGTGTATCACCTAAGTGGAAGATGACAGAAGCATTGGTATAAATATCATCAAAAGAAATTGAAGTCATTTGTTGCGTTTATATCTTTTAGAAGGTTAAGGGAGAGAGATGGAAGGAGAACAAAAATTATTAATTCAGTAGTACAATAATATCAAGAAATAAACTGATCCATACATATACATAGGCTTGCTTCAATTTTCATTCTTCGAAGAAAGGGTCTTCAGTATTCTAGATGATTGATTAACAAAGTCACCTTTTTATACATTTCGGAAATATTATGCAATGAGTTCAAATTAATTCACTCTGAACTTACGTCACATCAGTAATTTTCCAAGATTAGTGTGCCAGAAAGTTTCAAACTGAAATGTATCAAATGTCGTAAGATGTTCAAAGAATACTATCACCAAAAGAGAATGATAAAATAGTTCTGTCAAGAGAGATTCCAGATAAAAAAACATTAGTCCACTCTCAAATCTCAATAATCAATATAGTGTTTAGAACCCCAGAAGTCCAATGTGATTACAAAGGTACGAATGAAAAGTATAAAAGTGAAACATTGGATTCAGAAAATGAACAAAAATCAATTTTTTTTTTTTTATCAATAAGTGTTCTATAGGAACAAGACACATATCATCTCTCAAAATAGTAATGGGGTAATACTTTACCATATCAGAATACTATCACCAAGAGAGATTGGTAAAACAGTTCTGTCAAGAGGATTCCAGATAAAAAAACATTAGTCGACTATCAAATCTCAATATAGTGTTTAGAAATTAGAACCCCAGAACTCCAATGTGATTCAGTGATTTTACGGGTGATTAAATCAAATACGAAAACATTCCAAACCAGCAATAAAGGTTGGAGCTTTAAGATTCAAATTACCTGAAGATGAAGAAAGCTCTTCAAAACGATTTTCCAATCTTATGGTATTATTACTCCTTGTCCCTTCATCATGCAGCTTTCCTTCTTTCCCTTTCCACATTATAGCACAAAGAAAATAAAAATCGCAACTTTGAGGAAATAAAGCCTAAAGGTTACCTTATAGCACAAAATATCAAACATTTCATGCTCACCCAAAAATTTCCCGCCTTATTTTCTCTTTTTCTGATGAACAAGTTTGCATTTTGGCAGAGACCCATTGTTTTGTTTGTAGTACAGAGTTACTTTCACACAAATAGCTAGAGTGAATTGAAGTATATTGAGGTATGAGAAGAAGTGGAAACATGTTCTAGAGAAAAGAGAAACAAGTGACAAAAAAAAAAAAAAAGTCATACTTTCCTTTATTATGCAAACACATGAAGAACCAGAAGTCTGTAACATAAGCAGAATACTCAAAATGGTAATAAACGACAAGACATCTGGGCTCAAAATCCGAAAACTAATATGGGCTTTGGGCCCAATTTCATGAAACGTGTATAGTATAATATACTACTTCTGGGAGCAGTATATCAACCACATCGGTTCGCACAAACCCAATTTCCCTCCCCTTCACAGTTCACACACACAACTCTAAACACTCATCACAGTCTTCTTCTTCTTCTTCTTCAGGTGTTTCTCTCTCCTCGAGATTCAAATTAAAGAGAGAGATATCTATCGAGATTCTCATCAAATGGCAGCAATAGGAGGAGGTGAAGGAGAAGAAGAAGCGAAAGTACATCAAGAACAACCAGATAACAATAAGAGAAAACTTGATGAGATTCAATTAGCAAAACAAAAAGCTCAAGAAATAGCTGCTCGTCTCTTTAACAATGCTGAATCAAAGAGATCTCGTTTCGATGAATCTTCTGAAACTACTTCTTTCTCACATGTTTCTTCTTTCTCTGGTAATTTTATTTATAAAACTCTCTAAAACCCTAACCCTAATTATTTCTGTTAAGTTTATTTTTGTTGGTAGTTTAAACCCTAATTTGAATATTTGGTAAACTTTGATTGTGAATATCAATAATTAGAGTATGGTTTTGTTATGGATTTGAGATTTTAGGGAAATTTATGCAAGTGGAATTGGGTTTGGTGTTTGAGTTGAAATCAATGGTTAGAAGTATGCTGTTTGTGGTATTTTAGAGTTGGTGGTACTGTTTCTTTCGATTAGAAAGTGGTTTTTAGTTACACCATAAGTATGCGATTTTCAATTTTTAGTTCGTTATGCATATTGCAAGATTGAGTGTTTGTTGGAAGGGAGAGGGAGAAGGAGAGGAAGATTTATGTGAGGAGTCACTGTGTGCTCTTACGAGGTTTAGGAAGAAGAGAGGCATCACCCTGTCGTGTAGTGGAATCTTAGAGGATGGGAGATTCTCTGAGATATAGTAGATTAGAAAGAAGGAAACATATGTACATATTTTTTTTTAATCACACACATTCGTATAATGACGCTCTTACTTTGTTCATATATTAATATCGCGGAGTACCCTCTCAATCTTTTTAAATTTGAAGTATCATGATTAGCCATGCCATTAGTTAAGGAACATTTGTGACGACATGTACTTTCGTAATCTTTGTTTTATGTATTTGATTTGGTGTTTTGTTTACTCTGATGGTCTCTTATACTAACTGATCAGTAGTGAGTAATGACTATGTTTCTTCATTTTTCACCCAGATGTTGCACAAAAGCCTGCGGGTCAGTTAACTACAAACACGCAAAGCTCTTTTTCTGTACAGCCAGGTTCTAATTATGGTTTTCAAGGTTCAAGTAAACGGATTGATATTCCAAATGCCAAGGTACCAATTTTGTTGGTTTACGTCCAGACTTATTCATTGTTCTTAGCATGTGTATAATGTATTAAAAGTTCTATCGCGATATGTAGTGGGTTATTACAGGGTATTCTGATCTACATATTGATTATATAGGTTGGTGTGATCATTGGAAAAGGAGGGGAAACTATAAAATACCTACAGCTTCAATCAGGAGCCAGAATCCACATAACTAAAGATACAGATGCCGATCCCTATTCTCAAACAAGAGATGTGGAAATAACAGGCACATCAGAGCAAATCAGCAGAGCCGAGCAACTTATCAAGGATGTTATCGCAGAGGTGAAGTTGTACTGACATTTTATATTTTTATTTATGTAGGATTTTAATGCTATCCATAGCACTAAAACTCCATGTTGATGTCTTCTTCAATGAGAAAGCAGACAGATGCAGGGGGATCGGGATCTTCTGCAGCGCGTGGATCCAATTTTGTTTCTCCGGGTGGTGACCAATTTTCAATGAAAGTTCCAAACGACAAAGTAATTTTCTTATAGTTTGATTCATATGGATTTATCGTAATTGAAGAAAGTGCTATTATGGCAATAAACTTATCAATGCTTCTTCTTTGTTGTTGTTAGGTTGCTTGGATCATTGGCAAGGGGGGTGAGACCATTAAGAACATTCAAAGCAGATCTGGAGCTCGTATACAGGTGGGTAGTATATGGCTTTTGCAACGAAAATTGACACATAATTTGGTTATCCAAACGGAATTTGTAGCTTTGCATGCCTTAACTGTAGCATGATTTTTCCATGCTGGACATTGTATGTGACTTGTAGAGGTAATTTTTTGTTTCATATGTAGAGTAAATATTGTATTGTGTGACTTGTACATAATTGTTTGTTTCATACTGCAGGAGCTTACTTTGTACCTAACATGCAAGGGCATAGTGTTTCCCTCTCATTAGTTAGTTGATTCTAGTTTTAATGTAGTTGATCAATAGGACAGTAATTATTGGAGGCCATAGCAATACACAATTTTCTTCCCAGAGCTGGAATAACCCAAAAATTACTTAGGAATGTGCGATCACTGTTTAACTAATACTAAGATACTTAGGAATGTGCCACCATTGGATGTATTTTTTGTGTTAGTTCAGTTAGTTTAAGAACTATGGAAAGGTGTCTGTAGTATGAAATTTAGGCTGCATTCCAATACTCTGGACCCCCCCCCCCCCTCTCTCTCTCTCTCTCTCTCTCTACATTAGGCTTGACTACCAATAATGAGTAATACTAACATAGAGTAAAGAAATGGGAGGGTAACTAACCACACAGACATAAGTTGTTGTTTTTTTGTAGTTGTTACACTAAGGGATAGATGTATTGCTTAGGTGCTGGTCTAAGGACTTTGGCAAGATCAATTTAGTATGATGATAGCCTCTGGTCACGCCATAACTCTTGGGGCATGGTCCTCCACTCCTGATGATATTGGGGATGATTAAGATTGCGGGGGAGGAGTGTTGGACATTTTGTAAACACACCTTAGTATTGTTATGTTCGCTTGATGCAATTTCTAATAAAATTTTAATATATGATATTTTGGCCTTGCCTGGCCTGTGTTCCCTTACAGGGGAAATAATCTATAAACAATAAATCAAGTAAATAGAGTAAAATATCAGTAAGGAAGCATGCGACCTCTTGTTAAAAAGACTGACACATATGTTAAATGGTCTTGATGCTTGAAGAGAATGCGGGAAGTTGAGGGTTGGCTTAATTTAGAATAACCCTTTCACATCGTAATTATGAAGGTTTATGTTTTATTGGATCAAATGAAATAAATTTCGTTAACTGTACTAATAGATTCAGAGGATATTGTAATCTTTATACCTGTAATCTGTTGAAAACTTTGGATGATCTGAATCCCTTTTATTAAATCTCATGTTAAGCATCAACTTTCATTGATTATAATATGTTATGTAATAATAACTTAAGTATTTGCAAGTTCATTTCACTTGGACAATGAGACTTGGAAGTATCCAATTTTACATTGTTCATTATAATTTTATGTTGATAAAATTCTTTTTATTATTCTTTTTTTTGCTCAGCAATAGTTCCCGTTGATTATAATCATCAAATGTGGGATGTTTCGAAAATCACCCATGGTCTAATATCATTTCAATCATGGAGGTTGTTGCTTTAGTTTTGAATCTTATTTATTTGGCATTTAGTGTGCCCTCTATTTCAAAGTTTAAGGTTCAAGGACTTCGAGTGTCACGATTGCTCTTTTAAGCACGTAACCATATTCTCAATCAATAAAAACAAGTTTTGAAAGTTACAAAATAAAAAACAAAAGGCACGGACCTGCTTGGTTGCCCTTTGTTTAAAATTTGGCCTAATTTAATGTGATCAAAACTCTTGATAAGTTGTTTTATTGTTATCTCAAAAGTGCAAAGATTATACACTGTTTTCTCATAAATTGGTAGGAGACCATCTATGATTACCTCAAGCTTATTTAAGATATAGGTGAGGGACCAATAAGGTTTAAGTGAAAAATTTAAATAGATGGGACCATTGAAATCAAAGAGTTAATTAGGGAGGGACCACTCTAATTATGGATTGTATCAAAAATTTCTCTGTTTGTACTTTGAAAAGTGTTTGTTTTATCTCATTATTTTGTTTCTCCTACATTTTCTTGTTTAAATTCAATGCCATTACATTTAAAAGCTTTCAGAGGCACAATCGCATATTTACAATAAATCTGTAGACAACCTTTTTCAGATTTCAGCCCTGCTCTGTCTATGAACTTGGCTCTCAATTCTCTTATTAAGCCGGCCACTTAGGTTGCTATCTCTCAATTTATCGAGGCACACTAATCTTTAATATACTCAATGAAATATTATAATTTATAATTTTCCAGTTGCAATAGAGGATTGTACCTACTATGCCACTTGCATGTTTTGTCGTGAATTCATGATGAATCTAATATCGTTATCTCTTTGTTCAGATCATACCTTTGCATCTTCCTCCTGGCGATACCTCAACGGAAAGAACCGTCTATATAAATGGTAGTCAAGAGCAAATTGATTCAGCAAAGGACTTGGTCAATGATGTAATAGCTGGGGTGAGTGTACTGCATGTTCTATTGGTTAATGTCTGTCGAAAGCATCAATCTATACCAATGCCGATCAACATTTTATTATTTGGAAGTTTCTCTTTGCTTCAATATTATTTTCGAAACCTGTAAAATTAATACTTCTACTTTGCCAGAATCGTGTAAGGAATCCATCAACAGCTAGTACCTATTCTCAGCAAGGTTATGGACCTCCTGGAAATTGGAGTCAACCATCAATGCAGCAACCTAGTTATGGATATACACAACCTGGAGCTTATCCAACAGCTCCTACCCCATACTATTCCAATTACCCTCCACAGCCTGCTGCATGGGATCCGTCGAATCCTCCAGCTGTACAGCCTCCACCTCAGCAAAACACTGGATACAATTATTATGGACAGCAAGCTCCAGCTGAAGGAGGTGCAGCTCAGCCTAATGTTAGCTACGCTTATGGTCAGGCTGCAACAACCACGAACAGCAATTATGATCAGGGTTATTCTCAGCAGCCACAAAGTTATGGACAGGATGCTAATGCTCAGAACCCACAACATAATCAGCAGCAACAATACGCAACTCCGGGGTACGGGGTACCTGTTGCTTCAGCTCAAGTGGATGGAACAGTTCCCACCCAGCCTTATGGGACTCAAACAGCCCCAGCATATCCTTACCATCATCCACAAACTGTTTCTCCAGCTGGATATGGGCCATCACAAACTTACCCAGCTCAACAAGGGTATGATCAGACAGGCTACTCCCAGTCAGGATATGGAGAGCAGAAACCGCCACAGTACCAACCACCAGTGCAGAACCCACTGCCAACATCCCAAGCAGTTTATGGACAGGGTGGTTATCCTTCACAACAAGCTCCTGTTCACTCTACTTATGTTCAGGGGGCAAACCCTCCTGTTTATGGACAGGCACAGCCACATATCCAGTCCACAACCCATACTGAACCATTGCCCTATGGATCTGAAAGAAATGGTGATGGCAATACCACCCATTCCGGGTATGGATCTTCTCCTGCTGTGCAGGAAGGTGTTCATCCTCAAAGCTGAAGGTACCATAGTTTATGGTCTCTCTTAATGTATCTTTGCCCTTTTCGATATCTGCCTGATATTTTTGTTCGCATGCATATCATTGATACTACAGGCGTCCTTTTCTAGACTTGCATGTTTAGTGGATAGGAGCAGAAATAATTTGTTGCTCAGAATCCATCATTTTTGGCAACGATTTAAATTGCCTTGTTTTATTTTATTTTTTATCTTACAACCCCTTGTTAGCAGTTCTGTGAATTATTCGCCTTTAGTCCATGAATTTTCTGATATGCTGAATCATTGAATACTTGAATTAAAGTTTCTGTGCTTCTGTGGTGACAATGATTCATTGAATAATATGAGAAAAGAAACCCAGCACCTCGGTTTTGCAAATCGATTGAGTTTACTACACACTTGATAGTGAGAAGACAGAGTTTCGATTTTTGGCTAGGAACAAATCCCATGACTAGGAGTCTAGGATCAAATCCCATTTGCAATTATGGAATGACCACTTTACCCCTTGTCAGGAAGAAACATATCTATTATGTTATGACCCTGGCCACGATGAAATGTACTATCATCACCCATCAAAAGAAAATAAAAAAGAGGAAATAGGAAAAAAATTATCCTTAAAATGTTGATTGTGTTTGTGACTGATTTTTTTTCTCTCTTGTTGCTGGTTAGCACTAATCAGAAATGTTAGTTATAATTTCTGTGGTGTTGCTGTGTTGAGGTTTTATTTATCTTGTTGATTAGAGCCTAGGGGGCTTAGTTGAAGTCTCTCTAGGTGTTGCAATGTGTTCTAGTTTGAGTGAAATTCTGATGCTCCTATTAATGTTGTTGATTTCATGGTTGATGCAGACTGGGAGCGCTCTTACGGAATGAGTTCTATCCATGTATCTGAGCATTGAGCAACATAGTGGAATATGCTGGGATCTTTGTATTTGGCTGGTCTTGCACGACCTGTGTAAATTCCATTGGATACTCATGATCAAAGGTGATTGATCAAACAAAGGCTTTGGGTTTGAATGTACCTTTAGTATGAGCAGATTTTTTTTGTATTCAAAGATGTTCTTAACATGTGACTATTATTTACGAAAGAGAACTAAATTACATAGTTTTGGCCGAAGCCTGATGTAAGCAAAATTGTTTTTTCGTTTACAGGCAAGAGAGTAGTAATGTGAAATGGGTATGTTCCCGTTTCAACTTTTTGAGGCAGAAAATGTTGTCAACCCACAGTACTTTGATCTTCGCTTTTCCTGGTTAGTCATTTCATGGTGGTTGTATTGCGTTGTCCTCTCATCTATAAACAAATCAGTCGAAAAGTTGGATTAGTGAAGTTATCTTCATCACACAGAATTGTGACCCATTGGATGATTGAATCCAAACTCTTCCTCTGTTTGGCTCAGCAATTCATGGGACAAAGCTTGATCTATGTAGCAAATTGAGACGACAAACCTCTTATGCATCTCTTTAATGTATACAACAAAGTGGTCTTTGGTGGAGATAGTTGATCTCAACTCAGAAGCAAACATAGTCTGAAAATTCTCCTGGCCTGAACAATCCTGCAGAATATGTTCATCCGTCAGAATTACAATCCAAAACAAAAAATTTTGAGGTGAGGACTTTGTTGATGTAGTTTATTTTTAACGGCCTACTGTTGAATGATTTTAATGCATGTCTATTCCACTGTCACCTTGTATCAGTTCCGTTAACAACCACTTAATTCTGGAATTATCAGATTTTTATTAGGATTTCTTCTAAAACATCATAATAAATAATTAATTAATTCATAACGGAAACATGGTCATGTTTGATGTATATATACAAAAAACGTAAATAGAGCTCTTATACCACTCTGTTTTTATAAGCAAAATTTGGGTTATCCTACACTAGAAGGCGTCTTCTCTCTCCTAGAAGAATTTCTAAGCAAATTTGTATCCATCAGATAGGTTGAAGTTTAAAGTCCCAAGTTGGAACTACCACCTGATTATGTTGGTGTTCGGTTAAAATTATGATCTATTCTATTACACAATCTGAAGCAGCACCCTCAAACCATGTAGGGAGGCAGGCTTCAAAGCGTATTGGAAGAATATTCCTCCTCTGTCATAAACCATGAGGCGGTTCTTCTTTGTTACACACTTACACCTGCTGTTCGGACAAGTTGCTCCACATCGAAAGTTAAAGTGCTACTAAAAAATGTAACAACAAGAAATTTTTATGCAGCATATGAATTTTATCTAAGTGCTCGTACCAAGTCATTAGTCTCCATTTCAAGCAAAAGAGAAAAAAAGGGTGAGATTATTGGGAAATTATACATTATACCAAGAAGATTTCCATAACGTAAATTTTCGTTTGTGGATGGCATAATATTAGGAAAAAGGCTTCTAGTTTTCATCATCCAGAACGATATGTTAGAAGATTTCCCAACTAATTAAAAGTTAAAACAAGATATGTAGACATTTATTTGAAGCTCTGTCTACAGTACAAAAACGGAGACTAATTCTGTTGGACTAGCCCTTTTTCTTTGTAAGATGGTGGGAGAAACATAAATTGTTTCTTTCTGCAAATCTGGTACTTTCATGAGTCCAATTTCTTCTTCAGCTTCTGTTAGCAATTCTGAGAGTTAGGTTTCTCACCCAGCGATTCTTCGTGGTCCCTTTTTCCCTATATAGACTGCAAGTGGCCTTTTGGAACATCTATGGGAGCTGGAGTGAAATTTTTCCTTCGAATTTGTTTGGCTTGAAGCCAGGCACGAAAACGAATTCAAAATGAAAGCTTCTAAACTCGAAGATGTGGTGAACCAGATCTGGATGATAACTTCATTATATGTATGGCTAAGAGTTGTAAAAGATATGTGTGAACTGCTTAGGAGATGTTATGGTTGTTGAGGCTGCAGTCCGATTAGATGTCAACTTAGTGCTATTATTCAATGTTTTCAATTGAGTTTGTTAAGGAGTAAGGACATCGGGACATATGCTTTGTAAAGGATCAGATGGCTTTGCCATACAACTAATTATCAAATTGTCTTTCTGTACTACTCACTGCTATACACTATGCCCTATTATTTGTGAACATAACATACTGGCCCTATCCATATGAGGTGTTTCCATAAATACTGTGGTTACTAGCTAATTTCTCTTACATCTTACCAAAATTTTAAGGAATTCTTAGTCCATTATCTAATTGAATAGGCGTCATTAATGGAAGTTGGAACTATGCTTTCTTATAGTAGGGCATACTGTTGTTGCCACAAAACATAGATCAATATGACCACCCAGTACACAAGTTTAAAGTATTAGACAAAACCATGTGGTCTTTCACAAGGCATGTCTGCAGAGATATCTCCTGAAAGAAAATGGGAGTTCTCAATTATCCTCTATAAATATACATCCATCAGCTTAGACTATCATCCAACTCCAAGCTTTCACAACATCTGCTTGGTCTAACTTACCCTTAATAAATTGTTTCTTCTTTCTCACTCCTGCAGCATCCATGGCTATTCGTTTACCTGGTATTCCTCACCTTAAGAGAAGTCTCCGAAGGTCTCTATCAAATACAGAAACCTTACTCGTTCCAAAAGGCCACATTGCAGTTTATGTTGGAGAGAGCCAAAAGAAGCGATTCGTGGTTCCAATATCATATTTGAGCCATCCTTTATTCCTAGAATTGTTAAATCAAGCTGAGGAAGAGTTTGGGTTTGATCATCCAATGGGTGGACTCACCATACCATGTGACGAAGAAACCTTCGTTGATGTAACTGGTCGGTTAATTTCCTCCTAAGTCCGTACATGGTTCTATGGGTGATGAGCAGTCCATAGTCCGTACATGGTTCTATGGGTGCTGGTCCATTGGAAATTTTGAACTCAAACAGTCATTTTTGTTGCATACTGAATAGTCAAACATGTAAATACTCTGTAAAATAGATATGGGAGTTAGCTTTAAAGAAGCTTCTCCCTTTTACATCAGTCAATAGAAATTATTTATTCCTTTTTAAACTTGTTCAAATTTACATATTCTTACTTTTCTATCGTAGAAGCCTGATCAGTATCTTGAACGTTCAGAGAACAGTGAACAGATAAACTGAAACTCTGACGAGATTGTTTTAGTTTGTTATGGAGGCCTGTCTAAATAAATTTAGCATGGTGTCGCCAGAGATCCTTCAAGTAGCTACATTTGGGGAGGAATTATATGTCATATTTTGATTGACAGAATTTTGCATGTTGTAACATGCGATGGGAATTAGGGATAACATGTGCCACTTATCTTGTGTTTTTTTCTCAGGAGATTTTAAATTATAAGGGGCACATGTTGAAGTACTTCCTACTTCATCTAATATGATACAAAAAATGGCCTGCAAAAGGTTTATTTTCCTGAATACGTTTTTCTTTCCCAAAACTTTTTTTAACTACATGGTGGAAACAAGGCTACAGTGCACTAAACTCATAATAGCTAATATGTTATAAATCTGTACTATCACAATAAACCATGATTCTAAGGTCCAGTGAAAATCAGCAAATTGCTGGTAGCATATGTATAGATTTCACCATCTTCCCGATATAGAACTCACAATCTGCTATGATTCCACCATTCGGCCATTTCTTTAACAGATTATAACTTTTCTTGAATCCCCTGAACAATTTTTGGAACCTCAAGACAAAATGTGTCTCTCTTGGTGAGTGGCACACTGGCACATATGCACAAGTCGTGTTGCCTATTGGAATTCTTACAAATATAGCTACATAGCCATATCACTTTGGCATTTCTATCTTTTGGGAGTGGGAAGAGGGATAACGTGCAACCTGTTATAGAGATTTATCTAAGGAAATGATATTTATATCGCATTTTTATTAGTGTTTCAGAAACAACAATATATATGCTTTAGATTTCAGATGCATACCATTCAGTAGAACTCAAACTGAAGAACAAGAAAAAAGAAAAGATAATGTGAAAAAAGGTCCATTATATAATCAAATTATGTTCTGTTAAACTGTGTTCTCATTTGACAAGAAGATTTTTTTTTTGTCTCCCAACAGAGTGTTTTTTTCTCCCCAAACAGAGTACACGAGATATATTTACATTGATTGGGTACACTATAATCTCTGTTCTACAAACTTTGATATGCTAGTTGTGTTAGTTGCTTTTCTCATTTCTTGATTATTTGGTTTGCCTTCCTGCAAATTTTGCTACATTATAATCCTCATCTATGATCTGTCATGAATATGGCAAGCAAGAAGTGAGGTTGATTAACATGTCCTCATTGCATGGAATTGTCAGTTCACCCGTTGGATGATCATACCCAAACTCTTCTTCTGCTTTAATCAGTAACTGTTGGAATCTGGGGTGGTTCAAGAATGATAATGGAACCACATGTCGCTTCTTCATTGTTTGGTTTTCCACTACAAAAACTGGTAGGTGGCTTTTAGGAACATCTTTGGCAATGGAAGTTAGGTTAGGCCGTCGAAGATATTGTTTGGCATGGAGCATCCTGGGCAGTAGAATTCCCATAATTTCAATGAGCGGTTGTTGTAACTTGTAAGTACTTTCTCAGATGTTCTTTAGTAGGATAGTTATATCTATTATATATATTATGATTGTCACATTGCTTCTGCCTTGCAACTGCTTGTCAGGATAGTGGCCAGTTTGTACATCTTATTGCCAAACTGTATGGCCTATCAGTTTTGGAAACAACCTTTATTAGGTACACCTGAATTTTTATGGTTATGGATGGAATGAGCTTATCTCAACTTAAATAATTAGTTGTCGCTCGATATGTTCAGTCACCAACTACTCAATAATATTATTTAGACAAGAATTATTATCGAGAGATTCATGTTTTTCTTGATGGTTCAGACGTATTGAAAGACTGTCTATTCTGTTGTATTGTTGTCTTCTTGGTAGGACATATTGTCTTTAGGTCTTTGCTACAAAATTGATCTATGTGGCCTCCCATTAGAAAGTTAAGATAACAGACAAACCATGTGTGATCCTTCACATGGCATGTTTCAAAACTTACCTTTGAAACTCTGTGGAGGTTTCTGACGATGAGGGGATTTCTCAACTACCCTTTCCTCTATAAATATGCACATGTATTAGCTCAAAGTATCATTCAACTCTTGGTTTTGCTTTCATCTCAGGTCTAAAAACACTCTTCTTCTTGCTACTCTTTTACCATCTATGGCTATTCGTTTACCTGGTATTCCTCATATGAAGAGAAGTCTTCGACGGTCTCTTTCTAATACAGAAATTCCGACCGTACCCAAAGGCCACATTGCAGTTTATGTTGGAGGGAGTCAAAAGAAGCGCTTTGTGGTTCCAATATCATACTTGAACCATCCTTTATTCCAAGACTTGTTAAATCAAGCTGAGGAAGAGTATGGATTCAGTCATCCAATGGGTGGTCTCACAATTCCATGCGATGAAGACGCCTTCATTGATCTAACTGGTCGTTTGATCACCATGTAATATAGAGGAGGAGCTAAGTGCAGCTATACGGTCCCATGGGGAATGGAAAATTCAAACTCGACCATCTTTTTTGAAACGATGAGTTGTCAATCATGTAAATACTTTTTTTGTAACAGAGAATTGGGATTAGAGAAAAGATGTCTCTTCCCCTTTACAATATTAATCAATACAGACAAATTTTTTGTTATATGTTTCTTACTTTTCTATCAGTAAAATTTTATCTGCATGGCCATCTTGTGTATTGTTTACATTCACCTCTATATGCAATAGGTAGTCCTTTAGATTGTCACGGTCTGGATTCTAGAAGATACTCTCATACATATATCTGTAATCTAGAACTTGAGCAAGAATAACTTTGTCACTGTTACGAGTTTTCAGATCCCTGTATATATGTCGCGATAATTTAGTCGGACTGTTTAGTTCACTATGACATCTTGTGTAGAAATCTCTTCAGATTAATTTAATGGTTTTAGCTGTTATTACATATGATTAGGTCAAAATATCCAAAAGATGACTACGACCGAAATGCGAATGACTGATGGTGTTTTGAGGATCTTACTATCTTTCTACCACTGTTTGGATGTGCAACAGACAATTATAAGGTGCGAATTGAAGTACTTCAAGTTATACTTGACATGCTTAAATTCTTTCTGTTTCTTACATGTAATGTTTGTGTTTTTTGTATGTGCATCCTTTACAATTAGCTAGGTGTATTGTTGAATAACTTCTTGTCAGGTTTATTCCCTTGTCAGCTAGTTTTAAGTCTAGCAAAACTATTGTTGACTGCTATGACCGTTTGCCATTTTTGGTTCCATATATTCATCATTAATGATTCATTATGTGCATATCCATCTTAGTTAAGAGTTGCAATGGATATATATACAGAAGAAGTCATGGTTGTCAAGGCGGCTGCAGTCTTATCAAATGTGGATAAGTGGATTAATTTAGTGATGAATATCATATCTTATCAAATGTGGATTTAGTAGTTGTTAATGATTATGTTATCTTTTAAATATGGTTGGTTTAAGCGACAAGCTTCTTCAAAGATCAAATGCTTTGCCTTGCAACCAACCATCAAGTTGAAGCAAGTGGTCACATTCTACTGTTTTTTTGCCACACATTGCCCTATCATTTGTGAAAACATCTTTTAATAGGCCTACCTGAATGTAGGTAGTCTGATTGGTTCATGCTCAATTGAACAGAAAACATACTGGCCCTTTTGAATATGCTTTCTCTTAAATTCTTGTACTGGTTGAGAAAGTTGATAGCAGAATTCACTGAGCGGAGTTATAGTCTGGAGTGTTAGTTTAGCAGCCAAATTAAGGCATGTTAACCAATCTCGTTTCAAAGGTTGATGGCTACTTTGAAATCCTACCAAACACAATGTCTCACTGTTCCTACTCATCCAGTCCCAGTAGAAGTAAAAGGTGAGTAAAATTGAAGTGTAGTGAATAGTTTTTTTCTTTTGCTCTTGATTGAATTTTTTTTGGTCCTTGAGGCATATATACAGTACTATGACATGGTTAGTTTCTGATAAGTTTCTCTCTTGATTTCAGTAAGAACTTCAGTTCTGAAAGTACAAGTTCACCATGTTTGATAAAGTAAAAGTTACACCATTATCCGGGAAGATAAAACCTTAAGCATTGGTCTCCGTAATGATTGTATTGTATGTTTCACACATTATTGTAATTCAAAATATAAATTATACACAATGCTTATTGGTTTAGATTTGCAGTATGGTACTACAGTTAGTATTGTTGTAAAAAGATTTAATGCTGCAGGCACAATATTTTTTCTGTAATGTTATTGTAACATAAGGTCAGATGAAAATTTTGTTGCGGTAAATCGATTTTCTGAAAATTACCTAATTAAACACATACACACTAATATATCACAATGTTTAATATGAGCCGGAAAAATAAATTGTTGGTCTGTTGGATAATGTTGGAAGAAGGCAAAGGCTGAGAAGTTGGAGAATCAGAGTTAGAGACAAAAGAGTATAACTCTTGGACAAATTTCTATTATACCCTTCAAATATTTACCCTCGCCTTAATTAGAAATAATAAAGTTCGGCAAACAACCGTAGTCCTTGAAATAAATCTTGGAAGTGAAGTCTTAAACAAGTTTAATTTAGAAATTCCAAAATAACACCATGCATGCATGATTCGCTTTCCTAATATGATTCCAACTTGAATTACTCTCTTGCTATACAACTTGGTTGCCTATTAAGGAAATAACCTTGCCTATATATATAGTCTTCTGTGTCTCAACATCCTCACATAATACTTTGAAGTTTCTGAAAGTTTCTCAAGAGCAGAACAAACAACTTTTCTCTTACATCCTCACGTAACATCTTTTTTATTTGTTGTGTTTTGTGATATTTGATCATCAAGATGATTCGAGATGATGGACTTGAATACTGGCTTAAGTATATAACAGACCGTGTCGATGGTGGTCTGTTTTCTGTTATTAATTATGCAGTATTGATGGCTGTACGTGATCATCCAGAGGAGTTGAAACATCAAAGAGGGAAGATCATGGAGAAGTTGTATTCATATGGAGAACAACAACAACAACACATGCCAAATGAATTTTGCCAGTTTAATACTACTAATAATAAGGTAGTTGCAGAAGAAGAAGAAGAAGAAGAAACTGTTCAGAACGATAATGAGGAGGAAGTAGATGATAATGAAAATATATTGGCAAGTCATCTTCAATCTGATTGCATAGAGATTATGAAAGAATTGACTAAAAAGACTAAGAAGCTTATTGAAGAACGTAAACAAGCAGAAAAGAGAACAAGTACTCAAGCCAGATTTATCAAAGAAGTGAAACCGAGAAGGCTTGTAAGAGTTCTTAAACGATGATGAGATTTTGTTATTCCATCGGTATTTTGTAAAATTTATATGTATTCAATTATTAATGAAAAGCTTCTTATTATGGTTTATATTCATTTTCTATATATATATTTTTTTTTTGATGTATTTATTATTCTCTGTGACCAATTTCAATTTTGGAGGCAGAACTTGTTATTACTCGACATGTTTGTTTTATAATTGTTGAAGCTGAAATTAGTTCAGTGTCATAAACCAACGGCAAAAACTGAGCAAGAGATGATCAGATGATTATTCAAAAATTATGATTCACAAATAACTTCAATACTTGGCACTGCACTATACTTGCTAACAATAGAGTGAAATCTTGATGAACACAACACAACACAACGATGGCATACAAATGTGTTTATTCTACATGTTTGATATATTTAAGCATTGAAATGAACTACATTCACATCTAGCCATCCAAACAATCTACTTTATCTGCAGTTTATAGGGACCAACATGGTTCTTGTGAATCCCAAAGCTGCCAAATCCGAAATCAAATTAAGCGCAGAAGTTGCCTGCTGTCACAACAGATCTGATGGGGGCAATCCTGAGGAATTGTTAAGGATTATAGTAGAAAAATTAGAATTTTCTCACGATTTCATAAGGTTTGGAGCAGTTTGTCATCCATGGAGATCTGTTACAATTAGAATTTACACTTTGCATATTTGAGTATTTGTTATTTATGACGAGTAATTGCAATTTACCTAATTTTTTTCTTATGAAAATATGTCAGAATTCACAATGTTCTTTCACTTTGTTGTGTTTTGAATCTGTGCACAGTATGTGAAAAACAATAAAAAAAACTTACATCGGAAACTTACAATGTTAATAATATTGTAATTTCTGTATGACTGTTTTTACTAGTGAACAGAGGATTCATAGAAGACAAATTACATTGTAGATCAGGTTAACATTTTGGGAATGGTCATGATAAGGTAGCTGAGTTTGAACTGAAGGCAGGGGCATGACTACTGTAGGCATAAGCTAGATGAGAATCCCATCTTATATTAGTATGTATTCTCTTATTTAAGCTGGATGAGATATGAGATATCTATAAGACACGTTCAGGAGATAAGATACACGTTCATGTGTTTTGGTTGGATTAACATCTAAAGAGGGTCTAGTGATGAAAATTGTTCAGATTAGAGTTGCTGATTCCTGTATTTCCTTGGTCTCAATTCTTCCCTCAGAAGGATTTTGTCATCGAAAATGTGAAAAACTCGAACAGTCAAGGCTGTGTGTATACTGTATAGGATTAGCGCCTTGGCCTCTCAGCCTAGAGCCAACCTCTGCTTTACGCTCTTAGCAGCAAACAAGTGTCAAGGAACTCGGTGTACCTTGAGGTACAAAACAAGTAAATGAAGAGGTTGATCAAGCTAAGTGTGGATAGTAACGAATAGAATAGATTCACATGGTTTCCAGCCAACCAACCTTTGCTTTTAGTTATGTTCTTAGTAGCTGAATTCACCCATTCAACCGAAATGATACTTGAGAAATACCCAAGTGACATAGATGTCTAGAGGAAACAAGCCAAGTAAAGAAGGACTTCAGTCCTTTTGGTGCTTCCGAGTAAAAGAATTTGAGAAGTCTCACGTACGTAAACATGGATGCAATCCCAAATATATATATGAAGTACTGAATTGATAGCCAAAATACGCTGATAGGCAAGGGTTCAAGTACAGGGATTGCGTCTAGCATGTTGTTACTTTGTGCTACATTCTTCCGCTTCAATTCCTTAATTGCAGACGAGAGAATTATGCCAATACCAATTCGTTGCAGGTGTGTAATTCATGTTGGAGACGGTCATAAGTTGGGATTAAAATGATCATGAATCCAATCAAAAGGATTGGGAGGGATGCTGCTGGTATAGTAAATACTCTAATAAATCAGTACAGGAAATACTGGACAGAAAAAATAAATCAGAACAACTATAATAATTGAAACAGTTTCTACTCATTGATGTTGTAAAAGGGAGGTATTTTCAGCCTCTCGTATCTCTAATACAAAAGTATATACATGACTGACAAAATTGGATGGTTCAGTTTGAAGGGACCAGCCTCCTCGGAACCATATTGCTACAGTATCTGCTCATCATCTGACTTACAAGACAATTAACTGACTAGTTAGTTCAATGAAAGTGTCTTCATTGCATGGGACAGTTAGCCCTCCCATTGGATGATTAAACCCAAATTCTTCTTCAGCTTGATTTAACAAGCCTTGGAATAAAGGATGAGTCAAGAACGATATTGGAACCACAAATCGCCTCTTTTCATTCTCTCCAACATATACTGCAATGTGGCCTTTTGGGACTGTTAATGTCTCTGAGTTTGATAAAGATCGTCTAAGACTTCTCTTGATGTGAGGAATACCAGGTAATCGAATAGCCATGGATGCTAAAAAGATTACAAGACTAAACAGATAGGTTGGAGTAGAGAGAAAACTTGTTAACTTGGAGTTGGATAATACTTGAGTTTATAGAGTTGCGTATTTATAGAGGAGCTTACACAATTCCTTCATCACATGAGATTAAACACAGAAACATGCCTTGTGACGCATCACATGGTTTTGCCTGATATCTAATCTGGGTGTTCACACTGATTCATTGTTCTGTGGCAGAAACAGGATTGCCCTACCTTTAGGCCATCCTTTACAATTAGCCAGGTGTTGAGGCTGCAGTCTTATCAAATGTGGGTTTAGTGGTGAATATCATAGCTTATCAAATGTGGATTTAGTTGTTGATAATTATGTTATCTTTTCAATATGGTTGGTTTAAGCGACAAGCTTCTTCAAAGATTAAATGCTTTGCCTTGCAACTAACCATCAAAATGAAGCAAGTGGTCAACCTGCTTTATCATTTGCCACACACTTCTCTATCATTTGCATCTTTTTTATAGGCCTACCTGAATGTAGGTAGTCTGATTGGTCCATGCTCAATTGAACAGAAAACATACTGGCCCTTTTGAATATGCTTTCTCTTAAATTCTTGTACTGGCTGAGAAAGTTGATAGCAGAGATGTTTGTGGTCCATTTATACAGGTTAGAAGTTGTTGTCAATGGAACTCTGTGTTATCATATGCTGTGTTATTGCCACAGAACATAGATCAATATAACCACTACGAAAAGCTTAAGATATTAGACAAAGCCATGTGACCCTTCACAAGGCATGTCTGTACCTTACCATGGAAGGGCATCTCTCAGACACCAGGCATTTCTTCTATATATATGACATGTTATACCCTAGACTGCCATTCAACTCCAAGTGTTCACAACATCTCTCAGGTCTAACATTCTCTTCATACAAATTTATATCTTCCTTGTTATTCTTTCTTGCAGCATAATGGCTATTCGTTTACCTGGTATTCCTCACATTAAGAGAAGTCTTCGACGGTCTCTCTCAAATACAGAAACCTCAATTGTTCCAAAAGGCCACATCACAGTTTATGTTGGAGAGAGCCAAAAGAAACGATTTGTAGTACCAATATCATACTTAAACCATTCTTTATTCCAAGACTTATTAAATCAAGCCGAGGAAGAGTATGGATTCAGTCATCCAATGGGTGGTCTCACCATCCCATGCGACGAAGACACCTTCATTGATCTAACTAGTCGGCTCGTCTAGTAGTTCAGCTAATGAACAACAACCATACATTTTTGTGAGCTACAGAATTGTCAATCGTGTATACATTTTGTAAAAGAGCAGGGGTGTCTCCCTATATACATTACGAATCAATACAATATTACAAACCAATTTTGTTCTGTTATATGTTCTAAAGAGTGTTTTTTTTCCCCTTTCCATACTTTTCCAATGCACACAATTTCTACAAATGAAAAGGGCTTTTGTCCTGGTTTTAGTTTCTGGGCCTTCATTTTGGGAATTTAGTACTTGGGGTTTACATATTTTCGCCCAAGTTATCTAGATTCTAGTCTATAAAGAAAGTTGAGTCTACTTAGGAGTCTGATCATTTCCTAGGTTTTGGAGTCTTTTATATCTAACAAAACAAATTTTATAGGAGTCTGATCATTTTCTAGGTTTTAGAGTCTTTCTAAGCTCATTTCACAGGTGAAGGTTGATGGCAAACAAAAAGGATGATCGTCTTACTTTACACAAAAAAAGTACTACAACAACTATGCAATCTTTACAAACCACCATGACATCCTAACTCATTTGATTATTGTGTTTTTTTTTTCTTTCTTAATTGGTATCATAGGCTTTGTTAATTTTCTTGATATATTGTTTCATTTTTTAATCACAGGTGGTATTGTGAATCTACTTTCTGGCTCATTATGGGTTCCATTTCTGCGCGATACGGTACAAAAACTGTTTTCTGGGAAGATGACAGGTAAAAGGAGTCTACCTCATCTACCTGATGAGGTACTCCTCAACATCTTTAGTAGACTTCCTGCTGATTGTCTACTACAATGTAGAGATATATACAGACCACTTGGTAATATGATCGCGAATCTGTCATTTGTTGATGTGCACTTTAAGCGAGCTACTCCAGTCATTGCTTTCTGTTATGAAGGTGCAGAGAAAAAGATGAGTAACAAAGGAGATGTTCGTTTCACTGATGAAGTGGCTAAGCAAATTAAAACTAAACGAAGTACATTGTCTTCTAAGTATGTACTTTATTGTTCCTGCAATGGCTTCCTCCTGTTTCGCTACAAACATCTACTACATGATATACAGATATGGAATCCCATAACACAGCAAAAGGTAGAAGTACATTCACTGGGTTCACATTACAGTGCTTGTGGGTTTTTTGTCCACCCGCCTACCATGGAGTATAGCGTTCTTTTGGTACATGGCGCAGCAAATAATTTTCAATACAGTGTTTATGGGTTGATGTCGGAAACTGTAAGACCTATTAAGAACTTCACTCATTCTCCAACTACGGGAAAAGCCCCTATATTCTTAGATGGAATTCTACATTGGATGGTTGATGTCTCAGATTACAAGAGACTGCACGGTATTTATCCAAACTGTACTGATTCTATTATTTCATTTAATATCAAAACTGAAGTTCTCCGTACCATACCACACCCTGACACTGGAAACCGTTGTGACTTGAAGAAGAAACATGACAAAATGGAGCTTATGGATATGGGAGGGCGTTTATCACTATGCGATACAATGTCATACAGAATAATAGATATTTGGATCTTAGAGGACTATGAAAATGTGATGTGGGTGAAGAAGCATACTATTAACATTGTGCCATTGATGACTTGTTGTGGCATAAAAGATAGTTATGGATCTCATGTTGATGTTGGAAATTTTTACATCTACAAGAATGAGTTGTTAGTAAGGGTGGCTAAGAATAATCTAGTGTTTTACAATCTAAAGTTGGGTACAGTCAGAAGAGTTGCAAGTCGTAAGAAGGCTGAGAATGTTATTGCAGTCCCTCACATTGATACCTTGATCTTGGATATTGCTTAGCTAATAAGGAAACAAAGTAAGTGATTAATTAGGGTTTTTGTTTTTCTATTTTTCTAGCTATTCTATGCCAACAAAAATTTATAGTATCTGTCAATTGAGTTAGTAGGAAGAACTTTAGTTCCTTTGTGTGAGAAATGAAAGTAAATTTTTATTAGCCGTGACGTGAACGAATTAATTGTTTTCGAGTAACTTTATATGGTATGTATAAAGTAAAGTTGGTTCATATTTATTTTATTTTTTTTCTTTTTTGCAAGTGAATTGAACAATGTTTATTAAGAGTTTGTAATTAAAACTTAGTGCAGTTAAGCACTTAAGCCAGTCTGCCAGTGCACTGTGGAAACAGCAGGATATGATATAGCAAAAAACATAAGGGTAGATGGAGTCACTTCAATTATTTTATGAGCAGATGGGCCGGGCCGGGCCTCTATTCAGGTGTTTTAAACAATGGGCCTTTAAGGCCCATTAAAACGTTACCAAGTAGACTTTGTTTCAACTTTGAACTCCTTTCCCGAAACGAAACCAACTTGAGAAGCTTCCAAGTTTCAACTATCTTGTAAGAATAAGAAACAAACAAACAAACAAACTGATTCTGAATTCTGATGTTATTGTTAAGGTGAAGCTAGCTAGGTTGATTATGCATGGAAGACACAAAGTACATTAAGTTACAGGATAAGGTATTGTTTTCTCGGCTATCATGGGTTCGATTTTTGGGGGATAAGGTACATAAACTGTTTTTTGGCAACAAGTGTTTGCCTAGACTTCCTGACGATATAATCATAGACATCTTAAGTAGACTTCCTGCCCAATGTGTAGTACGATGTAGAGCATGTCGACCTCTTCGTATGTTGATAGAAACTCCATATTTCGTTGACATGCACTCCAATCGAGCTACTCATGATCCAGTCATTGCTTTCAGCTATAAGGGTGATTATACTAGCTCAGAATTTTGTGTTAATTTTACTGATGAAGAGAGTAAGGACTTCATAACTAAACAATTTCAAAAGCGTTATTGTGGCGATCCTGTTCTTTTCTGTTCCTGCAATGGGTTCCTTCTGTTCTACTGTCCCCCAAGCACTTATCGTGGTACCATTAGACGTGGTTATATATATATATGGAATCCCATTACAAAACAAATAGTAACAGTAGATCCAGGGGCTTTGTCGTTCTACCGTCCTTGTGGATTTTTTGTCCACACACCTACCATGGAGTATAGAGTTCTTTATGTAAATCCACAATTTCAATTTTGTGTATATGGGTTGGCTTCCGAAAGCTTAAGACAGATTGGCAACTTCACTCCTCCTCCAACTACACAAAAATCTTCTGTATGCTTAAATGGAAATCTACATTGGATGGTTGATGAAGCTTACACAAAAATCTCCTGTATGCTTAAGCCAGAGTGTTCAGCTTCGATTGTGGTATTCAATATCATTACTGAAGCTTTTCGTACCATACCACACCCTGGAAAGCAGTGTGGCTTGAGAAAGAAACATAAAAATATGGAGCTTATGGATGTGGAAGGGCATTTATCGTTCTGCGACTCTAGATCCAACACAAAATTAGATATTTGGATCTTAAAGGACTATGAGAATGAGTACTGGGTGAAGAGGCATGTCGTCGACATGGTGCCAGTGATTACTTTTTGTGGTATACTAATGCAAGATAGTTATGGATCTCGTGTGCATGTTGAGAATATTTACATGCACAAGAAGGATCAGTTGTTGCTAAAAGTGTCTGACAGTGATTTAATAATAATAATCATATACAATCTACAGTTAGGTACAATCAGAAGAGTCGTTGCAAGACATAACAAGGCTGAGAATTTTGTTGCAGTTCCTCACATTGATTCCTTGATCTTAGATTGCTTAGACACAAATTTAAGTGGCTATTGACGATGATAGGTATTTGTTTAATTTTAATTATACTTCAAAAAGTGATGATGGAGTTATAGTAAAGATAGGAAGAACCTGAATTACATTGTACGTATGAAAATGTTAGTCAATTTTATTAGCAATATATATGAATGAACTGATTACTTATTTTCCATTAATGATACTCGATATGTATGCATATTTAATCGCATGCCCATGGTTCCATCTTAGAGTCACTTTTAATTTAATGTGCAATTATGTTATTTATTGTCTGCTATTTATAAAATGTCAAGAGATTTTTTGTTGTTCATCATCAGCTTTTGTTGTTCAATGTCAAAAGGACAAGTATTTATACTATTGCCTTGTCAAGGCTCTTGAGGGCCAAACTATATATATGTGGCATGATGCCGTCATGCCACATATATATCGCCTTGTCAAGGCTCTTGAGTATCCATTCTTCATGACTGTTCACATGGTTCTGTTTTGCAACTGACTATAGAAAATTTTCAAGTGGTCAATGTGTACCAGTTCTTGATCGACAAACCCTCTGGCTTACATTTGTCGAAGCGGTATAGAATAGTCCCACCTGAACTCTGTGGGATGTATTTTATTATGCAAACATGCATCGGCATATGCTTTGTTCTGCTTTTCTTGATGGTCCAGATATAAATTGCGTGAGTGCCTACACTTGTGTATGTCTTCTTCTTGGTAGGACTGGACATGTTGGGCGCTGAGAGTTGTTGCAACAAAACAAATGGATCAAGTTTACCATACATGCAGTTTTCAAAGTTTAAGATAACAGACATAACCATGTGTTCCTTCACTAGGTATGTCTCTTAGCATACCTAACTCTCTTGCTTATCCTCATGAGTCATGATGTGAAGGATCTCAAGTAGTCAAGTGCCCTTCCCTCTTTAAATATACATTGTATTAGCTCAGAGTACCATATCCAAGTCCAAGTGTTCATATCATCACTTAGGTCTAACAGACAACCCTTCATCGATCAAAAAATTTCTTCCTTGTTAATCTTACAAACATCCATGGCTATTCGTCTACCCGGTGTTCCTCATATTAAGAGAATTCTGAGACGGTCTCTTTCAAATACAGAAACTTCAATTGTACCTAAAGGCCACATTGCAGTTTATGTTGGAGAGAACCAAAAGAAGCGTTTTGTGGTTCCAATATCATACTTGAATCATCCTTTATTCCAAGATTTGTTGAATCAAGCCGAGGAAGAGTTTGGATTCAGTCATCCAATGGGTGGTCTCACAATTCCATGCGACGAAGAAACCTTCATTGATCTAACTGGTCGTTTGATGGTCTAGTAATTTTGATGAGCTGAGGAGCAAATAGTACGTGCAGCTATACGGTCTCATGGGGACTGGAAAATTCAAACTCGACCATCCTTTTTGACGATGAGTTGTCAACCTTGTAAATACATTTTTGTAATAGAGAATGGGGAGTTGGAAAATGAATTCTCTTCCCTTTATATACCATTATTCCATACAATCCAAATTTGCCTATGATCAGTTTCTCTGCTTTTCATTAATAATTTTTGTTATGGGCATGAGCGAGCATCTGTAACTACTGTCTACTGACTTTTTCATTACCAGTCTTTTATAATCTAACTCTCTCCACATCTCTCCCTGGTTAGATCTGTCAAGATCTTTGTTAAGTATAGGACTGCAATTATGCTTGCCGTATTTAGGAATTAGGATTTTTATATGGAATTTATCTAGCTGTTCCTGAACATGAGGAAAATGTTATGGAAACATAGTCCCACTGGACTATAGAGAGTCTTACAGGCCCTGAAAAATCTGCTTGTGCCCATTACAATAATATGAATTCAACTTGGTTTCAAAGTTTTAACCCTAAATTCTTGGGGTGGGGGGAGTTTTAACCCTAAACCAAGTCTACTGCCCCCCTAACTTTTGTTTTCTGTATTTAAACAATAAGTTTTCTTTTAAACTCTACCAAACAATCAATCTGAATCTGATTTTATTGCCAAGGTTGACATGGAAGACGTGAAATATATTAAGTTACAGGATGAAGGTACATTTTTTTTTTCTTGTATTTAGTTTGAACTTTTTGCGTCGTTTTTATAGTAATTTATAGCCTTTACTAGTGTAATTATTTATTTATTTATTTATTTATTTATTTTCAAATATTACAGCACTGAATTTTTTTCAGAGGTTGTTTGAGTGGTTTTGTAGTACTCTTGATATATTACTTTTTTTGTTTTTGTTTACAACAGATAGTAATACTGTGAATGTATACTCTCGGCTATCATGGATTCAATCTTTGGAGGACAAGGTACATAAACTATTTTCTGGGAAGAAGAAGAACTAGGGTTTGCCTCGTCTGCCTAACAACATAATCATCAACATCTTAAGTAGACTTCCTGCCCAATGCGTACTACAATGTAGAGATGCATGTCGACCTCTTCGTATCTTGATAGAAACTACTCCATCACTGCTAGAAAAACAGATAAAGATAGCTTTCAATTAATAACATTTGCAAATCAACGCTATTAACTATTTTCTTAATAGCATATTTATTAAATGCTATCGTTGTTTTACATGTGTTCTAGTGTACGATAGCGTTTATATAAAGAAGCTATAAAATGATAGCATTTAATTTAAGCTATCTTAAATTTATTGATATTGTCAAAAAAACATAAGAAAAAGGACATATGACCCGACCCATTACAGACTTACCTAGGTCTATTTAAGAAAAATTTGTAAAGCCCAGTCCAACAAGCTTTGCATCTTCTCTACAGCTTTGCATCTTCTCTACAGTAGTTAATCATCAGCAAGATCGATCTCTCTAATTCTCATCGTTAAACAAGCAGTTTTCTCCCCATTAACTCCTTTTCACCTCTCCAATTGAATTCTTCGGCGAAGTCATCAACTTTATCTCTTGCAATTCGTGTTTCGTTGCCCTGTTTCTGATTAAATAAAGGTAATTTTTTTATGTTTTCTAATGGTTTGATAGTTGTGAAATTTATTGAAGGAATTCCATTGTTGCGAAAGTTAGTATAGCTCTGTGTATGTTTAGTTGGGATTTTGTTGCCAGTTACTGTTATGCTCGAGGTTAATTTATTTATTTACTTGTAATAATTCTTTGTAGATAGGTCTTTTGGTATTTTAATCAAGGATGTGCATGTCAGTACTCTGACTGATCATCATATGATGAACTTGTATTGTTTATATTTTCATATATGATGAATTACTATTTAGGATTAAGAAGCAAGGGCTTGGCGTGAAGCCTCAAATTCTTGTGGTGAGTTGTTACTACAGAATAGCCTATCTGCTGCAGAAAGGATCAAGTTGAACGATAGGAGAAATTCTTATTCTTGATTTCCTACAGATTACATGACTTATACCAGATGCTCGGGGCACTAAATGCAACCAGGAGTTGGAATCCATCTTCAATACCAAGCATTCCCACATCCTCCGAGTCCCATTTAGGACTGAAAAGGGTGTACTTCGCCAGTGGGTTTCTTGTTTTGATATATATCTGTACCTTGAAAGGTTCACTCAGGTATGTGACTTGTCTCATCTTCAGGTCAATTTAAGTTTATTTTTGTGCTTTATTCTGCCTATGATCTCATTTTTCTGATTACTTAGGATGCCACTGCCAAAATCCTTGATCATATGGACGGGAGACCTGACCTCGTCATAGGAAACTACACTGATGGGAACCTGGTAGCATCTCTAATGGCAAGCAGGCTTGGAATAACTCAGGTTTATATTGTTCATCAATTCAAGATTTTGAGTGGTACGCATTGAGTTTGTCCAGTTGTTAACTGTTTACTACCATGTAAAAACAGGGAACTATTGCACATGCTCTAGAGAAGACAAAGTATGAAGACTCGGATGCAAAATGGAAGGAATTGGACCCAAAGTATCACTTCTCATGTCAATTCACAGCAGACATAATCTCAATGAACACCACTGATTTCATCATCACCAGCACATACCAACGAGCACATGTGATCATTCTATATCCATTTTCACTCCATTCTGTAATTAGTTAACTTATTTTACTAGTATATCTATGAGTATCTGACAGCTAACAGGGGATTTCTTGCAGACAGGAAGAAACCAATCATATTCTCAATTTACAGGATTAACTGAGTGGTATGGGAAGAATAAACGACTCAGGAATTTGGTTAATCTGGTCGTTGTGGCAGGATTCTTCGACCCAAGCAAATCAAAGGATAGGGAAGAAATTGCTGAGATTAAAAAGATGCATAGCCTGATAGAGAAATACCAACTCAAGGGTCAAATTAGATGGATAGCTGCTCAGAATGACAGAAACCGAAATGGAGAGCTCTACCGATGTATTGCAGATACAAAGGGAGCCTTTGTGCAGCCTGCTTTATATGAAGCTTTTGGTCTTACGGTCATTGAGGCAATGAATTGTGGTCTACCAACCTTTGCAACTAATCAAGGAGGTCCAGCTGAAATTATTGTTGACGGGGTATCAGGATTCCATGTAGATCCCAACAATGGAAACGAAGCCAGCAACAAGATTGCTGATTTCTTTGAGAAGTGCAAGGAGGACCTATGTAATTGCTATTGATATCAAATGTTATGCAGGGGACTGTCAAGCTGCTGCTTTTGCTTAGTCCGGTGATGTGTTGGTGTTATATGTTGATTAGTGGCCTGTTGTAATGTCTGGTCTGCAGCGATCTAGCTAGTTCGCTTGCTATAGGAGATGGGCAGGGCTATGTTCACCTTGGAGGATGTTTGTTGTAGGTCCTACAATGTCAAGGCTGATGCAATGGATATGTTTTTTTTTTTTGTTTTTTTTTAATTTATTTATTCCTTCGAATGTTAATTTTAGATTTCAATATAAGTGGGACAAATTTACTTGTTCAAGTTCTACTTTCTATGTACAACGTACCATCTCTTTGAATTATTACCAGCTTGAAGCAATGAATGGAACAATTTTACTTTGATAAAATAAAAGGTTCTTGTTATAATTTGGGTTGATACTTGTTGCACTAGATAATTTATTAATTTTTTGATAAAATAATATTTATCAATCCAGGGATTGGAGAGAGATCTTAATAAAAAAAATAGGAGCAAAAAAAAAACACAAGATGCGCTCAAATTATAAATTGGAGAAAAAAAAATCTAAATGTAATGGTGAGGTTATTCATATACCGAACATTCATTAATCAAGGTTTTGCCGTATTGCCAAGTAAAAAAATAATCTCAAATATTTTAGAAAAAAAACTAAATAATAATAATTAAAAAATTTAACCTGTGTTTAGCTAGGTGTGAAAATTTTATTTTTTAGTAAAATTGATACGTGATTAAAGTTAATAACCCCAAATATGCTTCAAGCTAGTACGAGTCGAGCTCTAACTCGTAGGGTTTAGCCAAATAATAAAGTTTTTCGTTAATAAGTACGTAAGATAAGAAACAAGTTGGGCTTTAACTAGCTAAAACTCAGCGCATTCAACTCGGATATCACTTTTATATGTAAATTTAGCCGAGTAACTCAAGTTCGACTCGGGCTTGGCTAGTTTTTTAGCTCGGCTGAAGTAGTTTTTTAAACGAGCCGAACATCAACATGAAAAAAACCAGATAATAAATTTGGGTTTGTTTTGGTATTGTATCAACTCGTTTCTATACAAGTCGAGCTTCAACATACTAAAAAAACAAGTTGGGCTTTAACATATATACTAGCTAAACTCAGCGCATTCAACTCGGATATCACTTTTATATGTAAATTTAGCCGAGTAACTCAAGTTCGACTCGGGCTTGGCTCGTTTTTTAGCTCGGCTGAACTAGTTTTTTAAACGAGCCGAACATCAACATGAAAAAAACCAGATAATAAATTTGGGTTTGTTTTGGTACTATATCAACTCGTTTCTATACAAGTCGAGCTTCAACATACTAAAAAAACAAGCTGGGCTTTAACATATATACTAGCTAAACTCAGCGCATTCAACTCGGATATCACTTTTATATGTAAATTTAGTCGAGTAACTCAAGTTCGACTCGGGCTTGACTCGTAGATTGCACCTATAAATGAATCAAATTAGGTTTTAATTATTATATTTAATTTAAGCTAAGAATAGTTTTTTCTTTTGGTCTTAATAAAAGAAAGGGCGATTTTGTGTAAACACCCCGTTTTTGTAACCAGTTTGTCCAATACACCCCATTGCTTGAAAAATTAGTTTTTCCACCCACATAACTGTTTGACTCTGTTAAAAGCAACAGTCAACTATTTTTGACCCAGTCAACCATCTAAAGTTACCTTTATACCCTCAAACTTTAAAATACCTATCTTACCCCGAGTTATTCTAATCCAAGAACTGATTTACAACTCACTGATTCAACTCTTTCTTCTTCTTTGAACCCATTTCCAAATTACACACCAATTCAATCCTCATATTCCAATGAGACTCCACTTCAATTCCCATTATCATCAATTCATCATCAAATTCCCCATTGTCTGTTTCACCATAGATGTTTTTTCCCCAATTTGTAAATTTCAACTAACATTACCCCACTAACTCCGCATACCATTAGATTTCCATGGCCACAACTTATCATATATTCCTGAACATTTTAACACTGGGTGATTATCTCCAATTTTACCAAAATCCAAATGAGATTGAAGTAAAACTTCTATTTCAGAAATGAGTTTGTCTTATATCAACCCTTTTCCCCACAAATCAACAAAAAGTAGGCAAATCTCTAAACTTTACCATAAGTGTTTCAATTTTTCGATTTTGGGTTGTTTTAAAACTTCAGTTATCTGTTTCATCTTCCAAGCTTAAAATAGTAACCTATACAGAGAAAGAAGAAAAAGCATGAAGATTAATATAGTCTTATTCGTATAAGCTTCAACGGTTTAGATTAAATCTAAGGAAAATAGATGGATGGATGGTTTAGATTATAAGAGGGTAATCTAAGCATTTTAAAACTTAAGGACAAATATGTAACTTCAAAGGTTTGATTGGGTCAAAAAAGGTTGACTGTTTGTTTTGACAGAGTCAAACAGTTAACGGGGTGACCATACTAATTTTTCAAGCAATGGGGTGTATTGGACAAACTGGTTACAAAAACGGGGTGTTTACACAAAATGACCCTAAAAGAAAAATTAAAAGTAAGAAAAATAAAATCCAAACTTATAAAAAAAAAAGTTTTAATCTCAAATTTTCATTTGAAGTAAAAAAAATATCTAATTAAAAAGCCTGGTGTAAAATATAAAAATAAAATCCAAACTTATATTGTTCTGGGCGGTCCATAGCTTAACCCGCCTTGTTTGTCATCAATCCCGCCCATATTTTGGTGGCTAAGCTTCTAGAAGTTAAACGTGAGTAGTCGTTTCATTTCACATTAGGTTATTTTCTTTTCATCATCTAAGCGGCTAAGCCCTAACTCTCTTCCTCCTTCCCCAAACAATCTTATCGATCAGTTGCTGCTCTTCCTCCTTCCCCAAACAATCTTATCAGTTGCTGCTCTTCCTCTTTCCCCAAATCTTATCAGTTGCTGCTCTTCCTCCTTCCCCAAACAATCTTATCAGTTGCTGCTCTTTTCCACTTACAAACTACAACAAAGCCATAGTTGTTTGAGGTACTGTTATCTTTTTCATTTGCCTTCTTCTTCAGTTTGTGTTATTCATAGTCATAATTTTTTGTTTGGGTTATGTGGTTTGAAAATTTTGTAAATGGTTTAAGAAAAAGATGGGATTTTTGTATGGATGAATGGCTTGCGAAAAAGATTTAATTTTTAATTGATTAATGTCCTGTGGAAAAAAAGGATTTTTAGAAATATAGGATTGAGATTTAAGTTTTCTTTGTTGATAACCAGTAGCAAAATAACAGGCAGTTGTGGGGGTTTTTTTTTCTCCCTTTTTCTTTTTCTTTTCAAGAAATTGGTAAACAAAAATCTTGAACAATAAACTCTGTCACTAGCTCGAGCTCAAACAATAGAGTAACTTCAGGTTTTCTTGTCGGCTCGCTCGCGTATTATTTCTGTACAATGAAACTAATAAGCCATCTTACATTCTTAATAGAGAATGATTCTCGTCATTATTGTCTATTAGTTTTTTTTGAGGCCAAAATTGTGTTTCTACTTAAGAATTAAAACAGTAGACTACCCATTTTTGAGAGTAACTGAGCAAGCTGTTAGAGTAATTTCAATACAAATTTATATGCATATGTACAACATTTAATTTGATAGAGAAACCAAGTCCATTCATCTACTTCTTTGGTTCACCATTCAACAAAATTGACTTACTTCCACTGCCCTTGGCAAGTGATGGTGTCAGTTTGGGCATTCATGACGAAAGATCTTTAATTTCTCATGTTAGGATCGTCCTGATATCATGGCAAAGTACAGTGTTCGAATTGAAGCTGATAAGAGTTTGTATCCAGTTCTTTTATCTAACGGGAATCTCATAGAACAAGGGGAACTTGAGGTAAGCATTTGTTCTCTTAATTTGGGCTCAGAGGTGAAGTACATTACCGAAATTATCTTAATTTTGGCAACCTTTCCATTCTGTTTCAGGGTGGTAAACATTATGTCTTGTGGGAGGATCCTTTCAAGAAACCTTGCTACTTGTTTGCATTAGTTGCTGGTCAGTTGGAAAGCAGAGATGATAAGTTCGTCACTCGCTCAGGGAGGGAGGTTGCCCTTAGGATTTGGACTCCTTCACAGGATCTACCTAAGACAGTGCATGCCATGTATTCCCTTAAGGCTGCTATGAAGTGGGATGAGGATGTGGGTTCTCTACACTTTCAGTTCTTTCCTGCATTCTTGGAGCTAAATTTATGAACAGATTCTAACGAAAGATCTTTTGCACTGCAAATAGGTATTTTGGTCTTGAGTATGATCTGGATCTCTTCAATATCGTGGCTGTTCCAGATTTTAATATGTAAGTTACTGTTGCTTCTAAATTCTTTTACTACTTCCAGTTGTTACCATTGTTCCTTTCCACTCTATGTTGTCAAAAGCTATCTGCAGTTCACAACTAATATCATATATTTTCTCTACTTGTTGCCAGGGGTGCCATGGAAAACAAGAGTTTGAATGTATGTTCAAATATGCATCAGTCAAAATGATTTGCTAATTATCTATCCCATATTCCTGCCATTTTCATATGTTGGTTTGATACTCTTTTTTTTCAGATTTTCAATTCAAAACTTGTACTGGCATCCCCTGAAACTGCATCTGATGCAGATTATGCCGCAATTCTTGGAGTTATTGGTCATGAGGTTGGTTTCTACATCCACAGTTTTATGGTGACACTCCCTTTTTTTTTATTATTGAATCAAATATATTCATATATTTTCTTTGTGTTCAATTTTGCAGTACTTCCACAATTGGACTGGCAACAGGTTGGTACTACTCTTCTTTCTTAGATTTTGTTATATTCGTGTACAGAATTTATATACTGCCAAGATATTATTCCTGCATATACTCCTTCACTTCTATGCATTGATGCACTAAAAGTAAGTGCATACTCATACTCGGGAAACAAGTGATCCTAATGTCAAAGTACATTTTAAATCGCTTGGAGAGGGTGCTTCTAGAGTTTGGATAGATAAGGTTGAAATGCAAATACAATTATGGAGGCAAACTACTGATGATGGGGTAGAGACTTTAGATGATGTTGTGGGCAGTGCAATTGCGTGGCCTACAAACTACATTCTCATTATCGAGGAGGGGATGACTAATGGAGGTATAACTATCTCACTATATTTAATAAAAAATATAAATAGTAATGTCGTAGAGATGTTATTTGTTCTTTCCTCGGTTGCATTGTTTTGTACTTTTTTTTCTTAAATATATGAGATAGTGCTTATGGACTTTTGGTTTATATTGTAGGTGGTAGTTAAATTAAAAGCTATCGGAGATATGGGACGACATGGCTTGACAGGTTCTATATGGTGGACAACAGTTTGTTTGTTTTTCGTGTGTATAGGCCAAGAGTGCTATATGTCGATCTCTACTTAATATGATCGGGTATATACGGTTTAAAAGTCATATTTTGTAAACAAAGGAAATGACCTTTATTCTGGGTGTTGATCTGAAGGTGCGATGATCAGAACTTTGTAATGGTTTCTTTGGATGATTATTATATACTAATGACATTTTAATTTTCTTTTATCTTGTTGCGTTATATGTTTTGAAAGGAATATTGATGTGTCATATTGAACATGGAATGATTGAAATACCATTTCAAAATCCAAACAAATTGAATTTCTCAATTGGTCAATTCAATTAAATAAATAAATAAATAAATAATAATAATAATAATAATAATAATAATAATAATAATAATATTAAAAATATTTGCACAATAAAAGATGGCCCTGTACGAATGCTATAGTTATTGAACAATAACATCTACAAAATGCTATCGATTAATAACGTTCATATAATATGCTATCTATATATGCTATTAATTACTACAGCATCTTACAAGAAACGCTATCTTAAAAAGAATAACATATAAATATATGTTATCAAATACTATAGCATTTTACAGAAAACGCTATCATAGAAAGAATAGCATATAAATATATGTAATTAAAGACTATAGCGTTATACACAAAACGTTATCTTAAAAAGAATAGCATATAACTAAATGCAATTATATGATAGCGTTTGTCCGAAAACGCTATTAAAAAAAAGGATAGCATGGCTATAGATAGCGTTTTTTATATGCTATAGAATACAATTAATAGCATTTATCCAGCGTTATCTTTATCTGTTTTTCTAGTAGTGCATCTTTTGCTGACATGCACTTGAATCGAGCTACTCCTGTCATTGCTCTCAGCTATAATTATGATCAATATGGCTCATCAAAATATTATGTTAATTTTTTGATGAAAAGGGTAAGCACATCAGAACCAAACAACGTTGTTCCTGTAGGCGCCAACCTGTTCTTTATTGTTCCTGCAATGGGTTCCTTCTGTTCTACTGCCCCCTAAGCACTGGCACCGGCACTGGCATTAGCCACATAAATATATGGAATCCCATCACAGAGCAAAAAGTAATCCTAAAATCATCAGCGGCTTTGGCCTACCGTCCTTGTGTATTTTTTCTCCACCCACCTACCAAGGAGTATAGAATTCGATCTTTATGTATATCAATCATTTAAATTTTGTGTATATGGATTATTGTCCCAAAGCACAAGACAGATTGGCACCTTCACTTCTTCTCCAACTTTGGAAAAATCTCCTGTTTTCATAAATGGAAATCTACATTGGATGATTGATGATAAAACTTACCCGCCATATAGCAAACAATGTTAAGCCAGCGTGTTCAGTTTCCATTGTGGTATTAAATATCATTATTGAAGCTTTTGTACCATATTACACCCTGGAGACGATTGTGGCACGAACAAGAGACATGATCAAATGGAGCTTATGGATATGAAAGGACATTTATGGTTGTGTGACTCTAGATCCAACACAAAATCATTAGATATTTGGATCTTAGTGGACTACGAGAATAATGACTGGGTGAAGAGGCATGTTGTCGACTTGGTGCCATGAGGACTTTCTGTGGCATACAAGATAGTTATGGATCTCGTGTGGTTGTCAAGAATATTTACATGCAGAAGAAGGATCAGTTATTGCTAGAAGTGCCTGGCAGTGGTTTAATAATCATATACAATCTACAGTTGGGTACAATCAGAAGAGTTGAAACACATAAGAAAGCTAGGAATTTTGTTGCACTCCCTCACATTGATTCCTTGATCTTGGATATTGCTTAGACACAAGTTTAAGTTGCTAATTATATTATGAGGGTTTTTATTTGTATATCAATTTACGCCAAAAATTGATGATGGACAGATGGAGTTATAGTAAAGATTTAGGATTATAGGAAGAAACTGAGCTACATTGTATGAAAATACAAGTCAATTTTATTAGCAATATATGAACTGATTACTTGTTTTCCATTATTTAATCACATGGTTCCATCTTAGAATATCTTTTATTGGCTGCAATTTATCAAATTTCAAAAGAATTTTTGTTGTTCATCATCAGCTTTTGTTGTTCAATGTCAAAAAGACAAGGAACTATACTATTATTGCCTTCTAAAGGCTCTTAAGGGCCAATCTATATATTTTATGTTGCAATTTGAAGATTAGAGTATGTATATCCATTCCTCATGAATGTTCACATGGTTCTGTTTTGTAATTGACGATAGAAAATTTTCAAGTGGCCAATTTGTACCACTTCTTGACAAACCCTGTGGCCTATATTTGTCGAAACGGTTTAGAATAGTCCCACCTGAATTCTGTGGTGATTGAAGAGATTATTTGGGAGAACTTCATGTTATATGTTCTCTTCCTGCTTTTGCTTTTCATGATGGTACAGAATATAAATTGCGTGAGTGCCTACACTTGTGTACTGTCTTCTTCTTGGTAGGGCTGGGACATGTTGCGCGCTGAGAGTTGTTGCAACAAAAGAAATGATCAAAGTTTATATACCATACATATAGTTTTCAAAGTTTAAGATAAGAGACATAACCATGTGTTCCTTCAATAGGTATGTCTCCATACCTAACTCAGAGTACCATATCCAAGTTAAAGTTTCCACATAATCTCTTAGGTTTAATCAACAACCCTTCATCATATTTTTTTCTTCCCTGTTAATCTTACAAACATCCATGGCTATTCGTTTACCGGGTGTTCCTCAGATTAAGAGAACTCTGCGGCGGTCTCTTTCAAATACAGAAGCTCCAATTGTACCTAAAGGCCACATTGCAGTTTATGTTGGAGACAACCAAAAGAAGCGTTTTGTGGTTCCAATATCATACTTGAATCATCCTTTATTCCAAGATTTGTTAAATCAAGCCGAGGAAGAGTTTGGATTCAGTCATCCAATGGGTGGTCTCACAATTCCATGCGACGAAGAAACCTTCATTCAAATACATTTGATGGTCTAGCAGTAAATTTGATGAGAAGCAAATAGTGCAGCTATACGGGGTCTCATGGGGACTGGAAAATTCAAACTCGACCATCGTTTTTGAAACGATGAGTTGTCAATCATGTAAATACATTTTTGTAATAGAGAAACGGGTAGTTGGAGAAAGGATCCTCTTCCTTTTATACCATTATTCAATACAAAACAAATTTGCCTATGATCAGTTTCTCTGCTTTCATTAATATTTTTCTATTGGCATGAGCATCTGTATGTATGTTAATCTAATCCCACCACATCTGCCTGACTATATCTGTCAAGATTGTTTCAGTTCACTATGACATTTGCATTACATTGATTTAAAGTTTAAACCGTTATAGCTGGACCGATATGCAAATGAATGAAGAAATGATGTTTCAACCAGCTTGACCCTTGAAGTATATATAGGACTACAATTATACAGAGCCGAATATCTTCATGATCAATTTTGCCTTTAAGTTAGGTGTATCATTACATAACTTTTATTCAGCTGTATTTCCCTGTCAGCTAGTTTCAGTACTAGTTAAACTAGGTTTACTGTTGACTTCTACAACATTTGGTGAGTGATGACTGATGAGCCACTTGCCAATTTGGTTCCAGAATGTTCTGGCAACACTTTTTTATGAGCAGGTTTGGTCGCCTCCCCAAATATGTGCTCTAGAATATAGGTTATATATGGAAAATATAGACTTCGCAAGTATTTTATCGAAGAATTTTTATTCACACTGGATTTGCATAGGTAAAACTTTCAAATGCTTTTATCATAAATGTATATTAAAATTTGTTGGCTCCTCAGCATATGAGGAAAATAAAATGAAAATCAGAAACTTCTAGCCAAGAATGTACTCATAATCAAGAAATATGTTTAGTATCCCAGTAATTGATAAATGAATTTACGTCGATTTGAAATTCTCTACTATACTCCTAAATACAAAGATATTTAATCCGAGTAGATTAGTCCTTTTGTTTTAGTATTATAATGGCAGGAGTGTAATGTGCTTGTTTTCCAGCAACACTCCTTTTGATCCTCGTGACACCAATGCTATTTGAAACTATGCATAAGATTGGTGAAGATCTGCTCATTGCATGGAGCTTTAATGCCGCCCATCGGATGATCATATCCAAACTCTAGTGAAGAATACAACGTGGTGCAACTTTTTTACTGGTGGGACGATCATAGAACGGACAATTCCAGAAAGCAGACAAACAGAGTTTGATCAGATGCGTGAAATTTCAGAGCACATACACATTTTAGAGCCCTGTCAGTGAAATGATATCCATGTTTATACTCTGTAGTTCTTGTAAATTTTAGACCAAACGGACATATATTCTGAAAAAACAGGTATTCGTGGTTAACATTTTTTTCCAATAAAAACACATAGTACACTTGATTATAAACATCCATTACCAATCAAATCTCTGATCCCCACCCATCCTAATGATAAAGGAGACACCTACTCCTGGGTTTAAATCCAAGTTGTGGAACTACAGCACGCTGCGCCAGCCAGCATACTCTCTTATGCTCCTTTTATGATGAGGCACTGATCACCACCTTGGGGTCTTCTATGGGTTTTCATATAAAAGAAGAAAAACCACTGGCTTTTGTAATGAACTTCAAGAAATGTTTATAACAGTACCAGTAAAGAATACAGCTAATAGAAAAACAATGCTACATTGGGATCGAATATTAATGAAAGTTGCAATTAAAGCTGAACTATTGTACACCACAACTACTATATACTCCCTCGTGGCACCAAGAGGTTTACATGTATCCCCATTTCACCTGTGCCAACACCCTGCATGTATGAGGCACAGGTGATTCAGCAATTTAAAACATGACTACTCAAAGGCTTCTAAACAACAATCTAAAGAGCTCAATTTATAATGACTTGCAGCTGTTTCATTCGATAAGCTGGAACAGTAATTATCCAGCCACGCGGATGCAGATCTCAATATGCGGAGCTCGCCAGAAAGAAGATCGAGGGCCATCTGCCTTCTGAGAGCAAAATTTCCCCCAGTGCAGTGAGACCTCAGAAGCTTCAGTGACTGAAAAATGAAGAAAAATGAGACATGTGTATTTAGCATTATTCGGTGAAGTCGGAAAAAAACTCAACTTGTGTACAAATAGTTATTTTCAACTCAAACCATATAGGGGCATACATAGGAGTAGGTTCATTATTAAATTATAGTACTGTCCTAAACTCCCTATTTGTCAAAACATAAAAAGAAAACCATACAAGTATATGAAACAACAAAATCACATATATATCTCAGACTCGATTTCTACATACACTGTAACACTGGGGTGGGGATTTTTCTTTAACCTTCTACATGCTTGGGTTGTAAGAAGCTGGTTCTACATACATAGAAATTTCACAAAACAATGAAAAATATAGTCACTGTTGATTTTTATTTTTATTTTACGTCAGCAGCATGCATACAGGGATGGAGACGTCATAAAAGGCCAGGGTGCACTGGCTTTTCAAGACCAATGTGAATCAAAAAGTAATTTCTTGCTTTCCCAGAATTGTAGAAATGTTATGTTTGCCTCAAGTAGGCCATATCCTAATCGAATTATACTCTAAATAACAACAAGCTCGTATATAATGTTCCAACTAGGAATGATCTGGCAGAACGAAATTTTACCTTGATGGAAGCATCATAATATTCTATGATGCACATAACATTGGTGCATCATAAAAACAAATGTGGTTGCACATAACATTGGTGCACAACCCCTTGAGCATACATTTTGCAATGTTCTAGAATCTCAAATTGGCTCCTCTGCATGTGGCTACTGGATCAATACAAATTTATAATTTAAGAGATCAGAACACACTTTATAGTATGTTCATGGCGTCATATATTGTGTGCACACAATATATGACGCCATGAACATACTATTGTAGTTCCTCTATGAGATGCACAACAATCAGACATCGCAGCATATGAAAATAGTTACTCTTTGAGGTAAAACACAGCACATCAACTGTACCATGGTACTTCCAAAGATATGTTGACATGATCTTCAGAAGTGACCATAGCCTCATCAACGCAACAAAATTGATACATGCAGAAAATTCAGAACGCTGGGCACATCGGTTTAATACAATGGGTATTCCTGATTTTCTAATGAAGCACAAGCCACACTTGGGGTCTTTAATGAAATATCACATAGAAAAAAAAAGTAAAGGCCTTTTTATCGACTTCCAAGAATGTTTACTACACAACCTATCCAATAACACCAACAGCTAACACGAAAGAACAATGTTCAAATGCCAGGATCGAACACTAATAACAGATTAACAGTTCCAATAGATACCTCTGGGGAGGAGTAAATGATGTTTACTATGAATGAAACATGGAAGGCTTACTTAGTTAGTTCTTGAGGAACCAGAGGTATGTAAGGAAGCATAACAACAAGACCAACGAATCCGCTTCTGGGGAGGAGTAAATGATGTTTACTATGAATGAAACATGGAAGGCTTACTTAGTTAGTTCTGTTTTAATGTTTTTGTTTTAAGCAATTTGGTGTTTTACAAAGACAATTTGTTGAACTAGAATGGTGTTGTTCTATTCTATCTATGTGACTCTCTGAGGAAAAGATTTATTTTGTTATTGGGTTACTCGTTTTGCCGATATTTTTGGATGAATTTATGCTTGTTCTACTTCATATTACTTATTTTTAGCTGGGTGCTCCAGATTTTATTGACAGAGTTTGGACTGCCAAATTAGCTATTAGCTTCATGTAATATCACATAAACTGGCTTAATTATATTGTCAAAGGGTCACTTGTATTTTGCTTTAACCTGTTTGTGTCACTAGGTAGCATGTAGTAAATCTTTGTTCAATACCTCAACTTCTATTGTACTTGTTAGTGTTCAATCCTGGTATTAAACATTGTTTTTTCGTGTTTGGTGTAGTCATTCTGTCATAAACATTCTTCTTGTCAACGCTTCTTGTCAATGTATCTCTTTGAGGTTACAGGTTCATTTTGCTCTAATGTACAGCCACTATTGGGTTACCCATTTTGGTGATATTTTGGATAATTAATGCATTTTTTACTCTATAATACTTGCTATTAGCTGGTCTTTGGAAGTCATTGAGTAGCTATGCAAAAAATTTTATATGTGTAGCCAACTTGTATGTGGGTGTGTACACCCAATCATATGATGCCACGTGTCTATAAAATGGTTGAAAAACTGATCAAGCCCACTAGGGTTAACTAAACCCATACTAGGTTATATTATTATTGCCACATGGCATTTTGTGATTGGGTGTACACACCCACATACAAGTAAGCTACACATATAAAATTCTCTGAGTAGCTATGGGGCCCTTGGCAACCAACACAAAATAGGTTAGGAATTTCTCGGTAAGTTTATTTGTTGGAAGGGAGAAAGGTGAAAGTAATAAGCTACAACTAGAAACTTCTTATAAAATTCCTTTCTTAGCTTATAGGAATTACTTTTTAAATTTTATTTCTTAAATTCCCGAACAAACTTTCTACTTCTTGACTTTTAAGAAGGAAAGAAATGCATTCTGTATTTGTTTGCTAACGGCCCCTATGTCTGAACTGCCAAAATAGCTAAATGTGTATGCAGCTATTACCTTCATGTAATATTTCATGAACTTGAATATGATTGTTGAGTGTTTATTTGTATTTTGCTTGAATTAGTTGTAGGTAAAGATGAAATAAGGGATACATGTAAACATCTTGGTGTCACTAGGTAGCATGTAGTAGATGTTGTAGTCAATACTTCAGCTTTCTATTGCAACTGTTATTAGAGCTGTCTATTGGAACTGTTAATCTGTTATTAGTGTTCGATCCTGGCATTTGAACATTGTTCTTTCGTGTTAGCTGTTGTCGTTATTGGATAGGTTGTGTAGTAAACATTCTTGGAAGTCGATAAAAAGGCCTTTACTTTTTTTTCTATGTGATATTTCATTAAAGACCCCAAGTGTGCCTTGTGCTTCATTAGAAAATCAGGAATACCCATTGTATTAAACCGATGTGCCCAGCGTTCTGAATTTTCTGCATGTATCAATTTTGTTGCGTTGATGAGGCTATGGTCACTTCTGAAGATCATGTCAACATATCTTTGGAAGTACCATGGTACAGTTGATGTGCTGTGTTTTACCTCAAAGAGTAACTATTTTCATATGCTGCGCTGTCTGATTGTTGTGCATCTCATAGAGGAACTACAATAGTATGTTCATGGCTTCATATATTGTGTGCACACAATAAAGTGTGTTCTGATCTCTTAAATTATAAATTTGTATTGATCCAATAGCCACATGCAGATGAGCAAATTTGAGATTCTAGAACATTGCAAAATGTATGCTCAAGGGGTTGTGCACCAATGTTATGTGCAACCACATTTGTTTTTATGATCTGCTTATAACAGTTCAATATGGTTGGGGTACAAGAAACGACGAACGGAAAGTTGAGCTAGCGTATGGAATGACCCATCTTGAGCCTTCCTGATTGGAGCAGTAATTCAGACCAGGATTAATATTTTCAACTTTTCTCCACAAATATGAGCCTAATGTGAATACTTGAGCCTTCCTGTTCACTTTACATCGGGGTGGCCTAGCAGGATCCTATTATTCAATAGGACTTGTTGAATACAAAGTTGCCAAACACTTTTGAATTTGAATTTTTGCTTCAACCAAATCAATATATAGTTTATCACTAGAGTGAATGTTATCTTCTTTTTTTGTGTCTTCTCACTACAGGTTTAGTGCCTCTTCCTTTAGCATCCTACTCTCCAGTCTCCCCTGTTGGCTGTTGTCTACTCATCATAGTCGAAAGGGAGTAATACTGATTTGATGTCTGATACTTGCCACATTGTTCAAGTACTCATTCTCCAGCCTCATCAAACAATGTATCTCGTTGATAAAGTATGAATGTATGTTCAAAGAAATTTGTTTATGATCTTCTTAAAACAGTATACGTATTCTACATCGCAAAAAGAAATTCTCTCTTTAGAGTATTCATTCTGAAGAAGCAATTACCCATAGATTGAAGCAAACAATTAATGTAGTTGTCCAACGGATATGAAAGTCGAACATCCTTGTATTGTTCGCTAGAGCTATCCAAACTGAACCTAGACACAAGGCAAGCTGTTTTACATCATGGAGGACTAAAGGATATGGTGGTATACTGCATTACTGAATGTAGCAGCGCCTAGCAGGATTAAATATAGTAACACAAGAGTCCATTGCAGTGATGTTTTTCATAAATCATAATGAAAGGCCATTCGAGTACTCAACATTAGTGGTTATAACGAAAATGCGAGGAATTTGATCCTGTTCAATGAGATAAATTTGCATGGAAATCCGAAGGTAACAAACTAGCATAAAACTAAAAAGTGGACTTGGGACCGGTATTGGATTGCGAGTGCGCATGTAAGGAAATTTATAATATCATGCCATGTTTTACAGATACTGTAGACCTGAATCAAAGAAAAGATTGCATTGTAAGAATAGCTGGGATGATCTTACTTAAAACTATGAAGATGAAGAGGGTGGTGCATGAGGCCCACCATAATAGTCCAATATAATGAGATAAAATAGGCCAAAAAGCTGACTAAAAAAGGCCCGATAAGGAAAGGACAAAGTTGGAAAAATAAAAATAACCCGTCTATTTACATAACGTTTCATCCTCACCGTCGATTTACATAATATTTATCCTAACCGTCCAAACTATTTTATCTAACGCTATAAATAGAAGAGAGAGAAGAAGAAAGAAGAGTCTAATCTCGCGAAAAAGAAAGCTAGGGTTTTTATCTGTTTCGCTATTTGTGAAGAAAGTTCAGGTATGCTTTGTTCTTCGATTCTTAATTAGTTTTTCGATGTGATTCTAAATCAAAGTTTTCAATTTAATTGAATTTTGAGATCGATTTTGTTGTTTTATAGTGTTGTTTCGATTTAGTACTATGAGATCTCTTTATTCATTTTGTCACTTTTGCGCGTTATTATAATTAGATCGAATGATTTATCTTGAATCTTAGTAGAATTGGAGAGTTTCATGTAAATTTTCGAAACTTTTAACTGATTATAACGATGTGAAACAGTAATTGGATCTTCGAGGTTTTCATCCAAATATGGATTGGTTATTTCTCAAAATCGTTAATTGATTGAGAAATTTGATTAAATTAGTTATTAGTTAGCTGGATTTCATCATTGTGAATTGACGTTTTCTTTTAATTACGACTGCTGTGTTTGTGTTGATGGACAAGTCTTAAGGGCATCCTTTTCGTGTAATGTTTTTTTTAGCTTATGCTTGGAGATGTTAATTTCCTAAATGTATATTAGATTTGATGTTTGTAAGCAGAAAAGTGATGAAACTTCCGTAATTTATAAAGTTTATTACACAAGTAGTAGCCAAAAGTCAATATTAAGCCTAGTAGGTAGGTACAACACAAGAGCCCAGTATTAGGGAGTCACTTGAATGATATCACACCATGTATCAATGTATGATATCACACCATGTTTTACACAGACCTGGTGATGATGAATGGAAGAAACTAGGGTTGACAGGACATTGTGAGGCCCATTATAAAAGTCCAGTCCAGTGCAATACTCTTTCATATAAGGCCCGTTAGGTTTTGGACCATATTACTTTTAATCCAAGCCATTGATTTAGACAAATCCAAACCGTCCAAACTCTTTTATATAACCAGAAGAGAAGCATAACAGTCTAGGGTTTTATTACGAAACAAAGAAGAGAGCTAGGGTTTTTAATTCCATTCGGAAGAAAATTCAGGTATGCTCTATTGATTCGTCTCGATACCTAATTAGTTCTTCATGTTCTTGTTCAAGTTGATTGGATTTCAAGATTATTGATCTGTTTGGTATTTTAGTTTTGGGGTTTTGAGATCTGTTTGTTGGGTTTGTTTTACAGAACTTGAAATGGCCAAGTCGAAGAATCACACTGCTCACAATCAGTCTGCTAAGGCACACAAGAATGGAATCAAGAAGCCTAAGAGGAACAGGAACTCTTCTACCAAAGGGGTAAGTTCTAATTTATTTTTATATTTGTTCTTCTTTCTTTCACTAAAGTAGATTTCTATAAAAGATTTGTATTATTAATAGTAATGATTTTTTTTTCTGGTTTTTGTTTATGTAGATGGATCCAAAGTTCTTGAGGAACCAGAGGTATGCAAGGAAGCATAACAACAAGACCAACGAATCCGCTTCTGGGGAGGAGTAAATGATGTTTACTATGAATGAAACATGGGAGGCTTACTTAGTTAGTTTTGTTTTAATGTTTTTGTTTTAAGCAATTTGGTGTTTTACAAAGACAATTTGTTGAACTAGAATGGTGTTGTTCTATTCTATCTATGTGACTCTCTGAGGAAAAGATTCATTTTGTTATTGGGTTACTCGTTTTGCCGATATTTTTGGATGAATTTATGTTTGTTCTACTTCATATTATTTATTTTTAGCTGGGTGCTCCAGATTTTTTTGACAGAGTTTGGACTGCCAAATTAGCTATTAGCTTCATGTAATATCACATAAATTGGCTTAATATTGTCAAAGGGTCACTTGTATTTTGCTTTAACCTGTTTGTGTCACTAGGTAGCATGTAGTAAATCTTTGTTCAATACCTCAACTTCTATTGTACTTGTTAGTGTTCAATCCTGGTATTAAACATTGTTCTTTCGTGTTTGGTGTAGTCATTCTGTCATAAACATTCTTCTTGTCAACGCTTCTTGTCAATGTATCTCTTTGAGGTTACAGGTTCATTTTGCTCTAATATACAGCCACTATTGGGTTACCCATTTTTGTGATATTTTGGATAATTAATGCATTTTTTACTCTATAATACTTGCTATTAGCTGGTCTTTGGAAGTCATTGAGTAGCTATGGGGCCCTTGGCAACCAACACAAAATAGGTTAGGAATTTCTCGGTAAGTTTATTTATTGCAAGGGAGAAAGGTGAAAGTAATAAGCTATAACTAGAAACTTCTTATAAAATTCCTTTCTTAGCGTATAGGAATTACTTTTTAAATTTTATTACTTAAATTCCCGAACAAGCTTTCTACTTCTTGACTTTTAAGAAGGAAAGAAATGCATTCTGCATTTGTTTGCTAACGGCCCCTATGTCTGAACTGCCAAAATAGCTAAATGTGTATGCAGCTATTACCTTCATGTAATATTTCATGAACTTGAATATGATTGTTGAGTGTTTATTTGTATTTTGCTTGAATTAGTTGTAGGTAAAGATGAAATAAGGGATACATGTAAACATCTTGGTGTCACTAGGTAGCATGTAGTAGATGTTGTAGTCAATACTTCAGCTTTCTATTGCAACTGTTATTAGAGCTGTCTATTGGAACTGTTAATCTGTTATTAGTGTTCGATCCTGGCATTTGAACATTGTTCTTTCGTGTTAGTTGTTGTCGTTATTGGATAGGTTGTGTAGTAAACATTCTTGGAAGTCGATAAAAAGGCCTTTACTTTTTTTTCTATGTGATATTTCATTAAAGACCCCAAGTGTGCCTTGTGCTTCATTAGAAAATCAGGAATACCCATTGTATTAAACCGATGTGCCCAGCGTTCTAAATTTTCTGCATGTATCAATTTTGTTGCGTTGATGAGGCTATGGTCACTTCTGAAGATCATGTCAACATATCTTTGGAAGTACCATGGTACAGTTGATGTGCTGTGTTTTACCTCAAAGAGTAACTATTTTCATATGCTGCGCTGTCTGACTGTTGTGCATCTCATAGAGGAACTACAATAGTATGTTCATGGCTTCATATATTGTGTGCACACAATAAAGTGTGTTCTGATCTCTTAAATTATAAATTTGTATTGATCCAGTAGCCACATGCAGAGGAGCCAATTTGAGATTCTAGAACATTGCAAAATGTATGCTCAAGGGGTTGTGCACCAATGTTATGTGCAACCAAATTTGTTTTTATGATGCACCAATGTTATGTGCATCATAGAGTATTATGATGCTTCCATCAAGGTAAAATTTCGTTCTGCCAGATCATTCCTAGTTGGAACATTATATACGAGCTTGTTGTTATTTAGAGTATAATTCGATTAGGATATGGCCTACTTGAGGCAAACATGACATTTCTACAATTCTGGGAAAGCAAGAAATTACTTTTTGATTCACATTGGTCTTGAAAAGCCAGTGCACCCTGGCCTTTTATGACGTCTCCATCCCTGTATGCATGCTGCTGACGTAAAATAAAAATAAAAATCAACAGTGACTATATTTTTCATTGTTTTGTGAAATTTCTATGTATGTAGAACCAACTTCTTACAACCCAAGCATGTAGAAGGTTAAAGAAAAATCCCCACCCCAGTGTTACAGTGTATGTAGAAATCGAGTCTGAGATATATATGTGATTTTATTGTTTCATATACTTGTATGGTTTTCTTTTTATGTTTTGACAAATAGGGAGTTTAGGACAGTACTATAATTTAATGATGAACCTACTCCTATGTATGCCCTTATATGGTTTGAGTTGAAAATAACTATTTGTACACAAGTTGAGTTTTTTTCCGACTTCACCGAATAATGCTAAATACACATGTCTCATTTTTCAGTCACTGAAGCTTCTGAGGTCTCACTGCACTGGGGGAAATTTTGCTCTCAGAAGGCAGATGGCCCTCGATCTTCTTTCTGGCGAGCTCCGCATATTGAGATCTGCATCCGCGTGGCTGGATAATTACTGTTCCAGCTTATCGAATGAAACAGCTGCAAGTCATTATAAATTGAGCTCTTTAGATTGTTGTTTAGAAGCCTTTGAGTAGTCATGTTTTAAATTGCTGAATCACCTGTGCCTCATACATGCAGGGTGTTGGCACAGGTGAAATGGGGATACATGTAAACCTCTTGGTGCCACGAGGGAGTATATAGTAGTTGTGGTGTACAATAGTTCAGCTTTAATTGCAACTTTCATTAATATTCGATCCCAATGTAGCATTGTTTTTCTGTTAGCTGTATTCTTTACTGGTACTGTTATAAACATTTCTTGAAGTTCATTACAAAAGCCAGTGGTTTTTCTTCTTTTATATGAAAACCCATAGAAGACCCCAAGGTGGTGATCAGTGCCTCATCATAAAACGAGCATAAGAGAGTATGCTGGCTGGCGCAGCGTGCTGTAGTTCCGCAACTTGGATTTAAACCCAGGAGTAGGTGTCTCCTTTATCATTAGGATGGGTGGGGATCAGAGATTTGATTGGTAATGGATGTTTATAATCAAGTGTACTATGTGTTTTTATTGGAAAAAAATGTTAACCACGAATACCTGTTTTTTCAGAATATATGTCCGTTTGGTCTAAAATTTACAAGAACTACAGAGTATAAACATGGATATCATTTCACTGACAGGGCTCTGAAATGTGTATGTGCTCTGAAATTTCACGCATCCGATCAAACTCTGTTTGTCTGCTGTCTGGAATTGTCCGTTCTATGATCGTCCCACCAGTAAAAAAAGTTGCACCACCTTGTATTCTTCACTAGAGCTATTGAAACTGAATCCAGAGGCAGATATAGATGTAAGCCATTCATATCCAGGATGACTAAAATGTTGGAATATATACTAAAATCTCCAGTAGCAGAATTGACCGATAAGGCATCTTCTCTTCCTTCTTATACTGAAACGGGAGGAAATTATCATTGATATTGTTCAATTGTTCATGCAGTTCAATGAGATAAACTTACTGTATATGGAAACCAGAAGGTTACAACCATGTATGATATCACACCATGTTTTACACAGACCTGGTGATGATGAATGGAAGAAACTAGGGTTGACAGGACATTGTGAGGCCCATTATAAAAGTCCAGTCCAGTGCAATACTCTTTCATATAAGGCCCGTTAGGTTTTGGACCATATTACTTTTAATCCAAGCCATTGATTTAGACAAATCCAAACCGTCCAAACTCTTTTATATAACCAGAAGAGAAGCATAACAGTCTAGTGTTTTATTACGAAACAAAGAAGAGAGCTAGGGTTTTTAATTCCATTCGGAAGAAAGTTCAGGTATGCTCTATTGATTCGTCTCGATACCTAATTAGTTCTTCATTTTCTTGATCAAGTTGATTGGATTTCAAGATTATATTGATCTGTTTGGTATTTTAGTTTTGTGGTTTTGAGATCTGTTTGTTGGGTTTGTTTTACAGAACTTGAAATGGCCAAGTCGAAGAATCACACTGCTCACAATCAGTCTGCTAAGGCACACAAGAATGGAATCAAGAAGCCTAAGAGGAACAGGAACTCTTCTACCAAAGGGGTAAGTTCTAATTTATTTTTATATTTGTTTTTCTTTCTTTCACTAAAGTAGATTTCTATAAAAGATTTGTATTATTAATAGTAATGATTTTTTTTTGTGGTTTTTGTTTATGTAGATGGATCCAAAGTTCTTGAGGAACCAGAGGTATGCAAGGAAGCATAACAACAAGACCAACGAATCCGCTTCTGGGGAGGAGTAAATGATGTTTACTATGAATGAAACATGGAAGGCTTACTTAGTTAGTTCTGTTTTAATGTTTTTGTTTTAAGCAATTTGGTGTTTTACAAAGACAATTTGTTGAACTAGAATGGTGTTGTTCTATTCTATCTATGTGACTCTCTGAGGAAAAGATTCATTTTGTTATTGGGTTACTCGTTTTGGCGATATTTTTGGATGAATTTATGCTTGTTCTACTTCATATTACTTATTTTTAGCTGGGTGCTCCAGATTTTTTTGACAGAGTTTGGACTGCCAAATTAGCTATTCGCTTCATGTAATATCACATAAACTGGCTTAATATTGTCAAAGGGTCACTTGTATTTTGCTTTAACCTGTTTGTGTCACTAGGTAGCATGTAGTAAATCTTTGTTCAATACCTCAACTTCTATTGTACTTGTTAGTGTTCAATCCTGGTATTAAACATTGTTCTTTCGTGTTTGGTGTAGTCATTCTGTCATAAACATTCTTCTTGTCAACGCTTCTTGTGAATGTATCTCTTTGAGGTTACAGGTTCATTTTGCTCTAATGTACAGCCACTATTGGGTTACCCATTTTGGTGATATTTTGGATAATTAATGCATTTTTTACTCTATAATACTTGCTATTAGCTGGTCTTTGGAAGTCATTGAGTAGCTATGGGGCCCTTGGCAACCAACACAAAATAGGTTAGGAATTTCTCGGTAAGTTTATTTGTTGGAAGGGAGAAAGGTAAAAGTAATAAGCTATAACTAGAATCTTCTTATAAAATTCCTTTCTTAGCTTATAGGAATTACTTTTTAAATTTTATTTCTTAAATTCCCGAACAAGCTTTCTACTTCTTGACTTTTAAGAAGGAAAGAAATGCATTCTGTATTTGTTTGCTAACGGCCCCTATGTCTGAACTGCCAAAATAGCTAAATGTGTATGCAACTATTACCTTCATGTAATATTTCATGAACTTGAATATGATTGTTGAGTGTTTATTTGTATTTTGCTTGAATTAGTTGTAGGTAAAGATGAAATAAGGGATACATGTAAACATCTTGGTGTCACTAGGTAGCATGTAGTAGATGTTGTAGTCAATACTTCAGCTTTCTATTGCAACTGTTATTAGAGTTGTCTATTGGAACTGTTAATCTGTTATTAGTGTTCGATCCTGGCATTTGAACATTGTTCTTTCGTGTTAGTTGTTGTCGTTATTGGATAGGTTGTGTAGTAAACATTCTTGGAAGTCGATAAAAAGGCCTTTACTTTTTTTTCTATGTGATATTTCATTAAAGACCCCAAGTGTGCCTTGTGCTTCATTAGAAAATTAGGAATACCCATTGTATTAAACCGATGTGCCCAGTGTTCTGAATTTTCTGCATGTATCAATTTTGTTGCGTTGATGAGGCTATGGTCACTTCTGAAGATCATGTCAACATATCTTTGGAAGTACCATGGTACAGTTGATGTGCAATAAATAAACTTACCGAGAAATTCCTAACCTATTTTGTGTTGGTTGCCAAGGTCCCCATAGCTACTCAATGACTTCCAAAGACCAGCTAATAACAAGTATTATAGAGTAAAAAATGCATTAATTATCCAAAATATCACCAAAATGGGTAACCCAATAGTGGCTGTACATTAGAGCAAAATGAACCTGTAACCTCAAAGAGATACATTGACAAGAAGCGTTGACAAGAAGAATGTTTATGACAGAATGATTACAGCAAAGAACAATGTTTAGTACCAGGATTGAACACTAACAAGTACAATAGAAGTTGAGGTATTGAACAAAGATTTACTACATGCTACCTAGTGACACAAACAGGTTAAAGCAAAATACAAGTGACCCTTTGACAATATTAAGCCAGTTTATGTGATATTACATGAAGCTAATAGCTAATTTGGCAGTCCAAACTCTGTCAAAAAAATCTGGAGCACCCAGCTAAAAATAAGTAATATGAAGTAGAACAAGCATAAATTCATCCAAAAATATCGGCAAAACGAGTAACCCAATAACAAAATGAATCTTTTCCTCAGAGAGTCACATAGATAGAATAGAACAACACCATTCTAGTTCAACAAATTGTCTTTGTAAAACACCAAATTGCTTAAAACAAAAACATTAAAACAGAACTAACTAAGTAAGCCTTCCATGTTTCATTCATAGTAAACATCATTTACTCCTCCCCAGAAGCGGATTCGTTGGTCTTGTTGTTATGCTTCCTTGCATACCTCTGGTTCCTCAAGAACTTTGGATCCATCTACATAAACAAAAACCACAAAAAAAAATCATTACTATTAATAATACAAATCTTTTATAGAAATCTACTTTAGTGAAAGAAAGAAGAACAAATATAAAAATAAATTAGAACTTACCCCTTTGGTAGAAGAGTTCCTGTTCCTCTTAGGCTTCTTGATTCCATTCTTGTGTGCCTTAGCAGACTGATTGTGAGCAGTGTGATTCTTCGACTTGGCCATTTCAAGTTCTGTAAAACAAACCCAACAAACAGATCTCAAAACCACAAAACTAAAATACCAAACAGATCAATATAATCTTGAAATCCAATCAACTTGATCAAGAAAATGAAGAACTAATTAGGTATCGAGACGAATCAATAGAGCATACCTGAACTTTCTTCCGAATGGAATTAAAAACCCTAGCTCTCTTCTTTGTTTCGTAATAAAACCCTAGACTGTTATGCTTCTTTTCTGGTTATATAAAAGAGTTTGGACGGTTTGGATTTGTCTAAATCAATGGCTTGGATTAAAAGTAATATGGTCCAAAACCTAACGGGCCTTATATGAAAGAGTATTGCACTGGACTGGACTTTTATAATGGGCCTCACAATGTCCTGTCAACCCTAGTTTCTTCCATTCATCATCACCAGGTCTGTGTAAAACATGGTGTGATATCATACATGGTTGTAACCTTCTGGTTTCCATATACAGTAAGTTTATCTCATTGAACTGCATGAACAATTGAACAATATCAATGATAATTTCCTCCCGTTTCAGTATAAGAAGGAAGAGAAGATGCCTTATCGGTCGATTCTGCTACTGGAGATTTTAGTATATATTCCAACATTTTAGTCATCCTGGATATGAATGGCTTACATCTATATCTGCCTCTGGATTCAGTTTCAATAGCTCTAGTGAAGAATACAAGGTGGTGCAACTTTTTTTACTGGTGGGACGATCATAGAACGGACAATTCCAGACAGCAGACAAACAGAGTTTGATCGGATGCGTGAAATTTCAGAGCACATACACATTTCAGAGCCCTGTCAGTGAAATGATATCCATGTTTATACTCTGTAGTTCTTGTAAATTTTAGACCAAACGGACATATATTCTGAAAAAACAGGTATTCGTGGTTAACATTTTTTTCCAATAAAAACACATAGTACACTTGATTATAAACATCCATTACCAATCAAATCTCTGATCCCCACCCATCCTAATGATAAAGGAGACACCTACTCCTGGGTTTAAATCCAAGTTGCGGAACTACAGCACGCTGCGCCAGCCAGCATACTCTCTTATGCTCCTTTTATGATGAGGCACTGATCACCACCTTGGGGTCTTCTATGGGTTTTCATATAAAAGAAGAAAAGCCACTGGCTTTTGTAATGAACTTCAAGAAATGTTTATAACAGTACCAGTAAAGAATACAGCTAACAGAAAAACAATGCTACATTGGGATCGAATATTAATGAAAGTTGCAATTAAAGCTGAACTATTGTACACCACAACTACTATATACTCCCTCGTGGCACCAAGAGGTTTACATGTATCCCCATTTCACCTGTGCCAACACCCTGCATGTATGAGGCACAGGTGATTCAGCAATTTAAAACATGACTACTCAAAGGCTTCTAAACAACAATCTAAAGAGCTCAATTTATAATGACTTGCAGCTGTTTCATTCGATAAGCTGGAACAGTAATTATCCAGCCACGCGGATGCAGATCTCAATATGCGGAGCTCGCCAGAAAGAAGATCGAGGGCCATCTGCCTTCTGAGAGCAAAATTTCCCCCAGTGCAGTGAGACCTCAGAAGCTTCAGTGACTGAAAAATGAGACATGTGTATTTAGCATTATTCGGTGAAGTCGGAAAAAAACTCAACTTGTGTACAAATAGTTATTTTCAACTCAAACCATATAAGGGCATACATAGGAGTAGGTTCATCATTAAATTATAGTACTGTCCTAAACTCCCTATTTGTCAAAACATAAAAAGAAAACCATACAAGTATATGAAACAATAAAATCACATATATATCTCAGACTCGATTTCTACATACACTGTAACACTGGGGTGGGGATTTTTCTTTAACCTTCTACATGCTTGGGTTGTAAGAAGTTGGTTCTACATACATAGAAATTTCACAAAACAATGAAAAATATAGTCACTGTTGATTTTTATTTTTATTTTACGTCAGCAGCATGCATACAGGGATGGAGACGTCATAAAAGGCCAGGGTGCACTGGCTTTTCAAGACCAATGTGAATCAAAAAGTAATTTCTTGCTTTCCCAGAATTGTAGAAATGTTATGTTTGCCTCAAGTAGGCCATATCCTAATCGAATTATACTCTAAATAACAACAAGCTCGTATATAATGTTCCAACTAGGAATGATCTGGCAGAACGAAATTTTACCTTGATGGAAGCATCGTAATCCTGAATCAAGTGTGTAATTAGTGATAGCAACAGTTGATGTGATTGGATTTCCCTACTGATGTTCTTCAAAGGACGACGAGCTAAACGAATATCAGTCTGCACAGCCTCCAACTCCAGATCCTTCAGTTCTACGGATGGATTTTGTCACAAGTTTATGTACAGGAGTGGGATCATCTCAACATGGATTCAATTCTCACAAAACTAAGGAAACAATGTGCCTGTTTCAGAAAAGAAATATACCTTCAAAAGTATCAGTGCATAAGATTCGAGCAAATGCACGGAGTGATTGAGGAATGCCTTTTCCTTTACCCCTGGATGATCTCACTTCCCTGTTTCAACAGGGGACAAAGTAATCACATAAGACAAACTTCACCTGAAGAAGGATCAGGAACACAATTATATAAAGACTTGATTTCATAACTCAATCATTACTGGGGACAATTCAAGACCAAGTCAAAATGCTCTCCTCGGATCAAGTCACTGGAATTACCAACTGAAGTAATGGTCTAAGCACGCCAGGACTCGATATCCCCCACCCCCGACACGGACCAATGTTGGGAAGATTACTGTAACTTATAAGAGAAATCAAACTTGCACGAGTTGGAGCCGGCTGACTTGGAGCCCTATTTTGGTATTGTATAAGGTTGGTCCATCAAAATATTATATTAGAGACATTGGATTTACCTGGACCTACCAAGAACCAATCTCTACTTCAGATACATACCCCTATAATAGAACAACACACCAAGAAGGAAATTGGGCAGGTGATAGTTGGGCTCAACTGATAAAACCTTTGGGTGATGATACTAGAGGTCTGGGGTTCGAATCCCGCCAGCATTACCGAGTTACTGATCTCATTAAAAACAGGCTTACCACAACATTTTGTTTTTGCATCTTTTGCGAATGAGCCTGTGGCTCAATGGTAGCACCCCTCTCACAAAGTGAAGAGGTTGTGGGTTCGAAACACGTCAACAGCTGATTGTTAATATAAGTTTCAACACGTAATTTAAAAAGGGTAGGGGTCCCTTCAACCCCGCTTGCCAATTAAAAAAAAAAGGAAATTGGGCTACAGAGTACAGACCCATGTATAACATCTCAATATTATTTAATGAATATTGTGTTCACATGTATTGTGTTCCATTGTTCAATCAGAGTTCGGGTTAACCATGACTCCGTGAAAAATGCAATTAAATTTTGGGTTTGAATCCAATTATATATGATTAACATTAGATTTATTGCAGTATGATCCACACATATACATGACTGGTCGAGAGGGTCGAATGTAAGGATGATATCAATAGAAAGGACAAAAGTTTAGTACCAACTTGATTATGAAGGAATTCTGAAAGGGGTCTATACTGATGCTATCTGTGACGAGGGGTGCAGAATGTTTATGAACAAGTTCCAGCTTCAAGTTACGTAAAGGATCATGTTGAGGTGATATCATCTGAATCTGAACCTGACAGTGAATAAAGTATTATATTAGTTAATGCTTCATCAGTATTGTACTGTATATATTTGCACAAGATGCCCATTCACATCCGTAAAGAAGTAGAAACATTCTGGACTACATCAGCTTATGACTAATAAAGATGGAACAGAGACACGTGCCATGAAATTATTGAATGAATTTTTTGAAATGTGTCAGCTGCAAAACCATCTTTCACAAAATTGACGAACAGAGACAAATACCATGAAACCAATGAATAAATGATCAGCAAACAGTTATGTAAGAGATGGGAATGTCTGCGACATGCAGAAGGATATGGACGAAACAGTAATCAAATAGTGTTTACAATGAGCTAAATATGCCAATTTCTATTGAAGATCATTCTACAAAGAAAGATGCAATCTAACAGCAACTACCAGATTAAAAATCCCAAACAAAAAGGGATGACAACTACTTATTCATGCATGGTTAATGGTGAAGTTATAATAGATCTCAACTAACTAGAAGTAATAAACCTAAACCGTAATTTTTTCCAGACATGCTTGTGAGGGTGGGGAAAGATGTCATATTAGAACAAACCAGCAAATGTCATAATTCTGGTGGAAACAGAATAAAGAACTGAATTGATGGGTACAAACAAGTGTAAATATTGCCATCGTCGCATGAGATACATCACCTAGCAAGATTATTCATGATAACCTATTTAAACTAACCTGGTCACAATTATTGTAAGAAAGTGTAAATCCAAAGTCCAGTATGAGTGTAGAATTGGGATATTTTCCATAACTTACTAGAACCTGAAATCAACAAAAATGGCAATAATTTAGAATAAAGAATATAAATGGCCCACATTCAGTAAAAACTGATACAGGTTATTCCAACAAAATCGTATATAATAAGAATCTCCTATTTTAAAACAAAGTATTCTATATCCAAAGATCTATATATTGGAAAATATAATACTAGTAAGAACAAAAGCGTAAAGACAGCTATCACTCTGTAAAGAAACCTGTTTCTTAAATTTCTTAAAAAGGATAGAACTAAGGGTTCTTCTTGCAGATGCCAGCTGAGCTCAGTTGGTAATACCTCTGGGCGATTATACCAGAGGTCTGGGGTTCGATCCTAGGTAGTGCATCTTTGAGTTACTGATCTCATTAAAAACAGGCTTGCCAATAAAAAAAATAAGGGTTATTCTTTACACCATCATGTACGAGTCTTGTATTGAAACCATCTAAAGTCCTACACTATAAAAATAAGGGTTTTATACTCTTTCGTTTGATAGTTCACAGATGTATAATAGTTTTATACATATACTATTTCGTTTGCAAAGAATCAAAAACATTTTTTTGTTTAAAAAAGAATATGCAACCTCGGAAAAATGGAAGAAGTAGCATGTGCCAGTATTTACAAACTTAGAATAAACCACTACCAAACATCTTCAAGTCATCGCAAATCATTAATTACTCAAATCAACATATAATAGAGAACCGGACCCGGAAGCACTTCATGTACAAGTATTGACCTGTTTACCCGGAGTGTAATCTTGATCAGCAATAACCTGTAAAGTGCATAAGAAAATTTGTATTGAAGGATCTAGCATGTTCTAGCTGGCAACAAATTGAAAGCATAAGAAAAGAATGGAGGAAAAACCTCGGAGATTTGTTTGTCTTCGTCAATTAGTAACACTGCCTCGGAATCTCCATCATGATTGAGAAAATCTGCAAATGGGACCTATAAATATTTTAATATCTCAAAGACTACAGAAAAAGAACATCTATGACTTATTATCCCATCCATAACAAAAGCCTCTAATAGTTGATTTTGTCATCAACGTTTTAAGGTTTTTACAAATCTAACAACAAAGTTCAAAACTTTCATTAATGTTTATAATTTTTGCAAAACTAACAACCACCTTTTTTCCGGTGCCGAAGTCCGTTCGTTGAGGTTGTGGTGGAAAAAAGTATGCTGACGTGTACTAAATAAATGCTGGTGCGTCATAAAATATAGCCACGTGGAAAATAACTGTTGATGGAGCACGTAAGGAGATTATTGTTGGGACCTAAAACAACTGTTAATGGACCTGCACGTGAGCTAAAAATCTAAAACAACAAATCGAATTCAGACCTCAAATCGTGATCTTCTTCTTTCTTTTTCCCCTTCTCAAAACTAAAACCCTAGATTAAATATAAAAAACCCTAGATTTAAAATTCATGTCTTCTTCTTCGATTAACTCATCAACATCTTGCGACTGTGGGAAAGAAACCTCAATGAGGATCTCAACCACTGATGGAAATCCTGGGAGGAGATTTTATGGTTGTTATAAGTTCCCTGCAAAGACCTGTGATTTTTTCGGTTGGGTTGATCCACTAACAACTCCACTAAGCATACAAAAGAAGCTGGATTACATGATTAACAGAAATGAAAAGCTTGATTGGAAGAATGCTGCAATTTATTGTCTAGGTCTTTGGTGATTTTTTTAGTGTTGATTTTCTTTTCTTTCGCTTTCCCATCTTCAAAGCATAAAGACCCCACCACGAACAGTAAATAGTGTAGTGTTGATTTGTTTAATGTTGTTTGAAGTAGATGAAGGAGAAGAAGAAGATAGCTAGTGTTGTCTGAATCGAAAAAAACCTAAGTCGTGTTTTTATTTGGTTAGATTTCCAGCTCACGTGGTCAAGTGTATACCACGTGCTATCCCAACGGTAATATCCTCACGTGCAGGTCACGTGCTCACTTAACAGTTAATATCGTATGTGGCATAGTGTAGTACACACCAACATCCTTTAATACACGTTAGCATACTTTTTCCACCTCAGCCTCAACGAACGGACTCCGACACTGGAAAAAAGATGGTTGTTAGTTTTGCAAAAATTATAAACATCAATGTAAGTTTTGAACTTTGTTGTTAGATTTGTAAAAACCTTAAAACGTTGATGACAAAATCACCTATTAGAGGACAACAAAAGTAAATCAAAAGTAAATGAATAGAAACTACAAGAAAATTTACCAAAGATACTGCCTTGGAACTTCCCCATGCACGAGATGCCACTGGAAGGTGTAATTAAGACTTATTAGCATTTTAGCATAACTATACAATCCTAGATCTACGGCCAACTCTATAAACATGAACCGGAATGCTAGTTTTGCTTTAAGGATCATAGATAAGTAACACAAAATGATTAGAACAGGATGACTAATGAAAAAAGTATCACAAGCGTGCACTGTATAGAAAGCATATGCCTCCAAGACCAGCAGATAAAGCCCAATTTAAGGAAACCTAAGCAAAAAATTTCAATTGATGAGAAGACCAATATTTGAATGCACCAGTGGTGGAAGGATTACGGGTTAGCAACCCTCTCCAGTTATTTAAAATGTATTTTCTGCGATAGATGAAATACATATCTGGGGAAAAGAGGCAACAATTCTATGTGATGAAACCACTAACTTAATGATGTTTATTGCTTACCTAAAATAAATGCATGCACGAAGTCTTCAAACGTAGTGTCTTTAAAAAAATTAGGGAACTCATCAAGGGCCTGGAATCAAAAGAGTAGAGTTTAAAAAAAAGTTAGTTTTATTGCTCGATAATCTAACCATAGTATTTACAACTTGTAGAGAAATTTTTTACTGAGATAGAGTGTGATTAGTAGAGAACTACTGAATATATTAACTTAAGATATTACTAGATACTAATTCAGCCAGATGATGTAAAACGTGAATGTCTCGAATGACTGCTGAAAACCCCGAAAGAAAAGAATTCGCAAGAAAAGCTTTAGAGGAAAAAAAAAATCTTAAATTTCCTAAATCACAAACGTCCGGTAAGAGTTTCTGATGGGTTCAGTGAGCGTTCTTTTTCTGTAAATTACCTTTCGTATATAAAATCAGTAAAAAGAATAACAAAGAAATGAGGAAGATCAAAGATGCCTTACAGCATTTAAAAAGATGTTAAGATGAAGGGCTTACTGGTCTTAATGTCAAATATTCCTTCTCCAGTTGAGCCTTATGGCTGATAGTTTCCTCATATACTGAACTCTGCTTAATCATCTCCAATTCCTCTTTACTCCAAAATATCTAAAAAAAGTACAACTAAAATCAACTTTCAACTATCAATGCTACCTAGACAACTTTCAACTAAAATCAACTTCAGATTTACTTAGCAAGTCTAGAAATGTTAGTTGGCTCAAAAACGATATTGGAACCACATATCGGTTTGTTATGGCCTGTTTCTCCCCTATATAAACTGCAAAGTATCCTTTTGGAACATCTGTGGCAATTGGAGTGAATATTGCCAGTCGAAGAATATGTCGTCAAGAAACATAACAGGAAAACGGATTCCCATGGTTTATTCTGTGATGTCAAATTGTCAACTGTTCTCAAAGATTTTTCAAAATGAATACTTCAAAACTTAGGATGCGACGAACTAGCTACTTGATGTTTTCTTTCATTAAGCAGATATCTCAAACCTTCAAGAGTTGGTTAAGGAACATGCTTCATGTCTTCATGAAGGATCAACAAGTTGTCACCATATATTCTCTGTTACCACACACTGGCTTATCGATCATTTCCCAAACGGCTTTCAATAGGCCTACCTTAATTTATAGTCTGATGGAGTCTGCTTTACTGAACACAAAACATACTGGCCCTCTCAATTACTAACTGCATGTTACTTCTTTGAAATTCATGTTTGTCTTACTGGTCCATCTATAGAGTTCAAAAGGGTTCAGCATTGGAACTTTGTTTCTTCTTTGGTAGGGCATATGCTGTACGTTGGCTGTTGCTACCACAAAAATTTAGATCACCCCACCCGGAGGTTAAGATATTAGACAAAACCATGTGATCATTCACAAGGAATGTCTTTGAAAGTCATGATGACAGGGGATAACTGATGTATCCTTTCTTCTATATATACACATAAAAGTATCAGCTCAGACCATCATCCAACTCCAAGTTGTCACAACATATCTTTCAGGCCTAGCATTCTCATAATAAAATTTTCTGTTACAGTCATTCCTGCAGCATCAATGGCTATTCGTTTACTAGGTATTCCTCACATTAAGAGAAGTCTTCGACGATCTCTTTCGAATAAAGAGAACTCCGTCGTTCCAAGAGGCCATATTGCAGTATATGTTGGAGAAAGCCAAAAGAAACGGTTTGTGATTCCATTATCATATCTAAATCATTCTTCATTCCAAGACTTATTAAATCAAGCTGAAGAAGAGTTTGGATTCAGTCATCCAATGGGTGGTCTCACCATACCATGCGATGAAGACATCTTCATTGATCTAACTGATCGATTAGTCTCCTTGTAACTGAGAAGATGAGCAATGCAGTCCATGGACTGCACCATTCAAACTTAATTATCCTATTTTTTGAGACCAGCTGAGTTGTTGACCATGTATATATATAACAGAGAAATGGAGAGTTAGCTAGAGAAAAAAAATCTCTCCCTGTAACAGCATTTTTTTTTTCATTACAAACGACGGATGTAGAACATACTTGTTGAATCCAATTTTGATTTTGACGTCAGTTTTATTCCTGTTGTTTTTTATTTTATCTCTTGCAGAATTTTGTTGACAACTAATTTTAAATATTGAAGTCCTAATCCCTTTAGGAGTTGCTACTTGTTGAATATGGCTTAGGACCAAGTGTTCGATCTCCTAACACATCTTAAACATTTATACAAATCTCAAGTACGGCTTCGAAAAGTGCCACCTGAATTCTGTGGGGATTGATGAGATGTGTTTAGGAGAACGCCATGATATATTTTTTTTCTTCTTCTTCTTCTTCTTTTCTTGATGGTTCAGGATATAATGCTTGAGTGCCTACATTAGTGTACTCATGAAACATGTCACGCGCTGTTATTTGTTGCAAAAAAACCAATGGATCAAGTAAAGATAGCAGACATAATTTTCTGCAACAGTGAATGAGTCATCTCTTTTTGAAGTGTATCAACTTTTCTCTCTCTCTCTCTCTCTCTGCAGTCTCTGCTTGACCATCTCTTAAAACTCTCTTCATCTTCCGCTCATTGTGTTCATTTAGTTAAAGTGTACAACTTTCTGTCCATTATATATCTTTGGCATATAATCATCAATTTTATGTATAGATCTGCTCATCATGATTGTCACACATGACACAACTCACTGAATGCTCATGAGATTCTTGAAAAAAGTGTCAATGTATATTTGAAGATGTATATTGGTTGCCGAGATGCATTCAACAAAACCAAGTCCCTGTGATAAGTAAAGTAATACCTACAGATGAACTAGCATGACTTCTTTCGTGTTCACCTATACCATCCTTATTTAGTTATTTGTTTTGCTCTCATATAGTTTTCAAATTATTGTGTAGCCATCAAGGGAATGCTGTTAAATACAAGATCATCACTTTATTTGTGCAACAGCTAGCGCGCGAGGAAGAAACCATTTGAAAGTCTATTTGATCTTGCAAGCTGCCAGTCATATAACTAAGGGAATAAGGGGAAATTAAAAGTAAAGAATTAAATAAAATTATTCCAAGGGAATTAAAATAAAATAAAAAAAAATCTAATATTAATACTTGTCATTACTTTGTGGTTTGTTTATCCATATCCCTACCTGGTATTGATGGTAACACCATATTGAAGAGAAACCAAACGCAAAGATGCCCGAGGGGGAAAGCCAGTAAGCAGTTCCATTGACAGAAAGAGATGAGCCTATAGACTATAGTTATTGTGTTGTTGTTGTTGTTGTTGTTGTTGTTGTTGTTGTTGTTATTGATGGGAGAAGAATCAACAGCAACATGATGTAAAGGAATGTTGTAACTGTGTAGGAAGAGAAGGAATGTTGTAGTCTTCCCTCATGGTGAACGAACCAGCATGCATAACTTTGCCTCTTTTGGTGTGTAACTGTGTAATGTGTACATCAAAAAATTTTATGTGTAGCCAACTTATATGTGGGTGTGTACACCCAATCATATAATGCCACGTGTCTGTCTATAAAGTGGTTGAAAAACTGATCAAGTCCACTAGGGTTAACTAAACCCATACTAGGTTATATTATTATTGCCACATGGCATTTTGTGATTGGGTGTACACACCTACATACAAGTAAGCTACACAAACCCTAGACAATATATAGGTATAAAATAAATAAATATATCGACTGTATATTCTGAACCATATATGTAAATGTAAATATGTAGCACGCCATTTCCCCAGAGTCTTCCATTTCGCATGTACTTACTCATATACACTATGCATTACATCAGAGTTTCTTTTTTTCTTCTTCTTCGACAATCTTGACAGATACAGTAGTAATGTGAATGTTTTTTTCTCGCCAATCTTGGGTTCATTTTCTTGGGGACAAGTTACATAAACTATTTTCTGGGAAGAACAAGATAGTTAAATATTTTGGGCAGAACATGCAAGACACTTGAAAGGCCTCTTCGTCATCTACCTGACGATATAATCATCAACATCTTAAGCAGACTTCCTGCCAAATGTGTACTATGTTGTAGAGACCGTAGCTTAATGGTATCAACTCCATCTTTTGCTGAGTGAGAGTTCAACCTGACAGTACAATTAGTAGGCTGTCCAGGATTTTATATATTATTTTGACCAAAACCAATAAAAAATTTACTTGTCAAAAAAATAAGAAATACTGTAAATTAGAGCCATGCCAACTGAGTCCATCCCAAAATTAGAATGAAGATACAGAGGACAGAAACAAATGGCAACAATCAGTGACAAAAATATGATGTCAGTTTCTTTATTACAAACCTACAGTCAGTGACAAAGAAGAAGAGACGTTACCAAACTGTCTTCCTTGACTCGGGGGATTGCAAACGCTTGCATAACAACAGTGTTATCAACTAAGCAGCACATTTTCAAAGTCATACATGGTAATCTTTCTACATCCTTAATATGTCGGGAGATAAAAAAAAAAAAAAAAACGCCGTTCAGGCACCTTTCTGTGGCAATGTTTCAAATGCTGAGACAGTATTCTCAAACTTGATCCGATGGAGAGGGGCACCACTTTGCTTGATTGCACATGCAGTTTTGTCCTCGAGAGGGCAACGTGCTCTCAGCATTGAGAAGACATGATTGTTCAATCTCCTCTCTTTCTTTGTAGCTTCCAATAGGTTTTCCCTCCCCTTGTCAGAAGAAAAAGTGTGTCAGATAAAATATTACAGGAACATCCCCTTGATTTGAGACTCTGAAGAGGTCAGCTAAGTTATATTCCAACAAATTGGAATTTCTTACTTGCATGGAACAAAATATTTTAGATTATGTAAGTGCACAAAACAGAAAGGGACAAAATAATTGGTAGGTGGTGCAAGACAAATTACATGTGATCACTAAAATTCTTTAATTACTTGACTAGGGATTCCTCTTAGACAGGACTAGGTTATATTCCAAATTTCCAATAGCAAGTATATATTGTATATATCCCTTCAGTTAAGTCAACTGCTCAAATTGCATACCCATGCCTCCAGGATGTGAATACCCATTTCATATGCGTTCTAGCATGCATGACGCAATACTCCCCAACCCCACTTGCCAATCAAAAAAGCATTTCTAGTGTGTGTGTTTTTATGTAGAAACCCCTACTAAACTGGACCTCCGAACAACTTATTACCATTTAACTCTATATATGTGCTAAACTTCAATGTAATGTTAATACCTGCATGTAATTTGCATTTCTAAGAGCCGGGGATGTTGATGCAGTTTCGACTTCTGCAACATTGAGTAGTTGATAGGAAAAATCAAATAACTCAAAATGCAGCTGCTGGCCGAGTAAGTAAATTATAGTGCAACCACCCCAAGCAACTGAATCACCCAACACTTCGTGATGGTTTGATGGCAACTGAACAGATTCTTCTAGGTAGCCCTGCAATCATTTTTACAAGATTATCAGCTAATACATATTGAAAGTTTAATGAATCGACGTCAAAGTTTAAACTGCATATTTAGTATCTCAATGAAAACATCACTAGAAAATAATTTGCTTTTTGACAGACAGTTGCCATCGCAATGGAATTCTTTCTGGCCAGATTGCCAGGTTAGTGTTCCAAAGATCCTGATCACTTTATAGCCTGATTATAAGAGTGAGTTTTGTGCAAGGTTGTTTCTTACAAATTGGAGGCCACTGAATACACGATAGAAGTCCTTTGAGGTTGTAATGTCGATAAACCCAGTCTTAGGAGCTGCACTCCATTTAGTACAATATTTATCAAGAGCTGCATTTATAAATGCAAGGGTATACTCCAACACACTTCCTGCATTAATGTTGGCCTTGTACAATAGATCTGCAAAGAAGTGAAAAGAAAGTTTGGTATAAATGGAGGGTTATCAAGATGGCAGTGCTGTAAGTGCCTGCAACCAAATGATGATGGCTTAGGCAATTTAAACACACAACATTTAGATGCTAGAAGGAAAGAGAAAGCAAGAAGGATTCAAGAGAGTAAAATCAAAGTATATGCTGTAATTGAGGGTAATTTTGGGCCCACGTAATAACTTGCTAACACCATGTCATGTAAAGAGCGACTCAAACTAAAGGTAATAACATTTTTTCCTAGTAATAATTTGGATTTTGGAGTGTTAAATAAAGTACAAACCAGCAGCTTCTGCTTGTTTTGACATGGTGAGGAAGGATGTTGGAGTTGTATTCCTAGGATATGAATCAACTGCAACAGCTGCAGATTTGAAGAGGGAGACTAGTGGACTATCTCCAACATCTTGAGAATGCAGAATTTGCCCATCGCTTCCAGGAATCAAGCCCAGCCATGGAGCAGTTTGCATAAAATTGCTGGTGTCAACTTCTCTCTGTTGCAAACCAAATTCCAAACTGTCAGAAGTCAAATCCTATATTTTTTAATTAATGCACAGGTCAAGGCTACCGACTCTAAACATTAATATTATGAACACCCATGGTTCTTTAAGACTTCCTGAAAATGCTTAACATAGTTTCATATGATATTCACACCTGAATACTGAAGAAAAACTGGATGTAAGTTAAAATAACAGTATCTTTGTGCTGGCTTTCTTTAGTATTATATGCTGTAACATTGCTGTGCACTATATAAATATATCCGTAATTCAATAAAATGCTTTATTTCCCTCAAAAAGATAAAAAATTCAACTGAATTTTAAGGGGGAAAAAAAGAGAAAAGGGGAGAAAAGAGAATCCCTCTTATCCTCACCAAGACAATATCAAGCAGTCCCATCCAAGATATAACACTTCCAATTTCCTTTATCCCATGGAGAACCTCAGATTTGAGTTGTGACTTTGATCCCCAATTTAGATGTTCTTTCACAATCCTTTGACATCCTGTAGTTAATTAAAAGCTATTTACTTTAGTGTATTACCAGTAAGGAACATAAATGATGAGATAGAATTTTGAGAGTAAAAAATGAGAGAAAGAAACCATATATCGTGTATTCGTGTTTGCAGTTATATATTAAATCTCGTGAAAATTTCTATGTTTCCTAAGTCTTCACCATTTTGAATAAACAAGAATTCAAGTCACTTAAAATATAAACAATATCAATAGTTCAATAAGCACTGAAGAAGTAAGAAGACTTTCCACATTAATCTCCTCTAGTCTCAGATATTTAATTGTAAGGAAAGGTGAGAAATTTGACACTATTTCCAAATTAAGCCAATAAACGAGTAAATTCAAATTACTGACAAAGAACTAGATATATTGAGGACTTGCCTCGTTAATTAATTTTACCTGCAACTCCTCCATCGAAAGGAAGTAATCCAATAGATTTTGGTAATGCTTCTTGTAGTCCTGTAATCATTGGTTCAAGTGCAGTTATCTGAAAAAGGTAGTAAGCAAAACACCAATCAAACATAAACATACTTTTTAAGGGGGTACAAATTACCAGGGAGATATATAATATGAGTCTAAAGCAATCACACTCTTTAAATTGATCTGGACCACTGACTTTGCATCTATGTGGCCATGGGCCAGGTGAGGCGCTAAGCGGCTAAGTTGGCAAAATGCAAGGCTTACCAAGGTGTGAGGCAAGACAACACTACCATGGTGACGGACGAGGCGGCACAGCAAGAATGGTTATATGGTGCCTTTGACTAGATAGCTCATGATGCACAAATGACAATTTCATAATGGTAATGGGTTTGGCTATGCTCCCATAAAACTTTCCATGTGACAAATAATTTCCGAAGGAGATTGTAAGTACCAAAGAACATTGGTGCAAAATGTTGAAAAGCAATGGCAAAACCAGAGTAAGAAAGAACATTAGGATGCAGTTTCTTCACATTCTGTAAGTGCTAGCCATATTTCTTAATCATTGAACTACCTATATTTATGAAAAGCTTGTGTAGCAGTTATATGTAATAGTTCAAACATTCAACCAAGAAGAAAATAGATCTGAAAGTTCATAATCAGGAACAATACAAGTAATGAGTACAAGAAAAGAAAGAGGAAATATTATCATCAAATTATAGCTTAGTTTGAGACCTAGGAAGTACAAAAACAGGGGTTAATAAAAGTTGATAACTTATATAGATGCATCTGAAAGTGTACAACTATATACCATATGATATCACACAGAAAAATCTTAAATATCACAACATCAACATGACATGCATTACTAATACAACTGCAACATACCGGGCATTAATACTTTAGTTCTCTACGAGGAACTTACTTTATTCGATATATAATCAAGTAGAGCTCGAATAAGCCAAGGCAATGATCTAGAACCTAAAAGTCTGACAATGGAATATATGTGTGGCACTCCAAAAAATCCACTATGTAACCGCGCAAAGCTTTGATATGCCATATTCAAATCCTGGATTACAAAAGCATTCAATTATAAGAACTCATGAGGATAATAACAACTTGGAGGTTAGTGCAGAGAGATAAAAATTTAACAAATATGTTACAAACTGCAAAGCCAAAGATAATTGGTGAATACTTTACTTGAGAACCACAATAGAAGTTCGGCTTTGCATGTGGAACTGATGGCTTTTGGATAGGAACATGAGAAACTTTCGATGATCGGATGAAACGTTGAGTAGTATTGCAAAAGATGAAGTTGGGCAAGAAATCGGTTTGCAGCTCTGCCCAAATCTGGAGACACCATTGACTCAATTAAAGTTACTCAAAGAAATGCAATTTTGTTCCAAATTAAGACCCCCATGCGCCCAACATTAACACCAAAACCTTCGAATGGCTGTTTATTAAATAAATTAAAAAGCGATTATGCAGCAATTATCAACAATTTTTCTTGAAAAGCCTCTATCTACAATACCAAATTTGAATTAGACAGATACAATGAGAAACCACTTTGGATTTTGCTTCAGATTATTAACAACTATAAGCCAAGCAGATTCTCTCTGTATTGGCAAAAACTAGGGTCCCATACTCCCATTGATAGGACTTTAGAGTATAAAGCATATACAAGGGGCAAAGCAGGCAACTGCATAACTTGAGATCATGCTCATACAGCAAGATTAGTGACTACATTAAGGTCTTTTACATAGTTTGTCACTTCTTGAGATTAAAGCGTGGCTTCTACTGAGATGCATCGGACTAATTTTTATTTATGTAAAGAAAAACTGGGGCCATATGGCGCACTCTGACACATTTCACTACTGACACACAAGAACACACCAGCAAACACATGCACGTGGACACCATCATGCATAAATATCGAGAAATCAAAAGGATAATCATTAATATTATGGACACGATGATTCAAAAAGCGGTGAAAAAATCTTTAATTTGTATGGTGAGAATATTTGCTTTCTCGAATTTTCATGTACTTTTCATATAAAAATCTAATATATACGAGAAAGCATAAAACGTATAAAGAATAAATAAGTATAAAGAAGTCAAACCTGTGAAGTGAGACGACTAGAAAAGGAAACAAGGGATATATTCTCTTGCATTTCATTCAACATTAGAGTGAATGAATCTAATGAAAGCTCCTTTGAAAGCAACTCGTGAGAGTGTTTTAAAACATCTATGAGCTTCTCCAATTCCTGGAGATAAAATTCGTCAGAATTGATAATTAGATTTTTTGGACAAATAACAATAACATATTAAATAGAGATTTGGATTGACTTTTACTTACCACAATAGCACATAGATCTTGTGACTCAAAGCGGTCAAATAGAAACTCAAGATTCTCTCTGAACACTTTATTCATCCGCTCAGCAATAAGACTCCTAAAATTTATAGTCCTCCCGAGGAGCTTCATATCATAAAGAAATATTTCAGTTTGTATACAGATCTTTGAACTAGAGTAAAAGGCTGATGAGTCAATCAGCAGTGGATAACGAGGATTGCAACAGATTATATTGTATGGTGTTTTCCAAATTTTTTGAGTATTATAAGACGAAAACTCTGACATATAGCAATAGATCTTAGGTAGATTGAAGATTTGTTGATCAACTTTATATGTTTGCAATACTAGAGTAACTTGAATTTATGAAAGAAACATGACTTATTGCAAACAAACTCCAGTACAAAATTCGAGGAGAGCTTCAACCAACATTTCATTCAACTAGAGGGATAGTTGTCCACTATATAAACACCCCAGAATTAGCATAAGAATTTTAAGGATATTAAACTTTAAAGTTCCAATAATAAAAATATATGGATTTCCAGATTATATAATTTACTTCTCAATACATTATCCACCAAGAAGTATTTTACACAGAATGATATGTTGCAACTTGCAAACAAACGGTATTAGCAAAAGTACTCAACAGATTGGAATAAAATAAAGAAATTCACTAAGATATAGCATAATCTGACCTTGACTCTGGTCATTCTAAATAATGCACTGAATCTCATTGGTCGGATAGAATATTTTTCGCCATTGTCCAAGGCAAAGAGGAATGACGGATCAAGTAACTCACTGCAGAACATTTGAATAACAAAAGTCAACAATATTTGAACAAATCTTGACTGAGATAACATATCTCAAAATAACAAGTTTTCAATTTCTCGCAGACACAAGAAAAGCAATACCTTGCCGCCCAGCTTTTGTAGTATGTGAAAATGGTCTCACTTAACTTCAGAACCAGCTGATCGAAGCAGAGATCAACCTATATACAGTAGTATAGAATATAACCAAAAAAAACAAAGAAAAAATATTTCCGTTCAATTTTAAAGGACATCCAAGACATTAAAAATGGTTTTTACAAACAAAAGTAATGGCAGAACATTCAAAAATCAGCTTTGACAACAATGTTGTTGGGTGTGTTCCCACTGCGATGGATCTATTCAGTGTTCATTTCAGACGTGCAAATATACCTAGTTGTGCCTTCTCTAAAAGCTCAGACTTTGGAAAAAATAGAGTGGTTGGCCCAGATGAATTTCAAATATCTATAGTCGCACCTTTTCTAGCAGCTTAGGCTTTTGGAGCAAAGCGGTACTTTAACATGGTATCAAAGGTTTCAAGGTAGCAAGTTCAAGTATATAGTCCACTGGTAGCACTAAAGGTTGGTGCTCTATACACACCACAGAGTGTGTTAGGCGTGTGCTTCCCTTGTTCAACACACAAAACCCTTTGTCTAGGGATGATTTTTAAGATATTACACCTTTGGACTCTAAATAACAAGTAAAATCATATATGCAAAGCTTGTCCACTAAGTGTTGACACTGAAAGACGTGCCCATCATCGTCTATATATTGTCTTATTATTAGGGAAGTAATGAATAGATAATGCTTTCTATTGCACAACCAAGAAGTAATATCTTCATTTTCAGGAAGATTGGATAAGTAGAATTTTGAGAACAAACAATCTCTAAAGTTAGCTACAGATCTAATGACTAGGTTAAGAATCATTACCTCAGCTTCTATCTCATCATAGAGGAACCGTTGTTTAAGCACAACTAGTGCATGCTGAGCAGAATCATTATAGATGTCAAATGGGAGCAGGATGCTCTCGATAAGACCAGCATTTTGGGATTCTATCACATAATCAACCATAATCCAGGGAAGAGAACATTCAATGGGAAACTGTAGATGAGAAATAAACCAGTCTCGTTAAATGGAATGACAAACAGAAAAGAATTGTAAGATAAAACCAACACTCAAGACTATATCTCACATCAAAACATCACTAAAATCTAGTTTTGCAGCCTTCACAATATTGAAAGAAGTTTAAATTAAGAGAATCGATGTCTAAGACAGGATTTCATAATTCAAATTGGACTAACTGCTCATTCAGTTCCCCGATACAATTTGTGAAACTTGCAAACTTTTGAGAGACTGTTATAAGAACATCAATGCTATTACTCCCTCCTTCCCGTTTTGATAGGCTGAGTTGGGTTGTTCACACAGAATAAGAAAGCCTTATTAATAGAGTGAGAGTAATTAATTTTATCCGTGTATTTCCTAATTTACATTTTAATCCCTTTTCCTATTCTTTTCATACATTAAATTCCATTTGCTAATTAAATAAGGGCAAGACTGTAATCTGAGATATTTAGTCTCCTGGAAAATAGCAAACTGCACTATAATTTGGGACAAAAAATTTGGCCAAGCCAGCCTATCAAAACGGGACGTAGGGAGTAATATTTAATACCAAAACGTGTGTTTGGATTATGGCTAAAAACTTTATTGAAAAAAGAATAATATATATAGGAATAATCCTGTCAAGAAAATACACCATCATAATTTGTTAGATAACTTAGGTTTATAGGAAACATTTGATGGAACTTTTTTTCCCGAAAAAATATATATCTCAAACATTTGGTTTTCTTGAAAAAAGGAACAACATTTAGAAGAATCAGTTTCCTCCTTTCCTTTTGACTAATTTCGATAAAGTGAATCCTGTTCCTACTCTTCCGCTAGTAACATTTCAAGTGAAAATGATGAGGCTTCTGAATGAATTCAAATGTCCAAAAAATAAAAGTATGCACGACAATAATTTGGCACACCATAAAAGAAATCTACTTTTGGCTGGATATCACAAAATAATGCGATAAGTAATTACATATATTTCTTCTCTACCTGGATAACACGGGAAGACTCCAAATAGAATTCTCTAAACCACAGGAAACCAAGATCTGTCAATGTTCCAATGGTAACTGCAAACATAATACACTTTATCAAGTCACTTTTTTAATATTGACTTTACAAGTGTAAATTTCTTATCTATATAATAATGAATACCAACCATATACATTTAGAGCAAGGTAAAATCATTCATGCTCACAGATTACATTTAGAGCAAGGTAAATTCATTCATGCTCACAGATTAATATAGCGATGAAGTATTAGTCACTTTGTAAAAATCAAGACAAAAAAAGAGAGGATAGAACGGAATGACGAATGAAAACTTTGTAACAAAAAATATGATTAGTCAAGGTTTGTGCCCTACTGACGCATACTGACACACTGTTGGAAGTAAGGGTATTGTAGGTTTTAGGTGTGTAGTTTAGTCCCACATAGCTTAGATGGTGGATCCACCCCATGTTTGGTTAGGACTGTGGGCCTAACCGTTTGTACGACCCGTGACCCAGTTGAGAGTGTGGCAAAGTCCACCTCCGTGTTTGGTTAGGTATGTGCCTACCAATTTATCCGGTATTCCGGTTGATATACATTGTGGTAGCCTCCCCCTACAAGTTCGAGCTTTTAGAGAAAGTGGTTTACAACATGGTATCAGAGCAGTTTGGTCTTGGGACGTCACGGGTTCGATTCTTTGCAGCAACATTTTAAATAAATATGTTGTTGAGGGGGAGTATTGGTGGATCCACCCCATGTTTGGTTAGGACTGTGGGCCTAACCGTTTGTACGGCCCGTGACCCAGTTGAGAGTGGCAAAGTCCACCTCCATGTTTGGTTAGGTATGTGCCTACCAATTTATCCGGTATTCCGGTTGATATACATTGTGGTAGCCCCCCCCCCCCCCCCCCCCCCCCCAAGTTCGAGCTTTTAGAGAAAGTGGTTTACAACACACACTGCCCAATATTTTCCCTGTATATAGTAATATTCAAGATGCATGGGAGCTGCACCAAAGATCTGTTTGTCCTTCACAACTTCAAATTACCTACCAAGGCACGAGAGAACCTAAAACCCCGTTTCTCTAAAAGTTCGAACTTGTAGAGGAGATTACCACTATGTATATATCACTGGACGTCTGGACCAAACTGTAGGCACACGCCAACCAAACGCAGGCATGGACCCACTTCTTGGCACTCTCCCAGAGGGAATTTATGGGAGTCCAAACCTAACCAGACATGGGACTCACCAACACAAAGGAAATCCAGGAGTTGCTTGTTGGAGAGTAGTGCTTGGAATCAATTTTGGTATGATGAATTTATTTATTATATATATATGTACACACACACATTTGTGGAGTAGAGAGAGGGTCGGGTTGGTGGAATAGGGGTAGCAACTCACAACACTACTAAAAGCCATGAAATTTACACATGAATTGTTTGAGGGTGGCGTCAGAATTTTTAGTTGCCCAAGTTTTCCATGAACTCCAAGTGTACCAGGGTGTCAAAACAGCCTGGAATATACACAAGGACAAAGTGATACGGCTTAACTTCTTCACAAATTCTCTTTGGAGAGGGTTTTTTTTTTCTTTGTGTGTGAACAAAATGGCCTTTTTAGGGAAATTTTCTAAAGAGCATGGTATTGATTCACAAAAAAAAGTTATAAAAATCCATAATATGTAAGTGAGTTAACGGCAAGGGATAAAAGTAATTGTCGAACTTGCCTGATCCTAACCCTGAATATGTATATAGGTTGGTGAATAGTAAGAATTAAAAGAATCTTATAGGGTCATTCGTCTGTGTTGATATTACTTATGTTTTAGATCATTAATTTCCCCAAGTTTACATCTCTTGATGATTTTTGCATCAATTATGAAATCAAAGTCTTTAAGAGATTATATCATGGATCAATAATTTATCCATTCACAAACTATAAAGTTTTCATACAATTAAAACTTACTGCCCTATTAATCACACCATAAGTCCATAACAAAAGTAGATGTTAAGAAATAACCTGTATAGTCCAAAATATGCAGGAAAAAACTAAGCTTGTAAAAGAACGTCTCCAACTGCTTCAGATCATTAATAGAATTCTCAGTGCCAGTGTTCCCAAAGAGACCACCAGGCTTCCTTAAATTACCACCAGAGACAAGGTCATATATCAGGAACTGCAGACAATGGATCTGGAGGAAAAACAAAATCATTAAAACAAGCAGATCATGTGGCAGATTATAAGTTCTACTACAAAGTCATGTTAACATTGATCCCCATAAAGATTCCACTATGTATAAAGGGTTTATTAGTTTTAATAAGAGCCTTCGGTTTCATTGGGCAGTGTGTAATTTAACATAGCATGGGGCAGTAACCTGGCTTACATGGATAACTGGTTACAGCTGAGATACATGTCGTGGCAGTTTACTTCAAATTTGTGTGCTACAGAATGAGTAAAGCAATTGCATGCCAAACTGGGTGGTGTTTAACATTCTGTATAGGTACGAGACAACCAAACATGTGAAACTGACTCAGGAAATATCAGGAACTTCAGCGACACGGATAGAGAAATGCAGGGGACTAATCCACCAAGGACAGAGAAATAACCTGAGCTGCTGTTGGTGCAACTGGCCTTGGATAAAAAAAGTTCCCTTTGCTTTCTTCACCACCATGTTGTGAAGAGTGCAATTCAGGTTCAGGTTTGCTTGTATTTGCCATCCAGTCTGCTGAAAGTGTTCGCATATCAGATAATATCCTGAAAATTGCAAAGTGGATTTTAAAATGGGCAAATAGCGTACAAGCAGCATTTGATAAGACTATGCAACTCAGAAAATCTAAGAGAACATGTATAAATTTGGTTGAGTTTGACAATTATACAAAGACCAGTACATAAAACATGCTCACTGGACCAACATGGAAATAAATTGAAGCCTTTTATTTTATGAGGATGATATTCATCAAAAGTTAATCAAAAGTTGACGATTGTGTTAAAGTATGTCATACAGGTGCAAAAGATAATGTCCCAGTAACGTTTCCAGAAAAATAAAAATGCAATATATGCACCTAGAGAGGTCTTTTTTCTTTCGAAATGTTGTTCGGAGCATGGTGGCTAATTTGTTTTGGACAAAATCTTGGACCTCAGCATGGATAATCTCCCATAAAGAATCCGCTACTAATGTATCACATCTTTGCATCATTGAACCAATGCTCTTGATGCAACTAACAAGCTCTACTAATGCTTTTCTTTCCTCTGCAGTGTAATTCAGGCGTACCACCTACAGACATATTAAAAATATAAGATCCATTTAGACATTCAGAAAAAAAGGGAGGGGCGGGGAAAGGACGAGCTCGTTAATATCTTTCAGTTTAATTTGTAACTGTATAGCCGATTTCAAGTAACTATTCTATGTGTAAAATCCACTTAAAAGATAGAGTTAAGATATTCAACCCAGCATCTCTGTGTGACGTCAGGTGAGAGAACTGTAGTGTGAGAGTTTTATGTGAAATCTTTAGTATTAATAGAAGGTAGGTGTAGGACTAAAGATAAGTGGGATCTAACTGATCAATTCAAATACAGACTACAACTACAGTACAAACAAATACCTTTTCATAATCAGAAAATGAAGCGGAAATTTCTTGCGAATCTACATGAACTGCATCTTTGCAGGGACGAGAAAACTTCCAAGCACATTGCTCCCAAACACGCCCTGTCCATCTGCTTAGAAGCTGAAAACCTTCAACTACCATATCATACATATTTCCCTTGACTTCATTGGACCACTCACTATCTGAACTATCCGTTGATTTCAGTAATATAATCTGCACGCAAAGAATAAGACCATTGTTCCCTACCATCAACATATAGTAAGAAACAACCATTGCTTAATACAGCAAAAATAAATAAATATATAAATAAATAAATCTCATAGACAATTTCATCTCCATCCAGTAGAGTAAAGCTACCAGAAAATATATGCTTCAATACAGGATACGATATCAAATACTTGAAAGGGTAACTAAACACCTGATTGATTGATGAGGCAAAGCGAATCGAAAAATCATCATGCTCACAACGAATAGCTCCAATGTGGTTGGCAATAGAGTAGTGCCTCTGATACGTAATTAATTAAGGCATTGCACACAAAAGAGTAGCAGAATAATTCATTTGATAGTCCGTCGAGTTGATGGTATAGACTACATCAGCAAGTGTTACTATTGTTATCCATATGAGTCAGTCTATTAATTGTGATTTGTGAATCTCATTTACAAGCCCATGGATTGACTAAACAGCTAAGTGTCTCACTTTCATCATGCCGTGTTAAATATGTATAAATTTGAAGTGGTTTGCAAATTCATCCCATATGATGGTTTCATAAATGAAACTCTGCTCTCCAGTAATATGAGGAAATGGAGCAAACCCAACTAATCAACCATGCATGGAAGACTCATATATAAGAAACTTATATTATGACAACAGTAAAAACACAAATACTTATTTATGCTGAACACTGTAATGGATATTCTTGTATTTCACGAGGTGGGAGCTCATGTGGCGCTGGAAGAGTGAGAAGGCGAGTTTGGCTAGAGAACTTTTGGAAATACATTGATAGCTCTTTCAAGATTGCAGCAGGAGAGAGGTGAAGATCCGGGAAGGCGGGAATAACAGGATCGTTCTGCACATGAGCACAGAATTTGTTGGCCCACAATAAGTAACTTCCAAACAATAAATCACAATGAAATCAATGGCATAAGGTAGCTCATGCAGAAACATCTCATTACAAGAAAGCATTGCACCTTGAATATATTGATAAGCCGGTTAATCTTGACCCTCTTGTAAAGGGATTCACCATCTTTCTCTGAAGATGTTGCTAAAACAACAAGAACAGGCAAAACCCGAAGAAGAACATGTCTCTCTGGAAATAGAAGTGCAAAATCCAACTCCAGCGACTCAACACAGAATATTATGAGAACTTGAAGAATGTCTTCTACACTACAATTGAGTCAAGGATGACAAGTATGCAATAAACTAAGGAAGAAACAGGAGAAGTAAGACCAGCCTTGATGAAAGCAGCAGATACTATAATCTCAGAATATGTACATTTCCACTTCTTGAGGATACTTGTTAACACGGAACATCTCAACATGCAAGTTCAATAAAATAGACCATCTTGTGCTCAGAAATATCTGCAAACAAAATAGGTTAAATTACAAGAATTTCCATAACTTCCCAAGGTCTTTACTTGGCGATAACGACAAACAACATAGTTTTCTCTCAATAAAAAGAGAGAGCCAAGCTAAATTTCTAATCGCATAAATCATGCAAGAAAAACATTTTGCATGAAGCACGGAGCAGAGTGAAACATTAATCAGAGTATAAAGGTTGTTTCAATTGAAAGATAATTATCATTTTAAGTTAGCAAAGTGATGATTTCAATGAGAGCAAAATTCTAATATTACTTTTGGTAATGGACACTGAGATGAAAAGTAATGGCTGCAATACAGTTCGATGAGTGCTAAACAGAGGCTCAGAAAAAAGATTGTATGCAGAAAAATTTGGATAAATATTACTATTTGCAATATCACTTTTGAAACAACCCAGAGAGAACATGGGATATGAAAAGCCAAAAAGTAGGTAATACAGTAACTACGGATTCAATGTCATGAAAATTCATAGGGCGAATTCACAGACCTGCAAATCATCTAACTCCTCCCTCATTGAATCAGTGTCCTGCCACTGAACACTGACTTGAGTAAACGTCCTGAAATTTCAAAAAACAGTCAAATTTAGAATCTCTCTAATCGGCGTACATGTGATATTATGATTATGGTGTTAGATGTAAGAAAATTCAATATATTTTCAAAATGAATTTGGCATACCTCTTATACCAAGAAAAATCATTAGGTATGCTTGCTTTTGCATTTTTAAGATGATCCAGTTGTACCAAAACATCAAGCAGCTTCAACATTGACCTGATTCATGATAGACAAAATCCAAATAGAAACCAAATAAATACAAATACAGCTACTTCATTAATCTCTTTTGTACCTAACTGCAATTATATGACAAAAGCATCAATTTGTGATGTATAATACAACTAAATAATCAAGACTAGTAATCATTCCAAAGCCTAAAAATTTGGTTACTCAACAAATTCATGAAAACAGAAAGACGCACCGAAGATGAGTTATTGTTGGACCATTTATGCGTCGCTCGGGCCTTGAAAATCGTTGCATGTCAGCTGCTAACTGCATAAAACATCCATTGCACTTAACTTGATAATCTTCACATGGTAGAGAAAGTTATGATCACAACAATGACAACATATTCTCATGAAACCTCCAGAGAACAAACAAGCTCCTACTGATGTTCTTATTCTTAACTTTGATAGCCTGACAAACTTTATTTGGTTTACGTAAATGATTATGGAAACTTGGAATAATTTGTTGTGATTCTTTTACAAATAATTATCATAAACATTTGATCCCCAGTCAGTTCTCAGGTCCAAACCTCCAAGGGACCAGATCGTAGGGTGAACTCGTAATTCTTCCCAGTTGTTACAAACAGTTCATATTCTCCAATTCCTATTCAAACTTTATTCTTTTCCTACTCTTCATGACTTTATACTGTTAGCTGGTCTAAAGTTTTTTCCTGTGATTGGTACTCAAATCGAATTTTTGGTTTGATTTATATTTCTCCAACTGAGCTAATACATAAATGATAAATCAGACAAGAAATAAACCACAGCAGGATAGAGTTTTACTTTTTCAAATAGGCTTGTAAAAATTCATATACAACTGCACATATTCATTTAAATGAGTGGAAACATAAAGGTCTAGAGGAGATGTACTTTAGAAGCTGCTGATGATTGCCATCTTTGTATGTCACGTAGACGACTCATCTCCAAGTCCAGAACTTGATATGTTTCCAAGTACAGTTCTGCTTGACTTTGCTTCATGGAATCAGGTAACTGCAACATACATTATATCATTAAGTAGCAAAGTAAGACAGGAAATCTAAGAAAATGTATGCAGCAAAGGAAACCACATTATCCCATATTTGAAGTTTTTTCTTTAGACCAAAGATCTCCAAAATCGAGCCTTTTTCTTTATTGACGGGAAAATGATTTCGTTAAAAGGGCCGGCGAAGCCTACTTTAATTCATTTTCCACGTAGATAGCAATTGTTACCTAAAAGATGCCATCACTGACTATAAAATATGAGAATACAATATAAACAACACTAAGAAATGTTACTATAATAATTACGTCAGGAAGTTCATATATATGTAAAAAAGAATATGTAGACAATATGTTTTTTGGGGGTTTTGTTTGAGAGGTAAACAAGCATAATCTATTTATAAAAGTGTTCAGTATAAGATTTACCAAGGGATGAGATATCGCTGGTTAAACAACAAATAAGAGCTAACTACAAGTTCAGCTACAAACTACATCACGGTTCAGTATGTGCTGGATAATGGATTTACCTGAGGGAGTGCTTTGACACAACTTCTATATGTATACAGCACAGATGCCATCTCCTTTCCCTCTTGGATAAGAATGTTCTGCATATGGTAAGAAAATTTAATGAAATAAGCCAACAATGACAAAAATTGCACTCAAGATAAATATTTGAGTGGCAACATCTACCCTAAATTTTACAAGAAACAGTGAGTACATAAGATAAATAAGTATGATTCGGAACTCCTAAGAGAATAAGAGGACTACAAATAAATGATATACCAACTGATTGACAGCTTTAGTGTCTTCAGACAGCGATAGGCGGTAGGCAGAAACATCACCATATTCTAACATAAAAAAAATAAAAAAAAACGTGTTGTTAATTATCTTTATGAGCTACATCAAGAAAAGAGGAACAAGGAGAACTGAAATAGTAAAGATCGTAAATCAACCATAATATCGCTTCGAATTTCAATAACATTATGCAGTGAGTTATTAACATAGTTCACTAACTACTATGTAATAAGTACATTCCACTCTCTATGTATATGTTATGTTGGATGAGGTGCCAAACCACACACTCCAGACACATACGAACAGCGACTCACACTTCAATAGGATTTTTTGTGTCAAGTATATGGACGGCTTTATGGATGTCAATTGTCAACATATTTGAAAATTTGCTCTTTTTCATGTTAGTGAGAAGTTTTTTTCATAGAATTCGACAACTTCGAGCAACAATATAATAAAGGAAATAGTACTAATGAAATTAAAAAGAATACATACATTACACTTGCTATACCCAGGATCAAATTCAATATAATTTAGAAATAAAAACACACGTACCTATTGGACTACTGGCAGCAGATCTTTCAACTGATAATGTAGCTGCAAGACCTTGCACATCAGGTTGGTCATCCTGCAAGCATAATAACTCACTCAAATGATGCATTTTTCTACTAATAATTTCTACATTGTCATCAGAATGATCTAAATGATAATATATACAAGTTTTCAACATGTATGATGTGATCTAGAATCTAGTGATCAAATTGGAAATATACTCGATTCAACAACAACAAGAACACGACATACGCAGTTGCAATGGAGCTACAAAGAAAGAGTGATGATGAATTGATAAATTACCTCTAACGAGAATGTAGATAGAGCTGCAATGGCTTCTTCAACTGGCACCGCCATTAACTCTCTCTCTCTCTCTCTCTCTCTCTCTCTCTCTCTCTCTCTCTCTCTCTCTCTAATAAGATCGATTTGGGGAAATTGAAAAGCACGAAATCCGCATTATTTTGACCTAGAAGTAAGAAGACTTCTTTCTTCTTTCTTCGTTCTTCTTCTTCTTGTTGTTGATTCTTTGGATTTCGAACAACTAACGGTATTAAGGATTTAAGGTAGAGCAATTAATTAACTTCTTAAGACTACTGCTTTACTTACTTACTGGTTACTAACTATGTAGTTCAGTTGGTAATACAGTATTTATTTTTGGAAACCAATCGTTTTAATGTAGAGTGGTTCGATTGAATGATACTCGTATCTCAATGAAAATAGTAAACTAGTCAAAGTCAAGTCAATGCAACTTCACAGTTCACACAGTTTAGTTTATAGTTTATACAATAAAAAAAATCATGCCTGCACGTCGCAACTCGCACGACTATCATTCTTGCTATAGCTTCAATTACAATCTTGCAGGCCACCAAAACCTTCACTTCTAAGTTTTGAATCCAAGTGGATTTTTTATCTATATCTATGCGGCTATCAACTTTTTTCGCATTTTCACAGTAAATTGCAATGAAATTTCTGCAATTTCACAAGACCCAGAGTTTTACATAATATACATAAATGCATTCAAAAATGAATGTACATTGTTTTGATACATTTCTAGTCCCTACTGTACAAAATTTGATTTGCTAATTGTGTTGGGCATCAATAGTTTCTGTTACTTAATACTTGATTAAGCCGATTTGATTTTCAGCAGAATTTGCTACTCTCTACTAGTCACTATCATCCTTTTCTGTCATGATCGATCAGTGCAAACAAGAAGTGAGATTGATGAAGAAATCCTCGTTGCATGGAATTGTTACTTGTTAGTCCACCTATTGGATGATCAAATCCAAACTCTTCTTCTGTTTTACGTAGTAAGTCTTGGAATGTAGGTTGATTCAAGAATGACAATGGAACCACATATCGCTTCTTTTCTGTCTGGTTCTTGCCTACGTAAACTGCTAAGTGGCCTTTAGGAACATCTGTGGCAATTGATGTAAGAATAGCCCGATGAAGAAAATATTTGGCACGGAGCACTCCTCCTGGCAAGCGAACACGGAACAACAATGGTTTTGATAATATTGATCAAGTGTTCTCGAGAGTTTATGACAGGTTGATGTCAAGGAAAGCTTTAGAAACTACTATAGATTGCGCACAGATGAATTGGATGATGTCCTCATAATGCATCATAATCTCTATATATATAGATAATGAGTTGTATTGGCTTGTTAAGATCAAAACATGCCTCATGAACTTTCACATGGTTCTGCCCTACAACTAATTAGCAAGATTTGTCAAGGGGGGCAATTTGTACCACTTGTTTCCAATCCCTATGGCCTATCAGTTGTGACAACAACTTTGAATAGACCCTCCTGAACTTATGTGGTGAACGAAGAGTAGGTGTTTAATTTAGGCTAACCTAATTGTTTGTCGTAAGAAGTAAGAACGACATACATTTAGGCAAACCTAATCTTCATGTTTTCTTGATGGTACAAATATAAATTGAGTGAGTGCCTACTCTACTACGCTGCCTTCTTCTTGGTAGGACATTGTTGAAATAAAACAATGGATCACTGTGACCACCCTCTGGCCTATACAGAAATTAAAGATAGCAGACAACACCATGTGATCCTTCACAAGGGCATGTCTATGAACATACCTAATCAAACATTCTTGAACCACTTTCCTCTCTATAAATATACACAGGTTAGCTAAAGAGTATCATCAAACTCCAAGTATTCACATCATCTCGATCTTGGGCAGCTAACCTATATATTACACATTTTACTTCTTGCCAATCTTTAGCATCCATGGCTATTCAATTGCCTGGTATTCCACATACTAAGAGAAGTCTCCGAAGATCTCCTTCAAATAAAGAAGAAACCTCTATTGTTCCAAGAGGACACATCGCAGTTTATGTTGGAGAGAGCCAAAAAAGAAGCGGTTTGTGGTTCCATTATCATACTTGAACCATCCTTCATTCCAAGACTTACTACAACAAGCAGAGGAAGAGTTTGGGTTTAGTCATCCAATGGGAGGTCTTACGATTCCCTGTGACGAAGACACCTTCATAAATCTAACTACTCAAGTGATCACCTTATAATTCAGGTGGTAAGGAAGTACTGCAGCAGCATGTTTCCATGGACTAGTCCATGATTGAGCTTAACATAACACCTATTTATTTTTTATTTTTTTTTGGGCTGAGACACTGAGTTGTCGAAACCATGTAAATGCATATACATTTTTTGTAACAGAGAAATAGGAATTTTGAAAAGAGAAGCATCTCCCTTTAACAATGTTAGCAATACAAACCATTACACTTCATATTATTTGTGATATGTTCCCTATTTTTGTATTATAGAAACCTGATGGGATGACTGTCTTTGCATATTTTTATTAGCTACAAGATCATATCAGTAGACCTTTGGTCTGCCAGTACAAACTTAGATAGTGTTTACTGTTGAGCAAGTAATCTGTATTGTAGGCAATAAGAGTGCGCGTCTTTGCCACTGTCAGATATTGCTATCTAGATCAACCCAGGGATGTAATTTACACTAATGAATGAAGCTAGTGTTTTCAGTATCGCACCACCTACCTATTTAACACTATTTTGGCACAAATGAGTGATCAGTGAACAATAAACATATCAGTGGACAGTGGTTACCTACTTACTTTAGTCAAGTAGGGAGCCTTGCTTGCCCGTAGTTATATTATTTGATTAGATTGGTGATGATGACCATTGGGATTAACATAGTAACTTAATAAACTCATAAAGGCCTAAATGCTAAGATATATGCTTGCAAATTGCAATGCAGCCCTAATAACTGGCTTCCTTACAAGTTAAACCAGTCAGTCTTACCGGGAAAATAGACAAAGAGTGCTGCTATGTTCTCCTACAGCAGTCTTCTAAAAGGAGATGTTTTTGCTCATTATTCGGAATTTCATCAAACGTTTGCTGAGCAACGTAGTGGTGGTGCTGATGGGGATGTGATCGTTCATGGACCAATTTCGTCCCTGGTGGGGGTGGCTCATACACTAGGGTTTCGGCTAGAAGGTGCTACTACTTTATCTATCCTTAGAACTGATGAGGTAATTTGTTATTTTTTATTGAAATTTCTTCTTTGATTTCCATGGTTACACTATAAGGAGTTTCTAATAATTCATTGTAGTCATACTATCTTGCTGTGAAATTTCGGCTGTTTATGGTAAATTGCTATGAAAATTTTGAATTTCTTAATATAGCGGTTATTTATTTACTAAATAAATATAGCATGCTCAGGAACACCATACTGTACATGATTTTGTAAGCAAATGCATACAAGTCATTAGGTTGAATGCGATAAAAATAGAGCATTAACAAAAAAGTATATGGACGTTGTTTTGATACTTTTCTAACCCCTACTGTATACAAAATTTGATGACTTGCTAATCTTGTCAGTCAATCGCTTTTGTTAAACTGATTTTGTTTCTAGCAAAATTTTCTACTCTCTCTGTATTAGTCTTCCTCATCTGCCATGATCAGTACAGACTTGAGGTGAGATTGATGAACATATCTTCATTGCATGGAATTGTAAGTCCACCCATTGGATGTACGAATCCGTACTCTTCTTCTGCTTTACTTAGTAAGTCTTGGAATGTAGGTTGGTTTAGGAATGACATTGGAACAACATATCGCTTCTTTGATGTGTGTTCTCCTACATAAACTGCTAAGTGGCCTTTAGGAACTTCTGTGGCCATTGATGTAAGGGTAGCTCGTCGAAGAAATTGTTTGGCCCGGAGCATTCCTCCTGGCAAGCGAATACCCATGGTTTCAATAATAAAAAGTTTTAAGAGAGGTTTTACTCTGGAAAGTATTACAAACTTTGGATTGTGAAGCAATGAATTTGGATGATATCCTTCTTATGCATAATCTATATATATATAAAGATAGAGAGAGATGTATTGCCTTGGTAAGGGACATGCCTCATGAAGTTTCACATGGTTCTGCCTTGCAACTGATTAGCATGATTTGTTTAAGTGGTCAACTTGTACCACTTATTTCTGCCCCCCTATGGCCTATCATTTGTATTAACAGCTTTAAATAGGCCCACCTGAACTTATGTGGTGAACGGCAAGTAGGTGTTTAGGCTAACCTAATTATATGTCCTACATCGACATCTGTTTAGGCAAACCTAATCTTCATGTTTTCTTGATGGTACATACAATATAAATTGAGTGAGTGCCTACTCATCTGTACTGCCTTCTACTTGGTAGGACATGTTGTTTGTTAATCATTGCAATATAGCAATGGATCAGTGTAACCACCCTGTACAGAAATTAAAGATAGCAGACAAAATCATGTGATCCTTCACAAGGGCATGTCTCTTAACTTGCGTTATGAAACTTTCTTGATCACCATTTCCTCCCTATAAATATACACATGTTAAAAGTATCATCCAACATTCCAAATCCAAGTATTCACACGAAACCATTAAACATTTTTTTCCTTCTTGCATCCATGGCTATTCGGTTGCCAGGCATTCCACATATTAAGAGAAGTCTTCGACGGTCTCTTTCGAATAAAGAAGAAACCTCTATTGTTCCAAGAGGACACATCGCAGTTTATGTTGGAGAGAGCCAAAAGAGACGGTTTGTGGTTCCATTATCATACTTGAACCATCCATCGTTCCAAGACTTACTACAACAAGCAGAGGAAGAATTTGGGTTTAGTCATCCAATGGGAGGTCTCACAATTCCCTGTGATGAAGACACTTTCATAGATCTAATCACTCAGCTGATTACCTTGTAAGCCAGATGCTGAAAAAGTATTAAAGCAAAATTTTCCATGGAGTGGTCCATGATTGAGCTTAACAAATTTTTTATTTTTTTGGTGGAGACACGAGTTGTCAATCATGTAAATACTTTTTGTAACTGAGGAGTAGGGAGTTAGAAAAAAGTGTCTCTCCCTTTAACAATGTTATCAATACAAACCATCACAGTTTTTTGATATTATTTGTGTTATTTCTCATACTTTGATTTCATACAAAACAGCCATTTTTGTGTTTTGAACATTAAACATGGGAATTATTTTTGTAAACTACAAGGCCACGTCCAGAGCTTGTTTTCTGTATCAATTAAAAATGACTAGAACTTTTGTTTCCGAATACAAACTTGGGTGGTATTCCATAAATTTCTATTGTTGGTAAGAGGAGCATTCTTGTCATATTAAGCTTTTAATAACAAATTCCCTATACACATCGTGTTGAATACTGTCAGATATTTCAGTTTGCTATCATATCTTGCGACCAATATTTAGATTAATTCACAAATTTCCTGAATCTTCTATTGCATTTCTTTAGATCAAAACATGGAGTACACATATACGGCAGTGCGCGCAAATGTTGCTGAAGTTGGCGTTTTGCCGTTTTGAAAATCCTACCTCCTATTGACAGTTAGTTCCTCAGTTGCATTTGATTACAAAGCAACATTGAGGTGTGGCTGAACCAGTTTCTGAAGGGAACCATGCCCTTTTAATCAAATGGTCATGACTCATGACCATGAACATCCATGAAGAGGCTTTTTTTATGTCTATTATCTGAAAGTTGAAGTTTCCTGGTTTAGAAGGTGAAAGAGTATGTATGAGTGGTTCCTTTCTCGTCTCCCCAAAGCTTTTTCTCTGTTCGTGGCAAGTAATAACACACACGATAAAGAGTGAAATGAATTCGAGCAGTTTGTTTCATAAGAAGAGATGGCAAATACTCTCCTGTCCAAGTTGAAGAAAATGAGAAGGGTAATGAATCGTCATCGTCATTCATCACTATAATCATCACTCAATCACTAAGAAGTAAGAATTAAAAACAGAAAAGAACCACCCCAGCTCAGTCGAAGGAGATTTGCTTTTATACTTATGATTCGAAGTTTGATCAAATGTTCACGTTTGAGGAAAAGGGGAAATGGTGGGACACTAGCTATAGCTGATGATGATCCTTCACAGGCCAATTTCATCTCCGGTTCACCCCCAAGGGTTAGCTAGAAGCTGATAATTTCATCTCCGGTTGCTCATCCCACCCCAAGGGTTCGTTAAAAGCTGATATATCTTTAACTATTGAAGTTAGAACTGTTCTTGTATTCTAATGAGGTATTTCATCTCTGGCACTTTTACAGTAAATGCTATGAAATTTCCAATTTTTATTAGTTAGGTTAATTTTAGTAACATTGACTGATCAAAGAATTCTAGACGTGATTTATATACCTTTATAGCTAATTCAGAAACGACATACGTGCTTTTGTAATCAAGTGCATAAAAGTCATTAGATCCATAATCCATTTATCGAACAAAAAGGATGCGGTGAAAATAGATAACTAGAGTATAAACAAAAAAATATATATACACATTGTCTAATCCCTACTGTACAGAAATTGATTTGCTAAGTCAATTGCTTTTGTTAAACTTTCCATCAAAATTTGCTACTCTGTATCGTCCTCATCTGTCATGATCAGTGCCAATAAGCGGTGAGATTGATGAACAATTCCTCATTGCAAGGAATTGTAAGTCCACCCATTGGATGTACGAATCCGTTTTCTTCTTCTGCTCTACTTAGTAACTCTTGGAATGTAGCTTGGTTTAAGAACGACACTGGAACCACATATCGCTTCTTTGTTGTTTGGTTTTCCCCTACATAAACCGCTAAGTGGCCTTTAGGGACATCTGTGGCCATTGATGTAAGAATAGCCCGTCGCAGAAATTGTCTGGCACGGAGCACTCCTGGCAAGCGAATACCCATAGTTTCAATAATGATCAATTGTTCTAAAGAGTTGGAGAGAGGTTGTTGTGTAAGAAAGTCTTTGAAGCTATAGATTGCGAAAAAATGGATTTGGATGATATCTTTCTTATGCATAACCTATATATATATATATATATATATATAAAATGGAGAGATGTATTGCCATCTTAAAGGACATGCGTCATGAAAATTTTCACATGGTTCTGCCTTGCAACTGATTCTCAAGATCAATCAACTAGTCAATTAGTACCACTTATTGCCCAGCCATATGGCCTGAGACAACTTTTAACATGTCCACTTGCAGTTTTGTGGTGATCAATAGTATGTGTTTAGGCTAACCTAATTGTTTGTCATGGTTAGGCAAAGCTGCTCTTCATGTTTTCTTGATAGATGTTATATATATAAATTACACGAATTTAATGCCTTCTTCTTGGTAGGACCTTTTGTTTTTAGGTGATTTTAGTATGGATATGTATTTAGGCCAAATTAATCTTCATGTTTTTTTTTCTTGGCGGTACAGTTATAGAGTAAGTGCCTACTCTTCTGTACTGGCTTGTTCTTGGCAGGACATGTTTGTCAAATAAAGTTATGTATTAATGTGACCACCTTACAGAAATTAAAGATAGCAGACAAAGCCATGTGATCCTTCACAAGGGCATGTCTCTTTAGAGACCTCATGCAAATTTCTTTACCACCATTTCCTCCCTATAAATACACACATGTATTAGCTAAGTGTACCGTCAAACTCCAAGCATTTACATTTTCTCTTGCAAAATCATTACACATTTTTCTCCTTGTCAATCTTGTAGCATCCATGGCTATTCGATTACCTGTTATTCCACATATTAAGAGAAGTCTCCGACGATCTCCTTCAAATAAAGAAGAAACCTCGATTGTTCCAAGAGGACACATCGCAGTTTATGTTGGAGAGAGCCAAAAGAGACGGTTTGTGGTTCCATTATCATACTTGAACCATCCTTCATTCCAAGACTTACTACAACAAGTAGAGGAAGAGTTTGGCTTTAGTCATCCAATGGGGGGTCTAACGATTCCCTGTGATGAAGACACCTTCATAGATCTAACTACTCGAGTGATCACCTTGTAAGTCAGACGCTGAGACACCAAGTTGTCAACCATGTAAATACATTTTTTGTAACAGAGGAATAGGGAGTTTGGAAAAATTCCTTTAACAACATTATCAATACAAACAATCACAGTTTTTGATATTAAATGTTTTGTGACATTTATTTCAATAGTTCTATATCATTGAAACCTGATGGGATGACTGATCTTGTGTCTTGAACATCAAACATGAAGAAATACTACTTTGCATATTTTTATTGGGTGCAAGATCAAGTACTGAACTGATACTTCTGTAATTTATTAAATGACTAGAACTTTTGCTTTCCAGTACACACTTGGATAGTGTTCAATAAATTCCTATTGTTGGCCAAGATCATCTTTGTCACTGTTAATCTCTTAGTAAATGCATCCTGTTGAATAGGATGTTTCAGTTTGCTATCATATAATTCAACCAATCATTTTAGCATTATTTTTAGGCACACTAGATTTGTTTGATTAACACTAGCAGTTCTATTGAATCACCTATTTCAGGTACTTTGAGCAGTGTGGACTAGTTTACGTGTACTTATTTGTGATGAACCATTCAGTCAACATACCAGAGGTTAGCACATTAAGGGAGACTGGTTACCCAAAAAGTGTCTTTATTAACATCTGGTAGCTTTAAATCCAATCCTGAGTTATCTTATGTGATTTTAAAATCTATATGGACATAGGGGTGTAGATGGAGGTTCCTCTTGCTGTTGGTTTGAAAGAAGCCAAGAAACTCGGGAACATGTGTTCTTCAGTTGCCATTTGATCAAAAGGGTCTGGTTCTTGTGCGTTCTTAATAATGTTCGCATTTGAGGCTGGTATTGATGGTGATCCTTGACGGACCAATTTTCATATCTGGTGGCTCACCCCCAAAGGATTCTCTAGAAGCTGTTACGTCTTTATTCTTGGAAATGTTCTGAAATTCTGATGAGGTATCACTGACACTGTGTTGACTGTTCTTTCATGATTTTCTTACGTAAAGCACGAAATTGCTGTTTTTGCTGCCGGATTTATTATTTAATTTCTATGGATACTTTGATTCTTTGAAATTGTTAATAATTTGTAGTAGTGATAATACCCCAACGACGATATTTTTGCATTTTTACAATGAATTGCTAAGAAATTATAACAAGAATTCATCGATAACAGAATTCTAGTTCTGATTTATTTTCCTTAACATAGGGATTCAGAAACTATACACATGCTTTTGTAATCAAGTGCATAAAAGATATTAGCTCCGTAATCCACTAATCCATATATCAAACAAAAAGGTTTGGGGGAAATAGAGAGTGTGGACAAGGTATTGTTTTGATACTTTTCTATACCATACTGTACAAAGTTTGATTTGCTAATTGTATTAGTCAGTCGCTTTTGTTAAACTGGGTTTCTTTCCAACAAAATTTGCTACTCTATAATCTTCATCTGTCATGATCAGTGCAAACGAGAGGTGAGATTGATGAAGAAATCATCATTGCATAGGATTGTAAGTCCACCCATTGGATGTACAAATCCGTACTCTTCTTCTGCTCAGTAACTCTTGAAATGTAGGTTGGTTTAGGAATGACACTGGAACCACATATCGCTTCTTTGTTGACTGCTTCTCGCCTACATAAACCGTGTAGTGGCCTTTAGGAACATCTGTGGCAATTGATGTAAGAGTAGCCCGTCGAAGAAACTGTTTGGCACGGAGCACTCCTCCTGGCAAGCGAATACCCATGGTTTCAATGATCAAATGTTTTAAAGAGTCTAAGAGCAGATTTAATCTGGAAAATTTGAGAAACTATAGATTGCGAAGAAATGAGTTTGGGTGATATCCTCATTCCGCATCATTTATATAGATAGATAAGGAGAGTTGTATTGCTTCAGTAAGGGACATGCCTCATGGTGTTTCACATGGTTCTGCCTTACAAGTGTTTGCCAAGACTAATCAAGTTTTCAATATGTACCACTCATTGCCAAGCCATATGGCCTATCATTTGTGGAGACAGCCTTTAACATGCCTACCTTCAGTTTTGTGGTGAACGATGGTATGTGTTTAAGCTAGCCTAATTGTGTATCACAGTTAGGTAGAGCTAATCTTCGTGTTTTTTATGATGTTGTAGAAATGAATTGAATGAGTGCCTACTCTTTTGTATTCCCTTCTTGTTTGTAGGACATGTTTTTGTAGCAGACAGAATCATGCGATCGTTCACAAGGGCATGTCTCTTAACATACCTCATGAACCAATTTCCTCCCTTTAAATTCCAATGCATACAAGTTGCTATGCTCCTAAATGGAAAGACAGAGGTAGGGAAAGAGATAACGAAAAAATAAGTCCTTGAAAAATTTATATAAGCAAATGATGTTCTGTTGAAAAGTTGAATACTGTTCTCATTTAATCTCTGCAAGTAATGTACAAAAGATATATTTATAAGATTAAAATTTTCTAATCCCTACTGTACAAAATTTGACAGGCTAATCAAGTTGGTCAGTCGTCATTAATTCTTGATTGACTGATCTGCCTTCCGTGCTACTTCCTATAATTTTCATCTGTCATAATCAGTTTAAAGAAGAGGTTAGATTTATGAACAACTCCTCACTGCATGGAATTGTATGTCTACCCATCGGATGATCATATCCAAACTCTTCTTCTTTATCTAGTAAGGCGTGGAATGTAGGTTGATTTAAGAATGATCCTGGAACCACGTATCGCTTCTTCATTGTCTGGTTCTCCCTTACATAAATTGTGAATTGGCCTTTACGAAAATCTGTGGCGAATAAGAGCCCGTCGAAGAATTTGCTTGCGGAGTCCTCCAAGCAAACGAGTTCCCATAGTTTCAAAGATCAAGTATTCTAAGTTTGTCAGAGGTTTTATACTAGGAAAGTTATACACTGTAGATGTGAAGAACTGAGCAGGGTTTGTAGCACTCATTATCTATGATCTCTCTCCATAATTCTATTGTCTTATTAAGAAACATGCCTTATGAAGGCTCACATGGTCCTGTCTTGAAACTGATTATCAAGCTTTGTCTAGTGGTCAATTTGTACCAGTTAGTGCCAAACCCTGTGGCTTTTCATATGTCACAGCAGCTGTGAACAATGTGATCCTTCACAAGGCATGTCTTCTTCTTGGTAGGACATGATGCTGTTAGATGGTGCAACAGAACAATGTGATCCTTCACAAGGCCATGTCTAGCTAACAAAGTTCTCTGACTTATCCTTATGACGAGGGTTTCACTACCCTATCCTCTATAAATATATACATGTATAAGAAGAGTACCACTCATCTCCAAGTTTTCAAATAATCTCTCTTAGGTCTATCAGAAGCTTTACAAAAAGTCTTTTCCTTATTCTTTCAGCATCCATGGCTATTCGTTTACCGGGTATTCCCCATATTAAGAGAAGTCTTCGATGGTCTCTTTCAAATACAGAAAATTCAATTGTTCCAAAAGGCCACATTGCAGTTTATGTTGGAGAGAACCAAAAGAAGCGTTTTGTGGTTCCAATTACATACCTGAACCATCATTTATTCCAAGATTTATTGAATCAAGCCGAAGAAGAGTTTGGATTCAGTCATCCAATGGGTGGTCTCACAATTCCATGTGACGAGGACACATTCAGTGATCTAACTGGTCGGTTAGTCGCCTTGTAGTCAGATGAATGGTTCCTTGGGGACTTGCCCATGGAAACTATACCATACAATTTTGTTAGCTAGATATTGAATTGTTAATCATGTATATATTTTACAATGAAAGGATACGAGAGTCGGGAGAAAAGCCTCCTTGTAACAACATTCAATACATACATTGTTCTTATTATTTTTGCTTTTGTCGTAATGACAGAAACCAGCGTATTAATTTGCAATAAGCAAGAATTTTCTATGTTCCAGATACATTACATGTATGCTTCAGTGAAAACAAGTTAAGGTAGTAGCAAACTAGTAATTTCGCAATATCTACATTTACCGCGATACACTAATGAAAATTACACTCAAGTCAACTGTTGTTAGTTTCTTGAAATATATATGAGATGTGGCAAAGGGAATTATTTTCTTGTGGGTAGTGTGGATCACAAGAGTTTACTTAACTTAAGCAGAAATACTGATGAATTTATATCTTTCATCAATCCTTCCAACCATTATGTTTTCTTCAATCCAGATTCCAGATATCCTTTTTTGGGAGGTCAAGCAAAGAATCATTTCTTAAGAAGAAACAGTATCGGTCCAATGTTCATTAGCCATGGGCAGAATGGTCACTGGAAACTATGTTAAAGTGGATATCTTGACCTCAACGGTATGCATCATGAACATTATGTAACTAAGATATATTTGCTTTTTTAGTATATTTATACATGCTTCTGTTTTAGTTGCCTTATTTTTTCTTTTTTTGCTAAGATCAATTCAATTTTCTGCAAATATTAGGCTTCTGAAGTCTATCTTTGATGACAGTCAAATAAAACTATTAAAGTTTGTAGACAAATAGGCTATAGTCTTCCCAATTCATTCTATATGTCAATTACTCAAACTGAAAATTCCTAATAGAGTTCCCACCAAACATGTGGTGATCAAGTTTGATTTTTAGACAGCGAAATTTCAATTTTATCAAGATTGGTTTCTAATCAACTTCAACTTATCCCAACTTCACATGCATCTTTGGGACTATTGTTTTGATATAACAATGAAGTTTGGACAAAGTGCTTAATGTGAAGGGTGACTTGAGTTCTACTCTGCATTTATCGATGAAAATTTTCTTGTAGTGAGTTTTATTCGCTGTATTTTGGTAATATTCGTTATCCTATTCGCGTAAAAGTCGTCAGTTCCCTTAATCCTAATAAGAAGCACACACCACAAAAAAAAAGGCAAGTATTGTCTAAGACTTGTATATAACTTGTGATGAAGATTATGAACAATTGTGTCAACCACAAAGTCAGTAACGATTAAAACTGATAACTTAAATTACATTGATTTGAAACTTTATAATATAATACAAAGTTAGGTTGTCAGTAATTTTTGTTAATGTTATAGAAGCGGGTTGCTAAAAATGACAGAAATTTTGTCCACTCCTTGATTCCCATCTCTCATGTTCTTTTTAAACTAGAAGTGAGGATGATAAAAATTTCCTCACTGCATTGAAAGAGACCACCCACACCACAGGATGATCATATCCGAACTCTTCTTCGGCTTTAAGTAGCAAGTCTTGGAAGGTAGGTTGGTTCAAGAATGATAATGGAACCACATAGACACATACTGCTTCTTCTCTCCTATATACCGAAGTGGCCTTTTGGGACATGTGTTGACAGAGTGAACACAGGTCGCACGAAGCATTGCATGCAAACGGCCGGATTCTCATAATTTCGTTGGTCAATTGTAGAAGTAGATTCTCAAAGGTTTTCAGTCAGGAAAGCTACAAAATTATTTCTGTGAGGAAGTTAGCTTGGATGATATCCTCATTATGCATACATCTATTAATCTATATATAGAGATAGACTTGTGTTTTGCATATAAAAAGTCAAAGCTTTGAGGCTGCAGTCCTATCAAATGCAGAATTAGTGGTGAAGAACTATTCTTTAAATAGGGTTGGTTAAGGGACATACTTCATGAAGATTCACATGGATTTGCCTTGCAACAAAATCTCAAGACCAACCAAGTCAGAAACATCTATTTGTTGCTACACATTGGCCAACTATCTGTCCAAATAGGCCCACTTCAATTTATAGTCTGTTGAGTTCTTGCTGATTTAACCACATTACAGACTGGCCCTTCCAATATACTGGTGATTTTTTGTAGGGACTGGTGGCTCTTCACAAATAAGGATTGTATAACTATAAGCATGTTTAGGCTAACTTAATTCATGTTATCCTAGTGGTCCATGTAGAAAATCGAAAAGGGGCCATCTCAGTAGGATTGTTTTCTTTTTGGTAGGGCATGCTGTTTCGGCCACTGAACAATGGATCAGTGTGACCACCCAGTTTTAGATATCAGGCAAAACCATGTGATGCTTCATAAGGTATGTTTACGTATTTATCTTCATGATGAGGGGATTTGTCAACTACCATCTCCTCTATAAATAAACACCTCTATTAGCTCAGAGTATCATCGAACTCCAAGCAAACACATTTTCTCTTAATTCCAAATTTCCAAAAGACCTGTATTTTCTTGCTATTATTACAGCATCCATGGCTATACGCTTACCTGGTATTCCTCACATTAAGAGAAATCTGAGACGATCTTTATCAAACTCGGAGATGTTAACAGTCCCAAAAGGCCACATTGCAGTATATGTTGGAGAGAATGAGAAGAGGCGATTTGTGATTCCAATATCATACTTGAGTCATCGTTTATTCCAAGATTTGTTAAATCAAGCCGAGGAGGAATTTGGATTTAATCATCCAATGGGAGGATTAACGATCCCATGCAATGAAGAGTCATTCATAGAATTAACTGGTCAGTTGATTGCCTCATAAGTCAGATGATGGCAGATACTGCAGCAATATGGTTCCATGGGGTCTGGTTCCCACAGGCAAAACCATCCAATTTTGTTAGATGTTAGATTGTTAATCATGTACATAGTTATGTATGCGAGATATGGGAGGTCTATACAAAAATTTCTCCCTTTGACCAATGAATAGAAACTCCTTTTGATTTATTTCTGTTGAGTAATTAATTGATAAAGGAAGCCTCTACCTTTGATTGATATACTGATTCTTTGGCTTGTTTTGCTAGAAACTTGTTTCGAATGACCCATTTGTGGCTTGCTTATACATATTTATTTACTTCCATAAAGCATATCGACAAATATTATGAAAATAGCTCTGTTCTTGTATGTCGGTATACTGTGATGTACAGATACGATGTGTATATTTATTGTGACAGTTATAACTGAGATATTAGATGCAATGTGTGGATGAGTCCTAGTGCTATGTCACAGTGAATGTTTAGAATTCATTGGATGGTTAATGAGAGTTCCAAACACAGTTAGTGGCATTGGTGATAGTTCCAATCTTCAATCATGGTGGACTCTGCCATAACCCCAACTTACTTTGGTAAGAATGAAGTAAATTATTGATGGCCTGCTTATTTTGAGAATCTGATTGTGAGAGAGTATGAGAGAAGCATAACTGTAACTTTGTTTTCATGCCCGACTTTACAGAAATTTTTGTAGATCCACGTTTGTCTTATAATAGGCCATCGATATAAATGAGAAAGAGCATCACTGTAATTTTGTTTTCTAGGTAGGACAAATTCTTGTTGCTGCATAAAAGCCTAGATAAATTCACCAATCCGTACATGATGTATAAGATATAAGAGAAAACCAATGTGATTTTTCACAAGGCACAACACCTTTGACCTTTGGAAATTTCTTGGTTATCCTCACTATAAATATACACATAGTATTTCACTTTAGTATACCATCTATATCCAAGTTAAAAACTTCTCTACCAGACCCTCTGACATTCCATTTCTTACTCTTTTATTTTATAACACTAATGGCCATCAGTTTACCTGGTATTCCTCACATTAAGAGAAGTCCTCGTAGGTCTCATTCCAATACGGAGACTTCCAGTACTGTACCAAAAGGCCACATAGCTGTATATGTTGGAGTAAAGAAAAAAAAGAGATATGTGGTTCCAATATCATACTTGAACCATCCCATATTTCAACACTTGTTAAACCAAGCTGAAGAAGAGTATGGATTTAGTCACCCAATGGGAGGCCTCACGATCCCATGCGATGAAGACTCCTTCATTAAACTAACTGGTCAGTTGACTCGATGTAAGTCAGATGCTGAGCACAGAGTGCAGCAATATACTGGACTGGTCTGTTCAAATTAAACCATCAATTTTCTTAGCTATTAGAGTTTCCATGTATATACTTATCTGTATAAGAGACATGGGAGGCATAAAATAATCACAAGTGTTTCTCCCTTTCACAACATAATCAATACTACTTTTTTTCCTTGCTACTTAGGAATGAATAATTGATGAGATTGTGATATACATTTATTTTGTTGTTTGTGTCTGGTAAATTCAATGAGTCTGTAGAGACTTAGGAAGTTTCCTTGATGTTCATTTTTGATAGTTTGTCAGGCAAAACAATTTTTTTGTGTACAATGGTGAAGAGTTTGAATTCTTTATACTGTATCGCGGCAAACCTAGTTTGGCAAATACTGTATGTAGTATTTCTTTAATCACACTATTTTCTTTATTATATTCCCCTATTGGAAGAACTTCCTTGGGTTTAAATTCTGAGATCAATCCACACAACTGTCTGTTATTACATTTAAATAATTGGAATCGAAGAGTACATGGACGTAATGTGAATGGTTAGCTTCAACTTTATTTATGAGTAATTTGCTCTGTTTATTGATCTCAGAACTTTATTTAAGAGTACATGGACACAGGGCTGCGCTAAACTAAGCTGACGCCGATTTTCTTTTCTAAATGTAGGTAGGAACACATTTCTGTGTATTGATATTGGACCTAAGTTTCATTTTTTGATGATGTTCCTCTCCTATGTAAAATGGGAAGTGCTTTTTCAGAACATTTGTGGCAACAGGAAGGGACAAAGCTTGTGGAAGAATTCTGCATAAAGCCCATACTCGTGGATTACTCATGATTTCTATGAGGCTTAGGTAAGAAGATTCTGGAAGGTTTTAATCAAATAAAGCTTCAAAACTTGAGTTTGTGAGGAACTTTAAGACGGTTGATATGTTCATAATCCATGCATCCATATATAGCGGTAGTCTTGCATTCAACATAAAAGAAAGTCAGAGCTTTGAGTCTGCAGTCATGAAATGTGGATTTAGTGTTGAAAATAGGGTGGATTTAGTGACATGTTCATGTCAGATCACATGGATTTGCCTTGCAACACATTATTAGGATCATTCAAGTTGACACATTGTGTCCTACCATCTGTCCAAATAGGCCAACTTAGGTTTATGGTCTGTTAGTTTTTGGTGATTAGAACATATTACAGGATGACCCTTCCAATAAATTGAAGTTTTCTCCCAAACATTTTCGGTAAGGAACTGATGAATTTTTCACAGATAAAAATTGTATAAATGCTCGAGCTAACATATCCGTTTCTCACAACAAGAAAATGTATAGCTGTTACATCATGTTCTTTCTAGTGGTTGATGAATAAATTTGAGCAAGGGCCGTAGTGTTGTCTTCTTTTTGGTAGGGCATGCTGTTTCTGCCACAGAACAATGGATCAGTGTGACCACCCAGATTAGATATCGGGCAAAACCATGTGATGTGTCACAAGGCATGTTTCTGTGTTTAATCATATGATGAGAGAATTGTTCTGACTCCTCTATAAATATACAACTCTATCAGCTCAAAGTATTATCCACCTCCAAGTTAACAAGTTATCTCTCCACTCCAGCATATCTGTTTATTCTTGTTATCTTTGCAGCATCCATGGCTATTCGATTACCTGGAATTCCTCACATCAAGAGAACTCTTAGACGGTCTTTATCAAGCTCAGAGACATTAACAGTCCCAAAAGGCCACATTGCAGTATATGTTGGAGAGAATGAAAAAAGGCGATTTGTAGTTCCAATATCATACTTGACTCATCCTTTATTCCAAGACTTGTTAAATCAAGCTGAAGAAGAATTTGGGTTTAATCATCCAATGGGAGGGTTAACTATCCCATGCGACGAGGATTCTTTCATCGAACTAACTAGTCTGTTGAATTCCTCATAAGGCAGATTTTGTTGAATGTGATCAGATAGCCATTGTGTGCTGATCCCATCAAATTAAATCATCAAATTTTGTTAGATGTTAGAGTAGCCAGTCATGTAAATACTTTTGTATTAGATATACGGGAGGCGAAAACATGTGTCTCCCTTTTACAACTTCAATGAATATAAATTCTTCTTTCCTACTATTCACTACTACTCTATATTAGTCCAGTATCTCACAGTATGAACTTTCTCAAGTGATTGAATCAGTGTTATTTTGCCCCCACTAAATACTGATTAATGGTTGCAATTTGCACTCTAGCTTACTGTGTTATTTTGCTAAGTGATTCCTCCCTTGAAATTAATATTGTAGTTGTCAGAGGGGACTGCTCTTGGTTGAACAGAGCAGCTCTCTTTACCTGGGAATGCCTCAACGCCAACTTGGTTCTCTTCATTAGCATCCCTTTATTGACTGAACTTCATGGGTTCAAATTCTGTTGACAATGGTTATTTAGCCCTTGGAATGTATGTTGGTTCAGAAACCACATATCATCCCTACATAAAATTGTAAGGTGGCCAAATTGTAAGGTGGCCTTAATTATAACATCTTTGACAGTCGACAGAGATTCTCACATGCCTTCATTATTCAAGGATGTGAACACTAGATGCTGGGCAGTCTTTTACACTTTGGTTAGTTGTTTTATATATCTTTGGAAAAACCAATCCATGACATGTATACCACTTAGGCTACTAACAAGAACAGAGATTCATATATTTTGTCATATTGGGCGAGTTTCGATTCAAACGAGGAAGGTTCATCACTTTTAACTATGTTTTCTAGGTGAGGGTACGGCATCTTGTTGCTGCAACAAAGCCTAGATAATTCATAGTACTTGGTACTTGACTTCTACAATCTATATCAAACAAAAACCAAGTTCTCCTCATTGCTCACTATCATGTCAACAATTCTTAATAAAGACAACTCTTAAAAACATAATTAACTCACATAATGATTTATATATTATGACAGTATTCTATATTTTTATATTTTCATGTTTGTCGTAAAGAAAATATAATTCATCTTTTTATACACTTTTTCATGTTGGAACTAATCAGCTTTGTGTTTGACAATCTCGGGCAATCGCTACCTTACACCATTTTGGCAACTATGTACATGGCAGTGAATATGCAGACAAATCTATGTGATCCTTCACAAGGCATGTCTGTCTTTGATATTGTCAAGGTCAATATCCTCTTTGTTCACTATATATATACACAGAGCTAGTATCTTGCATACAAAAAGTCGTCAGAGCTTTGAGACTGCAGTCCTATGATATGTGGTGAAGAAATTTGGTAAAGTGGTAGTGCTGGTTATGAGACATGGATCACATGGATTTGTCTTGCAACAAATTATCAGGATCAATTAACTCGGCAGGTTGTGTGGCCTATTATCTGTCCAAATAGCTCCACTTGAGTTTAGAGTTACGTTCTTGCTAATCGAAGACATTACAGACTGGTGATGTTTTCCGAATATTTTTAATAGGGACAGATGAACTTTCACATTTATGAATTGTATAAATCTATTTAAGCCAAACGTTAGCGTGATTGTCTTTGCAACAAGAAAATGTATGGCTGTCACAACAATTTTTGTTAGTAGTCCATGTAAGGCTAATTGCCTATCACAAGTTCACAACATGATTGTAACATTGTTTTCTTGTTGGTAGGGCATGCTGTTTCAGCCACAGAACAATGGATCAATGTGACCACCCAGTTTTAGATATCAGGCAAAGCCATGTGATGCTTCACAAGGTATGTTTATGTATTTATCTTCATGTTGAGTGGATTTGTCAACTACCATTTCCTCTATAAATATACACCTCTATTAGCTCAGAGTACCATCCAACTTCAAGCAAACACATTTTCACTCAGTTCCAAATTTCCAATAGACCTGTATTTTCTTGCTATTCTTACAGCATCATGGCTATACGTTTACCTGGTATTCCTCACATTAAGAGAAGTCTGCGACGATCTTTATCAAACTCAGAGATGTTAACAGTCCCAAAAGGCCACATTGCAGTATATGTTGGAGAGAATGAAAAGAGGCGATTTGTGGTTCCAATATCATACTTGAGTCATCCTTTATTCCAAGAGTTGTTAAATCAAGCCGAGGAGGAATTTGGATTTAATCATCCAATGGGAGGACTAACGATCCCATGCAATGAAGAGTCGTTCATAGAACTAACCGGTCAGTTGATTACCTCATAAGTCAGATGATGAACAGATACTGCGGCAATATGGTTCCAAGGAGGCTGGTCCCTTCAAACTGAACCATCCAATTTTGTCAATCATGTATATACTTAGCTTTTGTATTAGAGATACAGGAGGCCGAAAATACAAGTGCCTCCCTTTTACAATATCAATGAATAGAAACTGCTTGTTACAACTATTTGTTCTGATTTATTTTTTATATCCAGTATTTACTGATGAGAATGATATATGGATTCAAAAAAATTGTTTACTTTGATCTTTGAATGATTCATATCAACATAAGAAGGCATAGTTATTTGATCTTTCATGAAGCATGTCTGAATGGTTTATAGCAGAATTCCCCCAATAGGCAATAACCTTTAGTAATGCGATGCTAATATGGTCAGAAGTAGTGATCGAAATATATACATGTTTGGGGAAAAGAAATATATATAGCATAATGGAACAGTTTTGTTATCTCTTTATAAAAAATCCGATGCACTGCGTTAGATGCATAGTTGAAGATGCTAGTACTTCCCATGATATACTCATTATCCATTCAGAAATAAGCAACTTGGCTTGGCAAGAATGTGCAATCATTTGGTTTTGGCTAGGAGGAGCTCTAAGGAATGAGGGCAGGCATTTTGAGGAACTAATCTTCAACAGGAGCAATGTATTAAATGGCTGATCTGGGTCTGTTTGTCCTTACTACTGTTGTTGTTTTGCTTGCTCAACATTGCTGGTAGGCGTCATGTTTAATTTGATGTAGCAGCCTCTGAGACTGTAAGATCTTCTTGGTGTTGGCTCACAGTTAGTGCTGCTGCTGTTGCTGTGGAAGCTGCTGGTGCTGTTGAATGTTTGTGCACCTGGCAGGGGTGTGGCTTTTGAAGCTCTGTATCACTTGGTTTGGCTACTGCAGAGGTTTAAGACTGCTTACCACATTGCCTTCTTCTTTTAATAAATGTATTTTCCTTGTATCTTGATATCTACTGCCTAAGGGCCTCACCTGACGATGTACGTCACGTACATGCTGATAAGGATTATACTTGTTTTACCACTATTAATAAAATTAACAACTTATCCAAACGAAAAAATAATAGACTTGTATTCAGCATAAAAGAAAGTCAGAGCCTTGAGTCTGCAGTCATCAAATGTGGATTTAGTGTTTAAGAGTTTTTTTTAAAGTAGAGTGGATTTAGCGACACCATCATGAATGATCACATGGATTTGCCTTGCAACACATTATTAGGATCATTCAAATTGACACATTGTGTCCTATCACCTGTCCAAATAGGCTAACTTAGATTAATATATGGTCTGTTAATTTAGTTCTTGCTGATTAGAACATATTACAGGATGACCCTTTCAATAAATTGTTGTTTATTTTCTCCCAAATATATTTGGTGGGAGCTGATGGATTTTCAAAGTTAAGAATTGTATAAATGCTTGAGCTAACATATCCATTTCTTCCAACAAGAACATGTATAGCTGTTACATCAATGTTTTTTGTAGTGGTTGATGTATAAATTTGAGCAGGGGCCGTAGCGTTGTCTTCTTTTTGGTAGGGCATGCTGTTTCTGCAATAGATCAATGAATCAGTGTGACCACCCAGATTAGATATCAGGCAAAACCATGTTATGCGTCACAAGGCATGTTTCTGTGTTTAATCTCATGATGAGGGAAGTGTTCAAGCTCCTCTATAAATATACAACTCAATCAGCTCAAAGTATTATCCCACTCCAACTTAACAAGTATTCTCTCTACTCCAGCACATCCGTTTATTCTTGTTATCTTTGCAGCATCCATGGCTATTAGATTACCTGGTATTCCTCACATCAAGAGAAGTCTTAGACGATCTTTATCAAACTCAGAGACATTAACAGTCCCAAAAGGCCACATTGCAGTATATGTTGGAGCAAATGAAAAAAGGCGATTTGTGGTTCCAATATCATACTTAACTCATCCTTTGTTCCAAGACTTGTTAAATCAAGCCGAGGAAGAATTTGGTTTTAATCATCCAATGGGAGGGCTAACTATCCCATGCGACGAAGATTCTTTCATCGAACTAACTAGTCTGTTGGTTGCTTCATAAGTCAGATGATGGTCAGATAGCCAGATACTGCAGCAATATGGTTCCATGGAGGCAGACCCTTCAAATTAAACAATCCAATTTTGTTAGATGTTAGATTTGTCAATCATGTAGATACTTTTGTATTAGATATACGGGAGGCTGAAACAAGTGTCTCTCTTTTACAACTTCAATGAATAGAAATTTTCCTTTCATACTATTTGTTACTACTCTATATTAGTCCAGTATGAATATTCTCAAGTGATTGAATAAGTGTTATTTAGCACTCGCTAAACTGACCAGTGGTTATCTCTAGCTTACTGTGTTATTTTGTTAAGTGATTCCTCCCTAGAAATTAATGTTGTAGTTGTCGAGGGGTCTACTCTTGGTTGAACAGAGCATCTCTCATCACCTGGAAATGCCTCAACGCCACTTGGTTGTCTTCATTAGCATCCCTCTATTGCGGTATTGCCTGAATTTCATTGGGTTCATATTCTGTTGACAATGGTTATTTAGTTCTAGGAGTACACGTCGGCTAAAAGAAATCTTCATGAACTGTTACATAAATTGTCTGTGACAGTCGACAGAGATTCTCACAAGCCTTCAATATTCAAGGATGTGAACAGCAAAGAATCAGATTTGCATGATGTTAGCTAGATGCTGGCTGGGAGTCCTTTACACTTTAGATGTTAGCTATATATAACTGTCTTTGTTTATGGAAATATCAATCCAAAACATTTATACCACTTAAAAGGTTACCTAGAACTTTGACAGAGATTCTTATATTTGTCATATTGGGCGGGTATCGATTCAAATGAGGAAGGCTCGTCACTTTTAACTATGTTTTCAAGGTGAGGATACAGCTTCTTGTTGCTGCAAACAAAGCCTAATGATTTATAAATTATGACTGTATTATATATGTTCAAGTTTGTCCTATTTAAAATACAAATCATCTTTATATGTATATGGTATTCAGTATTCTGTGTTTGACTATATTAGGTGATTGCTATAGATACAAGCGTCTCACCGCCATTACTCTGTTTTCTAAGTGGCCATTTTGTTTTATAAGAGAACCTTATATCATTTTAGCAACTCTGTACATGACATTGAATACAGAGACAAAACTATGCAAATCCTTCACAAGGCATGTCTGTGTTTGATATTGTCAAGGTCAATATCCTCATTGCTCACTATATAAGTATATATATACATATCTATTAGCTCTAGTATCTTGCATGCATAAGGTCAGAACTTTGAGGCTGCAGTCCTATATCAACTATAATGTGCTGAAGAAATATTCGGAAAGTCGGGTTGCTTATGAGATGCTTCCTGAAGGATCACATGGATCTGTCTTGCAACAAATTATCAGGATCAATTAACCTGACAGGTTCTGGCCTATTATCTGTCCATATAGTCCCACTTGAGCTTGAGGGGACAGATGAACTTTTACATTTATGAATTGTATAAATGTATTTAAGCTATCCGTTAGCGTGATTGTTCTTACAACAAGAAATTGTATGGCTGTCGCAACAGTTTTTGTTAGTGGTCCATGTATGGCTATCACAACATGATTGTAGCATTGTTTCTTGATGTTGGTAGGGCATGCTGTTTAAGCCACACAACAATGGATGAATGTGACCACCTAGTGTTAGATACCAGGCAAAACCATGTGATGCTTCACAAGGCATGTTTATGTAATTATCTTCAGGATGAGTGGATTTGTCATCAACTACCATTTCCTCTATAAATATGCACCTCTATTAGCTCAAAGTACCATCCAACTCCAAGCTAACACATTTTTCTCTCAATTCCAAATTTCCAATAGACCTGCTTTTCCTTGATATTCTTACAGCATCCATGGCTATTCGCTTACCTGGTATTCCTCACATTAAGAGAAGTCTGCGACGATCTTTATCAAACTCGGAGACATTAACAGTCCCAAAAGGCCACATTGCAGTATATGTTGGAGAGAATGAAAAGAGGCGATTTGTGGTCCCAATATCATACTTGACTCATCCTTTATTCCAAGATTTGTTAAATCAAGCTGAGGAAGAATTTGGATTTAATCATCCTATGGGAGGGCTAACTATCCCATGCGACGAAGACTCTTTCATTGAACTAACTAGTCAGTTAATTGTCTTGTAATTAGTCTGATACTGCAGCAAATATGGTTCCGAGGATGCTGGTCCCTTCAAGTTCAAACTGAACCATCCAATTTTGTCAATCATGTATATACTTTTGTATTAGAGATACGGGAGGCCAAAAATAAGTGCCTCCCTTTTCCGGCATCAATGAATAGAATCTTCTTCTTACTACTATTTGTTCTGATTTATTTTTTCTATCCAGTATTTACTGATGAGAATGATATATGGATTCACAAAAATTGTTTACTTTGTTCTTTGAATGATTCATATCAACATAAGAAGGTATAGTTATTTGATCTCTCATGAAGCATGTTTGAATGGTCTATAGGAGAATTCCCAATAGGCAATAACCTGTAGTAATGCGATGCTAATATGGTCAGAAGTAGTCATCGAAATATATACATGTTTGGGGAACAGATATATATATATATATAGGATAATGGAACAGTTTTGTTATCTCTTTATAAAAAATCCGATCCACTGCGTTAGATACTTAGATGCATAGTTGAAGATGCTAGTACTTCCCATGATATATTCATTATCCATGCAATAGACATGACTTGTATTTTCAGAAATAAGCAACTTGACTTGGCAAGAATGTCCAATCATTTGGTTTTGGCTAGGAGGAGCTCTAAGGAATGAGGGCAGGCATTTTAGGAACTAATCTTCAACAGGAGCAATGTATTATATGGCTGATCTGAGTCTGTTTGTCCTTACTACTGTTGTTTTGCTTTCTCAACATTGCTGGTAGGCGTCATGTTTAATTTGTGATTCCTGGAAATTAAAGTGGACATTGTAGTCTGTAGATGTGAAAATGAGGAACAATAAATCACTCCTATTCGAGAAAATGCTTGAAGAATTTTTTTATATCATAGTCTGTAGAGGTGAAAATAGGTGAATTTGTTTGCATGGTGCATCCCAGGCAAATGGATCCAAACAAGTTTCAAGTTTATATGATCAACAATAAAAAGGTTCTACATGAGAAATATTCCGATTTAAAAGAAAACAACAATTCAAGAAAACTTATTTTAATCAACGCAAAGATAAGAATTTCATCCGACCAAGCTGTGTGAGGATTTAGGTGAACGGAGAAGTTCAAATTTCATTGACAGTACCATTCCTCTCTTTAAGAAATATCTTGACTTTTGAAGATGACTTGGGTGCTACTTGGAGCTTCTTGCCAAGTTTAACCAGCTTCTTTTTCTCAGTTGCATGTGTCGTCATTTCTGTCATAACTATACTCTCCAAGTCCACAGCATTCTTCAGTAGAAACTCAAGAAACTTGAAAAAATTACCACATTCATAAGGATGTTGGATCTCAACAGACTTTAGATGTAAAAGCATGCATGGGGACAATGACAACTGTGCTCCCCAATCTCCTCCTCTGCCTTGTGAATCTGAATGCACAAACTCATCATTTCCCACCAAGACAAGAGTTTCTAAATTAGAAAATTTCTCCAACAATTTCGCAATTACACAGATATACTTGGTGATGTTCCATTCTGTCAACTTCAAAAATCCAAGATTCTGAAATGCAGCCAATGAATCGAACAGATTTGGTACTTCCGGAAAACGTTGAAAACTATAAGCTGACAATGTTAACGATTTTGCATTATGAAGTCCTTTCAGAAGATAACTAAATTGTTTAGCCAGATCTACCTTTAGATGGGAAGCGAAAAGGCCAGTAACCTCGTAAACATCAATAAATGCAGTAACTAAGGAGGAAACGTTCTCAAGCGAGTAATCTTGGTACATACTACCTTTGATGAGGAGTACCATAAGATTTTGAGCACAAATCCTGATTCGCGAATTTGCAGTACTGCTGCTATCTTTACCATCAACAGTCAACTTGTTTAGATTAGGAGCATTTATAGTAAATCTACTTTCATAACCAAAGTCGCATTCTTTTATTATCAAATTCTCCATAGCATTACTGCTCAAGATCAACTCATTATTTTCACCCCGGAATCGAACTTTGTCTAGTGTCAAATACTTGATTTGGCCTGATAATAACTTTAAAATGGATGGAACAATTTCCATATCCTGAAGTATAACCTCTTGTACATTTCTTTTCATAACAGAAGCAATCCAGGTATTAAAAATATCAGTTTCAATCTCATTCTCCCAATCACCCTCGAGACTAATTATGTCGCTTTGACCACCACACTCTAAATAGAATTTTTCTATGTTAGAGCCATCACGAAGAAGCAGAACTCGATCGACATATTTCTTAAAGTCGTCAGAATAAAAATCATTGCTTACACAATAACCTCGATCTTCACTCTTCCAGTCTTTATATTTGATGCTTACACAAGAATTAGAAACCCAAAGAGATTTCCATCTTTTAGAAAGAAGACTTGTTTGCACTACTTGATTCATATCTAAGAAACCAAAGATGTTATGAATGAGAGAATCAGGTAAAGCACTGAGTCTGTCTTGACCAACAACAGTCTTCCTTTTGTTGCTCGATGATGACATTGCAATCTTCTTCTTAGAGTTTGCTACTCGAGGAGGAGCCATGGTAATTAACTACACTTCGGAGTGATGGAATTAGGGTACGTAAACGTTCATTATGAATTTATACATGCAATAGAGGGAATGTTAAAGTCGAAAAGGCACAAACTTCCTGTGTACCCTACACACAAAACTTCTCATGTACGAAGGCTTTTCCATTACCCCAGTAATTAATCTTTTATTACATGGCATAAGTTGGAACAGGGAAGGGTCCCCTGTAAATCACCCTGCTTGCCAACCAAAAAACAAGAAAATTGTAAGGTGGCCTTAATTCGAACATCTGTGACAATCGATAGAGATTCTCACAAGCCTTCAATATTAAAAAATGTGAATGGCAAAGAACTAGATTTTCATGATATTCCTATCATGTACACTAGATGCTAGGTCTTCAGTGATTTAGTGTCCACTTAGCTAAGGCTAACAAGAACTTTGACAGAAATTCATATATTTGTCATATTGGGAGAGTATATCGATTCAGATTAGGAAGACTCGTCACTTTTAAGTTTTAACTATGTTTTCGAGGTGAGGGTACGGCATCTTGTTGCTGCAACAACGCCTAGATAATTTCACTACTGTACTTGGTACTTGACATCTAAGACATATATCAGACAAAAACCCTAGTACTCCTTCACCTTTGAAATTGTCAAGTACCATATCCTCATTCCTCACTATTTTGTCAACAATTCTTAATAAAGAACACAACTAACCAATAAATGATTTATAAATTATGACAGTTTTCTATATGTTCATGTTCACAAGGCATGTCTGTCTTTGATATTGTCAAGGTCAATATCCTCATTGCTCACTATACATATACATATACATATACATACTATTAGAGCTAGTATCTTGCATACAAAAGGTCTGAACTTTCAGGCTGCAGTCCTATCAAATGTGCTGAAGAAATATTCGGAAAGTCGGGTTGGTTATGAGACATGCTCATGAAGGATCACATGGATTTGTCTTGCAACAATTTATCAGGATTAATAAATTTGACAGGTTCTGGCCTATTATCTGTCCAAATAGTCCCACTTGAGTTTAGAGTTCTTGCTAATTTGTAAAGACATTACAGACTGGCCTTTTCCATTACTGAGGGGACAGATCGATGAACTTTTACATTTATGAATTGTATAAATGTATTTAAGCCAACCGTTAGCGTGATCGTTCTTACAAAAAGAAATTGTATGGCTGTCGCAACAGTTTTTGTTAATTAGTGGTCCATGTATGGCTATCACAACATGATTGTAGCATTTTTTCTTGATGTTGGTAGGGCATGCTGTTTCAGCCACATAACAATGGATGAATGTGACCACCTAGTTTTAGATACCAGGCAAAACCATGTGATGCTTCACAAGGCATGTTTATGTAATTATCTTCAGGATGAGTGGATTTGTCATCAACTACCATTTCCTCTATAAATATGCACCTCTATTAGCTCAAAGTACCCATCCAACTACAAGCTAACAAATTTTTCTCTCAATTCCAAATTTCCAATAGACCTGCTTTTTCTTGATATTCTTACAGCATCCATGGCTATTCGCTTACCTGGTATTCCTCACATTAAGAGAAGTCTGCGACGATCTTTATCAAACTCAGAGACGTTAACAGTCCCAAAAGGCCACATGGCAGTATATGTTGGAGAGAATGAAAAGAGGCGATTTGTAGTTCCAATATCGTTCTTGACTCATCCTTTATTCCAAGACTTGTTAAATCAAGCTGAGGAAGAATTTGGGTTTAATCATCCAATGGGAGGGCTAACTATCCCATGCAACGAAGACTCTTTCATGGAACTAACTAGTCAGTTAATTGTCTTGTAAGTCAGTTAGTGAGCAGATACGTACTGCAGCACTATGGTTCTGTGGAGGCTGGTCCCTTCAAACATCCAATTTTGTCAAATCATGTATATACTTTTGTATATTAGATATACGGTAGGCCGAAAATACAAGTGCCTTCCCTTTTACAACATCAATGAATAGAAACTTCTTGTTACTACTAATTGTTCTGATTTATTTCTTCTATTCAGTAATGACTGATTGATAAAAGAAGTCTATTACTGTGAAAATGAAATATGGAGAAAAGAAATACTGTATAGCAATATAGCATAATGCAACAGTTTTGTTAATTATCTCTTTATCAACACTTAATATGAATGATAAAGATAAAACATAGAATAATAACCAAAGACGATATGATTCATTAGAGAAGAAAATAAGAAAATAATATAAAATAACAAATAAATATAAAAGAGAGAAATTATTACTTACACACAATGGGAATACTGAATACTGAATACTGAATAGAGAGAAACAATTATACCAGTTATGCAAAATTGGCCGGTGCAAGGACAACCTAAAGCAAGTGATGAATGTGTTTGATTTTTTTGCCATTTACACGTGAATATTAGCTTACACCATTAATTTAAATTAATGGGGAAGGTCAATTTTAGGTAAATGTATGATTTCTTTGAATAATGTCTTTTTCTTCTCAAATTTATTTGAAATCGAAGCAATTGCAACATATAATGACAATCATTGTTGCTAAAAGAAGTGAAAATTGTGTAGATCTACTTTGTAAAGTTGAAAAGTTCTTTCCACTCTTTTGCTCCAAAATCCTAACAATGGAGTGAATTAAGATGGAGAAGATGGGGGGTTTTAGCTAATAAGAGAATGAGGGGCATTTGGGGAAGTAAAAATATAGTTTGGATGGAAAACTAGACAGAAACAGACGGTGGGGTGCAAAGTCAAAATTTTCAAATATGTGGGGGTTTAATCAAAAGAGGTCCATTATTTGGGGGGTTAAGTCTAATTTTCTCTAATTGTGAGGATATATAAGTAAATTAGGAATTAGTATAAAATTGAGGAGACGTTTGGGGAAGAGAGATTTTCGTTAAAAATTGATTAGGGAGGATATTTTTATTATGGAAGAGAAAAAAAAATGAGATAGTTGATCGGTTAAGAACTTTGGATTCATTTTTCTTTAATATTCTGCAGTAATTTGGGTTGATAAGATGGGCTTATAATTATAGGGAATTGTTTTGGAATTAATTGGGGGTTACATAGATTATTACAAAAAAAAAAAAAATGATGTATTAAAATTGGGAGAATGTGATTATTTTTGTAGGTTATTTTATGAATATAGAAACGTGAGACAGTGGGGATCGACTCGAAGAGGAGAAGGAGAAGATAGAAGAAAGAGAAGTAGGAGAATTGAAAGAGAGAAAGGAGATGAGAAGAAGAATAAGATAGAAGAAAGAGAAGTAGGAGAATTGAGAGTGAGAAAGAAGATGAGAAGAAGATAGAAGAAAGACGAAGAGAAGAAGAAGAATTGGAGAAGAGAAAAATTGAAAGTGGACAAACGAACACTGTTTTTTTTCCCACCCGACGTATAATGGACCTCCTAAAAGTCGGTCCAATATAATAAAGATAGCATATGGAGAAAGTGATTGATCCAAAGAACTTCATTGTCTTAAGACAAATCTACAAACACGGTTGTCTTAAACATAAATCGGACCGTCCTACGATTTATTATATAAATTTTTTTTTCTTTCCAGACTATGTACAGTAAAACCTCGATAAATGAATATTCGATAAATCAATAATCTCGCTTAAGTAATAAAAAATTAAATTCTCAAGAATATTTATTTATCGGGGTTTTAGTGTATAATACTACAAAGATAGTATAACATGTTAAGTTACTGTACAGGGATAACCGGGTCATTCTTTATATGTGACACTGTGACAGGGGCCATCAGAACTGCGTCCTGATTTTATGTTACCGTAACTGTCCATCCTAAATTTAAGGAGATAATAAAAATGCGTCCTGATATCTATTTAAGTGAATAAGGGGTAATTGACTAATTTCATTCCTTCAACACAATGGCTACTAACAACAACAATATTCCTTTTGTTTTCCTACTACTTACTGGGGTGATTACTGCTTGTTCATCAGTTTTGGATCATTCATCATCGGTGGTGGTGCCGACGTCATTCAGAATTAAGAGTGCGCGTGTTATTGTGATGAATGCACTTGGACCGAACAATACATTGACTATTCACTGCAAATCCAAAGACAATGATCTTGGCGAGCAAAATATTGATTTCAATAAAACCTCTGAATGGAGCTTCACAAATAACCTTTTTAGAAGGACACTGTTTTGGTGTCGTATGTGGTGGTATGATCATCATAAACTGGTGTGGGGAAGCTATAGAGTGTACAAGGGCCATGATGATATAGATAATTGCGGTGGCGAAGATGGTAACGTATGTGTGCGTAAGGCCCAATGGGATGGAGTATATTTTGTGCAGAAAGATGGTACCTTCAAAAAGGTGTATGATTGGACTATCAGAAGGTAATTAAGCAAAATAAGTCAGACAGTTTTAAGTATATGATTGAGTGTGTGTTTTCACAAAAGGCTTCTTCAACATGTATTAGAGAATGCAATTAAATTGCAAAGAAATAAATGTACGTGCATGATATATTCATTCAATATATAACTATCTTTGTCTGGAACAATCAATTATTCCACTAAGGCTAATATGAATTTTGACAGAATATTTATATTTTTGTCACATAGGACACGACCTATGGATTTAAATTTAACTATATATCTATATTATACTGTGAGGATGGCACAAACACAGTTTGTCTAGATAAAACAAAGGAGGGTCTGGATCGTCTAGAGATCTGTGTATGAGGGTTGATTTAAGGGTGAGATTAAATCAATAGTTGGGTCCAAATTTAAGTTGTGTTCAATGGTTAGGATCGTCTTGAGATGTGTTGATAAGGATAGATTTGTGGATGAGATTAAATTAATGGTCGGGTCCAAACTTAAGTTGTGTTCAATGGTTAGGATAGCCTTGAGGTCATCTAGAGATGTGTTGATAATAATAGATGGGTGAGATTAAATCCGTGGTTGAGTCCAAACTTAAGTTGTGTTCAATGGTTATGATCGTCTTGAGATCTATGTGAGAGTAGATCTGTGGGTGAGATTAAATTAATGCTTGGGTCCAAACTTAAGTTGTGTTCAATGGTTAGGATAGTCTTGAGATCCATATGTGAAATTTTGATAGGAGGCTTAGATTAAAGAGATTTAACAAGGAAATTATGTGTATAAGTTTTTTATATTAAAACTTCTTTTTCTTCTTCTTCCTTTGTTCCAATCTTCCTGCACTTCAAAGCCGACTCCTTCACAACTTCAAATCAATTACAACTTCAAATCAATTAGGGTGTGTTTGATTGCAAAGTGGAAAAAAAGGGAGTGGGAATTATTTCATTGGGCATTCTAATTAATTTCCTACTATAGTGGGAACGACTTAAAAAAAAATTCCCACTTCAGTGTGAAAATATTTTCAATGGCTAGATATCCTTCAATATCAATCCAATGGTTTGTAGGAGGTGAGAAAATGCTTAAGTTATTTTCTCACTCAAATGAGAAAATAAGTTTTTCTTCCCACCTTTTAAATTACTAGGGGGTAGATACAAATAAAAATAGAAATTGATTTATAATACAAATTGTACTTCTTATTTCTTCACTTAAAAGAAATAAGAAATTGATTTATAATGGAAATTGATCTACTTCTTCTTCCTTCACTTCTATATAATGGTTTTAACCCAATCAACAAACCTAATCAAAGCTTTTCGAATAAACACAAAATCAAACAAATCGATCTCAATCACAAAGATTTCTACAAAACTTTTGTCAGGTACAAATTTCTTATCTCAAATTTCTCAAATTTTGTCAGTTATATATTCATATCTTATATGTTGACAAAAACAAATTTCTTATGAAGATGTATAATTTTTTTTCTTAGATAGTCACCTATCCAATTTTTATGAGATACCTAATTTTAACTTATTTTGGTGATCCGAGACCCCTGCAATTCTAGGCTTCCCCTGTACAATTCTTATGAGAGGTATAATTTTAACTTTTTTAGGTGATTCAATCCAAGTACCCTGTGCAATTCTAGGCATGTGCCATGTGTTTACGACTGTACAGGAAAATTCATGTACAAAAGATCGATGTAAATCTCAAATTTTTTTACGTAGAATGGTTATTATATATATCCGGTGCTCATCGTTATAAATTTTCATATAACTTATATGAAGAAACAATAATATTTCTTAAACTATTATATATAGACATATAATTGTATGTGCACTCTAATATTTTGAAAGAGGATAACGATTACATTGATAATATAGACATATAATTTATATTACATTGTAATGTAATATAATTAAGTTGAAAGAGAGAGATAAAGAAAATTATCAATAACGATTACATACATTTTTTATTATATGCACACTCTAATATTTCTTAAATTGTGCTTATCATTACAGACAATGCAATATACGACAAATTCTGAAGAATATGGTAGAAAGCAAAGAGAACCAGAGAAAGCAAAAGTCTCACCACTACAGAAGAGTTGACTCCAAATAAACGTCAACAAGCCCAATGTAAAAGGAGACTAATAGAATCAATGAGCCAAAAAAATAATACAACATCAAAGAGACCAAAAAATAATGAAGTTTCTGAAGAGTTAGCTCCTAATAAACGCAAAATAGCGCAACGTGAAATGAGGATAAGAGAAAGGGGACAAATATTGAAGAATACAAGCAATGATGGATTAAGGTTTGTTATTCTAAATATTATTTTCTATTTCTTATATTAATATAATTGGCAGAAAATATTTTGTTACCGTGTAAACCTAAGCAAGCCACAACAAGTTTTAGGATCTATTTGCAACAATCACACATTTTGTCAGCCACAACTTTACCAATTTAGGCGTCATATTAACTAATATAGATGAGACATTGTACTGCATCTAGATTTAGATTATACACGTGCCTTCACTAATAATTATCCCTGTCACATCTGACCCCGACTATGCAAGAAGTAATAGTCTTACTGAGAACAGTTTATCTTCAAAGTAGTTTGTCAGATATTACACGTTGGCATCTCTTACCATGAAAAACAATCAGGCCGCTTCTCATTCCTGGGCTGGGCTCTATTCAAATTTGCATTGAAGCGCAATGACTGATACACCACAAACTGTATAGCATTGACCATGGTGTTTGTGGAAGGTCGATTCTGCCTATGCGTATTCAAGCACATTTCAGTTACAACTGCAAAGACAGCTAGCCCTCTTCTAGGGTACCTCCCATGAAGCCTTAGGTTTACCAGGTTAGTTATGACACTCCCTGAACCTTGGTCTTGCCTATATACTCAAAATGACAAAAATTTAGTTCCAAACTATATAACACCACTTGGCTTGGTGGAAGCAAATTTCATTTTGTCCAAATGACCATAGGACCATGTTGCAGTTAGAAATAAGTAGTGGACCAGATATTGGTATAAGAAGAACTTACCCAAGTAACCAGATCCCCATAAGGATATGCTTTGCGCCCAAAGATGATCTCTAGCAAGATGATGCCAAGATTGTACATCTCATCATTTTTCTCTGTTGCAGAACCAACCCTTGCAATTCGGAAGTATGAAATGTTAGCAATATGTCCTCTGCCAACAAGGATCTTATCGGACCTAAGATTTCCGTGAATAATATTCATCTTATATAAGAAATCAAGGCCTTGATAATTCCCTGGGCAATTCGAAATATCTAATTCCAGTCTCCGAGAAAGGTGAATTCCTCACCACCATCTATAAAATGCAATCAAATTAAAATTAGGATGCATAGAAAACAAAATTTCCACTCCATTTAAACTCAAAAGAAGTTCATACTTGGTAAACAAAACACACACTGAATTAGACACCTATGCTCACCTTGCAAGCTTTTCCCTAATGATCTGAACTGCAGGAATTCATACACAACAAACTTTTCTCTTTGATTGGCACAGAACCCTAGAAACTTCACTGTATTGATGTGATCTAAGTTGGTTAGTAAACAGAATTCGTTGTAAAATTCTTTCAAGGACCGGGGAGTGTCCGAGAAAAGTTTCTTCACAACGATTTCCTGTGAAAATAATGTCCCAATTAAAAATTTAAAAACAAAACCATCTAGATAATAAAACAAAAATTCATTCGACCAAATTGTTGAAGTCATCTCTCATGTCGTCCCAAGACACCATTATGCACTCCTTCACTGAGATAGTTAGCTTGAGCAAAGTCATTATTTACATGATAATATTTTGTTACCGTATAAACCTAAGCAAGCCACAACAGGTTTTAGAATCTATTTGCAACAATCACACATTTAGTCAGCCACAACTTTACCAATTTAGGCGTCATATTAACTAATATAGATGAGACATTGTACTGCATCTACATTTAGTCATATTTTGTTAACTAATATACATTTAGTCAGCCACAAAATTGGTTTCATGTCTGACAAATAGATAACTGATGTTCAAAATTTTATTTCCATTAGTTTCATTCACCCTTTTACAGTTTTCAGTTAATGGTCACACTATAATTGGTTGTTATGTCATATGTTTTTATGCATATTACATAGATCGCTATATAGACATTGACTGAAGAATAGATAACTGATATTTAGTAGGCGTAGTTCCATTTATATATTGGCTGATTCTTTTTAACTTAATTTTTTTTTTTATTTTTTTTGCTTTTAAAATGTATGGTACAATAAATTGATATATCAATTTTCTCCATATTTATTAGTCAAATTGTTAAATGAAACAAATATCAAGAAGGCCAACGTAAACGAAGAGAAAGAGAATTATCTGAAAGGAATGCATCCAATAATGTTGTAACTCAAAATAAAGAAGTCGAGCCAAAGTAATTAGTTCACCCACGAATAATGTTATTTCCACATTGCTTTAATTATTATACCGTTGCAATTTTTCACAGATTTTCACACATATTTCCTCTACAGGAAAAGAAAGCGCTCTCAAAAAAATAAAAAATAAATTGATAGACTAGATTATTCTTACTCAATGGATGGTATAAACAATAGGATATCAACTGCAGATAAATGGAAAAAAGTAGTTGTTCTTCAAATTTTGGAAATATCATTATAATTGTTCTTCAATGTTCAATCTTCATTCTTTACTTCTTCCCTAATATGGTAGCAATTTTTTTTTTCATTTTGTGTTTGTTCAAATTTATTCATTCATTTTGTTAATAAAATGTTACTACCCATTAGGTTTTAATTTATGACTGGATGGTTTGGTACCATCAGTTCCAGTGTGGTTAGAAACTGTTCAACAGCCAAAGAATTTGAAGCACATCTTTTGTTGTTTTCACTGTTTAAAGTGATTGTTTATACCATGAAGAAACGACAAATCCCAACCACAGATATATATGGGCCATAACTGCTAAAGGCCTTCAAACCGGCTTAAGCATCTGGATAAAAATGATATTTGGAATTTATAAAATATATTAAAAAAAAATTTGATAATTTTGTAATTTCATTAAAAATACTATTTGTAATTTTTATTTATAATTTCATTGGCAATTTACAAAATCTAAAAATTATTAGTAAAATGAACAGTATAAACTAACATGGCGAAGCCACGGGTACAACTAGTATATATATATATAATATATATATGCTTTTTAGGTAACATACGGCATCTTGTTGCTGGGCTGGGTTGACGATCTCCCTGCCTCATACAATGGTGTTTATCCGAGCCAGTAGTGTGTCCAGTTGCGCGCTGACTCAAATGATATTCTCCCAACCTACCATGGCACCTCCGGGACGAATGTGTGGTTTGGTCCTGTGGGAGGTGATGGGAGTGTAATTAGAATGGGGAGAAAAACTTACCATCTATTTTTATGTAATGTAGTCAACCTCTGTAAAACCAATCCCTTGTGCCACTGTGTGTACATGACATCTGAGATATCAGACAAAACCAAGTACTACCTTCATTCAAAGGGCCTGGTTACCTTTGTAATTGTCGACTACCATATTAGTCTATTAGATCCTCACAAAGGTACTGTAATTTAGTGCAACACATACTTAGCAACTGCATCTGCACTATAGTTTCCCTATGTCCAATTGTGAGTGATGGAAACCTTACTCTTCATTCATGAAACATGTCTGCACTGCAGCACTAAAGCACGTCGATTGGCTAGTCTTCCCATTAAAATATGCTGTCTACAAAAGTCAAATACTCTAACTAATTAACAAACCTTAATAGAGATAGCTAGGTGAATAATGACTAAGCACAAAGCTAAATAATGAAATACTTGGATCACCGATATGAATGAGGATGATTCACCTCTCACCAGCTTGTTATCCTCTAGCAAAACTGGCCAAGATCATTTTAGTTAACTTCTTCGTACCTGACATTGAAGATACTAGAAAAAACCATGTAATCCTTCAGTCACGAGGCATATATTGCCAAGTAATATATAAGTATATAACTATCTGATCAACCAAAGTTAAGTACATTGCCAGTGGCGGATTTAGGATCTTCTGCTGGGGGGTCAAGAATGTTATACATCTAGACAAAAAAAAAATATTAGAAATTAAACACCTTTAGAAAACTATCATTTCATGTAAAATAGACTTTAATTAAAAATAAATAAATATAATCAAGAGTTGATATAAACAAGAAAAAAAAGTAAGTAATTACTTCAAAAATTTGTCTATTTCATTTCAGACGTCATTTTTTATATATATATATAATTCACAATTTATTGATAAAGAAACCACACAAACAATTTTGAACAACATGCCATGAGATGATACCGTCAGATTATGAGACCCCAACCAACTCGACCCAATTATATGAGAGCATGCCACCATACAAAACTTGCACCTCTGCGCCTAAAACATCATGTTAAAGACCACAATTCAAATAGATGTGATTGGATGAACAAGAAAAAAGAGATTGTTGATTGAATTTTTTTTTTTTTTTAATATAACTCAAAATTAATTTTTTTAGAAGGTTGGCGAAAAATACACATAAAAAATTGTAATTTTCTATTATGTACATAAATGTAAAGATATTTTAACATTTTATTTATGTAAGATCTTCTAGATCTTTATAAAATCCTTAAATTATGGGAATGAAAAACAATTTAACAGATATTACTTTATTAGAAGATACAATATAGTATCTTTGGTAATAAATATATTTAAAAAAATTAAAAAATTGAACATATATAGTAAAAAAATTGCAAAACTTCAAGGGTGTCAAGTGATACCCCATGACCCCCTTAGATCCGCCACTGCCTGATGTTATAACTTGCTTTTGTTTTTGTTCTTCTTTATCAAACGAATTCTCTGAGTAATCGGCGTTAAAAATAATCGACTTCCCCGATAGAAGCGATTTAATTTTTTCAAACTCATTGGGTTTGTTCTTGAAATATTCGATAAAAAATTTAATAACTCTATACTTATAAAAGGGGAAAACATGGAGGGGAGGAAGTAACTCTGTTGGTGGTGGAGAAGGTGAAAGTGGGAGATAGAGTGAAGAAAGTGAAAGTGGGAGATAGAGATGAGAATGTGAGGTGGTGGCGAATGAATAAGGACGCAGAATAGAAGTCCAGTGGCGGATTTAAGATCTTCTGCTAAGGGGGTCAAGAATGTTATACATCTAGACAAAAAAAAATGTTAGAAATTAAACACCTCTAGAAAACTATCATTTCATGTAAAATAGATTTTAATTAAAAATAAATAAATATAATCAAGAGTTGATATAAACAAGAAAAAAAAGTAAGTAATTACTTCAAAAATTTGTCTATTTCATTTCAGACGTCATTTTTTATATATATATAATTCACAATTTACTGATAAAGAAACCACACAAACAATTTTGAACAACATGCCATGAGATGATACCGTCAGATTATGAGACCCCAACCAACTCGACCAAATTATATGAGAGCATGCCACCATACAAAACTTGCACCTCTGCGCCTAAAACATCATGTTAAAGACCACAATTCAAATAGATGTGATTGGATGAACAAGAAAAAAGAGATTGTTGATTGAATTTTTTTTTTTTTTTAATATAACTCAAAATAAATTTTTTTTAGAAGGTTGGCGAAAAATACACATAAAAAATTGTAATTTTCTATTATGTACATAAATGTGTAAAGATATTTTAACATTTTATTTATGTAAGATCTTCTAGATCTTTATAAAATCCTTAAATTATGGGAATAAAAAACAATTTAACAGATATTACTTTATTAGAAGATACAATATAATATCTTTGGTAATAAATATATTTAAAAAAATTAAAAAATTGAACATATATAGTAAAAAAATTGCAAAACTTCAAGGGTGTCAAGTGATACCCCATGACCCCCTTAGATCCGCCACTGCCTGATGTTACAACTTGCTTTTGTTTTTGTTCTTCTTTATCAAACGAATTCTCTGAGTAATCGGCGTTAAAAATAATCGACTTCCCCGATAGAAGCGATTTAATTTTTTCAAACTCATTGGGTTTGTTCTTGAAATATTCGATAAAAAATTTAATAACTCTATACTTATAAAAGGGGAAAACATGGAGGGGAGGAAGTAACTCTGTTGGTGGTGGAGAAGGTGAAAGTGGGAGATAGAGTGGAGAAAGTGAAAGTGGGAGATAGAGATGAGAATGTGAGGTGGTGGCGAATGAATAAGGACGCAGAATAGAAGTCCAGTGGCGGATTTAAGATCTTCTGCTAAGGGGGTCAAGAATGTTATACATCTAGACAAAAAAAAATGTTAGAAATTAAACACCTCTAGAAAACTATCATTTCATGTAAAATAGATTTTAATTAAAAATAAATAAATATAATCAAGAGTTGATATAAACAAGAAAAAAAAGTAAGTAATTACTTCAAAAATTTGTCTATTTCATTTCAGACGTCATTTTTTATATATATATAATTCACAATTTACTGATAAAGAAACCACACAAACAATTTTGAACAACATGCCATGAGATGATACCGTCAGATTATGAGACCCCAACCAACTCGACCCAATTATATGAGAGCATGCCACCATACAAAACTTGCACCTCTGCGCCTAAAACATCATGTTAAAGACCACAATTCAAATAGATGTGATTGGATGAACAAGAAAAAAGAGATTGTTGATTGAATTTTTTTTTTTTTTTAATATAACTCAAAATTAATTTTTTTAGAAGGTTGGCGAAAAATACACATAAAAAATTGTAATTTTCTATTATGTACATAAATGTAAAGATATTTTAACATTTTATTTATGTAAGATCTTCTAGATCTTTATAAAATCCTTAAATTATGGGAATGAAAAGCAATTTAACAGATATTACTTTATTAGAAGATACAATATAGTATCTTTGGTAATAAATATATTTAAAAAAATTAAAAAATTGAACATATATAGTAAAAAAATTGCAAAACTTCAAGGGTGTCAAGTGATACCCCATGACCCCCTTAGATCCGCCACTGCCTGATGTTACAACTTGCTTTTGTTTTTGTTCTTCTTTATCAAACGAATTCTCTGAGTAATCGGCGTTAAAAATAATCGACTTCCCTGATAGAAGCGATTTAATTTTTTCAAACTCATTGGGTTTGTTCTTGAAATATTCGATAAAAAATTTAATAACTCTATACTTATAAAAGGGGAAAACATGGAGGGGAGGAAGTAACTCTGTTGGTGGTGGAGAAGGTGAAAGTGGGAGATAGAGTGGAGAAAGTGAAAGTGGGAGATAGAGATGAGAATGTGAGGTGGTGGCGAATGAATAAGGACGCAGAATAGAAGTCCAGTGGCGGATTTAAGATCTTCTGCTAAGGGGGTCAAGAATGTTATACATCTAGACAAAAAAAAATGTTAGAAATTAAACACCTCTAGAAAACTATCATTTCATGTAAAATAGATTTTAATTAAAAATAAATAAATATAATCAAGAGTTGATATAAACAAGAAAAAAAAGTAAGTAATTACTTCAAAAATTTGTCTATTTCATTTCAGACGTCATTTTTTATATATATATAATTCACAATTTACTGATAAAGAAACCACACAAACAATTTTGAACAACATGCCATGAGATGATACCGTCAGATTATGAGACCCCAACCAACTCGACCAAATTATATGAGAGCATGCCACCATACAAAACTTGCACCTCTGCGCCTAAAACATCATGTTAAAGACCACAATTCAAATAGATGTGATTGGATGAACAAGAAAAAAGAGATTGTTGATTGAATTTTTTTTTTTTTTTAATATAACTCAAAATAAATTTTTTTTAGAAGGTTGGCGAAAAATACACATAAAAAATTGTAATTTTCTATTATGTACATAAATGTGTAAAGATATTTTAACATTTTATTTATGTAAGATCTTCTAGATCTTTATAAAATCCTTAAATTATGGGAATAAAAAACAATTTAACAGATATTACTTTATTAGAAGATACAATATAATATCTTTGGTAATAAATATATTTAAAAAAATTAAAAAATTGAACATATATAGTAAAAAAATTGCAAAACTTCAAGGGTGTCAAGTGATACCCCATGACCCCCTTAGATCCGCCACTGCCTGATGTTACAACTTGCTTTTGTTTTTGTTCTTCTTTATCAAACGAATTCTCTGAGTAATCGGCGTTAAAAATAATCGACTTCCCCGATAGAAGCGATTTAATTTTTTCAAACTCATTGGGTTTGTTCTTGAAATATTCGATAAAAAATTTAATAACTCTATACTTATAAAAGGGGAAAACATGGAGGGGAGGAAGTAACTCTGTTGGTGGTGGAGAAGGTGAAAGTGGGAGATAGAGTGGAGAAAGTGAAAGTGGGAGATAGAGATGAGAATGTGAGGTGGTGGCGAATGAATAAGGACGCAGAATAGAAGTCCAGTGGCGGATTTAAGATCTTCTGCTAAGGGGGTCAAGAATGTTATACATCTAGACAAAAAAAAATGTTAGAAATTAAACACCTCTAGAAAACTATCATTTCATGTAAAATAGATTTTAATTAAAAATAAATAAATATAATCAAGAGTTGATATAAACAAGAAAAAAAAGTAAGTAATTACTTCAAAAATTTGTCTATTTCATTTCAGACGTCATTTTTTATATATATATAATTCACAATTTACTGATAAAGAAACCACACAAACAATTTTGAACAACATGCCATGAGATGATACCGTCAGATTATGAGACCCCAACCAACTCGACCCAATTATATGAGAGCATGCCACCATACAAAACTTGCACCTCTGCTCCTAAAACATCATGTTAAAGACCACAATTCAAATAGATGTGATTGGATGAACAAGAAAAAAGAGATTGTTGATTGAATTTTTTTTTTTTTTTAATATAACTCAAAATTAATTTTTTTAGAAGGTTGGCGAAAAATACACATAAAAAATTGTAATTTTCTATTATGTACATAAATGTAAAGATATTTTAACATTTTATTTATGTAAGATCTTCTAGATCTTTATAAAATCCTTAAATTATGGGAATGAAAAGCAATTTAACAGATATTACTTTATTAGAAGATACAATATAGTATCTTTGGTAATAAATATATTTAAAAAAATTAAAAAATTGAACATATATAGTAAAAAAATTGCAAAACTTCAAGGGTGTCAAGTGATACCCCATGACCCCCTTAGATCCGCCACTGCCTGATGTTACAACTTGCTTTTGTTTTTGTTCTTCTTTATCAAACGAATTCTCTGAGTAATCAGCGTTAAAAATAATCGACTTCCCCGATAGAAGCGATTTAATTTTTTCAAACTCATTGGGTTTGTTCTTGAAATATTCGATAAAAAATTTAATAACTCTATACTTATAAAAGGGGAAAACATGGAGGGGAGGAAGTAACTCTGTTGGTGGTGGAGAAGGTGAAAGTGGGAGATAGAGTGGAGAAAGTGAAAGTGGGAGATAGAGATGAGAATGTGAGGTGGTGGCGAATGAATAAGGACGCAGAATAGAAGTCCAGTGGCGGATTTAAGATCTTCTGCTAAGGGGGTCAAGAATGTTATACATCTAGACAAAAAAAAATGTTAGAAATTAAACACCTCTAGAAAACTATCATTTCATGTAAAATAGATTTTAATTAAAAATAAATAAATATAATCAAGAGTTGATATAAACAAGAAAAAAAAGTAAGTAATTACTTCAAAAATTTGTCTATTTCATTTCAGACGTCATTTTTTATATATATATATAATTCACAATTTATTGATAAAGAAACCACACAAACAATTTTGAACAACATGCCATGAGATGATACCGTCAGATTATGAGACCCCAACCAACTCGACCCAATTATATGAGAGCATGCCACCATACAAAACTTGCACCTCTGCGCCTAAAACATCATGTTAAAGACCACAATTCAAATAGATGTGATTGGATGAACAAGAAAAAAGAGATTGTTGATTGAATTTTTTTTTTTTTTTAATATAACTCAAAATTAATTTTTTTAGAAGGTTGGCGAAAAATACACATAAAAAATTGTAATTTTCTATTATGTACATAAATGTAAAGATATTTTAACATTTTATTTATGTAAGATCTTCTAGATCTTTATAAAATCCTTAAATTATGGGAATGAAAAACAATTTAACAGATATTACTTTATTAGGAGATACAATATAGTATCTTTGGTAATAAATTTATTTAAAAAAATTAAAAAATTAAACATATATAGTAAAAAAATTGCAAAACTTCAGGGGTGTCAAGTGATACCCATGACCCCCCTTAGATCCGCCACTTAGCCAATCGATATAATCGAGAAGGGGTTGCCAGCCACAACTACTATGCTTTCTAGGTGGGCATCTTGTTAATGCAACAAAACCAGATTATCTTAATTAGCAACTCCTTACATGACAAAGAAGATGTGGGACAAAACCATGTGATGGTTAAAAAGGCATGTCTACCTTTGAAATTATTAAGAACAATATCCTAATTGCTCACTATACATATACATATCTATCAGCTTAGACTACCATTCAAACTCCAAGTTTAACAAATTCCCTCTCTAGTTCAGAAGACAGCTATCATTTCATTTTATTTGTTATTCTTGCAGCATCAATGGCTATTTGCATACCTGGCATTCCTCATAAGAAGAGAAGGTCCCTTCGACGGTCTCTTTCAAATACAGAGGAGACTGCAGCTGTTCCAAAAGGCCATGTTGCGGTTTATGTTGGAGAGCATCAAATGAAGCGGTTTGTGGTGCCGATATCATACTTGAACCATCCCTTATTTCAAGACTTGTTAAATAAAGCTGAGGAAGAATTTGGGTTTGATCATCCAATGGGTGGTCTCACTATCCCATGCGACGAAGACACCTTCATTCATTTGACTAGTCGACTGATTTCTTCATGAGTCTAACAATGAACAATCAAAAGAGAGTTAAGATAATGTTGAGACTAATTTGTACGTCCAAATTCCAAACCAAATACCAGCTTTAGGATAATGGGAGTTGTCGACCGTGTAGATACTATTTAGAAATTAGGGGAGCAGAGAAACACTTCGATCTCTTCTGTAACAATGTTGTTAATAGAAACAGAACTTTCTTGTCAATTGTTTCTATCTTCTGTTCGCGATTTTCGATCAATAGCAGAAATGTCTGGAACTCATAATACATGCATAGACTTGTATTCTGCAGCAACAAAAAGGTCAGAGATTTAAGGCTGCAGTCATATCAAATGTGGATTTAATGTTTAAAAATAATTCTAATGTAGGGCTGATCAAGATGACAAGATACATATGCTTCAAGAAGTATCAAATGAATTTTCCTTAACAAATTATCCGGATCAATCAACTTGACACATTTTGGCCATATCATACGTCCGAAATCCAAATAGGCTCAGTTGAACATTACACACTGTCCCTTCCAAATAATGTGATGTTTTATTCCAAATCTTTTGTGGGGACTGCTGGATTTTCACAGTTGAGAATTGTACAAATGTGTTGGAGCTCACGCGATTGTTTCTGTCAACAAAAATATGTATGGCTATGAAATTGAGAAGGGGCCATCTCAGAAGCATTTTTTTCTTGTTTGTAGGGCATGTTGTTTCTGCCACAGAACAATGGATCAGTGTGACCACCAAGTTTTAGATTTCAGGCAAACCCATGTGATGCCTCACAAGGCATGTTTCAGTACTTATCCTCCTGATGAAGGAATTTTCTTAGTATCATTTCCTCTATAAATATACACCTCCATCAGCTCAAAGCATTATCCAACATTCCAACTCCAAGTTTACAAGTTTTCATTCAAGACCAACAATTCTGTTTTTCCTTGCTATTCTTTGCAGCATCCATGGCTATTCGTTTACTTGGAATTCCTCACATTAAGAGAAGTCTTCAACGATCTTTTTCAAATAAGGAAAACTCCACTGTAGTTCCAAAAGGTCACATTGCAGTATATGTTGGAGAGAATGAAAAGAGACGATTTGTGGTTCCAATCTCGTACTTGACTCATCCTTTATTCCAAGACTTGTTAAATCAAACTGAGGAAGAATTTGGGTTTAATCATCCAATGGGAGGGCTAACTATCCCATGCGACGAAGACTCTTTCATTGAACTAACTAGTCAGTTGCTTGTCTCATAAGTTAGATGATGAGCAGATACTGCAGCAATGTGGTTCCATTTCATGGGGCTGGTGCCTTCAAACTAGCTAAACCATCCAATTTTGTTAGATGTTAGAAATGTTAATCATGTAGATAGTTTTGTATTAGAGATACAGGAGACGAAAAATTTAAGCGTCTCCCTTTGACAACATCAATGAAATACTTAATTCTCCTGACTTATTGTTTTTATTTACTCTAATTTTTCTGCTCAGTATTTACTGATTGAGCATGGTCTACAGCACTAATTTGCTTAATAGGATTTTGATAATTTTACTGCAGGGTTGGATCTGTTTCTCTACAGGGTCTACAGCACTAATTTGCTTAATAGGATTTTGTTTAATTTTACTTAGCAAGCCACATTGTAGGTTGTTGGTTCACGGATGATATTGATATTCGGAAACGTGGATCGAATCTTCGTGAATTGCTAGGTGGCCTTCTCTAATATGTATATATTCTAACATCTATGGCAATTGGAGTAAATCTAACCATCAAAAAACTTGTTCAGGATATATAAAACAACCTAGGCAAATGGACTTGTGGTTACAGTTCTGTGCGCCTGTGATGCGGTTACTTCTATAGTTCTATATATGAATTATTTTTGTCTGGAGTAACATTTATACCAATTAGGCTAACAACAATTTTGACAGCAATTGTGTTTGTCATATTGAGGGCACATTATCGATTTAAATGACATAGATCCTCACTTCAACAATATTTTCTAGTTAAGGTACGGCATCATGTTGCTGCAACAAAGCCTAGATAACTTCACTATTTTGTACATGACATCTAAGATATATATCAGACAAATCATGTACTTCACAAGGCATCTTACCTTCGATTTTGTTAAGCTCCATATCCGATCTTCACAATGTAATTTCATCTCACACTTGGCAGTTGCATCTGCACTCTCTTGCATCATTCATGAAAATATGTCTCCAGGGTCGCCCTCTGCAGGATAGCAGCACTAATTAATGCGCATCGATGAGCCATTCTTCCTGCTATAAAGACAAATCACAAATGTCTCTCTTAAGTTCTAAAATATTGCAACACACTTCCTAAAGCCATTGTATAATCAACTTAAGATTCCCACTAAAATATATGATCGACGAAAGTCAAACACATATTAACAAATCTTAATAGAGAACTGAATGAATAATGAGTAAGCACCAAAGCTAAATAATGAAATACATGGGCCATTGATATGATATGACTGAAAAGAGCTCACCTCTCACCACTATAAACTATATTACTCTGTTTTCAAAGGAGGCCATCTTGTTTATTCAACAAGATCATTTTAACAACTTCTCCGTAATGACAGTTGAAGATATCAGACAAAACCATGTCCTCATAGTCTCATACTTCAAGTATCTGATCAACCAAAGTTAGCTACATTGATTATCAAATAAAGAACAAAGGGATGGCGACCAAGTACCACTTTTATTTTATGACAGTACTGTTTGATATGTAACATATGTGAACATTCATAATTCATGCTTGTCCTATTAGCCTATATCGATATAATCCAGAAGGGGTGGCCACTCACAACTACTATGTTTTCTAGGTGGTTGTAAGCTCTCTTTCCTTGATGAGCTCAGCTGGGTCCTTCAACTGCTTCAACGGTAGTACCTGCAATGACCACCGGACAATGACCGGTGGATAAAGCTCCAACGATCAAGTCAGTAAGCGGTTAGGTTTAGAGAATAGGTTTTAGCAAAGAATGAACAGTTACCTTTAGCGAACCCTAACGTGATCCTTTTATAGCAATATTCACCGCCTTCCTTAAACCGTTGGATCCTCCTTTGCATCCTATGGTTCTCTTATCTCCTACGTGTTTCATTCTCCATCACATACTATAAAGTGAATGCTTGACAGCCTGACATCACGTGCTCTTTCCGTGATACTCTAGAATGTTCTGAACTCCGATTGGGTACTTCCCAGTTTGCTCTCCTTATCTAGCTCCTGTGTCCTCCATACTCCACCTAGCATGGTTTGGTACTTACATCGCCCCTCCTTTGACCGTCATCTATATTTCTTAGATGGCGGCTCAAAGGCTTTTTCTCCGCCTAAATGTAAACTCCTTAAGATGACGGAAAACTGTCATAAGTTCTTTTCATTATTTAATCTATCACCTGCTCCTCACGTGCCTTAGGCTCTGCCTTATCCCTATCTCTCCAGCTATTCATTAATTGCGCATGCTCTCGAGTCCCGAACCTCCTACGCGTGCCTCTTCCGCTCTTTCCTAGACGCACTTATGATTTTAACTGCTGTCCTTTCGCTTCCCAACGCTATTGTCTTGTCACTATTTCACTTCTTCCCGTAATACCCCTGGGATTATCCTCATATAAATTTGCAACCTTTAGCCTAATTCTTCCATTTGCCCTTCATCTCCTTCATTCTCCTCCTCTGTTCATCTTTCTCTTCAGTCTTCACCTTCTCTACGAAATCACGCACCGTCCGGTCCCCTGAAAGTTCGATTCTCGTCTTTATTTCTTCCTCCGTCGACTAATTCAGGTTATTCTCTTTTCCTTATTCTTGATTTTAATTTTAGCCATTATTAGATCTAGGTTTTCATTTTTCTTCTTCTCGCTATATACTCTGTACTTCGATTGCCGTAAATTTCCAAAAATTTCCAAATCATTTTCCTTCTCTCCTTTCCTCCTCTTGGAGTCACCCTATATACGCCCCTAATCTTTCTTTCTCTACGATTTTGGTGAGCCTTTCTCTATACATAAATGGCTTCTTATCAAAATCAGAAAAAGAAAGATTCTTCGAGGAAGACAGTTGACGGAGGTCAAGGTGGTGGCGGTGCTCACCCTTCCCCTTCTAGTTATTACCTTGATTCGTATGTGCCCAGCACCTACCCTTATAGACCTGATTTAGATCTACTTTGTGAGCTATACGACATTCCTGAAGACGTAAAAATTTTCAACTACAAACATGCCCTACGCTTTGCACATCACGAATTTAGCCGTCAAGATGCTATTATGGTGACAGCCCACCAAATAGCTTTTAGTTGCCGGTTTCCTTTCTCTGATTTAGTTCGTGATGTACTTAATTTTTACCAAGTCGCCCCTGGACAATGTATTGGTAACTTTTGGCGTATCTTGTGGGCCCTAGACCAACTAAACAATGAAGGAACCACCGTTTCCCTTGCTGATATACGTCAATGTTATTATCTTCGGGTTTGCGAAGAAAAATGTGGTCAACCTTATTACTATTTCGTCAAACGCCCCGGCAGGCGGTCTATTATTGAAAAATTGCCGGAAAGTGACAAGGAATGGCCTGACTTTCCTATGATTGTCTTTGGTAACTTCGGGGGAAAAGGACCTGGCATTTCTAACCCTTTAAAATACTGGCGGTTTAATCTAGGAGGTTTTTTCCCTAATTTTTCTACTTTGTTCATATATTAACATTCCTAGGATGAAAATCCTTTTGATAATGTCTGTCTAACTCTTTTATCTGTTTCCTATCCCAGAGGTTCGCGGTGACGGCAAAGCCTTAAGACCCCGCAAAGACGCCCCTTGGGAACCTTTGATAGGATCTGGAGCTGACGCTTATTCCGCCATTCGTGAGCTTACTTCCTCAAAGAAAGACGGTACCCCGATCGCTAAGGATCTTGATCTAGGGGAATACGTCTTACCCGTCTGCTGCCACAAAGATTATCTCAGGGATAAAAAGGGCAAGCCTTCTGCTATTCCTCCTACTTCCCGATCAACACAAAGGAAGGGTAAAGCTTCTGCTGCTGCCGCTACTGAGTTGGAGAGAGAATCTGATGACGGTGGAGATAATATCCCTCTTTAGACGATCCTAACTAAAAAGAGAACTCGTGAACCTCCTTCCGCCGTTTCAGCGCCATCCGAGAAGAAGAAGCAAAAAAGAGTAACTGCCCGACTTCCTCCTTTCTTATCTGCTCTTCGAGTTCAAAAGATTGTCAGGAACTGTAGTCGTGATCTTTCTTCTTCTTCAACTGAAAGTTCTGATTTTCAGGCAGTCCAAGGTGAACCAGAGACATTGCCGGAATCTCCCGAAGTTCACCTGGCGCGTTCAAAGCAACACGGTCCTTCCATTCCTAGGGTGAAAAGGGCCAAAATGGCAGAAGCTCCTTCTCCTCTACCGGGATCCCCTTCTGCTTCCTCCAGCGAATCTCTGGGAGAACCCAGACAACCAAACTTTAGTGGAATCAAGGTTTCCTTTAATCTTGATGAACTTGGGTTTGATGGTGGTCTCCTATTTGAAGATACCGGCGTGGACAATCTCGCCCAACCAGGTTCAACTTCTCATCCTTCATCTTCTCCCCTTAAGGAATTTTCCATGGCTCTCCTTGATCCAAATGAGCCCCCTATTATTGGTGCGATGCCTCCACCACTTCCTGTTGATCACGAAATTTTTGATGTTGCTACACTTGTTGCACCTATTCGTGAAGCACCTAAGTATACCCGCCATCGTACTTTTAATTACTCTTCATCTGGATCAGGTGACCAAGCCGTAGATGGCCAGCAACTCTCTCCCAACCTTGATGCTGAGATTAATCCGGCACCAACTGCTGAGAAGACTTCTACACCTCCTGCCGGTGTTACTTCCCAAGGTCCTTTTTCATTTTCAGAGTCTGTACCAGCCATTGACCCTAACAAGGTTGGCTCCTCTTCTCGTGGTAAAGTACTTGCTGACTCTCCCTCTCCCCAGTCTCCAAGCCAGACTCCAACCGTTCCCTTTCCTCGTGATCCCTCAGCTTCGACTTTTGACAATGGGGCAACTGCTTTCGCCGCTATCTACAATTCTATTCTTCCTTCTGATCAAGCTAAAATTGATCAGATGAACTTTGGTGAGGACCGAGATACAGTTTTCCGTGGTCTAGCTCTCGTAAGTCTCCCCTCTTCTCCCTTTTTTTTTTTTTTTTTTTTTTTTTTTTTTGCACTATAACTTTTCTATTAAATTGTAGGTTAACGGCCTCGTCGTCAAGTCTTTTTCAAATGCTTCTAGGCTGGAAAAAGAAAAAGAAAGTATTGTAAAAGAGAAGCACGATCTTACAGTGGATAAGAATCGACTAGTTCGCGAGAAATGGGCTCTTCAAGCCGAGATCGAGCAACTTAAGATTCATCTGAAAGAAATAACCGCGTCTCGTGATGCTGAGATCGAGAAGAACCGGAAAAGGCTTGAGGGTGAACACCGTGAGCGTGTTGCTGCACTTGAGGGTGAGCACCGTGAGCGCATTGCTACACTTGAGGGTGAGCACCGTGAGCGTACTGCTGCACTTGAAGCTGCTCATGCCACCCAGGTAGCAAAGTTGGAGGGGAAATGGGCTGACAGCTTAGTGAAAATAAATGAACTCGAAGCCGCTCATGATGTTGACTATCAGCAGTATCTGGCCGATCTACGGGAGCAAAGAGAAACTCTCCTGGCTGATTACAATTCAAAATATGAGGAGATGGAGGCGAAATTCAAAGAGCAGCTTGCCATGCAAGTGAAGGCTCAAGTGAAGGAAAATTTAACCGCTATTCTTTCTGCCAAGAAAATGCGGATAACGCCTCCTAGCGCTTCCACCCGATATCCCTTGTCTTGAGTTGTAATTTGATTAATTTTAAATTTGACGAAAGTCTTCCAACATTGTAAACTTTTATAATTGCTATCAATTATTGTTATCTTCTGGTATTGGTTTCTCATGTGCTAACATTAGGCTATACTTCTACTGACCCCGTCGTCACGGTTCAGCAAGTGCAACCCCGTTAACACATTAGCACTATTGCTCTTCTCTTTTAGAGGCACCCCACTGTATTGTCTAAATCAAACTCAATGGGGAAGAAATAATCATATAGAGACTTTAACATTTAGTTAACGGCTTGCCCTGCCAAGTCTACACTTATGTTATTTCTCACCAACCTTAGCTGGGTTTCTTCTATGCCTGACCTTTGGCCTGGTCTCAGACAATAGTGCTATATATATATAACTAGATAAGACAATAACAACAAAATCTTATATTTTCATTGAAATTCAAACAAATCTAGGTACATACTCTTGTTGCTCTAATACATCTCTGCCTTCTAGGCATAGTATTTCTTTAGATTGCTGATACTCCATGGCTTATCAAGAGGGGTACCGTCTTGGTCGACCACCATTCTTCCTTAGGTCGACCACCATTCTTCTAGCCGTATGTACCAACATTTCTTGTGGTATCACAGCTTCCATCCCATAAGTGAGGGAAAATGGAGTTGCCCCTGTGGACCTTCTTGGAGTCGTCCGGTATGCCCATAGTACTTCCCAAAGATTCTCATACCATTTTTCTTTTTTATCCTCAAGCTTCTTTTTCAGTACCTCCAGTATGGCCTTGTTTGATGCTTCCGCCTGCCCATTTCCTTGCGGGTGAAATGGTGTTGCGAAGAGTTGCTTTATGTTATAGCTTGCCAGAAACTTTTTCAACTCCTCTCCACGGAATTGAGCACCGTTATCTGCTACTATAGCCCTTGGTAAGCCAAACCTGCAGATGATGTTGGTCCAGATAAAATCTTTGACATCTACCTCCCTGATCCTTCGTAAAGGTTCTGCCTCAACCCACTTCGTAAAGTAATCTGTGGCCACAATTAAATATTCTCTTCCCTGTGACTTCTCCAGTTTTCCCACAATATCAATTCCCCACATCGAAAAGGGCCACAGATTGCTTACAAAGTGAAGGTTTTCAGCTGGGGTATGTATTAGTCTCCCATGAATCTGACAACCATGACATTTCTTAGCATAGTTGCAACAATCTTTATACATACTTGGCCAGTAATGCCCGTGAATCATTATCCTGTGTGCCATGGCCCGTCCCGGTGAATGACTGCCGCAACTTCCATTGTGACATTCCGCCATGACTCCTTCTGTTTGGGATGGGTGTACACACCTCAATAACGGTCCAGTTGGTGACCGTCTATACAGGTCTTCCCCTATCATTGCATACCTTTTGGATTGCTCCACAATCGATCTAGCTTTTGCTTTGTCTTTCGGAAGAGAACCACCTTTTAAGTGGGTTATTATTGGGTCCATCCAACTTGCTCCCAAGTTCTGAATGAGGTTGACAGCCACTTCCTTCACCTCTATCATTGGCTGGGATCTTTGCATGAATGTTATAGTCTTGGTTGAATTCTCTTCTGTTGCCGTTGCCAGGTAAGCCAATGCATCAGCATGCCGGTTCTCTCCCCTAAACAGATGTACAATATCAACTTTTGAGAACTTTGCTACACTCCTCTTCAATGCCTCCAAGTACAACATCATCTTCCCAGTCTGAGCTTTATATGTTCCATTGAACTGTTCCACCACCAATTTCGAGTCTGTGAAAACCGTAACCTCCCTTGCCTCTAACTTCAGCAATACTTCCAAACCTTTCAGCACCGCCTCGTATTCTGTCTCATTATTGGTAGCCGGAAAGGCTAATTTTTCTGCGATCTCGATCTTAGTGTCCTCTGGTGTTATCACTACTATCCCGATTGCTGATCTTCCTTTATTTACTGACCCATCGGTGAACACTTTCCATCCCTTGACGCTTTTCCACCCGGTATCTTGAACTTCTAGATACTCTAGCTGCTCTTCCTCTTGTATTTCTGCACCCTTGATTACATCCTCCACTGGGAAATCTGCCAAGAAATCCGCCAGCACTTGTGATTTTTCCGCCTTCTTGGCCTCATACTGAATGTGATATTTACTCAATGAAACCGCCCATTTTTCCATTCTCCCAGAACGCTCGATTTTTGGCATCACTTGATTGAGAGGGAGGTTTGAAACCACTGTCAGACTATAAGCTTCGAAATAAGGTCTTAATCTTTGAGCTGCAAATAGTAAAGCGAGGGCATACTTTTCCACTCTAGAATACCTTGTCTCTGGTGAAGTCATCTTCTTGCTGAGGAAATAGACTGGGCTCTCCTTTGAGGCTTCCCTTCTAGTCAAGACCGCACTTACTGCAATGTCCGATACTGCTAGATAAACATAGAGCGTCTCCCCCGGAAATGGCTTTGACAGAACTGGTGGTCTACTCAAGTATTCTTTTAACTTCTGGAAGGCTTCTTCACATTCATCATTCCAAGCAAAAGATAAATTCTTTCTCAAGAGCTTCAAAATTGGCTTGCATTTATCTGTGGATCTTGATATGAATCTTCCCAATGCCGTAATTCGTCCAGCCAGTACTTGCACTTCTTTCTGTGTTCTTGGTGACGCCATGTCTGTGAGTGCCCTGATCTGCTCTTGACTAACCTCTATTCCTCTCTTGGTAACAATGTAACCAAGGAACTTTCCTGACTGCACTCCAAAAGTGCATTTTTCTGGATTAAGCTTCATATTGAACTGACGCAGTGTCTGGAAGGTTTCTCCCAGGTCCTTTAGATGATCCTCCGGCTCCTTGGACTTGACCAACATATCATCAATGTATACTTCTACCGTCTTCCTCAGCTGATCTTCAAACATCATCTCTACCAGCCTCTGATAAGTAGCTCCTGCATTCTTCAAACCAAATGGCATTTTGGTATAACATAAAGTTTTCTTACCAGCATAGAAGGCCGTTTTCTCCTGATCTGGACCATATAGAGGAATCTGATTGTAGCCGGAATAGCCATCCATGAATGACAGTAACCCAAAGCCTGCTGTTCTGTCCACTAGCTCATCCACCCTTGGCATGACGTATCTATCTTTTGGACATGCTTTGTTTAAGTTTGTGAAGTCTATACAGATCCGCACCTTTCCGTTTTTCTTCGGAACCGCCACTATGTTAGATACCCACTCTGGATACTGAACTTCTCTTGTTATTCCAGCTAACTCCATCTTCTCGATCTCTTGTTTTATTGCCTCTGCCAGTGTAGGTTTTATTGTTCTCACTTTCTGCGCAACTGGTTTGAAATTTGGATTGACATTCAATCTGTGACATGCTACGTCTGGATTGATCCCTGTCATATCATTCATAGACCAAGCAAATACATCCATATTATCTTTTAAGAATTGTAAAAGATCAAATCTCACCTTCTCATCCAAGTTGGTTCCCATGTAGGTGATCCGCTGATCCCCTGCCTCATTGAGGTTGACGGGTTCCGTTTGTTCTTCTGTCTTTAGCACTTCACGCGGGAACCCGTCACCCTCCTTCTGTCGTTGCTATGCAGGGACAGATGACGGCTCAGCACCTGCTGTGCCATGCCTCATACTTTTTACTGTTGCTATCTTCAAATTCTTGGCCATAGCCTGATTGCTCCTTATCTCATATTGTCCATCTTCAGTCGGAAAACGGATCTTCTGATAGTAACTTGACGGAATTGCCTTCATAAGATGAATCCACTCTCTTCCCAAGATTGCATTGTACTCTGTTGGAGCATCTATGACCACAAATCTCGACATGACGGTTCTGGTGTGTGCTGTAACCGGTAAGACTATCTCTCCAACTGGCCGCACTGCTCCCCCATTGAATCCGTAAATGTCTCCAGGTGAATTTGCCAGGCTACCTCTCTCCAATTTCATTTGATCCAAGCCCCTGGTGAACAGAACATCTACCTCACTTCCACAATCTACTAACACTTTTGTGACATTCCAATTTCCAATGAGTATGGAAATGACCAATGGGTCATTGTGTGGTGTGACTACTCCTTTGAGGTCTTCCTCTGAAAACCCAATCGGCTCACTCTGATGCACTGGTCTGCCATTGCGTATGACTGGAACGGCTCCGACTGTTTGCAAGTCTTCTCTTATCTGCATCACTCTTCTTATCTTTCTCCTGACCTCGTTCAAGGATTCTCTAGCTCCTTCTAAGATCATGTTAACGGTCCCTCTGACTTGAATTTCTGTTTTGTCTTCCTCCTTGTTCTTTTCCACTATAAACTCTCTTAAATGGCCCTCCTCCATCCATTTCCATATCAAGGATTTGAACTCATAACAATCTCCAGTAGGGTGGTTGTAAGTCTGATGATATTCACAGAACGACTTTCCCCTGACTGTTCGACATCTTACCGATGGCTCTTGGAAGTACTTTCTTCCTCTTATTCTCTTCAAAATTTGATCCAGTGACATTGTGAGTTGCGGTAGCGGTTTCGGTGGTGTCAACTTTCTTGGTGAAGTATCTCTATCCTCCCTCCTTTCTCTTTTATCGTGACCTCTCGATCCATCTTTGTTCCTCCTTGAGCCGGAATCTCTTGGTGACGAATCACTTCGTGAGCTAGCTTCTCCTTTCTTTCTTTTTTCCGCCACCGAGTTAACGGATGCCGGTACCACTTTAGGAGCTCTCCGTGATGCTATGTCCTCTAGTCTGATGTATTTCTCCGTCTTCTGGAAAAGTTCATCCAGAGTCGCCATCTGTGATGACACAATCGAGTCATATGCAGGAGATTTCTTATTTATACCCTTCTGAAATGCTACCACAGCTGTTCTTTCATCTACTCCGCCATCTGTTCTCAAAATCTCATTTTTAAAGTTAGTAACAAACTTTCTAAGAGACTCACCTGGAGCTTGTTCCAAATCAAATAGTGATGCTATATCTGCAGCCTGTCTTTTCTGATGAATATAATGTTTGACAAACATCTCACTGAGCTGAGCAAAGCTTGATACACTCCCTGGTGATAAGCTGAGATACCAGTCTGTAGCGTTATCCTTCAAGCTGCTAGGGAACAGTCGACACCACATTCCGTCATACTGGCTCCCTTCCCAAGCCGCCATTTTTTGCTTGAAATTATTCAAGTGCTGCACAGGATCAGTTGTTCCATCATACTCATTAAACTTAGGAGGTTGAAACTTACTTGGGAACCCGTGACGGTAGCACACTTCGGCTAATGGCCTCTTGCCCAATCTCTCCAGATCCTGAGTCACCTCCATGTTCTTTCCCTTGTTCTGCGCCCTCATGTCCTCTTGGACCTTGCATATCATATCGAAAAGTCTGGTGTACTGATCTGCCGCCGGGATCTCTTCATCATTCATCCCTTCCCTTCGACTCCCTTCGCGAGCTCTTACCCTCGATTCACCTGACCCTTCTTCTTCATTCACTCTTGGGCCCGGAATCCGACGCCTTGTTCCTCCTTCACCTTCTCCTAGTATTACCTTCTCCAATGGTCTATTCTGGTTTTCATCTCTGACTGCTTCGTTCTCTCCTTCCTGAAGATTTTGACGATCCATATCTTCCATCCTTCTTATCTGCTCCCTCAATCTCAAGTTCTCTTCCCTCAATCTGTTTGTATCTTCGTCTCCATCTTGGAGGTTTTGAGGATGATCAACTTGCGGAACATCTCCAGCTGCTACACCTCCGAGATATGTCGACGATCTAGTTTGTGTTACCATTGCTCTCTACTTTCTTCTTTCAACCTTCTTCTCCAAAACCCTAGATCTGGAAGCAGCAAAGTGGCCCTCCTTCTAGCGCCAAATGTAAGCTCTCTTTCCTTGATGAGCTCAGCTGGGTCCTTCAACTGCTTCAACGGTAGTACCTACAATGACCACCGGACAATGACCGGTGGATAAAGCTCCAACGATCAAGTCAGTAAGCGGCTAGGTTTAGAGAATAGGTTTTAGCAAAGAATGAACAGTTACCTTTAGCGAACCCTAACGTGATCCTTTTATAGCAATATTCACCGCCTTCCTTAAACCGTTGGATCCTCCTTTGCATCCTATGGTTCTCTTATCTCCTACGTGTTTCATTCTCCATCACATACTATAAAGTGAATGCTTGACAGCCTGACATCACGTGCTCTTTCCGTGATACTCTAGAATGTTCTGAACTCCGATTGGGTACTTCCCAGTTTGCTCTCCTTATCTAGCTCATGTGTCCTCCATACTCCACCTAACATGGTTTGGTACTTACAATGGTCATCTTGTTGTTGCAACAAAATCTAGATTATCTTAGCAACTCTTTACAAGACAATGAAGATGTGAGACAAAACCAAGTGATACTTAACAAGGCATGTCTCCCTTCGAAATTGTCAAGTACAATATCCTAATTGCTCATTATATATACATACATTTCTATCTTCTTAGACTACCATCCAAACCCTCTCTAGTTCAAAAGACACTTCAATATCATTTCATTTTACTTGTTATTCTAGCTTGCAGCATCAATGGCTAAGCTATTAGCGTACCTGGCATTCCTCATATGAAGAGAAAATCTCCTCGACGGTCTCTTTCAAATAGGGATGAGACCACAAATGTTCCAAAACGCCATGTTGCTGTTTATGTTGGAGAGCATCAAATGAAGCGGTTCGTGGTGCCAATATCATACTTGAACCATCCTTTATTTCAAGAGTTGTTAAATCAAGCTGAGGAAGAATTTGGATTTAATCACCCAATGGGTGGTCTCACTATCCCATGCGACGAAGACACCTTCATTGATTTAACTAGTCGTCTGATTTCTTCGTGAGTCTAACAATGAGCAACCAAAGCAGAGATAGGATATTGTAGTACCTAATTGGTACAGAATCCAAACCAGCAGCTTTATGATAATGAAGTTGTCAGTCGTGTAGATAGTGTGTAGAGATTATGGTAGCAGAGAAAATTTTCTCTTGTAACAACATTGATCAATAGAAACAAAATTTTCTTATCAATTGCTTGTACTTTCATTCACTATTTTCCTATGATAGCTACCTCTCTTTGATAAACAGATATGTCAGGCAGTTCTGCAGTTGACCTTGTATTTCCTTCTGCATCTTTTCTGTAAAGTAATCCGAATACGTAAAACCAACATACGAACTGCAAAGTGGCCTTTTAATGTGGAACATCTGAGGTGACAAGAGTGAACATATATAGCTTGTGGAAAAATTTGCATGAAGCATTCCACGTTCATGCCCCTGCTTTCTATGATCAACAGTATATATCAACAATGAAAGACTTGTATTCTGTAGAAAGAAAAATTGTCAAAGCTTTGAGGCTGCAGTCCTATCAAATGTGGATTCAATGTTTAAGAATCATTCAAAGGTAAGAGACATGCTTCACGAAGGATCACATGGACTTGATTTCCTTGCAACAAATTAACAGGATCCATCAAGTTGACAAATCCTGGCCTATCATGTCCCAATAGGCTCAGTTCAGCATTAGACACTGGCTCTTGCAAATAATCTGATGTTTTCTTCCAAATCTTTTAGTGGGGACTGGTGGATTTTCACAGTTACGAATTGTACAAGTTCTTTTGGGCTAATGCGATCGTTTCTGGCAACAAAAATATGTATGGCTATGAAATTGAGAAGGGACCATCTCAATAGCATTCTTGTCTTGTTTGTAGGGCATGATGTTTCTGCCACAGAACAATGGATGCAATGTGACCACCCAGTTTTAGATTTCAGGCAAACCCATGTGATGCCTCACAAGGCATGTTTTGGTACTTATCCTCCATTCCTCCTGATGAAAGAATAGCTCAAGTACCATTTCCTCTATAAATATACACCTCCATCAGCTCAAACTATTATCCATCTCCAAGTTAACCAGTTTTCTCTCAACTCCAACACATCAGTTTTTTCTTAATATACTTGCAGCATCCATGGCTATTCGTTTACCTGGTATTCCTCACATTAAGAGAAGTCTTCGACGATCTTTTTCAAATACGGAAACTGCAACTGTAGTCCCAAAAGGCCACATTGCAGTATATGTTGGAGAAAATGAAAAGAGAAGATTCGTGGTTCCAATATCATACCTGACTCATCCTTTATTCCAAGACTTGTTAAATCAAGCTGAGGAAGAATTTGGATTTAATCACCCAATGGGAGGGCTAACTATCCCATGCCACGAAGATTCCTTTATAGAGCTAACTAGTCAGTTGATTGGCTCATAATTAAGATGATGAGCAGATCCCGCAGGCTGCAGCAGTATGGTTCCTTTGGAGGCTGGTCCCTTGAAATCAAACCATCCAATTTTGTTAGATTGTAGTGTACAATCAATCATACATAATATTTTGTATTAGAGATACGGGAGAAAGAAAATACAAATGTCTCCCATTTACAACATCAATGAATAGAAACTTATTTTCCTCAGTATATATTACTAACCCTTTTTATTTCTCTACCGAGTATTGACTATATACACAAAATCATTTGATCTTTCATGAAGCCTATCAGTAGGGTAGAAGTAATGCATAAGTTATTTCCCAAGTACACAGGACTTCAATGTATAATCTCAAGTACTGCAGGGTTAAATCATTTGTTTGTCTACACAGTCAAAGCACTAAATACACAAAGTACGATTTTGTTTAACTTTGCAAGTAAATCCTTGCTATAATCCATTTATACAATATTAGTGCAATAGGAAAGATGAATTTCCAGACGCCATTGAAAATTACTGCCAGAACACTCCCACAATAATGCAAGACCACTAGACCAGTACTGTACACGAAAAAAATTATCTCTTTTGCTCCCCCTGTCGTGTATTGCTGCTCACCGGCATGGCGGCATCCAAGCTGGGTAATGGTAACTCTTGGAAAGTACCATCATCTGAGTTCAAGTTTGCAAACATGTACGGTACATCCAAAGTCTGATGCCGAAATAGAATACATCAAACTTGAACACTTTGCAGAAACACTACTACATTTTCCAAATCCACTACCTACCTGAACCCAATGTTCTTTCCTTTCATCAAGCTTAAACACTTTGCAGTCAGTCGGTATAAGTTGGCCACAGTAGTACAGTACAATATGTAATTTTTTGGAATTTGTTGTCCACCATCATAAAATCTACAAATATCAACCAGAAACAATTCTCCATTATATTTCTTTTTCCAACCACCATCAACCAAAGAATTTACTACTAGACTACTAGAGTCCCCATTTCAAGTGTTGGGATCAACAATTAATACAAACTCTTCCTGCGTTATCTACCCCCACGTAGGATCTGTGAGAAACTACAAATAGTGCTAATCTAACAGTTCAATATTCAAACAACTTAAACGATATGCAGAAAGTAAATAACACACAGAAATTTTTAACGTGGTAAAACCCAATATGGGAAACGTCCACGGTTGTCCTCTCGACAACAAATAATCCACTAGATGAAAAGAGATGTACAAACCTATCAACTACCTGCACTCACTGCGAGTTGATACTCCTGGTTATCTCTAACACCTTGACTTCACCAGAGCACCTTGATGTACGCACAAGACACTCGACTTCTTGATGAACACACAAGAAGACTCGAAGCCGATCTATGTAACAAGCTTACACCAGAGTTCCTTGATGAACACACAAGGATACTCGACTTCTTGATGAACACACAAGAAGACTCGAAGCTAAATCAATATAAACAATAATGAAGAAGAAGATGAATGGGGAAGAAGAAGATGAGTTCAATCACCAAAACCACCTAAATCAAAACCTAAACAAACTCCAAGAAACAAGAGGTGAATTGGACGGCCAAAGAACTGTCTTGTTCTGTAGAAGAGAAACCCTATTTATACTTAGGGTTGAAAACCTAGAAAAATGGGCCGAAACTGTGCAAACCGACTTTGGACGTTCGTACGTCGATATGACGTTCGAACGTCGCCACACAAAAATAAGCCTGCTGCCTAACATGACGTACGAACGCTCTAAACAGGTACGTACGTCTCCATACGAAAACATGTCTGCTGACTACCTGGACGTACGAACGTCCTAACTGAGTACGTACGTCCTGACCAAAATAAGTTCGCTGCTTCAGTGAACGTACGTACGTCCTAACTCGGTACGTACGTCCAGAACCCAATAACTTTCCCTAGACAGACCTAAGAGACACAAGGACACGAGACGACCATGCGTACATCTTGGTTTTCCTAACAATGAATTCAAGGCGAGATAACCAAAGACACTTTGTCACAAAATTGATGTCAAACCACTTTATGCCGGTTTCAATCTCCCCCTTTGACATTGATTTTGTGACAAAAACCTATGACTCTAATAGCACTTATAAAACGTGCTTACAATCCCAAACCACGGCATTTATAAGACATGCCTACAAAATCACTCAAGATAGAAACACATAACAAGTCACCAATTCTTGTTATCCAGTTTTAGGAAGATGCTTTAACCATCAGAGATCGAACGGAAGCAATCAAAGATTCAACAGAAGTTCCTTCGAGCAACTCCCCCATACTTCATGAGCTCCAAAATATGTTTGGCACTCGAACTCCCCCATAACAATATAACTTCTAAAATCATCAACACGTTCACTCCCCCATACGTGTTCACTCCCCCATACATGTAGTATACCTGAAACATGACCCAAAAATACACTAACAAAGAAGAAGAAGTTGTTAGTATTAGAGTCATAAATCTCCCCCTTTTTGTCACAAATGAAGCAAGGTAACAAAAGAAAGAGAAAAGAAGAAAAAAATACCAAACCATAACAAATAAGAGTAAAGAAGAAAAGAAAGAGAACAATCATGTGAACAACAAAAAGGATATGCAACGGAAGCCATAACATAAACACTTGTTAACACGATGTCAATACAAAGAATTCTCCCCCTGAACAAAATCTTCACCTAAATGCAATGCATATGAGAAAGATGCACCTAGAACAAACAAACCAAATAAGGGTATTTGAAACACACAAAGAACCAAGCATACAAGGGTAGAAGAGAGTAAAGAGAAAACCAAGAGAAACCAAGAGAAACCTATACATAGAAGAAAGAGTCAGGACACCAACAATCGGAACAAATGATTCACTAGAATATCACTTTAAACAACCGACCATAACCACCTGAGATAGATTCCAGAGAAACGACTTCATAGTAGCAAGTTATCTAGAGAAAAAGATCAAACAAACAAAAAGGAAGAAATACCATACCTGATGAAATGGGGAAAGCACAATAATGACCAAGAACCAAATAGTCAAACCTGTGAGAAATGTGCAAGAAAAAGAATATGCGAAAAGAGAAAAAAGAAGAGATAAACAATAGTTAGTAGGAGATATGAAAGAGAATAGGGAAACCATGCATATTAGACACATCCAACAATATCCCATGACAAAACTACAGGAATATGAGTATCTGCAGGAAGAGATACGTAAAGTATAATAAAATCCATTGAGAATCCATGGGGAAATCCAATCTGTACATGTTCCTTAGTATGTCAATGAAACACCGACTGAAAAGAATTACCAAGGAATAGAACCAAAATAGAGTAAGCCATAAACACTTTCAGCAAGAACATCTACAAGAATCCGAAGGAATGGCGCCTCTACTCCTTTAAGCACGAGGAGGACGTGTGCCCGATGACGAAGCACCCTTGGAACCGGGTGTTTCTTTGGTGGGAGTAGTCCGAGCGCGCTTAGGAGGCATGTCCTGCATAAACACAACATTAACCAAACTAACAAATGTAAGAGAAATGGCGAACCTAGCACAAGAAATGTAAGAATACCCATGTAGACATTTTATCGAACACATGGTGTGCAGAATCATGAAGTGTGCACACGATAACAACCAAGCAATGAGAATCGCACTAAACTTGTTAGACTAGGATAATGAAGAACCAAACACAAACAATAGCAAATAGAGGCTGCACCATATCTAAGAATCAATTTTAACGACAAAACTAACAACCCATATCCAACCATGTGAAGACTAACCTTAAGGACTAACTTTAATAGCAGAAAAACAAACCTAATAACTAACAACACAAACCATAATAAGAAGATAAAAGGAAAATAACCGATGTACCATAGAAGTGAAGAGGAACACATCATGAACTTCCAAAAACAGTAGCCAATCCCAATCCGTACAAAAATAAGAGGCAATATGTTGGGATAAACAAAATATTGAACAATTAAGAGAATTGAAATGCATCATAAACTAAACCTCGGTGTGTAGATGCAATGCAATGCATAAAGAGAGATAAAGTTCACCACTAGAACACACCCTTGAGGACCTAGAATATAGAACCATCAACAAGAGACATACGATTAGTAAGTAAGCATAGAAGAAACAAACTTCAACCCCCTTTGAAACAAACGTTATGAGTAGAAGGCAAACGAATATAAATATATAAATATGATCTTTCAAATGAAAACCAAGACATTAAAAGGCAAAGGAATATAACTTTGTATGCCATACATAAAAAAACAATGAATATGCGCTTGGATTTTTATTTTGCCGCATGTGGTGGAGTTTAGTCTACATCACTCTAATGTCATTCCCGCGTGGGAGGGATTTTTGCCTCCATCTTTTCAAGTACACGAGGGTAGGGTGTAGCCTACATCTTTTTGACAAACACAAACTCAAGAAGTGCAATACCATGATAACGTGCAACACAAGAACTAACATCTCTTGAGTGCATCCGTCAGAGCATGACCCTCACAACCCCAACGGGTTCTTAGCCAACTGATATTGCTTCAAAGACAATCAAATGGCTGGGGATAAAGTGAGTCATTGACCACTAACAAGAGTTGTAATAGGAAGATAAGAATGCTCAATAACACGAACAACAAGATGAACATTAACCAAAACAAAGGAGAGATAGCTCAAGATCACATAAATACTCGAGAGATAGAGAAGTTCTATGAGCTCAAAGAATATGTAAGTGGTTTCCAAAAACTCCCATCATGCAAGCATGCCGTGCACTGTGCAAACAAGCGAGGAAAAATGCATGATACATACCAAAACATACTTAAGAGTTCAGAAAGAGAAAATACCCAAACATATTGCAACTTATTTAAGACAATTGAATTAAACCAATATCTCAGAAAAGATGCATCCAACAACACATACATGGAATAAATAAATAAAACAAAAAATAGAAGGAATAACCAACAACCCCTTTTTTTTTATTAACAATGTATTCAGACATGCAACATGATCTGCAAGCTAAACAAGCAAAGCATAAAAAGTAGAAACACGAAACAAATAGCCTATGTGGTTAGAGAAATATGCAATTCAAATAACACAAGGCTAGAAACAAGCCACATCATCCCAAATATGGGACACCACCAGACCTTTGCAAGTCCAGAAAAACCTTCAACTTATCCTTTCTTACCCATACTTGTTTAACACTAGGCGTGCACACCTTGGGAGGTGAAATGATATGAGATTTTCCCTTAACACGCTTTGCAATACACTTGTCCTTAACTAATTCCACCTTAGTCTTAGACTTCCTTTTGTTGGAATACCTATTTTTCTTAAACCTATGACAATAGACATTAGAATTCCAAGGTCTAGAAAACGCACAAGAAGGAACATAAGAATCAACAAGATTATAATTAGAATGAACATGAGAATAACATTTAACATGTTGATTAAAATCCCAACAAAAGCTATCCAAATGACCAACTCTACCACAATAAGAACAATGAAAAACATTAGACTTACTCAAAGAATTCTTATAAGAAGATGTGGTAGTAGAAGATGAAACATGTATGTCACCATTGTATTTGTGACATGGTGCCTTGACAAGACCTGTACCTCCACTATGAGAACAAGATGTCTTACCAGCAAAAACACCAGTACCATTAGCCTTAGACTTAAACTTTTTCCCAGAAACATGCTGAAAAGTATTAGTATTAAGTCTAGTCTCAATAGGTGGGGTAGGCAAAAGGGCAGGCAAACTAGTAGATTTTGCAAGAGTAATCACACTAGATGAACTAGTAGAACTATCAATAGGAGAATCAAATCTAGTTTTGTCCAAAACCTGCAATTGGAGTTGAGTAGACGTTAAATCGTTCTTTGTTACCTCATACTCCACCAATAGAGATTTGTATTTCTCATCGACCTCCTGATTGACCTTCTCTAAAGCTGCAATTCTACATAACAAGTCAAGTTTTTCTTTGTCAAATAATTGAGAAATAGAAATTGTATCATCTGCTGCACAAGAAATCTGTTTTTCAAGAATCTCAATTTTATCCTGCAAAGAAAGATTAGCCTTTTCCAAATTTTCAATTTTGGATTCATAAACTTCCCCTTGAAGCATATAGTCCTCTGCACAATGTCTGAGTCGTTGTTCTAGAGAATCAACTTTAGTCTGCAAAACACCATTATCTTCAAAACAAACATTATCAGAAATAGTAGACACATTACAATTAGCTTTATTAAATTTTTCCTGCAAATCAATATTAGCTTTTTGTAATCTTTCACATTCTTTTGCAGAAAGTCTGTAAAGAAGAGCCCAATCACTATTGCTAACAACATACAAATTATCATCCTTTTCAAAATCAGATTTTGGTTTTGTAGATTTAGACGATTTAGCAATAAAATTATTATGACCAGACTCATGAACCATCATTGCACTCATAGGATCGTTAGCGTGAGCCTTGACGCTCCTTAACCAGCCCCCAGCGACTGATACCAATTGAGAAACTACAAATAGTGCTAATCTAACAGTTCAATATTCAAACAACTTAAACGATATGCAGAAAGTAAATAACACACAGAAATTTTTAACGTGGTAAAACCCAATATGGGAAACGTCCACGGTTGTCCTCTCGACAACAAATAATCCACTAGATGAAAAGAGATGTACAAACCTATCAACTACCTGCACTCACTGCGAGTTGATACTCCTGGTTATCTCTAACACCTTGACTTCACCAGAGCACCTTGATGTACGCACAAGACACTCGACTTCTTGATGAACACACAAGAAGACTCGAAGCCGATCTATGTAACAAGCTTACACCAGAGTTCCTTGATGAACACACAAGGATACTCGACTTCTTGATGAACACACAAGAAGACTCGAAGCTAAATCAATATAAACAATAATGAAGAAGAAGATGAATGGGGAAGAAGAAGATGAGTTCAATCACCAAAACCACCTAAATCAAAACCTAAACAAACTCCAAGAAACAAGAGGTGAATTGGACGGCCAAAGAACTGCCTTGTTCTGTAGAAGAGAAACCCTATTTATACTTAGGGTTGAAAACCTAGAAAAATGGGCCGAAACTGTGCAAACCGACTTTGGACGTTCGTACGTCGATATGACGTTCGAACGTCGCCACACAAAAATAAGCCTGCTGCCTAACATGACGTACGAACGCTCTAAACAGGTACGTACGTCTCCATACGAAAACATGTTTGCTGACTACCTGGACGTACGAACGTCCTAACTGAGTACGTACGTCCTGACCAAAATAAGTTCGCTGCTTCAGTGAACGTACGTACGTCCTAACTCGGTACGTACGTCCAGAACCCAATAACTTTCCCTAGACAGACCTAAGAGACACAAGGACACGAGACGACCATGCGTACATCTTGGTTTTCCTAACAATGAATTCAAGGCGAGATAACCAAAGACACTTTGTCACAAAATTGATGTCAAACCACTTTATGCCGGTTTCAATCTGATATTCTTGATCTTCTATTACAGTCCAGTCCTCATCCCCAGCTCTAAAAAGTACGTACCAAAGTGCTCCATGAACTAAGTGCCATAATGACAAAATCTTATGGTATATTACCTTTTGAACCAAAGTAATGTGTTGGTATATTACCGTAACCCTTCATTATGAAGGGGTTGGCAAGTCTTCTTATCTGAACTGTAACCAATGTACTGTTAAGCATCGAGGTCACTCCCTTGAACTTTCTTAAGACCTGGCCATGAACCAAATACACTTGGGCTTTCTCCACTTTCATAGGTTTTACAATCACTACTCTGTGACCTCTTCAACTTCTTGACGCACTTTAGCTTTTTCATAATTTTCTTCGTCAAGATTGGAACCAACACAATTTCAAGTGTCTGAACCTACTGTAGCAGCCAGTAACACTCGAGATAACCAGTAAAAAAAAAAAACAATTAGTGTCCACATCTCCTGTTGTCCAAGTCTGCCGTTCTGGCTCAGCTCGCATTTTTCTTAGTTTAGATTGATGTATCTAATATTCAAAACCAGATCAATGTGGCGAGTGGGGGTTGGAGACTGGAGCAAATGCAACTTCCATCAATGTAGTGTTTTTCTGAATTAGAAATCAGTTACAAATATCAGATTAAGACTCCTTAACCAAAAAGAAAAAACGAAACAGAAGAAAAAAAGAAACATGCCTGCATAGTTAACAACACATTACATGAATGTAGGTCAATTTAAGAAAGAATGAAAGATATGGACCTAGCTATGCATGGCTTCTTCATGGTGATCTTCCCTACTTAAACTGCAAGATGACCTTGAAAACATCTGAGGCAACTGGATTCTTCACAAAGAAAGCTTCAAGATTTAAGGACATAAGGAATTGTACGGTTATTCTATATACTTTTTCTTGTTATGGGAAATCAGTTGTTTATACTTTATACTGTTCATGAATTTCTTTGTTGTGATAAATGTGACTTCAGCATTAATATTAGTTTTCTAAACATTCATAGCTGTGTATTGGCCCATTGATATAAACGATCGAGACGGGGTCATCCTCAGTTTCTAGGTAGGACATCTTGTTGTTGCACTAGACATAAGATCGATTTACCACTGAGTACACGACATTAAAAATAGCAGACAAAACCATGTGATCCATCACAAGGCCTGTCACCTTTGGAAATTTCATGAGGGAATTTGTCATGTAATATCCGCTTTCTATATAAACACACCTATGAGCTTACACTACCACCCACCTTCAAGTTGACAAGTTTTCTCTTCACACCAGTAGACCCTTAATATCAATTCCTTATTGGTATCCCTACAGCTTAAATGGCTATTCTTCTTATACCTGGTATTCCTCATGTTAAGAAAAGTCTTCGACGATCTCTCTCAAATTCGGAAGAGAGCAGAAGTGTTCCAAAGGGCCATGTTGCTGTTTATGTTGGAGAGAATCAAAAGAAGCGATTTGTGGTGTCTATATCATACTTGAATCATCCATTATTCCAAGACTTGTTAAATCAAGCCGCAGAAGAGTTTGGATTTGACCACCCAATGGGTGGTCTCACTATCCCATGCGACGAAGACACCTTCATTAGTGTAACTGGTCAGTTAAATTAATGAATCTGGCAACAAGAAACCATGCAAGGGAGCCCAGGACATTGGCTCTAAACAAAACCAGAACATTTTTGACAATTGAGTGGTCAGTCATGTAAATATTTTCCTGTAAAGAGATACGGGAGGCAGAAAAATTTCTCCTCTAAAAACATTGTTCATAGATATAAACATTTTCTTATCACTTGTTTCTCTCTTTCACAATTAACTTCAAAAGGTTATCCACGTTATCTTGTATTTCTTTTGCAGCATTTCTACAACACTGTTTATAGATTCGCACAAGGCAGAGAGGCACTTGTGAAATACTTTGCAAATAGTAAATCAAGTCACAAAATCAGACACTTGTAAAATACTTTGACAATAATGGAATGCAGTAACTCTTAGCAAACGAGCATGCAATATACTCAACAATGTCTCAAAGATACCTAGGCACATAGTCACATAAAGGCAAGCGTTGTTAGCTGACTACCTAGCATATTGACTACCCCTATATTAGAGTATTAGTCAGCAATTAGATTTTACTGCGAGGAAGTAGAATTCCTTGGCAAAGTATAAGTAGCTCTTGTTAACTATATAAATTTCAAAATTTGGTTTTCCTATAATAAAAGGTTGGAAGGAAATTGCCCTCATTATCTGCTCGGTGAGCATTAGGAGACATTATAGAAGGCTTTACTTCATACGTTAACCTACTTGTTCCCATAATTCATATTAATGTGAATGTACACCCTTAAATTACTAGCACAAGAAGGATAACTTGTGGCTGATCTTCTTAATCATGACTCGTCAATCACATAAGGAAAGCACGCCAAACTTTGTGGGGGGCTCGGAGCAGGAACCCTGCGAGAACTAGAACAGGTAGGGTGTATAAGACTGGATTTGCGGCTGTCAGGCTTCAAAAAAATCTTGGATTTGGAAGTCGGTAACGACCCACCCCTTGTTTCAGTCAGAATATGTCCCTAGGAGCCCGGGACATTGGCTTCCGCCAACAGTGAACTACCCCTCGAGCCATCTTGGGCAAACCAAGCAAAAAGAGTATTATACCCCAAAGACCACAGAATGTGGTGTCTCGCTGCATGAAAAAAAAGAAGTGTAGGCATTGTTTTATTCAATATCCCACAATCAATTGTGGGATCTAAATTATAAGTTTGACAAAGATTTGTGTTTGTCCTATCCGCCCATCGATAGATCAAACAATAAATATCACTAACTCTGTTTTCTATGTAGGCACACGCAACTTTTTTGAAGCCTAGATAAATTCACCAGTCCATACATAATATCTAAGCGAGTCTTGGAATTCAGGTTGGCTCCAGAATGATACGGAACAAGTGAACAATGTATCGTTCTTGGTCTCCTGTACTTAAACTTCAAGGTGACCTTTCGGAACATCTGTGGCAACTGGGTTTTACACAAACAAAGCTTTAGGATCAAAGGTACAAAGACTGTACAGTTAGTTGTTTTATATAACTTTTCTTGTTATGGATCAGTTTTTTATATTACTATATTTCTTATGATATAGAAATTTAGCATTAATATTAGTCGTTTAGTTCACCAACAAGAAGATTTTTAAAGATTCATATGTTTGTCCTATCGGCCCATTGATATGAACGAAAAAGGGTCATCACTTTCGAATTTGAGCATTTAGTTTTTGCAACAAAACATAGATCATTATATTCACACCATTTTGTAATGTTACCCTTCACAAGGCATTTGATCTTTGGATGTTTCATGGGGGAGTTTGTCATGTACCAATATACTTTATATAAATATACAAACCTATCAGCTTAGAATATCATTCGACTCCAAGTTTGAAATTTTTTTTCTCCCACACCAATAGACTTAGACATTTCATCTTGTTATTCCTACAACATCAATATCAATGGCTATTCGTTTACCTGGTGTTCCTCATATTAAGAAAAGTCTTAGACGCTCTCTATCAAATTCAGAAGAGACCAGAAGTGTTCAAAAGGGCAATGTTGCTGTTTATGTTGGAGAGAAGCAGAAAAAGCGATTTATGGTACCAATATCGTATTTGAACCATCCTTTATTTCAAGGCTTGTTAAATCAAGCCGAGGCAGAGTTTGGGTTTAGCCACCCAATGGGTGGTCTCACTATCCCTTGCGACGAAGATACATTCATTTATTTAACTGCCAAATTGATTCCTTTGTGATGGGTCACTTACTCTTCCAATCTAAATTAGCGTTTTTGTGATTAGCCGGTTATTGAGTTGTCAGTTCTGTAAATATGTATCTATTGCATATTGGTATGGAGTCATAGCAAAATGTACATTATATTCAATAATATACGAGAAAAAGTTTTGTATCTCTTTTTGTTTTTGTTTTTTTTTTTGTTAAGTTAAAACTTCATTGATAAGTTTAAAATTTCCTGGTGATACTGATGGAAAAAGTTCACCATGAACAGTCCTAAAACCCAGGAAATACAGAGAGGGAAAACTCAAAAATTACAGTGTCTTGGGTGCCCCTTGTTCTTCCCCAATTACTTATAAGACCCACAAAATCGCCATATCACTTGTTTCTACTACTCTTGGTTTCCTATTATAACAAGCAACTCATTTATGTTTTTTTTGTTTTTTACAATCATCCATAATTTCTATTTCTGCATATATAAGAAACTTCCTTGCGCAGCTAACCCTAGCCATCAAAATCATGACTCAACTTGCAATGTTGATGAGAATGCAGCAAGTTTTTAAGTACTAATTCAGCACACATTGTAATCAATTAAACTCTTTAAGCCTTCTTCTTCTTCTTTTTTTCTTTTTTTTTCAATTTATTAATAGTTTAGGAATTAGGACATGAAATAAACTCAAGAACAAGACAATAATACCACCCAAAATAAAAAATAAAAACAATAATAACAACAAAGGATCCTGCAACTTACTTGGTCCCTCTTCTTTTAAGTTTATACAAGAATGGCAGGGGTAAGGGGTGAAGGTTTTCACAAACAACCCCCTATAACTGTTTGGGTGATCTAGTCTCATTTTTGTATGGAAAACTTCATAAATTAAGGATCAAGGAATGTAGCAAAACAATAATAGTTCTGTGTCATTGTACAAACATGTTCCATGCCATAACCAAATACAAAGAAGACTAATTAAGTGGGTTGACATCTTTACTAAGAGGAATATCATCTACAAAATTAAAATTTATGTTGACCAAGCTTTCAAAGACTCCCAAGTCCCAACCCACTTCAGCTCGGCGTGAGGTTGGAGGGGGGGGGGGGGATGTTTCCTGTAACTGCTGTACTGCCTAACCCTAATTGGTTCAAACATTTCATAGTAAGGTTATGAAATTTCCGAGTTTTTTCTCCAATGAGTTTCCAAGAATGTTGGAGAAATAACACATTTGGACTACCACAATCAGATTCCATAAAATCAACAGTATGACCAGAAGTCTAAAACCCTAATATTAAACAATACAAAGTGTGTCTCATCTACTAAGGGTCCGCATTTTACGAAGGGAAACCATTGGTGATGTCCAAAAGGCAACATGTTTTGATAGAACTATCTGTCGTGAATATAACTCTAAAATTAATGTTTGTCCTACTGGTAGGGCTAACAATAAGTTTGACAGAGATTCATGTTTGTCCTAGTGGCCCATCGATATAAATGAGAAAGGGTCATCGCTGCAACTCTGTTTTCTAGGTAGGGCAATCTTGTTCTTGTAACAAGACAGAGATTACTTTCGTCACTCGATACATGACGTTGAAGGAGTCAGTACAAAACCATGTGATCCTTCACAAGGCATGTCACCTTTGAATTTGTCAAGTACCATATACACACTATAAATAAACACATCTATCAGCAAAGACTACAATCCAATTCCAATTCAACATACTCTCTTAACAAGAGACCATTTAATATCAATTTGTTTTCTTACTTGTTCTTCTAGCAGAGAATCAATGGCTATTCGCGTACCTGCTATTCCTCATATGAAAAGAAGGTCCCTTCGACGGTCTCTTTCAAATACAGAGGAGACTGCAAGTGTTCCAAAAGGCCATATTGCTGTTTATGTTGGAGAGAATCAAAAGAAGCGATTTGTGGTTCCAATATCTTATGTGAACCATCCTTTATTCCAAGACTTGTTAAATCAAGCCGAGGAAGAGTTTGGATTTGATCACCCAATGGGCGGCCTCACAATTCCATGCAATGAAGACTCTTTTCTTCAACTAACTGGCCAGTTGATGGCCTTCAGATAATTGTTAGATTCTGCACCAATATGGCTCCATGGGGCTGGTCCCTTCAAAAAAAAACCATCCTTTTTGTGAGAAATTAGAGTAGTCAATCATGTAAATACACTTGTATAAGAGATACAAGACGCAAACAATGCAGGTGTCTCCCTAACACAACATCAATGAAGGAACCATTTTTGATACTATTTGTTGTTAACACTAAATATAGATACAAGTCATTCCCTGAACTTTCTCTTGTTGATAATCTCAGTTATGTTTACCCATTTGTTATGATATATCGTGTGATTCTTCATTTAGCAATTATACATATGATTGGATTGAAATAAAAAAAAATCCATAAAGTGAACTGCGAATCAGAGAAAAATGGTTTCCAATAGTGTATCCAGCAATAAATCAGTCAACCATCCAAAAAGATTCTCACTACAGGCACAGGCATGTATTTACCAATAGCAAGCGTTAAAAATATGACATTAAAAACTCCATATGTTCAATTAAAAGAGTAGGGAAGCTGACCTCTAGATGATTATTGCAAATGAAGTTAAATCAAGTTGAATCTTACAGGGAGAATATTCCTAAGGAAATGGTAGTTGCTTCCCTCATTCACAATCATCATGAGACTTCTGCACTCGTCAATCTACTCGGTGAGCATTAGGAGACATTATAGAAGGCTCTACTTCATACGTTAACCTACTTGTTCCCATAATTCATATTAATGTGAATGTACACCCTTAAATTACTAGCACAAGAAGGATAGCTTGTGACTGATCTTCTTAATCACGACTCGTCAATCACATAAGGAAAGCACACCAAACTTTGTGGGGGGCTCGGAGCAGGAACCCTGCAAGAACTAGAACAGGTAGGGTGTATAAGACTGGATTTGCGGCTGTCAGGCTTCAAAAAAATCTTGGATTTGGAAGTCGGTAAAGACCCACCCCTTGTTTCAGTCAGAATATGTCCCTGGGAGCCCGGGACATTGGCTTCTGCCAACAGTGAACTAGCCCTCGAGCCATCTTGGGCAAACCAAGCAAAAAGAGTATTATACCCCAAAGACCACAGAATGTGGTGTCGCGCTGCATGAAAAAAAGAAGTGTAGGCATTGTTTTATTCAATATCCCACAATCAATTGTGGCATCTAAATTATAAGTTTGACAAAGATTTGTGTTTGTCCTATCCGCCCATCGATAGATCAAACAATAAATATCACTAACTCTGTTTTCTATGTAGGCAGGCATCTGGTTGACGCAACTTTTTTGAAGCCTAGATAAATTCACCAGTCCGTACATAGTATCTAAGCGAGTCTTGGAAGTCAGGTTGGGTCCAGAATGATACGGAACAAGTGAACAATGTATCGCTTCTTCTTGGTCTCATGTACTTAAACTTCAAGGTGACCTTTCGGAACATCTGTGGCAACTGGGATTTACACAAACAAAGCTTTGGGATCAAAGGTACAAAGACTGTACAGTTAGTTGTTTTATATAACTTTTCTTGTTATGGATCAGTTTTTTATATTACTATATTTCTTATGATATAGAAATTTAGCATTAATATTAGTCGTTTAGTTCACCAACAAGAAGATTTTTAAAGATTCATATGTTTGTCCTATCGGCCCATTGATATGAACGAAAAAGGGTCATCACTTTCGAATTTGAGCATTTAGTTTTTGCAACAAAACATAGATCATTATATTTACACCATTTTGTAATGTTACCCTTCACAAGGCATTTGATCTTTGGATGTTTCATGGGGGAGTTTGTCATGTACCAATATCCTCTATATAAATATACAAACCTATCAGCTTAGAATATCATTCGACTCCAAGTTTGAAATTTTTTTTCTCCCACACCAATAGACTTAGACATTTCTTCTTGTTTTTTTCTACAACATCAATATCAATGGCTATTCGTTTACCTGGTGTTCCTCATATTAAGAAAAGTCTTAGACGGTCTCTATCAAATTCAGAAGAGACCAGAAGTGTTCAAAAGGGCCATGTTGCTGTTTATGTTGGAGAGAAGCAGAAAAAGCGATTTAAGGTACCAATATCGTATTTGAACCATCCTTTATTTCAAGGCTTGTTAAATCAAGCCGAGGCAGAGTTTGGGTTTAGCCACCCAATGGGTGGTCTCACTATCCCTTGCGACGAAGATACATTCATTTATTTAACTGCCAAATTGATTCCTTTGTGATGGGTCACTTACTCTTCCAATCTAAATTAGCGTTTTTGTGATTAGCCGGTTATTGAGTTGTCAGTTCTGTAAATATGTATCTATTGCATATTGGTATGGAGTCATAGCAAAATGTACATTATATTCAATAAATATACGAGAAAAAGTTTTGTATCTCTTTTTGTTTTTTTTTAGTTTTTTTTTTTTTTTTTTTTGTTAAGTTAAAACATCATTGATAAGTTTAAAATGTCCTGGTGATACTGATGGAGAAAGTTCACCATGAACAGTCCTAAAACCCAGGAAATACAGAGAGGGAAAACTCAAAAATTACAGTGTCTTGGGTGCCCCTTGTTCTTCCCCAATTACTTATAAGACCCACAAAATCGCCATACCATAATTTCTATTTCTGCATATATAAGAAACTTCCTTGCGCAGCTAACCAAGCCATCAAAATCATGACTCAACTTGCAATGTTGATGAGAATGCAGCAAGTTTTTAAGTACTAATTCAGCACACATTGTAATCAATTAAACTCTTTAAGCCTTCTTCTTCTTCTTTTTTTCTTTTTTTTTTCAATTTATTAATAGTTTAGGAATTAGGACATGAAATAAACTCAAGAACAAGACAATAATACCACCCAAAATAAATAAAAAAAATAATAATAACAACAAAGGATCCTGTGTTTCAAACTATGAAACTTCAAATCACAGAAATGCATAATTGACAATTTCAAGAAAAAATTAATTTAAAATATTTGAAGTAAACAAATGCATATTAACCTAGAAAACATTAAAGCTAGCTAGATTAGAAAAAAGTACCTTCTTTTTTACAGAAAAGAGAACCTTGATGAGTTCAGTTCAGTTCAGTTTTTTTTTTTTTTTCCAATAAAGTATATAAACTACAAACCATAACAAACAGGCCCATGGATAATGCTATCAAAAGCCCATTTACTCGTTCCCGCTAGAAAAATGGTACACTGTGATCACTGTTCAAAGCTCTGAATTAGGGTTTTTGCTTCGTTCCCGCCAAACAATGTGGTTCTCTGCTCTTCTTCTTCATCGTGTAGGGTTTATAGTTTATACTTGTTTCAATTTTCTCAGTGTAGAGTTTCTTCATAAGATCAGCTAGGTAATAACCTAACCTCCTTTTTATTTGCATTAATTCTCTCCATGCTTTCTATATTTTTAATTGATGTGTTTATATTGAAAAAAAAAAAAAAAAAAAATTACTAATTAATGATCTTTCTAATTGAAATGTTCTTTTTATTGAATTTAATTATTAATTCGTTCTTTGATTTACATTTTTCTAAACAAGTTATAGAATACTAATTTTTGATTTGTTCAATGATTTATAATTTTTCATTATAAAGTTGTGTTGAAATTGAAAAAGGGTCATTGATTTTTTAGGAGCTAGTCTAGTCAAATGTGGACTTAATAATGAAGAATTTTTCCATTTCTACGATAGACTGGTTCAACGACATTCCTCTTGAAGGATCACATGGCTTTGCCTTGCAACTAACTAATTATCAAGATTAGTCAAGTGGTCGTATTTGTGTTCTATGTTTCCAGGCACTGCGATCTATCATTTGTGGAAACATTATGTACTGGTCCTCACAAAAATAATGTGTGTTTCTAGTGGCAACAGATGAACTGTCACCGTATATCTGGAGTTAATCTAATTCATTGTTTGATTAAATAAGAATATGGGTATACCACATAATCACTCTTACTTGACTACAAATATTGTATAGATTCATATTTATCATAATTTAGCATTGATTTTCCTTTCTTTTGGGTGGTAGGGCATGCTGTTTCTGCAATAAAACAATTGGTCAATATGATCATCCAGACAATAAGTTTTTAAAGATATTAAACAAAACCATGTGATTCCTCGCAAGGTATGACCCTGAAATTGACCTACGAATGTTTATTATTCACATGATGAAGGAACTTTTCAAATACCGTTCTTCTCTATATATATGCGTATCTATCATCTCACAATAACCATCCAACTCCAGGGCAATAAACATTTTCTCAGTCTAAGACACCCTTTAGTCTTCCTGTCTTTTGCTTGTTATTCTTCCAGCATCCATGGCTATTCGTTTACCCGGTATTCCTCAGATCAAGAAAGGTCTTCGACGGTCTCTTTCAAATTCCGAGACCGCAAGTGTTCCAAAAGGTCATGTTGCAGTGTATGTTGGAGAGAATCAAAAGAAACGATTTGTGCTTCCAATTTCATACTTAAACCATCCTTTATTCCATGCCTTGTTAAATCAAGCTGAAGAAGAGTTCGGGTTCAATCACCCAATGGGTGGTCTTACTATCCCATGTGACGAAGACACTTTCATTGATATAACTAGCCAGTTGATTTGAGTCAGATGATGAGAATTGAGAAAACATGGCAAAGTTAGGGTTTTGCAGAGACTGATTTATCTTAGCTTAACCATCATTTTTGTGACAACTTGAGTTTGCAAACATGTAAATATTTTTATGTAAAGAGATACAAGAGACTGAGATTACAATGTCTCCTTTGACAACATTATATAATAGAAACAATTTCTCTTATCTTCCGCTGTTTCTATTCCTACTCTTCTTTTCTAAGTACAGTTTTTACAAAATAGGTGTATGACTTATAGTTCTCTTATCATGGGATGCAACTGATGATTTAGACTGACTAGGTTCGCCTTTTGTGAATTTGAGAGCACTTCTTTTTCTTCTTTTTGGTTGAAATACAAAATACAATGTCATATATACAAACAGGTACACCGTAGTCCTAATAACTCTCTCTGTTTCATGGCTGCATGCCAACATTGTCACCAAGTTCGTTTTACATTTGGAATTAGTAACAGATAATTATAGTGTATATATATGTGATCCTATAGTATAAATGTAGCTTTTTGTGTGCCCGCTTCTTTGAAAACAAACTTATACATATTTGTCCTTATCTCTAGTTCTTTTTTGTATCAGTGTTAAAGATAATCTTGCAGTGATGATATTCATTCTTATCAAATAACCTTGATTTTGTAACAAGAAATATTATATAAGCTTATCTCCCTAATGATCTATTTGCAGATTGAGAGGACATCTCTTTGCGGTACTGTTCTCTTCTTGTTATGACGAGATAAATCCACCAGCACCAGTTCACTCCATAAATAGTCTCACAGAGTACTAAGCACTTCAGGCTCTTACATCATCTCTCAGGTAAAACGTACTCTTAGGTCTTTGTGTGTGTGAGTGTGTGTGTATCTGTATTGATCTTGAAGCAACTACCTTAAATGCCGCATTCTATGCAGAACATACGTATGCAAAACTCCTTTAAGATTCTACTTTCTACTCTTCTTTTTTCCTATGGAAAAAGTCCCCTTGTCATGAAAAGAAAAATGAAAGAAAAAAAACCTGTTATGTTATGCAGGAATTAAGTTGTCAAAAATCTTGTTCCCGGACACGAGTTCAACCAAGAGTATTATACGACAGGTCACCCTTGTTGATAACATATATGGATGGCACTTCTGAGATCTAAAAGCTTAATAGGATAGATGGTTCAGTGTTTAATAGAATTCTGATGTTGGTTGATGCTAATCATTGTTTAATCATTTAAGCATCATCAAGTAATCAAACTGATACTCTTTAAGAATTAATCGGTAAGTATAACATGCTAAACTAAAAGGAAGCCTACATACAAATTAAACTGCATGCTTGACCCATTACATTTAAGTAGAATGTACATGGATATCCTGTAATGACCATCTAATATACAAAACATCTATTCACATGATTTTGAATCTTTATAAATCCTACTCTACAAAATTGTGGAGACATTTTTTCTGGCAAGTCGTTTGATGTGACAAAATATTGGGAGGAACATCAACTGATTTCTTTGCCACCATATTATGTCCCCTTTGCCCCTCCTCTCTCATGTGCTATTCAACTTAGAAGTGAGGTTGATGAACAGATCCTCATTGCATGGAATTGTGAGACCACCAGTTGGATGATGATATCCATACTCTTCCTCAGCTTTGCTTAGCAATTGTTGGAATGAAGCTTGGTTTAAATATGCTATTGGAACTATATATCGCTTCTTCTTGGTTTGGTTGTCTCCTACACAAACTGCAAAGTGTCCTTTTGGAACATCTGTGGCAATTGGAGCCAAAATGACCCGGCGAATAATTTGCTTGGCCTGAAAAATAACTGGTAGACGAGTTCCCATTGTCTGGTGTAGTATTGCAGAGATGCTGAAAAACAAAGAAAGCTTTGAAAGTTATTGGATACGAAATACAACTGAATGTGAGGTAGCCTTATTATCATAGTTGTATATATATGGATGGGAATCATTTGCAAGGGCTACATTGAATAGGATCCCTTGTGGATTCTCACATGGTTTGTCTACGTACGGTGCTCATCATCCAGATGGGAATTGCAAAAGGTCACGTTGCACATATTTTGACCTGCCATTTAGAAACTTTAACCCACATAAGGTGTAATGGATTATTTTACAGATACGTGCTGATTGAATCACAACCATTTAAAATGTAGTCATTGAATATAATTAAAGTACATATATGTTTATGCAATATCCTCATTTTCTCATTTTGCTTAAGTATGAAGATTGAAGATAAAGTGTGCTGACATTGAAAAGGTCCTGACTGCTGAGGCTGCCGACCTGCCGTGTTATCTAATCTGATTTAATGATGATTAATTATTTTCATTACTTGATAAGATGGTTTAGCAGCATGCCTGATGAAGGATCACATGGCTTTGCCTTGCAACTAATTATCAGGATCGGTCGAGTGGTCACATTGTACGCAGAACCATCGATTCACCAAAATCATACGAAACCGAAGCAAGAAAGAGACCAAGAGAGAAAAAGTTCCGGAGAAGGTAGTAGGTTTATTTATAAAGAGGAAAAGATCGGGTACTTTAGTTATACACTTATACTCAGAACTTTGCGTAACGAGTACGCGAACCATAATAATGTACGCGTCATTTAAGGTCAAAGTAGTCTTTGTATAGTCAAAATAAGGCGGATATTGGGCTCAAAGCCCTTTTTCATATGAAATTATTGAAAAGGTCCGGACCAAATTCCCAATATTTTCTAAAGGATTTTGGACAAGGCATCATCATGAAAATTACTGCCAGAACACTCCCACAATAATGCAAGACCACTAGACCAGTACTGTACACAAAAAAATTTATCACTTTTGCTCCCCCTGTCGTGTATTGCTGCTCAACGGCATGGCGGCATCCAAGCTGGGTAATGGTAACTCTTGGAAAGTACCATCATCTGAGTTCAAGTTTGCAAACATGTACAGTACATCCAAAGTCTGATGCCGAAATAGAATACATCAAACTTCAACACTTTGCAGAAACACTACTACATTTTCCAAATCCACTACCTACCTGAACCCAATGTTCTTTCCTTTCATCAAGCTTAAACACTTTGCAGTCAGTCGGTATAAGTTTGGCCACAGTAGTGCAGTACAATATGTAATTTTTTGGAATTTGTTGTCCACCATCATAAAATCTACAAATATCAACCAGAAACAATTCTCCATTATATTTCTTTTTCCAACCACCATCAACCAAAGAATTTACTACTAGACTACTAGAGTCCCCATTTCAAGTGTTGGGATCAACAATTAATACAAACTCTTCCTGCGTTATCTACCCCCATTTAGGATCTGATATTCTTGATCTTCTATTACAGTCCAGTCCTCATCCCCAGCTCTAAAAAGTACGTACCAAAGTGCTCCATGAACTAAGTGCCATAATGACAAAATCTTATGGTATATGACCTTTTGAACCAGAGTAATGTGTTGGTATATTACCGTAACCCTTCATTATGAAGGGGTTGGCAAGTCTTCTTATCTGAACTGTAACCAATGTACTGTTAAGCATCGAGGTCACTCCCTTGAACTTTCTTAAGACCTGGCCGGGAACCAAATACACTTGGGCTTTCTCCAGTTTCATAGGTTTTACAATCACTACTCTGTGACCTCTTCAACTTCTTGACGCACTTTAGCTTTTTCATAATTTTCTTCGTCAAGATTGGAACCAACACAATTTCAAGTGTCTGAACCTACTGTAGCAGCCAGTAACACTCGAGATAACCAGTAAAAAAAAAAAAACAATTAGTGTCCACATCTCCTGTTGTCCAAGTCTGCCGTTCTGGCTCAGCTCGCATTTTTCTTAGTTTAGATTGATGTATCTAATATTCAAAACCAGATCAATGTGGCGAGTGGGGGTTGGAGACTGGAGCAAATGCAACTTCCATCAATGTAGTGTTTTTGTGAATTAGAAATCAGTTACAAATATCAGATTAAGACTTCTTAACCAAAAAGAAAAAAAGAAACAGAAGAAAAAAAGAGGCATGCCTGCATAGTTAACAACACATTAGAAGGGATCTTGCATGATAAGTCAGTGTTTTACAAACAGAAGAGCAGGGAGAAGTTCTGGGATTGTGGAGATAGAAATACCGCCTTTTTCCATTCTCTTTATGCTTTCAAACAAAGTAAAAGCATCGTTGTTGAACTGGAAACTGAAGAGGGAGAACTCTTAGTGGATCAGGAAGATATTAGAAATTATGCAGTGCAGTTTTATGAAGAGAAATATAAGAAAAGGCCAGTGGAGATGGACGTAGAGTTGCTAGATAAAATCACAAAGGATGTCAACCAAGATGATTGTGCTTTCCTTGACGAGATTCCTTCTTGTAAGGAAATCAAAGATGCAGTGTTCTTGATGAACGAAGACAGCTCTCCAGGACCAGACGGTTTTCAGGGTATGTTCTATAAAAATTATTGGAAGATTGTTGAGAAAGATACTTGCAGAGCGATTCAGTCCTTCTTTAGAGACAACATTTTACCAAGAGGTATGAATTCCAACCACATTGTTCTTATTCCCAAAATTAAAGATGCAAGGAAAATGTCACATATGAGACCTATCTGCATGGGCAATTTTTCCGTAAAAATCATCTCTAAGATTTTACAATTGAGGCTGAACAATATTATCTCAAATATTGTGTCTGAAGAACAGACTGGTTTCATTCCTGGTCGTGATATCCGTTCAAACATTGGTTTGGCCTCTGAATTAGCAAATGATATGAAGAGAAAAACTTTCGGTGGCAACTTGGGCATCAAAATTGACATTACCCAAGCTTATGACACAGTAAGTTGGGAATTTCTGAATGAAGTTCTGGTGAGAAAAGGATTCAGTGCGAGATGGATCAGGTGGGTGGAAACTCTGAATAAATCCACTAAACTGTCAGTTCTTGTTAATGGGAGTCCATGTGGTTTCTTTATCATGGAGAGAGGGCTCAGGCAAGGAGACCCTCTCTCGCCGCTCCTTTTTGCTATTGTTCAAGATACCCTCAGCAAGAATCTTCACCATTATAGAGAGAATAAGCTTATTCAACCTCTATCTTGCTACAACGGGAATCCTAGCCCCAGCCACTTGATGTTTGCAGATGACTTGTTCATTTTTCTCATTGCAAATATCAGGGCAGTCAAGAAGCTCAAACACCTTCTCTTGCAATACCAAAGAACCTCAGGTCAGTGTGTTAGTGTTGTGAAGAGTAAGATTTTCATGGGAGGTATCACCAGAGCCAGGCAAAACAAAATTCAAGAGTGCCTCCAAATGCCTATTGGAAATTTTCCTTATACCTATCTTGGAGTCCCTATTTTGCAGGGAAGAGTTACAAGAAGGGCAGCTAGTTCTATTGTTGATAAGATAAAGACTGTGATTACAAGCTGGAGTGGTAAAGTGCTTTCTTTTCAAGGAAGGATTACAATGATAAGGTCAGTTCTTTCTAGTATTCCTATTTATAATATGGGAGTCTACAAATGGCCTTCTAGCACTGTGAAGGAAGCTGAAACTCTACTAAGAAATTTCTTATGGACTAGCAATCCAACAAAGAAAAAAAGCATTTCAATTGCTTGGGAGAAAATTTGCAAACCTTACAGTGAGGGTGGACTGAATTTAAGAAGCCTGGGTGAGATTAACAAAGCCATGCTCATGAAACAAGCATGGAACTTCATTGCTGGTAAAGATTATTTTGTGAACTACCTTAGACACAAATACCTAGATAAGAAGGGGGCGATCATTAAATACTACAAGCACTCTACTATTTGGCCTGGACTCAAGTGGGCAATTCAAGAAGTCAAGTCTAGGGTCAGATGGATTGTAGGGGATGGTAAATCAGTGGACCTGTGGAGAGATAACTGGTTAGGTGAATCGATCCAACAAAGACTTCAGTTGACAACTGAACTGAATGGCTACTCATCTAAAGTGAGTTCAGTGGTGCATGGCCAAGAATGGAAGATTCCATATCAATTACAGTGGATTCTAGAAGAAGCTGACCTACAGGTAGACCATGAACAACCTCCAAACTCTGCTGAACCTGACATGGTTGTTTGGACACCAGACCCTCATGGAAAATTTAGTACTAAGTCTGCCTTTGAAGTAATCAGAAGAAAGCATGCTCGAGTTGGATGGAACACGGCTATTTGGGATAAGTTCTTGCACCCAAGAACATCTGCATCAGCTTGGAAGATTCAACACAACTGTATTGAGACTATGGACAATGTCATGAAGAGAGGTATTTCTTTAGCCTCTAGATGTTGTCTTTGTAAGTCAGACATGGAATCTAGCAAACATATTATTTTGCACTGTCCCATAGCAAGGCAGATTTGGAGTTGGGTGTGTGTGAAGTTCAACACTCAATTTGACTTTGACAATCTTAATGATGCAAAAAAAAAAAATGAAGAACATGAGTAGACTGATCAAGACAATCTGGAATACAACAGTTGTATCAACAATGGTGGCTCTTTGGAAAATGAGAAACAAAATGATGCATGAAGAGGTGGATCCGAATCCCAAGTTTTGTGAGCAATTTATTCAAAGCCAAGTTAAAGTGACAGCCAGACTGACCAAGGCCACAAGTCATAACAATTTGGAGGAACTGAAGATTACTAGAGAATGGCAGATTGTGCTAAGACCGCCACCAGCGCCAAACATTCAGCAAGTTTACTGGAACCTACCTGAGCCTCACATGATGAAAATCAATGTTGATGGTGCTTCTAGGGGAAATCCAGGCAAGGCAGGGTGGGGAGCTATATTCAGAAATTCACAAAACTCTATATGCTTAACAGTATGCAAGGGTATGGGCATAGCTACAAACTACATGGCAGAGATTCGAGGTATTATTGAGAGCATCGAATTGGGACTGGAAAGAGGATGGGACTGTTTAATTGTGGAGTCAGACAGCGAGTCTGCAGTTCAAGCACTACAGAAGAATGAAACACCTTGGCAGTTCAATACAAGATGGAAGAAAGTGAGACAAAAAGTGAAGGAGCTGAAGATTCGAGCCACATGGAGGGAAGCAAATTTTGCGGCTGACATAGCTGCAAAGAGAGGTGCTGGACTTCAAGAAGACACACTGACTTCTTGGGAAGAAAGACCTCCTTGGTTAAATAGAGTAGAATCACCTGACACTTTGTACTGCAGGTTCCCAAACATGTAACTCAGATTTGTGTAATTGATCCATATTTTTAATGAAATTTACACACTTAGCAAAAAAAAAGTAGGTCAATTTAAGAAAGAATGAAAGATATGGACCTAGCTATGCATGGCTTCTTCATGGTGATCTTCAAGATATGGACCTAGCTATGTGTAGGGGTACTACATACAACATACATGTGGCACCATCTCTACCGTCCATCATGGTGCCACATGTCATCATCTAATGGACTCTCTCTTGATGGCACAAGTTACAAAGTTAAAGCCAATTACTACAAAGATATTCTCTCATCATTACCTCATTAAATGCTAGGAATGGAGTTACATTGTAAGCCTATAAATATGAAGGCAAATCACTCATTCCAGACATGGTCTGATAGCCTAATGCTCCCAACACGACCTCATGGTGAGGTCTCATGATCAACGACCTCCCCAATCTCTCAGGTCTCATCTCTCTCGAGCTCTCCTCATAATCGAGCTCCCATTTTGTATCACCAGCACTACTATAATAAACTTCTTTCTCCCTCTCCGTGGACGTAGGCACAATTGCCGAACCACGTATACAATGGTGTTCACGTCTCTACTTTATTATTGTTCATATCATACACATCATCATCATTCATTAATGTATTGACCAACCTCACAAAAATGGTTAATACACTATGCATGGCTTCTTCATGGTGATCTTCCCTACTTAAACTGCAAGATGACCTTGAAAACATCTGAGGCAACTGGATTCTTCATAAAGAAAGCTTCAAGATTTAAGGACATAAGGAATTGTACGGTTATTCTATATACTTTTTCTTGTTATGGGAAATCAGTTGTTTATACTTTATACTGTTCATGAATTTCTTTGTTGTGATAAATGTGACTTCAGCATTAATATTAGTTTTCTAAACATTCATAGCTGTGTATTGGCCCATTGATATAAACGATGGAGACGGGGTCATCCTCAGTTTCTAGGTAGGACATCTTGTTGTTGCACTAGACATAAGATCGATTTACCACTGAGTACACGACATTAAAAATAGCAGACAAAACCATGTGATCCATCACAAGGCCTGTCACCTTTGGAAATTTCATGAGGGAATTTGTCATGTAATATCCGCTTTCTATATAAACACACCTATGAGCTTACACTACCACCCACCTTCAAGTTGACAAGTTTTCTCTTCACACCAGTAGACCCTTAATATCAATTCCTTATTGGTATCCCTACAGCTTAAATGGCTATTCTTCTTATACCTGGTATTCCTCATGTTAAGAAAAGTCTTCGACGATCTCTCTCAAATTCGGAAGAGAGCAGAAGTGTTCCAAAGGGCCATGTTGTTGTTTATGTTGGAGAGAATCAAAAGAAGCGATTTGTGGTGTCTATATCATACTTGAATCATCCATTATTCCAAGACTTGTTAAATCAAGCCGCAGAAGAGTTTGGATTTGACCACCCAATGGGTGGTCTCACTATCCCATGCGACGAAGACACCTTCATTAGTGTAACTGGTCAGTTAAATTATTGAATTTGGCAACAAGCAACCATGCAAGGGAGCCCAGGACATTGGCTCTAAACAAAACCAGAACATTTTTGACAATTGAGTGGTCAGTCATGTAAATATTTTCCTGTAAAGAGATACGGGAGGCAGAAAAATTTCTCCTCTAAAAACATTGTTCATAGATATAAACATTTTCTTATCACTTGTTTCTCTCTTTCACAATTGTATTAACCTATTTCTAGATTAATGCATTAACTGGGTCAGGTCGCTAGGGAGACTTGACCAAATGGGGATGTTTGAGATCGGGGTGGCTGCACCTCGTTTGAGATCGAGATTGCCTACGTACTCTAGCTCGGGGGAATTGAACTTAGAGATCAAGCCATCGTAGTTCTGTTTATTAAGAAGATAGAAGGGCGTGGATCGTGGATCTTGCAGATTCTCCGCCATCATAATGAGGATTAAATGTGTAACGCGCGAGGATCATCCCTGTGAATTAATTATGTAACTGATGAGAATATTCTGTGCATTGAATGAGAGCACGTGTGTATAGCAGGTCGCTGCTCATTGCGTGGTCGGGTCGCTTCGGTCGAGCTGCTAGCAGGTAGAGACCGTGGCGACCTGATGGATGGATGACTGTGCCACGTGGCTGCTTTTGATTGGTCGAAGTATGTAGTACCCCTACATAAGCCCCCTCTTTTTAGGTCGGCTGTAGTAGTCGGGCTGAAAAGACTAAGAACTCTGATCGATGCTGATTTGTAGTTTGCTTTTTGAATTCGCGGATGTGGCAGTCATGCAGGCCTGTCTGTACTAATCATGGCGGTTTGACGGGGAAGTGGATGATTTTCCTCGAGCAGTTAGCCGTGTAGTTATGGCAACTGACGCACGTATTGCTTGATTGAATATCTGTCTTGCACGTGGACTGATCCAACGGTGGATACGAACCGTTTTGTGAGTGGAGAATAACTGCAATGCATATGGATCGTTGTTCGATCTCAGCCGTTCACTTGTTTTGAACCGATGGCTGGAATTGCTCGTGCTACAGTATTTAAGCTGTAGTTACCTTGAGAAGGGTTTACCTATCTTGCCTTGATTTGAATTGCTGCTGCTTTTCAGTTGCGATCTGAAGAACTTTGAGAACTCGTGAGGTTTGTTTTCTTCTCTTTTTATTTCTTTGATCTTCTCTTTTCTTTCACCTTCTGTTTTCTTGTATATTGCTTGAGAGAAATGTCTGACGCTAGTGATTCCCAAAACGATAACTTGAGTGGTGGTGGTGAGGAGATTGAGTCTGAGAGTACTCAATCTGATACTCCGTCTCCCGTTCGTGGTGAGGAGCTAGATAGCCCCCAGAGTAGTGGTTCTCATGGACCAGACTCTTCTGATGATGAAATGGTAGAGGGCGAAGATGGTGCAATGTGTAGAGTGGTGAATATGAATTATGTACATAGGCATTTTGCTGTTAGGAGGGTTTATGAGCTTAGGTCGATTAGGCATTTGGAGATTAGATTTCTTGGAGATCGTTTACTTTCTTCTGACTATCGACCTAATAATCCTTCCTCTACTGTATTTACTTTGAATCAATTCCGTGCCGGGTTGAGGTTGCCACTGTCTCGGTTGGTGGTCGACCTGTTGAATGCCATTGGTCGAGCCCCCTGCCAGATGAATGGTAATTTCTGGCGGAATATGAGGGTAATTGACGACCTCAACAAGTTGCACAGGTGGAACATTACTGTAAAAGATGTACTGAACCACTTTAGCTTCAAACGCTCCTCGAAGGTTGAACTCTCGGGCTATAACATGCAAGTTAGGCTAGACCGTTTGCCATTGATCTATCCAGTAAGTAGCGAGCCATGGTGGAAAGATCCCATGCTGTTTACTGGGTCGATTGTTGAAGGGGATATCCAGTTGCGTCATGTGATTAGGAATGACGCTCGTAAGTTTGTGGTCTTTAGTACTAAGGTTGTTGATTCGTCTTCCTGTTTCTGAACTTGACGTCTTTGTATTTTTGTTGCAGCGATCAGGGACGATCATTTGGTTAGAAAGAACGATCTGAAATCCGTTCTGAACTGCTTTGGTAAGTTGAGCGACGAGCGGAAGATCTCGTTTCTACCCCACCTAAAGGAGCATTTTATTCCTAAAGGTGGTCCAAAAACTGTTTGGGACGAGCTCGAGAGGAGGAAAGCTTTGAGGAAAGCGTATATGTCTTCTGTTCACAAATCTGGCGGTGGGCGATCTGGTAGTAGCTCGCGAGCTGATGACAGCGAACGGGCTAGTGGTGGCTCGAGGCAGGGGGAGAGAGAGCGTTCTGTCGGTGCTCCTCGGAGGTCAGAAAAGAATCGACCTGTTGACAAGGATCGACCTCTGGGGCAGGAACGATCTGTGGAGAGGGAGCTACCTGTGGAGAGGGAGCGGTCTGTTGGTAGTTCTCGCCATGTTGAAGCAGTGGCGAGCCCTCCAGTCGCAGGTCCTCCCGCCTCACTTCCTAAAGTAGGTGCCTTGGCTGGGAAGAAGAGGTCCTTCGCAGGGAACCTTAAGCTGATGGAGTTCCCAGCTATGCCTGCCCCTGTTTCTTCAATGCCTTTGACGTCTCCAGGGATGTCTGCTTTGTCCAGGAAGACTGCTCCTCGGCCTTTGCAGAAAGGCAAAGGTACTTTGTCTGAATTCCGCCCCGGGCCATTCGATTATTTGGATGGTCAAGGAGAGAAGCATGTCGTTTATGATAACGACAGTGCTATCGATGACCCTTGCGTTGCCCGGGCTGTGAATGAGGGTATCGTCCTGGACGCTGATGCCCGAGCAGTGAAGTCGCAGCCTTTGTTGGTGACCTGCTCGAAGATAAATGCGGCGCTGTCTTTGGTGAGTGTGAGCATAAGTCGCATTTGTCTTGTTTATGCTTTGACATTTGGACTAAATTCTATTGTTGGTTGCAGCTCAATGCCAGCTTCCAGGAGGTGCGTCTGGTTGCTGAGATTGGTGCTCAAGCTGAAATTGAGTTGAAGGCGCTCAACGAGAAGCTCGAGCAGGCGAAGAACGTTGCTGTCGTTGCTGAGTGCAAGGTTAAAGACAGGGATGCCCAGGTCGCTTCGCTGAAGGAGACGGTGGAGCAATTAAAGGAACGTAATGCTGCTTCTCAATCTTCTGCTCAGTACTGGCAGAGGGTATGTCAGGAGAATGAAGCGGCGTGGAAGACCTACTGCGACCAACTGGTGAAAGCTATGACGGGGTCGCCCGAAGGAGAGGAGACGCGAGGTGGTGTTGAGGATACCTTGGCGCCAGCTCAGGACGCCTCGATGGGCCCTAGTGACCAGTCTACGCAGCACTAAGCTAGCCTTTGTGTCCCTTTTCTTGTATTGGGTAACCTTGTGCAAAGCTTGCTTCTTGCACTCCTTGTTCTTGCAGTATGTCTTCTTGTACTCCTTGTACTTGGCATAGCTTCCAGAGCGCATTCTTGAGAGCCCCCTTGTAATTTTGAGAGCTTGAGTGGATAATTCTTTGTGTTTTGTATTTACCATCAGTAGTCAGTTTTTACTTTAATGAGCTTGTATGAAGTCCTTCTGAGCAGCTAGTTTCCATGGAGTCCTGGTAGCTCGTTCAGAAGGCAGGTAGACGAGATGAATGGCTGCAAGCAGGACGTACTGAAACAGTTCCTCTTGTATGCCTTAATTCTATTTTGGTTGTACCTGTAATTGTTAAAATCTCATAAAGTAAAAAGTTAATTCAACGATTTACCTTGCATTGTTGTTCATGTCGTTTTGTCTGCTTGAATGGGATTTGCAAACAATAAGTAACATTTGCTCGACCTGCTGGGGTTTGAGGTCGCATTCAATATAGTTGTGCTTGGGTCGTGGGAAGAGAATGACCAATGCACCAAGTTAAGTTGCTAGTGATTTAACTTAACAAACTTTTAAATTATCAAAGGGACTAGAGTTTTGATAATTTGTAGGTCGAGGGATTGGACCTTTAGTAGCCATTCATGTTTGAGCAGAGATGAAGGCAAAAGTGAATTTATACATTGAAATGCAATGAATGGATGCTTACATTTCATTGATAAAATTTCTTTAAGTGAAAAACATTCCATGGGTTCTTAACGATCTCCCCTTCTGGTGTTTGAAGACGATAAGAACCGTTGCTCTGAACCTTCGTGATAATATAAGGACCTTCCCAATTGGCGTTCAGTTTGCCAATCGTGTCCTTTCTTTTGTTGTGGAACATTTTTCTTAGGACTAGTTCCCCTGGCTGGAAAGTTCTTGGTCGCACGCCTTTATTATAAGCTCGCTTGAGTCTCTGTTGGTATTGCTCGAGCTTTATAGCGGCGTGGTTACGTCGTTCTTCGAGGAGGTCGACTCCAAACGACCAGGCTTGATTGTTGAGTTCAGTGTCGACCAGAAGTGATTTGGTCGTTCCAAACGTTAACTCGGTAGGAATAACTGCCTCAACTCCGTAGCATAGGCTGAAAGGTGACATCCTAGTGGATGTACGAGGGGTTGTCCTATAGGCCCATAGGATGTTTTCCAACTGCTGTGGCCATTGATCGTGCTGATCTTCGAGCTTCTTCTTCAAATTGTTTAGAATCTATCGATTTGCAGCTTCGACCTGGCCGTTGGATTGTGGGTATCTAGGTGTTGACCTTGAATGCTCGATTTTCCACAGGTCGTAGAATGCCTTGATATTTTTTCCAACGAACTGAGTGCCATTATCTGTGACTACTCGTTTTGGTAATCCAAACCTTGTGATGATGTTTTCCCACATGAATCTTTGGACATCTGCTTGTGTTACGTTGGTTAGTGCAACAGCTTCTACCCATTTAGTGAAATAGTCGACGGCCACTAGAACGAACCTCTTCTCAGACTTCTTTTCTTTGATTAGGGGGCCCATGATATCGAGCCCCCACATGTGGAATGGCCATGGTGCAGTGACGTTAATGAGATCATTTGGATGCTGGTGTTGCTTATCGGCAAATCGCTGGCATTCTTTGCATTTTAGAACAAATTTCTTGGCATCTTCCTTCATTCTTAGCCAGAAGTATCCCTGAGAAATTGCTTTATGGGCTAAGGTACGCCCACCGGAATGGTTTCCGCATTCACCTTCATGGATTTCTTGAAATATCATCTGGCCTTGTTTGGGGATCAGACATCGTAATAACAATCCGGTTGCAGACTTTCTGAAAAGTTTACCCTCATGGATTTTGTACATTGTGACTTTATGGAGCAATTGAGTAGCTTCCTTTTTGTTGGATGGTAGGACACCAGTTTGAAGGTAGATCATGAAAGGCTCCATCCAAGTCCCTTGGATGGCTTCTGGAGTTGTTTGTAGTAGTTCAGAGATTTGATGAACATCTTCTTCCTTGAATAGATATGCGGGCTGTGCACTGATTGCTATAGTGAGAGCCCGCGGTTTGTCTGACTCGATCTTAGACGCTAGGAATGCTAATGAATCTGCGTGTCTGTTGTCATCTCTAGGTATGTGCTCGATTGTGAAATAGCTGAGCTTGCTTATGAGTTCCTTTGCTTTGCTAGCATACCTGATTAGGTTGACCCCATTGATCTGGTAGTTGTTAGTGATCTGATTGACTACCAGTTGGGAATCGCTGTACACCTTGAGACGAACTGCTTATAGCTCGACGGCCATCTGTAGGCCCTGGATGAGTGCTTCATACTCGGCCTCGTTGTTGGAGGTCGAGAAGTCTAGACGAGCTGATCTCTCGAGCTGTGAACCTTCATGAGAGATTAACACAGCACCTATACCACTTCCATTGGAATTGTGGGAACCATCTACATACAGCTGCCATGTGTCTGGAGGATTGTCTTGGATTTGCCTTGTTTCAGGTTCTGGTTCCCAATTGACATCTTTTGCTGGATAGTCTACTAAGAAGTCTGCGACGACCTGGCCCTTGACGGCCTGTCGTGATACGAACTCAAATGTGTAATCACCCAGTTCTGCTGCCCATCGAGCCATACGTCCTGTTTTGTTTTTCTTTTCTAGTATGTGGCGTAATGGCTGATCGGTGATTACTTTTACAGTGTGGGCTTGGAAATAAGGCTTGAATTTGCATGCAGCGTAAAGTAGAGCTAATGCTAACTTCTCTAGAGGTGTGTACCTTATTTCGGCCTGTTGTAAGACTTTGCTTGTAAAGTAGATAGGTCGTTCAACCTGATTTTCCTCCTTGAAAAGTACTGCGCTGATCGCAAAATCTGATGTTGCGAGGTAAACGCCAAGTACATCACCATCGTTGGGTCTTGTGAGAATTGGTGGAGTAGACAGATATGCTTTGAGATCGTTGAAGGCCTTCTCGCATTCTTCTGTCCACTCATATGTAGCCCCCTTCTTTAGGATATGAAGCATTGGTCGACATTTGTCTGATGCTCTTGAGATAAATCTGTTCAGAGCTGAAACCATCCCGTTGAGTTTCTGGATCTGTTTCTTTGTTTTTGGGCTTGGCATGTCGATGAGGGCTCTTATCTGATCGGGATTTGCTTCAATGCCTCTTCTGGTGACTAGGTAGCCGAGGAATTTGCCTGATGCAACTCCGAACAGACATTTCTCTGGATTAAGACGCATTCTGTATTGTCTTAATCTTTGGAATGCCTGGTCGAGATTGTACAAATGATTCTGCTCTTCATTGCTCTTTACTAGCATGTCGTCAATGTAGACTTCCATTGTTCGACCTAGTAAGTCGTCGAACATTCTGGTGACCAGTCTCTGATAGGTCGCACCTGCATTCCGTAACCCGAATGGCATAACTTTGTAGCAAAAAATGCCTTGCTCTGTTGTGAATGAAGTCTTCTCCTGGTCAGGCTCGTACATTGGGATCTGGTTGTATCCCGAATATGCGTCCATAAATGACAGTAGCTCAAAGCCGCATGTCTGATCGACTAGCCTATCAATTCGTGGCAGTGGGAATGAATCTTTAGGACAAGCTTTGTTCAAACTTGTAAAGTCGATGCAAACTCTTGTTTTTCCATTTTTCTTTAAGACTGGTACTATGTTTGCTAGCCAGTCTGGAGTGTCGACTTCTCTGATGAAGCCAACCTGTTTAAGCCTATTAATCTCTTCATTGACTGCTTCGTGAAATTTGGGAGCAAGCCTCCTTGGTTTTTGCTTGACAGGTCGATAATTGGGATTGACCCGTAATTTATGGCATGCAATTGATGGATCTATTCCGGGCATATCGATATACGACCAAGCAAAAACATCTTTATTAGTTGAAAGGAAATTTACAAAGTTTTTGAACTTATCTTCTTCCAACTCAGCACCTACATAGACATATCTTGGGTCCTCATCTGACCCAATATTCACTCGCACACCTGGATCAGTACTTCCGAGATTAAGCTTGGGGGAGCTCGCTTGCTCCTTCTGTAGTTGCTATTTGGCAGGTTCAGTCTTTTCTTTGGCCGGGCTCTTTGACTTGTTGTTGCCCTCCTGAGCCTCTGTTGTGATCGGGCTCTTTCTTTGTTGTCAGCATCCTTGCTTCCAGAGGTGGATGGTTTTGAAGATGGCACAACTGCAATAATACCGTGGCATTCCTGTGCGACGTTCTGGTTTCCACGAAGTTCCATTATCCCATAGGGACCAGGATAGCGGAATATTTGGTGGTATGTTGATGGCACACCTCTCATAGCGTGGATCCACTTTCGACCCAGAATCGCGTTGTACTTACTTGCGATGTTTAAGACGCTGAACTTTGCCGTGACAACGACTTTGTCTTCTTTCCTGCCCACAGTGACGGGCAACAAAATTTCTCCCTTAGGATCTTCTCTGGAACTGTTGAAGCCTAAGATTGGGGTGAAATCTGGGATGAGAACTGAATCGGGCAATCTCATGTCTTTGAAAGTCCTGTACATGAGAATGTTGCATGATGCCCCAGGGTCAATGAATACCCTCTTGATGGTGTAGTCCGCTATTCTGAGCTCAACGACTAGGGCGTCGTTGTGTGGAGTAACGACCTTGTTGAGATCGTCCAAGGTAAAAGTGATATCGGACTCCTGGCGGGCAAGGATGTTAGAGCGAGCTGCTCGCCCAGTGATTGAGTAGACATGATGAAGGTGTTCTACTCGTCTCTTTTTGTCTCTTGAAGTCGGAGTGTAGTTGGATTCATCAATCATGTAGACCACATGACTGTCCGACTCGTTGTCGCTGTCAACTTTGTTTGCGACCTTCTTGTTAATGTGGTCGCGTAGGTCGCCTGTTGGACCTAAGCGTTGGGAGAGGCTACGCCCTCTGCTGCGTACTGGACTGATGGATCCCTTCCTCGCCCTCTTTCCTGTAGAATCCTCTTGTCTGCCGAGGATCCAATTGTTGAGCCTTTTCTCATCGGCCCAAGTCTGAAGTGCTCGTTTCAGAACGCGACAGTAATCTGTTTGATGACACCGTACCTTGTGGACTTTGCAGTACGGCCGACCAGATGTATCCTCTAACTGTGTGAAGGTGGGAATCTTGCACCAATGGTTGTGCTTGATTCTTTCGTAAATATAACCGGCTGGTCATGTGAACCGGTGATATTCCCGCTGCTCAGTAGGCAAAGACTTAGCTTTGAACCTCTTTCCATCCGATCGAGGTCGCTTGGTTGAGCCAGACTCGATGTTGCTGACTACATGGTTCTTTTCCCTCCCAGTGAGGGCTTCTTCCAGCTTTATATAACGGTTTACCTTCAGGTAGAGCTCGTCCAGTGATGAAGGTCTCTTCATTGCTAGAGACTTGTGGAGGTCGGACCCCTGGATCAGACCGTGAGAGAAAGCAATAGTTGCAAAGGCCTCATTTTCCTTTGCAAAATCCTGAATAGAATGCAATTCAGATTTAAAACGAGCAAAGAATGTGCTCAGAGACTCACCATCTTGCTGCTTGACTTTGAAGATGGTATCTATAGTGACAGGGCGCTTCTTGTTGTGGATGTAAAAGATTACAAATTGCTTCTCGAGCTCTGAGAACGAGCTGATGGATCCTGGCTTCAATCGGTGAAACCAGTCAAGAGTCGGTCCGGTGAGGCTGGACTGGAACAGCAAACACAAAAGGTGATCCTCTTTGATCAGAGGAAGGGATTTCCGGAATCCCTTGACGTGGTCGGTTGGATCTCCGACTCCGGCATACTGGTCGAACTTGGGGGCATTCAGCTTGTTCGGCAAATCATGTTCAAGGATCTCCTTCGAGAAAGGAGACTCCTGGAACTGTTGGAGGGACTGTACAGCAAGTTGCTCCGCAGTGTGGCTCTTAGAATGGTGAAGGAGAGCCTGGGAGGCTTTGAACTCCGCCAATTGTTGACTGAGTTGCTCGTACTTCTGATTGGAATCATCAGCAGGAATGACTCCATGTCCGCTATATATTTTCTCCTTGTTGAGGGTTGGATTGTGCGGCTTTCAGACGTGCATTTTCTTCCTGCAAAAGAGTGATTTGTGCATGCAGATCGTGGATAGTTAACTCTGTGGTAGTCATTTCGAATGAGTGATTTTGATAAGGGTGGGAGGGTTGGGTTTTTCGAATTTATATCGAATTCCTGCAGTCGGCGCCAAATATATTAACCTATTTCTAGATTAATGCATTAACTGGGTCAGGTCGCTAGGGAGACTTGACCAAATGGGGATGTTTGAGATCGGGGTGGCTGCACCTCGTTTGAGATCGAGATTGCCTACGTACTCTAGCTCGGGGGAATTGAACTTAGAGATCAAGCCATCGTAGTTCTGTTTATATAGAAGATAGAAGGGCGTGGATCGTGGATCTTGCAGATTCTCCGCCATCATAATGAGGATTAAATGTGTAACGCGCGAGGATCATCCCTGTGAATTAATTATGTAACTGATGAGAATATTCTGTGCATTGAATGAGAGTACGTGTGTATAGCAGGTCGTTGCTCGTTGCGTGGTCGGGTCGCTTCGGTCGAGCTGCTAGCAGGTAGAGACCGTGGCGACCTGATGGATGGATGACTGTGCCACGTGGCTGCTTTTGATTGGTCGGAGTATGTAGTACCCCTACAACAATTAACTTCAAAAAGTTATCCACGTTATCTTGTATTTCTTTTGCAGCATTTCTACAACACTGTTTATAGATTCGCACAAGGCAGAGAGACACTTTTGAAATACTTTGCTAATAGTAAATCAAGTCACAAAATCAGACACTTGTAAAATACTTTGACAATAATGGAATGCAGTAACTCTTAGCAAACGAGCATGCAATATACTCAACAATGTCTCAAAGATACCTAGGCACGAAGTCACATAAAGGCAAGCGTTGTTAGCTGACTACCTAGCATATTGACTACCCCTATATTAGAGTATTAGTCAGCAATTAGATTTTACTACGAGGAAGTAGAATTCCTTGGCAAAGTATAAGTAGCTCTTGTTAACTATATAAATTTCAAAATTTGGTTTTCCTATAATAAAAGGTTGGAAGGAAATTGCCCTCATTATCTGCTCGGTGAGCATTAGGAGACATTATAGAAGGCTCTACTTCATACGTTAACCTACTTGTTCCCATAATTTATATCAATGTGAATGTACACCCTTAAATTACTAGCACAAGAAGGATAGCTTGTGACTGATCTTCTTAATCATGACTCGTCAATCACATAAGGAAAGCACGCCAAACTTTGTGGGGGGCTCGGAGCAGGAACCCTGCAAGAACTAGAACAGGTAGGGTGTATAAGACTGGATTTGCGGCTGTCAGGCTTCAAAAAAATCTTGGATTTGGAAGTCGGTAAAGACCCACCCCTTGTTTCAGTCAAAATATGTCCCTGGGAGCCCGGGACATTGGCTTCCGCCAACAGTGAACTAGCCCTCGAGCCATCTTGGGCAAACCAAGCAAAAAGAGTATTATACCCCAAAGACCACAGAATGTGGTGTCTCGCTGCATGAAAAAAGGGAAGTGTAGGCATTGTTTTATTCAATATCCCACAATCAATTGTGGCATCTAAATTATAAGTTTGACAAAGATTTGTGTTTGTCCTATCCGCCCATCGATAGATCAAACAATAAATATCACTAACTCTGTTTTCTATGTAGGCACACGCAACTTTTTTGAAGCCTAGATAAATTCACCAGTCCGTACATAATATCTAAGCGAGTCTTGGAATTCAGGTTGGCTCCAGAATGATACGGAACAAGTGAACAATGTATCGCTTCTTCTTGGTCTCATGTACTTAAACTTCAAGGTGACCTTTCGGAACATCTGTGGCAACTGGGTTTTACACAAACAAAGCTTTGGGATCAAAGGTACAAAGACTGTACAGTTAGTTGTTTTATATAACTTTTCTTGTTATGGATCAGTTTTTTATATTACTATATTTCTTATGATATAGAAATTTAGCATTAATATTAGTCGTTTAGTTCACCAACAAGAAGATTTTTAAAGATTCATATGTTTATCCTATCGGCCCATTGATATGAACGAAAAAGGGTCATCACTTTCGAATTTGAGCATTTAGTTACACCATTTTGTAATGTTACCCTTCACAAGGCATTTGATCTTTGGATGTTTCATGGGGGAGTTTGTCATGTACCGAAACCTATCAGCTTAGAATATCATTCGACTCCAAGTTTGAAATTTTTTTTCTCCCACACCAATAGACTTAGACATTTCTTCTTGTTATTCCTACAACATCAATATCAATGGCTATTCGTTTACCTGGTGTTCCTCATATTAAGAAAAGTCTTAGACGGTCTCTATCAAATTCAGAAGAGACCAGAAGTGTTCAAAAGGGCAATGTTGCTGTTTATGTTGGAGAGAAGCAGAAAAAGCGATTTATGGTACCAATATCGTATTTGAACCATCCTTTATTTCAAGGCTTGTTAAATCAAGCCGAGGCTGAGTTTGGGTTTAGCCACCCAATGGGTGGTCTCACCATCCCTTGCGACGAAGATACATTCATTTATTTAACTGGCCAATTGATTCTTTTGTGATGGGTCACTTACTCTTCCAATCTAAACTAGCAGTTTTGTGATAAGCCGATTATTGAGTTGTCAGTTCTGTAAATATGTACCTATTGCATATTAGTATGGAGTCATAGCAAAATGTACATTATATTCAATAATATACGAGAAAAAGTTTTGTATCTCTTTTTGTTTTTTTTTGTTTTTTTTTTTTTGTTAAGTTAAAACTTCATTGATAAGTTTACAATGTCCTGGTGATGGAGAAAGTTCACCATGAACAGTCCTAAAACCCAGGAAATACAGAGAGGGAAAACTCAAAAATTACAGTGTCTTGGGTGCCCCTTGTTCTTCCCCAATTACTTATAAGACCCACAAAATCGCCATATCACTTGTTTCTACTACTCTTGGTTTCCTATTATAACAAGCAACTCATTTATGTTTTTTTTTTCTTTTTTTTTTTTTACAATCATCCATAATTTCTATTTCTGCATATATAAGAAACTTCCTTGCGCAGCTAACCAAGCCATCAAAATCATTACTCAACTTGCAATGTTGATGAGAATGCAGCAAGTTTTTAAGTACTAATTCAGCACACATTGTAATTGATTAAACTCTTTAAGCCTTCTTCTTCTTTTTTTCTTTTTTTTTTCAATTTATTAATAGTTTAGGAATTAGGACATGAAATAAACTCAAGAACAAGACAATAATACCACCCGAAATAAAAAAAAAAAAATAATAATAACAACAAAGGATCCTGTGTTTCAAACTATGAAACTTCAAATCACAGAAACGCATAATTGACAATTTCAAGAAAAAATTAATTTAAAATATCAGACAAATCCATGTGATCCTTCACAATGCATGTCGCCTTTGATATTGTCAAGTACTGTACCTTCATTGCTTGCACACTATAAATACACACATCTATCATCTTAGACTACCATCCAACTCCAAGTTAACCAACTTTCTCTCTAGCCCAATTAGTCCTCCAATATTCACTGCTTTTAACTTCCTCTTCTTCTTCTTGCTGCATCAATGGCTATTAGCTTACCTGGTATCCCTTATATTAAGAGAAGGTCTCTTTCAAACAAAGAAGAGACAACATGTGTTCCAAAAGGCCATATTGCCGAGAGAATCAAATGAAGCGGTTTGTGGTGCCAATATCATACTTGAACCATGCTTTATTCCAAGACTTGTTAAATCAAGCTGAAGAAGAGTTTGGATATGATCACCCAATGGGTGGTCTCACCATTCCATGCAATGAAGACACCTTCACTGAAATAACTAGTCGACTAATTCCTTCGTGAGTCCAATGAAGAGCAACTACGGCAGAGTAGTTAGGGTTTTGTAGGGACTGATTGGGTAAACTCCAAACTACACCAGCACTTTCATGATAATGGAGTTGTCAGTCATGTAGTATTTAGTGTAGATACAGTATTAGGCAAGCAGAGAAAAATTACTCTTCTGTAACAACATTGTCAATAGAAATTTTGTTTCTACTTCTATCCACTTTTTATAATGATAAAAGGTAAAAGTTGCGCTATTTGATAACAAAAAGATATTGCTATGCAAATGACCTAGCATTCCTTCCGCATACAGTATTTGCTGCAAAGTATCTATTATATCGCAGATTATCAAAAAAAAAAAAAAAAAATCTATTATATCCCAATATGTAAAAACTAATACAAAACTTTGCTATTAGTAAATCAAGTCGCATAATCAAAATCCTAATTGCAGTAGTGTTGACGAGTGAATGCAGTAACACTTATATAATCAATGTCTCTAAGATACACAGGGAAGTCAAATAGCGCAAAGTGGGCCATAAGTCCCTCTTCTTTTAAGTTATACAAGAATGGCAGGGGTAAGGGGTGAAGGTTTTCACAAACAACCCCCTATAACTGTTTGGGTGATCTAGTCTCATTTTTGTATGCCAAACTTCATAAATTAAGGATCAAGGAATGTAGCAAAACAATAATAGTTCTGTGTCATTGTATAACATGTTCCATGCCATAACCAAATACAGAGAATGTAACTACCAACTATATTAGAAAACTGTTTTAACTACAATAGAAAACTGGTTCTATCACTCAACTATATCCCAGAGAAGACTAATTAAGTGGGTTGACATCTTTACTAAGAGGAATATCATCTACAAAATTAAAATTTATGTTGACCAAGCTTTCAAAGACTCCCAAGTCCCAACCCACTTCAGCTCGGCGTGAGGTTGGAGGTGGAGGGGGGGGGGGGGATGTTTCCTGTAACTGCTGTACTGCCTAACCCTAATTGGTTCAAACATTTCATAGTAAGGTTATGAAATTTCCGAGTTTTTTCTCCAATGAGTTTCCAAGAATGTAGGAGAAATAACACATTTGGACTACCACAATCAGATTCCATAAAATCAACAGTATGACCAGAAGTCTAAAACCCTAATATTAAACAATACAAAGTGTGTCTCATCTACTAAGGGTCCGCATTTTACGAAGGGAAACCATTGGTGATGTCCAAAAGGCAACATGCTTTGATAGAACTATCTGTCGTGAATATAACTCTAAAATTAATGTTTGTCCTACTGGTAGGGCTAACAATAAGTTTGACAGAGATTCATGTTTGTCCTAGTGGCCCATCGATATAAATGAGAAAGGGTCATCGCTGCAACTCTGTTTTCTAGGTAGGGCAATCTTGTTCTTGTAACAAGACAGAGATTACTTTCGTCACTCGATACATGACGTTGAAGGAGTCAGACAAAAGTACAAAACCATGTGATCCTTCACAAGGCATGTCACCTTTGAATTTGTCAAGTACCATATACACACTATAAATAAACACATCTATCAGCAAAGACTACAATCCAATTCCAATTCAACATACTCTCTTAACAAGAGACCATTTAATATCAATTTGTTTTCTTACTTGTTCTTCTAGCAGAGAATCAATGGCTATTCGCGTACCTGCTATTCCTCATATGAAAAGAAGGTCCCTTCGACGGTCTCTTTCAAATACAGAGGAGACTGCAAGTGTTCCAAAAGGCCATATTGCTGTTTATGTTGGAGAGAATCAAAAGAAGCGATTTGTGGTTCCAATATCTTATGTGAACCATCCTTTATTCCAAGACTTGTTAAATCAAGCCGAGGAAGAGTTTGGATTTGATCACCCAATGGGCGGCCTCACAATTCCATGCAATGAAGACTCTTTTCTTCAACTAACTGGCCAGTTGATGGCCTTCAGATAATTGTTAGATTCTGCACCAATATGGCTCCATGGGGCTGGTCCCTTCAAAAAAAAACCATCCTTTTTGTGAGAAATTAGAGTAGTCAATCATGTAAATACACTTGTATAAGAGATACAAGACGCAAACAATGCAGGTGTCTCCCTAACACAACATCAATGAAGGAAACATTTTTGATACTATTTGTTGTTAACACTAAATATAGATACAAGTCATTCCCTGAACTTTCTCTTGTTGATAATCTCAGTTATGTTTACCCATTTGTTATGATATATCGTGTGATTCTTCATTTAGCAATTATACATATGATTGGATTGAAATAAAAAAAAATCCATAAAGTGAACTGCGAATCAGAGAAAAATGGTTTCCAATAGTGTATCCAGCAATAAATCAGTCAACCATCCAAAAAGATTCTCACTACAGGCACAGGCATGTATTTACCAATAGCAAGCGTTAAAAATATGACATTAAAAACTCCATATGTTCAATTAAAAGAGTAGGGAAGCTGACCTCTAGATGATTATTGCAAATGAAGTTAAATCAAGTTGAATCTTACAGGGAGAATATTCCTAAGGAAATGGTAGTTGCTTCCCTCATTCACAATCATCATGAGACTTCTGCACTCGTCAATCTACTCGGTGAGCATTAGGAGACATTATAGAAGGCTCTACTTCATACGTTAACCTACTTGTTCCCATAATTCATATTAATGTGAATGTACACCCTTAAATTACTAGCACAAGAAGGATAGCTTGTGACTGATCTTCTTAATCACGACTCGTCAATCACATAAGGAAAGCACACCAAACTTTGTGGGGGGCTCGGAGCAGGAACCCTGCAAGAACTAGAACAGGTAGGGTGTATAAGACTGGATTTGCGGCTGTCAGGCTTCAAAAAAATCTTGGATTTGGAAGTCGGTAAAGACCCACCCCTTGTTTCAGTCAGAATATGTCCCTGGGAGCCCGGGACATTGGCTTCTGCCAACAGTGAACTAGCCCTCGAGCCATCTTGGGCAAACCAAGCAAAAAGAGTATTATACCCCAAAGACCACAGAATGTGGTGTCGCGCTGCATGAAAAAAAGAAGTGTAGGCATTGTTTTATTCAATATCCCACAATCAATTGTGGCATCTAAATTATAAGTTTGACAAAGATTTGTGTTTGTCCTATCCGCCCATCGATAGATCAAACAATAAATATCACTAACTCTGTTTTCTATGTAGGCAGGCATCTGGTTGACGCAACTTTTTTGAAGCCTAGATAAATTCACCAGTCCGTACATAGTATCTAAGCGAGTCTTGGAAGTCAGGTTGGGTCCAGAATGATACGGAACAAGTGAACAATGTATCGCTTCTTCTTGGTCTCATGTACTTAAACTTCAAGGTGACCTTTCGGAACATCTGTGGCAACTGGGATTTACACAAACAAAGCTTTGGGATCAAAGGTACAAAGACTGTACAGTTAGTTGTTTTATATAACTTTTCTTGTTATGGATCAGTTTTTTATATTACTATATTTCTTATGATATAGAAATTTAGCATTAATATTAGTCGTTTAGTTCACCAACAAGAAGATTTTTAAAGATTCATATGTTTGTCCTATCGGCCCATTGATATGAACGAAAAAGGGTCATCACTTTCGAATTTGAGCATTTAGTTTTTGCAACAAAACATAGATCATTATATTTACACCATTTTGTAATGTTACCCTTCACAAGGCATTTGATCTTTGGATGTTTCATGGGGGAATTTGTCATGTACCAATATCCTCTATATAAATATACAAACCTATCAGCTTAGAATATCATTCGACTCCAAGTTTGAAATTTTTTTTCTCCCACACCAATAGACTTAGACATTTCTTCTTGTTTTTTTCTACAACATCAATATCAATGGCTATTCGTTTACCTGGTGTTCCTCATATTAAGAAAAGTCTTAGACGGTCTCTATCAAATTCAGAAGAGACCAGAAGTGTTCAAAAGGGCCATGTTGCTGTTTATGTTGGAGAGAAGCAGAAAAAGCGATTTAAGGTACCAATATCGTATTTGAACCATCCTTTATTTCAAGGCTTGTTAAATCAAGCCGAGGCAGAGTTTGGGTTTAGCCACCCAATGGGTGGTCTCACTATCCCTTGCGACGAAGATACATTCATTTATTTAACTGCCAAATTGATTCCTTTGTGATGGGTCACTTACTCTTCCAATCTAAATTAGCGTTTTTGTGATTAGCCGGTTATTGAGTTGTCAGTTCTGTAAATATGTATCTATTGCATATTGGTATGGAGTCATAGCAAAATGTACATTATATTCAATAAATATACGAGAAAAAGTTTTGTATCTCTTTTTGTTTTTTTTTAGTTTTTTTTTTTTTTTTTTTTGTTAAGTTAAAACATCATTGATAAGTTTAAAATGTCCTGGTGATACTGATGGAGAAAGTTCACCATGAACAGTCCTAAAACCCAGGAAATACAGAGAGGGAAAACTCAAAAATTACAGTGTCTTGGGTGCCCCTTGTTCTTCCCCAATTACTTATAAGACCCACAAAATCGCCATATCACTTGTTTCTACTACTCTTGGCTTCCTATTATAACAAGCAACTCATTTATGTTTTTTTTGTTTTTTACAATCATCCATAATTTCTATTTCTGCATATATAAGAAACTTCCTTGCGCAGCTAACCAAGCCATCAAAATCATGACTCAACTTGCAATGTTGATGAGAATGCAGCAAGTTTTTAAGTACTAATTCAGCACACATTGTAATCAATTAAACTCTTTAAGCCTTCTTCTTCTTCTTTTTTTCTTTTTTTTTTTCAATTTATTAATAGTTTAGGAATTAGGACATGAAATAAACTCAAGAACAAGACAATAATACCACCCAAAATAAATAAAAAAAATAATAATAACAACAAAGGATCCTGTGTTTCAAACTATGAAACTTCAAATCACAGAAATGCATAATTGACAATTTCAAGAAAAAATTAATTTAAAATATTTGAAGTAAACAAATGCATATTAACCTAGAAAACATTAAAGCTAGCTAGATTAGAAAAAAGTACCTTCTTTTTTACAGAAAAGAGAACCTTGATGAGTTCAGTTCAGTTCAGTTTTTTTTTTTTTTTCCAATAAAGTATATAAACTACAAACCATAACAAACAGGCCCATGGATAATGCTATCAAAAGCCCATTTACTCGTTCCCGCTAGAAAAATGGTACACTGTGATCACTGTTCAAAGCTCTGAATTAGGGTTTTTGCTTCGTTCCCGCCAAACAATGTGGTTCTCTGCTCTTCTTCTTCATCGTGTAGGGTTTATAGTTTATACTTGTTTCAATTTTCTCAGTGTAGAGTTTCTTCATAAGATCAGCTAGGTAATAACCTAACCTCCTTTTTATTTGCATTAATTCTCTCCATGCTTTCTATATTTTTAATTTATTTGTTTATATTGAAAAAAAAATAAAAAGTTACTAATTGATGATCTTTCTAATTGAAATGTTCTTTTAATTGAATTTAATTATTAATTCGTTCTTTGATTTACATTTTTCTAAACAAGTTATAGAATACTAATTTTTGATTTGTTCAATGATTTATAATTTTTCATTATAAAGTTGTGTTGAAATTGAAAAAGGGTCATTGACTTTTAGGAGCTAGTCTAGTCAAATGTGGACTTAATAATGAAGAATTTTTTCCATTTCTACGATAGACTGGTTCAACGACATTCCTCTTGAAGGATCACATGGCTTTGCCTTGCAACTAACTAATTATCAAGATTAGTCAAGTGGTCATATTTGTGTTCTATGTTTCCAGGCACTGCGATCTATCATTTGTGGAAACATTATGTACTGGTCCTCACAAAAATAATGTGTGTTTCTAGTGGCAACAGATGAACTGTCACCGTATATCTGGAGTTAATCTAATTCATTGTTTGATTAAATAAGAATATGGGTATACCACATAATCACTCTTACTTGACCACAAATATTGTATAGATTCATATTTACCATAATTTAGCATTGATTTTCCTTTCTTTTGGGTGGTAGGGCGTGCTGTTTCTGCAATAAAACAATGGGTCAATATGATCATCCAGACAATAAGTTTAAAGATATTAAACAAAACCATGTGATTCCTCGCAAGGTATGACCCTGAAATTGACCTACGAATGTTTATTATTCACATGATGAAGGAACTTTTCAAATACCATTCTTCTCTATATATATGCATATCTATCATCTCACAATAACCATCCAACTCCAGGGCAATAAACATTTTCTCAGTCTAAGACACCCTTTAGTCTTCCTGTCTTTTGCTTGTTATTCTTCCAGCATCCATGGCTATTCGTTTACCCGGTATTCCTCAGATCAAGAAAGGTCTTCGACGGTCTCTTTCAAATTCCGAGACCGCAAGTGTTCCAAAAGGTCATGTTGCAGTGTATGTTGGAGAGAATCAAAAGAAACGATTTGTGGTTCCAATTTCATACTTAAACCATCCTTTATTCCATCCCTTGTTAAATCAAGCTGAAGAAGAGTTCGGGTTCAATCACCCAATGGGTGGTCTTACTATCCCATGTGACGAAGACACTTTCATTGATATAACTAGCCAGTTGATTTGAGTCAGATGATGAGAATTGAGAAAACACGGCAAAGTTAGGGTTTTGCAGAGACTGATTTATCTTAGCTTAACCATCATTTTTGTGACAACTTGAGTTTGCAAACATGTAAATATTTTTATGTAAAGAGATACAAGAGACTGAGATTACAATGTCTCCTTTGACAACATTATATAATAGAAACAATTTCTCTTATCTTCCGCTGTTTCTATTCCTACTCTTCTTTTCTAAGTACAGTTTTTACAAAATAGGTGTATGACTTATAGTTCTCTTATCATGGGATGCAACTGATGATTTAGACTGACTAGGTTCGCCTTTTGTGAATTTGAGAGCACTTCTTTTTCTTCTTTTTGGTTGAAATACAAAATACAATGTCATATATACAAACAGGTACACCGTAGTCCTAATAACTCTCTCTGTTTCATGGCTGCATGCCAACATTGTCACCAAGTTCGTTTTACATTTGGAATTAGTAACAGATAATTATAGTGTATATATATGTGATCCTATAGTAAAAATGTAGCTTTTTGTGTGCCCGCTTCTTTGAAAACAAACTTATACATATTTGTCCTTATCTCTAGTTCTTTTTGTATCAGTGTTAAAGATAATCTTGCAGTGATGATATTCATTCTTATCAAATAACCTTGATTTTGTAACAAGAAATATTATATAAGCTTATCTCCCTAATGATCTATTTGCAGATTGAGAGGACACCTCTTTGCGGTACTGTTCTCTTCTTGTTATGACGAGATAAATCCACCAGCACCAGTTCACTCCATAAATAGTCTCACAGAGTACTAAGCACTTCAGGCTCTTACATCATCTCTCAGGTAAAACGTACTCTTAGGTCTTTGTGTGTGTGAGTGTGTGTGTATCTGTATTGATCTTGTAGCAACTACCTTAAATGCCGCATTCTATGCAGAACATACGTATGCAAAACTCCTTTAAGATTCTACTTTCTACTCTTCTTTTTTCCTATGGAAAAAGTCCCCTTGTCATGAAAAGAAAAATGAAAGAAAAAAAACCTGTTATGTTATGCAGGAATTAAGTTGTCAAAAATCTTGTTCCCGGACACGAGTTCAACCAAGAGTATTATACGACAGGTCACCCTTGTTGATAACATATATGGATGGCACTTCTGAGATCTAAAAGCTTAATAGGATAGATGGTTCAGTGTTTAATAGAATTCTGATGTTGGTTGATGCTAATCATTGTTTAATCATTTAAGCATCATCAAGTAATCAAACTGATACTCTTTAAGAATTAATCGGTAAGTATAACATGCTAAACTAAAAGGAAGCCTACATACAAAACTGCATGCTTGACCCATTACATTTAAGTAGAATGTACATGGATATCCTGTAATGACCATCTAATATACAAAACATCTATTCACATGATTTTGAATCTTTATAAATCCTACTCTACAAAATTGTGGAGACATTTTTTTCTGGCAAGTCGTTTGATGTGACAAAATATTGGGAGGAACATCAACTGATTTCTTTGCCACCATATTATGTCCCCTTTGCCCCTCCTCTCTCATGTGCTATTCAACTTAGAAGTGAGGTTGATGAACAGATCCTCATTGCATGGAATTGTGAGACCACCAGTTGGATGATGATATCCATACTCTTCCTCAGCTTTGCTTAGCAATTGTTGGAATGAAGCTTGGTTTAAATATGCTATTGGAACTATATATCGCTTCTTCTTGGTTTGGTTGTCTCCTACATAAACTGCAAAGTGTCCTTTTGGAACATCTGTGGCAATTGGAGCCAAAATGACCCGGCGAATAATTTGCTTGGCCTGAAAAATAACTGGTAGACGAGTTCCCATTGTCTGGTGTAGTATTGCAGAGATGCTGAAAAACAAAGAAAGCTTTGAAAGTTATTGGATACGAAATACAACTGAATGTGAGGTAGCCTTATTATCATAGTTGTATATATATGGATGGGAATCATTTGCAAGGGCTACATTGAATAGGATCCCTTATGGATTCTCACATGGTTTGTCTACGTACGGTGCTCATCATCCAGATGGGAATTGCAAAAGGTCACGTTGCACATATTTTGACCTGCCATTTAGAAACTTTAGCCCACATAAGGTGTAATGGATTATTTTACAGATACGTGCTGATTGAATCACAACCATTTAAAATGTAGTCATTGAATATAATTAAAGTACATATATGTTTATGCAATATCCTCGTTTTCTCATTTTGCTTAAGTATGAAGATTGAAGATAAAGTGTGCTGACATTGAAAAGGTCCTGACTGCTGAGGCTGCCGACCTGCCGTGTTATCTAATCTGATTTAATGATGATTAATTATTTTCATTGCTTGATAAGATGGTTTAGCAGCATGCCTGATGAAGGATCACATGGCTTTGCCTTACAACTAATTATCAGGATCGGTCGAGTGGTCACATTGTACGCAGAACCATCGATTCACCAAAATCATACGAAACCGAAGCAAGAAAGAGACCAAGAGAGAAAAAGTTCGGGAGAAGGTAGTAGGTTTATTTATAAAGAGGAAAAGATCGGGTGCTTTAGTTATACACTTATACGCAGAACTTTGCGTAACGTACGCGAACCATTATAATGTACGAGTCATTTAAGGTCAAAGTAGTCTTTGTATAGTCAAAATAAGGTGGATATTGGGCTCAAAGCCCTTTTCATATAAAATTATTGAAAAGGTCCGGCCCAAATTCCCAATATTTTCTAAAGGATTTTGGACAAGGCATCATCATGAAAATTACTGCCAGAACACTCCCACAATAATGCAAGACCACTAGACCAGTACTGTACACGAAAAAAATTATCTCTTTTGCTCCCCCTGTCGTGTATTGCTGCTCAACGGCATGGCTGGGTAATGGTATGTAAAACACCCCCCCCTTTATGTTTTATGCTAATTTTAATTTGGAATTAAAAGTAATTGGGGTTTAAGCATAATTACTGTAAAGTAGTGGACTATGGTTTAAATAACTCAAACTTGGAGAAAACATCTACGAACGCTTATGAATTTCGGAAACACGATGATGTGGGGTATTGCGAATCGGAGTAATTGTAAACCGTTAGATCAGCCGACTTAACCACTATTATATAGAGATTTAATTAAGGTTTTGTTTGCTTAGTTTAAAAGAGAGGTTTGCGATAAACAGCGAGAGAGAGAGAGAGAGATCGAGATCGAGAGTGGCGGCGCTGCGACTAGCGTGATCGGAATTGAAGAAGAAGTAGAAGAAGAAGAAGAACAGTTATTGTGAGGTGGTGTCGGTGTCGTGGGAGTTGCAGATCTGTTGAGAGGAAGAAGAAGCTCAACAGTGTAGCAGGTGAGTGGATAATATGTTTTTAGATTTGTTTAATTTAATTAAACTAGGAGTTGACTTTAGTGATGGGGAAGATATGTTTGCTGTTGTTTTCTTTTATTCCAGACGTGGGTATAACAGTGAGTGGTTATATGTTGAAGTAAATTATATGCTTATTTATGGAATGATGATGCTGACCTGTTCAGAGATTATGAGATTACATGAATGATACAATGTATGCATATTGTTACATATATATATCCCTTATAAAAATTTGTTACCTTTTGATCTTATAAAAATTGATGATCAGAGTCCAAAATATGGGAATATTATTCTAGTTATATATATATAAGAACGTGCTTCTGATTAATTACTTTGTAATTGTTGTCGGGTCGAACTTCTAGTACTGTGAGGTAACTATCTATATGGATTACATATTTCAGAAAATGTTAATTTCTGAATTGGTATGGGTGTACTGTACAGTATTTGCTGTTGTTGTCGGTTTTGATATTCTGTATGGCTATGCATGCTAAGAAATTAATGCTTATAAAAAAAAAAAACATATTGATCAAAGAGATTAAATTCTGAATTTTTGGGACATAATTGATGAATTGCCTTGGAATGGCTTTATATACCATGGACGGTACTTGATTAATTTGGGAAATGCGAAAAGAATACAAAAATGGATTTGATGTGAAGTTGACGTTAAATTGTCGTGTCGAGTGTTGCTTGTTAGTTTTAGTTGTTGTAGTCGCCCAAGCATTTGTACATTTGCCGCACCTATGGAATTAGGATTAAGAAAATTAGATATCACCCTAGACGGCTTAGCCTGCGGGTTGACACTTGGAATATATATTTGGGGTATTTCCTAGATGGCTTAGCCTGCGGAACTGACCCTACAGACCTTCATAGCCTTCGGGGTTGGTCTGGGCGCCACATTAGAAAGCTCAAGGGAGCTAGTAGAGGCCATGAGTTAGGCATACGTCGAGGCTAGCCAAAGCTTGCAGGTGAGCACCCACTTGGGTTTTGGTTTCCGCGTAGAGGGTCTTAACCATGGTCAAGGCACACTGGTGCAGTGTGGGTATGGCAAATGTGTGGAGTGCATCCTGTGGGAGGTGTACTAGTGTTTGGGTATAGGTTGTGAAGTGTTGTTTGAGTGTAATGATTGATTTGCAGTGATTGAGATATAGTGTCGAGATTTGAGATGCCATGAATTATATATTATTGTACTAACACAGTTTTGCAGGAGGATAGGTCAATTAACATTTCTTGCAGGGCTCGACCTATCCTAATAGGAGGTGCAGCTCAGGTAATGTATCCCTATAATATATAATATATATTTAGTAAACGAGATAAATATAGAAAGACCGCGGAGTCTATTATTTTATTGTTTTTGGGAATGGAGTTCCCTACCCTTGTCCACTCATACCAGCATAATTTGCTGACCCATGTTGCTTGTTTTGCACGTGGGTACGTATCCTTATGGAGCGTAGGCGGAGGAGAGCAGCCAGTTGAGTACGATCGGGAGCAACATCAGGAGGCTCGTGTAGATCCAGTTGTTCGAGAGGGAGTTTGAGAATTGCAGGAGTTACATTTCACAGTAGGTTTAGTTCTTTGATTCGTTGTCAGTTGATTACTCAGTTTATTTCATTTATTGGATTATTGTTGATTTGGGAAAGACAATGCCTCAGTAGAAGTTGTTGAATTTTCTTATTGGAGTTGTGTAATTTGATATTTGGAGTTTTGGATTATATATGGAAGTTATTGGGAGTTCAAATTATTTGTGTTGAAGTATTTGTCATTAATGGTTATGGATTTTTACCTTGTGCAAATGTTTATTTAGATTACTGTCCCGAACCTTTGTCCTTTTATTGGCTTATCGAGGGTAATTTTGTAAATTCTCTCTTTTTGCCAATTTTTGGATATTAGGGTCGTGACATGGTAACTCTTGGAAAGTACCATCATCTGAGTTCAAGTTTGCAAACATGTACAGTACATCCAAAGTCTGATGCCGAAATAGAATACATCAAACTTGAACACTTTGCAGAAACACTACTACATTTTCCAAATCCACTACCTACCTGAACCCAATGTTCTTTCCTTTCATCAAGCTTAAACACTTTGCAGTCAGTCGGTATAAGTTTGGCCACAGTAGTGCAGTACAATATGTAATTTTTTGGAATTTGTTGTCCACCATCATAAAATCTACAAATATCAACCAGAAACAATTCTCCATTATATTTCTTTTTCCAACCACCATCAACCAAAGAATTTACTACTAGACTACTAGAGTCCCCATTTCAAGTGTTGGGATCAACAATTAATACAAACTCTTCCTGCGTTATCTACCCCCATTTAGGATCTGATATTCTTGATCTTCTATTACAGTCCAGTCCTCATCCCCAGCTCTAAAAAGTACGTACCAAAGTGCTCCATGAACTAAGTGCCATAATGACAAAATCTTATGGTATATGACCTTTTGAACCAGAGTAATGTGTTGGTATATTACCGTAACCCTTCATTATGAAGGGGTTGGCAAGTCTTCTTATCTGAACTGTAACCAATGTACTGTTAAGCATCGAGGTCACTCCCTTGAACTTTCTTAAGACCTGGCCGGGAACCAAATACACTTGGGCTTTCTCCAGTTTCATAGGTTTTACAATCACTACTCTGTGACCTCTTCAACTTCTTGACGCACTTTAGCTTTTTCATAATTTTCTTCGTCAAGATTGGAACCAACACAATTTCAAGTGTCTGAACCTACTGTAGCAGCCAGTAACACTCGAGATAACCAGTAAAAAAAAAAAACAATTAGTGTCCACATCTCCTGTTGTCCAAGTCTGCCGTTCTGGCTCAGCTCGCATTTTTCTTAGTTTAGATTGATGTATCTAATATTCAAAACCAGATCAATGTGGCGAGTGGGGGTTGGAGACTGGAGCAAATGCAACTTCCATCAATGTAGTGTTTTTGTGAATTAGAAATCAGTTACAAATATCAGATTAAGACTTCTTAACCAAAAAGAAAAAAAGAAACAGAAGAAAAAAAGAGGCATGCCTGCATAGTTAACAACACATTAGAAGGGATCTTGCATGATAAGTCAGTGTTTTACAAACAGAAGAGCAGGGAGAAGTTCTGGGATTGTGGAGATAGAAATACCGCCTTTTTCCATTCTCTTTATGCTTTCAAACAAAGTAAAAGCATCGTTGTTGAACTGGAAACTGAAGAGGGAGAAGTCTTAGTGGATCAGGAAGATATTAGAAATTATGCAGTGCAGTTTTATGAAGAGAAATATAAGAAAAGGCCAGTGGAGATGGACGTAGAGTTGCTAGATAAAATCACAAAGGATGTCAACCAAGATGATTGTGCTTTCCTTGACGAGATTCCTTCTTGTAAGGAAATCAAAGATGCAGTGTTCTTGATGAACGAAGACAGCTCTCCAGGACCAGACGGTTTTCAGGGTATGTTCTATAAAAATTATTGGAAGATTGTTGAGAAAGATACTTGCAGAGCGATTCAGTCCTTCTTTAGAGACAACATTTTACCAAGAGGTATGAATTCCAACCACATTGTTCTTATTCCCAAAATTAAAGATGCAAGGAAAATGTCACATATGAGACCTATCTGCATGGGCAATTTTTCCGTAAAAATCATCTCTAAGATTTTACAATTGAGGCTGAACAATATTATCTCAAATATTGTGTCTGAAGAACAGACTGGTTTCATTCCTGGTCGTGATATCCGTTCAAACATTGGTTTGGCCTCTGAATTAGCAAATGATATGAAGAGAAAAACTTTCGGTGGCAACTTGGGCATCAAAATTGACATTACCCAAGCTTATGACACAGTAAGTTGGGAATTTCTGAATGAAGTTCTGGTGAGAAAAGGATTCAGTGCGAGATGGATCAGGTGGGTGGAAACTCTGAATAAATCCACTAAACTGTCAGTTCTTGTTAATGGGAGTCCATGTGGTTTCTTTATCATGGAGAGAGGGCTCAGGCAAGGAGACCCTCTCTCGCCGCTCCTTTTTGCTATTGTTCAAGATACCCTCAGCAAGAATCTTCACCATTATAGAGAGAATAAGCTTATTCAACCTCTATCTTGCTACAACGGGAATCCTAGCCCCAGCCACTTGATGTTTGCAGATGACTTGTTCATTTTTCTCATTGCAAATATCAGGGCAGTCAAGAAGCTCAAACACCTTCTCTTGCAATACCAAAGAACCTCAGGTCAGTGTGTTAGTGTTGTGAAGAGTAAGATTTTCATGGGAGGTATCACCAGAGCCAGGCAAAACAAAATTCAAGAGTGCCTCCAAATGCCTATTGGAAATTTTCCTTATACCTATCTTGGAGTCCCTATTTTGCAGGGAAGAGTTACAAGAAGGGCAGCTAGTTCTATTGTTGATAAGATAAAGACTGTGATTACAAGCTGGAGTGGTAAAGTGCTTTCTTTTCAAGGAAGGATTACAATGATAAGGTCAGTTCTTTCTAGTATTCCTATTTATAATATGGGAGTCTACAAATGGCCTTCTAGCACTGTGAAGGAAGCTGAAACTCTACTAAGAAATTTCTTATGGACTAGCAATCCAACAAAGAAAAAAAGCATTTCAATTGCTTGGGAGAAAATTTGCAAACCTTACAGTGAGGGTGGACTGAATTTAAGAAGCCTGGGTGAGATTAACAAAGCCATGCTCATGAAACAAGCATGGAACTTCATTGCTGGTAAAGATTATTTTGTGAACTACCTTAGACACAAATACCTAGATAAGAAGGGGGCGATCATTAAATACTACAAGCACTCTACTATTTGGCCTGGACTCAAGTGGGCAATTCAAGAAGTCAAGTCTAGGGTCAGATGGATTGTAGGGGATGGTAAATCAGTGGACCTGTGGAGAGATAACTGGTTAGGTGAATCGATCCAACAAAGACTTCAGTTGACAACTGAACTGAATGGCTACTCATCTAAAGTGAGTTCAGTGGTGCATGGCCAAGAATGGAAGATTCCATATCAATTACAGTGGATTCTAGAAGAAGCTGACCTACAGGTAGACCATGAACAACCTCCAAACTCTGCTGAACCTGACATGGTTGTTTGGACACCAGACCCTCATGGAAAATTTAGTACTAAGTCTGCCTTTGAAGTAATCAGAAGAAAGCATGCTCGAGTTGGATGGAACACGGCTATTTGGGATAAGTTCTTGCACCCAAGAACATCTGCATCAGCTTGGAAGATTCAACACAACTGTATTGAGACTATGGACAATGTCATGAAGAGAGGTATTTCTTTAGCCTCTAGATGTTGTCTTTGTAAGTCAGACATGGAATCTAGCAAACATATTATTTGGCACTGTCCCATAGCAAGGCAGATTTGGAGTTGGGTGTGTGTGAAGTTCAACACTCAATTTGACTTTGACAATCTTAATGATGCAAAAAAAAAAATGAAGAACATGAGTAGACTGATCAAGACAATCTGGAATACAACAGTTGTATCAACAATGGTGGCTCTTTGGAAAATGAGAAACAAAATGATGCATGAAGAGGTGGATCCGAATCCCAAGTTTTGTGAGCAATTTATTCAAAGCCAAGTTAAAGTGACAGCCAGACTGACCAAGGCCACAAGTCATAACAATTTGGAGGAACTGAAGATTACTAGAGAATGGCAGATTGTGCTAAGACCGCCACCAGCGCCAAACATTCAGCAAGTTTACTGGAACCTACCTGAGCCTCACATGATGAAGATCAATGTTGATGGTGCTTCTAGGGGAAATCCAGGCAAGGCAGGGTGGGGAGCTATATTCAGAAATTCACAAAACTCTATATGCTTAACAGTATGCAAGGGTATGGGCATAGCTACAAACTACATGGCAGAGATTCGAGGTATTATTGAGAGCATCGAATTGGGACTGGAAAGAGGATGGGACTGTTTAATTGTGGAGTCAGACAGCGAGTCTGCAGTTCAAGCACTACAGAAGAATGAAACACCTTGGCAGTTCAATACAAGATGGAAGAAAGTGAGACAAAAAGTGAAGGAGCTGAAGATTCAAGCCACATGGAGGGAAGCAAATTTTGCGGCTGACATAGCTGCAAAGAGAGGTGCTGGACTTCAAGAAGACACACTGACTTCTTGGGAAGAAAGACCTCCTTGGTTAAATAGAGTAGAATCACCTGACACTTTGTACTGCAGGTTCTCAAACATGTAACTCAGATTTGTGTAATTGATCCATATTTTTAATGAAATTTACACACTTAGCAAAAAAAAAGTAGGTCAATTTAAGAAAGAATGAAAGATATGGACCTAGCTATGCATGGCTTCTTCATGGTGATCTTCAAGATATGGACCTAGCTATGTGTAGGGGTACTACATACAACATACATGTGGCACCATCTCTACCGTCCATCATGGTGCCACATGTCATCATCTAATGGACTCTCTCTTGATGGCACAAGTTACAAAGTTAAAGCCAATTACTACAAAGATATTCTCTCATCATTACCTCATTAAATGCTAGGAATGGAGTTACATTGTAAGCCTATAAATATGAAGGCAAATCACTCATTCCAGACATGGTCTGATAGCCTAATGCTCCCAACACGACCTCATGGTGAGGTCTCATGATCAACGACCTCCCCAATCTCTCAGGTCTCATCTCTCTCGAGCTCTCCTCATAATCGAGCTCCCATTTTGTATCACCAGCACTACTATAATAAACTTCTTTCTCCCTCTCCGTGGACGTAGGCACAATTGCCGAACCACGTATACAATGGTGTTCACGTCTCTACTTTATTATTGTTCATATCATACACATCATCATCATTCATTAATGTATTGACCAACCTCACAAAAATGGTTAATACACTATGCATGGCTTCTTCATGGTGATCTTCCCTACTTAAACTGCAAGATGACCTTGAAAACATCTGAGGCAACTGGATTCTTCACAAAGAAAGCTTCAAGATTTAAGGACATAAGGAATTGTACGGTTATTCTATATACTTTTTCTTGTTATGGGAAATCAGTTGTTTATACTTTATACTGTTCATGAATTTCTTTGTTGTGATAAATGTGACTTCAGCATTAATATTAGTTTTCTAAACATTCATAGCTGTGTATTGGCCCATTGATATAAACGATGGAGACGGGGTCATCCTCAGTTTCTAGGTAGGACATCTTGTTGTTGCACTAGACATAAGATCGATTTACCACTGAGTACACGACATTAAAAATAGCAGACAAAACCATGTGATCCATCACAAGGCCTGTCACCTTTGGAAATTTCATGAGGGAATTTGTCATGTAATATCCGCTTTCTATATAAACACACCTATGAGCTTACACTACCACCCACCTTCAAGTTGACAAGTTTTCTCTTCACACCAGTAGACCCTTAATATCAATTCCTTATTGGTATCCCTACAGCTTAAATGGCTATTCTTCTTATACCTGGTATTCCTCATGTTAAGAAAAGTCTTCGACGATCTCTCTCAAATTCGGAAGAGAGCAGAAGTGTTCCAAAGGGCCATGTTGTTGTTTATGTTGGAGAGAATCAAAAGGAGCGATTTGTGGTGTCTATATCATACTTGAATCATCCATTATTCCAAGACTTGTTAAATCAAGCCGCAGAAGAGTTTGGATTTGACCACCCAATGGGTGGTCTCACTATCCCATGCGACGAAGACACCTTCATTAGTGTAACTGGTCAGTTAAATTATTGAATTTGGCAACAAGCAACCATGCAAGGGAGCCCAGGACATTGGCTCTAAACAAAACCAGAACATTTTTGACAATTGAGTGGTCAGTCATGTAAATATTTTCCTGTAAAGAGATACGGGAGGCAGAAAAATTTCTCCTCTAAAAACATTGTTCATAGATATAAACATTTTCTTATCACTTGTTTCTCTCTTTCACAATTGTATTAACCTATTTCTAGATTAATGCATTAACTGGGTCAGGTCGCTAGGGAGACTTGACCAAATGGGGATGTTTGAGATCGGGGTGGCTGCACCTCGTTTGAGATCGAGATTGCCTACGTACTCTAGCTCGGGGGAATTGAACTTAGAGATCAAGCCATCGTAGTTCTGTTTATTAAGAAGATAGAAGGGCGTGGATCGTGGATCTTGCAGATTCTCCGCCATCATAATGAGGATTAAATGTGTAACGCGCGAGGATCATCCCTGTGAATTAATTATGTAACTGATGAGAATATTCTGTGCATTGAATGAGAGCACGTGTGTATAGCAGGTTGCTGCTCATTGCGTGGTCGGGTCGCTTCGGTCGAGCTGCTAGCAGGTAGAGACCGTGGCGACCTGATGGATGGATGACTGTGCCACGTGGCTGCTTTTGATTGGTCGAAGTATGTAGTACCCCTACATAAGCCCCCTCTTTTTAGGTCGGCTGTAGTAGTCGGGCTGAAAAGACTAAGAACTCTGATCGATGCTGATTTGTAGTTTGCTTTTTGAATTCGCGGATGTGGCAGTCATGCAGGCCTGTCTGTACTAATCATGGCGCTTTGACGGGGAAGTGGATGATTTTCCTCGAGCAGTTAGCCGTGTAGTTATGGCAACTGACGCACGTATTGCTTGATTGAATATCTGTCTTGCACGTGGACTGATCCAACGGTGGATACGAACCGTTTTGTGAGTGGAGAATAACTGCAATGCATATGGATCGTTGTTCGATCTCAGCCGTTCACTTGTTTTGAACCGATGGCTGGAATTGCTCGTGCTACAGTATTTAAGCTGTAGTTACCTTGAGAAGGGTTTACCTATCTTGCCTTGATTTGAATTGCTGCTGCTTTTCAGTTGCGATCTGAAGAACTTTGAGAACTCGTGAGGTTTGTTTTCTTCTCTTTTTATTTCTTTGATCTTCTCTTTTCTTTCACCTTCTGTTTTCTTGTATATTGCTTGAGAGAAATGTCTGACGCTAGTGATTCCCAAAACGATAACTTGAGTGGTGGTGGTGAGGAGATTGAGTCTGAGAGTACTCAATCTGATACTCCGTCTCCCGTTCGTGGTGAGGAGCTAGATAGCCCCCAGAGTAGTGGTTCTCATGGACCAGACTCTTCTGATGATGAAATGGTAGAGGGCGAAGATGGTGCAATGTGTAGAGTGGTGAATATGAATTATGTACATAGGCATTTTGCTGTTAGGAGGGTTTATGAGCTTAGGTCGATTAGGCATTTGGAGATTAGATTTCTTGGAGATCGTTTACTTTCTTCTGACTATCGACCTAATAATCCTTCCTCTACTGTATTTACTTTGAATCAATTCCGTGCCGGGTTGAGGTTGCCACTGTCTCGGTTGGTGGTCGACCTGTTGAATGCCATTGGTCGAGCCCCCTGCCAGATGAATGGTAATTTCTGGCGGAATATGAGGGTAATTGACGACCTCAACAAGTTGCACAGGTGGAACATTACTGTAAAAGATGTACTGAACCACTTTAGCTTCAAACGCTCCTCGAAGGTTGAACTCTCGGGCTATAACATGCAAGTTAGGCTAGACCGTTTGCCATTGATCTATCCAGTAAGTAGCGAGCCATGGTGGAAAGATCCCATGCTGTTTACTGGGTCGATTGTTGAAGGGGATATCCAGTTGCGTCATGTGATTAGGAATGACGCTCGTAAGTTTGTGGTCTTTAGTACTAAGGTTGTTGATTCGTCTTCCTGTTTCTGAACTTGACGTCTTTGTATTTTTGTTGCAGCGATCAGGGACGATCATTTGGTTAGAAAGAACGATCTGAAATCCGTTCTGAACTGCTTTGGTAAGTTGAGCGACGAGCGGAAGATCTCGTTTCTACCCCACCTAAAGGAGCATTTTATTCCTAAAGGTGGTCCAAAAACTGTTTGGGACGAGCTCGAGAGGAGGAAAGCTTTGAGGAAAGCGTATATGTCTTCTGTTCACAAATCTGGCGGTGGGCGATCTGGTAGTAGCTCGCGAGCTGATGACAGCGAACGGGCTAGTGGTGGCTCGAGGCAGGGGGAGAGAGAGCGTTTTGTCGGTGCTCCTCGGAGGTCAGAAAAGAATCGACCTGTTGACAAGGATCGACCTCTGGGGCAGGAACGATCTGTGGAGAGGGAGCTACCTGTGGAGAGGGAGCGGTCTGTTGGTAGTTCTCGCCATGTTGAAGCAGTGGCGAGCCCTCCAGTCGCAGGTCCTCCCGCCTCACTTCCTAAAGTAGGTGCCTTGGCTGGGAAGAAGAGGTCCTTCGCAGGGAACCTTAAGCTGATGGAGTTCCCAGCTATGCCTGCCCCTGTTTCTTCAATGCCTTTGACGTCTCCAGGGATGTCTGCTTTGTCCAGGAAGACTGCTCCTCGGCCTTTGCAGAAAGGCAAAGGTACTTTGTCTGAATTCCGCCCCGGGCCATTCGATTATTTGGATGGTCAAGGAGAGAAGCATGTCGTTTATGATAACGACAGTGCTATCGATGACCCTTGCGTTGCCCGGGCTGTGAATGAGGGTATCGTCCTGGACGCTGATGCCCGAGCAGTGAAGTCGCAGCCTTTGTTGGTGACCTGCTCGAAGATAAATGCGGCGCTGTCTTTGGTGAGTGTGAGCATAAGTCGCATTTGTCTTGTTTATGCTTTGACATTTGGACTAAATTCTATTGTTGGTTGCAGCTCAATGCCAGCTTCCAGGAGGTGCGTCTGGTTGCTGAGATTGGTGCTCAAGCTGAAATTGAGTTGAAGGCGCTCAACGAGAAGCTCGAGCAGGCGAAGAACGTTGCTGTCGTTGCTGAGTGCAAGGTTAAAGACAGGGATGCCCAGGTCGCTTCGCTGAAGGAGACGGTGGAGCAATTAAAGGAACGTAATGCTGCTTCTCAATCTTCTGCTCAGTACTGGCAGAGGGTATGTCAGGAGAATGAAGCGGCGTGGAAGACCTACTGCGACCAACTGGTGAAAGCTATGACGGGGTCGCCCGAAGGAGAGGAGACGCGAGGTGGTGTTGAGGATACCTTGGCGCCAGCTCAGGACGCCTCGATGGGCCCTAGTGACCAGTCTACGCAGCACTAAGCTAGCCTTTGTGTCCCTTTTCTTGTATTGGGTAACCTTGTGCAAAGCTTGCTTCTTGCACTCCTTGTTCTTGCAGTATGTCTTCTTGTACTCCTTGTACTTGGCATAGCTTCCAGAGCGCATTCTTGAGAGCCCCCTTGTAATTTTGAGAGCTTGAGTGGATAATTCTTTGTGTTTTGTATTTACCATCAGTAGTCAGTTTTTACTTTAATGAGCTTGTATGAAGTCCTTCTGAGCAGCTAGTTTCCATGGAGTCCTGGTAGCTCGTTCAGAAGGCAGGTAGACGAGATGAATGGCTGCAAGCAGGACGTACTGAAACAGTTCCTCTTGTATGCCTTAATTCTATTTTGGTTGTACCTGTAATTGTTAAAATCTCATAAAGTAAAAAGTTAATTCAACGATTTACCTTGCATTGTTGTTCATGTCGTTTTGTCTGCTTGAATGGGATTTGCAAACAATAAGTAACATTTGCTCGACCTGCTGGGGTTTGAGGTCGCATTCAATATAGTTGTGCTTGGGTCGTGGGAAGAGAATGACCAATGCACCAAGTTAAGTTGCTAGTGATTTAACTTAACAAACTTTTAAATTATCAAAGGGACTAGAGTTTTGATAATTTGTAGGTCGAGGGATTGGACCTTTAGTAGCCATTCATGTTTGAGCAGAGATGAAGGCAAAAGTGAATTTATACATTGAAATGCAATGAATGGATGCTTACATTTCATTGATAAAATTTCTTTAAGTGAAAAACATTCCATGGGTTCTTAACGATCTCCCCTTCTGGTGTTTGAAGACGATAAGAACCGTTGCTCTGAACCTTCGTGATAATATAAGGACCTTCCCAATTGGCGTTCAGTTTGCCAATCGTGTCCTTTCTTTTGTTGTGGAACATTTTTCTTAGGACTAGTTCCCCTGGCTGGAAAGTTCTTGGTCGCACGCCTTTATTATAAGCTCGCTTGAGTCTCTGTTGGTATTGCTCGAGCTTTATAGCGGCGTGGTTACGTCGTTCTTCGAGGAGGTCGACTCCAAACGACCAGGCTTGATTGTTGAGTTCAGTGTCGACCAGAAGTGATTTGGTCGTTCCAAACGTTAACTCGGTAGGAATAACTGCCTCAACTCCGTAGCATAGGCTGAAAGGTGACATCCCAGTGGATGTACGAGGGGTTGTCCTATAGGCCCATAGGATGTTTTCCAATTGCTGTGGCCATTGATCGTGCTGATCTTCGAGCTTCTTCTTCAAATTGTTTAGAATCTGTCGATTTGCAGCTTCGACCTGGCCGTTGGATTGTGGGTATCTAGGTGTTGACCTTGAATGCTCGATTTTCCACAGGTCGTAGAATGCCTTGATATTTTTTTCCAACGAACTGAGTGCCATTATCTGTGACTACTCGTTTTGGTAATCCAAACCTTGTGATGATGTTTTCCCACATGAATCTTTGGACATCTGCTTGTGTTACGTTGGTTAGTGCAACAGCTTCTACCCATTTAGTGAAATAGTCGACGGCCACTAGAACGAACCTCTTCTCAGACTTCTTTTCTTTGATTAGGGGGCCCATGATATCGAGCCCCCACATGTGGAATGGCCATGGTGCAGTGACGTTAATGAGATCATTTGGATGCTGGTGTTGCTTATCGGCAAATCGCTGGCATTCTTTGCATTTTAGAACAAATTTCTTGGCATCTTCCTTCATTCTTGGCCAGAAGTATCCCTGAGAAATTGCTTTATGGGCTAAGGTACGCCCACCGGAATGGTTTCCGCATTCACCTTCATGGATTTCTTGAAATATCATCTGGCCTTGTTTGGGGATCAGACATCGTAATAACAATCCGGTTGCAGACTTTCTGAAAAGTTTACCCTCATGGATTTTGTACATTGTGACTTTATGGAGCAATTGAGTAGCTTCCTTTTTGTTGGATGGTAGGACACCAGTTTGAAGGTAGATCATGAAAGGCTCCATCCAAGTCCCTTGGATGGCTTCTGGAGTTGTTTGTAGTAGTTCAGAGATTTGATGAACATCTTCTTCCTTGAATAGATATGCGGGCTGTGCACTGATTGCTATAGTGAGAGCCCGCGGTTTGTCTGACTCGATCTTAGACGCTAGGAATGCTAATGAATCTGCGTGTCTGTTGTCATCTCTAGGTATGTGCTCGATTGTGAAATAGCTGAGCTTGCTTATGAGTTCCTTTGCTTTGCTAGCATACCTGATTAGGTTGACCCCATTGATCTGGTAGTTGTTAGTGATCTGATTGACTACCAGTTGGGAATCGCTGTACACCTTGAGACGAACTGCTTATAGCTCGACGGCCATCTGTAGGCCCTGGATGAGTGCTTCATACTCGGCCTCGTTGTTGGAGGTCGAGAAGTCTAGACGAGCTGATCTCTCGAGCTGTGAACCTTCATGAGAGATTAACACAGCACCTATACCACTTCCATTGGAATTGTGGGAACCATCTACATACAGCTGCCATGTGTCTGGAGGATTGTCTTGGATTTGCCTTGTTTCAGGTTCTGGTTCCCAATTGACATCTTTTGCTGGATAGTCTACTAAGAAGTCTGCGACGACCTGGCCCTTGACGGCCTGTCGTGATACGAACTCAAATGTGTAATCACCCAGTTCTGCTGCCCATCGAGCCATACGTCCTGTTTTGTTTTTCTTTTCTAGTATGTGGCGTAATGGCTGATCGGTGATTACTTTTACAGTGTGGGCTTGGAAATAAGGCTTGAATTTGCATGCAGCGTAAAGTAGAGCTAATGCTAACTTCTCTAGAGGTGTGTACCTTATTTCGGCCTGTTGTAAGACTTTGCTTGTAAAGTAGATAGGTCGTTCAACCTGATTTTCCTCCTTGAAAAGTACTGCGCTGATCGCAAAATCTGATGTTGCGAGGTAAACGCCAAGTACATCACCATCGTTGGGTCTTGTGAGAATTGGTGGAGTAGACAGATATGCTTTGAGATCGTTGAAGGCCTTCTCGCATTCTTCTGTCCACTCATATGTAGCCCCCTTCTTTAGGATATGAAGCATTGGTCGACATTTGTCTGATGCTCTTGAGATAAATCTGTTCAGAGCTGAAACCATCCCGTTGAGTTTCTGGATCTGTTTCTTTGTTTTTGGGCTTGGCATGTCGATGAAGGCTCTTATCTGATCGGGATTTGCTTCAATGCCTCTTCTGGTGACTAGGTAGCCGAGGAATTTGCCTGATGCAACTCCGAACAGACATTTCTCTGGATTAAGACGCATTCTGTATTGTCTTAATCTTTGGAATGCCTGGTCGAGATTGTACAAATGATTCTGCTCTTCATTGCTCTTTACTAGCATGTCGTCAATGTAGACTTCCATTGTTCGACCTAGTAAGTCGTCGAACATTCTGGTGACCAGTCTCTGATAGGTCGCACCTGCATTCCGTAACCCGAATGGCATAACTTTGTAGCAAAAAATGCCTTGCTCTGTTGTGAATGAAGTCTTCTCCTGGTCAGGCTCGTACATTGGGATCTGGTTGTATCCCGAATATGCGTCCATAAATGACAGTAGCTCAAAGCCGCATGTCTGATCGACTAGCCTATCAATTCGTGGCAGTGGGAATGAATCTTTAGGACAAGCTTTGTTCAAACTTGTAAAGTCGATGCAAACTCTTGTTTTTCCATTTTTCTTTAAGACTGGTACTATGTTTGCTAGCCAGTCTGGAGTGTCGACTTCTCTGATGAAGCCAACCTGTTTAAGCCTATTAATCTCTTCATTGACTGCTTCGTGAAATTTGGGAGCAAGCCTCCTTGGTTTTTGCTTGACAGGTCGATAATTGGGATTGACCCGTAATTTATGGCATGCAATTGATGGATCTATTCCGGGCATATCGATATACGACCAAGCAAAAACATCTTTATTAGTTGAAAGGAAATTTACAAAGTTTTTGAACTTATCTTCTTCCAACTCAGCACCTACATAGACATATCTTGGGTCCTCATCTGACCCAATATTCACTCGCACACCTGGATCAGTACTTCCGAGATTAAGCTTGGGGGAGCTCGCTTGCTCCTTCTGTAGTTGCTATTTGGCAGGTTCAGTCTTTTCTTTGGCCGGGCTCTTTGACTTGTTGTTGCCCTCCTGAGCCTCTGTTGTGATCGGGCTCTTTCTTTGTTGTCAGCATCCTTGCTTCCAGAGGTGGATGGTTTTGAAGATGGCACAACTGCAATAATACCGTGGCATTCCTGTGCGACGTTCTGGTTTCCACGAAGTTCCATTATCCCATAGGGACCAGGATAGCGGAATACTTGGTGGTATGTTGATGGCACACCTCTCATAGCGTGGATCCACTTTCGACCCAGAATCGCGTTGTACTTACTTGCGATGTTTAAGACGCTGAACTTTGCCGTGACAACGACCTTGTCTTCTTTCCTGCCCACAGTGACGGGCAACAAAATTTCTCCCTTAGGATCTTCTCTGGAACTGTTGAAGCCTAAGATTGGGGTGAAATCTGGGATGAGAACTGAATCGGGCAATCTCATGTCTTTGAAAGTCCTGTACATGAGAATGTTGCATGATGCCCCAGGGTCAATGAATACCCTCTTGATGGTGTAGTCCGCTATTCTGAGCTCAACGACTAGGGCGTCGTTGTGTGGAGTAACGACCTTGTTGAGATCGTCCAAGGTAAAAGTGATATCGGACTCCTGGCGGGCAAGGATGTTAGAGCGAGCTGCTCGCCCAGTGATTGAGTAGACATGATGAAGGTGTTCTACTCGTCTCTTTTTGTCTCTTGAAGTCGGAGTGTAGTTGGATTCATCAATCATGTAGACCACATGACTGTCCGAATCGTTGTCGCTGTCAACTTTGTTTGCGACCTTCTTGTTAATGTGGTCGCGTAGGTCGCCTGTTGGACCTAAGCGTTGGGAGAGGCTACGCCCTCTGCTGCGTACTGGACTGATGGATCCCTTCCTCGCCCTCTTTCCTGTAGAATCCTCTTGTCTGCCGAGGATCCAATTGTTGAGCCTTTTCTCATCGGCCCAAGTCTGAAGTGCTCGTTTCAGAACGCGACAGTAATCTGTTTGATGACACCGTACCTTGTGGACTTTGCAGTACGGCCGACCAGATGTATCCTCTAACTGTGTGAAGGTGGGAATCTTGCACCAATGGTTGTGCTTGATTCTTTCGTAAATATAACCGGCTGGTCATGTGAACCGGTGATATTCCCGCTGCTCAGTAGGCAAAGACTTAGCTTTGAACCTCTTTCCATCCGATCGAGGTCTCTTGGTTGAGCCAGACTCGATGTTGCTGACTACATGGTTCTTTTCCCTCCCAGTGAGGGCTTCTTCCAGCTTTATATAACGGTTTACCTTCAGGTAGAGCTCGTCCAGTGATGAAGGTCTCTTCATTGCTAGAGACTTGTGGAGGTCGGACCCCTGGATCAGACCGTGAGAGAAAGCAATAGTTGCAAAGGCCTCATTTTCCTTTGCAAAATCCTGAATAGAATGCAATTCAGATTTAAAACGAGCAAAGAATGTGCTCAGAGACTCACCATCTTGCTGCTTGACTTTGAAGATGGTATCTATAGTGACAGGGCGCTTCTTGTTGTGGATGTAAAAGATTACAAATTGCTTCTCGAGCTCTGAGAACGAGCTGATGGATCCTGGCTTCAATCGGTGAAACCAGTCAAGAGTCGGTCCGGTGAGGCTGGACTGGAACAGCAAACACAAAAGGTGATCCTCTTTGATCAGAGGAAGGGATTTCCGGAATCCCTTGACGTGGTCGGTTGGATCTCCGACTCCGGCATACTGGTCGAACTTGGGGGCATTCAGCTTGTTCGGCAAATCATGTTCAAGGATCTCCTTCGAGAAAGGAGACTCCTGGAACTGTTGGAGGGACTGTACAGCAAGTTGCTCCGCAGTGTGGCTCTTAGAATGGTGAAGGAGAGCCTGGGAGGCTTTGAACTCCGCCAATTGTTGACTGAGTTGCTCGTACTTCTGATTGGAATCATCAGCAGGAATGACTCCATGTCCGCTATATATTTTCTCCTTGTTGAGGGTTGGATTGTGCGGCTTTCAGACGTGCATTTTCTTCCTGCAAAAGAGTGATTTGTGCATGCAGATCGTGGATAGTTAACTCTGTGGTAGTCATTTCGAATGAGTGATTTTGATAAGGGTGGGAGGGTTGGGTTTTTCGAATTTATATCGAATTCCTGCAGTCGGCGCCAAATATATTAACCTATTTCTAGATTAATGCATTAACTGGGTCAGGTCGCTAGGGAGACTTGACCAAATGGGGATGTTTGAGATCGGGGTGGCTGCACCTCGTTTGAGATCGAGATTGCCTACGTACTCTAGCTCGGGGGAATTGAACTTAGAGATCAAGCCATCGTAGTTCTGTTTATATAGAAGATAGAAGGGCGTGGATCGTGGATCTTGCAGATTCTCCGCCATCATAATGAGGATTAAATGTGTAACGCGCGAGGATCATCCCTGTGAATTAATTATGTAACTGATGAGAATATTCTGTGCATTGAATGAGAGTACGTGTGTATAGCAGGTCGTTGCTCGTTGCGTGGTCGGGTCGCTTCGGTCGAGCTGCTAGCAGGTAGAGACCGTGGCGACCTGATGGATGGATGACTGTGCCACGTGGCTGCTTTTGATTGGTCGGAGTATGTAGTACCCCTACAACAATTAACTTCAAAAAGTTATCCACGTTATCTTGTATTTCTTTTGCAGCATTTCTACAACACTGTTTATAGATTCGCACAAGGCAGAGAGACACTTTTGAAATACTTTGCTAATAGTAAATCAAGTCACAAAATCAGACACTTGTAAAATACTTTGACAATAATGGAATGCAGTAACTCTTAGCAAACGAGCATGCAATATACTCAACAATGTCTCAAAGATACCTAGGCACGAAGTCACATAAAGGCAAGCGTTGTTAGCTGACTACCTAGCATATTGACTACCCCTATATTAGAGTATTAGTCAGCAATTAGATTTTACTACGAGGAAGTAGAATTCCTTGGCAAAGTATAAGTAGCTCTTGTTAACTATATAAATTTCAAAATTTGGTTTTCCTATAATAAAAGGTTGGAAGGAAATTGCCCTCATTATTTGCTCGGTGAGCATTAGGAGACATTATAGAAGGCTCTACTTCATACGTTAACCTACTTGTTCCCATAATTTATATCAATGTGAATGTACACCCTTAAATTACTAGCACAAGAAGGATAGCTTGTGACTGATCTTCTTAATCATGACTCGTCAATCACATAAGGAAAGCACGCCAAACTTTGTGGGGGGCTCGGAGCAGGAACCCTGCAAGAACTAGAACAGGTAGGGTGTATAAGACTGGATTTGCGGTTGTCAGGCTTCAAAAAAATCTTGGATTTGGAAGTCGGTAAAGACCCACCCCTTGTTTCAGTCAAAATATGTCCCTGGGAGCCCGGGACATTGGCTTCCGCCAACAGTGAACTAGCCCTCGAGCCATCTTGGGCAAACCAAGCAAAAAGAGTATTATACCCCAAAGACCACAGAATGTGGTGTCTCGCTGCATGAAAAAAGGGAAGTGTAGGCATTGTTTTATTCAATATCCCACAATCAATTGTGGCATCTAAATTATAAGTTTGACAAAGATTTGTGTTTGTCCTATCCGCCCATCGATAGATCAAACAATAAATATCACTAACTCTGTTTTCTATGTAGGCACACGCAACTTTTTTGAAGCCTAGATAAATTCACCAGTCCGTACATAATATCTAAGCGAGTCTTGGAATTCAGGTTGGCTCCAGAATGATACGGAACAAGTGAACAATGTATCGCTTCTTCTTGGTCTCATGTACTTAAACTTCAAGGTGACCTTTCGGAACATCTGTGGCAACTGGGTTTTACACAAACAAAGCTTTGGGATCAAAGGTACAAAGACTGTACAGTTAGTTGTTTTATATAACTTTTCTTGTTATGGATCAGTTTTTTATATTACTATATTTCTTATGATATAGAAATTTAGCATTAATATTAGTCGTTTAGTTCACCAACAAGAAGATTTTTAAAGATTCATATGTTTGTCCTATCGGCCCATTGATATGAACGAAAAAGGGTCATCACTTTCGAATTTGAGCATTTAGTTACACCATTTTGTAATGTTACCCTTCACAAGGCATTTGATCTTTGGATGTTTCATGGGGGAGTTTGTCATGTACCGATATACTTTATATAAATATACAAACCTATCAGCTTAGAATATCATTCGACTCCAAGTTTGAAATTTTTTTTCTCCCACACCAATAGACTTAGACATTTCTTCTTGTTATTCCTACAACATCAATATCAATGGCTATTCGTTTACCTGGTGTTCCTCATATTAAGAAAAGTCTTAGACGGTCTCTATCAAATTCAGAAGAGACCAGAAGTGTTCAAAAGGGCCATGTTGCTGTTTATGTTGGAGAGAAGCAGAAAAAGCGATTTATGGTACCAATATCGTATTTGAACCATCCTTTATTTCAAGGCTTGTTAAATCAAGCCGAGGCTGAGTTTGGGTTTAGCCACCCAATGGGTGGTCTCACCATCCCTTGCGACGAAGTCACATTCATTTATTTAACTGGCCAATTGATTCCTTTGTGATGGGTCACTTACTCTTCCAATCTAAACTAGCAGTTTTGTGATAAGCCGATTATTGAGTTGTCAGTTCTGTAAATATGTACCTACTGCATATTGGTATGGAGTCATAGTAAAATGTACATTATATTCAATAATATACGAGAAAAAGTTTTGTATCTCTTTTTGTTTTTTTTTGTTTTTTTTTTTTTTTTGTTAAGTTAAAACTTCATTGATAAGTTTACAATGTCCTGGTGATGGAGAAAGTTCACCATGAACAGTCCTAAAACCCAGGAAATACAGAGAGGGAAAACTCAAAAATTACAGTGTCTTGGGTGCCCCTTGTTCTTCCCCAATTACTTATAAGACCCACAAAATCGCCATATCACTTGTTTCTACTACTCTTGGTTTCCTATTATAACAAGCAACTCATTTATGTTTTTTTTTTCTTTTTTTTTTTTTACAATCATCCATAATTTCTATTTCTGCATATATAAGAAACTTCCTTGCGCAGCTAACCAAGCCATCAAAATCATGACTCAACTTGCAATGTTGATGAGAATGCAGCAAGTTTTTAAGTACTAATTCAGCACACATTGTAATTGATTAAACTCTTTAAGCCTTCTTCTTCTTTTTTTCTTTTTTTTTTCAATTTATTAATAGTTTAGGAATTAGGACATGAAATAAACTCAAGAACAAGACAATAATACCACCCGAAATAAAAAAAAAAAAATAATAATAACAACAAAGGATCCTGTGTTTCAAACTATGAAACTTCAAATCACAGAAACGCATAATTGACAATTTCAAGAAAAAATTAATTTAAAATATCAGACAAATCCATGTGATCCTTCACAATGCATGTCGCCTTTGATATTGTCAAGTACTGTACCTTCATTGCTTGCACACTATAAATACACACATCTATCATCTTAGACTACCATCCAACTCCAAGTTAACCAACTTTCTCTCTAGCCCAATTAGTCCTCCAATATTCACTGCTTTTAACTTCCTCTTCTTCTTCTTGCTGCATCAATGGCTATTCGCTTACCTGGTATCCCTTATATTAAGAGAAGGTCTCTTTCAAACAAAGAAGAGACAACATGTGTTCCAAAAGGCCATATTGCCGAGAGAATCAAATGAAGCGGTTTGTGGTGCCAATATCATACTTGAACCATGCTTTATTCCAAGACTTGTTAAATCAAGCTGAAGAAGAGTTTGGATATGATCACCCAATGGGTGGTCTCACCATTCCATGCAATGAAGACACCTTCACTGAAATAACTAGTCGACTAATTCCTTCGTGAGTCCAATGAAGAGCAACTACGGCAGAGTAGTTAGGGTTTTGTAGGGACTGATTGGGTAAACTCCAAACTACACCAGCACTTTCATGATAATGGAGTTGTCAGTCATGTAGTATTTAGTGTAGATACAGTATTAGGCAAGCAGAGAAAAATTACTCTTCTGTAACAACATTGTCAATAGAAATTTTGTTTCTACTTCTATCCACTTTTTATAATGATAAAAGGTAAAAGTTGCGCTATTTGATAACAAAAAGATATTGCTATGCAAATGACCTTGCATTCCTTCCGCATACAGTATTTGCTGCAAAGTATCTATTATATCGCAGATTATCAAAAAAAAAAAAAAAAAAATCTATTATATCCCAATATGTAAAAACTAATACAAAACTTTGCTATTAGTAAATCAAGTCGCATAATCAAAATCCTAATTGCAGTAGTGTTGACGAGTGAATGCAGTAACACTTATATAATCAATGTCTCTAAGATACACAGGGAAGTCAAATAGCGCAAAGTGGGCCATAAGTCCCTCTTCTTTTAAGTTATACAAGAATGGCAGGGGTAAGGGGTGAAGGTTTTCACAAACAACCCCCTATAACTGTTTGGGTGATCTAGTCTCATTTTTGTATGCAAAACTTCATAAATTAAGGATCAAGGAATGTAGCAAAACAATAATAGTTCTGTGTCATTGTATAACATGTTCCATGCCATAACCAAATACAGAGAATGTAACTACCAACTATATTAGAAAACTGTTTTAACTACAATAGAAAACTGGTTCTATCACTCAACTATATCCCAGAGAAGACTAATTAAGTGGGTTGACATCTTTACTAAGAGGAATATCATCTACAAAATTAAAATTTATGTTGACCAAGCTTTCAAAGACTCCCAAGTCCCAACCCACTTCAGCTCGGCGTGAGGTTGGAGGTGGGGGAGGGGGGATGTTTCCTGTAACTGCTGTACTGCCTAACCCTAATTGGTTCAAACATTTCATAGTAAGGTTATGAAATTTCCGAGTTTTTTCTCCAATGAGTTTCCAAGAATGTTGGAGAAATAACACATTTGGACTACCACAATCAGATTCCATAAAATCAACAGTATGACCAGAAGTCTAAAACCCTAATATTAAACAATACAAAGTGTGTCTCATCTACTAAGGGTCCGCATTTTACGAAGGGAAACCATTGGTGATGTCCAAAAGGCAACATGTTTTGATAGAACTATCTGTCGTGAATATAACTCTAAAATTAATGTTTGTCCTACTGGTAGGGCTAACAATAAGTTTGACAGAGATTCATGTTTGTCCTAGTGGCCCATCGATATAAATGAGAAAGGGTCATCGCTGCAACTCTGTTTTCTAGGTAGGGCAATCTTGTTCTTGTAACAAGACAGAGATTACTTTCGTCACTCGATACATGACGTTGAAGGAGTCAGACAAAAGTACAAAACCATGTGATCCTTCACAAGGCATGTCACCTTTGAATTTGTCAAGTACCATATACACACTATAAATAAACACATCTATCAGCAAAGACTACAATCCAATTCCAATTCAACATACTCTCTTAACAAGAGACCATTTAATATCAATTTGTTTTCTTACTTGTTCTTCTAGCAGAGAATCAATGGCTATTCGCGTACCTGCTATTCCTCATATGAAAAGAAGGTCCCTTCGACGGTCTCTTTCAAATACAGAGGAGACTGCAAGTGTTCCAAAAGGCCATATTGCTGTTTATGTTGGAGAGAATCAAAAGAAGCGATTTGTGGTTCCAATATCTTATGTGAACCATCCTTTATTCCAAGACTTGTTAAATCAAGCCGAGGAAGAGTTTGGATTTGATCACCCAATGGGCGGCCTCACAATTCCATGCAATGAAGACTCTTTTCTTCAACTAACTGGCCAGTTGATGGCCTTCAGATAATTGTTAGATTCTGCACCAATATGGCTCCATGGGGCTGGTCCCTTCAAAAAAAAACCATCCTTTTTGTGAGAAATTAGAGTAGTCAATCATGTAAATACACTTGTATAAGAGATACAAGACGCAAACAATGCAGGTGTCTCCCTAACACAACATCAATGAAGGAACCATTTTTGATACTATTTGTTGTTAACACTAAATATAGATACAAGTCATTCCCTGAACTTTCTCTTGTTGATAATCTCAGTTATGTTTACCCATTTGTTATGATATATCGTGTGATTCTTCATTTAGCAATTATACATATGATTGGATTGAAATAAAAAAAAATCCATAAAGTGAACTGCGAATCAGAGAAAAATGGTTTCCAATAGTGTATCCAGCAATAAATCAGTCAACCATCCAAAAAGATTCTCACTACAGGCACAGGCATGTATTTACCAATAGCAAGCGTTAAAAATATGACATTAAAAACTCCATATGTTCAATTAAAAGAGTAGGGAAGCTGACCTCTAGATGATTATTGCAAATGAAGTTAAATCAAGTTGAATCTTACAGGGAGAATATTCCTAAGGAAATGGTAGTTGCTTCCCTCATTCACAATCATCATGAGACTTCTGCACTCGTCAATCTACTCGGTGAGCATTAGGAGACATTATAGAAGGCTCTACTTCATACGTTAACCTACTTGTTCCCATAATTCATATTAATGTGAATGTACACCCTTAAATTACTAGCACAAGAAGGATAGCTTGTGACTGATCTTCTTAATCACGACTCGTCAATCACATAAGGAAAGCACACCAAACTTTGTGGGGGGCTCGGAGCAGGAACCCTGCAAGAACTAGAACAGGTAGGGTGTATAAGACTGGATTTGCGGCTGTCAGGCTTCAAAAAAATCTTGGATTTGGAAGTCGGTAAAGACCCACCCCTTGTTTCAGTCAGAATATGTCCCTGGGAGCCCGGGACATTGGCTTCTGCCAACAGTGAACTAGCCCTCGAGCCATCTTGGGCAAACCAAGCAAAAAGAGTATTATACCCCAAAGACCACAGAATGTGGTGTCGCGCTGCATGAAAAAAAGAAGTGTAGGCATTGTTTTATTCAATATCCCACAATCAATTGTGGCATCTAAATTATAAGTTTGACAAAGATTTGTGTTTGTCCTATCCGCCCATCGATAGATCAAACAATAAATATCACTAACTCTGTTTTCTATGTAGGCACACGCAACTTTTTTGAAGCCTAGATAAATTCACCAGTCCGTACATAATATCTAAGCGAGTCTTGGAATTCAGGTTGGCTCCAGAATGATACGGAACAAGTGAACAATGTATCGTTCTTGGTCTCCTGTACTTAAACTTCAAGGTGACCTTTCGGAACATCTGTGGCAACTGGGTTTTACACAAACAAAGCTTTGGGATCAAAGGTACAAAGACTGTACAGTTAGTTGTTTTATATAACTTTTCTTGTTATGGATCAGTTTTTTATATTACTATATTTCTTATGATATAGAAATTTAGCATTAATATTAGTCGTTTAGTTCACCAACAAGAAGATTTTTAAAGATTCATATGTTTGTCCTATCGGCCCATTGATATGAACGAAAAAGGGTCATCACTTTCGAATTTGAGCATTTAGTTTTTGCAACAAAACATAGATCATTATATTTACACCATTTTGTAATGTTACCCTTCACAAGGCATTTGATCTTTGGATGTTTCATGGGGGAGTTTGTCATGTACCAATATCCTCTATATAAATATACAAACCTATCAGCTTAGAATATCATTCGACTCCAAGTTTGAAATTTTTTTTCTCCCACACCAATAGACTTAGACATTTCTTCTTGTTATTCCTACAACATCAATATCAATGGCTATTCGTTTACCTGGTGTTCCTCATATTAAGAAAAGTCTTAGACGGTCTCTATCAAATTCAGAAGAGACCAGAAGTGTTCAAAAGGGCCATGTTGCTGTTTATGTTGGAGAGAAGCAGAAAAAGCGATTTAAGGTACCAATATCGTATTTGAACCATCCTTTATTTCAAGGCTTGTTAAATCAAGCCGAGGCAGAGTTTGGGTTTAGCCACCCAATGGGTGGTCTCACTATCCCTTGCGACGAAGATACATTCATTTATTTAACTGCCAAATTGATTCCTTTGTGATGGGTCACTTACTCTTCCAATCTAAATTAGCGTTTTTGTGATTAGCCGGTTATTGAGTTGTCAGTTCTGTAAATATGTATCTATTGCATATTGGTATGGAGTCATAGCAAAATGTACATTATATTCAATAAATATACGAGAAAAAGTTTTGTATCTCTTTTTGTTTTTTTTTAGTTTTTTTTTTTTTTTTTTTTGTTAAGTTAAAACATCATTGATAAGTTTAAAATGTCCTGGTGATACTGATGGAGAAAGTTCACCATGAACAGTCCTAAAACCCAGGAAATACAGAGAGGGAAAACTCAAAAATTACAGTGTCTTGGGTGCCCCTTGTTCTTCCCCAATTACTTATAAGACCCACAAAATCGCCATATCACTTGTTTCTACTACTCTTGGCTTCCTATTATAACAAGCAACTCATTTATGTTTTTTTTGTTTTTTACAATCATCCATAATTTCTATTTCTGCATATATAAGAAACTTCCTTGCGCAGCTAACCAAGCCATCAAAATCATGACTCAACTTGCAATGTTGATGAGAATGCAGCAAGTTTTTAAGTACTAATTCAGCACACATTGTAATCAATTAAACTCTTTAAGCCTTCTTCTTCTTCTTTTTTTCTTTTTTTTTTTCAATTTATTAATAGTTTAGGAATTAGGACATGAAATAAACTCAAGAACAAGACAATAATACCACCCAAAATAAATAAAAAAAATAATAATAACAACAAAGGATCCTGTGTTTCAAACTATGAAACTTCAAATCACAGAAATGCATAATTGACAATTTCAAGAAAAAATTAATTTAAAATATTTGAAGTAAACAAATGCATATTAACCTAGAAAACATTAAAGCTAGCTAGATTAGAAAAAAGTACCTTCTTTTTTACAGAAAAGAGAACCTTGATGAGTTCAGTTCAGTTCAGTTTTTTTTTTTTTTTCCAATAAAGTATATAAACTACAAACCATAACAAACAGGCCCATGGATAATGCTATCAAAAGCCCATTTACTCGTTCCCGCTAGAAAAATGGTACACTGTGATCACTGTTCAAAGCTCTGAATTAGGGTTTTTGCTTCGTTCCCGCCAAACAATGTGGTTCTCTGCTCTTCTTCTTCATCGTGTAGGGTTTATAGTTTATACTTGTTTCAATTTTCTCAGTGTAGAGTTTCTTCATAAGATCAGCTAGGTAATAACCTAACCTCCTTTTTATTTGCATTAATTCTCTCCATGCTTTCTATATTTTTAATTTATTTGTTTATATTGAAAAAAAAATAAAAAATTACTAATTGATGATCTTTCTAATTGAAATGTTCTTTTAATTGAATTTAATTATTAATTCGTTCTTTGATTTACATTTTTCTAAACAAGTTATAGAATACTAATTTTTGATTTGTTCAATGATTTATAATTTTTCATTATAAAGTTGTGTTGAAATTGAAAAAGGGTCATTGACTTTTAGGAGCTAGTCTAGTCAAATGTGGACTTAATAATGAAGAATTTTTTCCATTTCTACGATAGACTGGTTCAACGACATTCCTCTTGAAGGATCACATGGCTTTGCCTTGCAACTAACTAATTATCAAGATTAGTCAAGTGGTCATATTTGTGTTCTATGTTTCCAGGCACTGCGATCTATCATTTGTGGAAACATTATGTACTGGTCCTCACAAAAATAATGTGTGTTTCTAGTGGCAACAGATGAACTGTCACCGTATATCTGGAGTTAATCTAATTCATTGTTTGATTAAATAAGAATATGGGTATACCACATAATCACTCTTACTTGACCACAAATATTGTATAGATTCATATTTACCATAATTTAGCATTGATTTTCCTTTCTTTTGGGTGGTAGGGCGTGCTGTTTCTGCAATAAAACAATGGGTCAATATGATCATCCAGACAATAAGTTTAAAGATATTAAACAAAACCATGTGATTCCTCGCAAGGTATGACCCTGAAATTGACCTACGAATGTTTATTATTCACATGATGAAGGAACTTTTCAAATACCATTCTTCTCTATATATATGCATATCTATCATCTCACAATAACCATCCAACTCCAGGGCAATAAACATTTTCTCAGTCTAAGACACCCTTTAGTCTTCCTGTCTTTTGCTTGTTATTCTTCCAGCATCCATGGCTATTCGTTTACCCGGTATTCCTCAGATCAAGAAAGGTCTTCGACGGTCTCTTTCAAATTCCGAGACCGCAAGTGTTCCAAAAGGTCATGTTGCAGTGTATGTTGGAGAGAATCAAAAGAAACGATTTGTGGTTCCAATTTCATACTTAAACCATCCTTTATTCCATCCCTTGTTAAATCAAGCTGAAGAAGAGTTCGGGTTCAATCACCCAATGGGTGGTCTTACTATCCCATGTGACGAAGACACTTTCATTGATATAACTAGCCAGTTGATTTGAGTCAGATGATGAGAATTGAGAAAACACGGCAAAGTTAGGGTTTTGCAGAGACTGATTTATCTTAGCTTAACCATCATTTTTGTGACAACTTGAGTTTGCAAACATGTAAATATTTTTATGTAAAGAGATACAAGAGACTGAGATTACAATGTCTCCTTTGACAACATTATATAATAGAAACAATTTCTCTTATCTTCCGCTGTTTCTATTCCTACTCTTCTTTTCTAAGTACAGTTTTTACATAATAGGTGTATGACTTATAGTTCTCTTATCATGGGATGCAACTGATGATTTAGACTGACTAGGTTCGCCTTTTGTGAATTTGAGAGCACTTCTTTTTCTTCTTTTTGGTTGAAATACAAAATACAATGTCATATATACAAACAGGTACACCGTAGTCCTAATAACTCTCTCTGTTTCATGGCTGCATGCCAACATTGTCACCAAGTTCGTTTTACATTTGGAATTAGTAACAGATAATTATAGTGTATATATATGTGATCCTATAGTAAAAATGTAGCTTTTTGTGTGCCCGCTTCTTTGAAAACAAACTTATACATATTTGTCCTTATCTCTAGTTCTTTTTGTATCAGTGTTAAAGATAATCTTGCAGTGATGATATTCATTCTTATCAAATAACCTTGATTTTGTAACAAGAAATATTATATAAGCTTATCTCCCTAATGATCTATTTGCAGATTGAGAGGACACCTCTTTGCGGTACTGTTCTCTTCTTGTTATGACGAGATAAATCCACCAGCACCAGTTCACTCCATAAATAGTCTCACAGAGTACTAAGCACTTCAGGCTCTTACATCATCTCTCAGGTAAAACGTACTCTTAGGTCTTTGTGTGTGTGAGTGTGTGTGTATCTGTATTGATCTTGTAGCAACTACCTTAAATGCCGCATTCTATGCAGAACATACGTATGCAAAACTCCTTTAAGATTCTACTTTCTACTCTTCTTTTTTCCTATGGAAAAAGTCCCCTTGTCATGAAAAGAAAAATGAAAGAAAAAAAAACCTGTTATGTTATGCAGGAATTAAGTTGTCAAAAATCTTGTTCCCGGACACGAGTTCAACCAAGAGTATTATACGACAGGTCACCCTTGTTGATAACATATATGGATGGCACTTCTGAGATCTAAAAGCTTAATAGGATAGATGGTTCAGTGTTTAATAGAATTCTGATGTTGGTTGATGCTAATCATTGTTTAATCATTTAAGCATCATCAAGTAATCAAACTGATACTCTTTAAGAATTAATCGGTAAGTATAACATGCTAAACTAAAAGGAAGCCTACATACAAAACTGCATGCTTGACCCATTACATTTAAGTAGAATGTACATGGATATCCTGTAATGACCATCTAATATACAAAACATCTATTCACATGATTTTGAATCTTTATAAATCCTACTCTACAAAATTGTGGAGACATTTTTTTCTGGCAAGTCGTTTGATGTGACAAAATATTGGGAGGAACATCAACTGATTTCTTTGCCACCATATTATGTCCCCTTTGCCCCTCCTCTCTCATGTGCTATTCAACTTAGAAGTGAGGTTGATGAACAGATCCTCATTGCATGGAATTGTGAGACCACCAGTTGGATGATGATATCCATACTCTTCCTCAGCTTTGCTTAGCAATTGTTGGAATGAAGCTTGGTTTAAATATGCTATTGGAACTATATATCGCTTCTTCTTGGTTTGGTTGTCTCCTACATAAACTGCAAAGTGTCCTTTTGGAACATCTGTGGCAATTGGAGCCAAAATGACCCGGCGAATAATTTGCTTGGCCTGAAAAATAACTGGTAGACGAGTTCCCATTGTCTGGTGTAGTATTGCAGAGATGCTGAAAAACAAAGAAAGCTTTGAAAGTTATTGGATACGAAATACAACTGAATGTGAGGTAGCCTTATTATCATAGTTGTATATATATGGATGGGAATCATTTGCAAGGGCTACATTGAATAGGATCCCTTATGGATTCTCACATGGTTTGTCTACGTACGGTGCTCATCATCCAGATGGGAATTGCAAAAGGTCACGTTGCACATATTTTGACCTGCCATTTAGAAACTTTAGCCCACATAAGGTGTAATGGATTATTTTACAGATACGTGCTGATTGAATCACAACCATTTAAAATGTAGTCATTGAATATAATTAAAGTACATATATGTTTATGCAATATCCTCATTTTCTCATTTTGCTTAAGTATGAAGATTGAAGATAAAGTGTGCTGACATTGAAAAGGTCCTGACTGCTGAGGCTGCCGACCTGCCGTGTTATCTAATCTGATTTAATGATGATTAATTATTTTCATTGCTTGATAAGATGGTTTAGCAGCATGCCTGATGAAGGATCACATGGCTTTGCCTTGCAACTAATTATCAGGATCGGTCGAGTGGTCACATTGTACTCTATGTGGCCACACACTAGGGTCTATCGTTTGTGGAAACAGGTTCGAATCCACTTGAATGTATTGTCTCATAAGTTTTTCTGCTGATATCAACAATTCAACACCTTACATACTGGCCCTTATGAAATAATGTCTGGTTTTCTTATCTTATAATATAGCACACCTTACATACTGGCCCTTATGAAATAATGTCTGGTTTTCTTATCTTATAATATAGCATTTAAGATGGACTTTAACAGATTTATGTGTGTTTAGGATAAGCAAGAATATGTCTTGACTACCTCATATAAACACTCTTACATGATCGGAATTATTAGATAAATTCGTGTTAGACAGGCCATTTCAGTAGCATTTGTTTGTCTTTATTGGTAGGCCATGCTGTTTCTGCAACAAATCAATGGATCAGTGTGACCTTCCAAGTGCATAATTTCTTAAAGACATCGGACAAAACCATGTGATCCTTCATAAGGTATGCCTCTGAATTAACTTGTGACAAATTTGATGAAGAAACTTCCCTAAGTACCAGTCTTCTATATATATATATGCACATATATCATCTCAGAGTAACCATCCATCTCCAAGGCAGTAGAACATTATCAAGCCCAATAGATTCTTAAGCTCCATTTCTTTTTCTTGTCATTCTTGCAACATCCATGGCTATTCACTTACCTAGTATTCCTCAAATTAAGAAAAGTCTTCGACGATCTCTTTCAAATACAAAGACTTCAAGTGTTCCAAAAGGTCACATTGCAGTATATGTTGGAGAGAATCAAAACAAGCGATTTGTGGTTCCAATATCATATTTGGATCATCATTTATTCCAAACCTTGTTAAATCAAGCTGAAGAAGAGTTTGGCTTTTATCACCCAATGGGCGGTCTCACAATCCCATGCGACGAAGATACTTTCATTGATCTTACTATTCAATTGAGTTCATTATGAGTCAGATGATGAGAAACACAGCAGAGTTATGGTTCAGTGGGATTGGGGACAGAATCAATCGAACTTAACCATCATTTTTGTGACACATTTAGTTTCTAAACATGTAAATATTTAGTTGTAAAGAGATATAGGAGTGAGATTAAAAATTCTCATCTGACAAAATTATCCAATAGAAACCATTTTTGCTACCTTATTTGTACATCTACACTCTACGCTTTTGTTTCTAGTATTTATTTTCATACAATTGACGATGATTATTTTCATACAACTGTCTATGACTTGAAGTTATTTTATCAATGGATGAAACTATGGACCAGCTACCGTTTAAAAGTTCCACTACTATTCAGAGTATTGAAAGGGAACATAGGTGGATGAAATTTACACATTGTATCGCTAACTATAGCATGCAAAATTAGGAGACAGAGGTTCAAAGCATTTGATCCTTCCATTTATCACTTCCCATAATTTCTTGTGGTTATGTTGATGTAAGATGTAGTTTGTATTACGTACCTAGTGTCACTACAGTGTTCAGTGTAAAAATCTCATTTCTTGACCCGCCTTAAGGATATGGTTCCAACTCCTTGATCTCCGTTTGAAATTACCAAAAGCCAGTGTTTCCGTGGTGCTGCTGTTTATGGTGCACAGACTATTATGGAATCAGCTTTTGTTAGCTTGAAGCTAGTGGGCAAATTTCAAATTTACATTTCATTGAGATGCTGACCCTAGGTGAGTCTTGTTCAGGTTCCATTGATCATTGGAGCAACATAGTCACTGCTGTGAAGCCTGTATCGGACCTTGAGGGATTTAAAGATATTTTTGGGTGACGACGAGAAAGCTCAAATTGGAAATCTTGAGGATTTCTTGGTAAAGTTATCTTGCAGTATGTACAACAGAAATTATGCTTCTGTTCCACAACTGTATGGCACCCATTAACACTTATTGAGTCTGTTGTGTGGGTAACCTAGTTGAAGTTGATCTTACTAAAAGGAGCTGAGATACCACTTGATAAGTTTCTGCAGGAACCTGGGTCTTGACTCTTGAGGAGTGTCTTACAAAATTTCAGGAAGAAGAAATTTATTCTTTGAGTTGTCTGAAGACATTGACTTAACTATAACTAGATTTGTGCTAGTTCCAAGAGGAAGTTGTGATGTGCTTTCAAACAAAGTAGAATTGTAAAAACAGAAATTGGGTGAAAAAGTGATGAAGACACAAGATATAGATTCCGAAAATATATGTTAATATAATTTCTCTAGAGGGATGTACCCATTTGGAGCTATTAACTTACAAATTGCTTAAATTGACTTGAAATTTGTAGTGTCTACTACTTACGATAATTTGTAGAGAATTGGTCGTTTTGCTCCTGAGCTCTTCCAAGAATTAAGATTGATGAATTAGTTGTTTTGACCCTCCTGGTATGTTACATGTGTACGATATTGGAGTTTGGAACTACGTATCAGTTCTTTGTTCTCTCTTAGTCCTACATTAACAGCAAAGTGGCCTTTTGGAAAATATGTTTGGCATACAGAATTTCTGATAACTAAAATCCCATGGTTCTCAGTTGTTTGAATATCAGAAGTTTACACAGAAAAAACTTTGAAAACTATACAATGAGAATTACTGGCTATAATGCTGTCTATTTTAGTCATGGTTGTATATATACTGTATGTCTGTATAGACATGAAAACCATTTGCAAGTGTTTTATTGAGAACACCCCTTGTGTATTACGACATGGGTTTGCCTTCTACTTCCTTATTAAGAATTGTAAAAGTTCATCGTGTGTTCTTGACTTCTCCCTACTGAATAGTGTATATATTAGTTGACAAAATGTTATCTACATTCATTATCCAGGTTGATACGCGGGACATGAACTTGGATGGAAATGGGGCCTTTTAACAGTACTAAATTCTTTGTGGCAGAGTATGAAATACCAACTCAGTGTTGACTCTAGCTATTTCGCGACTTCATTAGCGGTGTTTCCTAATTATCATTGTATCAAAGACTTCAGAGATTTGAAGACAAGGTTAGCAGTGTTTCCTAATTATCATTGTATCAAAGACTTCAGAGATTTGAAGACAAGGTTGAGCATTCCCGTAGTTAGTCCAATTAAATTGAACTATATTCCGGTCAAATTCATGCACATCTTGTACCTAAAGTGCGTAGTCTAAAAGTCCGAACTTAAGCTTTATATAATCTGAAGTTCTGAATTATGCATGCATCAGTGAAATTCATGCCAAACTCTGTAGTCTATTGCTGCTTTCTGTTGCAACAACAGCATGCCCTACTAAAAAGAAAAAGGGTAACAGGTAAGAGAAGTGTTCTATGCATTTACCAAAACACAGATAGTTGACTGATGTAACCATAAAATAAACTGGTCATTTAGAGTAACGACATGCTTACGACATTTCACAATTGTATGTTTCTAGCGAGGTGGACATTAAGCTAACCTTCTCTTGATTGTAAGCAGTTGATGTGTCTTCACATAGTATCGATCAATTTATTCTGACTTGTATTACTGGTTATAACATGTTTATTTAAATTTAGATCAGTCTGTATCAGTTAAATGAAGTGGGTCTTCATGAAAGCTGTTCAATAAAATGGTAGGGCAAATGTGTTCCACCAAATAGTACACAATATGACCACTCTAAAAATCTTGTTGGAAGGCAATACCATGTGATTCCTCATGACATGAGGTCTGCCTCCAAAAAAAGCCAGTGCAATGTCTATTCACCACCAAATCAACATCTCAGAGGATGAGAGGAATAGAAGATTACACACACACAAATACTTCCTATATATACATGCATACTCATAACATTGCTACCATCCCATTTCAAGTGTTTACAGCTTCTCTTCTAAAGCAACTCTTTTCGACAAACTACTTTACCCTTGATCTCAAATCTTTTCATCTAAAAACTATGGGTATCCGTCTACCTGGAATGCCTCATGCAAAGAAATTTCTACGACGGTCTCTTGTGAGTCCACAGAGCTCAGATGTTCCAAAAGGTCACTTTGCTGTTTATGTAGGAGAGACCCAGTCCGAGAAAAAGCGATACGTAGTCCCCATATCATACTTAAGACAATCTTCATTTCAAAACTTGTTAAATCAGGCTGAGGAAGAGTTTGGATATGATCATCCAATGGGTGGTCTTACAATTCCCTGCAGTGAAGAGATGTTCTTGAAGCTCACTTCTCATTTGAGTTGCTAGTTCATAAATATTTAATAGTCTCTGGAATTTTGATTTAAGGAGTGGTTGTTCACTTTGCAACCCCCACCATTTCTTTTGTAAAAATACAGAAATATCAAGGAATAGATACTTAATGTTGGCTACTTCTCTCTTATTCTCTTATTGGTGTGCATTATTATGGTTATTTTCTTGGAATGAAATGTAATGACTCATATATGCTTTCAGTGAAACCCCTTCTTTACAAAATAATACACATTAATACTTGTATTATTTTTCATCAACATAAAACAACTGTACATTAACCTGGCAGGTTGCTATGCAGAACTCAAACAATTTACAAAAATATGTAGATTTCATATTTCAACGTAAATTATGATTATACATACAATGCAAGTAGATACACAAGAGCCCACAGTTCAAAATATGGGGAATATCCGTGGATATTCAACGAATTATGCTGAAATTTGAGAAATCAGAAACACAAATATCCACAAATACTTGGCTTTCAAATTGATTTTCAGTGTTAAAATCTCGATAAAATATGTTTTTCTAATATTCAAATTTTCTCGAAATCGACATTTTTCTCAACGGTTGCATTCTTCTCGTAAAGTGAAGAGGTTGTAGATTCGAAACTAGCAATAAAAAGCCGCAACATTTCACAATCATTATCAATATCAATATGAATGGAGAGAGAGAGTCGCATTTGAGATTCATACTAGATCATCTTGCACATGGCCACAAAGATCAACAATTTTTTTTTGTTTTTTTTTTTAATATAAATTTAAATTTTATTGATAAGCTCAACGAATTACACAAAAGTAGAGGACAAACGCGCTACAAACTGCGCGGCAAGTCCTTTCTGGATAGCAAACCCGATTTTTCTAAATACATATTCGTTCGAACCCGCAGTCATCACGTTGCTATCCATTACCTTTTGCACTCTCCTGAGGAGCTCAACTGCTTTTGAGCCTAGCAATCCAAATGTGTCAAATGCAAAGGGGATGAAACTATGTTGGTTAGCCCTACAAGCTCCGTCATGTTTCTCCACCTTTGCTGCTGCTGCATTGCTAGCTGCTAGCCCTACCTAAAAAATCTCAGCACCCAGCCCAACCATCGGAGACGCCTCTGTAACATCAACACACGCATGTTTACCTTCAGACCAGTTGTAGACCAAAATATCAGCAGGACGTAATGTCGATCTTCCTTCCTTAGGATCAGTAAGAAAGTTAACAGGAGCCTCCTTCTTAACCTGTACTCCAGCCCGCCAGAACACATCACACAAGATATCTCTAACGTGGTCATGCATGTACTTGAAGCCGGGGTAATGCTTACAATAGGCCGCATGGTCCCCGAAAGCATCAAATCTGCTCTTCTTGCACACTGGACAAAGTTCACCATCTGAATATAGAGGGATCATCAATCGATAACGAAGAATGACACGATATTCTACAGACGTCATGCGTTGTCCAAGCCCTTCCATCGGGATAGCAAGGAGAAAATCTTTGGCATGTTCTGACTGCACACATCCAATCACAGCTTTTTGTCTAGCTGACAACTCAAATTCCCTCTCAAGACTAGAACTAATCTTGTTGTAGTATGCTTCCGCCAAGACATGTTGGGGTCTGAAGGGGACGGTAGCAGTTGGAGCAAGATTACTGAGATCAAAATCAGGTATAGAAAGATGTAAACTAGCAATGGCAGTATCGAAAATATTACCTATAGGTGCAGCCGCACAACCTCGAAGAATGTGGTCTTGGAGATCCTTGGTTTGCGTACGTAAAGCTACGAAAGCAATTGTCCAATTCTGGTAAGTTTTTCATCCACAGTTAATTCCAATTGTCCCAAAATGTAAAAGTAAGTATATATAGTTCGTATCTCTAGGAACTTTAAAAAGTGGATGTATGAGCGTTAGATCTCTATAAACCACAACCGACCTATTGGATATACTATTAATACCGCACGGAAACGAAATGCCGATTTGAATAAATATCGTTAAAACTTTCTGATATCTATTTCGGTACCGATATTCACAAATCAAAATAATCTAAAACAAATCTCTGGTATTCTTACTTCGCGCGAAATCCGAAAACGCGAAATTCGAACATAGCCCTAATTCCTTTCTTCTTCTTCTTCTTCTTCTTCGAGAGTGAAAGAAACCCTAGAAATCTTGTTTTCAATTCAATTGTTTTGAAACGAAATCAATTCAAAGTAATTAAAAATGCCTAACACAGCTGGAAGAAAACATGGAGGTGGAGATCAATCTGATGGAAGTGGTTCTAAATCACAACGAATCAAATCAAACAAATCTCCTGAAGATAATGAGAAAAAGGTAATCTTATTCTTCTTCACTTCGAATCTATATAATTTAGTTCACACAAGTTTAAAACCCTAGTTTTGATGTTTTAGTGGTTTTTTTGTAGATTGTGAACAAGAAACTCAAAGATGTTGAAATTAGTGTTCCAATTGTTTATGGAACTATTTCATTTTGGCTTGGAAAGAAGGCGAGTGAGTAAGTATGTTTAATTGATGGGTTTGTATTTTATTTTCAATTAATTCGGCGTGTTTTATTGATTATGATTATGATGATGATTTGATGATTAATTAGGTATCATTCACACAAGTGGACTGTTTATGTTCGAAGTGCAACAAATGAGGATCTTGGTGCAGTTGTTAAACGAGCTGTGTTTCAGTTACATCCAAGTTTTAATAATCCGACAAGAGTTGTTGAGTCACCTCCATTTGAGTTATCCGAGTCTGGTTGGGGTGAATTTGAGATTGCTATTAGTTTGTTCTTCCACGGGGATGTTTGTGATAAGCAATTGGACTTGTGAGTTGTTTTGTATGTTAGTTTTTGGTCTTTTTTTAGAGCAGTGATGTTTACTTTGCTGAATGTTTGTTTATTATTGCAGATATCACCATTTGAAGTTGTACCCTGAGGAAGAATCTGGTCCTCAATCCACCAAGAAACCTGTTGTTGTGGAATCTTATGATGAGATTGTATTCTCGGAGCCTTCAGAAGGTTTCTTTGCCCGTGTACAGAATCATCCGGCAGTGAATGTTCCTAGATTGCCTTCTAGTTTTAACATACCTCCTCCAGGTGAGGTTTTCATGATATTTTATGTGCTACTACTATATGGGTTTCGGCTACATTACATGTTGTGATATAGGTGTTTTTGTTCTATGTAGGACTGATTGACAATATGAATGAAAGGAGGAGAGGTGACACTAAAGATCATCCGCTAAGTCAGTGGTTCATGAATTTCTCAGAGGCAGATGAGCTATTGAAGCTTGCAGCAGCTCGTCAGCAGGTTAGTTGAATTAAATATCCTATTCAAGTATTCATACTTTCCCATACCAGTCAGTGTTCATTGTAATTTCAGTATATTGTATTAGTGTATGTGCATGGTGCAAACAAACACACATATCTGTGTGTGAGCTTCCAAAGGGCTTTCTAGGTGGGGCTAAAATATTTGGAAACATATATATTATATTGCATATTATATAACCTTTTTATTCTCGTGAGTGAAAAGAAATATGTCAAAGCCATATACCATTGATGATAAATTATCAGGTGGTTCCCTTTTTTGGTTCCTGGGGAAGGGGGGTTAATATCACTTGTGTCCTTCATTTTACTCATATTCAAAGTTTATCTTCGATCTGTTACAAACAAAACGATGTAGAACTAATACATAGACAAAATGCTAACAAAAACTCGGTTTGGTCATCCGTCTATGATATGAAAGTATGTATTTGCATCTGAATAATTTAACACGATGCAACAAGTATATATGAATTATGATTGTCTACCCTACCACCATATTCTTAATCAATTTTTCTTCCTTCTTCTGGGGAGTTAATACGAATCTACAATGTATCTGGAGACTAAATATGAATATTGAAAACCTACCACCATATCTGTAAGTCTTTATAATCCATATACCACCAACAGACACTTGTTGGTCATCCATTGATACAATATGATGCAACCACTGTATATGAATATCTAGCACCTACCACCATATCTGAAGTTGTTTTACCTTTTAGGGGGATATATGGACACTTATGGCAATATACTTTTCTATGATTAGGTGCAAGCACATATTGTGAAGCTGAGGAGACAGTTAACTCTAATGGATGGTCAACCACAGCAACCAAAGCCCATCACGGGTCAGTAAATGCACTCTACTACATTCAGAAGGTTTTGCCCTTTACCGTGGTATACTGAGGTATGACTACATACAACAATGTAAAAATATTGATGAGGTTGAATCATGTCTAGAAACTTCTTGTATTTCTGCATTTATTGGGAAAAATCTGAATGACGCTGTAGTTTTGAATTCAAAAACATATGGAAAGGATGCATTGGATAATTTTGAACCACGATGTGTCTTTAGTTTCTGTAATCATTTAACTTGTAGTAATAGTGTGATTGCATGCATGAGTTAGATCTTGAAGTGTCATCCTGTGTGGTCATATCTCATAGCTCTCAAACTCAACCTTGTTGAGTTGCCTATATCAGCCTATATAAGATTGGGCTTGTCCCTTGATGTGTGGATAATTGAAACATTGTAGTGCAGCCATATCTATCTAGTAGAATCAGGAATGTGTTTTAGAAAATTTAGATTCTATAAAAGCTCTTATGTGTGGATTGATAATTGTAGCCTATAAAATCTCTTATATGTTGTTTCATGTGGTCAAATAATAAAGTATTTCACCCTGAAAAGACTTGGTCAATTTTGGGAATAATATGATTCAGAGAGGAAGCGGCTGGGCACTACCTGTTCGAAGCTTCAACTGATTTATTACTGTTATTAGAAATCAAAGAAACGCTAGGTCTTCGATAATAAACCTATTTCCATTTGAGTTTAGGTGTTATCTCTCATGGATCTATCTGATTTCACATTTTTCATGAACCTCTCTTGCTCCCTCCCTCAGCTTGGGGTAAAGGACCGGATTAAGGCTCATACAAGGTGCAACCTGTTTGTGATGCCTTGTGGGTACATAGATGCTTGAACACGAGTTCTCCTTTTTCGTTTTCAGTCTTTCTATAAAAGTTCTATCTTTAACAAAAAGTTTATATTTAAATAATAGATATTGTGAACCAAGTCGTATTGTAATCCTCCACCCTTCTTTTGAAAAAGCACAAAGACCTGCTTGTTTAAACATAATATGACAATATTAGATAACTTTAGGCCCTGTTAGGGAGCATGTACATGGTTACTAGATTTTGATTAGCGAGCTTTGAAAGAGTGAATTTCAAGAACAGTGTTTGGCCTGTATATTAGTGTATTGCAAATTTACTTAAGTGAATTACACGAGAATAAAGACGTATGCAAACATTTTTTCAAAATCTCACGTCACAACAGAAATGCCGAAATCATGGATGATTAGGATGCACAGTCCTGGTTGAGGCAAACATTTAGGAAATTAGGGGTGCCTCTTTAGGTCCATCACAATCTTGTTTATTTTGAAATTTTGAACTGTGTAAAAGATCTCATCAAAATGTTGCATAGTTGCCACTGATGTTACTCTGCAACTGCAGGATTAAATGCAACCAGTTGGTTCCTAACATCACTGGATCCGTGTTTTTTAATCACATAATCCAGAAACCCAAGGTTCACAATAAGATAAAAGATAAATAGAGAGCTACGTCCTACTGATTCTTTTTTCTTCTCCCACATAGTGTAACTAAAGAGTATGTAAGCTTCAGACCACAAATTGTTAATTATACTGTCAAGTTATCATCTGTGTCCTTGTTGTCTTTTAGGCCAGATGATCTATGGATCACAAAAATTTGATGCTCTAATCCCTATTTTTAAGTTGCATCTTTTGTTAACATCCCTACTCCTAACTCCTAAGTCCCAAGGGCTTAGGCATCGATTAAGTTAAGGTTTAGGCCTAAATCTTCCAGTCCTTTAGTACTGGATTCAGAAACTTGAGCTCCTCTCCTGCATCATTTTATCGTAAATGATCTATGGATACAAATAATTTGTTGACAAACTCTTGATTTAGTATCTTTGATTGTGGTTTTAACGTATGAGGACAACTTTTTATGGTTTGACTCAAATTACTATGTGCTTGAACTGGTTAATTATCAAAGACACATTATATGTGGGGGTCACATACATGTGCCTTGTGGAGATTTGGGTCCTGGACTCCTGGTGTTATATGCTCTTCGACTTGAAAGTTAGAATTATCATTTTGGTTTCAGTTTAAAATCAGCTTATTCCAGGGTTACCATAAATCGCTCACATACCCACAATTTGCGATTTGGAACTCGCAATAGGTTTTACTTTCTCCTATCTCAAGGTTTCTGTAGATTTGATAAGGTGGTCCTGCTTGATACGATCCAACGGGCCAAGAGTCACTTTAATATAATAGAATTTCAATTAAACTAAAACTCCTTAGTTTTAAATTTAAGTCTCCTGATTATTTGGTAATAAATATATTAGGATAAAATATTGAGTCCTAAAGATTAACCACCACGTGAAAATTAGTTTTAGAAACCCAAAACAAAATTCTCATACTCTTAAAATTCAAAAACAACTATAAGATGAAGCCCTCTTTCACTAAGAAAAACAGTCTTTGCAACACACTAAAACAAATATGGTACGCTCAGAGGTATACCCCCATCGTTCCGCGTTCCATGTACCTAGCGTTCTACGTTCCTGTTCCACGTACCATAATGATCCACATTTTAGGTAACATTGGTTTTATTCTTAGCTTACTTTTGTGGTTGGTTTTAAATTATACCTTCTAAATGTCTAATTTTGTTGAGTGTGTTATAGTACAATATGAAGTAATGGCTATCCCCTAAGAACCTTTTTTTTTGCTCATTGTCTTGCTAAACAAACTGACAGTCTGCCAACCAAGTTGGGTATACTTACCAATCTTTCCCTACAGTGGATAAGATTTGATATGATATTACTTGAAACAATTTGGCTTGTATATGGTGATGATCTTGCAAAATGTTTGTTACTGCATGCTTATTATCTCACATCTCTTACTCTGCATAATAAGGTACATGAGCTTGTGTAATATCGTACACTGTGTACATTTGAGGTACTTCACTAGGGGTACAACAATAGATCTGAGGTGATTGGGTGCTCTACAATGTTGCATCAAATGTCAATGTTTTGTATCCTATTCAGTACTGAACATAGCTATGTTTTATGCGTTATATACCTGCCAGCCATTTGATTTTGATTTTTTTTGAAGTGATTTGAAATGGGTCCGGCATTATGATTTTCAGCTGAATAATGAGCTGTTGATGACCTGCCGAGGTAATTCTAAACTGTCTTGGGTTGCCGTATAGTAGAAGTACCTTATCTCTTTGCCTAAATAAAAATCCCATGATGCTTAGAGATGTTCAAATTCCTAACTATAGTTCATAATGGTTAAGAAAAATTCTTTTTTGTGGTCGCGTGTTCGTAATGGATGTTTAGTCTTTTGGGGCATCTGATATCTCTGGCTGTGCAACTGACATGCATCACCTGTTTCGTACATGTATTGTAATGAAACAGCAGCTGGTTTTTTCATATTCTCTTGTTATTAGGTTTTTGGTGTATGTATTACAGCCAATATTGCTTTTGCTTACACATTTTTGACATATTATCACCACCATTCTAACTATTTCATTAGGCTCTATTTGGATTTTGGACGGGGTAGTAGGTATATATACTGCACAATAGAACTCGTCACCTTCTAGTCTTAGGCAGGGCCAACATTATGGTAACAATGGATGAGGGTAACTTGAATTTTCAAGGAGCAGCTAATAAAGATACCAAGTGGGGGTTGTTGGAGTTTGAGAAATGGTTAAGTTGTCTGTAGTTTTAAGCAGTTGGGGTGATCTCACAGGTCTTTACATTGTTGTCCTTATAAGGACGTCTGGAGGCAAGGGTAACATGGCCTTCATGTGCCATAGAGAAGATATAAGGCAGGGTCACTATCAAAACCAGAAATCCATTTGTTGATTAGCTATTACAGTCGGTGCCTTTCAATGAAATAAGGTGGGCCAACAACCCTATTTCTTCTGCTTTATCTTCCGTTCACCAACCAATCTCATTCACAGAACATGGGTGATACCCTCTTTAAGGACTGAAACCCAGGACCAATCCCTTCAGTGCTGTACGCTGCTTGTACTTTTAATTGTCTGATTCAACTCAACCGATACAACAGAAACCTGCCTAAACAGATTAGGAATCTTTTTATACTGAGTTGACTCTGCTGAGTTAACTCAGGTTAGTTCTTTTTGGTGTATATATGAATTTGTAACTTGTACACATGTACCGTTTTAATGGAATACCTTATACCTGGGTTGAGAATAAAACTATTGGAGAGTTGAGACAGAAAGGCCAGACAATGGTTTTCAAGCATTCACTCCTGTTTTTTCAGATCCTTTCCTAGGCCTTGGAACATGGGGAAAAAGAAGAATTTTTATTTTCTGCATTAGAGACAGACTAGATATATTATCCGTGGTGCTCATTCCAGTTAGAATTACATCTGATTGCAACACTTCTTTGGGTGGTTCTTGTTTTGTTGATTTTGAGGACCACTTGGTGTCTTTCTAAGGTAGAGACCTCCAAATTTCAATTATCAACACTTGTACAAGTACACAGTACATTTATATGTCCTTGCTTCTCCATAGTATTTTCTCCCGTGTCTGTCTTTTTTCCGTCCCTTTTTCACTGATCATCAGTCTAATTGGTCTGTAATTTTGCGCAATATAGGTAAGAACAAGTTTTCCGCTCTGATCTACAAAACATTAGGATGAGAAGGGGTTGGGGGTTAATGATTCCTTGCTGAATTAATCCAATGGGAATCGGCATTACATTACTTGGATTTGTCGTGACTATGAGTAGTAAATCCAAAGACACAAGGAAGCTAGATGATTCAGTATTTTAGGCATTTCATTGATTCGACCTGAAGATTTTATAGTGATCTCTTTCACTTTTCCATGTCTCTTATATCTGTCCTTGTGATTGCTTAGTATACCTCCTTTTCTGCCTTTGTGATTGTGATTAATTGGCCCGAAAATTAAGCCATTATCTACAATCATATTCAAGTACCCTTTCTAAACCAGACAAGCTTTTATAAAATCCCACTTTTTTCTCTTTTCTTTTTTTCTGTCTTCTAGTTACAACCAACTCTTGTTATCACATGTAAAGAATAACAATGTCTAGGGCTGGTCTTTTGATACATTACTTTCATGATGGTCAGGAAAATTTTGGGTTTGTTTAGTGTGTAGGAGTCTTAATATGTGAAAATGAACTCCCAGTTGTATGCTTACTCTCAATATATATCTCATTATTAAGACAAGAATGTGATTGAAACAAATAATGTTATCTACTCTGATATAATCCATAGAGAAATTATGAACATATATAAAGTACAACTGATGTAGTTCTCTGACTAAAGAAAATAAATTGAATACAAGGGAATATACATGTAGGACTTGGTATGTTAAGCACTGTAATCATTAAAGACAGATGAAGTAGATACAAGGAATTGATTGTATGGCCTTTTGGGTGAAGAGTCAAACCTGAATGGTTACACATGGGTATCTGCAATTTATGGCTCTTCTTATTGCAACTTTAAATCACAGAATCATAATCCCAACAATCAAAAACAACCAAACAACACCAGGTAGGTACCCTCCAGTACAGAGTACTATTAGTGAGAAAAGCACTGAGAGAGTATTAAAGGTATTGTAAAATGTTACTTTAAAGTTGGATAATTGACAATAGAACATTAAAGAAGAATCAACCATCCAACTGTAGGTTGAGAGAAACCACCCAACAGAGGGTTAAGACTTGAGAGAAAGTCTAAATGCTGTCATTAAGCCAAATGTGAGAAATCAAAGAGAACAGATGTGTGCTTGAAAGTTGAAACACTTTAAAAATAACTTCATCTTAGAAGTTGAAGCATAATAAATCTAGGTCTTCTAAGTTCTAACTAAGAGAATGAAGAGTTAAAGACTAACTGCTCGGAGGATTTTTAGCTAATTTTTTACATAATACACATAATAAAAGCAGTGGTTACTTTCAGTAAAAACCAAATGTTTGAAATAAAAGGAGGCAAACAAAGAAGGGTTGTTTCTATAAGTTGAAATGAATAATAATAGACAAAAGGGAAGGACATAAGAAATTTAAATGGAGAAGAGAGAGAGAGAGAGAGAGAGAGAGAGAGAGAGAGAGAGAGAGAGAGAGAGAGAGAGAGAGAGAGAGAGGGTCCAAGATGTCTTTGGGAGGGGCAACAAGTGAGATTAAACCCAATGGGGTAGGCTCCCAACATGTCCTTGTAAACACAAAGACTCTCTAAACACCAGTGGTCTGTCCTTTGCCCCCACACACCACATGACTTTGCTTCTTTCTTTCCTTGTTACTCCCTCCATATATACCTAAACCAACCCTTCCATCTCCTCACCACCACCACTTCACCTTTCTCTCTTCAACCTCTCCTCTGTTTCTTGTTAACAACAAAGTCTTCTCTTATAGAATGGCTCTTACAAAATCAACCATATTATCTCAAACACAACTCCTTAAGCAAATTCTTAAGAGATGCTCCAGCCTAGGCAAGAAACATTGCTACGACGAACAAGGTCTTCCCATTGATGTACCAAAAGGTCACTTTGTTGTGTATGTTGGAGAGAAGAGAAGCAGATTCATTATCCCAATATCATTTTTAACTCATCCAGAGTTTCAAAGCTTGCTTAGAAGAGCAGAGGAAGAGTTTGGCTTTGATCATGATATGGGTCTTACACTTCCTTGTGAAGAAGTTGTTTTTCGATCTCTAACATCCATGCTTAGATGAGAGATAGAACCTGATGGTTTATTTTGAAGAAGTTAACCAAGATGAAGCTGCAGTACTGCTTCTCTTTTTATCTTCTTTTTTTTTTTTTTTTTTTTTTTGGATCTCTAATATTATTGATTCTGACCCAAAACCCATCATAGTATGTGGTTTAGATTTGTACACTTTAAGTTGTATTTTTCCTTACAGTCGTGTTTTTGCACCACTGTAAGAGACTTGATTAATGTTAGAAGGCAAGGCTGGTGATTCTCTATTTCTTTCTTTCTCTCTCTCTCTCTCTCTTTACTTTTTTTCTTTACAACTACAGTACACACTCTAAACAACAAGAACATACTTAAATATGTATTATTCTTTTCACCTTGAAGAATATCCCTTGTCAGGTAATGCTAGTAAATGAACATTCACATAGCCTTGATCTCATACTAGTTTTCCAGGCTTTGGGTATTTCAAAAGAGCAAGTCAAGGAACCAGTGGTCGTTTTGGAACTTGCATTCTACACCCTGAACTTGGTTAGCTTGTGATTTCATGTGGGGTCCATTCTCTGGTTACTGAAGTGGTTTTTGGGTCTAGCCATCTGATGCTTGTAGTTTAGTTAACAGATGTTGGTTAGATGCCTGGATCATTCATACAAATCAAAGGGTATATGCTGCAGAGCATTGTGATTTATCATATTGACCCTGATAGATTTGGCATGGATAAGAGCATCATTGTTGGTTGCATTATTATCATTATTGTTTGTTGTTGTTGTTGTTGTTGTTATAAGATATCTAATGACGAAGTCGCGGCACATGGATGTATACGTATGTCTTCCACCAAACCCTTAACTACTTGTACTAGTAATTAGTAAAAGCTATGAGAAACAATAACATGTTTTAATAGAAGATGAAAACCCAAATTTTCTTTGTTCATAGAACCAATATAATTTTTTGTTTTGAACATTTTTAAGACTTAAAATTTCATTATTCAGTCTCGTTTTCACTCGACTTTTACCTTTTTCTTCAAACAGCTTTCCAGCTAGTCCAGAAGAAATTGTTTTCCAAATTTGATCCTTTGGAATCAAAGTGATCTTCTGTGTTCTCACTTACCCAAAATGAGGAACATGGCTTAGCTTCAAAATTCAAACCTAGGAATGGAGGCTATATAACCTAGGAGAATTCTCCTAGCATCTAAATTAAAGTCATAGTAGATAGAAGTCATAGAACTGTTAAAAGTGCTCCAACTTTCATCTTTCACTGTCCTACAAGATTTGCCAAAAGAATCTGCACTTTTAGTAGAGAACAAAATACAAGCTGTCCAAGATATGACATTCTTTATTGTGTGGTACATTAACATTCAAAAGGTACATTTTTCATGGATATACATAGATTGAATTGTGTAGATCTTTTCTATACTGACTGGAGCACACCTTGGTGGTTGGAGGAGCTTCAAAATTTTCGCACGCACGCCATCTGGACGAAGGCTTGTGCTAATCACAGCTTCCAAACACTAGTCCTAACTACAAATCACCTTTCATACTCAAAATTAAGGTAGCATTGAAGAGTTAGAGTTGGTCTATAATTTAGAGAGAAGACAAAGTTATAATTTAAAAGACATTCAGTTAGATTAGTAGATGAGATGTTGATATTGCATGGTTGATATTATTCATCTATAGTTCTATACCAACTTGTTTTCAATTCAATTAGGTTTCTGTATTTGTTGTTGTCTGGATTTCTATGTATTTTAGTTATATTTGAATTTGGTGATAGACACGAAGAACCACTTATGTTGGAAAGTGGGCCTTTTGTGTTTAGATTCATAAGGACGTAAAAACAACTATGTTCTCTGACTTAGAAAACTTTGTATGCTCCCATCACCATTCACCACACATTGTCAAAAACCAGAGAAAATCTTACAATCTTGTCAGAAGAAGAGCTGTAGAAACTACAGTATCGAAGTTTTCTTCCAGCTTTCAAATTAAATTCTTTTGTTTGGTTTGGTGAAGTTGGTTGTCGCTTGACCATTGGTGTGGTCAGTTTCAGTACCTAAAGGGTACATATTTATCAATTTATGCAATCAACCAAGGGCCATGGGAATACAGATGTAGGTATTTGATCTTGGAGGTTTTTACTCAACTTCAACCAAGGTAGTGAACTATACTTGCATAAAATACGCGTAATAATATGTTTAGTTGAATTTTATGATGCGGTAAATACGTCTGTTGCAATTTAAATTACAAATAAATTCCTCCACATATGCTGACTGCAAAATATTGCAGCAAAGCTATATATTTTGTAGAACTCATTCATGAATCATGGTGGTTTAATTTTCCCTTGAAAAAAGTAAAAATAAAAATGATGGTGGTATTCACTTTTCAGGGCATGCTGTTTTAGCCCACAAATCATGATGGTTTTCCCTTGCAAATCGGACTTTGAATGAGATCCAGTGGACTTCTTTCAGACCTCCATGTGATGTTGATTCTCTCAATTGACTCACTCACTCATCTAGATGTACACAACTTTCATTTTAGAATTGCCAGTGTAGAGATAGATAGAGATCGTGAGATAACTGGAAGACAATAGATTGACCACCACCACACATATTACAAAACACATCTATGCATATGCATGACATGGAAATTGAAATATGTGTTTAATCAAATAGAAGATGAAATTTACAGGAACAAACTGAAAAACCATCCATTCATTCATATCTGCATTATCATGGCCTTTTGTCCTACTACCTTAGTTTCTTCTTCTTGTTAACAAAAAAATAAAATAAAAAAAATGGCATCCACTACTGCTCTACTTTCACTTCATCAAATTACTGGAACACCAAAGAATGATTTGTTCATTGGTAATAGAAATGGATACACAGGCTTATCAAAATCGCCAGCACTTAGAAGCAGAACAATAGTGCAAAAAATAAGGACCAAAAGCTGGAGGAAGCAGGGTTTGGTGGTGAGATGTGGAATTGAGGATTTCATTGGTGGAGATCTAGTGAAACTTGATTTAGGACGTTGGTTATCGGATGTGGAAGAACACAAGTCCTTGGCCATTTATACACCACATGAAGGTGGATACGAAGGACGTTATCTCACTCGACTTAGGTACCAGGGATACAAATTCTTGGACCTCTCTGCTCGAGGCCTTGGCGATCCTGAGACAACACTCACCAAAATCCATCCTGTCTGCCCAGTGAGACTCCTTACTTCCCATGTTCGCATCCATCTACTTATTAATCATTTGCTTCCTAATATTTATGTGGTTATTAAAAAGTAGGCTCATTTGGGGAGGCAACCAATAGCTCGGTGGTATTTCCCTCCCGAGGTCGATTACAGACTCTCTTTACTGCCTCCTGATGCCAAAGGTCTAGTAGTCTGGATAACTGAAGCCAAGGTACGTGGTGCAATATGTTTAATTGAGTAATATGGTAAGTTATTGCTTGGCAATTCACATAGATATCTTACATACTGCACTGCACTTTTGGTGCATTCTTCCACCAGGTACTCTCTAAAGCAGAGCTGCAGTTTCTTGCTTTGCTTCCTTCTCTTCGCCCCCAAGTTAAAGTCATCGCTGAATGTGGAAATTGGTAAGAAATTATATGTACATAGGGTAATTAAATTATCATTAAGATTAAAATGTGCATGCCTAAGTTAGTTGACATTTCACTCTTTTCATCGCAAATACATACATAGGCGAAAGTTCATGTGGAAACCGCTCAAGGAAATATCAGGATTAACTACAGATGATGCAGCGACATCAATGGCTTCAACCACAGCATAAAACCTCATCACCTTGGGAGGTATTAGTTATTGTTGATAACTTGATGCTATACCAATTTCAGTATCAATATATATGATGCAAATTTGATCAATGACTTGTAAGTGTATGCCCTGGTAGATTCAATTTATATTGTGTGATAGTTTGTTTGCATATCTGATGATTCATCCATATTTGTGGCAGCTGATCTGGGACAGAAACTCACACTTGGACGATCTTATTGGTTAACACAATCCCTGAAGCCGAATGGAAACTCGAGAGGATTGGACATACAGCTTGGATTATAGAAATTGAAAAGCATTGAGATCAAAGGCCCTTTGTAAAAATCAACTACAAGATGTTGTGTACAAAGATAACAAACATAAACTCGATTGCTTGTTACTTGTTTTTAATTTATAATACACCATTTCAAGATGCTTTGAGTGAGTCTTGGTGAAGGTTTGAGACAAGTATTTTAGCCTTTTAGGAGTGTAGTACAAGCTCATCACCATTCAATCCTGACTTACTCTCCATCCAACATACTATACCGCATCCCTATACTGTATATTACTTTGCGCAGGCGTGCAACAACCCAATAGTAACAAAAACCGAGAGCTTGAGGTTACTATTTAGTGCAGGTGTGCAGCAACAAAAGAAAAAAGAAAAAAAAAGCAACTAAAACCAAAATATCTAAAAAGCTGCCATTATTTCGTTCAAAATTTAGAACCACCATTTGCCTTGCTAAAAAGAAATAGAAGCAACATCACATTAAAGCAGAAAGCATGAGGTTACAATTTAGTTCAGGCTGCAGACAAATCAAGTCCCAAAACAAAAACCAAAAACCATGTTCAAAATAATTGATATAATTTACCAAAACAAACTAACTGATAAAACATATTACAAGATACTAGTTCTCAAGCATGACCAAATACACCTTTTTACCACACAAAGCTTTAGCTTAAAAAGAAAATTTCCGTAAGATGAAAGATCCCCCTTTCACTCTGCAAGAGTACCACAAGGGATCGGCAGAGTCTTTCTGCCAGTCAAGATACTTATCAACAGGGTTCTCCCTTTTAATGAAAAATGGATGTCCAAGGGCATCTCAAGCTGTTAGTCTTTCAGCTGGATCATATTTTAGGAGACCATGCAAAAGATGTATGAAATCAGCTTCATAGGCAGAAACATGGGAGTGGACAAGATTCTGCACAGTGCACATAGTTCTAAAACAAATTGCTTTAGCAATAAAATGGCAATCACGAATAATCATCTAAACAAGCTGCAAACCCAAACAAGTGTTAAACAAGTTCAGTTCAAGTACAAGTGTTAAACAAGTTCAGTTCAAGTACATACTTGAACTGGGAAATAAATGTTGTGTGCAGCGGAAACTAATGCACAAATAAGATGATTGAACTAATGTATGAAAATAAAACAAAACGACAAAATCAAAACAAGCAACCACACAAGACACAAGATATACGTGGTTCGGCAATATGCCTACGTCCACGGGGAGAAAGGATGATGTTTTTCTTATCGAGACAATTGTACAAGCCCTCACGAAGAAACCGAAGTCTTCTTCCTCACAAAAGCTCTCAAACTCTCTAATGGCTTCTCACAATCTCTCTCTCTTCTCGCATTAGGTTTTTCCCCTTCTAATTGGCTTTATAACATAACCTTACAATAGATCACGAATTGGGCTTAAACAGGGCCCATATGGAGCAAACACAATAAGGACGTACGTGCATACGAACGTACGTACGTACGTTGTACCGGGATGTCACGTCTGTGATACAGGACGTATGTACGCCCTAACTACGTACGTACGTTCCTGAAAGAAAAACTTCCCTCTGTATTGTTTTTCCACAAAAAATCCAACAATTATCCACCTCGGCGAAGATTCAATAAATCTAAGTCGACACCTAGAATAAAACAAGTCCCAAACTCCCACACATGTCCCGAAAGACCACCTCGGCTGCACCACCTCATGGTTGCCTACGTACCCTTCTTCTAAGGGATCAAGCCATCGTAGTTCACTTCAAGAAATACTATCAACACGAAGGAAAGATATAGACCAATTCTAAGCAATAGAACTTAGTCCCAAACACCACTTTAGCCACGGCAATATTCCAAACTTCTGTCAGAGACAAAGCAACCATAGAATGTAATGTAGACAACCTGCTGATAGATCTCACTGCCAATGTAAACACATATCCAGGAGTAGACCAATGTCTATCTAAGTGACAATCATACTCAACATCCACATAACCAACACACCGCAGACTTAAAGTCCTTCCATGTTGAACTAACAAACCAACCTCCACACTACCTTGAATGTAGTAGAACATCCATTTCACAACTTCCCAATGTCTCACACCAGGATCATGCATGTATGTACCTACAATGGCCACTACTCGTGAAATATATGGTTTGAAACACACCAACTCATCGTACTCTGCAACTCCAAAACTATTTGGCTGAGACATATAGATCTCCTCATCTAGCTCACCATGTAAAACAACCGTTTTCACATCAAACAGAGCTAATACAAAATCAGATCGCACTACCAAGGCCATAAGGATGCAAAGGTTTACCTTCAAGTGCACATCTTTACCTGGAGATTCTTCTTCCTTCTTAGGTAATCTAGTTGCAATTGGACCCTCATCAATAGGATCACCATTTTCTGCATCTCCAATCGTCTCATCATCTGTCATGTCATCAGAATTTGAAACACCCAAAACCCTTACAAGAGTTTCCACATTAGATACAGAACCCACTGGAACATATGGAGATATGCAAATCTCCACCCACTGTAAAACCTCTTTGGTCTTGTTCTCCACCTGCTGAGAACTCTCAGGCTTCAACATATAAACTTCCATAAGAGTTTTACCACTTATCACAATCAAAGGCAACATGTTAATAAAATGACATGTCTCAACCTGAAACACTTTGCCTAATCCAACTATAGACAACATGTGTTCTGCCACCCTATTCTGTTGCAGTGTCTTTCTCACAGTGAAGTGACGCTCAATACCTTCAGTCTGACATACTTGCAAGACCGGATCATCTTTGTACTCTATGCTATTATCTAAGCACAATACCATGATCTTTGTGTCAATTCGGGCCTCAACTAGCTTCTTCCACTTCAATATTTCTAGGACTTCATCCTTATGCTTCATGATGTACATCCATGCACGCCTAGAAAACTCATCAACTAAAGACACAAAATAAGACTTACCTCTCCAAGTTGCGTACGTGGTAGGTCTCCAGACATTCATGTGAACATAATCAAGAACTCCACTCATACAATGGATAGTTGTGCCAAACTTTGCTCTTGTCTGCTTGCCCAGATCACAATGCTCACCGAACTCTAACTTGCAGGCGATAGTACCCATAAAAAACCTTTGCTCCGTCATTGTCTGCAAAGATTTTTCACATTTATGCGTCAACCGCATATGCCACAATTTGGTAGTCTCTCTAGCAAACTTCGTTGTAGCCTCTGACATGGCCACATCACATGTAACTGTACTACCCTGCAAGAAGTACAGGTTACTTCGTCGAGTACCCTTTAGTAATACCATTGCACCAACCATAACCTTTAGAACACCATTCTGAGCTACTACCTTGTAACCTTTAGCTTCTAAAGTACCAAGTGAAATAAGGTTTTTCTTCAAATCAGGAACATATCTTACATTCCTCAACTCTCTTATCTTTCCATCAAACATCTTCAATCGAATAGTACATATCCCCAATACATGACAAGGTTGATCATTCCCCATCACTGCTGCACCATTATCTAGCCTTTTAAAGCTAGAAAACCATTCCCTTATGGGACACACATGATAAGTACCAGCCAAATCTAATATCCACTCATTAGCACTAGTGGAGCAATCAATGGATGAAATAAATAAAGAGTAATCAGAACCATTATCTTTATCTCTAATATTATGTGCAATATTTACCTCAGAGTTCTTCTTCTTGTCCCTTGCCTTGGCTTGAAGACAATATTTCTTCCAATGCCCTTTCTCATGACAAAAAGAACATTCAACTTTTGCTAGAAACCTCCTCTTCGGCTTTGAACGAGACTCACCCCTACTATCATAGCTTCCCCTTGACACTAAGACCTCTGGTGTTGAGCTTTTGGACTCTTCTTTGTCCTTCTTCATACACGCATGATTTAACAATGCTGCAGAAATCTCACTATACACCAACTTTCTTTCCCATATGTAAGTGTGATAGCCAAGTGTTCATATTCGTCAGGTAACGAATTTATGAGACACACTGCCTTGCTTTCATCACTTACATCTGCTCCTAGATTTACCAAGTCGGCAATTACCTTGGTAAAATCATTAAGATGCTCCGCCATTGAAATACCTTTTCTCATATCTATTCGATAAAACTTTCAAAGTAGATAGTTTTTATTGTGGATAGTCTTTGTCAAGTACTTCTCCTCCAATTTTTGCCAAATCTCCTTTGCAGAAGTATCATTCATCACAAGGTATTTAATGTCTTGAGCCAAACACGATCTTATGATTCCACAAGCTCGTTTGTTCATCTTCTTCCAATCCTTCTCTTCTATACCTTCTAGCTTATCCTCCAGAACATCTTCTAGGTCTTGTTGACATAGAGTATCCATTACCTCACACCTCCACATACCAAAGTTATTGGTGTCGGTAAACTTTTCTACATCAATCTTTCCTTGATGGAAAACCATTGTCTTGATTTCCCCCTTCGAATCCTTCAAATTCGATTCTTCTGCCATTTTTCCACCAACTTTCTTGCACTAAACAATCACCAACAGAAGGTAAACAAATCTGAAATTCACACCGGAATTTCAACAAACACCTTCTATGCAACCCACGAACAAAAGATAGAACCTTGGACTTGAAACACAATTAAGAAACTCACTGCGAAATTTCTTCAAACACCTTCAAGACACTTAAGATCTAACTGAAGCTCTGATACCACTTGTTGTGCGCAGTGGAGACTGAATACACAACTAATGATGATTGAACTAATGTATGAAAATAAAACAAAACGACAAAATCAAAACAAGCAACCACACAAGACACAAGATATACGTGGTTCGGCAATATGCCTACGTCCACGGGGAGAAAGGATGATGATTTTCTTATCGAGACAATTGTACAAGCCCTCACGAAGAAACCAAAGTCTTCTTCCTCACAAAAGTTCTCAAACTCTCTAATGGCTTCTCACAATCTCTCTCTCTTCTCGCATTAGGTTTTTCCCCTTCTAATTGGCTTTATAACATAGCCTTACAATAGATCACGAATTGGGCTTAAACAGGGCCCATATGGAGCAAACACAATAAGGACGTACGTGCATACGAACGTACGTACGTACGTCGTACCGGGATGTCACGTCTGTGATACAGGACGTACGTACGTACGTTCTATCTCCTGAAAGTTATCTGTGATACAGGACATACGTACGCCCTAACTACGTACGTACATTCCTGAAAGAAAAACTTCCCTCTGTCCTCTTTTTCCACAAAAAACCCAACAATAAACTCATGACTGCTTTAACGAGATTATCCGACAAGTTCAATCTCCGTTTTCAACATATTTTCCAACAGGGTGACTAACAAAAACAAGAGATAACATTTGTTATGCGAGTGAAATAAACAGCTAGATTCTCGGATGACAAATAAAGCAGAAGGTAAGCTAGAGAAGATACATACTGTGTTTTCTCCAACATGTGGCATGGAAATTTGCCCAACAGTCTCTCCATCATGCTTGGCAAGGTGCTCTAAATCTTCATTGGCCTGAAAAAGTATTTTTCCCTAACATAAGTAGAAGTATGATTCAACATTAGGATCAGATACAGTACTAAAAATGTCCACCACCAGGTACGTCTTTCATAAAAAATGTCAAATAAATCTTACATAGTAAATCTCAGCAAGGATACATCCAACACTCCAGATATAACATGGATAACTCCAACCAAGAGCAAGAATAACCTCAGGTGCGTCGTATAATGTACAGCCGTACATGAATGGATGATTTCTGCTTTCTTTCTTTTCTTTCCCTGGCCGACTAATAGATACACTCGCTCAAGACCAGGGAGCTTATTTCAACAGTGCAATCTGCTTCTACAGAACACATATGGACCTTTCACTTGCTGCTGACATCAAGTTCCCATTTTGTTTATCTCTGGTGGTAGCGATCCACTCGATCTGTCCAATCGAACATTTACAGGATTTTGAGAAGACCATTGGCTTAGGTTCGAGAGGGAAAGTGTTCAAGGGTCAAGGTCATGCGTTCATTGATTCAATTCGTTCAAAGGCCTGAATCTCCTCAAGCTGATAAAGCTGCAGAGAAAGCATTTGTGATAATGAGAAATTGGTTGAACGATGGCTTGGTCACAAATAACTGAATAAGAGCTGAACACTCTCTAGTTCTACTATTTCCTAATGTACATGGAGGTGACGATGCTGTTCGATCTGTTGCTGCAGATAGAACACATTCTTGTTTACCTCCTTACTGTTTTTCAATTGTATCCGAATTTTGGGATCATGCTGGACTACAAGTGTGTGATATGGTTATTGACTTCTTCTCTGAAGGTTCTTTTTCACTCAGCATATATCCAACATACAAGGTCCTTTTCACTCAGCATATATCCAACGTACTTACAAGTCCTTGGCCATTTACACTCGACTGAGGTACTAGGGTCGTTGGACCTCTCTGCTCGAGGCCTTGGCGATCCTGAGACAAGACTTACAAAAATTCATCCTGTCTGCCTAGTGAGAATCCTCACTAGCTTCCCATCTATCTATTTTATTAAATCATTTGCTTCCTAATACTTATATATGTACTTATAATAAATATGCTCATTTGGGTAGGCAACCCATAGCTAGGTGGTATTATTTTTACCCCGGAAGTCGTCGATTGCTGAGTGACAAAAGTCTGGACTCTGGATAACTGAATATTCTTCAAAATTAACGAAAATCAATCTCTTAGAATTTAATATAAATTTTCTTATATAACAAAATAATAAATAAATAAATAAAATATTGTTCAGAAATGTACAATCGATCGAAGATAAATATATTCGTGATGGTGGTCTTGGTGGATGAGAAGAGTTAATCTCCAGCTTCAGATGCTTCGGAGAGAAGAAAGTCCAGCTTAAGCTCCGACTTAATGATGGCTAGCTGGTTGATACACTGCATGCTAAATACTGTACAGTGTACACTGCAAGAAGCAATTGAATGGGCCGGGGTAGTGAGTACGGGCCCATTAAGTGTTTGGTCTCTATCCATGTCTGATGAGTGATGAGGCACATTTCAATTGATAGAGTAAACATTTTTACCATTTTAGGTATGAATGAAGAAACCATAGAGCCTAAAATGTAGCCATGACAATTTTTTGTTACTAACTAAATTTGAAATTTCATACTGTATTATCAAAGTTGCTCATGCCCCTTTTTTTTTTTATTGGTATTCCATAATCCATACCATCATACAAGGATCACATTTATGCAAAAAGTGGAAAATTCAGAATGTGAAAAGAACAAAGGTGAACAGCTAATAATGTTATTGGTACTCACAACTTTTTGGGTATACTAATGGTTTTTTTTTTATTTTTTTGTTGGTAAAGGGTATAGTAAAGGTTGAATAATGACACTCCATATTCCCAAACGACATCTTTTTTTCTCTCTTTAAATAGTTGTGTTTAGAAGCTCAGTTTTTGCTAGTAAGCTAGAGCTTTATTTTAAGAGTTTTTAATTAGTAAACTAGAGTTGCATGAATAGGTATGGGTGTGATAATAAGAGAAATTTTTAACATACAATTAGTTACAAGTGGGGAGAGAAAATGGGAGGATCTCAACACAGATTGCCTAGTTAATATTTTTGAGAGAGTAGGACTGGAATCCTTGATACTTCACTTGCCCCTTGTTTGCAAGTCTTGGTACAAAGCCTCCCTAGACCCTCAATGCTGGAAAATTCTTGATTTTGAGCATCTCATATGGAAGAAGAGTTTAGAGTACTTGCCGATCCTAACTGTGAATTGTGAGCCACCAGGTGATAGCCCTACTGTGCGAGCAATCAAGATTGCAGTTAAACGTAGTTGCGGGATGGCAACTAAAGTTGTATTTACGATTTTTCTATATGAAGTCAACATTGTGCAGTACGTTTTAGAAAGGTAAGATTTTCTTTTCCTTTAGTACTCCGGCCTGTTTTCATTTCATGATATGGTAGAAATATATATACATGCATTATTTCCAGTGTCAAAACATGTTTTTTTGCTCATTTTCATGTTGCAGATGTGAAGCGTTGAAAAGCCTAATTCTGCCATATTCATCCTCAGCTCATCTGAAATGCGTGACAGAACTGATAAATAAATGGAAGGATCTGGAATCCTTAACCTTCAGGAATTGTTACCATTTTCAGGAAATCCTCACTCAAATCCATACTCACTGCAAAAAGTTTGTTTCGCTTAGTACATGTGATATCATCATTAACACTGAAGTAGCATTGGCGATTGTTACCTTCATCCCAAATATTAAGCAACTAGTACTAAGGTTTTGTCACCTAGACCGCGGAAATTTAATTCTTATCTTGTCTGGTTGTAGAGAATTGGAATTGCTTGATGTTAGAGATTGTGATGGTTTTGATGCTGATGATGCTGAGATATTATCAATGGCTTCTCATATTAAGACTTTCATGTCAGAGGGTTCATATGGGAAGTCGGAAGAAGAATCTGATTCTGAGTCTGACTATTATTATTATGGTGATGATGATGATTATGATGATTTTGGTTACATGCCAGATTTTGTCTAGCCTGTGTTTTGGAAGATAGTACGATTGTAAGGAAGTCCTTGTTTAAATCCATATTCAGGGCATAAAATTTGTTTTACTCACTCCATTCCAATTTGCAGCATGTCAAATAAGATTAGCACTGAAGTAGCATCAGCTATTGTTACCCTTGTCTTGAATATTAGTACTCAGTTGTTATTACCGATGTCAAAAGTGGAGATGTAGTCACGATCGTGCTGCAGTTTGAGCTAATTTTCAGATTTTGAAAAGAGATACAGACACCATGCATAATGTACTTCTTGAGTTCTTGAGTTCTGTTTAAAATTAATGTTGATAAAATTGGGTTTAGCAGATAAATATTGGTGTAAGGCATTTTAAAATGTGAAATTAAAAAAGGTCAATTAGTTTTCATTGGTTAATTAGTTGGATATTATGTTATCAACAAGTATAGGTACATCTTTATTGGTCACAATAAAGGTTGAATGGTCTTTCTCCTTAAATAGGTATGTCTTTGTAGAAAAGATTTTAGTAGAGTTGAAAGGCGCCATGAGTAACAATTATCATCTTGTGGAAGTACGTCTTCTCTCAATTCCATCTTCCCTGCAAAAAACTAGTCTCCCTTCACTGTGAAAGATCACATTGGCCCTGAAGTAGCATCAGCTATTGCACCTTTGTCCCGAATATCAAACATTTAGTAGTACTAAGTTCATGTAACCTACACTTGCAAAGATCTAATTCATATTTTATCTGGTTGTAGAGACTAGAGTTTCTTAGCTTGATGTTGCACATTGTATAGCTTTTGAAGCTCATGCTGAGATATTAACAATGGCCTCTCATATAAATGTTTAGTACTAAATGAGCTTTGTTAACTATTAAGACTTTCCTGTCAGAGGGTTCGGTGGTGGTGAAATATAATTTTTACTATAGCGATTTGGAAGAGAAATATTATTATGATATTTCTATGAAGAGTCCTGGATATCCAAATTTTTTTTTCACTTGTAGGTGTGCCTAATTTTTATGTTATTTTACGTCAAAATTTTATGCAATTTCCTGCTTTATTTGTCATCTAAATTACAACCAAATAGAAATTCACACTTGGACGATCTTATTGGTTAATGGTTAACACAAGCCCTAAAGCTGAATGGAAACTCGAACAATCACAAGATGTCATTAACTCCCACCATTTTTTTTTCATTCTGAAAGAAAATATCTTAAAAGCTGCCATTATTTTGTTCAAAATCTAGAACCACCATTTGCCTTGCTAAAAAACAAATAGGAGCAATATCACATTAAAGCAGAAAGCATGAGGTTACATTTTTGTGCAGGCATGCAGCAAATGTGCAATGCTCCCCAGCAATGAAGTGACCCTCTATGTATATGGTTTTTTCGAGACATAGACCTCTGTCACTAGCAGAGATATGGTGGCAGTCATCTACATTATAAATTAATTGTGTCATTACGAAACGCTTCCAATTTGTTGATTCCATGGCAGGGTGATTTTGGTTTTGGTCACCAATAGTTAGTACTAACTACTAATTAGGGTTCGGAACTGGTTTTTATTTTTATTAGGTTTTGGCCATCAACCAGGAACTGAACCAACCAAAAAACCTGGGTGAACCGAAAATATTTTTATAATACCTAAGTTACCCCTGACAAATCACGTGACATACACGTGAATAATTTAAAAACGGAAAATCAACTGATAAGTAATCACGTGACATACACGTGAACAACTTAAAAACTTAAAATCTGATCAGAACTTATGAGTCACGTGACCTGCATGTGAAATATTTAAACAGATGACAGGTGTTTTAATCTGGAGTGTTGAAGCAAATCCAACGGCTATAAAAATAGAGCCGTTATAGTAGCCGTTGGTCATCTTCCCCACTGTAACCTGTATATAAATAACAACTTCCATTCCCAAAACTATGTACCTGCAACATAAATTGCTGATAGTCTAAATTTTTTTTTCTCCTCACAAATACTTTGCAATTCAAGTAGTAAGCTAGGGGGGGGGGGGGGGGGGTGGCAACCTATGGCTTCTAAAATAAATATGAATAACAACTTTTTTTCATACCACAAGATGAATGCCAACTATGTAGATGTGAAGGGCACATAGCTGATGTGTGTCCACTACTATATGCTTCATGCATTATCCCAGGATGTCAAGGCATAATGAAGATGTATACAACATATGATGACGACAAAACTGAAATGAAATATCTAATGTGCCAGTATGATCTATGTCCTGGGCAACTGCACCTTCCACCAACAACCACTCCAAAATGGGATTCCTACAAATATGAGGATGATGCAGCAAAAACAGAAGACTAAAGTGTGTAGTGTGTCGAAATGGGGAAGGAGGACTCTTCAGTCAATCGAAACACTTACCAGCAACCATGGAAAGTGAGGAAGGGTAAGAATGGCCCACGAAGAGAGGAAACTGCTACTAATATAAGAACACAACAAAAGGCTGCTACACAGAACAATATAGCTGGAGCTAGCTCAAGTGGCATAAAAGACGCTGCTTCCAACCAACAAGTGGAAGTAAGGGTTCCACTTACTACTAGGGATGTGAATCAACAAGAAGGGAATGATAACAGTCCTGTAATTCAAGAAGAGAGCACCCAGAGGATAGACAGTCCTATAATTGCTAGAAATCAAGGTAGATCTTTAGCACTTTCCAACTCCTTCACGGCACTTGAGGGAGAGTTAGACTTAGTTCCTGAAACTCCAGACCAAGAATTGTTGGTTTCTGAGGCTGAAAAGTTAATTAGTAGGTGGGGTGATACAGAGGAAGCCTTACCAACTCTTGAACCTGTGGGTATGGCTGTAGTGGACCCAAGTTTTGAGATTCAGTATACTAGAAGGGGTCCTGATACAAGACCAAGGACTGGGGAAGGCACAGGTGGGGGTACAACTGTTTCATCATGACGACACTCTATTGGAATATTAGAGGTGCTAGAAAAGAAAAGGCAGTGGCCAGATTGAGTAGCTTAGTTAATAAACACAATCCTGAGGTTTTTTGTGTTGCAGAACCCATGATCAAACCTTCTGTGGCAGCAGTTATGGCCTTGGGATTAAATAACTATAGTAGTAACTTTATTCACAATGATTCTGATAATAGGCTGGGTAATTTGTGGATTATTTACAGAAGAGATGTGCAAATTCAGGTTCACCAGATTTCTTCACAGCAAATTACCATTATGTGTAATGGTAAGTTTACTACTTTTGTTCATGCTCATAGTCTCATTAACAGACGTCGCTTATTATGGTCTGAATTGAGAGCCATGAATTTTGCTCTTCATTGGCTTCTAGTTGGTGATTTTAACATGGTTCTTAGGAATGAAGAAAAACAAGGAGGCTTGGCTCCTAATTGAGTGGGAATGCATGATTTCATGTCATGTATTAACGATTGTGAGCTAATAGAAGCTACTTCTGAAGGTTTTTATCATACCTGGAGTAATAGACAACATGGTAGAAGAATTGTCAGTCTTTTGGATCGATGTTTTACTAACTTATCTTGGTGTAATGCTCTTCCTGGGTGGAGGTACAAGGTCGAATCCAGGCAAGCTTCTGATCATGGGCCTCTTCTAGGGTCACAAGTTAGCATCCCCAAACCTGTGAATTGCCCATTTAAATTCAACAAAATGTGGTTGGATCATGAGAATTTGTATACTACTGTGGAGCACAGTTGGAAGCAAGATTTGAGGGCTCCTCACTTATTGAAGATAGCTATGAAGTTGAAGAGGTTGAAAGGGGTTTTGAAAGACTGGAACTGGGATGTATATGGGCATGTTGAAGTGAAGCAAAGAAAGGTGGAAACAGAATTACAGGCTCTACAAATGCTGTCAGATAACAATATAGAGGATGAGCTACAGTCAAAATTAGCTCAAGAGAAAGAAGAGTTATTAGAAGGCATTCTCCATGATAAATCAGTGATGTACAAGCAGAAAAGTAGGGAGAAGTATTGGGTTTGTGGTGATAGGAACACTTCCTACTTCCACTCTCTTTATGCTTTCAAACAATATAAGAGCATCATAACAGTGTTAGAAACTGAAGAAGGTGTTCTCTTAACTGAGCAGGAAGACATTCAAAGCTATGTTGTTCAGTTTTTTGAGGAGAGATACAAAGAGAGACCAGTGGACATGGATGCAGGAATGTTGGAACTGATATCCAAGGATTTGTCAATTGAAGACTGTGAAATGTTTGATATGATTCCTTCTTGGGGAGAAATTAAGGATACTGTTTTTGCTATGAATGAGGACAGTTCACCAGGACCTGATGGGTTCTAGGGCATGTTCTACCAGAAGCACTGGAAGATTGTGGAGAGTGACACCTGCAGAGCTGTTCAATCTTTCTTCACTCAAAACATCCTGGCAAGAGGTATGAATTCTTGTCATATCGCTCTTATTCCTAAGCAACAGAATGTTAAGAGAATGTCTCATCTAAAACCTATTTGCATGAGCAATTTTGTGATTAAAATTATGTCCAAGCTCTTACAGTTGAGGTTGAATTCCATCATCTCAAATATCATCTCAGAGGAGCAAACTGGTTTTATTCCTGGTCAAGATATTCAATCTAATATTGGTATGGCTTCAGAGCTAGCCAATGATATGAGGAGAAAAAGTTTTGGTGGTAACATGGGGTTGAAGATTGATATTACTCAAGCCTATGATACAGTCAGCTGGACTTTCTTACATGAAGTTTTAGTGAGAAAAGGATTTAGCAACAAATGGATAAAATGGGTGGAGATCCTGAATAAAACTACTAAGTTGTCTATCTTAGTTAATGGGAGCCCATGTGGCTTCTTCAATATGGGGAGAGGTCTCAGGCAGGGAGACCCTCTTTCTCCTCTTCTCTTCGCAATTGTACAAGACACTCTCAGTAAAAGTCTTCATCAGTACAGAGAGAGGAATCTTATTCAGCCTATGTCTTGTCACAATGGACATCCTAGTCCTAGTCACTTAATGTTTGCCGATGACTTGTTCATCTTCCTCAATGCAAACATTAAAGCAGTCAAGAACCTCAAGAGGTTGCTTCTAGTTTACCAAAGAACTTCAGGACAGACTGTTAGTGTGGTGAAGAGTAAAATCTTTTTAGAAGGAGTTAATGCAGCCAGACAACTCAGAATTTAGGAATGCCTTCAAATGCCTATTGGTACTTTTTCGGATACTTATCTGGGGGTGCCCATCTTGCAAGGGAGAGTCACTAGAAGGGCAACCAGTATTATTGTTGACAAGATAAAGTCGGTGATTACAAGTTGGGGTGGAAGATTGCTATCCTTTCAAGGGAGGATCACTATGATCAGATCAGTGCTCTCTAGTATTCCAATTTACAATATGGGAGTTTATAAATGGCCAAGCAGTATTGTGAAGGAAGCTGAAGCTTTGTTGAGGAATTTCTTGTGGACAGGCAACCCCACAAAGATAAAAGGTATCACAATTGCTTGGGAGAAGGTTTGCAAACCCTACAAGGAAGGGGGTTTAAATATCAGAAGGTTGGGAGAGATTAACAAAACCATGTTACTTAAACAAGCTTGGAATTTCATTTCTGGGAAAGGGTACTTTGTGAATTATCTTAGACACAAATATCTTGACAAGAATGGAGAACTCATTAAATACTATAAGCACTCTACAATATGGCCTGGACTTAAGTGGGTCATCCAAGAAATTAAGTCAAGAGTTAGATGGATTGTAGGTGATGGGAAGTCAGTGGACCTTTGGAGGGATAACTGGTTAGAAGAATCAATTCAACAAAGACTTCAGCTCACAACTCAAATCCATGGCTTCTCTTCTAAGGTCAGTTCAGTTGTGCATGGTCAAGAATGGAGCATTCCGGTTCAACTTCAATGGATTCTTGAAGAAGCTCAACTTCAAGTGGATCATAGACAGTCTCCTAATTCTTCAGAATCTGATTCAGTTGTTTGGACTCCAGACCCTCATGGGAAGTTCAGCACTAAGTCAGCTTTTGAGGAAATCAGAAAAAAACATTCAGTTGTGGGATGGAGTGGCTCGGTTTGGAGCAAATACATGCACCCAAGACAGTTTGCAACAACATGGAAGATTCACCTCAACACTATTGCAACTATGGACAACATCTTGAAAAGAGGCATTCCTCTGGCCTCTAGGTGCCCCCTTTGTCATTCAGCTGTAGAGAATAGTGATCACCTATTCTGGCATTGTGAGGTGGTAAAACAGTTGTGGAGTTGGGTTTGTGCAAAGTTTGGTATTCAGAATGACTTTATATGTGTTGAAGAAGCGTTGAGAAAGCTGAACCATATGAGCAACCAGATCAAGACTATATGGAACACTGCAATGTGGTCAGTTATGGTGGCAATTTGGAAGTTAAGAAACAAGGTGGTGCATGAAGAGAGTAAGTTGAACTTGAAGTTTTGTGAGTCTTACATTAAAGAACAGGTAAAGCTAACAGCTAGACTCTCAAAGCTTACATGCCATAACAATTTGGATGAGCTGATGATCACAAGGGAATGGCAGATTCCCCTTAGGCCTCCACCAGCTCCTAATATTCAGCAGTGCTCTTGGATCCTCCCTGAACCACACATGTTGAAGATTAATGTTGATGGAGCATCACGTGGTAACCCAGGCAAGGCAGGTTGGGGAGCTGTTTTCAGGAATGCACAGAACTCAGTTGTTCTTACAGTCTGCAAGGGTCTGGGTATTGTAATAAATTACATGGCTGAGATTCAAGGAGCCATTGAAAGCATTAAAATGGGGTTGGAAGGCGGATGGGATTGTCTTCTGTTGGAGTCTGACAGCAAAGCAACGGTTCAAGCTTTACGGAAGAATGAAGTCCCTTGGCAACTCACAGCTAGATGGAAAAAGGTGAGACAGAAAGTGAAAGAACTGAAGATCTGCCATACATGGAGGGGAGCTAATTTTGCAGCTGACATTTCAGCTAAGAAAGGAGCTAGTCTTCAAGATGGCACATTGGCTTCCTGGGAGGGAAGGCCTCAATGGCTTAATAGGCTGGAATCTCCAGATTCTATGTACTGCAGGTTTACTAATATGTGATAAGTATGGTTGTAATTGGTTCTTTTTTATCAATGAAATTTACATGTTTAGCAAAAAAAGTGTAGTGTGTCGAAACTAAGATGTAACAGAGTACTTTGTTTCCTATTTTCTCTCATTCTGTCCAAGCTATGTAATATGTATGGTCTAAAGTGTCGAGGGCAATCAATGTGACCTATCTAGCTTCTAGTGTGCAATGTGACCTATCTAGCTTTTGGTTGTAAGTGTGCAATGTACAACAAATCTTTCCTTTTCAGCAACATTCTAATGTTTGAAAGAAAAATCCTAAATTCTTTTAAATAAAATAACCAAAAGCTTCAACCTTTTTTGTCGAAATTAAGATCCAACAAAAAAAAATCATCTTTTAAACATGTAAACACATTATCACATAGCCAAGCACAGATAAACAACAAACCCCACAAAAAAAAAACAACCTTTCGTACATCAAACACTTTAATCGGAAAAAAAAAATTAAATTTTTTATTTGATAAAAACCCCAACTTGATAGAGATTGATGTGTGAGAGATATTAATTTGATAAAAATTAATTGTACACATACCTTGAACTTAATCGAGCAATTTCACAGTAAATCAAGCACCAAAAAACAGAACTTCAACAAACCCCTTTTTGAACCATGTGAGTGAATGAACGATTTGAGTTAATTTAATGAAAATTTTGAGTTTTTGATTGAACTTTTGGTTTGGATGGTAAAAGATTTGATGTTGGAAAGTAGCAGAACAAACAAACCCTTGTTTGCAGAGGAAAAGAGGAGAAGGTGAGAAGGTTCTATAGAAAGATAGAAGTGAGTTGGGTGGGAGTCGGGTGTTAGCCAACAATTTTCCCGCACTTTTGCATCGAGATCTGTATTTTAGTTTGATGAATGCACGGATCTGAGCGAGGTAGATCGAATGGTCACATGTGTGCAACGTGTCATTAAAAAGTATTCTCGTGCAAATCACGTGCACTTCCTTGCAAGGGTATTTTTGCCATTTTAAAATTTTGGTTGGTTCAGTTCCCGGTTGATGGCCAAAACCTAATAAATATAAAAACCAGCTCCGAACCCTAATTAGTACTAACTATTGGTGACCAAAACCAAAATCACCCTTCCATGGCATGGATTTCAAGTGCATTAGATGCAACTGTGGGAGGCGCCATGGTTTTCCACTCTGCAGCAGTCGGTTTGATTTGATATCCTTTCCAATACAGTACAGGTCTAGGAATTGGGCATTCTTCTTGTAGATTTTGTTTGATAAAATGGTTTCTATAAACATGTCCCAAACACTACCATGCAAACATGATTAAACATGTAACATAAAAACCCTTTTATTCCCTTAAAACCCCATTTTTTCCAAGAAAATTAATTTCCAAATAAGTCCAACGAACCCTAATTTTTCCAAACTTTGTTATTGGGTTTGGAGGGTAGTAGGGTCATACACCTTGTTCTATATATTCAGTAGCATAGGTGAAAAAATCGTTTTTGCCGACCGGATATTCACGAAATATTTCGGTTTTTTGGAGATCGGATCGGTACGGCATACGGCATATAAACGGAATTTAAAACACCCCATGCCGGTCGGCATTTATCGGATATTCACGAAATATTCGGCAAAAACCGATATTTATCGAAATTTATGAAATTTTCGATTATAAAATTAACACATTTATTTTTAATCCCCCCGAACTAGAATTTTCGATGAGATTATCAAAAAAAGGTCCAAAAGGCACTAGACGTTTGGAAACTTTCGCGACGAACTTCATGGCCCTCCAAGAGCAATATATCAGAAAGAAACGAAAAAAAAAGCACGCCCATTCCAAAGTGAAGTTCTCTCTCACTTTTATAAAGTTTTCATTCACTTGTTGTCTGTTTGTATCCAAGGTTCGTGGAACCTCCCTTATTCTCAAACCAACATCCAACCTACCTATGTTTACCCTCATTTTTCTTATGGTAACATGGGAACCTCCCAAAGTGATGATTCCAGTGTACCATCCTACCAAACCCAACCAGATGACAGTGGCTCTTGGTTTCATAATATAGGGAGTTGGTTGGCCCCAATGACAAGTGGGTCGGACGTGCAGTCAGCCGATACATTAATGCCGGTTCAACAATACTCGAGATTTCCTATCTTTGAATCATTTGCTCCGTATTGTATGGATCAAGATGCATATGATATGCATATTGACCAATTCAGGTCGTACGAGCAAACAATGTCATGGGAATATTACTGTACTGAGTTCGTCCCCACACGTATGCGACTCGAAGCTCATCGGTTTGACATGGGGCGTCTATCATTCTGGGGTTAGCATGTCTTTTATTTTGATTATTAAAATAAAACTATGGGTTGAGTTGTAATGAGGTTGTTTGTGTTTAGTTCTTGTATTGTAAACATATAAAAGTTCTATGAATATCCGCCCGATATTTACGATTTTTTCACCTATGAGCAAAACTATCTTGTGTAATAGTTCCGTCTTAGCTTCCTTGTATGATTTGTCGTGTGTTTAATTTGTAATGTATGTTTTTCTTTTAATTATAAGTTTATATATCGAAATCAGAAGAAAAACACGAAAAGTGCAGAAAACCTCCCAATTTTCCGAATTTTTCGCGAATATTCGCGAATATCCGCGAAAAATTCCGGTACATTTGAATTTACCAAACATCAAAAATCCGACATGGGAGGTCGGATATTCGCGGAATAATCCGGTTTTTTGGAGATCGGATATCTGGAGTAAAACGATTTTTTCACCTGTGATTGTTATCACAACTTTTTCGGACTTCTTGCAAACTGATCTTTCTTTCTCCTTCAATAGGTTCTGTGTTTAATTTTGAAGAGTTTATAGTACTAGAGCTGGAAGCAATGGATCAGGAGGGAGGCATTTAGCAGATATTCGTTTGTTAATGAAGTGAGAAAATGGGAGGATATGCACACAGCCTGCCTCGTTAAGATTTTTGAGAAGGTGGATATTGATTCCTTGATAGAATACTTGCCCCTTGTTTGCAAGTCCTGGTACAAATCCACCCTCGATCCTCAATGTTGGAAAATTCTTGATTTTTGCTACTTGGATACAAAATCTTCTGCGAGACCACCATCACAAGAATTTGGTAATTATACATCAAAAGTGAATTGTGCTAAGAGTACGATCAAGTTTGCAGTCAATCGTAGCTGTGGAAAGGCATCTAAGGTTGTATTTCCGTCTTTATTTTACGATGAAAATATCTTGCAGTATGTTTTAGGAGGGTAAGATGCCTTTTCTTTACTGCTTTTCCTTGCTTTTAAGTAAAGAGCTCAAAATATATTATCATTTCATCATGTATAAAAACATTTATATTTAGTCATTTTCATGTTGCAGATGTGCAGAGTTGAAGATAGGGGTGTTATGTGAGCTGAGCAGCTCGAGCTCGGCTCGTGTTTGGCTCGGTTAAAGCTTGGCTCGGGCTCGCTCATCTAGTTAAATGAGCCGAGTTTGAACAGGTTTTAAGCTCGTCTCGAGCTCGAGCCGATCCCGAGCTCTATACGAGTCGAGCCGAGTAGCTCGAGTCTATATACAGTAAACAATTGTATTACCCATCCTACCCTCAGGATATATAAATTATTCCCATCCTACCCCACTATATATAAGTATAAGTTAGTAGAAAGTAGAAACCCTAGCCGTCTCCATCTTCTTCTTCTCTGATCTCTACTCTTCTTCTTCTCTAATTTCTTCTCTAATCTCTATCTCTAGTCTCTACTCTTCTTCTTTAATCTCTGGTCTCTACTGACTCATCTTCTTCAATTTGATAATTAGAACTTCAAACTACAACATCTTCTTCAATTTAATAATTGCAATGTCAAATTACAATCATCTTCTTTAATTAATAACCCACAATGACGAAATTTTGTTTGATTTTCTATTAGTAATTCTACCTCCACTTGAGGTAATTTCAATATTTGTTTTTTTTTTTTTTTTTAAATAAGATTATTTCTATTCTATTGATAAGCTCAACGAATTACACAAAAGTAGAGGATAAACGCGTTACAAACTGCGCGGCAAGTCCTTTCTGGATAGCAAACCCGATTCTCGTAAATACATATTCGTTCGAACCTGCAGTCATCACGTTGCTATCCATTATCTTTTTTTTTGGTTTTTTTTTTTCCAATTCTTCGAAGTTTCTAAGTTTCTTCAAAGATTCATCATTTTTTTTTCTTCTTGTTGTTATTTTTAACATATATGAATTTGATCAAATTTTGGTAAAAACCAAATAAAAGTGGATGTTCTCTTCCTGCTTCCATTCTTTTTTCTAAGAACAACTTCAAAACGAGCCAAACGAGCTCAACGGGCTCGAGCTCGATCTTGATAAATAGCTCGCGAGCCGAGTTTGAACATGAAACAAAGCTCGATTTATAAATTGGGCTCGACTTGGGCTCAACTCGTATTAAAACGAGTCGAGTATAAACATGCAAAGCTCGGCTTGCTCGGCTCGAATAACACCCCTAGTTGAAGAGCCTAGTTCTGCCATATCTTTACTACTTATAAAGCGGCCTGCTATTAGCAACAGTGAAAGCCCAATCAATATCCAATAGAATATGGACACGTAAGGTATTTTTGGTTCGACTCCGAAAATTCAAAATTCTGTTTTCCAAATTTATTTCTTAGGAACAAATAAAAAAACATTAATATCTTCTGTTGCCATGTGTATCGTAGGCCCACCCTTACTTCAGATTTTATCACCTGCACCCACCCACCCACTTTTCTTATATAACCCTAACTACTACCTGCACGCACAGGCGTGCAAATTCACATAGTAAGTATGATCTCTCCTTCTATTTACAAGATGACCTCAAATGCATACCGACGCAGATATATAAGTTGAAAGATCTGGAGTCACTAAGCTTAGATGGTAGTTGCCATGTTAAGGATATCCTCATTGAAATCCATACTCACTGCAAAAAAGTTGTTTCCCTCACTGTGAGAGATGAGATTAGCACTGAAGTAGCATCAGCAATTGTTACCTTTGTCCCGAATATTAAAGAATTAGTACTAAGCCATTGTGACCTATATCGTGAAGATCTGATACTTATTTTGTCTGGTTGTAGAAGATTGGAGTTACTAGATGTCACACATTGTAAAGGTTTTGATGCTGAGGATGCTGAAGTAGTAGCTTTGGCTTCTCGTATTAAGATTTTCAGGTCACTGGGTTCAGTCGCATTCAAATATAATTTTGTGACAGATGGATATCATTCTGATTCTGACTTAGGCTATGTTGTCGCTTCATAAACTTCAGTGTCATGTTACTGGAAAGAAAACGCAGAGACAGTTGTTGATTAAAGACTCTTTTTACTACCTCCCAAGTCCTGAATTCTTGATGCCACAGAAACGAAGGATAGTGTGGCAGGGGAACCGAAACCGAACCGTAAAATTTAGGAACCGGTCATAAATCGAACCGATTTTCACGGTTCGGTTCTACGGTTTGGGCTTCTAAGATTTTGGGTCTACAATCTTAATATATTGTGGGCTTTCGGACTTTACTTAATATTAAATCCAAAAAATCCATTGGGCCAACGTATATATTAACATGTTAACTACTATTTTCGGTTCGGTTAACCGAAAATTTTGTAGAGAGAAACCGTAAACCGAACAGTAAGTACTGGTTCTATAATTTTTAAAACCGCAAACCGAACCGACACTTCCAAGAACCGTTGAAAACCGAACCGCATGTACCGGTTCGGTTTCTCGGTTTACCGGTTTTTTTGCTCACCCCTAAACATTAGCAGTTTTTTCTATGAAATTAAAACAAGGCAACAACTATTGGTATTCAAAACCTCCTCGGTTATTTATCAAACAAAAACTTCCTTGGTTGCATTTTTCTGAATAATTTCTCTGTTTGCATGGTTGTATCTTTATCTTTCTTTCTTGAAGAAATTTTGGTAGAGCTTTTAGGCATGGAAGAAGAGAAAATGGGAGGATTTGCGAACCGATTGTCTTGTTAATATTTTTGAAAAAGTAGGAATATACCATCTTTGATTGTTCACTTGCCTCTTGTTTGCAAGTTTTGGTATAAAGCTTCTGTCAATCCTCAATGTTGGAAAACTCTTGATTTTACTATTCTCCCATCTGGTAACTTTTTTTTCAGAGTCACTCATATTCGTGAGCAAGTTTGCAATCAAGTGTAGGTGTGGGATGGCAACTATTGTTGTAGTTCCGCTAGTTTGGGACTACGACACCTTATTGCAATACATTGTCGAAGGGTAACATAACAAATCTTTAATCATTTTTACAAAAGTTGAGGATAAGTGCACTACAAATATATATTGGCATTTCTTTTTAAGCAGGTGTCCGGTGTTGAAGAGCCTAACTTTGCTGGACGAGAAAATGGAGCTAAGCGAGCAAGATACAAAATGTATACCACAACTGATTAGTAAATGCCAGGATTTGGTGTCCTTAACATTGGATATTTGTTGGCATTTTGAGGAATTTCTTACTCAAATTCATACTCACTGACCACTGCAAAAAACTCGTCGCATTTACTATCAGACATATGGTTCTTGGCACTGAAGAAGCATCAACAATTGTTACATTGCTTCCTCATATTAAGTGTTTAGTGTTGAGCACATGTCGCATAACCCGCATGAATCTAATCTTTATTCTGTCTGGTTGTAGAGAATTGGAGTTATTGGATGTCGCATACTGTGTTGGTTTTAATGCTGACGATGCTGAAATATTAGCGTTGGCTTCTCATATTAAGATTTTCAAGTCACTAGGTTCAGTGGCAGATGGATATAATTTTGACGATGATGACCAGGAATATGATTCTGGCAATTAGGATCTGGAAATTTTGGCAGGTTATGCTATTGGGCTATAGATAGTCCTATTTGTTTGCTTTGGTCATGTAATTTTGTTATTATTTTACTCCAAAAATTGCCAAGATATAACTTGATATTACTATAACTGTTGTAGGCAAAAGATTTATTATAATGTCAGGTGGTTAGAAATATTTGTTCGTCATCATCGTTGTGCAATGTTGATGATTAATGTGATATTTTGGAAACTGGTCTGCTCACCTGAAATATAGAACTATCAATTTAAGAACATTTTGGCCTATGCCAGACCAAATTGTCATTGAACATTTTGGCCTATGGTTGTGATCAAGTTTGCAGCCGATCATAGTGGTGGGATGGCAACTATGGTTGTGTTCTACAAGGACATCTTGCAGTACTTTCTAGAAAGGTACTTTGCTTAAGAACGAATCAATTAACACTTCATTTGCAATGAACTGTTACATACAGGTGCCCAGCCGTGAAGAACCTGATTCTGCCATTTGGTATCATTCCAACTATTAGAGATGAACTAAAATGTATACCCAAATTGGTACATAATTGGAAGGATCTGGAGTCCTTATCTTTGGGCTGTTATTTCCATTTTACGGAAATACTTTCTCAAATCCATATTCACTGCAAAAAGTTGGTCTCGCTCACAACATCATATTACATTAGCACTCGACAAGCATCTGCAATTGTAACCTTTGTCCCAAATCTTAAGCATTTAGTACTAAGGTCATGTTATCTACCGCGTAAAAATCTAATTCATATTTTGTCTGGCTGTAGACTATTGGAGTTACTTGATGTTAGATTTTGTATGGGTTTTAATGCTGATGATGTTGAGATATTAACAATGGCTTCTCATATTAAGACTTTCATGTCAAGTGATTCAGAGGAGGACGACTATGAGCCTTACTGTGGAAATGATGAGTATGCCGGTGACATTTCATACTAAGTTTTGGTAGAAATTTCAGAGATATCATGTATTGTGTATGCCTTGATCATAAAATTTTGTTTTGATTTTAATTAGTCCAAGTTCTGCAAATAAAATGTTCAATGAAGTATTGTGAAAGAAAAAAAAAAATGTGGCAACAGTTCTGCTTGGGATTATGAGTTAACTTAATAGTATTTAGTAGCAGACCTGGTAATCTGCTATCCATTGTCCATTTCTGTTTTGATCCAAATCTGAGATGATATTTGTATTAACCTATTTCTAGATTAATGCATCAACAGGGTCAGGTCGTTATGGAGACTTGACCAAATGGGGGTATTGGAGATCGGGGTGGCTGCACCTCGTTGAGATCGAGATTGCCTACGTACTCTAGCTCGGGGGAATTGAACTTAGAGATCAAGCCATCGTAGTTCTGTTTATATAGAAGATAGAAGGGCGTGGATCGTGGATCTTGCAGATTCTCCGCCATCATAATGAGGATTAAATGTGTAACGCGCGAGGATCATCCCTGTGAATTAATTATGTAACTGATGAGAATATTCTGTGCATTGAATAGGAGCACGTGTGGAGAACAGGTCGCTGGTCGTTGTGTAGTCTGGTCGCTTTAGTCGAGTTGCTAGCGGGTAGAGATCGTGGCGACCTGATGGATGGATGACTTTGCCACGTGGCTGCTTTTGATTGGTCGAAGTATGTAGTACCCCTACATAAGCCCCCTCTTTTTAGGTCGACTATGGGAGTCGGGCTGAAAAGACTAATTACTTTTATCGATGCTGATTTGTAGTTTGCTTTTTTTAAGTTGCTGACGTGGCAGTCATGCAGCGCTGTCTGTGGTAATCATGGCGCTGTTACGGGGAAGTGGAGGAGTTTCCTCGAGCAGTTAGATGTGTGGTTATGGCAACTGACGCAGGTATTGCCTGATTTGCTATCTGTCTTGCACGTGGATCAATCCAACGGTGGATGCGAACCGTTTTGTGAGTGGAGAATGATTGTACTGCATATGGATCCTTTGGTCGATCTCAGCCGTTTGTTTGTTTTGAATCGATGGCTGGAGATTCTCGAGCTACAGTATATAAACTGTAGTTACGTTGATAAGGGTTTACTTATCTTGCCTTTATTTGAATTGCTGCCGCTTTTGCCTTGCGATCTGAAGATCTTTGAGAGCTCGTGAGGTTTGTTCTCTTCTCTTTTCTCTGATTGTTTATTTTCTTTCTTTTTCATCTTCTGTTGTCTTCTGTATTGTTTGAGAGTAATGTCTGAGGGTAGTGATTCGCAAAATGATCACTTGAGTGATGGTGGAGTTGAGGAGGATGAGTCTGAGAGTACTCATTCTGACCCTCCGTCTCCCGTTCCCGATGAGGATGTAGATAGCCCCCAGAGTAGTGGTTCTCATGGTCCAGATTCCTCTGATGATGAGTTGGTTGAGGATGACAATGGTAGAATGTGTAGAGTTGTGAATATGAATTATGTACATAGGCATTTTGCTGTTAGGAGGCATTATGAGTTTAGGTCGATTAGGCATTTAGAGATAAGGTTTCTTGGAGACCGCTTACTTTCTCCTGACTATCGACCTAATAATCCTTCATCTACTGTATTGACTTTGAACCAATTCCGTGCTGGGCTGAGGTTGCCGTTGTCTGAATTGGTGGTCGATCTGTTGAATGCCATTAGGCGAGCCCCCTGTCAGATGAATGGTAATTTCTGGCGGAACATGAGGGTCATTGACGACCTGAACAAGTTGCATAGGTGGAACATTACAGTGGAAGATGTATTGAACCACTTTTGCTTCAAACGCTCCTCGAAGGTTGAACTTTCTGGCTATAACATGCAGGTTAGGCCAGACCGTTTGCCTTTGATTTATCCAGTGAGTAGCGAGCCATGGTGGAAAGATCCCATGCTTTTCACTGGGCCGATTGTTGAAGGGGATATCCAGTTGCGTCATACGATCAGGAATGATGATCGTAAGTTAGTTGTCTGTAGTTTGATGATTGTTCGTCTTCCTGTTTTTGAACTTGATGTCTTTGTATTTTTTGCTGCAGCGATTCGGGACGATCATCTGATTAGAAAAAACGATCTGCAATCTGCTCTGAACTGCTTTGGTAAGTTGGCCGACAAGCGGAAGATTTCGTTTCTGCCTCACCTAAAGGAGCATTTTATTCCTAAAGGTGGTCCAAAAACTGTGTGGGACGAGCTCAAGAGGAGGAAAGCTTTGAAGAAAGCATTCATGTCTTCTGTGCACAAAGCGAGTGGTGGGCGAACTGGTGGCAGTTCGCGAGCTGGTGACAGTGAACGAGCAAGTGGTAGCTCGAAGCAAGTTGAAAGAGAGCGTTCTGTTGGTGCTCCTCGGAGGTCTGAGAAGGAACGACCTGTTGAAAAAGATCGACCTGTGGTGCAGGAACGATCTGTGGAGAGGGAGCTGCCTGCGGAGAGGGAGCGGGCTGTAGGTAGCTCTCGCCAGGCTGGAGCCGTGGCGAGCCCTCCAGTCTCAGGTCCACCCCCCTCACTTCCTAAGGTGGGTGCATTGGCTGGGAAGAAGAGGTCCTTCTCAGGGAACCTTAAGCTGATGGAGTTCCCAGCTATGCCAACTCTTGTGTCTTCAATGGTTGCGACGTCTCCTGGAATGTCTGTATTGTCCAGGAAGACTGCTGCTCGGCCTTCGCAGAAAGGCAAAGGTATTTTGTCTGAATTCCGCCCTGGGCCGTTCGATTATTTGGACGGGCAAGGAGAGAAGCATGTCGTGTATGAGAACGACAGCGCTATTGATGACCCTTGTGTTGCCCGGGCTGTGAATGAGGGTATCGTCCTGGATGCTGATGCCCGAGTGGTGAAGTCGCAGCCTTTGTTGGTGACCTGCTCAAAGATAAACGGGGCACTTTCTTTGGTGAGTTTGATCGTAAGTTGCTTTTGTTTTGATTATGCTTTGGTATTTGGGCTAAATTTCGTTTGGTGGTTGCAGCTCAATGCCAGCTTCCAGGAGGTGCGTCTGGTTGCTGAGATTGGTGCTCAAGCTGAAATTGAGTTGAAGGCTCTCAATGAGAAGCTCGAGCAGGCGAGGAACATTGCTGCCGTTGCTGAGTGTAAGGTTAAGGACAGGGATGCCCAGGTCGCAGCTCTGAAGGAGCAGTTGAGGGAACGTGAAGCTGCTTCCCAATCTTCTGTTGAGTACTGGCAGAGGGTTTGTCAGGAGAATGAAGCAGCGTGGAAGGCATACTGCGAGCAACTGGTCAAAGCTATGACGGGATCGCCCGAAGGAGAGGAGACGCGAGGTGGTGTTGAAGAGACTTCGGCGCCAGCTCAGGACACCTCGATGGGCCCTAGTGACCAGGTCGCTGGAGCCCTTATTGAAGTTGATGCTTCAGGCGACCAGTCTGTGCAGCAGTGAGCTGGCCTTGGTTTTCCCTTTCTTGTATTGGGTAACCTTGGTTTTCCCTTTCTTGTATTGGGTAACCTTGGTTTCCCTTTCTTATATTGGGTAACCTTGTGCACAGTTTGCTTCTTGCACTCCTTGTTCTTGTAGGACGTCTTCTAGAGCTTATTGTTGAGAGCCCCCTTGAGTAGAGAACTCCTTGTCTTTTGTACTTGCCTTTAGTAATCAGTTTTTGCTTTGATGACTTTTGTATGGATTCCTTTTGAGCAGCTAGTTTCCAGGAAGTCCTGGTAGCTCGTTCAGAAGGCAGGTAGACGAGATGAATGGCTGCAAGCAGGACGTACTGAAACAGTTCCTCTTGTATGCCTTGATTCTATTTTGGTTGTGCCTGTAATTGTTAAAATCTCATGAAGTAAAAAATTAATTCAAGAATTACCTTGCATTGTTGGTCATGTCGTTTTGTCTGCTTGAATGGACTTGCAAACAATATGTGACATTTGGTCGACCTGATTGTGGGTTGAGGTCGCATTCAACATAATTGTGCTTGGGTCGTGGGAAGAGGATGACCAATGCACCAAGTTAAGTTGCTAGTGATTTAACTTAACAAAATTTTAAATTATCAAAGGGACTAGAGTTTTGATAATTTGTAGGTCGAGGGATTAGACCTTTAGTAGCCATTCATGTTTGAGCAGAGATGAAGGCAAAGTTGATTTTATAGATTGAAATGCAATGAATGGATGCTTACATTTCACTGATAAAATTTCTTTAAATGAAAAGCGTTCCATGGGTTCTTAACGATCTCCCCTTCTGGTGTCTGAAGATGATAAGAACCGTTGCTCTGGACTTTTGTGATAATGTAAGGACCTTCCCAATTGGCGTTGAGCTTGCCGATAGTGTTCTTTCTTTTGTTATTGAACATTCTTCTCAAGACTAGTTCCCCTGGCTGGAAAGTTCTTGGTCGCACGCCTTTGTTATAAGCTCGCTTGAGTCTCTGTTGGTATTGCTCGAGCTTTATAGTGGCGTGGTTACGTCGCTCTTCTAGGAGGTCGACTCCAAACGACCAGATCTGATTGTTGAGCTCCGTGTCGACCAAAAGAGACTTGGTCGTTCCAAATGTTAATTTAGTGGGAATAACGGCCTCAACTCCATAGCAAAGACTGAATGGTGACATCCCTGTGGATGTGCGAGGAGTTGTCCTATAAGCCCATAGGATGTTCTCCAACTGTTGTGGCCATTGATCATGCTGGTCTTCGAGCTTCTTCTTCAAATTGGTTAGAATCTGTCGATTTGCAGCTTCGACCTGGCCGTTGGCTTGCGGGTACCTAGGAGTTGACCTTGAATGCTCGATTTTCCACAGGTCGTAGAATTTTTTGATATTCTTGCCAACGAACTGAGTGCCATTGTCTGTGACTACCCGTTTAGGTAGCCCGAACCTTGTGATGATATTTTCCCACATAAATCTTTGGACATCTGCCTGTGTGACATTGGTTAAGGCAACAGCTTCCACCCATTTAGTGAAATAGTCGACAGCTACTAGAACGAACCTCTTCACAGACTTCTTTTCTTTGATGAGGGGGCCCATGATATCAAGCCCCCACATGTGGAATGGCCATGGTGCAGTGATGTTGATGAGATCATTTGGATGCTGGTGTTGCTTATCAGCAAATCGCTGGCATTCTTTGCACTTCAAAACAAATTTCTTTGCATTTTCCTTCATTCTTGGCCAGAAGTATCCCTGAGAGATTGCTTTATGGGCTAAGGTACGCCCACCGGAATGGTTTCCACATTCTCCTTCATGGATTTCTTGAAATATCATCTGACCTTGCTTTGGGATCAAGCATCGTAATAACAATCTAGTTGCTGATTTCCTGAAAAGTTTGTTCTCATGGATTTTGTACATTGTGACTTTATGCAGCAATCGACTGGCTTCCTTTTTGTCGGATGGTAGGGCACCAGTTTGCAGATAAACCATGAAAGGCTCCATCCAAGTCCCCTGGATGTCTTCTTGAGTTGTTTCTAGTAGATCGGAGATTTGATGAATATCCTCTTCCTTGAAGAGATATGCGGGCTATGAGTTGATTGCTATAGTTAGGGCCCGCGGTCTGTCTGACTCGATCTTAGATGCTAGAAACGCCAGTGAATCAGCATGTCTGTTGTCATCTCTGGGTATGTGTTCAATTGTGAAATAGCTGAGCTTGCTGATGAGCTCCTTTGCTTTGCTGGCATACCTGATCAGGTTGATCCCATTGATTTGGTAATTGTTAGTAATCTGATTGACTACTAGCTGTGAATCACTGTACACCTTGAGACGAACTGCTTGCAAGTCGATGGCCATTTTTAGGCCCTGTATGAGTGCTTCGTATTCGGCCTCGTTGTTTGAGGTCGAAAAGTCCAGACGAGTTGCTCGTTCGAGCTGTGATCCTTCGGGAGAGATTAGCACACTACCAATTCCACTTCCATTGGAGTTGTGGGAACCATCTACATACAGCTGCCAAGTATCTGGGGGGTTGTCTTGGACTTGCCTTGTTTCAGGTTCAGGTTCCCAATTGACATCCTCTGCTGGATAGTCTACCAAAAAGTCTGCGACGACCTGGCCCTTGACGGCCTGTCGTGAAACGAACTCGAAAGTGTAGTCACCCAGCTCGGCTGCCCATCGAGCCATACGACCTGTTTTGTTTTTCTTTTCCAGTATGTGGCGTAATGGCTGATCGGTGATTACTTTTACAGTGTGTGCTTGGAAATAAGGCTTGAATTTGCATGCAGCGTAAAGTAATGCTAATGCTAACTTCTCCAGAGGTGTGTACCTTATTTCAGCCTGCTGTAAGACTTTGCTTGTGAAGTAGATAGGTCGTTCCACTTGATTGTCTTCTTTGAAAAGTACTGCGCTTATCGCAAAATCTGATGTTGCGAGGTAAACGCCAAGTACATCACCATCTATTGGTCTTGTAAGAACTGGTGGAGTAGACAGATATGCCTTGAGATCGTCGAAGGCTTTCTCGCACTCTTCCGTCCACTCATATGTAGCCCCCTTCAAAATATGAAGCATTGGTCTACATTTATCTGATGCTCTGGAGATGAATCTGTTCAGAGCTGAAACCATGCCGTTGAGTTTCTGGATTTGTTTCTTTGTTTTTGGACTTGGCATGTCGATCAGGGCTCTGATCTGGTCGGGATTTGCTTCGATGCCTCGTCTGGTGACCAGGTAGCCTAGGAATTTTCCTGATGCGACCCCGAACAGACACTTTTCTGGATTAAGACGCATTCTGTATTGCCTTAATCTTTGAAATGCCTGGTCAAGGTTGTACAAATGATCTCGTTCTTTGTCGCTCTTCACTAGCATGTCATCAATGTAGACCTCCATTGTTCGACCTAGGAGGTCGTCGAACATTCTGGTGACCAGTCTTTGGTAGGTCGCCCCTGCATTCCTTAGCCCGAATGGCATGACTTTGTAACAGAAAATACCTTGCTCAATTGTAAAAGAGGTCTTTTCTTGATCAGGCTCGTACATTGGGATCTGATTATATCCTGAGTATGCGTCCATGAATGACAGTAGCTCAAAACCGCATGTCTGATCAACTAACCTATCGATTCGTGGCAGTGGGAATGAATCTTTAGGACAAGCTTTATTCAAGCTTGTGAAGTCGATGCAGACCCTTGTTTTTCCATTTTTCTTTAGGACTGGGACTATGTTGGCTAGCCAGTCTGGAGTATCGACTTCTCTGATGAAGTCGACCTGCTTGAGTTTATTGATCTCTTTATTGACGGCCTCGTGGAATTTGGGAGCAAGTCTCCTTGATTTCTGCTTGACAGGTCGATAATTGGGATTGACCCGTAGCCTATGGCATGCAATTGATGGATCTATTCCGGGCATATCGATATACGACCAAGCAAAAACATCTTTATTCATTGAAAGAAAATTTACAAAATTAGCGAACTTATCTTCTTCCATTTCTGAACCTACATAGACATACCTTGGGTCTTCATCTGACCCAATGTTAACTCGGACGCCTGGATCGGTGCTTCCGAGACTCAGCTTGGGGGAGCTCGCTTGCTCCTTCTGTAATTGCTATTTAGCAGGTTCAGCTTTTTCCTTGGATGGGCTCTTTGACTTGTTGCCCTCCTGAGCCTCTGTTGGGACTAGGCTCTTTCCTTTGACCTCACCATCCTTAACTCCAGAGGTGGATGGCTTTGACGTTGGGACAGCTTCGATCACACCGTGGCATTCCTGTGCGGTGTTCTGATTGCCGCGGAGTTCCATTATCCCATAAGGGCCGGGATAGCGGAATACCTGATGGTAAGTTGACGGCACTCCTCTCATAGCATGGATCCACTTTCGACCCAGAATCGCATTGTATTTGCTTGCGATATTTAGGACGCTGAACTTGCTGGTTACAACGACCTTGTCTTCCCTTCTGCCTACAGTAACGGGCAGAAGGATCTCCCCCTTAGGGTCTTCCCTTGAACTATTGAAGCCAAGGATCGGTGTGAAGTCTGGGATGAGCACTGAGTCGGGCAGCCTCATGTCCTTGAAGGTTCGGTACATGAGAATGTTGCATGATGCCCCAGGGTCAATGAATACCCTCTTGATTGTGTAATCCGCTATTCTGAGTTCAACGACTAGGGCGTCGTTGTGTGGAGTAACGACCTTATTGAGATCGTCTTCAGTGAAGGTGATGTCAGTCTCTTGCCGGGCAGGGATGTTGAAACGAGCTGCTCGGCCGGTGATAGAGTAGACATGGTGGAGGTGTTCCACTCGTCTCTTTTTGTCCCGAGAGACAGGGGTGTGTTGAGATTCGTCAATCATGTAGACCACATGACTGTCCGACTCGCTGTCGCTGTCAACCTTGTTGGCGACCTTCTTGTTGATGTGATCGCGTAGGTCGCCTGTTGGACCTAAGCGCTGAGAGAGGCTACGCCCTCTGCTGCGTACTGGGCTTGCGGAGGCCGTTCTGGCCTTGCTTTGACCCCGCTTTGGTGAACGAGGAGGTGTTCTGGATTCCTTCCTCATCCGCTTGCCTGTGGACTCCTCATTCCTTCCGAGGATCCAATTATTGAGCCTTTTCTCATCGGCCCAGGTTTGAAGTGCGCGCTTCAAGACGCGACAATCATCAGTCTGATGACACCGTACTTTGTGGACTTTGCAGTACGGGCGACCAGATGTATCCTCCAACTGTGTGAAGGCAGGAATCTTGCACCAATGGTTGTGTTTGATCCTTTCGTAGATATAACCGGCTGGTCGCGTAAACCGGTGATATTCTCGCTGCTCGGTAGGCAGCGACTTAGCTTTGAACCTCTTTCCATCTGATCGAGGTCGTTTGCTTGAGCCAGCCTCAATGTTGCTGACTACATGGTTCTTCTCCCTCCCAGTGAGGGCTTCTTCCAGCTTTATATAACGATCTACCTTTAGGTAGAGCTCGTCGAGTGATGAAGGTCTCTTCATTGCCAGAGACTTGTGAAGGTCGGACCCTTGGATCAGTCCGTGAGAGAAAGCAATAGTTGCAAAGGTTTCGTGCTCCTTTGCGAAGTCCTGAATAGAATGTAATTCAGATTTAAATCGTGCAAAGAAAACACTAAGTGACTCACCATCCTTCTGCTTGACTTTGAAGATGGAGTCAATGGTAACAGGGCGCTTCTTATTGTGGATGTAGAAAATGACGAATTGTTTCTCAAGCTCTGCAAACGAGCTGATGGATCCTGGCTTCAATCGATGAAACCAGTCGAGAGCTGGTCCGGTGAGACTGGACTGGAACAGCAAACACAAAAGATGATCCTCCTTGATCAGAGGAAGGGACTTCCGGAATCCTTTGACATGGTCGGTTGGATCTCCGACTCCTGCATACTGGTCGAACTTGGGTGCATTCAGCTTGTTCGGCAGATCGTGTTCCAGGATCTCGTTGGAGAAAGGAGACTCCTGGAATTGTTGAAGGGACTGCACAGCAAGTTGCTCTGCAGTGTGGCTCTTGGACCGGTGAAGGAGAGCCTGAGATGCTTTGAACTCCGCCAGCTGCTGGCTGAGTTGCTCGAACTTTTGGTTGGAATCATCAACAGGAATGACTCCAAGTCCGCTATTTTCCCCTTGCTGGGGGTTGGTTTGTGCGGCCTTTAGACGTTCATTTTCTTCCTGCAGACGTGTAATCTGTGCCTGCAGATTTGGGATAGTAACTTCCTGATTAGTCATTTGGAATGGGTGATTTTGATTTTGTGGGTGGGAGGGTTTGGGTTTTCGATTATATCGAATTCCTTGCAGTCGGCGCCAAATGTATTAACCTATTTCTAGATTAATGCATCAACAGGGTCAGGTCGTTATGGAGACTTGACCAAATGGGGGTATTGGAGATCGGGGTGGCTGCACCTCGTTGAGATCGAGATTGCCTACGTACTCTAGCTTGGGGGAATTGAACTTAGAGATCAAGCCATCGTAGTTCTGTTTATATAGAAGATAGAAGGGCGTGGATCGTGGATCTTGCAGATTCTCCGCCATCATAATGAGGATTAAATGTGTAACGCGCGAGGATCATCCCTGTGAATTAATTATGTAACTGATGAGAATATTCTGTGCATTGAATAGGAGCACGTGTGGAGAACAGGTCGCTGGTCGTTGTGTAGTCTGGTCGCTTTAGTCGAGCTGCTAGCGGGTAGAGATCGTGGCGACCTGATGGATGGATGACTTTGCCACGTGGCTGCTTTTGATTGGTCGAAGTATGTAGTACCCCTACAATATTACTGTTCTATGGACCTCAACCGAAGTATCGACCTTTAATTTGAAGCCATTTACGGCCTAAGTGGAGACAAATGTGACCCTATATGTCCCTGATTAGTCAGTAGTGCACCTTTGGTTTAGTCCCCACTCTCCACTTGATCCATTAATTAACACGAAGAAACGAAGATATGTCTTTGGGTCTATGGACAATTAGGTGGAGTATACCTTATGTCTCTTCAAAATTATTCCCATGAATGCATGAAAACCTAAAGATAGCAAACTATCTGGCTTGTACCATGAAGTACCTGGTCTAAATACAAGGAATTGTAGTATGATTCATCTACCTGGACCTTGTAGTAGGGTTTGAAGCTCAAAAAGATTTTGGTTCAAATTCAGATTAGATATATGTATTAAACAACTGATTAAAGTAGTTGTTTCCTGCTTTTTTGTGTCATCCAAATTACAACCACACATTATGCAATTTAGGCATTAATAATGATATTAGAGTTTTACATGATCAAAATTTCAGCAAGTTTATGCTTTAAAGGTTTCTTCTAATACTTTGCGGGTACGTACCATACCTACCCTCTTTTTTTCTTGAAATCTAGTGGTCGAAAATGCGCTTCTATTAATCATATACTGTATACTTTTTCATGAATAATGTAGAGTAAAATGTAACAGTAGGTATTCATCAGGTGAAGCAGAGCAGAACACAAAGGTTAAGGAATATTTGTATCACGTGGGTGGGGGAGCCGAAACCCCAACTACCAAACTATACTCTTGCAGTAAACAACAGAAGAAGATAATGCAAAAGATTTCATGTTTTATTATTCATCATTCATTCATTTCAATCAAGCCTCCTGACTACAATAAATTATCACAAGTAATTTTACTATTTAACAATAATGAATGTTTGTTATGAAGAACATATATATGCCAGGGTGATTGCACACACATGCATTATGCATACAGTATATAAGGATGATTGTACGTGTTCATGAATCAAAATTTTTGCAAAATTGTGAAAATATGGTTTTTAATAATGGAATGCAAATCCAAAGGATAAAACATGCAAATCTAGTGATAATATGCTTTCTACAAAAGTTATAGAAACTTATGAAAAGTAAATTCGTTTCTGTCATGGCCTCATTTAGAAACCTCCTGCCCCCACACACCTGATTTGTGTTATCCACATAAACAGTAACTAAAATTTAGTTGTTGATAAGGCATATTCGAACCTTAAAACTTCAAATTCATCTATTTAACAAGTCTGATGATCTTGGATTATTCTTTAGTTCAAGTAGAAAAAATAAAAATCAAATTTATAGATAAATTAAATTAATCATACCAATTCAATAATAATGCTACATTTCAATTAGAAACTGTTAACAACAGACTTTTTTTACAACGGAATAAGAAGAATCAAATTGTTTCTTTCTTTACTCCGATTCCAACTCGGGACGACTCAGTAGACCCATCTCCATTCTCCATTAGATTCCCCAGAGCAACAAAAGAAATTTTTAATATGTTCCCACCAACCATTTTGGTTAGCAATCCGAGTCGACTCGGCCGTGTTGAAAGAATCAAACAAAACACTAATAACTTGTCCTCTTTGTTTTTTTTTACCTAAATATTGCTCTTGAAGCCCGAGTGAACTCGGTTGACTGACTCACCAGACAGAAGACTTGTTAGCTAACAATGGTCGAGATTCCGGCAAGAAATCGAAATGACAGTATCTTTGAAAATCCTCGAGATTAACAAACCGAGCTGATGATGATGATGAGTTTTTAGACTCAGATCGGGAAAGATATCGAAGAATATCTTCAAAGAGTGATTCATCACAAGGAATTGATAATGGGCCTTGTTGATTATCACCAAATCCATAAACTTCTTCAGCTTGAACAAGCAATTTCTTGAAAACAGGATGATTCAGATACGTTGCTCGTACAACAAATCTCTTACTACTTGTACCTACAATGACTGCCACGTGTCCTGATGGTACATCTGATGGTATTCTGTTACGAGATGATGTTGTTGCTGCTGCTTTGTGTCTCCATCGTCGGAGTATTTGTCGGAGTCTTACTATGTGTCGGATTTTGCTGCATTTTCCGATCGAGACTGGCATTTTAGTAAATAATAAGAAGAAGAGGTTTATTTGGTTGAGACTTTGAAGAGAAGAATTAGAAGAGAGTGAGGGAGTTTAGTGGGGACTGAGGAGAGTGAGCAATGCTTATATAATGATTGATGTACTTAATTACCCTTGTCTTTGAATGTTATTACGAATATGGTATGTGGACCATGTTATCTAGTTTTATGATAAAAGGATTTACTGTGTTCGACCCTAGTCCATGTTATTATGTACCATGTCTTACTTTTTGAATGTCTTTCATTGTCCGATTGTACATTTTGTACTTATTGTTATTAATCCCTATGATTGAAAATTATGTATTTCTTAGTTTAGGATAATGTTAATTAGACTTGAAATGTAAGGACAAAATGATTTGTATCTATTTAACTAGGGCTATTACAATTCAACCAAAATTATGATTTGTTGTTATGTAAATATTGCAAAATGTTGGGATATATGTTAATAAATGATCGAGTCGTCGCGTCGCGTCTGCTTTCTGTAGTTATGTGCATAATTTTGGGGTTATTAACTTGTTAATCCAAATTGTCTGACAGGTTGAATACACTTTGCATTATACATGCATGCAAAGTGGTGGTATACAAAATCGTACACTTTGCATTTAGGTTCTTGTTTGATTATGCAAATCATACTTGACACCATTTCCATATGAGACATACTAAGAAGTCAGAAAGAGAAGTCGGAATTTGAAACTCTTGAGCAACTAACGTGGTTACACTGTTTAAAGACATGCGCACACAACATTTAACTCCAAAACAACTCCTTGGCAGCACACTCTGAACGACTGAAGGTACTTATTTTTCCAAATTAATTGTACTTACTAGTCAATACATATTATTTATCTGCCTTCCTAGAAGGCTAGAATCACAAGACATGCATATACGTACACTACTCTGCTGCCTACACATTTGACTATGGGGTGCCACCAAGATACATATATAACATTAGTTCAGTAAAATTAAAAGTGTGATTAACATGATACTAAATGACTAAAACTCAGGCAACATATACTGTATATCATTTGCAATACAAATTTGTATTATTAAATGAGAAGGGGATACTATGGCTATGAGAAAGAGATGATCTAGCTAGGTGAATGAATGGTTTTGAGTGCGGTATTGTTGTCAAGCAACCCAAACACATGTGGGGGGTTTTGAAACTGAAAAGGTTTAAGAGTGATTCTCTTTAAATAATGCCCAATTCTATTTGTCTCACAAATATGTTTGATTAAGGCCAGACCATAACATTGTCATGCTATATGATTTCCCATTATGATCCCTACTACTATACATTTTAAGTACAATTTCTTGACTAGCTACCATGCATGCATGTGCAACTCAACCCCACTTCATCTTTTTCTTTCAATTGACAGTATATTAATCTGCTTCAAACATCCCATGTAGGTTTTTTGTTTGGGTAAACTTAACCTACAGCTACAGTATTAGTCTCTTTAATTTTTGTACAATATGAAGTGACACAATTGATGAAATGAGTGATAAAGAAATTTGCTAATATCAATTAGTTTAGTAACACATCCACATCATATTGTAAATTAAAATGATACTTTAAATACAATTATCTAGGTGTACCAAATTAATTTCATCTATAGGTTAAATTAAGACAATGTTCTTTTAATCCCATATATCATCGTTATAAACCACAGTGAAAGAAGTTGTTTCCTTGATCAACTTGATAGCATTAACAGCTATATATACACAGTTCTACAAACCTACACATAAGGAGCTAAATATATACTATACCATAAATATCAAATACACAATATTCAGAATATATTGTCATATATTCTAACACTCCCCCGCAGTCGAAGCGGGAGGTCGTCGAACGCTGAGACTGTCCCGAAAATCCTCAAATAATACCAAAGGGAGACCCTTGGTAAAGATATCTGCAATCTGATAACGGGATGGGACATGTAACACTCGAACTTGTCCACGAGCAACCTTTTCGCGAACAAAATGAATATCCATCTCAATGTGTTTAGTGCGTTGATGTTGAACAGGGTTCCCAGCAAGATAAATTGCACTAACATTATCACAATAAACCAATGTAGCCTTTTGGATCGGGCAGTGAAGTTCCAAAAGTAGGTTTCGCAACCAACATGACTCTGAAACCACATTGGCCACTCCTCGGTACTCAGCCTCTGCACTAGAACGGGACAGGGTTGCCTGTCGTTTAGCGGACCAAGAGATTAAGTTATCACCAAGAAACACACAATAACCCGATGTAGACCGTCTGGTATCTGGACACCCACCCCAATCCGCATCTGTATATGAGACAAGAGTGGAAGTAGAAGATGGATAAAGATGGAGTCCATGATCAAGAGTACCCTGAATGTAGCGCACAATGCGCTTAAGAGCGTGCATGTGCTCATCTTTCGGGTCATGCATGAATAAGCACACCTGTTGCACGGCATATGTAATGTCGGGTCTCGTGAAAGTAAGGTACTGAAGAGCCCCTGCAAGGCTCCTATAGAGAGATGGATCCTCAAACGGTGTGCTTGAAGTAGCACTGAGCTTCGGTTTAGTATCAACAGGAGTAGGTGACGGATTACAAGAAGACATGCCAGCACGATCAATAATCTCTGCAGCATATTTCTTCTATGACAAAAACAAACCACCTGCATGACGGGTCACAGCTATACCCAAAAAATAGCTAATCTCACCCAAGTCCTTCATAGCAAATTCTGAGCTAAGAAGTGTAATAATAGACTTACGAAGCTCATCAGAGGAAGCAGTCAATATTATATCATCCACATATAACAGAAGATAAGCCATAGATGTACCGTTCCGATAGACAAAAAGAAAATGATCCGATGTACTGTGAGAAAACCCGAGAGTATGAACAAAATCAGCAAATCTCTTGTACCAAGCCCGTGGGGCTTGTTTAAGCCCATAGAGAGATTTCTTCAACAAACACACATGATTGGGTTTTTCAGGGTCCCGAAACCCCATAGGCTGATGCATGTAGACAGTCTCCTTAAGTTCACCATGTAAGAAAGCATTCTTGTCGTCGAGTTGATGAATTGGCCAAGCTTTAGATAGAGCCAGGCTGAGAACTGTGCGAATAGTAGCCGGTTTGACCACCGGGCTAAACGTGTCACCACAATCCACTCCAACCTGTTGAGTTTTGCCATCACCTACAAAACGGGCTTTATGCCTCTCAAAAGAACCATTAGAGTTTTCTTTATGAGTAAAAATCCACATAGACCGAATTACATTAACATCAGAAGGACGGGGCACCAACTCCCACGTCTTATTTTTAATAAGAGCATCATATTCATCATCCATAGCCTTTTTCCAATTCGGGTCACGAAGGGCTGACACTGGGTTACGGGGCAGCGGGGATTTAGAGACCGTGGAAAGCAGGTTGAAGTACTTTTTTGGCTTAAATATCCCATGTTGGCTGCGTGTAACAACTGGTCGTGGAGGGCTTGGATGATTTTGTGGAGTTGGGCTGGGAGGGAAAACGGGAGCTGCTGGGGTTGGGCTTACAATAGGCGACCCAACAGCTGGTGGAGGAAGGACGCCAGTAGTCCCTGCTGGACTGGGCAGACCCGACACAGGACTTGGGCCGGTGTGAGGAGTATAAGGGTCTGTCACATGGTTTGGACCAGTTTGTGAAGGAGGGGAGTTGGGCTCATTGTTTGGACCCGTTTGTGGAGGCAAATTATGAGCAGTAGACGGGGGTTGAGAAGAAAAATGATGGACCATATAAGGGGAGAGGCCATCATCTAAGAAAACATATGTGTTATTTTGTGGGGTATGCAACTTAGCAAATGGGAATTGTGTCTCATCAAAAATGACATGACGACTGATGATGATTTTCCGAGAAGACAAGTCGTAGCATTTGTAACCCCGATGATTAGACGGGTATCCCAAAAAAACACAAGGAGTTGAGCGGGGTTGGAGTTTGTTTATGGTAGTAGAAGGAAAGAGAGGATAACACAAACACCCAAAAACCCGGAGATGGGAATAGGTCGGGTCCTTTTGATAAAGAATCCGTAAAGGGGATTGATAGTTCAATAACTTATGAGGGAGAATATTGAGAAGGTAAGTTGTCATTTGCAAAGCATGATGCCAAAATGAGGGGGGTAAAGAAGCATGGGCGAGTAAAGTACGAACAACATTGTTAATCGTACGAATTTTTCTTTCGGCTTTTCCATTTTGAGGTGATGTATGAGGACAAGACAAACGGAAAGAAAGACCATGCTTTTTACAAAAATCCCAAAAAGGCCCATTATCGAATTCTCTACCATTATCACATTGTATGTTCTTTATTTCTCGCTCAAATTGAGTTCGGATGAAAGTCCTAAAATTTAAGACAGTTGAATAAGCATCAGATTTATTAGACAACGGAAAAGTCCATAAAAATTTAGAATAATCATCCAACAATAAGATATAGTATCTATGACCAGAAGAACTCAAAACAGGTGATGTCCAAAGATCAGTATGAACAATATCAAAAGGCATAATAGTACTAGAATTCGAAGATAGAAAAGGCAACTTAATATGTTTCCCAAGAGGACATGAATAACAAATACTAGAATCTCTAGATTTATTATATTCAATAAATTTATTCTTCCTAAGAGAACTCAAAATATTAGCTCCCGGGTGACCCAAACGCTCATGCCATAGGGAAGGAGCTAAAACAGCAAATGCAGATGGAGAAGAGACATGTGGCTTGGTGATAGGATAGAGCTCACCCCGACTCTCACATCTCATTAGACGTATCCCCGTCTGAAGATCCTTCACAGAAAAACCAAACGGATCAAATTCAACAGAAACAGATTGTCAATTGTAAATTTTCTAACTGACACTAAATTTTTGATAAGTTTGGGGGCATGTAGGACATTTTTAAGAGCCAAGGGAGGATGGGGAGACTCTAAGTGTGTGTGACCGTAACCACGAATTGGAATAGACTGACCATTACCAACAGTTATACCACGATCATTGCTCAAATTAAAATAAGACGTGAGATTACCTTGGGCTGATGTCATATGTTTAGTGGCAGCGGAGTCCATGTACCAGTTAGCATCTGGAGGGGTAATACCGAGGGTGTGCATTGCAGCCTCAATGTCTGTAGCATTGTAGGCCTGTGGTGGCCTTGGCCCAAGGATGCCTTGCTGTTGACGCTGCTGTGGCTGGAAATTGGGCCTGGCCCATGGAGCAGATGGGTAAGGACAAGGAGGAATAGCCCATTGCATCCATTGCCAAGGCCATTGTTGCCCTGAAGACCATGGCGGGTTACTGTTGGCAGGGAATTGATGGTGTCCGCCACCACCCCGGCCACTGTTGCCGCCGCCTTTGCCCCCACCACCAGAGCCACCCTTGCCTCCACCACGTCCCCCATAGGAGTTGCGGTTCTTACCAGAATTGCTACGGTTTGGAGGCCTTTTTCCACCATTATTAGATCGGTTTGAAGATGTGTGATCCGAATTTTCAGGGGAGTCATCCGAGTCACGAGCAACCATGGCAGAAGATGAGGTCTGAGCCGCCTTCTTAAGACCGGCCTCTTCAAGAACAAGCATCGACCGGGCTTGATAGAATTGAGGTAAGGGATTGCTTTGGCGAATTAGAGTGGCCACGCCTTTGTAAGATTCGGTGAGGCCGGACACCAACTGGAGGACCAGCCTGCTGTTGTCGACCTTAGAGCCGACGTTCTTAAGTTGATCTGACAAGGACTTGAGATGTTGACAGTAAGCAGAGACATTAGGAAAATTCTCCATTGTTGTGTGAGTGAAATCATACTCAAGCGTAACGGCACGAGAGTGTTTGTTATCTTGGAATATATCACGCAACCTATTCCAAGTCTCCATTGCCGTGGTGTCGGGTTCAAGAATCGTATGTAACAGATCATGTGAGATAGTGGCGTAAATCCACTGAAGAACCGTAGCATCAAGAGTCGACCACAGTTCCTTTTCCTCGTCGGTCGTAGGCGTTTTCTTTTTGCCTGCAGTCGTAGGAATAATATGATCAAGTACTTTATGAGACCTTGCGTGAATTTTGAAGAGCTCCGCCCATGTTGCATATTGAACGTTCTCCATCTCAAGAGTGATGGGAACAAGGTTCTTGATGTTCGAGACAGCAAGAGCAGGGTGAAAAGAAGACTTTGAGTCAGCCATGGAGATTGAGAGAAGAAGAAAGAGGCAACAGGAAGAGGAGCGGCGCTAGGGTGTGGAAGAGAAAGGTAAAGATCTGTCCCTAGACTACTGATACCATGAAAGAAGTTGTTTCCTTGATCAACTTGATAGCATTAACAGCTATATATACACAGTTCTACAAACCTACACATAAGGAGCTAAATATATACTATACCATAAATATCAAATACACAATATTCAGAATATATTGTCATATATTCTAACACACAGGTATGGCAACCCCCTTTCGACACATCGAGTTCTCAACTTTTTATACCATAGCTACATTAATTAGATTGGATGGTAAGTTGAGTTCCCGAACTTTAGAACATGTGGCATGTATGTCACTCGGGCGGAAGGCTTCCAAACCTTCCTGGTGGAAGCCATATGTCCATATGGAATGTTTTGTTGGTTGAATAAAGAATATTTGTTGCGCGATTATAACCCATGTCTCCATAAATGTATATAACCTAAAGAAAAATTAATGCTCATGAAAAATATGAGTATTTTTTCTTGTTTTCAATTTTGATATAAATTGTGAAGTGATGACTGATGAGGGATTAAATAAAGTAGATGTACTCATGTACATACATGATGAATTTATTCAAACTACCATAGAAACGGATTGCTCTAAGCTGATCAGTGCTTATTACAAACATCTTTAATTGATTTGTTCATATATATGATTATTTATTTATTTATATATGTAGAAATTGAACTGATGGATCTCGGATTTGATATCTTTTACTTATAGTGACTGTTGTTTGTTGGTATTTCACTTTCTTCCTCACCCTCGCCTCAAGATTTGTTTGATCATCATATCAACAATATTCTAATTTCCATTCTTTGTAGGAAAAAAAAAAATTGAAAATATAATTTTTATATTAATAAGTTGGAAGTTGGAACCATAAGATGCTCAACATGTTTATCGTTATAGTTCATGCACCAAAATGGACATATGGTCGTTAGTAGAATAATGAGTCAAAATTTAGTCTGCGATAATATAACTGCATATTAAACCAACTCTTACTATTCTTAAACATTTGATCATTTTCATACTAAACTATGTTCATACTACTTAGCATGTGCATGAAATTTTGTTTCAGGTGACCCATTCCATCAAATCTTATTTGTCAGAAAATGAAATTTTATGGATCATGTTTTCAAAATAAAAAAAAACAACAATTTTTATAACTCAAGTCAATTAAGTGATGGTTATGTTTGATTAAATAATTTCTTTTCTTGCAATTTTACAGATATAGTATGATGTTTAGTAAGTTTCTTGGCCCACAAATTGTGTATATTCTTATTTCTTGTATGGGCAGAGGGTCCCTAAACATGTTTTAGGAGGTAAGATTCAGCCCCTCAACGTCATTAGATCAAACAATCTTATGAATGAACAAGTTGTTAAGATTTAAGGGTCATTTTCAAACAAATATTTCCAAATCCCAAAAGCAAAATAAATAATCATTTAAACATATTAAATAATACTGTTTTTTTATAGTATATTACACTTTATTATGTTTGTTTTCCATTTCTGTATTCAAGAACATTGCTCTGTTCTCCCGATAATGTATCGCCTTTTCTACATCCTTATAGCAAAATCTCCTCTTTTATATTCCTAATCCTATGCACAAAGTTTGTTTAGGAGACCACCCGCGGCTGCGATCAATTAGAGTTGAGGTGATCCACCACCACCCGGATTGTCAATTTGTCAGACCTGACTCCATAAAAGGTCATGTTCATAAAATGGTTAATGGTGGGTCTTTCATGAATCAATGATATGGGAGACAATACCATATGAGTCTTGCAGAGGAGCTTGAGTATAGCAAGATAGTCTCACGTAGTACAACATCTCTGTGATCATTGGATATGTTGTCTCCTAAAAATCTTTCTAATTCAGTTAAACTCATATTAAAATAAAGAAATCACAATTAAAATAAGCAAAACATAAGATTTAGGGAATATACGTATGTGAGCCTGTGAGGTTTTGTAGTTTGATGCCCATGAAGCCGCAAGTGCTTAGACAGTTAGACCTAACACACAAATGTATTATCAGTGGCACATTGGTAATTTAAATGACGACAAAGGTCATTTTAAATTTTAATTGGACCTTGCATAGATGATGGATTACAGATTTACTCCACTTGCAGCTTCGTTGTGCTGCATATAGCAATGTCGTTTTGCCCTGTGATCAAACAGATGCTGACATGGCATAAACGAGTCCTAGTGAGCCCGATTTCTGCAAGAAAAAACGCCCAGGTTTACAGTCCGGCCAACATTTTACTTACGTTTATTGTCAGAGAAAAGAACAACTACTATCAAATTGGTGTTTGATCCAACAAGGGTGACGCCCTTGCTCAGTGCTACTCTAACTTCTGACAACATTTTCTTTGGTGTTCTGGATCCCTCAAGACCTGAAAGTAAGCTTGTCTGTGTGAATTCTACGAGGTATAAGCTGTGAGGTGTATGATTACTTACAAAGGTGCATAAGGCATAAGCTAAGTTGGATCTTGATCGATGACTGCACGTAGAAGAATTAATTGGTCTGGTGCGGTCCTTGGTGATGCCCCATGCCATACAAAACAAATTGCTGAATAGGAATGGACTCAGAGATCCTTGAAGCCAACTACCTGATTGTATTGTATGTTAAAACCTGGCAGGGCTTCAGGCTGTACTGTTTCTCTTATTAACAACAATAGCTAGGTACATTTTTTGTTCATAATAGAAAATACTAGTAAAATATATCTTGGGGGTCAGCATTAGTACTTTTGGTCGTTTAATTAGCATAATCTGGATTAACAAACACTCAACTCCTGTCACTTTGCCTTAGAATTTGGACAATGTAGTGTCCTGTCTACTATCTTTTTGTTATGCTTACAACGAGGTTGGAATAATGAGTGAATAACTTAATTAGTTAAAGAGAAGGGGTTAATTAGAAAGGCAGAAAGCATATAAGAAACAAACACACACACATTATCCTTAGTTAATTACTCTTACCAAGTGCTAATACTACGTGTGCATGTTGTTTAATTAGTAACAAATTATGTACATCATAAGAATCTCTTTATCTCTGTGATCCACCAAGCTTTTTTGTTAGTTAAGTTGGTTTTACGCCGACCGCGTTGCTAATTAATACATCTATTACTACTAAGCTGCGCACATGCCATGCACATACATTGCGTCCATGGGACGCAACTCAGTAACATAATGCATAGTTAATCTGCTCATAAATTAATCTATTCACTTCAACAAGATTATGTACAGTACGCATTAGTAGTACCTTGAACTTGGCTATACTAAATTCACTTAAACATGATTTATTCTACTATACTTACCATGATATTATAAGTTCAGGTGATTATCTAAACAGATGTTAAGACAAATATTCTCAGAATTTGTTCCATTAGTGTCTACTAATGTCTCTGTTGGCAGTGTTGTACATGAGTTAATAATAAGGTTTTATGGGGTTCTGTAAAGAACTCTACATGACTACATATATTTGGTGAATGTTGAACAAGAACTGAACCTGTTAGGTGCAATGTTTGGCATCTTTAAACAGATCTCAGAGATTTCTTAAATATATGATCAAAATTAAACAACAATCTCAGGTTTACGTGTCGCAAAAATGTAGGTAAAAGTTAAAACGAATAGTTCAAAATTAAGGTTTAAAACAAATGCTGCACGAGCTATGATTTGTTTAGACATACATAGTGTGTTGTTTGTGAAACTTCATGAACTCCATCTCTACTAGAAACATCAGTTGCCTTTAGTTTAGTCTTCACTGCATTAACAGACAGTTTAGAAATTCTCTTGCCTCAGGTCAAAATGATCTAGGCCTAGACGCCTAGTCAATACTTGGCCCAGCCCATATTCATTGGGCTTAAAGATTTCTCGTCAATGTTTGAAGGCGTGTTTCCTATCAATCTCCTGTAGATTTCATCATACTACTGCATAGGAAAAATAATCAGATATCGAAGAATGCATGACATTTGACATGGCATCCATGCAACTCAAACCATAAACATTTGGAATTTGGTTTCTGATATGAAGGCCAATTGGTGTTTGACTAGTTCAGTTGAAGCTGTGATTCGTTAACTACTGTAGTTGCTAAGAATTGTATTGAGCTCTTACAAACCTACGCGAAATAAGCAGAAATTATCCACAGCTAAACTGAAACATGTTACTTGATTGTGTCTTACGATCGCGTTGTTTTCCACTTGTCCTTTTTATGCATGGAATCTGTTTCACTTGTATATCAAACACAAGCTGTGCATTTCTCAGACGTAATCTAAGTTTGTTATCAAACTCTGATATGGCAAAGAACAGGGAATTTGGATCAGCTGAGATAGCATTCCGATTTGCAGGACAAGATACTATGACTGTCTTTCACAAAAGTAAAATAATATCATCTCCATCTAATTACAATTTACTGTAATAAGTCTACTTGCTACATAACAATCTAACGAGCAAAATGTGAAGTTACCTACATGATACATGTACTGTCATTTTATTTAACTCATAAAATGAAGCTGGTTTGGATCTGCAAGTTATAAGAGGCACAAGATAGAGTGAGGCATGGAAGTCACTCAGCTTTTAGCGTGTGGTAAAGCTGATGCCAATGGATAAATTATGGAAAAAAGAAATGTGTAAAATAGCTAACACCCATTAATCTGAGCTGCTTCTGCTGGAAACACAGCTTGAAACTCACGAACTATCGGGAGATGCTCAAGAGATGGCAACTCTTTATTGATCATATCAACATTGGCTAACAAGCCACATTCAGTGTCCCTAAACATGTTTCAGATATTAGACAGTCGAGAACCAGATTTTCTCGTCCCTTTAAAAGTAAACTCTGACTGTCCCAGATTGCCTTCCCCTCTGCAGCTTCAGTGGCAAAGCTTTTGTAATCTTAGCTTCTTATTCTTGCTATCTTCAGTTTTTAAGTCAGATGCACTAGATTCTAAGGATTTTCTTTTGCACACTTGTATTAGTATATTAGGCTTTATATGTACTGTCACAAGGGGAAAAGACGAAAAACTTACCTAACAATATATCATACTCACAAGCAACTTTTCTTCAAGCATCATAATATTATGTAGCTAACTAGCAAATTCCATACTAATTTATAAAGAATTTGAAAAACGACTTGACAGATTGTCAGTATGTAGAGCGAGTAATTGGGGCTCTTGCCTGTTTCTACAACTTCTGCTGCTTAGCCTTCTTCTCTTGCATTCATTTCTGACAACCCTCGCAATCAATCAAAATGCATGTCTTGCAAGTTGCAAGAATGATCTTCGAATATTTTAAGCATTTGAAGCCCATTCTTGAGTGTCACCTACATCAAAGGCAATATATTGTTAACCTAACAAAACTAGAAGATGGATAAAAATGAAGACCGTAACTATAAGAAGACTCAAACCTCTTGGGTATCTTGACTCTCTGTCACAGGCTTGTTATGATTGTTTTCAAGAGTGATGTGCTTCAGCAAATTGGAAGGGATGTCCTTTATAATGTGCCACTTGACACGGAAAAATCCATTTTCAACAGGACCCACCATTTCGGCCAGGCCAACAAATTGTCCACTGCTGTTTACCTGAAAAGTAGATCATAAAAGAGTTCATTAAACCAAAATCATTCAGTAGGGTAAGGTTTAGGAAGTTGTAACTCAGTACTTACGGAGAAGAACAAGAATACAGGGCAATTGCCAGACTTCTCCTGAGCTTCCTGGTATCCAACATTCAACTTCTTGTTTCCAGCAGATGTGCTTGACCATAAACTATACTTGAGGCTCTTGTATAGATTCGCTGTGCTGGAGGCTTTTATAATAAAGAATTTTGCATCTGTGTACTTTACAGGGACTTCTTCTCCGTTATACTGTTTCCTTTCTGGGTCCGCGCTAGTATTATTCTTGTTCTCATTGTTGACATTTGATGAGATATTTGGTACCTTAATAGCTGAAGTGATAGGAAAACCCTCCTTATGATTCTTTAGGCCTCCACTCAGCCCTCTTTTTGTCTCTTTAGGTTTGTATTTGCTATCAACATCCAGCAAGCCACGGCCATTGGTCCCAGAATCATAATCATTGGATCCATCACCACTACCTATTCTGATATCATATTGTAGACCCTGTGAATAGATCAAACGATAGTGCTGCCTCAACATGACATTATAATGTTATATAATTACTCATAGAATATAAGATTTTAATGAGCAGTGACATGGCTTGTTCATTGACAGTAATTTTTCCGAAGAAAGAGTGTGATAACGGGTTATTAAATGGATAAGAAGTCGGTGATGATTCTGATTCCTTCTAGCCTGCATGCTACTAGAGTACAGGATTTTAGAAAAGAACACACTCGTGGTAGAAGGTCTATGCCCTCGTCATGATAAGCTGGGCCATCAAACTTAGGTATGGGCAGGTTTGGATACCAAATAAAATTTATGAGACACTTACTGCATCATACTCAGCAGCATGAGTACCACCACCCTCAGCAGCAGTATTATCACGATCAGCATCTCCGTAGTCATCATCACCATCATCTTCATAATCACCAGCATAGTCAGTATCATCACAGCCATCACTATTGTCATTGGCATCATTATTAGCATTACTAGCATCACTGTCACCATCATCTTCATCATCATCACAACGACCAACATCATCACCATCGGTGCCGCCATTATCATCGTCATTATTATCATCACCAGCATTAATATTGCAATCATCAATATTATTAATCTCATTCTTTCCCCGATCCAGCATTTTACTCTGCAAACCAGAATCCCTCCTCAAATCAGCTGAACTAAAATGTCTCTCTCCCTCCTCTTCTCCATCTCCATCAAAATAAGATTTTAAACTGCGCATTCTATTAATGAAACCACCACCTTTCACCTCATTGTCATCATCACCATCCCTAATATCAATAATTTCAATCTTTTCTTGCTCCAGCGTGTTCCTCTGCAAACCAGAATCTCCCCTCAAATCAACTGAACCAAATTGTGTCTCTCGCTCTTCTGCTCCTTTTTCATCAAAACAAGATATTGAACTTCTCTTTCTATTAATGAAACCTCCCTCTATACCTCCACCTTTCACCTCATTATCATCACCATCATTGACCTCGGAATCATCAATAGCAATAATTTCAATCTTATTCTGCTCCAACTTTTTCCTCTGCAAATCAGAATCCATCCTCCAATCAACTGAACCGAAATGTCTCTCTTCCTCTTCTTCTCTTCCTCTGTCATAAGAACTTAAACTGCTCTTAACGAAACCTCCCTCTCTACCTTCACATTTCTTTTCCACAAAATCAGGTTTCATGACTTTCTACAAAGACAACAGAAAAATAAATTTAAACATAAATTAATAAAAATGTGTGTTGCAATTGTACTCCTTTTCTGCTTTGTTTTCTTACTGAAATGCATGAGTTCCTCAAGAGAACCAAAAAATTAAAATGAGATTTAAGGTTTTTTCACGAGTTTTTCTTCTTTTTCTGCTTTAATTGCGTCACTCAGGCTATTACTCCTAATGATACAGATGAGAATAAGAAATTAAAATCAGACAAAGGATGTAAAAATGGCAAGGCACACTGGACATATAGAGGCTTTCTAACGCCTTATGTGTTAGGCCAGAGGCGAGGCGGACAGTCGGACACCTATGTGAAGAAAGACAATGTATGGTGTTGATTACATAATAGGCTAATACTGAGTAACTAACATAACTGAACTTTTTTCTTGACTACTTTCAAATCATAAATCTGACAACTTAGGGACAGTGAAACTTCGGGACTTCCAATAAAAAATACAGTACGGCGGGGAAAAAGAAAAGTTAAGTAATGATCAGATTACTTGATAGTTGATATTATTTTAAGTACAAGGTAGTAGCTATATGTAGGCCGCAAGATGATACTGCTGATCATATGATAATACACAGAATGAAACAAAAATGAAATTCCTCATAGATTGGTTGATCCAAGAAAAACCTCCATCGTTGCAAATTTTTCGCTCGGGTATGTAGAGATGGACAAATGTCATCTATGTGTAATTGTATAGCATAAGTTTTATGCGGTTTTCAGCAATTTCACAAATAACAACGCCTAAATCAAATTAGTTGCAAATAGAAATGATATCATAATAGGATCATGATACCAATCACATGCATCACAGCATCAGTAATTAACTTGACATGACGAATCAACATATATTAGCATCCAATATTATTCTGAATAGTTTAAATTCCAATTAAAACCAGGTCAAGATAATGGCATTCAATGGCTGTCTATTTGAAATTAATACGCTACATACCACATAGTTAATATAGTCTTCATCGTAATCATCATTATCCCCATTCGTCTCTTCTTCCTCATCATCATAAACACCATCATTGTCACCATCCTCCCCCTCCCTGTGATCATAATCGACGTCATCACCATCATCAGCGTTTTCACTTGCACCATCAGCTTTGTCATATTCGTCAACGTCATTGTCATCATCAACATAAGAATCATCATCATCATCGGTAGTGCAATCATCAAAATCAACATCTTTTCCCTTCTCTAACCTTTTCTTATGAAAACCATAATGCCTCCTCCTATCCAAATCAACTGAACCAGAACGTCTCTCTCCCTCCGCTCTTTCTCTATCTAAATAAGATCTAACACAATTTTTTCTCTGGAAACAAGACCCTTCATCACTCACAGGTTCAAAAAACCTCTCACTGCTCCTACTCTTGTCTTCCACATTGAGATCATTAACATCAAAGTCCAAAACTAAAACTTTGTCATAACCATCTTTACTCTTCCCACCACTCCTACATTGACTTGATCCTGCATAGCTGTTTCCCTTATGCTTCTTTCTTTTCTCAAGTTCAGCTATGCAAAACAAATCAACTCGACTCCGAGTTCTCGTTGCAATCGGTTTTGTGCCATCCATCATATCTAGTATTTCAATCCACCAAGACTAGTATACTGCAAAGTCGTAAGTCCAACACCTACAAGACATAGAGGAACAACAATGAACACAGCAGTAACAAACCTTTATGAATTGATCCAAATAAATAGGGTGGAATAAATATAATCGTAAATTCAACTAACAAAAGCATTTAAAATACAAATTCAACAATTTCAAAGTTCAACTCAGATTCCCAAATGAGAATTTCAAATGTACACTTTGCCAGAAGTTCCAATCAACTCAAATGATTTTGTCATTTGGGAGATAACAATACCTTTCAGCTCACTTATCTTCATAATGATACTGACTTCTAAGACATTTAATGGCTAGAATGAATGACAACAATTAAATTGCTAAAAAACCCTCATTTAATAGTTAAAATTACTGCAAAAGAAGTACACATTTCGCCATTTGCCTCAATTTGGTGAAACATTTTCAAAATTAGCAAAACACCCATTTCAATCTACAACAATTTAGGCAAACCCATAGTTTCTTTAATACCCATTACAAGATTTCCAAGAAATATCAAGTAAATTGCAGAAAAAGACTGTAACTTTAAAGAAAACAAAATCCCAAAACAGAGCAAAGAAAGAAAGACAGAGAGAGAGATATACCTGTAGGTGATAAGAAGAAACCTTGAAGAGTTCAAGAGAGAAGAAGGTTGAATGAAAGAGAGAGAACTGGTTTATTTTGAAGAAAAGTTTTTCGATTTGCAACAGTGAAGAGGATATGATTAAATGTTAAATGAAGTTTTTCCATTTTTGGTAAAGAAAGAAGAACAGAGCAATTACTTCTCTCTCTACCAAAACTGAAAGACTTTAAAACTTTCCGTGCAACTCTTCAGTGCGTTGTTTATAAACACTTTCTCTTTTAAAGCGTTGTTTATAAGCATTTCTTTGTTATCTTCTCTCTCTCTCAGAAAACGATACTACCACCATTGAAATCAGAACAAAGAAAATGGCTCATGCAACACAATTACTGGCACTTTCACCTCTAACCCATCACCACCAACACCACTTTCTTCTACCTAGAATCTTACATAAAAAATCAACGGTGGTGATTAGTCCATTGAAATCAATTTATTTACTTCGAGGACCATTCAATCATACAGTAAGATGTATGGCAAACCCTCGAAGAGTCAAAATGGTAGCAAAGCAAATACAAAGAGAGATATCTGATATGCTTATTACTGATAAGGTACTTCAAGGTGCCATTCTTCCTGAAACTGCTCTTGGGGCTGACCTTTACTTATCTTCTCTTACTACTATTTCTGAAGTTGAAGTCTCTCCAGACTTGCAGGTATTCTTTGTCTTGAGCTGAGCTGAATTGAAGTTATGTTAGTTTAGATTAGTAATAGATTTCCCAATTTGATGTTGAGATATAAATTATGAATCTTTATGGTTGATTTTATATGAATGAGTTTCATACATTTGATTTTTTTTATTTTTTATTTTTTGATATATACATTTGATTAATAACTATGTTTTTTCCGAATTCGGAACATACACTAGTGGTAGTTCTCATTTTTTATTCAAAGATTCTGCGTCTATGGTCTGTTCATGATAATGATTCTTAGAAGGAAAATGTAAATAACATATGCTTGCTTATCCAAACTGATCTCAAAATAAAAAAAATTCATTCTTTTGGACCGAACCCTTGGTCCGTAAAAGAAATTAAGTGTAGCGTGCTCTGATTATCAAAAAAAAAAAAAAAGTGTGGCGTGCTCCTCAGATTTACTGATGGTCAAGGGGAGCTTATTTCCCTTCTTAGTTGACTGACAATGATAAAGACTTGTGAAACTAAGTAGCTACTATCCATATCCACGATACATTGATGAGAAAGAATCATCCATATATAGTTTCTGTAGGGTTGTAACTGACCTTATTAGATTTGGTTGGCCACATTTAGGTTTAATTGTTGTTCATAGAATCATGTAATGCCTGCATTTTCCCACATCTTTAAGTATGAGTTTCAGAATTTGTATTGCTCTTGACAATTTGAATGTATGTTTGAAGTTACTGCTACAAAGATTTCCAACTGTAAGATTTGTGCTAGCCATCATGAAATTTGTCAGCTCAAACTTACCTTTTTCCGCTTTGTTCATAGGTTGTTAAGGTATATGTATCTGTCTTTGGCGATGAAAGAGGTAAAGAGTTGGCAATTGCTGGATTGAAGTCAAAGGCAAAGTATGTCCGTCATGAGTTGGGAAGACGTATGAAGTTACGGTTGACTCCTGAAGTTCGTTTCATCGAAGACGAGTCTCTTGAGCGTGGAAGCAGGGTAAATTCTTCTTTTTTTTTTTTTTTTTTGCTCGTGTTTATTGATATTAAAATTAAACTTTGAAGCAGATCTTCTGTTTTAACTTCATTGCACATCTTGGTCGGAGCAGTTTGTTATGTTGCTTAGTTTCTACTTTCTAGACATATCTTTTATCTACATCAAAAGATTGTACTGCTTCATTTTTGTTGTCCTTAAACAGAGTAGATAAATTAGTCATGTAAGTATTCATGCTTTATGCTCATTCTGTTGGGTGGGTAGTTGTTACATTCAGGAAATTAAGTGGATTGTGTGGCCTAAGTTCATGTGTAGCCACGGAGGTGAGGTGGGGGCGCGGGGGTGAGAGCTAATAGATGTACAGGTTTCTGGTACAGTGGTACGTCCTAAAAATGATTAATGAGAAGTTGTAATTTATCTGATCACAGTGAGAAGTAGGATCTCACTGGCGAATCTGATCAAATACTGAATGAGAAATCCTGCTGAGGAGATCCATCACCCAAAGAATTTTTTTATTTTTTTTTTTGGCAAGCCTGTTATAATGAGATCAGTAACTCAAAAGATGCACTGTCTGGGATCGAACCCTAGACCTCTGGTATCATCCCCCAGAGGTATTACCAACTGGGCTCAGTTGTATGAGAAGTTGTAATCATCAAGAAAAATCTCCCATAGTTTTTTTTTTTTTTTTTCCTAAATACATCAAAATATGGTTAAACATCTGACTGATGATTATGGATCGAAAGGAAATTTTAACGAAGAATCGAAGAAGGATTTCACTGGTGAGACCCATCAGATACTGGCCTCCAACATTTTTATATGTTACCCGCATGGCATTATGTGATTTGGACACTAATTTTAATGTCTACAAGATAGACTGCACTCCACTTTTGCAAAAAAAAATTCTTGAGGTGCTGTTCCCAATCCCTTACCAGGAATGTGAACATAACTCATGGACAGGAGATACTTGTATAGATGGTGTTGTCTATTGTAATATAACTCATGGACGTTCTGTTTTGTATCTGTATCCTATTTGGTCCTTTAATGGTGCATGGTAATTGTAAATCATTTTTTTATCTTGTATAATTGTTTTCGTCCTCATAATTTCGAAAACTGATTAAGTTAAATCTTGCATAGGTGATTGCGATATTGGATAGGTTAAAGGATGAGAAGAAGACTGCAGAAGGTCAAGAAGAAGTAGAAGATGAATCTTATGAACATCAGGATGATAGAGACTCAGATGCGGATGACCCTGATGAGGATATTATTTATGTAAACTAATTGCTCTCCTTGTAGTGACTGGCTTGTGCATGTTGTAGATGAGAAGCTGCTGCAAAGGTTAGTGACCTCCTGACTCACAGTCTCACATAGAAACCTCCCTACACAAAGACTCCTATGAACGGGTTGTATGAGCATTAAGTCAAAATTTATGCAGTCTTGATAGCTGTAAAAGGAAAAAATATAGAACTAAACCATTATGGATGTGTGTGAGATTAGGGAATTTTCAGAAATTGGATCGATGTATTGCCGTGAGCACACTTAGACAAGCTAGAAGTAAGTGGGCAGAAAATAGCCAGCTTTTTTGCTATGTACAATTTTTTGTCACAAGCACGCAGAGATTGTAATAATATGCTGTTCATACATCATACAACCAAAAGTGGAGATGTGCTATTACTCCTATTAGAGTTTTATTAATCACTTAATCAGGAATTTACCAATCAACATATAGGTAAAGTTTTTTCCATGCAGTAATAACACATGTTATGCTTCACTAAGTAGAATCTTGTGTTGGGAAAGTCAAACCTTTAGTTAACCTTCTTGTTTTTTGTAATTTATCCTTGCAAGAGTCTTTACTCCTTACTTATCGCACCAATAGTGGCACTGAGCGGCCAGAGATTGATTTGTTGTTCATGCTTCATACAACCATAAGTGGAGATGTTCTTTTAGGGATTTATAGTTCAGGCATTTTTTAGTCAGCCTACAGGGGATGGAATTCGAGGCAATGAAAGACATGTTATTCTGTACTAAGTAGAATCTTGGGGTGGTAAACCAAACTGACCAAAATAGAATTGCCATTGCACACTTTGACTAGTCTAGGAAGTGATCGGACGAAATACAAAAGTTGATATGAGCACAGCTAGTGGAATCAGGGAGTGTCTGTATTAGCTAAAATATAGATTCAAATCTTCAATAGATGTGTGGGCACATAAAGATTATGAGTAACGTCATTTATAAAATTCCCGCCTTCCAAAGGCCAGAAATTTAAGTGGCTCGAGTAATTGTCTGCTAGGAGTTGTATACGAATAAGAAAATCAAATGTCCAAACACTTTCCATTTATAACCCCAAATATTAGATATTGAATGTTGACTATTCTGCCAGCAGAAATAGCGACACATAATTGTCTGTTTCTCAGATCTGGTTAGAGGATTCTATCCAGCAAAAATAGCTACACATAAGTTTCAAACATCGGAAGCCATAGAAAATGATAATGTTTTTGACGCTGCCTTGTGGTTTGTGGATTGGCAGCATTCCCCCTGACAGTTAATTATATAATCGAGAATGAATCTCGATTGGATTATACTTTTTAAATGCTTGTAACCGCATCCAAAATTTGAATTTGACAATCTAACTTAGGCGACTCCTTTTTGTAAACTCTCTCTCTTTCTCTTCCTCTGATAGTAATGTAATGAAAATTGTATTGTTTATGCAGGACGAAGTTTTCATAATTGTGGTGTGCTAAAGTGTTTTCAAGACTTTGAACTGCACTATTCCAAAACATTCAAACTTGATGTTGTGTCCAAGTCACCATCCAGTTTTGCTTATTTCCTATTCTGTTACTTCTAAATGTATCTATTAAATTTAAACGTGTTTTATTATTTTGATCTGTACAATAGTATAAATTAGATAATGTGATAAGTCAAATGAAAGTATAAGGAATTAAGGATTTAACCATTCAAAAAGACCAAAAAAGACACTGGCTTTCTTTTTCCAGCTTTTATCTATTTATTTGTTTACGAGAGTTGCAATCCAAAGTCATGCCTCATGCTATGCAATTCTATGTTGTTGCAGGCGATTAAATATCATATATATGCAAACATTCTGTAGAAACCATGGATAAAGCCTTTTATCTTGAGGCTTTATACTGGGTGGTTCTAATAAAAACCATGCATGGTTTATGGTGAAAACTGACTGAACCTTCAGGCCTTTACTATACTAAGCGAATCAACTGAAATTAGAAAAACTACTTCAGCCAAGTTATCGAAAACTGGTGGGAAATGACTTTGGATGGAAGTTTGAAACTGAAGATTTATCTTTCACGTTGAAAAAATGAAAACATATTTAGTTGTTACAGGGTCTTTCATTCAACAGTCTACAAGCAGAAGATAAAGAAGCTAGAGCTGGTAGTATTGTGTTTCCTTTTTATCATCATTTAAGAAGAGGGTATTGCAGTGTACACCGCTACGACTTAGCAAGTTAGCAGGGGTGATATCTTTCTCTGCTTCTAGTCTGGTCATATAACTTCTCTTAAACTTGATGCCACAGCCTCCTGCCCTCAAGGGAAACTTGCCCCCATAAAATTTAGGAAGCCCAAGTGTCCAACCCATACAATTAAGACTATGGTGTACACTGTTCAATTCAAATGCAATCAGCTTAAATTTCTATATGCAATCCCAAACCTGTAAAGTGTAAAGTACACATTAAAATATTAGATATAAAATATAGGAAATTAGTGTTTTAGAGATGCTTTTGGTGGAAGAGTGGAGACACAGAGAAGACCACAAAACAGCCTTCAAATATTGCCCCACAAGAAGAAGAAGAGGAATATTATGCAGAATGGAGAAATTGACTATTCACATTTCACATTCATGACTATTCAAGACAAATTGCTACTATTATTTTTCCCATTCAGAAGCACCGGTCCCCATATATTCTAACAATACTACTGCGTGCTTGTTCCCTCCGCACACCCAAACCTTTTTACAGTAAAAAGCCATGCCATTTTAGGTCCACCTCATGATTACAATTACAATATACTCATCCATCACTGCTTCAGTTCTTGAAGCCTTATTAATGTTCAATCTAACAGGAGAATATATAACACAGAAATCAAATGGGATTTTTCTGAAAAACATTCCCAGGTTCCAAAATGAATAGATATGTGTAGACCCATTTCATTACTCACCCTAAAACTATGTAGTTAAATTTGGTACAATAATATATCTCATTTTCATGATAAAGGAGTACAAGAATGTTGATTAATTTATAAACTAAAACAGATTGACAAATAATACAAGAACCCAAATCTAGCTAATAAACAGATTGTTACTTAGCTGCTTGGAAATGTGGCAGTTGATGAGTTATACTCAGAAGAAAAATAAGAAGCAAAGGTAGTGCAGACTGCAGACCAAAAGACAAAAGTTACGATTAGGAAAAGTTCTTGTGCAGGAATGACTAGTGCAGAGATAATGTTTCTTTTACAAGAGTGAATGAAGTAGTGATCAAAAGGTAATCATGTGACTATGCTCATTAGCAAATCTGTACACAAGTCAGCCAAGATAATTATCCGTACTTTTTCACTGCAAAGATACAATTTCTCATCACATATATGTATAGCTGTATGTAGTATCAGTTACAGTTATTAGAGATAAGGCATAGATTTAATAAGAAACCTGCACATTGCCAATCTTACACTTCATTTGCATTAATGTATGGGACTTACAAATGAAGGGTCACATACTCACACATTGCCCTTTTTTTTTTTTGCAGAAAGCAAGCTGGGGTTAAGGCAGACCCCTACCAGGTTTATTGAAATTCAATTTCTAATGTACATCATACCACTGGCATCTCTTTTCACAAGATGAAAGAGTTGCTCAGTAAGAGGATTACAAAAAATAGTGAGTACATCATTGCATAGACTAAGAGCAGCTAAAGAGTCTGCCACAGAGTTCGTCTCTCTGTAAACATGTTCAACTCTGAAGCTTGTGAATTTGGGAATGAGTTCACTGATACTATCTCTGATGCCTCTGACCCTCCAGGTAGGTTCAGTCAATCCTTGTATGATGGTACATGCTTGCATACATTCACATTGAAGAAAGATAGTTTTGTAGTTCATGTATAATGCAATCTTCATGCCTTCCAACACTGCAGTCAGTTCTATAAATAAGATTGAAGGACTAGTTGAGCCAGCTGAGTATCCCAATAGCACTTCCCCTTGTTCATCTCTGAATACACCACCAATTCCTGCAGCTTGAGAGGAAAGAGAGCCATCAGTATTGAGTGCGATTTCTCCAGTTGCAGGTTTTTTCCAAGATACCATGGTAGGCAATGAGTGTCTGAAAGTGCAGGTATTGCCTAGTATCACATTGCCCTTGCAATGTTGCAATCCTCACATCAGACTTTATTTCTCGATCATCTAGCAAACTTGTAATGTTATGTATCACATAAAACAAAGAAATAATATATATATATAATATATATATCTTATTTACTAATATATAATATAATGAAAGTAACGTAACATCAATTATTTTCTGATAATATATGTAATCATACGTTGGTGAGGTGAGGACAAATTAAACCCTTAAAGAATGGATATCGAATGTAGGATCAAATAAACGAAACTGACAGAAGAATGAATGAATTGAACTTGAAGAACAAATTAATTAAAATATAAAATATACTAGCTAGTGCTAGTGGTGACAAAATGGAGTATCTCTTCCATCACAACCTCGTGTCCCCTTATATCCCTACAAACACTGCATGCATGTTCCCAAACAACTTCAAACCACCACCACCAATTTCATACAACAACTATTCAACCATATAGCTTAGCAACTCATGATCATAATTATTATCGATCAGCATGGTGTTATCTTATAATCTTAGTTAATAACTACTTAACCATTATTGGGAATGCTCTAAATTCTACACTACTGGGATCAACAAATGGAAAGTCTTGCCCGGCCACTGTAGGATAATACAGTATGTGCTAATTGTCTATAGTTTTGGTAGTTTCATGCTTCATATACTTTTGTATATACAGTGAAACCTGTGTAAATGCACACTACTCTCTCTAATTAATGTGCAAAAAATATTAGTCCCATATATAATGTTATCACAGTTGATGTGTTTATTCTTATTTTATAAATGCATATCTCGCAATTTTTATTTTTATTTTGGGCTCAAGGCCGTGCATTTATACAAGTTTCACTATATCTTTGAATAATATTCCTTAATCGAATCCAATGATATTTTTTTTTCTTCTGCATATATGAATTCGAGATGTTATGACATGCTGGCAGCTAGTGTCTTTAATCCCAAATGGATAATGAAATCGAATGAGTGCTTAAAGCCCAATTCCCTGCAAACAGATAAGAAAAAGGAAAGACAGAAGTATAGCATTGGCATGGATGTGGTAGCTTGGTCCTTGGTGGGAGTGATCAGTGGTGTGTAATAGACATATAGTTTGAAGATTATACATATCTTGCAAGATAAAAAGAAAAGAATGCAATAGAGTTTTATCATCAATCAAGTTCCCCTTGTTTAAGCAACTTTTCACATCCATTAGAAGAAAACTTTACAAAGTGGGTTTAGCACACTTTGCACTTTAAGATCTCTTTTCACATAACTTTCTCAATATCCCAGACCCTACATAGCCGTACCAGTTACCACACATCTCTAATCAAATCAACTAGACAACTACAACATACTCCTATACACTATTGTCTTCATCATCTCTTTTCTTTTTAATCATTTTTGTAAATAGTTTTGTCTTTATCTTATAGAGTAACTTTTATTATCAACAAAGATCAGAATCATCATCAGGTAAATAGTAAAAGTTGGACCCTCACACGTCACACTCACACTCACCCTATTCTTTAATACATTAATATTTATATCTAAATGAATTATTTATGTTAATGGAAAATGAATTATTCAAGTGGGACCTATATATAAGTTTATTAGAACAAACAGCAAACTACTACTACAAGCAAATTTGCATGTGCAGGTGGACTTAGGAAGAAGGATGACATTGGAATCTGGAAAAGTTTTTTTTTTTTATTATTATTATTAATTTTTTTTCAAGAGGATTTAAGTTCCAAAACACCATAGATCAGTGTGCTTTGCTACTTCGCGTGCCACTCGATAATAGAGTCACAATTCTGATCGTTGAATTAAAAACTAACCACACATCTCAATGCATCCATGACCGCCGTTCTGAGACTAATATGACACGTGGGTTGTAGTGATTGAAGATAGAGCGTTGATGATCTGGAGTTAATTTAATATGGTAGGCCGAGTAGTAGGAAAATGTGATTGTGTAACAACCACGCAACCATCGTTTTCAAAGGAAGGACGAAGCTCAGCTGCCTAACATATGCATGCGTATCATATTTGCCACGTATGATTCATGAGAGAGAGTAGATTACACGGTACTTGCTAACGTGCACGGACCATTTTTTTGTCGTGATTTACCCCCGCGTGACAAACGGTCAAATTATTCCAAAAATAAGACAAGTTAAACAATAAACACTCTTTGAATTAGTGAGTGCTTATGTGCAGCTCATTTCCTGAAGAGTTGCACTCATACACTACAAACCATGGTATTTTTGGGTACTTTGTACTGTTGGAAGTTCGAACATTTCAAAGATCCAATTTATTTATTATTATTATTATTTTATGATAAATATATTTTTAACAATTTTAATCACTCAAAAATACACTGTTTGGAATCAAACCCTAGACCTCGGGTATCATCGTTATGGATTGAACTCAACTGGTATATCAACATTAACGATCCAACATTGCAATGTCACAGTTTCATAGATTGCTTGTTGCTATGAACTGTCAAATGTGGTTTTATTGATTTATAATTTCACAAGTTCTATATGTGAATTTTCGGTGTGGGTTTACGAGACGGATGAAAAAATGCCATATGTTTATAAAATTGCGAAAAATATTATAGCACCAATGCAACTCTTTTGCAATAAACAACTACCAAATTCAATTCTACTAACGAAACAAAACACTTCTGGTTTTTGCACAGTGCTAACATGCGCCACCACATTTGCAATTTCATCTTTATCCTTCTTTTCACACACACCTCTGACCTCCCCACCACCTTTTTTCAAACTCTCTCTCTCTCTCTCTGTTTTTGTTTGGTTGCTTTATCTGATGAGCTACCAGTCCTTGTTTTAGTTGATTTCTTCAGCTTCACACTCTGCTTTTCTTTTGTCTACAGTGTTTAAAGCTGCAACAAGACTACCTATAAACAGAAGAAAACGAGTATGAAAGAAAGATAAAAGAGGAGTGCTGATGTGATGAGGTAGCCGTGTAGGATAATAGAATGCGCATACTAATACTATTACTATTACTATTACTCTCTCTCTCTCTGGTTTTTTTAAAAGAGAAAAGAGAAATGAAGCTTTAAGTTCATTGGATATAAGAAATCATCATCACTCTCTTCATCGAAAGGTCGGTTTCTTTTAGGATAAAAACAAGTAAATAAGCACTCAAGAATTCGACCACTCAAAGCTTTGATTCGCGTGGGTGATGTAAAATTCCGCTTTATTTTTCTGATAGATTGTGGGAGACCCATTTAGATTTTTTCACAGTACTTTTATTACAGGTTTTGTTCCTTGGGTTTGGATTCTTTAAGAAACAAACAAACAAACAAACAAACAACAAAGATGTTTTATTTCGTGTTCAATTGAATGTTATGTAGTGCAAAAAAATTAGATTTTGTGAAATGGGTTGGTGTTGTTTTGGAAAAAGATGAGATTTTTGGTAGGGGAGTAGTGTTTTTGAGGTCAAAGAAGGTGATTTTTGATATGGGGTTTTGGTTTTTCGGAACTTTTTGAAGAGAAGATTGTTGAGTTAGAAGATGGATTCCTCTGTTTTTGTTTCAATAGTTTTGGTGTAAAGAGAAAGATAGAGATAGAGAGCATCAAACATGTCTGCTGTTGAGGAGAAGAACAAACCAGTAGCAGTCACACCCACTCTACTTGAAGAAATGAAGATTTTCAAAGAGCTTCAAGATCAATCTGGTTAGTCTTTTTCCCCTTAAAGCTAGTCTCTTTCTTTAATGCTTAAGTTGATGATTAATGGTAGTTTTGCTAGAAACTAGTAAAGCTTGAGTAGTTAATTGATAATTTGATACTAGCATTTAAGCAAATTTGAAAAATATCAATACACTTGGATTGCTTTGTTTTCACAACAATTTTAAATCAACCCGAATCAAAATGCAACTTGAACATTGAACCAAACCTGCTCTCTCTCTCATGGGGATTAGTCCAATTCATCTTCCTCAGATGAATGTCTTGAAAGACTGATTTAAGAAACAAAATTTCCTAACTATTTGCTGTTGCTAAAGCAGCTACCTTTCATATTGTCTAAGAAAACTTCGTATTCTGTAGTCTTAAATTTGAAATTTTGCTTTGATTGTTGTTGATTTAGGGACGAGAAAGAGTATACATTCGGAGCTTTGGCATGCATGTGCTGGTCCACTTGTTTCATTGCCTCAAGTTGGGAGTCTTGTGTACTATTTTCCTCAAGGACACAGTGAACAGGTCTGTTTGCCAAACAATATCTTTCTTATTAGTTGCAATTACTCTTTTTCTCTCATTGAAATTACTTGTTAAGGAAGTACTGAATTTCTCAATACACATGCTAGTTATCGACTTGTTGTATTCCTCACCATAGTCCTCACAAACAACATCTTACCTTCACATAGTTGCATGAAGCACGAAAGAATCTTGATGAATGATGTCTAAATGCTAATATCGTGTACATGATTTATGAAGATTTAATCAGAAGACATGCAAGCATGGTCTGAATCCCATGTGTTACATCTTGTGTGATCTTGTAATTATTCACAGGATTACAAATAAAAAAAAGGTAGAAGCATCTGAACAAAGCGTTTGGTGATCGAGCAATATAAGACTGTTATCTTATCTATAATACCAAACCTTGGTTTTTGTTGAGTGACTTGAATCATTTAGAGGTTTAGACTGCAAAACTAGTCATTGGAATTCTCTATATGCATTACTCATTTTTCTGCAATTGTTCAAAGTAATTAATGCTCGAACCAAACGAATTCTCCCCAAAAAATTCCTTTCTCTATTGCTAGTATTTAGTTTGGCATGCTTATCGAGTTACCCTTGGAGATTTATGATTTTTAACCAAGTTACATACCCATGGGGAGGTGAGACCACCTTCATGTCCCTGGCTCCCTGCCCCTGCCTCTTTAAACTACTTTGACTTCACAACTCTTTCTTCATGGCGTCCTCATCATTCCCAAGCACTCATATCCAGTTATTACACGATAGTGCCAATGTATCTGAAGTCCTTGTTGCTTAGGAGTGCACAATAATGCTTAATGATTATCTTGAGGGCTTATGTTGCCACTTGTCCATGCAAAAGGAAATAAAAGAAAGGAAGAAAAGGTTCTAACTTCTAGGGATTGGTTTGCACATACATAATAAGTATTTGGCTTTTACAGAATACTGCCCTCGAAAAGCTCATTTCTACCAATGGTTAGTTTCTTTTTTCATTTTTTGGTTAGGATCACGATTAAATGATTTGCAAAGTCAATGGTGCAATCTTCTTCTATTGTATAGTTAAATCTACCTTTTATATTTTGATTATTTCTCAAGACTTAAACAGTAAGAGTCAATATTCTGTAGTCATTCAATGCATTCAACTGTTTGATGTGCTTAAACAGGTGGCAGTTTCAACGAAAAGGCCCGCAACTTCACATATTCCTAACTACCCAAACCTACCATCTCAGTTGATGTGCCAAGTTCACAATGTTACACTACATGTAGGTGCTACTACTTCTAACTACTACATGTATGTATTTGTTAATTTTGTATCTACTCATACTTAATTTGTTTTTGTTTGATGAACATTACGTACTCATAGGCCGAGAAAGATACAGATGAAATCTTTGCCCAAATGACTCTTCAGCCAGTGAACTCTGTAAGTATAATCACTGTCAAGTGTTGATAGAAATGCTTTATGCCTAGGAAGATGTAATTGTATTGTTGAAGATTCAAATATCAAGAAAAAATAATTTCGTACGAGCTAAGTTATTGAAAAGTATAGATAACAATTGTAAATCTTAACATATGATGATATGGGTTTCCTTTTCTAGGAGAAGGATGTGTACCCAGTTCCTGATTTTGGACTAAAATCAAGCAAACATCCAAGTGAGTTTTTCTGCAAAACATTAACAGCAAGCGACACAAGCACGCATGGTGGCTTTTCAGTTCCCCGGAGGGCAGCAGAAAAACTATTCCCTCAGTTGGTGAGATTTGTACTATCATTTTAAAGATATCCATGTAACAAATTCAGAAGTCTGCTCAAATAGGCTTACATTTATCCCATGATTTTTTGTATGCAGGACTACACGGTGCAACCACCAACTCAGGAGCTTGTCGTCCGAGACTTGCACAATAACACATGGACATTTCGTCATATATATCGCGGTAAGAATGCATATGTATAGTTTTTTGGTACTATTTATTTTCCAGAGACTGAAACACTGAAGTATTGCTTTTACTTCATCTGGGTTTAACTTCCTTGTGGTTCTCTTCTTTTAGGCCAACCCAAGCGTCACCTTCTCACAACTGGATGGAGTGTGTTTGTGGGTTCAAAGAGGCTTAGAGCTGGTGATGCGGTTCTATTCATCAGGTATTCGTGAATCAATGTAATTTGATTACTATCAACCTTTTACCGGGAGTGAAAACTCAGAAATCTGGAAAACACAATTGGAGTGTGTACAAGCAGTAGTGTCTCCCACCTTGCCATGTATACTTGACTTGTTTGAACAACAATATACATTAATATGTCTTGGTTAAGTTGTTGTGCAATCGATGGTTATTGTATCAAGAATAACAAGTAGTATGTTCATGTTCTCCAGTCTCTTGCCATGATTGTGCAAGCATTTCCTTTATACTTGAAAATGTTACTTTTTTTGGTTGGGACCTTCCCTTTTACAACAAATTATACACTTCCATTATGATCATCTTAAAGTTTTATGTATTCATATCTATGACTACCTTGGAAGCATCCCTTTTGAACTAATGATATTTCATTCTTGGACGGAATTGTTTAGAGCACTCACCTCCAGTTTGCAGTATATAATTACAATTATCTTACTGAAAAAGATGTTATTTTGTGTAAAGGGATGAGAAGTCACAATTACTTCTAGGTGTGAGGCGTGCAAATCATCAGCAGACAACATTACCATCATCTGTCCTCTCCGCTGATAGTATGCACATCGGAGTCCTTGCAGCTGCAGCCCATGCGGCAGCAAATCGAAGTCCATTTACCATTTTTTATAATCCAAGGTGTGTTTTGACATCTGTCTTATGCATTGCTGCTTCCTCTTTCACATGTCTGGATCTTAATAGTATTTGTTTTATATTTGTGTAGGGCATGTCCGGCAGAGTTTGTGGTTCCTTTGGCCAAATACCAAAAGGCTGTATATGGTACCCAAGTTTCAATTGGCATGAGATTTGGAATGATGTTTGAAACAGAGGAGTCGAGTAAACGCAGGTACTTCCTGGATTAGACATGCATTCTGTGATGTATTCAGCTTTGGTTCTTGTATCTTAGAACTGTAGTTAATTGAGTTTATTTTGATGTTCCCTATAGGATGTCATGTCTATCTGTCTTTCTAATTCGATCCATTAACTACTGCCTTGAGTTTGTGCATAGATATAATTATATAATACGTATCACTTCTTTGTGTAGATATATGGGGACCATTGTTGGAATAAGTGATTTAGATCCCCTGAGGTGGCCTAATTCCAAGTGGCGTAATCTTCAGGTAAATATGTTCATGTCTAAGGTCCATCTCACATTCTCACCAGATTTTGGGGGTCTACCAACATTTCAATATATAAATAATGCTGATGGGTAAACCTTTATTTATCTTTCTGATGGTTATACTCTTTTCCTTCTTTCTCATATCAGGTGGAGTGGGATGAATCTGGAGGTGGAGAAAGGCAGAACAGAGTCAGCCTGTGGGAAATTGAGACTCCTGAAAGTCTCTTCGTTTTTTCTTCGCTGACATCAGGATTCAAGCGACCATTGCCTCCTGCATTTGCTGGTACGTCCTATATATTTGGTTTGCAAACTTATTGCTTGGTGCCATTTTCAATGATCTGGTATTTTATATTTCAGGTTCCGAAACTGAATGGGGGAGTCTCATCAGAAGACCTTTCATTCAAATACCGGAAAGTGGTAATGTTAACATCCCCTGTCCTCCAATTCCAAGCCTTGGATCCGAACAACTTATCAAGATGCTTATGAAACCTCCTATTGTAAGTACGAGTGGAGCCTTTTCCTCGTCTCTGCCAGCTTGTGTGATCAAGGGAAATGCTATGCAAGATGGTGAAAAACTCAGCCACACTATGCACCAACAGAAACCTCAGAGTATCTCTTTACAAAGCACTTCGGTAGTACATCAGACCCCTCCCCGGCAATGCACTGACCCTTCCAATCCTCTGGATCCAAAAACAATATCACAGGCACCTGTACCAGAGAAAGCCCACACTCGAAATAGTGTTGAGAATCAATTACCACGCAAAACACGTACGGTAAAATCAGAGATATCATTTACTGATCCATCAGATCGACATAGACAGATGTCAGAGAAATGCAGTGAAGACAAATTGGTTGGTACCTTTACAAATCCCAAGAACCTTTCAAATGAGCCTTCATTTCCGAACCAGGGACCCTTGCAGCTTCAGAATGATCAACAATATGTACAACACCAGTTGGAGCCAAACGTTGTGACTGTGAATCCACACCACATTGATGCAACCCAATTTGAGATGAATAACCTAAATAGCTTGTTTCCATACCCAAGTCAGTTCCCTTCACAGTACTTGGATACTGATGACTGGCTGCAACCTCCTACATGTCACTCTCTTCTCGGAAATTTCAAGTCACCTGGGTCTATGTCCGGGTTTGAAGGGTGTCCAGCGCAAGATACTTCCATAACCTATCCAGACTATGTCAACCAGATACTTCCCACTTATGGTTCAGAGCTTGGGGGGCCAGAGATGAATTACCTAGGATTTTTTTCTCAACCAGACCAGCTTGCTCAATGCCCTCTCCAAGATTCAAGTACCCTTCAAAGTGTCTCTAATTCATGTGGACTAAGGGATGCTTCCGAGGAGAGCAAGGGCCACAGCGGGATATATGATGCTCTTAATTTTGAAGCAATCAATAGTGGAAGCGCAGTTGTTGATCCTTCTGTTTCGAGCGGTGTTTTAAATAGATTTTCTTCATTTGGAAATGTTAACTTCAAAAATCCCGAGTTCTTAGTTGGAGGCTTTAGTTCAAGCCAAGATGTTCAGTCTCAGATCACCACTGCAAGCCTGGCTGATTCTCAAGGTTTCTCGCTGCAAGAGATTCAAGACAATTCTGGAGGTACCTCTTCAAGCAATGTTGATTTCGATGAGAGCAGCCTCTTCCAGCAAGGCCCATGGAAACAAGTTTCTCCACCTCTCAGAACATATACAAAGGTATGAGTCTATCGAATATCAATGATATAAATGACTGAGAGATTTACATATGATTCCGTGAGATCCATACGAATTTTACATGTCAAGCATTGAGGCCAATCATCTAGAGTTCTTTTTTTCCCTCCATAATTCTTGTTTTAAATACTTTTTATGGTCATGTTGAGCCTGGATCCCTCTTGTTCACAGTGGATGATTAGAAATTAAAGCTTTGTAATACTTCAAGGATGTGTCCCATTATAACAAGTTAATAACTGCAAACATTTTTTTACTGACAGGTCCAGAAAATGGGATCTGTTGGGAGATCTATTGATGTTACCCGATTTAACGGCTATGAGGAGCTGCGCTCTGCAATTGGTTGCATGTTTGGTCTTGAAGGTGTTCTCGATGACCCAAGAGGTTCAGAGTGGAGACTTGTTTATGTAGATTATGAGAATGATGTTCTTCTCGTTGGTGATGATCCATGGGAGTAAGTCCTTTTTCCTTGTGTAAAGAGGAAAATAAAATAAAATTATACTAATAATAGTAGTGGTTATAAATGATATACTTATCATACTAAATTAAGAAATACTGTAACCTTGCGAAAATACTTTTCCACCCACATGGTCCAGTTCAACACACAACACTTCAGGTTTAGAAAGGCTTCCAATCTCAGCTCTACCTACTTGTATTATATTCTTATTTTGTATTGTAGTGCTTATTTCTGACGGCTTACATAAATTATCTTCTTTTCTTGTACAGAGAGTTTGTTACATGTGTCCGATGCATCAGAATTTTATCACCTTCTGAAGTTCAGCAGATGAGTGAAGATGGGTTGCTACAGTGACATTGCTTTAGGGAAGCAACTACCAGAGGGTATTAATGATTAGGATGAGCTTACCCGTAAATGTAGTGAGCTAACAGAGTCGAAATGTAGAAGCGCCTGTAATATTTAGAGCCGTAATTTTTATTTACATGCTATAACACGTAGAATGATGCAAGTTAATGGTCTTTGAGAGAAATCTTATATAATGTGATAGTGTTTTGGAGCATTTCAGGCCCTCTATTAATAGACAGTAAGAAGATATTGCATAGAGCATTCCTAATGCAAGGAGAATAGTGTTTTGGAGCTTTGGTTTGCCTCTTTATGATAGACCGTGAGCAGAAATGTTTGTAGACAATGTACTGCTGTAGTGGTTCACAGGATCATCCAACCGATCTATTAGTGTTACCCGATCATGATAAGTTATAGGCTTTGACAAGATCTGATGATGTTTATTGTGGTTGCTGTTATAGTGTCTGATGCCATATGCACAAAATTGATCAGAGCATTCCCAGTGAAAGGTTTATATATGAGGTCAGTAATTATTTAGTAGCATTACAAAATATTGAATAATCCATCTTAAGTTAACCTTCTGGGTTTGAAATACTCCATAGCAATGGCTCAGGTAGTTTTCACGTGGAGGTCATTTTGTTGGTTTCTCATGGGTGAAAACCAAGAGTTCAAATCTGATTAGCTAAAGCAATCCCTTCTCCAAATATAATTGCAGTTGACCTAATGATACACATTAGTACATTCACATGTATCGAAAAAAAAAAATTATTAAGGTTTTTAACCACACTGAATTTTAAAGTACAGTAGCATTGCAAGTAATTTGTCATTTGAGCATTACCAAGTAGAAGTCACCCAGAAACTCTTTTAGAATTAATGAGATCTGAAATATACATTAATTTACTTACTGCCACAATTTAACCAAATCAAATGCAAAAAACTTCATGAAACAGACTAACTCCTAAGATAATTCAAAATTTCACCAGATAATCATCATTGGTATATCTTTGCATAAGAGGCACAAGAGCTCTAAATAGCACCTGGAGTATTTATTCCAGGTCACATGCTAAGCTGCAGAGATATGGTAAGCAGCAGAGGAAAGGCAGAATTCTCGTGTAAACGTGTAGTTTAGAAAGTTTATTCAAAATTCATGAGAGCCCAGATTTACATCTACTGCAAAGTGCAAACTCATAATTAGGATGACAAAAATTTCAAGACATTTTGCTTCGTATTAGCAACAATGTTTTAGTACATTCTCCAAATTCATCCTTTTACTGTAGGTGAAGGGAATTCATAGTTCCATACCATGAATAACCCTATGGAAACACTAGTAATGACCATAGCTTTTGGTATATGCTAAATTGCTAAGGAAGCATTTCACATAGTCATGATATCACCAATGAACCAGAATAGCTTAAAACATCCGATTTGCAATCTAAACCAGAATGTGCAACTGGGCACCAGAACATGAGTCTGGAATATGCTTAGCCTACCAAAATTAGCATAGTCCTAGCTCAACAAAGGTATGCTTGCCAATCAAAAAAAAAAAGGTATGCTTAATTTATCTAACATGTACTCTGTTTAGACAATGATACGCAATGAAATTCATTCCATTGTTATTACACTATCTAGCAAGCATGCTGCCACACCCATTCCAAGGCGATTGGGAAATAAACAAAATAAAATGATTGTCATTTCATGTAAACATTAGGCTAGTGATGAGTAGCTTTGTAATGATAGGGTAACCCAACTACAAGTTGGACAATTATTATTCTAACAACATGAAGCAAGTAACAATTTCAGCAGTTGTTTTGGGTCACCCTGCCATGGTAGAAAAAACTGCCATCGTAATGGTCTGCCAAGCAAATATAATTCAACAAATATTGCAGAAAATCATAGGCAAAAAAATCTTCATGTCAACTAAGCCTTTACAAAAAGGAATACTCCTACTCATCTAATTTCATGCCTTATTTGGATGAAGTATCAACCACGGATTCAGATATCTTTCAATGGTGAGCACTAGCCTCTGCCTTCTTTTGTGATTTTGCCTTTGCCTATAAATCAACCAAACAAATGGAAAAAAATATTACCCCAAAGGAATTGAATAATTGTAGCATACCAAACAAATGTGTAACCACAGCATTAGTATCAATAAAGTAATATACTAATGTAGGTATTTTTTTGCTCAAACTAATTAAAGATCTTGCAGGACAACCTTTAATACAATCCCAACACCTTTATATTGGTTAAAACACACAACAAACAAAGTAGCATCATGAAACATTATTTACAAATTCTGAAACAATCTCTAGGACTTCTACCATAAATTCAACCTATTACAGCAAGACAGGCAAGACAGCAAGAGTAAAACAAATCAACAAATCAGCAAGACAGGCAAGACAGCAAGAGTAAATTCAACCTCTACATAGTTTATCTTGTATATAAAAATAGAGGTATCGGTTATTCACTTTGCATTTGATTACATTTAAATTATGCAACTACAACCAGTCATATGTCTCCACTACTTAGTCAAGCCAAAGCCTTGGATGCTGATGTATACAGATGGTGTAGACATCTTATAAAATAGACCATGTCCTAACATGGCTCAGTCCAAGACTCTGGTGCCCCAAAGTGGTATACCAGAGCAAAAAACCTTGAATTTTGATGCATAAAGAGTAAAGACAGTGTATACAGATCTAAAAGAGACCATGTATTAGCATGGTTGCAGTTCAGGTCTAGGTTTACAAAAACTTTATAGTGCCAGACTGTCACAACTCCCAAATTATTTCAATTACCACAGATATATACAGATACATAAACAACACCAAGAAGAAAAAGGTATAGTCCTTTATATTTTCATAACCTTTATTTGATAAATGAATAGACAACTTTTTAAATGCTCCTTTCAGATTTCACATACCAACAAATAAAAAGAACCTGTTCTGATTGCGTCTCATATAATTCAGTAAGAATAGTTAGATGGAAGTGACAACTGTGTGAAACTTGGGGTAATATGCAGTTGCCTAAATGTAAAGATTTCATGCGAACTTGTGGAAAAGAAAAAAAAATCCTGAAAACCTTGTAATTATTCTACAGTTCAACACTTCAACTGTTCAAGGCATATTCCTTTATGAGTAACTTTGAGATGTATAGGGCTAACTTCTGCGCATATTTGAAAAACAATTACTATGCTAATGAGAATCAAAGGGCATCTCTGATCCAAAAATACTTACCATCAAACTATCTTTGAAACACATGAGCTATTCGAATAAAAGGCAAGGGGTGACTGTGAAAAACATTTGCTATGATTTCCTATAATCCTATGTACACCATGCCAATCCATATTGCAACCCTTAGATATCACACCTCTATGTCTAACCTGAGCATTACAAACTACGGATTTCCTCACAAGTACTTCAAAGCAATATGCAAAGAAACTAGTGTCTTGATTACCAGGCTCATTATAATACCATATTCGGCCATCTAAGTAACTTAGCCTAGATCATTATACTTTAAATTCAGATGGGGTACATCACACGATCAGTTCAAAAATATTAAATCTAATCACAGCAGGAGGAAAAAAAAAACAGCAAAATAATAAGTCAACTTTACGAAAACTATATCTCTCAAAAGCCAAAAAATCAATTTTTTAACTTTGAACTAATGCTCAAACACACTCACATTACATATCAATCCACAACACATAGAAAGTATGTCATCAAATCAGATCACCATTCAGCACTCTAAAATGTACATTACATAACCCCTAATTTTCTCTAATTCATACCACATTCAAATCTAGAAATTATCGATAACATATATATATATATATATATATATATATATTTTTGTAATAAGAATCACAAATCAAACAAATTCGAACAAATCAAATCAGTTTCAACCAATTCAAAGATTGATAATACCAGATCTGATAAGTTAGTATCATTTCAAACACATAGTTGATTTAAATCTCTCGTTAAGAGTAGATACCTTGAGTGCTTTGAGCTTAATGCTTCCATAAACAAGACCGAATGAGAAAGCCGAAGCTCGAGCAACCTGCATACACCAAAAAAAAAAATGGTGAAATTTTTGATCGAAAATGTAAAAAAAAAAAGTAGTAATTGAGATGAAATCAAGAAAATCGAAATCGTGTTGTTGAATTACCAAAGCAAGACTGCTTTTGCCGGAATAAAGACTTCTAGGAAAATCCATGGAAATCGAGAAAAGGAATGAGTTGATGCGAGAGTGATGAGTTGAGTTGAGTTGAGGAACTAGTTAGGTTTACAGATGCACGAGAGAAAATGAGAGGAAGTTTAATGGTCCTCTTTTAACGATTTAAGTGACCAGTAGAGCCCACAGAGTACTAAATAGATGGGCCATGGTGGACTAATACCAACCAACCTCAAAAATCCATTAGAGTTGCCACTTTTTGACGGCCCAAAACGGTTCAGAAAACAGTAATTTAATTGGGCTTTGGACTGAAGCCCAATCTAAGGTTTCTTCTGGCCGGAAAAGGGTAAAACCGGAGTTTCAAAAGTGGAAGTTGTCACTTTATAATGCATGACCCAAAATGCCCTTCCTTTTGTTGAATATCCTTCTTTCGATGTGAATTGATTTGTTTGTTGATAAGGACAATCACGTAATTCCAACTTCTCTAAGTCAAGTCGTTAAACTACTCCCGCGCCCCCTTTTCGATTACTGTAGTTCCTTTTCCGTTCTTCCTTCTTCCTTCTTCACTCTTGTTTCTCATTTTCTGCAAATAAACAGTTAAACGTAATTCCCAAAATGCCCCCTTAAACCAGAAGAATGTTGTTCCCCTCTGACTCTGAGAAGAAGGTTCATCATTATTAGAAGAAAAGACCTTCCAACAAGAAGAAGAGGAGGAAGAAGAAGTTTTGGAGGAAAAATTGAAGAAAATCGTGTTGTCGAGGAATCAGAGGCAAAGAATAAGGAAAAGCTCTAATAACTATTAGTTTGAAGAAAGTCTGCAAAGTATGTCAATTTCTAGGGTTTGAATTTACCCCCTTTTTATGAGAAAAAAAATAAAAATTGTTATTCACTTATTTGTATATTGGATTCACTTTTTTTTGCCATTTTAATTTATTAATTTTATGAATTGTTTTGGGTTGCTTTGTGATTCTAATTACAGTATCTGTTTCGTTGTAATAAGGTCATCCCTGCATCAAAGAAGAACACACTTTAGACCTAAGGTGCTGTTTGTTTTTCATTCAGTCGGTCTGAAGACTGAACTTAAGTGGGTGGACCACCGGGGTGCTTAACTTGCCCCGTGACCCGCCCCGTTTCCCGCCCCGTTTTTATCTCCCCGCCCCGTATCCGCCCTAATGGGTAGCAGGGCAGGGATGGGTTTCATTGTATAGATTGAAACCCCGCCCCGTGCCCTGCCCCGTTCCCCACCCCATATCCCCGCCTCGTCCCCGCCCCATATCCCTATCTTCTCTATATATCACTCACTCACTCTCTCTCTCTCTCTCTCTCTCTCTCTCTCTCTCTCTCTCTCTCTCTCTCTCTCTCTCTCTCTCTCTCTCTCTCTACCTCAACTCACAACGGCTCTCTGTTGTTGCCTCCTCCTACCTCTCTCAAGTCTCAACGACTCTCTACTACCTCAATTGCTCAACCTATAAATTAATACCAATCTTTCTAATTTCATCATCTTCTAATTACCAATCTTTCTAATTTCATCATCTTCCTCAATCTTCTAATTACCAATCTTTCTATTTTCACTAGATTCCTATACTAATTACCAATCTTCTTCAAATTTCACTAGATTCCTATACTAATTTCACTAGATTCCTATAACAATTTTGTTGTTGTTGCTGCAGCATATATGGTGTCACATTCCCCGTCCCCGCCCCGCCCCGTTCCCCGTCCCCCGACCTGTACAGGGCAGGGATGGGGTGAACTTTCTTAAGCCCCCGTTCCCCGCCTCGCCCAGCCTAAGAACGAGGATTATTTGGCCCCGCCCCGCCCCGCCCCAACCCCGCACACTATTCCCCCGCCCCGTCCTGCCCCGCCCCAATCAGCACCCCTAGACCACCGTATTCAGTCTTCAGACTGTTTGATTTTGGTTAACTAGTTCAGTGCTTAACTGAACAATGCATTGGTTTTTCAATTAAGTGGTTCAGCCAAAAAAATTGGCAGAATGAACCTCTGAATGCCTGAACGAAGCCAAAAAGACCAACTTAACCTCCAAACCCTTTCATTTCTCTCGCTATTCATCTTCACCTTCTTCTAATCTTCTTCTGTTGTTGAAAACCCAACGCTGTGATTTTAAGCTTTTAACCCAAATTTCAATCTTTTTGATTAATGGAGAGAATAAAAATCATGTTATTGTCGAATCAAACACCAATTTGGCAAAGACGTCTTAGGCAAGAGTGTGGCAACATTGAACACCAAAAATTTGAGGTTTTTTTTTTGCTGTTTTTTTTACTTATAAAGATACCCATTACTTCCTATTGATTTCTAAAAATTGATTTTTAATTGAAATCATCTTTGGAAGATGGGGTTTTCTAGTTTGGTGTTTTTGTTTTGTCAAATTATTGATGGGTTTTTGTTGTCTGACTGTTTTGCATAACATAACTATATATGACTGAGTAAAGCTTGTTGCAGTGATTTGGGATTTTAAGAGTGGTATAGGATTTAGGTAGATAGAAGTATAACAATTCAACTTGAATCATATATTACTGGATATTTAAAGGACCAGCCCTGAATGCATTTTTTCTTGTGTATTAGCTTGCTCATCTTACAGAGAGGGAGGTCAAACATAGATGCAACAATGCATGTACTGGAATTTGGCTTTCCGCTGGGCGGTCTTGCGAAACTATTTGCGCAGGATTGGAATTTGAGAGAGTGATGCTGCTGTCGTTATGCCAGCGACACTTGGTTAGGTATAGAAAAAAAAATTAACCAAGGAAGAAGGGGCACTTGGGAAAAGGTTTCTGACATGAAGGCAAATTGCAGCATTGAGCTTGTTCATGATGAATGTGTCGCACTTCTCAACCATATGGGTAGACTAAAAAGGAAGGCGAAAAGAGCTATACTGCATCTCATGGTACTGCATTGCTCGCGAGAACTCAAAGTGATCACTGGAAGAAGAGTTCCCTTACATTTTATCATGATGTTGAAGGCGATTATTAGCTTGCGACAACGTAATGGGTGAACTTGAAAAATGCGGTGTTGTAAACTTGTAATCACCAAGATGTATGTTAACAGCGTATGGTGTTGTAATGGGCACATAGGGCAGCATCACCAAGATATAACCAAGATGTATGTTGTAATCAAAGCCATATTGTCCTGGTTATATCTTGTGATGCTGCCCTATGTGCCCTAAAATCATCATTTTAGTACAGTATAAGTTTCAAGCTGACTTGCAATGACCTGTTTATGTTCTCAATGAGTTGTTTCTTTATCATCCTTACTAACCTTTTGTTTCCCTTCACTTGGATATACGAACGATGTTAAATTCTGATCAGCTGTTCCATATCTTTTATAGTTGGATTGGACATGGTCTTTTTGTATGTACTGTATCTAAGGGTATAAGCGTTCAATACTGGCAAGATGTTAATGTGTTCTGTTTTGGGAATTTAAGATGAGATATTGTTCTTTTGTTTTTGTCATAGATCAAACCAGCATTCGTGATCCCAAATCTAGATTATGCAGTTATCACATATCACAGCAAGCGTATAACATGCTTGGAATTTTATCCAACCAACAATAACATTCTTTTATCTGGAGATAAGGTAGACAAAACCCGTTTTTTTATGGGTATAACTTATGAGTAGTTTATAAATGTGATGTAAGCTGAGATAAACTGCTGCAATTTGTTTGCAATATCTACTTGTTTTTTCCCATGGAAAAAAATGGGTAACTTGGAGTCTGGGATCGACTATGACAAAGTACATGAAAAGACCGTTTATGGGAACATACATTGTAGGCAGCATCTTCTGATGGGACTATAACCTGAGGGGAATCTACATCCTCGATCAATAGACACAGTTGTTGTATGTTAAGACATCTCTTCTGATCTACATTATATGTAATATACGAGAAAGCTGATTGCTACTTCTTTTTGTATGGTATATGCAGGTTCAACCCAGCTAATGATGGAACTTTGTAGGCAGCATCTTCTGACGGGACTATAAGCTGCACAGACTTGGAGTCTGGGTCTCTGGGATGTCATCCTCTCTGATGGATGGCAGGTAAGTAATATGAATTGATGATCATTGTGAATTGTATTATTAGATGGAGTTATGTATACATTATTTAGAATAATCGAGGCCCTGATTTAGCTGTTAATTTGATAATTCCTATTGAAACTTTTTGTTTCTATGGGCCTATGGCTGGTGTAGTATTGAAACTTCATATTAATGTGAGCTCTCTGATATTATGTGTGGTGAAGTTTTTACGAATACGTAGTCAAGTTTTTCATGTCCTAAAAATCCCTGTCAGAAACTTCAGTACTGAGTTAGTATTGGAATCTTTGCAGGTTGCAGAACCTTTTATTTAAGTTCTTAATTGCTCGAAATTTTAGATTTGTGTCCATTACAAATTGTGTATCTAAATTATAATCTACAAAGGGTGCATAATTTGACTAGGACTAAAATTTAGTATGACTAGGATTAAATTTGTATGACTGGGATTAATATTTAGTGTGACTAGGATTAATATCTATGATTAAGTCTGATTAGGACTAATACTCCCAAAACCTTAATCGTCAAGTCAGTTTGCTAAACCTTAATCTCTGATCAGTGGCTCTGATCAGTTTTCTTAGTTAATACTTAATAGTAGTAGATTACATCTATTGTATTTAGGTGGGCCAATTGTATTTAGGTTAATAAACCCAATTTACTCTTTCTTCTCGATTCTCTGACCAAACCAATTAGTCTTTCTCTCTCCGTCTCTCTGCAATATCGACAAACAGTTCGCTCTCAATTTATCTATGGAGGTGAACCGTTATTAGTTCAGAGGTTGCAGGTGAGACCCATACTGCATTTTCATTTTTCGTCTATAGTCTTTACAATCTTTGACTTGCCTACTCCCAATAACTTTTAGAAAGAGCAGTTCAAGACTTCAAGTAAACAAAACAAAAAATTGGACAGCTCAGGTAAAGTTTGAAAGCAATTATGAGTTCTGCTCTTTGGTATAGCTAATACATTGTGGTTGGATGTATAAAAACATGATTTGATAGTTCAATAGTGTTGATTTCACAAATTATAGAATGATTGGGTTAAGTTTCTCATACATTTTCTCGATTCATATTTCTGCACTCTGCTTTGTACCGCCTCAGTCTCCATGTAATAAAATATCGAACAAATACATGTATAGTTCTTATTGATATTCTCTATATAGATTAATACATGTCATCTGTTTATTGTTTTTTTTCACATCTGTTTCTATTGCCATGTTGTCATCTGATCCATTTGTTCACATCTGTTCATTAAGATATAAAATTTAGATTTACGCAATTCTGTAGGCATATAATTTATTAGTTTTCTACTTTTCTTATATGTCATCCGTTGTTATTGCCATAGGTGAAAATATCGTGCGTGCCGGGCGGATATTCGCGATATTTTCCGTTTTTCCAGAGATCGGCACGGTACGGCACACGGAATATATTCGGATATTAAAACACCCCATGCCGGTCGGCATAAATCGGATATTCGCGGCATAAATCGGCAAAAACCGATATTTATCGAAATTTTGGAAATTTTCAATTTTAAAATTAACACATTTATTTTTAATCCCCCCGAAGTAGAATTTTCGATGAGATTATCAAAAAAAGGTCCAAAAGGCCCTAGACGTTTGGAAACTTTCGCGACGAACTTGATGGCCCTCCAAGAGCAATATATCAGAAAGAAACGAAAAAAAAAAGCACGCCCATGCCAAAGTGAAGTTCTCTCTCACTTTTAGCAAACCAGTATACTGTTTGTATCCAAGGTTTGTTTTTGTGTAATGAATAATTGGTATCCAAGGTCGTACGAGCAAACAATGTCGTGGGAATATTATTGTACTGAGTTCGTCCCCACACGTATGCGACTCGAAGCTCATCGGTTTGACAAGGGGCGTCTATCATTCTGGGGTTAGCATGTCTTTTATTTTGATTATTAAAATAAAACTATGGGTTGAGTTGTAATGAGGTTGTTTGTGTTTAGTTCTTGTATTGTAAACATATAAAATTTCTATGAATATCCGCCCGATATTTACGATTTTTTCACGTATGAGTAAAACTATCTTGTGTAATACTTCTGTCTTAGCTTCCTTGTATGATTTGTCGTGTGTTTAATTTGTAATGTATGTTTTTCTTTTAATTATATGTTTATATATCGAAAAATTCAAAAAATCACGGAAAGTGCAGAAAACCTCCCAATTTGCCGAATTTTTCGCGAATATTCGCGAATATCCGCGATATTTTCCGGTTTTTTGAATTTGCCAAACCTTTATAATCCGACACATGAGGTCGGATATCCGCGGAATTTTCCGTTTTTTTGAGGATCGGATATCCGCCCTTTACTGATATTTTCACCTATGGTTATTGCCCTTTTGAATTATGTATGATAATGAACTGATTCGAGTAACCTTCTAAATGATTGAATATAGGAGTAGACGACCGATGGTCATCACGTTTGTTATTATCATGTATTTGGTCCAGTTAACTTCCTCAAACATTAATAAAAAGAACATTTTCCCTTAAGAATAGGATTATCATTGGTAGTCTCCCATTGTGTTTTATTCGAGTTTACTAAAATTAGTATTACCTCTAAAAATTTAGTTACCAATGTCAATGACACCATGATGATAGGAGGTCCTACCTCGCTGAATATATCAAAGGTTAAATATCTAACCAGAAGATAAATTATACTCTGTATAATTTAACCAGAAAAGTGATGGTGTTATAACACAAAGTTAAATTATGTGATGAATGGCTATCACAAATTTTATACCTGCTAAATATACTTACCTTTTGATACGTTACACTTATTATTGAATGATAAAACTAGGTTTGCTTACACATAACTTAAAAAATCTTTCATTCATTTGGGTTTGCAGACTGCTTGGTTGTATTGGATATAAGCTTTAAGGAGGTGTAAGGAAGACAATGTTTAGGTACTTTCTACCACTTAGAGTGTACTGTTTGATTTGAGCTAAATTATTATGTTCTCAATAATTTGAAAATTTCAATGGACAAGATGATACTCTTTTGGAGCAGAAAAAATTCATAAACTTCTATCTTCCTCTTTCTTTTATGTAATTGCTAATCTTAGAAGGCTATGTTATATTTATTTTCGTAGGTGTATCCACTGTTTGTCGCAGTGGGAACAGTTATGGGTATTTGCAAATATCAATTCATGAGGAATATCACTGGGAACCCTGAAGTGAGGTACTTCTTTCTATTAAATTCTATTTTAGTTGTATATGTTGTTTGATGTTCAACAAGTAGAACTATTCGCATAACAAATGTTGGAAGGGAGTTTAAGCCTCTGTTTTGTGCATGGTCAAAAACTGCATATTGCAGTAACATGACATAGATAATTTTGAGGTTACTTTGTGTTGTGGCAGACCTATAACAATAAAATCAGCAATACGAAGGCTAAGGTTTTTGTGTGTTGTAATCTTTACATCCAAGTTAATTAGGGTCTTGGTTACAGGAAATGACAATAATAGTGAATATTTGATATGAATTAGCACATATAACCAGTATACACTGTTAGGGTAAGAGTCGTTGATATAAATTTGTAAATATCACTATGTGACTAGGATGGATGTGTATGACTAGAATTTATTTCTAATGTCTGGCTACTAGGATTTTCTAATGTCTGACTAGGACTAATTATAGGATTTGATTAGGATCACATCAATTCACCAATTTTACTAATAAACCCTTTGTGACTTTCATTAAGCCATTTTCCTCTTCCTCTCAAAATCTCATTCTCTCTCTCTTTCTTCCTATCAAAATCTCATTATCTCTCTTTTATTCTCAGTTGAAACACTCTGATAATCACTCCATACGAGAACAAAAGCACCCAGTCTTACAGATTTGCTTCTTTAGTTTTTCTTTCTCTCTTCTCAATTCAGTTAAGAGTTTTGAATTCATCTGTATATATGTAAAATCAACTATAATTCTGATTTGTGTGAAATCGTTTTATTGTATTAAGCAAAATATTAATGCAAAACTTTTACCGGCATATACCGATGAACAAGAGCTTGGCCCCTAAATGAGCAATAATTATAATTATATTCACTATAGTAGATGTGAGGTTTGCAGTGGTAATTGAAAAACTACAAGTAGTGCTAGTCTATATTATAATCTACAAAGGGTGCATAATTTGACTAGGACTAATATTTAGTATGACTAGGATTAAATAGTGTGACTAGGATTAATAATTAGTTTGAGTAGGATTAATAACTCTTCTCTTTACTAAATCTAGGATTAATAATTAGTTTGAGTAGGATTAATAACTCTTCTCTTTACTAAATCTTAATCAATAACAAGTCGGGCTATTTCTCCAAAATATCTATCTGTTTCTTCTCCTCCATCTCAAAATCCAAACCCAAACCCAAACCCAAATCAATCTCCTTCTTCGTTGACTTCAATCAATCACCACCTTCAACAATCTTCTTCTTCTTCTTTTTCCTTAACCGATCCAAATCCAGCGTTTGATTGAGAAATTAATCTACGGCTTCTTGCTTAACATTTAATTCAATTTAAGTAAACAACTACCACTTCAGTAGTTGACTGAATTCTTCAACAATCACTCTCAAATATGCGTACTTTAAGGTAAGGTATGTACTCTCAACTGATCAGATCAACACATATTTCTTTTTCAGCTTTCTTGAATAGCAAATATTCTCTCCTATGTACTCTACTCTTTAATTTGTTTTTAGTTTGATTATACCCAATTTAATGTCGAATTTGTGGAAAAAATTATTTTAAAAGGAATGGTTTAAGCCATGATTTCTTTTGCTCTCCCTCAATCAAGGACTAATTTTTATACGACATGTTAAAATTCCTTCAAGGCTTAAACAATGATTTCTCTTCGGCACCAAAACAATCCCTAATATCAAATCAATTTCTCTCGTAATTTTTTTCCCTCTAAAAAATCTTCTCTCAATTTCTTTCCTCTGAATTTCTACGCCTCTCCAATAGGTTTTTATTGGGTTTTATGAACTTCAAAACAATGGTTTAAATATGTTTCTCTTCCTCTGATTCCAATTCTTAATTGCAGGTACTACTTTTAGTTTTGTGTTCTTTAAACGATCGTCATTGGCTCAGGTCGTATTGCAGTCCCACTTCTTCTTTCGCATTGAAATCCTTCTTTCACAAGTTAGTATCAAAAGAAAGACCTTCATTTAATGTTCTCTTGCAATATTAGACTTATATGAAAGAGGACTTTAGCCTTTTATATCTTCGGAAAACTCAATATCCCTAAGATACTTGAGTAAATTATGTGATATTTGCACAGAAGTGAAAATTATCATGTATTTTTCATGTCGATAGTATGTCTTTATAATGTCGATTTCTACAAAAATTTGAGCCATTTTGTGTACTTTCATTCAATTATGATATTTTAGTTGTTAAGTATGTTGGTATTCATTGAGCTTATTTGATTGAGTTTGATTTTCTTTATATGAGTTGGTTAAAAGAAGTTTGATGATGTGTTGCCATCATACCATCGGTCAATGCTTCTATCAGTACAGGGAGGATGAATTGTTTATTTGGTCTCTTAATTTCACTTGAGTATGTCAGTACGGAGGATCAATTTTACTTACATTGTAATAATCCCCTAATCCCCTAATCCCTTCTTCCTCCAGATTAGTTGACTCTCTTTGACAAATGCTTTCTGAAAATAATGAAAACAGTTTAATTTGTTTCTGCTAATGGACATACTGAAAGTAAGCTCAGCTTAAAACATAATTGATCCAAATTTGATTAATAGTGTCTAACCTTTCATAATCTTTCTTTCCCTGTTGTATTTCTATTTCTATGTTTTTATACAATAACTTGCATATGACAGAGTCAAAGATACTGCGAGAGTTGTGGCAATTATCAAAGAGGCTATAAAGGATTACACAAAGGCAAGGTTTAGAAGCGTCAAAGCTAATTCAGTGTTGAAGGTATTTGGATTTTTAATTTAGTCAAGTTCACCGTTTCCTTGGTAGTATACTAGCCATAGCTTTTCCTGATTTTGCTTTCTCCTTATTTTCCGGCCTCCATGTGAAATATGCATTGCCTACTAACAATGGTGCCTTCTTAAAACAATAATCTAGGCTGACACGGGTATAGGCTTTTTCTACAGACAAACTTTAGTGATGAGTGAATGTTAAGTTGTTTAAATGAGTAAGAGGACTAGAAACTAATCTATTTTTTTAAGAAAAAACAATTATGTATGAAAAAATTAAAAATTGATAGATTAGAATTAAATAATTTCAAGCTAAATTAATCAAATAGACAAAGGAGAATTTTCTGGAAGTGTATCTAGAGCCAGTTATAAACTGAAGAAGGTGGACTTTGGATCTGATGTTAGCCATACTCACCAGGATCAACAATTCCAATTGAATGGATTCAAAATCATGTTACTGCATGGATCGGGATTATAAATCCGCCCCCTTTCATCAATATGTGTCTTCAATACCATAAAGAATGGGATCTATTTCCTGATTTTAATTGTCATCCAGTTTTTACAATTAATGGGATCTATTTTCTGATTTGAGGTTGAAGTTTCCTTTTTTACTCCCTATTGTAAGAATATTGTGTCCAAAAGATTTCAAACTTTATCAATCAACTCCAATATGAGGTTTTACTGGAGTAATGAAAGAGAGAAACTGTTACTCAGGGAATATATTGATAAGTTACTGGCTGATCGAATTGATGACAATGAATGGCATTCCTGTTGAGCTATACTTCTTCACTATTAAATATACTCACCAGGTCGGCCATATGCACTCATTCACACACAGGTCCGACGAAGTGAAGAAAACAAATGAGTGTAGATCGTATGTGTTCATTAAAGCCATTTAAATATTTGTATTTCATTCTTTGTTTTTCCTCACATCTTTAATTGGTTAGGACGGATTTCTATGATTAGGATTAATCTAATGTCTGACTAGACAGATTCCTCTCTTCACTAAACCAAACTTCGATCATCTGATTCCTTTCTTCATTAAAACCTTAAAACTTCCTCTCACGCAAGATCAATCATCGTTAAGTTTTCAATCGATTCTCTCTCTTATCAGGTAGCGTCTATTTTACTTCTTTTCTCCTCTCTCAATTTTTTTTCCTCTCTTTCCCATAAATTCAATCATCTCTCTTTCCTCATCTTCAAGTTTATAGAAAATAAAATCTATACAGTAATTGTTCATAGCCTGTCCTAAATGAGCACAAAGAAATTTCGTAAAATACTGACTATGCTTATTGCCTATTGTGTTCAATTAAAATTTTCAACGTTTTAATGAAGTGGCTAGGATTAATTCTAATGTCTGACTGGATAGATTCTTTTTCATAAGGTATCTGATTCCCGTTAAAATTTGATACTAACAAAATATATCATGCCTTAAGATTCTTTCTCATAAAGTATTTTTATTTGATCCAAATTTGATTAATAGTGTCAATACCAATTTTACAACAGTGAAACCTGTACTGAACTGGTCGTCAATACCAAATTTGATTAATTCTGTTCAGGGGATCATAATCGTCTATATAAACTGAAAATGAATACTGAGACACTTTATAAGACTAGATAATGGGAATACATCATCTATTTCTATATAATGGAGTCTCTTAGTTTCCTCGATAACCAGCTCTTTTAGAATAAGAGCTCTTAAGTAAGAACATCGTAAAAATAAGTTTGTCCTCAACACTAGGATTCCAAAACTTCGGAGAATGAAATTCGTGTTGTAGGGTTCTTCTCAAATGGCAAAATAAGCATTCAATCTTCAAATTCATAAGATGGCTTTCATTGACTTTCAATCTGCCAATAACCTGATTTTAGTTGTTAGAATTTATGACTACGGTATATGGCAAAGGAGACTGTATATATATTAGTTACCACTGAACTTTGGAAGGTCTTTACCATTGTTTAGAACTATAATGTTAGTTATGGAGATAAGATGTTTCACTCCACGGTGATCAGAATAGCTGGTTCATGGCGCATTGGAAGTCTGGAAGATACGAATTACAGCTACTTAGGTAGTACAGTCCTGAAGGTTTAGTCCGCAACGGGGTTGTAAGCGGCGTCATAGAAGCATAGAAAAATTGATTCATCTATATGCTAATTAGATATCACAAAGTCCTAAACGTTTAGTACATGCATAGAGGTCTTAAATTGTAAATGAGGAGAATGATGGTCACGATTGTGCAATTACAAATTTGGTGAATTACAGTAAGCTAATTGCCCTCCATTGGCTAAGATGCACTGTGTCGTGTAATCTTCAGTAGTCATTTTTTTTTATCTCTTAGCTCTGTTTCCTTTAATTACAACTTATTTGAAGAGTACGATCTAGATTAACCACAAATGTTATTGATTGTTTTTATCTGGGCTTTTGTTGTATCCCACTTCAACCTCATCTGAAACCAGATTTGGTGAAAAAAACAGTCCCTCTAGATTCATTGAAGAGCTGAGCGACAAAAAGAAAAAAAAAAAAGATCATCTTTGTCTAACAATATGACGTTAAGTAGACTGAATCAGTTCAAGTTTTCAAAAGTATTCCCTTCTGAAAAGCTCAGTGACTACTCGATGTTTAGTATATTTTGAACCGTTTGTTACTCCTTAGACATATCATACTGTAATGTACGAGGTTCAACAATCTCATGCCAAGACAATATATAGACCTTCTACTTTCAGCCTCGCTCCAGATTTGAATCTCTCTCAAATAACTGTCAGAATTAGCTTGCATTGTGATTGTTAGTATTGTGGCTCAATCAGGTTAACTTTAATTGTTTTCATTTCAGGGATGAACAATACAAAATGAAAAAAAGGAAATTCATAACCAAATCTACCAACCATGGATATCAATGCATAAGTGTATCAGTAGAAAAGTAAGTATATATATACTCTGGTCTTAAATATTGCAATTTTATAAATAATTTAGATAACATAATATAACTTTGTTTTCCCAGGGAAACCATTGCAGATAATAATATGATTGTACTGTCTAAATACCAAATAACACAACGCAACTGAAGAGAAAATGAACATTCTGAACAAAAGTGACTTTCGAACAACCGATCCGACTTCATGACATAGGAATCACAAATTTCTGATCGAAAATAAAGACAAGAGTCATGCCACTATGGAATGAGGACTATGCTGATAACAACAAAACAGTTGTACACATGATCCTACTAGATGAATTTGTAAGTAATATGCTACCTATATTAACTACCTTTTAATTATAGTATTATTTCTTGCAGTGACCCGATTCCTTCGTTCTAGATTATAATCATTTACTTTCAAAAATAAGGATGTTACATAATTTACTATTTATTTGATAATTGTTAAAATATACCTTTACATCTGAGCACTTAACCTGAGCTCTCTTACCACCTGTCAATCAACAAATCTTCCTAACTGTCCAATAAGGCAGTGACCTGCGAATTGTTTTTGACATCCACTTACATGCCCATGATATCCAGCCATGACTGTAGAGTAAGCTTGATTTGTTTCACTGCATTATCCAGGCCGAACAATCTATTTTCCGAATCAATTTAATTCCTGGTATACCATATGATCAAAAAAATGCATAAGGTACAATGTTCCATGTTACTTCCACTGAGACCTCGGTTATTGAAATAAATTTATAAAAGACAATGTTGACAAGTCTGCATACTCCTACTCAGAAATTTTATATTTATAATGTATATGCATGGTTTTTTTTTTTTTTTTTTTTTCCTGAATGCATATACATGATTGAAATGTAGCTTTATAAGGGATAACCACTAATCCTAAACAAACTGATTTCTATCTGTTGAAACAGAGAGACAAAATCCATGCGAAGTTTAATGCTGATGACATTCAAAACTTCGAAGAAAGAATCGTTCAAAGAAGAATTTGTACTTTTACCAAATTCAAATCTTGGGAAATCCAGAGAGGAAATCGTTATTCAGATAACGAATGCGAAATCGGGTTACAACGCTATACCATTATAGAGACAATTGAAGAGGACATCGCAGATTTCCCTATGTACAACTATGACTTTGAAGAATATTGTGAAGTGGCCACCTACTATAGAAGAAAAAAGAAAAAGCATGGGTAATATGAACATATACAATTTAAAGTCTCTATTACTCAATACAAAAACCAACTTTGTATGATTACTAATTATTTTTTTCTTCTTTTTAATTTGTCAAGATATAATGGGTAGGCTACATTATTACAAGGAAATCACAACAAGGGACGATGGAGAGCGACAAACTTATGTTTGAGATATCTACCTCATGAATGAAAGGTACATACATAATCAAAAATTTTGGGGAATTAAAATTACTTAGCTAAGGATGATTGGATATGAAAAGTATACCTATCTTAATAATTTTAGTGTGAGTAAGGCAAATGCGTTAGATGAAACATTTTATGATATTATCCACTGATAATTAGTATTATAATATTTTATTAGCAGAACTGGAACTACCACTAGAATTTCACGTTAATATATAAAAATTGCAAGCTGATACATAAGAAGGACTGTATCATTCTGCACCATATGAAAACCCTATTATGTAGCCCCCAATATGGCCGGTAATCAATCAATTGGACGAACTTCCTAAACAGAGTTAATCAAACTATAGTATATAAATTGATAGATTTGTGATAGCTAGATTACCAGGGTATAAATACAACTCAAAAGTATAAGTTTGATGTCCTTAGAAATCAGCTTCTATCCAGGTAGCAATAGCTTAATAATGTTAAAATTTGCTCCATCACAATTTTACCTTAATAATTTTGATGGAGGTAGAACCCAACAACAAGGTCTGCATGTAAGTGCTTTGGGTGTGTTAGCAATCATGTTCCAACGTCGTAGTCTTTCTTGATCATGAGGTGAGTTTCAGTTATCTTTGTATAAAGAATTTCAGATGCCTTGATATTTCTCCTTACTAATGGAAAGAGATACACTGTGGCTGTATATTCATTAAATGTAAATTAACTATAATGTGCTCAAATAAAGCACAAATGTATGAGTGTATAACATTAATTAAGTATTCTGCACAACATTCCTTAGGACTTCTACTGGATTTGGTTAAAGTGAATGGAACTTTATTAGTTGTGGGTCCACCAGAGAAGTTGATCTGTTTAGTTTATTGTATCTGAGGGTTGGTATGTACACAACACCTAAGTCTGTAATGTTAACCTCTATTAATCTTAGTCTTTCTTATTCTCTTTATATTGTTGGTTGTTTGGGCTGGTATGTTCGTAAAATCAACCTAATTATTGAAATTATGTTTTGGCTATGTAACATTTCATTAAAAACAGCTTTGAAGAATTACAGTCTCAGATCTTTAGAAAACATATTGCTTCCACTATTAAATTAGTAAATAGAACTTTGAAATTAAAAAACATAGTGAAATTAAACGTTTTCAATGATGTAAAACAACAAAAATTTACTCCGAGTTACACTTTGGGGAGCTTTGGTCAATGATATAGAAGAAGCAATATAAACACAGATGAGGGGAGAAACAGCTATAATGACGGTGACTTCTATGATCTCTGATGTTTTCAAACGTAAAATACCATAAAAAAAAATTCCTTAGCAAAAAAATTCCATTTGTATTTAAATTTAAATTTCTAATACTATCCTTAATTTTATTGCAGGTACTTACTATGTCAGATCTTCAAAGAAACTGTTTTGGGAGAGTAAAACAATAGTAACACAGTCAATAGTGTACGTTTTTCCAGGTGACTTGGGTAGTTCACTTACTTATTTGAATCGGGACTTTCGTTGCTCATGGTCTGATTATAATTCACTATATTAATAATATAGGCAATTAGGTTTGTTGTTCAAATTAGACAACCAACTCTCAAATCATTCAATTTTGGCAATGTACTACTAATTTGTATTCATTTTAGGCAATCAATTATTCTTATGACCATTCGAATTTTAAATTGGAGAGAAAATTTCGAGTTTTATGGAGTTTGATAGTTAGGCTAAGAACAATTTCATGACCATTGAGAAAATGTTTAGTAACAATATTCTTTCCTTTGCATGAGTGGTTAATCCACATTCTTCATCATATTGATAAACGAAACCTCACAAACAAAGATCAAAAACTAAATATACATGGACACTTAACCAAATCCTTAATTACTTCTTTACAAATATTGCAACCTACCGTGTGAATAGATCAAAAACTATAATTAAAATCTTAAATGTACTTCATGATGTGATGCAGCGGAAGTTAAAATAAACTTAATCTAAGAATTAAAATTGCAAGGAATTGAAACAACGGAAAGGAATTGCAATAGGTAAAACCTGAAATTTAAATAACTTGAATGTAAATTGCGGAAAATAAGGAACTTGAAGTAAAAACTAAATTGAAAGACAATAAACTAAATAATAAACTCTTCAATCATTAATCTTCGCTAAGAAATTCATTGATGTGATGCAGCGGAAGCTAAAATAAACTTAATCTAAGAATTAAAATTGCAAGGAATTGAAACAACGGAAAGGAATTGCAATAGGTAAAACCTGAAATTTAAATAACTTGAATGTAAATTGCAGAAAATAAGGAACTTGAAGTAAAAACTAAATTGAAAGACAATAAACTAAATAATAAACTCTTCAATCATTAATCTTCGCTAAGAAATTCATTGATGTGATGCAGCGGAAGCTAAAATAAACTTAATCTAAGAATTAAAATTGCAAGGAATTGAAACAACGGAAAGGAATTGCAATAGGTAAAACCTGAAATTTAAATAACTTGAATGTAAATTGCGGAAAATAAAGAACTTGAAGTAAAAATTAAATTGAAAGACAATAAACTAAATTGAAGGTGGTGGTGGGGAGGTGGTGGATCGATTTTAGATAAGAATCTAAAACTAAAGCTCTTGATACCAATTGATGCAGCGGAAGCTAAAATAAACTTAATCTAAGAATTAAAATTGCAAGGAATTGAAACAATGGAAAGGAATTGCAACAAGTAAAAGCTGAAATTTAAATAACTTGGATGTAAATTGCGGAAAATAAAGAACTTGAAGTAAAAACTAAATTGAAAGACAATAAACTAAATAATAAACTCTTCAATCATCAATATTCGCTAAGAAATTCGTTTTTGGAGCTCTTTATATAGATAACTCCCTTGACACAACTAGGAAACCTACTAGAACTTGAATTACTATTTCCCTAAGGTATATATTACATTTTGGCAAATTCCTAAGCCTATTAGGACTCAAAATAAAACTTCTAGACACTTCTAAAGATACTCTAAATAATAAAAACGAAAATAACAACTTAGAAATACTATTTAGGCTTCTAAATAAATCATAAACCCAAATAGGAAACCAATTGGTGTATGTGTTCTGTCTTACATCATGATGAAATCAAAGTGCTTTGAATTTGTTGTTGATAGCTTTTATACTTGACGTACAAAAAATAACTGAAATTATATTACCCCAAAACTTAATTACTATTCAGTTTTTTGCAAAACTTCTTTTACTACAACTAATAGTTATTGCAAAATTCTAAAGTTAATAAAATTATATATTTAGTTTAATTTGAAGTTGTTCAATTTTTTTAAATGTCAATTTATTAACAAATCCTGATATGTCAGTTTATAATTTCTGAAGAATCTAATGGTTTGTTCTTACAAAGGGTTGGACAAAAACTGTGGAAATCAAAAAATTATGGAATATATCAATAATGGATGGTAATTGTTTTTATGACATATTTACTGAGCATAATGCAGATTTTTAGATGTAGTTAGAAGGGAAAATATAATAAAAATAATACAGTCATCATTTAAAAATATAAATAACAATGATGCAAAATTGTTTTAGTTATATGGTTGAGCTAAATATTTTATTGGAGTTAAGATCATATCGTTTGTTATTTTATATAACTTTTATTACTTGGTAGCTTACAACTTTGCACCAATAATGAACACTTGAAACATTTTTAAATTATTCGTAGAATGAGTCACAAATCACTAACACAGTTTGATTCTTTTCATGTTCTATTGTTAAATATGATCATCAACTTTTAATCGAACAAAAAAAATATTATTCTTTTAATTAAAATTTACCATGCAGTATACAATTAATTAGAAATCGTGGCAGCGCCACGGGTATTACTAGTCCTATTATAAGCCTGGATACATTCCATCTATGATGGTGTGTGTGTGTAGCACCCTTGAGGTAGCTACTTGGGAGAAAAAAAGATTATTTAATGACGAGGATACTAAAGTTCCATATTTGAGTACAATTTCTTTAGACTCCAGTCTAATCTGCAAATGGTCTTTTTAAAAGTGCGCCAGTACCTGGGGAATGTTGTATGGCATGGATATAAATCCAGAATACTAATTAATATGGGTTCATGTCCATTATTGTACTAGAGATGCCTCATAATCATCCTATATGGTCCATTTCAGTTCCCTCTCTACTGCTGTTGTACATACTTTATTGGTTGTAAAATTCAAATATGAGAATTCTATACTTAGTACTTCATTGCTAATGGTAAATTATGATTAGTTACAGGCTGAATTAAACAGCTGTTTTTTAGGTGGATATGTGGTCACACACAACAAAACTGGGGAGCTATTTTGATTCATAAAAAGGGCACCAAAGTGGTTGGTCTTCAGTGCAACCTTCTTTCAACCAGAGCTTCTTCTTAGTTGTGGAAATGATCACTTTGTAAGCTTTCTAAACTAAATAACACATTCGAGTTATGGTTGCACTGACACACACCACCTCCTGCAAGGCTGCAATCCAGAATTATCTCTCCCTTCTTTGTTTTATGACTTTATCTTCCAACATTACACCTTTTGTTGTTTCTTTAACTTAAGTTCTGGGTTTACAGTTAATATTCTTTAGTATTAACAAATACTGTACAACAAGAGGTAAACTTCATTAATGGGACTTTAGCATCGAGATCAAATCAAATCAATTTAAATGAAGCAAAGCAAACAAACTCTTTCTATCTAGCTCTTTTCCGGTTTCTCTTTTCTTCCCCCCCCCCCCCCTCCTCTAGTCTCATGTTCTCTCAGCTGTCAAGAATGTCTAACACACATGACAGACTGACAGTATGACACACACCACCTTCTTCTGATGAAAACAGAACAAGTGCAGTCTGCAGCATTGATTTCCTTCTTTATCTCTCGACATAATCTTCTGATGAAAACAAAACAACTGCAACAGAACAGAGCAGAGGAAGAGGACAGAAGAAGTGGTGTAGCCAGACTGCAGAATGCTTGGAGAGACACGTATTTCAGACGTACCGATTTGCCACTGGCACGCGTGTCACTGTTATTTTGTCTACCATTTCCTCTCTCTGCTGCACACTGCAATGCATCCTTCTCTCTTTTGTCACTTTTCTCCATGTCTCTCCTCAAGACCTAAACGGCTGAACTTGCCTTCAAATTGTCTTTTGCATGTAATTTGCTACTTTGATGTTTGGTCGATCTTGGTTCTCCTTGACTTCTTTTTTAACCAGGCCAAATTTTTACCCAGCCCAACCATATCTAGCTAGGCCTAAATATTTTTACAATTCAACCCCAAGCCCAAGCAAGTGACAGTATATTTGTATATCAACATTTTCAGATTGTAGCATTGATGAAAAAAAAATGTGAAATTCAGCAAATTTTCTTTAAGGTGAGATATTACATGCATAAATCTTTCATTATTATGTGCGTTTGTATTCATTTTTCAGCTCAAACTAGCACAATTATTTTTAGTGGAAAATAACAACTACGAGGAAACTATAAGTGAGATATAAGTAATAAGTTTAGGGACCATGATCACATATCTTTAAGCTGTCGAAGATTTATTGGTGATATACGTAGTTGGTATCATCAACGACTATGATCGATTATTGGCTATGATCAACAGATTTGAGGTAGCCTCACTTGGATGGTAAGAATCTCAGAAGACGTACTTATGATCATGATCGATCTTTGCACATACTAGATTGAGGTCCACACTGTATGGTCCCTTGGTACTGGCCTCCATTGCCACAACAAGCTACACTTGCCTGTAACTGGAATCCTGCATAATTTACAATATATACATATGCTTTTTAATCAACCTTTATATTGATTGTGTTCATTTTTGTGTGCTAAAAATGTAATGAAGTTTATGGATACTTTCAGCTGTTAGTACAACAACACAGTGCCATGGACACGCAAATTAATTTTCAAAAGTGTGTTTAGATGGATATTGATTATTGAGAACCAATCATGATTTATGAGTACAGAAGTTGCCCGTTTGGGACACACCACCTCCTGCATTAATGGGAGTTTATACTGCAGTATGTCCTAAATACCTTCGAGATCAAATCAAATCAATTTAAATGAAGCAAACAAGCCTCTCCCTCTTTTCCGTTCTCTCTTTTTTTTCTCTGTTCTGTGTTCTCAGACTCAGCTGTCCAGAATGTCTGGCACACCTCACTTCTGCAGTACAGAAGAGCTCACTTCATGTCCTTTATTCCCTCTTTTCTTATGCTTGCCTTTCATAAATTGTTACCCAGGTTTTATGTGGAACTCCTATTTCAATTATGGTTTTAGTTAGAATTGAGATTTTTTAAATTTGATTATAAGTAGAAACATTTTAATCACTTCATTAATAGAACTTTAAAGTAGTTAAGTTGTGACAACAACATGGACACAAATTAGTCATCATTGCTGTAGAGGTTATTAATTAAGCTTAAGAGAATAAAAAATAAAGTAAAAAAACAGAAAAAAAAAAACGTGGAAATAGCTAATAATGTTAACTATAATATATTTTGAACCAAAACATTGTTTTAGACATAATATAGTAGAAGTTGGAGAAGAAGGAAAGTATTGGTCTTCAATATATTATTCTCATACAATGGTTCTCTTTATGTAGGATGTACATGAGTACATCATTAAGAGGGTAACCCAAAGATAATGAGTTACAGAAAACTAAAAGCCTTAAGTTACACTTCACATATCCTTATGATCAAGTGGTCATCACATGTATCACAACAAATAAGTAGTAATAAAACATATGAGAAACAAGGGAGGAAAAAAAAAAAGACAAACCAAATTTCACAACTCATTCATTAATACAAGAGACTAAACTTACAACAACATGAAGAACTACAAAATGAACAACTTGTGGATTAAACCACTTTTGGAAGACTAACCTTACAACTAACTAAATAAAGACAAAACTACGTACAACTACAGTAAAACCTCGATAAATGCATACCCTTAGGACTGAAAAAATATATTACTTTAGCGAGATTATTTATTTATCGATAAATGAATAATATATTACTTTATCGACAAATTAATATTTATTATTTTAGAGGGGATTTTCAATCTACGTATGTGGTTAAAAAAAACAACAAGTATGTCGTCGTATACCAAATGATGATGAACATGATCTTAATCTAGATGATAGTTTGGTTATACTAAATGTTTCGTCAAAAGAAATATTTCAATCAATAATCACATTATATAACTATTTGCTACAATATGAGGAAAATATTTTAGACGTTATGTATGCTCTACAAAAAGTTAAGGATGGGGTTGAATTTGGTTTGGGTACAAAAAAAAAAACAAAAAACTTTAGATGCATATTTTCAGAAAAAATGAATTTATAAATAAAAGTTCAAAAGTATGTAAATTATACACATAAATTTTTGTATGAAATTTAGTAATTATTACTTTATATTTTTGTTAGGTTTTTAAGGATTAAATTTTTTTATTACTTAATGCATTTAGCGAGGATATTACTTTAGTACACATGCCCAAGTCGGGACCGGAAGAAATTATTATCTAAGCAAGATTATTACTTTATCGAACATTCATTTATCAAGGTTTTACTGTACTGTACTTGGACCTGAACGGTTTGGTATACCTCAGGCATTGTCATCAGTTTATGCGTTAAAGTGAGGGGTGAAGTGACCTGCACAAACATAGAATAAATCTTGTTAAACATTAATCAAAAAATCAAAACCAAATAAATCAAACAATACATGGACATTAATAATAAGAAACAAAATCATACCATAGCCATAATGCCCATAAGAACGGGAGAACATGTTAATATTGTTGCTACAAGATAGTTCCTCTGTTTCTTGTCCGAATTTCAATGATTAAGATAAAGTAATGCAGAACAATATCATTTGTAAAGAAAGGAATATTGGTTTTTGAAACAAGTTTTAAACCAGAGACAAAAAAAACAAGGATAATATCCCAAAGAAGCCTTATGTTTAGGTGCCTCTTTCCCAATAGACCCTGACATGGGGTCATCTTCTCAAACAAACCTTTTGACTATTTCATAATTTTTAGCCGGTCAAAATTACCTTTGTATTATATCCTCTAAAATCAACATTTTATCTTATAAAATCAGTATAAGACAAAAAACTCAGAAAAAGACAAAGCTTCTTGTGAACCCTCCGGTACTTCCTTATTCAATGTTTGTTCAATTACTCATTTACCCGCAAATGCAATGTAGGCATTAGGTTCGGCAATAATGATATCTCCTAACATACCAAAATTGGCGGTCACTCCACCGATTAGGAGATGTAAGGATTGATACGACAAAAAAACAGTTGGTGTATAACTTTTTGGTTTTAACATTTGAAAATGTTATAACTTGTGATTTAGAAATCGAAAATCAACATGGTGTATATGGTTGGAAAGATCTTGATGAAATCTTTCAAACGAGATCCCACATGACTATAAATTTTAAATTTAAGAAATTAAAACTTTTATAAAAATTTAAATATTTATAAAAATTTAAAATTTCATATTTATTTTTTACTGAGAAGTTGAGTTTCGAAAAAAAAAACTTCTTATGATTTCAAAAGGTTTTTCAAAATTACTCTAAAAATCTAAAAAAATCACACATTACTACCAAATTCAGGAGTTTTTATTTTTATCCTCTAAACAATATTTTCTTGTCTTCTAACAACAAAACAATATCCTCTAAATTGTTCATTGTTGTTCTGTAAATTAGAAAGGCATAATATCTATTCCATATTATTAATATATGTGGATTGTAGTCTGTAATTTGATGCATGAGTTCGATGTCTCGAGTAAGGAGAAAACCCTTATAGTACAGACAAAAAGAAAATTGTATTGCTATGGAAAGTTCATAAAACGTTTAATGTATAGTTAACTTCACAAAAGACTATATACTCTTTTTAGGTTACTACCCAAACCATAAAAAAAAGAACATAACTCAGTCTAAACATAAATCCCTACTTTTGCCTGATGTAATAATGCCAAGAAGCTCGTCAAATTTGTATTCCATTCTCCCATCCCTAACACCAGAACAATATAATAACTCACATCTCTAACCATCTTTTTTCTTTTCGTTTTTGGCAAACGGGGTTGAGGGCACCCCTTACCCCTTTAAATTATGTGAGGAAACTTATATCAAACAATCAGTTATTGGCGTGTTTCAAACCAACGACTTTTCCACTTTGTGAGATGGATGCAACCGTTGAGCCAAAGACTCATGTGCTCTCTAACCATCATTGAAACTGATAATCTCCATTTGTTTAAACACTCACACATTCTTGTTTTTTTTTTGGAAAATTCAAGTAATACATATGGAACCATAACCAATATACTTTGATAACCAACTTTAATCCACCTCTCAACACTTTTCAATATATAATGTGACTTAGTAAAATTGCATGTTAAGTGGATACAATAGCTTATTTAGAGGATAAAGGTATATTGTTTAGAGAACAACAATTAATGTTTTAGCGGACAAAACCTTTACAGTATATAGAGAACAAAATATTGAGAAAATAAAAATCACATGTTTTTTTTTCCATACCCATGTGAGATCTTGTTAGATAGATCTCGTCGAGATCTTTCCAACCATATACATCATATTGATTTTTAATTTCTTAATCAAAAGATATACAAGTTACAAATAATATAAAAAAAAAATTAATTAATACTAAAAAAATATGTTTTTGTCTCTTTTTTATTTGTCTTTTTCTATTTTCTCTTTTGTCTTTAGTGCAAAGGGTATTTTAGTCAAACAAAATAAAAAAAAGTGGGGTAAAGGCTTGTTTAAGAAGATGACCCCAAGTCTATTGGGGAAGATGCACCTAAACATGGGCTTTTTTGGGGATATTGCCAAAAAAACAAGTTATAGTGGAGCTTATCCATAAAATTTCCACATTCCCATTGAATGCAAAATGGAGATACATATGCACAAACAGAATCAGTAAGTTTAGGAGAAACCTGAACAATGGTGAAACCTTTTTGTTACAGATTCAAATCGTCTAACAAAAAAAACTAAACATCCCATACATCCATGAGCATACCAAACCACATGCCACAGTTTGCACAATCAAGATAAAATCTTCTTTACAAAGCCTTGACAGAGAGATTATACATGTTATTGCTCCAACTAAACAAATCACTAATGTTTTTTGAAAAAAACATAACAAACAATCCATGAAAGATTTTTTTCATTTTGAGACTGAAATATAGATTGTAGAGTTATTTGGAGAAAGAAAGAGAATAGAGACTATCAGACTAAAAGAAAGCTAAAAAGGTGGTGTGAGGTTTTGGAGAGGGTTTTTTAAATAAACCCTTATACATACTGCTTGGTGGTACCATTTAAAGCCCAAGTTCATGATATATGACATATAATATGTAATATTAATCCAGTCTATTATGATTTTGTCACTCAGTGATACATGTGTATCCTACTTGGGAACTTAGTAGTACAAGGAAAAGAAAACCTTAAATAGGTTTCCTTGTTCCATAAGGGAGGGAATTTCAGGAAAAAAGAAATTCTTGGTCAACTAGAAGTTGTCCAAGGCCTATAAATATATGTTTTGGCATAACCCAAAATATATAGAGAGAAACATGTAGTCTTTACTTGTTTCAAGAGAAACCACTAAGGTTTAGTGGTTTAGTGATGTTTTGGTATAGACCAAATATAGACCAAACATAGCTTATTTTAGCTTGTTTAGAGAAACAATTTATTTAGTTATTTAGAGAAACCACTAAGGTTTAGTGTGTTTATAAGAGAGGCAACTAGGGTTTAGCTTGTCTAGAGAGTATTGTGAGGCAGATATTCTTGTAATCTTCATAATATTTAATAAATAAGATAGTTTCTTCGAAATCTTGTGTTTTGTTTATCTTATTTACTGTTATTATTTAATTCCACACTCAATAGTATATTTACCTAGTAATTTGTATCAAGTTGGTATCAGAGCAAAGTTCGATTCCCTGGTGGAGTTTTCTGTGGTTTATGGTCTTAACTCGTTCGCAGTACAGAAAGTTAGGTAAATTTTGTGTGTCCTTGGAAGATTCTAAGAAGACAAGAACAAAGAAGATGACAAAAAAAAAATCAAAGAAATTTAAGTTGGAGACATCTACTCAAGAAGATGATGATGGTGATCGAGAAGAGCCATTCAAGGAAGATTGTATATTGGAGCGTAAGATGACTAAAACACACGAAGTAGAAAACAAACAGTGTTTCGTATTGGGCGTGCATGTCAAGTTCCAAGCAAAGTTGGATGGTTTAGTAAAATCCAGAGAGTTTTTGACTTCTCCCATATATGTTTCTAGCTTAAACGAGAGTTTAAGTTCCTAAAGGGGGGAGCCATGATACAGGTGTATCCTACTTGGGAACTTAGTAGGTCTTTTTGTAAAGCTATGGTTTTTGTGTTGTGTATTATGACAAAGGGTAATTTTGTAAAAAACACATGTAAACCCTAAAAGAGTTTGTAACAAGTCTTGTAAATATATCTTGTGTCTTGGAGTACATGAAGAGCTGAAGACTTGAAGATTATGTAGCTGAAAAGGAAGCTGAAAATGAAGACCAGACAGAACCTCCAGGTTTCCTTGCTCCAGTCGACTGGACCTCAGTCGACTAGACCTTAGTCGACTAGACCCCAGTCGACTGGACGGGACTTATTATTTTCAGCAGCAGGTGACATTACCAAGCGACATGGTTTATGACCCGATCCATGATCCACTAAAGTTTTCAGATCTAGTCAACACAGGTTTGACCAACGGATCTATTGCACTTTATGGAGTATATCTAGCAAGAGAAGGCTAAAGAAAAGTTGGATGGTGTTAGCTCTATTATCTACTCAAAAGTGATAAACCCTAAGTGAAGAACGTCATTGAAATCCATCCCATTCCATCGAATTAACTTCACTCACTACATTGAATGCTTCCTTATTTATGAGAGTGAGAGTTATTGTAGTTGGTGTTCTATAAACCAACCTTGAGTGCTTTTAATTTCTTTCTCTATCCATCCTTCGAGAGGAATCATTAAGAGAAAAAAAACCCACTTTGTTAAAAGTGATTTGTGAGAAGAAATCCTAGTAGGCTAGGTTAGAGGTTAGGTATCTCTACAATATTCAAGGTTGAAGGATTCATTAGAGATTCAACAAGAAGTGCTTGTGGTGAAAAAGTGGTGTACTAGGTGTAACTACCTTGTTTTGCCTGGAATTTCTAAAGGCTAAGAAAGCCTCCTTGAAGAGTGGACGTAGGCATCGTCGCCGAACCACTATAAACCACTATGTGGTTTGCTTGTTCTTTACTTTCTATTTACTCTCATCATCCTTGTATTGTTGGTTTTGCCTAATCTGACATTTATCCTGTATGTTAGTCGAGCCTCCAGTCGACTGGACTCCAGTTAACTGGACCTTGACAGACTGAGACTAGGATTAGCCTTGTTTTGTTTATCTGAGTGAGGTTTATTCCTGGTTAGTTTTTATTGTCTTGTGTTAAGAGTGTTCCTCTTCTGTATAATCATTCACTTGACCTAGATAATTTTTATTTGGACTATTCACCCCCCCCCTCTAGTCGTTCTTGACGTCATCGTGGGACTTTTCACTTTTCCTTGTAGGACAAGGAAAAGAAAACCTTAAATAGGTTTCCTTGTTCCATAAGGGAGGAAATTTCAGGAAAAAGGAAATTCTTGGCCAACTAAAAGTTGTCCAAGGCTTATAAATATATGTTTTGGCATAAACCAAAATATATATAGAGAAACATGTAGTCTTTACTTGTTCTTTACTTGTTTCAAGAGAAACCACTAAGGTTTAGTGGTTTAGTGATGTTTTGGTATATATAAACCAAAATATAGACCAAACATAACTTATTTTAGCTTGTTTAGAGAAACAACTTATTTAGTTGTTTAGAGAAACCACTAAGGTTTAGTGTGTTTATAAGAGAGACAACTAGGGCTTAGCTTGTCTAGAGAGTATTGTGAGGCAGAGATTCTTGTAATCTTCATACTATTCAATAAAGAAAATAGTTTCTTCGAGATCTTGTGTTTTGTTTATCTTATTTACTGTTATTGTTTAATTCTGCACTCAATAGTATATTTACCTAGTAATTTGTATCACTCAGGGCCCCAGACGCCCATATCAGGGTACATTAGGAATTAAAAAAAGTTTGGATTGGTTGAGCGAGAAGCCGAGAACGACTAGGACTTCTAGTCTGATCAAAATAAGGATTGTTAATTTTGGTTTGGTCCTCTCTCTCCATATATATATATAGATGTGTGCGTATAGATTCATTCTATCAGGTATCTATCAACTCTGCAACAAACTTCTCTACTTTAGTTTTCTAATTTTGGTTTTTGTTGTATTTATTGATTTATTTGATCCATCTCATACCATTCAACATCCTTAATCACCAACGAAACCATCCATACTAATGGGACTTGGCGTTCTTTTATTAGTACTTTTAGTAGGATTTGAGTGTGGATTAATGGCTGCGACTACTGATAAAACTCTAAATCAATGGTGTGGTGTCTATCTTCTGCTTACGATCGCCTACACTTACCTATGGGGGCTTCTACACCGTTGGGGTTCATGAGTACAACAAAGAAAAACAACACAAGACAGCAGCAAAACAAAAAGAACAAAAGGAGTCAAATCTAAGCAAAACAAGTATCTAATCTGGCTTGGCAGGTTTCTTCAGTAGTAGTAGTAGTAAGTAGTTGTTATTATAGACTAGTGAGAAATTGTCAATAAGTTTTTTTTTATGGGAATCCTAAATTTCGAACAAATAAGGGTAATTTAGGTTTTAGTCACCAAAGTTTATACTAATTAGGGTTCGGAGCTGGTTTTCTTTTTTATTAGGGTTTGGCCATCATTATTGAACCAACCGCTAAAAAAACCCAATTGGACCGAGATTTTTTTTTAAAAACCTGAATTTGCCCCTGTAAAAATGTATGTGCGGTGCACATGATTACAAAAAAAAATTGAAACACATGTCATCATCTGAGTAGTCCTAAATGACTATCATCCAGGCTCCTGTTCTTCACCTTTCATCTTCTACACCACCTTCTCTGCCCCTGCCCCTACCAGGCCACCGCCGCCACCTGGTTTTTATTCTACTCTCTCCTCTCCGTCTCAAAAAACTAATCCAAAATATGTCCTTTCGTGATGATTGAGATTGCTCAAACTCAAATGCTTTAAGAGCTCAAATGAACAGTTGTAGATTTAGAAGAAAAAACAATAGAAACAGATCTATATAACAAAAAAATGTGGAGTTATCTTATATTCAAGGAATTGTACAATGTAAAGAAGGTTTTGAGGAAATTGAGATTGGTAATTGAAATTGGAGTTTTGCTTTGGGGTCAGTTTCTTCTTCTTGTTCGAAACCCTACTCTTGTCTCTTCTCGCATTTTCAACTTTCTCTCTCTCAGAGATTATGGAATACTAGTTGTTATCGTTGATGTTATTGATCAGAACAGATATGGTTGGGAGCCAAATGAATTTTAAGAGACTGGTTGACAGACATCAAGATCGAAATTGGCTTACCATTATGTCTTATGAACTTACCACTCTTATAAATCCTCTGGAAACTGAAGTTCCGCCTTACAAATTATCTTTAATTCATCGAAACTTGAAGTTTCTTCTTATATACTTTTTTTTTTAATTGTATAAAATGACATTGTTCATTTTTTTTATTGGCTCAACTATATGGTGGGAAGTTTTAACAACCATGGGGAGGAGGTGAGTTCAAAAGTGGTTTGACTGATGTGGCACCTATGTGGATGGCACCAAACTACCCTTCCATTAGGATTGCTCTAATCATAGTTTAAAATTCTGAATTCGGGCAAAATTTTGGATTAAAAAAAAACGGTATATTTCGACATTCCAACCCTCGAAAAAAATATGTCACCTAAAATATCGGAAATATTCTCGATATTCTAAATACCGCGTTTCTAAAAATTGACATATTCCGCCGAAATTTCAGGAATTATGTCTGCATTTTGAACTATGGCTCTAATTGGCCAGGTGGCCAGGTCGGAGGTTTCTCACGCAAAAGGGCTGGATTTTAACTCGAGAGGTCGGTTGATATTACAGCCCATCACGGCATCACATGATAAGACCGACACGTGTACAACAAAGAATCACGGAAGTTGGTTTTTCTCTATATCTCGCGCATCACATGATCACACCGCACTATACCTCAAGTTCTCAATCCAGAAACCTCATCGTCTTCCTCTCCAAGTATCTAGCAGAAGAGAGAAAGAGAGAGAGTCATCTCATCACCATAGATAAAAAGATAGATAATCTCGATAGAAAACGAAAGAAAACTTCTTCGATCTCATCAACAACAACAACAACAACAACAACAACAGATCGAAAAGAACACAAAAAGAAAACAAAGATGTCTTCGAATCAAGTTAGGGCTTCACATATTCTAATTAAGCATCAAGGTTCGAGAAGAAAAGCTTCATGGAAAGATCCAGAAGGTAGAATCATTATGAATACTACTAGAGATGGTGCTGTTGAAAAGATTAAAGCTTTTAAAGATGATATTCTGTCTGGTAAAGCTAAGTTTGAAGATATTGCTTCTCGTCATTCTGATTGTAGCTCTGCTAAGCGTGGTGGTGATTTAGGTCAGTTTTGATTTCTTACTATTGATCGATTTCATCACTCTTTTATGCTAGTTGATGAATTTCTAAATCTAGTTAATTGAAGTGTTTTTGTGAATTAGATTAATGTTTGAAATTGAATACGATTTAATTGAAATTATTAAGTTTATTCATGTTATGTGTCATGTTGTAGCAGTATTTGGTTGTGTAATTTGCCGAGATGTCGCACTGCTGACTTAGTTTAATCTATTATTATTGTTAATATGTTATGGATGTGTTGATTATTGTGGATGATGTGTTAGGGGGATTTGTGTAGTGTCTATTGTTAATATGCCAACTTCGTGATAGTATTCCGAATTTCATTATTGTTCGATGATTAGGCATAACACATTCAATCTGTAATACATTATTGAATGTGTTATGTCTAATCATTTAGCCTTAATGTGTACCAGTCTGATTGAAATGCCTGTATTGGTTAGGTGGATGTATGCAATCTAACGATTTTCCTGAATATGATTAGACTTTTTTCATTTTGACAACCACATGCAATAAATCAACAAGCAGAAACTAAAGCTGCTGGTGAAACACTATAAGATTTTTCATGTGATGTAGCAATGTAGCATATAAATTATCTTCAATCACCATCTTTTGACTAATATGATTATCGAAGGCGCTGAAACTCGTTAATGCTCTTATAAATGGAAATATAGCCACAATATTTCTGGATATACATGTTTCAACTGTGTTGGCAACATTAGGTTTCTTTTTGTACATTTACGAAGTAATTGTATTGTATGTCGACAAATGTTTAATCTTTACGAGAAGCTTAACACCCCTGCCCCTTCTCTTTTGAAACATCAATGTTTGATTGCTTTTAGAATCTTATGAGTGGTATCTTCAATAGGAGTGGTAGCAAGCTTCATAGTTCTATTTGAATTTGGTTTTGAAATTGTTAGACAAGTTTTTTTGTGGAATCGAAAGGTGATTTGATTTTGTATTTGAATGACATTTGAATAATGGAGCTTATGGACTAATCTTGAAATATAGGATTTCATTTTTTATCTATAATAACGTAGATATATTTCATTTATAAATTTTTGGGTAGATACTCTAAAAAAGCACTGCAACACCATTGGAGCCTATGCTCACTTTGAATCTGAGAAACAAAGCTTCATTACTGCAAGCTACCAGTACCATTTCTCTAGTGCCACTTAAAAAGGAGTTTGATTCCTCTTACATGCTTCTTGTCCTTACAACTCTCTTACCAGACAATGTCAATAATACAATAGCTTTGTCAAGGCTTCTTTCTGACTACGGGTCTGAACATTTTGAATTGTTTATTCTGCTACTTCCACAAAATGCTTCATGCTTCAAAACTTGTGAATCCTGATCTTGGTTAAAATTTTGAGGTGCAATATATTCTTTGGCATCTATCTTCCAAGTACAATAGAAATACTTTAAGTCTTTTAAATGTGCTGTCTGATATATTTTCTTTTCATCAGTTGCCCCATTATGGCCTGCTTAACTTGTTTTTGTTATACAACTGAAGCAAGATTTGTCTTAATTGTTGTTGATTTTCGTGCAGGTCCTTTTGGCCGGGGCCAGATGCAAAAGCCTTTTGAAGACGCAACTTATGGTCTGAGTGTTGGCGAGATTAGTGACATTGTGGATACTGACAGCGGGGTCCATATTATTAAGCGAACTGGTTGATTGTTGGGGGAGAATTAATAAGAATTCGGATACTATACTTCTGTCAATCCTGGATTTGATATGTTTGCCTTTCGTTTGGGGCTAGGGCCCTTTTATCATAATGGATATTATTGGATATGATCGAACATGTAATATTTAAAAGCTAAGCTGTCTTCTAGAAATTCAGAAGCAGTTGAAGTTGAAAAATTTTCAAGTTGTGGTGTTTCTAGTTATTGTTAATGACTATGCATTGATATTTTGCCTGCCTTCCGTTCCCTTGCTGTTAATATTTTTCTAACTTTTTGAGAAGATGGAGACCAATTTCCAAAAGTAAACTAATCTTTTTTCAGACTGATTCACTCAGCGTGGTTGCGACTGGCGCCACATTTGGGCCATTTTCCCTTTGAATTATCTTGTGATGTTAGTAGTTGATGTATTTGGTTTTGAAGCATGATTCGATATTGAGTTACAAGAATGTTTTCACAAGTACTTGTTTGATGATATATTAGGCAGAACCCATGTGTACTGTAGATTGTAGAACTCTCTTTTCTTTTCTATTGCCTCTTCCAGCTTCGAAAAGGCAAATGCTAGGTGTAGCAATTAGCAATCACTTCGTAAGTTCGTATGTTATAATGAAAACGTGTCATTCCTCGATGTCGGTATTTGTATCAAACGGACTTGTTTACCATGTAAACTGGTTCCAACTTGAATACAGACCGAACACTCATCCCTGCAAATTCAACTGTTTGTTCAAGTTACAAGTTCATCTTCTACTTCTCAATTTCTCATCCTCTCCCGCTTTAATTCCTAAAACACACATACAGAGAGAGAGAAACAGAAAGCTGAAAGCAAAATAAAAAATGGGAGCATCGTCATCTACAGAGAAGATCTCGGCAGAACAACACGAGTTAGAAACTCTTGCTACTTCCACTGGTTCACTTCCTTCTCTTCAAAAAGCATTTGAAAAACTTGCTGATCCTCAAACTAAATCCATTCCTCTCAAATCTCTTCAAGTAAAGTAAACCCTACTCTTTTATTTTTTTTATTTATATACTAAAACCCTAATTACATGCTCTAATTACACCTTCTTTCCCTTAGTTTTGATCATGAATTGAAATTTCATTAGGTTTTAATTAAACCATAGGAGTAAAATGATTAGAATTTCACACAAACAAGAAATACTAGCAATTACAATTTGAATTTTAACCAATTCATTTGATAAAGTAAAATCCAACAAGTTATTAGTGCGAAACTCTTTAATTGGTTTAATTTTGCATTTTTTTGCAGTGTGTATTAGTAGTTAATAATTTGTTTCTTATTATTGGTTACTTGTAATTCTATGAGTTTAGTTAATAGGTTTTATAGTTACTTTACGCTTAGTTTTCCTCGGGGTAGTGAACACACAACAAGATCATGTTGAACGATCTAAACAAAATTTACTTATTAGGAAGATCAATCTAATGTGGAAGTTTTTCCCTTGTAAAAATTAAACCTAACCCAAAATCCTAGGCTGTAGAACTTAAGCATTTATGCTTATAAGTTTGTTGTGTAGTTAATATGTATGCTCAATTTAGACGATAGTATGAGATCATTTAACATGTTCGCTGGTGGAAATTTGAATTGTTACATTTTTTTTACTAGCTATGTTTATATCAATATATGTAAGTTTATGAGAATTGTAATAAAAGCCCGATGCAAATTGCTTGTGTAGTCTTCATTTCAAACTGGTTCTGATACATCTTTTTGATGTGTAAACTTCTTCAGAAATGCTTCTGTTTTAACTTCAGAGAACCGATAAGCCAAGCATCCCACATGCCTGAAAATTTTCCAAAGTTATTGTCTAATCTTGGTACATCCATAGTTGACTTATTTTTTATTACTGATAAAGAAGGAGTTGACTGGATTCAATTTCTGAGGGGTTACATTAAGTGCTGCGGAAGGATGCCAACATCAGCATTGATTAATATATTGTGCAAGCTATATGCTGCTACAAGTTCAAAAGCAGGATTTCCTTTGAAAGTGGAATTTGAATCTGATGATATTGATTGTAAGATTAGTGGGTATTTCACATCGAGGGATGTACTCATGTTTCTTCCGATCTGTTGGATTATGTCTCAGAGTTCAAGAATGTTGAAGTTGTCCCAAGGGCAAGCTAAGATAGAAATGCCAGATACAAATCATCTGTTATTATCAGCTGTGACATCATGCGCTGAGGATGTTAAGGGCTTAAATGTATGGGATTGTAGTATATCTGATATGGAAGTTCAACTCCCTGCGCAAAAGTTTCACATGTGGGTTTTATCAACAGTCCCCACCCTTGCACATTGCTTTACTCAGTATGTGCATGCCAGGATCCGGAGACTTGCCATTTCGGAGGTACAATTTTCCTTACCCTTTGAATTTTTATCAAGGGGATTCCCATTGTTATACATTTATATAATTATATTACATTAGCACAAAGTTGCGCTCTGTTGGTTTGGTTTTCTAAAACTGCTTATGATAAGTTGTTGTGAAGAGCATGCATGTTGGGATTCTGGGTACAATTTCAGGTTGTTTTATTGTATAAGGTTGAAAGCACCATGAAGTTTTTTATCGGTAAAGAAAACTCAATTCTTTCTAGGCTGTGTTGTTTGCTTGTTTAAATATCTACCGATGGTACAGAATTTTTGCAACCTAAGTTAATCACTCCATTTCAAACTCCATATGATTGTTGTATTATTATGTGAAAAATGAAAACAAAATTCTTTAGAAAGTCGCTTTACGAAACACCTCTTTAGGTCATCTGTTTCTAGGTTAAGCCATCACCAGAAACATGGTAACTCTTCTTCTATTGTCTGTCCTCTTAAATACTGGCTTGTGCATTTAGGTTTAACCAAATTTCTCTCATCCAAGAAGAATTTGAAGTTGCTTTTTTGTTGATTAGGTTAGTTGCAAGGTATGAGTTGGAGTTATCATTGGTTGAGTTAATTATCAAGTGTTCTTTTCACAGCCTTCTTCTCTCTTTAGGTTTAGTGTCTTCAGTTTCAACAAAATCACACTTCAGTAGAGTATTACGTTGTCTTTGTTGCTTACATTTATAAATTTGACTATTTGAGAATTGAGAGAAATTCATAAGTCAATAATGACTTGGGAGTCGGGACTCTGCCACTCGGGTGATGGAAATGTTGCTCTTGAAAACCTTTCTATTGCTCTTTCCCAGAATGTTTATTTCATGATAATTCCCTCATTTTGACATTGTTCTCTGATGCTTGGTTTGTGGATTAGATTTGTCAGTGATGACATTAGACGCAGTTTGACGTCATGATTAATAATTCTCATAATAGTTGGTTGGATGTTGTCCAATTTATAGGTAGGCTATCTTCAAGAAGATCACTAGAATTGTATGATTCTGGACTTTGTTTGATTGATTGTGATATAATGTCTACAATTTTTCTGCTAGAAAGATTATTGTTTCGTAGAATATCACTTAGGTTTATTATCTCCTCGAAAGCCTTAGTCGTATTAGGTTGTACCTTTGCCAACATGATATTCACCTTCGTAGTTGCTCATTTTGATGTGCATCTCTTTTGATATGCGTTCTCATCAAGCAGTCAAGAACCAATGGATTTAATGTTTAGATGTCCTATAATAACAAGCCTTTTTTACAAGTTTTCCATTGATTTTGGTTTTTGGACAGGATAACTTGGAGCATTCCAATTTACCAATTAGTGATATATGCTTTACGGAGTCTCCTAGTAAGCATCTCCTGACATGTGGAAGGGCTTGGGCTATTTCTCTTACTCTTAGAAGTACCATAAGTGAGGAGGTTTTAAATACATGCATTACTGGAAACGCTGATGGAACAAATCACAATCTTTTGTACAGGTTTGTCACTTTATCCCCTGATTTGAGGATATTTTCTCTGCGCAGAACGTATTGTTGATGAATGGTACCTTTAATATTTGTAGCAGTTCCTTATTCAGAGGAATCTTCAACTTCGGAATGAGGATACTGTTCCCAGATTGTATATTTGCTGTGCTTTTATTGGATTTCGAAGATTTTATTCTTTTTATAATAAATCCTGTAATTGCAAAACATTGCTATTTGCTACTTCTTATTTGCCTTGCAGTAGAACAGTCTATTCCTCCTTATATTCCAGAACACTTTGTTTGGTTAATGTTGTTATTGCATAGCAGTTTTATTGAATTTCATGAGATTTTTTCTCAATGAGGTCATGAACTTGTGAGTTCATTATGTCAAAACCTAAGTCTAATACATGTGTGTTGCTAGTTTGTGTAACATAGTTTTCCTAACGAGCAAGTGATGAGGATAGTTTCAATCTGCCTCTATGTTGCTAATTTATGTAATGCAGTTTTTCTAATGATCAAGTGATAATTCATCCTTTCCTTGTTTAACTGTTCAACTGCGTGCAGTTCGTCTATTCATGGTCGGGGGCTAAACAGATTCTGGTCTAACATTGAAGGTTACCATGGACCATTGCTGATACTGGTATCTGCTAGCTCTGGAAATATCGATGAGTGTAATTCTACTGTCGACAGATGGGTCATTGGTGTACTTACAGAGCAAGGCTTTGAAAATAAAGATCAATTCTATGGAAGCTCTGGGTATCTCTATGCTCTGAGCCCCATCTTCCATGTGTTCTCACCTCATGGTATGTAAATGAGGTTCTTTTGTTTTATGCTAGTGCTTTAACTCTGAAGCTGATGCAGAGAAATCTGTCTGGTTAACAGGGAAGGATAAAAACTTTGTATATAGCCACTTGCACCCCAGCGGTAGAGTTTATGATCCACATCCAAAGCCTGTAGGTATTAGATTTGGAGGAACGATTGGGAATGAGAGAGTATCTATTGATGAGGATTTTGCACGAGTTACGGTTCGCCATCATGCAGTTGACAAGACTTACCAACCTGGTTCACTTGTTCCTAATCAGGTACAACACTATTAAAATGAAGTAGCTCACAAACAAGTCTTTTTCTATTTCATTTTTGACACGAAACTATATAATTTGAACTATAAAACCAGGTATACACAAATTTAGGTGGGTTCTCGATATTTAAGAAATGCCTTGGCCCTTGTGGACTGTTCAGTGTTTAATGGCAAAAATATTCTGCTTTATCAAATTGGATGTGGTGAGACAAATTAAAAGTTTCTTGATATATAAGAAATGACTTGTGGACTGTTCAGGGTTTTCTTCCACTTGAAGCTCCAATTTTGGATGTGGAAGCGTGGGGATTGGGTGGGCAAATGGCCAAGAAAAAGCAGAATGCGTATCAGAACAGGGAGCAGCTTTTTACTGAGCAGAGACGCAAGGTCAGTTATTAGATTGGTGCCTATTATTGTTTCATCTTTGTGAAATTAATGGCTGGAGATAACATGATCATTCTTACTTTGTGAATTTGTGAATGTAGGTTGACTTGAAAACCTTAGGTAATTGGGAAGATTCTCCCGAGAAGATCATGATGGGCATGGTCTCTGATCCCAATAAACCTCAAAGGGAAGAACGCTAGCTATACTGAGTTTGAGTTCAGGTACAATAATCTCGTGGATAAATCGGGTGACAAAACAATTGATTTGTTCGGCTGTAACATATTTTGTAGATGTTAAACTGTTCGTACCGAGTGTAAATATGTAAAAGAAAAGAACCGTTTGTACCAACTACCATGTAAACTGTTCCATGAATAAACTGATTTTCAAGGCAAGCAATCACTTGCAAATGCCGACAATGAGCTTTTCTGACGTTTATCTGTTTTGTCTGCGTTGGACATATGATAGGTTGTTAAATGACTATATACTGAAATAGATTAATCGGTTGTAATGAGCTTGATTTATGACTGCAGAGCCAGTCCCAGGTAAATACATATATAACATCGGTACATGCTGCCTTGCACCCTCGTGCATTCGGATGACTATTCTATCTCGGTCTTTTATAAGAGAATGCATGTTCTGGTAGGCAATTAAACAGCAGTAAATAAAATAGATCTGAAGCCTATACTTCGAGCCAACTTAATAATTTTCAATGTTTTTTGTTTTTTGATAGAGCTTGATTTTCATGTGTTAAATCACTGTTTTTTTTTTTTTGTTTTTTGCACTGAAAAATTTACAGGAGAAGAAATTTGCATTGGAAAATCACATACAAATATTTGAAGTGGAAATTCTCAAAAATAGGTACTTCCCATCTTTAGGTTTTTACCCATGAAAATCGTCTGTTGGGGTGCAGTAGTGAGTAGTGCAGTCAACTAACCTATCTATTAAGGTAATCTGTATAAATTTGGTGATAACAATCTTAGATAAACCCTCCAATGGTGCTGCATTGGTGATACTGTAAGTCTGTAAGTGACAAAACATTCTAGCTAGCAAGTGAGTGATGGAAGTTTAGACTTAACAGGGTGATCAAATTACTTCGTAAATTACTTAGAGCGGGTAATATATTACCTGTCTAACATTACTTGGTAAAGGTAGCTTCTTCATTAGGTGAATCCAGCCTTTTAGTGACTTTTGTTTGACGAGAAGTTCTGAATGAGGATGAAAGTTCTGAGTGCTGAACAAAAGTTTAAAAACCTTCTGAATCTTGCTAGGAATGCTGGATTGGATTTCAAAGGTGGTCCACTTGTGGTCCAAGTTGGTCACAAGTGTAATCAAACACAAGAAGAAGTTCAAAAACATACTGCTTATCTTCTTATTAAAAATCAAAATGATCTTAGCTTACGCTAAAACACTAAATGATGACACTACATGCAGATATAAACTAATTAATAGCAGAACAAACACTGCGAATTTCGCCTTGTGTACCAGTCTTCACTTCTATATTACTCATCTTCACCATTGATTTTCCAAACTCAAAATCAAACCTCAACCCAAGTAAACCTCTAATGGGACCTTCAAAGCGTCGTACAAATGGTTGTGTGGAAGTATCAGTCCATAATTTCTGGTCAGATTCAAGTATTCCCCTTCCATTCCTCAAGTTTGTAAAGAATGAAGTGTCGAATCTATTCTGGCTGTCAGTGTCTAGTGAGACGCGCCTGCTTCCATCACCGTTGGGTGGACAAAGAGCTTGTAATCGAGGAAGAAAAGAAGGGTCGATTGTGCTGTCTGGACCGGTTGTTGTGAAGTTGTTTAGTCTGTACCTGAAGAATTGGCAAGCTGAAGTCCCAATGGTATGTGCTCCTAACAACAAATTCACAGTATATATTAGTTAAATACAGAGCCTAAACCTTTAATTACTATTGGCTATTAAGGTCTTCAAAATTTACCAACTAGTGCCACAAGATCCTTAGTGTCAAGTCCCTTGGCTGAAAATTTCTGCTTCTGTACATCGATGGAGTCAGTGAAACCAGGAAGATTAGAAGTATCGCTATCCAATGAGACACGCCCATCTCTACGCCCAGTCGGCACTTGCCAACTTGCTCCACGAGTCTGCAAGAATTAATGTACATCCATTAGTATATATATTTGGTTTAGTATTTTAGTTCTGTCAATATTATATTTTTAGCACTTACCGCAACCACTGAATCTCTTGCAGCTAAAGCAAGAATATCAGCACAAGATACTACTCCGGGACATGCAGCTTCAAGTTGTTTTTTGGCATCATCAATTACGTCGTATCCCCTTAACAAAAGATTAGGTCCTGCAGTTTTCTCTGTGTTACGTCCATCAATAAGAATAGATGCATCACACCCTTGAACAAAGCAGTCATGAAAGTGCATTCTAAGCAACCCTGGAGCGATGGAAGGATCTGAACTGAAATGGGATTGCACTGTCTTACTAACAATGGATTCGACTTGTGGGCATGTTCCTTTATAAAACCCAACACTAGTTCCCTGTCCATGAACAGAGATGGTAGCCAAGGTAAGCAGGAGATAAAGAGGAAGAACAATGTAGGTGCAAAACCCCTTCATTATATTATTGAATGACACTAAAAATGAAAGAAGAAGAAAGGTGGTGGAGGAGTTGGAAGAGCAAGGTATATGCTTGGTTATGAAGTTTTCTTTTAAGTGGAGTGATGAGATTTGATAGAGGAAAGTTTAAGTATTTATAGATGGGTAGATAAGTTCGTAAAGTCAAAACACAAAGCAAGCAAAAGCTGGCTGCCTCATGAGACTGGATCAATAATGCTGTAAGAAATTCAACAAAATTAAACAATAAAATTGGATCTAATGAACAACGCGGATTGAGGGTGGCTAAATTTAAAATTAATTATGTCTATTAGTGTTTGATACGTTTCCATATTCTTCATGGTGGTACACTGTCCATACCACTAATCTTGTCATTTTCTTAACTTCTAGTTTTGTTATTTCAAGTGTTAAAACTTAAAAGTACACTTTTATCTTCCAATAAGACAGATTAACGATACTAGCTAGCTGGTAATCCATCCATACAAGACATTTATTCTCATGAATTTGTATTACAAACCGCGTCGAAAGGTGCTAGCAAGCAACCTGCAAAATGGTTTGTATAATATACGGTACTATAAAGACGATCTGTACTGTTAGCGCCATATTGGTGGATGGAACTTCAACAGGCAACAGCACCTAGTTTTAGTCTTTTAGAGGAGTTGTTCTAGCATGCCAACCCTAAATCATATTACTGCCGATAATATAACTTATTGCAAGCATATTTCACTTGATTTAGTTCAAGACTTCAAGTACAAATTTAATTTGAATTTTTTTTTCGTTTTTAGTTATAAAATCAGATTTTGCAACCTCATTAGCTAGTGTATTAACCATATTTGTGAGGTTGGTCAATACATTAATGAAAGATGATGTGTAAATGATATGAACAATAATAATAAAGTAGAGACATGAACACCATTGTATACGTGGTTCGGCAATTGTGCCTACATCCACGGAGAGGGAGAAAGAAGTTTATTATAGTAGTGGTGGTGATACAAAATGGGAGCTCGATAATGGAGAGAGCTTAAGAGAGAGATGAGACCTGAGAGGTGAGGTCTCATGAGAGAGTGTTGAGGTCTTGTGTATGATTCACAATGAGACCATGAGAAGATGAGTAGTTTGCCTTTATATTTATAGGCTACAATGTAACTCCATTCTTAGCAATTAATAGGGTAATAATGGGAAAAATATCTTTGTAATAATAAGGCTTAACTTTGTAACTTGTGCCATCAAGAGAGAGCCCATTAGATGTTGACATGTGGCACCATGATGGACGGTAGAGATGGTGCCACATGTATGTTGTATATAGTACCCCTACAGCTAGCTAGCTTAATGAAGAAACATGTCTACGTCGTAGCGAGTGCAGGCGCACACCCACTTAGTACAAAAATATATATATTATTTGTGCAGTGGTTAACAGAATACGCGTTTGTCTGTGGAAAGCACACTACGAGTCTACGACTGAAAAGAGAAAAGAGAAAATACAAATCATCATATCATGATCATGCAATAGCAATTGGATAACGAGTTGTCATGTCAGCCACCGAATTCAACATGCATGCTGCAATTTGAAACAAGGCGCGCGACTTTGATGAATATTTTTGGATTTTGTAATTATTAGTGTTGGAAGACAAAGATCACTCACATGTGACATGCTCACGTATATATCAAAAGATTGACTTGCATGAACAAAGACATTAATTTTGTAATTAAAGAAACAAATTAACTCTAACAAGACTAACATCATCATCATCATCTCCATTGCTTTAATTTGCTTCTTCCAAATTCCATGCCATTGTTTCCTGGTTCTGTCTAATTTTGAGTGTGTTATCATTTAAAGTTGAAAGTTTGTTATACAACAATAATAATAATATAATTGTACTTGGTTTTCATGTGTGCATTTATGATTAAAGAATCATTTCAGTTTAAGAAATGTTTTTCATAGTCATGTAGTAATTCTATGCATGCTTGCTGCCTAGTTGGTCAGCTTATTGGCTTGTTGGAATTGGTCTGTATCAATTTTATTTGTGCGGACTTACTAATGTACTTGGGACAAGTTTGAAGTTTCTACTTTCTATTCTATTATTCAAAGTTTCAAAACTACACTTCAAAGTGGCATACTATTCACATCTCATTACTGCATATATATCCATGCAATCTTGTGTGGGATCGTGCATGGTTTGTCGTCTGTGATAGCCTCTTCCTAGGATATGATTATATTCTTGACCAAGGTATCATGCCATTCATTGCTTGCATATTGGACATGATTAATTGCCAATGTTTTAACAATGAAGCTATAGTACTGTAAATCGAGTTGAAGCAGGTAGTACTGTACCCCCACTAACATCGCTAATAGCATTCTTAATCTTGCTATAGCAGGTAGTAATACACATTAATCATGTTGACTAATGACTATCTATATGAATTTAGATCCCATTCAGATCAATATTTGAATCGATTGACTTAAGAGTAAATTTATTTATTTATTTGCTCAGTATTGACAATATTTCTGGCTCCGACAACCACTCTATCTAGTATCTAATAGTATTCTTCTGCCTAACCCAACTCGATCAACCGAAGAACCCAACTGCTCTTTGTAGAAAATGGTCTTGATTCTTGATTTGTCAAATGTCAGACTATGATGCCAAAGTTCAATGAAAAGAATCTACAGACTACATTATTTAGTTAACCAAGTGATGGTCTTTAGTCCCACATCACTGCGAAAGTGAGAGTAAGGAATGTAAATAATAGTACAGAAAGAAGGTATAGATAACAAGGAGTCACAGGACGAAGTGGTTGGATCAAGGTCTTACAAGCCTAAAAAACTTGTGGGCCAGGATTCAGGAAAGTCCCCGGGCCTCAATCCGTAGAAATTACGGGCTCGGAAACGGGTTCTACTTCAAGCGTGGTAATCAATTCATGTCAGAAATATCTGAGATGAAGGGCTGAGACGTGTGTGGAGCCTTTGGTGCTGCCTGAAGTATATTGGCCGATTACACAGATATCCACTTGGTCCTTAATGGACTAACTGAACGGGGATTACGATTCTGTGACTCCAACCCCTTTTTTCATTTTCTTTCAATAATGGAAAAAACAAAGGACCAATGCCGCGGCAGGAGCAACCGGAGGGAGGTTATAAACAGCTTTCAGCACTTTTATATGCCTCTTTGTAGAGCCTTACAGTAAATAATTTAGTTTCATGATGCAAGAATAATATATATATTTTTTAATCCACAAAAAAACATTTTATTGATAAACTCAAGGAACTACACAAAAGTAGAGGATAAGCGCGTTACAACCATTTTTCTTTTTAGTATTTCATTAATAAGAGTAAAAACTTTACAGCCTGGTCAGCGTGCTTTGGCACCGTCAATTAGGAGACTCCACATAAGCCATGACCTTACATATAACTATATAAGACACATGAGCCGTGATGCAAGAATCATTGAAGCTGTCTAAATGCAAAACTGCCATACATGTATGGTCAAGGTTACTCAGAAGATGCTAGATGTAACATTAGCTTACTTTGGGAAGTATTACCCTTAGTCGGAATGGTGTGGGGATACATGGTTAAGAGATGGCTCACTCAACACCTCTCTCCCAGACGATATATGATTATTCTGATCCCACTGTACATAGTTACATTGCTGAAATACCACAAGACACGGTTTCTTTGGTTGGACATGATCTTCATCTTCTTGTTCAACTCGCGAAGAAGAAATCTCTGAAATAAACCGTTGCCCGTTAAAAGTAAGGGATTAACCTGTCACCAACACATAATGGTTGCTTGGTAAAAACGAAATGATATGAACCACTTGCGCAAAAAAAAAAAAAAAAAAAAAAACAGCAAGACATGATATGAAATTTTACCATCTTTCAGAAAAATATTTAGTATAACCAACTTATATCTAAAAACTTTAAAATACCAACAAAAGATAAGAGGTGAAAAAATATTTAGTATAACAAATCCAGAACATCAAAATTATCATTTCCCTTCAGACATATTTGTTGAATATCAGAATACACCCACTCCCAAGGCATATCATAATTGTCCTTCTGATCAGAACCAAAAGTTAACGCTAAGGAAAACTTTGGACCCCAGGATATAGGCCCGCACAACAAAGTTTCTAAAGTTGTTAGAAGATTCACATGTTCAAATGCATCTAAAGAAGTTCTTTTTTGTCAGATGTTTAAGGTGATAATAGTTTAAGACAACTTTCTTTAACAAATCCTAAGAGTTGCAGTCAAATACAAGCTTTAATTGCTGAAATTTACAAACGTGTATGAAAAAGGTGTACCGTTTTTCCGACTCAAGATGTAGATAATTTATCTTATAAACAAATATTAAGCAGAGTTGCATAATCTTTTACCTTAGTTATCATTCTCCCTCGTGCATACTCCAACAAAGGAAAGCAGAAACTTCCTTTCCCATATCTTCTTTATAGCAAAGCAATGTAGAACTTGTTCAACAAGCTAACGAACCATTTACATCTTGCTAAGTTCCCTCTAAGCAGGATCATGTCTGCATGGAATTATGTATCTACTCTCAGCCTCTCAGGCGGCCATGCTTGCCGAGAAAACTCGTCATGGTTCTTGGAAGAGTAGAATCATCTTCGAAGATGTTTCTCAAGGTATTCAATCCCTCAATATGAAAGAAGTGCAGATATATATATGAGAGAAACATCAATAATCTCAGCTTGAGTATGATATCCCAAGTCATCACCAATAATCACAACATGAGCACTTTCCATTGCTGAAATGATGAAAGCGGTAAGGATCTCTCAGCACAATTCTCCGCTGGACTGCTCTACTGACGAACTTATAAACAGAATGGCAATCACCACAAACACGGAGATTCTTAAAGATTCTGAGGGTTGAACCCTCTGGAGCATCTAGCAAGCCAAATGCCAGGGCAAGCTTCTCACTATGATTCCAAAGATTGTCCTCCTTCTGTTCTTCGTCTGTATCATGCAGTGCAAAGCTCGTATCAGGGACATAACCTATATCTTTGATCATCTTCCTGAGATCTGTCAATTTTCCATATATCTGCACAGCCTGTGGGTGAGATTGGTCCCCCATTCCAAATGTGTTGACCTTGTTGTTCACTTTTACCCAACTGCAACCAGGCTTCTTCTTTATTTTATTCGACTTCATTTTCGTTCTGATGTCGCCAACATCCTCCCACCGCCCATTAATAGCACACACATTAGATAAAAGAACATAAGCTGAGTCGTCAGAAGGGTCCAGCTCAAGAAGATGATTCGCAGCTTTCCTACTAAGTTCCAAATTATTGTGAGTTCTAGACGCGGAAAGCAAGCTACGCCAGACAAGGTCATTTGGTGGAACTGGCATTTCCTTAACAAAATTTTCAGCTTCTATGAGCCTTCCTGACCGCCCAAGGAGATCAATTATACATACACAATGCTCTATTGCTGGTGGGACTCCAAATTCTTCAACCATAGAATAAAAGTGCGCAAGACCCTCTTCCACGAGACCCCCGTGATTACATGCAGAGAGAAGAGCAACAAAGGTAACATGGTTTGGTTGTTGTCCTACCTGTAGCATATGATGAAAGGTGTCTCTGGCCTTATTGTAGTAACCATGTCTAGAATATCCTGAAATTAATATATTCCATGATAATCGTGGCCGGTTGCTTGGAGCAGGGAGAATGCGCAATACCTCATCCATTTCGCCACATTTTCCATACATATCCATTGCTGCATTTGTAACATGAAGATCTGACTCAAACCCTTTCTTAATGATAATATTGTGTAATTGTTGGCCTTCCTCCAATAACCCTAAGTTTGCACAAGCCGCAAGGCCTCCAGAAAAGCTAAAGTGATCAAACTCTAATCCAGCTCGGTGCATCTCTGCAAAAAACTTTAATGCAGCTTCACCACAGCCATGGTGGGCATTTGCAGCAACCATTGCATTCCATGAGACAATATTTTTAGTATCCAATTGCTCAAAGATGAAATTACTCGAATCAAGATCACCACATTTGGCATACATAGTGAGAAGAGAATTACGAACATAACTGTCCGATTCAAAACCTGTCATTTCTATATATGCATGAATGGGCATTCCATGATTTCGTAGATCCTCGGAAGTTGAGAAAGAACCAAGAACATTTACAATGGTAATGTAGTTTGCACACATTCCATCTTCTCTCATCCACTTAAAATCCTGTAGTGATTTTTGTGGTTCTTCATTTTCCATATGCCCTCCTATAAGCGCATTCCAAGAAACCACACAATGCTGGGGCATTGTTTGGAATACTTGTTCAGCATACCTCATTACACCACACTTTGCATACATGGTGATCAATGCATTTCCTAAGAGCAAATGTTCAATTAGCCCTCCCCGAAAGATAAGACCATGTATAGTCTTGCCTTCAATCAAAGCTTCAGGGCATGAACATGCAGCCATTGCACTAGCAAACGTCACATAATTCCTTATTTCATTTGTTCCATGGAGATCAGCCAAGAGTCCTAGAGCCTTTTGATACTCACCATTTTTACCATAAGAAGCCATCATAGAGTTCCATGAAATCAAATCCTTTTCAGGAATATCTTTGAACAACCTGATCGCATCTTCCAGTCTTCCTGACTCGGAGTACATGGTAAGAAGAGTATTGCAGATACATATAACTGAGTCCAATCCAAGTTTAATGACTATATCATGAATTCCCATTCCCCATTTTAAATTGTCCACATTACTACAAGCTGAAATCAAACTAGATAGGGTTGTAGAGTCAGGTTTTACATTACCATGGCGCATCCACCGAAAACATTTTAAAGAATCCTCGCAATACAGATTATGTGAATATGCAGATATGATCGAGTTCCAAGATATTGTATCACGTTCGTCCATCACCTTGAAAATAAAGTACGCATCTTCCACAATCCCAAAAGAACCGAACATAGATATAAGAGCATTTGCAACAGACACATTAGAATCAAATCCTGTAACAACAACATGAGAGAGAACCTGACGACCCAAAAATTCATCTTCTAGCAAACCACATGAACTAATAACTACCGTAAAAGAATTTTGATTACACCCGACACCTTCAAGCCTCATTCTCTGATATATCTCTAATACTTCCTCAGGGTCACCATTAGTTGAGTAGCCCACCATCAAGGAAGTCCAAGAAACAACATTCCTCTCCGGCATTTCCTCAAAACATTTTCGCGCATCTGACATAAAACCATATGTAGCATAAAAATGCAAAAGTGCACTACTAACAAAAACATCAGATAACAATCCAAATTTCACAACAAGTCCATGAACTTGAGTTCGTTGTGATACAAATTTCCCTGACCTGTTGCAAGCAGTCAACAAACTCGCAACCATAAACCCATTAGGCTCAATGCCTTGAACCCACAAATCATGAAACAATTCAACTGCTTTCAAATACATTTCCGCTCGAACATAACCCGAAATCATAGTACTCCATGTCGAATCACTTCTCTGAGGCATTTCATCAAACAAGTACCTAGACAACTCTATACAACCAAATCTTGAATACATATTAATCAATGTATTCACTTGAAACAAACCAAAATGAACAGAATTCTTTACACAAAATGCATGTAAAGCTTTTCCAGTAATGAAACTGGTAATTTCCGAGAACCCCTTTTGAAGAAAAAGAGAAATTTCTGGGTTCGGGTGGTCGAATAGGATTTGGAGTGCAGGCTTTATGGGTTCTGTTTGGCATAATGAGATTGGTGAATGTTGTCCTATGTGTTTGTGAACAAGGGAATGAGAGAGAGTAGAGAAAGAAAATGGTTTGGATTTGAAAGCTGAAAGCTTTCTAGTGAATTTGTTAGCCAGTTCTGCTTCTTTTATTTGAATTCGCAATTGGCTTATGTTTTCACAAAGAGAGAGAGAGAGAGAGAGAGAGAGATGCTGTGGACTGTGGTTTCACAAAAGCATGAAATTGCCGGCAAAATTTAAAAGTTTATACTGGTGACAGTGCAGTTATTACAGGTATTGTGCTTAGGCCTGTTTGATTAAAATGTTGGGCATTTTGTTTGAATAAAAACTATTTTAAGACACCCCTTATATTCCCTCCCCCCCAACAACCAATCTGAGCATTCAGTAGTTACGATTCAATTGGTAGGAGCAACGGGCGGTGTGTACAAAGGATAGGGGACGCAAGCTGATGACTCGCGCTAACTAGGAATTCTCGTTGAAGAAGGCACCCCTTTGAAAGTTATATATATTTTCCTTGTTCATCAACCTTTTTTAAAACTTGTATTTTGAAACAAATTTGGGACGACTAGGTAAATTCATTTTGACATCTATTACTCTTAGTTTGTTCATCTTCTTAATTTGAAACTTCAATTTTAACTCGGAAAAAAGATTGATGGTATTTTGTCATGCCCTACTTGTTTTAAAAGCTCCACAACCACTAAGTAATAATTAAGTCAGGCGTGTGACAGAGATCAACTTCAATGTATGTATAAAGTATAAACCAGTTAATCCCATGTACATGTTGGAGAAACAAGTCTAACAAGGTCTGTCAGACTGTTTGCTTTTGTATTGAATGAACAAGTGTTTTACACTTAGTCCCACATGAGTTGTGGGAAGTGGGTAAAGATGTTTAAATACAAAATTATTACACTAAGGGTGTTGCCCTTTGGGTTACCAAGTTTTCGCACGATAGCGCAAGGCTATACACTTAGTTGTCCACCACACACACGCGCGTCGTCCAACCGGTCGGCTCGTGTTTGGGATTGGGATTGGAGACGTTTTCCAACAGGTGTGTGTCTGTTGTGAACAGGCACGACTTAGCCTATAAATTGAGTGCTGTTCTGGCTAGTATTGTATCTTGAGAGACTATCGAGACTATCGTCCAGTAGCATGTGCAGTTTAGCAGAGTGCTCTGTTCATTCATTTAATACATTCTGTTTGAGTTAGTATTCTCTATTTTTGTAACAGATAGTTATGTTACTGTGTGCAGATTAGTTATGTGGGCAACAGATATGTCAAACCTCCTCCTCCTCCTCCTGTAGCAGAACTTGAACCACATTTTCCTCCTCCTTCCGTAACATCTTTTCCTCTTCCCGAAACACTTTTTCCTCATCCTCCCCTTCCGAAACACTTGAACCATAGAACTTGAACCACCTTTTCCTCCTCCTTCCGAAACACCTTTTCCTCTTCCCGAACCACATTTTCCTCCTCCTTCCGAAACACCTTTTCCTCTTCCCGAAACACCTTCCGAACCAACCCCTCCTATACCAAACTGGAAAGAAGTTCTTGATATATTTCAATTATATGTCTATATATGAGTAGTGAGTAAGTGTGCATTACATGAACAATATGTACAAATAGATCTAGTTGTTATGCAATGACACAGTTTCAATTCTCATTTTTAATTATTTCAATTTGTGTCTTTTCCCAATTTCCTCTCCTTGTTTGTGTTCTTATTTATAATACTTGGCAAAAATAAAATTTTCTCTCCTTGTGCTAATTAAACAATGGTTTGAGATATCAAAAATGTACGTGGAGTGCAGGCTTTATGAGTTCTGTTTTTCATAGTGAGATTGGTTTATCTACCAAAACTTGTAATACAGAATTTGAGACTTGTGGGCAACACGGTGGCAGCATTCGTAGGGAGCTCTACTGACAGAGAAGTAATAGTCCAAGAGATGAAAGGAGTGCTCGAAGGAATGAAACTAGCCGACAAGCTAGGTATCAAGAAGCTACAAGTATGTTCTGACAGTCTTTGGTGCATTAAAATTCTGAAGAATATCACTAACTCACCTTGGTATTGTCTAAGGATTACCGTTGCCATTCTTCAACTGGCTATGAGTTTTCATGAGATAGAATTTGAACATGTTTATAGGGAAAGCAATCAGTGTGCTGATTATTTAGCTGGTTTAGGATGTTCTGATGATGTAACCTCAATTACTTTTGTACCCCCTATGGATGAAATATTGTACAGGCATGTCTCTGATGACATGTTAGGTACTGTAGGGGTACTATATACAACATACATGTGGCACCATCTCTACCGTACATCATGGTGCCACATGTCATCATCTAATGGACTCTCTCTTGATGGCACAAGTTACAAAGTTAAAGCCAATTACTACAAAGATATTCTCTCATCATTACCTCATTAAATGCTAGGAATGGAGTTACATTGTAAGCCTATAAATATGAAGGCAAGCTACTCATTCTAGGCAGGTTCTCATCTCTGCTCACATGGTCTGATGGCCTAATGCTCCCAACACGACCTCATGGTGAGCTCTCATGATCAACGACCTCCCCAATCTCTCATGATGAGACCTCACCTCTCAGGTCTCATCTCTCTCTTGAGCTCTCTCCATTATCGAGCTCCCATTTTGTATCACCACTACTATAATAAAGATCATTCTCTCTCTCCGTGGATGTAGGCACAATTGCCGAACCACGTTTACAATGGTGTTCATGTCTCTACTTTATTATTATTGTTCATATCATACAGATCATCATCATTCATTAATGTATTGACCAACCTCACAAATATGGTTAATACATTTGGCGCCGACTACAGGGACTTGGGATTTTCTCAAGCGAATTCCACCCACCAACCCCACCGAACACCATTGTTCTAAGGTTCTCAGATGGTGATTTTCAAGAAATTCATTGAATTTGAAAAGACAGAATTGCAACTCACAGTTGGGGGCTTGAAGCAAATAAAGATAAGTATCAATTCACTATGATATTTGTTTATGTTTACCCACTCGAAGAGACCTCCATTTCTTACTGTTCATTCTATTTTGTCTCCCACAAATTGACTATTATATGCATCTATGTAACATATATTCTCATAACTCGATCAAGATTTTATATCATCAGTTACATTCTTAATGGCCACATGTTCAGGTCTTGCAGAGACCTCCTCACATATTCAGGTCTCTAAGCAGACGAGCTCAGGTCTCATCGCGACCTGACCTCTTAGGCAGGTCTCTAAGCCAACGACCTCTCAGGTCCCTAAGCCAACGACCTCTCAGGTCCCTAAGCCAACGACCTTTCAGGTCCTTCATACCAGGTCCTTCATGTCAGGTCCCTCATACCAGGTCCTTCATGCCAGGTCCTTCATCGCGACCTCACCAGGTCTATCAACGACCTTCTCAAATTACAGGTCTTTCAACGACCTCAAGAACATTTATGCCATACAGGGGGCTATTCTCACTTTATCTAATGAAATTAACTTATTATTAGCACAATTAGCTATTAATGATATTTTTTGTAGCTCTCTCTATGTGCAGGTCACATGAACACGACCTCACTCCCCATGAGCTATTTTTGCACAAATGTGCTACATTGCTTTCACTGGACTCTCTACAAGTGAAATGCTTGATATACAATACGGCCACCCTCATTGACTAGTGAGTCACTCGTATGCGGGACGACCTCAAACACAATTCTCTAGCCACACGCCTGGTCGAACGCATTCACTCTCAACGCAATGCAGACCCACAAAGGCCACATGCCCGAGAATTGTCAAACAGGTCTCCACGCTGCGACCATTCACTAGATCGGGCACCAAAAGGTTCCAAGTAACTCTCAAAACACTTGGTCAACCAATGTTCTTTCTCAAACGAGCTACATTGCACTCCAAAGTGCCATATCTATCGAAGTGTCCAGTCACAAGGCGACAAAGATAGTACATACAAGTCATAAGGAAGACGTACAATTCCATGTAAGTCTTTTATTGAAATTTATAATGTTTCACATGCTAACATTATCAGGTCTATGCAACTCGACCACAAAAAGGCGACCACCTTAAAGCATGACCGAGACCAACAACCCATGCATACAAGAAGACCCACTTCAGTACGACCTGCTTGCAGCTGTCCATCTCGTCTACATGCCTTCTGAACGAGCTACCAAGTCTCCCTGGAAGTAACTAGCTCGCTATACACAAATTCATGATCGAGTTGCCATAACCACAAGGGACCTTCATCGCGTCCTGCAAATCTCAATGATCAAGCTCATCAAAATTTGGGGCGGATCGACTTCGTTAAAGAACCCCATATTTCATTCATCTTGGGGGCTAGATCGGTTCGATTACTTCTTTTCAGCCCGAACTCCGTTCGACCTAAAAAGAGGGGGCTTATGTAGGGGTACTATATACAACATACATGTGGCACCATCTCTACCGTACATCATGGTGCCACATGTCATCATCTAATGGACTCTCTCTTGATGGCACAAGTTACAAAGTTAAAGCCAATTACTACAAAGATATTCTCTCATCATTACCTCATTAAATGCTAGGAATGGAGTTACATTGTAAGCCTATAAATATGAAGGCAAGCTACTCATTCTAGGCAGGTTCTCATCTCTGCTCACATGGTCTGATGGCCTAATGCTCCCAACACGACCTCATGGTGAGCTCTCATGATCAACGACCTCCCCAATCTCTCATGATGAGACCTCACCTCTCAGGTCTCATCTCTCTCTTGAGCTCTCTCCATTATCGAGCTCCCATTTTGTATCACCACTACTATAATAAAGATCATTCTCTCTCTCCGTGGATGTAGGCACAATTGCCGAACCACGTATACAATGGTGTTCATGTCTCTACTTTATTATTATTATTCATATCATACAGATCATCATCATTCATTAATGTATTGACCAACCTCACAAATATGGTTAATACAGGTACAGTCTATGAAAGAGTGTAACATTTTTTATTTGGAATGCAGGTCGGGGTCTGCCTAACCCCAGCTTACTTTTTGAAACTTCTCTTTTGGGACGACTTGATAAAACTCATTTTGCCATCTATTCTTGTTCATCTTCTTTGAAGTTTCAATTTTAACTTGGAAAGAAGAATGGTATTTGGTCGTGCATTGCCTACTCATCGGCTTGTTAAATGCTCCACAACGACTAAGTTACGTTGACACTTCAATGTATGATCCAGCTGCTCCAACGTAATTCCAGTAGTGAACAGCATAATACATATATATGAAGCCCCAGAAGAACTCAATAATATATGTTCATTTCTGCTAATTTAAGATTTAGCGAATATGGCTGATATTGATTTAGGTTCATGTATGCTCCTAGTTTTGTTGATCTATGGATCAATATCACAGATTAGTTTTGCGTTAGAATCATCGTCAAAAGAGATCACTCGTGATAGTCACATCCTTGGGCATCCGTTTAATGGCATACAACTTGAAGTGCTTATAAAGAGACGAAGACCAAGAACTGACAGTCCTCCTCCACCTATTCCTAACCTGGGTAAGCATTGGAAGAGAGATACTCCACCTTTTCCTCCTACGGAAGAACCTGCTCCTCCATCTTTCCCTCCTCCTGAAGCACCTTTTCCTCCATCTATTCCTCCTCCCGAAGCACTTTTTTCTCCTCCTCCCCCCGAAGCACCAACCCCTCCCAGCTCCTAAACTGGAAAGGAGTTTATGTATGTATATTTCAATTTCTATATATGAGTAGTAAGTATGTATTACATGAACAATATGTACAAAATAGATCTAGTATGTTTGAATTCTTAGTTTTAAATATTTCAATCTGGGTTTTTTCCCAATTTCCTCTCCTTGTGCTAATTAAACAAATAAACAATGGTTTTAGAAACCAGAAATGTAGAAAGACAACAATTTCAACTATTCAGTATTCATCTCATAAATAATATCAAGGTGCTTCTTATAATATCAAAAACTGAAAATCAAATAAAATCCAACATTTTATAATGCTTGAGAATGCCTCCAAATCTAAAGGTTATCCTTACCTTGCCTGAAGGAGAGAAAAAAATGGTAAGTACTACTATTTCACCATGTCCACCAACACTACTTGGAAACTTCAATTGTAAGTTAGTAAGTTGGGAAACGCGAATAGTATTTTGTCAAGCTCTACTTAGTTGACTTGTGTTTTAAAAGCTCAACAACTACATACTGAACGAAAGAACCAGATGTTACCTGTGTCCTGGCATATTCAGTAGTAGATAAAGAGTTAGGTAGCCAGGTAGGAAGTTCATTCAAGAGTTCGTGTTCATTTCTTTTAGAACTAATGGCTTTGAGTTCATGTTTGCTTCTGGTTCTGTTGATCTATGGAACAATAGCACAGAGTAGTTATGTGGGGAAGGGATATGCTACTGCATCATCGTCAAAGGAGATTACTGATGATATATATTACGATGAAATGCGTGGAAAGCGAAGCTCAAGATTTACAAGTCCTTCTCCACCTATTTTTAACAAGGGTCGGAATTGGCAGATAGCACCTCCACCTTTTCAACCTATTCAAGCATCACCACCACCTCCACCTATTTTTAACAAGCGCCGGAATTGGCAGATAGCACCTCCACCTTTTCAACCTATTCAAGCACCACAACCACCTCCTCCTCGCTACTAAACTTGAAAGCAGTTCTTGTATTTCAATTGGTACGAGTAGCATGTGTTACATGAACAAGATCTAGTTGTTTCCACTGGCCCATTTTTTTACTGTAATTTGTTTTCTTTGGATGTATTCCACTCTACTTGACTACTTGTGCTAAATAATGATTTAAATGCAGAAAACGGGAAAAGTTACAAGGTAGTTGTAAATGTAGTTAAGTTAGAAATGTAATCGAAAAATGAGGAAGAATGAATATGATTGGAGAAGAAGAAGAAGGTGTTAAGTGAGGAAGAGAAGTGGCTGAGCTATCACAAGGTGATAGGTGCCTACGTATCTGAGAGTGAGCCGGTCCCAGAATCAAGCCAACGTAGTTCCTTTTTATAGGTGTTTTGGGACAACGGCTAGTAATTAATGACCCAACGGTCAGATCATTAATGGTGCAAATATCAGGGGGTTTAATGAGAAAGATATGTAACTGATAAGAGATTTGCTATGAAGAACCGAGCCCAAGAATAGCTAAGAAATCCCCAAGTCGGATGAGGTCGGATGATTTTATGTTCAAGTCAGTATGATGGGCGTTCAACATGGGAGTAAGTAAGATATGAACTCGATTGAGGTCGGATGAAATAAGTGCTAAGTCGGTATTTAGTATACCGAGTTAGTGAGATTAGGATTTGAATGGAGATGAGTGAAGTGTGATTAGATACCAAGTCGGATGAAATAAGTGTAAAGTCGGTGTTTGGCATTCCGAGTAAGAGAACTCGGTAATGGGTATATACAGTAGTTACACTATTTTTTTTTTTTTTTTTTCAAACATTACTAATTGGGCATGTATTGCTCAACAACTCCACTCGAGTACTCCAAATCGCTGTACATTCATACTATATAAGAAGTTCCGAAGTTGCATGGCACATTGGCACTGCACCACCACAGTCCACTGTCCACCACCACCATCACAATTTTTCTTAAAATCTACTTAATTACCTTAATTATATTTTATGGTATATGTGTTGTACAGTGGTAGGCAATAAAGGAGTTAAAAAGTAAATATTGAGCCTAATCTTCCTTCTTTTAAGGGTAATATCCCAAATCAGCCCCATGTTTAGGTGTCTCTTCCTCAATAGGCCCTGACATGGGGTCATCTTCCCAAACAGGCCCCCTGACCCACCATATCACCTTTTTCCAATTTTTTAGAGACCATTATACCCCTCAACAGAACAGTGACGCCGTCTACATCGAAACAGACTTTTAGTCAGTTTCAGCAAGCATTAATGACTGCGACAATGACTACAAAGCTATTTCTAATCGTTGGATTAATCTGTGACACGTGTATGATAATGAACAATGCTTTATCCTCTAAACATAACATATGCAACCATCAAATCTGCATAAAACAAGTAAACAGCTGCGATGGTCTGACGTCTGAACCATCTTCATCGTCCCAAACATCTTATTCTCTCTGAAACCTTAACAATCTTCATCTTCTTTAACCAACCCATTGTTTTACAACCAAGATGACAAAGAAAAAAGGGAAATCAAAAGCGGTGGATGAGCAAATTTTTATGATCAACAAGAAATCAGGTAATGTAGTAGGTATTTTTAGGATTTTAAGGTTTAATCACCATAAAGATAGTGTTTTTCTGACCATAAAGACGACATCCTTAAAGACAACACCATTAATCATAAAGACAGAATCTTTATGATCATAAAGATGGTATCTTTGAAGCCATTAAGATGGTATCTTTCTCATCATTAAGATAGTATTTTTGAACTTTGAAGTCATTAAGATGGTATCTTTCTCATCATAAAAATGGTATCTTTCACTATTGTTGTGGTTGTATGAAACATTAGATCCATATGTCACAACTTATTTTACTGATTAGAGGATATACCCTTACTGTTTCAGGTAGAACAATCAATGTTGTGTTTCGATTTGGTGGTGAGTTGGAGATTAATGCAGATGGATTGTCCTCATATAAGAATGGAGACACAAAAATAACAGTTTGTGACCTGAAAATGCCGTATAAAGAATTTATGGAGATGGTTGAAGGTATCATCAATGTAAAGAGAGACAAATTTTCAATTCAATGTGTTGTGAATGAGTCTCCAATCAGCATTCAATGTGAAGATGATTATGATCAATTGGTGATGGCAATTATAAATGCGAAGAATTTATATGTCATGTGTGTTTGGATACTAGGAGATTTACAACCAGTGAATGGGGAAGCAACTTTGACAATAAAAAAGAAGGGGAAAGGAAAAGAGAAAGTAGATGAGAAAGGGAAAGGAAAAGCTGCATTGAGAAGAAAGCTTTTTCCAGATGATTTTTCTCCAACCAGTTGGGGTAATCAACCTGATTATTCAGATTTTTGCACACCTAAAAAGCAAGGTGATGTTCCTTTCAAATATTTGATAGACCCTGCATCAGCACAGAAAGAACCATGTTATTTTTCCAAAAGGGGATGGTAATGAGCAACATCCTTTAGTTTTGGATACCCCACCTGGAACTCATAGTTTTATTGTGTTAGAAACTCCCCCTTCTGGTCCTGCAATCGACCCAGAAGATTATCAAACTCCCTTGGAAAATGTTATGCGATTTGAAGTTAATAATGTCTACAGACCTGAGCCAATATTCTCTAAATCGCCTAGCGCATCCGCTAATATGCAGTCTGAATCCTCTAACATTGATGCAGCAGCAGAAATTCTTTCACAAATGTATAACAATGATGGATTTTGGGATGGATTCTCCCATGAACTTGAAGAATATGGTGGAATACAAGCACAACTAAAAGATCAATGTGCAGCTCAAGGTGAAGGCCAACCAACAAATGAAGATGATGAAGGGTGTTCAATAGAAGAGGATAGCGATGCAACTCAGTATGATTCTGATGTGGAAGTGCATGATTCACCAGTGATATCGACCACAGAAGATGGACTTGAAGATCAAATAACTGATGATACACCAAATTCAGTTCTTAGGCATGATATGGAAGTATTGGAAGATCAGATGTATGATGATTCCCAACCAATGTTCCCTCCTGATGATGATCATCTTTCCCAAAATGATCATCCTTCCCAACCAATATTGGAAGATGATTCTCCAACAGAAGATCAGATGAGGGGTTTTTATAGTACTAGCACCAACGTAACGGATACAGGAAGTCATTTAGAGGATCTTAGGTGCAATTTAGAGGATAGATTCAGACATGCAGCTGGCCCCAACAATGTTCCAGTCGATAAGACCAATCTCCCAAGACATGACAATGTTCCTCAACAACATAACAATTTTCAGAGCCCTGAAAATGTCCCACAACAGCAAGCTAATATCAATGTACCAGTTGGAGGAAATGTAAGAAATGAAAGGCATTACCCATCTGAGAACAATCGTGATTGGGATGATGAAGTCAAACAGGAACTTAACTTTATTTACGCAAATCTGCATAGACCCAATTTTGGTTGCGCTCCACACACTGAACCTTTACACAATGAGTATGTGATCCCTGAGATTGGACGTGTATATTTGTCCAAGGCTCATTTTATTAGAGACATAAAGCAATATGCAATTCAAAATGAGTTTGACTTCAGCAAGAGTAGTACAAACAGTGAAGGGGTCGTTTGGAAATGTAAAGTTGGTGGATGCCCATGGAGGATTCGAGCAACACCAAATGTGGGTGCTACTTGGACCATAAGAACCTTTAATAATCATCACACATGTGGAAATTTCAGACTTGGAGCAACAAATCGTCAAGCAGATGCAGAATGGGTTGCCTCTAAATGTATAAGAAGGTTAAGGAACAATGAAGACCTCACACCAATTCAATTGAAAGGTGACATCGAACATGAATTCAAAATTAATGTTTCCTACAAGGTAGGATGGAGAGCTAGGGAATTGGCCATGAAACAGGTATTTATCCTCTAAGAAACTTTTTATAAGTCATATAGTTTGTAAGTTGTTATCCTCAAGTTTATTGCTACTTTGACTCTAAATAATTTATTTATATCCGCTAAATATATAACCAATATCCCCTCAGTGTTTGCATTATTAACTATATCATTATTTGCTGCAGTTAAGAGGTAGCTTTAGTCAGTCATATCAGCTCATCCAAACATATTGTAATGAACTTAAGTTAGTCGATCCGGATGCCGTTACTGAAATTGTGACATGCCAAGGTGATCAATTCGAATGTTTATTTTGGACATATGGCATAACTGTGAGAGCTTATAGAAACACAATGAGACCAATAATCATGGTGGACGGAACTTTTCTTAAAGGTAGATATCCAGGAGTAATTCTGACAGCAATTACTATTGAGGGAAACAATCATGTGTACCCAATTGCTTTTGCACTTGTGTGTATAGAAAACAACGAGTATTGGGAATGGTTTTTGAAAAAACTTAAGGATCATGTGGTTGGGCATGATCACCAGTTTGTGCTCTTGTCTGATAGGCACAAAAGTATTATTCAAGCTGTACCAAAGATTCTCCCAAACGCTTGTCATATGTATTGTGCACAACACATGTCCCTCAAATATGGGAATGCAAAAGTAAGGTGGTTGCTTAAGGAAGCTGCAAATACTCTGAATCAAAATGAGTTTTGGGGTTTTATGCTACAAATATGGGCAATTTCTGAGAAGGCATACAATAGCTTAATGCAAATTGGACCATTAAATAAGTGGGCAAGTGCTTTTCAGGAGAAATCAAGGTGTGTCTTCTAATGACTATATTGTATCCTCTAATTAACCATATATATCCGCTAATATTGTTTTCTCTAACTTGCAGATTTGGAATTATTTACACCAATCATGTGGAATCATGGAACAGAATGATTATACCCGAAAGGCAGATGCCTGTTACTTCTCTTCTTGAAGGAATTCACGCCAACATCATAAGGCATCACCGTGACTATCGTGTCGATGGTGAGAAGTTCAAGACACCTGTAACAAAGTGGTGCCACGAACTAATATTGCATAATGCTTGGAGGGGGCGTACATTCACTCGTGAGCAGTCGTCTCCAACTCTTTGGACAGTTTATGGTGAGAATAAGACATGTATCGTTAACTTGAACACGCAATCTTGTACTTGCAAATGGTGGGAAGCAATGGGAATACCTTGTGAGCATGCAATGTCTGTGATTAGAGAAACCAAAAGTGATCCATATGCTTTTTGTGCTGTCTACTACAAAAGGGAAACATATGCAGAGACATACAAAGAACAATGGAGACCCACAAGAGGCAAGGATGAATGGCCGCAGGACAGAGCATCAAGAAGGATTCTTCCACCACTACCTTTTAAACAGGCAGGTCGTCCGAAGAAAAAGAGAAAAAGAGGCAAACTTGAAGGTATCCCAGTTCAACTTAGAAGATGCTCAAGGTGTAAAGCTCCAGGACACAACAAGTCAACATGTATTGAAGTCATACCAGACTATGACTACTTCTTTCAACCTTTACCTGGAGAAGGACCACCACACACATGTTAAGTGTGTTAACAATTCTTTTTGTGAGCTGAATTGTATTTTGTCCCTTTTGTATCCGTCAGAACAATACTAGATGATAAGCTTTGAATGGATTTTTATTAAGTACTAAAGTGTTGATAACTTTAGATTATTAGTATTTTAGGTTGTTGTAACGTGTTTTTTAGGTTGTTGTAACGTGTTTATTAAGTGCATCTCTCAAAGGGTACCATTTCACATTATCTAAAACTATATACAGTCTATCCTTGTCAAGTGTTTATTGTATCCTCTAAATGACAGAGATTGTATCCTCTAAAATATAGTTTCGGTATCCTCTAAATAACTGCATCAAAGGCAAACATAGTTATGCTACCAAATTAAAGAGAAACTGCATCTAACTCCAAAAGCTAATATATTAACCTCAGACATGTTTGCAACAACATAAACATGTTCAACACAAGACACATTAAATATGTTCAAAACAAGTCATGATGTTTTACAACTTTCCAACAACAAAATAAACAAGTTTAACAGAATACATCCAACAAAATAAGATACTCTACTTCTTGTTTGGTTTGAAACCACATTCAACAAGGTCCATGGCAATGCGCTTTCTCATCAGAGTTGCTATCCTCTCAAATAATGGTGGCTCACCTCTGAGAACACAGTCAAGATATGCAAGTAAAAAGACTCCACAACTGCAGCCATCATCCTGAGGTGTACAATTAACATATTCACGTTCCCATGCTCTTTCAAGGTCAATGTCTTCTTCAGTAGGGTCAGCAGCAAACACCACATAGGGCAACATCTCCTCGACCCCCAACTGTTGTGAAGATGGTTTCTTATAACCCAAAGAGTCATATATCTTGACCTTCCACTCCCTAAAGTTAAAGGCAAGCAATATCCAGTGATTGTTGTTAACCTATATATTAGAGGATACAACATAAGTCTTTTAAGGATGTGAAAACATAACTTAGAGGATAATAAGCTTTTGATGATGTGAGATCACATATGTAAACATAATTAACAACTTACTTGTAAGGGAACAAGGAGTGCCTTTGCAAGTCTTGCAGGAACTTGACCTTTCAAACCCCTAGATGGGCTAACAATGTTCAAAGCACCTTGGTGTATTTTAAACATGCCACTCCTAATTCTTTCTAATGGTGAAAGTGCAGCAAAAGATTTGTCCTTCATGCGCTTTCTATATGTCTTCTGAACTATCTCATGCAGCATGTTCTAAACATAATAGCAAAAACCAAAAGTTAACATAGTTAGAGTGCCAACAAATCATTCCATAATACCAAATACACTAAGAAAAAAAATGTATACTAACAACAAAATATACAGTGTTAACCACAGCAAACTGGTCCTCAGGTTGAAGGTGTTTCCTTAATATGCCATACCACTTAGTGAGCAATAGTACATATGCATCAACAATATCTCCATGCAATCAATTATTTTTATACAAAGTGTAGAATTGCTTCACAATTATATCAGGAGCATCCTTATATTCCCTTATAATTGCATGCTCATACTTAGGATCCTTTGCCAAACACCAGAAATAGTTAAGAACATCTGTTTCATTATTGGTGGTAATCCTTTCGAGAAATGACTTACCCATGATGTTCATAACAATATCAACATCCAATTGGTGGTCCACACTACTTTCTTCCAACCCCTTCGCTTTTTTCTTCAACTTCTTCTGACTTGTTTTATAAGCTTGAATAGCTTGGCTATCTTCAATGACTACATCATCATTTGTTTCATCAATCTCATCTGCCTCACTCTCCTCATCCATCTCACCAACATTGTAGCCATCTATATCCACTAGATACTCTTCAGGAATATTATTGGGATCTGGGATGGCATCAAGAAAGTCATCATCCTCATCCACCCCCTCCTCCACATCTTTACTTTCCTCCAAAACTATAATGTCCTCTTCCTTCTTCACATTAATGTCCCCTTCCTCCTGCCTAACCATATCATCAACATTACCTGGTACAACATCATTAGGGGATATACCTTCAGGAGGTGGCAAAGCTAAGATTGGTAAAACAAACATGGGTTCCATAGTAGAATGATATAATATCATTGTCAAGCTATCAACAGTAACACCTTCTCTCTCTTGCCAATCATGATTATCATTATCATTCCCATCACAGAACAACCTCCTACTTGTTGTTTCTATTGGATTCTTCGTATCCGTATCAGAATTCAATTCTGACTTGTTTTTCTTGTTTTTCCTGTTCTCCCTTTCTTTTGCTTCTTTCCACCATGTCCTATCTTATGCCACATGTTTGCTAACCCTAAGTTTTTAAAAACAAAAAAAGAGGATATAAGTTGGAAATCTAGAAGAGTTTAATCAAATATGTTGAGGATAATAAAGAACATATTAGAGGATATAAGTTTGAAGTCTAGAAGATTTTAAACAAATAGTCTGTTGTAAGTTTAAAATCTAACCTTGAAGGTTGTTTTCTGGTTGGAAGCTGGGGTTCCTTGTTTTTCCTCTTCTTCGCAACTTCTTTAGCAGGATGCTCGCAATCAGGGTCAGGTTGTTGAGGCTTTTGAGGACTTCTCCTTTTGAACATGAAATCCAACATAGCTTTGCTTCTCATACCACCTATGATGATTTCAGGCAACTGTGTACTCCTTTGTTTTTTGGGTGATGGTTCAGTACAAATCTCTTTCCCTTTTCTCTTTCCCAAGGTAGTTGGAGTAGTAGCAGTATCAGCAGCTTCAAATTGGCTTTGCCTCCTTGTTTTTACAGAGGCTCTTGACAGTTGTGGGGGTGATGGACTTGGCTTGGGTAGATCTGCAAGGGGTGGCAGTTTTTTCTGTTTAGGTGGGAGTTTGATCCTACCAACAATCTTCTTTGTGGCACTTGTGTTCTTTGGGACTTCTTTGGTGGGAGTGGGTTTCTTCTTCACACTTGTCCTGGTTGGTACTTCCTTGGTGGGAGTGGGTTTCTTCCTGGCACTTGTCCTGGTTGGTACTTCCTTGGTGGGAATGGGTTTCTTCTTGTCACTTGTCTTGGAGGGGGCTTCCTTGGTGGGAGCGGCCTTCTTTGCTGCTCCCTTGCTGACACTTGTATTTTTTTCTGTTTCCTTGGGTGCAATTTTCTTCCTAGATGAACTCCTAGTGACAATTGCCTTGTTCTTCTTGGTGGTACCCAACTTTTGTGATGATGGTGTCTTCGTTTTGGTGGCAGCTTGCTTAGATGATGATCCAGCTTGTACATGTAAGGGTTTCAACATTTTTTTCACTCCTTGAACAACATTCCTTTGAAACTGTTGAAGCCTTTTTGTAACACCTTTGTCTAAGACTTGTTTTAGTTCTCTGTGAAACTGAAATTAGAGGATATGTATGCACATTTAGCAGATATATATTAGACAATTAGAAGATACTAATTTAATAACTGGAGGATTTCTATTTAAACAAACTTACCACTCCTCGCACAATCCCTTCTAGACCATCAACAACTCCCTTTTTAGCTTCATCAAGGGTTTTTTGATACTAAAACATTGTATAGGAAAAAAAACCTATTATCAAAATTGCAACTTAAAAGAACTCTGTTATAAACCACATTATTAAAAGACAACAATTTAGAGGATAATTTACATACCTCTTGTGCTTCATGAACTAGTTCTTCAGCAAACTCCGATGGTGTGATGAAAGGGGGCACAACTTCAACTTCTTTTCCTCGTTTTGGATAAAGTTTTCTATCAATGGTATTCCTGCCAGTGGTCTTGCCAGGTAAATCTGTCCAAGCAAGCATCCTTGGGAATGGGGCATTAGGCAACCTTTTCGGACCTAAGCATGGGAGGTGTACGTATGCCCAGATAATAAAACCAAGCACACAACCATCAAGAGCATAGTCTAGCTTCTTTTCTGATTCATTGATTGCAGATTTCTTTAATGACTTTTTCAATAATTTGAAAACAACCGACCCCCATGGAAATTTATCAAAAGCAGCAAGGTCTTCGGCAAAATCAACATATTTGACATCAATAGTTTGTCCTGAATCGGGAAGTAAACAAAGTTGCAATAATAACAACCGATTCAGGCGATGAACGTCGTCGCCAGAATCTGGGTCACCTCTTGCTCTTACAATTGCTGCTTCTATGTGCTTTTCCTTAATGCTCTTAGAATCACCAAAATATTTCTGCCTAAATGCACTAACTATATCTCTATTCCTCAACAAGAATTCACTAGGAATATCACCAATTTTCAAACCTAAAACTAATGTGATATCTAAAGGTCTAAATGTAAGATCACTATCCCCAATGACATATTTCAGTTTTGAAACCCTAGACTTAACAACTTGGGTGACAACAGAAGTGCAGATGTGGATTTTATCATATTGAACATCTAAGAAATACTTAAAACATGAATTCATCAAATTTTCCTTTTCCAAATCGGGTAAAGTATCAACAAAATGAGTTTTTACCTTTCTCATCGAGCATCTCACAGTTACACTGAAGTTCCTTCCATACTTCTTCTTCTCTTTCATCTGCACTTCGCTTGTACCACCTTCTTCCGAATTACTGTCTTCAAGTTCTTCATCATGTAAACTGATTTCATCAGCCATTTCCTCTAATTTGTTAAGAAACAAGTTTGATTTCGAAAGGGGGTTGGTTGATTTCGAAAATGGAAGTTATTGTTGTTTGATTTCGAAGATTGATGAAGATGGAAGCTAGGGTTTCTTTAGTGTTGCAACTGTTTGGTTGTTTTTCCACTTCAAAATTCGAAACTGAATTTATCCGTTTACTGTTGCCACTTTAAAATCAAAATTGTATCTAATACGTGGCAATCCTTTAGAGCAGCAACACATGCAATGGTTGGATCTTTAAAACCAAAACCAATTTGTTTTAGAGGATACAAGATCTTGGTTTGATGATAATGCTAAATCAAGCTAAATCAACGGTGAATGTGTTTCATCGGTATCAAGTTAAATCAACGGTTAGGATTAAATGATTAGTCTTTGTTGGAAACGTCGCAATCAAATCAGTTTATGTTTAATACATCCAAAAAGTAGATTTGCTTTTGAAAAAGTACAAAGGGTATAATGGTCTCTAAAAAATTGGAAAAAGGTGATATGGTGGGTCAAGGGGCCTGTTTGGGAAGATGACCACATGTCAGGGCCTATTGAGGAAGAGGTACCTAAACATGGGGCTGATTTGGGATATTACCCTTCTTTTAAATCTAAAATATGTTGCAATTGAATGGAAATATGCATACTTAGCCAAACCAGTAAAACAAAAGAAAAAAAAAAATCCCGCCTTCACTTGTACTATAAAGAAAAACAAAGACACACTACAGCTTATCAGATGCAATGGGGACCAATTCATTCATACTAGTCATGTTAGTCTTTGGGGTGTTTTTGGCACTCAGTTCTCTGATCTCTTGCCATGTCTTGCACGTTTATGATTCCCAGCTTGTGAAAACCCTGGAAGGGAGTCTAATTGCAACCCTTCGTTCAGAAGAGGCATGAGATCTAATTACCGTGTCCCACTTTCACCAGACCCCAACCCCGGCAAGCACTACAAGCCGCAGCCGCCCCCAACGCAACCACCACCTTGAGACTATTGATGGTTATTCTCGATTTGTTTTTCACTTTGCTTTTTGAGAGACGCCCGGGGGTTCATAAAATCCATGTCAGATTTTGTTAATGATATAATATATCTTTGTTGTTGAATTATATAATTATACAATCTTCTAGCTTCTTAATTTCTGGCTTTTTTGAGGGGTCCAAGTAGGTGGATTGGGTCAGATCAAGGTTCAAATCCTTCTGAACATCTGAATCTTGTAACCTAATCCAAGTCTCTCACTACCCCAAACATTTCCAATGTTATCCAAATTGGATCCAGGCTGTCAGTTGGCGTAGTTGCAACATTACACCCAGAGTATTTTTCAATGTGAATACAGGAAACATTGAAATAATAGCTAAATTTAGGCCCTGCTTGTTTGGGCTGCAAAAAAGGCAAATCTTTACCCATCTATAGTTAGAGTGGTCCCTCCCAAGTTTACTCTTTGATTTGAATGGACCCCCACCTATTTTAGCTTAAACCCTATTGGTCCCCCACTTAAACCTTGCATAAACATGAGATAATCATAAATGGTCCCCTAGTAAGTTTATTAAAGAAAGGTGTAAAATTTTTGCACTTTTGAAATAGCACCAAACTTTTGCATAAATTTTGTTCATAAAACTAATTATCAAGAGCTTCAAGCATATTAAATTAGGCTAAATTTCATGCAAATTTTTGCGGGGTAACCAAGCAGGGCCTTACTAGCAGACATATGCTGCAGTCTCTCCAAGTGTAGTACAATTAACTTCTCTTCATGTTGAATTGAAATCCAAAAAGTTGATCATGAATCAACGCTCTAATTAACTTCCCTTCACATTGATCTGATAAAAAGGAGCCAAGTAAGAAGTCACTAGTTCTTAGAGCATCTCTAATGGGTCTCCTAAAACCTATAATTTGGGAATTCCGAAAAAAACAGCACCCTAACGCGTCGTCTATATTTTTAGCAGCCGGCTATCCACGTAGGATGTGGTGGGCCGGTCTGCTAAAACTTCGTCCAAAATCGAACCAAAGATAGGATTATAGGAATGGGTAAAATTGAACCAGCGTGGAACTTTTTTTTTATTATGTTTTTTAATTCCACGCTGGTTGAACCAGCGTGGAACCTTTTTTTTTTATTCCACGCAGGTCAAACCAGCGTGGAACCAGACCAAGCCCAGCCCACGCCTCCCAGCCCACTGCCCCAAGCCCAGCCCACGTCTCCCAGCCTACTGCCCCAAGCCCAGAGATGCGAAGCCCAAGTCTTCCACGCTGGTCCAACCAGCGTGGAACAGAAAAACATTTCCACGCTGGTCCAACCAGCGTGGAAGATAAAGATTTGGCAAAAAAAATAGGTTTTGCGTTAGGGATACCCCTGATATAGGTATGGAAGACCTGCTAAAAAAAGTGATGGGAAAGGAGGTGGCACCTACGTGGAGGCTAAATCGTCCCATGTGTAGGCTAAATATGGGAGACCCATTAGAGATGCTCTTATATTGGTTAGATGTCAGCTCTCATGTTTGCAAAACTTCCATCTAGCATTCTGACTTTCTGCTTTTCGCTCTTCATAATTGCGCTAAACCCTATAAGGGATCTATCTGGTTGACTCCATGGGCAACTCAAACTGTAATTTTTTAATTGATGATGATTCTGGGGTAACATGCAAGAATTGATGTGTTTTAAAGTTATACGAGCCAAAAATAATTAGGATAAAAATGGCAGCTATGAGCTTATATTGGAATTGTTCGTTGTGGTGGTTTGCAATGAGATCACTCTGAGTACTCACGGTATAGCATTCAAAACTCTACTAATTACATGTAAAATTTCAGAGTCAAAATAGGGTAGTTGCTATGATAATTCAAGTATCTATTTAATTGCAAATATTTCAGATGATCAACTGTAAAATAATTCAGTGATTGAAAGGTTACGTGATACCTCCAAATGCAAAGGGAATTACTCACTGCGGCTACATGAATCTTTTATGTTCCACTGCTTGTCCATGTAATGCATAACAAAGATCTACATCTCCCACTCCTTTCTTGAGTTTCATGAGTTCAACTTCGTGCAGATCTAACAGCCCCTCTGGGGATCAATGCCATCTGCATTCATTCTGTTCACCCTCACCCAACTTTGAGCAGTACATTTATTTATTTTGCGGATTTCCATTTTCCTCCTAATGGTCTCCATGTCTTTCCACCTCCCATTAAGAGCATAAACATTTGATAAAAGAACATAAGCTGAATCGTCCGATGAGTCCAAGTCAAGAAGATGCTGGGCAGCTTCTCTCCCAAGTTCCACATTATTATGAGTTCTACATGCTGACAACAAGCTTCGCCAAATAAGGTCATTTGGTCGAATAGGCATTTTCTTGATAAAATTTTCAGCATCGATGAGCCTTCCTGCTCGTCCTAGGAGATCAACTACACACGCATAATGCTCTATACTTGGATGGACTTGAAATTCCGATGCCATACGAGTGAAACATGCAAGACCCTCATCCGCAAGACCCCCATGGTTAAATGCTGACAAAAGGGAGATGAAGGTGATATGGTCTGGTTTTTGTCCCACTTGAAGCATATGTTCGAATGTTTTGCTAGCCTCCTTGCAATAACCTTGTCTAGAAAATGCTGATATCAAAATATTCCATGATGATTGTGACCTATCTTCTGGGGCAGGGAGCATTTGCAATACATCTTCCAATTCTCCACATTTTCCATACATATCCATTGATGCATTTGTCACATGAAAATCTGACTCAAGCCCTATCTTGATGAAAAGATTGTGAATTTGTCGACCTTCATCCAATAAAGCTAAATTTGCACAAGCAGCAAGGCTCTCAGAGATGCTAATATTATCCAGGTCCAACCCAGCACGGTGCATATCTACAAAAAGCTTTAATGCCTCTTCACTACGTCCATGATGAGCATTTGCAGCAACCATTGCATTCCATATAACAACATTTTTCATATCAAAATGTTCAAATATTATGTTGCTTGAACAAAGATCACCACACTTGGCATACATTGTGAGAAGAGAATTTTGCACATAATAGTCTTGTTCAAAACCAGTAAAAATTATGTGTGCGTGGATTGGCATCCCAAAAATCAGTAGATCATCCAGTACTGAAAAACAACCAAGAAGATTCACCATTGTGATGTAGTCTGCAGGGGAAGCATTTTCTCTCATCAATTTGAAAACCTCTATTGCTTGTTGTGGTTCTCCGTTCTCATTGTGGCCTCCAATAAGTGCATTCCATGTCACTACATCACGAACAGGCATTGTCCATAATACATGCTCTGCCTTTCTCATCATCCCGCATTTCCCATACATGGTCACCAATGCATTGCCCACAAGCAAATCTTCATGAAGCCCTGCTCGGGTAATTAAAGCATGGACTATCTTACCTTTATTTAAGGCTTCCGGACATGAACATGCAGACAATACATAAGCCAAAGTTACATTGTTGGTTATCCAGCTCATCCCATGTAGCTCAGCCAAGAGGTTCAGGGCATTCCCAAATTCCCCATTTTGAACATAGGAAGCCATCATGGAGTTCCATGTTATCAAATCCCTTTCAGGCATTTCTTGAAACAATAACTCAGCATCTTTCCATCTTCCAAACTCAGAATAAAGGGTCACGAGTGTAGAGCAGAGACACGAAATCGAATCAAAACCAACTTTGAAAGCTAGACCATGGATTCCCCTTCCCCAGTTCAGATCATAAACACTGTTACATGCATAAACCAAACTCGATAAAGTTGTAGAATTAGTTTTCACATTAGAGTGACGCATCCTATGGAAGCACCTTAATGACTCTTCACAAAGATGGCTATGAGAATATGCTGATATAATTGAATTCCACGAGACTATATCGCGTTCCTCAATCCAATCAAATATATATTTTGCATCTTTAACATTCCCAAAATTACCAAACATGGATATAAGAGAGTTTGAAACTGAAACATTAGACTCAAATCCAGAAAGTAGAACATGGGCCAAAACCTGATGTCCCAACAATTCATCGCCAAGCAAACCACAAGAACTTATAACTGTTGAAAAAGAACTTTGATTACAATTTACCGCTTCAAGCCTCATTCTACGATATATCCTTACTACTTCCTCTAAGTCACCATTAGATGAGTAAGCCACCATCAAACAAGTCCAAGAAACGGTGTTCTTCTCTGGCATCTCCTCAAAAACTCTATAAACATCTGACAAAAACCCGTATATCCCATAAAAATGCATAAGAGCAGTACTTACAAACACATTATATAACAAACCAACTTTAACAATAAAACCATGAATTTCAATTCCTTGAGATAGCATTGACCCTGACCTGTCGCAAGCCGTTATCAAAGTACAAAGCATGAACCCATCAGGCTTAAAACCTTGAACCCACATTTCGCGAAACAACTCAACTGCTTCTAAATATAAACCTACTTTAACATAGCCCGACATCATCGTATTCCACGATACCCCATCTCTATGAGGCATTTGCTCAAATAAATACCGAGCAGAATCAAAATTTTCAAACTTCAAATACATATTGATCAATGTGTTGATTTTAAATGTGCTGAGATAAACTGAATGCGTGATACAAAATGCGTGCAAAGCTCTTCCAGTAATGAAACTGGTGATTTCTGAGAACCCCTTTTGAGGGAAGACAGAAATCGCAAAGTTCGGGTGGTTGGAGAGGATTTGAAGTCCATTCTGTTCGGGGTTTTGCAAGCATGATTGTGAATGTTGTAGATGGTTTTGGAGGGAAAGAAGTGGGGAAGAAAGAGTGGAGATGTTTTTGTTTTTGTTTTTGAATTTGAAAGCTGAAAGCTTCTTTGCAAGAGGAGCGCACCAAGCCAGTCTGGTCGTTATTACAGTTAAAACTGCCAAAATGTTTTGCTTTTCTTCGTGGATAGATGTGTAAGTCAAGTCACTGGGCCTTTTGAGGTGCAGCCCATTAATGCTGCTATTAACACCCAATTCTTTTACTATACATCACCGCACTCAATGGCTGGACTCATTGTTTCCTCAACTAATTTTCATTTTTCAAGTTAGATCAATGATGAAGCTGATGAATAGTGATGATTATGCCGTTGACAGACAGTTGATAAAGGTATATCGAGTGAAGTGTTTAAGGTGGTGAATTTGTCAACAAAATGTCTTAAGCCAGTTGTACTAGGATCTTTTATATTCAAGATAATATGGGAGTTCGATGGCCAGATCGCTCAGAGCCTGGGAAGGTATATGTCTATGGACCTAAAGGAAAATATACACTTTCCATGAAATTGTGCTCACATCTTGCTGAAGGACAACAAAAAAAAAAAAAAAAAATCAATTGCAGCTTTACTGCAACACTAACTAATCTACCAACCAGCCTTCGAAGGGAAATAGACAGGATGCATAATGAAGATGGTTCCAACACTAATTCATCTCTATAAAATATACGAAAACCTCAGAGTTCCAATGTGAAGCAACACTAGAAGATATGCATCCAGCCTGACAAATGATGAAACACGCCCTCTCATGACTTGGTGGGAAAAAGTTGAAGCCAAATACAAAACCAACATCATCATCAAAATGCAACTACTAGCAGATAACATGATTGCATTCCCTGCACTTGGTTTAAGACAGCTATTTGTAATTCACGAACAGCATGACTCATGCTTTACCATGTTCTAAATGATTCATCATGAAAGGCATCCTGACCTCAACATTTGGTCAGGCTGAACTCAACAGATCTCAGTGTTTCAACAGTTATCAGCACAGCTCAAGAGCAAAATTAATTAAAAGTGAATCAATCTAATTAAATGAACAAAAAATTGCAACCCCCAGAATATAAAAATACAAGAGCATGCTCATCATACTTAAAAATATTGGTATGGTAACTCAATAATAGCTGCATCACCATATACTTTCATCTTACTTAAGCAAGTCTATGCTTAAAAAAATCAAAATATGAATAAACGCCATTGTTCATTATTATATATGACGATAATTGGTGAGAAAACCTACAGCACAAACATAATCTGTGCCAATAATATAAACCTTTTGGGCAGAGCAAATGCCCTAATGTGACTGGGAGGAGCCACTGAGATTGCATCTCTAATCAATGGCTTTCCTGAAATGAAGAAGTTTCTCCCATCCACTTGGTGACCATCTAAGCTGAACCTCAGAGTTCAGAAATAGACTTCCCGCTAATGAAATCCACAATTTGGGTGACTGATTGATCAAGTGCAGCAGTCACAGCAACTAAATTCTGTAAGAATTCTTCTGCAGTTGGCTTATCACCATCGACAATATCAGTAACAGCTTTTATGAATATTGCTGGAACCGACAAGAGATCTGCGACATAGGCTACAGCTGCTCCTTCCATATCTTTTACTGTGGCATCATTTGCAATGATTGCTGCTTCATCATGTGGTGACATATCCAGAGAGTCGCCAGTGGACAACTTTCCAACCTTCAACTGAACTTCCTTCAAAAGATTTGGGGTTGGGAAGGTCTGCTTCGCACAAATACCATATTGATCAAAAACTGGTATAGGGATCCTTCTATCATGAAAAGCAACATTACACGCCAGGAAGACATCTCCAATGCTTGCACCTTTTACTTTAAAACCGCCCGCAGTGCCAGCATTTATAATAAGATCTGGCTGTAATGCTTGGATAGAAGCATATGTTACAAGCGATGCTGAAATGGTACCCACACTATCAACCCCTAAAACTCCATCTTTTCCTGGCCAGATTATATTAATATGTAGATCCTTGTAAAGACCATGATATCTAACCCAAGGAACTCCTTTAGGAAACACTGAATCAAGGTCCTCAGTTAATTGGAATTTTGTAACAAGAGGAAGTGCTTCAGTCTGCATAGCGATAATGATTACGATAGTTGACACAGGCCTTTTCTCAGCTTCTGCAACCATGACTTCCTCTGCAATGTTTGTGTTGTCACCGAGAGGAGCCATTGATCAACCCTTCGTCGTCTTTATACCTCTCTCTGAGTTTTACTTGAAAAACAAAGTATCTGAAAGGAACAAAAACAAAACTGGTATTGTAAAACCAAAACAGAATCAACTACTTCTTTCCAAAGTAACAAACTCAAAGATCATTCATATAACTGGAAAAGCCTAAGAGGCTAAGAGTTAACAGGTTTTAACATATTCCCTTGTCAAGTACTAAAGCTGCCATTTAATGGCCTTTTGAGGTCAAATGTAATGTATCATATGTTAGATGCTCAAAACAACCCGTGTAAATCCTTCCGAGCTGAATTAACCAATTGAATTGTTTCATATAGCTTTGTTTGTTACATAGTAAATGAAACTTTTGACAGAAATATAGTAAGCCAAATCTCTGTTAAACTTATCATTTAACTCTCCAATGTTTAATTCAATTCCACTCACAAAACACTTTGCCATATATTGATAATTAATAAAAACTCCATATTAACAAACTAAAATTTCATTTTAAAATTCATTTTTAACAGATTTAACAACTGATGTTACTACATAATAACAAAAAAAAAAAAAAAAGCTTAAAAAGAATAAACAAATCAACAACAGAATAAATCAAAAAACTTACCAAGAATAGCAATCACTAACAACAAGTGTTATTGATGAAGTGTGCTAATTCGAAGTCGTTTTCATTAAGAATTCAATTGAAACTTTGCTATCTTCTACAGTGAGCCCTAGATTGAAATTTAAGCACTTCTTTAAACGAAATCTGGATCCGATTCAAGCTATTCACTCAAACCTCTTAGATCGAAGAGATGGAATTCCAAGTGAAGAGTGAAGTTCGAGCTCTTTTCGCACAAGTTTTTTCTCTTCGCACAAGATCGAAGAGTGGAAACTTAGAAAGTGCTATGAACTTGAGCTAAAATCCATTCCGCGATCTTTTTTAGCAAATGGAAAAGTCAAACTTTGACCGGAACCGATATGTGTAATGTTTTGACTGAAGTTTTTTACATTCATTTGCTACAAACTTTTTTCCTCTTTGGAAAATACAAGCAAGCAAAACTGCAAAAGAGCTCAACTGCCACAGTGCCACTAATGCCAAATATCCAAAATGTGTCAATGCACACATACTGACATACATGCTTGCCTCCCAACCGTAATAAATTATAAAATGTTGTTCTACCTTTTCTTGAAATTATAAAACAAGAGTCTGGTGAGAAATCATAGAACAAGAATCTTTGTCAGGGTGTGGATTAAGAGAAGTAAGAAAATATTAAAATTAGCTTAAGCTCAATTATCATTAAACAAGAAATTTTATAGCCTAATGGTCTCTTCAACTCTTCCTACAAAAGAAACACAATAGTTGTAATTGATTAGGAAGCCTTCCTAACTCCTAGGATCCCAACAACAAAAAGGAGAGGGGCAGCATGTCAGTATTTTCATCACTTGCAGAAGTTTATCCGGTCGGTAACACCACACTCCTTGTCCTTGTTCTCTACCCAAATCAGAGGAATGTGTGGGATACAGTTACCTTATCCAGACCAAACATTTTGGAAATTATCATCTCTCCATTCTCTCAAAAGCGAGATGGCAGTAGCAATGGGCAGCACACGTTTTGAGATTACACATAAGGGAGGCACACTTCTGAATTCAAATAGGAACACTGGAATGGAGCACTTTTCACACATGGAGATTTTGATACAAGTACATCAAGTGCCATATTCGAATGGCTGAGGGGGCTGCGATTCTTCGTCGATGGTCATGGCTGATGCCTGCCCTTCCTGACCAGTTGTTGAAGCAAATGCAGGTGACACCATTGATGATGATGGCGTGTCGCTGGGAGATAGCACTTCTGGCTCAGTTGGTTCCAAGTCTTCCAAAAGAACAAACCCTGACGGTGCAAACTTCACTGGCTCATATCTACTGTCCTCGAGAAACTCGATGAACTTCTCTTGAGCAGGTATCACCCTAGCTGGGTTAATCAATATCTCAAATGAGGGTTCAGCATCAGGCTTCTTGTCCACTGTATCAACCTGAAAGTCCAAGTAAAAGAGTTGGATCACAAAAATAACAACCCATTGCTAGTTGTTAGCCTGAAAATAGACTTAGGAATAAAATATGGGATTTTGTAATGAAAACTCCCAGTTCAATAGTAAAACACAACCAAATCGGATGCATTGCATTGTCTTTAAGGTGAAGAATGTTCTAGTAAAGATATTGGCACACCTGTAAGAGGTTTTCAAATTTAGTAAAAAAAATTAACCAAGGAATAACCTGCATAGAGTCGCTGTCGTTCTCAGCTGCTGACCTTTCTGTTCCAGAATCTGGAACGACAGAAGAAGTTCCCTTGTTGGATAGCTTCTCAGCATTGGCTGCCTTCTGGTCTGCGTCCTTTTTAGCTCTTATTTTTGCTTTAGCAGATGTAGATAGAACAGCTGTGGGATGTTTCGGTGTGAATCTTGCAGTTGGGGGTGTAATGGGTCGAGGATACTCAAAAAGAGAAGGTTTAGCTTTGGATAAGAAATCGAATTTAGGGACTTTCAGGTCAGAGTTGAGGCCAATTAAAGCAGTTGGTGAGAATGCCAAACTAATGAAATATATCAATGGGTACCAGTAAAAGAATTGTGTAAACACTGCCAACCCAACCACTGCAGTGACCTTATCATGTTTTGTCTTAGAGAGAAGCTTAATAGTAACATTCCTACCACCAGCATCAATGATCCCAAAAGCTAATATTGCTCCCATTTTGCTCACGGTGTCCTCGTGCTTATCAAGAATTATGTTTTCCAATAGCAGCCTAAAACAGTATGACAACATAAGATAGAGTGATTATAAAGAAGCACAATGACAAGTTTGCAAAAGAACAAATACCTGAAGTTTCCAACTCGGGGATCGATAGCCTCGCTAGTCTGAACCAAAACCATAGCCATTGCAATAAGAGCCCCTTGACGAACAAAATCGACAACGTCAGATGTAAGAGGCTCTAGTAACGATATTGCTTCGCTCAGACCCGTACCCGCACAAGAAATGCCAACCGCAAGTGCTGCCCCATATCTAACATGTGGATTATAAGATTCAGAGAGAGGAGACACAATCCGTGGAATCTGTAAACCAAACACATTCAGATCTGGGTCAATCATGAACATTAATAATTCACTCTAATAAGATTTTGAAATAACGAGTAAAAAAGCACCAACCTGCTCAGGTTCGGAATACAAGACAAACCCAAGTGCAAGAACAGCAGTCCTCCTGACATCATCACTCACATCAGATACAGCAAAATGCAGCAATTGGCGGATGGCCTTGTTGTTTGCAGTTCCCCGATAGGCTAGAGCCAATGCATACATACCACCATATCGTAGAATTGGGTCTTGGTCACGAGTCATTTGCTCGATCAATGTGTCAGCCTCTTCTTCTCTCCCATATACAGTAAGGGCAATGCCTAACGCTAACCCCCTGCAGAGGATTAAGATAATCAGTTAATGATTACAGAATACTGACTTGATAGAAAAGCTTGAAAAATATAAATGTTTTTACTTTACCTGATGATCTTTTCATGTTGAGTTTCATGAGCATAAGCAAGCATCTCACTTGCTTTCTCACTAGCACTTCCAACCATGAGAAGACCCATACTAATTCCTGCAGCCTCACCAGCCACCGCACTGTCAGTATAAAGAATATTTCTCATATCGTTGTATATCTCTTCATCAGCTGTTCCTAACGCGGACAAACCAAGTCCCAAACACGCTCCATGCTGGATAATCTACACATAGCATACCAAGATAACATTATATTTCGCAATGTAACATTTGTAATGGACAGCTCATATAAACTCAGAAAGAAATGCACAAATGTTCAATCCAATTCCAGAACATACCTCAACATTTGTACAACACAAGCTGTCACGTAAAAATTGTATGATGCCCCCACCATGATTAGCATGAATCAAACCTAGAGCATAAAGTGCACCACCTTCAGAATATGGGCTTCCACCGCCATTAGCACCAACTGGTGGAAGGTAGGGTGCCATCAATGCCCTCCCATGCTGTAAATGACCTCTATGAATGACACCTAACCCAGCAGTGGCACTGAATTTTGCCCAATTCGTAGCGTTGCCCAGCCAGTCCTGACCAGCAAAGCAAAGGGTTGGAATAAGTATATAAACAATGAATATAAAACATCGCCATCAATATAAGAAAACAACTAATATAAAATGCAATAAGCAAGAAGATTGAATTAATTACCAAATTTTCCCTCAAGAAGGTATCCACTGTTGTTCCAGCATGCATAATTGCATTGGCATAAATTGTTGCACTGTGACATACAGTGTCACTCATCTCAACTGACTGTTTTATAGCCTTCAGTATGAGCAGATCCGACCTACAAGAAAAATCAAAGACAATCAAAGAAGCACATCTAATCTTGAAGTCTGATGCATTGGTGTATAAAGAAAAAATAAGAATCGATTCTCAATTAATCTCCTCACCTATTATGACTGTATAGAAACTGTAGAGTCAACTGAATTGATGTCTCTCCGGACAATATTCTTTTAGCTTTTACTAATCTGTCAGAGTATGACACTTCAGCAGGATCCATTACATTACCTATAGTGCTATTAGCTTCATCTGTCATGTTGACGTCCTCTGATGGAGATGTAAGATCACTTCCGACATTGACATCTAGATTTATTGCCCCATCTGGTTCACTAGATCCAAGCTGTGTGACCCCTGAAGTTTGAGTTTGGGGCTCAGGAAGACGATCTCTGACACTCAAAAGAAATGCTTGCCGTTCGTTTTCCACCAAATCAAACGCAATTTGGAAAGCGAGCAAATTTTGATACTACAAAATTCAAAATGACCTCAATTTATCACTTGGCCGAAACAAAGTATTGAGGGAGGGAGAGGGAGAGGGAGGGAGAGAGAGACCTTAAATGGAGATCTCAAAAGCTTTTCCAATACGCTTACAACACCTTCTGGATCATCCAGATCCATTAGACACTGGCAAATGCTTAGATAATCGGGATTTAACAATTTGTGATGTATCTTAACTAGAAGTAGAAGAATCTGTAGAACAGTAATTCAATATGCAGACCATTAGTACCAGTTCCCAACACAAATATCCTTTGAGAATATATTGTGCTATGCTAAATTGCTAACAAAAATATCCAGTGTGATTATGTCCCAAGAAAAATGCAAATTTGCTTAACTATATGAATAACAAGGATGTTAGCATTTGTGTATTCTGCTATTACATATGTGTGTGTAGTAAGTGTGGGAAGGTAATTATGTGGATTGTAAAAAGTTGTGAGGTCTACTAACACCACCGTTTAACCCATTTTGATGCAACTATATACGAGATACAACCTGGGCAAGTAACCCTTGCGTTCTCCTTGAGTTTCTTCTTCATCAGTTCTTCTGTCCTCTTTAACTTTTTCTTTTTCATGCATATTTAACTTCACTAAGGCAAAAACAAATGGTCCGAGAACTATATTGTTCATAGTACAGGCAAATATTTTCTAGCAAACCAGGTATTTCTGTAATAGTAAAACTAAATAATATCTTACAAGGTTCGGCTCAATAGTTATTACACTAGGTCTGCCCTACGCGGCCTGAAAGATAGTTTTTCGTTTTTTTTTTTTGGTAATCAGCCTGAAATATAATTCCTGGACCAAATCGTCATCTGGAATGTTCAGATACAGAAAAGTTCAAGCCCAGACTAGTATATCTCAATTCTCAAAACACGTCTTTTTGTAAATAAATTAAAGCATTCTGTTAGTGCAAAGAATCAAACCTTTCACCTCAACCTGAAGGAGTAACAATTTGCCACTAGAACATCATGACTTTCTTTCCGAGTTTTGTGTATATATAAATTATACGCAACAGCTCTAGAACGAAACTACACTTGCTATCACCCTTTTGAACCAGGTCAGTCCCTTCATGCATCGTCTAATAAAATTTCCATAGTTGATTCAACAACATATTGGGTTGATTTTATTTCGATGGACTCAATTAAAGACATAACCCAAAGTTATCAGATTAATTTTCCCAGCCAACTGACAGAACTACCATGTTCTTGTAAAAGGCCATTTAGTCATTGATTAATGGTATCTTTATACAGTTGGTATCTAATACTAACTTCAAGAACATAAATATTATTATGCAGTTATGATTGAGACACTTTTGGGCATGTGCTGTAATTTAACCTGCCGAAAAATTGTTAACCAATATATTGAAGTAAAGACTAACAGTGAATATAATGTACATGAACTTGAACCAAATAGTAATTTCAAAAGCAGATTATAGTACATCAAGAAATTAGGAGATGGCAAAAACTTACCTCCCGGCGATATTCTCTAAGACTAACAATCGAACGAGATATGTTGAGGCAATATGATAACAAATCTAAACTATCGCCTTTGAAGATAGCTTCCTCCACCTTGTCCAATCTGCGGCACTCAATAGCAATCCCTATTGCTTGATGATATTTCCAATGCCACATACACCTATACAAAATAAACAGAACCAAAATCATGAATATCAAATACTATATGGCTTTCAACGGAAATAATTAGAATGCAAGGCACGTACTTATCCAGCATTCTTTCCACAATGGCTTCCAATTTTGGATCCACCTTAGTAGCATCTTGGTTTGACTCCTTACACTTGAGATCAGCATATTCATCAATAGCTTTCGCTGAAACAAAGCGGACAAACACCAAATATTTGAGAAATAAATTAAAAAACACTGGGAATTTGTATCTATACAAATCACAAATCTTACCCAAAAGGGTATGGGCATAATCAGAATCTTCCGAAACATCAAATAGAGGTCCAGCTTTTAAGGCATATGATAGTGAGTCATTTAGCTCGCCAAGGTAGAAGAAAATCTGCAGAATGAAGTCCACTAAAATCCATCAGAAGCAAAGATAGCAATTGATTCAAACACACAAATATTAAGCACCATCAAGTAAAGGGATACTGTAACAAGTTCTACACGTATTCCTTGCTCCTATTTGGTCTGTGAACCTAAACACTAAGATAACTCTGAAAACAAAAGTGACATTATTCATACCTATTCTAAGGATAATATGGAACATTTATTTGTATTTCCTGAAGAACACACATTGCAAATTATTAAAGACCTTTATATAAATCTTCACAACTTACAAGTGCTGCAATACAACAATATAAAAATGTGAAAATGGAACACGGTACATGGACACGTAACAATTTCCCATAAAAATAAATAAAAGATTAGAAAAAAAATGCCTCAACAATGCAAGATCCATTCCCAAATGGTAACTACGAAATCTGTTTTTTATTTGTAGCAGAATAATTTGCATCAAGATCATATTTATTTGAGATAACATTCAAGCATATTTCAGTAAACTATAACAATTGGGAAGTACAATATGTCCAGTTGTCCATAAACAAAAATAAATAGGTGTTGGGTCAGTAGCAGCCTGCAATCCCAACTAAAACTATTTAAGAAATTAAACCAGTAAAGACCTTTGATACAAGCAATGCAGCAAGTTGCCTTTGACCAAAGTCCTCATCCTCACATAAACTTTCACTGCACAGCAAGAAAAAGATATTAAAAATATGAATTTCCATTTTTTTAAATAGAAAAAAAAGAGAAAAAGAAAACTCAACTCTTTTGGCAAGTAAAACAATAACTATATTATATGTGTGTGATAGAGGGTATCACACAAAACCCAGCAGTATAGATTACATCAATCAGTGTCTGTTACAAATTTCATCCCCACCCCCACCCCTTACAAATGAGATCATCCAAAGTTATTTCCTTCAGGCAAGCAAAAGGTTACTGTACTGTCATGATAATTGAAACACGATAAATGATGCCAAGTAGCCATATGTTCACTGAATAAAAATTCCTAACACAAGCAAACAAGCAGCTATGTGTTTTTTTTACATAACAGGCAACTAAAAAGTAAGACATTGGATAACTCGTGGTTTTCTTTTCCAAGACTCCTCTTGGTCAGATTCACTAATAGATAATGTATGAAATTTGTCACATACAGTAACAGCCTTCTGCAACACCTGTGGGCTGTGTTTTTGGCTCAAGAACACATGTTTGAGCCTTTGACACACAATGCCACACATGCCTTGGAAAAGGGAATTGTCGGAATGAAAGAAGTTCACATTTAAATTAAAAGTGAACTTCAACTGTTAAAGTCACCTTGTTCATTTTTTTTTTAAAACAATTGCCAATATGGTTGCTGGTAGCCTGGTACACGTAGCAAAATCCAATAACTAAAATAGGTATAAATAAAAAAGTGAAGCCACTCCATAGACATACATTGCATCTCCCACCAGAAAGAAATTACAATCCCTTTCAACATAAAAAGCAAGCGAAACATGGGGCAAAACCAAATATCATAAAGAAATCCGTAAAAATCTAACATGCTCACATTTGATGAAATATCAAATAGGAATCACTAATTGTTCATTCCAACAAATAAAAACTACCACATCAAATCAGCCCCTATAATTTGAACAGATCCAAGCTAGAGAACAAACGTAACCTAAAATCAAAGCAAACATACATACATGATTGGCACGCTAGAGGAAATCTCTGCCCAGAAACTACCGACGAAAGCGATGAGATGTGAAAGTGCATGGAGCTTTAAGAGAGGATGTTGTTCTTTAAGTTGCGCTAAGAGTGCGCCCGCAGAACTAACCATCGCAGTTGCCATGGATCTTTTATGTTCTTCCAAAAACACTAGTGTATTGGTTCCAAGAAATTAATATATCACAAAACAGTTGGAATTAATAGCTGATGACCTGCAAGACAGCATACCAACAACAATGAGTTGAGTTTCTAGCTTGGTATTATGAGACCCAAAATCATTGAGTTTCAATAGAATATCAACTCACCTAGTGACTATGGCAGAAATTATAAAGTAATGACATACAATTATACAAACAAATTCTCGCCTAGGAACAGTAGAATGATAAACAAACTAAATTTACAAACTGGACGTATGAAAACACCCAAAATTGTTCCTCACAGACAATTAAGCCATCTTATACAGAATGCTTCACAAATTAGTACTAAAAGGAGCAATTACACTCAAACAGAAACAGAACTAGTGTGCAATTATCGCAAAAAAAAACGTGAATAAAGATTGAAAGTTGCAAAGAACTTCTAAAAGCACAACTTAGTTTCTCAACATGCTCATCCAATTAAACTAGATGCTAAATTAGAATCTACCTACACATCGATGTTCTCTTCAATTCAATCAAACGCATAAGTCAGTAATTTATAGCACATTGTTAATTGCCGATACGATAAAAAAACCCTAAACACCAAAAATTGAAACAACAAAGTATGATCACGGCTTTGAACTAACAAAACCCTAAACAATCAAGAATTCCAACAAACAACATTAATCTGTTACTTTAACATTTACAAAGAACAAGAAAACTTGAAAAAACTTACCAGATAACTTTCTAATCAACAACAAAACCCTAGACTTTCTGTAAGAGAAGCTGTAGAAACTGTAAAGTGAGTAAGAGAGAGAGAAGTGAAGGTGGAAACGTTGCAGTGAGAGTGAAGAAGAAGAAGGTGGTGAACCATTTTATTTGGTTTTGGGTTTCTTGGAGAACCAGTTACTTCTAATTTGGGTTTTGTTAAGTTGGTAATCCCGCGCCAGCAAGGAATTGGGCTTGTAAATGGACCGGGTTTGGTCTTATCCAGTAAATTTGTTTAAAATAGATCCAACCCAATAACGAAACCCAGTTACTGCCCTAATTTTTACTGCTAATCATAATCTAACGGAGGAAATTGATCAATGACATATTGACGGATTAGATGCTTTTGTACACAGATCCCATCGTAAAGTATAAAACCTTATTACTGTATTTTCTTCTATCATCAAAGCTTAGGGTTTTAATACTAAGAGAAACACAGCTATAAACATTCTTGGGGCAAGTTCTTCAAGGTAATGATCATCATCTCTCTTTTTCTTTCATTTCAGATTTGTGTTAGTGTTTTTACAGTTTTCATTTTGTTTTTATGTAAGGATGATTGAATGTTTAGAACTACTAAAGGGTTTATATCATATTTTTTGTACAAAGGTCATATTTTTGTCATTTAGTCCTATTGCATGTTGGTGATTAATGTGTTAAGTATTTTTAACTCCCCAGTATAATGCTGCTATAGATTGAGTTTTATTAACCCACTGCGATCGAAGTTTGAAATATGATGGTTGGTGAAAAAAATGTAAGGTTTCGCATAAAAGGATAGGTCACAGACATATTCAATTTATTTTTATTTTGTTAACTATATGGTTTCGAAATTTCTGAGATAAGTTTGATTATATGCATGCCTGATTTTTTTTTTTCTCGTGTTAGACCAAGAACAAATGAATCAATATTTTGAACAATGTTTGTGTATATGAGTTTATTCCTGTGTCATTGTTCTATTATTTAGTGCCAAAGCTGTTATAGTTTTAAACATTACCATTGCATTGTAATTTTTAAGTCCTAAGAAATGGCGGCTGCGGATATGATGAAACCGATGAAAGCTGGTTTTGAAGCTCCACAGGAGCAGGAACATCGCATTAGGATTACCCTTTCATCTAGAAATGTGAAAAATCTTGAGAAAGGTCATTCTCATTACCTCGATCTTCCTTTCCTTCTTATATATTGCCTGGGAACAACATTTACAGACATTTGTTCAATTGGTATTCAACAGTTTGCTCTGATCTTGTTAATGGAGCAAAAAACAAAGCTTTGAAAGTCAAGGGACCTGTCAGAATCCCAACAAAGGTGTTGAATATAACCACTAGGAAAGCTCCCTGTGGTGAAGGTAAATAGCTTTGGTCACTCTACACCTCTAGATTCAATATCTGTTGAAAAATATGGTGCAGTCATATTTTGCTGTTTCGGAGATAGCAATAATTTTGACATCCATATATGTATTACTAATTTTTGATATCCATGTATTCAACACATTCTATGTTTTCTAAATTCTGTCATACACAACCAAATAAACACCGTCAATGTACTGCATCCATTTTATAAGGCAGTGAATTGATTCGTTCATATCATTTTCAGGAACAAACACTTGGGATCGTTTTGAAATGCGAGTTCACAAGAGGGTCATCGATCTTGTGAGTTCTTCTGATGTTGTGAAGCAGATCACTTCTATCCAGATTGAACCAGGTGTTGAAGTTGAAGTGACAATTGCAGATCCATGAGCAGGTTATGAAATTTTGATCATGATACTTTTATCAAGAGGATTATAGGACTAGCTCAAATTTATTTTTTGTAAGTTTTTTTCTCTACCAGAAAGTATGTTAAGAACTAAACTTGGATAGATACGTTGAGATTTATTTTTCCCAATAAATGACTGACACAATTTTATTAAGTATTTTGTTTGGTATGGTATGATTCTAATGGTTGTTGGTCTGCTTGAAGTAGATTCTTTTATATCTGGGTTTTAGTGAAGGGGCAAGGTGTAAGTATAATTGATCAAATCTACACTTCAGATTAAAAAGGACCATCTAACTTTAGACTGACCTCAGATCATGTAATATTCGTTCTACTTTAAAATGGCAGCAACAGAACAGTTTACTCCATGCAGAAAGCTTGAGTTTATTCAAGTAGTTAGATGATAATAATCATACAATGTGGGCATGAGACCCATTGACTTGCACCTAATGGTGAAGAACCTAGGTTTGCCTAGTCCATTTACTGCTCAAGCATGATCACCCTGTGTCTCCTAGTGGGAATTGGGATGTACAGACTCACCTTTTAGATGAGGATTTTGCCTATATATACTATAGACGAAGAGCCATTATTATATATATCTCCTAGAGATAGGAGCCATTTTTATGCCGAATGCCTTCCAGTACTTTGAAATCATCTTTGGTAGACTCTGCTGAAGAAACTAACTCCTTCCCAGACACTTTGAACATTGTAGTCTACAAGTGTTTTTGATGTATTTGATATAGAATAGTAACATTTTTTAAGAATTAATAATGTTTGTCCCAAAATTGTTGCTTTTCCCCTTTTATTTCTGGGCTGCATTGTTGTCGGATACTGTTATTGGAATTATCCTTTCGGTAAGGTAGAAATGTATCTTAGTTGGTAGGACATAATTCCTTCATTAACCCTGTCAACTAATGCTGGTGGTGAACAAACTGATATGCTAACACATCCTTATACTATCCAACGGATATTGTAAATGGCAATATTTGATTCTTTGCTAAATATTTGAGCAAATTTCGGTCGATGATATGTTCATGTATTTCTCTTACACCTAGTGACTGTCACACAAGCATTTTGCGAACTCGGTAGCAGCCAAGCAGGCAACTGCAGTATGGTAATAATAGCTGATTGCTGCTTGTATACTGTGCCATTGAGTCTGTTTTGTATCTGGTGCATTTTGGGCTCTAGTTCATCTCTATATTGGTTGATTGATGAGGACCTCCAGTGATGTATCTCTCTGTGATGACCCTTGAGTAGGTGCAACTTGCAATAGACAAGGGTCAGGTGCAAATCCTAGGTTCAGATATTTGAAGTATGTGACAAGTAAATTCAAGTGTCATTTCCACCAGAGTTGCCATCCTACTTCCCCAATTTATCATCTCCAAAGAGGTATATGTATACTCTGAGCCCTGAGGAACCACATCAAACAACCAACATCTTGTAGTCAATTACAAATGGGATAATGAGGAGTCTGTATCACACTCGATGAATTAGAAGTGGTATCACACTCAATGAGGAGTCGGTATCACACTCAAATGGGATAATGAGGAGTCGGTATCACACTCAATGAAATAGAAGTGTGCCCATTCTAAAAATAAAACTAACGCGCCCTTCTGCAACTTAACATTGTCAACGCATATCTATTTTGCCTGAAACCAAACACAATTTACTTTCTTTTTATTACAAACAACCCAAAAATCTTTCGAACTTTCATCATCTACAAGTAAAATTTCAAACTTACAAACCTTAGAAATCAACAAAAAAATCACACAGATAATCGAAATAAAAAACATCTGAGTGTGCCACTTTGAAATTATCCAGTACCGCAAATTCTATTACCTTTAGTTTCTTGATTTCAAAACCACACTGAAAACAAGTCCTCTTTCTTTCAGCTCAGCTCCGTATCCGTTCACTCATACTTTGCAGTTGATTGTCGCCAGAAGAGTAGTAAAATCTTCACCTTTGCCATCTGTCTCTGAAATAACAAAATGACATAATGAATTTGTCTCAGCAGTCGTCGGGAATAAACTTGAATGATATGCTTACAGAACGGAAACAGCGAGTTAAGAAGTCTCGCATTGTGAAACTGGTGTGATATCATAGAGCGACCCTGCATTCATTTTAGCTAAAGTCGTGCTTGGTTCACAAGAAGTAGCTAGAAAATAATCATATTCATGCATCGTCAAATTTGGAAAAAAGATAATTTCTACTAATTTGTCTACATGGATGGAAATCGTTGCTTCACTATTTTTGCCCAAGCAAGCAATCCAGGCCACTCAAGCAGACATGTAGCTTGTCCAATCCTCATGCGGTAGTGTAAGTGGTAGTTGAAACCCCGGCCAATCAGATTTACTATTTTAGCACATAACCTGTTGTCTCATAATATGTCTAAAGGACGACAAACAATGGTTACATTTATACAGGTGCAATTGCATTGTCTGAAAGTAAAAGGTAATTTTCTTGACCTTCAAAATTTATTTATGTAAGATAGCAATGTACTTGAGAAAATGCATTAACTAGTCAAAATCAGCATGTAAGAACAAGATCCAAATGTTACCGAGATGGATGGGTATGGTCTCCCTTTGCACTCTGCTGCGCCTGTGGTGATGATGAGGGCATACGGGGAGAACCCTGTTTTACATTTGCACTAGGCAAGGAATGTCTCTTCTTAAGGTGAAGATCAGTGTCTTGCACATCTGGACTTGACCTTGGGGAGTTATTTGCTTGTGCCTTGGCCCTTGCTGACTCTGTGGCTTGCATGTAACTGGGGAGAGAACTACTATTACTTTCCCTTGTCTCCTGGTCAGCATGATCAGTTTTCGCCGAACCAAATGAATTGCGCCGTTTTCCATTTTTTGACTCCTTTGGCAATTTTTCCATGCTATGTCTTGTATCTGGGTCTATGTTTGGATTCGATGGAGACCTCTTGCCTGCAGACTTAGATTTTGTCTTTTGACTGTCACTTTGATGAGGTTCCTTTCTTTTAGCTTTCACTGATACTTGACTTGATGGTGTCCCATTAGACTCAGGAACATTTACATGACTCCTTGGAGAACGTTCAGGTGAAGACCTGTATGCTTGTTGATCTATAACAATCTCATGTTGACTTTTCACGTCAGGCGAACTTTGTTCAAGCTGCTGGCAGTCTCCATCCACAACTGAATCAACTCTATGGACAATATCAAGCTTCCCTGGCAGAACAAAGACAGGAGATCCACCATCTAAATTTTCAAGCTTACAAGGATTACCCTTGGTGCTATTAAGACCAGAGACCCCGTCTTCCACAACTTCAGGATTGTTTTCCTGTTCTCCACCTTCCGATCTATCTTGTGAATCAAGCTTGGAAGAGCTAGAAAGTTCAGCACCCAATTCCAAACCTCCAACATGTACTTTTGGATCTTTAGAGACTGAATTATCTGACACGGTCATTTCTGTGGTCATCGCCTCAGAATCTGCTGGAGGCAAAAGGTTTTCGTTCTTCAACTCTATTTCTTCTTGTGAATCAAGTCTGGAGGAGATAGAATGCTCGCCACCCAATTGCAAACCCCCAGCATGAACGTTTGGATCATGAGAGATTGAATTCTCGGACATGATAGTTTCTGTAGTCTTCATCTCAGAATCGGCTGGAGACAAAAGGCTTTCATTCTTCAACACTACTACCTCTTTATTGGTAGAACTCGTGGATGTACTAGAGGCAGTTGGTGAACTGAGCTCTTCAAATTTTGACTGGGCAGCAATAAATGCAGGATTAGATGCCTTTCTACATACAGTGACAATCCTCTTGCCTCCAGTCTCTGGCTGTTCAGAGGCAACTCTTTTCATGGGGTGTTTTAGTCGCTCACTCTCAGCTACATGTTCACGGGGGATAGAGTCAGGCACTGTTTCAAAATCAACATTAGGTGGCAACTCTGTTTGATTTGTGCCTTCAAACCCAGGCTGGTGGGATTCATCTCCATTTAAGGAAAATTTTGGGTCACGGAACTCAAAATTGAAGCTATCTGCCTCGTCTAAATTCTCTTCACCATCAGGGTAGATAGCGGTTTGCCTCACACTAGTCTCCAAATCAGTTTCCTCTGCAATAGCGTCAGCTGAAACTTTAGTTCCTAGTCCACTAGCAATAGTATCAACAATGTTTATTTCTTCGTCATTTTTCTGATTGATTTCTGGTTTTTGCAGCTGAGCACATTCTGATGATGATATAGACATCCACCTCTCCAGCCATTTCCAGGCAGAATCGGGTCTTAAAGGATCACATTTGATGTGAATAGTTTTTTTCTTGGGTGTCGATTCCAAGAGCTTATATAACAAAGAAAATATCACTATTGGTTAGAAGGTTCACCTACTATCCATGACAAAATCATGAAATAGAACGATAACCGAGAATAAAATAAAAACCTTAAAAAAGTACCTGCCGTGCAAACAAATTTCCAAGAATTCTCTCGGTGCAAGCTGTACTTGAGTCTGCTTTTGTTTTCTGTTCCTGTAAGCAGAGTGAGGTCAGAAGGAAACTGTAGCATGTTGCTTAATAAATATAGCAGCAATGTCATAGTTTTCCCATATTGACCAAAAGCTGCAAGTTGTTGTTTACTCAAGAAGGTAACTGATGAACTGATCTCGAGAAAGCATTTTAAATTTTGGTCTTTGAGACAAGAAACAATGTCCCCTTCGTCGATGGAATGCCTTTAAATATACTAAGATTCCTAAATGACTGGAAATATGGTGTGAAGTCCAAAAACACAACTACAACTTGTGGTCTTTTTTTCTTTTCTTTTTTGTATAATCAAAAAAAAAGGCATAACTTGGGGAACCAAGAAAAAGGTTATTATATTATAAAAGATGATAGGCATAACCAATACAATAAAATACCAGACCAAACCTCAGTGAGTTCGAGTTGGAGATATCTTAACAAACTCCAGTTCAGGAGATGGTGGTTTTCGATATGCATCACTTTGGCATGGCCCCAGCCTATGGTATACTATGGATGGGGCTGTCTCAACTCTCAAAACTTTAAGATCATTGAACTGTGTGGCTTATACCTAGTACTCCATTTTGGAAGAATACAATTATCACCTTCTTGTTCTATTGTTTGAGAATAAATTTGTGTTTAAAGTTTGCGTTTTGTATTGGATAGAGTAAATTTAGACTTTTCCCCAGCACTCGCAATCACAGTACACTACTTGGCACTAAAGAATGTGGAAACAAGAATTACCATCCCAAAACCTTCAGAGAGCTTCACAGCGGTTACTGACCGTTCCAATGATCTTTGAGTGCGACGAGCACGTACAATAGCCTGCATTTTAACAATGGCTTGAACACAACGGAGAGTTCCCACAGCTTGACTCCTGACTAAGTGCCCACGAACAACAGCTTGCAACTTAACTACATTCTTAATCTTAACAAGTGCTTTCTGAGACTGCAAAGTTGATGTTGAGGTGACAAATTCAGAATCATCACAAAATAAATAAAACAGAAAAAGAAAAAGGAAAGAGGAGCAGGGGATACGCTAAATGTACCAAATATCCTCTGATGGCAGTCTGGATGATAATGGCAAAGGATTCCTCCATTTCAGAAACATTACTGGCATGCTTCTCTATGCTTAGAGAACCAGTCTCACCAAGACTCTCCTTGGAAGATATGGGTTCAATCTTACAAGGATTCTCTGTCACCAAGGCGTCTGGTGATGTTGAATTCACCTTTGACAATGGGATCACCTCATCTGTATGTGGTGCAGAGATTTTCTCAGCAACAGTGGGACTAGTATGTCTGTGGAAGTCAATGTTAGTGGCTTCTGTATTTTCTTTACTTCCAACAGGTGAGGCTGCTAAGATTGTAGCATTGCCAAGCCCTCTATGCCTGTCAGACTTCTTCCGGAAGCTCCAGCCACGTTTGTCTGTTGAGTTTTTGCTCTGAAACGGACATTTATGTATAAAAAGGTCAACAAAATAGCTAATTGTTTTAATTTAAATTTTTACCATGCACTATGTACATCCATACATGCAGACATCTATATTGGCGAAGAGTAGTAAGAACAAGGAAATAAGAGTTCCAAGAGCATATAAGGTCAACCATCTGATTAGCAATGTTCATATTTTTATCAACCGAGTAATTAATATGGTTACGACTAATTAAACAAAATAAGTTATTTGAAAAGTTATTTAATAATACATCATAGCAATACAGTCCAGTTTAAGAGCAACCATACTTCAAACACGACAAAAATAATAGATTCAAAAAGTTCTGAAATCTTCCATAATTATTCTCAAGATCTTAGTTGCTCCTGAAACTAGAGATCTTTTCTTTGTTTGTTGATCTAGTAATCTTACAAGTGCCACACGCTTTCAAAAATGCTACAAATGCTACATAGTAATCTAGCATTTATGTACTTTCATCACAATTAAGCTAACCGAAATGCAAAATCAGTTTCCATATCCTTAAACACGACAAAAATAAAAGATTCAAAAAGTCCATAATTATTCTCATGATCTTAGTTCCTCCTGAAACTTGTAGTCTTCTCTTTGTTTGTCGATCGAATAACCTTACACGTGTCGCACCCTTTCAAAGTATGTAACCTATGATTAAGGCAAAAAGGTACTTAGCCAGCATTTATGTACTTTTTAACGCAATTATTAATTAATTAAGCTAAACTGAATTGCAAAATCAGTTTCCTTTCCTTAAAATTACTCCAAATTGTATGGAGCTTTCAACTTTGTTAAATGGTCTAAAACATCCCAATATAGATCCTATTATTACTAGCAAAGTGATATTTAACTTTTTAACATTCAACTTTACTGATCTTCAATTTTCTCATTGAACCAACAATCTTCCTCACTAGATCATAAATAAATCTCAATGCTATCGTGAATCGAACTATACAAACTAATTCAAATGCCAATAACGATTTAAATTTCCAAATTACTCAAAAACAGATTGAAAACCATCTCTGAAGTAAAACATGATAAACAGCTAGCAAACAGAATAAAATTACCTCGATCCGTTCAAAACCATCTTCATTAACATTATCATCACTGCTACAAGTAATAATCTTGAAACATGAAGTCGTCGATCTCACCATTCTCACAAGTAGTAGTCAAGTTAAAACTATCTCTACTCACTTCTCTTCGCACACTCTGAAAGATCTTCGTCGAAGACGGTTGGACAGTCGGACTTGAAAACAAAACTTGTAAAATGTAGATGTAGTTGAAGATAAAGCTAAAGTCCGGTATTTATCACGCTACCGCACTATCTCCCACTACTCTCTGCCATTTCGCTACTGAAGAAAAGAAGAAAGAAACAAGAGAAGAAAAAGTTGTCAGATCTATCTAACTAATCTCTCTCTCTCTCATGCACAGTTTAAAGACCACTTTCGACTTAATAATAAAACCGCCGTTAGTCACGAGGTTTACGATATTTTGTTTACTTTTGAGTTTTTCTCTCGCGCGCTATCTCGTGTTAAATGGATAATATTGACGTTGATAGATTACTTGCTCCTCATTATATTATTATTATCTTAACTTTTGATTTTTGTGTCCGTTGTAGATATAAAGTCACTGTCTTTTATTATGACTTATAAAGACTAATCCACAGGTCGACATGTCACATGTAGAATGAATCCCATGCATAGAATCCTACGTAATTAAGGTAGATTTTGGGTTGATTTGCCATGTTCAATGATTAATACAATAGTGTTTTGCAAGATAAAATGATAGAGGTGGTGCTACAATTTACAAACCATGGTGAGTACTACTTAGTGTCGAAAGGTCCAAAATTGGATTTTGGACATGGACCATGGTGAGAATTTTGACGAGACGAGAAGAAGAATAACCAGTGGACTAAGCGTTTACTCTGATGCAAAATATCGAGAGTTGTTTATGTATTAATTAAATTGTCAGTAAGTACAGTGTAGAATCTCTGTAACGTAGAAAAAATGGTACTTAAGCCATTAATCCACTGTTCTGCCAGCTCTGGTTCCTGTGTTTTGCAGTCTGCACATGGTTGTGACACGTAACATAAGCATGTCTCAAAGATGGAGTATCTTTTCTGCTGTTTTAACTTCACTGGAAGACAACCCATTGGTCCTCGGGCCCACACATCTATTATTGCCTTTTCTTTTCTTTTCTTTATCTGCAGGATTGAAGATTAGTAAATTAATTAATGGGCTTATAGTTTGGCCCACGTATAGCCTACAAGTCCAACAAGCAATGAAGTTTCTATTAACGACCGTTAGCAAGAGCAATGTACTACACTACTAGTTATGGAGTATTTTATGTATTATGTAACGTCATTCAAGATTTGGGCATGTACATGGATACCTCAGCTGTACTTCTGGGAAAAATGTTTAGGTGAAGAGTCTCACTCTATTACTATATCCTTTAAAAAGAAGACAATCAACCCCAACTTCCTCTGGGAGACTGGTAGAGTGGTACCATTTTTTTGGCACAACAAAGCTATCATAATTGAACATGGATGCCCATTTTTTAGAAAAAAGAAACCAAATAGAAGATGACAGATGACCGTCACTAAAGAATGTGACTGAGAATGTGCATTAAAAATTGACAATTTTTAGGTACAATGAGGTGTCCCCCACATGTCTCATCAAACCCTTAACTAAACGAACAAAAACCCATAATTTAAGCCCAATCCACTTACAATTGGGTATTCGGCTATATTTGGGCCTAAAATTTAACAAAAATATCAAAAATTAAAGCCCACTCATTCAAGAAACAAGAGTCTCTCATTCAACGAAGTGACGAACCAGTAAACTACCATCTATAAATCTATTCTTCTCTCTTCATCTCCCTCCTTCTCTGTTTACTTTTTAGGGTTCTTTCACATTCACAAACATCAATAATCTCGTTATTGAATTATAGTTCTTTGCAATTCAATCTGTAAGTAAGTAGTGTTACTGCATTGATTATCTTTAAAAAGAATGAAAACTAGAAACTCCGGCACACTTAAGTCGGTGCCGACACCACCAGCTAAGAAAACACCACCACTCAAGAAAACTCCTCCTCCGCCGCCGTCATCTTCCACCGCCACGGACGTAACCACGCCTAAAACCAGCTCTCCAATTGTTCCAAAACAGCAGAAGAGTGGCGGTGCTGCTGCCGTGAAGCCAACTACACCAAAGCCTAAAGGTAATGAAATTTTAATATTATAATTAAGTAGAGTTCTGTGTGTGTTATTTTTGTTAATTTGTATTCAGTGAAGTTAAGTATTATACCTGTTGTTAAAATTGTAGCAAAGAAAACTCCGCCCGGGAGAACTTTTAAACCTATTACGAAAGCAGCAGCTGCGAAAGCAGCAGCAGCGGAATCTGCTGCAGCTGCAGAAACAACAGAATTGGCTGAAGAAGAGGTTGAGAGACCTGAATTAAATGAAGAATCTATTGTTGAGAATGTGGTAGTGGAAGGAACTATTAATAAAGAAGTACCTGTTGTTGATAGGGAAGAAGAAAATGAACAAGTTGTTGGTAGTATTGGAGAATCTGACACGAGTGTTGATAAATCTTTGAAGGGGAAAGAAACAGTTGTTGCAGATGTTGAGAACTTTTGTGAGAAGGATGAGAGTTTTGTGGAATCTTCAGAGAAAGTGGACAGTGAATTTGTTGCAGTGAAGGAGGAGGAAGAACAGTTGGATAAAGTGGATGGCGTAGAGGAGACTGTCGATGCTATAATCGAGGTGGAGGAAGATAACATGGAAGAAGTTGTCAAGGAGGATGCGAAAGGGAAAGAGATTCAACATGATGAAGAAGAGCAGGATCTTGATGAGACCATAGTGGATTATGGTGAGCATGAGGGTTTTGAAGAACCTGGGGATGAAGAGTATAATGGCTCCGAGCCAGAAGAAGAAGCAAAGCAGTTGGAAGAAGACCACAGGGAAATGTCTGCTCTTGCAAATGATAGAAAAACAAAGAAAGAGCGAGAGATATTTGTTGGTGGATTAGACCGAGATACTGTAGAGGAAGATATTAAGAAGGCCTTTACAAATATTGGAGAGATTATTGAAGTTCGGTTGCACAAGAATCCATCAACTAATAAGAACAAGGGTTATGCATTTGTCAAGTTTGCAAGTAAAGAGCAGGCGAACAAGGCATTGTCTGAGTTGAAAAATCCTTTGGTATGAATTGTATTTTGTAGTATGTGTATTCAAATATTGTGTGATGTATGAATTAATTTCTCAGTACTTGTTTTTGGCAGATACGTGGAAAGCGGTGTGGGGTTGCTCCTAGTGAAGACAATGATACCTTATTTGTGGGAAATATCTGCAATACCTGGACAAAAGAAGCTGTAAGATGTGTTGAAAAATTATAATTCTCCTATGCATATGTGAATCAGTCTTATATGTAGATATTTCATGTTTTTGCAGATTAAGAAAAAGCTAAAGGAGTATGGGCTTGAAGGTGTTGAGAACATTACTCTTGTTTCTGACGCGCAACATGAAGGGTTGAGTCGAGGTTTTGCCTTCGTTGAGTTTTCTTGCCATGCTGATGCAATGCTTGCATATAAGCGGCTGCAGAAGCCGGATGTGGTTTTTGGTCATGCTGAGAGGACTGTCAAAGTGGCTTTCGCCGAACCCCTACGTGAGCCGGATCCAGAGATTATGGCCCACGTTAAGTCTGTTTTTATAGATGGACTCCCTCCATACTGGGATGAAGAATGTGTTAGAAAGCATTTTACACCATTTGGTAAAATAGAGCGTATCGTCTTGGCACGCAACATGCCTTCTGCAAAAAGAAAGGATTTTGGTTTTGTTGATTTTAATACCCACGAAGCTGCTATTGCTTGCATTAATGGTGTTAATAACACAGAATTGGGTGATGAGAAGTCAAAGGTAATTTCGTTTTCAGTGTTAGTAGATAGATACATTGTTATATATCCTTGAGTTAAGTATTGTGTATGTATATTTGTAGTTAATTTAAGGTATTCTTGGGAGGAAAGATTGTCACATACATTGATGCGTAGAGGACAAAAATAGTTTGGACATCTTTTTACATTGATTGGGATGTTATGGGTCTTAGTCTTGTTTCTTGTGGTATAATTTAATGACGAGCTACTATGTCACTTGATTACATCATGCATATGTGGATATGCCTCGTGTTGGTTATTGAGTTTATAAACAACATACACTAACATATACACTTTATTGTGATGCTAGTTAAAAGTTAAAGTGAGGCTCTCAAATCCTCAGCCAAAGATTCAGGCTGTGAAGGGTGGACTATGTGGGGGATTTCGAATAGGTCGTCCTGGGAGCGGGTTCTCTAGATTTGGTATGTAATTGTTATAATAAATTAATAACTGACATGTTTGTCCTTTTTAGTACCTAATGCTAATATCATCTCGTTATATAACAGGGAGAGGGCTTGGACAAGGTGGGCGTCCCTTTGGCAATCCCAGCTATCAACGTGGCAAGGATTACCATGCACGTGTTCATGGCCGGATTGGAAGGTTTGATTTTGCTGGTGAAGATATTGGCGAAGGCCCATATTATGGAGTTCGTGGAAGGCACCCAGTTGGTGGTCGAGGTGGCTTTGGTAAATTAATAACTATTCTGTTCTTCAAACTATTTCTGTTCAGTTTCCAGGTAGTCAAAAGCTTGATTTTTTACTAAGGCTCCATTGTCAAACAACAGGGGGAGGAGGAAGAAGGGGGTATAACGAAGAAGTTTCGCCCCGAGCTCCTACTTCATCAAGACCCGATCTTGGTAGATCTAGGTATGGTGCCATGGAGAGAGGCCATGAGAGATCCACTCTAGCTAGGCGACATCCATTTTCACCAGAAGAACGCTTCAGTCGACCTGTTGGGGGTAGGCATTATGTTGATGATCCTTATCTATATGATGATGGTGGCTACGGTTTAAAACGACCATATTCCATGTTGGTAAGTACAAAATTTTGCTATTTGTTGTTCTCCACTTCTTGTACTGATCGTAGGATCACTGTATGACACATGGTCTTGTATTTGGATCAGGGCCACGAACCTGGTTACTTGGAGCCTAATAGATTGCGACCTCGGTTTGATCATCCTGATCCCATTGTACCATCACGGCAAACACGATATCAAGGTACACAAGCTTCCTCTTTACTTCTTTCTCTCTTGTGCACGTTTGCATAGCTTGTATTTGCATGCTGTGTGGATGTAATGTTTTACATGTATTGATTGAAAGTACAAATGTTTTCTACAGATACATTTCGAGCAGGAAGTGGTCTCTATGCTCCTGATTATTATCATTCATCGGTAACTATATGATGTTACTCTTACATGGCCTTTTGTGTCTTTATGTTATGGTTTATCATGAGAGTAATATTCTATCTCCAATCTACTGCAGTATGGTGATGTTGGATACTCATCTATGTATGGGAATGACCGCTCATATGGAAGTGGATATTATTATTGAACAGAAACTTTGGTAATAACAAAGGTTTTTCTAAATCTTATGTAAATTATTATTTGACATTAACTATTTTGCTCTGCTTTATTTGTGAAGTTCAGTAACTTTATTTAGTTGGGTTTGCAGATGTTGGACTCATCGTTGCGGAAATATGGACCATGGGTGGTAGCTTTTTTGGAAAAGATAACAATGATCAGGGCCTCTCTCTCTCTCTCTCTCTCTCTCTCTCTCTCTCTCTCTCTCTCTCTCTCTCTCTCTCTCTCTCTCTCTCTCTCTCTCTCTAGTCTCTACCTGTGATATATCTTCCTATCTATCTCCTTTTCAATGTTGATATCTTTGGTCTCTGTCTTTTTTTTATTCCGAGCCTAGCTTATGCTTCTCAGAGGGGCTATTGTATTAGGAGACTGTTCCACAAAAACCAAGATACCTGGGTTATTTGGACGATGTGGAGGGTACATATTATAGTTAATCCAAGAACTGAAATACATGAGAATAGCATGGATATTGAGATGTCCTGGTGATGTGACTTTTGGGTTTGCGCTCATGATTTCCATCCTGTTTGGGAGATATGTCGACAACTTTTTATGAATTCTTAATGAGCACTAGTCGATTATATATGTTGTTTCAAGTTATGGACTTTAATAATCTTTTGGGGTGAAAGTATGGTTATCAAATATGTGTGAACATCAGGTGTAAATTACAAGTATTGCAATTCTATTTGGAATGTGTTGTGGGGTATAGTTACTACATCAATCGCTAGTGAACAAGAGTGAGCAGCCATTGTTGCTGATATTATCTTGCATGTCAGTTCTCACTTGGAAATTTACCTCACTATGTGGCCTGGAAGTTTTGGGACCTTACCATAAGATATTCTTGGTTTAGATGGGACACTAAATCTTGTGCAATGTTATAATTGGGGGAGGCTGGTGATTATTGATTTGGTGATTATTGAATCCCAATATGGTTTGATGTAATTTCTCAAAAGTGGAAGAAATAACCAAATGGATCAATATGCTGCTTGGGTAATCATGTCAATTCCTGGGTATTCTTTTTTGCTTGGTGAAAGCTTAGGTTAATATTCGAGTAGTCTGTGCTGGAAAGACTTAGTATTGTAGATGAGCAAATTGCTAGGTTTCCACTCCCATCTATTCAATTATGGAGGACTTGGTAGAGCTGTAGAGTATTGGCCTGACCAAAGCTATAGGTTTATGCATGTTTTGTCTATTTTGGTAGTGCTTGAATATCTTATAGGTCATCCAGTCGAGAAAGAAGCTTGTAGAGCTTTCTTTAAGATTTTTTTAGTGTGCAATCATCTGTTGTAGCTATGTTAGAGTCAGGGACCTTATTCTTCATATTTATCAGTGAAGAGTGCCAATCCAACTTATTCTTCATATTTATCAGTGAAGAGTGCCAATCCAACGTAAGGGGTTTATAAGTAGTGTGTCCTGGAATTGGATCCTATAGGTGCTTAATATATAATACTTGTTGTAGCTATTCTTCTTCTCCTCAGACTTCGGGCAAAAAATCATGTGTCATTGTCGGACACTTTTCGGACACTGACACGGCATGGACAGTGCCCAAGACGCTTGTGTTGTGTCCCACGTCCACTTTCAGTTGGACATGGATTTGGAGACAGATCTGTTAATAGCAGCATTCAAAAATCTGTTTACTTTTTCTTATTTCATACTTGCTGCTAGGGTTGGTTTTGTTTCTTTTCTCCTGCCTCTTATTACTCGGAAAGAGTCCTCTTTCTCATCTCTCTGTTCTCTTTCGTTTTTCGGTTAAAACTCCGTCCGACTCGGAGGACATAACACATTATTTCCAATACAGTGTTACAGAAGAAAGCTTGAACACCCAAGTTCAGTATGTGTTGTGTAATCATTCTGAACTATGAATTTATGATATAGGACCTGATTTCTAATATTCTATTAAGTTTAAAAGGTATTATACTATGTGTTCTTGCCATCCTGTGTCCTACATTGTGGGATATACCTGTGTCTCCGAGTCCAAGAGTCAGTGTCAGTACAACTGCCTATAACTATCATTAGTCATATAGACATCAGAGGCCTAGTTAGAGTGCTAGACAAGTTTCCCAAAAGAACTATAATTCCTGATTTCCTTGAGAATATCACTGTAATATGGAAACAACTTTTGATTGCCATGGAGTTCTAGAAAGATATAGAATAGTTCTATTTTTATGGAAAACAACTTTTGATTGCCATGGATGCCTAATTGGTTACCCTTTTTTTTTTCGGTTTTAGTCTGTATGCAATTTGGTGTATGTATGTATATTCTTGTTCAAGCAAAAGTGAGGGAAATTCTTTGTAAGGTTTTGACTTGGTGAAGCTTGACAAACTTTGATGTACAATTAAATGGTGTGTGGGTGAAGACTGTGTATGAGGACATTGCTGAATTAAGCATAAATGGCTTAAATTTTGTCTTTGCAGTATTTTTTTTATTATTATATGTTTTTTGATAGAAGGTGAGAATTTATTGATAAAATAAATAAAAGAATACAAGCCTGATCAGCCTGCAAAGAGCAGTGTCAGACTACTGTCAGGTGATGGAACATACAGATGAGCAAGCCTAGTTCCAAAACCTATGCCCAGTTCCCAATGAGCCAATAGGTCTTTGCTACAACCTGTTTCAGGGCAAATCTGATCAAAGTTCTGTAGTTATAGCTTGTACCATTTCTTGTTATTTTCAAATTAGGATCGTAGGATAGCCTATATTCTGTTCAACTACAGTAAAACCTCACTAAATGCATACTTTTGGGACCGAAAAAATATATTATTTTAGTAAGATTATTAATTTATCGATAAATAAATAATATATTAATTTATTTATTTATTTATCGATAAATTAATATTTATTATTTTAGAGGGAGATTTTTAATCTATGTATGTGGTCAGAGAAAAAAAAAAATCAAAAAACAATAAGTATGTGGTCAAATGATGATAAACATGATCTTGATCCAGACGATAGTTTGGTTATACCAAATATTTCGTTAAAAGAAGTATTTCAAGCAATAATCACATTATATAACTATTTTGCTACAATACGAGCACAATATTTTGGAAGTCATGTATGCTCTACAAAAAGTCAATTTGGTTTGGATACGAAGAAAAAACAAATAACTTTAGATGCATATTTTCGAAAAAAAATAAATTTATAAATAAAAATTCAAGAGTATGTAGATTATATACATAAATTTTTGTATATAATTTAGTAATTATTAATTTATATTTTCGTTAGGCCTTTAAAGATTCAAATTTTTTTATTACTTAATGCATTTAGCGAGGTTATTACTTTAGTACACATGCCCAAGTCGGGACCGGAAGAAATTATTATCTAAACGAGGTTATTACTTTATCAAACATTCATTTATCGAGGTTTTACTGTAATGTGGCTACAATTCTAAGATGAAAACCTGATGGAAACGGTAATTTATGGCGCCCCCCAACCTCTTAGGTTGACTCGAAAGTATTTGGTTGCTTATATTGAGAAGGCACGAAATTGAGTTGAGTCAGGTATTGTGGTTATGATCTGGTTGACAAAAAAATTTGTCATGGTGAAAAATACAGGAAAAATAATAAAATAAAGAGATTTTTGGACATACCCCCCATTTGAAAGTCGAAATTTGAGATACCCCATTTAAAAAAAAAATTTGAGATACCCCAATTCAAGACAGAAGATCTTTACAGCCGTAGGTGAGTTTTATGATGGATTATGATGGACGACTAAGATAACACCACATCTTGAATTGGGGTATCTCAAAAAAAATTTCAAATGGGGTATCTCAAATTTCGACTTTCAAATGGGGGGTATGTCCAAAAATCTCTAAAATAAAATAACCTGTATAAAAGTTTTTTGTCTGGGCACTTCTTGACTTTAGACTGTTGGATATTGAACAGAAGAAAATACATTGTTTTCGTCTCGGAAAGGTGCTGTCTGATACAAAGGTGTGATTTGAGATTGCAGTGATGCTGCTGTTTGAGCTGGGTAACCAGCACTCCCGGTTTACTGGACTAAAGTTCATGCACCTGTGGCTTGTTGCCACCCCAGATGAAAATGTTGTCCTCAACCCATAGCCCCATCATAAGAAGGTTATGGCCTTTGAGATGTGTGACGGTGCAAGTAGCCTAGTTTGTCTTTGGAACTCCCTTAGAGCATCTCTAATGGGTCTGCTATAATCCAAATTATAGAAATACCGAAAAAAAGCATTCCCTAACGCGTCGTCTATAATTTTAGCAGCCGGCTATCCACGTAGGATGTGGTGAGCCGGTCTGCTAAAACTTCGTCCAAAATCGAACCAAAGATAGGATTTTAGAAATTGCTAAAATAAAATGTCAACCAGCGTGGAACTTTTTTTTTATTATTATTTTAATTCCACGCTGGTTCAACCAGCGTGGGACATTTTTTTTTTTTTTTTTTTTATTCCACGCAGGTCAAACCGGCGTGGAACATTTTCAAAACAAATTTATTTGTTACACGCCAGTTTAACCAGCGTGGAACGAACCTAAACGGATACATCACAACGGCTACCATCAACGGCTATAATCTATCAACGGCTATAATCTCGAACGGATATAATTTCGAGGTTCTATATAAACTCTGCATCCGATACTCTTTTCCTCATCAGACCTCTTTTTTTTCATCGGAATTCTTTTCTTCAAAACTCAACTACAACAACAGAACTCGTTTCTCAAGCATGGCGCGACGAACGTCTAACTTTACTAAAGCAGAAGATATTGCGTTATGTAAAGCTTGGGTAAAAATTTCTGAAGATGCTGTCGTCGGCGCTGGTCAACCCAAACAGGCATTTTGGGATAAAATTTTGGAAGAATTTGTTCTACTCTCCAATGGAAATCCAAAAAAAAGGTCGCTCGACTCAATTATGTCGAAATGGGTGAAAATAAGTCTGCATTGTACAAAATTTTTATGTCATATTAATCGAGAAGTCCGCATCAATAGATCTGGAACCAGTCAGGAAGACAAGGTATATTTTTGGCTTTAATTTCTTAATTAGTTTTTTTAATTTCTTAATTAGTTTATTTTCTAATAGTTTATTTCTTAATTAGTTTTTTTAAATTATATTTTTTTAGTGGACAACTGCTCGTTCAGTCTACCAAACTGTGGAAGGGGAACCATTTAAATTTGGGCATTGCTATGAATATTTGCACACTTCTGCAAAGTGGATGGATTATGCTTCAGCAAGAACCCCTACGACTATTCAAAGAGAGAATGCATTTAAGAAGCAGAAATCAAACACATCCTCGGAGTTTACTGGTGCTTCAAACGACACGCCAACTTCAAATGTTCGGAACATGCAGAACATCAATCTGGGCGATGATACTCCAGCTTCATATGCTCGTAGCCAACAGAACATCCATCTCAGTGATGACGACTCCCCAAATGAATTTCCAGAAGGTAGAACTAATGTTGGGGTTACACCAAATGTTTTTCTCAACATTGGGGATGGTCCAGTACCACCACCAGCGCGACCAACTGGAAGAAAAGCTGCCAAAGAAAAAAGAAAGCTAACACGACAATCATCTACTTCAGGGGGAGATGGTAGTTCTTCTAGGGCCGAGTACACAGCTCAACTGACAAAGGTCAATGAAACAACGTCCGCAGAGTTGGCTCTAAAACAAGCCAATTGGGACTTGAAGATGAAGATGTACCAGCAGATGGAAGAAGAAAAGGCACGGCTAAATGAAGAAAGAAGAGTAGAAGGAGTAGAAAAGGCACGACTAAATGAAGAAAGAAGAGTAGAAAGAGAAGCCAATATCATGATGATAGACACTGAAAAAATTTCTAACCCTATCCGCAAACAATACTTTGAAGAGATGCAGAAAGCAATCTTTGATAGGCGTCACAAACAGATCAATGACTTCTCTCCTACGTGGACTGCATCCCCAGACGATCCAAATGGGCCTTCCTCACAGAATGATTTTACGGGTACTCCATTTGCTCCTACTTCTTTTCAGCAAGGTATTCCAAGTAGGCCTACTGGTTTTGTACCTTTTGGTTATAGGCCTTATGCGCCAGATGATTTTGGGCCTAGTGGAGGTTTTGGGCCCCAACCTGGTTTTGGGCCTAGTGGAGGTTATGGGCCTTATGGGCCTAGTGGAGATTATGGGCCTAATGGGCCTTATGGGCCTAGTGGAGGTTATGGGCCTAGTGGAGGTTATGGGCCTTAGTTTTTCTGCTCGTTTAGTACTATTATGGGCCTTAGATTTTATATGTTTTGTACTAGTATGGGCCTTAGTTTAATATGTTTTGTACTATTAGTAATTATAAAATATGAAATTTCTTAATATAACATTAAGCTCATCTTTTCAAACACAACACAAGAAACTAACATGGACTCAAACACAAACTAACATGGACTCAAACAAAAACTCAAACACAAATTCAAAATCAAACACAAACTCAAACACTGAAAAACTACAGCAATTCAGTCCAAATCTTCATTGCCTCCATGACGTTGCCATATATGCTCGATCAAATCATGCTTCAATAAGTCATGTGCAGGACCACTTCTGACAGCACAAATGCGATGAAGCATGTCTCTAACCTCATCCACATCGTTTGATTGTAACTCCACTATTACAGGTAATGGAGGCTCATCATGAGGGGGCTTCCACCTTGGAAGAACAATATCCCTCTCATCTTCAATAATCATGTTATGCATTATCAAACATGCCTTCATAAATATACCAAGCTGTGCCTTGTTCCAGGTACGTGCTGGTCTTGCAACCATGGCAAATCTAGCCTGCAAAACACCAAATGCACGCTCAACATCTTTTCTGACAGCTTCTTGGGCTTTGGCAAACACTTTCTTCTTTCGCGTCCCTGGAAATCTCTCTGTTTGAATAAGAGTAGCCCACTGTGGGTAGATACCATCAGAAAGATAGTATCCCATATTATAATCATTCCCATTCACCTGGTAGTTGCAAGGAGGCGATCTGCCATTTACCATATCATCAAAAACATGAGAGTTTTCTAAGACATTGAGATCGTTGCAACTACCTGCCGTTCCAAAAAAGGCGTGCCATATCCAAAGCTCATGATCTGCAACAGCTTCCAAAATAACAGTAGCTTTCTTATGGTGTCCCATATGTTGTCCATGTTCTGCTGTAGGACAGTTCTTCCAAATCCAATGCATACAATCAATGGATCCCAACATACCTGGAAACCCTCGTTGAGCTCCTTTAGCAAGCAGACGTTCGACATCAGCTGGAGTGGGTGTCCTCAAATACTCGTTCTCAAAAATGTCGACAACAGTTTGAGAAAAATGCTTCAGAGAATTGAGTGCAGTTTGCTCACCTATTTTGATTGACTCATCAAGAGAATCAGCTGGACACCCATAAGAGAGAAGGCGAAGTGCACATGTCGCTTTAATTAGACCAGAAGGTCCAGGAACACCTAGAGCATCGTATTTCTGGTGAAAATAGTCATTATTTTCAACAACTGCGTTATACAGCTTCAAAAATACATTCTGCCTCATACGATAACGACGTCGAAAAAGCTTTGCACCAAAAACAGGTTGGGCTGCAAAATACTCGTTGATAAGCATGTTGTGTGATTGAACATGGTCACGCCTGTTAGCTGCTCGACCAAATTTAGAACCTCCCCATCTTGGTATGTTTTCTACATTTTCTTCTTCTTCCAAATAAGCCGAAATAGCTGGAAGCAGACGATTGATATGCCTTGTGCTAAGATCTTCATCATCAGATGAGTCCATAAGCAATTGGCGTTGTTGGTTCAAAATTTCAAGATGTCGGTCGTAAGAAGTCATTGGAGAGAATGAATGAATTGGAGAGAATGAATGAATGAAATGGAGGGGAAGAAGTAGAAAATAACAAAAGATTGCTAAGTGGTTGTGTAATTTGGCAATAGGAAGAAGTAGAAGTAGCAAAATCGAGATGGTCGAAGTTGAAAATGGCGGAAGAGGAAGAAGAATGGCGGCGGCGGAAAGATGGAAAGATGGAGAAGAAGGTGCTATTGCTGTTCGTTTAAGGTCGAGATTGAATTAAAGTTCCACGCTGGTTGAACCAGCGTGGAAAATCTTACAGATCATGCGCACTGCCCCAAGCCCACCCCCCAAGCCCAGCCCAAGTATTCCACGCTGGTTGGACCAGCGTGGAAGAGAAAAAAATTTCCACGCTGGTTAGACCAGCGTGGAAGATAAAAATTTAGAAAAAAAAATAGAAAACGCGTTAGGGATACCCTGATATAGGTATGGAAGACCTGCTAAGAAAACCGATAGAAAAGGAGGTGGCACCGACGTGGAGGCTAAATCGTCCCATGTGTAGGCCAAATATAGCAGACCCATTAGAGATGCTCTTAGGACTTTACTGCAATTCGTAGTCTTCAATCAGTTGAAGATATGGTTCTAAACTTTTTCAGTCCAAAGAAAAAGTGTGATTTTGCTGATCCAGCTTGAAATATGAGAAGCTTAACCAGAACTCTCACAATTAACCCATAAAGAGAATCAATTACCACGCAAAACAACTCTGCCACAGCAGTTCGCGTGTCTAGAAAGGGATCAATTCTCATCTTCACAATAATAGTGTATGTATCACAATAAGAAGAATAAGCTTCGTGCCAGAAGCCCGGAGAACATCTAAATGAGCAAAAAGATGCAGATTCCAAGGTTTCATTAATGCTTTTTCACAGCTTGTATTCTCTTGTGTAGTTGTGTTTCGTGTGAAATCTAAATATGGCGACTCCCAATTCTAGTCACCTTTTCTACTTTACGGATCGAGTTATATTATGAACTGTTCAGATGTGAGGACAGTAGCTTAAGTTCTGCGACATACTGTACTGTACTTTTTAATTCTTAATATACTGTTGGACTGTGACAGGACCGTATTTTCAGTCTCAACATGACCACAATTAGCTCATATGATCCCTATTGATTTCTTCTTTGTATCTAATTTACTACTTTTATGGCATCTTCCAACAATAATTTTGTAAGTAACTTCTAATATCACTTAATATGGATGTCTAAAACAAAATCAAGAAACAAGTTGCAGCTCAACTACACTTTTGGCTCACAACACCATGAACAGACTGACATACTAGATATGGTATTCAAACTTTGGGGCCTAAAGAAGGAAAAACTATTGGACCTATAAATAAATTTATTGGACTTAAGGGGCTCTAAGATGACCGGTCATGCAAAGGCTGACTCGGTATGGGAGTTCCCATTCCACCAGACTTATTGGTTTGAGTTGTGTTTGGTTGCAGTGTTGTTCTGCTGTGACTGTGGTGACAGAGGCTGTTTTTGCTGCTGTTGTTCTTGTTGCTTCTGGTGCTGCTGCTGCTGCTGTTGTTGCTGCTGCAACTGATACATATTAAGTTGGTTTTGTTGCTTGTGCTGGAGCTGAAACATCTGGGCATTCATGGTTAGTTGAGCCATACGATTGGAACGAGGCACCTCCGCGCTCAACTCCCCAGTAGCAATTTTCAGTCGCTGGACTTCAGCAGTCAACGCTTCATTTAGAGCTGCAATGTAAAACAGCATCAATATGAAATCTCAAACAAATTTAAATGTCATTCCAACTTCAACTACTAGCTCAGAAAAGTTTTATATTTTAAACCGCCAATGTCAAGAAATGCACTAACAAAGCCTTTTATGGCCCATAAGGCTGCTTGTTGGTACCAAAACATGTACACAATCACATGCAAGCTGACCATAAACCTGCTTGTTGGTACATTACTCAAATCATGCAAATTGCCCAATCTTAGCAAAATTTCACCCCCACCATTCCACTCAAATGGATACAAAGCCCACCACAATCTAAAGGCTTTGGGTAATACAAGCTTCACTGAATTGAACTTTCCCAGAATTCCAACAATGCAGCCTCCGGAGCAGAAGTCCAGAGCAAATCAGAAAAAGACATCTCTAATTCTCTAAACATAGTGCATCATTAAACTCAACAACCACAAAGTCCAAAGTCGAATATGCCAATATTCAGGTTTGAAGAAATGGTGATAGGGGGGACTGGGGAGGGATTGTGTTTTGCTTTTGCAAGACTTCTTTGTCTAACAAATTTTGTATTGCAGGGTTCACTCGAAATTTGTAATATGTCATGACATATAAACCATGTATGTCTAATGTCTTAAAAGATAATCTAGTGTTAGGTTAAGACTGCCAAACTCATCTATAAGACTATGGACGTGTCGTGCATTCATTCCTACAAAGCAACCCTCAGAAGAGGGGAAGTCGTTAGCAAATGAAAGGTTTAAAATAATGCACTCATCTCAAAGCTCGACAACCACCACGTCAACGTTGTTAAAAATAAAAACGTCAACTAAGATAGGCAACAATGGATACCGCTTAGAATTGTCAACGTAATGGTTAAAAGCATCCGACAGAGAAGACAAAAGAAAGTAAAGGAGTTTGTCAACGTATGATTAAATTTTAAATACCTTCATAATTACCCCATGTAACCTTTGGACTATAAGATGAGATACAATTCAAAATACCACACAAACGACATGAAACACTACAGTCCATCCCCCATCACACTATGAACCAGGACAAATAACTAGAAAGAATAAAGCTAAATAGTTTTATATATATAGTGATAGATATAATTCAAAATATCCCAACACCTGAATTGTCGTAAATAGGCATGAAACCATTATTACAACTATTTTTGAAGGGTTGTTACCATCTGTGATGCAACTGCAAAGTGCATACATGCAAGCAATAAACATCCATGTTTGTACAAATCTAGTTGAACAGAAATATACGGAAAAGTGTGTCTTTTCATACTTCACCATCTTTGCTCAATCCTAGATCATCTTCTACCACAATTTTTCAACTGTTACATCTACATTTACCGAATTCATTAAATAAGTAGTGAAATAATCTTTTCGTTTTGAATCTTTCTGCTCAAATTGTAATCATAAATAGATGAAAAATGTAGAGGGACTTCTAGCATTTAGACTGACATATTAATTGTTATTAATTGCGAATGAGCCTGTGGCTCAATGGTAGCACCCCTCTCACAAAGTGGAGAGGTCGTGGGTTCGAAACACGTCAACAGCTGATTGTTGATATAAGTTTCCACACGTAATTTAATGGGGTAAGGGTCCCCACAACCCTGCTTACCAATCAAAAAAAAAAAAAAAAAACCAACCCTAAACATGCTTATCATTAAAAAGATCATGAAGGCATTGCTGCCTATTTAGACAAAATAAATCTTACTATTTAATAAATAATTTTGAAGGGATCACACAAATAGTCAGACAGGTATGTTGAACCTGTGGGTCTATAGTGCTTGCTTGTGAGCTTCACAGATACTTATCCAAATCCATCAATGTATTACTCAACTAATCTCAAGTCAAACAGCTCTTTTCTCATATCTTAAAACCGTGCTTAGCTTTACAAATAGACTTTCTCTACGCATATCATATTCTGCATGCATGGAGGAATAAACTAAGTTCGTCAATCACAAAATATAAGGACATACTTAGAGGTTATACGTTTGAACCCTTATGTAGCGCTGCATGGAGCCAATGAATTTCTACAAAAATTAAGATATTGACTATACTTCTAGGCAGCAACAATGTTGCACCTTACCTAACATGTAACAATCAATACATAATCACAGTCAACCCAATACCATTCTTTTCACATGTTTTCTCTTGATCCATTTACTCTTGTTCTTTTATGATGCACATGCTAACAATGAGTACATGATAACAAGTTTAAAAGTGTTACCATCTCTTAGATGAGCCTGTTGCTCCATGGCTTGGAGACGGAACTTCAGTTCATTGTTTTCACTTGTAAGACCAGAAGAATCTCTCTGAAAGTACATCAAATTTCGATATAAGAGAGCAGTAAAACTAAATATAATAATACAAGGAGAAAGAGAAAAGTGGGAGAGTTTACACACCTGTAAGAGTGTCAACTGTGCAGATAAGGTAGTAGCTTCAGTCTGTAAGGTTTGCACTTTGTGTTCCAATTCTGAAATGTACCTTAACTTTCGTTCCTTGGAACGAGCAGCTGATTGTCGGTTAGCCAAAATCCTGAGATCATCAGTTTAGCATTAATGTCTTGAACACAAAGCTTTGGCAGTTCATCGAAATAAGAGGCTAAAAAGAAAGGGGATAAAAATGAAGACAAACTACCTTTTGGCTCGTTTGGGATCCGCTGAAGCAATTTCAGCAAGTTTCTCATTTGCCATTATCTTTTTCATCTCTGCTCCACTAAACTCCCCATTTGCAAAGTCCAAGTTGAAATCACTAGACATCCCATCCATTGATGCTTGGTTTCCCACAGAGGATGGTAATTTTAAGGATTCGTCTCCAAAGTTTGGCAAGTTGCCCATGAAACTATCCATAGAGACACTTCTACGGTGACGGTTGGCTGGAGCAATATCTTCTGCCGCGCTCCTTTTATAAGCTTCTTTCTTCTCATTCGATACACAAGGATTTGTCCGTGGCATGCTGCACCCACTCTCATTTGCACTGCTTTCTGTTTCATTATCACTGCTATCATTGCCGCTCATCTTTGTTCCACTAGTCCTACTATCTAAATCATCGCGGGTATCATTAAAATTCTTGACCTTGGATCCAGAAGGGTTCACCAAATCTATATTGTCCAGATTCAAATATGCAGAGAACAAGTCATCTATAACCTCTCCTTCTGATTTCCTCTCACCCATACCTTCTGCAATTTTACCACCATTTCTATCCCAATCCAACTCCCGCTTCACCAATTGAGCAGGATTCACAGTTCCTGAGTTTTCTCTAACAAAGGGCGACTGGTTTGAACTTCCTGGACCTGACAGTGGGATAAGTGGGGGAGAGGACTGAATCACAGTAGAGTAACCAAATGGGATATCACTACTTGAGCGCCTGTGCCCTTTACGAGGGGGAAGGAGGCTATCCCCAAACCGGACAGAATTGCCTCTACCAGCTGAAAATGATTGTGATGACTGCAAACCCCCATTTTGATCTTCCATTGATACATCAACAGAAACCGAATCAGCTATTGAAGTAGATGTAGAGTCTCGATAATTCGAAGGTGAGGGGCATAACGGAGGCAAAGAATCAAAAGAGAAAAATGCAGGCTGCGACAAAGATCTAGTATGTGAAGGCCCAGGATTAAAATTTTGCGAACTCAATGGTTGTTGGGCAGTTGATCGCGATACAGGGATCTGAGAAAATGGAGACACAGGAGGCATATGGGGATGTGATGGTGGTATACCAGGCCTTTTACTATTCTCTTGACTAAAATTCTGCGAAAAGTGCCTCATAGGAGCATGAACTTGTGAAGTATTTAGTTGAGGTAATTCAAATCGATTAATTGAAGTTTGTTGTTGCTTCAAACCAGATGATTGAGAAGTTCCAAAAGACGACTGAAGTCGTTGCATTGCTTCATTACGAGTTTCTTCTCTATCTACCATTTCTACTTACTTAAACTACTACTATATACTTCAAAACTCTTCAAAAACAAAACTTTTCCACTAATTCAATCAAATTCAACAATTTTCTTCAATACCCAAAGTTCCAAATGTAGTAAAACAAAACCCTAACACAGTTAACTTGATTATAAAACTATAAACCCTAATTTCTCTATAAATAAAACTTTAAAAGAAACTAAACCAGCAAAACCTTTTTGATCCTTCACGTCGCCATGAATCTATTACAAGAGAGAGCAAATGCAGGCCTACATGCGCAAGTTAGCAGCTTTGTCTTTGGGATTTTTTTACTAAAAATAGAAAAAAAAATGGGAAAATTTTCGGCGGAAATGTCAAGCTTTCGCAGGCTTTCTTCTCTTCTTCTTAATTCTTCTTATTATGTGTAAGAGAGAGAATCAGCTAAGCAAGCAAGTTGTCTAAATTTCTCCGCGTGAAATTTAATATAAAATTCAGTATTAATTTGCATTGAATTTAGGTGGAATTTGAATTTCATTTCAAGTAATTTACTTATCTAAAACCTAAAAAAGATTTTGTGTTAAACACATGTCGGTTCATTGACTTGTTTTTATTTGACTTTTGTGTCCAATGTTGATTGGCTTTGACCCCACAATATCTGGTCAAATGTTGACCTGATTGATGGTATAATTTGACCATTGGATCATGATGCTAAATCTTCAAACCATTCTCATAGATGTGGGAGGTTAGCTCCAAATACACCATCATCGCCACATGCATATCCTAAGGAAGAGGATAATGTTCGGCCGTCGCGTCGTTCTAACTTCTAAGAAAATTCTAGCGAACACCCGTCATGGTTGGTATGTGTTAAACATTGATAGAGCAAGTAGAGGGCTAGAGGTAGGGGTGCTGATTGGGGCGGGGCAGGACGAGGCGGGGGAATAGTGTGCGGGGTTGGGGTGGGGCGGGGCCAAATAATCCCCGTTCTTAGGCGGGGCGGGGTGGGGAACGGGGGCTTAAGAAAGTTCACCCCCATCCCTGCCCTGTACAGGTCGGGGGACGGGGAACGGGGCGAGATCTTAATCCAGCCCAACTAACCTTTTTCTCTTTCTCTCTCTTCTTCGTTTCTGTCTGCACTCTTCTTCTTCTTCTTCTTCTTCAGTCTTCTCATTGATTTTGTTGAGAATGATGAATAAGAAACGTGCTCCTGCTCCACCCGATCCGATTGCAATACTAAGAGGTCATCGAGCTTTTGTTACATATGTTTGTTTCCATTACTCTAAACCTTTGCTCTTCACTGGGTAAACTTTTTCTTCATTCTTCTTCTTGTTTGTTTTTTTTTTTTCAAAGTTTTGTGTTAGAGAAAAAAACTTAAGTAGTTAAGTGATGACGGGGAACGGGGCGGGGATACGGGGCGGGGTTTCAATCTATACAATGAAACCCATCCCTGCCCTGCTACCCATTGGGGCGGATACGGGGCGGGGCAAATATTGGGGCGGGGCGGGGAGATAAAAAACGGGGCAGGGAACGGGGCGGGGAACGGGTCACGGGGCAAGTTGAGCACCCCTAGCTAGAGGCAATAATCAACAAAATCTGGACAATGTGCAGACGTGCAGTTGTTTTTGAAGGGAAGAGCTACTAGAAAGTAGTAACATTGTTGAATCCCTTGCTTTTTATATGAAAATTATGGCTAAATGCCGCAAGACCTATATATGTTACTTATTTGATCAAGGAAATTAGATTTTTGGGTGACCATGCAATTATGCAACTCATGGTTAATCTCAACTCAAGGATTTAGAACATGGTGTCAATTTTGAAAGTGCATCTCTTAAAAATTCAGTTAATGAAGATTTACACTGAAGTGAAGTGATAATAGTGTATCTTATTGCTATGATTTGCAAAGACTTCAGAGGCTGCTAAAGGAAGACATTGTAGGATTTGTAGCCACTGTAGAGATTGGTACATTCCAGTCCACCAACAATATATGCACAAATGCATAGTATGAGATCTTTTACAGGAAAGGCAGATGCCAGAGCCATATGATATATGGTGCAGAATTAACACTCAATTTAACCTCAATTAAAATTGAAAACAAACTTGTAAAAATGGTTCTTCTTGGAAGTTCGCAAAATATTACCTACAAATAAAACAGGGGAATTTTCGTAAAATCAGAAAACACCATTCAGCCCAACTCATTCTATATATTCTCCATCGAATATGTTGTAAGTCGCCAATAATTTGGATACCCCTCAAGCAAAATCCTTAACAAAATCTCAGATCAGTCTTTGCGTAACAAGAAACTTAAATACCAATAATTTAATTGTCAACACTAAAATTATACATGTAATATAAGTATAACAAAAGGAGCATACTTAGCACTCAAAACATAGTCCAACAAAAAAAAAAAAAAAAAAACACTCTGGAATGAAATGATATTTATATGATTATTTGCATTTTATTAGGCTTTCAAAATTCAAATATACAATTAAAACAACTAGTTACTAATAATTTGGAAACCTAAAAATAACCTCAAGCCAGTGCCTGGTGAGCTAACTTTGATGCTTATTAGTCAGGTCACTGCAACCCAAGTCTTTGTTCAGAGTGGGCTGGCAATCTGGCATCAAACTAACTGTTAACTTTATGCCGAATTATGATAGAGACTCAGAAGCAGTTTAACCTGGTTTAGCTTAGCAAGATCTGAAAATAACCTCAAGCAAAATCTTTAACAAAATCCAAGTCTTTGCTTAACAATAAACTTAAACACCAATAATTTAATTGCCAACATAAAATTATACACGCACTATAATATCAAAAATGAGTAGCAATACAAAAATAGTCATCATGCACGCGCTCCCCTTTTTCGCATAGGACTGTGGGATTACTATTTTGGATACAATTAATTATTTTAAAGGGCTTATAGGATGAGTATCTTGCGCCACCGCCGGGTGTAGTAAGGTTCTTAGTATCTCTCCCCTGATACTATCTGTGTTTGTATTTCTTGGATAATACAATTTCTTCGCCAATGGTTGTCCACCTGTACATAAAGAAGATAATTAAACACCCATGCCAATTAGTGCACTTGAAAGTACTTGCATACTGATACAGTACTAAGCATAGAGAGATACATTAATATTGATACTTTGACAGTAAACAGAAGGCATAGAGAAAGTGAGAGAACAAGGATCCACATTTCCAAATTATATTCATAATGTGATAAATAATGAAAGCAACAAGGCATAAAATAGTTACCTCTAAAATCAGCTGGTCCATCACTTTGGTTTTCAGCTTTTTCCAAAAATAGTTTCAACAAATTCCCGCTATGAACATCAAGAAGACCAAACTTTCAGCTCCATTTCGTCGTTATGAACCCAAACCAATACTTGGTAAAGCTTAACTGCACCCTCATGAACTGCCTCCAGTGTTAGAAAATAATAGCCAGTCACACCCAACTTCTTGAACGATGCCCTCGCAATTCTTACAAGATTCAGTTGAGCATTCTGAAAGAGAAGGGACGACATGGAGCACAGTTAAAACAATCATTCATTAATAAGAAAACCACTACAATTGGATACAATTGATCGAATTCTTCTTTTAAGCAGTCTTGGGGCTTCACGCGAACATGGAGAAACGCAAGTTTGATTGAAGTGGGTGAAGTAGAGAACGAGGAGAGGTGTCGAGAGGTGATGGGATGCAACTTCCTACAAAATATTTGGGGATGCCAGTTGGATTGAAATATAAAGAGGCGTGGGATGGGGTGATTGATTTGATTCACAAAAAATTAAATGGTTGGAAGAGGAGACGTTTATCGAAAGGTGGGAGACTACATTGTTCAACACTTTCAGGAAAAATTCAAGTACAGGCATGCAGAGATGGATAGAGAGCTTATTGATCTCATCCCTGAACTGGTTTCACAAGAGGACAATGCAATGCTATGCTCAATGCCTTCAGCAGATGAAATAAAGAGTGCAGTCTTCAATCTTAAAGCTGACAGCGCGCCAGGGCCAGATGGATTTGGAGGGTATTTTTTCAGATTTTGCTGGCATATTGTTGGTATGGATTTAATTCTAGCAATTCTCTATTTCTTTAAATATTCTAGATTTTCTCCTTCCTTCAACTCATGTTTTATTGTTATTGTGCCTAAAGAACAAAATGCTTGTAGTATAAATAAGTTTAGGCCTATTTGTTTATCAAATTTTGTGTACAAGGTTATTACTAAGATTCTTGCAGAAAGATTAGCTCAAGTGGCACCAAAGCTCATATCAAAACAACAGTGCGGGTTTATGAAGAATAGAAGCATCCACCAACACATAGCTATGGCATCTGAATTGATTAATGAATTGGATCATAAGAGGTTTGGTGGAAATTTAGCAATCAAGTTGGATATTACACAGGCTTTTATGGGAAGTGTTAAAGAAATTTGGCTTTCAACAACAATGGATTCAATGGCTGCAAGGTGCCATCACCAATAACTCAATGTCCATAATGTTTAATGGTGGACCTCAAGGACTATTTAGAGCTGAAAGAGGTCTGAGACAGGGAGACCCACTGTCTCCACTTCTCTTTGCTCTTGCAGAAGAATGCTTCAGTAGAGGAATTGAATGGCTTGTCCAAAACAACAAGATGAAAAGGATGGTAAGTAACTCAAAATACTCTAGTCCTTCCCATTTGTTATTTGCTGATGATATTTTTCTGTTTTGTAATGGAAATATTCGGCATCTTAAACCCTTGGTGGAGTTGCTGGAAAGATATCAAGGGACCTCTGGCCAGGACATAAGCAAAAACAAAAGCAGAATCATGATGGGACACATTACGCAAGCCAGAAAGGAGAGAATAACAGAGTTGTTAGGCATCGAAGAAGGACAATTCCCTGAAAAATATTTAGGGGTTCCACTAGCACAAGGAAGAGTCACCAGAGCATTAATTTCACCTTTGGTAGAAAAGATAAGAAGCAGGTTATCTAGCTGGGCAGGAAGGTCACTTTCATTGCAGAGCAGAATTCTTTTAGTGAAACATGTGTTATGCAACATGCCAATTCACACAATGGCAGTTTACAAGTGGCCTAGAAGCACCATCAAAGAGTTAGAGCAGCATATCAGGAACTTTATTTGGACAGGGAACCCTAGCACAAGGAGGATGACAACTGTGGCATGGAAGAAAGTATGCACACCTCTGAAAGAAGGAGGTCTGGGACTGAGATATCTAAAAGATGTGAACCTGACAATGTTGATGCAGATGGCTTGGGCAATCAAGAAAGAAGACACTGATTGGGCACAATTTATGAAAGGGAAGTTCTTAAACAAGCATGAGGAGTGGACGAAAAATAAACATACACCAATTTGGGGAGGAATGAGATATGCTTTGAAGGAAATAAGGAAGAAGCAAGCTTGGCATATTGGCAATGGGAAGAGTATTAATATATGGAAGGACCACTGGATAGGAGAGCAACCACTTTGTGACTACATCAATCCAAAGAGTCCAGTTTGGGGCAATCTACATGCCACTCTCAGTAGTTGCATTATTGAGGGATAATGGAGTTGGCCAGAGCAAATTGTGGAAATAATCAATAGGCTGGGACTGGATCTGCACACAGTAAAGAAGCCTAATGTCAACAAAGATGATGAATGTTTCTGGCCTTTTGAAAATCATGGGAAGATGACTGCTGCAGCAGCTATGGAGGCCATCAGACACAAACAACATATTCCAGGCTGGGTGAATTTTCTGAGGAGCTCACTGGTCCACCCAAGAACCATGACTTAGCATGGAACATTCTTCACAATGCATGTAACACAGATGACAATATGCAAAGGAAGCAATTCAGTTTAGCTTCTAGATGCTGCATGTGTGAAAATAAAATGGAAAGCAAAAATCACGTTCTTTTTGGATGCAAAAAAGCAGAAAAGCTGTGGGGAGTAGTGGCAGATTGGTTTGGGCACAGTAACAAACCTAAATGTATAGAGGATGCTATGATAATAAGGAAGAAGCACAGTCCACTGATTAAACAACTATGGCAAGCATGTGTCATAAGTGCAATGGTGCAGATGTGGAAAGCTCGAAACAAAAGACTACATGAAGAACTTCCAGTTAATCTGAATATCATGGTTAACATTGTAAGGAAAGCAGCTAGCAGGGCCTACAATCTATCCAAGAAGCACATGGACAACAACATGCATGATTTGCAGATCATGAGAAAGCTCCAACTGCCAACAAGGTTCAAAGCACCACCTGGTATTATTGAGTGCTATTGGGGTCTCCCACCCCAAGGATGGATAAAAGTAAACTCAGATGGAGCATCAAAGGGTAATCCCGGAGTGGCAGGCTGGGGTGCAGTTTTAAGAAATGGAGAAGGCAATCTTGAAGGAGTTACCATTGGAGGTTTGGGCGTAACAACATGCTATGTGGCTGAGTCAACAGCTATCATTGAGGGCATCTCCATGGCAGCAGAGATGGGATGGACAAATATATGGGTGGAGACAGACTCAGAAGCTGCAGCAACTGCATTTCGGACCAACAAAGTACACTGGAAAGTCCAGCTGCAGTGGGAAGCCATTAGAGCACTTGGGCTTAACTTGATCATTAGTGTTAACAAAAGGGAAGTCAATTTTGCTGCTGACACTTGTGCTAGAAAAGGGACCTTTTTAGAGATGGGACAAAAGCTTAGATGGAACAAACCTCCTTTTGCTTTACCTCTAGAAAATCCCCATTCTACGTATTATAGATTTCTTTAAATTTTGTTTGGAATGATGCTATAAATTCCATCTTTTTACTGTAACATTCTTGTAACCCCCTTTTTTATCAATTTAATCATCTTTGAGCAAAAAAAAGATTATGGTGCAGAGCACTTTGTCTGGGATCCCTGTGTATTATATATCTCTGTATACAATTCCGTCGAGAGTAGTTCAGAGATTGGAACGACTTATGTGTGAGTTCATTTTGGGGTCAGAACAGGGCAAACGAAACTTTCATTTATTGGGGTGGCGCACTGTTTGTTCACTGAAGGAATTGGGCGGACTATACGAAGATTAAGAGATGAAGACAGCTCTTCTGGGTAGTTGGCTATGGAAATTTGAAGAAGGTAGAGATAAATTGTGGAAACAAGTTCTCAGAGAGCAAAATATGGAACAGATATGAATATTTGGTTTTCAAGAAATGTAAATCAAAGTTTTGGACATAGCAATTAGAAAGGAATAGCCAGTAAAGTATAAATTCATGGAAGAGGTTTCTTTCAATTTGGGCAAAGGAAATATAATTAAGTTCTGGGATGACATTTGATGCGGAGAAGGTAGATTAAGGGAGGAGTTTCAAGAGATATATAATAGAGCTCGCGACAAACTCGGTACGGTGGCTGATCATTGGGTCAGTGATGGAGAAAATCAAGGCTGGAATTTAAAGATCAGAGATAGAGTGTAAGTGTATGTATGATTGGGAAGTGGCTCAACTTGAAAGAATTAATTTGAAGCTGGGACAAATGACACCAACAGATGAAGTGGACACAATGAGATGGACTTTGTCGAATGGAGGCAACTTCACTGTTGCATCCTTTTACAAAAGCTTGATAGACGTCGATGGCATATGACTTCCCAAGCAAACTAGTTTGGGAAATTGGTCTTACATATCGGGTAAATATTTTTCTTTTGGTGTTCATTATGTAATAGAACTCTGACAGAAGTAAGAATGGGGATCCAACTTGCAAGCAGATGTTCACTATGCAAGGGAGAAGAGGAAAGTATAATTCACTTGCAAGCAGGTGTTGTTGTTGTTGTGTTACTGCATTAACATAATTGATTTCCAAGATTTCGACGAAATAGAGATCGAATAGGTGTAGCCATTTATATTAAAAATATATAATTGTAAAACCCTAAACCAAAATCAATCAAAACAATATATTAAAGGTTTCAATCAAACAATGCTGGAAAATAGAAAGAAAGAAATCAAACCCACTTACTCTTACTCAAAAATACTCTTTCGCTTCACTCGCACAAAATAGACTTCTTCATTCCTCCATCTCCACTCTCCACCACAGTTCTTCTTCCTCTGTTTCAGTTATTTCAATCTCTCTTTTTTCTTATTAAGAAAACATAATTGGTGATTAGCGCGCAGTTGTCAATGAAAATTGAAAATGGCTTTAAGCTGTTAATGGGCAGGCCCATTAAGAAATATTTTTCTCCAATTATGCTATTGGGCTTGCTATTTTAACATAACCAATGGATAAGATTTGGGCTTAGATCCAATGGATAATATTTGGGCTTATACAAAAGAAGAAGATCCAAATCCATTGGTTATGATAGTCAAATCTCATCCATTGGATCTAAACCCTAATACTCACGAGTTCATTCTTTCTCTATCTCTAAACCCTCCTAAAACCCTATATAAACACCACGCTTTCTTCATCAAACCATAGCGGCGACACTACTTCTAATGGTTGGTTTCTGTATGTTTTAATCTATATTGTTCATCTAGAAAACTAGAACTTGATGCTGATTTTAAATTGTTTGTGTTAAGATTAAAGAGGTAAATGACGAAGTTTATCGACTTAAACTGAAAAACTCAATTGGGTTTTATTGATGTTTAGTTGAATAGGAAGAACTGATGCCTCTATTATTACTTGTATTGTTTGATTAATTTTTTGTTTAAAAGAGGATTTAGCTACTAATCTAAAAAAACTTTGTTGTGATGTGGGTTTTTATCATATGTGGATGATGAAATAATGAAATAAAACAGTTATCCCTGTCTGATAATCAATGCTGATATTTCTATTTCTGACACAATCATGCTGTAACCTGTAATTTTTATTGGGGATCTTGTTTTTTTTTTTTTTTTTAATTATGTTTATATTGATGGTTTATAGTGTATTTCGACCATGGTTTTGAATTTCTATTGATTGCCAGTGATGATGGTTTTGGTTGACAGAAAGCAAATCTATGAATTTGTAAAATGTCGAAACATTATGAACTAGGACGGTCTGAGGCATCATTTTGAATACAAATTTTGTTGATCAATACTCTTTAAAATGTCAAATTTCTATTTTGTTTAGATTGTTCAAAGTTTTGTGGATGATGATAAAAGTTATCCCTGTCTGATAAATTTGTGCTGTTTCTTTTCAATCTGACACTTCAAAGCTCTTGTTCAGTGTCTTTGGTTTATTTGAAATGAATGTAGAATAAACTTTTTGTCATTTTCATAATGTTAGCATATACATGAGAGAGATTAATATTTAGAGTAGGATCCCAAATTTTTTTGGAGTGAATGAACTCTTCACATCAGCATTGTGAGTGAATGACTAGAATGACTTGTGGTGAATGATTGTGTATATACAGCCATACCTATGAGTTTGAATGTTATATTGCTGTGGTATAATACTGTAACTATGTAAGAGTTGCATTTGATAAAACAAGTTCACTAGTAGTTTATGGTTGAAAGTTTATCGTTTTCATTTCACATTTAAGGACTGAGAAAAAAAGATTTTCAAAATGCTTATAGGTATGCGTCATATACTGATTACCAGTTCTCTCTGTATATGGGTTCTGTGTATGAGTTGACGCCAGATTTAATTTTATTTCCAATCTGTGTTATAAACTCAGTGGCCAGTTTTGGTCACTATAAGCAGGTGGAGAAAACTTCTCTTTGCAATTCATGTCTATAATTAAAATCATATAAGCTTTTGTTGCATATGGTTTAATTTGTTGTTTGCTTCAAACCTAATGGTATATGGTACCATTGATATGGGCTATGCAGATAATTTGTTCTTCTTAAGAGAAATGAACATAGTTTTGAGAAGTTGGGTGGCTTTATTGTTGCTGCATGTTTCTAAATTGCTCTTTGTATTGTAAAGGCTTGTTTTGTGTTAGATACTTCTGATTTTCCTGGTCTTTCTGTTAAACTTGTAAATATGTTGCGAAAATTTTGATGATTATGTGTAATCTATCTATATATTTATTTTGAAATTTAATTTTCATACTTATGCTAGGCTTGGTAATCTAATGTTGCATGATGATGGGTGATGAAAGAAATCGTTCGGATTCCCAATGATTTATTAGTAAATATGATCTTTAAACCAGCTACTTCTGACACATCATGCAAAAACCAAAAATCTCCATTGGCTTGATTTTTTTTTTTAGTATATGATGAATTGTTGAGTTTTGTTTTGTCATAGGAAACTTTTTTAGTGAAGGAATTAAACTATTAAAGACAGAAATGGCCTGTGATGTAGAATAATATTTGCTACTCTTGAAGGGGTTAAATTCCCTTCTGATGAATCTTATCCACCAAGATCTCTGAGGCCATTTCATTCAATAATCTACTATATTGGTTAAATGAATATTTTGGTCTGCTTGTATAGGTCTTAAGTGTTGAGTTGAAGATCATAATCTTCAAATGAAATAGGTTCAAATATCAGTTGTAAAGTGTCAGTCTGTTTCCCTATTAAGACCCATCTGATTGTTAGCATATCAATCTGGCTGTTGGGGCATTCCCTTGTTGTTCTGTTGTAACAGAATTTTTAAAATCAACAAAAATAAATTAATTTGAAAAAGTAATTCAAATTGATTTGCTTAAGCAGGAATTGTATTTATTTACATTGTGGTTTGTTATTCTTATAATGAAAATTATTCTTCCATTTAGGAAGATTAAGGGTCTGTTTGAAAACGAATTCCTGCTTAGCTAGTTTGAGTGACAAAACTGGCAAAAATGAGGCAAAAAACACATTTGCCGGATTCTGGCAAATGTTTTTCCTGTTAAATGTATTTGCCGTCGTTTGATAATAAAGCAGACAAAACCCTGTTTACCGTTTAAATTGCCTTTGATAACACATTGGCAAAACTAGAAAGTTATATTTGCCGGTTATATTCCTTTTGATAACGGCGGTAGGTTTTGGCGAAGAAAAAAAAATGGTTGGGCTGGATAATAGCCCAGTTATAAAAAGTTTGGTTTAAAAGCAAGTCCAAATTTACACCACTGGACTATAACACCAAAATCAACCAAGTTCTAAACCAAATTTAACAAAAGGCCAAACATACTAGAAATTATTCTAAACCACTGCCAAATTTACATCATATTAAACTATAATAATATGTCAATGGGTTTGCATAATCACTGTACATAAAACTTACATATGTCCATACTACCACTATACTTAAAAAGTATGTTTAACACTTTAAAACATGCATCCCAAACTTTAAAAAGTCTACTTAATACCCATAAAAAATCTAATTTTTACCTAATCCATGACATAAAGTGAATCTAAGGTACCAAGCTTTTCTGGTTCAGTGCGATTCCTAACAAGTAGAATTTAAAAGCGGGACTAGCAAGAGGAATGAGAATGATATTTTACTGTCGCATAAAAAGTTCCAAGAATGAGTATCCACTTAGGCTAGTTAACATCTAGTTAAGACCCGAAAATTGCACCCTACACAACTGGAGATGAGTGTATTACAAACATTAGAACTTCAGCTAAGAAACCTCAAGTATTCCATTCATCTAAATTTGTATAGGATGAAGCTTTGCTACAAAACTAGAGGATGGACGCCCTCCCTGTAATTTAACAAGATACTATTCTTTCTTTGCAAATTATTTTCCTTAGGTACCAATTCACACAAATATAGAATCATTAAATATAGAGATTAAGGCACAAATGTAATATGCAATCCAATATATGACTTAAAAGAGCTAGATAAGATCCACATGCTTCGAAAATATAGTGCATAAACGACAGTACATACAAACATATGGCCATGCCCACAATCGTAGTCTCTTGAGGACACGCACCCACACATATGAACTTCCACCTGCAGTCCCACACACATACAAGTCTCTGACACCACAAACTTCAGACATAGAAACTAGTATAATCACAACTTTTATGGACCTCAATGGATTTGAACCACCATCTTCTGAGAACTATTGGAAATGCCCTCCAATTCTCAGTTGCTCTACCATTTGAGCTAAAAGTCCAGTTTAATACTTATGAAATATATGGTACATGCAAAATTCCTCAACTACAATATAGAGAAGCTTATGCTATTATGTTTTCTTACAAAAACTATATCTGATCCATGCCAGAAGGTCAAAGTTCTAAATAAGTAAATAGGCATACCTTGTCCCAAGGATGAGCTCTTATCTGTGGAAACCTAAACATTGTAATTTGGACTCATACAACCAATTTCGTCTCAAGTTGGAATGCCAAGAACTTGAAAAAAAAAACACCAATTAAAGAATCACATCCCTTTCTGAAATGTACAGCTTCAGAGGAAAAAAAATAGAACCAAATAAAAGGGACAACAAAATATCACATTCCACCCACTAGAAAATACATTCTCACAATGTACGCGTACCCAGAATGATGGAGTTGAAGCCAATATTCCTATACAGTATGGAAAAGGTAAGCATATTTAAAGACGAAATGCAAGTGCTATTCATACTTGTCGGCGTATGTGCGGCAAAGTTGCAAACAGAATGAGTGGAATGTACTAATTGTGAGTTGCTTAGCCACATCCTTCCCTGCCACTGCACCAATCCGATCTCTCATCTCAGATGCAGCTGTTGTTGTGAAGGTCATGGCCAGAATGTTGGAAGGACCAATCCCCTGAAAAGTTGGATGTGGTTGTAAAAAGACATATCCCCAAAAGCAAAAAGGACAATATATATGATATCCCATATGTCAATACCTCGTTTAAAAGCATCAACACACGCCCAACCATTGTCGAAGTCTAATATAAAAACAAACAACACAGATAATGAGTGTATCACCAAAACAAGCCAAGTTGTTATCAAGAAAATATAAACAACAAACCTTTCCACTTCCTAGACCTGCAACAATCATCAAAGGAGTTGAAATGTCAGTACAAGCTGCCTCCTTCTGTTGGCCATTTAGAGATTGCAAATAGTCCGAATATGCTTTTGGAAAACCTGCAGTACTCATAACCTCAATGTTACCAGATCCTTCTGCTGACCCATCAAGTCTGTCCCTTACTTGTAATGTGCCTCCATTTTTTGAAACATTATTAGCATTTGCAGACTCAACTGATGTTGTATCCACCCCATCATTCTCATTATATCGGCTTCCACCAGAAGGATCATTACGAGTCGCATCCTTCTGCTCTGATTTTTTGCTGACCTCTCCTCACACAATGCATCAATTTCTCGCAAAACTGACTCATCAAATTCGTCATCCAGATCAGCAGCTAACGAGAAAGCACCACTTAGATTAGTACATTCAGAATGCCTCAATGGTGTGACAAACAAATTTGGTAGAAATCCATCTGTACTTGGAACTCTACTTAATCTATTTCTATTTTCATCTCGGAAATTAAATAAATAGGAACAAATAACAAATAATAGAACCAAGAATAAACAGTATTTTAAGAAGAAATTCGAGCCTTTTGTTCTTCAGTGATTTTTTCTTGTGTTCGGAAAACATTCTCTTTGTTCATTGCTTCTATATAAGTAATGACAATAAAGAAATTAGGTCGAATAGGAACAAATAACACAAAATTGAGAGGAAGAAAGAACTGTAGAAATAGAATACCTAAACGTACAACGATTCAAGCAGAATCAAATTCATCAATGAAGTTGATACAAACCCTAATTGGCAGAGACAGAGAAAGAGCAGAAGCAGCAAGGTCGAACGAAGTGCTTTCTACGGATTGTACAAAGGCCCTGAAGTCTGCCACTACAAACTCATGTCCAGAAAGTATAAACTGCAAACAACATAAAACAATCAGTAAGAAGAATCAGACTTTATATAACCCATACTTCAATTGGGATGACCATCTGTTAAGTAAGAAAAACCATACTTGACAGGTTATATAACCCGTCAAATTGATAAAACCATCGCGTAGGAACTTATGTTAATGATACTATATTGTATCTAAATTATACAATATAGAGTAATACCTCTATGAAGACATTCTGATTCCCTGTGTCAGATTGAGTTTGAGTAAGGCAACGTCTCTTCTTTTTTTTAACACGGCAAGTCATATACATATAAAATCTGCTAAACACAATATATCAGAAAAGCATCCAAATATAAAACTCATATCCAACAAGCTGTTTTGTGAGATCCTCACCTGCTGTATAACCAATTTCTGAATTAGCTCTAGTAACTATGCAATTTGTCCCTTTGGATTTGAACTTGCATATCTTCTTCTTTAAAAATATTGGACTGTTCTCTGAATTTTTCAAAATAATTCATACAAGAAAACAACAATTACAAAATCTGGAATGAAGGTGATTTAAAGTTAAGATAACAAAGTGGTGGTCATAGAAACATACTGAACCCCAGAGATTTTGTAAAATTCAAATATCCATATAAACCAAAAACTACAACTTATTAACAAAGATAATTGAACTAAAGTTTACATTTTTTTTTAATAATTAACAATCAATTTCAAAATTAGAGTTACAGTTTGACATAATCTATAAATATAGGGTTTAACAAATCCCCATGATATAGTTAGGGTTTACAAAATCCCCAAATTAGGTTAAGGTTTCCAAAAAAATTCAATATTTTTAACAAAAAAAGCTCGCACTTTGTCATGAAAATTACTAAATCAACATAAATTAGAACCAATTTGACATTACAAAGAACAGTTATTGAAAACCCCCAAATTAGGGTTTTGATAATTTTCGAAACAACATGAGAAGAGGAAGAAGAAGAATAAAAAATTTAACAAAAACAACCCAAAGTTTAATAAAAACAAAGCAAGAGGAGATGAAGATGAAACATACCTAAAAGAAGATGAAGAGAGCATGAGAAAGGAATCGCTATGGTGTTCGTCAAGTCAGTGGCCGCCATGGATGAGAAGTGAGTTTTAGGTTTGGGTGGTGTTTTCTTTTTATTTTTTTATTTTATGTTGTTATTTATACTGGGCAAATAAAAGTGGTCGGAGTGGCAAAGCAAATTTTGCCTGGGGTATAGTCAAGCAAAATTTGTCTGCTTTTAAGCGGGTATCGGGGCAAATATTTGGTCACGTGAGGGTTTAGAGGCAAATAATATCTGATCACTCAAATGGTTATCAAACGGGGGCAAACACTAAAAAAACGGACAAAACCCGATTTGCCACATGAAAACCCTGTTATCAAACGCTACCTAAAAGACATTTGAATGGATTGTGAACCATTTTTTAGCTAAATAGAGTTTATCAATAAAATATATGATTATTATTATTAAAAAATATTTTCATTATAAAAAGATTATCAAAAAAAAAGAACTGGTGTAATTCTACTGTTGTAAAACCAATTTCTACAACTATTTATCTGGCAGTGCCAGTTCCTTGTTTTCCATTTTGGTACGTTATAGTTCCAGAAAGAGTATGTCGTGCTGTTCAGCCATGGCCTCCTTGTTGTGGCATTTCTCCTTGTTGTCTCAAGGGGCAAGGGTTTGGCTGGGGGTGGAAACAATGCCTATTAGCCTCTCGCCCAACAATCCATTTGCCCGTTGCCTGCAAAAAGGAATACTGCTGGTTGGCTGAGGCAAGCGAGCAACAGCCAAGGGATTGATGGTCGAGATGTAACCGGGTCCTGCTGCGGCCTGTCTCCTAATTGCCTGTACCCCTCTAAACCGTGTACCCCTCTAAACCGAGTCCTTCGTGTTGGTTGGCCAAGGCTTAGTGTGAGCGAGGGCAGCAAGGGGATATGAATTAACCACAGGCATTTTAATGCTTGCTTCCACAAGATTACTTGGAAATCCCAAATCGCAGATCATGATAAAAAATCTTTGATTAGTTTGACTTGGTTGATACTTATAGTTTTGCACTTGCATAATGTGTTGGGAGTTTCGTCTAACAAACAACTTTTAACAGCATGAGACAGAATTGTAACTAAAGTCCAATTTAAATTTGAAATACTGTATCTGAACTCAAATAGTCACCAAAATTCAAGTATGAACCATGCTTTTTTTTAAAGGAGTATGAAGAATACAAAAACTCAATAATCAACTAAAAATACCTTATTGGACGTGAAATGCGGACTAGGTAATTTGAACTCCCAGCATTATCAACTTCAACATCATACTGATCATAACATAATAATACCTTAAAGTTGTCAGGATTATCTTCAATTTGCTTCTCTACTTCCATGTTTGTAGGGGTACTACATACTCCAGCCAATCAAAAGCAGCCACATGGCACAGTCATTCGTCCATCAGGTCGCCACGATACCGACCACATAGCAGCTCGACCACAACGACTCGACCTCGCAACCAGCAGCGACCTGCTCGTACACACGTGCTCTCATTCAATGCACAGAATATTCTCGTCAGTTACATAATTAATTCACAGGGATGATCCTCGCGCGTTACTCAATAAATCCTTATTATGATGGCGGAGAATCTGCAAGATCCACGATCCACGCCCTTCTACCTTCTATAAGAACAGAACTACGATGGCTTGATCTCTAAGTTCAATTCCCCCGAGCTAGAGTACGTAGGCAATCTCGATCTCAACGAGGTGCAGCCACCCCGATCTCAAATATCCCCATTTGGTCAAGTCCTCCAGCGACCTGACTTAGTAGTGCATTAATCTGGAAACAGGTTAATACATTTGGCGCCGACTGTAAGGAATTCGATATAATCGAAAAACCCAAACCCTCCCACCCAAAATCAAAATCACTAACTCGAAATGACTACCCCAGAGTTAACTATTCAAGATCTGCATGCTCAAATCACTGCTTTGCAGGAAGAAAATGCACGCCTGAAAGCTGCACAAACCAACCCCCAGTAAGGTGAAAATAGCGGACATGGAGTCGTTCCTACTGACGATTCCAACCAGAAATTCGAACAACTCAGTCAACAACTGGCGGAGTTCAAAGCCTCCCAGGCTCTCCTCCACCATTCTAAGAGCCACACTGCAGAGCAACTTGCCGTACAGTCTCTCTAGCAGTTCTAGGAGTTTCCTTTCTCCAAGGAGATCCTCGACCATGATCTACCGAGCAAGCTGAATGCTCCCAAGTTTGACCAGTATGCCGGAGTCGGAGATCCAACCGACCACATCAAGGGATTCCGGAAATCCCTCCCTCATCAAGGAAGATCATCTTCTATGTCTGCTGTTCGCCTCACTGGACCCGTTCTCGACTGGTTTCATCGTTTGAAATCAGGATCCATCAGCTCGTTTGCCGAGCTCGAGAAGCAATTCGTTATCTTCTACATCCACAACAAGAAGCGTCCAGTTACCATCGATTCCATCTTCAAAGTCAAGCAGCGAGATGGTGAGTCACTAAGCGTTTTCTTTGCTCGTTTTAAGTCTGAATTACATTCAATTCAGGATTTTGCAAAGGAGCACGAGACCTTTGCAACCATCGCATTCACTCACGGTCTGACCCAAGGGTCCGACCTCCACAAGTCGCTAGCCATGAAGCGACCTTCATCCTTGGACGAGCTCTACCTAAAGGTAGATCGTTATATCAAGCTCGAGGAAGCCCTCACTGGGAGGGAGAAGAACCATGTAGTCAGCAACATCGAGGCTGGCTCAACCAAGCGACCTCGATCCGATGGAAAGAGGTTCAAAGCTAAGTCGTTGCCCACTGAGCAGCGAGAATATCACCGGTTCACGCGACCAGCCGGTTATATTTACGAGCGGATCAAGCACAACCATTGGTGCAAGATCCCTTCCTTCACACAGTTGGAGGATACATCCGGTCGACCGTACTGCAAAGTCCACAAGGTACGGTGTTATCAAACAGATGACTGTCGCGTTCTGAAACCCGCACTTCAGACTTGGGCCGACGAGAAAAGGCTCAACAATTGGATCTTCGACAGGCAGGAGGATTCTGCAAGCAAGCGAATGAAGAAGGGATCCAGAACCCCTCCCCGTTCACCAAAGCGGGGTCACATCAAGGCCAGAACGGCCTCCGCAAGCCCAGTACGCAGCAGAGGGCGTAGCCTCTCCAAACGCTTAGGTCCAACAGGCGACCTACGCGACCACATCAACAAGAAGGTCGCAAACAAAGTTGACAGCGACAGCGAGTCGGACAGTCATGTAGTTTCCATGATTGACGAATCTCAACACACACCTGTCTCACGGGACAAGAGGAGACGAGTAGAACATCTTCACCATGTCTACTCCATCACCGGCCGAGCAGCTCGTTTCAACATCCCTGCCCGCCAAGAAACTGACATCACTTTCACCGAGGACGATCTCAACAAGAAACTGACACAACGACGCCCTAGTCGTTGAGCTCAGAATAGCGGATTACACAATCAAGAGGGTATTCATTGACCCTGGGGCATCATGCAACATCCTCATGTACAGAACCTTCAAGGACATGAGGCTGCCCGACTCAGTACCCATACCAGATTTCACACCCATCCTTGGCTTCAATAGTTCAAGGGAAGACCCTAAGGGTGAGATTCTTTTGCCCGTCACTGTAGGCAGAAGGGAAGACAAGGTCGTTGTAACCACCAAGTTCAGCGTCCTCAATATCGCAAGCAAATACAATGTGATTCTGGGTCGAAAATGGATCCATGCTATGAGAGGTGTGCCGTCAACATACCATCAAGTATTCTGCTATCCTGGCCCTTATGGGATAATGGAACTTCGCGGCAATCAGAACACCGCACAGGAATGCCACGGCATTATCGAAGCTGTTCCATCGTCAAAGCCATCCACCTCTGGAGTCAAGGATGCTGATGTCAAAGAAAAGAGCCTAGTCACAACAGAGGCTCAGGAGGGCAACAACAAGTCAAAGAGCCCGTCCAAAGAAAAGTCTGAAGCTGCCAAATAGCAACTACAGAAGGAGCAAACGAGCTCCCCCAAGCTGAATCTCGGTAGTACTGATCCAGGTGTACGTGTGAACATTGGGTCAGAAGATGATCCGAGATATATCTATGTAGGTGCAGAATTGAAAGAAGATAAGTTCAATAACTTTGTAAATTTTCTTTCAAGTAATAAAGATGTTTTTGCTTGGTCGTATATCGATATGTCTGGTATAGATCCATCAATTGCATGTCATAAACTGCGGGTCAATCCCAATTATCGACCTGTAAAGCAAAAACCAAGAAGGCTTGCTCCCAAATTTCATGAAGCTGTCAATGAAGAGATCAACAGACTTAAACAAGTCGACTTCATCAGAGAGGTCGATACTCCAGACTGGCTAGCCAACATCGTACCAGTCTTAAAGAAGAATGGAAAAACAAGAGTCTGCATCGACTTCACAAGTTTAAACAAAGCTTGTCCTAAAGATTCATTCACACTGCCACGAATCGATAGGCTAGTCGATCAGACATGCGGTTTTGAGCTACTGTCATTCATGGACGCATACTCAGGGTATAACCAGATCCCAATGTACGAGCCTGACCAAGAGAAGACCTCTTTCACAACAGAGCAAGGTATTTTCTGTTACAAGGTTATGCCATTCGGGTTAAGGAATGCCGGAGCGACCTATCAAAGACTGGTCACCAGAATGTTCGACGACCTCCTAGGTCGAACAATGGAAGTCTACATCGACGACATGCTAGTGAAGAGCGACAAGGAACAAGATCATTTGTACAATCTCGACCAGGCATTCCAAAGATTAAGACAATACAGAATGCGTCTTAACCCAGAGAAGTGTCTATTCGGGGTTGCATCAGGAAAATTCCTCGGCTACCTAGTCACCAGACGAGGCATTGAAGCAAATCCCGATCAGATCAGAGCCCTGATCGACATGCCAAGCCCAAAAACAAAGAAACAAATCCAGAAACTCAACGGCATGGTGTCAGCTCTGAACAGATTCATCTCCAGAGCATCAGATAAGTGCAGACCAATGCTTCATATCTTAAAGAAGGGGGCTACATATGAGTGGACAGAAGAATGTGAGAAAGCCTTCAACGATCTCAAGGCATATTTGTCTACTCCACCAGTTCTCACAAGGCCCAACGATGAAGATGTACTCGGCGTTTACCTTGCAACATCAGATTTTGCGATCAGTGCAGTTCATTTTAAAGAAGAAAACCAGGTCGAACGTCCTATCTATTTCACAAGCAAAGTCTTACAGCAGGCCGAAATAAGGTACACACCTCTGGAAAAGTTAGCATTAGCCTTACTTTATGCTGCATGCAAATTCAAACCTTATTTCCAAGCGCACACCATAAAAGTAATCACCGATCAACCACTACGCCATACTCTTGAAAAGAAGAACAAAACAGGTCGTATGGCTCGATGGGCAGCCGAGTTTGGTGATTACACTTTTGAGTTCGTTTCACGGCAGGCCGTCAAGGGCCAGGTCGTTGCAGATTTCTTGGTAGACTATCCAGCAGAGGATACCAATTGGGAACCAGAACATGAAACAAGGCAAGTCCATTACAGCCCTCCTGACACATGGCAGCTATATGTGGATGGTTCCCATAACTCCAACGGAAGTGGCATAGGTGCTGTGTTAATCTCTCCTGAAGGTTAAACAGCTCGAGAGGTCAACTCGTCTAGACTTCTCGACCTCCAACAACGAGGCCGAGTATGAAGCACTCATCCAGGGCCTACAGATGGCCATCGAGCTACAAGCAGTTCGTCTCAAGGTGTACAGGGACTCCCAACTGGTAGTCAATCAGATCACTAACAACTACCAGATCAATGGGGTCAACCTAATCAGGTATGCTAGCAAAGCAAAAGAACTCATCAGCAAGCTCAGCTATTTCACAATCGAGCACATACCTAGAGATGACAACAGACACGCAGATTCATTAGCATTCCTAGCATCTAAGATCGACTCAGACAAACCACGGGCTCTCACTATAGCAATCAGTGCACAGCCCGCATATCTATTCAAGGAAGAAGATGTTCATCAAATCTCAGACCTACTACAAACAACTCCAGAAGACATCCAAGGGACTTGGATGGAGCCTTTCATGATTTACCTTCAAATTGGTGTCCTACCATCCAACAAAAAGGAAGCTACTCAATTGCTCCACAAAGTTACAATGTACAAAATCCATTAGGGTAAACTCTTCAGAAAGTCTGCAACCGGATTGTTATTACGATGTCTGATCCCAAAACAAGGCCAGATGATATTTCAAGAAATCCATGAAGGTGAATGTGGAAACCATTCCGGTGGGCGTACCTTAGCCCATAAAGCAATCTCTCAGGGATACTTCTGGCCAAGAATGAAGGAAGATGCCAAGAAATTTGTTTTGAAATGCAAAGAATGCCAGCGATTTGCCGATAAGCAACACCAACATCCAAATGATCTCATTAACATCACTGCACCATGGCCATTCCATATGTGGGGGTTTGACATCATGGGCCCCCTAATCAAAGAAAAGAAGTCCGAGAAGAGGTTCGTTCTAGTGGCCGTCGACTATTTCACTAAATGGGTAGAAGCTGTGGCACTAACCAACGTAACACAAGCAGATGTCCAAAGATTCATGTGGGAAAACATCATCACAAGGTTTGGACTACCAAAACGAGTAGTCACAGATAATGGCACTCAGTTCGTTGGAAAAAACATCAAGGCTTTCTACAACCTATGGAAAATCGAGCATTCTAGGTCAACACCTAGATATCCACAAGCCAACGGCCAGGTCGAAGCTGCAAATCGACAAATTCTAAACAATATGAAGAAGAAGCTCGAAGATCATCATGATCAATGGCCACAGCAGTTGGAGAACATCCTATGGGCTTATAGGACAACTCCTCGTACATCCACAGGGATGTCACCATTCAGTCTTTGCTATGGAGTCGAGGCCGTTATTCCCACCGAGTTAACATTTGGAACGACCAAGTCTCTTCTGGTCGACACAGAGCTTAACAATCAGATCTGGTCGTTCGGAATCGATCTCCTTGAAGAACGACGAAACCACGCCGTTATAAAGCTTGAGCAGTATCAACAACGACTCAAGCGAGCTTATAACAAAGGCGTACGACCTAGATCTTTCCAACCAGGAGAACTAGTCCTAAGGAAAATGTTCAGTAACAAAAGAAAGGACACTATTGGCAAGCTCAACGCCAATTGGGAAGGCCCTTACATTATCACAAAGGCTCAGAGCAACAGTTCTTATCGCCTTCAAATACCAGAAGGAGAGATCGTTAAAAACCCATGGAATGCATATCACTTGAAGAAATTCTATCAATGAAATGTAACCATCTGTTCATCACATTTCAATGAATAAATCCATTTTTTGCCTTCATCTCTGCTCAAACATGAATGGCTACTAAAGGTCCAATCCCTCGACTTACAAATTATCAAAACTCTAGTCCCTTTGATAATTTAAATTTTGTTAAGTTACAACATTAACAACTTAACTTGGTGCATTGGTCATTCCCTTCCCACGACCTACGCACCATCGATCTATCATGCATGCGACCTCACCCACCAGAAGGTCCATCACTAATATTACTACTTGTTTGCAAAACTCGTACAAGCAGACAACGTAACAAACACTACAATGGAAGGTAAATCGTTGAATATCATTTTTTACTTGATAAGATTTCTAACAATTACAGGCAAAAACAAAAGTGACTAAGGCATGCAAGAAGAACTGTTTCAGTCCGTCCTGCTTGCAGCCATTCATCTCGTCTACCTGCCTTCTGAACGAGCTACCAGGACTCACTGGAAACTAGCTGATCAGAACGGCCTAAGTACAAACTCATCAGAATTAATGCTGTTCAATACAACTCAAAACAAAAACAAGTGTTTTCTCAAGCTCACAGACTCAAAGGAATGCCTCGAGGAAGACCAAAGAAGACATACTGCAAGAACAAGGAGTGCAAGAAGCAAACTGTGCACAAGGTTACCCAATACAAGAAAGTGGGCACCAAGGCTAGTTCACTGCTGCACAGGCTGGTCGCTGGAAACATCAACCTCCATACAGCCACTGGCGACCTGGGCACTAGGGCCCATCGAGGTGTCCTGAGCTGGCGCCAAAGTTTCTTCGGCCCCACCTCGCGTCTCCTCTCCTTCGGGCGACCCCATCAAAGCTTTCTGCAGCTGTTCACAGTAGGCCTGCCACGCCGCACCATTCTCCTGGCTTACATTCTGCCAATGTTCAGCAGAAGCCTTAGCAGCAGCCAAACCTTCCCTCAACTGCTCATTGGTCTCCTTCAGCTGCTCCACCGTCTCCTTCAGCGCCGCGACCTGAGCATCCCTGTCCCTCACCTTGCACTCCGCAACAAGAGCAACGTTCTTCGCCTGCTCAAGCTTGTCATTCATCGCCTTCAGCTCAACCTCAGCTTGGGCACCAACTTCAGCGACCAGACGAATTTCCTGGAAGGTCGTATTAACCTACGAAGCGCAAGCAAAATTAGGCAATAACGACTAAGCAGAAATAAAGAAAATAATATGGCAACACTTACCAAAGACAGCGCCGAATTCAACTTTGAACAGTTGACCAATAGAGACTGAGACTTCACTGCTCGAGCATCAGCTTCCAGAACGATGCCCTCATTCACAGCCCGGGCGACGCAGGGGTCATCAATGGCACTGTCGTTATCATACACGACATGCCTCTCACCACGGCCATCCAAATAGTCGAACGGCCCAGGGCGAAACTCAGATGTCACACCCTTGCCTTTCTGCGAAGGCCGAACAACAGTCTTCATGGACGCAGCACACATCTCAGGAGCCCTAACAGGTGGGGTAAGAGCAGGTGTCGGCACAACAGGCCTCTCCAACAGCTTCAGAGTACCCGAGTGAGACCTCTTCTTCTGCCCAGAAAATGCAGGCAGTTTGGGAAATGAAGGCGGAGGAGACACGACTAGGGGGCTCGCCACTGCCTCCACCTGGCGCGAGCTACCACCAACTCTCTCCTTCTCCACAGGTCGTTCTTTCTCCGACCTCCGAGCAGCACCAGTAGACCGCTCTCTCTCAGCAGGCCTCGAGCTACCACCAGCTCGTTCTTTCTCCTCAGCAGGCCTCGAGCTACCACCAGCTCGTTCCTTTTCACCACCACGAGAGCTGCCACCAGATCGCCCAGCATCACCTTTGTGTATAGCAGACATATGTGCCTTCCTCAAAGCCTTCCTCCTTCGAAGCTCGTCTTCAACGGTTTTTGGACCACCTTTGGGAAGAAAATGCTCCTTCATGTGGGGTAAGAGATTTATCTTACGTTTGTCAGCCAAGTTACCAAAACTGTTCAAAACGGAAAACAGATCGTTCTTCCTCACAAGGTGATCGTCCCTGATCGCTGCAAAAACACACAACATAATCAGGTTCGGGAAAGGGAAAACCATCTACTTTCCTAAGACTAACGACCAGAAACTTACGAGTATCATTCCTAGTCACATGACGCAACTGGATACTCCCCTCAACTATCGACCCAGTAATCAGCATGGGATCTTTCCACTATGGCTCACTACTTACAGGGTAGATCAAAGGCAAACGTTCTGGCCTAACTTGCATGTTATAGCCGGAAATATCAGCCTTTGAGGAGCGTTTGAAACAAAAATGGTCCAACACATCTTTCACAGTGATGCGCCCCCTATGCAACCTATTCAGGTCGTCAATGACCCTCATATTTCTCCAGAAATTGCCATTCATCTGGCAGGGGGCTCGGCCAATAGCATTCAACAAATCGACAACCAAACTGGACAATGGCAACCTCAGCCCAGCTCGGAATTGGTTCAAGGTGAATACAGTAGAGAAGGGATTTTTGGGTCGATACTCAACAGAAAGTAAACGATCTCCTAAAAATCTAATCTCCAAATGCTCAATCGAGTTAAGCTCGTACCTTTTCCTAAACGCATAATGCCTATCTACATACTTAAAGTTCACTACTCTACACATTGAACCGTCACCTCCTTCCACCATCTCTTCATCAGACGAATCCTCCCCATGAGGGCCGCTACTCTGGGGGCTATCAGAGTCAGCACCATGAACGGGAGACACGGCTTCAGAATGAGTCCTTTCAGACTCATACTCCTCACCGCCATCACTCAAGCGATCGTTTTGAGAATCACTCGCATCCGACATTTCTCTCAAACAAATAGAAAAGAAAAAAGAAGATGAAAGAAATGAAAGACAAGAAAACTAACCTCACGAGCTCTCGAAAGTCTTCAGATCGCAAAACAAAAGCGACATCAGTTCAAATGAATGCAAGATAGGTAAACCCTTCTCAAGAGAACTACAGTTTAAATACTGTAGCAAGAGCAATCACAGCCATCAGTTCCAAATAGGTGAACGGCTGAGATCGAACAAAGATTCCATATGCATTGCAGTTATTCTCCACTCAGAAAACGGTTCACATCTACCGTCGGATAAATCCACGTGCCATCAAGAGATCTAATCAACCAAGACGTGCGCCAGTTGCCATAACTGCACGGCTAACTACTCGAGGAAACACCTCCACTTCCCCGTAAGAACGCCATGATTACCACAGGCAACGCTGCATGACTGCCACGTGAACAAATTCAAAAAGCAAACTACAAATCAGCATTGATCGAAGTTATTAGTCTTTTCAGCCCGACTCCTACAGCCGACCTAAAAAGAGGGGGCTTATGTAGGGGTACTACATACTCCAGCCAATCAAAAGCAGCCACGTGGCACAGTCATTCGTCCATCAGGTCGCCACGATACCGACCACATAGCAGCTCGACCACAACGACTCGACCTCGCAACCAGCAGCGACCTGCTCGTACACACGTGCTCTCATTCAATGCACAGAATATTCTCGTCAGTTACATAATTAATTCACAGGGATGATCCTCGCGCGTTACTCAATAAATCCTCATTATGATGGCGGAGAATCTGCAAGATCCACGATCCACGCCCTTCTACCTTCTATAAGAACAGAACTACGATGGCTTGATCTCTAAGTTCAATTCCCCCGAGCTAGAGTACGTAGGCAATCTCGATCTCAACGAGGTGCAGCCACCCCGATCTCAAATATCCCCATTTGGTCAAGTCCTCCAGCGACCTGACCTAGTAGTGCATTAATCTGGAAACAAGTTAATACAATGTTGTTTGGTTCCAGGTATTTGCTCTTTAGTTTTATAAAGGTCAAGAACAGAAAAGTGAAACCAATTAACCCTGAGTACGTTATCATCAGTTGATGAACTGGTTCCTTCCCATTTAAATAAAAATATTTTAGAAACGCGATCCAACCAGCACTCAAACACGCTAATAAACAGAGACTACATTCCACGGCACGAATAAGTACCAACCAAAGTTCCATCTTCTTGCTTTGAAAGATACGAATTCCCTAGCTAACACCAAAATTCTGCCAACGAGTTATATATAAAGAAAAGAGACAAACAAGAGTCCATATAAGTTTGGTGAAAGTGTTTTCAGAAAGTATTCAAAGGTCCAATTTTAGTTATACTAGGATTCAACTTCTTAGTTGTAAGCATATATGTGTCCAAAGCAACCTCAGATTAATGCTTTCCGGACAGACTTGAAGTTATCACAAATTGATCACAACACATGTAAGCTAGGCAAATGTATTTTGTTGAGAAATTGCTAGCAATTTAATAATTACCAACCAAAGTGGTTCAGTGGTCGGTGATTCAAGTACTGTACAGTATGCATGAACAATACAAAAAAGAGTCAACCTATAACTTCATTTTACAAGGACCGCAGATGTCCAGTGGCAACTAAATGTGAGCTCCCAGCATAATCAACTTCACATCATACTGATCAAAACATATTAATTCCTTGAATTTGTAGTACTGCAGTATCTACCATTTGGTTCTCTGCAATACAAGGAAATTCTTTAAATGGAATACAAGGAAATTCTTTTATACAGGTTATATTTCCAGTTTCAGCTGCAACAATAAAAAACCACTCCAAAGTCCAAACCAATATCAAACAATACTCACCGAGGAGGAAGTGGGTTAAACAATTCCCACTAAAATTCAACAGACAATCCTCCTACTTGATATAAAGTAGTCATAAACCCACAAAACTTTTAGTCTATGTCTATAATACTTGAAAGCTTCTAGAATCTATCCCAGAAGTGGCAACCGCTCTTCAGACTCGTCCTTAACTGTGTAATAATTCCAAAGAAAATGGAGAAAATGGAAGATGAAAGAACTGCAAAGTATGAAGATCTGAAACACATCGAGAGGTCGTCTTAGATGACCTCCAAACACTGTGTACACCAGTGCCACTATACAAAAAAGCACGTCCCAGCACACATTCCAGCTTCCAAAAACTTAATAATGCAACTGGACTTATGTTCTTCCACAGAGCATTTTGCCACGTAGGCTGCCATAAGAGAAACAGCAAATGAAGCCGAACGGACAGCATACTGTCGAAAATCAGGGTCAGTTAAGATGAGATCCAAGCAGAGGGAAGCTACCGGCAATATCAGACCCAGTGTTGAATAAGAAACACCAAACTGATTCATCGTTGACACTTTTCGATTATAGATCAATGGCCAGCTTGGAGATTTATTAAAAACCCTTTCAACACACTGCTTCTCTAGGCTTGCACAATGGGCCTTTACCATTGTAAAGCTTCTATTTGCAAGCTTCAGTTTCAAGGATAGTTCCTTGATCTTCTTATCCTTCTCATCCTAAAAGGTGAATAAACCACGTCAGTCCAAAACACTGCATCCATAAAATATATGCGGACTACCCTAGCCAGTTCACACCAAGATCTTCTCCAGTGTCTTGTACAAGACAGATAGACATAATAAGTAAGAGACACATGTGTATCCTAAACCTGTTCAATGAAAAAATAACTATTTGACGTGGCAAGAGGCATAATCATTACAAACAGACACACACATAAGCATGTACGGACTCTACCTTACCCAGAGAGGTGACAGTGCATAAGTCGTCACAATACTTGAAAAATGAAAACTATTGTTTTTTGAAACGAAAATCGATTTAACAAATTGTTTCCTCAGAGCAAAATAACTACTTGAAGTGGCAAGAGGCATTAAGCATTCTAAATAGGACGCCCCTTCAAAAGTTGCTTGACCGACTCTGCCTCACTCAGAGAGGTGGACAGGGCACAAATCCTCCATCCGTGGTGCTTGGAATTATTTTTTCCCAATAGAATCAAAATTGACTAAAAATGATTGTTTCCTTGGAGTAAAATTGTCTGAGGATGTTTCAATGTTTATATAATGAAATATATACTAGTCGATATTTTTTCATGCAGTCCATAAAACGATTGAATGGAAGGAGTTTTTATAAGTTGAAATTGAAAACAGCATGCCATCTACAAAAATGACATTTTGATTACTCAGTAGATGTTTATTATGGATAATGCTGGATTGGAATCTATTTCAGTTGTAGGGCCATTGACCCTATTTCATGACTGAACCTTTTACCAATTGGGAATTATATGTTTTATGGTTCATAAGGTTCTTAATGAGTAGAATGGCTTACCAGCTTGGGTTGAAGAGCTGAATCGGCAGCTTCAGGCTGTGATGCACCAGCTCCACAATATTTCACAGGTTTGTTGTCATTGTAAGAGTGAATGAGAGCCGACCAACGGTCAGCACGAGATCGATCAGCTACATTCCGAGAAAAGCCATGTATAGATAATGGTAACTTATAATGGTTGATAGTCCTGCCTAATCGATCTCCAGAATTGCGCCTATTGAGAAGACTGCTCCATTGAGTGGGGGGTGCATAACCCGAGCTAGTAGTGGTAGCGGTGTTAGTTATGGCCACATGAGCCATTTTAGCAACCTCCTTACGTTTAAAACAGACATTTAGCTGCTCCTGACAAGCTGCCAGTTTAGTGGAAAGCTCCTTGATCTTCTTATCCTACAAAAATTTGAATAACTAGGTAAGTCCAAAACATGCTTTGCAACAACACTACATCCATAAAATATATGCAGACTACCCTAGTCGGTTGACAAAAAAATCTTCTTCAGTGTCTTGTACAAGATAGACAGACATAATAAGACACACAAATACCCTATACCCGTCCAATGAAAATAGCTAATTGACGTAGCGAGAGGCATAAAGCATTCCAAATAGAATGCTTCTTCAAAAGTTGGTTGACCGACTCTACCTCACTCAGAGAGGTGGACAGGGAACAAGTCCTCCATCCGTAGTGCTTGGAGTTATTGTTTTCCAAAAGAATCAAAATTTACTACAAACAATTGTTTCCTTGGAGTAAAATTGTCTGAGGATACTTTCAATGTTTATAATATATATACTAGTCGATAATTTTTCATGAAATCAACAAATGATGAAATGGAAGACACAAGTTGTTATAAGTTCAGATTGGAAACAAAATGTCATCTATGAAAATGACATTTTGATTAAGGATAATGCTGGATTGAACTCTAATTCAGTTGTAGGGCCATTGACCCTATTTCACGACAGAATCTTTCAACAATTGGGAATTATATTTTTTATGGTTCATAAGGCTCTTAATGAGTAGAATGGCTTACCAGCTTGGCTTGAAGATCTGAATCACCAGCTCCAGGCTCTGATGCATCAGCTCCGCAGTATTTCACAGCTCTGACGTCTTTGTAAGAGTGCATGGGAGCTGGCCAGCGGTTAGTACATGATTGATTAGCTGCATTTCGAGAAAAGCCATGTATCGATATTGGTAACACTACTCCAACATTTCATAATGGTTTATTGTTCTGCCTAATCAGTCTCCAGAATAGCGCCTACTGAGAAGACTGCTCCATTGAGTGGGGGGTGCATAACCGGAGCCGATAATGGTAGCGGTGTTGGTCATGACATCAGGAGCTATATCAGCAACCTCTTTACGTTTCAAGCAAACAGGTGCACCTGGAGCAATATCCTCTTGCTTTGCTTCCTCAGGTATCTTTGTGGCATTTTCGTCCACAAGTTTCTCCAGTTTTGCCTAGTATATTGGGGGAACCAATGAAGTATTTTCATACTCAGAAAAGTTAAGGCATAAGAGAAGCAGCAGCAATCATACAAAAGTAGTAACTACCTGAATATATAACTTGAAAAGAGGCAACATAATTGTTCGATAATCAGCAGCAGCAGAAAGGTTGAGTAAACGCCCCAATTTCTCCCTTTCTCTTAACGTTGCCATTAAAATTGTATCATTTGCCATGAGCTGCAAAACAAGAGCAGGATGCAATTAAAAATAGGAAAAAAAAAAAAAGTCATACGGACCCTTACATGGATTTTTCTTATTTGTCAAAGGAACAATAAACTTACCGCTAAATTTATATCCTTAAAGAGTCTCTTGATCTCTTCTTTTATGCAAGTGTCTGCTAGATCGAGAAAGTTATGTATTGTCCCATCTCCATCCTCAAAGGTGACTAAATCACATATATCAGGTTCGATACTCGTCAAATTTCGCTCATGCATTGATCGTGCATTTTTAAGAACAATAGGTATAACCTTTAACATTGCTGTATCTAGCATGGAACCACTGCTTGCAACAAGCTCTTTCTTTTGCTGCTGAAGGATTGTCTCAAAACTTCTGGGGAGATGGTCGGTGTTAATCCTCCGATCCATAAGCTCACTGTAGAGAAGACCCGAAATAGTCTGTAATGCTTCTTTGTAGCTCAAAGAATTACTTCTATCATGGCACATGTTGTTCAGGGTCTGAAAATTCTTGTGAAGAATCTGATGAAGTTCTTTTCCCCCATCTTTTCTTACTTTTCTTAGATGTTCCCATAGTTTAACCTTTTCCTTGCAGGGATCTGTGAACATCCACCTTGATAAAGCATAGCTATTTGGCTGTCCTGTATCTTCATTGTCACTATCAAGACAAAAAGTTGAATTCCTTTCCAATTCCGTATATCCACTAATGGGGACGGACCGGGGGGGAGATGCATCATCACCAGTATTTGGATGCTCGTTTACATGGAGACATATCAAGTCACCTTCTAAGATGAACCTCTCTTTAGAATCAAATAACACTTCGCTAGTGTACTGAAATGTATGAATCTCGTTATTCTTCTTAGTGGTCATTGATGTAGAATAATGAAATAACTCGTTTAAAAATTTGAGGACTTTCGTAAGTTCTGAAGCCTCTAGGAGACAGATGCATAGATATGTACGGCCTAAGCCAAGTTCTGAAAGAATTAATCCAGGATATTGACCCTGTAATCTCCTCAGAGCGTATTCCGTCACCTCACTCACATGATCTGCAGAAAGAAATTCATATGCCTGAAGCGTTTGTAACATCTTACGAATACTTTTGAGCAAAAATGCGCGGTCAGAATCGTCAGAGAAGGGCCAATCTTGTGAAAGGACACGATCTGTAGTGCTATCGTGAAAAGGCTCGTCAGTATGCTTGTCCTTTTCTCCTTTCTTGCTTATAAAAGACAATTGTTTTCCTTGTGCTTCAAGTATTGGAAATGCAGCACATGTATTTACTGGCTTCCAAGTATCACAGCAGATAATTGAGTCCCAATCACTTGTAAGTGCTAGGGGAATGATTGATTTGAGTTCTTGTGACAAATTTCCAACATGTTCTTCCATAGCATGTTGAAAATGTAATTTGCAATGAGAAAATTTCCTGTTGCAAGAACAACAAATCCAAACCTTCCATGTATTATGATTCTTAGCATAAACAAAAGCTTCTGTCATCACCTCCTTTTCGAAAATGAGATTGGATGAATCGAAATGAGCCACAAGATCATGAAAATCCACTCTTAAAAAATCTTTCTTCTGGTCGAGATTCATTGAGTTCCAAACTTGTTGTATTTTTTGACTCTTATCGTCAACTAGTATGTCATGATTGTCCTCCATTGTCCTCCATTGTTGGTTTGAAAGGGTGAGAAGAAGAAGAGAAGAAGAAGAAGCAGCTGTGAACTTCAGAGTCTTCAAAGATTTTGGGAGAAAATTTTGTTAAAACTGTCTTTCTTGTTCTTGTTCGGTGTCTGTTAAAACGGTTAGGCTGAATCATCATACAGTTTCCATGCCACGTCAGCATCTGACAGATTGTACTCTAGTAGTATAATTTTGTATTAAAAAATTTCTATCTACCCATATATCACCTGTAACCTGTACCCTTTGAAAAGTATATACGCTGCTGGACTCATGCATTTCTTCAAACACTTGATAGCTTCGAACACACACGCTCATTGTTGTACCCATGAAACAACCACACTCACTCCTTGTTGAAGAACACCAAAGCAAGTATCACAATACCCCAACACTGCATCAGAATACATAGTATTTTCAAATATCCATCTCTCTTTTTGATGTGCTCATGGATCATCCAAACTCCTTGTTGAAGAACACCGAAGTAAGAATCAGAACACCATAACACATTACACATAGCATTCACGGCATTCAGCAATCAGAGTACATAGTATTATATATCAAATACCCGTCGACGAAAAACACTCCATTGAGGATTGAGCTTCTTACTTTTTGTGTGGAATTTCATCAAACAATTGTACTTTGGTATCTCTCCACATCAAAATATCAAATCCAAGATGGTTGGTTTCTACATGACTACATGAAAATCCCAAACCACATATCAGGATTAGTTTTTTTATTTTTATTTTTTTCATCGATTTCGTGTTGTTTCAATGAATTGATCACTGGCTTGTTTTACGGATCGAATGCAAGCGGAAAAAAAAAACAACAAACAAAGATCCCAACTCCCAAATCTGAAATCTATATACTATATAATAATAGTGGAGCCTAACAAGTGCCATGGGGCGTGTTGTCAACAACTTGAGTGAGAATAAAACTTAAGCCCAACTTTAAGCCCAATTGAAACCCTGTTGTAGTTAAGAAGAAAATCCATCTTTCATGTCAAGAGAGATATATAGAAACCTTAAAACCCTTTAGAACTTGATTCTAAATCTCTTTTTCTTACTAAATTCTTCTTCTATTTAAAATAAAATCCTTAATTCATATATAAAAATCATACTAAATACAAAAAATATTAATTATAAATCTCTACAAATTTAGGTTAAGAAGGGCATTAAAAAAAACTCGGTTCAACAAATCACTTATAAAATCATTATAAAATCTCTACAAATTTAGGTTGAGAAGGGCATTAAAAAAAGTTCGATGATTTTCCATTTTATTGAATAACACAAATCCCAGTGCGTAGCACGGGTTCAACAACTTGTCTCCCCAACAAACAAACAGTATGGATTGTTGGGCCTTTAAACTGGTGGGCCGTCACATCTAGACCAAAACACTACTGGCAGGCCGAAGCCTGTTTTTATTAGCACTGCCAATGAATATTATGCAGGTCCGTTAAAGGTTCCTTTAATTTCGTTTATCAATAAAAATAGTTTTTTCGGAAAAAAAAAAAAATTACAAAAAAAAATAGTAAAAATAGTCCATTAAAATGTAAAATAGATTCAGCATTCAGGCATCTCACCTACGAGAATAGTTAGGCTTCCTAGAAACATAACAACAACTACACAGTTGAATAGTTGATAATTGGAGAACAAAAGTAACACACATTTTAATTTTTATTGAGAAGATAAATCAAAGCACAAACAATAAAACACGAGAACTCATGTAGTTCGGAAGATGTAGTAGTTGATGGTAGGCTACTGTACGTAATTTGTGCTCCCAGTAGAATCAACTTCAACATGATACTGATACTGATACTAACATAATAATACTTTAAAGTTGTCAGGATTATCTACAATTAGGTTCTCTTCGTCGTCCATGGTGCTTGGTCGTTTCATATATGAGATTCGTAAACGTTAAGAAGAGAGAAAAGATACCAAATAAAATTAACATGGAGATCATCAGTTGATGTTCTGTTTTCTCTATGCTGCAACCATCCAAGCTCTCTTTCTCTATTAAACTAAATTTTAGATACCCCAACCAACCAGCACTTAAAATCACCAATAGGACGAGAATGCATTCCACAGTGCGAATCACTACTCTGTTGTGCGCAGCGGACTAATGCACAAAATATGATGATTGAACTAATATATGAAAGTAAAACGAAAACGACAAAAGTAAACAAGCAACCACACACAAGACACAAGATATACGTGGTTCGGCAATATGCCTACGTCCACGGGGAGAAAGGATGATGTTTTTCTTTCACAAGACAATTGTACAAGCCCTCACGAAGAAACCGAAGTCTTCTTCCTCACAAAAGTTCTCTCAAACTCTCTAATGGCTTCTCACAATCTCTCTCTTAGAAAAGTTAAGGTTTTGTCAAATTCTATTTGGCTTTATAGTATAGCCTTACAATAGCCACGAATTGGGCTCAAAACAGGCCCATATAGCACAAAACAAGAGGAGGACGTACGTACGTCGAAATCACGTACGTACGTTGCAGCACGTTTTCGTCATCTGGCATACGCGACGTTCGAACGTCCTAACAGCGTTCGTACGTTCCTGCTTCAAAAAAACATCTGCCTCATTGAACGTACGAACGTCCTAACTGCGTTCGTACGTTCTGTCCCGAAATCGTTATCTGCCACATTGGACGTACGAACGCCCTAAAGACATTCGTACGTTCCTGAACCAAAAACTTCCCCTTCTCCTTTTTCTGCATATAAAACCCAACAATTCTCCACCTCGGCGAAGATTCAAGAAATCTAAGCCGATAAACACAAGTCACAAACTCCCACACATGTCTCGAAAGACCACCTCGGCTGCACCACCTCATGGCTGCCTACGTACCCTTCTGCTAAGGGATCAAGCCAACGTAGTTCACTCCAAAACATACTATCCACTCAAAGGAAGAATATGGACCAAATCTAGGCAATGATAGAATTTAGTCCCTAGAACCACTTTAGTCAACATGTCAGCCGGATTATTGCTAGTATGAATCTTCTTCAATAAGATCTCACCCTCTTCAATAATATCTCTGACAAAGTGATGTCGCACATCAATGTGCTTTGTACGAGCATGATAAACTGAGTTCTTTGCCAGATTTATGGTACTTTGATTATCACAATGAACCATAAGCTTCTCCTGCACAATACCCAAATTCTTCAACATACCTCGTAACCAAATGGCTTCCTTAAAGGCTTCAGTCACAGCCATATATTCTGCTTCTATCGAAGACAAAGCAACAAGAGATTGTAATGTAGACCGCCAACTAATAGGACCACCTGCCAATGTAAAAACATATCCAGTAGTAGACCGACGTCTCTCGATCTGACCATCATAATCAGCGTCCACATAACCAACACACAACTGAGTCAAATCCCTTCCCTTCTGGAATAGTAAACCAACCTCCACACTACCTTGAATGTAGCGCAAGATCCATTTCACAGCTTCCCAATGTTTCTCACCAGGATTATGCATGTACCTACTTACAGTGCCAACTGCATGCCCAATGTCGGGCCTTGTACATACCATCGCATACATCAAGCTACCAACCGCACTTGCGTATGGATAACGTGTCATATAAGCACGTCCTCTATCAGAATTAGAAGACATGGAAGCATTCAACTTAAAATCTTTTGAGAGAGGTATACTTACAGCTTCACCAATCTCATACTGGCTAAATCTCTGTAGCACCTTCTGTAGATAGGCCTTTTGAGATAACCACAACCTTCCATTGTCTCGATCCCTCTGAATTTCCATGCCAAGTATCTTTCTCGCATCACCAAGATCTTTCATCTCAAACTCCATAGACATAGTCTTTTTCAACTTGTCTATCTCCACATTGCTTTTAGAGGCTATGAGCATGTCATCAACATATAAAAGCAAATAGATAAAAGAACCATCACATACCTTGCGAAAATAGACACAAGGATCATATGGACTTCTTGTGTACCCTTGCCCTAGCATAAACCGAGTAAACCGCTTGTACCATTGCCTTGGAGACTGCTTCAACCCATACAGCGATTTCTTCAATTTACACACCAGCTTGTCATTACCCGCATCTTTATATCCACTCGGCTGAGTCATATAGATCTCCTCATCTAGCTCACCATGTAAAAAAGCAGTTTTCACATCAAGTTGAGCTAACTCCAAATCAAATTATGCTACTAAGGCCAATAGGATGCGAATGGAGGAATGTTTCACAACTGGAGAAAAGATTTCATTATAATCAATTCCCTCCTTCTAAGCATAGCCTTTTGCCACCAATCTTGCTTTGAAGCGTACATTTTCACCAGGAGACCCATCTTTCTTAGTGTAAACCCATTTGCACCCGATTGCTTTCTTTCCCTTAGGCAACTCCATGAGTTCCCAAGTTTCATTCTTATGAAGAGATTTCATCTCCTCATCCATGGCCGTCTTCCACCTTTCATAATCACTACTCTGTAATGCTTCACGAAAAGTTTCTGGAATACCCTCATCAACAACCGAAAGTGCATAAGCTACCATATCATCAGTAAGCCGTTTAGGAACACCGGCATTTCTCTTGGATAATCTAGATGCAATTGGACCCTCATCATCGGAGTCCACATGTACTGTATCATCAACCGTCTCATCATCAACCTCATTATCTGTCATGTCATCAGAATCTGTAACACTAGGAACCTCAATACTTGGAACCCTTACAGTAGACGTTTCCAAAGATACAGAACCACCTGGAACACATGGAGATATTTCAGTTTCCACCCACTGCGAAACCTCTTTGGCCTTGCTCTCCACCTGCTGAGAGCTCTTAGACTTCAACATAGAAGCCTCATCAAATGTCACATCTCTGCTTAGAACAATTTTCTTCAATTCTGGATCCCATAGCTTATAACCTTTTACTCCACTCTGTAGACCCATAAATAAAGACTTCTTTGCACGAGGATCCAACTTACTCTCTCGGACATGATAGTAAGCTGGACACCCAAACACATGAAGAAAACAATAATCTGAAGCAGGCTTACCAGACCAAACCTCCATAGGAGTTTTGCCATCAATCGCAGTCGAAGGCAACCTGTTAATAAGGTGACCGGCATACATAATAGCCTCAGCCCAAAACACTTTGCCTAACCCAGCATTAGACAACATACAACGAACTCTCTCCAGTAAAGTTCGATTCATCCGTTCTGCCACCCCATTTTGCTGTGGTGTCTCTCTTACAGTGAAATGGCGTTCAATACCCTCATCCTGACATACTTGCAAGAATGGATCATTCTTGTACTCTCCTCCATTATCTGAGCGAAGTACCTTGATCTTTCTGCCAATTCGGGTCTCAACTAACTTTTTCCATTTCATGAAAATTTCTAGGACTTCATCCTTGCTCTTCATGGTGTACACCCACACACGCCTAGAAAAATCATCAACAAAAGACACAAAATAATGCTTACCTCCCCAAGATGCGTTCTTGGTAGGTCCCTAGACATCCGTGTGAACATAATCAAGAGCTCCACTAGTATTATGGATAGCCGTGCCAAACTTTACTCTTGTCTGCTTGCCCAGAACACAATGCTCACAGAATTCTACTTTACAGGCGATAGCACCCTTTAACAACCCTTGCTTTATCAATCTCTGCAAGGATTTTTCACCAGTATGCGCCAACCGCATATGCCACAGCCGCGTAGTCTCTCTAGCAATCTTTGATGTAGCCTCAGACATGGCCACATCACCAGTAACTGTACTACCTTGAAGGAAGTACAAGTTCCTCTGTCGAACACCCTTGAGTACAACTATTGCACCAGCCACAACCTTTAGAACGCCATGTTCAAGTACCACCCTGTAACCATTGGCTTCTAAAGTACCAAGTGAGATAAGATTCTTCTTCATGTCAGGAACATACCTAACATTTTTCAGCTTCCTTATAATTCCATCAAACATCTTCAGACGAATGGTGCCTATACCCATTATGTGACAAGGTTGATCATTCCCCATCACCACTACACCACTCTCCTGCTTCTTAAAATCAGAAAACCATTCCCTTATAGGACATATATGATAAGAAGCAGCACAATCTAAAATCCATTCATTACCACTAGTGTAACAAGCCATTGATGAAACAGATAAAGAATAATCAGAATCTACATCCTCATCTTTAGTATCACATGCAACGTTTACCTCAGAGTCTTTCTTCTTGTCCTTTGCCTTGGCTTTAGGACAATCTTTCTTCCAATGCTCTTTCTCATGACAAAAGGAGCATTCATCCTTTGCTAGAGATCGACCTCTCGACTTTGACCGAGATTTCCCTCTACCACCTTGGCCTTTCCTGTCACTAGACCTTCCTCTTGTAACCAAGACCTCATGTGTAGAGCCCTTGGACTCTTCTTTGTCCTTCTTCATACACGCATGATTTAACAATGCTGCAGAAATCTCACTATACACCAATTTCTCCTTCCCATATGTGAGTGTGATAGCCAAGTGTTCATATTCGTCCGGTAACGAATTTAGGAGACACACCGCCTTGCTTTCATCACTCACATCTGCTCCTAGATTTGCCAAGTCTGCAATTAACTTGGTAAAATCATTAAGATGCTCCGCCATGGAAATACCTCTTCTCATATCTATTCGATAAAACTTTTGAAGTAGATAGTTTTTATTGTGGATAGTCTTTGTCATGTACTTCTCCTCCAATTTTTGCCACATCTCCTTTGCAGAAACATCATTCATCACAAGATATTTGATTTCTTGTGCCAAACACGACCTTATGATTCCACAAGCTCGTTTGTTCATCTTTTTCCAATCTTTCTCTTCCACATCTTCTGGCTTATCCTCCAGAACATCTTCTAGGTCTTGTTGACATAGAGCATCCATTACCTCACACCTCCACATGCCAAAGTTATTGGTGTCGGTAAACTTCTCTACATCAATCTTTGTTTGATGGTAAACCACAGATTTGGTTTCCCCCTTCGAACTCTTCGAACTCCCTTCCTTTGACATCTTTCCACCAACCTTCATGCACTAAACAATCACCAAGCGAATCTGAAATTCACACCGGAATTTCAACACACACACCTTGTAGACGCTCAAGTTCTAACCTAAGCTCTGATGCCACTTGTTGTGCGCAGCGGACTAATGCACAAAATATGATGATTGAACTAATATATGAAAGTAAAACGAAAACGACAAAAGTAAACAAGCAACCACACACAAGACACAAGATATACGTGGTTCGGCAATATGCCTACGTCCACGGGGAGAAAGGATGATGCTTTTCTTTCACAAGACAATTGTACAAGCCCTCACGAAGAAACCGAAGTCTTCTTCCTCACAAAAGTTCTCTCAAACTCTCTAATGGCTTCTCACAATCTCTCTCTTAGAAAAGTTAAGGTTTTGTCAAATTCTATTTGGCTTTATAGTATAGCCTTACAATAGCCACGAATTGGGCTCAAAACAGGCCCATATAGCACAAAACAAGAGGAGGACGTACGTACGTCGAAATCACGTACGTACGTTGCAGCACGTTTTCGTCATCTGGCATACGGGACGTTCGAACGTCCTAACAGCGTTCGTACGTTCCTGCTTCAAAAAAACATCTGCCTCATTGAACGTACGAACGTCCTAACTGCGTTCGTACGTTCTGTCCCGAAATCGTTATCTGCCACATTGGACGTACGAACGCCCTAAAGACATTCGTACGTTCCTGAACCAAAAACTTCCCCTTCTCCTTTTTCTGCATATAAAACCCAACATACTCGAAGAGAGGGAAGAAGTTGCATCTTTTTGCTTTGAAGAAAAAAAAAATCTAAATTCTAGTTTAATCTCCTCTTTCTATAGTATTCAAAGATCCAAATACAGTTATACTAGGATTCTACTTGTTTGGTTCTGCTGCTCAGTTGTACAAGGCCATGTTAGGTAAGTAGGTCATAGATAGCTGTGACACGTGTGACCTAAATAGTAACCAATTGAGCCACATAAAAGACATAGAAGCACTTGACTATTGGCAATTGCTCTCATGTTGGTGACTTGGTGCTTCCATTCTCTAAATCCCTTTAATTCAAATTAACAACAAGGTGCACTATCTTCTTCCCTCACGTAGATTCATCATACTTATATATATATTTTTTGCTGTATTGCTGACCGCTGAAACCAAGCCACAATCTTGTCAATGAGGCAAACAAAGTCAAGCAGAACTAAACCAGTGTTTACTGCAAGTTTACCCTATCTATGATGGTAAGATACATTGTTGTATGTTGGGTTCTTTATTATGGAAGATTTTTGGGCATCTTGCTTTCCAGACTTGCCAAAGTTATCATAAATTCACAACGCAATATGTTAGCCAAATGTCTTTATCTATAGGTTAAGCTTTAAAAAGAATTTTAAAGACTAAAATCTAAACAAATTTTTTTGTTGAGAAATTACTAGCAAATCATCAATATTTGATTGATGCCAATAGAAGGCACTGTTCCATTGTGTGTACTTGTTAGAAGGCAGAGTTTTCTTCATCCTGGTTTTTATGTTCCACACTACGAATTTCTCAAAAGAAAATCCTAGGATGGCCTTTCACAACAATCCCCACTTTTCCGACCATATGACATTTGAGTTTAATCTTAAAAGACTAATTCTGCAATGCCATTTTTTGTGAAAATAATTGATATATCCAAACTTGTAAGACACTTGCATACCAAAGAAAACAACAGTTTTTCTTCAATTTTGCAATATCTTAATTGTTTATCAACCTCTGACCTTTCATTTGTGTTGAAAATGGACTGCAAATCAAAAAAAATTACAGGTTATATTTCCAGGTTTGGCTGCAGTAATCAAAAAGCTCTCCAAGCTAATACCAACTTGTTACTCACAGGGGAGGACATGCGCCTGTCAATCATTGACTGTCTGAAATGATGGGCAGGCAATTACGAACTAGGAAACCCTCTCACTCTCCAGTTTTCGGGGTAGCTCCCATTTGTTTATAAGAAAACGAAAAGTAAAAAGGGTACATCATTTCATCCACCCCATACAAAATCTACCAGATGAACCTTCTCCGCTGATAAAAGCAATAATCAACCAACAAAACTTCCTATCTAACTCCATATTTTTTCGAGCTACTTGATTGTGATATAGCGATTCGTCCCATGTCTGGCCCAGTGATCCTTGAGATCAACAGGCACTGACAAATCATACCCCTCAATTGCCAGCCTACTAAGCAATTTTGTAAAAGCACTGCCACTCATCTTTCTCCCACTAACACGAGCATGGCGTTTGTTTGGCATCATTGGTAGAGGATATATAGACATTGTAGTGGTGCAGCACGCAGATTGCCAACCTCCAGTCCCCCACTTATAACATTGTTGTAGGGCACCGGTGCAGGAGCAAACAGGCACTGGCATGGCAGAGTCGTCAAAAATTTGACGACTCTGCCCATGTTCTGAGTGGTGCATGTAGTGGTTCAAGCCTAAGTCCTGATCCTTCCATTCTACCTCTGGCAAAGCCAGTTCCTTGTTGAGATCTTCACCACAGCCACCTCTACCATGATCCATCTTCCATTTATTTGGCTCAGCAACAGGAAGGTGCTTGTTCAAGTCTTCACCCACTGTCTTTCCCTTTTTCGAAGGTTTTGATGCCCTTTTGAATAATGGGGGCTTGTTACTTTTAGTTCGCTTATTTCGCTGGGGCTTAACAGCCTCAGAAGCAGCAGCTTGAATTGGCAACGCATCAGCAAAATGTAACTCCCTAGCATGACAAGGAACTTCAGCCAAGTGGACTGTTGGCCTACCTGGCAAGACATTACCAGTAGAATAAGTCTTACTCAGTTCAACCTGCTACCGATACTAACAACTCTAGAAATTTCTCTTTGTGCAGTAACTAATTAGACTCACTACACTACTCAAGCAATTAGACTACATATGATGATATGAACCTTTCTTTATTTCAAAGTCTCGGAAGATCATGTGGGATAGCTTTACAGCTTCAATTAAATTCTTGCAGGTTGCTTCGGTGAGATAGTTTTCGGAGGAGTGACCAGCCATTAAGAGTATAGAATTCAGTGAGATAATGTGGAATATACTTCCTTATGTTATTCTTTGGTGCTTATGGTCAGTTAGAAATGGGATTCTATTCATTGACAGGAAGCCGGAACCGCAGAACATAGTTGTACAGATGAAGGCCACATTGTTGTACAAATGAAGGCTGAACATGGACACATTCGCGATGACAGTGAGACAAGGAACTCGTTTTTCAAAGATTCTGGCAGGGTGGCACACACTCGTATAGGACACAGTGGTGACTACCGTTACTGTAGCGGGTAAGGATGATCAGGTAACCAGGAGCAGCAAAGACTTGTATGCAGCTATGTTCCTCCACTAGCTATGTTCATTGGGTAAATTGTGTTTATGTTTTATGTTTCAAGTTGCATTTAAGCCTGACAGGGTATTTACACTTGCTGATCAGGAGTGTAATATTGTTTCTTCGTAATTAATAAAATTTAATTTTTATCAAAAGATAAAGAAAAAAGGTTGAGGATTTTTTTCTTGTAACCAAGAAACTGCTTCAACCAAATTGTTAGGAGTTTCATTGTTGTCGTCTACTTTGACAGCAAAACAAGCTTTCATTGTCAACAGATAAAATGATCTGACATAAATACATAATAGGGTCACACTAACCGTGATATGTTTCAATGAGGTGCAGTCAAAGCTCTTCCTCTTCAGAAATGCTCTAATATTGCAAACTATTTCTCTTCAACGGTGTTAGTGGGGCCTGATCTTCAACAAGTTTCATAAATATCCCCTGACAAGCTGCCAATTTCCTATTCACAGCTTTCTGTTTAGTGGAAATCTCCTCGATTTTTCTTATCCTTCTCATTCTAAGAGATATAAATGACTAGGTGAGTCCAAAACATGCTTCGCAAGGGCACTGTATCCATAAAATATACGAGGACTACACTGATAACAAGATCTTTATTGCCAGTGTCTTGTACAAGGCAGACACATAAATCAGAATAAGTAAGCCACGCACATACCCTTAAGTCCATAACACATCCAATGAAAAAATAGCTACTTAAGGTCACACTGCTCAAGCCCTCCACACGCCCCTTTCTTGGCTGATTCTACCTTACTCAGAGAGGTGAGCAACCATCCATAATGTTTGCAATTTTTTTTTTTTTATCAGACTGTTTCTAAAATATTGTTTTCCAAAGGAATCGAAATTGTAAAAATTATTGTGTCCCAAGTGATATTGTCTGTGACTGTTTTCAATGTAGCATAGTGAAAGATATAGCTGCATGCAATCGACAAAATGATGGAAGTTGTAAGGGCGAATTGGACTATGACTAACAGCATGTATGTCATTATATACCAGTTGTTTTGTCAGTAGAATGGTTTCATGGATAGTAGAAAGTAGCTATATCTCAAGTAACGCCCACATTGCCATTCATTTCCCTGTCAGCCTACGCATTTTATCTACACGGCCGCCCTCCAATGTAATGCTCATAGTCATGTTTTCAAACACATTTCTTACATGCATTTCTTCAAATACTCTTACATGCATTTCTTCAAATACTCTTGCAACATTCACACTCCAAGTTGAACTCCAAATAGTTCAAATACTCTTACTCAAAGAATTTTAGAGCTGGTTTAAGACTAGAAAACCCAAACCACATATCATCATTAAAATATTTTTGAGTAATTTGGACTTTTTTTTTTTTTTTTTTCAATTTTGCATGTGTTGGAATGTGTCACAGCCAACTTTTAACAGCATGAGACGGAATGTAACTAAAGAGTATAGACCAATTAAAATTAAAAATATTTAAACTCGAATATTCATCGAAACAGAATTCTAAATATAAAACTTCAATATATAGTCCCCCCCCCCCAAAGTTCAAATTTTTTTCTATAATATACTACTAAATAATTAAGATTTTGGTAAAAATATAAGCATTTGCCCCACTAGAAAACTTCGCATATAGGGTTATATATACTTTCGCCACCCCAGACTCAGATTCCTGGCTCCGTCCCTGACAAGGATGGCATTGGTGGATGTCCAATTGCGTAATCTGAACTCCCAGCAGAATCAACTTCAACATGATACTGATCATAACATAATGATACCTTAAAGTTGTCAGGATTATCTACAATTCGGTACTCTGCGTCGTCCATGTTGTTTGGTTCCATGTATTTGCTCGTGAGACATGTAAACGTTAAGAAGAGTACAGTGAGGTTCCATACCACTAAAACCGTTGTTTCCTCTATGCTGCGAACATCCAAGTTCTCTTTCCCTACTAAACTAATAATTTTTATAAACGCTAACCAGCTAGCACTTAAACACACCGATAGGCCGAGAATACACTCCACAGTTCGAATCACTACTCGAAAAGAGGGAAGAGGTTGCATTTTTGCTTAGGGAAAAAGTTTCCCAAGAGAGCGACAACAATACCGATGAGTTTTTCCTATTCTCTTCCCTCCCTGTACATACATTATTTATAGAGAGAGAGAACAATAAGAATCCATATAAGATTGGTATTATTCAGCCTTTCAAACTTCAAGTTTAATCTCCTTTCTGCTAATTCAAGGAATAGAGTTTAATTTCAGTTAAACTAAGATTCAAACTTCCTTGATAGCACCTAAAGAGCAACCTTGTCCTTAGTCTATGAATTATCACAATAATGGGTCCTCAAGATTTGTATAATACTTTGATACTAAGCAAGTGCTGCTACCTGAATAAAATGGGTAAGTTCCAGTTAATGAGAATTGAGCTTTAGAATTTTGTGACCTAATTCTAATTCTGAGGGTTTTTTTGATAAATTTATATAATATCTTTTAAGTAATGGTTTTATTGTAATTTAACGTATTTTTATTTAAGAGTTAAACAAAATATCTAATAATTAAAAAAAATTAAATTAAAAAAATATAATAAATTTTTATAAAGTATTAAAAAAATTATCCAAATTTATTAAAAAAATAATTATTTCTTAAAATTTAATAAATTAATATAATTTATAAAATTAATAACTTAAAACTTCAATAATAAAAAAAATAGATAAATTACGCACCGACTAGAACACTAGTATATATATAGCAGAGGGCATAGAGTGATAGATCCCTTTTATTCCTCTATTGGTGGTGCTTCTAAAGTTGTAAGTTGTATCTATTACCTAATAAAATCCTTGGTTTTTTTTTCTTTTCTTGGTAAATTAAACAAGGGAAAGATGAACTTTCCTCTTCCCTCTCGTCGATTCATCTTACTGAGCTTAGATGTTTTGCTTGCTCTTGTGCTGCTTTTGATTATTGGTTGGATTGCGTTTCTCAGAATTCGTTTGTTGGGAATTGAGAATTTGGAGAATCCTATTTCTATCCAGTCCGAAACAGCTTATCAATTCCAAGTCTCGCTCGGATTATTATGGGCTGTTTTTTCTCTGTTTATCACCTTACAACTTACCTTTCCTACCCACGCTAATGTTAATGTTGCAAACAAAGTCAAGCAGAGCTAATCACCTAAACCAAACCAGTGTTATTTATTATTTATTTATGATGAATTGAATTGATGATGAGATAAATTGTATATTTGGGTTATTTATTATGGAAGATTTTTGTTTGGGCATCTTGCTTTCCAGACTTGCCAAGTTATCACAAATTCATAACACATTATAAACAAAAGACTAAAACCTAAACTAATACTCCTGTAATTTGTTGAGAAATTGCAAGCATATCACCAACATTTGATTTGATTCTATTGATTTCAGCACCAATTGTAACCATGAAGTTTTGCTTGCTTTCAGCACTAGTTTCATTTAAATTTTCAACAAGATCAACTGTTGGTACATTTAATCCATAACCAAAGCTTCGACCTGCTCGATTCATCTGATTTGAAACTGCATAGACAATCCCAATATGATTTTTCAAGCTAATCTTTCACTTGCTCTTAAAAGATCTTTTCTTGTCTAATCATCTCCCTGTCCAGATATGAGGTTCAACAAACTCAAAGCATTCCAGGGAGAATTTGTTGTGGCAGCCCTTCACATTCTGCAATGCCATATCCTTCCCTATGTTTTTTGGGACTATTTTTTCAAGCATATTGAAGACCAGTAAACAGCCCTTGAAGATCATCCACTCTGTTTATCACTTATATATCTTTAAAAAGCCACTCTTAGAACTTTTCGGCATTGCCACTTTCAACCTCAATTCCCTCGTGAAACATTGATATTTGAAACCCAAGCTGGTGAGATGTAGACTCACAACGTTTCTATAATATCCACTACTCTCCTTCTATGCAAAAGAAAAGAGAGCCCTCAGAAAAGCACAAAATGGTATTAAAAAGATGCTAGCACAGTTCAATTGTGTGGTTGTAATCAATTATTAATTAGAATGCACAGTTTTCTTCTTCCTGGTTTTAATGTTCCATACTACGGATTTCTCAAAAGAAAATCCTAGGTAGCCAATTTATAACAAGATCTTAAATCAGTCTAGTCTTGTTATAAAGAAATTAACAAGATCTTTATACTAACCTTTTCTGCTGCTATCCACATACATTTCAGCTTAAGGGATGCAAAAGACAAACAACAATCCATCTTTTTCCCCAATAGCAGCTACCTCTGCAAACAAGTTTTGAACATCTGATATATGAGTGTAATCTCAAGACTAATCCTGCAATGCCATTTTCTCTGAAAATAATAGATAAATCCAAACGTGTAAGACACTTGCACACCAAAGAAAACAACAGTATTTCTTCAATTTTGCAATAGCTTAATTGTTTATCAACTTCTGACTTTTCATTTGTGTTGAAAAATGGACTACAAATCAAAAAAATTTACAGGTTATATTTCCAGGTTTGGCTGCAGTAATCATAAAAAGCTCTCCAAGCTAATACAGTACCAACTTGTTACTCTCAGGGGGTGGACATGCACCTGTCAATCATTGACTGTCTGGAACGATGTGCAGGCAATCACGAACTAGGGAACCCTCCCACTCTCCCAGTTTTAGGGGTAGCTCCCATTTGCTTGTAAGAAAACGGAAAGTAAAAAGGGTACATCATTTCACTCACCCCATACAAAATTTACCAGATGAACCTTCTCCGCTAATAAAAGCAATAATCAACCGACAAAACTTCATATCTAACTCCATATTTTTTCGAGCTACTTGATGGTGATATAGCGATTCGTCCCATGTCTGGCCCAGTGATCCTTGAGATCAACAGGCACTGACAAATCATACGCCTCAATAGCCAGCCTACTAAGCAATTTTGTAAAAGCACTGCCACTCATCTTTCTCCCACTAACACGAGCATGGCGTTTGTTTGGCATCATTGGTAGAGGATATATAGACATTGTAGTGGTGCAGCACGCAGATTGCCAACCTCCAGTCCCCCACTTATAACATTGTTGTAGGGCACCGGTGCAGGAGCAAACAGGCACTGGCATGGCAGAGTCGTCAAAAATGACCTGGTTCAAGCCTAAGTCCTGATCCTTCCATTCTACCTCTGGCAAAGCCAGTTCCTTGTTGAGATCTTCACCACAGCCACCTCTACCATGATCCATCTTCCATTTATTTGGCTCAGCAACAGGAAGGTGCTTGTTCAAGTCTTCACCCACTGTCTTTCCCTTTTTCGAAGGTTTTGATGCCCTTTTGAATAATGGGGGCTTATTACTTTTAGTTCGCTTATTTCGCTGGGGCTTAACAGCCTCAGAAGCAGCAGCTTGAATTGGCAACGCATCAGCAAAATGTAACTCCCTAGCATGACAAGGAACTTCAGCCAAGTGGGGTGGATGTTGCCCATGTTCTGAGTGGTGCATGTACCTTGTTTCACTAATTGTACCATATCTTTCTGGACAGGTGGGTGAACTAGTGACGCTCATTGTGGCATTTTCTCTGTACTCAAAGGCCACAATAGCATTATCTCGTTCAATAAGAGCATTATTTCGCTCGACAAGGGCTGTGTCTCGCTGCAAGATAGCCATGTCTCGCTCAGCTAAAGCCGCCTTTCTTTCAGACAAGGCCAAGTTTCGCTCTTGTAATGCACCATCTCTCTCAGATAAAATGTTCATGAACTTGATGGACAAGGCATGTTGGTCCTTCATCAGGTGTGAAGGAATCAGCCACTACAATAATAGAATGGTGTAAGTAGAAAATATTTAAAAGTAACCACTACATTTGTTCTAAGAGATTCAGAAGCGCAAACAATCAATGAATAAATCAAGTCTGGAATCAAACGTACCCCTCTGTACTGATCCTGTTTGTGTCTACCATTTTCACGCGGGCCACCGCCTTCCATGTTGAATCCAGCTTTAGCACTAGTTCTGGAGATCAGTGTTTACCTACGCAGTTAAGCTCAGGGCTAAGGTTCCCTAAAACAAATACAGCCTTTACTAATTTTCTTTAAGAGATAAAAACACAAGAGAAACGAAAAACTCCTTTTAAAGACGAAATGAGAACTAGTTTGAATAACACTAGAAACTGTAACTCAATGGGATAAAAAGTTCTCCCAATATATTGTAGCAGATGCTGCAAAACTCATAAATATTATTCATTCAAAAATGGTTCATTTGGTGCTAGTATCAAACACCTAACAATATTTTCAGCGAAAAACACGAAGATTCCCAAAACTAGAACTACAAACACAAAAAGTGAAGCCATTAAAAACAGCATGCTCAAGCTGGACAGATAATAATGAGGGACGAAATTTACAAATTGAGGTAACGATAACCTTCAGAATCTCAATGAGACAACTAGCCCAAATTAGATTAAATCATATGTAACTATGTTTTACTGATGAGATACGACCCGCAAACTATAATTTAGACAATACTTGATAGCATATACCTGACGTACACCGTATATCATGTTCTACGAACCAACCACACCCTTTGTATAGATCAATAACACTCAGTGTTGGTGTCAACTGTACAGTTTGTTAATTTGTTTTGCTAATGATATTAGATTCTAAGGTGATATAATAGAACCTGGGGGCACACACACACAAAGCACATGTCCACCTATATAAACAGTAGCTAGAAACACCTACATTGTGCATTACAACACCATGATTTCTGCTTTGTACATCAATGGAATACAATAATCAATTCAATAGACTTTAATCTGATAAGTAAAATGAACACATTCCCTTAGTAGGTTTTAGATCATGAACATATTCCTCTTGAAGAACGAGTCATTTATAAGGAGGAGATACCACATAAGATTTCTTGCTAATAGAAATACAACAAGAATTTATCTTGTCATCATAGAATAGAACAGCACTATCCTGTATGGGTCTAAATATCTGTAACTGGAAGATTGTCCATGTTGCAATTTACCGAGCATGCAAAATGCACTGAAAGCTCTAATATGGTTTCCAAAAAGTTAAAAAAGCTGGTAAAATATACACTAACAGCATGACAACTAGGAAAATTAAGGCCATAACCTACAGGTGTGAGTATTGACATGGAAACAATACTGTGGATTGTGGATTGGATTCTCTTCTATATATTATGGAAGCCTATGATTCCCTCTAAAAAATGATCCAATGGCCATAATCAATTATACTTGAACATAATACTGTAATGGTCATTAATCAACACCTTCAATGGTCACTGTCTCACCACTTACACCGATGTGCACAGTTAAGCGAGGTGGAAGACACTACATAAACAGAAAAGCATTCATGGCTGATTTCTCAAGAACTTTAAAACTAAACATGACAAAACAACAAAATGTGACAGAAACCAGTAAATGGGGAATTTATATTTAACTGAGATGATTCTCTTTCGGGGTCATTAGGGGATTTCTTTATATCACAAGGAGCTACTTTCGCTGTCCAAGTTTAGCAATAGCAGGGTTATTCACGAACTACAAGTATTGTGATGAGTAATCATATTGCTTTGACTAGAATCCTGGCCGTCTATTGATTCCAAGAATGTCGTTGAACAAGAAGGAAAAGCCCCACTAGTCAAAGATTGGCTAAGAACATACAGAAGAAAGAAGTAAAGAAAAATCACTAAAGAGATTCATGGGGGATTTCCCATAATACTTGTAGAGCTAAGAAACCATTTTCACTATGATTTTCAACAAAACAAGACTTGAAGACGACAACATATCCAACAAACAATTGAAGTGTTTATCTTCAACTCGTTTAATATGTCTATTGATTTTTTTAAGAAAAAACAACAGTAAATCTAGGAATCACAAATAAACTAGAATGTCTCTTAACTACTTTTTTCACAATGATCCAACAACAACTTATATACAAATCAATGGAAATAAAATAATTGCCAATAATGCCACAGAAATTAGAGCTTACCTGAGAGAGAGAGAGAGAGAGAGAGAGAGAGAATCTAGGGGAAGACGGCGGTTTTTTAAGATAATTAGAGATCGAAATCGAAGGTTGCTTTCTTTGCTTGCTCGAAGGAGAAAATCAACACGAGAAACGCAGCTCGTCCTATACGATTACGTGGACTGTTTCTGCCGTACCAGTGTTAATGTGTCGGACCGGGCCCGATTCAGTGGTGATCCATAGTGTTGTGCACTTTCGCTTGCTCGATATATGTACACAGTACACACAAGTTGGTGCCTCGGTGGCAACAAGCAAATGAGCAATGACTAATACTGTAATGTTTTCAACGTTGCTGGTTCATTAGCATCTGTTTATAGGATTTGTAAACTTGTTCCTTTGCCAATTGCCACCATTTGATTCTTGGTTGTGCCCTGATGCAAGAGTCTTAAGTTTGCTCCATTTTAAGTTGTACACTTTATAGGTTGTGAAAGTTAAAGCAAAATTTCTGTAGTCAATCTTGCCGCAGAAGCACAAAGCAATGATGTATGGTTGACAGTTTGACACTCTACTCATAGTATCTCACATTGTTGCATCGACAAACTGGAAATGGATCTTTTGCAGTCAATCTATTTCTAGAAGCTATAAATTGGTATCACTGTTTTTTGTTTTTTTTGAGAAAGTAGAAATATTTCATTGATTCCGAATCAGTTACAGAGAACCTGTACAACGAGGCTTGTTATACATAGATGGCAGTTGGCCTATAAGGACCAGCAGTACCCAACACACACCTCCCATATAGCTCACAGCTATGCAGAGTTCATTCACAGACGATCCCGGATCTGGGTATATCCACGACAACCGAGCCCATGAAACCTTGCCTAATATGGACAGTCCCAGACCCCATACCCAAAAAGAGTCCATCTTCTCTACCCGCACTTCTGCACCCCGTGACTATTACCGAACCAGACTCTCACCAGATATCTCGCACCAATTCTTCCCAGTCATCGAAAAGGACTAAGACCTTGCGGTTTTCCTTCACATTGATCCTCTTCCCAATAATATCGAGCCAATTCCACACAGTGAGCTTGATGCTTCGAGTCACCTCCTCCAAAACAAAAATCCCGTTTTCGAACACAATGACATTTCGTGTTCTCCAGAGAATCCATATCACTGCATATGGGAGTATATCCCAAATGGCCGCACTCATTCCCCTGTTGTTCAGCCTCGGCCATTTCGACAAAAAATCCCCAGCTCCTTCATTGCACATGATTTCACCCATCCTTCCTAGGTGGCTGAGCAAAGAGTTCCAGACCATTAGGGAGATTGGACATTGAAAGAACAGATGTGCAATGGATTCCACGTGTTGACTACACAGGACGCAGGAATTTGGTATGACCATTCCTCTCTTAATCAGGTTGTCGATGGTGAGGAGTCTTTCCCATACAAACGACCATATAAAGAACTTCACGTTCATGGGGATATTAACACTCCACACTGCCTTGTACGGAAAAGCATCAATCCTTGGTATATACTCCCGGTCCAGCTTGTGGAGGACACTGTACATGGATTTAACTGAGAATTTTCTACTTTTGGTCTCCTCCCATTCCCATTCATCCTTACCCGAAGAGAGAGACTTCGTTACAAGGGTCGTGGTCAGCTCCATCATTTCTCGGTTCTCCTCCCCTCTCAATAATCTTCTCCGAACCTGCACATTCCATTGATTATTAACAAAATGGTCTTTGACCGAGCCATCCCTTAAAGCCGCATGCCGAACGAGGTGAGGAAATCTGGAAGCCAGGGGTATGTCACCGCACCATTTATCAAACCAAAAGCTAGTAGAAGAGCCATCATGCACCTTATGGAAAATTCCTTCAAAGAACTTATCTTTAGAGGCAAGGATGCCTCTCCAAAGTGCCCCACCATGAGAGGACGTCACATCTTGGGGCCTTCCCCTATGGTCCTCCATCCCATATTTAGCTTGGATGACTTTCCGCCAAAGAGCATTGTGTTCTCTCCCATACCTCCATATCCATTTTGTAAGAAGAGCTTGATTCATTACTCTCACCCTTCGGATGCCCAAACCACCCTCGTTCATTGGCATACATACTTTGTTCCAAACAAGGAGGTGTATCTTACGATTCTCCTCACTAAAGCCCCAAATGAAGTCCCTTACGATCCTCTCTATCTTCTTAGCCACACTAGAAGGTATGGTGAAGAGAGAGAGGTAGTAAATATGCAAGCTTGCGAGGGTACTTTTAGCAAGGATGAGGCGATCACCTTTAGACATGAACCTTCGCTTCCAACTGCTAAGCTTGGAGTGGAAAGCTTCTATCACCGGGTCCCAAATGTGGATGTCCTTGTACTTAGCTCCAAGGGGTAAGCCTAAGTACCTTGTGGGAAGCGTGCCCACCTCACACCCAAGAATGGATGAAAGTTGCTCCAAGTTAGATACCTCGCCCACCCCAAACAAGTTTGTCTTCAAAAAGTTCATCCTTAGACCCGAAGCAGTTTCAAAGAGGAACAAGACAATCTTAATCATTTCCACATTAGGGCAGGATGGGTTAATCATGAAAATAGTATCGTCGGCGAATTGCAAAATGCCAACTTCAACACTATTCCCGACACTCCCCACTTGCAAACCTTCTAACAAGCCCAACTCCATAGCCTTGAAAGTTAACCGGATAAGAACTTCCATAACAAGTATGAAAAGGAAGGGAGAGATAGATCACCTTGTCTCAAACCCCGATGAGATTTAAAGTTCCCAACCAGGGTGCCTTCCACCATCACCGAAAACCGTGCCGTAGAGATGCAAACATTTAACCACCGTCTCCATTTCGACCCAAAGCCCATTCGACTGAGAACGTAATCCAGAAAGTTCCAGTTAACGTGATCATAAGCTTTTGTGATGTCCACCTTAGAAAGTAGGCCAGGCTCTCCCTCTCTCAATCGGTGATCAACACATTCATTGGCAACTAGTACTGAGTCAAGAATTTGTCTATCCCCAACAAAGGCCCCTTGGGGGCTTGACACAACCAAAGGAAGCACACTCTTAAGCCGAGAAGCGAGCACCTTAGAGATGATCTTGTACACCCCACCTATAAGACTAATAGGTCGGTAATCATTCAAACAAAGGTTGCCTTCCTTTTTCGGGATGAGAGTAATGTGGGTACAGTTATTCCTCCAATCCATAAAGGAATCATCCTGAAACTCCCTTACAACCGCCATAAGATCCACCCTGAATACATGCCAAAACTTCTTGTAAACCACCATTGGGAAACCATCCGGGCCCGGGGACTTTTCCCCATCCATAAAACTAAGAGATTGAAAAACCTCTTCCTCACTAAAGTCTGCCTCTAAGGCATCATTGTGAGCCAAGTCAATAGAGTCCAAATGGAGGTTATCAATCTTTGGTCGCACCTTCATCTCTTCCTTGAATAGATCTTGATAAAAGCTGGAAATATGCTCTCGAATCATCCTTTCGTCTCTAGTAACGGATCCGTTAATATTCAAGGACGCCAAGCTATTAGATCTCTTTCTCATGTTTGCCATGGCATGGAAGAGTTTAGTATTAGCTTGACAATCTTGAAGGACCTTGACTTTAGATCTTTGCTTCCACTTTATTCTCTCACACCCCAAGAGATATTGCAAGTCGTCACGGAGCAAGGTTCTTTCCATACTATCAGCATCCGTAAGTGTACCCCTTTCCTCCATTTTATCAAGAGCATCAATGCGGTCCACTCTCTCTTCGATTTTGCGGTCCACCTTGCCAAAAACCTCCCTATTCCAAATCTTTAGCTTAGCCTTAAGCTCTTTAAACTCACGCCACCATACATAGCTCGACCCCTCTTCAAAGGAAAAGTTATCCCACCATTCCTTCATCAACGGCCCGAGAGAAGGGTCCTCAAGCCACATTAATTCAAATCGAAAAGGTCCCGGTCGCTTGGGAGCTTTGGCTACATCGAACAAAATAGCCCTATGGTCTGAAGTGAACCTAGGTAGGACCACTTGTCTAGCCTCACTAAACTTGAGATCCCAATCGATCGAAGCAATGAATCTATCAATTTTTGTCATTATTGGATCATGCCGATTATCGGACCAAGTGAAATTAGCACCCTCAAGGGGATACTCTATGAGTTCATGCTTGTTCTCAAAATCCGCGAAGTCATTCATGTGCTTGGTCATCCGGCTCCCACCCCCTCTTCTCATGTGTATATCGAATAAGATTAAAGTCCCCTCCAATACACCATGGATGATCAACCCAAGCTCTTGTCTCCTCAAGTTCAGCCCAAAAATCCCTAAACATGCTTTTGTCATTCGGGCCATAGACCCCAGTTTGCAGTGAGAGAAAGTCTTCAGCCAAAATTCGACACGAGAGGGATAGAGTGAATACTCCCACTCTAGTGTCCAACACCTCCACTTTTTGTTTATTCCATACCACTAGCATACCTCCTGATAGTCCAAAGGACGGCATACACTCCCAACCCCAATCATCATTCCACATCTTTGCATCCACTAATATAGCTCTATCCGCGACCTTAGTTTCTTGAATCCATAAGATATCCGGTTTGTATAATCTAAGAATAAGTGCAACACTACCTTGAGCAGCAGCATTACACAACCCTCTTGCATTCCATGAGATGGATTTAAACGCCATTAACAACTAACGCTTCCCCAAGAATCGCATTCGAATCCTTGTAATTTTGTCTCTCCCTTTCATCATCATTCGGCTCAGCATACATTTTGTCCCTCAAATTAATCTTCCCCACCTCCAATAGAGCGTTGTCAATGAACTTCTCCCCTTGATTAGAAGACAACCCCAGTTGCATCGCTGCCGGTTTTGCCATTTTGAGAATCCACTGTTTTAATTCCTCCTCATTACGGATTTGGTCCCCCTCAGGGGTCCAGAAAGTCTGTTGATTTGGCTGCTTCTGTTCAAAACCAGGAGGGACAGAGAGCACAGAACCTGACTTAGAGACCTCAGTATCCATCACTAGCGGGCTTGGGCTATTGTGCTCGACAGCCTCCATACTAGGCCCTTGAATAGAGGAGGAAGAGGGAGGACAAGTATTATGGACCACACTCGGAGTAGAGGACTCAAGTACCTGATAGTTGCTACCATTCGGGCATTTCGGTTTCAAATCCATACTGTTAAGAACTTCCCGAACCATGCGATTGTGTTTCTCTCTCTGCTTCTTATTATGGTGGGTTGTCCAGTTCTTCCTGGACATCACTAGAGTAGGGCCCACTCCCCAATTATGTCTTTTCTTGGGCATCCACTCTTTCTGGGCTTTGATAACAGGTCTTACAAGAGTTGGGCCGGAGATGTAGCTGTGCAAGGCTTCTTCCGTATCAATCTCATCCAATGGGCTGAAGAAACTCCTCTGGCCCACCTTATTCTCCTCCATAGGCATTTTCCCCTTGCGAATGATGTCAGCATATGTGTGTGGAGGAGGTTCCTTTAGCCCCCCAGCTACAACCCCTGCAGCTTTTTCTTTCTGCTTTTTCAACGGTCGCTAGGTGAGCCACTCACTTTTCACCCCGTGTTTATTTTTCAAACTGGCGACAAGTCTATCCCGTGCACGCTGTTCCCAGTCGCCAAGTTGCCCCCCTGAGCCATCACCATTGGATACGCCTCCCTTTTGATGTTGAGATACGGAACAGTTATCCTCTTGCGCAGACTGAGTTGACTCACTACCAACCATATCCTCCGGAATGTCTGTCACCACCCGATTTTCCGGTAAGACATCGATGAGTATGGTATGCAGAAATCCTCTCTCTTCAATTTGTGCCATTCTAGGTATAGAACCCCAATCTGGATTAAAGACTCTAATCTTAACTTCATTTTCTGAAAGTTCCATGGATTCCTCTAAAATCTCAAAGCTCGTGCAGAATTGTTTAACCAAGCTTTCCACTAGTTGTTCCTTCTTTAGATGCATCGGAATACCGAGAAGGTAAAGAGTTAGAGTTTTTGTCTTGATTTTTTCGATTGGGATTCCATTGTATTCCGGCGTCCACCTTCTGAACTTCACTTCCTTTCCGTCCCATACCATGGGTTTCATATCAGCTAATTGGACCGCCATTGCTGCATCCTTCAAAAACACCATCGCTTCTCCAGAGCTCATCCCAGTCATGTGTGCTTCACCGAAAACGTGTTGAATCCGATGCAGGATTGGTTTCCATGAGTCCAACCTTGTAGATGGGGTGCAAATGAGTCCAACCGAAAACGTGTTGAATCCGATGCTTCACCAAGAATAATTGAGGAGCCCTAAACTAGATTCCACCACCACCTTAGGGATAACAGCCCTCCTCCCATGCCTTTTTTTGTCGATTTCATCCGACTCTGGCCAGTCTCTCCTCTTAATCCCCTCAGATCTTAGTGGCTGGGTAGGAGCTTCCATCACCTTCGATTTTTCAGTCCTAACAGGAGGAAAAGTATGTTTGCGACTGGCACATTTCTCTTCCTCTTGTCTCAACACTGCTAAAAGGGTTAGCCCTGCAACAGCCCACCCATCCCGACCAATCCCCACAGGGAAACACAGAGGTTTCCCTTTCCCTTTGTTGTTCTTGATTCTGCAGACGAACTCCACATACTTGCCTCGTTCATTGTGTTTCACACTCCCCAGCACCGAGACTTTCAGATCTTGAAATCTCAAAGGCTCTAAGTCCTTTACACTTGCCTCACAAAGGTACCTTCCCATCCAGCTCGCCCCTTCTACCGTTGTTGAAGCTTGAAACACCTTCCCCTTACATCTTTCCACCACAAATACACGGAACTCCTCCCTTTTGGAGCTATCTACCTCCACTTCGAACGATTTTTGTTCAATTGAAAACCACTTCTTGCTTCCCAGGCCAGCTCGGGACCTCCCATCTCCTTCCATCCTTACCACAACCTCCAATCAGACACTCACCGAAAAGTTGTGTATTCACCCAAATTTGGAGAACATGGTACAGATGATAGTGTATCCCGGGATTCCCTCTCCCTCGGTACCTCAACTATCACTGTATTGTTCCACCGATCTCCAAGCTCGGACTACTTTACACCCCTCAAACTCACTATCGCAGGCCTAACCACCTTTTCCGGCGAGTCAAACAATCAAACAGTATCTTGAGAGTAGATATATGTTTATGTATATCTTGAGAGTAGATATATATTTTCGTGCGATCTTCATTGTCAGAGAAAATGTTAAAGTTTACAAGCTGACATTGTTGAGAGCTATCTAATAGCAATTAACGAGACCATCAGTTACACCAAGATTAATCAGAGCAAGGGTTATTGCAAAGAGTGTGGACCTAAGTATTAGTGGCTCTATTTGAAAATTTAAAGCTCTAATTCATCTTACAGAAAGGCAAGGATAGCCATGCCTTCACCACAGAAATAGATAGGGCCTTCTCCATGGTAGGCCAATCGTAGGTTCCTGTTATAAATCACATTCTGCAAGGTGTGTGTTGAAGGGAAATATATTGAAAGATCCAAACTTGGGAGATCTCCTGCACCAAAAGAAAATCAATTTGCTTCACCAAAAGAAAATCAATTGGTATCACTGTTGATATGAATTACAAATGATGATGAATAGCATTTGTATATTGCTTGACTTAAATTTATATTGTTAAAAGAATAACCCTAGGTGCAAATCTCATTGACCAAGCGATCAATCAAAAGGAGTCTTTCTGTTAAATAACACTCAGTCCACTACTGATCACCATTTCACACTACGTCAATATTAGAATGATCTCTATGTTGATTAAATTTCTATCAATGTATGTCATGAATCAGTACATATGTTAAGTTGAAGATGACATAACTTCAATGGCACTACCAAGTGGCCACGCCGCTTCGACCAAGGAATCCATGTACTTCACTTGCTTCACCAATGTAATCTCTTGCCTTGGATCTAGACCTGATCAGTAAAAAGAAAAAAAAAAAACAGAAGCATTAAATATATAATTGCTAAGCCTTACGTAAGGTGACATTTGGCATGACAATTAAAAAAGCAAAAATTGTTGAGCTGGGCTATGAATATAACATACCAAAACCATCTACAAGCAATGTATATTGATAAACGAGATCCATGCATAAATAAGGCAAGTTATCCGCTTCAACATGAGGGTATGTTGATTTGGCATCCTCAAGTTTGGTTACACAAGCACGTTTAGCTGCATCCTCGAAATCAGCTGGCCGGACCTTGGCAACAGGCAACTTGGGATTTACAAAACCAGCCTTCATTGAAAGAGAAAAAACATAATCAGTCTAAACAGTCATGGGAACCCCAAGTGACAAGACTGGACAAGGGTATGTGTGGTGTGTGTGTGTGTGTGTGTGTGTGTATAGTTAGTTTAAAGTCTGAATGCAAAAATATGGATGATTAATACCTCAGCTGCCCTGTCGAAAAAAAACGAGGCAACAAAAAGATTTTTCTGTCCATCCCCTCCACCGCCATTCCATATCCCACCAAATGTGCATTTCATGTGTGTGCATGTTGATTCATTAACTCTAAGAGCCACAAAGGCAGCCCTCTTGCACCCATCCAGGTTGGATCCGGATTTGGAAGCTGATGCTTCATATGTCTCTCCACCATATTTGTAAACACCTAGAAGAAGAAATAATAGTGCAAGTTATTGATACTATAGTTTGTGTTTCAAAGAATCACAGGAAATAAAGCTAAACTACAGCTTGAAAGAGGAATGCAAGAAAGGGACCCTTCTTTACAATGAGACCTCAAATTTAAAATTGCTAATTTCTGACATCATGAAACAAAAAAAAACAAAAAAAAAAAGCTAAGAAGGCATTTAAAAACCATTGATAAGCAGCTTTCTAATGGTTGCCAACCACCTTTTTCTTCAGGTGAATTATTTGATAACAAGATTCAAAAGTTCTCTTTTACAAAAGGCGAATTGAGACACAAGCAACATCTGGCTGAAGTAACTCTACACCTCAGTAAGGTCCCACTTTGTTTATACTGAGTGGACCCAATAATTTTAACACCCCTGCCTACTCCAGACACACACACAGTCACACACATAACTAGAAAATATAAGAGACCATTTTGAGTCATAAACACTTTCTTTTATAGTCCTTTGGCATAATTATAAGCAACAACAACAAACACGACAAGCTCTTACTTCCATACATAGATTCTCTAGTAAGGCGACCAACCCATAATCATGTGGTTGGATTCCCAGACATGCCCAGAAAAAATAAAGTCATCCAGCGCTTCGAAAGTATTAAACTTCCTACTTTTTCATTTTCTTCTTCTTCCAATAACCATCTTCTTACTCATCTCCACCACGAGTCACCCACTCCACCACTCTCAACATTCCGACCAAGCCACCCGCCATCTTCTCTACTACAACCCTTCCTTTTCAGAAGTTGGATTTTAATACAACAGAACACCCAATATTTACCATCTTTTTATTGTTCAAATATCAAACTTTGAGCCAAATTATGCATTTTTAGCAGAAATGTAACTTAACAGTGAAAGCCCATTTAACAAGTCTTTGAGCTCTCACAATAACCAAATACTACTCATGCATCCCTGAATTTTAACACGATGATTGATGTGATTGAAAAGTCGATACTGAGATTTTTAGGAGGTCTCGAGGGAACTATGTGAGCCAAGGATTATGGATAATAAAGCCTTTAAAACTGTCTGGCTTTTGTTCATAAATTTCAACAAGCTCAGCTGACAGGCAAGCTTTTTGAAGGGAGGAAACACCAACTAATGCAGGGTTATAACCTAATCTCTTTAATACACTGTAAGGACAAAATCATGTAAACCCACTCCTAATTAGACCATATGCACCCATAACTTCTAAAGACCAACAACACGCACAAGTCAACAGAAAATAAAAATGACCATGGACTCCTATTTGATCATAAAGAGCAAGATGTTTATGTATCAAATTTGGAAATCATTGAACCCTTGGAGGTTGAAGGAAGGTAATTTCAATCAAAGCACATGGAAAACAGCTCGCGAATGGAGATATTCAACATACCATGGTAGTCGTTCAAGATGCATGGATTGCCAGAGCCTTTAACAGCCTTCAAAATCTCTACTCGAGCTGCTAATAAGCCATAGTGCAAGTAACTGAATACCAGGTATGAAAATCACATTAGCTAGCTCATTCCGTACAACATAAATCAATGAATTAAGTAATAATAATTACTGGAAGAGAGCATAATTATTCTCAACCATTGAAAAATGAAAAGGAAAAGTTGTTCAAATTTTAAAGAACGTTGAGGGGGAGGTGATCCACAACTTCTTTAAAAGTGGGACATAGTAGGGCTACTGACACCAGACTAGGCCTTATGATTTAGATACTAAACTATAATACAGTAGTAGCCAATCAGGAATATAAGAAAAGTGAAATTGATAATTCCTTAGAGAAGGGTTTGTCTATTGTAAATATAGTTATCCAAAGCAAGGTGGAAACGAGGAAAACCTGTGAACATAAAGGTAATATTTGATTCCTTTAAGAAACAACTCCTTTACATATGCATCCTCCCCATCTGATAACTTTGGAGCCTTTGCAGCATCCTCTTCTGAAATAGCATAAGCCATTTGGACAGATCCACCTCCAAGATCAACTACTCCAACTGTATTTGAGTATTTCTTTCCCAAGTTCCCCAATAGATAGTTTATTGTTACCTAAAAAGAAAGACATTTGCCCGTGTAATTAGAATCTTAACAATAGTAGAACCTTTGGTTAATTTAATATATTCATTTAAGAACTATTACTTTTTTAATATATATATTGTTTCATGGCATTCAGTCTACAATGGTGCATGGTATCCACCCTTTATACTTTGTATTTGCTTAGATAAGTGTCTGTCGCCTACTTGATTAGCACATGATTAGCAACCATAAAGGGGTATTATAGTACTTGGGATGTTTGTAGGTGCACAGTTGCTATCTGTATACTCCCTCCTTTTGCCATAATAAGTCTACGTTCGTTAACGACAGTTCTATTCAGAACAAGAAAATAGGAAGGCTAATAGTTTTGATGGTTAAGCTTCTTATTATATTGCTTAGGAGTGGTGGGCTTTCAACTCTTATCGGTTTAACCACTCCAGTGGATTAAATTTCTAATGAGTAGTTAAGTATGTAGCTTAGAGCCAAACTTCATATCAGCTGATCTGTGTGATCATCAAAGTAGCCCATGCGACACTACGATTACAGTGTTATTAAAACTTACATCAAGAGTTGCCAAATGATCACAAATTGAAGAAGAACTATAACCGAATCTGAAAATCGACAAAACTAATTCGCCTAAAACTTTACGTCAAAAATCCCCCAAAATATTTGCTTGCAGGTATATTGTTTAGACTGAGAGCAAGTCAAAAAAAAATGAGGATTGGTCATTTAAGCACAGAACACAAAAAGATTTTCCTTCATTTAGATTCAGATTGCTTCAACTCGATAGAGTTTAAACTTAGAGTGTAAATGCACCAACTTTTTAGATTTGCGATGTACATACGCCCTATTTAGATTTGAATATTATGAGTTTTGGGTTACATATCTAGGATGTAATAAAATATCAGATTATGAAAATGGAACAGGCTTGGATTTAGCTTCCAAGTTTCAACAATTTGTTTGTGCAGGCATCAGCACGACTCCAGGGATTAGGGTGTATCTGATGTTCCTGTGGTTGACATTCACACATGGAACAACTAGCAAGGACTTGTTAAGAATGTGTTTTCCATAAACTACGTAAAACCTTGTGGGGGCTATGTGCTGTCATATGAGAATTATGTGAGGCAATACAGGAACTGGTGCTACCACCCTATGATGGTAGTGGAACCATTCAACTTGTGGATGAAAGAGATGCACAAATGCATACGCACAAACAAGCATCATAGCAGATCTTTGCGACTTTTATATCCCCAACCAGAATTGATAGGCAAAGAAAGTTTGACGTACATACCCATTGGAAGGCACCTTCTTGTGTTCCGTCCAAAACAGTGACCCAATCTGATTTTGATTTCAGCGAGCTTTTGTCTCTTAGAAAATCTCTGACCTGTACTATGGACAGTTCCCAGACAATTAATTTGCTGGCCTAAGAGAATACAAACATACAGCATAAGCAAGAAAAGCCACAGTGAGAAGAAAGTTACCGCTTGCAAAATTCTATCGGATGTGTCACCTTCCAACTGCCTCAGACCTGCTGTAGCCTACAAAACAACAGAACCAATTTTACAAACATTACTTCACAATAATTAGCAATCTAGTTCAGCCAGAAAAATGTACCAACAAAGTAGTTCAAGTTACCCCAACTCTGACTGGCGTCTCACCACGCAGATCCTCAGGAACAACTCTTTCTGCTAGCTCCAATAAAGAGCGAAGCGAATCTGCAGCCATCTGTGGATTGCTTGCATATGCACTCAAGCCTGGTTTTTTCTACAATTGCAAGGAACTAGTTAAAGAAAGAGTTTTTTATAGGTCCATAGAAACACAACTATTGTGTGTTAGGAGCCTAAGCTAAGTAGCTCTCCACTCCTTGAGAGCTCCAGATGAAGTATTAGTTAGTGACTCGGTTCTTAAGACTGTCAAATTATTAGAGCTAATTCAGAGTTTCAAAAGTTCGACCTAGAGGCTAGACTTAATTGGCTTGCTTTATATTATGAAAAACACTCTAACAACAGCATTCCAAAAATGGGTGATGGCACTCTGTTGTAGTGGAATTAGTTAATCACCCAATTCTTAAAAACACTCCAGATGAAGTATTAGTTAGTGACCCAGTTCTTAAAATTGTTAAATTAGATCTGATTCCATGTTAAGGGTTCAGAGTGTCAAAAGTTCAACCTAGAGGCTAGACGTAATCGGTTTGCTTTATATTATGAAAAAACACTCTAACTAGTAACCACATTGTTTCAAAAATGGTGATGGCACTCTGTTGCAGTGGAATTCCCTAGCTGATAGCAAGAAATTGTGTTGGTTACGCGAGTCTGCAATAAAGTGGCGTGTAAGTCCTAAGTTAAAGTAGTTAATTTCTGCTCCTTAGCTGCTCATAACAATTTCAAAGCATACACACTTTACAATATCAAAATCGAATAAACAAACAGCCTCATAAATCAAAGAAAGCGATAACAAAAACAATTATTCCTCTTAATCATACTACATTTCTACCTAAAATTGAACAAAATTCACATAAATTAAAACTTAAATCAAAGAGAGTTAATACCTGAACAAAGAGTTCAAGATCTTTTCTAATAGGAACAAGATTCAAATCATAATCAAAACAGTAAACATGAACTCTACTACCAGAACTTCCAGCATCAAAGATAACAGCATAAGATTTTTTCCCAGGAAGAAAAGTTCTTCGATTAAGAATATATTCATGAGATTGAGAAGAAGAACCAGGCATAAGAAACAGAACAAATGAAATAAGAAGAAGAGGAATTGAAACAACAAGAATAGCACCACGAAACCGATAAATCTTATCCGATACAGATTCTTGTCTACTCCGTTTATTCATCTTATCAAATTGATGATCTAGAGATAGGGATGATTGATCGGATGGTGATGAGTAAGTTTGTGAGTCTAGTTCAGCTGATGAAGGTGATCTATACCGGATCTGTCCGTTTCCCGGTGGTAATTTCAAGGACTGAGTTCCGGTTCCGGTTTCCTGTAAAGACTCCAGTTCTACTTTTTGGATCTATGGGGGGGAAATGTAGGAGAAGGAGAGGGACAATGTTACCGGATTACCGGACTGAGAATCCAACACGATAATCCGTCGTCGTCGTCGTCGTCGTCTTTCTCCTCTCCAGCTGTTTTTTTTTTTTTTTCTGCCGGAAATGGTTAAAAGAGAAGAGAGAGGTGTTACGTAGGGCGCTGGGCGCGATGTTCACGCGTTTTGTGTGAAGTGTGAACTGATCCGGCTATGTCCACGTAATCGCCACATAGGAGCCAACTCATGTATGAACATATCATTCTAGAATCTAGATGGATGCCACGTAAGAATCCCTAGGTTTTCTCACATTTTTTGTAAAATTTTGGCTTTTTTGTTTTTTCCCATATTGTCATTTATTTTCTTATTCTTTTGTAATTAACAGTAATATAGAACCGTGAAACGGTGAGGATCGACTTTTGAAGAAAAATAGAGAAGGAGAATTGAGAGAGATATGAGAAGAAGAAGAAGATAAAAGAAAGACGAAGAGAAGAAGGAGAATTGGTGAAGATAATTTTTTTTTTTTTTAAAAGTGGACGGACGGACACTTTTTTTTCCACCCGAAGTATAATGGACCTCCTAAAGTCGGTCGATTATTAAGGATTACCAATACAAGATGCAAGCTCACACCACCATCTCAAGCCCCAAGCTCATATCTCAATGATGATAATATAGAACTGTGACTCAATGAGTGATAATAATATAAAACTGCGACTCAATGCGAATCGACTTTAGGTTACAAAGGAGGTGGGGAAGAGAACAAGAAGAAATAAGAACTGAAGTAGAGGGAAAGGGAGTTTTGGGACGAGAAGATGAGAGGAACAAATTAATAAAAATGGACAGATAAATATATTGATGGACCTACTCGATCTACAATAGTAAAAATAGAAATATAATTTACTAGTACCCATTATAATTTGTCTGACAAAATTTATAAATTGCCACAGACTTGTTGTATGCTATCAAACAGAGCTATAAGGATATATACTTAATAAGAAATTAATTTATAAAAAGAATTGCAAATGGAGGATCTTATTGCCACCCAAGAAACTCGTCAAAACCCGAAATATAAAAAATTTGTCAAAAACCCAATGATAAACATTTTATAGCCTTCTAATTAATATTTTATTTTTGATAAAAATTCAACATAATTTTTTAAAAACCCTAATTAAAATATGAACAAGACTAATGTATGTAACTAACTAACTACCTATAAGTCCCCAAGGATTTGAATTCTCCATATGAAACTCTAATTTTTTATGGAGAAAAAAAAAAAATAAATAAAAATTGGGTGGTACTTTCTCGTTGCCTCCTACCTAATCTCCACAAATGTTAACCCTCATAAAACAATCTCATCTTTTAGATTCTCTCATTTGTAATTTTTTTTGTTCATATTTTAATTGTGTACTCTCTCCACAATTTTTTTTGTATATATCTCAATGTTATTTGATAGTTATTTTTAATAATTTAGTTGGTTGTTTTTTTTATTTAATTTGATTTTATGGAGAGAAGATCTAGAAGAGTTTTAATAATTTTGGATTTTTGACAAAGTATGTGGGTGTAAAGGGTATTTTAGTAACAAAATAATTGTCTGGTTGGATTTTTCAAAGCAATTTGGTTTGATTGGGTTTTTGACGAGTTAGTTGGGTGGCAATAAGATCTCCCTATTTAAATGTATAACGAATGAAGTTATATTACATCATATATGTGTTCTTGTAATTGTTGTTAGCAAAAAAGGTTGAAAATGGACCTTGCTCTTCAAATTACGTAAGGATTTTTTAGGTCAAACAATTGGTTGTGGTTTTGTGGAAGTATTTCGAACCCACGACCTTTCGTTTTTATGAGAGGAAGCGGCTAGAGAAAGCATGTCACCTAAACAAAAATGACCTCGTTTCATTATTCATTTGTCTCATCTTTCTCGCTCGATCCCCAAATTATAACCTTCCACCATTTCTCTTTCTTATTTAATTCTTTCTATTTGCAATGACTAGTCGAGAAGCTCTAGAAGCGACAGTTCAAAATGTTAGGGCTATTGCAGGTTGTTAGGCAAATCCACAAGATCTAGAAGAACACAAATAATGGTAATAAGAAAAACGAAACCAATACACAAGATATACGTGGTGGAACCCTCACGAGGAATAAACCATCACAAACAAAACAAATAACTTTATTATCTTCCACCAAAAGGATTACAATATGAGATCTCACACCCTTTCTAAGAAGAGCACAAACCTAAAAATCCCTCAATAAAGACTGTTCCCAAATATTTTCAAGCCTTCAAGCCTCAAATCTCCAAGTTTTGAATCTTTCAAAACTCCTTAGCTAGACTATTGCTTAATGTGGCTCCCAAAACCTTCTTAAGGTGTTCTACACAATCATGGCTTTATATAGTGTATTACAAGATAAATTAGGGTTTACCACGTTATGGGCCCAAAATAGGCCCATAGACACTACCAACAAACTGGCCAGAATGTCCAGAAGCAATTAATTTGTCAGAACTGTTGTCTAAAGGCACTTTTCTGTCAGAACTTCAAGGCATTTTTCAAGAAAACTACTGCAAACCAAAAGTCCTTGCATATACCATTTGAAAGCTAAGAGAGTTGTTTTCCAACCCCCAAAACAGATCGACATTTTGATCACCGAGCACAAAGTTATTATCGTTAATATATCAAAATTTAAAATAACGAAAACTGAACAACAAAGATTTTGTAGATAGTCCGACAAAAGATAAGTTGGGAGGTTTTGACACCATCCAAAATAACGTATTAAACAATGACAAATTGTGTTTATAGTGGACAAATGCATCCACTATAGTGATTTGCCATGGTAGATAATGCATATCAAACACAACCTAAATGTAAGTTTCGATTTAACAGTCAAAATAAAATTTCACAAATTAATTTGTAATATGATTTTGATAAGGCTAAAATTTAGATTGGGAGGGGTTCCATGGACTCCGGAAATGTTTGACTCAATTTTGACTCAATCCTATTTAGGATACTTGTACATGTTGGATTGACATGATTTTTGGTAGGATGAATGTTCTCATTATGTACGACATCTTCACCAAAATTTATCATAATCTGAATTTTTTAACCCTAGAAAATCATATTATAAGTTAATATATTGTAGAACGTTTATTTTTACCGTTGAATTTAATATTACATTTGATGGATCTAAATATATTCAAATGAGCTGATTTTTTATATAGTAGATATTTATAGTAAGGAGATCATATCTACAAAAAATCATGCCAATCCAATATGTACAAGTACCCTAAACAAAATTGAGTCAAACATTTCCTGAGTCCCTGAAACCCTTTATTTAGATTATGATAAATTTTAGTGAATTTATTATTTTGAAGCAAACTTAGGCTGTGTTTGCTTCACGGAATCCAGATTCCTGGAAAGTAGGGGGTATAATAGGAATGAAGATAGAGCCAGGCAGAGAAAGATAGGAAAAGAGAGAGAAAATGACACGATTATAGATTGGATTTTCGCTGAAAATCAGCACTTGACGATCTAGTCTGACCAGAAATGGAAACAGGTTTTCATATTTTTAAAATGGAAACCGTATTCCTTAAACTTAGCCTAGATCAGAATCTAACGGAATCTGTTTTCTGTTTTATTGCCTGAATTATAGGGTATTAAACCCACTTTCCGTGGAATCTACATTCCACTGAACCAAACACAGCCTTAGTGTTTTATAATATATTTTTGTATAAATGAGTCTAATTGGTGTTCTTGATAAATGTGATTTTGGGTTAGATAAACTTTTTGAATTTCCATGAACACAATTTCATAATAGTGTATATTTTCCAAAAATTGAAATACGGGAGCATTTGAATCATATTCCACAAATCTTTACAATGTTACAGAATCGTTACACTTTGTGACTTGAATTTCTAATTTTGATTCAAATTAACTAAAACAAACATAGAAAGCACAGCTAAATAGCTAATAAAGCTCTTTAATAAGAGAAGCAAGAAACACACCTTTTTAATATAGTAAAGTAAATATCAACCCTTGGATTATTTCCAAATCTACGATCAATAATAACTCTTGCAAAAAATCACTACGATCCGTGTCACTTCAAATGGACCAATCACAGCTAGTCTCTCTCCTATAAATACACTCTTCATTTTCACTGAAAACTCACATCGTGCTTTCGAATTTTAAATCTCTCTGCTTATTCGCCGTAGTTATCTCTTTCGTTCTCTCTTCTCTCTCAACCGTTATGGCTATCACTGCTGCTTCAACCAAAGCGAAGGCGAAGACAACATCAAAGGTTGCTTCGAAGGAAACCAAATCTTCAGTGACGAAACCTTCTCATCCTCCTTACTTTCAGGTAATTTAATCGAAAATCGAAAACCCCTTTTCATTTTGTGCTTTTTCTTTGTTGGGTAATGTTTAATTTTTTTTTTATTGTGAAATTTTGGGGGAAAATGGTTATTAATTATTTAGGGTTTATTTGTTTTGTAGATGATTAAGGAGGCGATCTTGGCTTTGAAAGAAAGGGGTGGATCTAGTCCACAAGCAATTGCAAAGTATATGGAAGAAAAATTCAAAGCTGTTCTTCCTGCAAATTTCAAGAAAATTCTGAGTATTCAGTTGAAGAACTCTGTTGCTAAGGGAAAGTTAGTTAAGGTTAAGGCTTCATTTAAGCTTTCTGATGAAAGTAAGAAGGAGAAATCAACAAAAACTGCTGTTGAAAAGAAACCCAAAGCGGCTAAACCATCTCCTTCTGCTGATGTACCTGCTGCTAAGACAAAAGCTGTGAAGAAACCTGCAACTGAGAAGAAAGCTGCTGCTATGAAACCAGTGAAGGCTGCTGCTGCTGCGAAGCCTGCTAAGAAGGTTGGTGTGAAGAAGACCATGAAATCAACTCCTGTGAAGAAATCAACTCCTGTGAAGCGCAAGCAACTCAAATCAATCAAGTCTCCTACTGCTAAGAAGACTAAGAAGGCTTAATTAGAATAATAATCTGTCATCAATGTGTATAAAGCTTTAGATTTGCTTGATCTTTTGCTGTTAATTTTCTAATGTTACTATAAAGTGTTGGTTTTAGTGTAACAAAACCTATCTTATAGAACAGACGGTAGTGTGGTGTGTTCTGTATAGTTTAGATTTTAATGGTGAAAGGTTTTGTTTGGTTTCATAATATTAGTTGTTATCTTTCTTTGAATTTTGAAGTCTTCATTTGTGTTGCATTTGTGCCTATTCTGAGTAGAAGAATCACTCAATTTTATTGAAACATTTGTTCATAACACAAGGCATCTTACAAGTAGGTTTCATTTTTGCTTAAGGAAATCTATTCTATTCCATCTCAATTGGTCAATTTCATTGGCTTTCAGTTATTTAATTGTGCACATTTAATCCTCTTGATTGTTGCTGCAGTAGGTTCTAGATATTTTCCCACGTATCCAATCCACGCGTCCATTGGTAATTTTAAAGTCACGTAATATATGTGATCTATGGGAGAATGTGTCCCCCATACATGAATTATTTGGACAGAATCCTGTGTTTATAACTTACTTGATCAGTCCCACATCAGAATCTTGCCCTATTACTCCACTGTAGCATCAATATTGGTCCTTTATTGTCACATAGAGCAATTTCAGTTAAGAACTTGGGATAAGTTATCAATAGAAAAACCATAAATTGGTGAACTCATTGAGGTTGGTTTTACTTAATGGCGCAACATTGCAAACCTCAGTACTCAACTTCTCACCCTACCTCTCTGGCTCTCTATATTATGAGCCTCCGTTTGATCTCAAATCATGCTTGCGCACATTCCGATTTCCGAACCTCATGTAGCATTCTTAACTTTGCTCATTGAACTTGTATGTTAATACAATAGGCAGCATTTTGTCATCCATAGATTTCAAACAAGTTCATACTTTGGAAAACACAGCCAGTCAGCCAGTCAGCCACCCTCTTCTCCTTTTTTTTTTTTTTTTAGGTGACAGGCGAAATTTGGACCTTGGGAGTTTCGATCCAAGAATGTGGGCCTTTGGGACCGATTCCTTGTTTGAGGAAAATCCAACAATAATCCCACTATCATACGTTGTACACGTAAACAAACACACTCTAAAGTGCGATCCTTGTTCAATACAGTCAACAAATCAGATTCTTTTATTCCATTGAGCTAGCCAATGAGAATGAAGGACATGGATAGTGTGCTTTATCATTAAATTTGGGCCTTTTGGACCCACTTTTGGTAAATGGGCTCTGATTTCTTTTTTTGACGGAAGTCCAACAATAGCCTGTTGACCCAGCTCGAAATCCGGGTTTAGTTGTCCCATTATCATCCGTTGGATATTAAATTGTACACGTAAACAAACACACTTTAAAGTTCGATCCTTGCACAATAAAGCTAACCAATCAGATTCTTTCTTTTATAAATCTAGCCAATGAGAATGAAGGACACGGATAGTGTGCTTTTCCATACTCAGAAGCGGTTGAAATCAAGTCTCCCTCTCGCAAGAAAACCGGATTGACCACTCGTATATAAATACCCCTCAAGTTTGTACTTTTCTGCATTCTTCTCTCTCTCTCAAAGTCGTCTCTCTCTTTTTCTCTTTCGTCTCTCTCTTCACATCTCAGGTATAGAGATCTGAAACCCTTGCTTTTTCTTTTTGTTCTTCTTTTAGGGTTTTTAGTTTAAGAGGTTTTCTTGATTCATAGATCTGATTTTGTTTTCTTCTTCTTCTTCTTTGTTACTGTTCATTTCGTTTCTTTTGGTTTGAAGTGCTATGGCTCGTACAAAGCAAACTGCTCGCAAATCTACTGGAGGCAAGGCGCCAAGGAAGCAACTTGCAACCAAGGTAAGCTTCTTCTTTCGTTTTGATTCTTCAATTTACTGAATTACTTCTTTTTCGTCAATTTTTCTTCTCCGATTTGTACCTAATTTTTCAGATTTATATTCTTTTATTTGAAAATTAGGGTTTCGTTTTGGTTCTAGATCTGTTTTTGTTTCGTTTAGATATCTTTGATTTGTAAAATTTGGTTGGTAAGGTTTTAATTTGTGAAGATTTTGGTTCGAGTTCTTGAGATTCTTGTTCTCAATTTGTGCTTTTTGATCTTTGTTTAGGCTGCAAGGAAATCTGCACCAACAACTGGAGGAGTCAAGAAGCCTCATCGTTATCGTCCCGGAACTGTTGCTCTTCGGTAAGATTATTCTTTAATTCATCATTTGAATTTGAATTTTAGATAAAATTAACGAAAACCCTAATTCAATTTCCCCCTTTTGTAAACAGTGAAATCAGGAAATACCAGAAGAGTACCGAGCTTCTGATCCGCAAGCTGCCTTTCCAGCGTTTGGTTCGTGAAATTGCTCAGGACTTCAAGGTACATAACTTTACATCACCAAATTAAAGTTAATTTCATTTATTTTGTTTATCAGTAATTGTGTTTTGTTCTTCAAGTTTCCTAATCTTTTTGTTTTGCTGTTTTGCAGACTGACTTGCGTTTCCAGAGTCATGCTGTTCTTGCACTTCAGGAGGCAGCTGAGGCTTATCTTGTTGGTCTTTTCGAAGATACCAATTTGTGCGCAATCCATGCTAAGCGGGTGACAATTATGCCTAAAGACATTCAGCTTGCAAGGCGTATCCGTGGTGAACGTGCTTAAGTCTGTCAGTTTAGGTTAACATGTTCTGTTCGTTAGGTTTTCTGTGGTAGGTAGTATTGAATGTTGTGGTGGTGGTGGCTCTTTTAAGTCTGTATAAAAGTATATAATGGTGACTTCTTTGTGAAGAAGTGCATTAAAGTTCAATGTTGGTTTCTATACTTTGAGAATTAATCTAGCTAGATGAAGATTGTTATTTGAATTTGTTTATTATTCTGATTGCTATGGTTATATATAATGATCAGTATTTTCAATCATAATCCTGTATATTGTTCTTCCTTTTGTGTTTTGGTGTCTGCTTTTGTGGCCACTGTTTTTTCTTCCATCTCTCTTTGTAGGAGTTGATTTTGCACTTATTATGCATCTGTGGTTGGAAGTTCTTTGAGTTGATTTTGCACTTATTATGCATCTGTGGTTGGAAGTTCTTTGGATTGTGCCTTTTCCATGCTTACCCAATGGTGCTTATTAGGAAACTTGGTTGTCTGCCAGAAATTGAATTAGCTGTCTTTCTTTCTTGGGGATGGTTGCATCAGTAGTGCTAATGGCCTGCAATTCGTTGCAGACTGTTTTATTTGTGTTTATCCAGTATATTTTTGGCCTGCCTGACTGCCTATTCAAAACTGGGGCGTTTCTTGGTATGCCATTTTTGACCATATGTGGTTAACTTACACAAACCTATACGGGGTATTGGGCTAGCTGCTATGAAGTACACATAGCTAAGTCTTTATTTTTCAAATGCTGGCCGAAAACCTAAACTGTGAACTCAATGGATTTGCGGAAATAGACCCGTTGAGCTAGGCCCAAAGCTATTGTACCCTGAGTACAGAGCGGTTCATGACCTGCCAGGCCAAAATTCTAACATGAACTTTAAGAAGGATCAGGCCCAAAGCTAACAGACTTTGATCTGAGTCTTAGTCAACCTAGGTTGGGCCAACCCTTTTGCTAAAAGTGTGTGTCAATGTTGGGCAATGCTGAACATGGATCATTCAGCTCAAGTGCAATACTACAACATTAATGCTCTGTTGCTTAACAAAATGAAGTGTGTTCTGTCCATAAAAGTACGTATGAGTTTTACTATCATAATGAAGTACAGTACCAAGTAACTCAGGTGGATTCAAGCAGCTTAAATGTGAAATCTACTACTCTGAGTAAACTCGGTAAACCAATACGTAGTAAATTACCATTTGCATAACATATTAATCGTTCGACTCTGAGTAAACTCAGTAAACCAATACTAGTAAATTACTGATCCAACCGTCCAACCATCTAACCTGGAAATGATAAGTAACGTTTTATTTATTTATTTCTCAACATATTGTACTGTACCTCGAATTAGAAAGGGGATTAGAAACAAAAGAAGTAAAAACCTTGAATTAGAAACAGCCAAATACGTAGTACCAAACTTATATATTTTTTAATAATCCATAGATATATATTGATCAGTTAAGGATGTTACAGAAGATCTGATCATGCTTGATTTGGTTCCCTGTCCTATTGCAAAAGATCGCCATAAAAGTAACATAAACTTCTTGTAAAATAGTGATAGATGACCATGAAAGGTTGGAAGCTTTCCCATTCCAAAAATTAGCAGCTCCCTTGCACTCTTGCAGTCAGTTTCAAGTTCTAATCTTTTCACTCGTAGCCTGATGCGCCATTTGACTGCTGAGAGCAATCCTTTACCTTCTGCATCTTCTGGACTTCTTGTGTTTCCTGAGCTAGTTCCTGCACTTAGAAAAATACCCATGTGATTACGGAGAATATAACCAACGCTAATGTTGATGTTTGCAGAACTAAATGTGATATCCCCATTTATTTTCTTGTTTTATCTATTAGGTGGAATCCATACAAAGTTTGCTGATGAGATGGCTGTTGAGTTCAAGTGATGTAGAAGTCATGTGTCCTTCTAAGAATTTATCAATAGTACCAAACTTATATGGAAATTGTTGTCTCTACTACATATATAGTGTGTGTGAGAAGAAATCCATTGATGTTCTATTTATTGAGTTGAGCAACAGATTTTTTTTAACTTTTTCGTTTTTTGGATCTCTTGTGGTAGTTTTCTTTCAAACCAAGAACATGCAATCTCGTCCATCTTTTTGGTTAGTTTTCCTTTAGTTTGTGGATTCTATTTTTCGTATATGGCTTCTGTGCAGTGTTGGTTTGTTCCTGTTACTAGGAATTGTTTTGGTGGGGAAGGTGTACTTGGATTCTTTCACTGAGAAGAAATTTGAAGCAGATTATCAACAACTGGCCATCTCGTTTGTAGCATTATGGGTTTTCACTTTTCTGTTCACCATCTTTAAGGCTGAGAGGAGGAAATACCTGCAAGTCTGCAACCAAGCAACAAAGACGCAGTAGTTAACCAAATTGTAGATAGTCCTATGACTCATAACAACTATAAGCTTTCAGTAAGGTATGATATGATGCTGATGAGAGTTCAGATGTTGTAGTCCACATTGGACATCCACAACCCTAGCTAGCTAGCTTGTCAACAGAAATTATAGGTCACTCCGTTCGCTTTTAACAAAGTTTTTAAGGTATTTTAGATATCGATTATTGAATTCTGGTATATATGTATTGTTCAATAGTTCACTATTTTCAAGTTTTTGTGCCTATTTGAGTTTAATGCAATTTTGTTTAAATTGTTCTTTAGTTACAATTTCTTTCTCCTGCTGTTAAAAACTTGTTAGTGTACACAAGACTTAAACAGCATTAATTTGTAAAAGACATCTGGTATAAATAACGGTTGTTGTGGCTAGACAAATGTTGATTGTCCTCGATGGACAAGTCCGTAAGTGGTAACAATTTGAAGTAGAAAGCAAAAGATTATTACAGTCATGCATAATGCAATTAAGTATATAATAACCATACCTTTACAAGATTATTCCTCAAGTATAAGTGTATCAATACAACAATAAAGCATATATATACCTGCATCCTCTATCCCTGCTTCTTCATTCCCTTCTCAAATGCAGATGCCAATGTCACAGTCTGTACTCACACTTAATAAGCCATCAAACTTATCCCTACTAGTAGTCCTATCCAATAACAACAATCCCATGTCTGAATTATATTGACTTTCGAAGTTAGAGACCCCTTCACCATCAATATTTCTTTCTTCTTGACTCAATTGAGATGCAACAAACTTGTCAAGGGCCCGCCAATCGGTCACTTTCTCTGCATTAGTACATTCTTTGGTTGGCCCTTCATCTTCTTTATTCTCTGATAGCATTGATACTAAGCTTGGATGGTGGATTAGAGGTGGAGAAGGGCTTTCTAGCTGAGGAAGTTGTACATATTCATTACAGTACTGCAAGAAATTCGCGTTATTTAATTCTACTTCCTGCTTACAGATCACATTCGGTGGCTTTGTTGAAGTACTATAAACTGGATCCATGAAGGAGCTCATCCCACTTGTATCTTCATAGAAATAAATTGAATCCCACCTTTCGCTGCTTTTTGTTTGCATGTTCGTTCTTTTCTTAAATGCTCGGCATACTACCCATCCTTCTTCCTGCAAAGAGCTTTCCTAAGCCTCGTAAGACAGACATATATATGATTTTATCTAAACATTTAACAACCTTAAAACTAAAGAAAGAATCAGAGGCCATGAATTTGAAGTTTCAACAACATATATAAAAAAATTAGTATTTGGATACTTGTTACATTAAGGTTTTGAGTCTACTTAAGCTGATTAGGTTGGTTGACAAGATTCTATTTTCTTTTAAAGTATGAACAATATTCTCTATGAGTTGACATCGTTATAAAAAGTGTTTACTAAAAAGGATGCAAAAGTTAATCATAAAGAAGACTGAATCAACTAATTGGTTGCAAACCACTGTGTTAAGCATGGGAGCTTTCATGTTTCAAGAGTTTAAGAAAGGAGGAAGCTAGCAAGATGATCAAGATAACAGAAAAAAGAAATAAAATTGCTCAAGACCCTTAAAAAGAAGGCTTTAAAAACTTGAAGAGTGAAATTTAAATTTTTTTGCACTCTTCAAATATCATTTGACGAATATGGGGGAGTAAAACCTGAATAACACAATCTGGCGAATTACATGGGAAGGGCGAGCCTGCACACTCATGAATGAACATTGAGCAAAGGCTGAGCCAGAATTTCTTTGAGGGTTGGCACGGTGAGGCGAACTTTAATCATGGGTGAGAGTGAGGCAAAGTTGGAGTGATTCGATTTTCGATCCTCCAAGTCTCAGGCCTGCTAACTGCCTAATCATCACCTGCTCTCTCTACTGCCCACAGCACCCGGGCATCTCATACTTCACTAATTCAGCTTTCTCAGGCTCACAACTTCTACTCTTTATTTTATTCTTAGATATGTAGTATTTAAAGAGAAGAAGAGAGGAGGAGAAGATGAATAAAACATTTTGTAGGGTTGTTGCCTCACAAAATAATAATCTTTGCTATTGTTGTTAATTGATCGAGTGAGATATATGTTAAAATGTTACTCTCATATTCCATTAAATCATTTTCCTTGAAATCTCAAATCGAATTGCTATATCATGTGGAAAACTGAGAGATGAAATAGGCTTGTTAATTATATGAGTAATTATAATGGTGCTTGCCTGTGGAGGTCCATTTTCTTCTGACTCGAGTCTGTACTCGTGCATGATCCAATCTGTCTTCAGTCCATTGGGTGCCCTCCCCTTGTAGAAGACGAGTGTCTTCCTCATACCTATTAGCTTATTCTTATCATAGATCGCTTTGTCACGGCCTGTTGCCTTCCAAAACCCTGCCATGGTTGCTCTATTCGTTCGTGTACCTGTCGGATACTTCTTGTCCTTGTGACTAAAGAAATACCATTCTTTCTGTTCTTCATACCCTATCCGACACCGTTCTGTCCATATTAAACCATCAAAAGTTTGATCAGAAAAAGCAAAAGAAAAAAGGAAGCACATAAGTCTATGCATTGAGGTATATACAAAACTTGTGAACATCAACCACTAGCATAGATTGGTTTATCTTTTTTGCTAGAATGTTTTTCTTAAGTACACTGAAGCATGGGGATTGTAATAAGGGTGTACGAGTACGACTGATTATTGTTAGGCTATGAATAGGGTTAGCAGTCCTACTGCTCATAGTAGAATTTGTCCTCATGCATTTTCTAACATGCGGAGTTGTGCTTAAATGGAGTTTGAACTCTGGTTGCCATATAAGATCTAGTAGCCAGATAGCTAGATTGTAGATTCACATCAGAATAGCTTCTTTTAGAGGACTATCTGCGCAGGTTAGTCTCTCACAGGCCACAAGTATGATAAAAATGAAAACCCTAAATATTAGAGGACATAGTCTGATTACCTTGAATATCCCATGGTTCAATCCTGTAGAGATCAATCTCGTTAATTACATCAAGATCTATCTTCTGTGATGCGACCTTCTTCCTTAGATAGTATCCGACTAATTCCTCATCGGTAGGATGGAACCTAAATCCAGGCGGAACACAATTTTCGATGGACGACATAATTGCAATGATCTACACCACCACCACCACTACTGCCAACTGCATAAAATTCACCACCACCACACAATTATACTCTTTACGCCATCATCTGAAAATGATAACAAAGGGAATTAAGAGAGAGAGAGAGAGAGAGGTAAAGAGAAAAACTAATGGCTAAAGAGTAGTAGTAGAAAGAGAATGGGATGAAAGGTTTCAAATGGAAGATGGGGACATGTGGTATGAAAGACAATGATCAACTCATTTGGTGCACCATTTTATCTCTAAAGGGAAATAAGCGCGTGTCATAAACAACACCCTATTTTTCTCTTGTAATCATTCTTGATGTAAAAGAAGTTTAAGAAGATAAACAAAAGAAAATAAACTGAATCATTGGGTGGTTGGTTCTTTGGTTTAGTGAAATCCAAGTGAAGTTGGAGTGTTTTAGAGAGCTAGTAGGGGTTTCATTGCTGTGGGGGTACCATAATATTGCTTGGTCTAATTAAACTGACAAGTGGAGGTAAGTGTATAATGATGTTGTCTACTGATGGTGAATGGTTGAAATGATTCATATAGAATTGGTTCTTATTTGTAATATACGATACACCTAAGCTTTCATTTCTTTTTTGTTATACATGAAAATTTGGCTCAATATTATAACAGTGTATGAAAAATTAGAAAATTATTTTGCCGACCATTGATATATAGAGAGTGTTAGTGACGTTCTTTTTATTTTTTCGCAAATTCAACACCGCGGTCTAGGCACTCAGAATGGCTCCATGATGGTGGTATCCTTAGCCTTTTGGACCGCCCATATGCTACAATATAATCATTTGTATCTAGCTAACAAAATTGGGGAGGCGGGGAGTGTAGCAGCAGCAAAGAACAGTGAAACAATATATGAGATAATAGAAGATCAAATTTAACAAAAAAGGGGGGGGGGGGGGGGGGAGGTGTGTGGGAAAGAAAAATGGAAAAAAAAAAGGGAGAAGAAAGCAGCTAGACTTTAAACAGTTTAAACTTTAAAGTTTAAACATTACAATCCCACACAAGGTGGGTGATGTGAGCAAAGTTTGAGCATGCGTTACATAGGATTAGGCCTGCCAGAGAATGAAAGGGGAAAAAGAGAGGGAGACAATAAAGATATAGACCTGCACATGTTTGTTAGCAGAAGGAGTACTTGTGTGTTTTGACTCTCTTTTCTTTTTGTCTAGAATTTGAATAGCACATCTGACATTATGGTATGATTTGATGGAATGTAGTAAACATAGCTGACTTTGGAAAGAAACTCCTTGGAGCTTTACGTACCCCACATACCCCTGTCTATTAGTTTAATCAATCAATAAAAGCTTCTTTAACATTGCTCAAAATCATATAAAATGTAGTTTGTAAAGTTTAATATATCTTGGGATACACATTTCTTTTCATTTGTGATGGTGGAAACTGGAAATGCAGAAAACTCAAGAAAGGTCTTAGGCTGAAAGCCTGAAATAAGACAATTTTCTGTCCTTGGAGCACATGAGGAGGTAATGCATGGACCATTACAACATGTTATGAAAGCGAAAAAGAGAAAGAAATTAAACATGTCAAACAAGAACAATCATGTGATTGTTGAGGACTTGAGGCATAAACCTATGAAGAACATTTTGTTTTTCACATTAATGTTGTTTTCTTATAGTTTGATAAAAATGTTAAGTGGACAATTGAAAGAAAGGTGTTTGAAAATTGAAATTGTATGTTTAGCCGTGTAGGAAACCTTAAGCATAAGTTGTACGTTGATGAAATCAAGAAAAGTGATATAGATAAGATATACTGTACACTCTAATACATTAAGCTTTACCTGAATGAAGACTGAAGAGGGACTGTTGGAGTTTGTTTTGTTTGGTAAATACTGTTGGAGTTGATTACTTCTATTCTTACAGAACTGAGATTCTGAGATGGAAGAAAAAAGCAGTAAAGAACATGATGGAATTTGGTTTAGCTTATAGGAGTATAAGAAGAGTGCAGTATAGGACCGCTTAATCGCGCATGGCATTATGGAATGGACTTGCCTCCTAATCGATAATGTCACCAACAAAATCACTCATTTTTAATATGTAGATTTTACTTATGATACACTGAATATTTCACAAAACAATTTTGCACTTGATGCATTATATTCAAAAAAAAAAAAATCTTAAACCATAACCTGTTTGATGCGATTTACTTAACCAACTTGATCAATTTGTTTTCTGGTTTAAACATTAAAAAGAAAAAAAAAATTCTGTTAAAAAAAGAATTTAAAAATTCATAAACTGGTGCTAAAATACAAGAATCTCATGTGGTGCTAAAATCCAAAGGGAAATATTTCGACAAGTCCATTTGATAGCACAACTAAGGTGTCAGAAGAGAAATTGGGCCGGTTAAAGCCCATAAAACAATTTGTTTTAACATGAAAGAGATGTGGACAAGTAACAAGTGCGGTCGGCTTTTGGCCTTCAATCATCCCAAGAAACTGCATGATTGAAATCATGTCAGTTGGTCCCAACATAAATAAAGCTAGTGATCAAGCCATCTCTCTCAAGTCTCAACCCCCCATAAAAAACGCATGGGAATAACACACATAAGTTGGCGTAAGAAGCAAAAAGGGACCCTAGCTAGTCTCTATTTAGTCCACACCATAACATACAGGGTCCAGGTAAAATATCTCAAGCTAAGACCACTTTGAAGTAAACATTCTTCAATCTCTCTTCCCTTAAAACATCATCAACAAGAACATATCACCATCTCATAATTTGTGTTTAGTTAGGTTACATGCATTATTTTTACATGCTTGAATATGGTTTGGTAATGAAAAAGGAAGATGACTTTATTGATTTAATGGTTTAACCATACACTTGTGATTTTACCTTCATTTCTTCCTGTCCTAGTCTCTGACCTATTCTCAGAACTCAAAAGTGTATATGCATGTCTTTTTTTCCTAAGTTAATATTTATAATTAAAAGTAGTATTTTTTTTGAAATTAATATATATTTTTTTAAAAAAATTTGCTAATATTCATGGCCCAAAGGCTTACAAGGATAGGGCCCGTGGGCTTACAAACACAATGCCAGAAGGCTAGAAATACTGTTGTTGCCACCTAAGCATTCACATTGCCACCTTGTTACTCGAGCAATACTACTACATAAGGACTTGATTTCGTAATTTTTAATATATAATGATTCCTTGGATTGAAAACGTAGAAAAACAAATGGCCGAATTAGGAACCAAAATTAACATGTATATGTTTTTTTTAGGGGTAGGCAAGCAGGGTTTTATCAAGGGTCCTCACCCTGTTCAATTAGTAAATACATTGTTACAATCTTTCGCGTACTTTCCCATGAGCGTCATCATAAACTATTTTCCTAATGTCCTTGGAGAAGGAACTAGGAATTACATCAATATAAACACGTGTGGGGATAGTTGTAAATAAAATTATTTTATAACTTAAAGAAATTGATTGTCAATAGATTTTCAATTAACAACCAATTTCATTATCGAGCATGCAATAAATGATAAATTAGATTATTATTTCAAATGTATAAATACTTATCATGTTGGAATTTCATTATTTGAGATAAAATTTCTAAAGTTCGAGATTTTAGTAATAAGATAACATCTAACTATGACTTCGATATATTTTATTCATTATAAAAACAATATCGACAAAAACACGAACCTCTAACTTGACCTTATAAACCTGACATGTCAACTCAACCTTCAACCATTATAGGGGTGGTTAAATGTCTTAAAACTTTCTTAGGGGGTTTTAAGGGTTTGAAGGCCAGCCGACCCATTTTACAGACCTATCTCAAAGTGAGTGAGAACTTCAGACTTATGTCTCATGGGAAAAATCAAAGTATAACCAGTAACTACATGTGTAAATAAACATAATATTGACAACTAGAAGTTGAAAAAACAGAAAATATCCAGACATCAGAATACCGAAGAGACAAATGAAATTTGGTTTCTAATTTTAAACATTTGTGGTTTTGATTATTCAGATTAATTGACACTATTGTTACTATGGTTTTGATCATATATAGTTGAAAATTTCGTTCTCGTGCGAATATTCGAAACTTAAAAGACGAAGTTTTGGGATTAACTTTGCTTATATAAATCTGATACTACAAAGATGAATCTTAAAGAGATTTGTTCTTCCAAATCATTAATTTTTTTAATAAAGAAAAATTATTTTATTGATAAACTCAAAAAATTACACAAAAGTAGAGGACAAACGCGCAATAAATAAATGTGAACATACATTACATTCAAACATTTGTTTCACCTCCATCTAGTTCATTGACAACTTTTTCATCATTTTTTTTTTCTCTACGTGAAGGTAGAATATTTTTAAAACCCTAAACATTTTCTTACTTCTTCATCCTTGGTAGTATTTATCTCATCAATGACCACATACACATGTAATCTTCGCAAGAGTTCTTTATAACATAGTACAAAAGGTTGATATTTATAAAACTATCGTATCTCCCCAAAACCAATATATCTGGATATACGGAATTTATCTATCGATACATTATAGGATTTTTTTTTTTTTTTTTAGAAAGAAATATATAACAGATCTGGAAGCAGATTTTTATTGGAAGGAAATCACTTGCGAATCAATAAAGCAATACATCAAGAAAAATTTCTTCTCAACACTTTATATGTATGGAAACAGATCTTCAATTTCACATCCCATTATGAAAACAAGTTTTTGATAATCAAATTTATTTTTCTTCTTCTCCTTCTTCCTCATAAGAGATAAAAGAAAATAGGAAATGTCTAAATTTCTTTTTTTCTTTGGTTTTGTTTGTTGAGGAAAGAGGCAAATTGCTCTCTCCAGTTTCCATAACATTTTCTTTTACAAATATTTCCACTGATATTTTAAGATATGTTTTGTTTTTTTTTAATATTTTATAATTTATCGCAAAATATCGACATATATCAGCCGCAACTTTACCGATTCTTCAAGCCAGATATATCGAAAATATATCATATCGTTTCATTTGATATTTTGTACTATGCTTCATAGTACGCTAAAAGGTCTTCGTCATATTATGCAAAGAGCTATTGGCATTGCTTGTTCAATAACAATAATGTTATCTCCCCTATACTTCTATACATTCGTGTTCTCCATCTATATGAAAAAAATCTCCATTTTATGACAAAGTTCTCACAAATTTTGATTGTATGAAAATACTATAGGGAAGGAAATACAGTATAATAACCTCTTAAATTAATAGCCTTGGGACTATCTTGATTTTATAAAGTTTTATTAACTCAAAGAGATTATTAACTTACCGAGTATTTAATTTAGCAGACATCCCAAGTTGGGACCAAAGCATTCTATTAACTTAGAGAGATTATTAAGTATTAACAAACCGAGTATTAATTTAGGAGCCGACTATTGTCAGGGTAATATTTGCTATTGCAAAGATGCATTTTTCGGTTACTTATTTGCCCTCTAGATTTATATCTAACCTAGATATTATTTGTTGTATTTTTTTTGTGTGAAATTTGTAGAATATATGAAACACTACCACTTATAGGTGCAATGAACCCCTAGTGCGATTTGAACATGATACTGAACTAAATTTATATTTTAGATTTGTTGAAAATTATGATTCTTGAAAAGATTTAAAAAAATAAAAAAACCCCAGTTTGAGAGAAATATACATTTGAAAGTAATTAAGTCTAACCGAAAAATACACCTTTTCAATCGCCGACTTCTTAATATGAAGATGTTCTATTGTATTGTCCACGTTTTGCTACACAACTAAAAATATTTATGCTGAAAATATCTTTCATTTCTGTTCGACATACAAATTCATACTTTTAATGAACATTCTCATTACATAGGACAATTTTTTTGGCTTCACACCCCTCCCCCTTTCATATATAAACTAGGGTCTGTTTGATTGGGTAAAATATTTTCTTCTGGAAAATTTATTTTGAGGGATAAAACAGTAAAATTGATAAAAATATAAGGAAATCTCAACATTGCGATCTGCTCCGTTTCTTTTGCTCTCTCATTTTTCTCGGATATTCCACGGATGTCCTCTAGATTTACCGGTAAATTAACTTACCGGACCTGAATTAAACAGACCCTATTATTAGCCCTTGTACATGGTCTCAATGTCCATGTAGGCTTATTAAGCGGCTGCCTAAGGCCCCCATTTGCCAATAGGCCCCTTTTAGTGTCCCTTTTCAAAAGTCCAAATAGTTTTGTTGGGCGTGGGTTTCAGAAAGCATGGTGGGCTTGTGAACATGTGTGTGATTATAATAACACGACGAGTCAATTCTCTCTTCTACCTTTCACTACCGCGAGAAGCCAGAGAGAGAGAAAACTTCAAATCTGATCTCAAACTTCATCTCTTCAGATCCAAATCTCTGTTAATCTAAGCTCGATAAGAAAATCAAAATGTCTTCAACATTTAGTGGTGATGAAACTGCTCCTTTCTTTGGTTTCCTTGGTGCAGCAGCAGCTTTAGTTTTCTCTTGTAATCTCTAAACCCTAACTCACTAAATCACTTCAATTCAATATCTCTAACTTTATATTCAGATCTTAATGTTGATTGTTTCTTGTGTGTTATTTAGGTATGGGAGCAGCATATGGAACAGCAAAGAGTGGTGTTGGTGTAGCATCAATGGGTGTGATGAGACCTGAACTTGTAATGAAGTCTATTGTTCCAGTTGTTATGGCTGGAGTTTTGGGTATTTATGGATTGATTATTGCTGTTATTATTAGTACTGGAATCAATCCAAAGGCTAAGTCGTATTACCTTTTCGATGGTTATGCACATCTTTCATCTGGTCTTGCTTGTGGTCTTGCTGGTCTTTCTGCTGGTATGGCCATTGGAATTGTTGGTGATGCTGGTGTCAGGTAATGTTTTTAAACTTAGATTGAAGCTGTATTTTGTAATGTGCATAATGATTGATTTGTGGTTTGGAGGTTTACTCTCATATGAATTGAGTTTGTTAGATTATTGGATTTGTATTCGGGCCTAAAGTTTGTATTGTCAGACATTTGTACACAGTACACAACAATATTGTTTTGCCTACATATCTCATGAAATTGTTGATATAGTTCAATGTTGACAATGACTTTATTAGGAGATAAGAAGTAGACATCATTATATGCTACTTTCGTATGAACATGTGGTCAATATAGTTTAGTGTTTATGCAACGCACGCTGAGGTGAAGATAGGTAAACCACATCTTTGCAACTTGACAAATGTTATGCTAACCAAGGTGTAGTAGGTGCCACAAGCCGTGGCAACTTATGTGCAGTTAGCATTTAGGAAAATATGCTAGGGCCATTTTTAACTAAAGGTTGTTTTGGATTGAGCTTATTCTTTACTTATAAACATTGTTATGGTAGGCCAATTTTTAACTAAAGGTTGTTTTGGATTGAGCTTATTCTATACTTCGAAACATTATTATGTTCTTCGAATCCATCTAACGTTATTTGTGTTTGATGTGTTTGGGAGAGTAATTTCTAATTGAACATGTGTATATAAGAGATAATATTAGGATAATGAAATAAAAAGAACAAGAAACAACAGAAACATCAACAATAATCTCACAAATTAAGGACAATGTCACATGTTGCCTCAAGAAGTGTAAGAAAAGAACACCTTAATGTCTTTGTGTTTTTTCCTATCAAATAAACTCATCATTTTTTACAATTAGTTTTTCTTGCTATGTTTGACCTTCCCTTTAAGTAGGAAAGTTGCTTTCAATTTCAAAGGGAAACAAGCTAAATATTCATTTTCAGAACAAACCATATCTCCATATTTCATATCTTTTTGTAAGAAAAGATTGATATTGTAGATAAAAAGACGGCTTCCAAATTTTATGAACATATCATTATTAATGTATAATATCAGTGAAAGAATACAGAACTACCAGAAATCTCGAACGCATTGAAAAAGAAGATTAAAAGTTGAGGTAATATACGGTTAACATAGAGAAAAGTTGGAGATATGGTATCTGGACAGGTTTTGATCAAGGGTCTAAATCTAACTGATGATATTATGGAGCCAACCTGCAATTAAAACTTATTAGTTAATTGTTGGAGGATGTACTCAAGACCACATGCTGTGATGTGATGGTGATTTAGAGTAGTGAGGAATATGTATCTTGGCAGAGATTTTACAGGTGTATCAAATAAGATATATTACATATGTATCTAGTTTTCTATAATCTTAGGCCATCCTTTTGAAATGGATCTCAAATCTTTTCTATTTTGTTGATCGATATCCATAGTAACCAACATTAGGTGCCGAAGATGCTGATCTTGGAAAATATAGACTGAGATAAAAAAAAATTGAAGGTTATCTTCTTTAATGGTAACAAGAAAGCAAGTAGCAGTATTACATCTTGGGAATACAATTATTTGTCAATAAAGAATGCCCCAATACGTGGTCAGATCATTCAAGCATACTCTCTTCTTACCACTTCCCCGATAAGCCAACACCAGCATGAAGCTTTAGTGTTGATAGTCACTCTCTTCTTACAGCTCATTCCTTGGAATCCAGGTACCTCAACATCACAGTTGCTGGAACCAGATGCCATATGTTGTCCAAAACAGTTCTACCTCTAGATTTTCTTTTCTCTAGTAAGTGATTTGATTCCATCTGGGCAATGGGGAAAAAGAACGACTTTGGTAAGACAGAGATTGGAGTGGAACCTCTTTGTGATGAACTTTCTAGCGTTTTCCCACCATAGAGCAACTAAGTTGAAGAGCTCACAATGTTGAAAACAACAATTTATCACTTTCCAGGAATATTTTCACTCGATATGGTTTTGCCAAAATTTCTTTGGTCAGTCCGGTGAAGGAAAATAACCCTCTTCCCACTGATCTAAAATGACGGCTGTGTAAAAAAATTGGTTTGGAATATAGATTGAATTACAATGGGTGATAACTTAAACTTCATTTCAGGGCAGCATGATAGTTTAGTCTGAAGTTGTAAATGAATCCTGCATGTGAGGAGATAATGCTTATTGTGGTGCTTGCTAAGTGTTCTGTCCAATCTGCGTGTTTTAGCTTTTGTAGTTGTGGTTGCAAGGAACTTAATGGATCGGTTTTAAGGTTCATTATATAGATTTTTTTTTTTTTTTTTTTTTTGATAAAGTAGGAGTATTTCATTCAATCATTATATATAAATTTCTTAAAAACGCTGAACTTAACATATAAAAGATGCATCCACAGGATTATGTCTTTATTTACAAATTCTTGTAACATCTTCAGTTTCTATTTTCTTTTTCATTCTTTTTTGGGTTAAAAATGGGTTGATGGTAAAAATATGTTCTGAATATCTGAATACAGTTACGTTTCTTAAGACCTTACTCCATTGCGAGATATGACAATGTTACTGTTAGAGTTCTATTGTTGAACTTTGCATACTTGTGCCTCCTCCCTGTAAATGGCTCTCGTCTCTCAATTTTTTTTATGAACTATGTCTATTATGGAATATAGCATGAGTCGGGACCCTGTTGTGTTATCATGTTAGATACCGCTACACAGTTCTACAGATTGTGACGTCTCTGCCATCATATAATGAGTTGTCAATGTACTATGTACCTGTGTTTGCTTTTGTAAAATAATGAGGCACCCTCTAATTTCCGGTTTCATTTCCGGTTCTACAGATTGTGATATGAATATTTAGTTTCAATCTTCTCTGCCATCATTTACTGAGTTGTCAATGTACTATTTACCTGTGTTTGCTTTTGTACTTATGAGGGACTCTATTTCTGGTTTCATTTTGCAGGGCTAACGCTCAGCAGCCTAAGCTTTTTGTTGGTATGATTCTCATCCTCATTTTTGCTGAAGCTCTGGCCTTGTATGGCCTTATTGTTGGTATCATCCTTTCTTCCCGAGCGGGACAATCTAGAGCAGACTGAGGTAAATCCTCCAGTGTTGATACTCTACTGTGCTTTGTTGGAAACACCGGCCATTCATTTGAGGCTAGAATCGGATTGTAGTTCAGAACTTGCAGTCTTATCGAAATTGTGTATTCTGGACATGGTTTCTCTCCCTCCCTTATTGGGTAGTTGTTGTGTACTTATAAAAATGCACAATTAGTTTCTTTGAAAATAAAGCTCCTAGAGCTGGGTTTTGTTTATAATTCTTGCTGTAATTTTTTTATATAACTAGTACTTGTATTCTCCTGTTTTCTTTTGTCAGAAATTTATTTTGAGACCCAGTGTCAAAGTCCAGTAGTCTAATCAATCTGCCCTAAAGAAAAATAAAATAATATAAATCTCTGGTATATTTGACTGTAGCGAAATTGTGGGGCACCAGAAGATATTATAAATCTCTGAGATTGTGTATTTACTTCCAAAACTTGAATGCCCAAGACAAGTGGAAACAGGGAAGCTACAAGACTTGATATGTTTCTTTCAGGTGTATGGAATGATAGTCTGTGACTTGGCCCTACGATTTTAACTGAAAGACCTAAGACTTTGAGGAAGCCATAGTATTCTGTTTCAATCTGATGTTTAGAAGGCTAAGATGGGTACTACAAGTCTGTCAGCTTAAGCAAGCCATAGCAATTTTCTGCCCAGGCTGATGCTAGAAAGGGTTACAGACATCAGTGATATTAATCCTCCCGAAACAATTGGAAACATGGAAGATATCTAGTTGGAAAAGTTGGCTCCTTAGCATTATTGGTTGCTGTATTCAAAGAAAACCTTAAAACAACTGATCTAGGGATTCACATATTGCAAATCATGATGTAGGATGCTTTGAAGGAATCATCATGTAACAACCCTGTTACTTGATTCAACAATTAAACAAGAGAAGAAACATAAATCTCAAGTTCATTATGAACAAGAGCCTAATCTCATAGTTGAACTAGAGCCTCAAAACTTCATTAATTTTCTGAATAATCCTTCTTACAATCTATCATGCCTTTTTATCTCTCATCTCCCACTAACTCCCTACCCCTCTGATCTAGTGACACTTGTCACTATCTCCTACATTCTTATTACAATGACAAATACTAATATACCCCTACTCAACATAGTCATGTATGGGACATGACAATGCACTCCTCTTTTGAAATCCTTGTCCTCAAGGATTAGCAGAATGATAATGAGTCGCAAAGTGATATCTAACTTCCCATGTGACATCTTCAAAAATATTATACTTAACAGTAAGCAAGGAAGTATCGAAGGTATCACCACTCAGATCAAGGATGAAGACATTCTTCTCACCTACGCCATTTGCCTTTTTGTCGAGCATATAAGCAATGACAGCTTCAGAGAGTGCTTCAGAGAGTTCATAAATGATTCTCAATGCAATCAAACCAGCAATAACATTAAGAACACTAAGACCACCAACAGTGAAAGGGACAACACAAGCACCAACATCAACAAAAGGCATAATAAGAGGCATTGTAGCATCAGCAACAATCTTTGCAACCAGGCCTAGGCAAGTGTTACCAGCTATAGACAAATTCCAAACATCATCATACTGATCCTGATCCTCGATTTGTTTCAATAAAGTCTCGAGCCACATAGGAACCAATAATGACAAAGCCTTCTCGACGAAGTGGGAATGGGAAGAAGCCGACTTGCCACTCTCTCTATCATACTCTTGAAACTCCATTTCTGCATCACAGATGGAACCCCAAAACCCAATTGCTTGAAGTGCAACAGGCTCCTGGTCTTCTCTAACTGCCCTTGATGTAAACTCAAACAGAGTCTGCATATATGGCTGAAGCATGTGATAGTAAGTAGATGGAATCGTTACAAGGCATTCAAATGCAGCTTGTCTAATCTCTGGCTCCTTTAAAATTGTTGTCTCACAAACAACCTTTATGATGCCAGTGCGCTCCATCTCATTGTCAAAATTTATTTGTGCCAAGGCATTATATAAAGCCCTCGTTGCTGCAAGACAAACTTTAGCACCATGATTTGCAAGGGTCGTTCCTTGAACTACAGCAGTAAGAACAAAATTTACCTCATCTTGCACAAGATCCTGATTGGAAATTTGTTCACAAAGAAACCCATGAGTTTGTAAGCTTGTCTGCATCAAAGAACCAGGCTTGTCTACCTGATCAATCAAGTTAGAAAGCAAGGAAGTTGTCTCAGTTCCTCCTTGTAATTTAATTCTCTTGTTGTTCCCTTTAAAGAACCTAGGAAGTTTTTCAAAATTGAAAAGAATATGACCCCATTTTTTACGCGCAATTGCTTCGAGAACCATATCACCACCGCCTAAAGATAAGAGTCTTATATGCTCAGTGAAAGGGTGACCTTGCATTTTCCATTGTAAATTTCTGCATAGACAATTATTGATGGCCTTTGCCCCATTGGCTATTCCCACCAACAAATGACTAGTCAGATCAACTATACATCTTACTTGTGTGGCCATTTCTGTATCGATGAAGCTACGAATGTTGCCTGAATCTATCACTATAATTACCTTCTTTTTCTTGATAGTACCCACCATTCGAAGAGTGTTAGCTCCCACCTGTTCAGTAGCTCCTACATGTCCAGTCATTGCATTTATAGAAATTTCCTTGTCATAATTTATTAACGCGATTTCTTCCTCATTTAGCTTTGGATTTTCTTCATTGGACACAGTTTCATTTTGTTCATCTGTTACTAACATGAATAATTGTTGGGTTTCGCATAAATGGCCAGGTTTGTACATTTCGTTATATTCCTCCAAAGATCCAGTTTGAACTAGTTTGTTAAAAAGTCCAACACAATTTCCCCATATAGACATTTCTTCAACACAATTTCCCCATATAGACAAGTTCATTATGAACAAGAGCCTAATCTCATAGTTGAACTAGAGCCTCAAAACTTCATTAATTTTCTGAATAATCCTTCTTACAATCTATCATGCCTTTTTATCTCTCATCTCCCACTAACTCCCTACCCCTCTGATCTAGTGACACTTGTCACTATCTCCTACATTCTTATTACAATGACAAATACTAATATACCCCTACTCAACATAGTCATGTATGGGACATGACACATCATTGGAAGTTTTTCGCTCAATCTATTCTTATGACTATCAATTCAATACTGATCTATTCGGTAGACCTCGACAATGTTGCCCTAATCAGTATTTGTACAACAAAATCACAACAGACTAAAATTAAAGAAATTAAACTTGACAACTTTTCTGATGTAGCAGAAGATGAAGATGGTTGCAACTTGCAAATGCTTTAGATAGAATTGTGCACTGTACACCATTTTAAATTAAATTGGGCTTTCAGAAGAACTAAAATTCATTGGGCCATAGTTGGCTGTTTCCATGGGTATGATGTTAAATACGTGTGATTGTGTGAATGTGATTGTAATAAGTCGACGAGTCACATTCTCGATTTTCTTTCTCTTCAACATTTAACAAGAACAGAGGAGAGAGAGAGAGAAAAACTCCAAATCAGATCTCAAACTTTTTCTCTTCAGATTTCAAAATCTGTAAATCGAACTCGAAGCAAAAGAAAAATCAAAATGTCTTCAACATTCAGTGGAGATGAAACTGCTCCTTTCTTCGGTTTCCTTGGTGCAGCAGCAGCTTTAGTTTTCTCTTGTAATCTCAAAACCCTAACTCACTAAATCACTTCAATTCAATCTCTAAAACTTTATATTCAGATCTTAATGTTGATTGTTTCTTGTGTGTTATTTAGGTATGGGAGCAGCATATGGAACAGCAAAGAGTGGTGTTGGTGTAGCATCAATGGGTGTGATGAGACCTGAACTTGTAATGAAGTCGATCGTTCCAGTTGTTATGGCTGGAGTTTTGGGTATTTATGGATTGATTATTGCTGTTATTATTAGTACTGGAATCAATCCAAAGGCTAAATCTTATTACCTTTTCGATGGTTATGCACATCTTTCATCTGGTCTTGCTTGTGGTCTTGCTGGTCTTTCTGCTGGTATGGCCATTGGAATTGTTGGTGATGCTGGTGTTAGGTATTATTTCAAAGCTCCTCTTTTAAGTTATACTTTTTGGTATGATTGACAAAGTTTTTAGAATTTTGGATTGTGGATTTACAAATTTGATTTTTAGTGATCTATACTGTATGTTGTTATACGATTATACCTATAAAAGTACTCTTGTTAAACCTTTTGCATAAAATTGTTGAAATATGCTTGTATTTTGATTCTGGAAAGTTTATAGGTCTCTGCTTCTTGGGCATTTCTAATTTTGGTCAAGTTTTAGGTGCACAAAATAAAAATGCAATGGGCTGTATTAGGATCACATTATGAATACCATTCGATGATTTTACTATTTTATTGCATTTATTATACATTTGTATATTCAGAGGGTTTAAAATCAAAAGAGAGCCTGTCTACATATCTCAAGCCAATTGTAGACAATAGATATCATTTAGGATATCTCAAGACTTAAATGTCGACAACGGATATCATTTAGGATAAGAATTACTCAGTCGTTTATGCTACTTTCACCTGAACATATGGGTCAATTGCTTTATAAGCTGGTGTACTCAATGCACACTGTGGTTACAAATTTTATGTAAACCATGGTATGTCAGGTTCCACAAGACAAGCTAAATATTCTTGTTTATGACAACCATTTCTAGTTTTTGATTTTTTTCATAGAAAGATTGATATTGAAGTCTGTTTTCTTTTTCTTTTCTTTTATGAACTAAAATGAGTTGGTAGAAGTTCTTAACCTATTGCAAGTTATGATAATGCTGTTAGGGCTCCCTTGTCGAATTTGCATACCTGTGCCTCCTCCATGTAAATGCTGGTCGTCCCTTTTATATTTAGCTGAACTATGTCTATGATTGAATATAGCTTGATTGGGGACCATATTGTGCTGTCATGTTTGATACCGCTACATACTAGTGTTCTACTGGGTTTCTTTACAGATTGTGGTATGATTACCGAGTTTCAATTTTCCCTACCATCATATACTGAGTTGCCAATGTACTTTGTATCATTTTTGCTTTTGCATTGATGAATCACCTTTTAATTTGCGGTTTCATTATGCAGGGCTAATGCTCAACAGCCTAAGCTTTTTGTCGGGATGATTCTCATCCTCATTTTTGCTGAAGCTCTGGCCCTGTATGGCCTTATCGTTGGTATCATCCTTTCCTCCCGAGCTGGCCAATCTAGAGCAGACTGAGGGAAACCTCCATTGTTGATATTCTACTGTGCTTTGTGGAAATCACCTTCTATTCATTTGAGACTAGTTGTTGTAGTTCAGAACTTGCAGTGCTCTCTAAATTGTTTATTCTGGACCTGGTTTCTCTGCCTCCCTTATTGGGTATGTGTTGTGTTAATTACAAATATGCATACTTAGTTTCATTCTGAATTCTGAAATAAAGCTCCTTGTTCTAGAGCTGGGTTTTGTTTATCAGTATTGCTGTAATTCTTTATATGGCTAGCACTTGTATGACATTACTAATCTCACCAAATTATCTTTATGTTTCCTCTTGTTTTATCATACTCTGAAATTTATTTTGTGACCATGCTTGCCAAAGAGCCCAGTTGGTCTAATAATGTGTCTCAAAGAATCAGAATAAATAAGCTAGGTTGATCAATGTAAGTTGAATGAAGCATGTGTATTGATATAACTTCACCTCTAGATAAGGTTCTGCTCACAAATAGTTTCTGAATAATCTGTAGAAAAAAAAATATAAATACTGTAGTTATTATTAAGATAAAAGTGTACTTGTCATTGATGTAGTACCAGTATCTGTGTCCGGAATGATATAAACCTTCGCTATATTGCGGATATACTTCCATGTTTAATTGCCCAAGACAAGTGGAATGAGGAAGATACGAGGATAAATATTCTGTGTCGGGTGTATTAATAAATTTTCATTACTGATTGATAGTATATTTTGAAGTTTGTTTGTGATCCACTTCTTGGCACTCGCTAAGTGAACTGAATGTTCTTTGAGTTTTAGCAATCCTCTGTAGTTTTCTGTTTCAGTCTCTGATGGTTGGAATGTTAAGTTGGGTTATGTAAATGGCCAACAGATATGCCCAAAGTGTGAAGGGTCCATGTGGAAACATGGAAGATATCATCTGTGATACATGGGAAAATATAAAGTATCAGGTCCTCCTATGAACAAAATTTAGTGATGATATATAGATATCTTGCACTTGTTAGATATGCAGTTTTAAGCCGAAAGATCTGAGAGCTTAAGCAGACCATAGTAATTTTCTGTTTCAGGCTGATGCTAGAAGGGTTTAAGGCAGGGTGATAAACTATCAGCTTAAGATACTCATCATTGTTATATTTGATGTTTTGGACTCTGTTTGTGATTGACTTATTAGTGCTTTCCAGTTTCGGTTTAAACAGAAAGCCATAGTGCTTTCTTTTTCTGGTGATGGTAGAAGGGTTAAGATCTCCATATTGAAAGAATGTTACTGTATTTCTTTTGCAAAGGGAAATCAGTGAATTGAGTTGTGAGACACCAAGTGGAAGCTATATTTTCAGATGTCATAAATGGCTATAAGCTATTAACGTGGAAGCAACCTATTAGATGCCGGGTTCATGTTTGAAGCCTTTAACTTCATACTGAAGAACCCCTTGTCAGTCTTGAGGTAAAACTAGGATATTGCATCATAGATTCATAACTCCACTACAAAAGGCATCTTAGTAGCGTTTAGAAAGGATAAAAAGAAGAAAAGAACAGAAAAGCACCCCTCGGATAAGTTCATAAAGGAAAATTTGAAGTAGACGTGCTGCATATACCCTTGCTTAATGTAAAGTATGTCAGAATTATTGGTGTTTAAATTGTACTTGGGTTGACATTTGTCCAATTTATTCTGATATTGATGCACCAGATACCAAAAGTGATCAATAATTTCTTCAATTTTCAGGTATTCTAAAGCTACCTTTCAGTGGGAATAAATGGGACACCTATCTTTACCTCAAGCTCATTGTATATAGTTGATTATGCATTTTGAGATTCTTTTGCATTCCAATGATCATTTTGCATTTTACACATTTTGGGTCATGCATCAATATTATTAGATAGTGTATATTCCTGTATCCAAGCACAGGTGGTTGTCACAGAAGTATGTGGAGGCAAAAGGTGCCGCTCATCCACTATTTGTTCCAGGTGACTTCCATTTTATTGATAGTGAATTAGTGATTCTCCAATCAAAATTTCTCTGAATGACTTCATCACTGCTCCATTGTGCACTTGTTTATTTGCTATTGTTTTTAAGTTCATGATAAGATGTGTTTAGGTTGAATGTATATCAACAGAATATTGTTGTTTTTCTTAGATGACCTAACTTGGCACTAGTCATCATCAACGATCTGTTAATTTAAACACAAAAATTGTACTTTTGGCTCCATGAAATCAAATCAAACCAATTGCCCTAGATACCTTACCCCTATTTAAATTATTAGAGTCAGCAAAAGTGAATTATATTTTGTCATTCAATTTTAATTTGTACATAAGTTGTGGCTTCATAGCACCTTCCTCCACGTTACATCAAAGCTTAAAAAGGACTAAACCTAAATGACTTCTTTCCATTGATGTTAACTGGTAGCATTCTCTTCAAACAAATTCCAGTCTGGTTGCTCTTGTTTAACAATGATGCTTAAAAACTGTTTATGATGGATAATCATTTTAATTATCATATGCAGAAACAAAAAAACATAAAATAAAAAAATCATTATACGCAGTACACATGTATTTAGGTTTTAAGGATAGAAACTAGGTTATAGATTAAACTAGTAAAACCCGTGGCGCTGCCACGATTGTCAATTAATTTTATACTGCATAGTAAATTTTAATTTAGATCAAAATATTTTGTTTGTTCGATTAAAATTTGACGATCATATTTTTTTTTTTTTTTTTGATTAGTTGATATATGATTTAGAGTTGGTTGAACTTGAAGTTGCAATACCGTAGTATGCACTCTTGGTAATAATTGTACTGGGAATTCTACTACTGTCAAAGATGTTTTAAAAGAATAAGAAAGAAAACATTAAAAATTAATTAAATCTTGAATATATCATTATACTTAAAATATTCTATATCAAGTCGCAAACTCGGAGCAACGTGTTTGTAGTTTGTATTGACAGTTTACATAACATTGCATTTTTGTCGTATGTATGTTTTTTGATTTGCTCTAAGCATTGAAGGTCGTCTATGTAGCTTTTGAACAACCATAATTAGTATTTCCAACAATTTAGGGGGAGGGCTCCCGTTAAGTTAACCTCGCTTACTAATAATAATAATAATAATAGAGGCTCACAGCGTAGTTTGTAGCTCGTTTGTCCTCTAATTTTGTATAATTTCTCAAATTTTTATCAATAAAATTTGTTTTTGATTAAAAAAAAAACATCATTTGTATATTTTCAGGTTTTTGAAATTACATCTCAATGATCATATAGTAACAGGTTCTATAATAAGAGGTTGATTGATGAATACAATATGCATCCCAGAACGAAGCCAGAAAACAAAACTGAAGACCAACATCCAAATTCGGAATGACTAAAACTAAACATATATATTCAAAACCAAAACAAATACTTCCTCAGGGACATATAGAACAAACATATAATAAACATCCCTTGTGGAGTTATTAACTGCACTAACACCAACAGACAATACAAAAGTATGAACAAAATAGGGGCAGTTATCATTAGGTAGTTGATATCAGAATCATATCACATCAATATCAATTAATATAAACTAAATAAAATTAGTATTAGATATTTACCAAATGGCAGAGTATTAAAAGTTCTTCCCTAACCAGTATCAATCAAATAGCCCAAAACTCTAAACAAAAGTAACTATTTTCAATGGAAATAAAATGATGATCCCGTCCACTCAAATTACACTCTATCTCGGTCCTTCATTCAAAGGCCCACCGGTTGTCCTTCCTAACCTTTTCTTGCTCTGGACTGAAATCATTCTTGATGTTGAGTTTCTTCTGTAGTCTACTGTTTGATGATCTTTGCCACAATCTGGAAAGTTAAAATAATTTGCAGCCTGAAAAAATAAAAGGCAAAATGCAAATAATTCAGTCAACAACATAATGGAAGGAGTTTAAACTGAGGTTTGGGTATGTGCTAAATAAAATTCAAACCCAAGCACATAACACGTTACAAATTGTTTAATGTTGGGCACCTCCAAAGTATAGTTTTTGAATTTAAAATTCAATATTTATCTGGGAGTCCAATAGTGTGTCACAACAATTAATCATACCAGAGTGGACAATCATGATGATACAATGAGAATCCAACTGAAAACGATAAATTAGCTAAATTGGTCCCCTAACTTTGTCCAAATTTTCAGTTGAGTCCCCAAAGTTTAAATTGGTCAATTTGGTCCCAAATCTTTCGAAACGTTTGCAAAATGGTCTCACCGTTACCAAACATTTAATGCCATTGCAAAAATCTAAATTCTAAAGTCATCAAACCAGAAACTGGAAAAAGATTTAAATAGAAATGAGAGATAGAATACGTATTAAACTTGAGGAAAATAGTACTTACGAATGAGTAATCTAGTCATACCTGTAATCAATTAGAGAAGAACTTCAGGATAAACAACATTGGTTGTTTTGTCATCATCTTCATTCCCTAGGAGAACAAATATTCGATTGGAAGAAGTACACCTTGATAATGCCACATATAATTGGCCATGACTGAAGACATGGTTTCGCAAGTCTATACCCACATACTTAACTGAATCTGATAATATCTTACCACTCTCCAGCAAGTAGTCGTTCATTAAGAACAACCCATAGTCACAAACATCACTATCACTGGGATCTTGAATGCCAAATTTTGTTTTCAGTTGGTACGGCAAGTCGTCACATATTTTTAAAGCATTTTTCTCCCATAGAATTTCCGGTCGAGAAAGATTACATTCAGTTAGGATCAAACAGAATAATCTCCGTACCTGTTTACCATATAAAAACTATGAATTAGTGGCTGATTTTCAATAAACAAAATATATGGAATTGAATTATGTTCGATGTCATCCACACTATATAAGGATTCAAATGACGATGGTCCTTTCACAACGGTTAATAGTAACCTAAGGTAAAATCTTTCACCAGAATTTGGATTGGCAAAATACATCCGACCAATAGAAAAGGCTGAAGTAACTCTTGGTGTCCATTTCTTGTTATCCTTGCACCATCTAAAATGTTCAGGAAATTCTTGGTAAGTATAAGCTTTAGTAGTAGGATTTTTTCTATACGAATCGAAATATGCAGTCAAAGATGATTTCTGATTTTCAGCCTTTTCTTTTACTTGTTCTGGCGTGTCGTTAGGATTGAAGACACACACATGCATACCTTTCAGATGAAGCGCAAGTCTAGTGACACATGGTAGTTCTTCATGTATTCGTAATCCATATAATCTCCACGCTGCTTTAGTAGGACCTACATATCGAGCATCAAGATACTGTTGAATTTCATCATCTTCCGCCCCAACCACCATTGTGGTTCTATCATGGCCTTTGTAAATGTACTTGTTAATATATTTGACTGCCCTTACTGATGCACAAATTTCCACATTAATATGGCAATCAAACATTTCTGATAAATGAGGATTGTATGGGACTACATATTTGTTATCAACCAGGTGTCCTCTAACATGATAACTTTTACCAATTTTTCTTAGCCTATAAATTGGGTAGCCATCCACATCTATTCTGGTATCATTTACATTTTCTCTTGGATATCTAGACTTGCAAACCTTGTTCTCCATACACACTGATTCCATGTTGCGAGTACCACAGGGACCATGAACTATGCATTTCTTGATAGTTTCAAACAAAGCTGGATGTTTTATAGGATCAGGGAACTCAGCACAAACAATTCTGTCCACTTGATCTGTCGTCCTGATTTTGTCTTCAGGGTGAAGAAAAAGTAATGCATGCATATGTGGAAGGCCGCGTTTTTGAAATTCTATTGTATACACCTTTGCAACAACTCTTCCAAATAATCCTCTATTTTCCATTTCATGCATAATTGCTTTTCTTTTAAGCTCGAACACACGTGCAACTAAATCAGGACGATCTAATGCAACTTGACCTGGCTTAAGCTCATTCTGAATTTCTGGCCATTTTGGATTAGCAGTCACCGTCATGAATATATCTGGATGTTTGTAGTATCTGGTAATCGCCATAGAATCCTGGTAGATTTCATACATATGCCTTGGACTGCCTAAATGAGTGGACGGTAGAATGAATTTTTTCTCAATGTCATTAGGATTGTGACCATTGGTAACAATATTTGTCAATCCACTATATACATCGCAGCGCAGATCAGCTTGGTGTGTCCTAATCCAATATAATCGATTTTGTTCATAGGACGCCCATGCATCTACAATAAATTGTTGGAACAAAAGGCCAGCTCGAAATAAAGCAGAATATTCAGTCGTTCTCTCAAATAAGCGATAGCAGAAATACTGAAGCTGAGTCAATCTATTCTTTTTTTCTTTACCTGTAACTGTAAAATACCGTTCGTTCTTGACATCCCAATGTTTCATATCTGTAGACCAACCAAGATCTCCAGTTGAAAATAGTAAGACATAGTGTGACGGCAAATACAGTGGGTGACATTCGCTTATTCTTTCGAGATTGTTATTCTTCAGATGCAGTATTATGTCTCGCTTCGAAGTCGGTTCAGTCCCATCCCCAGGAATAATAACAGCAATATCTTCAGACGTTGGGAGATTATAGCGTCTAGGATCAGTAGTGGGCGTATAAGCTAACCTTATAGGTATACTTTCACCGCCATTGCTATTAGCTGATTTCAGAACATCATACGCACCTTTGTATATTTTGCACAACTCATTTGATTCCAATAGAGTTTCTTGAATTATTTTCAGAATAGCTGGATTTAAGTGAAGGTTCCTTTTCTGTCGGCAATCCAATGCAATATGGGGATCATAAATATATAGTTGTGAATAACTTGGAGATTTGTCTAATTCCGGTAACAACGATCCAATTTGATGGGACAACTGACCATGAATTGTGAAAGAAGTTGGTCCTCGACCTTTTAGAATACGTTTGTCCATTGAAACACCCAAACTGGAGAAGGCATTAGCAGCATTATAGGATCTAATATCTTTCCTGAAAGATTTTGCCAGTGAATTTCTTCCTTCGTATAACAATTTAATAGCAGAAGGCAATGGTGTAAGTAGTGGCAACTTTATCTTTTCTTGCAGGCAACACATACCGAAAAATGACTTCTTTTTAGTGGATTTAGTCAATCGTTCATCTAACCAATGATAAGCAGAACATGATGGACATATGACATCCATTTTCCCAAGATAGTGTCTTTCTTTTGGAATATTTTCTACTTGATCGATTGGTATGTGAATTTCATCTTCTAATATAGTATCGTAATGAGAATCACTTACAGGATGAACATTAGTAGTAGAATCATTTTCTTCCATGTTTGTCCTTTCTCTGAAAAAAATCAATAATTGGATAAAACATTAGTTTTTAAACATAATTCTCAAATTTAAAAATAAAAGGAAAATAAACTTGCCTAAGAAATTGTCTATTGTAAAAGGGAAAAATCAATTTAAAATAGAGTGACAAAGTATGGAATTAGAGTTTGTTGAACCTTAATTTGCAACAATCAACCTTAATTTGAAGAAATTAAAAACGTCATTTAAAAATTAGTTTATTTAAACTGTGTGTGATGAAGATGATGATGATGATGATGATGATGATAAGAGATGTGAAACCTTAAGAGATGTCAAACAAATTATAATCATTCTCACCCAGTATAGTACAATAATTTCTCGATTTCCTTCAAAATTTTTTGGTTATCCTCTGGGATAATTAAAAAATCGGGCTTTAAATTAAAAATCTAAAAATTTATATTAGTAAATAAGAAATATAGTTAACTATATATAAACAACTTACTTCATAGGGCATCGTTTTATAACATTGTATTCACGGGAAGAATCTCCAGTTGACGATGAACCATAGAAATATGTAATAACCTCAACAATAGGTTGTTTTCCTTTGGTTTCTTCTAATAACTGATTTCCAGCTTGTGATCCTCCATCCACAACGTGTTCCACAGCTTGTGATACTCCATCCACTATTCCATCCATTGAATAAAGAAAAACAATTTCGTTTTCTTTTTGTTTTTCTTTTTTCCTTCGAAGACGTTGGCTTATTGTGTGAGTCTTGTCCAATGGAGTGCTACAAATAATGAAACATTTGTCAATTTCTTTCAAATATAAGTTTATATGAATTGCTATGGCCAATACAATTATACGTACTTTGCATTCCATTCTTTATTCGGCGTTGTGTTTTGTTCTTTGGAATTCCCAACAGAATGTTCTCCCTCTCTTCTTTTTCGTTGACTGGTTTGTTGCCTGCTTCGCCCTTCAAGGTTTTCTTCTTGCATGCATTGCCTTTAGAAAACAATATTATATTTTAAAACTTTTTCAAACAGTAATAAAATACTCAGTGTTTAAGAAATACATACTTACTCTGTTTCAATTATCTCTGGCAATGTGGCATCATTATTGTTAGAAACTGTTAGAAGAACATCTTCTTTGCCGCAATGCGTTACAGTAGATAATGAAATCCTAAATTTGTTAACAATAAAAAAATTCAGACCCCATTTATATAACCATTTTAGCTAAATAATCATAGTAACAGAATATATACTTACTCTTCTTGATTTGTTGCTCGCAATATGGTAGGATTGGTTGGAGGGACATCCTTGTTGATGCGTTGTCTTTTATTGGACAATAAATTCAAACTCCACACTCTACTGATATAACACTTTGAATAAATAAACACGTAGTCTTAACAGAATATATACTTACTCTACTTGAGGAACTTCCTTGTTGACGCATTGTCTTTTATTGGATAATAAAATCCTATATGTTTGAATAGTAAAGAAGAATTATATTGTGTTTTTATCAATTTTGTCAATATGAACCTATCGAAAATAGAGGATAGAGTGTAAGTTATAAATAAAAAATTAACTCACTTTTGTCCTGATCGTTCATTTTCTCTTCGTTTGCGTTGTGTTATTTGGTAATTGGACAATAACACGATGTTATTCCTTGCACTGGTTTCTCGTGCTACACTTTTGGTTGGTGTTTCGTTGTTGCTGGAATTTTATAAACCCCTACATATTTGGTATTAGTAACTGATTTGATATCATTATTGATAAGGTAATTCATTTTAAAATTTAGAAATTACTCACTTTTGTTTAGTACGTTCTTTTTCTCTTCGTCTGCGTTGTGCTATCTGAGCTTTAGACAATGACACGATGTTATCTTCTGCAATGGTTTCCCTAAGAAAAAAAAAAAAGTTATATAACATTACGCAATAATTAATATTATATATCATAGTATATATTATTATACACTTACTGTTCTACTGTTATGCGTACTCCTGAACATCCATTGTTAGAAGAATTTTCTTTTCCGTTATTCATTCCTGAAATTAAAACCATGAATTGTTGTACGTAAATTACTTAAATCAACAGAGGATTGAATGGTAGGAATAATCCATAAATAATCAACAGACTGTAGCTAGTAATATTTATCATGCCGGATGTAGGTACAGGAATGTCAATTAAATATAAGAGAGAAATAATCTAAAAAGAGAGTTACACTAAATAAAAAAAAATGAGGAATATAACAAATTATATTTACCTCAATTAGAAGAAAACCTAATTCATGCATTTAGGACACTAATTCATGATTAAGATCTGGACTATACATATGCCTTCTAAGGTCATGTTTTTATTCCGGTGTGCTCTAAACCATTAGCAACAACAAATACTGTGCATAATGATGAATCGTATTTCCAATCTTCTGGTGTGCTCTAATCCATTAGCATTACAGAATTCTGATTCAACTATCCATTAGTTCTTGTAAACTGTTGACAAAATATATGTCCACAAATATGTGATAAGGTGAGTATTTCTGTTTAGAGGGATTTACAGCCCTGGAAAGCTTCCTACTGCTATTAAGGTGAGTACCAAATGCTTCAAATTCTTCTCTTCAAAAATTAGTAAAAAAAAAAGGAGAACACAGTAGTTTACTGTCTGGGAGACTGCCGACTTTACTACATATCATGCTTATACTAACTGAAGGATATAATGAAATTACACCCAAGCTTGCTTCTTTCGACAAATTGAGGATATAATACTAACTAAAAAAATGTCTATTTGTGTTTTTATACCAACTGATGGATATAATGAAAATTTAAATGAAACGTAGAATGGTTATCAACCGCATCAATGAATGGACACCAAAAGCTACTAATAGACTCATCAAATCCAAAGATTATTAATAAAATGGTAACAGGAAGAGAGATTAGTAAAAATTCCAGAAAAAAATAAAAATAAAAATAAACATAGAAAATTAACTCAGTGACTTTTAGCTAAATTCAAATGGTAATTATTCTTTTTCTCATGGTGCAAATTTTAGGTGTGGGTTCTATTTTTGTATTAACATTTATAAGTGTAACGCTAAGCCACTGATCACTACCCTCTTTAAAATTTGCTCATACTATATTAACAAAGTATGTACCAGATCATACTATATTTTTTTTTTTTTGCTTCTCACGGGGGTATGTTCAAAAATCTCTAATAAATATGAGCAACAAAGAAGAAGACGAAGTTGAAGGAAGCAAAATAATATGATGAAATTCATTTTGTAGTCTCTAATTCAATTTCTTGCAGCAAAATAGCACAGTACAATCAATGGATCAGTCTATTATCTATATCTAGTGATTTTTGCAAGTTGCGAGTCCTGAACCCTTCAAATCAGAATATAAGCTGCATTCTTTTGTTGGATGCGTCAACTACCATTAATATCCATATATTAAAGCGATACAAAAGTTCTAGACCTAGAGTTTTATCTAATAAGATCAAAACATAGGTAATATATTTTTTTCCCTGATAGTAGTATCTTTAAGTACACATATAATAACAGCTTAGTTCAATGCTCACCATCAGTGTCTCTAAAATAATGGAAGAGAGCAAGTATACCTGAGCACTTAGAAAACGAAGAGCAGAAATCTCTGCAAATGTTACTCCACCAATAAAGACAACCAATAGCAGAGAGCGACGTCCATCTGCTGCTCTATGAAAGCAAATAAGAAGAAAGAATGAAAGATGCTCAGAAAGCCTAGAATAGGTATGTGCAGCCTAAAAGATTGAACACTCAAATAACTGTGGTTGTAAGTGACTTAATTCATAAAAGAGAAGCTATATCTAGGAATTAAACACATATTCTAGGCTAGGTGCACCTTAATGATTGCTAGTTTTACATTAAAAGCTACACAACATATGTAGGGTGCAAACAATTAAACAATCTGAAACAACAATTTCAAGACTAATAACTTAATCTGGCTCACTTATAAGAAGCCACGTACATACAGAAACCAGTCTTATCTTCACCTCATCATGTTACCGGGCTTTAACCACGTACATACAGAAACCAGTCTCCATTTTTCCCTATATACTTTTCTGGTTATATGTTTGGTTTTGAGACGAAGAAAAGAAGAAACCTTAATTATGTGCCAGTGCCTCCGGAATCTTGGTACAGTTTAGGAATTCTAGGTTGAATTCCTAAAGCCAAGCTAAAATATAAAATACCACACAGAACATTTAAAGCCTACATATGGAACTAAACAGACCCTTGATTTTCACGATCCCAACTTCAACAATAATGCAAAAACAATTTAGAAAAGTATACAAAACGGCTTATAACAGTTATCCTAAAGGGTTCTGGTTGAATATTTAATTTTCAAAAAAAAAAAAAGAAATACCTGAGAATTGAATGTTTATGAAAGAAGAGCTTGTACCCGTGGTCGATTCGTTAGAGAAAGATGCAGTGTAGATCGATTTCAAGTAGAGAAGATGATTAGAATTTGAGGTTCTAACTTCTAAGAGTTTTATTTAAAAGAAAAGTAATTTAGGTTTAGGGGTCGGTGACGTAAGTATATCTACAATTGTGGATCTTGATTGAATCAGGTCCGTCCAAAGCAACTTAATTATGGACCCAAATAAAAATTTAATCCAAGGCTTATAATTTAATCCTAGTCATATAAATTAGTCCTAGTCAAATTAAAATTAATCCTAGTCATATAAATTAGTCCTAGTCAAATTATGCACCCTTTATAGATTATAATATAGATATAGATATAGATTGACAAAAAATACGCTTGTATTTTTATTTTTTTTCTCACGTTATACAATCTGTTAGGTTTGTACTATTAAAGTGCAGTACAGTTAGCTCTTCAAGTTTGTACTATTAAAGTGCAGTACAGTTAGCTTTTGAAGAGGAGTATTGAAATTGAACTGAATGTTTTCTTTCTAGTGTGTAAAACATAGTTGATACTTGATACAAACTACAAAGTATTCACCAGTTGTTTATGTTTTCATTGTTGGCTGTTCAATGACATCTTCAAAAGAAGATTATATTATCCATAGGTTACTGAGATCATCGTATCCAAAACCTACTTCTATATAGAATTACATGAAATCTTATTACCTAACTTACATGCAATTTACAAAATGCTAAATTGTTGCCCTCAATTTGCATAAAAGGCGCATGACCGTTCTTTCATAGTGCTAAGATCTCAAATGAAGTTTCCCAAATTACAAAAGTTGATGACATCTTCCAGATAAACAGTTGATCGGCAACTTTTTGTATCCAAATCATGTTTGGTTTTCCTACTGAATTAGGTCACCTAGTGACCTTCATCCTTTTGAATTTTGATCTTTACGTATGGACAATATAACATGCAAAAGAAATAAAACAATGGCGCCGTTTCATTTACCATTAAATGTAATATAATATCTATACAAGCTTAGGCTAACCTTGGTTAGGCCATTTACCAAATTTCATTAAATATTATATTCAATTGTGGTACATGAGTCATTGCATTATGTTCTCGACTTTTCGATCGTGTTAGTTCCAAGTCTATATGGCTTCTTATCTATATAAATACTGATTTTTTAGATGGCTTTACCATTGAAGAAAGGTTAAAGTTAGATAAAGTTAGAATGGCTCAAAATTAAAGGGATGAAACAATTCTATAATATTGAGATTAAGGGGAAAGTGAAAGTGAATGTGAATGTGAAAGTTGAAGAATAAATGTCCCCCAAGAAATACTTGAAATAAAATTTAAGCATCTCTATGTTACACTCAAAAGAGGAATGCACATTGTTTTTAGAATTCCATATGATATTTAGAGAATTGCCATGCATGGTCACCTCCAATTCTCCATAACTCTATGTCTCTATGTGACACATTTACAATCTTAAGTCTTAACCATAAGGTGAGGTGGTGTACCATTTGGTGATGCCCTTCAAATTTTAACTCAAGTTAAGTAAATGGAGAACCACATGCAGTCCATATTGACGTGGCAATCTAAAAAGTACACGTGGCAATGGATAATAGCAAAAATGCTGGGCCTGAAATGAAATGGGTCCACTAACTTCAGTCTGACATGATTGGTACACAAACACAAAACAAGATAGAAAGTGACCACGATATTGTGTTGTTTTGTGCATATGGGGACGGACTTTGTGTGAGCATCTCTCCTCGAGGTTGGTATGGTGCAGGTTATTCTCTGCAACCACATGAAGGAACACACAGCACACTACCTTCGATCAAGATTGCCTAAATCTTGAGTGCAAAAGCTAGCCCATCCAATATTTGGTGCTTTAATATGGTTTGACCACTCTCACATGTCACATGGATGCAACTTATCACATGATATGCAAAAGACGAATTAGTGTCCGTCAGATTCCTTCAATATATTAGATAGAATGGCCCAACTTTTCCAAATTTTATCTTAAAATTGCAAAGAAAGGGATCTTAACCAAATCTTTTTATCTCCAATGTGGGGTACTATCAACTAATCAAACTTTAATATTAATAAGAACATGTATTAGCAAATGTGATGTTGATATTAGAAAGGAGCAACTCCAACCTCATGCTACCATAGCCCCCATAGGCACTTAAGCCACATTTGGCTGTGTTTGAAATCGGATGTATTAAAAACCATTTTTTGTTCAATAATTTTGGAAAAACAGATTTTGTCGATACTAGAAACCAATGTAAACGTTGAGTACCCGTCAATATTCATAAATAATATTTGTGTAACCAGTAACCAATTTTTTAAAAATCGGGTTAATTCGTGGGATATTTTGATATTTTAAACTATAATTTTTAAATTTCCAACCAACCAAATATATTCTTTAAGAAAGAGCCCTAGACCCGTCTTTCAGTTGTTGGCACCATAGTACAAAATATCGTTATCGATTAATGTATCGATCTCCAAAAAATAGATATATCGGGATATATTGGAATCTATCGGTGGATATTTTACATGGAATGTATCGACTAATATATCAATTTGTTATACAAAATATATATAAAATCAAATTTGGAAGTATATTTTCATAGTATTTACCTAAAAAACATCATATCTACTAAAAATAGAATAAACAAATTATTTCCAAAAAAAAAAATTTGAAAAAAAATAAAATTTCCAGAAAATATCGAAAAATATCAGTAAATATCGAATATATCGGAATATATCGAAAAATATCGCCCGATATTTTACAGATACTTTAAGGCGAAAATTTTGGGAATATATCGTATCGTTTTCTTTGAAAAGCGATATTTTGTACTATGGTTGGCACCAAAGCTTTGGTTTCACTAGGAAACAAAAAGCTTACAACTACTCTAGATTCCATGTTGCCATACAGACAATACAGTACATGAATCTATTCTCTTCATTTTCTATTATGTATTCATCTTAACTATTTATAGCATATATCAAATACTTGTTTTACAAGATATTTTGAATGTCGTTGTCAACAAATTATTGCTATGATGATTCCTGAAGACGAAGTATACTTTTTAATTAAGTTGATTTCTGCCAATTTCGTCAAATTTTTATGAGGTTAGACTCTGACTTTTCTAACTGTTTTATCATGAAGATGTTGGTTTTAGTATTGTATTTTTTGAATGAGATTAGGTTGTAAGTAAAGTTCATCTATGTAAACTGCAAAACAGAAAATGCAGTATCCAACGAGGGAAAGAGTAAAGACCACACACTTTTTCTGTATGGACCACACAGTCATTATGATATGGTTATTACTTATTAGACAAAAAAAAAATATTCCTAGCTACTTACGTACCTTGGGTTAAGGGAGTCAAGAACCATATCCTTGTTGCAGCAGCTTATACGCAGTAGTAGAAGACTAGTAGGTAAGAAATCATACACAATCCATCCACATTTTCAATGTTTTAAGCTATTTCATATTCATGCTCGATAGTACACTGGAATACTAGAAATGGGAAAATTGAAAATTGATGACGACTGTTGAATTTTTTTTTTTTTTTTATCAGTAAAAATATTTTCATTGATCAAGTAAAAAATGTACATAGTGAAATACCGAAATTCCAAAACAGTGGACAGAGGAACAACTCTCCCATTCCCCAACCATGAGCTACCATTTAGGTCAGCACTATGGTCATACAATGATACGTAGGCTTGGATTGGGTCACCAGCATGAATTTGAAGTAACTAAATGAGTAAATGGTTTAGCATAAAAATATGCTTATTAAATGGTGTATAAATGTATTAACCTGTTTCCAGATTTTTGGATTAACTAGGTCAGGTCGTTGTTTGACTGAGCAAGATGGAAAATTAAGATCGGGGGTGGCTGCACCTCGATGATGTCGAGATTGCCTACGTACTCTAGTTCAGGGAATGGAACTTAGAGATCAAGTCATCATAGTTTTGTTCTTATAGAAGGTGAAAGAGTGCAAATCATAGGATGATGCGGATTCTCCGACATCTATTAATTACGTAGTATCTAACATTAATTGTATAACAAACCAAAATATTTTCTAAGCATTGATTAAGAGCACGTGCGTATAATGTGGTCGCCAACGATCATATACTCGAGCTGTTCTGATCGGATTACGTTAGGTCGTGTCAGGGACGACTTGGTGAACTGTTGGGCATGCCACGTGTCGTAGTTTGATTGAATTGTTGGATATAGTACCTCTACAACAAGTAAATCAAGTTTTAAGAAACTCAACTTGAAAATCTTGAATTGAGCCTGCTCCAGTTCCATTCTGATCATATTATCCATATGTATTTGTTTGATTGAGCAATGATTCAATGAATGAAAGTTGCATAGATGCTGTTGCCTGTTGGTGGTCAGTCTATATCAGTACTGATACACTGGGGAAAAATGCATGTTTCATATGCAATGTGGCTGAGATTTTCGAACATCAATAGATCATCTGATTACCTTGTGGTTGGGATTGTTTTGTGCATCAGAGATTGGAACAGACAAGTGTATACAATATTTTATCACAATCAACAAACGACCTGGCTAGTTAGTGCTCTCACCCGTGATGTATTTCTGATCTTACGGATGGTCTTACGTGTGAATTTCGCGTCAACAAAATACTCGAAGGTGTCAACACAGAACATGGTGTCAAGATTCTCTCCTGAGATAACTGATAAGGTTTGGCTATGCCAAGATTTTCCTCACTTAAAAAATAGTTGTCAACACTCAAACACACTACTAATTACACATTTACACGGACCCTCCTATCTCTACCAAACTTCTCACCAAATGAAATTCTCATAATACGTTTAATTAGAATTAGTAGGTTTTGACTTTGGTTCTCATTCAAACTTTGTTTAAAATGTACTACTTCAACGGCTTAGATTCTGGTGCATTTAATCTCATGGTCAGTAGTGTATGTAGTACATATACGCAGCATGAAGAATTTGTCTACTTTTCAACTATTTTTCTTTCTAGTCAAAGCCGCCATGGCCGAAGCTTATTTTGTGCATTTCTTTTCTATAAACAAAAACAAAACACACTGACTTCAAGAATTGTGTGTTCTACTGTTCTCCAAGAAATATTATTTGTTGATCAAAACTTGTATTCAATTTTGAAAAATTACAACAGTTTAGCTCATTATTTTATTTTTTTTGCTAAAAGAGAAAAAAGAAAAATAGTTTCCTTAGGGGTAAGAAAAATATATTACTTTAGGTAAAGAAATAATAATAAAAAATTATATATTTTTTTTATTTTTATCAAACCATACTAGCTCAGCAACTTGAAATAGCAAAACTGGAAATAGAATCAGATTCAACTTTTGTTATAGAGACCTTGAAAGACTTACGTAAATATCTTTGGTATGCGATAAAATGTTCATTTTAGTCATTGTACTTTGCACGTTTTTGCAGTTTGGTCACAATATTTTTTTTCTGTCAGTTTGACCATGAAAGTTACATTTTGTTATTAGTTCGGTTAGTTTGGTCAACAGAGTTGCTCTTAATGAAGATTTAACTTGCGACTAAATTAAAATCAAAATATAAGTTTTATGACCAAACTAAAAGAAAATAACTTTTATGACCAAACCGTAAAAATATATAAAATACAATGACATGACCAAAATGAACATTTTACCTCTGGTATGCTAAATCTTTAGTAGCAAATTGTAATAAGTTAGTGGAAGGAATGAAGGTACTCTTTCTGCATGTATATAGGGAGTGCAATCAAGTCGTAGATCTTTTAGCAAAGAGGGGAATGTCAGATGTAAATCATAATCACTGGATTATGCATCCTGACTCACAGTTTAAGGTAGGAAATCGGGTCGAATTTATCCGAATATTCGTCGACCGAAATCCAAATATAGCGGATATAGTTACAAAAATTTATCCGGATTTGAATTTGAATTCGGATACGGATATAATATTTTGACCGGCTCGGATATGGATAAAATCCGGATATCCAGATTTATACTTTTATGTAAATAATATACCATTTCACAAGGCTAATATGGTCATCAAATTATATATAAAATCAAAAACCTAATAATTCAAAATTTTTATTTATAAAATCCGGATATATCAAAAAAAAGTTTATTATAATTTTTCATATTTAGTTTTTAGTTACAAAAAATCAAACCGAAAATAGATTCGGATATTTGATCCAAATTAAAAACGGATTATCGAATCCGAATCCGGATAATCGAATATGGATACGATACGAAAAATTTAGTCCGATTCGGATACGGATATGAAAACGGATATACTAAAATAAATTTAAATACAGATTACCACATATCCCCTCCGTTTCCTGCCCTACCACAGTTGGGGTATTTTTGAATTATAATTAATATGGTAAGGTTAAAACTTAAATGTACTACGGTATTAAACACCCTGGTGAGGTTAATCTATGAAGCATTGAAGCACCATTTAAGTGCCAGCCATGAGTCCATCAGGAGATACAATGATACAAGTACCATATCTGGTGCGATTCAAAGATAGACCTGCCAACTACGTAATCTACGTGGCAAAATCTAAACCGTTGATGATAACAACAACTCATGAAACTTCCTACCACTTTCGTGTACTCTTATCTCGTCACTTAAATGAGTTAAATCACGATTTTTTGGGTTGTTGAAAGAATCATTCTCTGGAAATGAAACCCTAAATTAATTGGCCCCACAAAATACATCCACGCGGCAACTCGAAGCTGATTATATAGTTTCTCAAAAGAGAATCTAAACGGTGTTATTAATGAAATGAATATTTTATTTTTTAATTTTGATTTTTTTTCTTATAAAAGAAAGAAAAAAAAAAAGATATTTTATTATTATTTGCTAGAAAATAGGAGCCAACCTGGCCTTACCTTTAAGCCTATAAAAGCCTCCATTGCCTCTCATGCAATTCTCGCCAAGTTCGAGCTTTTCTCAGTTAAAAACTAACACAAAGCTAAGAAACCAAGAAAGATTCCCATACCAAAATCCCAACCTTTGTTTTCAATTGCAGTTTTAGCATTTCAAGCTTATCATCTTCCTTTGCTTTCTTCAACTCTTCTAAATCTTATCTTTTTCCCCGATATTTCCGGTATTTCTAACGCGTTTTTCTGTTTCGTTTCCGAGTTCTGTTTTCTTCTTAAATCTGTTTTATTTCTTCTCTCAATTCTTCTCAAACTAGTTTTCTGCTTTCATTGTCTTTGTTCTTAACGCTTTTCGATTTCTTTCAGATCTGTTTTTGATTACTATAAGGTTGAGATTTGAGATTTAAGATTTGGTTTTCGTGTGAAAACGTTGTTAACTTTGCTTTCATTTGTAAATCTGTTTCTTCTGAGCGTTCGGTGTGGGGATATTTGAGTTTGATAAAGGTGATTTAGGTTACCTTTCTTTGTTCTTAGTTTTTTACTGCTTCTTTTGAGGGGGTAGCCGGGGCTCCGGCCTCGGCGGCTTTTAAAGCCCCCACCTTCACATCGAGATCTAAAAAACCGTTTTATTATTATTATTTTTTTAATTTTTTTAATTAATTAAAAAAAAGAGGGAAGAGATGCCAGCCCTGGCTTGTTGCGTAGATGCTGCTACAATTCCTCCTGGTTACGCTTTAACCGGGGATAGCTATCTTCCCTTGCCGGAAACATTTTCCGGCAACTTTCCGGGAACAAATGTTGTTACTACCACCAATTCTACTACCTCCTTTATTGATAGCCACCAATCCATCCTTCCATCATCTCATTGGTCTCCATCTTTATCAGAATCTCTATATAAGATTAACGGCTGGGGTGCGCCGTATTTCTCTGTTAACTCTTCCGGTAATATTTCCGTTCATCCTCATGGTTTGAATACTCTTCCTCATCAGGAAATTGATTTGATGAAGGTTGTTAAGAAGGTTTCGGAACCAAAATCCTCTGGTGGATTAGGTTTACCGTTACCGCTTATTGTTAGGCTTCCTGATGTTCTTAAGAATAGGCTTGAATCTCTGCAATATGCTTTTGATTCTGCGATTAAGTCACAAGGGTATGATTCTCATTACCAAGGTGTTTATCCTGTAAAATGTAATCAAGATCGGTTTATTGTTGAAGATGTTGTTGAGTTTGGATCGGCTTATCGATTCGGTCTTGAAGCTGGATCGAAACCTGAGCTTCTTTTAGCAATGAGTTGTCTTTGCAAAGGAAGTCCAGATGCTCTTTTGATTTGTAATGGTTATAAGGATGCAGAGTACATTTCACTTGCTCTTGTAGCCAGAAAGCTTCATTTGAACACTGTGATTGTACTTGAGCAAGAAGAAGAGCTTGATTTGGTAATTGATATTAGCCGAAAGCTTGATGTTCGTCCGGTTATTGGCATGCGAGCTAAGTTGAGAACGAAGCACGCAGGCCATTTTGGGGCGACTTCTGGCGAGAAAGGCAAGTTTGGATTGACGACGTTGCAGATTTTGCGAGTTGCTAAGAAGCTTGAGAAAGTTGGGATGCTTGATTGCCTTCAGCTGCTACATTTCCATATTGGTTCTCAAATCCCAACAACAGAATTACTAGCTGATGGAGTTGGTGAAGCTACACAGATCTATTGTGAATTAGTCCGTCTTGGTGCAGGTATGAAGGTTATTGATGTTGGTGGAGGTCTTGGTATTGATTATGATGGATCTCATTCGTCTAATTCAGACAATTCAGTTGGTTATGGGCTTGAAGAGTATGCTTCAATGGTTGTTCAGGCAATTAGGTTTGCTTGTGATAGGAAACTTGTTAAGCATCCTGTTATTTGCAGCGAGAGTGGCAGAGCTCTGGTCTCTCATCATTCAATTCTTATCTTCGAAGCAGTCTCTGCCACTGCAGCTGAAGCCCCTTCTGTGTCTTCACTTGGTGTTGATCTTGAGTACTTTGTGGAGGGGCTTACCGATGAAGCTCGAGCTGATTACCATAATCTTACTACTGCAGCAACTCGCAGGGATTTCGATACTTGTTTGGTTCATGCCAATCAACTTAAGAACCATTGTGTGGAAGAGTTCAAAGAAGGCAATCTTGGTCTAGAACACCTCGCAGCTGTTGATGGTCTATGTGAAATTCTTGCTAAAGCAATGGGAGCATTCGATCCGGTCCGAACATACCATGTGAATCTCTCTGTATTCACTTCAATCCCTGATTTTTGGGGAATTGGACAGCAATTTCCAATTGTTCCAATCCATAAGCTTGATCAGAGGCCAGGAGTGAAGGGTGTGTTATCGGATTTAACTTGTGACAGTGATGGAAAGGTTGATAAGTTCATTAGTGGTGAATCAAGTTTGCCACTTCATGAACTTGAAGGAAAAGGTGGCAGTGTTAATGGAGGTAGTAGTGGTGGTGGAGGTTATTACTTGGGGATGTTTTTGGGTGGGGCTTACCAGGAGGCGCTCGGGGGTCTGCACAACTTATTCGGCGGCCCGAGTGTTGTACGCGTGTCACAAAGTGATGGCCCACATAGCTTTGCAGTGACACGCGCTGTGCCAGGACTATCGTGCGCAGAGGTCCTACGGGTGATGCAGCATGAGCCAGAGTTCATGTTTGAGACACTCAAGCACCGCATAGAGGAGTGTGGTCACGGGGGCAGTAGTGAAGACGAACAAGAAGATGTCGAAGAAGACACCAACGAAATGGCCCGTGCCACATTGGTGAGCGGCCTTGCTCGCTCCTTCCACAACATGCCTTATCTCGCTACCACCACAACTTGTTCATCATATGTGAGTGGTGGTGGGTTTTGTTATCAGGAGTATTGCAACGAGGATAATAACAACAACAATTGCTCTGCTGTTGTTGGTGGTGGCGATGATGAGCAGCAGTGGACCTATTGCTGTGCTTGAGAGATATGTTCTACTAGTTGTTTCACTTTCAGTTTCATTTCCCTAATCAAGTTCTATCTCCACTACCGATTTAGTAATTGGTCTGTTTGTTTGTCTGTCTGTTTATTTATTTATTTTTTTTTTTTGCCCCTTTTTAGATTTCTTTTTAGTTTGTAATGTTTCCGTTATGTTTGTTTAATGGAGATGAACAGAAAATAGAGAACTTTTTCTTGCATTTGTTGGAATCTTTTCCTTTTTTTCTTCACTTTATTATTACTAAGTTTAGTCAAAAGAATTGAACTGTGCCCTTTTGATTTGGATGTTTATTTGTTTGTCCTTTGATTCTGGGATATCCTGGAACCAATCTATGTGGGGTACTGGGGTATATACACTTATCTTTTGAAATTGCAAATTGCAAATTGCAATGATAAGGCTCATGGTTTGCATTGATTTGGTAATTTGTTGAAAGAGGAGAAAGAGACTCGCACTGCTTTTGAGCCACAAAATTGAAAATACCGTTATTTCAACAAATTTTTATTTATTTAAAATATGCACTTATTGTTGCAGTTGGTTGAATCTAGATTGAAAAAAAAAAAATAATCAGCTAAATGCCAGAGAAATTAGATTAAACTTTCAACTTTGTTTATTCATATCCTTAAAGCTTTGATTTTGCCCTTGTCGGTGTTGAGGTCAGTTTCAGTTTGTGTTTATTTTCTACAAGTTAGTGCTTTGGAGAATTGGAGCCTTGCGTATGTGTATAGTTTGTTTTTTTTGTTAAGGGATAGCGTTTCTGTTTTTCAAAATGACAAGTGTTTATTTGTCATGCAATGATGTTGCCATGTACCAAACATGTTCCATTCAAATATTCAAATATTTCCTTTTTCAGAGCTTGGCAAAGGAGATGGCCCATGACTTATCAACTTACCTGTGGAATGACACTATTGTTACCCATATCCATGCAATTTGATTATCCATCGATTTCCTGTTGTTTATGGATACAGGCAATAGTGAATGGAAGTATGTTACAACTTAACAAGTAAAAGTTCATTCTCTCTGAACTGAGAAATCTCTCTCTTCTATCTCTTGGGTTGGGTTGGGTTGGGTTGGGTTGTTTAGCCCATTAGTCAGATATAGAACGGGCCTAATGAGATATTGGGCTGGATCTCATATAACTAGAGCCCAATGGTAGAATAAACAACAGTTCCGTACTTGCGTGTATCACAGGCAAGAATCGTAATAGACACCAAGGTGTATGAGTGTGACTATTCTATTTCTATCTTCTTCTTCTTCTTCTTCTTCTTCGTCTTCTTAGATCAAAAGTGTTTAAAGCTCTGCAAACTGCAATTTATATTCTTTTTGCACTTAAGGTTAGCTCAATTTATCTGAATCGAGAGTTCTTTGTTCTCTCTTAAACAAGTTTTCTGAATTCCTGCGTTTTTGTACATATACTCTTTATTTAAACTTTAAGACTTTAATGAATTTACTTTTTTGTTCAAAGTTAGCCAGTTAGGGTTTTTAAAATGGATATGAGTTTAATTGGATTGTTTTAACTTTTCTCATGTTAATAACAATGAGTTGTTTTGGCAATGTTCATCAAGATCATTGTAATTGAATGAGTTCAAGTTTTCTTATTTGATTTGAATTAGGGTTTCTTAAGTAGATATGAGTTTAATTGAAATGTTTTAAATATTTTTTATGTTAATCACACTGGTTCTACACTTCGTAAGTGATGAATTCTATTTGGAATTGGGTTGGTTTCCCTTGATATTGAAGTTAATGAGATTGCTTAAGCTATTTGTTATATCAATTTATATTGATTCTATGATGTTGAATTAGGGTTCTGGAGTTTATACAAAGTGAATCAGAATCAAATTATTTGAAACTCTCTGTTTTTAATATATGCCCACTTGATACTTTATGTTGTATTTTTGTTGTTATATGTTGCGTTTGAATAAAAAAAAATTATTTTCTGAAGTGATTATTTTGATCTTGGGTCCTTTATGCAGTCCTTGTCTTCTTTCAGGAATCCTCTTCGAAGGGTGATCGATCTGGTTTGTCAATACAAATTGTTTAACAATGGTATGTCAACATTATATTGTTTTTCTTGGGTTTGATTTTTATTTTGTGGAATAGTCTAGGAGTAGATATTGGTATGTAGAAGTTGAGGATGGATAATTCCTTGGAAAATGGATTACAATAAATGGATTACTACAAGTAAAACATTATGAATGCAAAAAACATTATGCACATATTGGAGATACTTCCTTCTCTCTCTTAGATGCTCACGAGTCAATACGTCGTCTTTGAGCAAAACTAAATTAAGAACAACACTCTTGGTGGTATTTTCCCCCCAGGCCAGCTTGAGAATGTCTAGTAGTCTTAAACACTTAACTTTTAAGTGAATTCCTTATTGGTGAGTTTATCATAATTTGATTACGAGCTCGACCAATCATATTCTTGAACTATCCGAATTGGCTTAATTCTTTCTCTAAAAATGGACTCCTCATTACCACCTAAGCGAAGGAGATGATGCCATTATGGATGACATGTACTCTTTACATGGAAGCATCTCAGAAGGATGTGTCATTACCTTTTCAATTTATTTTTATACTAGGTTATAGCTATACCCTCAAGTTATCAACTTGGAGAAAATATACACATCCATTGCAAGCTAATAGTACACCGCACTATCATTGATTGTTGCATGACTTAGAAAGTTAGAATACTAATGTTAACCAATTGGGAAAATAAGATAACCCAGTGGTAAGAACTCTATTCTTAGGAAGAGAAGAAACATACAAACATTCCTTGTTTCTATCCAGTCATGAAAGCAAAGAGTATCATTTACTTGTTACTAGTGTCTTTTTTTTTATCAAGAAGTTATTACCTTTCTAGTCTGCATTGATAAGATTTGAGTTCTATTTTTTAGGAGGAACTTAAGCTCCATTAATTTGTTAATGGATATAGTTTTTATCCTTGTCAAGATGTAGTGTGAGAAAACTTCTGATTATTCCGTCTTGTCTTCGAAATATGTTTCTTCTGGATTGATAATTAATGGATGAAGTATTTACTCCCACCCTCCATAATGTCAAACTATTTGTTAGTGTTGTGAAGATTGAAGGCTGAAGGCTGATTTAATGAATGTAATAAACAAGAAGTGAACTTCCCCCCGGTTGTGAATGATGATCCATCAGCACTTGAATGCAAGTTGAATGAAAGATTACAATTATTTTTAAATAAACATTTCTGCTTGAAAACAGTCTCTTGCATTCATTATCACAGTATATCAAACGAACAAATGGTAAGCTACAGTGATTCTGTTTTTCTGTAATTGTATAAAGTTGATAGCAATTCACGTATTGTTATAACCTCTCAGACTTTGGAAGAATGCTTGGATTTGGTTTGTAATTTGATCGATCCTCAACATAATCCATGAAATCCTATGTTCTAATATTCCGTTTAATTTCTACCACGTTACAGTATTTTGAAGGATATGGATATCATGGAGCATCGTTTGAGCAGACATACCGTTGTTACCCTGCATCATTCATTGATAAGGTTACAATCTCTTTCTCATCATCCTCCGATTCAGTTTAGTTACGTCTCTGATGTTATCTGTGACTTGCCATGAAATAACTTTCAAGCTACCATCCCTGAAAACAAGTAAGTGGCCAGAGGTTTTGTAAGCAGATCACATGCTTCAAATTAATAAATAATATTATGATATTCACATTTTTGAAAATGTGGGCATCGTACTGAGTCCGCCAATGAAAATGATCAGCATTTTAAGTTATACAACATTCTTCTGCATGCGCACCCTTTTAAGCATACAATATGAAACTACCACTGTCATAGATATAGGATTTTGGAATGTGTGTGTCTGCATATTTTCCTAAAAATGTTTTGTAACTGGTACCTCCACTTACTGTATTGGTGTCTATTTGTGCAATCTCGGGTAGTCTATTTCCTAATCCCTATCACAGATTTGACTTTAAACTAGTTTCTCTATAAATACTAATTATATGATTATAACCAATGTCTTTTTAACTTCTGAGCGGTTCTCTTGTGTGTGTGATTTAGTCATTTATGTACTGAATGCATTCTTTATTAAAATATGACAGTGGCAGAACAGCCGAACAGGATATTAAGAAGTTTTATCATTTATTCTCTATTGTTTGTCCATATTATTAACTGTGTCGCTTTCATGTCACTCTGCAGCCTCAGTTGGAAAGTGGTGATAAAAGTAAGTCAACCTTCTAATCCTCATAAATCATACTTGTATTGACACTAGTGTCTTTGGTATTTTATTTATATGTGTTGACTATATAGTGTTTTATGTTTTTGACAGTTATAATGCCACCTTCTGCCCTTGATCGCCTTGGTGAGGGAACTTCTCTTGTTATTACTGTAAAATATACTTGCATTTCCTTGAATTGGTGCATTTCATAATGTTCTAATGCCCAGCTGTCAAGCCCCATATTTGCATACAAATAAATGCACTTTTGAATTGATCAAATATAAACCTTATGTTAAAAAAAATAATTAAATATATTCATGAACAATTTCTATGCAGCATCTCTTCATATTGATTATCCAATGTTGTTTGAGCTTCGAAATGCTGCTACTGAGCGCATGTCACATTGTGGTGTGCTGGAGTTTATTGCTGAAGAAGGCATGATTTACATGCCCTACTGGGTATGCGTATTATGTTTATTTGTCTGTATTTATTTTCTGTATGGGCTTAGTAAAAATATGCTTATAAGAACTGACTTCCAATAATTTCATGTTTAACTTCTTATCCTTTAGATGATGGAAAACATGCTTCTACAAGAGGGAGATACTGTACGGGTGAAAAATGTGACACTTCCTAAGGGAAAGTACGTGAAGTTGCAGCCCCACACAATGGACTTCTTGGACATTTCCAACCCAAAAGCCATGTGAGTGTTAATTTTGCTATTATCAGTTGTGCTGGTGGATTAGAGCATTAGCTTTTTGAGGCCGTGCCTGGTCCCTGCGGTTTCTTTATTCTCATTCTTAAACATCTATGATTTGAAAATAAATTACTAAAGAACATAAAGGTCCTTTTCGGGAAAAACCATTGCTGAAGGTTGTATTAGACCACAACTTGGTAGTGACACCCATTCGTGGCTATATCAATAAAAAGTATCAGTATATTAGAATTGTGTAAAGATCACAATATTGTACACTTGTACAACATAATGAAGAAAAGAAAAATAAGAATGAAACTACCTGAATGCATGAAGCTTATTGATGATTTCATGTATCTACAGTTTGGAGACAACTCTGAGGAATTTCTCCTGCTTAACAACTGGGGACAGCATTATGGTGGCCTATAACAATAAAAAATACTACATAGATATAGTAGAAACAAAGCCTGCTAAAGCTATAAGTATCATTGAGACAGATTGTGAGGTGGACTTTGCTCCACCCCTTGATTATAAGGAGCCTGAAAGAGTAGTCCCATCTGGTCCTTCAAGCAAGGGACCAGCTCAAGGTATGGAATTTTTCTCAGATCTCCTTTGAATTGTTATCTCATCTTATTTCCAAACAGAACTTAGGTTGGTAGGGTATGGGTCGTCTGATAATTGACTAATTTTAAATTTGTCTCACATATCCTTTTTTGTTATGATCAACATGGTTGATGTGTATGCTAGGAAGCACAGACACTTGTACAAATTCACTGTGTCAGTGTCGGACACTGACACTGCTTCGGACACGGTTTGGACACGTGTCGGACACGGCACATGGGTGTCCCATGTGCCGTTCAATCTGGACACTTCATGGACACGGCTTGGACACTGTTTTGGACACGGATCTATCCCAAGTCCTAATTTAAGACGAATTATAATATCTTTCCAACCGTTTCTCTTTCATGTTTTATGAACTATGAATGCGTATGATACATGACATGATTTCTAATATATTATTGATATACCATAATTATTTATATATATTTAATTGCCGCGTCCTAAGCCGTGTCCGTGTCCTAATTTTTGGGATAAACAAGTGTCGTCGTGTCCGAGTCCGTGTCAGTGTCCGAGTCCGTGCTACCTAGTGTGTATGTCATTTATATAAGATATTCATGCTGGAGTTAGAATTGAATTATGGTTGCATAATGAGTTGAAATAAAATTCATAGATGCTTTAGGTCAATTTATGAGACATGTTTTAACTTTTAAGCTGCACGTTCTTTCGTAGTTTGTCTTTTACATGTTTACATTTTGTTTCTTTGGCGAAAAATTGAAACAGTGAACATATTTTTATAGAACCATAATTGCGTAAATAGAAAATATACTATTTAGTCCCTCTTTTAATGTACCTGTGACCACTGAGCAGTTTAATAGGATTTTTTCCAAAGATACAAATATCTGTAAACTGAATGCTAGCAGTGAAAAGAAAACCTATAACTGGCATGTTGAGGAAGCCAAGCATAAAATACCCATCTGAACAATGAAATGAAAAACAAAAAAAGGTTTGAGTTTTGTTAGTGTACACTTGTAAGCAAAAGAGAAGAAAGAAATCAATACTTGATGGGCGTATTTCAATTGTAAAAATGATTCTTCTGGGTTCAATTTTTTTAAGTAAATGATACGGTTAGGCAGACCCTTAACCTGCATTAATCTATCAAAAATAGAGTACTAATCTTATCTTTGAATACAAGCTTGCTTGTATGGCTACAGAGGACCTAAAAATTAGTACTCCCCTATTATATTTTCAATACTGGCTAAATAATCAGCCACTCGATTAGACTCCCTATCAACGTTGTTCTTGGTGATCCTTGATCTCCGCCACAATGTTATGACAGTACCATGGACGTTCACTCTTCTTTTGCAATATCGAACAGCAAGAGAAGAACAAGAAGCAACAATTACTAGCCTTTATTTCATTCAGCATTTTTCAATCCCACTAGTAAAGCTTTAAGCTTTGAATGGCCAATATAGAGCGTTTTTTTGTTGTAACTTTCATATAGTGGACACTAACGTGTGGTTACTAAACGTACAGAACGTTTTAGTTAAAAGCCGAGTGTTTGCATGTCAATATGCCACTATTATCCTGAAACACAGTGTGGTTGTTAGTTGGTATTGAAAAAAAAAAATGTCTACGAAATCTCCAGGAACTAGGATCTCCAGATATCATGCACTCATTTGTCTATATACTTGAGATACTATCATTTGCACGTCGTTGTTGGATTTGTTTGTGTTGGATATAGATACTTGTAATATATGTGAAGACCTCTATGAGCATTATAAAACAAATGACCTCCCTGCTTTTGCAGTTCAAGAGCCTCCAGTTGAGGAAGAACCAAAATTCAATCCATTTACTGGGGCCGGGAGACGCTTGGATGGAAAACCTTTGAATTATCAGTCTTCACCTGTTTCTTCCTCTGAACCCAAAGGCAAGCGACCAGAGGCAGCCAATGGTGGTGGACAACAAATGTCAGGGTCCACTTCACAAACCAGTTCTTCTCGTCAACATCAGGGAAAGCTTGTGTTCGGTTCAAATGCAAATCGTGCTCCTACGGAAGCCAAAAAGGTACGCTTTGCTTTTGGTTTGGTTGCAAGCATTCCTTTTGTTTTTTTAGCGACATTTTAAGGAATTTGGTGTTGTTTTATGTTTGATGGGCAGACTGTTGAGAAAGAGACCAAACAAGAGCAGCCTGAAAAGAAAGAGGAGCCAAAGTTTCAAGCATTCACTGGGAAAAAATACTCGTTAAAGGGTTGATAGTATTCTCGATTGATTATGTTGGGTGGTCTCTCGTCATTGTTTATATTGTAACTAGTAAAACCCGTGGCGCTGCCACGGCTACCATTAATAATTTGAAGATAGTTATATTAAAAATATTATTCAAACAATTATGAATCATATATTTATCGCTGTGAATCAAGTCAAATAGAGCTATCTTTGTGCAAGCATATTATAGAAGGACGTTAGGTTTACAGTCTTACTTCCATATATCCCCAACAATGGGGCAGATACCAAAGGCGAAAAGTAGAATATACCCCCAACAATGGGGCAGATACTGTTAGTGACTTTGCATTACAAAGGCCTCCGAGTAACATTATCATATTTTTTCCTTCCTTTCAGCTTCACTATCATCACATTATCAGCTTCACTTCCCTACTCACTATCAGTGCTACTATCAGTTTCATTGTCAGGATCATCGCCATTATTGTCAGCTCTGTGATAATAATCACTGTCATCATCAACATTGCTATAAACATCATTGTCAGCAGCATAACTGTCAATGTCAGCACCGCAATTAGCTTCACTGTCAGCATCAGCATCATCACTGTCAGCACCAACACAGCATTAAAGCATACACTAATCCAGCCTCTGATCAAGTACCAAAGTATTGAATAAATATCAATAATACAAACCTGAGTGTTGTGTCAAAGAAAGATCAAGTACCCCTGCATAGACCAAATTGAGAGTTACAAATACACTAACAAAATCTGCAAGGAGTAATAATAGCTAAATAAAACAGAATGTATTTTCTACTCTATCAGATTAATCTTATAATGCCATTGCAGTAATCTAAATTCTAAAGTCATCAAACCAGAAACTGGAGAAAGATTTAAATAGAAATAAGAGATAGAATACGTAATAAACTTGAGGAAAATAATACTTTACGAATGAGTAATCTGGTCATACCTGTAATCAATTAGAGAAGAACTTCAGGATAAACAACATTGGTTGTTTTGTCATCATCTTCATTCCCTAGGAGAACAGATATTCGATTGGAAGAAGTACACCTTGATAATGCCACATATAATTGGCCATGACTGAAGACATGGTTTCGCAAGTCTATACCCACATACTTAAATGATTGTCCTTGTGACTTATTAATAGTCATTGCAAATGCCAATCGAACTGGGAATTGTCGTCGTGCCATTTGGAAAGGCGTTTCTGAAACATATGGTTGAAGAGTTATACGTGGTATGAATACATAATTTCCAGCATGGCTACCATTAAGTATCTTTGCTTCTATAACTCTTGTAGCAAACTGGATAACCATTAGACGCGTTCCATTACATAAACCATCTCTCGGTTGAAGGTTCCGTAGCAACATTATTGGACAACCAACTTTAAGTTGGAGTTTGAATGGTGGAAGAGTCGGTGGATCCAGTGCTTGCATATTCTCGTTTGATATACTGTTTCCCCTATTCTCGATTGGTTGATCATCTTTAATGGCTTTATCAGCAGCTAGGTACTCATGTAATTCACCGGGAAACTGATTTATTGCTAATTCATTAAGAGTAGCTACATCATCATTGCGAGCAGAGAGAATAGATCGTTCTTGCAAGTAGTTCTCGGTAGCTACCTCTTCGACATTCAGATTGGGGTAAACTTTAAACAAAAGATCCATGGTACTCTTACACCTTTTGATCTCCGAAGGCAATTCCACATCTTCTTTAGGATTTGTTCCTATCTGTAAATTATAATATTAAGGGTATAATAAGCAAAGGTTTAAACGTAGATATAAACATATGAACTATTGTTGAAATTTAAAAATTACCTAGATATGAAAATAACAAATATTGTTGAAATTTAAAAATTACCTCAATCAAATAATTTGCGAACTTGACATTTTCAGTATCATTACTGTTCAGTCGCATATTTTTAACCAAAGTTAAGAGTCTAACACCACTCCACAAATGTGATTTTGTTAGACATGCACGAACAATTTCTTGTCTAGTTCCTTTAGTAATGACAGGGAGAGTCTGTTTGAAGTCACCGCCCAGAACAACTGTAACTCCTCCAAACGGTTCATTAATTTCATGAATATCCCTTAGTGTACGATCAACAGCTTCCACGCAGAACCTATGTTGCATTGGTACTTCATCCCATATAATCAGTTTCGCTCTCTTGAATAATTCTGCATGGATTGTTTGCTTTGTGACTGAACAAACAGAGTCGTCTAGAACTTCAAATGGAATTTTGAATGTAGAATGAGCTGTTCTTCCTCCTGTCAATAATAAAGATGCAATTCCCGATGAAGCAACCATTATGACAATATGACCTTCACTTCTCAATGTATCTGCTACAGTATTATAGACGAACGTTTTTCCTGTTCCAGCTGGACCACTTAGGAAAAATACTTGTCCACTATCATTACGAACAGAATTTGTAATCTCCGTATAGGCATTTAGTTGTTCAGTATTGAATCTTGCAACTTTTTCTTGAGCCTTTTCATATAATCCCTGATACACGAAATTCTGATGCTCTGTAATAAGACGGTTGGTAACTACTTCATTCCATGCTTTACACGGTAAAGGCATGTTTGGGAAATCTGATAATGTCTTACCACTCTCCAGCAAGCAGTCGTTCATTAAGAACAACCCATAGTCACAAACATCACTATCACTGGGATCTTGAATGCCAAATTTTGTTTTCAGTTGGTATAGCAAGTCGTCACATATTTTTAAAGCATTTTTCTCCCATAGAATTTCCGGTCGAGAAGGATTACATTCAGTTAGGATCAAACAGAATAATCTCCGTACCTGTTTACCATATAAAAACTATGAATTAGTGGTGGATTTTCAATAAACAAAATATATGGAATTTAATAATTATTTTCTGCAAAGTAAAACAGCGGGAGAATACATCAACAAGTATAATATTCAATAAAAGTGAAGGCTACAGTGCAGCAGGTGAAGGACTTGATAATAATAAAATCCTTCTCCATTGATTCTTTGATAAACAGTTTTCATACTTAGATAAAACAGTTTTAATATTTAGACATATAAAACAAAATGTAAACATAAATTGTGAGTACCTGATGACCAGTTTTCATTATTACAGCTTCTTCTAGGCATTTGTCCCATTCATTGTCATCTTCTAGAAGACCTCGAGCAATGCATGCTTCTCTGTATGTCTTATGTTCGATGCCATCCACACTATATAAGGATTCAAATGACGATGGTCCTTTCACAACGGTTAATAGTAACCTAAGGTAAAATCTTTCACCAGAATTTGGATTGGCAAAATACATCCGACCAATAGAAAAGGCTGAAGTAACTCTTGGTGTCCATTTCTTGTTATCCTTGCACCATCTAAAATGTTCAGGAAATTCTTGGTAAGTATAAGCTTTAGTAGTAGGATTTTTTCTATAGCAATCGAAATATGCAGTCAAAGATGATTCTGATTTTCAGCCTTTTCTTTTACTTGTTCTGGCGTGTCGTTAGGATTGAAGACACACACATGCATACCTTTCAGATGAAGCGCAAGTCTAGTGACACATGGTAGTTCTTCATGTATTCGGAATCCATATAATCTCCACGCTGCTTCAGTAGGACCTACATATCGAGCATCAAGATACTGTTGAATTTCATCATCTTCCGCCCCAACCACCATTGTGGTTCTATCATGGCCTTTGTAAATGTACTTGTTAATATATTTGACTGCCCTTACTGATGCACAAATTTCCACATTAATGTGGCAATCAAACATTTCTGATAAATGAGGATTGTATGGGACTACATCTTTGTTATCAACCAGGTGTCCTCTAACATGATAACTTTTACCAGTTTTTCTTCGCCTATAAATTGGGTAGCCATCCACATCTATTCTGGTATCATTTACATTTTCTCTTGGATATCTAAACCTGCAAACCTTGTTCTCCATACACACTGATTCCATGTTGCGAGTACCACAGGGACCATGAACCATGCATTTCTTGATAGTTTCAAACAAAGCTGGATGTTTTATAGGATCAGGGAACACAGCACAAACAATTTTGTCCATTTGATCCGTCGTCCTGATTTTGTCTTCAGGGTGAAGAAAAAGCAATGCATGCATATGTGGAAGGCCGCGTTTTTGAAATTCTATTGTATACACCTTTGCAACAACTCTTCCAAATAATCCTCTATTTTCTATTTCATGCATAATTGCTTTTCTTTTAAGCTCGAACACACGTGCAACTAAATCAGGACGATCTAATGCAGCTTGACCTGGCTTAAGCTCATTCTGAATTTCTGGCCATTTTGGATTAGCAGTCACCGTCATGAATATATCTGGATGTTTGTAGTATCTGGTAATCGCCATAGAATCCTGGTAGATTTCATACATATGCCTTGGACTACCTAAATGAGTGGACGGTAGAATGAATTTTTTCCCAATGTCATTAAGATTGTGACCATTGGTAACAATATTTGTCAATCCACTATATACATCGCAGCGCAGATCAGCTTGGTGTGTCCTAATCCAATATAATCGATTTTGTTCATAGGACGCCCATGCATCTACAATAAATTGTTGGAACAAAAGGCCAGCTCGAAATAAAGCAGAATATTCAGTCGTTCTCTCAAATAAGCGATAGCAGAAATACTGAAGCTGAGTCAATCTATTCTTTTTTTCTTTACCTGTAACTATAAAATACCGTTCGTTCTTGACATCCCAATGTTTCATATCTGTAGACCAACCAAGATCTCCAGTTGGAAATAGTAAGACATAGTGTGACGGTAAATACAGTGGGTGGCACTCGCTTATTCTTTCGAGATTGCTATTTTTCAGGTGCAGTATTATGTCTCGCTTCGAAGTCGGTTCAGTCCCATCCCCAGGAATAATAACAGCAATATCTTCAGACGTTGGGAGATTATAGCGTCTAGGATCAGTAGTAGGCGTATAAGCTAACTTTATAGGTATACTTTCACCGCCATTGCTATTAGCTGATTTCAGAACATCATACGCACCTTTGTATATTTTGCACAACTCATTTGATTCCAATAGAGTTTCTTGAATTATTTTCAGAATAGTTCGATTTAAGTGAAGGTTCCTTTTCTGTCGGCAATCCAATGCAATATGGGGATCATAAATATATAGCTGTGAATAACTTGGAGATTTGTCTGATTCCGGTAACAACGATCCAATTTGATGGGACAACTGACCATGAATTGTGAAAGAAGTTGGTCCTCGACCTTTTAGAATACGTTTGTCCATCGAAACACCCAAACTGGAGAAGGCATTAGCACCATTATAGGATCTAATATCTTTCCTGAAAGATCTTGCCAGTGAATTTCTTCCTTCGTATAACAATTTAATAGCAGAAGGCAATGGTGTAAGTAGTGGCAACTTTATCTTTCCTTGCAGGCAACACATACCGAAAAATGACTTCTTTTTAGTGGATTTAGTCAATCGTTCATCTAACCAATGATAAGCAAAACATGATGGACATATGACATCCATTTTCCCAAGATAGTGTCTTTCTTTTGGAATATTTTCTACTTGATCGATTGGTATGTGAATTTCATCTTCTAACATTGGATAAAACATTAGTTTTTAAACATAATTCTCAAATTTAAAAATAAAAGGAAAATAAACTTGCCTAAGAAATTGTCTATTGTAAAAGGGGAAAATCAATTTAAAATAGAGTGACAAAGTATGGAATTAGAGTTTGTTGAACCTTAATTTGCAACAATCAACCTTAATTTGAAGAAATATTTGGCTATCCTCTTGGATAATTCAAAAATCGGGCTTTAAATTAAAAATCTAAAAATTTATATTAGTAAATAAGAAATATAGTTAACTATATATAAACAACTTACTTCATAGGGCATCGTTTTATAACATTGTATTCACGGGAAGAATCTCCAGTTGACGATGAACCATAGAAATATGTAATAACCTCAACAATAGGTTGTTTTCCTTTGGTTTCTTCTAATAACTGATTTCCAGCTTGTGATCCTCCATCCACAACGTCTTCCACAGCTTGTGATACTCCATCCACTATTCCATCCATTGAATAAAGAAAAAAAATTTCGTTTTCTTTTTGTTTTTCTTTTTTCCTTCGAAGACGTTGGCTTATTGTGTGAGTCTTGTCCAATGGAGTGCTACAAATAATGAAACATTTGTCAATTTCTTTCAAATATAAGTTTATATGAATTGCTATGGCCAATACAATTATACGTACTTTGCATTCCATTCTTTATTCGGCGTTGTGTTTTGTTCTTTGGAATTCCCAACAGAACGTTCTCTCTCTTTTTTTTTTCGTTGACTGGTTTGTTGCCTGCTTAGCCCTTCAAGGTTTTCTTCTCGCATGCATTGCCTTTAGAAAACAATATTATATTTTAAAACTTTTTCAAACAGTAATAAAATACTCAGTGTTTAAGAAATAAATACTTACTCTGTTTCAATTATCTCTAGCAATATGGTATCATTATTGTTAGAAACTGTTAGAGGAACATCTTCTTTGTCGCAATGCGTTACAGTAGATAATGAAATCCTAAATTTGTTAACAATAAATAAATTCAGACCCCATTTATATAACCATTTTAGCTAAATAATCATAGTAACAGAATATATACTTACTCTTCTTGATTTGTTGCTCGCAATATGGTAGGATTGGTTGGAGGGACATCCTTGTTGACGCATTGTCTTTTATTGGATAATAAAATCCTATATGTTTGAATAGTAAAGCAGAATTATATTGTGTTTTTATTAATTTTGTCAATATGAACCTATCGAAAATAGAGGAAAGAGTGTAAGTTATAAATAAAAAATTAACTCACTTTTGTCCTGATCGTTCATTTTCTCTTCGTTTGCGTTGTGCTATTTGGTAATTGGACAATAACACGATGTTATTTCCTGCACTGGTTTCTCGTGCTTCACTTTTGGTTGGTGTTTCGTTGTTGCTGGAATTTAATAAACCCCTACATTTTTGGTATTAGTAAATGATTTGATATCATCATTGATAAGGTAATTCATTTTAAAATGTAGAAATTACTCACTTTTGTTTAGCACGTTCTTTTTCTCTTCGTCTGCGTTATGCTATCTGAGCTTTAGACAATGACACGATGTTATCTTCTGCAATGGTTTCCCTAAAAAAAAAATAGTTATATAACATTACGCAATAATTAATATTATATATCATAGTATATATTATTATACACTTACTGTTCTACTGTTATGCGTACTCCTGAACATCCATTGTTAGAAGAATTTTCTTTTTCGTTATTCATTCCTGAAATTAAAACCATGAATTGTTGTACGTAAATTACTTAAATCAACAGAGGATTGAATGGTAGGAATAATCCATAAATAATCAACAGACTGTATCTGGTAATATTTATCATGCCGGATGTAGGTACAGGAATGTCAATTAAATATAAGAGAGAAATAATCTAAAAAGAGAGTTACACTAAATAAAAAAAAATGAGGAATATAACAAATTATATTTACCTCAATTAGAAGAAAACCTAATTCAGTTCTGAATGTTCATGCATTTAGGACACTATTGAAGTAGAGTACTGTTCCACAAAGCACCCATGAAATGCAAGGAAAAGAAAAAAGCCCACAAATAAGGTGCAGTGTGGAATAGGTCGATAAATGAAGGGAATATCAAAATTCTAATGAAAAGCTTTTGCCGACATTCAAAGAGGAAAAAAGTACATGACATAACTTTGTATCTTAACATTCCAGATTTCAGCAATAAGGGATATGTAGACATTCACTGGCATATCAAAAGGGAAGATGGAGATTTATACTACATTTTACAACTATCTGAATCATAAACTATATAACACCAATATGGCATGAGCATCTACTATAACTCTGCTACAGCCCTTTAACTCTAGGAAATATCTGCGACATTCAAACTTAACATGGGACCTTACATTGACGTAACATCTATGTTATCACATTGTATGACATTATGCCGTGACTCTAGACAGTTAAAACCTAAACCCAGAATTCTAGAACATGTAGTCCTAACATAGAAATAATACCACTAACTTGTAGCTAATGTCTACCTTTAACAAAAAATGTTCATCTTAATATTCTTTGCTGTATTTTCAAACATTGTTTATTAACTTGCTTTCCATTTAAGCCCCACTTAATCTTTTTGTTATATGACTTATATCACTTGAACCATATAGGTTGCACATATATTTCATCCAATCTCTGTATTTCAGGCTGATATAACCAAAAAAGGCAAAGCATCTCTACTCTCTATTGTTTTGGGACCCCAGAGGCTACAACATCACAGTCAATCTCAAGACCTGGTAATGCAGACAACTAAAATCACCAAGTACTAAAAGGAATAAAAAACGTGAATCAACCATTACACTGCCAATGTTTTCAAGCAGTTGATGACAACTTCAACAAATAGTAGCAGATGTTTAAAGTTGAAGTCCAAAGTTGTAGTACAGTAACCAAATGTACCAGCACAACACATCAATAACATAATGAGTCATGCATCAAATGGATGAAAGTACCATTAGGAAAGGTCGGAGAAAACTTGACCGAATTTTTGATTCAGTAAATGAAACAGTGGGATGAAATGTGATGACTGTAACATGGAAGTTTTGATTAGAAAGGGTAGTGGCAAGTCGAAGAAAAGGCGTTAAATGACCCATGCCGGAGCTGGGGAATAAAGCTATATGAGGTGATTGGGTCTTGCTGCCGGAATCTGCCATATTGTAGTCTGAAGTAGTTCTCTGATGAGTGATGACTGGTGAGGTAAAGGTTGGTTTAAATGAATTTTGTAGAAATGAAGTGAAGGTTGGTAGGACTAATTGGTGGTTCAGAACATTACAAGTGAATTGTTGGTAGGACTAATAGGTGGTTCAGATCAAAGTTGACGATCTCGATTTTGGGCCGTTAACGATTGAGCAATTATTTTGTGCTGACACTTGAATATTCGTAAATATCGATATCCAATTTCTGGAAGAACGGATTTATTCGTGGATTTTTCACGAATATCAGAGTTATTTTCGTCTATGGTTCAGATTATATTCAAGTGTGTATGGTACCCTTGTTTGATATCATTGTGGTTGTGAGCTGTTAAGACTTGAGAGTTTTAAGCAAAATTAAAGATGATGGTTAAGACCAATTAAGAGTAATCCAGCCGAAGATGACCAGTGGAAGAACTCGGCTTGATTTGCAGCAGGCCAGGAGAGATGCCTTGTTTCAATTTAACGTTTCAATCCAATGAACAGGTTAGCTTGTTCGTTCCGTTTCACTTGTTCTGGGATATTATCAGAATCCAGAGGCTGGAAATCAAACTCGCAATTTGACCCACCATTTTAGTTTGCCAAAAACGTCAGTGGAGATGGCTGCCATCCTTGAATTCCAGGATTCTGTTCCTTGTAAAATTCGAGCAAAGCGGGGTTGTGCTACTCACCCACGAAGTATCGCAGAGAGGGTAACTACTATCTATATCCTGACGTGTTGATCTCTTCATTTCATAAAGTTACATTGTTTAGAAGTTTACAATATTGGTGAAGAGTTTGTTTAGGTTTGTCAGTTCTTTATTTCAATTTTTTTTTCAGTAGCACTTGTTCCAAACATGGACAAGGTAAGGCTAATTGGCTTTCTTTGTTTGTTTTCTCTTTCCTTGCTTGTCAAATATCTGTGGATTTTAAGCTCTTTTTATTAGCAGCAAATAAACACCGCAGACATGTTAGATTTGGCTGTGGAGTACATTAAAGAGCTCCAAAAACAGGTCAAGGTAACACATTTACATACATTAGCCAGGGTTATTTTAGAAAGCTACCACATTTGTGTCTTTTCTATGGTATAATAGTTATAGACGCAACAGCTAATTCAGTCGAGTCTGCAACAACTAATTTAGTCGAGTCTGTTGATTATACAAAACGAATTTTGTATGGTATAATAGTTATAGACGCAGCAGCTAATTCAGTCGAGTCTGCACATATCAAATACCATATTTTTAAGCAAGATTATTTTTGATCTCGTTGTCTGCACAATGATCTGTTTGGTGTTGAGAACAATTCTGGATCACATCTGACATGTGAAAAAAATTGTGTTTTGATGAGGTATACATTAACCAATGTAGGATGATCTCGAACAAAAAGGACGTATATTAATTATTTGAGGTTTAACTGTTTAAGCACCAATGTGGAGATCTAGCAAGGATGCAGTAGCACTTTTGGATTGATCCTTAGCAAGGATCATATATGTGTGGTTATTTATTTTTATTGTTTCCATGTTGCCTATTCTGCTTACACTTTCGAATGCCAGAAACTGTATAAGATTCAGATCATGAATCCTTAGAGAGGTTTATTACATTTGGAGGGAGAGGAACCAATGACGATTTCAGCAAAAGATCATACCAGCTGAAGTATTACGAGATAAAACTATCAGAGAAACAAAGGCCTATATTCAGAACAAATTCGAGGAGGTGCAGGACTCTATTGAGAATAAAGTATTGATGGAGAGGCAAAGTACAAAAAGAAACTCATCAAGACATGTAAAATGGTACTCATCAACTCAAGGGATTGTCAAACTTAACTCTGATGGGGCTGTTCACTGATTCAGGTGCAGGGTATAGAGGTTTGTTGAGAGACAGTGACGGGACAGCCTACATTGGGAGTTCGAGCATAAAGGAAATCATATTCCAGCCAGGAGATCAAAGCTATTGCTGAAGGTATGCAACTGGCGAGGAATCTACAGACTGATAACAATTTCTCTCTAAGGATTTGTGTCATTAACAATAGCAATCAAAACAGACAAAAAATAACCCAAAAAATCAAAACAAAAAAAACAAACACAAATTAAGTTTATCCATTCTTAATCTCTTCAAGAGCAACAATTAAAGGACATACCTTTTGAGTGACTGAAGGAAGATGTTAAGGTCTCGGGAAGATTAAGATTTCGTTTAAGGTTAGAGAGGCGAAGAGTTAAGAAAGAAAGGATAGTAGAGTTTAATCATGACCATGGGGATGGGGATGAAGATTGGGGTTTTAATCTTAGTCACACTAATTATTAATCCTAGTCACACTAATTTAATCTTAATCACACTAAATATTAATCCTAGTCATAGAAATTTAATCCTAGTCATAGAAATTAGTCCTAATCAAATTATGCACCCTTTGTAGATTATAATATAGATAAACTTAATTTTATGTCTGTTTCAAAGATGCCGAGCTGATGCATTTTCATCTTTGAGGTAGTTTAGTTCTCCATAACAATATATTTTATCTTATTACTTTTGAAGTTGTGAATGAGGGGGGTGGTGAGTTAATAAACACTCATCAAACACATGGGCGGGATTATCAAGTTATAACAATGGTGTAATGGCAGCCCAACAATGGGCGGGATTATCAAGTTAGAACAATGGTGTAATGGCAGCCCAACAAGCCTCTTCTCATGAGGTGTAGACTTTGCTAATTGAATGTATCCTCTGGTGGACAAATTCATTTTTCAGGTACCTGTAATTTTTAACAGTGAATTCGAGAGAAACTCCTACTTTGAGTGAAATTACTCCTGACAGATCCCAGGATCAGAAAAAACCCTAAGGTGTCACTTTAAAAAGCATAACAAAACGTACGAGCCAAGACAAGGTGTGCATTTCAAACACCACAGTGAAACCTATCTAAAACCCGCACCCTTTGTAAATGCACGATAAATATAGGTCTCATACTTGCATGTTAATTTTTACTTTATAAACGCACACCGTATGCAAATGTGCAGTCTTTCTTGGTATATAGGAAGGTTTCACTGTACTCAGACTGAACAACCTGGAGATATTCAACTTCTCTATCAGTGACATTCAAATCCTAAGTGATCAGACTTTAGAGCAAGATGTGATTGTGAAGCAAGACTTCTTTAGCAATTAGTCTGGTTTAACCTCTTGTTGTTTATGGACATTCTTAAGAGGTTATATAGTTGGTGTATTTGCCATCCTAACAATAATTGTATATATCTGATTTTATGGAAAAAAAGCCTGAATTTGATATGGTAAGACCTACTTGGAAAACAATTGGAATTATAAAAAGAAGTAAAACAAACCAAGAAATAGAATCAATTACACAAGTAATATGCTATGCTACATTATGAATTGAATCTATATACTCAGAAAGATGTTTAGTAGATGACTTGAAAAGAGAGAAGAGTGAAGCCTCATACATGACAATACAAAACTATGACCTTCAAAATCAGCTCTTAGATTGGTGAAATCTTTGATATACTTTGCGAAGATCGTGTAAGGGTCTTGAACAATACGATCGGGAATACACCTATTATTATTCCAACAAGAATCACGATTACCATATTCACAACACTAGTTGCTTTGACATGTGAATCCATTATACTTAGAACTCCATATAAAAACATCATAAACCCTGAAATACTCAAGAAGCTCATCGCAACCCATAGTGCGATGAACCATATTTTTTCCCTGCTATGATCAAGTTCATCAGGGGTTTTACCACTACAAACACAATATAGTATCAAAACTCCAAGGATAAATGAAAACAACCCTAAACAATCAAATACCAATCCTCCTGTTATAGTTGTAGAGATATTGACATTATCTTGATGATGTTTTATGATACTATGAAAACCTGCTGCAAACAACAAACAACCCAGTAAACAAAATATAATTCCTTGGAACACAGCTTTAATCAAATCAAATGCCTTCTCCGTGTAATCCATCAAACAAAAGTTGTACTAATATGACCAAAACATGATCATTCTCATTTCTCAGATTCTAAGCACCAACATATAGTTAGTGATGAACTAAAAAATGGAGATAGTAAGTATTTTGTTGGAATTGGGATACCTTTTGTGATTTAGTTAGAGTTTGTATATCATTAGAAAAGCTGGTGTGTTGTGAGTGTTTGTAGATATAAATTAACATTGTAATTCCCTTTGATGTGGCATTATAATCGGTAAGAAAAAACAGAAATAGATCCGGAGATTGGACGTGAGGTTAGGGTGTTTTGGGCTTTACACTATCTCTAAAGCTCGATTTGTTTAGGCCCATAATGTATTTAGTCATACACATTCACATAGTATACTACTGGTCTACTAAATACACTCCTTCTATCATGGTTCCATGTGATTAGGATTATCAAAACAACATTTTGACTTATTCAAATTCTAGAAGCTGATTTTTTTTTTTTTTTTTTTTTGAACGTGAGATTTTTTATTTTATTTTATTTTTTTTTTTAAATAATCAAATTTTATTGATAAGCTCAACGAATTACACAAAAGTAGAGGACAAACGCGCGCGGCAAGAAGCTGATAGTGAAAACTCAATACCAAGTCTCCAATTTGGAAACAAATTTCTCATATGACATTCAACATGAATCATGGAGATGAAGTTGACGGGATACAGAAAGGGCACAGGGTAATTTAATTCAAATTAATTGTACGAAAAATCTTTTATAAATTATTGTTAACAAAACAATTGAGAATTATTAGTAAGAAATAACAGAAAAATTCTTCACTTATTTTTACTTTTGTGGCAAATTTGGTACTCTTTTGGTTTAAGAAGAAGAACCAAAATAAATTCATTATTCATTTAATGCTTGTATACTATAATGAAAAGCTAAGAGAGACTGAAAGATAAATTTTCCTTTCCATCATTATCAAGATTAAATACAATGGATGATCACCAAAAGCAAATTTTTCTCATTGTTTAAAGTTTAAACATCCACATTAGATTAAAAAAAACACACACACACACAATCTTGTGCAGCAATGTCTTGAAATGGATTGATGAAGTCTTCTATCCACTCGGTAACTTAGAAAACACTTTGCATCTTGGATAGAAATGAAGCAACTGGGAAGATAATGAGAATTGTGAGCATCAATAACGTCCAAACAATCAACAACCACCATGATGAAACTGTTGTTTTGACAAAATGTTGTGTGTCGATAAATTTAATCCCTAATATAACTAAAACTATACTCGAAAACAAAAATCCTAAACAGGATAAAAGAGATACGATAAACACAACGATATTTGATGCCTTTTTACTAGAAAACTCAACCGTTGTCATAACTTTAGCACTACATTCAAGTAATGTAATCGCCACAGCCAAAATAAACATCGATATCCCGAAAGAAATACATATCCATCCTGTTGTACTAAATTCATCCGAGTGATTAGTAGATTGTGCTTTCAACAAAAAACCAGCTTCAGTCAACAAACCACCCACAGTACATGTTAGCATAATACATGTTACTTTTGCTAAAACAGATGACAAAGTTGGTTTATCCATAGTAAGATGATTGATCAATAATAATTAATCATGTATTTTTAGCATCAACTCCACTGTCAAACAACATCACCACACTTCTAAACAAAATCTAAAATTATACTTAACTATAGTCTCTAATAACTTATATATACTCAAAGCCTATAATTCCTCAACAACTAAGATTCTTATCTTTCATAACAATCTAACTAATCTAAACAACTTGTTGACTTGTTAAAAGATTTTATAACTAACGTGGGCTTTAAAATAGATAGACCCAATCTCCACGGAATATGATTTTCTCCATGGGATATGATTTAAAGGGCTTTTTTTTTTTTGGGTAGGATTAAAGCTGCCAGAGAAGATGTTGTTGTTACTGGTGTGCTGTGGGTTACAAAATAAATACAAATACTAAGTGTGCTGTGGCCTTATGGAGAGAAACAACAATGCTAAGAACACTGTATATACCTATTACCGAGTTCCTTCACTCGGAATACCAAACACCGACTTTACACTTATTTCATCCGACTTCACATCTAATCACACTTCACTCGTTTCCATTCAAATCTTAATCTTACCAACTCGGTATGTAAAACACCGACTTGACACTTATTTCATCCGACTTCGTATAAAACCATATTTCATTCATTTTTATTCAAATCCTAATCTCATAAAGTATCCGAGCACATCCGACTTGGGGCTAACTCACTCTGAATACCGAGTTCGACACATTCAAACTCCAGATCATACGACGGTTACGAATCTATCCCATTGAATCCCTGAATATCCGCACACTTTATGATCCGAACGTTGAGCCATTATTGATCCACAACCTAAGCCACCTATAAAAGGAACTATGTTTGGCTTGATTCTGGATCGCCCCTTCCAGATACGTAGGCAGCTATCCATGCTCAGATAGTTCAACCACTCTCAATCACTCAAAATCTTCCTCTCTCCGATCATCTTCCCCAACTTTCCGGCTAGAATTTCTATTACATTTACATTGGCACCGACTGACTGTGAACGAATCATAACCTGACGAAGACCATGGCTGGAATCACACAAGAGCAATTTGAGACCTTCCAACGACAACTTACTGAACAACAGGAGCAGATCAACAAGTTGATAGCTGAAAACGCTCAACTGAAAAATCCTACCATCCCTCCGGCAGCTGGCCAAGCAACTGATGAAATCAACACCAACAACCCTATCGTCATACCAACTTCCAGCAACACCACCGCCCCCACCATGGCTGAAATGCAAGAAACCCACAACCGCCTCCTACAACTTTCAGCCCAGCTTCATAAGAACAACCAGGAATCTGGTAAGACCAATACAGCTCAAAGGGTGGCCAACACCACCTTAGAAAAATATAGAACAGAGCCCTTACACGATGACCTCCTTCATCAGGAACCACCCCCACACTTCATTCCCCCTAAGTTCACAACCTATGATGGAAGTGGTGACCCCATGGACCACGTCCTACAATTCAAGACCAGCATGGCACTGTGGCCCAAGTACAAGGATATCTTCTACAGACTCTTTTCTGCCTCACTTCGAGGTAGTGCTATCGACTGGTACCACCGACTCCCAGAACGCTCAATCACGTCGTACGACCAGCTTGAGGCACTCTTCGTCACCCAATACATCCACAATAAGCGGCGAAAAACTGAGGTAACCGCATTATTCCGACTTAAGCAGGGTGACACCGAAACAACCAAAAAATTCATGGCTCGCTTTAAGAAGGAGTGCCTCAAGGCAGATAGTCCAGATGAGAACGCATGCCTGTTAGCGTTCATCTCGGCTGTTCACCCCGAAACCGCCTTAGGGAAAAATATCATCCTTGACGCACCACCGACACTGGAAGACCTGTATGTCCGTGCTGATAAGTACATCAAACTTGAAGAGGCATTGGCAAAAACAAGAGAGCATGTCTCTGCCGTACAGACGGTCAATTCCAAAAATCCAGAGCCGAAAACAACAAAAGGTCCCCCCCCGAGGTAAGCAATCTAACAGCTCGGTTAAGCACAGGTTTCCTAACCCGTTCAAATGTTCATATACGCAGCTGTATGAACTAATCAAAGAAGAAGATTACTTCAAGCCAACAGTCCATGAGCTTGAACCCATAGAAGAAAATCCATACTGCAAGTTACACAATTGCCGACATCATGCAACAGAAGATTGTCGGTATCTCCGAACCTATTGCCACAAGCTCAAGATGGATGGACACTTGAATGACTTCTTGGCAGAGGAGTCTGATGACCTCCGCCAGAAGATTAATGATAAGCGCAAAAGAACAGACAACACCTCCAAGGCAAAAGGAACGATAAACATGATCATGGATACTCGTCCACCTGAATGGACATCCCGAGCTAAGCGACAGAAAGTGAATCATATTCACCATATATTTCAACTCACTCATCAGGCAGTGATAGCCAAGCAGGTGCAAGGAAATAATGCACTGATCTTTTCTGACCACGACTTGAAGAAGGTATGCTTGCCACATAATGATGCACTAGTTGTCCATATCCGAATTGGTGGATGGACCACTAAGAGAGTGCTAATAGACCCAGGGAGCTCTTGTGACGTACTATTTAACAAGGCTTTCGCTCAAATGCTCATGCCCGACTCGGTCTTACAGACCCCCAATGTCACACTCTTTGCTTTCAACTCGACAGAGACAACGGCAAAGGGCCAGCTTACCCTCCCTGTCGCCACAGGAGAGGATGAGAATGAGGTTACAGTTGAATGCCTCTTTTATGTCCTTGATGTTCCGACACAGTTCAATGCTATCCTTGGTCGGAAATGGATTCACAGGATGGGAGCTGTTCCGTCTACATACCACCAGGTCATCAAATTCCCTGGACCAAATGGTATAATGGAACTCCGGGGTGACCAAATTGAGGCACATGGCTGCCACGCCATTCCTGAGGTCATACCCCTCCCTAATAAGGAAGCAAAAAAGGTGACAGTCGTTAGCCCTGAAAAGCTCACTGTCAACCAAATTTCTGAAGCCACTGACGGCAAGGCCACTACTGAGCCAATTTCTGAAGCCACTGACGGCATGGCCACTACTGAGCCGATCTCTGAAGCCCTTTACGGCAAAGTCGGTACTGAGCCAATTTCTAAAGCCACTGATGGCATGGCCACTACTGAACCGATCTCTGAAGCCCTTGACGGCAAGGTCGGTACTGAGCTACTTTCTGAAGCCTCTGACGGCAAGGCCATTTCTGAGCCACTCACTTATGCCACTGAAGGCAAGCTTGTCACCGACTCCCCAACCATCGAGAAGGGTGAGCCAGTCAACATAGGCACTGAAGCCGAACCTAGAGTTGTATATGTAGGAGCTAATTTAGACCCTATTGTAAAAGAGCAACTCATTGCAACTTTGAAAATGAATAAGAATATTTTTGCTTGGTCGTATATTGACATGCCTGGTATAGACATTAATATTGCATGCCATAAACTTCATGTCGATCCAACGAAAAGACCAGTAAAACAAAAGGCACGGAAATTGGCACCCCACTTAGCAAAAGCGGTCAATACCGAGGTCCAGAAACTAATTGATGCTAAATTCATACGAGAAGTCAAATATCCCGACTGGCTCTCGAACATAGTAGCCGTCGTGAAGCCTAACGGCAAAATTCGAGTATGCATAGACTTTACAGACCTAAATAAGGCATGCCCAAAGGATAGCTTTCCACTACCAAGGATAGACCAACTAGTGGATGCTACTGCGGGCCACGAGCTCCTCTCAATGATGGATGGTTACTCAGGGTATAACCAAATTAAGCTCGCAGAAGAAGATCAGGAAAAAACAGCATTCATTACGGAAAGAGGTACGTATTGCTACACGGTCATGCCCTTTGGCTTACGCAATGCCGGGGCTACATATCAACGACTTGCAACGCGAATGTTCGAGGATATGATAGGTGACACCATGGAGGTATATGTAGATGATATGATAGTTAAAAGTAAACTCAAATCATCTCACATATCCGACCTGGAAAAGACCTTCAAAAGGCTACATGACTTCAACATGAAGCTTAACCCACAAAAATACCTATTTGGAGTCGCATCAGGCAAATTTTTGGGCTATCTCATCACACAACGAGGAATTGAAGCTAACCCCGAGAAAATCAGGGCAATATTGGACATGCCGAGTCCCTCAACGAAGAAGCAAGTCCAAAAGTTAAACGGAATGCTAGCTGCACTAAACAGGTTCATTGCTCGTGCATCGGACAAGCAAAGACCATTGCTACAGCTACTCAAGAAAGGTTCCAAATACGAGTGGACGACAGAATGCCAGCAGGCATTCGACGAACTAAAGCTTTACTTGGCGACCCCGCCAGTCATAACAGTACCCCAGCCAGGGGACGTACTCGGATTATACCTTGGCAGCTCCGACCATTCAATCAGCGCTGTTCTCTTCAGAGACGAACAAGGTAACGAACGACCCATTTATTTCATTAGTAAAACTCTGCTACAATCCGAACTCAGGTACTCTAGTCTCGAGAAAGTAGGACTGGCCCTATTATTCGCCTCTAGGAAACTGAAACCATACTTTCAGTCACACAAGATTAGAGTTATAACTGATGCCCCATTGAGGCAAGTGTTGGAAAATAGGAACAAGTCAAGTCGAATGGCTAAATGGGCCCAGGAACTGGGGGATCACAAACTCATTTTTACCCCCCGGAATAGCAAGAAAGGCCAGGTCGTCGCCGACCTGCTTGTTGACTATCCAATCGAAGATATCACCTGGATACCCGAGGAAGAACCGCGAGACAATTTCCCACAAGGAGAACCCATGTGGAAGTTATATGTAGACGGATCAAAAAACAATAACGGAGTCGGGATAGGTATAACACTCATATCTCCTGAGAAGGTAATAATCGAGAAGTCAATACGACTGAACTTCACCTCTTCGAATAACGATGCGGAATACGAGGCCCTTGTAATGGGCTTACGAATGGCAAGGGATATTAACTTGCAAAAAATCAAGATTTACAGTGATTCCCAGTTAGTAGTAAGTCAACTACTTGGGGATTATGAAACAAGGGAAGAAACACTTAAGTTATATCTTCATTACACGAAGTGTTTGCTAAGCAGTTTCGAGAAATAGGAAATCCAACATATTCCCCGGGATGAAAAATGGGAAAACCGTCATGCGGATAGTCTCGCCTACCTGGCATCCCAGGTCGACACGGAAACAACCAGGGAGATACAGGTCGAAATAAGAAATACTCCAGCATACGAAGAAACATCCCTTCACGTCAATACAATCTCAGACTTCATTGACATATCTGAACAAGAAATTCAGGACTCGTGGATGGCCCCGATAATGAACTACATTAAGGGAGTCTATCCAGACGATGAGTCGGAAATCAGAAAACTGGAACGAAAATCCAAGAGTTACTTGATCCTCGATGGAAGGCTATACAGAAAATCGGTCCGAGGACCTTACCTCAGATGCCTACCACCTCGTCAAGCTCAGATGATCCTAGCAGAAATCCACCAAGGAAAGTGTGGAAACCATGCCGGGGCTCGTTCCCTAGCACAGAAAGCAAGAAACCAAGGATACTTCTGGCCCTACATGCAGGCCGACTCGGAGATCTTTGTGCAACATTGCGACAAATGCCAACGATTCTCTCCTCTACGAAATCAACCCCCGAGAGATCTAAAGACGATATCTAGCCCATGGCCATTTGCCATGTGGGGCCTCGATATTGTAGGACCACTTTCGAGGGATAGGAGTAAGAAACGATATCTCTTGGTTGCCACGGATTACTTTACTAAATGGGTAGAGGCAATTCCACTTCGGAAAATTAGACAACAAGAGGTCAAGAATTTCATTTGGAAATACATAATCACTCGATTCGGCTTACCACACACATTGGTTACGGATAATGGCCAACAATTTTGTGGTAACACGATTAAGGAGTTTTACTCGGATTGGCGAATCAATCACGCACTATCTACACCAAGATACGCACAAAGTAACGGCCAGGCTGAAGCCACTAACAAGACAATAATGAATACGCTCAAGAAAAAGTTAGAGGCGGAAAAAGATAAGTGGATACAGGAGCTAGATAGAGTCTTATGGGCCTACAGAACGACTCCACGCACATCAACAGGTGTCTCACCGTTCGCATTATGCTACGTTACTGAGGCTGTTATCCCCACCGAGTTGACCTACTTAACAACTAGGTCGGAATTGGTAGAATCAGAGGAAAACGAAGATTTACTAGCACATGAGGTGGACATGTTAGAAGAAAGGCGAGATAAGGCTATCATACAAACAGCTCGTTACCAGCAAATACTAAGGAGGAGCTACAATCAAAGAGTAAAACCAAGGACTTTCCGAACAGGAGACTTGGTCTTAAGACAAACCTTTCAGAACACCAAGATCGCGGGCGATGGAAAATTCAACCCCAATTGGGAAGGACCCTACATTATTCAATCCGACTTGGGTAATGGAGCATACAGGTTAATTGATCATGAAGGAAACCGAGTCGATAGACCGTGGAATGGAAAATATCTTAAGGCATACATTCCATAGAATACAAACTTCAGGCTAGAGCATCAACTCTATACTTAGAATATTTAAGGCAGACAATAGGATGCATACATGAATAAAACAGATTCTTTCAAAACAAAGTGTACATTCAAAACATTCATATTCGAAGGACCGACCTGAGTCGAAATTATCCCTCTTTAGTTTCATACAGCCAGGTGCTCAAAAGCAAAAACCTCACATCTCTCAAACGAAGAAAATAGCTAGGCAACAGCCTCATGATCCATGGCCTCAGCTCCTTCACCGTCCGGCACAACGACCTCATCAACCTGCGCACCAGCCTCGTCAACTCCATCATCACGTTCGAGTTCGCTAGCCAGGTTAGCAACTCTCTCCATCTCCACTTGTTGATCCGAGTCGAACTGTGCTTGGGCTTCGGCATTGATTTGCTCATTATCGGCTAAGGGATCAAAGTCGGGGATGACTTCCTTAAGCTTCAACTCGCGACAGATTCCACGACGCTGCCAGTAATACGCCATCTTCTGCCAAGCAGTGATACTTTCGACCGACCTGGCATTATCGGCCTCATACCTCTCATTGGTATCTTTCAACTCGGCATCGAGTGCAGCATTCTTCTTCTTCACCTCCAACACTTCTTTGTTCACCTCCAACACTTCGTTGTTGAGGATCCTCACTTTCTTCTCCTCCTTCTCTAGCCGATCGCGCAGCTTCTTCAACTCGGCACGTTCAGCAGCAAGTGCCTCCTTAGCCTTCCTGGCCTCCCGCTCTTTCTCATTGGCTCTCTCGAGCAGAGCCATCCACTTGCAATGGATAATGTTCATCTGAAACGAAGGATCACCCGAGATTAACAAACACATATATCGAGGAAGGAATAGAAAAATCGAAAAGAATTTACCTTGTACATAGACGAGCTCAGATCCTTCAAGTCGTCCATGATCGAACGCTCGCATACCCGAGCCCCATCAGCATCCAGAGCAAGGTGTTCCATCAGGGTGATGCACATATCTTCATCTTCCCAAGCAGCATCGCTGGATCTCACATAAGTATCCTTGTAAGGGAATACAGGTGCAAAATGACCATCAGCAGGGCAAGTCGGAGGAACCTCATCATCTACCTGGACCGACTTCCCTTTCTGTTGCTTCGCCTGCTGGGCACGAACTCGCTGGGCCTCCCTCTCTTTCCCAGCCCTCTCAGCATCGCTGAGGATTGTTATGCCAGGTGCAGCGACGGTTACACCAGCCGACTTCGAAGTTTTCCTCTTCTTCGAGGTTTCCAACTCGATCTCCACCCTACCGAACTGGCTGCCCGGTGGGCCAGGAATAGGCTTTGGAGGCATCGGTAGAGCGGCTCGAGGAACGATAGGAATATCTCCGGGTCGGGGACAGGCAATTGTGGCAACTGCCACAGCGGTAGGTAAGTCCTTCTTCTTTCTGACCGCTTTTACCTTAGAAACGGCTGGCTCGGTACGCGCACCACCAGCAACTCTTTTTGGACGGGGATCCTTAAACAAATGCGCAAGGTGAGGCAGGATCGCACGCTTGCGTTCCCAGGACTCTTCCGCAAACTCGATAATATTACCCGGAAGGATGCGCCCGTCAATCTTCTGATTATAATCCCGAGTATAATCTACAGTACCTACCAAGGAAAAAGTCAGAGACCATGGAGGAACACAGAAATAAAGCAAGTACAAAGTACAAATCAAACGACCTAAATACCTATGCGGGGAATGCGCAAGTGCTTCAGATAGGCACTAGGCTTGATAAACGACCCTCTAATCCTATAGCATGCCGACTTCTTCCAATTATCATTGGAACTCGGTGCATTGTAAAGTTCGTGAGGACCATGCTCAGCCCTCCTATTAAGTGAAAACGAAAAGTCACCAGACCGACCCTCTACACAGGTGAAATATGCTACGACGTCGGGCTTGCATATGTCATAGCCGAGCTTGTTCAGCTCCTCAAAGATTAGCATAACCCGCCAGAAGCTGCTGTTCATCATTATCGGGGCTTTTTCATAATGATTGAGGACGTCACAGACAAACTTCGAGAAGGGAAGTCGCATCCCAGCCCGCAATTGACCCTCACAGATCAAAGTCGATGTGTCATCCCCACCAAGATCGAACAGCCTACTATCTACCCTATACATCTCGAGATCTCGAATCCGGATGTCGTATGCTTCCCTAACCTTCGGAAAGGCTTTCCGAGCTCTCTCTATTTCTATCTCATGTCGGCTAAATATCTCTTCATCATCTACAGCTCGACTAGTACTCGGCTCACCACCACCAGTATTCTCGCTAACTCGCTCACTACCACTACTCATCCTCACCAAATGAAATGAAGAACAGATAAAGAACAACAATGGCGGAAAGCAGTAAAAGGAAAAGGAAAATCAAGCAAAAAGCGATAAACAGAAGCAAAAACAAAAATGCAAACACCAGAAACAGGTTCAAGCAGCAAATTCCGGCAACTTCAACGGAAAAAACAAGAACTTCAAGGCAAATCAGGCAAGGAATGTGAAGAGAGAAAACAGAAAATGAAGAAGAAGAAGATAGAGTTACCTTCGAAATAACTCAGCAGCGGCAGCTTTAAACCTTTGCAAAAACCCTTGGTTTCTTCCAGCAGTTACAAGCATAGTGTTTTATAAAATTGTGTGCACAATCTCAGCCGCACATCTTATCAACAATCAACGGTCAGACGCTAATCTTCAAATCTAACCGTCCAACCATTTCATCTCCCACCAAACCATGATCGATTTTTCAAATTCAAATCAGCAAACATCCTCCACGTGTACAGACAAAACACGTATCTCAAGGAGCAATCATGACCTAAACCTCGAAACTATAAGCTAGCAATCAAACCAGCACACAATGGAATCTTTGCCTCTTGGTGTTCCATAAAGCATCTCTTCACATCCGACTTGATTTCCATTTACCCTAAAGGCAATAACTTACCTTCAGTCCAAATGGAAAGGGGCTATGTATATACCCATTACCGAGTTCCTTCACTCGGAATACCAAACACCGACTTTACACTTATTTCATCCGACTTCACATCTAATCACACTTCACTCGTTTCCATTCAAATCTTAATCTTACCAACTCGGTATGTAAAACACCGACTTGACACTTATTTCATCCGACTTCGTATAAAACCATATTTCATTCATTTTTATTCAAATCCTAATCTCATAAAGTATCCGAGCACATCCGACTTGGGGCTAACTCACTCTGAATACCGAGTTCGACACATTCAAACTCCAGATCATACGACGGTTACGAATCTATCCCATTGAATCCCTGAATATCCGCACACTTTATGATCCGAACGTTGAGCCATTATTGATCCACAACCTAAGCCACCTATAAAAGGAACTACGTTTGGCTTGATTCTGGATCGCCCCTTCCAGATACGTAGGCAGCTATCCATGCTCAGATAGTTCAGCCACTCTCAATCACTCAAAATCTTCCTCTCTCCGATCATCTTCCCCAACTTTCCGGCTAGAATTTCTACTACATTTACAAACACCATAGACTAGCAGGCACAATTGCACAAGACATCTAAAAGGTAAAGCACATACGTGATGCCTGGCGATGTTCCCAACTCCAACGAGAAATACCAAATAATCAGCTCATAATAAAAAAAAAAAAAAAAATTCATGACAAGAAATATTATTATAAAAGAAAACACCATGACAGAAAAAAAATATGGATAAATTACTTTCATTGTAAATTATAACCAAATCCCTATATAGTTTGGTACTTCGGTGTGAAATTCAAATACATTATTTTTTTCCATATAAAATTTCCAGCTCTGACTTAATATCTGCAAAAGAGAAAATAATTTTGCTTTTCGATTTCACTCGAAGGCAATATAGATATATGCCTGAATAACAAATCCAGACTAAACCTAGAAGATAAGTTGAAAACTCTGAATATATATAAGAACCTATTATGAACTCAACACCTACTGCAGCCATCAAAACCCCACTAATTTGCAACCCCAATTCAACTTTATTTAAGATGGACTGCGATACCGGTGTTAGTTCGGTAGCAACAAGTAGTGGATCATGAATTGTAGTTATTGGCAATGAAACTTGTCGACTGCTGCAAGGGCACAACTCAACTCCAGCACCAACAATCACTGACAGTCCTAAACATGTGAATGCCAAACACATTGTTATCTTTATTATCTGACCAATTACTACTGGTTGATAACTAAATATCATCACCCAAATCGAACAAAACGTACAAAGAACAGCCATAGAAATCCACATTACACTCCACAATGTTTGCTGCCAAGAGAGATGATGATAATTGGTTGAAAACATCGCTGCGTTTAAGGTATTGTATTTTCTGCACCTCTTTAAACCCATGACAACTAGCATGCACATAATACAAAAAGAAGCAAAAACTTGTGCTATATATATATATATATGTAGGAGTACGTAGACCTATTTCTGTTTGGTTTGAAAGATCTTAATCCTCTAACAAGTAGCTTTACAATTTGCTAGTAACCGAAAGTCTGAAGCTTTGTTTGTTTGGTTCAGAAAATTTATCATTCCAATTCTAGTTTGCTTTGGAGTTCTAGACCACAATGCCCACCTTGTTTTCTACCGCCATAATGGTAAGCTTGGAAGTAATAAGAAGGCAGCTGAAATTGCCATGCAAATTCAACCTTGCCTTCCCGTTACATTACATGACAATCTTTACTTCTATTTAACTATTCACCAAATCTTCTATATGCTTCATATATATAAATTAAAATTGCGTCAATAAACCCCTTACCCATTACAACCACCAGTGCAAACCAAACATGGAAACTGAGCCTTTGAGGTGATATCGTTACGCTATCTGACCCAAAGGAAGAAGAATCTTTGTCTTCTATCCCCCCTCAACTGTTTACTGCAAACTACCCAGGGCCATAAAATGAATCTCATCATGGTATTAAGTGTTAGATGACGATACCATTACAGAAGTAATGAATCTAGGCATTTAGCAAAACCAAAAACTTTATCATGTCGTAAGCAGTGAGCTCTGGGCCAATACAGTAAAGCCTGCAAAACTCGCCTACGTCAAATACCCTGCTACTGGCAAATACCATCCCCAATAAGAACTACAAATCCAAGTAATGGGATGCATTAAATAGGCTGAATTATTTTGATTTGCAGTAAATTATCAACAGGCAAGATAGTGCATTACTTTAAACCCCAATAGAAGACTGGGACAAAGAATCAAGTCTATAACACTTCTGGGAAGTACTGATGCAAATCAACAAAAGAAAGTACATATAAAAGGAATCCTCAAGGAGTTCTGGTCCCAACTTAAATCATTTTCTACATGACACGTTCTTATGTCAACTTAGGCATTTGAACAAAACACATACATGGATAACACAGACAAACAAACACCTTAAAATGTTTGAAGTCCTCTGTTGGCTTTATTATGTCCTCAAACTAGCATGTTCGTTTCAGTCATTGTCCTCACGTCCATAGTTGTAGACAATCTCAATCTGCATCAATGATGAACATTCAGACCTAAATTAAACTAAATGAAGGAGCACAAAACTTTATTGTTACATAGAAAATAGATCCAATGAGAGATAAAAAAAAAACTAATAAAAAACAAAATAAGTTGCAGCGCAGAAATCAGAATGCAGACTTCACTACACCAAAATTCTCAAACCATGCCAGAACAGTATAAAACTTCAAAATTTGAAAACCCATGTTCCTTCGAAGGCATCATGAGTGTCTCTGTTGTCTAAAATTTAGATCCTTCGCAAGATCCTTGACACTGAAAATTGAGAAGCAAAGGATCTTGCATAGTAATACTGACGAGTTTATTTCTTCAGACAACAGAGAAACTCGATATTTCATGATGTAAACATTCTTCAAGAGGAAAATTCTGCCGATATAGTACATTCAATGATGCTTAGAACCTTCCAGTAATGGGCCAAGATGAGAACTCACAACTCAAGACCAGGATATAACATTGCAGGCAAGGTCATAGGCGATTACAACTAACTATGAAGGGTTCGTCTAGGAAATAAAAAGGTACTTTTAGAAGTTGAATTAAACTTCCTTAGAATAAGATAGCAACCATTAGACCGTAAACCTGTTCTCCTAGGCCCGATTTCATAAACTAACTGAAAGGTTGTAACCCACTGAATGGCTACATCATCCATCTGTAAGAACTTTCATCTTAAGAGAAACTCAAAAAAGTATGTGTTTTGCTTTTGAGCTGGCTTGGATTCTCAACTCCGAGTTTCAACAATGGATGTCGGTTTCTGGAATCATTTTTGGCCTCAATAATGTTTGTAGCAGATGGGCATTTCTTCTGTGGATTCCTAGCTTATGCTGTTTCAGTGTTTCCAGAGTACTAAGGTGGGCTCCGGATAGTAAAATCTTTCAAAATAAAGATACCAACCAGATGAGGTGAAAGACTAAGACCTTATTTTGAACATCACTTAGAGAGGATGGGATAATTTGTAGACTTGATCGTCTACTGACATGCAGCGAAGACGTGCCCTTAAATCCTTAATGATGTAATTGTGATGTCTATCTCTTAGTTTTTCACTGTACTGTATGAAAGTCTCTTTCACTCTGTTCTCTTTGTTTGTTACAGTGAGAAGGCACACGATAAGAGGTCTAAAAGGTGTCATCCTAATTCGGATGTCTTTTCCCCAAACAAATGCCTTGGTTACAATTTCATGTTGTGGTTCAATTTTGTACTATACTATACTTCCTAAAATCTCAGTAACATGCACAGTGTTTTTATTTTTACTAGAAACGGAAAGAAAAAGGTTCCTATGTAAGACACCAAGATGCTGTTCAACCGGCTAAAACATGCAGTATGGTATTATACAAAAGTGGATCCCCTTCTGTACCATTTTGAGAAAGAGAAAACATACAGTATTTGGTAATCTAATTAGAATCTGGAAGTTGTTAAAACTCAAAACAATTGACTTTAGAAGAAAACTTATGCCATTGGCTTGTTGATAAACTATACAACAGAGTAACACTTTTCTTAATAACAAATATGTAATGTAAAAATGAAAAGTGCAAATGACAGGTAGATAATCTCTTGAATGTAAGTATTAGAAAGACACTAATAGAAAGCAACAAAAAGTTGCTTGAACATACCCCAGAAGGTGGTGTCGGGTTTCGCGTAAACTTGGAACCACCAGGAGCCCAAGGTACTGCTCATCAAGAATAACGAAATTAAGCACATATAAAACTGCAATTCCATAATCGAAGAGACTAGAACAACTGTATCGTGAATTCGTGATAACAAGTACAAGCACAATAAAGAATAAACAGTGAGCTTCAGTTCTTCAAATTTTCACCCATGAACATTTTCTTAGTCTCTCAACTATCATGGGTGCATATATATACACAATATAAATGAGAATACCAGACGAGGAGAAGAGTTATGCAACTCAAACAAAAAGATAGTACGACAAAATAAATATACGAAAAAAAAGATCAAAGGTTTGTGTCCATTTGAAAGGATATTAAAGAAAGGGGAAGGGAAATTCTTTGAAAGCTTGCACCAACTGAATAATTCCTTTATGTATAGGATTTGAAATGATATTTTATTTAAATATGCTATTCTCATGCACTCTAATTGCACAATCTTCAAATATATTTTATTTTTAATTTATGACAAGGTAAAAGTATACAGGCACTTCCTAAAGATTTCAAAGCTCAAGATATAAAGCCACTGTAAAAACTAAAAACTAAGGACATTAAGGGGTTATGAGATTCAAAAGATTTAATGGTAGAATAGAACCTAAAAGACCATGTGTTTAAGAAGCATGGATTATAGGAACTTAAAGCGGGGCAAAAAGGCAATTAGTTAAGATTGTTCATGGTCATCTAATTTGATCCAGACTTATCAAAGCTGCTCAATGTTTCTTCTAATTGCCTTCCAAGTTTAACCTCAAAAGAAGGAAAACGGTATAAATGAGAAACTTTCTTCCTTTCTAGAACTGTTCCATTAAAAAACAAACATATACAAGATCTGAAGCATGAGTTGTAAATGCATTTGCATATTAACAAAGATAAGCAGGCAAGCATCTAATGTTTGACGAAAATAGAATGAAGTTCTTTAAACTATTATAAAAATGTGTGATAAAATACTACAGAAATAAGATATTTGCAAAAAATGAGAGATTAATCACTACTAGAGCACCAATGAGTGAACAGTAGAGCTTGCACAATTAACTCACCAATGTAAGGATCAGGATGCCGAAACTTATTATAATGTCCTTCAGCATCAGCAATCAATCTATCGATAGTGTCAAGATCCTCCTGAGAAAGCACCATGAGGTATGATATAAGCAATCAAACAGAACAATATAATCCTAAACACACAAAAATTCACACTAAAAGGTAATTTGATATGGGGAAAAGTTTGATTATCATAACTCAGAGCTAAGGGAAACTAATTATCTCCCAGTCAAACGCTCCATTAAGTCGCAAAAGAGGAAAGGAAAGTGGAATGCTGGAATATGGGGATATTTTCAAATGCTAAAAAATTAAGCACGAATGTTAGCTCCAAATATTCAGCACAAAAGAAACTAAGAGATGGTCCAGTTCATCATTCAGCGTCTTTTCATAGTAGGACATATTGTATATAATTTGGTACAATACATTCCTGTTTCCTCTCTACCTATAGTTTGAATTCATTCAAAAGATACCATCCAGCAAAATAATGCAACACCTAATTAAATAAATTGGTAAATTTGAGTGCACCAGATGGTGGAACAAAGCAATACACTAGAAAACAACAATATACCCAAAATCTATTGAAATTTACATTTTTCGGAAATTTTTTATCATTTGCAAGAATTCTTATAAATTAATGAACAAACTAAAAGCTTGTAGATTGATTCTAAGTTTCTAACCTATTCATGGAATCAATTGAATTAGAGATTGAAATAAAATGTGGATTAAAAACATACCACATTTTTGTTGGCTTCAAATCTCTCTCTTAGATCCGACGCCTGAAATCAACAAAAAAAAAACAAAACATCTAAGACAATTGGTACTTGCAAAAACGAAAGAAATGAAAATCTATAAAAACATTGGAAATGGAGAAATATAATTTGATTGATGAAAAAGATCAAAAGAAGGGGGGAAAGAAATGGGGAAAAGGGATTTTACTTACATCTTGATAAAAAAGATGGCGATGAACAGCCCAGTTAAGAGTATCTTTCAAAGCTCGTCTGTAAAGGATCCTCACTTTCTCCTTCTGAGCAGCTCTTCTTGCTATATAAGAAACACTCATCCTTGTTCTCTTCTCTCTCTCTCTCTCTTACTTTCTTTCTCTCTCTACTGTAAGTAAATCTTCTACAATTCAGAAATGTAGAGCAAGCAAGACTGCAACAGTATCATTCTAATGGGTTGGGTTGGGTTGTTTTACAAAGGCCCTTTTGTTTAACAAAAGCCCATTTGAGATTTTAGCTTTGTTGAATAATAAAAATAAAAAGTTTATTCCGTTGCCGGGACTTGAACCCGGGTCTCTCGGGTGAGAGCCGAGTATCCTAACAAACTAGACTACAACGGAGGCTTGATATGAATTGCAGAAATACCAATAAATACTTTAGCATTAGACCTCATCAATGGTGGAGCTTTATCCTCACTACAACTTCGTTCTGCAATTGCAATAATTAATTAAATTCAAGCAGCAGGTCCAGGTTGCATGGGCTATAAGCTTGTATGGTATGGTATTGGTATACATATGCAAAAAGAAGAAAATTGGAATGAAGATGTAGAGAACAATGTGTTTTGCTAATTCATTTTTTAAACAAACAAGAGCTCCAGCTAAAGGAAGAACAAACTTCAGCAGGCTCATGAGATTGTTTTATTTATCAAAGAAGATACAACAAAGGCATCAAGAGCTTATGGCATTACAATCAAATTGCTAGGGGTGAGCAAATTTACAAGCTTTTGTACAGACTAGATTGGTTGGTTGTGATCATCAATATAAAGAAAGAACAAAAAATGGACCCTTTAAACTCATTTGTGCAAGTTGAATGAGCTGATTGACCATTTGTTTCTCTATGATTCTAAGTATAGGCTTATCGAACAGATGACGAGCTGCTTCTCCAACTGTAAGATCTTCGGGTTGGTTTCTGAGGAGTGAAGCTAAGGGTGAACATTTCCTTGAGGGCCTGTTTTGGTGCTGGCAATCCCACCAGTTTTGCTACAATATCCGCACTCTCGGCGATGTGATTCATATCTTTTGTTTCTGTCCATAAACGGCGTGCCAGCTGTACTCTCCTCTGTTTTGATTTTAACCCAATTCCCCACTTTGTATAGATGTTCTCTCTCTCCTCTTCAGACATCCTTTTCTGCATTTGCTTGCTCAGCATCTCCCTCTCACGACGGAGAGCCCTCATGCTGTTTCAAAATAAACATGCATGAGAAATTTATTAGATAAAGAAAAACACACTATCCAAATATACCTTGAATAGTTTCTATCTAGAGACAATATACAATAGTAAAATTTCGAAAAAAAATGTCAAGGTTGGGCCATAGAAATGATTCCACAAGATTGCCTCACTTAACCTCTTCCACAAGGATGTTGGCATCTTTCTTAGTTTGACAGATAGTCTCTAAACAGGAAAATCTACTTTTGATACGAAATAGTGGAAAAAAGATATAGGAGAAAGCAAAAACGAGTACCTCGAAGCTAACGTGATATCTCCAGCACCTTCAATAGATAGTTTATTTCCCTGAGCATACAAGTCTCTGAGAAAGGATAATCTCCTGCGCTCTACCTCCATATAAATAGAATCCGAAGGATCGCCTTTAAAAAGCAGGAAGAAGTACGTCCTATGAACCAATGAGACATGACAAGTTTGCCAAAGTTCAATTATATCCATTTGCTGTCTCTCAAACTCCAAGGGCCAACTTGAATATGATTCAGGAGAAACATGCATCGGATCCACACCAACATCTTTTACAGTCTTTTCAAATCCACTGGTCCTTGATTCTGTCTCCTCAGCCTACCAACGATATACAAGTTCATGTAAGATGTGTAAAGTTCCTGACTGATATTATAGATTAATTTTCATCACTAATACCCATTCCCTCAGTGAAAACATATTATCTAAGGTTAAGGATCACCACAAAATATAGAATACTATAAAATTCAAGTATACATTCTACCAAGGAACAAATCTGTCAGCCTTACAAAATCCTTAGGAATCAAAATCATATATTCGTGTTTTACAGATGAAGAATTATGCAGCTTGGATTTATAGAGTTGAGTAACTGTTTAATGATTCTGATACACACTATATTAAGAATTACAGTGCACGTAAAGGAAGATCAAAAACATTATTATGCAAAAGAGGACCCATCGAGTCTAATTGTGTTGTTCAATATACAAAAGGCAACTGAAGGCAGAGAAGGTCAAAGTAATAGAGACCATTTGGAGATTAAGTGGATATCAACAAATTAACTTAACATTTACAAAAGGTCTTCTTTATAAAAAAAAGTGGTGCACATGATATATTTGTAGAATAGACATCATATGACATATTGTCTAACAATAGTGCATTTGTATGTAGGAAAAAATGACGATGGAAGGGAAGGAAATAATATGGCAATGCAATACTATCAGAGGGTGAGAAAGAAAAAAATCAAAATTGTGAGGAAAAGAAGTTCCTTATATGAATTTATTTGATGGTGATATGCAGATGAATGAGCCTTGATGAACAGCTACCACAAAAGTAAGGTTATAGAATGGTCCATTTTTCTTGTACTAATAAACAAAACCAGTTTAAAGAAAGATAAAAACCAGTTTAAGGAAGTAAGGACCCAAGAAAGCTAATGCATATACATGCTTTTTCGGGGTGGTAGCAAAATAATGCTACCTCATTCATACCTGGTCCTTCACCAGCTGTTTCTCATACTGACGGTCATTCATCTCCTTCAGTCCAGCAACAAAAGTATGGATGCTGGTACGATCATTCTGAGCAACTTTATTGATGTTCTGTGCTTTAAGCTCTTCCGTCAAGTCACTTCTCAGGGAACTTTCTCTTGATAAGTATGAACTATCAGGATTGTAACTTAAAATGGAATACTTCTTTTCAATAGCTCGGGGTCTTCCAGGGAAGTCTTTCTCAGATCCACTAGATGGGGTGTTCTCCTTTTTTTCTTCCATTGGGAGTGAGGGAGTAGATGACCCATTCATCAAACTAGCTCTACAAGTTTTGCTCCTAGGTAGATTTAAGTTTCTTGTGATGGATAGATCTTCTTTTTCCTGCCAATGAGATGATTCGTCAGTCAAATGACTGTTGGCACAATCATTAATTATTTGCACATCCTGACATTTCTGCTCCTCTGCACCATACGTATATTCTTCAGGAACTTTACTCAATTCTTCATTTCTCTTATGTGGATCTGATATGCATGTCTGATCTAACTCGGTTAATCTCAAAGAAAACATTCTGACATCTTCTTCACGTCTCAATGCATCCGGTTCTATAATCCTGTTTGTGTCAGATTCTTCTAGTTCGATACATCGAACATCCTTACAGAGCTCTTCAAATTCGTCTCCACACCCTTGTGTAATCTCTTCCCAGCCCTTAATTGGATCAGGAGCGAGAAACTTAGGACTAATAGTTGATAATCGTGGAGAGGAACCATCAAAGAGGAAATTATCTTCTGTGTTTTCTATAGGATGTTCAATTAAATTACTCTCAATGAATTCATAAGACCCTTGAGATCTGTTGGACCTCTTGACATCTTCATCTAGGCAGTGATGGTCAACAGCAGACACTGGTTCATTTACAAATGCATTTGAAACACGCAATTTAGGGTATTGATTGGTTTTTGCCTGAAAAAAAAAACAAAGAGGAAATGTGAACACATTAAGCATCTGAAGCATACTCAAGAGTGGTGAACCAGGTTATTTAATTGTATGGATAGAATACATACCAATGATTCTGAAGATTGATCATCTCCAGCTTGTACCAAATCAACAAGCCGGGATTGAGCTAGATCTCGTTGCAGTGTCAGCTCTTTTATCTGTTTCTCCATCTGCATAAAACAAAGCCAAATGTTCCATGTTGAGTCGATATAACCGCTTTGATGTTTGTGTACTGCATGATTAGATGTGTGGCATATCATTTTACTCTATCAGAAAACCAATAGTTTAATTATTAACATAGTCCGATTAGCTGCTTTGCTGCATTAAGTTTATGAATCTGAGATCTTCCTAGACTTTATTGACAGTGTACTTGCAAGAAATCTCTAGCGTAGGGTGCAAATATTTGCAAAAGCCAAAATGGATCGGTGATGAAAAAGATGAAAAAGTTTAAAATGTAAGATACTATATTGATCGACATTAGTTTTATTACTTGGCACTTTTCTGCATTTATAAGTATAATTTTTCCCGCACAGTCACCAAGTTATCTTACACGAGTTAAGTTTATAGCACTTCATAGGGTATGTCTTCTAACCTGGAGAATATTAACGCACCAACGCCTAAAGGCAAGTATCTCTAACTAATTATGATATATTCTTGTGTGAGGTTAGCAGGGTTTTGAGTAATTTAAAAGATGAAATAGAATATACTTGGACCTTTTCTATCAGAATATCTTTCTCTTTCAATAATGCTGTAGAGTCATCAGTAGCAGAACTGGGTCCTAGACCACTCAGTTCACCCTCTAATCTCGCCAACTCTCTTTGCAATTGCTTTACCAAAGCCTTGTCGGACACGACTACATTGACCTGTGCATTAGTTGCAACTTCTTTCGCACAACTTGCAAATGAAAGGGTGTTTCTTGATTGCTCAACATGACTTCGTGCAGGACTAATTGTGCAAATTATAGCAGTTCTGGCATTGCCTCCCAAGGAACATTGCAGTATGCGTGTAAGCTTAGAATCTCTGTAAGGAACATGTCCATTTCTTCCTTTGCTGCATAAAATTATAGCATTGCATGATTCAGTTAGACCTTTTCAGAATAAATTCAGTTAAAATTTTGTGTCTAACATAAATTGAAAAATATGTATGACAGGCAAGGCCAAAGTAAGTGACAAATGACAAGGAAATATTCAAGGCATACAAGCCTATAAACTAGGTGTTTCGAAAAGTGTTTCAGCTTCTCATAACAACTTGCATGTCATTCATGGTATTCAAAAACAAACGGCCAAGACTGAATCAAACAAGAGAATAACAATTACCAATTCAGATGCTTCAGAAAAGTCAAAATTGCATCAAAACCTTGAAACATGTTTTAATAGAAACTAACAGATTTTCCATTGGATTGTTGTTTGACAATATCTGACCTGGGAACCAGAAATCATATCTACATTACTCTAATACAGAATAAAACTAACTCAATGAAAGGCATCAAAGCTAGATCACATCCATCAGACATACTAGTTCTATATATAAATATTCCACAGTGGCAAACCTTAGCTTGCGAACAACAGTTCCCAGGGTGAGCAAGCTGCGATTTATGTGACAACCTTCTTTCAACCTTGTACCAGCTGAATGTGCTTGAGATGCACGCTCGCTTCCTGCTAGATCCACAAAATCCTGTACACAAACCACATCCACACCAGCTTGCTAAGCGCTCTTTCATTTTTTTTTCTAATTCTAACTTGGTTTACACATATGAAATCACAAACATCAAGAACTTCCTCCATTAAGTGAGGAGAGGACTTATTATACATACCACACTAGCTGCAAGCGTACTTGAATTGTCTTTGCCCATAAATTCACGAGCAGAACTTTCAATTGTCTGCAAGGATTGATTATAGGTGACAAAGGTGAATTACGTTCCTATATTGATTCATATTATCAAAACTAAGAAGGACATACCAGTCGGAGTATTTGATGAGATCTGGAGCTCATTTCATTCAAGGAGGTCTCCCCTATTTGTCGTTGAGCTGCAGAAAGTAATACTCACAGTAAGAATTAGCGATTATCAAGTAGAAGGAAGGAAGGCACAGTAGGACACCATTACCTTCGCAAACTGAAAGAAGCTCTTTTAAATGATTCAAGTCCCTCAGAGTCTCTTCTGTAAGTTTATCCACAACAGTGCCTCTCTGAAGATACAGAAACCAATAGTAATCTTCAACTGATTGTGTATCCACACCCGATAAATAAGACGTAGATCAAGTATGATATTTACCTCAGGATCATCTAGAAGTCTAAGTGGAGTATGATCTGAGCTTAAAAGATCTCTGACAGCTTCATTGTAAATTTCCATTGCAGAGAACTTCAAAGTAAATGTTCTTTCATCATGCTACATAAAAGAATGTTGAAAAGTCAATACGTTTAGGGACCAGGTAAATAAGATGCAAACAAAACAAATTGACAAAATGAAATAAGTTTTCTTGTTACCCTCTGGACATAATCATATATATCTTCCACTGTAAACTCAGTAATCCCACTCATTGTATATGTCTTTCCACTGCTTGTTTGCCCATATGCAAAAATGCTCGCTGCAGAGATATAATGTTCCATGGATAACTTTTCAGACATCAATGATAACAAAGATAAACTAACTAAGCACAGGCATAAGCCAAAGATAATAAACTTTACTCACCATTTATACCACCAACAACTGAAAGAGCTACTTCCTTGGCTGCTTCATCGTACACCTTCTTTGTGGGGGAATCGCATCCAAATACTCTATCTATAACATAGACAAAAACAAACGAAGGATTAACATAAAAAATATAAGGGAAATTTCAGAGTCTCTGTTCACAAAGCTTATTTCCAAAAACATAAAAGCTTTTAGCACATAAATGGAATCTATGGTTTTTGAAACCTTCATTGCACCATATTCATCAAATATGGAAAGAGATCCGTACAAATTTCGGTTCTTGGACCAGATGATCCATCCAATTCTTGGTCCAAGAAAAAAAAAATACAATGATGACTTCACAAGAAGTCAACATTTTAATAAAATTTAAAGATGTTACCAAATGCAGGTTCAAAGCTAAAACAGAAGTGAGGGTTCTCAATAAACACTGAACACCCCAAAAACCTTCATGGCAAACCGAAACAGCATTGGTCTTCAACATTTAATTATCGATCAAAATTCGGACCAACAGAAAAAGGAAATAACAAAATGCAAGATTTAATTGTTCTTACCAAATGTATAGGCATTTGGATACATGGACCGTTCATTAAGGGAATTTCGGTAAATTAATGTATTATCATTGATGGTTTCCCAGTCTGATACATCATTTCTTGCAACTTCCTTTCCATTCAAAGGCCTTAACCTCACTGAGACCAAAATTCTCTCTTCTTGACCTCCTACTTCTGGTGTCTTCTCGAAGTGCATCAGCTCATCTCCAGCAATTGATCCCATTTTCAAAACACTCTCCCTCTGTTCACCAAAATCCATATACATGAGACCATAAAACCAAATAAATAAATACATTATCATACATCTTCAAACACCAAAAAGCAGAAAAGCTAGAGAAGAAAATGCAGGTACTCACATCTTTCTATTGCTGTCCAGAAATGAGAGACAAATCAGAGTATGGCTCTGAAGTCTGACCCCAGAAGTTCCCTTTACAATCCCATAAACTGCAACAAGTAATCAATAAAGTTTGATGTTAATTAACCTCATTTGCTTTACAAAAAGCCTAAAAAGTATTAGTTTTCTATTGTTTTATTCATTCTTACTTGGGATAGCAATACTTTAGCTGTCAGAACAAATAACCTTCACAAACTCTGAGAGAATTATATCTATTTAATAGCTACTCATGTTTGGAATTTTGTGAAATGGTCTCTGACTTCCAGACTGTCTTATTTATTCTTCTCTTTTTCTTTATTATTTCAATTTCCAACTTTATTTCTTTATTCTTTAATTATTATTCTAATTAAAAAAAAAATTAATTAAAAAACTTTCCTAACCTCAAAGTTTAAGGTCTCTGTCCTTTTCATACTCCAGCTTTTCTTCCTTTTTGACTAAAATCGTCCTTTCAAACACTATTTTAGCTGTATTTCACTTTCACCTCCCTGCAACACGAAAAAGGAATCCACGATTGCGACATTAATTCAACTTAAATAATAAACAAACTTGAAATTTTCAATTTCGAATTCGAATTCATCATCAAAAGTTTGAGAAAAAATTAGGCATTTTACCTCTTTTTGTTGAACTTCAGATCTTGTGATTTGAACAACAATGCTCTTCAAATCCGATTATAAAATCATGAATTCTATTAAAAAATTCTTCAAAAAACTAAAGATCTTGTGGTTTCTGAATAAATTCAACTCATATAACTTCTAAAACCCTAGAAAAAGGGAGATGAAACGAAACGAATTGAAAGTTGTTGAAGAAATCGAATAATGAGGAAGAAGAACAGGTAAGTAAGAGAAATAGATTGAAACGAACTAAGCGAAATTTATGTTTTAAGTAACAATAATCTTTGAAAACTGAAAGAAAAAAAAGAAAATTTCTTCAAAGGAAAGAGAAAGAAGGAAAGATAGAAGTTCGAGAAGAATGTTCGTTATAACGAACAAAACACTTCTCTCTCTTTCTTCTCGATCTCTCTCTCTCTCTCTTTTTCTGTTTTGTTTCTCTTTCTATCTCTATCTATTCATCTTCTTCTTCTTGACTCAATTGCGCGAGAATTGAAAATGAAGTATTTAAAGGTCCGACAAATGTGGAGAGGAGAGAGAAAATGGTGGTTTCTGGATATTTAATATTCACCTTTGAATTACAACTACCCCGCCAACGACACAGACTAAAAACGATTTGTTTCATTTACCATTTTGACCTTTCCCACCAAATCTACATGTTTAACGGAATCCGTTACTTGTAATCTCATAACTGACAGTGCCGTAATACAGTATTAACTGATAACGGAAAGCCCTGTTTGGCTGGCATTGCTACAAATTTCTTAGTAGCAAGAACAATGTACATAATAAGAAGTAGCGACGAGCTTACTTGTGGAAATTGTCGGTAGTTTTGGATATTTGCACTCTTCGTCGTTGAGCATTTAAATTCAACCCTTGAAATTAGTGGTACCCTTTATATTATGTATGGGTACCCTTAATCTTGATGTTGATTGTATTGTTGTTATGAATTGAATGTTCTAAAGCTTTCTTCACATCTTCCATTTGCCAGTGGTCCATTCTTATTCATGGCATGATACCAAGCATGCAGAAGTAGTATAGGTTTGAAAATGATGGTTCCAATTCTGGTAACACTTCAAAGTTCAAACAAACATATTTGAGTGTTCACTATTAAAAGATGTCAAAATGGTACTGATGATAATCTTATTCTTATGGACACTATTAAGGCTCTGTTTGGTTCTCACTGTCCGCAAACATTTTGGCATTTCGTTTCATTTTAATTATACACCGTACATGAAATGTATATATGGTTACAGTTCTTCGCATTTACCTTTTACAATCAATCATCAAAGATTAACTTTATCACAACAAACAGGAAAATGGTATGTACCACTTAGCATAACTTAATTATTTCGTTTTGTAGTTGCACCAGACAGATCAATTGAATTCCCATTAAGTACCATTACTCAATCATGATTATATTAGTTCTATCTTTCAGTGAATTCATTTCGAAGTATGAAAGTTGTTAGAGCTAATTAGTGTATGGTTACAACTTCAAATAACAGCATACCAGATGGTTGGCTAGGTTAGTCACAGTGGAGGGCTCTGCTCATCATTTTCCTTGAGATAGAGTACTTCTACTCTTGCAAATATACATATTTCGAATTGTTCGGTCAACCATATCTTAATTTGCTCATTAGGAATATTATTGAATTTTGATTAATTTAAATCTCAAAATATATACCAATCATTGTGTTGGTCCCCAACTCCCCATCCCTACCAATCAGATCGTAATGCCAATTATCTAATATTGTCAGAATAATGTGAAAGGACCCATGTCTAAATCCCTTAAACCAAAACAAATAACACTAACTAATACATAACATGCACAAACTTTCCAAAGACCAAACACATGGCACACATTGGCACATAATAGCACTATGTTACACTGTGCATCTTTATACAATTAGCCTAATGTATGTGTAAGTACCAAACCATGCTAGGTGGAGTATGGAGGACACAGGAGTTAGATAGGGAGAGTAAACTGGGAAGTACCCAATCGGAGATCAGAACATTCTGGAGCATCACGGATAGAGCACGTGATGTCAGGCTGTCAAGCATTCACTTTATATTATGTGATGGAGAATGAAACACGTAGGAGATAAGAGAACCATAGGATGCAAAGGAGGATCCAACGGTTCAAGGAAGGCGGTGAATATTACTATAAAAGGATCACGCTAGGGTTTGCTAAAGGTAACTATTCATTCTTTGCTAAAACCTATTCTCTAAACCTAGCCGCTTACTGACTTGATCGTTGGAGCTTTATCCACCGGTCGTTGTCCGGTGGTCATTGCAGGTACTACCGTTGAAGCAGTTAAAGGACCCAGCTGAGCTCATCAAGGAAAGAGAGCTTACATTTGGCGCTAGAAGGAGGGCCACTTTGCTGCTTCCAGATCTAGGGTTTTGGAGAAGAAGGTTGAAAGAAGAAAGTAGAAAGCAATGGTAACACAAACTAGATCGTCGACATATCTCGGAGGTGTAGCAGCTGGAGATGTTCCGCAGGTTGATCATCCTCAAAACCTCCAAGATGGAGACGAAGATACAAACAGATTGAGAGAAGAGAACTTGAGATTGAGGGAGCAGATAAGAAGGATGGAAGATATGGATCGCCAAAATCTTCAGGAAGGAGAGAACGAAGCAGTCAGAGATGAAAACCAGAATAGACCGTTGGAGAAGGTAATACTAGGAGAAGGTGAAGGAGGAACAAGGCGTCGGATTCCGGGCCCAAGAGTGAATGAAGAAGAAGGGTCAGGTGAATCGAGGGTAAGAGCTCGCGAAGGGAGTCGAAGGGAAGGGATGAATGATGAAGAGATCCCGGCGGCAGATCAGTACACCAGACTTTTCGATATGATATGCAAGGTCCAAGAGGACATGAGGGCGCAGAACAAGGGAAAGAACATGGAGGTGACTCAGGATCTGGAGAGATTGGGCAAGAGGCCATTAGCCGAAGTGTGCTACCGTCACGGGTTCCCAAGTAAGTTTCAACCTCCTAAGTTTAATGAGTATGATGGCACAACTGATCCTGTGCAGCACTTGAATAATTTCAAGCAAAAAATGGCGGCTTGGGAATGGAGCCAGTATGACGGAATGTGGTGTCGACTGTTCCCTAGCAGCTTGAAGGATAACGCTACGGACTGGTATCTCAGCTTATCACCAGGGAGTGTATCAAGCTTTGCTCAGCTCAGTGAGATGTTTGTCAAACATTATATTCATCAGAAAAGACAGGCTGCAGATATAGCATCACTATTTGATTTGGAACAAGCTCCAGGTGAGTCTCTTAGAAAGTTTGTTACTAACTTTAAAAATGAGATTTTGAGAACAGATGGCGGAGTAGATGAAAGAACAGCTGTGGTAGCATTTCAGAAGGGTATAAATAAGAAATCTCCTGCATATGACTCGATTGTGTCATCACGGATGGCGACTCTGGATGAACTTTTCCAGAAGACGGAGAAATACATCAGGCTAGAGGATATAGCATCACGGAGAGCTCCTAAAGTGGTACCGCCATCCGTTAACTCGGTGGCGGAAAAAAGAAAGAAAGGAGAAGCTAGCTCACGAAGTGATTCGCCACCGAGAGATTCCGGCTCAAGGAGGAACAAAGATGGATCGAGAGGTCATGATAAAAGAGAAAGGAGGGAGGATAGAGATACTTCACCAAGAAAGTTGACACCACCGAAACCGCTACCGCAACTCACAATGTCACTGGATCAAATTCTGAAGAGAATAAGAGGAAGAAAGTACTTCCAAGAGCCGTCAGTAAGATGTCGAACAGTCAGGGGAAAGCCGTTCTGTGAATATCATCAGACTTACAACCACCCTACCGGAGATTGTTATGAGTTCAAATCCTTGATATGGAAATGGATGGAGGAGGGCCATTTAAGAGAGTTTATAGTGGGAAAGAACAAGGAGGAAGACAAAACAGAAATTCAAGTCAGAGGGACCGTTAACATGATCTTAGAAGGAGCTAGAGAATCCTTGAACGAGGTCAGGAGAAAGATAAGAAGAGTGATGCAGATAAGAGAAGACTTGCAAACAGTCGGAGCCGTTCCAGTCATACGCAATGGCAGACCAGTGCATCAGAGTGAGCCGATTGGGTTTTCAGAGGAAGACCTCAAAGGAGTAGTCACACCACACAATGACCCTTTGGTCATTTCCATACTCATTGGAAATTGGAATGTCACAAAAGTGTTAGTAGATTGTGGAAGTGAGGTAGATGTTCTGTTCACCAGGGGCCTGGATCAAATGAAATTGGAAAGAGGTAGCTTGGCAAATTCACCTGGAGACATTTACGGGTTCAATGGGGGAGCAGTGCGGCCAGTTGGAGAGATAGTCTTACCGGTTACAGCACACACCAGAACCGTCATGTCAAGATTTGTGGTCATAGATGCTCCAACAGAGTACAATGCAATCTTGGGAAGAGAGTGGATTCATCTTATGAAGGCAATTCCATCAAGTTACTATCAGAAGATCCGTTTTCCGACTGAAGATGGACAATATGAGATAAGGAGCAATCAGGCTATGGCCAAGAATTTGAATATAGCAACAGTAAAAAGTATGAGGCATGGCACTGCGGGTGCTGAGCCGTCATCTGTCCCTGCATAGCAACGACAGAAGGAGGGTGACGGGTTCCCGCGTGAAGTGCTAAAGACAGAAGAACAAACGGAACCCGTCAACCTCAATGAGGTAGGGGATCAGCGGATCACCTACATGGGAACCAACTTGGATGAGAATGTGAGATTTGATCTTTTACAATTCTTGAAAGATAATATGGATGTATTTGCTTGGTCTATGAATGATATGACAGGGATCGATCCAGACGTAGCATGTCACAGATTGAATGTCAATCCAAGTTTCAGACCAGTTGCACAGAAAGTGAGAACAATAAAACCTACATTGGCAGAGGCAATAAAACAAGAGATCGAGAAGATGGAGTTAGCTGGGATAACAAGAGAAGTTCAGTATCCAGAATGGGTATCTAACATAGTGGCGGTTCCGAAGAAAAACGGAAAGGTTCGGATCTGTATAGACTTCACAAACTTAAACAAAGCATGTCCAAAAGATAGATACGTCATGCCAAGGGTGGATGAGCTAGTGGACAGAACAGCAGGCTTTGGATTACTCTCATTCATGGATGGCTATTCCGGCTACAATCAGATTCCTCTATATGGTCCAGATCAGGAGAAAACGGCCTTCTATGCTGGTAAGAAAACTTTATGTTATACCAAAATGCCATTTGGTTTAAAGAATGCAGGAGCTACTTATCAGAGGCTGGTAGAGATGATGTTTGAAGATCAGCTGAGGAAGACGGTAGAAGTATACATTGATGATATGTTGGTTAAGTCCAAGGAGCCGGAGGATCATCTAAAGGACCTGGGAAAAACCTTCCAGACACTGCGTCAGTTCAATATGAAGCTTAATCCAGAAAAATGCACTTTTGGAGTGCAGTCAGGAAAGTTCCTTGGTTACATTGTTACCAAGAGAGGAATAGAGGTCAGTCAAGAGCAGATCAGGGCACTCACAGATATGGCGTCACCAAGAACACAAAAAGAAGTTCAAGTACTGGCTGGACGAATTACGGCATTGGGAAGATTCATATCAAGATCCACAGATAAATGCAAGCCGATTTTGAAGCTCTTGAGGAAGAATTTATCTTTTGCTTGGAATGATGAATGTGAAGAAGCCTTCCAAAAGTTAAAAGAATACTTGAGTACACCACCAGTTTTGTCAAAGCCATTTCCGGGGGAGACACTATATGTTTATCTAGCAGTATCAGACATTGCAGTAAGTGCGGTCTTGACTAGAAGGGAAGCCTCAAAGGAGAGCCCAGTCTATTTCCTCAGCAAGAAAATGACTTCACCAGAGACAAGGTATTCTAGAGTGGAAAAGTATGCCCTCGCTTTACTATTTGCAGCTCAAAGATTAAGACCTTATTTCGAAGCTTATAGTCTGACAGTGGTTTCAAACCTCCCTCTCAATCAAGTGATGCCAAAAATCGAGCGTTCTGGGAGAATGGAAAAATGGGCGGTTTCATTGAGTAAATATCACATTCAATATGAAGCAAAGAAGGCGGAAAAATCACAAGTGCTGGCGGACTTCTTGGCAGATTTCCCAGTGGAGGATGTAATCAAGGGTGCAGAAATGCAAGAGGAAGAGCAGCTAGAGTATCTAGAAGTTCAAGATACCGGGTGGAAAAGCGTGAAGGGATGGAAAGCGTTCACCGATGGGTCAGTAAATAAAGGAAGATCAGCAATCGGGATAGTAGTGATAACACCAGAGGACACTAAGATCGAGATCGCAGAAAAATTAGCTTTTCCGGCTACCAATAATGAGACAGAATACGAGGCGGTGCTGAAAGGTTTGGAAGTATTGTTGAAGTTAGAGGCAAGGGAGGTTACGGTTTTCACAGACTCGAAATTGGTGGTGGAACAGTTCAATGGAACATATAAAGCTCAGACCGGGAAGATGATGTTGTACTTAGAGGCATTGAAGAGGAGTGTAGCAAAGTTCTCGAAAGTTGATATCGTACATCTGTTTAGGGGAGAGAATCGGCATGCTGATGCATTGGCTTACCTGGCAACGGCAACAGAAGAGAGTTCAACCAAGACTATAACGTTCATGCAAAGATCTCAGCCAATGATAGAGGTGAAGGAAGTGACTGTCAACCTCATTCAGAACTTGGGAGCAAGTTGGATGGACCCAATAGTAACCCACTTAAAAGGTGGTTCTCTTCCAAAAGACAAAGCAAAAGCTAGATCGATTGTGGAGCAATCCAAAAGGTATGCAATGATAGGGGAAGACCTGTATAGGCGATCACCAACTGGACCGTTATTGAGGTGTGTACACCCATCCCAAACAGAAGGAGTCATGGCGGAATGTCACAATGGAAGTTGCGGCAGTCATTCACCGGGACGGGCCATGGCACACAGGATAATGATTCACGGGCATTACTGGCCAGGTATGTATAAAGATTGTTGCAACTATGCTAAGAAATGTCATGGTTGTCAGATTCATGGAAGACTAATACATACCCCAGCTGAAAACCTTCACTTTGTAAGCAATCCGTGGCCCTTTTCGATGTGGGGAATTGATATTGTGGGAAAACTGGAGAAGTCACAGGGAAGAGAATATTTAATTGTGGCCACAGATTACTTTACGAAGTGGGTTGAGGCAGAACCTTTACGAAGGATCAGGGAGGTAGATGTCAAAGATTTTATCTGGACCAACATCATCTGCAGGTTTGGCTTACCAAGGGCTATAGTAGCAGATAATGGTGCTCAATTCCGTGGAGAGGAGTTGAAAAAGTTTCTGGCAAGCTATAACATAAAGCAACTCTTCGCAACACCATTTCACCCGCAAGGAAATGGGCAGGCGGAAGCATCAAACAAGGCCATACTGGAGGTACTGAAAAAGAAGCTTGAGGACAAAAAAGAAAAATGGTATGAGAATCTTTGGGAAGTACTATGGGCATACCGGACGACTCCGAGAAGGTCCACAGGGGCAACTCCATTTTCCCTCACTTATGGGATGGAAGCTGTGATACCACAAGAAATGTTGGTACATACGGCTAGAAGAATGGTGGTCGACCTAGGGAAGAATAATGAGATAATAGAGAGAGAGCTGGTCTTAGCTGAGGAGGTCCGGGAGCGCGCCAAGCTCAGATTGGAGGGCTATCACCGCCAACTGGAGAGGACATACAACAAGAGAGTCAAGCCAAGAAACCTAGTTCCAGGGGATCTCGTGTTAAGAAAACAGAATCCGCCTCCAGCTAAACTAGAGCCAAACTGGGAAGGGCCTTTTGTGATAGACAAGGCGGGAGCGAATGGAGCATATTACTTAACCTACCAAGACGGTACCCCTCTTGATAAGCCATGGAGTATCAGCAATCTAAAGAAATACTATGCCTAGAAGGCAGAGATGTATTAGAGCAAAAAGAGTATGTACCTAGATTTGTTTGAATTTCAATGAAAATATAAGATTTTGTTGTTATTAACTTATCTAGTTATATATATATAGCAATGTTGTCTGAGACCAAGCCAAAGGTCAGGCATAGAAGAAATCCAACTAAGGTTGGTGGGAAATAACATAAGTGTAGACTTGGCAGGGCAAGCCGTTAACTAAATGTTAAAGTCTCTATATGATTATTTCTTCCCCATTGAGTTTGATCTAGACAATACAGTGGGGTGCCTCTAAAAGAGAAGAGCAATAGTGCTAATGTGTTAACGGGGTTGCACTTGCTGAACCGTGACGACGGAATCAGTAGAAGTATAGCCTAATGTTAGCACATGAGAAACCAATACCAGAAGATACCAATAATTGATAGCAATTATAAAAGTTTACAATGTTGAAAGCCTTTCATCAAATATAAAAATAATCAAATTACAACTCAAGGCAAGGGATCTCGGGTGGAGGCGCTAGGAGGCGTTATCCGCATTTTCTTGGCAGAAAGAATGGCGGTTAACTTTTCCTTCACCTGAGCCTTCACTTGCATGGCAAGCTCCTCTTTGAATTTCGCCTCCATCTCCTCATATTTTGAATTGTAATCAGCCAGGAGAGTTTCTCTTTGCTCCCGTAGATCGGCCAGATACTGCTGATAGTCAACTTCATGAGCGACTTCGAGTTCATTTATTTTCACTAAGCTATCAGCCCATTTCCCCTCCAACATTGCTACCCGGGTGGCATGAGCAGCTTCAAGTGCAGCAGTACGCTCACGGTGCTCGCCCTCAAGTGTAGAAATGCGTTCACGGTGCTCACCCTCAAGTGCAGCAACAGGTTCACGGTGTTCACCCTCAAGTGCAGCAACACGTTCACGGTGTTCACCCTCAAGTCTTTTCCGGTTCTTCTCAATCTCAACATCACGGGAGGCGGTTATTTCTTTAAGATGAATCTTAAGTTGCTCGATCTCGGCTTGAAGAGCCCATTTCTCGCGAACCAATCGATTCTTATCCACTGTGAGATTGTGCTTCTCTTTTACAATACTTTCTTTTTCCTTTTCCAGCCTAGAAGCATTTGAAAAAGACTTGACGACGAGGCCGTTAACCTACAATTTCATAGAAAAGTTATAGTGCAAAAAAAAAAAAAAAAAAAAAAAAAGGGGAGACTTACGAGAGCTAGACCACGGAAAATTGCATCTCGGTCCTCACCGAAGTTCATCTGATCAATTTTAGCTTGATCAGAAGGAAGAATAGAATTATAGATAGCGGCGAAAGCAGTTGCCCCATTGTCAAAAGCCGAAGCTGAGGGATCACGGGGAAAGGGAACGGTTGGAGTCTGGCTTCGAGACTGGGGAGAGGGAGAGTCAGCAAGTGCTTTACCACGAGAAGAGGAGCCAACCTTGTTAGGGTCAATGGTTGGTACAGACTCTGAAAATGAGAAAGGACCTTGGGAAGGTTCACCGGCAGGAGGTGTAGAAGTCTTCTCAGCAGTGGGTGCCGGATTAGTCTCAGCATCAAGGTTGGGAGAGAGTTGCTGGTCGTCTACGGCTTGGTCACCTGATCCAGATGAAGAGTAATTAAGAGTACGATGGCGGGTATACTTAGGTGCTTCACGAATAGGTGCAACAAGTGTAGCAACATCAAAAATTTCGTGATCAACAGGAAGTGGTGGAGGCATCGCACCAATAATAGGGGGCTCATTTGGATCAAGGAGAGCCATGGAAAATTCCTTAAGAGGAGAAGATGAAGGATGAGAAGTTGAACCTGGTTGGGCGAGATTGTCCACGCCGGTATCTTCAAATAGGAGACCACCATCAAACCCAAGTTCATCAAGATTAAAAGAAACCTTGATTCCACTAAAGTTTGGTTGTCTGGGTTCTCCCAGAGATTCACTGGAGGAAGCAGAAGGGGATCCCGGAAGAGGAGAAGGAGCTTCTGCCATTTTGGCCCTTTTCACCCTAGGAATGGAAGGACCGTGTTGCTTTGAACGCGCCAGGTGAACTTCGGGAGATTCCGGCAATGTCTCTGGTTCACCTTGGACTGCCTGAAAATCAGAACTTTCAGTTGAAGAAGAAGAAAGATCACGACTACAGTTCCTGACAATCTTTTGGACTCGAAGAGCAGATAAGAAAGGAGGAAGTCGGGCAGTTACTCTTTTTTGCTTCTTCTTCTCGGATGGCGCTGAAACTGCAGAAGGAGGTTCACGAGTTCTCTTTTTAGTTAGGATCGTCTGAAGAGGGATATTATCTAAACCGTCATCAGATTCTCTCTCCAACTCAGTAGCGGCAGCAGTAGGAGCTTTACCCTTCCTTTGTATTGATCGGGAAGTAGGAGGAATAGAAGAAGGCTTGCCCTTTTTATCCCTGAGATAATCTTTGTGGCAGCAGACGGGTAAGACGTATTCCCCTAGATCAAGATCCTTAGCGATCGGGGTACCGTCTTTCTTTGAGGAAGTAAGCTCACGAATGGCGGAATAAGCGTCAGCTCCAGATCCTATCAAAGGTTCCCAAGGGGCGTCTTTGCGGGGTCTTAAGGCTTTGCCGTCACCGCGAACCTCTGGGATAGGAAACAGATAAAAGAGTTAGACATACACTATTAAAAGGATTTTCATCCTAGGAATGTTAATAAATGAACAAAGTAGAAAAATTAAGGAAAAAACCTCCTAGATTAAACCGCCAGTATTTTAAAGGGTTAGAAATGCCAGGTCCTTTTCCCCCAAAGTTACCAAAGACAATCATAGGAAAGTCAGGCCATTCCTTGTCACTTTCCGGCAATTTTTCGATAATGGACCGCCTGCCGGGGCGTTTGACGAAATAGTAATAAGGTTGACCACATTTTTCTTCACAAACCCGAAGATAATAACATTGGCGTATATCAGCAAGGGAAACGGTGGTTCCTTCTTTGATTAGTTGGTCTAGGGCCCGCAGGATACGCCAAAAGTTACCAATACATTGTCCAGGGGCGACTTGGTAGAAATTAAGTACATCACGAACTAAGTCAGAGAAAGGAAACCGGCAACCAAAAGCTATTTGATGGGCTGTCACCATAATAGCGTCTTGACGGTTAAATTCGTGATGTGCAAAGCGAAGGGCATGTTTGTAATTGAAAATTTTTACGTCTTCAGGAATGTCGTATAGCTCACAGAGTAGATCTAAATCAGGTCTATAAGGGTAGGCGCTGGGCACATACGAATCAAGGTAGTAATTGGAAGGGGAAGGATGAACACCGCCATCACCTTTACCTCCTTCAACTATCTTCCTCGAGGAATCTTTCTTTTTCGGATTTTGATAAGAAGCCATTTATGTATAGAGAAAGACTCACCAAAATCGTAAAATAAGAAAGATTAGGGGCGTATACAGGGTGACTCCAAGAGGAGGAGAGGAGAGAAGAAAAATAATTTGGAAATTTACGGCAATCGAAGTACAGAGTAGATAGCGAGAAGAAGAAAAATGAAAACCTAGATCTAACAATGGCTAAAATTAAAATCAAGAGTAAGGAAAAGAGAATAACCTGAATTAGTCGACGGAGGAAGAAATAAAGACGAGAATCGAACTTTCAGGGGACCGGACGGTGCGTGATTTCGTAGAGAAGGGGAAGACTGAAGAGAAAGATGAACAGAGGAGGAGAATGAAGAAGATGAAAGGCAAATGGGAGAATTAGGTTAAAAGTTGCATACTTATAGGAGGATAATCCCAGGGGTATTACGGGAAAGAGTAAAATAGTGACGAGACAATAGCGTTGGGAAGCGAAAGGACAGCAGTAAAAGTCATGAGTGCGTCTAGGTAAGAGCAAAAGAGGCACGCGTAGGAGGTTCGGGACTCGAGAGCATGCGCAATTAATGAGTAGCTGGAGAGATAGGGATAAGGCAGAGCCTAAGGCACGTGAGGAACAGATGGTAGATAAAGTAATGAAAAGAACCTATGACGGTTTTCCATCATCATAAGGAGTTTACATTTAGGCGGAGAAAAAGCCTTTGAGCCGCCATCTAAGAAATATAGATGACGGTCAAAGGAGGGGCGATGTAAGTACCAAACCATGCTAGGTGGAGTATGGAGGACACAGGAGTTAGATAGGGAGAGTAAACTGGGAAGTACCCAATCGGAGATCAGAACATTCTGGAGCATCACGGATAGAGCACGTGATGTCAGGCTGTCAAGCATTCACTTTATATTATGTGATGGAGAATGAAACACGTAGGAGATAAGAGAACCATAGGATGCAAAGGAGGATCCAACGGTTCAAGGAAGGCGGTGAATATTACTATAAAAGGATCACGCTAGGGTTTGCTAAAGGTAACTATTCATTCTTTGCTAAAACCTATTCTCTAAACCTAGCCGCTTACTGACTTGATCGTTGGAGCTTTATCCACCGGTCGTTGTCCGGTGGTCATTGCAGGTACTACCGTTGAAGCAGTTAAAGGACCCAGCTGAGCTCATCAAGGAAAGAGAGCTTACAGTATGCATGTTCAGAAATGGAATAGCTGAGTCCAAGTCTCAAGTCTGGTGACCTTTGTTGGACTTTTGTAGCTGCAAACTGCAAAGGCAACTGAATAATGATATACATGGGGACCTTGTTCTTTGACCAGCAAAGTGAACCAAACAAAGGGAGTTAATAAAGATCAGTGTGGGTTATTGGGTTAGATTTGCCATGTGGTATTACCTAATCATTGCTTGGAACTAAAGCCTAAAAATATGGACGTAGTAGACGACTAGACGGCCATGCCATGTGCTAGAGTATAAGAGGAAAAAGGTCGAAGTTCTTCATGTCTGAATTCAAAGAGTCTTTAGAAATAGTGTCCCACTCCCATGTGCTGTGTAGCTAGGAAGAAGATCTATATATAGGGTTTTGTTGTCTCAGTATACAAAAAGATTCTTGTAAACCAAACAAGAATTTGATTAATTAATCAATAAGTTAACGTAGCTGAGTAGGTTTGCTTGTGGACAAATATTGAAATGATATTAATCAGTAAGGATTTAGCTAGATAAATTTATTTAAGGTTCAAAATATATTAGCTTTGTCTTCTTATGGTTTGTTACTAAGTAATCACCTTTATAGAGCCTCTCAAAGGAAGTTCTAGTAATAAACTATGATTAATTAGTGATCTTGATAATGATACTTTCTGCCGAGGAATGGTTGTTTAATTAGGCCCTACAATGTGATTTTGCAAGGTTTATGTGCGCCCATGCATAGTGTAGGACTGTAGGTGATGGCATATTGACATTGCAGCATAGCAGTTATTAGCAGGTCCAATGCAAGAAAAAGGGACCCAAGTCTGACTCAATGTGCCAATTCCTTTACATAAAAAAACCTCAGCAGCTCAGCTCTATCATACATTCAAGACCGAAGCCCTTTTATAACAAGGGTTGCCAATTACAGAGCCTTCTTCATTAATTATGAAGTCTTGATTCAATTGGAAGGAGCCTTGAGAAGTACATATGTCGATCCTGAGCTGTTTCTTGTCTTGGTCTCTAAACCAGCAGATTGATAACTGGAGAACAAACATCCCTTCATGTCCTTGATAGGCCACAATTCATTCAGAATTTGGTAGAATGCCACAAAAAATGTGTAACCCAAACCCCATTCATACAAGGAACTTGATTGAATCGATCTAAGGCCGCAAATTATTTTCTGAAAAATACATTTGCAAAATAATGAAATTTGGGAAACCTGACTAAATGCACCTCATATAGTTCTTGATAAAAAATCAGAACAAATAAAGCCTGTGCAAATACAGCCAAATACAGTCAATTTCATCATACATGCAGTGGTCGAATAGGACTATTATGGCCCATGGGCCATGGTGCAGTTCAAGGATCTTGATACGCCGCCGATAGGCCTAAGGGATTGTGGTTTGGACTTTGGAATAGATTCTTTATCAAGACCCAACCTAAATTTCGTTAAGCAAGTGTAGTGGGCTGAGTCGGACTTCCATATGGGTTGTGAGTTGTGACAAATTTTGTTTTCAGTACAGTAGAAGGATTGAAGAAGACATGAAAGAAACCTCAAAATTCTTAATACACTTGCTAATAAAATAAAACCATCATACAAGTGGGCATCCAAACATTTCCTCTTTGAATGAAAAAACATGATCTCACAAGTTAAGATTTTAAAAACTTTAGCAAATATGGAAGTAGCAACTCAGATATGAAATTTGTGGGTGAAAATGGACTTAGGGGCCATTTTCATTTGACCCACCTAACACCTTTATATATTTTGTGGATGAGGATTGAATTCAACAAAGTATATAGCTCATCATCAAATGTGGTAGAAATAGCTCACATTTCGCTTTCACCAACACATACATACAGTACTCTCTTCCATAGTTTGTTTAAAATTTCGAGTTCGGGCGAACTTTCGGATTCAAGAAAAAGGTATATTCTGACCTTCTAACCCTCAAAACAAATATGTCACCTGATATGTCAGAAATATTCTCGAATATTCTTAAAATTTACTATGCCAATTCTCTAAAAACGGACATATTTTACCGATTTTTCGTGAAATATATAAGCATTTTGAACTATGCTCTCTTCAAATCTACTTTAGTTTGGAGTTAAACAAAATGAATCAAATTTCGTATAATCAATAGGCCAATTTGTTTTTTAAAAAAAGATTAGTTTTGCAATAAAAGCTTGCTAGTGTGCTTATCCTCTGATTTTGTATAATTTCTAATACCGTCCATCCTAGGTTATTAAGATAGCAAAAATGATGTGAAGTTCAATATAGTAGAATTTACATCCTCTTCTGGAAACTTCAGTCGGACCCATGTTTTATATTTTGTTAGTATTACAAAATCAAAACTAACCAACGCAACAACGAAGATACTCGAAAAAAATCAAATCAATCAAATCCAATTCCACCTCAACAACTCAACTCAACACAAACACTTTATTTGTTCAAGAAACTCGTTTCAAGTCTAACCACAAACGTTTGTTTGGGTTTTAGGCCCAGGCTAACGTTTGTTTGGCCCAAGGACACGGGTTTGTGTTTGGGTATCATGCAGTTTATTTATACGTTTAGCTTTTTAGATGCAGGACAAGCCGGGTATTAATCGTTCCATCATTTTTTTCATAATACCAGAACTGTCCTCTCTTGTTGCTGATATGTTTAGTTTAGTTTTTAATTTTCAAAATTTAGATTTGAATCTCAGATCTGGTTTTCTGAAGGATTGAAGAACGAAATTTGAAGAACTTTGTTTCTTAAAGGATCTTTGCTTCTCAATAATCAACAAAATGAAAAATCTTTAACAATCTCCATCGAATTATCAATCAAAGACAAGAGAGTTTTGATTTTATCAAATCGATTTTACAAGATCTTCATCATTAGGTTTTGAAAGAAATTTGTGTGTTCTCTTCATCAATTGATTTATTTTTGGAGCAAATCAAATCAAAAGCGGAGATTTATGATTTTTTAATTCGATTTGACAAATCGATTCTTCATTTGATTTTTAAAGAACTTTATTTGTTCACATCATCAATTGTTTTGATTTGGGAATTCGAGATTTCAAACGGAGATGGGGATGATTGATTGCGTAGGTGTGTTTTAGTTTATTTTATTAATTTAGATTGTATTTTAATTTTGGTTGTGTTTTTGTTTTAGAATCACAATTTGTCTTTGAATTTCAATGCTCAATGTTTTTTTATGTTGAACTACTTGCCATTCAACAGTTTTTATGAGTTTTGAGTATTTTTGGTTGCTCAACTATGTGTCTTAAGCATTCTTGTTGGTGAATGTGTTAATTAACTATATTAATGTGAATGTATTAATGTGTTGATTACATGATGTTGTTTTATACAGATATGGAATCATGTGGAGGTGTTGTTTCAAATGATGTTCCAATTAATGGTGTTGTTTCATATGATGTTGCTAAGTGGATGATTTATTCGAAGTCGTATAGTAAAAAAAGTGTTCGTATGTGGTTGAAGAAAATGGGGGAAAAACATACTTGTGGCAATGCTTTTAATCTTGATCATCACAATAGGAGGACTTGCCCATATTTGAACAACAATTAAATTCAAGTTGTATTTGATGTTTTGTTTTTCTGTTTTTTCGATTAAAACTTGTGGTGATAATATAATTCATTTTCAATTTTAGTTTTTTTTATTTTATTTCTTTCACTTGTGGTGACGATATAATTTAGTTGTGACAATATAATTTACTTCAGTTTATAAGAAGGATGAACATCCAGTAATGATTGATTAATGTGTTAATCAACTTTATTTTATTTAGGAAAGCTTTACTGATAAGTTGATTAATATCTTAATCAACGATGGAAAGGTTCATATATTCAGGAAGTGTACTGACAAGTTGATTAATATACTAATCAACTAAGGAAATGTTGATTAATGTATTAATCAACTCTTGTTTTTTTATAGGGTTTTAAATATTTTAGTATTTTTTTAATATATATAAGGTTTACATTTAGGGTTTAAGATTTAGGGTTTATGATATAGGGTTTATGGTTTTAGAATGACAACATTCCCACTTGGGTTCACCATTCCCAATGGTTTAAGGGTTTTAGAATGACAACATTAAGGTGTACTTAAGACATCATTCCCACTAGGGTTGATCATTCCCATTGGGTTAGGATTTTAAAATAGGGTTTAGGATGTCTATAAGACAACATTCCCACTAGGGTTCACCATTCCCATTGGTTTGGGGGTTTTAGAATAGGGTTTAGGGTGTCTTTAAGACATCATTCCCACTAGGGTTCACCATTTCTATTGGTTTAGGGTTTTAGAATGGGGTTTAGGGTGTCTTTAAGACCATTCCCACTAGGGTTCACCATTCCTATTAGGTTTTAGCATGACAACATTAAGTCTTTAAGATCACATTCCACTAGGGTTCACCATTACCATTGGTTTAGGGGTTTAGAATGACACATTATTTCTTTAAGACCGCATTCTACTAGGGTTCACCATTCCCATTGGTTTAGGATTTCAGAATAGGGTTTAGGGTGTCTTTAAGACCACATTCCCACTAGGGTTCACCATTCCCATTCGTTTAGGATTTTAGAATGACAACATTCCCACTAGGGTTCACCATTCCCATTCAACTCAAGCTTTGCTGATCAATGTAGTAATTAGCTGAACAGAATGTAAAATATAATAATTACAGTTGATTAATTTATTAATCAACTAATATATACATAGTTAATCAATTAATGCATAGTTATAGAAGAGTTAATTAATGTCATAATCAACTCATACAAAATTAAAGGAGAGTTGATTAGTTTATATTAATCAACTAATACATATTTGATTAATAAATTAATCAACATATGAAATTTTTATATCAATTATCATTTAAACACCATAATACAAGCAAATAACAATACCATTGATATATCAACAAAATTCTTGTTTACAAGGATTCTGTAAAGTATCAACACTTAATTGTTATCTATAACAAAAAAATGTGTTTATCAACATCACAAACAATATTTGACAAGCACCAACACAAATGTATTTTTAGAAATTTTTTGTTTTTCAACACCAAAAACCAATAATGGATAAAACTATTCTTCCTTTTCTTGAGCTGCTTCCTTTTCCTTTTGCATCAGCCTTTACAAGCAGTTGTTGTTGGTCCCACGTTTCCTTGTTAAAACTAACTTCACTCAACAACTCATATGCTATGTTCGCCTTCATGATTTGCATCATTCCTTCTGAATAGTCATTAATTGAAATTGCTTGTCCAGAAACAACATGGTCCATGAATTTGCATACAAACAATGCACAATCCACGCTGAAAAATATAATTTACAGAATAATCAAATTGTATTCATGATAATAACACTTAACAATTCAAGTTTAGGGAGCTTACGAAGAGCCTTGATGCGTAACATCTCGTTTTTCCTCGATATATAAGTGCCTTTTCAACACGAAAAACATCCCCACGTTTGATTAACATCTTGTTCAACAATAGAGTGACATAATCGGCTTGTTTCAAATGTGAAAATTTGGTAAAAAATTGAATAATTATAGTTGATTAATACATTATTAATCACCTGAACAGAAAAGATAAAATCAATTAATTAGTTGATTAATGCATCAATCAACTATTACGTGCGTTGATTAATATAGCAATCAACTAAAGTTATAGTTGATTAATATATTAATCAGCTAAACAGAAAAGATAAAATCATATAATTAATTGATTAATATTCCAATCAACAGATAGTATGATATAAATTGCTTACACCAGTTTGATAGATGATTTAATGTTTTAATCAATTATAATTTAACATCAAAAATAATTTACAATTTATATAAAAAAAACCAATAATCGTGAAGTAAAATTAAGCAAGAACATATTGATTAAATATACTAATCAACTAAAACTGAAATTAAATTTAACATCAAAGAAAATTTACATAAAAAATTAGAAATTGTGAAGTAATTATGCAAGAAAGAACATGTGATGTAGAAGTTATTCAAGAAAAAAAATTTACATTAAAATTATAATTCTAAAACCTAACTTACCTCAAAATCATAAATTTCTTCTTCAAAATCAAAAGTTTCTTGTTCTTGTGTTGTATTATCATCCTTTCGTTTCTCTTTGTTCCATGATGATTTGTACTTCTTGGGACTTGTTTTTTTTTCTTACCATTGTAGATCTAGGTGTTTTGACTTTCAAAAACCTAGATTTTTGTTCAATTCTAAAGAGAATCAGACTTTTAATGAAGAAAATCTTAAAAAATTGAAGAAAAACCTAAGAAATCAAGTCGTAATTGTTGTTTTTGCAGTAGAGATGAGATAGAGAAAGAGAGAGAAAGAAAGAAATTAAGGTTTTATTTGAAAATAAAATAAAAAGCCCGTCCCACATTGTTAGATTTTTTTGTAGTTGTTAAAACACCAACAGGGATATATTCGTCATTAAATAGACTTGTCTTTGAGTCTAATGAAACGTTGCTGCTGTCCTTGGGCCTAATAAACCCTTATATTTTGTCCTTGGCCCCAAAACACTGTTATTTGTTTCTCTCTCCTTCCCATAGTCCAGTAGTCCCTTGCATTTGCACTTCTTTTCGTATAAAATATAAACAAAAAAATAGATTCCTTAGTCTCCTGTTTCTTCTGCACAGAGTAGTTAACTCTCTGTCCGTCTGTGCTTGTTGTTTGAGTTTATTTATATAGTTGTTTGTTGAGTTAATATTTTTTAAACGGGTGAAGATGAAGATGGTGATGAACAGAGTAGGAAGAAAACAGAAATGAGAGAAAAAGATTAGAAAGGAATTATGCGAACACTTTGTGACGTTTGTGAGAGTGCTGCTGCAATACTTTTCTGTGCTGCTGATGAAGCTGCTCTTTGCCAAGCCTGTGATGATAAAGTATATATATCTATCAACTATACCCTTTTTTTTTCTCATGTTTCATTGATTATTATGTTAGAATTGGGTTTTTTCTTTCTTTCTTTTAATCTGAATCAAAATACAATTTTTTGGTTTAAACTGTTAAATCTGGTGCAATTTAAAGACAATTTAATTGACTAAGTAGCTATTTTGATAGTGTCGGTAATGATATATTATTATGAGAGGAATAATTAGATGGATCAAAGACTAATTTGAATTTTTAGGTTTAGGAGATTGAGTTTGGTTGTAGTTGAATTGCTTTAGAATATAATTTCTAGACAACTAAGCACTATGATATAAAAGTGTATAATTTCTATAGTGATATAATTGTTAGATAATTTGGGATCGGTTTTCTTAAAGAAAAAGGGATCTTTATACATTTTGGTATAAATATATCAATTCAATATCCATGAAGAGAGTTGCAAAGCAGCTTTTTTTTTATAAACAAGTGTTCCTACATCGATGACCATCTTGAAAGTGTTCGCCCTTGTTTTAGCTCTAAGCTCTCTATCATTGGGGTGGCGATCATGATTATGGAATACATCGTGACCTTAGATCTTTAGGATATAGAGGGTCACTTTGTGACATTTTTCCATTTTGGAAGTCTTTCTCATATAGTAATCTTTAGCACAACAAAATCCGTTTAACCTCCTCACTTGAAAATGTTTACTCTTGTTTTTATCGTAATCTATTGGCAGGAATAAGAGGCCCGCTTATAGTAATTGGACTCATTTCCAATTAGAGGCATTAGTGGTCAGGATAAACGAGTATCTTTTGTTTCTGAAATTTAATGGTCACAAATTTCTCGTAAACTAAGTTTAGACGTTTAGTGGTTGAATAATTTTTTTTTCCAAGTAATAGTGAAGCATCGCTACAAAATCTCATTCTTGGAATCTGAACTTTTTATGTTCAAAACATCAAATGACTATCTTAAGTCACATCCTGCATTATACGCAGGGGCGGATCCAGGGGGTGGCTACGGGGGCTTAGCCCCCACTAACTTTCTGAAAAAATATATATTTTTATTTACATATATGTTAGTTACACAAACAGAGAATGGGCTTGCTGTGAAAAAAATAATAATTGGTGGCCAAAAACCAAACAAGCCCATGAGTTTCTTAATTACCTATTGTTTATTAACTTCGTTCATTTGTTTCTTAATAATTGTTTCTTAATAACCTTCTCTTCATTTGTTTTCCTCCCCTCAAAATCAACATGATTTTTGGTTTTTTAACTTCGTTCTAGAGTCTAGACTTTTGGTAAACAACAACCATTCTTCTGGAGTTTCAATTTTGGTGATTAAATTTTCTTGTGTTGACTGGTATGTTTTACACTTTGTTGTGGTACTTTTTTAAAGTGTAATTTTGATTGAGTTTAATGTGATGCCTAATTAATTTGCAATTAGTATAAATATTATTTAATGAATTGGTATATTTGATCATCGTATATCTTAAAATTAAGATTATTTTTTTCTTTTTTGTAAAAGAGATGGAGAAATTTATTATCCGGCTACCCCGCAATATGAGTTCCTATTAATTTGAGGCCTATTGTTTCCAATGTGCCTAAGGAACCTGTCTTATTGACCCTAATTTATCTAAGGAAGTTGTGGTTCTAAACAATGTCATTCTATTAATGTTGAAGTTGATAAATAATATGTATTTATGTGTTCTTGATATTTAAAAATATTAAGACACAAATTTTAGGTAATTATTCTATTATATCATCGTTCTTTGATTTATTTTTATTTTTTTTCTGAAGCCCCCCTTGTTCCTAATTCCTGGATCCGCCGCTGATTATAAGAATCAAACATTCATCCTGAATGAATTGAAATTATGATGTAGCAATTTTATTCTTACATGTTGGCTGTTTCCCTTCATACATCATGTAGCAGCATGATGAAGATTTTCTTTAAATTGGTGTAACAGGTCCACTTGTGTAACAAACTTGCCAATAGACATGTACGAGTTGGGCTTGCTGACCCCAGTGCTGTTTCTTGTTGTGACATATGTGAAAATGCACCTGGTATGCAGCATTTCTTTAGAAAAGCAGATTTTCTTTTCATTTTGTTATGGAAACTTATATTTCTTTCCTTTTCGAAATGGTATGTAGCTTTCTTTTACTGCGAGGTAGATGGAAGTTCCCTTTGCTTGCAATGTGATATGATTGTACACGTTGGAGGTAAAAGAACACATGGAAGATACCTCTTGTTCAGACAGAGGATTGAGGTTTGTGACTTTTTACTATGAAATTGTACTATGGGCTTCATTGTGTTTGTATCATATTGGTTGGTTCTGTAGTTTCCAGGAGATAAACCTGCCCACCTGGACAACAGGACCTTGCAATCCATGAATCTAGTTGAAAATAGGAGGGAACAAACTCATCTACCTGAACAGACGTTGACAGAGAAGCCACAAAATATGAGAGTTCCAGCGTTAGTTCCAAAACGCGATGAACATGAAAAGATGGACAACATGATTGATCTCAATGCCAGGCCAAATGGAATACATGGAGGGCATCCATCCAATGACCAAGTACGCCCAATTTTTCTTGTCCATCAAAATGATATATTGTAAAGTTAAATTTCTTTAGTTTACGATTTCGTTTATCTTGTTCTACTGAATGAATTTTTCTTGTGCTCGTAATGTGCAGAGTAAGAATGTGATGAATGGCTATCACGAAGAGTCTGCAAGCATTGTTCCCAGAGGACCTCCAGAAAGAGGGCCAGAGAAGTGATGTATTTGATGCCCTGCATTTAGTTCGCAGGATCCATGTGCAAGTAATTTTTGTTTATAAAGTGAAAACTTTTGTCAGGCTCTTGGAAATATGGATTCAATCAGTGAAGCTGGTTTAATAGGAACACTTTGGTGTGAAATTACAACCAAATTATTACTGCACAACTATGACCAAATGCATCCCTTTGATTATTAATGCATTCTATAGTGCTGTGAACCTGTGGCACATATTTGGTGCCCTGCATTTAGTTCACAGCACCAATGTGTAAGTATTTTTGTTTCTAATTTGAAGATGCCGGATGGTTCAAGTCACAATAATAAACTCTTCTGTTAAAATTAACAAAGTAAAACTTATCTTGATAATAAATAACATCCTCAAGTCCTCAACATTCTCGATCTAGGGAAATCCATGCTTTGTCACCAGATTTGAAGAAAGCCAGGCAAAGATTGCCATAGCTACATAATTGGGATCTGATGCAGGATTTGAAGACAGTACAACCTTGACTATAGACCTAAAGAAATCAGGTGATGAAGCAGAAGACCCACCATCTCGAATGTCATCAAAAGTTGTGGCAGGAGGTAACTGAATCTGATTATTGACTGACAAAAAAGGATTTAACAAATTCATTTCCCAATCTGTGCTTAGTGTGACCAACCATCCATGGCTAGAGCCAAGGCAAATCCTATCATGAGGCAATACTGCCCGGAAATAAAGAACTCTGGCTTCAGCAAGGCTTTAAAAACTGCCTGTCTGATTGTCATAATTATTGTTGAGTAGCAAGCATGAGCAAGGAAGGTTTGTGGGACAGATAGGAGTCAGTTTTCAGTGTAAACAGAGCGCCAAGACCCAAGACTGTCAAACAGCACCAAATGGGATGAAGTCCTTAATGTGATTAATTTTAATAGCAATGATAGATAGAATATGGTCGGGAAGTTGTAACCAATCGACGACTAGATTATCAGGTATAGAAGGCTCTATATCATAATCATCATCATTGGTAAGCAAGATTCCAAAACAATAGTGAATCCATTGGTAAGCATAACAATCCCTAGCCATAACAATCAGCAAAAATACCATTATGTTTGATATATATATAAGAGAAGGAAAATGCAAAGACGAAAACCCAACCAAAGAAACAATCACAATCCTACTATGTATATATTATTAATTAGTAAATTAAACTAGGGATTTAGGAGAGATCTTACTCTTCTTACAGTTGCAGACTTGCAGTTGCTTGGGGTTTAGTTTGAGTGACTTCTTTGCTCTGCCATTTTATAATAGGGTTTTGAGTTTTTGCTTGGGGTTTTGTTTTAGTTATTTTCCCTCTGTTTGGTGCTTTTTTCACCAATATTTGACTCTTGTGATTCCTGTAGTATACTTTAACAATGAACTCTACTGTAAATATAATTGAACTCCACTGTCAGATTTACTACAAATACTCCAGACTTGCACAATGCTCATCATGAATCTGACTGTAGTTCCCAAGGATGAACTGCATTGCAACTATTTTCTGATTTCAGTTGCATTTCGACTTCAACTATGAAACCCTTAATCAACGTTAATTTTGAAGAGATTTGAGCTTCTTAATGATCATATTGGGATGAACTTACATCATGCCTAAAGGAGCATGAGTGTCTTCAGCCTCCAGGTCATGGTATTACAATCATAATATGCTCAAGCTTCAGTGCTTCAGAAAAATAATTTTGAGTTTGTGTTCAACCAAAAGAAAGCTCAATGGTAAGTGTTTACCTAGATAATGCGATTTAGATGAACAGAGAACTTTCTAAAGAAAAAAACATAATGTGGTTTTGCTAGTTCTCTTGAGTATCAACCATGAAAGTTGTCAGACTGTGGGATAAAGGACAATTTTTATGTGTGTAAACGCAGAATAATTAAGTTGAAACATGATATTATATGGTACAAACACACTAACTAACTAATCTCGCCGATAAGAAATTCATTAAGTGGCTAAAGTACACAAGTAATGAACAAAAATAGTCTCCATGGCTATAAACATAAGAATTTTAAGAGAGAATTCCTCAATTATTTCATCTTATGTTTGGTTGAGCTGCTTAGTATGTGTAGCCCTTAACGAACATTCCTTCCTTGGCCTCTGCAGACTCTCCCTCTCCAGTGTATTTTCCAAGCTGAGCCAAAGAGTTGGCCTTGGCACGGGTTAGCAGGGCATCTTGAGCTGCCTTCACGTTCTCGGGAAGTCCTCCCCATGTCTTCAGGCAAGTGTTTTGAAGGGCTCTTGCGTATGAGAAGGACACATGCCATGGGTTGGGAGCTTGGTTCATTGCGTTCAGGTTCAAGGTTGCTTCGATTTCAGATTGCCCACCAGACAAGAACTGCGCGTTGAAACAGCTCTTTTAATATATGAGTACATAATTCAATGAAATTTCGAATAAGAGATTAAAATTCATGATACTTGCCATGATTCCAGGAACAGCTGGAGGGATTCTTCGTTTGAGAAGGTTGAGAGTGTACTCAGCAACCTTTTCAGGTGTAGCTCTCTCCTTGCACTCAGCTCCAGGAGTAACCATGCTTGGCTTGAGGAGAATGCCTTCAAACAAGACATTGTTCTGTGCGAGATAAAAGAACACCTCAGCCCAGACCTGTTGGGCTACTTCGAAGGTCCTGTCAATCCCATGCTCACCATCAAGCAAGATTTCTGGCTCTACGATTGGGACCAACCCGTTGTCCTGCAACAACAAGCCGCAAAGTTATTTCAGGTAGATATGTAACTAATATTGTGAATATATTTCTATAATTGCTATGATATATTATTCTTACTTGAGAAATCGCGGCATAACGAGCAAGACCCCAGGCTGCCTCCTTTACTGCCAGTGCAGATGGCCCGTTGGGGATGCTTACAACGGTACGCCTGTTCCATAGAGAACAATTGAGTTTCATTTAAAAGTGAACCAACTATCCTAGTCACTAGGGTAAAACAATTTACTTCACATATATATAAACAGATGGCTGAGGACGATGTTGTACCATTTGCAGAAACGAGCTCCCTGCTGGTAGTAAGCAGCACTGCGAGAAGCAAGACCATCAAGACCTTGGCACCATGACTCATCGTTGGAACCGGCTAAAGGGACTAGACCCTGTTTTATGCATAATTCGACTAAGATGTTAGTATAACTACATTGATCAATCTGCACTATAGGTACATTTGACTCACAATAATCATGAATAAAAAAAAAAAATTACTGCGTCACCTTGTCTGTCTTGATACCAGGAACAATGTTTTGCTCAGTGAGGACGTCGACTATCTTCTTACCATCAACAGTTGATTGGTAGAGTGTCTCCTCAAAGAGGATAGCACCAGAGACGTAGTTTCCAAGGCCTGGAGCACTGACAAGGAGTGTCCTGTATGCTTGGCGGTTGGCTTCGGTGTTTTCCAGCCCAATTGAAGCTAGACGTTTTCCACAGGTTGCGTTGGACTCATCCATGGCCAAAATTCCACGTCCAGGAGTCGCTATAGTTTTCTGTATGTATAAGGGAAGTAATTATCCTCATAAGTTATGAATAAGGTTGAGAAAGCATTACTATCGTCTTGACCATTCAGTACCATGTCTCAGAGTCTCAGACCAAAAGACCATTGAGCTCAAGGGTCACTAATCTGACAACTATTTAAACAATTATACTAAAGTTTGCGTGTAAAATAGCATAAAACATACCGCAGTTTTGACAAGCTCATCGGAGTAAGAACTAGCACGGATGGTGAGACCTGAAGGAGCAACACGGGGACATCTAACAATGGAAGCTGAAGGTTGTCTAAGACTCTGACCCTTTACCCATTCTGATTTTTCGATAACAGGAGACACCTTGAGAAGAGAAGCTGAGGCCATTTTCACTTGGTAGAGTTTTTCTTATCTTTTTTTTTCTTCTAACAAGCTCTCTGTGCCTCTCTTTAGCATCCAATCTTGATATCATCATAATATATATAGTTCTATACTACACTGTCTGTCAAAAGATGTAATTTTTGAGGTTAGGAATTGTCGACCAACCGGTTGTTGCCACATGGATGATAACCTGCTGAATTGGCAATTTGGGTACGTGGTGGATATGTAGGGATGTTTGCACACCTTGTAAAATTAATTCAAGTTGCCTTACAATTTGGAGTATTTGAAAAGATTTTCTTCCTTATAAATGTGAGGTTATGATCCTTCTTATAGTTCTTATTACTCTTGGTATTATTCATCAGGGGTAGGGTATAATTAGCTTCATGATTGCCCTTTAGACGGTAGCGAGCACGCCACATCACCCCTTTTTCCATCATCATATGTGACATCTTTGACCAATTAGACCAGTGTGTAATATTTTCTTGACCCCCACACGCAGTGTTGCACTAAAGTAAATGGACTGTAGACAGGAAGCTTGATTCTCTAAAATGGGTGTTTGGGTAGTTATATTTGAATCTCCATTATTTTTTATGTGTAGGCATCAGCCTGTAGACCCATAAACACTATGAGAAACAACATTATATCAACTTTCAGCATGAAAAGCCATAATATATTGGTTACTTTCTGCAGAAAAATCGAGCATTTCTAATCGACTCTGTCATTTCTTCAGTTATAGCCTTATAGGTCATCGGATTTTTATGTTTCTAAGGTGCTTCTCCAAACAATTAATATAGGCTAGTTGCTGATGAACATCAGCATTTCCATGGAAATAAGGCTAACACCATGTTACATTAGAGAAAATTAAGTCGTCTAAATTGCTTAATATAAAATCTAGAACAGCAAGTTTCTTCCCGATGATCCCACTAGTCTTATAGCATCTGCTACCTTTTACTATCCCCCTAAAAAATGATGTTCTTGCCTCATCTTCTGAGTTCTGACCTAGTAGGACACCCACTTCAACAGCCCCGCTTCTTTTTTTTTTTTTTGATAGAAACTAAGATTTATTGATTGATAACCCTTTCATACATAAGTCCTCTACAATCATTATCTAGAAATTTACAAAGAAACTGTGGTGGTCGGTTCCACCAAGCTGACATAGAGCTTGAGAGACACGACTCCATGTGATTGGGCCAATTGACCTAGTAGGACACCCACTTCAACAGCCCCGCTTCTTCTGCCTCTGATTCATGGAATTGCAGCACATGCCAACATAATAACAAGATGATAGAAAACTACTGCACGCGGGACACTGATATATAAAATCGAAACTGAAACTAGAAAATATTTTACATCCTCATCTGAAGGAAACCAGGCTTGAAATGTGAGTCACATTCTCTTCTCGTAGTTTATTCTGATTTGATATACGTACCGCGAATCTTCAGTTGTCTAGCCACATTTTGTCTTGGATCATACTGTTAGGCAGTATGTTAGTATTGCATAAGTATAATTCTAAGTAAAACCAGAAAACCCAAAATAAATGGAGTATGCAAACCAGAACAATAATTAAGGACAGTATGATGTGATCGAGTCGAGAAAAATCTCTGTCCTTAAGACATAATTTGCCCCAACAGGTGCTGTATGGGTGTAATGCAAACTGTCTCCCAGGATACAACGATCAATACCTTCGTCGTGTAGCAGCACTTCAAACAAAACGAAGACGGCGAACCAGTTCAGTGATGTAACTCTCTCAAGGGACACTGACAGACTATGAATGATAATGAATATGATGTTTTTCGAATGATGAAAAAATGCAGACACTGACAAGGTATTTATAGCAGGAAAAAACTAAGTGAACAGACACTTGGGCCGAAACAGTTCATTGAACGGATACAACCATTAAGGCCGAACAGACACTTTGGGCTTTAAACAGTTTCATCAAAGGACACAACTTTTGGGCCCGAAACAGTTTCATGAGAGGTTGCACCTATCTGGGCCGAACCAGTAGCAAACCGGTTCGGAATAGGTATGCACCTATTTGGATTTATTCTAATGGACCTTTCTACTAAAAAGATTATGTTGGATCACCAAGATCCATATCCAAATCCAAATCCCAAGCCCAAGCCCGAGCCCGAGTCCGATCCGAGCCGAGCCGGGTCGGGTCGGTCGGTCGGACGGACGGACGGCGCGCGCGCGCGTGTGTGTGTTTTTCAAGCCCAAGCCCATGTAAGGTTCCGCCCAACGCGCGAAAACATTGTAACCCCAAGGGCCACGCCCTTATTGTACATGAGGGGTTTTTCTAGTCAAAATCTTATCTACATGGGTCAAATGTGGGACTATCATATTTTCCTTGCTTTGTCTCAAGTTGTTTGGAACTTGGGACACCAATTTCTCATTCACTATGGAACAGTTTTAGACGTATGAATATTCTGCGAGCATCTACTCGGAACGAGGATTCCATACGTACCAAGATCTAGCTCAATGGAGCTCTAGAACATATCGAAATGTCTAGCCAAAGACCTTGTCAGATTTCTGTCAGATTTCTGACAGAATCTGTTCAAACTGTTTCCAACAATCCCCCGCATGAATGGAAATTACGGATTTATGCAAATGCAATGCAACTGAGAGAGTACAAGCGGAAAGTAGCTGCATCGGTATAGGTAGCAATTTTTCAGCCTTGAACCTACCCTAGTGGATAACCATCGGATTTACTGGCTAATCAGTGAACATGATGTCTTGAACTGTTCAGCCGTTTGTGTAAACCAAGACAATGGCTACCACACAGTTTCCCTTCCTCAAAGAACTTGGTTCTATGGTTGTGTTCATTTTGGCCTTGAACTTCCTGGTATTCATGAGTGCTCTTAAAGAATGCAACCTTCAACATTCTCACAGAAAACGGCCCCTTTTTCTCACTCATAAGGTGATTGCCCATGAAGAGTATCCTGCTATACTCCACCTGTTTTACAAGCTATGGGAATCATTAAAAGCAAAAGCTTATCCTAGTCCATCAATGCAGGCAGCACTGGTCTCATCATCATAGGAATGGATAAGAGATGTTTAATCTCACAGTGCTATCGTCGAGTCATGCGAGATTCGGTTGTCCCTTTGAACCTAGATCTTGGGATCTCCAGTCAGCTAGGTAGGGTTGCCATCAGGCCTACTCTTTCGTCTTAGGTTTTACACCCATTCCTCTCGATGAAGCTTGAACTTGCTCTCTGGCCAAACCTTTAGTAAATGGATCCGCTAGGTTTTCAGCCGACTTAATATACTCTATAGAGATTATTCCAGTTGAGAGCAGTTTCCGCACGGTTTTGTGTCTTCGTCTGATGTGTCGAGACTTACCGTTATACATACTACTCAGTGCCCTGCCTATAGCAGATTGACTATCGCAGTTTATACGAATAGCTGGCACTGGTTGTTCCCACATAGGAATATCCTCTAAGAAATTTCGAAGCCATTCTGCTTCTTCTCCTGCTTTATCTAAAGCAATGAATTCAGCCTCCATAGTGGATCTAGCAATGCATGTTTGCTTAGAGGATTTCCAAGATATCGCTGCACCACCCAGAGTAAAAACATAGCCACTCGTGGCTTTTGAGTTTTTAGTATCTGATATCCAATTAGCATCACAATATCCTTCTACTACTGGTGGATATCTAGTGTAGTGCAGATTATAACTTGAGGTATATTTCAGATAGTTCAATACCCTAGTTATTGCCTTCCAGTGATTCTTTCCTGGATTACTCGTGTAACGACTTAGGACATTTACAGCGTGAGCCATGTCTGGTCTAGTGCAATTTGTGATATACATCAAACTGCCAATGACACGAGCATATTCTATTTGTGATATGCTAGCCCCAGTATTCTTAGTTAAATGAAGATTGGGATCTTCTGGAGTTTTGGCAATTCCAGTGGAGTATTTCTTGAACTTTTCAAGAACCTTCTCAATGTAGTGGGATTGCGATAGTGCAATTCCATCTGATGTTCTAGTGATTTTAATCCCTAGTATAACATCAGCAATTCCCATATCCTTCATATCAAACTTACTGCGAAGCATGTTCTTAGTAGCATTTATGATGTCATTGTTGCTACCAAAAATCAGCATGTCATCTACATATAGACATACAATAGCATATCCAGTTTGAGTGGACTTAGTGTAAACACATTTGTCACATTCGTTTATTTTGAAACCACTTGACAACATTACATTATCAAATTTTTCATGCCATTGCTTCGGGGCTTGTTTTAAACCATATAATGATTTTACAAGTCTACACACCTTATTCTCCTGTCCAGGTGCAACAAAACCTTCAGGTTGTTGCATATAGATTTCTTCCTCTAAATCGCCATTTAGGAAAGCCGTTTTTACATCCATTTGATGTATTTCAAGGTTGTGTATTGCAGCAATCGCAAGAAGCGTTCGAATAGACGTTATTCTCGTTACTGGAGAGTAAGTGTCAAAGAAATCCAAGCCTTGTTTCTGCCTGTAACCTTTGACTACAAGTCTGGCCTTGTATTTGTCTATTGAACCATCTGTTCTCATCTTCTTTTTGAAGATCCATTTGGAACCTAAACATTTCGTTCCAGGAGGAAGTGTGGTTAGCTCCCATGTGTGGTTTTGCATTATGGAATCAATTTCACTTTTAATTGCTTCCTTCCACTGGGGAGCATCTTGAGTAGACATGGCCTCTTTAAAAGTTAATGGATCATTGTCCACTAAGAAAGTCATGAATTGAGGACCATATGTCTCCACAAGATATGTTAGAAAATCAGGACCATATGCCTTTGTTTTTCTAGCTCGTTTACTTCGCCTAGGTTCATCCTCATTCTGATGTTCATCCCTTGGCACAGTATTATCTGTAGTTTCTTGCTCAACTCTTGGAGCGTTTTCACGTGTTCTCTTTCGATGCTTAGCATCTTGACAAGGAAACACAGTTTCAAAGAAATATGCATTTCTTGATTCCATAATAGTATTGACCTGAACATCAGGAATATCAGATTTGTGAACTAAAAATCGATAAGCACTACTATTATGAGCGTAGCCTATAAAAATGCAATCAACAGTTTTAGGTCCAATCTTCACTTGTTTAGGAGGTGGGACCGCAACCTTGGCTAAACACCCCCACACTTTCATGAATTTATAAGAAGGTGTTTGACCTTTCCATAATTCATATGGTGTTTTGCCGGTTTTCTTGTGAGGTATCTTATTGAGAATATAATTCGCAGTAAGAATGGCTTCCCCCCACATGTTCTGGGGTAACCCTGAATTTAACAACAAAGCATTCATCATCTCTTTCAATGTTCGGTTCTTGCGTTCAGCAGTACCATTAGATTCAGGAGAGTATGGAGCCGTAGTTTGGTGTATGATTCCATTTTCAGCACAAAAGTCATTAAATGGTTTATCATATTCACCTCCTCGATCGCTCCTTACAATCTTGATTTTCTTGCCAAGTTGATTTTCAACCTCAAGTTTATACTGTTGAAACTTTTCTATAGCTTCATCTTTGCTTGTTAACAAATAAACATAGCAAAACTTTGTGCAGTCGTCAATAAAAGTAACAAAATACTTTTTACCACCTCTAGTTTGCACAAACTTTAAATCACACAAGTCAGTGTGAATTAAATCTAGAGGTTCGGTACTTCTTTGGACCGAATGATGTGGGGTTTTGGTAAGTTTAGCTTCCACACAAATTTCGCATTTATCACATGCTTTTGGATTGCAATGTGGAATCATATCCATGTTAATTAGTCTACGCAAAGTATTATAATTAACATGTCCTAGACGTTCATGCCAAACATTAAAAGACTCAACGATATAAGCAGAAGAATTATTCTTATTAATATTTGGAATAACAGTCATTACATTGAGCTTGAATAGCCCATCGCTAACATACCCTTTACCCACATACATCCCAGCCTTAGTGAGTACAAACTTGTCAGATTCAATCACCATCTTGAAGCCATTCTTGCTTAAGAGTGATCCAGAAATCAGATTCTTGCGAATGTCTGGAACATGCAACACATTATTGAGGCTAACTTCCTTTCCAGAAGTCATCTTCAGCACAATTTTCCCTTGACCTTCTACCTTCGATGTAGATGAGTTGCCCATGTAGAGTTGTTCATTCTGATGGTTCAAAGTATAAGTAGTGAACATCCTCTTATCTGAGCAAATGTGCTTGGTTGCACCAGTATCCAGGAACCATTCCCTTGGATTGTCAACCAAGTTCACTTCCGAAACCATAGCACAAAGGTCGATTATGCCCAAGTCAGCAATCATCTTGTCTTCTTCAGTCAGATTTGCTTGAGCGGGATTCTTTCCTTTCTTGTCATCTTTCTTCTTGCTTCGGCAGTCACTTTGGCGATGACCTGACTTGCCACAGTTGAAGCACTTTCCTTTGAATTTCTTGGTAGATTGCTTGTTATTGGAACCTTGGTCAGAAGATTTGCGCTTCTTGTTCTTCTTCCCATGTTCCACAACATTGGCTTTGGCATCTTCAGAAACAACGACAGTATTCTTTTCAGAAGTACGGTTGTCTTCTTCTATGCGAAGCCGGAGAATCAGGTCTTCCAAGCCCATCTCCTTACGTTTGTGTTTAAGATAATTCTTAAAATCCTTCCATGAAGGGGGTAACTTCTCAATAACAGAAGCCACCTGAAAGGGTTCACACAAAGTAAGGTTTTCTGCATGAATTTCGTGCAAAATAAGTTGAAGTTCTTGGACCTGACTGATCACAGTCTTGGAGTCCACCATCTTAAAATCAAGGAACCTGCCGACCACAAACTTCTTTGAACCAGCATCCTCGGCTTTGTACTTCTTATCCAAAGATTCCCAGAGTTCTTTGGATGTTTTGAATGGACTGTACACATTGTAGAGTGTGTTGTCCAGTCCATTTAGGATATAGTTTCGGCAAAGGAAATCTCCATGTTTCCAAGCATCTATAGCAGCAACAGTTTGGCGATCAGATTCGCCTCCATCTTGCTTTGGAAGTAGTTCGTACAGGAACTTAGCGAGATTCAGAGTTGTAAGGTAAAACAGCATCTTCTGCTGCCACCTCTTAAAGTCTGTTCCGTTGAATCTCTCGGGTTTTTCCCTAACAGTAACATGGGTAGGAACTGTTGGAACAGCAGTAGGAACAGCAACAGTAGAAACAGTAGGAACAAAATTGGTAGCTGAACTTCCATTGATAGTTCCTATGTTCGCGGGGACATGAGTTTGTGACTCTTCCATTTGTCTGAAACAAAATATTCAGACAGATTAAACAACCAGAAAATTTTATTTCCTGTACCTATGTCTGCAAATACGAAAATTAAAAAAAATTTCGAAAAAAAAATTCAAAATTTTCGAACTGTATCGAAAAATAACCTCAATCTGCAAATAAATTTGTTAAACAGTAACAAAATTCCGAAAAACAAAATTTTCGGATATAAAAAGAAAAAAAATATAGAACAGTAAACCAAAATACTAACATAAACTTATGTCTTAAGAATGTTAGGCAGTATGTTAGTATTGCATAAGTATAATTCTAAGTAAAACCAGAAAACCCAAAATAAATGGAGTATGCAAACCAGAACAATAATTAAGGACAGTATGATGTGATCGAGTCGAGAAAAATCTCTGTCCTTAAGACATAATTTGCCCCAACAGGTGCTGTATGGGTGTAATGCAAACTGTCTCCCAGGATACAACGATCAATACCTTCGTCGTGTAGCAGCACTTCAAACAAAACGAAGACGGCGAACCAGTTCAGTGATGTAACTCTCTCAAGGGACACTGACAGACTATGAATGATAATGAATATGATGTTTTTCGAATGATGAAAAAATGCAGACACTGACAAGGTATTTATAGCAGGAAAAAACTAAGTGAACAGACACTTGGGCCGAAACAGTTCATTGAACGGATACAACCATTAAGGCCGAACAGACACTTTGGGCTTTAAACAGTTTCATCAAAGGACACAACTTTTGGGCCCGAAACAGTTTCATGAGAGGTTGCACCTATCTGGGCCGAACCAGTAGCAAACCGGTTCGGAATAGGTATGCACCTATTTGGATTTATTCTAATGGACCTTTCTACTAAAAAGATTATGTTGGATCACCAAGATCCATATCCAAATCCAAATCCCAAGCCCAAGCCCGAGCCCGAGTTCGATCCGAGCCGAGCCGGGTCGGGTCGGTCGGTCGGACGGACGGACGGCGCGCGCGCGCGTGTGTGTGTTTTTCAAGCCCAAGCCCATGTAAGGTTCCGCCCAACGCGCGAAAACATTGTAACCCCAAGGGCCACGCCCTTATTGTACATGAGGGGTTTTTCTAGTCAAAATCTTATCTACATGGGTCAAATGTGGGACTATCATATTTTCCTTGCTTTGTCTCAAGTTGTTTGGAACTTGGGACACCAATTTCTCATTCACTATGGAACAGTTTTAGACGTATGAATATTCTGCGAGCATCTACTCGGAACGAGGATTCCATACGTACCAAGATCTAGCTCAATGGAGCTCTAGAACATATCGAAATGTCTAGCCAAAGACCTTGTCAGATTTCTGTCAGATTTCTGACAGAATCTGTTCAAACTGTTTCCAACAATCCCCCGCATGAATGGAAATTACGGATTTATGCAAATGCAATGCAACTGAGAGAGTACAAGCGGAAAGTAGCTGCATCGGTATAGGTAGCAATTTTTCAGCCTTGAACCTACCCTAGTGGATAACCATCGGATTTACTGGCTAATCAGTGAACATGATGTCTTGAACTGTTCAGCCGTTTGTGTAAACCAAGACAATGGCTACCACACAGTTTCCCTTCCTCAAAGAACTTGGTTCTATGGTTGTGTTCATTTTGGCCTTGAACTTCCTGGTATTCATGAGTGCTCTTAAAGAATGCAACCTTCAACATTCTCACAGAAAACGGCCCCTTTTTCTCACTCATAAGGTGATTGCCCATGAAGAGTATCCTGCTATACTCCACCTGTTTTACAAGCTATGGGAATCATTAAAAGCAAAAGCTTATCCTAGTCCATCAATGCAGGCAGCACTGGTCTCATCATCATAGGAATGGATAAGAGATGTTTAATCTCACAGTGCTATCGTCGAGTCATGCGAGATTCGGTTGTCCCTTTGAACCTAGATCTTGGGATCTCCAGTCAGCTAGGTAGGGTTGCCATCAGGCCTACTCTTTCGTCTTAGGTTTTACACCCATTCCTCTCGATGAAGCTTGAACTTGCTCTCTGGCCAAACCTTTAGTAAATGGATCCGCTAGGTTTTCAGCCGACTTAATATACTCTATAGAGATTATTCCAGTTGAGAGCAGTTTCCGCACGGTTTTGTGTCTTCGTCTGATGTGTCGAGACTTACCGTTATACATACTACTCAGTGCCCTGCCTATAGCAGATTGACTATCGCAGTTTATACGAATAGCTGGCACTGGTTGTTCCCACATAGGAATATCCTCTAAGAAATTTCGAAGCCATTCTGCTTCTTCTCCTGCTTTATCTAAAGCAATGAATTCAGCCTCCATAGTGGATCTAGCAATGCATGTTTGCTTAGAGGATTTCCAAGATATCGCTGCACCACCCAGAGTAAAAACATAGCCACTCGTGGCTTTTGAGTTTTTAGTATCTGATATCCAATTAGCATCACAATATCCTTCTACTACTGGTGGATATCTAGTGTAGTGCAGATTATAACTTGAGGTATATTTCAGATAGTTCAATACCCTAGTTATTGCCTTCCAGTGATTCTTTCCTGGATTACTCGTGTAACGACTTAGGACATTTACAGCGTGAGCCATGTCTGGTCTAGTGCAATTTGTGATATACATCAAACTGCCAATGACACGAGCATATTCTATTTGTGATATGCTAGCCCCAGTATTCTTAGTTAAATGAAGATTGGGATCTTCTGGAGTTTTGGCAATTCCAGTGGAGTATTTCTTGAACTTTTCAAGAACCTTCTCAATGTAGTGGGATTGCGATAGTGCAATTCCATCTGATGTTCTAGTGATTTTAATCCCTAGTATAACATCAGCAATTCCCATATCCTTCATATCAAACTTACTGCGAAGCATGTTCTTAGTAGCATTTATGATGTCATTGTTGCTACCAAAAATCAGCATGTCATCTACATATAGACATACAATAGCATATCCAGTTTGAGTGGACTTAGTGTAAACACATTTGTCACATTCGTTTATTTTGAAACCACTTGACAACATTACATTATCAAATTTTTCATGCCATTGCTTCGGGGCTTGTTTTAAACCATATAATGATTTTACAAGTCTACACACCTTATTCTCCTGTCCAGGTGCAACAAAACCTTCAGGTTGTTGCATATAGATTTCTTCCTCTAAATCGCCATTTAGGAAAGCCGTTTTTACATCCATTTGATGTATTTCAAGGTTGTGTATTGCAGCAATCGCAAGAAGCGTTCGAATAGACGTTATTCTCGTTACTGGAGAGTAAGTGTCAAAGAAATCCAAGCCTTGTTTCTGCCTGTAACCTTTGACTACAAGTCTGGCCTTGTATTTGTCTATTGAACCATCTGTTCTCATCTTCTTTTTGAAGATCCATTTGGAACCTAAACATTTCGTTCCAGGAGGAAGTGTGGTTAGCTCCCATGTGTGGTTTTGCATTATGGAATCAATTTCACTTTTAATTGCTTCCTTCCACTGGGGAGCATCTTGAGTAGACATGGCCTCTTTAAAAGTTAATGGATCATTGTCCACTAAGAAAGTCATGAATTGAGGACCATATGTCTCCACAAGATATGTTAGAAAATCAGGACCATATGCCTTTGTTTTTCTAGCTCGTTTACTTCGCCTAGGTTCATCCTCATTCTGATGTTCATCCCTTGGCACAGTATTATCTGTAGTTTCTTGCTCAACTCTTGGAGCGTTTTCACGTGTTCTCTTTCGATGCTTAGCATCTTGACAAGGAAACACAGTTTCAAAGAAATATGCATTTCTTGATTCCATAATAGTATTGACCTGAACATCAGGAATATCAGATTTGTGAACTAAAAATCGATAAGCACTACTATTATGAGCGTAGCCTATAAAAATGCAATCAACAGTTTTAGGTCCAATCTTCACTTGTTTAGGAGGTGGGACCGCAACCTTGGCTAAACACCCCCACACTTTCATGAATTTATAAGAAGGTGTTTGACCTTTCCATAATTCATATGGTGTTTTGCCGGTTTTCTTGTGAGGTATCTTATTGAGAATATAATTCGCAGTAAGAATGGCTTCCCCCCACATGTTCTGGGGTAACCCTGAATTTAACAACAAAGCATTCATCATCTCTTTCAATGTTCGGTTCTTGCGTTCAGCAGTACCATTAGATTCAGGAGAGTATGGAGCCGTAGTTTGGTGTATGATTCCATTTTCAGCACAAAAGTCATTAAATGGTTTATCATATTCACCTCCTCGATCGCTCCTTACAATCTTGATTTTCTTGCCAAGTTGATTTTCAACCTCAAGTTTATACTGTTGAAACTTTTCTATAGCTTCATCTTTGCTTGTTAACAAATAAACATAGCAAAACTTTGTGCAGTCGTCAATAAAAGTAACAAAATACTTTTTACCACCTCTAGTTTGCACAAACTTTAAATCACACAAGTCAGTGTGAATTAAATCTAGAGGTTCGGTACTTCTTTGGACCGAATGATGTGGGGTTTTGGTAAGTTTAGCTTCCACACAAATTTCGCATTTATCACATGCTTTTGGATTGCAATGTGGAATCATATCCATGTTAATTAGTCTACGCAAAGTATTATAATTAACATGTCCTAGACGTTCATGCCAAACATTAAAAGACTCAACGATATAAGCAGAAGAATTATTCTTATTAATATTTGGAATAACAGTCATTACATTGAGCTTGAATAGCCCATCGCTAACATACCCTTTACCCACATACATCCCAGCCTTAGTGAGTACAAACTTGTCAGATTCAATCACCATCTTGAAGCCATTCTTGCTTAAGAGTGATCCAGAAATCAGATTCTTGCGAATGTCTGGAACATGCAACACATTATTGAGGCTAACTTCCTTTCCAGAAGTCATCTTCAGCACAATTTTCCCTTGACCTTCTACCTTCGATGTAGATGAGTTGCCCATGTAGAGTTGTTCATTCTGATGGTTCAAAGTATAAGTAGTGAACATCCTCTTATCTGAGCAAATGTGCTTGGTTGCACCAGTATCCAGGAACCATTCCCTTGGATTGTCAACCAAGTTCACTTCCGAAACCATAGCACAAAGGTCGATTATGCCCAAGTCAGCAATCATCTTGTCTTCTTCAGTCAGATTTGCTTGAGCGGGATTCTTTCCTTTCTTGTCATCTTTCTTCTTGCTTCGGCAGTCACTTTGGCGATGACCTGACTTGCCACAGTTGAAGCACTTTCCTTTGAATTTCTTGGTAGATTGCTTGTTATTGGAACCTTGGTCAGAAGATTTGCGCTTCTTGTTCTTCTTCCCATGTTCCACAACATTGGCTTTGGCATCTTCAGAAACAACGACAGTATTCTTTTCAGAAGTACGGTTGTCTTCTTCTATGCGAAGCCGGAGAATCAGGTCTTCCAAGCCCATCTCCTTACGTTTGTGTTTAAGATAATTCTTAAAATCCTTCCATGAAGGGGGTAACTTCTCAATAACAGAAGCCACCTGAAAGGGTTCACACAAAGTAAGGTTTTCTGCATGAATTTCGTGCAAAATAAGTTGAAGTTCTTGGACCTGACTGATCACAGTCTTGGAGTCCACCATCTTAAAATCAAGGAACCTGCCGACCACAAACTTCTTTGAACCAGCATCCTCGGCTTTGTACTTCTTATCCAAAGATTCCCAGAGTTCTTTGGATGTTTTGAATGGACTGTACACATTGTAGAGTGTGTTGTCCAGTCCATTTAGGATATAGTTTCGGCAAAGGAAATCTCCATGTTTCCAAGCATCTATAGCAGCAACAGTTTGGCGATCAGATTCGCCTCCATCTTGCTTTGGAAGTAGTTCGTACAGGAACTTAGCGAGATTCAGAGTTGTAAGGTAAAACAGCATCTTCTGCTGCCACCTCTTAAAGTCTGTTCCGTTGAATCTCTCGGGTTTTTCCCTAACAGTAACATGGGTAGGAACTGTTGGAACAGCAGTAGGAACAGCAACAGTAGAAACAGTAGGAACAAAATTGGTAGCTGAACTTCCATTGATAGTTCCTATGTTCGCGGGGACATGAGTTTGTGACTCTTCCATTTGTCTGAAACAAAATATTCAGACAGATTAAACAACCAGAAAATTTTATTTCCTGTACCTATGTCTGCAAATACGAAAATTAAAAAAAATTTCGAAAAAAAAATTCAAAATTTTCGAACTGTATCGAAAAATAACCTCAATCTGCAAATAAATTTGTTAAACAGTAACAAAATTCCGAAAAACAAAATTTTCGGATATAAAAAGAAAAAAAATATAGAACAGTAAACCAAAATACTAACATAAACTTATGTCTTAAGAATGTTAGGCAGTATGTTAGTATTGCATAAGTATAATTCTAAGTAAAACCAGAAAACCCAAAATAAATGGAGTATGCAAACCAGAACAATAATTAAGGACAGTATGATGTGATCGAGTCGAGAAAAATCTCTGTCCTTAAGACATAATTTGCCCCAACAGGTGCTGTATGGGTGTAATGCAAACTGTCTCCCAGGATACAACGATCAATACCTTCGTCGTGTAGCAGCACTTCAAACAAAACGAAGACGGCGAACCAGTTCAGTGATGTAACTCTCTCAAGGGACACTGACAGACTATGAATGATAATGAATATGATGTTTTTCGAATGATGAAAAAATGCAGACACTGACAAGGTATTTATAGCAGGAAAAAACTAAGTGAACAGACACTTGGGCCGAAACAGTTCATTGAACGGATACAACCATTAAGGCCGAACAGACACTTTGGGCTTTAAACAGTTTCATCAAAGGACACAACTTTTGGGCCCGAAACAGTTTCATGAGAGGTTGCACCTATCTGGGCCGAACCAGTAGCAAACCGGTTCGGAATAGGTATGCACCTATTTGGATTTATTCTAATGGACCTTTCTACTAAAAAGATTATGTTGGATCACCAAGATCCATATCCATATCCAAATCCAAATCCCAAGCCCAAGCCCGAGCCCGAGTCCGATCCGAGCCGAGCCGGGTCGGGTCGGTCGGTCGGACGGACGGACGGCGCGCGCGCGCGTGTGTGTGTTTTTCAAGCCCAAGCCCATGTAAGGTTCCGCCCAACGCGCGAAAACATTGTAACCCCAAGGGCCACGCCCTTATTGTACATGAGGGGTTTTTCTAGTCAAAATCTTATCTACATGGGTCAAATGTGGGACTATCATATTTTCCTTGCTTTGTCTCAAGTTGTTTGGAACTTGGGACACCAATTTCTCATTCACTATGGAACAGTTTTAGACGTATGAATATTCTGCGAGCATCTACTCGGAACGAGGATTCCATACGTACCAAGATCTAGCTCAATGGAGCTCTAGAACATATCGAAATGTCTAGCCAAAGACCTTGTCAGATTTCTGTCAGATTTCTGACAGAATCTGTTCAAACTGTTTCCAACAATCCCCCGCATGAATGGAAATTACGGATTTATGCAAATGCAATGCAACTGAGAGAGTACAAGCGGAAAGTAGCTGCATCGGTATAGGTAGCAATTTTTCAGCCTTGAACCTACCCTAGTGGATAACCATCGGATTTACTGGCTAATCAGTGAACATGATGTCTTGAACTGTTCAGCCGTTTGTGTAAACCAAGACAATGGCTACCACACAGTTTCCCTTCCTCAAAGAACTTGGTTCTATGGTTGTGTTCATTTTGGCCTTGAACTTCCTGGTATTCATGAGTGCTCTTAAAGAATGCAACCTTCAACATTCTCACAGAAAACGGCCCCTTTTTCTCACTCATAAGGTGATTGCCCATGAAGAGTATCCTGCTATACTCCACCTGTTTTACAAGCTATGGGAATCATTAAAAGCAAAAGCTTATCCTAGTCCATCAATGCAGGCAGCACTGGTCTCATCATCATAGGAATGGATAAGAGATGTTTAATCTCACAGTGCTATCGTCGAGTCATGCGAGATTCGGTTGTCCCTTTGAACCTAGATCTTGGGATCTCCAGTCAGCTAGGTAGGGTTGCCATCAGGCCTACTCTTTCGTCTTAGGTTTTACACCCATTCCTCTCGATGAAGCTTGAACTTGCTCTCTGGCCAAACCTTTAGTAAATGGATCCGCTAGGTTTTCAGCCGACTTAATATACTCTATAGAGATTATTCCAGTTGAGAGCAGTTTCCGCACGGTTTTGTGTCTTCGTCTGATGTGTCGAGACTTACCGTTATACATACTACTCAGTGCCCTGCCTATAGCAGATTGACTATCGCAGTTTATACGAATAGCTGGCACTGGTTGTTCCCACATAGGAATATCCTCTAAGAAATTTCGAAGCCATTCTGCTTCTTCTCCTGCTTTATCTAAAGCAATGAATTCAGCCTCCATAGTGGATCTAGCAATGCATGTTTGCTTAGAGGATTTCCAAGATATCGCTGCACCACCCAGAGTAAAAACATAGCCACTCGTGGCTTTTGAGTTTTTAGTATCTGATATCCAATTAGCATCACAATATCCTTCTACTACTGGTGGATATCTAGTGTAGTGCAGATTATAACTTGAGGTATATTTCAGATAGTTCAATACCCTAGTTATTGCCTTCCAGTGATTCTTTCCTGGATTACTCGTGTAACGACTTAGGACATTTACAGCGTGAGCCATGTCTGGTCTAGTGCAATTTGTGATATACATCAAACTGCCAATGACACGAGCATATTCTATTTGTGATATGCTAGCCCCAGTATTCTTAGTTAAATGAAGATTGGGATCTTCTGGAGTTTTGGCAATTCCAGTGGAGTATTTCTTGAACTTTTCAAGAACCTTCTCAATGTAGTGGGATTGCGATAGTGCAATTCCATCTGATGTTCTAGTGATTTTAATCCCTAGTATAACATCAGCAATTCCCATATCCTTCATATCAAACTTACTGCGAAGCATGTTCTTAGTAGCATTTATGATGTCATTGTTGCTACCAAAAATCAGCATGTCATCTACATATAGACATACAATAGCATATCCAGTTTGAGTGGACTTAGTGTAAACACATTTGTCACATTCGTTTATTTTGAAACCACTTGACAACATTACATTATCAAATTTTTCATGCCATTGCTTCGGGGCTTGTTTTAAACCATATAATGATTTTACAAGTCTACACACCTTATTCTCCTGTCCAGGTGCAACAAAACCTTCAGGTTGTTGCATATAGATTTCTTCCTCTAAATCGCCATTTAGGAAAGCCGTTTTTACATCCATTTGATGTATTTCAAGGTTGTGTATTGCAGCAATCGCAAGAAGCGTTCGAATAGACGTTATTCTCGTTACTGGAGAGTAAGTGTCAAAGAAATCCAAGCCTTGTTTCTGCCTGTAACCTTTGACTACAAGTCTGGCCTTGTATTTGTCTATTGAACCATCTGTTCTCATCTTCTTTTTGAAGATCCATTTGGAACCTAAACATTTCGTTCCAGGAGGAAGTGTGGTTAGCTCCCATGTGTGGTTTTGCATTATGGAATCAATTTCACTTTTAATTGCTTCCTTCCACTGGGGAGCATCTTGAGTAGACATGGCCTCTTTAAAAGTTAATGGATCATTGTCCACTAAGAAAGTCATGAATTGAGGACCATATGTCTCCACAAGATATGTTAGAAAATCAGGACCATATGCCTTTGTTTTTCTAGCTCGTTTACTTCGCCTAGGTTCATCCTCATTCTGATGTTCATCCCTTGGCACAGTATTATCTGTAGTTTCTTGCTCAACTCTTGGAGCGTTTTCACGTGTTCTCTTTCGATGCTTAGCATCTTGACAAGGAAACACAGTTTCAAAGAAATATGCATTTCTTGATTCCATAATAGTATTGACCTGAACATCAGGAATATCAGATTTGTGAACTAAAAATCGATAAGCACTACTATTATGAGCGTAGCCTATAAAAATGCAATCAACAGTTTTAGGTCCAATCTTCACTTGTTTAGGAGGTGGGACCGCAACCTTGGCTAAACACCCCCACACTTTCATGAATTTATAAGAAGGTGTTTGACCTTTCCATAATTCATATGGTGTTTTGCCGGTTTTCTTGTGAGGTATCTTATTGAGAATATAATTCGCAGTAAGAATGGCTTCCCCCCACATGTTCTGGGGTAACCCTGAATTTAACAACAAAGCATTCATCATCTCTTTCAATGTTCGGTTCTTGCGTTCAGCAGTACCATTAGATTCAGGAGAGTATGGAGCCGTAGTTTGGTGTATGATTCCATTTTCAGCACAAAAGTCATTAAATGGTTTATCATATTCACCTCCTCGATCGCTCCTTACAATCTTGATTTTCTTGCCAAGTTGATTTTCAACCTCAAGTTTATACTGTTGAAACTTTTCTATAGCTTCATCTTTGCTTGTTAACAAATAAACATAGCAAAACTTTGTGCAGTCGTCAATAAAAGTAACAAAATACTTTTTACCACCTCTAGTTTGCACAAACTTTAAATCACACAAGTCAGTGTGAATTAAATCTAGAGGTTCGGTACTTCTTTGGACCGAATGATGTGGGGTTTTGGTAAGTTTAGCTTCCACACAAATTTCGCATTTATCACATGCTTTTGGATTGCAATGTGGAATCATATCCATGTTAATTAGTCTACGCAAAGTATTATAATTAACATGTCCTAGACGTTCATGCCAAACATTAAAAGACTCAACGATATAAGCAGAAGAATTATTCTTATTAATATTTGGAATAACAGTCATTACATTGAGCTTGAATAGCCCATCGCTAACATACCCTTTACCCACATACATCCCAGCCTTAGTGAGTACAAACTTGTCAGATTCAATCACCATCTTGAAGCCATTCTTGCTTAAGAGTGATCCAGAAATCAGATTCTTGCGAATGTCTGGAACATGCAACACATTATTGAGGCTAACTTCCTTTCCAGAAGTCATCTTCAGCACAATTTTCCCTTGACCTTCTACCTTCGATGTAGATGAGTTGCCCATGTAGAGTTGTTCATTCTGATGGTTCAAAGTATAAGTAGTGAACATCCTCTTATCTGAGCAAATGTGCTTGGTTGCACCAGTATCCAGGAACCATTCCCTTGGATTGTCAACCAAGTTCACTTCCGAAACCATAGCACAAAGGTCGATTATGCCCAAGTCAGCAATCATCTTGTCTTCTTCAGTCAGATTTGCTTGAGCGGGATTCTTTCCTTTCTTGTCATCTTTCTTCTTGCTTCGGCAGTCACTTTGGCGATGACCTGACTTGCCACAGTTGAAGCACTTTCCTTTGAATTTCTTGGTAGATTGCTTGTTATTGGAACCTTGGTCAGAAGATTTGCGCTTCTTGTTCTTCTTCCCATGTTCCACAACATTGGCTTTGGCATCTTCAGAAACAACGACAGTATTCTTTTCAGAAGTACGGTTGTCTTCTTCTATGCGAAGCCGGAGAATCAGGTCTTCCAAGCCCATCTCCTTACGTTTGTGTTTAAGATAATTCTTAAAATCCTTCCATGAAGGGGGTAACTTCTCAATAACAGAAGCCACCTGAAAGGGTTCACACAAAGTAAGGTTTTCTGCATGAATTTCGTGCAAAATAAGTTGAAGTTCTTGGACCTGACTGATCACAGTCTTGGAGTCCACCATCTTAAAATCAAGGAACCTGCCGACCACAAACTTCTTTGAACCAGCATCCTCGGCTTTGTACTTCTTATCCAAAGATTCCCAGAGTTCTTTGGATGTTTTGAATGGACTGTACACATTGTAGAGTGTGTTGTCCAGTCCATTTAGGATATAGTTTCGGCAAAGGAAATCTCCATGTTTCCAAGCATCTATAGCAGCAACAGTTTGGCGATCAGATTCGCCTCCATCTTGCTTTGGAAGTAGTTCGTACAGGAACTTAGCGAGATTCAGAGTTGTAAGGTAAAACAGCATCTTCTGCTGCCACCTCTTAAAGTCTGTTCCGTTGAATCTCTCGGGTTTTTCCCTAACAGTAACATGGGTAGGAACTGTTGGAACAGCAGTAGGAACAGCAACAGTAGAAACAGTAGGAACAAAATTGGTAGCTGAACTTCCATTGATAGTTCCTATGTTCGCGGGGACATGAGTTTGTGACTCTTCCATTTGTCTGAAACAAAATATTCAGACAGATTAAACAACCAGAAAATTTTATTTCCTGTACCTATGTCTGCAAATACGAAAATTAAAAAAAATTTCGAAAAAAAAATTCAAAATTTTCGAACTGTATCGAAAAATAACCTCAATCTGCAAATAAATTTGTTAAACAGTAACAAAATTCCGAAAAACAAAATTTTCGGATATAAAAAGAAAAAAAATATAGAACAGTAAACCAAAATACTAACATAAACTTATGTCTTAAGAATGTTAGGCAGTATGTTAGTATTGCATAAGTATAATTCTAAGTAAAACCAGAAAACCCAAAATAAATGGAGTATGCAAACCAGAACAATAATTAAGGACAGTATGATGTGATCGAGTCGAGAAAAATCTCTGTCCTTAAGACATAATTTGCCCCAACAGGTGCTGTATGGGTGTAATGCAAACTGTCTCCCAGGATACAACGATCAATACCTTCGTCGTGTAGCAGCACTTCAAACAAAACGAAGACGGCGAACCAGTTCAGTGATGTAACTCTCTCAAGGGACACTGACAGACTATGAATGATAATGAATATGATGTTTTTCGAATGATGAAAAAATGCAGACACTGACAAGGTATTTATAGCAGGAAAAAACTAAGTGAACAGACACTTGGGCCGAAACAGTTCATTGAACGGATACAACCATTAAGGCCGAACAGACACTTTGGGCTTTAAACAGTTTCATCAAAGGACACAACTTTTGGGCCCGAAACAGTTTCATGAGAGGTTGCACCTATCTGGGCCGAACCAGTAGCAAACCGGTTCGGAATAGGTATGCACCTATTTGGATTTATTCTAATGGACCTTTCTACTAAAAAGATTATGTTGGATCACCAAGATCCATATCCATATCCAAATCCAAATCCCAAATCCCAAGCCCAAGCCCGAGCCCGAGTCCGATCCGAGCCGAGCCGGGTCGGGTCGGTCGGTCGGACGGACGGCGCGCGCGCGCGTGTGTGTGTTTTTCAAGCCCAAGCCCATGTAAGGTTCCGCCCAACGCGCGAAAACATTGTAACCCCAAGGGCCACGCCCTTATTGTACATGAGGGGTTTTTCTAGTCAAAATCTTATCTACATGGGTCAAATGTGGGACTATCATATTTTCCTTGCTTTGTCTCAAGTTGTTTGGAACTTGGGACACCAATTTCTCATTCACTATGGAACAGTTTTAGACGTATGAATATTCTGCGAGCATCTACTCGGAACGAGGATTCCATACGTACCAAGATCTAGCTCAATGGAGCTCTAGAACATATCGAAATGTCTAGCCAAAGACCTTGTCAGATTTCTGTCAGATTTCTGACAGAATCTGTTCAAACTGTTTCCAACAATCCCCCGCATGAATGGAAATTACGGATTTATGCAAATGCAATGCAACTGAGAGAGTACAAGCGGAAAGTAGCTGCATCGGTATAGGTAGCAATTTTTCAGCCTTGAACCTACCCTAGTGGATAACCATCGGATTTACTGGCTAATCAGTGAACATGATGTCTTGAACTGTTCAGCCGTTTGTGTAAACCAAGACAATGGCTACCACACAGTTTCCCTTCCTCAAAGAACTTGGTTCTATGGTTGTGTTCATTTTGGCCTTGAACTTCCTGGTATTCATGAGTGCTCTTAAAGAATGCAACCTTCAACATTCTCACAGAAAACGGCCCCTTTTTCTCACTCATAAGGTGATTGCCCATGAAGAGTATCCTGCTATACTCCACCTGTTTTACAAGCTATGGGAATCATTAAAAGCAAAAGCTTATCCTAGTCCATCAATGCAGGCAGCACTGGTCTCATCATCATAGGAATGGATAAGAGATGTTTAATCTCACAGTGCTATCGTCGAGTCATGCGAGATTCGGTTGTCCCTTTGAACCTAGATCTTGGGATCTCCAGTCAGCTAGGTAGGGTTGCCATCAGGCCTACTCTTTCGTCTTAGGTTTTACACCCATTCCTCTCGATGAAGCTTGAACTTGCTCTCTGGCCAAACCTTTAGTAAATGGATCCGCTAGGTTTTCAGCCGACTTAATATACTCTATAGAGATTATTCCAGTTGAGAGCAGTTTCCGCACGGTTTTGTGTCTTCGTCTGATGTGTCGAGACTTACCGTTATACATACTACTCAGTGCCCTGCCTATAGCAGATTGACTATCGCAGTTTATACGAATAGCTGGCACTGGTTGTTCCCACATAGGAATATCCTCTAAGAAATTTCGAAGCCATTCTGCTTCTTCTCCTGCTTTATCTAAAGCAATGAATTCAGCCTCCATAGTGGATCTAGCAATGCATGTTTGCTTAGAGGATTTCCAAGATATCGCTGCACCACCCAGAGTAAAAACATAGCCACTCGTGGCTTTTGAGTTTTTAGTATCTGATATCCAATTAGCATCACAATATCCTTCTACTACTGGTGGATATCTAGTGTAGTGCAGATTATAACTTGAGGTATATTTCAGATAGTTCAATACCCTAGTTATTGCCTTCCAGTGATTCTTTCCTGGATTACTCGTGTAACGACTTAGGACATTTACAGCGTGAGCCATGTCTGGTCTAGTGCAATTTGTGATATACATCAAACTGCCAATGACACGAGCATATTCTATTTGTGATATGCTAGCCCCAGTATTCTTAGTTAAATGAAGATTGGGATCTTCTGGAGTTTTGGCAATTCCAGTGGAGTATTTCTTGAACTTTTCAAGAACCTTCTCAATGTAGTGGGATTGCGATAGTGCAATTCCATCTGATGTTCTAGTGATTTTAATCCCTAGTATAACATCAGCAATTCCCATATCCTTCATATCAAACTTACTGCGAAGCATGTTCTTAGTAGCATTTATGATGTCATTGTTGCTACCAAAAATCAGCATGTCATCTACATATAGACATACAATAGCATATCCAGTTTGAGTGGACTTAGTGTAAACACATTTGTCACATTCGTTTATTTTGAAACCACTTGACAACATTACATTATCAAATTTTTCATGCCATTGCTTCGGGGCTTGTTTTAAACCATATAATGATTTTACAAGTCTACACACCTTATTCTCCTGTCCAGGTGCAACAAAACCTTCAGGTTGTTGCATATAGATTTCTTCCTCTAAATCGCCATTTAGGAAAGCCGTTTTTACATCCATTTGATGTATTTCAAGGTTGTGTATTGCAGCAATCGCAAGAAGCGTTCGAATAGACGTTATTCTCGTTACTGGAGAGTAAGTGTCAAAGAAATCCAAGCCTTGTTTCTGCCTGTAACCTTTGACTACAAGTCTGGCCTTGTATTTGTCTATTGAACCATCTGTTCTCATCTTCTTTTTGAAGATCCATTTGGAACCTAAACATTTCGTTCCAGGAGGAAGTGTGGTTAGCTCCCATGTGTGGTTTTGCATTATGGAATCAATTTCACTTTTAATTGCTTCCTTCCACTGGGGAGCATCTTGAGTAGACATGGCCTCTTTAAAAGTTAATGGATCATTGTCCACTAAGAAAGTCATGAATTGAGGACCATATGTCTCCACAAGATATGTTAGAAAATCAGGACCATATGCCTTTGTTTTTCTAGCTCGTTTACTTCGCCTAGGTTCATCCTCATTCTGATGTTCATCCCTTGGCACAGTATTATCTGTAGTTTCTTGCTCAACTCTTGGAGCGTTTTCACGTGTTCTCTTTCGATGCTTAGCATCTTGACAAGGAAACACAGTTTCAAAGAAATATGCATTTCTTGATTCCATAATAGTATTGACCTGAACATCAGGAATATCAGATTTGTGAACTAAAAATCGATAAGCACTACTATTATGAGCGTAGCCTATAAAAATGCAATCAACAGTTTTAGGTCCAATCTTCACTTGTTTAGGAGGTGGGACCGCAACCTTGGCTAAACACCCCCACACTTTCATGAATTTATAAGAAGGTGTTTGACCTTTCCATAATTCATATGGTGTTTTGCCGGTTTTCTTGTGAGGTATCTTATTGAGAATATAATTCGCAGTAAGAATGGCTTCCCCCCACATGTTCTGGGGTAACCCTGAATTTAACAACAAAGCATTCATCATCTCTTTCAATGTTCGGTTCTTGCGTTCAGCAGTACCATTAGATTCAGGAGAGTATGGAGCCGTAGTTTGGTGTATGATTCCATTTTCAGCACAAAAGTCATTAAATGGTTTATCATATTCACCTCCTCGATCGCTCCTTACAATCTTGATTTTCTTGCCAAGTTGATTTTCAACCTCAAGTTTATACTGTTGAAACTTTTCTATAGCTTCATCTTTGCTTGTTAACAAATAAACATAGCAAAACTTTGTGCAGTCGTCAATAAAAGTAACAAAATACTTTTTACCACCTCTAGTTTGCACAAACTTTAAATCACACAAGTCAGTGTGAATTAAATCTAGAGGTTCGGTACTTCTTTGGACCGAATGATGTGGGGTTTTGGTAAGTTTAGCTTCCACACAAATTTCGCATTTATCACATGCTTTTGGATTGCAATGTGGAATCATATCCATGTTAATTAGTCTACGCAAAGTATTATAATTAACATGTCCTAGACGTTCATGCCAAACATTAAAAGACTCAACGATATAAGCAGAAGAATTATTCTTATTAATATTTGGAATAACAGTCATTACATTGAGCTTGAATAGCCCATCGCTAACATACCCTTTACCCACATACATCCCAGCCTTAGTGAGTACAAACTTGTCAGATTCAATCACCATCTTGAAGCCATTCTTGCTTAAGAGTGATCCAGAAATCAGATTCTTGCGAATGTCTGGAACATGCAACACATTATTGAGGCTAACTTCCTTTCCAGAAGTCATCTTCAGCACAATTTTCCCTTGACCTTCTACCTTCGATGTAGATGAGTTGCCCATGTAGAGTTGTTCATTCTGATGGTTCAAAGTATAAGTAGTGAACATCCTCTTATCTGAGCAAATGTGCTTGGTTGCACCAGTATCCAGGAACCATTCCCTTGGATTGTCAACCAAGTTCACTTCCGAAACCATAGCACAAAGGTCGATTATGCCCAAGTCAGCAATCATCTTGTCTTCTTCAGTCAGATTTGCTTGAGCGGGATTCTTTCCTTTCTTGTCATCTTTCTTCTTGCTTCGGCAGTCACTTTGGCGATGACCTGACTTGCCACAGTTGAAGCACTTTCCTTTGAATTTCTTGGTAGATTGCTTGTTATTGGAACCTTGGTCAGAAGATTTGCGCTTCTTGTTCTTCTTCCCATGTTCCACAACATTGGCTTTGGCATCTTCAGAAACAACGACAGTATTCTTTTCAGAAGTACGGTTGTCTTCTTCTATGCGAAGCCGGAGAATCAGGTCTTCCAAGCCCATCTCCTTACGTTTGTGTTTAAGATAATTCTTAAAATCCTTCCATGAAGGGGGTAACTTCTCAATAACAGAAGCCACCTGAAAGGGTTCACACAAAGTAAGGTTTTCTGCATGAATTTCGTGCAAAATAAGTTGAAGTTCTTGGACCTGACTGATCACAGTCTTGGAGTCCACCATCTTAAAATCAAGGAACCTGCCGACCACAAACTTCTTTGAACCAGCATCCTCGGCTTTGTACTTCTTATCCAAAGATTCCCAGAGTTCTTTGGATGTTTTGAATGGACTGTACACATTGTAGAGTGTGTTGTCCAGTCCATTTAGGATATAGTTTCGGCAAAGGAAATCTCCATGTTTCCAAGCATCTATAGCAGCAACAGTTTGGCGATCAGATTCGCCTCCATCTTGCTTTGGAAGTAGTTCGTACAGGAACTTAGCGAGATTCAGAGTTGTAAGGTAAAACAGCATCTTCTGCTGCCACCTCTTAAAGTCTGTTCCGTTGAATCTCTCGGGTTTTTCCCTAACAGTAACATGGGTAGGAACTGTTGGAACAGCAGTAGGAACAGCAACAGTAGAAACAGTAGGAACAAAATTGGTAGCTGAACTTCCATTGATAGTTCCTATGTTCGCGGGGACATGAGTTTGTGACTCTTCCATTTGTCTGAAACAAAATATTCAGACAGATTAAACAACCAGAAAATTTTATTTCCTGTACCTATGTCTGCAAATACGAAAATTAAAAAAAATTTCGAAAAAAAAATTCAAAATTTTCGAACTGTATCGAAAAATAACCTCAATCTGCAAATAAATTTGTTAAACAGTAACAAAATTCCGAAAAACAAAATTTTCGGATATAAAAAGAAAAAAAATATAGAACAGTAAACCAAAATACTAACATAAACTTATGTCTTAAGAATGTTAGGCAGTATGTTAGTATTGCATAAGTATAATTCTAAGTAAAACCAGAAAACCCAAAATAAATGGAGTATGCAAACCAGAACAATAATTAAGGACAGTATGATGTGATCGAGTCGAGAAAAATCTCTGTCCTTAAGACATAATTTGCCCCAACAGGTGTAATGCAAACTGTCTCCCAGGATACAACGATCAATACCTTCGTCGTGTAGCAGCACTTCAAACAAAACGAAGACGGCGAACCAGTTCAGTGATGTAACTCTCTCAAGGGACACTGACAGACTATGAATGATAATGAATATGATGTTTTTCGAATGATGAAAAAATGCAGACACTGACAAGGTATTTATAGCAGGAAAAAACTAAGTGAACAGACACTTGGGCCGAAACAGTTCATTGAACGGATACAACCATTAAGGCCGAACAGACACTTTGGGCTTTAAACAGTTTCATCAAAGGACACAACTTATTTGCACCTATCTGGGCCGAACCAGTAGCAAACCGGTTCGGAATAGGTATGCACCTATTTGGATTTATTCTAATGGACCTTTCTACTAAAAAGATTATGTTGGATCACCAAGATCCATATCCATATCCATATCCCAAGCCCGAGTCCGATCCGATCCGGTCGGACGGACGGACGGCGCGCGCGCGCGCGCGTGTGTTTTTCAAGCCCAAGCCCATGTAAGGTTCCGCCCAACGCGCGAAAACATTGTAACCCCAAGGGCCACGCCCTTATTGTACATGAGGGGTTTTTCTAGTCAAAATCTTATCTACATGGGTCAAATGTGGGACTATCATATTTTCCTTGCTTTGTCTCAAGTTGTTTGGAACTTGGGACACCAATTTCTCATTCACTATGGAACAGTTTTAGACGTATGAATATTCTGCGAGCATCTACTCGGAACGAGGATTCCATACGTACCAAGATCTAGCTCAATGGAGCTCTAGAACATATCGAAATGTCTAGCCAAAGACCTTGTCAGATTTCTGTCAGATTTCTGACAGAATCTGTTCAAACTGTTTCCAACACATACAATACTACGTTGCTACGAAATTGGATTACAATTTCACCATTCTTGGAGAAGCACAGCAGTTGTGAATTGATCAATATTTCCTTATCAAAATGTTCCACCCGATAATTAAACCATGGGATAACTGCACGTTCTATAGCACACAGTTTAGACCATGACTCTTTTACACCATAGTTGTTCATAATCCAAATCTCGATCGGATCACTAGGCAAATAGCAGAGAATGGAAATATATCCTCCCAGCAAACCAACAGTTATACAAGCATTCTCAGTCAACTTATCAGGTCGCGGCAGCTCTTGAAACACCTTCTCATTTATATTGAAAGAAACTACAGTTTCATTTCTTTTGTCCATGGGATTAGGAAATGCTACCCAATGAAGAGCTCCATTTAGATAAACCCCAGAACGCATATCGCATTTAAATTTATAAGCAACATTAAAAGTAATCACACATGTGGTACTGGTATCGCTTAATGAGTAAACATGGACTATAGAATTGCTGTGAATTATATGATCACATTTAATGTAAACAACAGCATATACACCAGCATCGGGTTCAAAACCAAAACCATAAACATCCTCGTACTCAAAACGCACATCAAAATCATGATTTACAAACTTAAATTCTCTTGTTAATGGATTCAATACACAAAATGCATCTGTTGTAAACAAGCAAACTAAGCCATTACAAGATCCCAATAACCTTTCTTTCAAAAAAAGCTTCATCCAAAGATTCTTTTATCGGGTTTTCGATAATTTCTACTGCTTCATTAGATGAATTGAAATCTAAACAATACATGTGTGAAAAAAATGTCTTTTGTTTATACGTAGTAGTACAACTTATAAATAGATCTAGGTTGTTTTCTTCTAAAGCACGTTTAAAATGAGTTTGAATGAAAGTAGAATCATGAATCAAATTGCACCAAGGTTTGCTTACACACCTGAAACGTATAAGGGATTTTACAGGAAGTCTTATGAGGATCTCTATGATTATGTCATCAGGAAAAATTGCCATGCTTGATTTCCTTCTCTCTCTCTCTTTTTTTTTTTTTTTTCTTTCTTCATATGCATAAAAAGCTTCAGGGATTTGGCAAGATCCTTATATATATGTATGCACATGGGCCTTTGTTGGCCAGGATTTTTTTCTTGGCCCATAAATAGTTGAACAGAGGACTGACACAAGTGTGCAGATTACTTAGCTCAATCTTTTTAGAGGTCCTTTTCCTGAGCAACTTTATAAACCAGAATGCTGCAGGCACTATGTAACCTAGAATGTATTTAGGGCTGTTAAATGAACCGAGCAGCTCGTCCTGAGCAACTTTATAAACCAGAATGCTGCAGGCACTATGTAACCTAGAATGTATTTAGGGCTGTTAAATGAACCGAGCAGCTCGGGCTCGATGTTCGGCTCGTCTTTAGCTCGTTCGAATTGCTAAACGAACCGAGCTTGAACATATTTTAAAGCTCGGGTGTAATTTAATAAGCTCGAGCTTGGCTTGAACAAGCTTGAATGTATGAATTTCTTAGATAAATTAATTATATAATTACTATTTCAATCTATATTCAAGAGATTTTGTAAAATTAATTAAGTATAAAATTGTGAATATAATGAATTTATCAAGTAAAATAATTATTTTTATTTCTTAAAATCAAAATTATCAAAATTTGAAATTTATTTGGTTTCAGCCAAAGCTCGAATTAAACTCAAGCTCGTTCAATTAAAACTCGGCTCGAGCTCGCTACTATTGAGGCTCGACTCGAGCTCGACTCGAATTTATATGAACCGAGCTTGAACATGTAAAGCTCGAGCTCGTTCGGCTCGTTTAACAGCCCTATCTTTGAATCTGTTGCTACTGACAAAATTGAACATTCTGAATTCCATTACTACTCAAACTGTTTGGAATATAAGGAGGTGATAGTGTGGTACTAGAGCGCTCCTAGGACAAGTGGAATCATAAAAGCAAACCTGTAGGAAACAATGCGTGCAATCTGCCATGAGGATGCCATGGATCATCCCATAAGCTTGTACCCTGTCCATTCCCAATCACATGTAGTATAATGTGTTGTGCAGCCTCCCTAATCTTTAAAATACATCTCCAGCTCCATAAGCAATCGTTTGAAATTGCTAATTTGCAAAAGTTCTCATTTTTTTTATCAAGTTCTTCTTCACCCATTGAACCCACAATGTTGGTTTTAATTTCCACTCATATGCCATACTAGTTATAAGGCCCGTGCGATGCACGGACGTTATTAAATAATGTAACTTACGTTATTAGGTGTAGTTTATTGAAAATATTTTGTTAATGACTTAATGTATGTCATTGGCTTTATGATTTTATTATACCACCAATTTTATTTTATTTTTTCGTAAATATGGTTGATTACAATTTTTAAAATGGTTTATCATTAATTTTTATATATAATATCTAGCAATTATTGAATTTTTTATTATATTTTTACTTCAATGTGACAATAAACAATGGTATGATTAATCTTATGAATATTCAAACCATGAATTAGACTAATCACATGATTTGATTCATTTTTTGTTTGGTATTTAGGCTTAAGTGTTGAATATAAAATAAATTTAGCAAGAAAGAAATATAGTAACTTGCAGTAGTGAAATAACCTTTCACAACTAATGCACCCAAAAAATTTATTGAAAAGATGAAGTGGAAGCATATGATAAAATGTTGGATTACAAACTATACAGTGCTTATTGAAACTTATTATATATATATATATATATATATATATATATATATATCATAGTTTTTTTTATTATTATTATTGGTAAGCGAGGTTAAGGAAAAACTTTTAATCAAACAATCAGTTGCTGACGTGGTTTGAACCCACAACATCATATCTCGACTTTGTGGGAGGCTACCTTTGAGCCACATGCAAATCGACAAATTTATACTAAGAATATATTTGTTATAATAAATATTTCATTTAAACAAATCTATACTTAGTTTAAAGAGGCATGTAGTAAGCTACAATGAAAGTTTAAAGAGGCATCTAGTAAACTACAATGAAAGCCCACCTGCTGGCTAATCAAAAAAAATTGTTGGACTTCGATTTTTAGTTTAGTTAAAAAAAATGGTGGGACCTAAATATAATTATATCTTCTGTTTCTCCCAGTCCCTACTTTCACGACAAAATTAGGAAAAAAAATGTCAAAATTTATATTTAGGTGTACCCCCATACCGTTTTGTAACCCCTAAATAATGCCTTTTGCAAAATAATAATAATAAAAGGGTTTGCAGCGCAGTATGTAGCGCACTTGTCTTCTAACTTTTTATAATTCTTGGATTTTTTATTAAAGAATTTGCATTGAAATAAAAAAAAAAAAATATATCATTGTCAAGTTATTGGGTTGCGCTTTTGTTATGTCTAGAATATACATTATTTCGAAAAACACTATTGAATTTATATCCTGGGCTAACTGTTGGCCGAAGGCCAGCTTTTCAAATATTCATGTTTGAGTATAATTGATAAATAAGATTAAAGTAATCCCGAAAATCATGGTATAATTAGGCAACATAACTATGTTATATGGTTATAAAGCCAATATAATTTTATTTCTCACCTGTACTCAAAGAAAAATGAAAAGGCACAATATTTTACTATTTCGGGCATATATTCACATAATCTATTACTCTATTGTAATGAAGGTTGTGTGTGCTTTTTTTCCAACCATGTAGGGGTACTGCATACAACATACATGTGGCACCATCTCTACCGTCCATCATGGTGCCACATGTCAACATCTAATGGGCTCTCTCTTGATGGCACAAGTTACAAAGTTAAAGCCAATTACTACAAAGATATTCTCTCATCATTACCTCATTAAATGCTAGGAATGGAGTTACATTGTAGCCTATAAATATGAAGGCAAGCTACTCATTCTAGGCATGTTCTCATCTCTGCTCAGATGGTCTGATGGCCTAATGCTCCCAACACGACCTCATGGTGAGGTCTCAATATCAACGACCTCCCCAATCTCTCATGATGAGACCTCACCTCTCAGGTCTCATCTCTCTCTTGAGCTCTCTCCATTATCGAGCTCCCATTTTGTATCACCACTACTATAATAAAGATCATTCTCTCTCTCCGTGGATGTAGGCACAATTGTCGAACTACGTATACAATTGTGTTCATGTCTCTACTTTATTATTATTGTTCATATCATTTACTCATCATCATTCATTAATGTATTGACCAACCTCACAAATATGGTTAATACATTTGGCGCCGACTACAGGGACTTGGGATTTTCTCAAGCGAATTCCACCCACCAACCCCACCGAACACCATTGTTCTAAGGTTCTCAGATGGTGATTTTCAAGAAATTCATTGAATTTGAAAAGACAGAATTGCAACTCACAGTTGGGGGCTTGAAGCAAATAAAGATAAGTATCAATTCACTATGATATTTGTTTATGTTTACCCACTCGAAGAGACCTCCATTTCTTACTGTTCATTCTATTTTGTCTCCCACAAATTGACTATTATATGCATCTATGTAACATATATTCTCATAACTCGATCAAGATTTTATATCATCAGTTACATTCTTAATGGCCACATGTTCAGGTCTTGCAGAGACCTCCTCACATATTCAGGTCCCTAAGCCAACGACCTCTCAGGTCCCTAAGCTAACGACCTCTCAGGTCCCTAAGCCAACGACCTCTCAGGTCCCTAAGCCAACGACCTCGTAGGTCCCTAAGCCAACGACCTCTCAGGTCCCTAATCCAACGACCTCTCAGGTCCTTCATACCAGGTCCTTCATGCCAGGTCCCTCATACCAGGTCCTCAAATTACAGGTCCTTCAACGACCTCAAGAATATTTATGCCATACAGGGGGCTATTCTCACTTTATCTAATGAAGTTAACTTATTATTAGCACAATTATCTATTAATGATATTTTTTGTAGCTCTCTCTATGTGCAGGTCACATGAACACGACCTCACTCCCCATGAGCTATTTTTGCACAAATGTGCCACATTGCTTTCACTTAAATCTTTACAAGTGAAATGCTTGATATACAATACGGCCACCCTCATTGACTAGTGAGTCACTCGTATGCGGGACGACCTCAAACACAATTCTCTAGCCACACGCCTGGTCGAACGCATTCACTCTCAACGCAATGCAAACCCACAAAGGCCACATGCTCGAGAATTGTCAAACAGGTCTCCACGCTGCGACCATTCACTAGATCGGGCACCAAAAGGTTCCAAGTAACTCTCAAAACACTTGGTCAACCAATGCTCTATCTCAAACGAGCTACATTGCACTCCAAAGTGCCATATCTATCGAAGTGTCCAGTCACAAGGCGACAAAGATAGTACATACAAGTCATAAGGAAGACGTACAATTCCATGTAAGTCTTTTATTCAATTTTATAATGTTTCACATGCTAACATTATCAGGTCTATGCAACTCGACCATAAAAAGGCGACCACCTTAAAGCATGACCGAGACCAACAACCCATGCATACAAGAAGACCCACTTCAGTACGACCTGCTTGCAGCTGTCTATCTCGTCTACATGCCTTCTGAACGAGCTACCAGGTCTCCCTGGAACTAACTAGCTCGCTACACACAAAGTTATGATCGAGTTGCCATTACCACAAGGGACCTTCATCGCGTCCTGCAAATCTCAATGATCAAGCTCATCAAAATTTGGGGCGGATCGACTTCGTTAAAGACCCCCACATTTCATTCATCTTGGGGGCTGCATCGGTTCGATTACTTCTTTTCAGCCTGAACTTCGTTCAACCTAAAAAGAGGGGGCTTATGTAGGGGTACTACATACAACATACATGTGGCACCATCTCTACCGTCCATCATGGTGCCACATGTCAACATCTAATGGGCTCTCTCTTGATGGCACAAGTTACAAAGTTAAAGCCAATTACTACAAAGATATTCTCTCATCATTACCTCATTAAATGCTAGGAATGGAGTTACATTGTAGCCTATAAATATGAAGGCAAGCTACTCATTCTAGGCATGTTCTCATCTCTGCTCAGATGGTCTGATGGCCTAATGCTCCCAACACGACCTCATGGTGAGGTCTCAATATCAACGACCTCCCCAATCTCTCATGATGAGACCTCACCTCTCAGGTCTCATCTCTCTCTTGAGCTCTCTCCATTATCGAGCTCCCATTTTGTATCACCACTACTATAATAAAAATCATTCTCTCTCTCCGTGGATGTAGGCACAATTGCCGAACCACGTATACAATGGTGTTCATGTCTCTACTTTATTATTATTGTTCATATCATTTACTCATCATCATTTATTAATGTATTGACCAACCTCACAAATATGGTTAATACAAACCACTATTTTGCAGAAGCAAGAGATGATAGATTAAATTTGATGTATGAGGAGCGTCAGTGGAAGGAAGATGGTAAAGTACGAAATTATAATTTTTATATTTTTAAATTTTATTGCTAATAAGTATATATATATATATATATATATATAACACCATATTTCCATTAAATTCATTGGGTAACTATTAATATATTTGTGCAAAAAGACAGATATGGCCATAGTGCTATTAAATGTAGTCATCTAGCTATTTAAGCCATATTAGATTTAAATTTACAATAATAACCCTTTCAATTTTAATTTTTGTTAAATTCTCTTCAATTGGAGCACCAAATTTTCTTTAATTTGGAAAAAGAAATTTTCCTTAGGGGTAAGTCCAACTTTAATAGAGAGTATAGATATGTCTCATATTGATATTGGTTGCCTTGTTCACCATACTCAACTCCCTAATGCCCAAACCTCCTTCATCATATGGCAATTGACAAACAAAGATCTTTCCAAAAAAAGTTCCTACACAATTTGTTCATGTTTTCAATGACTTTAACTGGCAATGTAAAAGCTGATGTCAAGAACACACTAATAAGGTTACTTAACACTGACTTTAGTAACTATGGTTTTTGTTTTAAATTAACGTTATTCTCATTTGAAGCGGCAACCCATTAGAGAATTATAATCTCTTTGCGAATAAGCTTGTGGCTCAATGGTAACACCTCTCTTACAAAAAGGAGAAGTTGTAGGTTTGAAACACGTCAACCGCTGATTGTTGATATAAGTTTCCACACGTAATTTAAAAGGGGTAGGGGTCCCCTCAACCCGGCTTGCCAATCAAAAATAAAAAATGAATTATAATCTTGGTTAATTGCTCAAAAAATTTCTTGTGTGAAGTGATTACTTCAAATAGGTTTTGTTTGCTTATGTTTTCTTCTATTCACTCTCCAATGTTTTTTAATCTGATATTTTTGTTTTTCTCTTCCTCTTTTCAGCCGCTTGTCGTATGAGTTAAATTAGTATTCAAGTTAATTGTTAATTGCTTTTTAAGGTTATAAACTAATCTCTAATTATTTGCAAAAAAATTGTTGATCGACATTCATATCATACCAACCAGCTCATAATTTGTCCATCAACATTTTGACAATCAACAAGGAACAAACAGCCTTTAAGAAATGGAAACCAAACTAATAAAATGACTATAATTGTTATGCATTGATGTTAATAAAGTGCTCTAAAGACCTACCATATATAATATTCTCAAGTCTAAAACTATATTGTCCAACACTGATAGCACTGGACAATAGTGAAGATGATCACAATGTTCACGAAAAATATCAAATGACCGATCATCTATCAAATGACCGATCATCGCGATGATAGGAATTCAGAATTTTGATGTTCCATAATCCATATAAACAGAAGTTGGACACTTGTGTGACAAACTGTGTTGGACACTAAAAAAACACAGTAACCAAACCAAACATTTTTTTTTTTTTTTTTTTTTTTTTTGTTTTCTAGCAAGCCAAAACTTAATAATTGAAGATATCATCAACAGATTGATAAGAATTGGCCAATTGTAACATAGAAACATAGCCAAACACAAACAACCAAAACAAACAAACTCTTAACTACTATCCTTCACATTTGCTGAATCACATTCACAAATATCTCTCTCTCTCTCTCTCTCTTTACTGTTTCTTCTCTACTACTCTGCTTCACAATGGTTGCAAGAGATAGCAGAGTGGAGAAAGTAAAGAGAATCTTTTATCAGTTCGACAAGAATAAAGACGGAGGTCTCAATACAGAAGAAATGTCATCTCTAGTGGTTTCAGTAAACCCAAGAGTTAGATTTAGTGATGAACAAATCAATGCTATTCTTGAAGAAGTTTTCAAAACTTATCATGAATTCATTGATGTTAATAAGGGTCTTACATTCGAAGGTCTTCTTAAGACTTATGATGATGGGGCCGGCAATGTCGATCGAGATTTTGAAGCACTTGAGCTAGAACTTGATTCAGATACAACTTTCATCCATACTCAAGCCCATGCTGTTGCGTCTTCGTCTTCTTCCGTGACTGATGATCGAGTTGCAGAGTTGTCCAAGAAACAGAATTGGGCTTTATCACCAAGTCATGAAATTTTGTTTGCAAGTACATGGAAGATTGTTGAAGATTTGGAGATTTTGATTAAAAGACTTAAAGGAAAACAATTGAAAGATGGGAGATTGAAAGTTAAAGGGGATGATTTTGATACATTTTCAGAACCAGGTTGGTCTAAAGAGTTTAGACCATCTTCTGAATTTGCTGAAAAAGGGGTTGTTTGGGATGAAACAGGGACAGATTACACTGCATTTGTGAAGCAATTGGGGGTCTTGAGAGGTAGAGTCGATGAAGCGAAATCGAGCGAAGAAATGTTTGATGGGCATATGGGAATAGGCAGGGTTTTATATGAACACCATTTGTTTAGAGAAGCTTTGGTGAGTTATAAAAAATCTTATGAGCTTCAACCGATGAATTTCAGACCGCATTTTCGTGCTGGGAATTGCTTATATGTTCTTCGGAAATATGGGGAAGCAAAGGTGGAATTTCTGTTGGCTTTAGAAGCTGCAAAGATTGATGGGAACCACTGGGCTTACCTTCTTCCACAGATTTATGTTAATCTTGGTATTTCATTGGAAGGGGAGGGTATGGTTTTAAGTGCTTGTGAGCACTATCGAGAGGCTGCAATTCTTTGTCCAACTCATTTCAGAGCAATAAAGCTTTTGGGCAGTGCTCTATTCGGAGTAGGCGAGTACAAGGCGGCAGAGAAGGCTTTGGAAGAGGCTATTTTCTTGAAATCTGATTATGCGGATGCACACTGCGATTTGGGATCAACTTTGCATGCAATGGGAGAAGGTGATAGAGCCATTCAGGAGTTTCAGAAGGCAATAGATTTGAAGCAAGGGCATGTTGATGCTTTGTATAATTTAGGTGGACTTTATATGGACATTGGAAGATACCAGAGAGCGTCAGAAATGTATACCAGGGTTCTAGCGGCTTGGCCGGATCATTGGAGAGCACAGGTGAACAAAGCTGTTGCGTTATTAGGGGCAAATGAAGCCAAAGAAGCGAGAAAGGCCCTGAAAGAGGCTTTTAAAATGACCAACAGGGTTGAGTTGCATGATGCAATAGCTCATATGAAACACATGCAGAAGAAGCCTGCAAAGGGGAAAGGAGTTCTTGTGGAGCCGTCAAAGTTTAGGAGGGTGAGCGAGGATACTGTGAGCAGGGAGGTTTTGGCCAATGCACTTGATATCAGAGCCTTTCAGAGGCTCACAAGATTGGGTTTCTGTGACGTGGATCTACTGAAGAAGGAGATTAGTGAAACCAAGGTGCCAGTGTCCTACTCTCTCTACTCAAGCCCTGGGAAATCTGTCCGAAAGTCCGAACTGGAGGTGATTCTCCGCAGGCTGCTTCACTTTTTGAAACCTGAAACATTTCAAGGAGCTGTAAAAGCCATTAACAAAAGAATCCTATCTATACTGGATTATTGGGATTCAAGTAAGATAGACTTAGGCATGTTTTACGCTGTTCTTGCTCCAATATGCAGTGGTTCCTCAAACAAGCGCAAAAGGGTGGTCTATGATGCTCTCTTGTGGCGACATGCTGATGAAGGTAGTGCAGTAATAAGGAAAGTCGATGCTGTGAGATACATCAAATTTCTGAGAGCAATTTACCTTCCACCCCTGGAGATGGAGGAGATGGTGGAAGTACATGGAGAACTTGATGGTTTAACAGTCTCTTGCTCTGAGTTCCTTGAAATGTTTGACAATCCAGATTCTGGTTTTGGAATCATGGATGCTTTGGTGAAGCTTGAAAGTGGAGACAGAGTCCGTCATTGTCACTTTTCTTGCTCTGTGTGTCACTACCCTATCAGTGGGTCGTGCTTTAAGGAAATGAAATATCATTTCAATTTGTGTAGTCAATGCTACAGTGAAGGGAAGGTGCCCTCTGCCTATAAGCAGGATACATATAGCTTCAAAGAGTATGAGAGCGAGGCTGATGCTATTAAAGATAAATGTGTATCCTTAAAGTTGCATTCTAGAAGCGGCACTCGCCGTGATCCATAGACACTTCTTAACTGTCCAGTGTGAAGTGTTTTACCAAAAAAAAAAAAAAGTCCAGTGTGAAGTATATAGATTATAAATTTTGTTTGATCATCATGTTCTTCCCTTCTGTAAAAGATATATTCTTGAATATTTTAGCACATAGTTCTTTGTCAAATATTAGCCTCTTAGCGATAAATTTTCTCTTAGTTCGCCTTTGTGTCGTCTCATGGTTGCCATATTATACATAAACAAAAATGTACTTAAGCCTTAAATAAGTGAGATTAAGCTTAATACTGACGGCTCTGCTATTGATAACCCAGGACCTGCTGGTTGGGGTTGTGTTGCTCGGTCTGCTGATGGTGATTTTATGTTTGGTATTGCTGCTCCAGTAATGTTTGCCTCTAACAATCTGGTTGAAGCTTTAGCAGTTTTAAATGGCCTCAAAGTTCTACACAAGATGAGGAGAAACAAAATAATAGTGGAGACTGATTCACAACTTGTTCAAAGAGCTTTGTCAAATGAGATCAAAGAGCCTAATGAAGACATTTTACCTGTGATTCGTGATACCTAGGTGATCATGCAACAGTTTGAAGATGTGAAAGTGGTTTGGATTTATAGGGAAGGTAATTTCTGCGCAAATGCATTAGCAAATTGGGTGTCGAAACAAGCAGCTGATTGAAATTGGTGGAACCAGTCGGAATATCAGAGATGCAATTGGCCCAATCACATAGAGTCGTGTCTCTAAAGCTCTATGTCAGCTCGGTGGAACCGACCACCACAGTTTCTTTGTAAATTTCTAGATGATGATAGTAGAGGACTTATGTATGAAAGGGTTATCAATCAATAAATTTTAGTTTCTATAAAAAAAAAAAAAAAAGTGAGACAGCTTCCAAATGTAATTGCTTTTTCTGTTTTTCTCTCTCCATTTCCATCCTAACCTATTTGATAGCTTTGGTTCATTCATCCATCACACTTTCAAGATGAGCATTAGATGCAAATATATGACTTTTAGACGCAGTATTATCGCAGAAAACACTATTCAGAAGCCCAATAACAAATGTAGAATACTGCCTTTTCAGAAAGCAAAAGAGGAAAACAGTTATATACTGAAGCTTTGAACAAGCTTCCATATAAACAAAGAAAAACTCAGAACATGCTATCGATCTATCAGATATAAATTTGACAGGTCTTACATATACTTGAGCTGCTATGCTTGGTGCATTCGCTGAATCGGGTTTATAGATCTGCTCTAGCTGGTTATCTCATAGTGGTAAGGTGAAAATCTCTGAAACACCTCGCTCAACATGAAGTAGGATGATGTCATATTTTGTGTATATTATCACAACTACCACAATGAAACAAAATTCTATAAACCAAGAACATATCGTATATTTTTCTATGCTGAAATTGAATCCTTGATGAGTTGAGTACATGTTGTCTTAAATTTTAAATCAGCACTGAGTCTCTGACAAATAAAGTAGCTTACAGGATGTTCTTACTATACCTCTGCACATAGGGGGGGGTCAAGTTTGCGGAGTCCGTTACAACGGCTACAAACCATCCAAAAAGCATGAGCAAGTCATTTCTCTTTCGTGACAAAATAAAATATGGATTTGATCAAACTATCTTCCTAGTTAAGAAATACTAATTTCAACATCATTCAGAAAAGCACACGAGAGCATTAACAAAATCAACAACTTTTAAGTACAGATGGTAAGATTAAATTCTCAGAATAAACTTTTGGTCTGATGTTCACTGGAAGATTGGTGAGACACATATTATGGATGACGATGATGATGCTACTAGTTAGGACATCATTTACAACATTACCTCCATCTTCCATGTCCCAATCACAATTACATGAACAAAATAGCCACAAAGGAGGAGTTTCTCAAGGATTTCAAGCTGAGTCGGCCAGTTCAGGAGGGGAAGAAGACTATGCGTTCATAGACCCTACACCGATATTCTATCCTGGCGATGGTGCTCCTATTCCTCATGCAAAGATCTCTAGCTAATTTGCTGTGAGTCTGAGCCTTAGCTTCTGCTACAAACTGAAAACGATGCAACAGTTCTTCACTCAAAGAACTCATAGCTTTGGTGATCTTAGTGATGTTTCCTATAACACTGTACAAGTCTTACTAAAGCTACAAGATTTAGATGTTTCCAAAGTATTAGGTTCAAAACGAATTATTCGTTCTAATTTCAATACTTCTCTAGATCTCTTGCAGTGGAAACACAAGAAAGACACCTCTGTTTCTTTGGAGAATGTATACATTTGTGCATTTAGTCCGGATTTTTATTTTGATTTTTGTGCTAGAAAATCACTCTTAGATATCAATTGTGTAAATACTAAAACAACTATACAATAAACAAACACATAGGCTCCAAAATATGCTGTGAAACTAAATCTTTGAGGGAAAGGCAACAACCTAATCTACTGCAAATACATTCCTCAGTAATCTAATGGATCTAACCATGTATACGATGCAGAAAACAAAATTATGTTTTATCAGATAAATTATCACAATACAGTTTCACTTTGCCATCAAAATTTCATAAATAACAATCTTAAAATGAATAAGAACTGATAGAAAGACAGATGACATTAACCTTAACAAGCAAGGAGACTGGAAGAACACTATTTAGCTTCAGCCGCCATCTTTTTCTTTATTTCATGAGCTATATTGAAATTGTGAGAAAGAGACTCCTTGCAAACAAAACACCTCTTGTCAGTAGAATAATTCTTCAACGCACAATGTAGACAAAAGTAATGCTTGCACTTGGTAACAACAGGATCAACAAAAGATCGATGACAAAAAGAACACTCGGATGGCAATGCATTATCATCCTCATCCTCCACGTCCACTTCCACTCGACCAATCTCCCTGTGATCATCTTCTCTTATATGTGCAAACTTACATGCAAGGCCAAATCCACAATATCCAGTTTGCTTGTAATCCTTACATATATCTGGTTGATAATCAATTATATATGTTCTTCTAATGTAATTTCTATTCTCAACTGGTCCTCGAATTTCTTGAGGAGACTCAACAGGGGAGTTGAGGGTGTTTGATACCGCGTCAGTGGATTCATTAGGTGTAGGTTTTGATTCTGTAGAGAAAATAATCTTATTATCCGATTTGTGTTGTTTCGAGGGGGAATCTTGTTCTTCTTCCTCTTGAGTAATTTGTTTTCTGAAATTATTTTTCTTAAAAGGTTTAGGAAAGAGATTACAAACCTGATCAGATGAAGTTTGCAGTTTGGTTGAATTCTCCATCAATAACAAGCAAATATTCCAAGCTGTTGCTGCTTCTGTGGTTTGTTTCTTGGTATTGGTAAAGGCTTCTTCAGGTTTTTTTTCTCTCTTCTGAGAAAACCCTCACGCTATAGACTAGAGAATCATAAAAGAGAAAAAGGTTTTATAGAGATGGGATTCTATTTAAGAACAAGAGTAAACCGACTAGAATTAGGAAACCCTAAATTTGATAATAATGCAATCTTTTAACAAAGAAAACTTTGCAGTTGGTTTTACAGTTTTACATTAAATAAAGTTTTCAGTGTTGAGAAAGAAAATTGAATGATAAAATGATCCAAGTGCTAGATTGCTCATAATTATAGTTCAGGATTACAATTTCAGGCATAAATGGCGTGTGGGGTTATCATCGTTCTAATGTTGAGGACAAGATCTGCGTCTTGGTAAGACATATGCCATGTAACTTATCATAACAGCAAAATATGTTACGTGATGCCTCTGATCCTCAGGTAACACTAAGGCACTAAATTATCCAACACATTATTTTGGTGGTCTTCAGTGCTGGCGTGCTGCTGCTTTATACCACAAGTGCCACAAAAACTTAATTATCTAAATGTTCTGGGGGTTACCATAAAAAAGGAACCCTCTGAAAATCCAAAGGAAAACCCTGTCCGAATATATTTAGTTCCAATGAGACCATGGCATTCACCATATTTAGTTATTTTTGTAATTCTTTAGCAGAGAAAACACGAGAAATATATATACAGTATATCTATTTTTCTGATGATGTTTAGATAATACCGACAGCAGAATGAATTCTGAATTCTTTCAAGTAGAACTGAAAAAAATAGACTCTAAAATATGATAACTGATAAGAAACTAGATTTCACCTCCAGCTCCAAATTCAGTCTACAATAATCTAATGAACTTGAATTCAACTTTGTTTGTAGTATTACATGTTGAACCTTAATTTAAGTTCACAGCAAACTCTGAAACTTTATAAGCATTGTGTGGAATACTAATTAAAAAGAAGAAACATCCCTACCCAAACTCGCAAAATATGAACATAATTAAAATTTAAAACATACAAAACTATCAGTAAGTAAAGTCTTGGCATTCTAAAGACTAAATTAAGAACCAGAGAATGGATGCAAGGACATATCAGCAAGGCCAGAAATAATATCGTCAAGTGCCCCAATGTCGAAATTGCTGATTGAATCATTGAGGGCCAATGGTTCTGCTTGAAGAGGGCTTTCTTTAAACACCTTTTCCAATTCTATTGAAAGCTCATCTTCCTCATCCACTGATGTATTCAAATCCCAAACCTTGAAAATATCATCCTCAAATAGCGATTCAATGTCATTACCCAAACTCAATTCAGGATCAACTTCAGCCTTTTTCCCCGTTTTACGAAATCTTGTCCTGTCACTCCTCAAACACCCTTGAAACTGTTCAGATTCCGCCTTTTCAGTTACAGAATTAAAAAACTCGTCATTTTCTTCTTCTCCTAGAGATAGTGCAGCTATAATCGGCATCTTCTCATCCTCGGTGCCATCACCACCACCACGACTGTTTCTAATTTCTCTCTCCTCACTCATCAGAAAATCCATCTGAATTCCTCTTTCCATTCCATCATTCTCAACAACAGAATGATCATCATTTAAAACTTCTTCAGAACTAATAATATCAAATAAAGCATCTTTCATAGCATTCCAATTATCTTCAGATAATTCAGGATCTTTAACTAAGCAAGAATCTACCCAAGCTACGTCTTCTGGCGACAAAACATCATCATTTTGGCTATAGTTTTCAGAAACTATAGGATTAACAAAAGATTTCCATACATCATCTTCTACTATCGACATCACTGCAACATAGAAATAAAAGTGTTCTCATGAGTTATGAGTACTTTGCTTTAAAACCCTAACTTCAGTTTTTTTAGCTCAAAAGATTGATTTTAAAAGCTAATTTGAAGCAAAATCAAAGTGAAATTAAAAGAAAAAAAAACTTACCGATTCTTGAATTCGAGAGATTCTTGTGATTGAAGAGATCAAAGAACCCTAATTAAATTGGAATTTTTTTTAAATTGATTGAGTTGATGGCGGTGTCAGTCTGTGTGGAATAAAAGTTTTATGGATCTTGCTTTTTACACCCCCAGATTTAGCTAAGGGCTACCGTTTTCATTAATCATGCCACGCTACTAAAACACAAGCCCAAGGCCTATATGTAATGGATTGGATAACCCCAATAGAAATAAAAGGGCCAAGCCCACGAAAAGCTGCACCTTGCCAGTCAAAATGAATTGTTTTGAAAGCAAAACCACCTTGCTTCTTTTTATGCACTACTACAACACACTGGTACTGGTCCCAAGTGGTTCCACACATCCATTAGACCACCAGTCCACCACCATGATCTCGAAGATTTAAGAGCATATTTATGTAAAACCATGGTTTTCCAAGAAAATAATGTCAAAATTGAGCTTTTAACAAGCTACAAAAGGTGTGATGGTGTCAAAGCTAGAAATCATCTTGGTCTAAAATTCATTGGTACTGTATTAGTTAGTTACTGTCTTACTGAATGCTTAATACTGCAAATGAGAGCTGAAGTTTGTAAACAAAATGGTTCAAGGGCAAGGTCATCTCCCTAGAATGGCTCCACCAACAAAATTTGGAGGAATTTGTTGGCAATGTAATGATGTATTGCAAACTAAGAGCATCTTTAACTCAACATGTTTTCGAGCAAACACAATATCGTAGATTATAATAGAAGTTAATTCATCCCGTGAAATAAAAGTTTGTGTTAAAGTTCCAGTCTTGTGGTTTGCGGGTCCTTCGATCTATCAGCCAGCCATCATCATGGACACAGCTAGCAAAACAATGGCAAAAGCCAAAAGGTGCACGTAGTCGCATACTAACAGCACCATGCTATATTGCTATACAATATTGTATATATAAACTGAGTTCCAAAATCAAACAGAACTACAGAAGTACAGAACCATGTTATGTTCAAGTAGTACTTCCAGTTGTGGGCAAGACCAGATCATTTAAAATCCAAATAGTCCTCAGAAATGTACCACTGACAAGTCATATAGAATTCCGAAAACAAACAGAAGATCACAGATTGGCAGCTCAATCTTATATATAGATGCAGCCATACTCTGCTAGATTCCTCTGTCTTTTAGTTCTTCTCTTTGTTTCTACTCTCCTTTTCTAACTTTTAACAGCTTTTAGATAAAGAGATAACAACTCACATCTCAGCCATTTCTTATCATCTTCTTCCTCCTCCTCTTTGGCTCTTCCCTATTGTGTAACTAACTTGTGTGACACCTGCATTGTATTTGAATTTGCCCTTGAACGCCTTTTTTCAATGATACCGACGTTGTTCTTGCTTGTATTACTATTACAAAGCGCAATTTCTTCGTCTACTAGAAATGAATCTAATCATATGATGGTATTAGAAAAATCCTATTTGAATTGGATGAAACAAATGAGCTCCATGACGCATTCTCAGTTCAACAAAGCAAAGAACAAACTCAAGCCATGCTTAATAATAACGGTGAATATAAAGGCGAAAAAGGGCGACTTTGTTACAATTCAAAAGGCTATTGATTCATTACCACTTATCAATCTATGTAGAGTGGTTATATTCATTCATCCAGGAAAATACAGGTACTACTACAATTCTATTCTTCTCACGTATATACTAAATTTCAATAAGATTCTATAACTGAAGTTCATTAAAATGTAGGGAGAAGGTCGAAATTCCTCCAACCAAGGCTTACATTACTCTTGAAGGTGCTGGTGCAGACAATACTATTATCGAGTGGGACGACACAGCAGATCGTAAGAGTACGAATGGCAAACCATTGGGTACATTTGGTTCTGCAACAATTGCTATTAATTCAGCTTATTTCATTGCCAAGAACATTACCTTCAAGGTCATTTTCAAACACAATTTTTTTTTTTTTATTTCGGCATTTTTTAATTACATGTGGAACAAAATATCGATGCTCGGAAACTAACGACACATTTCGAAATATCACGATATTTGTTCTAACATACCAACCATTTAACCTGATAAGCTTAGATAAACCGCAGTAGCAACACCAAGAGCATAAACACCCATAACAGACCCAACTAACTCTTTCCCAGACCGAGTCACCATACCGATTCCAGCAATCCCAGCGATTCCAAACGGAACTCGTTGAAGAAGAGCTTTTCCCGCGTTACCAACAACGGCACACTTGTAAAGCTCAACAGCAAAAGCTTCAAACTTCGTGTAATTAAGAGTTTCGAAGTCAGAACTTTTAGACCGTTGGATCACCTTAGATAGAGCAGAATCGACTTGAGATTGAGATGGAGGTGATGGGACCCATTTCTTGATGAGAGGATCAACGGTGGAGAGTGTTTGATGAAGTTTAGTACAAGCGTTAAAGAGTTGGTATGGTCGTATGCCGGGGAAAATATGTTGAGCAAGATCGAGTGCGTCTTTGTATACCGATTCACAAGCTGTGCGAAATTCCGATGAACCGTGGAGAGAGTTTTCTACTCTTTTCGATGCCGACTGACCCATTGAAATGAATTTCTTTGTGTGTTGGACTCAGTTTTTCTATATATAAACAAAAAAAAAAATCCAATTGATTTATTCTGTTATATGACATCAGCATTTTTTTTGTGACTATTTTGAATACAGAACAAAGCACCATTGCAACCATCAAGAGCACAAGGAAAGCAAGCAGTGGCATTGCGTATATCGGGCGACACGGCTGCTTTTATTGGGTGCAAGTTTATTGGTACTCAAGATACTTTATATGATCATTTAGGGAGACATTACTTCAAAAATTGTTACATTGAAGGATCAGTGGATTTTGTTTTTGGTAACGGATTGTCGCTATATAGTGGGTGTCATTTACATGCTATAACAAATAGTTATGGTGCACTCACTGCACAGAAGAGGGATAGTATGTTAGAAGAAACTGGGTTTTCATTCATCAACTGCAAGGTTACTGGGTCAGGTGCACTATACTTGGGGAGAGCATGGGGTTCGTTTTCGAGGGTCATATTTGCATACACTTACATGGACAAGATCATCACTAGTAGAGGGTGGTATGATTGGGGAGATAAAAATAGAGAAATGTAAGTACATTTTATGATGCAATTTGTAATTTAAATTATGAATCGCGATGATTGTTTGATACTATTAATTTGTTAATGATTTTGTGTTGTAGGACAGTATTTTTCGGACAGTACAAATGTTCAGGACCGGGAGCAAATTTTGGAGGGAGAGTGAAGTGGTCAAGAGAGCTCACTCAACAAGAAGCCAAACCATTCATTTCCTTGAGCTTCATTGATGGTTATGAATGGCTTTCTTAACCATGATAATTGGTCAACTTACCAAATTCTAGAAGACTTGGTTAGGACTTAGGCTGTGAAGGAGAAATAGTTGGAGATTTCATGAAGGAAGCGGCCACATTCATGTATCATATTCATATATGTTGGCATTGCATCGATAAAACAAGTTAAAGTTCATAAGCCTAAGAAAAACTTGAAGCAGAAAGTTCAACCTGATCTTTGAGCATTGTAGTAGTTGATACTATTGTCGCCAATGGTATAATCTGGCAGGGGTCTGTTTAACCACAGCTTGCTTTTTGCAGAAAACCAAAAAAAATCATGTACTTCTTCTTGAGTGCCAATGTGATCTTTCACAGGAGTGACTGAGTGAGACAAATTTTTTGCAGTGTAGATAAATTTGAGCAAGGACTTCAACAAGATGATAATTGCCACTCACGGTTATGGACTATAGATCCTTCCATTTATATATCAGTTTTGGTATGCATTTCAGTTCATCTTCTTGCAAAGATCGGGTGAGATAAAATCTGACAGAACTAGGCTTCTCAATGCCATGCGTCTGCAACATGTAAATAACCAACAAAAACATGTACAACATGAATACCATAAAAATGAAATGCTATTAAGAAATAAAGCCCACCTTTTTAAAACATACTGCAAGATGCTGTCATAGTACACCAACCGCGGAAATACAACCTTAGTTGCCATTTCACAACTACAATTGGCTGCAAACTTGATCGCACTCTTCACACAAAGATGCTAGTAGTACGACCCCTCTATAATCATGGTGTACATAAAAAAATAAAATAAAAAACTTTCCAACACTGAGGTGAGGATAATCTTCCACATAATCAATTGCATTTCTGCACTAAGTGTAGCAAAAAATGGCACAAAAACAACTACAACATCAGCATCGTTATAATTACATACCCTTTTCGCAAAACAACTTCTTCTCAATTTCTGGGGTGTCAATGTCATTAAATCATCCAAGAATAGATCCACTACTCCACTAGTAGCTAGGTTCCTCCAAAGAGCCATCATTGCTATTATAGTTAAAAATGCCGACATATTGTGCGATATTTCGGCGGAAAATGTCTTTTTAGAATTTGATATTTTAAAAATCGGGAATAATCGAAAATATTCCCGATATTTCAGATGATTTTTTGTTTCGAATATCGGAATATACCGTTTTTGCTATTGCTAGAGAGGAAGAAAAAGAGATTGTACTTTGTAGTTGGACTTGGATCGCCGCCAAGTGGATCGTGCACGGGCCCATTAGTTAAACGGGTTTAAACTAACTAACTAACACTACCCGTTTCGGATTCTTCATCTTCTCCTCTGCTCTGTGCACTCTCACTCGATGATTTCTTTCTTTCTGCATAATAATTGGGATTTCTAATAAAGAGTTTAAAGGTAAGATTTCTTCCTTTCTACTATTTATATTTGAGTTCGATCTTGTTATTTATATCTCTAATTATGCTTATTGGGTTTATTTTGTGCATTTTTTCTTTGATTTATTTAATTTTATTCTTAAATAAAAGTTGGTCTGTTGTTAATTTTAATCATATGATGAGGGATTTGGTTTTGGGTTTTGGGTTTTGGAGGTTATGGCTATTGCTGCAGCATTGGCATATTTTGAATCTTTTCACGATAAATAAATAAAATTGATCTCTGAGATTAAGAGTAGTTTCAATTGTTCAATAATGGATTGGAGAAAGGATTTTGAATTTGATTTGTGGGTTTACTGTCAGGAGAATTTTAGAAAGCTATTCAGTATTATATTTAAGAGTTGATCGCAAAATCATGTTGTTAAAGTTGTAGATGATAAACAGAAGGGCGCTACAGCCTACAGCTACATTGTTGGAACAGACCAATCTCATGATAGATTTGTCTGTGGCTCTAGCAATGGTTGGTTGGTTACAGTTTGCAACAATTTCGATATCATCCTACTCAATTCTTTTTATTATCTTCTGAGATCCATCTTCCTTCATTAACAACTACGAATCCAGTTCATGCTACTTGCCACCCTTGTTACATCCAGAAAGCATTTTTATCTGCAAATCCGATATTAGATCCCAATTTTGTAGTTGTGGTAATTCATAGTGACTTTGATAGAGTTGCTTTTGCCAAACCCAGTGACAAGGCTTGGACCGAATTAGATTAGGAATTAACACTTCTGTGTGACACTACTCTTTTTAAAGAACACTTATACATTGTCAAGGACAATGGAAGAGTATTTACTTGTGATCTTAATGAGCCTCAACATCTTAAAACATCATTAGCCATACCACCCCTTGATCCTATTAGGCTTGACCATGAATTATATCTTATGGAATCATCTGAAGATTTGTTACTCATTTTAAGGGGTCGGGATTTTCACGAAGATGTTAATGATAAGTGGTACTTTAGTTGTGGATTTTATGTCTACAAGTTGGATCCCATCGAGCACAAGTGGATTGAGGTGAATAGTATAGGCGATCGAATGTTGTTTCTAGGTGCCAATTCTTCCTTATCTCTAGTAGCTTCAAACTTCCCTGGATGCAACCCTAATAGTATCTATTTCACCGACGATTATAATGGTGGGTATAGTGGAGACCAAGAAGGTTTAGTTGGACCTCATGATATGGGAGTCTTTAACTTGGAGCATCAATGCTTTGAACCACACTACAGAATGGAAACTTCCACGATCTTTCCACCCCCAATTTGGATTGAGCCCACACTGCAGCGATGCTCAAATTGAACCACCTCTTAATTTAAGGTCAGGGATTGCTATGCTCTGCAGAGTTGGTTGTTGCAAAGCTTCATGGAGAGATGTCAAGTCACAGGCTAGGTTTAGAAGTTGTTCTCTCTTTTTTTGTCTCTAATTTATCATGGCTACCCTAAAGACCGGTCGTGCAAGAAGAGCAGTAGTGTAATGCAAATGGCACTTTAATTTATATTTAAATTTTTTACTGGTGTTAAAAAAAAAAAAAAAACTTTAATATGTATAATTGGGAGATTTAGACCGGGAATTTGCATTTCTTCCACCCAAATTTATAATTCGACTAGTATAATTATCACTTAAATTCTCTATGAGGGAACCTAATCTGACATCTTAAATCATCTACAAGGGATTATATTGTGGAACCTGAAAAGGTATACAAAAGATACAGAATTGTGTATCTGTGTATATAAGTTGCTAATGCTGCTAAAATGTTCAATTCTATCACTTTATATGAAAAAGGAGACATTCTCAAAATTCTTCCAAGGGATTCTATTTCTGCTAAATTAAGGCTCGAGAGCTTGATTCTGAAGTTTGTGTGACCGGATTCATTTTTAAGTTGGTTATGTGAATTGTCAAGTTGTATGTTGTGTTGTGGTTAAATCATAAATCCTGGTGTACCGTGTTTCATTATTACACTTTTGTTAATTCTAAATATTGATATTTCTGCTTTGTTGATGTATTATGCTGCAGGTGCTCAACTTATAGCCGTTCTGTATTGCATTACGATAGACTGTTTTTGCACATTTCAAAATTTGTTTGGCTCCACCTCAACGCAAATCAGGTCCCATACCAATTCATGATCCAAATAGCTTTAATAAGTCTAAACTTTCTCTATTCTTTCCTTCTCCAATGAAGATAAAACTAATGAACCAAACTCCAATTGCCTAACCCGAATATAACACATTATGGAAGATCTCATCTGGTTCGCAGGCGTAGCTACCTGCATCAAGCTTCTTCTCATTCCCTCTTATCGAAGCACAGACCTTGAGGTTCATCGCCACTGGCTTGCTCTCACTTCATCTCTTCCCCTCTCTCATTGGTACTCTGATGAAACAAGTCCATGGACTCTCGACTACCCACCTCTCTTCGCTTACTTCGAACGGTTTCTCTCCTTCTTTGCCCATTTCATTGACCCCAAGATTGTAGATCTGCATAAGGGTTTAAATTATACTGCAGACTCAGTAATTTACTTTCAGAGACTCAGTGTTATTGTTTCGGATCTGTTTCTTTATTATGGCGTTTATAGATTGAGTAGAAATTTAGGATTTTGGAGAAGGAAAATGTTGCTGGTTTTGATTGTGTGGTCTCCGGCATTATTTATTGTAGATCATATGCATTTCCAGTATAATGGATTTCTTCTTGGGGTTTTATTAATATCCCTTTCATTTTTGGAAGAAGAGAAAGATTTGATGGGTGGATTTGTTTTTGCAATTTTGTTGTGTTTAAAGCATTTGTTTGCGGTGGCGGCACCATTGTATTTTGTGTATTTGTTGAGACATTATTGCAGAGGAGGATTTGTTAAAGGGTGTGGGAGATTTTTTATGATGGGAGTGGCAGTTGGGATGGTTTTCATTGTGGCTTTTGGCCCCTTTTTATATTATGGGCAGGTAAATACATTATCTCTTCTTTTTAGTATTTTGCTTAAGAGTTATTTGACATTCTTTTAACAATAATAATGCCCCCAATTCCAAGAATTATTATCAGTAATGGCATTTGAAATTTATGTGTTTTTACGTTCTACTTGTTGGGCTCTTTCCTATGAATCATCTCTAAATGTTTGTGTGAGACTGTAAAAGAGCTATATTGTCAAACATCATAGTATGCTGCAATCTTTATAAAGCCCACCTTGATAGTAAAACACACTAATTAAATTAGCCAAATGCCCTTTCATATCAATTAACACCACTGAATCAGCTTAGCAAGTGGTTTTACATTCTAGATCCTTTCGAATGTGGGTTGATATGCAGTACTATGTTTATATTTAGGTAATGTATATTCCAGAAGTTTTGGACTGTAAACCAGAAAACTTCACCAGTGGGACTTGCGTTTTCTGTGTAATTTTGCTAGTTAACTAGACATGCTTTTTCAAGACTATGACCTTCTTCTGCGACAATTGATTGGTTGAGTGAGTTTGTGTGTGTTTTATTTTTATTTTTTGGGCTTGTGCTGTCCTTATCAGTATATTTTTTCTAAATATGAAAATAAATTAAAAAGTGAAATTGCACTACTAAGAAATTTCATTGCTTTATGATAATATAGATATTGGATTTCTTCTGGTATAAATGTCAGTTTTGGTCTACTAAAGTATTGGTAGACTCATACAATTAGCGTTGGAGGTTAATCATAAATATTGGTACAGCAACGAATTTTATTGTTACAGACTACTGCCAACTTTTGCTTTGACATTAAACAATGTGCACTTTAAGTGAATCGAATATGGTGGCAAACACAAACTAGATAACTGGGAACATATATATGACTGAGTTATTATGTATGTACTGTAGATTGGAGTTACTAAGTTCGTAGTGACAAGGAGGTACAGATCTGGCACTTTACCCTTTTATCTCAATACGCAATGGAAGATGATAATTAAGATTCCATTGGTATACGTCCTTGAGTTATGTGATTGTCCACAGGATGTGCTTGCTTAGATAGAAAACGACTAATAATTCAGTTTTAGTCAATTGTAAATGAAAGAATCAATCTTAATCAGTTTGGAAATTGTTCCATTAGGCATTTACGTTTCAAGGTTTCTTTTGCAGATTCAACAAGTGATAAGTCGCATGTTTCCTTTTGGTAGGGGACTTTGTCATGCATATTGGGCTCCAAATTTTTGGGTATTCTACATAATTCTAGATAAAGTGATTGCTTTCATCCTCAGAAAACTGGGTTTTAACATCAAGGCACCTCTTGCTTCTTTCACTGGTGGATTAGTAGGGGACTCCTCCCCTTTTGCTGTGCTTCCTCAGGTAATGCCAATCCTGTTTCAAAAGTTACATCAGAACTTGTATGCTAGAGGCTTGTCATCCTTGTTAAACTTGACCTTCACAATGGACCTTAGCCTTAAAATCAGACAAATTGTCTTTGATCATTCCAGGATAGAACCACTTTATCCGAGGCCAGTAAAAGATGATCATGCATGTAGTTATTACCTGTTTTGAAAAGTCAATTTTAGTCTTGTATATTTGTATATGCTTCAATTATTTGCATCTAAGGAATTAATGTTTAGCTGGTTCATCCTGTTACTCATTTTGGAAATGGTTCACTTGTGGTCTACCATATAGTTTTCTAGAAGTGGTGTATTGTATCAGTGTCAAAAGCTACTTGGTCACGTCTGAATTTTTTGATTGACAGGTCACTCCTTTGGTAACCGCCGTATCGGTCGTAGTTGCAATGTCTCCATGTCTCATTAAGGCATGGAAAGAGCCTCGGCGAGAGCATATAACAAGATGGATAGCCTATGCTTATACATGTGGTTTTCTTTTTGGATGGCATGTCCATGAGAAGGCATCCCTCCATTTTGTGATTCCCCTTGCTGTGGTCGCAGTACAAAGCATGGAGGATGCACGACACTTTTTTTTGCTGTCGATAGGTAATTATTCATGATCATTTCATTTCTCTAGCCAAATCAATGAGTGTTAAGGTATTAAAGTGGAGACTGGGACAAGGCTCTATTGTTCTGCCATGGAGTTATAGCCTCCAGATGTTCTGTTCTTTGTGTTAAAAATGTTGCAAGAGTCATCTTCATGTTTTACTTGCTTTATGTTCATTGTATTTATTTCTGTACTGAACTATTTTTCGCAAAGGAGTGTCTCATGCGCATATAAGGTTCATAATCATGTTATATGAATTGTGGCTCCATAGCATTTGTAAGTGTCCCATGTGCACCTAAGGTTCATAGTCTGATCTGACATCTGACCTGTTCACTTTACTTCTTAACGCAGTGTCTTGCTACTCAATGTTCCCTCTTCTATTTGAGGCCAAAGAGTATCCAATAAAAGTGTTGTTGCTTCTTCTGCACTCCCTTCTCATGTGGGCAGGTTTTACCTCACAATTTAGCAAGGTTAAGGCATCTAAAACATCCACTTTGACACATAAAGAAGGTGTTACAAAGGACTCGAGGCAGAGAAAATATTCTGATACTGCAAAGGAAGGTGTAATGGTTGTCGGTTGGGTTGGGATGAGTTATCTGCTGGGTTTGTTGGTTGTTGAATTATGGGGTGTTATTCTACAACCCTATATCCTTGGTGACAGGCTTCCCTTTCTGCCTCTTATGTTGGTATCTATATACTGTTCGTTAGGTATCATGTACTCTTGGTTGTGGCAATTAAAATGGATTATCAAATATACATAATGGTTCTCCAAATCTAATACTTTTCTTCAGTTATCATATAACATTATATTCAAATTGAAGTTTCTCTATTTCTGATGATTCCAATATTTCAGTTATGATCTAAATACTATGCTTGCATGGTATGTTTATTTTTTTTTACTTTTTGTTTTTTAACTGACTGAGTAGCTATCAATATTTCAGGATGTGAAATTTTCCTTTCTATTATTTCAATGGTTTCCAGAGATTGAAGTCTTCAAAACTTTTTATATATTCAGGGATTCTATTTTGAAGTTTTACCGTGTAGAATATCTAGTTTGATTGCCCCCGCAGAATTTTCATATTCTTCTGTAGGGAGAGGGAGCCTTCAAGCAAGTTCTGGACTCGATGCCATTGATGTACACCGACCAACTGACCAAGGCCATTATGCTATATGACTCGCACATCTACTTTAGGTGGTTGTTACATCTTTCATGGTTTAATGTCCAACTACAAGGAAATTTTGCATTGTGTAACCATCATTCAATTTCTATTTCCTTGCAAAAGAAACATGTTTGCAATTGTATCATAATCTTGACCTGTTTCTAATTTTTCTGGTTGATGGATTGGTGGATACAAGAAGACCTTATAAATGCTACATATCAGACAAAGTTCTGATGTGCTTTCTCATTAAATGCATGAGCCTTATTGTTAATGTCACAATATCTTCTTTCATGGAGAACCTTATAAATTTGTAGGGTCCTTGAATTAGCTGATCTAATTGTTTGTTTGTTTTGGCAGAAAAGGTAAGTAGGAAATGCTGATGGAATGGATTGGATGTGTTTTTCTTCCAGATGAACAAACTCCCAACAGACACTTTCTTTTCATGGTATTTCTATTACTATTACATTAAACCACTGTATATTCTAAAATACTTTGTTGAATTTGAAACAAAACCTCTGCCTTCTTTGTTTACAACAAAGATGAGAGACATTTTTACTTTTCTTTTCGCACTATTGTGTTGTACTTGTACATGGTTGTGTTAATCTGTTAGTATAAAGGATTTTGGTGTGCAACAAAGTAAGAAAGAACACCAACTAAGGGAGCATTGATGTAAGTAGTGGGCTCTGACAACCGAAAATCAGCCCGATCATCGTTATAAACATCGTCTTCTCCTGGTCCACCCACCACAGCCCCAACTAAGGGGTTGGGGTTAGGGTTCGATGAGTTGAAGTAAACTGAACCTTCTTTGCAAGCAATGAATTCTGGGTGGTCTTTAATTGATGGTAAGGATGATCCACGATGGTGGATACGTTGTGGGTACTTATTGCCGTAGCCTACCATGTATGACATGCCCATTGGATTGTCCCCTAAGATGTAATCAACCTGCAATGTAATCAAATACTTAATTACTCCTAATGCGGCCTAATACGATAACAAAATTCCAAGGTGAGCTACATGCTACTGTCTAGGAATATGCACAAAGCACACTACTGAATGTGCGTCGACGTGGAGAAATACATGTCAAAGTTGTATTAATATGTAGGGTATATATTTGGTATACCTGTCTCTTGGCTTGTTGGTGAAGAGATTCCGGAGTAACACTAACACTTCCACAATTAACTGTCTGTGATGTTCCGGAGAGATAATTAGCATAAACCAGTAGGAGAAAGGCGATGGAAGTAACGTGTTGCATGTTGCTCCCTCCAGGCTTGTATATAAGTCCACCAGGAGTGTACTCAATGTGTGAAGACGATGATTCAGGTATTAATGTGCACATGAAGCTATCCGCAGATGCTTTGTACGATTCGAGTGAGTACATGTTTCCTTCAAGGAATTCCTAAACAACAATCACATTTATCAAACAATTCTACTATGATATGATTAATCGAAATTACGAATGTAAAAAGATGATTTTAGGGCACATTATGTACCTTAGAAACTAGCACGTTAAGGCCAGCATGTTTATTATCCCATCCAAATTCATTAATGTTATCCTCAGCACCTAGGGTTTTGCCATTGTATTGTATGTAGTTAAGATAAGTATCACTTTGAGAAGCTCTCCTAAGCCATGCTGCTCCCCATAGCAACTCATCCTGTCAGAAACCAAACAGATAACACATTTAAGTCCCTCACATGATGTAGTAGTAGTAAGTTGATAAAGAAATATGGATATCTGCAACTGCAAATATCAAATTGTACAAGTTGTAATCTGTAACTATTAAATATGTGATATGGTACACAGTATAGGAAGAACTGAACATAAGTTGTCAGGTATCAGGTATGGTAGTTCTTATATTTTCAAGGGAACAGCTTTCATTTGCACACAGGTACAATAACTTCTACTGTGACACTTTGACCTCCACTTGGTACATTTGTGTTTGTGTATGTATTCTGTTAATTCAAGAAAATCAATTCAGTAATCAAAGTAATGTAACTTACTTGATATCCATCAAAATCGCAGTAGAATGGACATACACCAGGCCTAATACCCTCATTATCACTATAAGCACCTTTATAATTATCAGCAAACTCAAATACTCGTACTGCAGTTCGCAACAATGTCTCCGAATACCCTGGATCAGCTGACTTAAATGCCATGGACGAAGCTGCTAGCGCTGCTGCAGTCTCACCCGCAACATCTGAGGCAGTATTTGGTGCCTCCACACTATACACTGTCCGAATTGTATCCATATCCTCTGGCCTTTCCCAACAATTATGGTCCGCTATAGGATCCCCTACCTATATAACACGAAAGAAAATTAATAAGATTAGTTTAACTAACTAATCATGCATTATACAGAAAGGTGGCGGTGTTAATCATAAAATTACCTGCATTTTATTCTATGTTAATTCTATTTTAGGACCCTATTAAATTATCAAAATCAACATAATTAATTAATTTTAATTCATTACAGAACTCAAGTAACAACAAATTAGTAAGGTATCTAGTGGGCCCCAGGATAAGAAACCAAATAACCCGTGGGCTCATAAAGCAACATAGGGTCCCCTTATCACGGGTTACTTCGGGTATATGGCCACCATATTCTCTTTAAACTTCCAAAATTATCCTAGAAAGTCATAAGGATAATTACAAAAATGCCACTAAAGGTTACCTGCACAAAAATCCGGTCAGGCTGTGAGACAGTCTTCAGGAGATAATCTGTAGACCATTTTATAGCAACCAATGCATTCCGAAGTTCATTTGCTGGCATAATATCTCCAAACTCGATAACACTCCACGCTAACATTGTAGTTGAAAACGCCATTGGAAAACCAAACTTAATGTTATCTCCGGCATCATAGTACCCACCTGTTAAGTCAATCCCATGCGTAGAACCATCGCCTAGACCAGAGTTTGCTCGCCAATTAAGACGTTGATCTTGAGGTAGAAATCCAGACCTTTGTCCTTCAAAAAATAGAATACATTTTGATAATGCATCAAGGTAGTCATGCTGAGACTTAACTAATACAAAAATGGGAGAAAGTAGAAGAAGAGTAAGACTAAGTAAATGCAAAGAAGAAGAAATTAGTCTCATGGTCTTCACAAGTTCTGTTGAAGAGAGACTAGTTACTAGGTAGACTGACTGATACTGGTTTGTTTGGTTTGTTTATGGTTATGTGTTTGTTTTTACGTGGGAGTTGTAGTTGGTTGTTTGGTATAAAAATTTATAGTAGTGGAAGGAGTATAGTAAAGTAAGTAAGAGAGAAGTGAAGAGTGGGGTTGGTTTATCACGAGAAGAAATAGAAAAAGAGGTGGTGATGTATTGGTGTAGTGTTGTTGGTGTTGCAGTTTTAAGCTTTTAAGTGATGAGACTTGAAAGTATGTATATGCGCCGACACTTCTGCTACTATAAGTGTGTCAGTTATCTCACATGTAAGTTGCCAAAGTTAGAGGTGAAAAGATTTTAGGATGTGGTGGGGGCCCTTAGTAATCCAAAGTGGGAAGTAACGAATTTTATTTTTTATGTTTCTATGCAAGTGGATTTAAAAGAAAAGAAAATTATGAATGAATAAATAACTTGTATGATTTTTAATTAATCACTGCACTAGTTTTGGTCTCTTTAAAGCCAATATAATTAGATTGCTAGTCTCATTCACCATTGTTTTGCTATAGTGAACAAAGTGACATTTACATAAGAAAACTCATTTCCAAACAGATTTTCATTGAATCACTATCTCGGGGCCGGACAACCAAATGAATGATTAAAATCAAGTTTTAGAATGTTGCCCCCAGATATAATTAATATTTTGGAATCCAAGGAAATGTCACAGTTTTGCAACACCTATGACAATACTGTAGCACAATATCTAATTATATGTAAGATACATTGGGCAGAACTGACTATATATCACTTATTGTGGATGTTGAATGTTACCTATAAATTTCCATATGTATTTTGGTGCTTTGAAATTTTCTTGCTAAGTACTGGTACACATAAATGTAAAATGTACTCTTGGTGTACCTAAATTTTGGTCATGGGCCTGTTTTGTTAGCTTAACTAACCTTACTTTAATGGTACTAAATTAAGGTCCCACGTGATTAGTAGGCCCAAAAATAGTGACAGAAAGAAATATCAGATGAATGATATTGACCACCAATGTCACAAACCATGTTACACAGTAACAACAGTACCCTTCTTGAGAGTAGGTAATAATGCAGAATGTGATTTCCAAAACACACCAAGTCTGATTATGGTGGACAAGAATATTTGGGCGATTTGGCCGTACTCTTTTAAAGAAATCTTATGTTTGATTATTCCAGTAATAAAAAGATATATTCTTCTTAATTTTCTGAGCACCTACATACATATCTTTTTTGGTGTTTTCATCTCTGAGGAGCAATTAGAATACTCCCACTTACACTCAAAGTGAGCTCGAAAGAGAAAAAAAAAAAAAAAAGGTTTATTCTCTCACAGTTAAGAAGAACAACTACTCCTTTCACTGCAACTAGAAATGGGAATCTGTTCATGGACAAAGCTTTCTGAAAGCTGATTGGTTGATGGTTGGGTGGATTCCTGATTGCCTGGTCCATGCAGAAGAAGAGTATACTATAGGCTTTTCACCTAATCAATTAGAACAAGAAAGAAAATTTCAAGAAAGTCTATAAAACTGTTAACACAGCAAATCCCAGTCAGTTCTTTAACTGCTTCCTTCAAAAGAGCCTCGTGCACAAGAATATCATGAATGAAGACCAATAGTTTAGGGTACTGGATACGTACAGTGGAAGACTCCCCTGTACTTTTACTCTTTTAGTTCCAGAATCCCAGAGTCCAGATTGGGATACAGAGAAACCTGCTTCAAGATAAACATTTTTTGCGATGGTCCAATACCCATGCATGCAAAAAAGGTCTCAAGACCAAGACCAAAATAAGTAAACACTATAAGAGACTACTTCAAGACACGCCCAGTCCTTAGACCCGCTGGAGATGTTTTAGCATTAGGGACACACCAGACGGAAGGCGTGTGATTATTGACGGGTTTTAAAAGCTCTCCAAGTGACCAAGACTAAAACTAGCGTAATTCCGACACATTGGGAGCATGTCAGAGGCATGAAGAACATATGGCCACTACGCATGTGGCTGTGGACAGTTTGAATTTCTTGAGAACTATTATGGCATGTCTGTAGGGGGACAGTGTGAGCACAAGTTCTAATTAAAAGACATGGTATGGGCTTCAGTGATCAAAATGTACATACTCAAACAAAGTGGTAATATAGGTTATCCTACAGCAGATCTCACACTCACAATAGGGGACCAAAATTCTATTGTAAAACAAGAGGACATATAGATTGAATTTTGGTCGTCTATCTATGGGATATCCTGTCTATCTATGGGATATCCTACAGCGGATATCAGACTCACAATAGGGGACCAGAATTCTACTGTAAAACAAGAGGAAATATAGATTGAATTTTCGTCATCTATCTAATGTTATACTGACATAATAGGTAATATACTCACCCATGACCTATTAGGATGAGCAAGCTCGTGATTCTAACATAATTCGGCAACAACAGCATGCCTGCGAACAATTTGCATGGAATTCCACACGACCAGGCAAGGGCATCCAATTAAGCCTAATGGTCTTCAAACATTTTCAGAAGAGAGACAGTTGTCCACAAAGTTTTTAGCTGTAGCTTTCAGCTAACAGTTGGTGCATCCAATTTGATTTGTAATGTATGTTCAGATGGTACCCATAATATACCCAGAACTTCCCTACAATACCTTACAATGAGGGTCCTATGACTCCTATCCATTAATCCATGCCGTATCCTTCTATATTTTGGATCACATAAGCGTGACATTCACTAAAACAGAATGAAGCATAAACACACAACTTGGCAAGATTTGGATGCTTGTCCCTCCCATTAGATTCTGAAGTCTATAAAGCCTGGTCAGTAAAGGTTGTGTTTAACTAGCTTACTTCATGACATCTTCTTCAATGAAAATACTGTACAATTGTGACCTACGAAATTACATATGGTGATTATACAAGTTTACTACAACTGTACACATTACTAGACCTGCTGTACAATTTTTGTCAACAAGTTCTCCCAGCCTCTAGTGGTAATTTGGAGCACAGGGTCCTTTTTTTAAGACTCACAGACTGTACAACGACCTAGTGCTCCCTGTAAATAGAAACATGTGTCCCATTAATAGGGAAGAAGCAAAAGAGGGAAATACTATATCAAACTTAAAGAGAAATGTAAGAAGACACTTGAGAGCAAATACATGAAACAATGCCACACTCATTCACCACAACATAACTTAGTTTAAGGGCTTAGTCAAGCACTAGGGACAAGGATTAATGTCAGCTCAAATTTTAGGGATGGTTAACTAAGTGACCGTGTAGTTATGTATGATGCAGATGATGCTAAGGGAACAATGTGCTCATTTAGTAAGAATACATATACTTTGTGGGGGCACCCTGTGATTCCCTGGTGTCAGATGCCAGCGACAACAGCAAAATTGGACAAAAGCAAAATTGTTTCGAACGGGTCTACAAATGCATAGCAAATGGAAAGGGTTTTTTTTTTTTTTTTTTTCTTTTTATTTACTAAACGTTTTATAGGGGTCTGAAACTAAACGTTTTCGTGTAGGTGTCAGGTGCATATATGGAACATGTGGAGAAATGAACAAAAAATACTTTTTTCTAGATATCTTTGAATAAAATCATTTAGATAAATTTGGCAAAAGAGACGTACCAAAGAAATTTCATTATGACTGAAAGAGTGTAACAGTGGCAATATAGCCATTCTTCATCACCTAATAAAATATCATCATAAGCAACATTACCTTTCCTGTGTAATATAATGTTTGAAAACTATATGATGGCAACAAAGACATGACACTCACCTCAAATGCAACATTCTGATACCCATACACAAATGTAGAACCGAAAGGATTGCTTGTGGAACCTTGTGTCTGAATTGCAGCTCGCCCACAGTCACCAAGAAACTCCTGCAAATGTGTCTATGACTGTATGAGTACGAGAGTGTGATACATGAAACACTAGAAGGGGAGGAAGGTGGGGAGGGGAGGATAATTCACACAATTAGATACTGTCATGTAAAAGGCTAAAAGCACAAAACACTTGATATAACTATGAAAGGTAAAAAAACAAATAACATATTCAATAGTAGAGAACCACTGTCAGCCGAAAGAAAGGATGGGCACATAGGTTGCAACTTCTAAAGAGAACCAGAAACTACAACCCAATTATCCCTAATTTTCAAGTATAACATCCGAGTGATGAATATAAACATTGACCAACACATCCTATTTGGAGTAGATGCAAAGATGTGCGAATGGGACGAAATTTTCCTAATGAAAAAAAAATGTCAAGTGGTCTACCAAGTAATCATGAACGTTCATTGACGGTTTCATTTATTTAGGACGAACAAATTCTATTGACAGTCTATTCTCGGGGAAGATAGCGGGGAAAAGCAATGATAGATAGCAAACAAATATTCCTCCATTAAATGATTTCTTTGACGTCAATAAGTATCAAAAAATTCACAAGCATATAAGAAGGGTTGTGATTAGTGGGCATATCCAAATTATAAGGTGGATTATGCAAACTTTCTACTTTTCACCTACTATGCTATTGTTATGCTTTTCTTCCATGTTATGCATTCACACCTTTGACATATCAAGGCTTCCAACAACTGATTTTTTTTTTTTTATTGAAAGAAGGATAATTTATTTTCTCCACAAATGTCAAGGCTTTGGGAACCTAGGCCAATAATTCCTTGTATTTAGCCATGGAATTCTAAAGAAAACAGGAAAAACAAGTGTCCGATCCCGGATTCGAAACAGGGACCTCAAGTGTGTGAGACTGGGCCGACCATTCTAAAACCCATAAAGGCCAAATTATCATCAACGGTAAGGGCCAGCAAGAATCCCTCACTAAGGTTGATCAAATGGGTCTGTTTTCTGGATTGTAGAATAGATGCTCTATTGACTTCCCCTGTTTTATGGATATTGGAGAACATTCCAGGGGCCATTCTGCAGCCCCTTTGAACAAAAGAAACATTCAGTTTTCAACAATGCTGAATACAAGATAGACCGTCATCATAACTAATAATAAGTGCCATTTTTAATGGAATTGCTAAGCAAATTTTAATGGTGTATATTGTGAGGTAACTACTCAGATGAATGTTAGTTATAAGTTAGAAGGGGCTTCAAGTGGGCTGTGCTGCTTGTTTTATTTTGGCTTAGTAACATATTGTGGCAGCACTTGTAAAAGGAAAAGATCTACAAGTCAGATTTTCTATCAATATTTCCAATCAACAACTGAAAATTTGAGGACAAATAAATAATACACAGTGCTCTCGTAAAATACAGTAGATGTCTAGAATGGATACTTTCAAGCAAACACGAGTACAAAGTATTTCATGGCACAAACTGTGCACTTTGGCAACTAAAATTTACCTTTACTTGCTCCCATTTTGTGCTTGGTGTAATGCAGTGCTTAGAAGCATTTCCTTCAGGGAACAATTCCCCACCTGGAAGGAGGGGAGACCTTCAGTATACGGACAGTCTACTTGTTTCCATATATTTATAAAAGAAAGGCAACAGAAACATGACGAGAAAAAATAACCTTCCGAACCATAGATAAGAAAGTTGCATTTTATGTATGAATTAAAGTCCGCGTGTCCAGGAAAGTTTGTGTGTAGAACAAACTTTTTGATTTTATGAGTCTGCAAATTCAAAATAGTTATTTAAACCTTCGCAGCAATACATGTCTTGATTATCAACACCTCAACAAAAACTTAGTTGTCAAAAAGGAAAAGCAAATTACCTGCCCATCGAACAATATGTCAAGACCTCGGGTGAAATAATTGTAGAAGTAATCACCACATAGAGTCGTTCGTGGACGAGGATCAGAAGCAGAGTGAATCACCATTTGATCAACCTGGGTAAGAAATTAAAAGAAACCGCATTTCCTTTCAAAAAAGGATTAACCTTGGGTTCAAACTTAAAAATACTATAAGTACAGACAATTCATAAATCAATCAATTATCTTATGATGATTTGCGTGTAATGCCCTGACTTATCAAAAAAAAAGTGTAATGCCCTGACTTTTGGAATCTTCTGGGATTCAACTCACCCATAATACCCAATGTGTAGACTACGATCCAGGGATGCAAAAACAGACAATGGTGTTGCACCAACCTACTATGAAACAACTCTAAGGGCCCACACTACAACATTTAAACTTTTTGTGCAAATGGTCTTCTTCGAATCATGATGATCATCAATAAGCATGTTCAGATAGTGCTAGCCTACTCAAAAGGATCTTAAGCTAGAAAAGTTGAACAGTTCAGACCATCCCCTTTATTATACATATATCAGACACCAGCAATTTTTTTCTTTCTTTGAAAAATAGCGTGTTGTTAAACGAAACTGGATGGACAAAATGTGCCTTCGTTGTCAGCACAGAACGAGCCTTATTTTACCTGAGGATGACCTCATGAAAAAGTTCCCTCAACTTGTTTCCACAATCCCTATGAACGGGTGTCAATAGGGACATTTGCAACCGCAATTTTTTTTTTTCTTGTAAAGGACAGAGAGGTAAAAGTAGAACATTGTATCAATTTAGACACCATGGAATTTAAGCGTGTTAAGTAAAAATGCAAGTAAGAAATCGAACGTACAAAATCCACCCAGCAGGCCTACTAAATAGCATTTTCCGATTAAGTAGCATATTTTTAAAGTTTAAATTATTTGTCAATGATAGCTGACGGTAGTCACGGTACTACTTTGTTCAGTTCCAAAAGTAATTACTCTTACCTGCTTTTGGTGGATTCCACATGGACGGCCTAAGTCAGTCCAGACATCCTATAAACAAGAAAGTATATAAGTACTGAATAACCCTCAGACTTCCTATGGTTAATAAAGTATAAAACATGGTGATATGAGGCAACAGCGGAAAAGATACACAAAGGAATTAAAGATTTCCAGCATCCCAGAAAAGGTGGTTTAACTTATGTATCTCGATACTTCAAAAGAATTGACACATCATATCAATTAGTTTGGATTTAAATAAATAGGCGTACCTATGCCATGCGGATGATGATTTCGCCTAATCCAAGTAACATAGGGCTTGGAAGCATGCATTTGGAGTAAACCTAATATAGTAATATCTTTATCTTAATTGTTCAGACATAGCTACCAATATAAATCAAGGAATTTGAAAGCATGCATGTGGAGCAAATCTAATATCTTTATCTTGATTGTTCAGGCATAGCTCTCAAGATAAATCAAGGCACTTAAAAACATTATTTATCTTCTTTTTTTAGCTCCTTTAAGCGTACGTTCCAATCCTGAACACTCATGTATCCACACAAAGGGAAAATTTTCTAGTTGAAACTGGTGTATGTATATTATCAACATCTTTAATCCAACATATTTAATGCACTCAGTCAACATCAACTTAGTCAGTATAGAGGTTGTACGTTATGTGTGATATGGGATTACAAAAGAACAATTCTATAACTTAATAATGTAAACATGAAAAATACTCCATTTCCTTTGATTAAATTGAGTGAGAAACTTTGGTCTTGGTTACATTTTGTCTAAACAACAATACTATGAACCATGGTTCAAAATTCCGAATCCGGGCGAAATTTCGAATTTCAAAAAAAAAAAAAAAAAAGGCATATTCCGACACTCGAAACAAAAAGTCATCTGAATATATCGGGAATATTCTCGATTATTCCCGGATTTTAAAATGCCGATTCTCTAAAAACCGGCATATTCCGCCAAAATTTCACGAAATATGTCGGCATTTTAACTATGCTATGAACCATGGTAGTATCCTAATTTCTAACCACATATTAAGTAGATTTCAGTCTAATTGCAAAGCACTTAATACAAATTGGTAATTACCTGCGGTGACGCACCAAATGGAATATGTTGACCACCCACAGTAAACCACAATTCTTCTCCCAACTGCATGAAACATTACATGCAAACTCTTCAAAAACCTTCAAATTCGCATCTTATACATGTCACAAAAATCCATTTCAAATAATCAGTTTCATGTTTTCTTATAGCGGAGTTATAAGTTCACATTAGATTTTTTTTTCATCCACAGGTCTTAAACATATAAACACTTCCGTGCAAATAAAGGCATAGCAAAAACAGAAACTCTCAAAACTATGATCTAAATGCTATCAAGTTAATTCTAAGGCATAATGATGTCACATACCTTAGCATGCACCTCTTCCATGTATATACTCCCAGCAGGCAATGGTGGAGCTGAAGCCTTATTCATAAGGGAACCTACACCAACTTTACTATCTGTAGAGCTATCATATATTGAGACACGACATGTAACTGGGGTAGTACCATCTGGAAACTCAAGTGGCAATTCCGCTGTCAAGAAAAGCTATAAATAAGTAGAATGCCACCACATCTCAACTATTCTTATTTTGCTGAATTTGGTAAACAGAAGCAGGTAAGAATATATCAAATAAGCTACATACCCTCTCCATCATTGCAGCAGTTCATATACTGGGACGGAATTGGGAAAGCAAAAGATAATCCCTTAAAGGTACAATAACAAGTGAAAGTCAATACAGCAACACAAATTAAAATTTTTTTTTCTAAGAAATAATAATAATAATAATAATAAAATGAGATATATAAAAAACGGGAGAAAAGGAGCTAGAGAAAATAAAAACTCCAACTCCTTAGTTATAAATGAATGTATTCAGCTTACATACCGGATAGAATAGAGTGTAAACCCCTCTATCCTTGTCATAAATTCCAGGAAACGTTGGCCCAAATAGCGCATATACAGCTACAAAAGTGGCTAAAACAGAAGGTCCTCTGTAAAAGTTAAAAAATGACGTATTAAAGATATACTTCATATCGAATAGTAGTTTCTAGTGAGACAAGATAAGCTTGAACTCAATACTCACCCAATAATCGAAGTAGCATACCGCATTTGAAGACGTTTAACATCAAAAACTTCAATAAGGCGTAACCTCTAAAACGAAAGTGAATTCAACATCAATCACAAATTGGTAACAAAGAAAGAATCAGGTGTAAGCGCTAAAAAATTAGCATGTAGTAATTTGATATAATAAAGCATCGATCAAGCCTGAGCTTTCATGGTGTGTAACAGCCCAAGCATGTGCAAGACACCCAAACTAAGTCTTTCGTTCCAAACTTGGGTACAATACATATTATACCCCTCAATGAATATACATTTCTACACATGTTTTTCAATCCTCAGATTAGTACTGACTGTTTCAACCATTAATAATTATTCACAGATAACTATATACTCTATCGCTATGCAGAGGGAGTCCACATGTACAAACTAGGCATCAGATCAAGGTAACCCACCAAGGAGATGACATTGACATTATAGTACTGATAGAAGGAAAGTTTCCTAATTCATATTGCATGATCCCTAAGCTTTTTAACACACAAAACATGTACAGTAAAAACATTACGCGATTTAAACCATCCACGCATGATTCAGCCCGTTCTGACCTTTGTAGCCCTATAATAGAAGGTTGCAAAATTGGAAAGTGGTGAAATGTTTTGAATCCACAATGAGAAATATGATCATAGTCTGGATTATCTCAACGTGTATCAATAGAAATATCCTTTATAAGAAATTACATATCTCTTAAAAAGGGAAAGTGTTATATATTGTGAACACAAGGGCAAATAGGTTATGACAAGATTTACAAGGATTGAATGAGCACCATGGATAAAAAAAACTAAGTACCTCGATGAGTTGTTGGCAACTTGGCATGTATGTGTCATGTACCAATAACTACACGTATATGTATGTCTACCACAATACATACAAAATTGCATATATACAATGAAGAGGCGTACCTGTGACCAAGGATCGAATCGAAGATGAAAACCATGGTCAGGAAAGCTGATAACTATATCCAATTTGAGAGGTTCCTAAAGAAAATGGAATATTAGACATTGTTACTGGTCCTTAAAGTTATCTCAAATGTACCTAAAACATTTAGTACGTAATAAATTTTCCTGGTGCACTATTGACCAAAATACGAGTTATGAAATTCATGAATTTAAAAAAATGAATACATATCAAAAAGAATTTCAAGTACATACAAACTTGGATCTCATAGAATGAGCAATTTGTGAATGATACTAAGGTTTATGCATGGAACAACATACGTTACATTGACCTAAAGCCTTCCTTGAACTAAAAGAATACAAACGCTATTCCTCAATCATACAGTGGTTATTGTGAACCACATTTCCCATAGTTGTTACCTAGGAACTCTCTCCCATCTCATGAAATGTCGGTTCCCTAACAGACCAAAACTGTTTTGTCGTCAATCAAAATTTATGTCTCAAGTGGATGTAAGCATATTTTTAGTTTGGAAGTTTGTATAAATACTTAGATTAAATGACAAAATTTACAAACATTGAAGTTTTAAAGATTGAAGATTTAATGCACAAGTACAAAAAAAGCAACATCAAGGCAGGATAACGTGATCCCATCTCATCCCAATGAGCAAATTTCAACATAAATCTGCAAATTCTTGATCTTACAGGTAACAGTGTTAAATTCTTCTGCTTCTGTTCTGCCTAATTTACCACATCAATACATGTAAACACTACTTCTTTTCTATTTTATTCCAATCTTCACTTATGTGATTCATATGTTACAAGAAACTAACAATGATTGATAAGAGAACTTGTGAACTTAATTAGTTTTTCAATCAAATCATACCACAACAACAAGTATTATCGATCAGTCCAAAACATATTACGACAACACAGAATTTCACAGTATAAAAATCACACAATCTTCCTTAAAAAAAAATGCCTTCTATGTATTGATTGCAACGAATTTCTAACCGTATTAATAAATCCATAACTGCCTAATCAATCAAGTTCATAAGCAATCTATCTATAAGACTATAACCATAACTACATCTCCAATAAATTATGAACACAAACCTCATCAAGGTACTTGACATGAACAACATCATATATGTTTGGTTGTTGTTCAATTTGAGCAAATGCTTCACATATAGGCATTCCTGCAAACCAAAAGTCAAATTAGTCAACACAATTGCAATATACATTAAAGCTACAATTCGAATTCGGTAATCACCGACTTCAAACAAATTACATGATCTAGTTCGTTTTAAATGAAATTGAACATGCAAAGTGATCAATCAAGAAGAAGTGATGTTGAAGCAACTGAGAAATTAAAGAAAGTTACCAAGTGAAAAAGGTCCAATTCCAAGACCAGGACGAAGATCAAGAACAATTGCTCCCATAGCAGTTCCTTCACACCTTCGTCTTGGTCTCTGTTGTTGCAACATCTCTTGTTTCTCTCTCTCTCTCTTCAATTTCAAGCTTTTTCTTCTCCGTTTGTTTCGCGCGAAGATCTTGCAAAAGAAGATTTCGTAGATTTTCCAAAGAAAGACGGAAACAACACAGAGAAATAATGGTGAATCGGTTTATGAGTTACGGAACTGAGTTAAAGTTGAAGTAATTTAGGTACTAAACGTGTCGATTGAATTCAGGAAAAAACATAGAGATTTGCTTACAAGCAACCCCATTCATTTTAACAATTGCACGCCTTGTGCTGCTTACAAGCAACCCCATTAAATTTTAAGAATTTCACTATGCAACACTCAAAAGCTACTCTCCAAAGTCGGGTCTTGACCCGTGACCCACTAATACCAAAGAGGAAGAAAGAGGTAATTGAAATTGAGTTGCAGAGTGTGTGAGAGAGAGGGGAACTTCAAAATTCTCGTTAAATAAGATGATGGCTTCGAGTATATTTAACGATTGTTCTTCTTCTTGCACTCTACCCTTCAACAACAAAATCCAACTCCGTTTTCATCACTTGGGTCAATCGGTTCATTTACATATTAACCCTACAAGGCCTTACATAGGCCTAAGGCAAGTGGCATCTTTAACAACAACAGGTTCACTCTGAATCTCTGGAGTTTTATATACATTGCAATGTTGTGTTTGATCTTATGTTTTGCAATGTTAAAGAAACCAATTTCTATTTGAATTTCTATGGAAATTAATATTCATAATTAAGCACAACAATAGTGATAACATAAACTTTATATTATTATTATTATTACACCTAGTTTAGTTACTGATAGCATTTGTTGACATGTTATTTGTTGACATGTTTTTCCATATAGCTTCCAAGTGTGCAGCTATGTGTAGGGTTAATTACTTGGCTACCAAGATGCTCTAATGTTCTTATTGCGTAGTTGTTTGAAGAAACTCAAGAGATTTTCTTTAAGAACTGTTTTTGTGTAGATGGGACTTGGGAGACTATCATGACAAGTCCCAACTCGTGAAAGCAATGTTGCATCCATTCTTGTATTGTGATGTTTATTTGTGTCTTGGTTTGTAGGCGATCTCGGCCTGCTATATGATTATGCTGTTTTAGTTTTGTTCATTTGTCCATTTATAAGTTAATAAAAAATTATCCTTGCTGATAGGAAACAAAAAAATACTGTAAAATCCAGACTTACCATTTTCATTATATTTGTTGATTGACTATTGTGATAAACCTAGTTGTACAGAACCAGCTCACGTTGTTTAGACTTGTGATAAACCTATTGACCTTAACGTTATAGTATTGTATGAATGGATATACAAGATTTTTAGCTAAGCTTAGGTTATTAGATTCATCTTCATATGTATAGGCTGCATTGGTGGTGATAATCTACAGTAAAAAATTTTACCTAATGCAGTTGCAATGACTAGTGAGACTTCTGCAAAGGTAATCGACGGAAAGTTAGTAGCAAAGCAAATAAGAGATGAGATCACAAGTGAAATATCAAAAATGAAGGAAGCAATTGGCATTGATCCTGGGTTGGCAGTCGTTCTAGTTGGTGATAGGAAGGATTCTGCAACTTATGTACGGAACAAGAAGAAGGCTTGTGAAACTGTGGGGATAACATCGTATGAAAGTCATTTACCTGAAGACTGCACAGAGGAAGAGGTACTCAAGTGCATCTCAAAATACAACGAAGACCCTTCAGTTCATGGCATTCTTGTTCAGCTACCTCTACCTCGTGTATTTATCCATACCTCAAACTTACTTTTGCATTTGAATTCCTATTTTTCGATTTATATACTCTTGGATGATGCTTCCCCAATTAATTCATGTATGCTAGTCTTTAAGTTGTTTAATGAGTCAAAATATATTCTTTGGAATTCAAATGGGCAAATTTTTAAACCAAATGGCTGAACATCCATTCTTAGTGTTCCTTTGGAACTGCAAACACAGAACAGAAGACATGGATAATAGATAAGAAATATTGCCTCCTTAATATGACTATATTTATAGGATCAAGTCATGGTTGTGCTTACCATCTGGTGGTAGTCTATAAGCATCTTACAAAATTATTTATAGGAAAATCATAAAAAAATGCTACCAGCTTTATGAAATCAGTATAAGGGTTTGTTCTGGCAAAAAAAAAAAAGTGCATGTTAAGGATGCTGAAGAGGATATCTTTACTATTGTCTTATAGCCATGTATCTATATTGCTATGCAGATTTTCTGCCTTATTTTTTATATGAATGGGTTGTTTGCAATTAAAGATTGTCATTACTTTTTATGGTGTTTGTTGCAGCATATGAATGAGGAGAACATCTTGAATGCTGTTAAGATTGACAAAGATGTTGATGGCTTTCACCCACTAAACATTGGTCGTCTTGCCATGCGAGGTCGTGAGCCCTTGTTTGTCCCTTGCACCCCAAAAGGATGCATAGAGTTGTTGCATCGGTACAACATCAGTATCAAGGGAAAGAGAGCTGTTGTAATTGGGCGCAGCAACATTGTTGGAATGCCAGCTGCTCTTCTTTTGCAAGTAAGATTAGTTGGCGTTTTTACGTTTATATGTTAAACACAGTGATAGTAATTTATCTGTTATTGGAGGTTTCTGTTAGTTTTGTTGCATGTTTTCATACTTGTGTATGTATTCTGATGTTTGTAGAGGGAGGATGCTACTGTCAGTATCATACATTCAAGAACTGAGAACCCCGAGGAAATCACAAGGGAGGCAGATATTATCATATCTGCTGTGGGGCAGCCAAATATGGTGAGAGGCAGCTGGATAAAACCCGGGGCAGTTATTATTGATGTTGGAATCAATCCGGTTGATGTAAGTAGCCTCGGTCTTGGCTGTATATGCTGTTTCTAGTTTGGAATTAGTTCACTTTATTAATGCTAGTGCTTCTTTTAGTGTATATATTCTTTTTCATTGGAGAAAAATAGAACAAAACAAATGAGCTTCTTCCCCATGGGAAGGCATAATCTCCTTTCCATTGGGTTAGAGTTCCTTCTGTGTCTATGAAAGCATTCTTGTTAGAATCAGAGTTTCAAACCATTCTGCAAGGGTGGTCCAAGCTCATGTTAGCTTGCAGTCACTTCAGTAGGGGTATCATGTATAGACGGCCCGGTGTTAATATCATACTATGTAAGGAGAGAGTGAGAGACCAAAATCGAGTAGGGCTATCTCTCATGAATCTTCATCTCTCTCTTTCCTCTTCTGCTCAAGTATCGAAGTATACAGTCTAAATGATCTATAACATTTTTTTTGTTTGAAACTGAAATGGTGAAGTTTCGAGACATCTTTTCTTTTCTCAATCCATAATTAAACCTAACTATAATCGACGGCCCGGTGTTAATATCATACTATGTAAGGAGAGAGTGAGAGACCAAAATCGAGTAGGGCTATCTCTCATGAATCTTCATCTCTCTCTTTCCTCTTCTGCTCAAGTATCGAAGTATACAGTCTAAATGATCTATAACATTTTTTTTGTTTGAAACTGAAATGGTGAAGTTTCTAGACATCTTTTCTTTTCTCAATCCAGAATTAAACCTAACTATAATCTATTGAGTACTGATCTACACCCAACTACGAAGAAGTGACTCCATTCATGGCAGGATGAACTGTTGATCAGAACTGACTTTGTTACGATAAATAGTGCTTAGAAATGGATGACTAAAACGAATAGGAAAGCGTTGCATTCTCTTGATGACTGTTTTAGTCTATATCATATTGACAATTGTTCACTTGTGTCGCAGGATCCCAAAAGCCCTCGAGGTTATAGGTTGGTTGGAGATGTCTGCTATGAAGAGGCTTGTAAGATTGCTTCAGCTATTACTCCGGTGCCTGGAGGAGTGGGTCCGATGACCATAGCTATGCTTCTATCAAACACACTAACCTCAGCTAAAAGGGTATACAACTTCGTCTGAGTGCCATATGTGCTTCTTATAGTTAATCAGCTTATTATCGTTGAGCTATACATATCGATGAGGCAGAAAGCTGATCGGCAATATTCTCCTGCTTGCTTTTATTCTAGAATGAGTTAATGGCATTGTCAGAAACTAGTTATTTTGGAATCGTGCTCAGGGTTATCATGGTTGAGAAAGTTTCCACCTTTTTTATCAATGTTGCAGTTTTCTGTCATTGTTGTATCCTTACCAAATTGTGGAAGAAAAAAATAATGTCATTTTTACATTTGCTCTCTACCTTGTCTTAACACATTCTGTATTAAATTTAGCTTGCGCATGGATTAAAATATTATGTTTGACATGACTAATGCATCTCGGCGCTACAGGCTCAAACTGTGATTCAAAAGAACTTTATCTCTCTCACAACTTGACTTTGCTGCTCTGTAAACTCAGGGTCATTAATGTCAAATCCTGAGGTGGGCCAACTGCGGGCCAAATGGCTCGGTTTGGTTCCGTTGGTAATTGGGCCAAATACGGGCCGAGCAAATCCATCTTCTTTCCATTCGGCCTTTTCAACCTAAATACACGTGTAAAACACGTGCATAAAACCTCTTTACCTTTCATCTCTCTCAATCCAATCTCATCACACTGTCGTTCAAAACCTTCTCATTCATCAGCCATGGAAGAAGAGAAAAAAGAAGAAAAAACCTCGAGATTTGAAACACTTTTACAACAACAAAATAATTTAAAGAAAAAAGATTCAATTTTTACTCGACATTGCCATGATTCTAAAACCTCTACACACGTTACAGAAATCTCAGAAGAAGAAAAAGAAGAAAGTTATACGCCAAAGAGTTTAATTAAAAGAGGTAGTAGAAAGAAACGTAAGGGAGGTAGACTAATTATGTCTAAATCTAAAACCCTAAAAACTAAAGAAGAAGAAGATGTTTGTTTTCATTGCTATGATGGTGGTAATCTTGTAATTTGTGACCACAAGTAAGCTTTTTTTCATCTTTGTTTCAATTTTTCTTTTGTTGTTTATGGTTTGTGGAAATGATTAATTAGAGTTTTTTTTTTTTATAATTTGATTTGTTAGGTCTTGTCCTAAGGCTTACCATAACTATTGTACTGGATGGGAGGAATCTGAACTTAAAAAGAAAAAGATTCCCTTTATTTGCAGTAAGTTGGATTAATTGATATTTTGTTCAGTTTGATGCTTATGCTTATGTATATTGGGAGTTTGTATACATTACTGTGATATAATAGATAGACCTCGTAATGAGTAATGACTTCAAACATGGCAACTAGAATTATGCTAGAAGACCTGTTTTAGTTTGTAGGACTCCAAACATGACAAACAGATAGGAGGTTAATTTGTAGTGGTGCTTGAGGTTCTCCCTCACGAGTCACGCCCCCTTTTATTTTTAGCTGCTGTAACTTATCCACAACAATCGATAAAAGGTTTTTTCACCTAAAAAGACCTTTTTTTTTTTAGTAATTTGTAAGAAAATGACAAGGTTTAGCATAAGATATAAATACTTGAAATTCGTATTGATTTGCAAGAATCACCTCTATTATATTCAATTTGTTATGCATTTCATCTTTCCATCGAAGTTTTCTTATTTTGGTTTTAAAAGGAGGTTTACATTGATTATGGTTTGTAATAGTACTCTAGTAGTATGCAGTTATCCACATGTATTGAAGTTGTCAAACTTATTTGAACTGACCAAATGCCCACCATAAGATACTACAATTCGAAAAAGCATTTGGACAAGTGTTGTGATCTGTTTTAAAACTAAAAAAACACATACAAAAAAAATGTAGAATGACCAATATACCTCACCAAATCTTCACTATGACTCAATACCCTTGCGAAAGAGGGGATTTTTCTGTACTGCTCAGTGAGTGTATTTTCTACCATACAACAACTGTAGTCTGGTCTCAAATTATTTCTAGGAAATGAGAAATACTTGCTGAAATTTTTAACAACCAATGGTGAGTAACACGAAAAAAAACATATTGTCTGGAAGTGAAATATGGTGTTTTGGAGGCACCCTTAGATGCGTCAAAAACGTGTGAAGATGAGCTAACTGCTAAAGATACGAGGTGTGCTGAATGCAGGCCAACAATGAATTTGAGATGGAGGGCCAAGCATAGGCACCCCCTAGTATGTTTTAGCACACAACTGTATATTATCCTTATACTTAGAGTATGAAATATAAGTCTTGGCTTTCTTTCGAGTTCACCATATTGAAGACACAAACTTATGATCAAATTTCACATACTTTTGATCTATATGACCCAATATTTGAATATAAAACCTGTACATGGAAAAGCATATGACATACAAGAAAAAACGAGCTTGGTAAAATTGTTATTTCACCAAAAAGTTTGTTGATAATTTTTTTCGTATGTCACCAATATTATTTTGATTAATAAATTATAAATATAGTTTGCAGCTTTGTATCAAAAGCACCATTGTCAAAATCACACTTTCATAAAAAAAAATATGTTATAACACTGGCCCATTATAAAAGATTATGTATCTTATGCACACTTATGATGGTAGTGTTAATGCTTTGACACTGCATGGTGTCTATATTCTTCTCGAGTCGGGTGTTAGTGGTTCAAGTTTGTTGCTGGAGGTTTGGGGGATCTTGCATGGTGTTTAATGGACACATATGGAGAGGGTTATTTTTTAGGTGGTTTCTGAGTTATTTTGTTTTTATTGTGAAGAGGTAAACAGTCAGTTCATATAATAAGATAAGTAGGTATATTATAGGATGAGATACCCTACTACATACACAGCACCAAAACCTAGAAAAAAATACTACAAAAAAAAAAGTCAGCACTCAGCAACATATGCAATTGAATCCCCATTCATGATAGAACCCCAAGAGAAGAAGAAGGTTTCAAAAGTATTTTTTAGCAGTACCACCATATTTGACACCGTAGGATTAATTGTCTCATCAATGTCAATATTTGTATGTGCTATATGACTATATCACAAGTTTGATACTCAAAATGTCTCTGCTAAAGTTCAAGTTAAAGTGTGCAAACAATATTGCAAGGCATGATGCTCCAGAGCCTCCTCTTAGTCTATATGGAATCCCGTTGGTTTGACACCATTAAGAGATCACAAACTGATGTAGCGCACACCCAAAGATATGGAGAAGCTGACTGGACAAAAAGAATGTGATTTGCAGACTCCCTGGAGGCATCACATTATGGACTAAAGTTACCATAATCATTCATCTTAATTCCAGAGGTTGTCAACTGTCAAATTCTGCTAAATGAGGCTACCCACCTGAAGAAGGACACCATAGATGGTTCGTGGCTCCCAGAACATATTTCCAAAGGAAATAGAGATGGAAGAGGCTAGGCAGTAGGTTCTAGAGGCAGTGGAAGGCACAAATGCACAATCGACTTTATATGTTTTGTTTTTCAACATCAGGATCATATGAATTGACAACGACATAAGTTTTCTCTGTATTTTTCCATAAAATAAGACCTGATTTTGTCAACACCAAAAACAGATTATACAAAAATAGAGATACTTTTCAATTTTGAGAATCTTACCAAGCTATTGCTATTTGCATGTTTAATCATTGTACTTGAGTTTTTCCATAAATATGCTTTGTGTTTGTTGTTTTTCTAACTTTTCTATATTTTGTTGTTCTCGTGCTCTTTAGGTTGGCATAGTTGTAGTGCCACTGGTTGTGAAGAGACTGCTCACTTTATGTGTTATTCATGTACATACTCCTTGTGCAAACAATGCATCAAAGAATCTGAACTTATATGTGTCAGAGGAGAAAGAGGCTTCTGCAAAAACTGCTTGAAAATGGTGGTCTTGATTGAAAAGCTTCAAGGAAACGAAGAAATGGTAATTAAATTCCTTTCTTTTTCTACGATGATTTTGAAGATGTGTTTCATGCGGTTTTAATTTTTGTCTGATTTCACCCTCTAATATTGGTACGAGGTTTCATTGTATATTTGTTCTCTTTATCCCTGTATGGTCAACATTTTTTTGTGAAGTGAACTCTTTTTTTATGTATGAACCATGTCATATGTAGGTTGTTTAATTGACTCGCGTCTTCTTTCACGAACATATTACATGATCAATTTTGTGGCAGGTTTTTTTGTGTACTGAGTGGCTAATTAATTAATGGGGCCATCATGTTTCATCCGCAACTCTAGTTGTTACTTAATGTATTTAGTATTTTATGAAGCACATCTATTTTATTCCTTTCTTTTTCTAGTATTATTCTTAATAATATCATATTTCTGTGTTTATATCATATTTTCAGTAAGCAATATACGGCCTGCTTGTGACATAGGGACTTTTGTATTTTGTCACAACTGCTTTTCCTTGACTGCCCTGTGTTCCAAATAAAATTTTATGAATGAAATCTATTGCTAGGATGCTCTTTTTGTTTTCTTCGATCTCTTACGGTCTGCTTGACTGGGAAATTGAATTCGCGACAGATATAAGGGGTTAGTGTATCAAACCAATTGCAATGCATATGTCTAATATGGTCTCACTTTACGACAGCATGATGCCGAGTAGTCCACTATCCCTGCTTATCTAATATCACGCTGATTTGAGGAACATTCCTGGGACCAGTTTTATTTATCAGCACGATCTCCTTTTGTATTTTGATATATAATATCCAGATATATACATTACTATTAAGTACACAGCACGTTCTTCTTATGTATTGATATATACATTACTATTAAGTACACAGATATCTAATATCGCCATTGGTCTATGGCCTGTCTCCATCCCCAGGTGGTGTTATGCATGTGCGTACTGCGTACCCTTTGTTAGGCTTATGGGTTGTTTAAACACTGATACATATCCTATTCGTTGCGGGTTGGTTATTCGTCAGTATGGGTTTAGGTTACGATGTGTTAATATCACCTTTTTGTGGGTACAAATAGACTGGTACACCGTAATATTATTGTGGGCGTCTTAGATCACCTGGGAGCACATCTTATATCTTTTAACACATCATGACTTGCTTAGTTTACAAATGTGTATTATATGCACACACACACACACACACACACACACACACACAGCGGCTCTCCTACCACCTCCAGTTTTAGAAAGAATCATGCGCTTTTGAAATTTTTTAATCGCTAATGTGGTTTAACCTTCGGATTCAATAATACCCAGGCCTGGTGAAAATTTCATATCCTCTTAACCCAAGGTTAGGGAGATCTTCTACAATTTTTATCATGGTGGTTCTGTTGTATTGCTCTTGAATTAGACTATTGAAGATTTGAAGCTATACTGTTAGTCTGTTTCCTTATTAATGAACAACTCCATTTAATAGAAGAGATCATTAATTTAATCATTTAAGTTGTGATTTCTAACAACTATAATGTATGTGATGTAAAAGAACTAATCTTATGGTTTTCATCTGAACAATTTCATAATCCTTACTATATTTATTTTATTACATGGAAATGGCAGTGTGGAACAAGACAGATTCTTTTGTTATTATATATCTACCAATTATTTTCGAAATCCAATGGTGAAAGATTTTTGTTTTAAAGTGTGGGAGAGATGAAAGATGTAAAGAGATATAACAGTGGATAGAAGATCCAAGAGTAGATTTGGGAAAGAGAGATCAAGCTGAGACTTGGGAGTTGAAAGAGGTGTATTCTTTAACCGGTTTTAAACAGGGTCTTAAGTAGACCTAGTAGAAAAGGCCGTATTTGTGATGGATGTATTACCAAAACACCTGACTTTTTATATTTATTAATAGTCCGTATGCGGACGGTTCACACTAGAGCCCCTGTGTGTGTGTATATATATATAATGAATTCTACCACTCAGTGTAGCTGTGTTCTACAGAGAATTTGATTTGAACCAAATACATCTGTGTTTTGCTTGTGTTCTATTCTTACAACCTGTCCATTATATTTTTCTGATGCCTATCCTGTTTGGTTTGTGCATAAAGGATCAAGTGGATTTTGATGACGACAAAAGCTCGGAATACTTCTTTAGGGGTTACTGGATTGATTTGAAAGAAAAGCTGTCATTTACATTAGATGAACTCACTCGAGCTATTAATCTACTCAAGGGAAGTGTTGTATCAGTCTGTAGAGAGGAGCCTACTCATCGACTAGATTGTGCCAGTGAGGAAAGATTTGGTAATATTGATGGTATGTCTATATTGTGTGATACCAACTGGGCTTCTAAAGAGCTCATGGACTTTGTGGCGCACACAAACAATGGTGATACATCTGTTTTATCTCAACTTGATGTCAGGGCTCTCTTGCTTAGATATATAAAACAAAACAATCTTCGTGATCTGCATCAGAAAACTCTAATTGTTTGTGATTCAAGACTGGAAAGTCTGTTTGGGAAAGCATGCATTGGACATTTCGAAATGTTTAGGTACCTTGCTTTGCACCTTAGGAAAAAGGATAGTCGAGCAGGTGTTTCTGAAGCGATATTTTTTGATACAAAACTTAGTCAGATTGAAGGCAGAGGTAACTGTGAAACCATCAGAAACGTGATTGGAGATGAAATTGGTAAATTGCACAAAGTATTGCCTGAAATTAATGACGACGCTCCCGCTTCGCCTGTTGTCCATTTGAAGACCAAAGGTAACAATGAATCTCCAGTGGAAGCAAGGGCAGATAAAGGACATAGGATACATGAAATGGGTGAACACATATCACCACAAACTAATTGTCATAATGCTGCCATGGACACCTTGTTGGCAACCAAAGGTAACAGTGAATCACCCGATAAAGTGATTTCAAACAAAAGACCTAAATTGAGTAAAGAGGCAGAGGAAAGATTACTGCAAGCAAATAGTGATGATTATGCTGCCATTGACATCCACAACATTGGTTTAATTTACTTGAAGCGTAACGTGGTGGAGGATTTGCTTGAAGACATTGATACGTTCAATGACATGGTTGTTGGTTATTTTGTGAGGATAAGGATAGATTCAAGTCAAAACCAGGAGATGCATAAACTAGTTCAAGTTGTAGGTAAGAATGTAAGATTATGTTTTTATTGCCTTTTGTGTGTACGTGTCTTGTCTGCAATTTATGATATCCAAAATTGAGTTTTTCCCCAAATATAGGTACTGAGAGGACGCCACAGCTATATAAATCTGGTGAAAAGACAACAAATTTCATGCTGGAGATATCAAACTTAAGCAAGAAAGAGACTATTCCAATTCATAGTGTATCAAATCAGGAATTTTCTGAGGTGAGGAAAGAGATGTAGCCATTCCTCTCTGATAATATGACGTGTAACTTTCTCTGCAAGTCTTTCAGAATTTCATATACTTCTTGATTGTACTTTCTTTAAATATTCTTGAAAAAACTTTTAAAATCTGCCTTTCCATCAAGGGCTGCTCAACTGGGTGTGTATTTTGGTGGGGTGGGTGAGTTGGGATGCAATGGGGATTCAGACTTTAACCTTTAAGTTGTAGTTTTATATTGGTATGAAATCTTGACTGCTACCTAGTACCTACATTATCAGTGTAGCTCTATAATTATGTTATGTTTGTAAGCGTTGTTCATAACTGGATAATGACAGCTACAGCCATTAGTGTATATCACATGTCTATTTTAATAATTGCCCACTATTTGTAAAGTTTGTTTAGATGGGGTAAATTGTTTTGAATTTTTTTTGTTTTATTGAAAGGTCTTCGTTATGCCTTTCTAGTGTATCTCGTTTCTGTCTTTCATTATGTGAAATTAGAAAAGAGCGAATGAACTAGAACATGGATTGTTGGAAGCTAGAAAGTTTCAGACCAAGTTTTTGCATCATTAGAAAACATAATGCTATGAATCTTGCCTTTGCAGTTGAATACAATATGGTTCACCATCCTTTAAGATTGTTTATGTATTTTGTATATATTTTAATTGCCTACGAATTTCATTTTAGTTGCTGACTGTGTGATACATAATTACATACTGTAACTATTACATCATTGCTAGCCTTCTTGTTTGCATCGTCACATAATTCATGGTAGTTGTTCAATAAAATTTAATTTGCTGTGCATCCAAAATGTGGTGGACCAGATTTATTTTCAGGATGGCCGAAACTACAAATGTAAATCAACAATGTCGACAATTGTAAAAGTCATTCAAATATCCAGCATGTTGTGAGATACTTTTGCATGACTATGCTCTGTCTGAAACTAGTGTGGATTTTTTGTGCCAATCTGTTTGTTTTTATCCTATACATGTAGATTCTCTGTTTTCAGGACGAGTGCAAGTGTCTGCGGGAGAGCATAAAACTTGGGCTGGTTAGCCACATGACAGTGGTAACGCAATGTAGCTTCTTCTTGAATTTTCATTTCAAGTGCATAGACCCTTGTTCTAATATTAAAGATTGTTTGATATTTTGTTTCCAGGGTCAGGTTCAAAAGAAAGCCATGGCTCTTCAGGAAATAAGGGTCAATAGCGTGAGTTTTGTGACATTGAATTTCTTTTACGATGTGTGCATGCATATATATGCTTATCTATATGATAATGCACAATATCTGAACTGTATCTTCTTTTACCACTCTTTAATTGCAGTTGCTGGAAAAGGAGAAACTGGAGCTTTGTCGTCATCGTGACTGGGCGAATGAAAAAGGGCGAAGAAAGGAATATCCTTTGTTAATTCAGTTTTTATGGCACACCTCCTACCCGCACACACACACACACACAAACATGTATCTATGTAAGTATGTACGTAAATATTCCTGCACAACTCCACGTCCTTGTAGAATCGATTTACCAACACATGTTAGCTTCTTGCTGATTTTGTCGGGGACAGGGAGTACTCTTCTTGGCGTAATGCTTTGAGTTTTATCAAAGAATACCTTTTACTTATTAAAAAAAACATATGTTAGCGCTCTATTTGAACTCCTTGTGCCTTTGTCAAAACCGTGATGTGCTTCTGCCAAGGATACTTCATTTCTAAAACAAGTGCAGACTGAGCAACTTTATTCACTAGAGAGTAGTCCCATGGTATTGACTTGGAGACTTGAAAGGTTGTCATCCTGTCATTAAAGCCACGGATCGGGAGCTGCCTTCCATCTGAGTGTAGACTTAGCTAGGAGCCTAGGACGCTCCATGGATGAGAATGAAAATGTGAGATCGAAGCATATATGATCTCATTACCTATAGGCTATAGCCTACTAGTCGATTAGCCCAGGTGTACAATGATTAATTTGGCCAAATTTAATTGAAATTCATGTTAATTAGGCTACCGATTTTAGTAGATTAGGGGAAAGTATTTTCTGCTTTTATTTTTCGATTGGTAAAAGGTGTTTCGTTGGTAATGAGTTATACATCCCATTCCTTGAGGTGGTGTGAACTTAGCAAGACTCTAACCTACATAGTAGTACATACCCACCCAAGGCTACAAAGAGAGCACAGTTACTAAAGAACCAACCCCTTACAAAAGATAAACATCTAAACCCCTATGCCCTTATACAAGTTCATCCCACTTACACGTGAAATTTTCAAATTGCACACCCTTTAACTTTGCACAAGCCCTAGACCAATCATATAGGCGCTCATTCACTTCCAAAAGTAATCATATAGGGTTGGGGTGGTGATATTCATCATTGCTTTCATTTCAAAGATCGTGTTGAAAATGATAACAACTTTCTCAATAATCTACTTTCGGATCAAAAAATTACAACACACATATACAACTATATAGTGGACATCTGTTTCACTTTATCTCACATGGGCATCACCTCTCTTCTCTGCACATGCACATTATACAACTCGCTCCAACTCTCACATCATTTAAATTTTCATAAAAGTTTGTGTATCACAAAATTTACCGATTTTACACAAATCAGCATCGAGATATTGTCGATATTTCAGTGTCGAAACAGAATATTCTCAGAACTTCAATGATGTCTCGAGTCAAAATCTCGACATATTCCGGATTTTTAGAAATCAGAATTTTACTAAAAGTTGGTGTATCTTAATCAATGCGTCATTATATATCAATTAAAAACTCGTCAGGCATGCATAATTGAGAATGCTAAAGTTCTAGATGAGTTCTTAGCTTAAACTTGAGACCTTGACTTTGTTCCATGCTGCTTGAATGTGCAAAACGTTTGCAGCTTTTGAATAGCCCAGAGGAACGTCGACGTAGAATACAGGAAATTCCGGAAATACATGCTGACCCAAGCATGGATCCAAGTGAAAAGTCTGGTGACGATACAAACTTATATGATAAAAGACAAGGTAGCTTTTGCTTAATGAGCTCTACATTGAGAATTGTTTTTTCCCTCATTGTATTTTGATTTTCCAATGGTAAGTTTACTTGTATAAATTGCAGGTAATCACATGAAACAGAAAGATACTGGATTTAATTCTGAGGGCAGAAACACAATCTCTCCCGAGAAAGGTTTGCTTTTGAACATGGCCTGGAGCAGGGGGAGAGAGTTTTCAATGAATGCCTTGGAATCTAGCAAAAATATGACAACAAAACGTCCATCTCCCAAGGGAGATATTGCCATTGGTTTTGGTGAGAAGACAGCTGGACCTTCAGGCAGCCATGAAAGCGATAACCACCAAACCAACAGTTGGGAGAAATCTGTTATGAACTCTGGGACTGTGAATGACCAGGTTGTGGTAGGATCTGGATCTTCTTCAGAATCCGTGTTGGCATCTGTTGTCGGTGAGACAGACAAAGTGTGGAATTACCAGGACCCGTCAGGAAAAACTCAAGGACCTTTTTCAATGTTGGAGCTGTGCAAGTGGAGTAGAACTGCGTCCTTCGCAGCCAATCTGAGAATTTGGAAAACAATGGATACACAAGATGACTCTATTCTGTTGACTGAAGCCCTGGATAATACTTTTTCACGCCCTCCAAAAGTTACAGTTGCATATGAAAACAAGAGAGTGGATAAATTAACCAATGGTTGTGATTTTCTGAGTGGCCAACTAACTCTTTTTTCCACATCCTCACCTGGTTGTAGTTCTCATATGCGTGAATCAAATGACTGTAGCCTAGTGATCAGTCAAATGGCGCATGATCTACCTACAAATGATGGCAGCATCACATCTGTCAATGACCAGCCTTCTCTAGCGTCTGTGGAAAAGGGTGTTAAAATATTGAATCCTGACTGCAAGTATAATCATTCTAGTTTGCAACACAGTTCAAGTCCAAAAGCTGATCCTGGTGAGTATATTATTACAAGCCCTGGAGTTTCTCGTAAAATGACTCATCCTTCTTGGACGGATAATCGTCATGCAGTCTCACAGATTGATGTTTCTGATCTTCAAACAAAATCTGGAGAATCAACTACAAGCTCTAAAGTGGATGCCGAAACAAGATCTCAAGATATTTCGGTTAGCTTGTCTCCTTTAAGTAACCAGCTGACACTTTTTTCCACTTCATCACCTGTTTCAGCAAAGCCAATGAAGGGACCATACAGCTGTTGTGATTCTTCTATGTATGAACCAAATGGGTGTCGACCATTGCCTAGTCAATCAGCTCATGAACTACTCACAAAGGATGACAAAATTAAATCCTCTAAGAATGATCATGCAAGTTCACAACGTGGCTCAAGTCCAAAAGCTGATCCCGGTGATTATATTATGACAAAACCTACAGATTCTCGAGAAATGCCTCTACTTTCTTGGACAGGTTATCCAGAAATGATTCAGCCTTCTTTGACAGATGATCCACATGCGGTCTTACAGAATGATGTTTCTGATTCTCAGACAAGATCTGGAGAATGTCCACATACAAGTTCTGAAATGGCTGGTGAAACAAGACCTTTTGACATTTCAGCTATAGCTGTGGTTGATACCCAAGCTGTTGTGTCAGAGCCTCCTCAACCTTCTTTAGATGGAGCCTTGATGGATATAGGCGGAGACTCTGTTATTTCACCAGCTGAGCGTTCTAAACATGGATCAGAATCAAATGGACATACGCATGTTCAAAATCAACAAATATCATTGCAGGGAGGAGCTTCAGGAGCATTGCATCTGGGAAATAGTGGGTGGGACGCACGACCTGGAAATGTCTCGAAGTGGGGAAGCCATCAGGAGAACCATGGAAACAGAATATTTGGTCATCAAAGCCAGAGTTTTCCAGATAATGATTCTAGTTACAGAAGTGTTTCACAAAATGGTAGTCATCAAAATGTACCATGTAAATATTACATTAGAGCGCGTTGCAGGGATGAACACTGTGGTTACATCCATCAGAGAATACCGTGCAAATATTACATGGCGGAAGGATATTGCAGGAAAGGAAATTCCTGTCTGTTTGTTCATGATGGAGGGAGAAAGAACGAAATAGAGATGTGCAGAAATTACCAAAGAGGCTATGGCAGAGATAGCGAATCTTTTCCTCCTATCCGCGATGAAGAAACATTGAACCAAAATGAAATATGTGGAAATTACCAAAGAGGGTATCATGCGAATGGAGATTCTTTTCCTTGTATCCATGATGAGGGGACAAAAAAAATATGCACAAATCACCAAAGAGGCTACGGCACGGAGGGGGAATCTTGTCCTTCCATCCATGATGAAGGGACATTGAAGCAAAATGAAATATGTAGAACTTACCAAAGAGGGTATCACACGAATGGAGATTCCTTTCCTCGTATACATGATGTAGGGACAAAACAAATATGCAGAGATCACCTAAGAGGGCATTGCAGTAATGGAGAATCCTGTCATCGGATCCATGTTGAACAGAAAAAGGAAATATGCTTTAAGAACCTAAGAGGGCAGTGCCAGTATGGAGAATCCTGTTATCGCATCCATGTTGAACGGATAAATGAAATATGTGTAAATCACCTAAGAGGGCATTGCCTGTATGGAGTATCCTGTCGTCGCATCCATGTTGAAGATACAGCCGAAATATGCAGAGATTACCAAGATGGGCATTGCATGAATGGAGGATCATGTCCTCTCATCCATGCTGAAAGGACAAAAGAAGTATGCAAAAATTACCGAAGAGGTTATTGCACAGATGGGGAAAACTGCTTTTTCGCTCATTGTGATGAAGAGACAGGAAAATAAATCATGCAGAAAATATCACTGAGTGTATTGCAGGAAGGAAGCATCTTGCCCTTGTTTATTATCCAATATGGTACATCATTTTCTTTTATATGAATGTATTTTGGCCTTGTAATGCTTTGTTGAACTTTATTATTGGGAAATATTTTGGCTTATTTTGTAATGCTTTGTTGAACTTTATAATTGTTTCCCATTAAAAGAAAGCCTGAAAGTGTACTTTCTCTGCGCTTAGCTATGTTATAGGAGTATTTCATTAATGGCTATCCATGTGTCTTTATATGCTGAAAGTGCATCTTTTGTTCCATGTACTCTTTATTTTTATTCATCACAAAAAGAGTTGCAAGTCTGGGATTGGTAATGCTGCCAAGTGCCAATGGACTATTCTTGAAAATTTCGTGATGAAGCAACTCTAGTTACACAAAGGTTGCTGTAAAACGTAACCAAGGTAAAAAGGGCTGTGTAAAGTAAAACTTAAAAAAAAAATGGCAAATTGGCAATTTGATAGTGCACACGTGTCAAATATATGTATGAATACTTTGGAAACTTGGCAAACTGAGAGAGTAACACCAAATCACCAATTCACCATGCATGCATAACAAGGGCCAAGGTAGCAATGAAGAAGTAAAATGAATCTTCAATGAATTCAATTCTGCACAGTTTTTCTTTTTCTGAAAATTAAAAATTTTGATCGAAATTTGTTGATTCAAAAAATGTCAATTCTGTCATCAGCACAAACATGTGCAGCAGGAGGTTTGTTTGCTCTAGCTTTACACCAAGCTCAATTTCACCAAACACACTTGGGATCTTCTGTATTGCCTACAGATGAAGGTCTTTGTAAAGAAAAAGTAAGCAATGAAGAAGTAAGAGATTGTGATACATTGAACAGACTGCATTGCTCTCTGATAATTTCTCTGAGTGTGTTCACGCTCTGATTGGTATGGCTTTGAATTCAAATAACCTCAATGTTAATGGTTCAAAAATTGGTGTTGTTCTTTGGTTCATATGGCTTGCAAGAAATGAAGCGGTGTTTAATAGTACGAAAGTTAACCCTCTGGTTTGTGCTACGAAGGTCAAGAAGATGCACCAGTTAATGGATGGTGAGAATAATAAACAGGTTGATGCAGCAAGAAATATAGTCATACACCTATCATGGATCCCACCACCTGCTTCATGGGTAAAACTTAATTCTGATGGCTCTTCTTATGGAAATCCAGGACCAGCTGGGGCAGGCTCTATTGTTAGAGATGAGTTCGGTAATTGTTTGTTTGCACAATCATGTCCTATTCTCCATGCAACAAATAATTATGCTGAATTCCTAGCAATGCTTCAAGGTCTTAAAGTGCTTCAGAAGCTTAACTTCACCAAAGTGCAAATTGAAACTGATTCTCAACTGCTTCATGGGGCAACAATTAAAAAAATTGTTGGTGTTCATTGGGAGTTGCAAGACATTTTGGATGATATTCTTAATATCATTCAATCATTTTCGGAGGTGGAAATAGTATGGAACTACAGGGAATCCAACGGCTGTGCAGACACATTAGCTAAATTGGGATCACAGATGGCTGCCAATGAAGACTGGTGTAGGACACGAACAACAACTAGAGTCAACTGGCCTATGGAGTTAATAGATGATTTAGATGTTAATAGTTCGGGATGGTGGCATATTGTACCTTCTTTTCTGTCTGATAGTTTTGTAAAAGATCTGAGAGGCGTCACAACCTCTAGAGCTATAAATAAATAAATTTATCCTTCTACCAAAAAAAAAAAAATAAGAGATTGTGATACGATTACGTAAGATTCTCAACTCTGAATCCATGAAAACTCTGGTTTGCTTCACTCAATTTCAGGTATTACAAGTAAAATGATCTAGGAATTTTAGGGTTTGTTTGATTGCTAGATTGGAAAATTAGCTTATATCAATTTTAGTTACTAAATGTTAAAATTAAATAAATAATTATTGTTAATTAAGAGATAGATTCCATAGCATGGTCTGGGCTTGAGGAAACTGCAGCTAGGGAGCACATTGAAGTTGTATGTATAATATATTTATTTATGGGAGGGGTTCCAGGGACTCAGGAAATGTTTGACTCAATTTTGAGTCAATCCTATTTAGGGTACTTGTACATATTGGATTGGCATGATTTTTAATTTTTGGTAGATATGATCTCCTTACTATAAAGATCTACTACATAAAAAATCAGCTCATTTGAATATATTTAGACCCATCAAATATAATATTAAATTCAACGGTAAAAATGAACGTTCCACAATATATTAACTTGTAATATGATTTTTCTAGGGTTAGAAAATTCAAATTATTATAAATTTTGGTGAAGATGTCGTACATAATGAGAACATTCATCCTACCAAAAATAATGCCAATCCAACATGTAGAAGTACCTTAAATAGGATTGAGTCAAAATTGAGTCAAACATTTTCCGAGTCCCTGGAACCCCTCCCTTTATTTAATGTGATTCATATGTATTTGTTGTTTGGAATATTTTTGAGGTTATCTAGATGTTAGTATGAACCCGTCTACGCACATTGGAGTTGTATGTACTATTCTATCCATCCATATCATGTAATTGATCAATAAAATTAGTTTGACATTCCTTTTTGGCATGTCTTAAGTTGTTTCTACTTCATCTGGACTCATGTTAAAATACAGGTCCTCCTTGAGACCTTTACTTTGTTCCATGCTTCAGCTTTCATGGATGTGCAAAACGTTTGCAGCTTTTGAATAGCCCAGTCATTGAATATAGTTCCTCAATTTTAGTTTATTTCATATTATAAAATCAAATAAAAAATATCTAAAAAAAAACAGTAAAAGTCAGATTCGAACCCAAAATACGGTAGCACTTGCTTCAAGTTCTGGGTAATTTTTAGCCCAAAACTTGTTGTGGGTATCTTTTTAATTTAGCCCAAAACAGTCGGATATATACTTTTATGGTCGTCAATCGTCATCCTTCAGCTTAACTTTTAGTTAGAGAAAAACTTTGAAGCTCGATGAATGACAACGACATGGAAGAGGGTGGAGAAGATACCATGGCGGTGAACGCTTTCATGTGGCGTTTTTCACCCATTTCAAAAATCGGATTCATTGATCATATCCACTCGGTTAGATTAATTCTTAGATTTCAACTTTGGTCCTGTTTTTTCCGAAATTTGTACAGGTCTTCTGAAGGAAGGGAAGGGAAACAAGACAAACAGAGTAGAGGAGATGAAAACGAGTCAAAAATTCCGCAGTTATTCAGGCACGGGTTGGTTTACTCCAGAACCGAATCCAACCCATTCAAAAGTAAAAGAATGATCAGTTAAGTTTGTTAAGTTCAGTTATACTTTCTTCTTCACTCCCTACTGCAACTCTACAAAACGTTTGAAGACGTGAGTTTCTCATCTTCTTCTTCTGTATGTTATTTTCTTCCCTTCTTAGATATTAGCTTCTTATATAATCTTTGTTTTGGCAGTTAAAAGATCACAACTGTGTGATATTTGCTGAATCTGATTGTGTAGGTAAGAGATTTTTCATGTTCATTTTGAATTTATAGGTCTTTTGATAATTCTGGCGATAGTGGGAATGAATCTTTTTCTTCCTGATCATCATCATAATCATCTTTTCATGTTATTCAAGTTTAAAAATCATTAAAGAAGTTGTCTTTAATCTCTTTTCTGCCTTGTTGTTTAAATAGTAACAACAGAAACACTTTAACTTCTGGGTTTAATTTCTTATATAATCTTTGTTTTGGCAGCTTGAAGATCATAGTTGTGTGATATTTGTTGAATCTGATTGTGTAGGTAAAATTTTTCTCATGTTCATTTTGAATTTATGTGTCCTTTGATAATTCTAGCGATAGCGATAGTGGAAATGAATCTTTTTTTTTTTTGATCATCATCATCATGATCATCTTTTCATATTATTCAAATTTAAAAATCATTAAAGAAGTTATCTTTAATCTCTTTTCTGTCTTGTTCTTTAAATAGTAACATCAGAAACACTTTAACTTCTGGGTTTAACTTTTTATATAATCTTTGTTTTGGCAGCTTGAAGATCATAGTTGTGTGATGTTTGTTGAATCTGATTGTCTAGGTAAGATTTTTCTCATGTTCATTTTGAATTTATGTGTCTTTTGATAATTCTGGCGATAGTGGGAATGAATTTTTTTCTTCTTGATCATCATCATGATCATCTTTTCATGTTATTGAAGTTTAAAAATCATTAAAAAAGTTGTCTTTAATCTCTTTTATGCCTTGTTGTTTAAATAGTAACAACAGAAACACTTTAACTTTTGGTTTAATTTCTTATATAATCTTTGTTTTGGCAGCTTGAAGATCATAGCTGTGTGATATTTGTTGAATCTGATTGTGTAGGTAAAAATTTTCTCATGTTCATTTTGAATTTATGTGTCCTTTGATAATTCTGGCGATAGTGGAAATGAATCTTTTTCTTTTTTATCATCATCATCATGATCATCTTTTCATGTTATTCAAATTTAAAAATCATTAAAGAAGTTATCTTTAATCTCTTTTTGTCTTGTTCTTTAAATAGTAACATCAGAAACACTTTAACTTCTGGGTTTAACTTCTAGGTAAGATTTTTCTCATGTTCATTTTGAATTTATGTGTCTTTTGACAATTTTTAGCGATAGTGCGAATGAATCTTTTTCTTCTTGATCATCATCATCATGATCATCTTTTCATGTTATTCAAGTTTAAAAATCATTAAAGAAGTTGTCTTTAATATATTTTTTGTCTTGTTCTTTAAATAGTAACAGCAGAAACACTTTATTTTTTAGGTTTAATCTTTGTTTTGGCAGCTTGAAGATCATAGTTGTGTGATTTTTGTTGAATCTGATTGTCTAAGCTAGGTAAAAATTTTCTAATGTCTATTTAGAATTCATGTGTCTTTTGATAATTTTGGCGATAGTGGGAATGAATCTTCTTCTTCATCATCATCCTTATCTTTTTCATGTTATTCAAGATTAAAATCTATTAAAGAAGTTGTCTTTAATCTCTTTGTTGTCTTGTTCGTTAAATAGTAATAGCAAAAAGACTTTAACTTCTGGGTTTAGAGGTATATTATATATCATGTGTTCAATGCCCAACAAATAGCTATTATGCTTCCAGAAATAATTTTTACACCCAAGATAAAAAATTGTATCGCCCCAAACCGTGTTCCCTCGTTGTGTCAGTTATGTATATTTATATTTGTAGTTATGGAGGATTCTGATTATGATTGGGAAGGAATATATGAAGAACAAGTCAAGTCCCTTTTTCCCTATAAACGAATTGTTGGACGTAACTATAGTTCGTGGACTATTGATGTTTGGGACCTTGATCGGCGAAAATGTAGAAAGAAGGAGTTGGTAAGACCATCTCTAGCGGATTGCTATTTTCTCAGATATTCGTATATTTGATCTCCAACAGGTTACTTTTTTTTTTTTTTTTTTTTTTTTTTGCTATTTTCTCAAATCCGTTTTCATATATGAAAAAAAAATTGAGAATAACAATATTATTGTTTATACAGTTATCCGCGGTTGAATAATGATTGATAAGAGCATCTCTAATGGGTCTCCTAAAACCTATAATTTAGGAATTTCGATAAAAACACCACCCTAACGCGTCTTCTATATTTTTAGCAGCCGGCTATCCACGTAGGATGTGGTGGGCCGGTCTGCTAAAACTTCGTCCAAAATCGAACCAAAGATAGGATTATAGGAATGTGGAAAATAAAATGTTCCACGCTGGTTGAACCAGCGTGGAACTTTTTTTTTATTATTTTTTTAATTCCACGCTGGTCAAATCAGCGTAGAACCTTTTTTTTTTTTTTTTTATTCCACGCAGGTCAAACCAGCGTGGAACCTTTTCAAACAAATTTATTTGTTACACGCCAGTTTAACCAGCGTGGAACGAACGGCTATATCACAACGGCTACCATCAACGGCTAGAATCTTGAACGGATATAATTTCGACCTCTATATAAACTCTTCATCGATACTCTCTTCTTCATCAGAACTCTTTTCTTCATCGGAATTCTTTTCTTCATCGGAATTCTTTTCTTCAAACTTTATCAAAAATCTTTTCTTCATCAGAACTCTTTTCTTAAACATGGCGCCACGAACGTCTAATTTTAGTAAAGCAGAAGATATTGCGTTATGTAAAGCTTGGGTAAAAATTTCTGAAGATGCTGTCGTCGGCGCTGGTCAACCCAAACAGGCATTTTGGGACAAAATTTTGGAAGAATTTGTTCCACTCTCCAATGGAAATCCAAAAAAAAGGTCGCTCGACTCAATTATGTCGAAATGGGCGAAAATAAGTCCTGATTGTACAAAATTTTTATGTCATATTAATCGAGAAGTCCGCATCAATAGATCTAGAACCAGTCAGGAAGACAAGGTATATTTTTAACTGTAATTTTTAGGGTTCTATGTTTTTAATTCTAATATTTTAAATTCATAAATAGTTTATTTCTTAATTAGTTTTTTTAAATTATATTTTTTTAGTGGACAACTGCTCGTTCAGTCTACCAAACTGTGGAAGGGGAACCATTTAAATTTGGGCATTGCTATGAATATTTGCACACTTCTGCAAAGTGGATGGATTATGCTTCAACAAGAACCCCTACGACTATTCAAAGAGAGAATGCATCTAAGAAGCAGAAATCAAACACAGAGTCGGAGTTTACTGGTGCTTCAAACGACACTCCAACTTCAAATGTTCGGAACATGCAGAACATCAATCTGGGCGATGATACTCCAGGTTCAAATGCTCGTAGCCAACAGAACATCCATCTCAGTGATGACGACTCCCCAAATGAATTTCCAGAAGGTACAACTAATGTTGGGGTTACACCAAATGTTTTTCTCAACATTGGGGATGGTCCAATACCACCACCAGCGCGACCAACTGGAAGACAAGCTGCGAAAGAAAAAAAAAGCTACGACAATCATCTACTTCAAAGGGAGATGTTAGTTCTTCTAGGGCCGAGTACGCAGCTCAACTGACAAAGGTCAATGAAACAACGTCCAAAGAGTTGGCTTTAAAACAAGCCAACTGGGAGTTGAAGATGAAGATGTACCAGCAAATGGAAGAAGAAAAGGCACGACTAAATGAAGAAAGAAGAGTAGAAAGAGAATCCAATATCATGATGATAGACACAGAAAAAATTGCTAACCCTATCCGCAAACAATACTTTGAAGAGATGCAGAAAGCAATCTTTGATAGGCGTCACAAACAGATCAATGACTTCTCTCCTACGTGGACTGCATCCCCAGACGATCCAAATGGGCCTTCCTCACAGAATGATTTTACGGGTACTCTATTTGCTCCTACTTCTTTTCAGCAAGGTATTCCTAGTAGGCCTACTGGTTTTGTACCTTTTGGTTATAGGCCTTATGCGCCAGATGATTTTGGGCCTAGTGGAGGTTTTGGGCCCCAACCTGGTTTTGGGCCTAGTGGAGGTTTTGGGCCTGGTGGAGGTTATGGGCCTAGTGGAGGTTATGGGCCTTATGGGCCTATTGGAGGTTTTGGGCCTAGTGGAGGTTATGAGCCTTATGGGCCTTAGTTTTATATGTTTTCTACTAGTATGGGTCTTAGTTTTATATGTTTTGTACTATTAGCAATTATAAAACATGAAATTTCTTAATATAACATTAAGATCATCTTTTCAAACACAACAAAAGAAAACAGAAACTAACATGGACTCAAACAAAAACTCAAACACAAATTCAAAATCAAACACAAATTCAAAATCAAACACAAACTCAAACATAAACTACTACAGCAATTCAGTCCAAATCTTCATTGCCTCCATGACGTTGCCATATATGCTCGATCAAATCATGCTTCAATAAGTCATGTGCAGGACCACTTCTGACAGCACAAATACGATGAAGCATGTCTCTAACCTCATCCACATCGTTTGATTGTAACTCCACTATTATAGGTAATGGAGGCTCATCACGAGGGGGCTTCCACTTTGGAAGAACAATATCCCTCTCATCTTCAATAATCATGTTATGCATTATCAAACATGCCTTCATAAATATACCAAGTTGTGCCTTGTTCCAGGTACGTGCTGGTCTTGCAACCATGGCAAATCTAGCCTGCAAAACACCAAATGCACGCTCAACATCTTTTCTGACAGCTTCTTGGGCTTTGGCAAACACTTTCTTCTTTCGCGTCCCTGGAAATCTCTATGTTTGAATAAGAGTAGCCCACTGTGGGTAGATACCATTAGAAAGATAGTATCCCATATTATAATGATTCCCATTCACCTGGTAGTTGCAAGAAGGCGATCTGCCATTTACCATATCATCAAAAACATGAGAGTTTTCTAAGACATTGAGATCGTTGCAACTACCTGCCGTTCCAAAAAACGCGTGCCATATCCAAAGCTCATGATCTGCAACAGCTTCCAAAATAACAGTAGCTTTCTTATGGTGTCCCATATGTTGCCCATGTTCTGCTGTAGGACAGTTCTTCCAAATCCAATGCATACAATCAATGGATCCCAACATACCTGGAAACCCTCGTTGAGCTCCTTTAGCAAGCATACGTTCAACATCAGCTGGAGTGGGTGTCCTCAAATACTCGTTCTCAAAAATGTCGACAACAGTTTGAGAAAAATGCTTCAGAGAATTGAGTGCAGTTTGCTCACCTATTTTGATTGACTCATCAAGAGAATCAGCTGGACACCCATAACAGAGAAGGCGAAGTGCACATGTCGCTTTAATTAGGCCAGAATGTCCAGGAACACCTAGAGCATCGTATTTCTGGTGAAAATAGTCATTATTTTCAACAATTACGTTATACAGCTTCAAAAAAACATTCTGCCTCATACGATAACGACGTCGAAAAAGCTTTGCACCAAAAACAGGTTGGGCTGCAAAATAATGGTTGATAAGCATGTTGTGTGATTGAACATGGTCACGCCTGTTAGCTGCTCGACCAAATTTAGAACCTCCCCATCTTGGTATGTTTTCTACATTTTCTTCTTCTTCCAAAGAAGCCGAAATAGCTGGAAGCAGACGATTGATATGCCTTGTGCTAAGATCTTCATCATCAGATGAGTCCATAAGCAATTGGCGTTTTTGGTTCAGAATTTCAAGATGTCGGTCGTAAGAAGTCATTGGAGAGAAGGAGTGCACAAAAATCTGTGATGAAAAGAGTTTTACTATTTGAGTGAATGAATGAAATGGAGGGGAAACGTATTTAAAGGAAATGAGAAATGGAGGGAAAGAATGGGAGGGAAATGAGAAATGGAGGGAAAAATGGGAGGAAAATGAGAAATGGAGGGAAAAAATGGGAGGGAAATGAGAAATGGAGGGAAATAATGGGAGGGAAATGAGAAGTGGCGGGAAAAAATGAGAGGGAAAAAAAAGGAGGGAAAGAATGGGAGGGAAATGAGAAATGGAGGGAAAAACCAGACCAAGCCCAGCCCACGCCTCCCAGCCTACTGCCCCAAGCCCAGACACGCGCGAAGCCCAAGTATTCCACGCTGGTTGAACCAGCGTGGAACAGAAAAACATTTCCACGCTGGTCCAACCATCGTGGAAGATAAAAATTTGGCAAAAAAAATAGCTTTTGCGTTAGGGTCACCCCTGATATAGGTATGGAAGACCTGCTAAAAAAAGTGATGAGAAAGTAGGTGGCACCTACGTGGAGGCTAAATCGTCCTATGTGTCGGCTAAATATGGGAGACCCATTAGAGTTGCTCTAAGGCGGATGACGTCCAACAGCTTTCAAATATAACATGGCGGATGAATATAGTCACCAGCCTTTTGGATTGCAAAAGCTAATGGCTGGTGACATTTAAACCATATATTTACTTATGGTATTCCAATAATACCTTTTCCCGTATATTTACTTATATATGTACATATATTCACTTATATATTTACACATATAGTTATACATTTACATATACTTATATTTTCACATTTTAAATTTTAATTTCAACTAAAATTTATTTTTTGGGCACGCAAATTATATTAAACTTTAAAATGCTAATACGAATAAACTTCATATATCTTAAAACAACAAACACTAACTCGTCGAACAAAAATATAAAAAATAAAACGAGTACTTAACAAATAAACTTGAACAAAGGGTAAAAAGGTAAAACACTAGAGAATATTGCATGCAAACTTTTTTGTGTCAAAACAATAAAGTGACATATTGAAAGAGAATGATACGTGGCGATGATGGTGGTTGAGTATCCATTAAATATAATTTTTTGTCACCAGCCAAATTGTTTTGAAGGTTGATGGAGTGTAAATGAAAAAATGGGTTGGAGTTGATTTTATAGTTTTTCTATATATATAGAAATAGAAATAGCAAAATAAGAATAATGTCCTATAGCGGTTGGAGATGGTCTAAGTGGTGACAACAATTTTTTTTTTTTTTTTTTTTTTTGTTGTTGTCTGTATCCTTTTCTTGGTGGAGCATGCACGGGTTTAACCCCTTTACTTTTGTATATATGTGCAGGCACTCAAGAAAAGATTCCCTGGTTACGGCGCCTGGCGCCTCGCCTCGCTTGTGACAACATAGATCCAGATGGAAAAATTCAACCACATGTTCTAAGGTTCAGTATGTCATTGGTTTGGAGTTTGGACCATGAAAATCCTGCTGAAAGTAAAAAAATTTAGATGGCTTCTTCTTTTGGGAAAGATTCAGACTGTAGAGAACCTGAACGCGAAAGGGATGCGATTAGTATCAACCTGTTGTCTATGCAATGAAGAGGAAGAAACAATGGGGCATTTGTTTCTTTATTACAGATTTGTGAACTCCATTTGGCAAGAAATCTTTGTCCCATTGAATGGACATGGGTTAAATTTGCGGAATTTTCTTAATGTTGAAGCTTTGTTGAGTGCATGGCAAAAGGCACAAGGTATTGAGTTTGGGCCGGAGGTCTGGAAACTAGCTGTAAAGTTTATGGATTAATGTGGTGCCCTCGTATCCCTTAGGGCTTGATATATATAGAGAAAGATTACATGGATAAGTATCACCACTTAGTGGTTACAACAAATTAATCATATCACAACAATATCGCAAACTGATAAGAGAGAATCTTATCCTAATACCCTCCCACAAGCGAAACTGGTTTGGGAGAAACTGTGAGCTTGGATCGCAAGTCCTTAAACCGCAAAGAAGATAACCCCTTTGTAAATATATCAGCAAGTTGTCCCTCACTTTTGACAAAACTAATATGCAACTGACCACGAACAACTCGTTCTCTAACAAAATGATAGTCGACTTCAATATGGCGAGTCCTTGCATGAAAGATAGGATTTGAAGCAAGATAGATGGCAGATATATTATCACAAAAGAGACGAGGAGGGGAACAAGGAATCATGCCCAAATCGTTAAGAAGGAATTGCACCCATGCAAGCTCAGCTGCAGTGTTAGCTAAAGAGCGGTACTTGGCTTCAGTGCTGGACCTTGAGACTGTACCTTGTTTCTTGGACTGCCAAGATATTAAATTTGGTCCCAAAAATATACATGAACCAGAAGTTGACCGACGATCATCTGGTGAACCTGCCCAATCTGCATCGCTATAAGCAACAAGTGTAAAATCAGTTGTGGGTCGAAGTAGTATTCCAAGACCAAGCGATCCTTTTAAATAACGAAGTATACGCTTGACTAAGGCAAGATGAACATGAGTTGGCTTGTGCATAAATTGACAAGCTTGATTGACAGCATAGGAAATTTCTGGTCTTGTCATCGTAGCATATTGAAGTGCCCCAACCATACTTCGATAAAATGTCGGGTCTGGTAATGGATCACCATCATATATGGAGTATTTTGAACCAGTAGCTATAGGACTAGACATAGGTTTAGAGTCCAACATCTTAGCTCGTTTTAAAAGATCCAATATATAACGAGTTTGAGTGAGCAGCAAATTTCCCTTATAACGAATCACTTCAATGCCAAGAAAGAAATGTAAGTCGCCGAGATCCTTCATAGCAAACTGGTGTTGAAGAGATGAAAGGATGGAAGATATCAAATTAGATGAGGATCCCGTAATAATAATATCATCAACATAGCGAATGAGCCTGTGGCTCAATGGTAGCACCCCTCTCACAAAGTGGAGAGGTCGTGGGTTCGAAACACGTCAACAGCTGATTGTTGATATAAGTTTCCACACGTAATTTAATGGGGTAAGGGTCCCCACAACCCTGCTTACCAATCAAAAAAAAAAAAAAATATCATCAACATAGATGAGTAACACCAATATACCCATAGAATTGCGACGAACAAACATAGAAGGGTCGGAACGACTAGGAATGAAACCCAACTGAATTATGTATGAGCTAAACCGTGTGAACCAGGCCCTGGGAGCCTGTTTTAACCCATAAATTGTTTTCTGAAGCTTGCACACATAATTGGGATGAGAAGAGTTCTTAAAACCAGGTGGTTGTCGCATATAAACATGTTTGTCCAGGTACCCCATGCAAAAACGCATTTTTCACATCAAGTTGTTGTATTGGCCACTTCAAACCAAGAGCCATTGTTAAAATAATACGAATTGTACAAGGCTTAACAACTGGAGTAAAGGTTTCATCGAAGTCAACTCCATAAGATTGAGAACACCCTTGAGCAACTAAACGGGCCTTATAACGCTCAATAGTACCATCAGCATGGTGCTTAATTTTGTATACCCATTTGGATCCAACAATGTTGACATCTGGTGGAGGTCGAACTAACGTCCAAGTTTTGTTTGCAATTAAAGCATTGTATTCATCTGCCATGGCTGCCATCCATTTTGGGCTAGTTGAAGCTTCTTTAAAAGAAGAAGGTTCCAATTGAGCCACTTGAACAGAAAAACATAAAGGCAAAGGGTGTTTGGAAGAAAGGAGAGCTTTGGGCTTCAAAGAACCAGTCTTAGAACGAGTCACCATAGGATGAGAAGGTGTTGGTACACATGCTGTGGGAGGAACAATAATAGGTTGTGCAACATTGGGTGAAGATGTACTTGGAGGTATAGAAGAGTCATTAGTGGCAGAAGGAGGTGGTGGGTATGATGGTGAAAGTAAAGAAGTACTAGTAGATGTAGTGTTTGATGGTGAAATGTGAATAGTAGATTGTTGTGAATTATCTGGGCTTGAAGGTGATAGAAGAGTTAAATCTGGTGAAGGTAAAAATATAGGTGGTATTGGTGGCCCAACATCAGAAATCAATTCATCTTTATGACACTGCCCTGCCAATGGAAATCTTTGTTCATCGAAAACAACATGACGTGAAGTATACACACGTCCAGATTTGTGATCTAAGCACAAATAGCCCTTGTACTTAGTTGGATAACCAATGAAAATGCATTCCACTGTACGCTGATCCAATTTATCAGAAGCATAAGGACCCAAAAATGGGTAGCAAGCACAACCAAATGTTCTCAACGAGTCGTAATCAGGATTTTTATTGAATAACACTTGAAATGGAGAACGTTTCTACCACACTGTTGTTGGCATTCTATTAATCAAATATGTCGCCGTACGGAATGCATCAAACCAAAAATGCTTAGGAAGTCCAGCATGAAATAATAAAGACAAGCCTGTTTCTTTGATATAGCGATGTTTTCTCTCTGCTAACCCATTTTGTTGTTGGGTATGATGACATGAAATACGTTGAAATATACCACACTGACGCAAATAGTTAACAAAAGACCTGCCAGTAAATTCGGTACCACCATCACATTGGAAAAACTTAATTTTAAGATCAAGGAGATTTTCCATTAATAATTTGAAATGAATGAAACAATCTAACACCTCTGACTTGCGAGACAAAGGAAAAATCCAACTGAATCTGGAATAATCATCAACTAATAAGAAATAATAATGGTGACCAGTACGCTCAGTAACAGGAGAAGGTCCCCACAAATCTGCATGAATAAGCTCTAATGGAGCAGTAGAAACAGAACTAGAAACTTGAAAAGGCAACCTATGTGCTTTACTGAAAAGACAATCAGTGCACATTTTATTCACTCTTCTATTTCCCGAATACTTCAAAAATTTATGATTCTGCAAGAAGGTAAGAACTTTGTGATTGGGATGACCCAATCGATTATGCCAATCATCCATCGAAACACGTGTACCAACACTGCAATATGAAGCTAACGAACAAGATGGAGTGATTGGAAATAAACCACCTCTACTCGGTCCCGCGAGGAGAATTTTCTTTGTCACCAGATCCTTGATAAGAAAACCAGTAGGAGTGAATACAAATTTGCAGTTGTTATCTTTGACAAACCGATCCACAGAAAGTAAATTCTTTTTAATAGAAGGCACATGCAAAACATTGTGTAATTGAAATTTAGATGATGGAGTAGACATAGAGATAGTACCCGAACCATGGATTGGAATACCCGAACCATTGCCAACAATTTCTTGATCATCACCATGATAATTTGAGCGATTTGTCATAAAAGAAGGATCTGCAGTCATATAGTGGCTGCAGAATCTGCATACCAGCAAGGATCAGCAAGAGACATTGCAGCAAAGGATGGATGAAGTTCATCTGCTTGAGAACCGTTATTCCATATTTCTGGGCATTTGGCAGCAATATGACCCTTCACATGACAAGATCGACAAATAGGCAAGTTAGAAAGATCAACATTAAAATAATTATTATTAGAATTACCGCCTCTATTTGGGTTGTAATAACCCCGCCCACGACCTCTTCCTCGAGAGGAAGAATTGAAGTGATGAGGCTTGGAGTGATGCGTGTTGGATCTATCATCATGTGGTGCTCCATTAGAATGTCCACGTCCTTTGCCTTTTGATGTAAAGAAAGCAACTGAGTCAACAGAAGAATTCTTCTTTGCCCGAGCTTCAACACGATGTTCTTGATTTATAAGTAAATCATGTAAGTCATAGAAATCAGGCAAGCCTTCGGATCTGGTCGTCATAGAAGTTACAAAACTTTCATACTCAATTGATAACCCATTAAAAGTTGAGACAACCAGGTCAGTATCTGAAACAGGTGCATTTGCCGCAGAAAGTGCATCACTAATACCCTTAGCTTGATTCAAATAATCTAGCATGGAAGTTGCCCCTTTGTCGAGAGAAATGAGTTGTTGCTTCAACAACAATACACGCGAATCTGAACGAGATGATAACATGCGCTCAAGCGCATTCCAAGCTTCCTTAGAGGTGCGACGACCAATGACTTGCCCAAGAATAGATTCTGAAAGTGTTGCATTGATCCAACTTAAAACAAGTTGATCTGTGCGTCTCCATTTGAGATATGCTGGATTCAGTTCAGGAAGAGCATCTGTATCATTAGATTCCTTTGGTAGGAATTCTGCTGGTGCTGGAAATGACCCATCAACAAATTTGAACAGATCTTAGCTATACATAGCAGGGACGATTTGTGACTTCCAAAGCAAATAATTGTTTCGATCTAGCCGAACTGAAACCAAACTCACAAGAGCATTGAATGGGAAGATAGAATCATTTGATGGAGCCATTTGACAAGAAGAGAGACTACTCGAAAGAGAATCCTGAAGAAAGGAAGAGATTACTCACAGAGAGTCCAAACAAATTGAAGATGAAGACTACTCAAAAGAGAGTCCAAGGAAAAAAAAACACTACTATCCTCAAACCTGCTCTGATACCATGTAAAGTTTATGGATTAATGTGGTGCCCTCGTATCCCTTAGGGCTTGATATATATAGAGAAAGATTACAGGGATAAGTATCACCACTTAGTGGTTACAACAAATTAATCATATCACAACAATATCGCAAACTGATAAGAGAGAATCTTATCCTAATACTAGCTCCATTTGCAGTAATTTGGAGTGTTTGGCTTCCTAGATATGATGCCATATTCAGAGCTAAGCGGTGGACGACGATTCAAGTAAGGAAGGAAGCTATGGTCTACTTGTGGAGCTGGTTGGCAAATGACGAGCAAATGGGAGAACATTATTTTTCGCGAAGTGTTGTTGGATTGGAATTTTGTGATTCATGGCATCGACTAAGGCAAGTTTTTGTTGCACAGGTTTCGATTTCCTAATGTAGTCTGATGGTTTTATAGGCATCAATCAAGCAATTGGTTCCTAGTTCAGGAAGCTATTTAGGTAGTCAATTGTTGTTTTCTCTTTAGGTGTTTGCTTTAGGTGTTCCTGGTTATGTTTGGTTTTTATGTAAGGGAAGGGATGAGGGTTCAGGGCTAGCCTTTGTGTGCAGGTTTCTGCTTATGTTTACCTGACGGTGCATCCGTAATGCATGCTGATCAGGCTCTGTAATGGTCTTTTAATATATTTCAACCTTCATAAAAAATAAAAATAAAAAAAAATTGTTATTTCCTTCATTAATTTGTCCATGTTGAACGGACAAATGAATTATGCTTAAATCACCTAAAAGGGCATTGTCAATATGGAGTATCCTGTCATCGCATCCATTTGAAGGGACAACATAAATATGGAGATATTACCATGATGGACATTCCATGAATGGAGAATCATGTCCTCGCATCCATGCCGAAGGGACAAAAGAAATATGCAAAGGCTACCAAAGAGGGCATTGCGTGAAAGGAGAATCCTATCCTCGTATACACAAAAAAAAATATGCAGAAATTACCAAAACGGTTATTGCCCGGATGGAGAAAACTGTTTTTTCCTTCATCCACGATTAAGAGACGCAAAAAAAAGAATTCATGCCAAATTTAGCAATTTGGTACATCATTTTCCTTTATATGAATGTATTTTGGGTTATTTTGTAATGCTTTATTGAACTTTATAATTGTTTCCCATTAAAAGAAAGCCTGAAAGTCTTGTCTGATAGGGGCTCTGTCTATTGTCCTATTGTTTCTCAGGGCTGAACTGTCTGTCTGACAGGATTTCAACCTTATTTTGGGGTGCTACAGTCTTGTATGTGCAGTCTGAGATGGGGCTTCGGTAACAGTGCAGGGAATGTTGGGTCACTTAATCTGGAAACCTGCGCGCAGAATGGGATTTTTACGAGTAAACTGAAGCTGAAATGCTTTGTGTATGCTGGACCTGGCTGAGCTATCAATCCTGTTGTTCATGTCTTTTTTGTTCAATTTAACTTGTTATATATATATTAAGGCTTGCAAGTTGCAGCCCAGTTTGTAGCGCGCTTGTCCTCTAGTTTTTTATTAATAAAATTAATTTGTTTTTAATTAAAAAAAATTAAAAAATTAAAAAAAACGTCTCACTTTCTCTGCGGTTGGCTATGTTATTGGACTATTGGAGTATTTCTTTTGCGAGAATTTCCTTGGACATTTTAGGATTTTACTTGCTGCTGAAAGTGAATGGCTATCAATGTTTCTTTATATGCTAAATGTGCATCATTGCTCCATACTCTTTATTTATATATATATTATTCATCAAGGACAGTTTAAGTCTGGTGGTACTGCCGAGTACCAATGGACTAGTCTTCAAAGTTTGGTGATGAAGCAACTCTAGTTACACAAAGGTGAAAGGTTGCATGTTTGTTAAAACTTTTTAGCCAAAGTGGTTTCCATTTCTGAACCAGTTGCTGTAAAAACAAAAAAGTAACCAAGGTAAAAAGGGTGTGCAAAGTAAAAAAAACAAATGGCAAATTGGCATTTGGCAAGTGACAGTGTAGACGTGTCAAATCATCTATGTATGAGACTTTGGAAATTCGGCAAACCGAGAGAGTTAACACCAATTCACCATGCATGCATTGATGCATAGGAAGAAGTAAATTGAATCTCCACTGAATTCAATTCTGCACAGTTTTTCTTTATCTGAAAATTAAAATTTGACAGAAATTTGTTGAATCAAGAAATGTCGATTTTGTCATCAGCACAAAGATATGCAGCAGGAGGTTTATTTGCTCTAGCTTTACACCAAGCTCAAATTCACCAAACACACTTGGGATCTTCTGTATTGCCTACAGATGAAGATCTTTGTAAAGAAAAAGTAAGAAATCAAGAAGTAAGAGATTGTGATTCGATTACGCAAGATTCTCAACTCTGGATCCATGAAAACTCTGGTTTGCTTCACTCAATTTTCAGGTATTACAAGTAAAATGATCTAGGAATTCAATTACTAATTTGGTGAAATGTTTGATTGCAAGCTTGGGAATTTAGCTTATATCAATTTTATTTACTAAATGTTAAAATTAAATGAATAATTATTGTTAATTATGGTTCAAACAGCTTCCTAGAGATAGATTCCATAGCATGGTCTGGGCTCGAGGAAACTGGCGGTACATCTTCAGGAAAGGAACACATTGGAGCTGTATGTATTACTCTTTCTTATCTATTTGTTTGTTTGGAATTTATTATGAGGTTATCTATGTTATATGAACCCGTCTACGCACATTAATTGTAGTTGTATGTGTTATTTTATATATATATCCATATCATGTAACTGATCAACAAAATTATTTTGACACTCCTTTTTGGGATGTCTTAAGTTATTGTTACTACATCTGGAGTCTGGACTCAGGAGTCATCATGATCCTTACAATGTAGTTTCTTTAATACAGTTTGTGAGGCTACTTTCTGAAGATACTGATGAAAAATCGTCAGAAAGAATGGATAAGGAAGCTGCTTTGATGAAAGCTGTTGATGCTATGGCAATGAGCATGAAAACTGCACCTGTTGCTTCAGATTCTGAGAGAGAAAGAGAGTCCAAGTATGAACATGAATGCCGTGAGAAACTCTCCCTTGATAAGATACAATCAACACCTGAAGTAGAAGATGTTCCCTCTGAAACAAACTACAAGATATCAAGTGAAGGGGAGACACTTAATGAGTCCGGTACAAAATTTGATGAAGAAACGATTGAAGAGGTTACACTGCTTAACTATCAGACAAAAGTGGTTGTCCTTTATGAGCTGCTTTCTGCTTGTTTAGCAGATATTCCTAAAGATGACAAGAAAAGTGCTCGACATAGACAAGGCTATGATGCTCGGCATAGGGTGGCTCTTAGGTTACTGGCAACATGGCTTGATGTTGAATGGATGAAAATGGTTTGTCTACTCCAACAATATAGTTTTCTTATTTCTTTCCTTTTTTCGAAGTGAAAAACTATGTGATATTTGTTATGGGATCCACTTGTGGATGAAGTAATTTCAATATTTCTGTTAACAGGAAGTTATTATATTCATGTGTAGTTGCGTACACGTTTTTGTTCCTTGTAGGAAGCTATGGAGGTGATGGTTGCTTGCTCTGTTATGGCTTTACTGAAAAATGAAGAAGAAAAGGGGGATGAAATCAAATCGCCAGAAAGCACATGGTCAAGTTGGAAACGGGGAGGTATCATTGGTGCTGCTGCACTAACTGGAGGAACGTTGATGGCTGTCACTGGAGGTATGACATCCTTGATTATTTTTCTTCCTAAGGTGTAAGGAATAAAATTATCATCCTGGAAACAGGTTTCTGATGGAATTATTGTTTTTTGATCTTTCAGTCCATATTCTTGAACAGGTCTAGCTGCTCCAGCCATTGCAGCAGGTTTTGGTGCTTTAGCGCCTACCTTGGGCACTCTTATACCCGTGATTGGAGCTAGTGGGTTCGCTGCTGCAGCAAGTGCTGCAGGGTCAGTTGCTGGTTCTATTGCGGTTGCTGCTTCATTTGGAGGTGAATGAACAATAGGACTAGATTCTTCTTTGTTTCTTTAAGAATCTCTCATTGATATTCTCGTGTCAGGTTTCTGATTCTGCAATTTTCCTTTTATTGTATCATTGCCTTTCATCCAGAAACTGTGAATTCAGTAAAAAAACGGTCTTCTTGGATTCTGCTTGCCATATTTTTTATTCTTTTTTTTCGATCAAAGCATTTCAAATTGGAAGAATACCATTGGAAATGGTTCAGACAGAAGTACTTGCTGAACTTTATAGTTAGTCTTTCCACTATTTTACTCAATTCTTAATTTTGTATCTCCAGCTGCTGGAGCGGGGCTTACAGGGACTAAAATGGCTAGGAGGATTGGGGACATTGATGAATTTGAGTTCAAAGCTGTGGGAGAAAATCATAACCAAGGCGTGAGTCATATTTCCCGTTCAAGTAATTCATGGTGTTAAGAAAAGAGGTTATATTTTAAGTTTTTATAGATTGGCTATACAGTCACTAAGCACTGAGCGGAGTCTTACTGGAAAAGCCTTCTTGTTATAATCTTAAGAACTCCTGCTTCTTTTATTTTCAGAGATTGGCTGTTGGCATCTTGGTTTCTGGTTTAGTTTTTGAGGAGGAAGATTTTATACGGCCTTGGGAAGGACTAGATTATAACTTGGAGAGGTAAATACGTAGTCCTACATCTTAGACATTATTCTGGCTTCTTCTTTACTTACTAATTATGGGATTGCAAGGCCTTGTTTTCTCTTCCTTGTGTAGTAATAATTGGTGAGAGTACTTGCATTGCACTCTCTGGCATTATCCCATCATTCTGTACCGTTTAAAATTCTTCCACAATTCTCAAAGTAAACATTGCAAGATCTTGTGGCCAACTCCTTTATAAGACAAGGTGGAAAAGCCATCTATTAACTACGGCTATTTGTAGATGTAATGTAGTCTTTGCCCCGTCAATGTAATTTTTCTGATAACGTGATGATAATAACTAGGTATGCTCTACAGTGGGAGTCAGAGAACTTGATTGCAGTGAGCACTGCAATACAGGACTGGTTAACATCAAGTAAGTGTCTGGAATCTCAATTTCTGTCGTTTAAAACATCCTGCTACAACCTTATTATTTGTGTTGTTAACTTTATTGCCTGCTGGTTTTTCTGCAGAAGTTGCATTGGGGTTGATGCAACAAGGTGCAATGATGACTGTTTTAGGCACACTTGTATCTGCGTTGGCATTTCCAGCTGCTTTGCTGACAGCAACTGATTTTATAGACAGCAAATGGTCTATAGCTGTGGACAGGTTTCTCTTCTGACTTGGGAAAAGGATGCTATAAGCTATTATCTTGTTGTTATATTGTCTCGCTACATGCATTTAGCTGAGTGTTTTTTAACGACAAATGTTCACATTGGGATCCTGACTGGCCAGTCCTAACCAATTGGCTAACTGCAACAATTTTCTGACAGCTTGAAAATACATAATATCTAATCATCTGATGGAAATGAATTTGAATGCTGTTGAGAGAAGCCATTAGCCATTTTTCTACTTCATGCAACCCCTGAACATCTATGATACATGTGTAGGAAATAATTGTACAAATCTTGGGCCGTCTTATAAACACCAAGGGGCTGTTTGTTTTTTTTGGGTCCCTCTTATAAGAGATTGCCTCTTTTAAGAGGTATGTCTTGTAAGAGGTTGCCTCTTATAAGAGGTACATAAAAATCGTTTGTTTTTGCCTCTTGCAAGAGCCTATAAGAGCCAAGGTGTTTGTTTTTAAAACATCTTATAAGAGGCAAACTTTACAATTTTATCCTTTTTTTTCTATTAATAAATTTTTATTATTCTATTCTAATTAATGTGAAATTAATTAAATTAAAACTACAAGTTATGAATTGAATGTATTATAACAAGATCTTATATAATGGTAAGAAGGAAAAATGAGAAAATACGGATATAGATTACAATAAACCATTTTATAAGATTTTAAAACAAAGAAAAAAAAATTAAAAAAAAAAATTATTTTTTTAGCTTAGGAAGAAGAAAGTTTCATAAATGTAAGAGGATAGAAAAATATGTGAAAGAGAGAGAAAGAGAAGAATGGTGTAAGGAATTTTATGTTTAAGGACTAGGGATAAGAAAAAGTTATAAAGATCATGGGTAGGATAGGTATTTTGAAAGTGTCTACCTCTTATAAGAGGCTAATAGCAAGGTCATTGCCACTACCAAAAATCAGCCTCTTATAAGAGGCAAACCTCTAGTAACCTCTTATAAGAGGTGAAAAACAAACACCTCATTTTAGTGGTCCACCTCTTAATAGAGGCTCTAGTAAATTCAACCTCTTATAAGAGGTAAAAACAAACACCACCCAAGTCTAGCTAACCTTTGAATGCAGCTCATCCAGCCCTGAAGTTTTTATTTTACTTGATAAATATTATCTTGTAATGTCTATCTTCTTAGCCATCAAACTGTGGGTGGCCTGCAGAACCATCTTTACCTCTTACCCTGTTTACTAATTGACGGCATAACTGAGCCTGGAGGCACTTAATATTCTATGTTGCTAGCCAGATTTACTTTTTATGATTTCAGATGCTCTGGCAGTCCCAAAGTAAGGGTTAATAGTTTCAGTTCATCGGTAGCTAGGGTATCTTTTAGATAGTTACATTCTTGTTTCTTCCAGATCAGACAAAGCAGGGAAACTTCTCGCTGAAGTGTTATCAAAAGGATTGCAGGGGAACAGGTAAATTGGCCCTGAACCAAACAAAACTACTTATTACCTTACAGACTTTGGTTGAGGAAATAAGATACTAACCAGTTTGTTGGACTTTTATGGATCTTTTAGGCCAGTTACACTTGTTGGTTATTCACTAGGGGCTCGAGTAATTTTCAAATGCCTTCAGTCTTTGGCTGAAACAGAATCTAATGGTAGTTGGTGTTTCCCTCTCAAAAACATTTTGTGATTGTCCAATTCAACTGACTGAATATACTCGAACACTTGTATCTGAACTTTTCAGCCGGACTTGTGGAGAGGGTTGTACTTCTTGGTGCACCAGTGCCATTTGTTGATATAAACTGGAAAACTGCTAGAAAGGTAGCTTCTATCCAGCGGCTTCTCTTTTTAAGAAAGTGTTTTCATCCTTATGCCCTCCTTATTTTCTGACGTTGTAATGAGCCTGCTCATGTTTGCAGATGGTAGCTGGAAGGTTTGTGAATGTTTTCTCTACTAATGACTGGACACTTGGAGTTGCTTTCCGAGCAAGGTATGAAGCCAAAAGTTAGTGTGTTTATGCCTCTGTTTAGCTACCTGAGTGTCATTGATTGGTTCAGAATTAAAAACAAGGCTGCAAAATGTAGGATTACCTTTTTATATGTAAATGAATAGATCCAAAAGGGCCTCATTTATGGGAAGATAAAACCAGAAACTAATTTTATTTCTGCATCTCTGATATTGACGCTGGGAAGTGGGAATGTATATTTGGCATCTGTATTACATACCCTCCCTCCTTCCCTTTTGTTAACAGTATTTCTTACCGATCACATTGTTTGTCTCGGACCATCACCACCTTTCCTGCTTACTATAGATAGTCCATAACCACTTTGATTTCATGTGATCTGTTCGAAGGGAGATCACTTGCAACTCTGGACCATTGTTTCATGTTCTGGTGTGGGGTTTAATGGCCATCAACTGCAACCGATATCAACTCCCAAAAGATGCAAATTTTGACTAATCCTTCTTACATATTTGATGCTGTTTTTTGCAGTCTTCTAAGTCAAGGGTTAGCTGGAATACAACCCATAGATGTTCCTGGGATTGAAAATGTACGTAGATTATTTTATCCTAGAGTGCTGGACTAGTCATCTTCATCTTGTATTACTAACATATTTTGTACTACTTCTGTAGGTTGATGTGACAGAACTCATTGAAGGCCATTCTTCCTATCTTTGCGATACACATCAAATTCTTGAACAGCTTCAACTGGATGCATTTTACCCTATTTTCAGGGGGTCACCTGCTAAACCCCAGGAAGCAAAAAGCCATCAAACTTAGTTACGAAAGGAAATGTACTGTACTTATTATTATTTTTCTGCCATTTAAGCAATGTTGTGAGTTATGATTTGTGTTTGGTGAATGAGAGAACTCAGTTGGGGCATGTGCAGGCAGGTTATTTTCCCGTAATCATCTGAAAACTAATGTGCATATGGGATTTGGGATTTAAAGGCTGTGTTATCTTTTCTATTCAAAGCATTAGCTAGACTTCTCTTCTTTTTTACACTAGTTATAGTAGTTGGTTTGTTTGGTTATAAACTACAAACAACTTCATTAGGGGTTGGTACATTAATGAGTGATAGAAATATTTCTCGATAAGTTTACCAACAGAACAAACTTACAAATTTTACAAATTTATTTCGGAGTACTTTATTACTTATTAGTAGGAGTGTAGGACTATTTCATAATCACATTCAGTACTGTATCCTTAAACTTTAAGACAATTTTGCTCTCTCCCTACTTGTATAGTTGTATTCTTCAAGCAAACGAGTTATATTGCAGTCGCCATTCATTGATTCATTAAAGAAGCTGTGACTGAAAAGTGGAGATTTAAAGAATTACCTTCTTTACGATAAATATGTGGTTTCCTCCAACATTTTAGAATTTCTAGAACACACATTTTTCTAAGTGGCTAAGTTATGAAATGTCTAGTAGAGTATTTCCTTTCCTAATAAGCCTATATGTGTGATTTTTTTATCACCCTTTTACTTATGTAAATAACATGCTCATATAACATGTTTGCAACAATATAGGTGGGTTTTGGAGAATTGAACTGTTCTGCCTTACTTGCAAGTTGCAACTACTGTATTATCATACTATATCTAATTTGGAAAAAAAAAACATAGAAACAACCAAAGAGATTATAAACCTATTGACTAATTAATTGGAGTAAGATTTTAAGAGAATTTCAATTACTATTATCTAAAGGGTCTGTTTGATTCGGGCGGAAAAAGAACTTACCGAAAAATAGATTTACAATGTGTAAATATTGGGGAAATAAAATTTTGATAAAATGGTTATAGTGCTATATTAATCATGAAAATATTGAAAAATCATTTAAATATCTAAACTACTTTTTAAGGCGCCCCCATACCAAGGTCGTTCATGAGGCCTGACGTGTCTCTCATATTTTAACTAGGGTACTTAAAATATGTTTAGGGTTTTAGGGTTTAAATATTAGAGTTGTGGTTAAGGTTGGGCATATTTCCCTAAGTGGGCTTATGATTTAAAATTGAGAAAAGGGCGCAAAACATGTATTTTTGATATTATAAAATAGCCCAAAGCTCCAAAAAAACATAATATTTTTACTAGGGTACTTAAAATATGTTTAGAGCTTTAGGCTTTAAATATTAGTGTTGCGGTTAAGGTTGGGCATACTTCCCTAAGTGGGCTTATGTTGTAAAATTGAAAAAAGAGCGCAAAACATGTATTTTTGATATATAAAATAGCCCAAAGCTCCAAAAAACCCTAGATTTTAGCTAGGGTACGTAAAATATTTTTTGGGTTTTAGGGTTTAATGTTTAGGGTTGCGGTACTTACAATATATTTAGGGTTTTAGGGTTTAAATATTAGGATTGCGGTTAAGGTTGGGCATACTTCCCAAGGTCACCTTCAATTGAGAAAGGGTGCAAAACATGTATTTTTGATATATAAAATAGCCCAAAGCTCCCAATAACGCAAGATTTTAACTAGGGTACTTAAAATATTTTAAGTGTTTTATGGTTTAAATATTTGGGTTGTGATTAAGGTTGGGCATACTTCCCAAGGTCGCCTTAGGTTCTAAAATTGAGAAAAGGGTACAAAACATGTTTTTGATATATAAAATAGCTCAAAGCTCCCAAAATACACAAGATTTTTACTAGGGTACTTAAAATATGTTTAGGCTTTTTGGTTTTAAAATTTAGGGTTGCGGTTATGGTTGGGGATACTTCCCTAGGTGGGCTTATGCTGTAAAATTGAGAAAAAGGTGCAAAACATGTATGTTTGATATATAAAATAGCCCAATGCTCCAAAAAACCCAAGATTTTAACTAGGGTACTTAAAATATGTTTAGGGTTTTAGGGTTTAAATATTAGAGTTGTGGTTAAGGTTGGGCATACTTCCCTAAGTGGGCTTATGATTTAAAATTGAGAAAAGGGCGCAAAACATGTATTTTTGATATTATAAAATAGCCCAAAGCTCCAAAAAAACATAATATTTTTACTAGGGTACTTAAAATATGTTTAGAGCTTTAGGCTTTAAATATTAGTGTTGCGGTTAAGGTTGGGCATACTTCCCTAAGTGGGCTTATGTTGTAAAATTGAAAAAAGAGCGCAAAACATGTATTTTTGATATATAAAATAGCCCAAAGCTCCAAAAAACCCTAGATTTTGGCTAGGGTACGTAAAATATTTTTTGGGTTTTAGGGTTTAATGTTTAGGGTTGCGGTACTTACAATATATTTAGGGTTTTAGGGTTTAAATATTAGGGTTGCGGTTAAGGTTGGGCATACTTCCCAAGGTCACCTTCAATTGAGAAAGGGTGCAAAACATGTATTTTTGATATATAAAATAGCCCAAAGCTCCCAATAACGCAAGATTTTAACTAGGGTACGTAAAATATTTTAAGTGTTTTATGGTTTAAATATTTGGGTTGTGATTAAGGTTGGGCATACTTCCCAAGGTCGCCTTAGGTTCTAAAATTAAGAAAAGGGTACAAAACATGTTTTTGATATATAAAATAGCACAAAGCTCCCAAAATACACAAGATTTTTACTAGGGTACTTAAAATATGTTTAGGGTTTTTGGTTTTAAAATTTAGGGTTGCGGTTATGGTTGGGGATACTTCCCTAGGTGGGCTTATGTTGTAAAATTGAGAAAAAGGTGCAAAACATGTATGTTTGATATATAAAATAGCCCAATACTCCAAAAAACCCAAGATTTTAACTAGGGTACTTAAAATATGTTTAGGGTTTTAGGGTTTAAATATTAGAGTTGTGGTTAAGGTTGGGCATACTTCCCTAAGTGGGCTTATGATTTAAAATTGAGAAAAGGGCGCAAAACATGTATTTTTGATATTATAAAATAGCCCAAAGCTCCAAAAAAACATAATATTTTTACTAGGGTACTTAAAATATGTTTAGAGCTTTAGGCTTTAAATAGTAGTGTTGCGGTTAAGGTTGGGCATACTTCCCTAAGTGGGCTTATGTTGTAAAATTGAAAAAAGAGCGCAAAACATGTATTTTTGATATATAAAATAGCCCAAAGCTCCAAAAAAACACAAGATTTTTAGTAGGGTACTTAAAATATGTTTAGGGTTTTATGGTTAGAAATTTAGGGTTGCGGTTAAGGTTGGACATACTTCCCTAGGTGGGCTTATGTTGTAAAATCGAGAAAATGGCGCAAAACATGTATTTTTGATATATAAAATAGCTCAAACCTCCAAAAAACCCAAGATTTTTCCTAGGGTACTTAAAATATGTTTAGGGTATTTGGGTTTATATTTAGGGTTGTGCGTAAGGTTGGGCATACTTCCCTAAGTGGGCTTATGATTTAAAATTGAGAAAAGGGCGCAAAACATGTATTTTTGATATATAAAATAGCCCAAAGCTCCAAAAAAAACATAATATTTTTACTAGGGTACTTAAAATATGTTTAGAGCTTTAGGCTTTAAATATTAGTGTTGCGGTTAAGGTTGGGCATACTTCTCTAAGTGGGCTTATGTTGTAAAATTGAAAAAAGAGCGCAAAACATGTATTTTCGATATATAAAATAGCCCAAAGCTCCAAAAAAACCCAAGATTTTTAGTAGGGTACTTAAAATATGTTTAGGGTTATGGTTAGAAATTTAGGGTTGCGGTTAAGGTTGGGCATACTTCCTTAGGTGGGCTTATGTTGTAAAATCGAGAAAATGGCGAAAAACATGTATTTTTGATATATAAAATAGCTCAAACCTCCAAAAAACCAAAGATTTTTACTAGGGTACTTAAAATATGTTTAGGGTGTTTGGGTTTATATTTAGGGTTGTGGGTAAGGTTGGGCATACTTCCCTAAGTTGGCTTATGATGTAAAGTTGAGAAAATGGCGCAAAACATGTATTTTTGATATATAAAATAGCCCAAAGCTCCAAAAAAATAAGATTTTTACTAGGGTATATGTTTAGGGTTTTAGGCTTTAAATATTATGGTTGTGGTTAACGTTGGGGATACTTCCCAAGGTGGTCTTATGTTGTAAAATTGAGAAAAGGGCACAAAACATCTATTTTTGATATATAAAATAGCCCAAAGCTCCAAAAAAAACCCAGGATTTTGGCTAGGGTACTTAAAAATATTTTTAGGGTTTTAGGGTTTAAAATTTATGGTTGCGGTTAAAGTTGGGCATACTTCCCTAGGTGGGCTTATGTAGTAAAATTGAGAAAATGGCGCAAAACATGTATTTTTGATATATAAAATAGCCCAAAGCTCCAGAAAACCCAAGATTTTAACTAGGGTACTTAAAATATGTTGAGGACTTTAGGGTTTAAATATTAGGGTTGTGGTTTAGGTTGGGCATACTTCTCAAGGTGACCTTATGTTGTAAAATTGGGAAAATGGCTCAAAACATATATTTTTAATATATAAAATAGCCCAAAGCTCCAAATAAAACCCAGGATTTTGGCTAGGGTACTTAAAATATGTTTAGGGTTTTAGGGTTTAAAATTTAGGGTTGCGGTTAAAGTTGGGCATACTTCCCTAAGTGGGCTTATGATGTAAAGTGGGGTATACTTTACGATTATACCCTATCTCTTATACACAGTTTCAATTATACCCCTATCTCTTATAAATAATTTCGATTATACCCCTGCCTCTTATTAAAGTTCCGATTATACCATTATCTCTTATAAACAGTTTCGATTATACCCCTATATCTTATAAATAGTTTCGATTATACCCCTACCTTTTATTAAAGTTCCGATTATACCACTATCTCTTATAAACAGTTTCGATTTTATCCCTAAATTTTGATTTTATTTCTATATTTCCAATTTTACCCCTAAGTTCCGATTTTATTTCCCCACTTTCGATTTTACCCCTAAATTCTGATTTTATTTCCACATTTTCGATTTTATCCTAATGTATTAAGAGTTGTATACTACAATGAAAAAGGTAAAAAAATAATTTCAAAAAAAGTGGGACCTATTATAATTTATATAAGATAGCGTTTTTATTTCCACAATTTCGATTTTACCTCTTATGTATTAAGGTTTGTATACTACAATGTAAAGGACAAAAAAATAATTTCAAAAAAAGTGGAACCTACTATAATTTATATAAGATAATTTCAAAAAAAATGAAACCTACTATAATTTATAAATATAAAAAACCTACAGAGTTTTGTTAAAAAATAAATAAATAAATATGTATATATATATATATATATATATATATATATATATATATATATATACGGGCTGCCTAGGCTGCCATCCTTAGGATGACATCCATCTTGACAGCCCATCATATCCGTCAGATTAAATAAGATCAAAAGGTCCAGAAATATTCACTATTATTATTAACTAAAATGGTAAAAGGCAGTTTAGCCATTTAGCTTATGTTCTTCTCCTACCACTCTAAAGTGCGACCATTCTCGAAGTGATTTGGATCTTCAGCACGATCAGATCTCTCAATCATTCAAAATATCATACTACAACGGCATAAACTTCATTGTTTTAAAGGGAGTTGGATGGATTTTCCGTTCTCTCTATTGAATTTTTCACTGAAGGTCTACTTTTTTGTTAAATCTACAACTCAAAATATATTCTACTTAAAATCACAAGATGCAGCATAGTTCTTGAATTTTTTTAAGCTTGCAAAATAGATCAGTTGCAATCATTGAAATTATCATTAACCATTTTGGTTTGATACTTTGATGATATAAAGTTTTAATTGATTGCAGTAAACATACATAAAAAAATCTCAAAAACCCATTAGTTTAGAAATTCTCTCTCAATCATTCAAACTTCAAACATTCACATTAAAATAACATAGAGTCATAGACTATATTTTTTTGAATTTTCTATTCTCTCTCTATCAGATTTTTTGTTCTCTCTATTCAAGGGTTTTCAAACCTGTTCTTGAATTTGTTTTCGGACTCAAGCTTGCAACATAGATGGTCTGATGATGGAGTAATTAATTAATGGGGTTGAATGGAAAGAAAATTAGTTTCTCTTGTTTAGATGTTGAACTATTTGCATATTTTGAATTCTACATGAGATTAATGTGAACCCAACTAGCAACGAATTAAGAGGCGGTGGCAGTAGTTTAGGTTCGTCGTATCGAGTTTGGAGACGATGATATTTTCTATTATTCTGGGTTTAACAGAAGAGATGAATTAAGATGATTTACTAATTTACCCCATAGTACTTTGGTTATAACTAAACAAGTAATCTGGACCTTTGATCTCATTTAATCTGACGAATATGATGGGCTGTCAAGATGGATGTCATCGCAAGGATGGCAGCCTAGACAGCCCATAGTTATAAACCTAAATAAACATTTAAACAAGTTTTTTTTTTTTTTTTTTTATTTTATTAGGCATAAATTAATCTATTATTTTTTGTTCGCACGCATTAGGCGTGCACATTCACATAGTGTTTGTAGCGAGAGCTCGACAAAATTGAGCTCCAATATATTCCAACATTTTAACTTATCATTTCGTTTAAATATTTACCACTTATTTTCCATTGTTCCATTTAATCAAACATAAAAAATTGAGATTTCTCGAAAAATATATTTTCCGGACTCGAATCAAACAGACCCTAAACAGCTTTAAGGAGTAAAGTTTAATTACTTTTCATATGCGGATGATTTTTTTTTGTGGGCTGCTTTTGAGATTTGGACAGCCCTTATAAAATGTGGGTGTAAATATCACGAATCAAGTGTAATACGATTCTACGAAATTTTGGGTATGGGCAGACAGAATAAAACAAAATAACTGGTTTTTGCAGACTGATTAACAATGGAAGGATCACAAAGCGAAATGAAAGAAGAAAAAGAAGAAGAAGAAGAGAAGAAGAAGAAGAAGAAGAATGAACTTATTAATAATAATACTTTAAAAGGAAAATCATGTAAAGGGTGTCTTTATTATTCTTCAATTCGCAAATCCAATTCTCAAAATCCTGTTTGTCTTGGCTTTACAAGAACTCTTCAACAAGGTCTTTCTTTATCTGTACTCTTGTTTACTTAAGTTTTTCATTGGGTTTTAATTCAAATTATTTGTTAATTTATTGAATTTGGTTTTAAATTAATGTTTTTTAGATTGATTTTATCTTGAATAGTGGTTGAATGAGCAAATTTACTGTTAAAAAATGATGGAAATTCAATCAAGTTTTGATTTGTAGTTCCAAATTAGACATATTTGACAATACCCTTACCTCCCCAAAGCGCAAATTTTGATACAAAACATTCAATTTTTGATCTTTAGTTGTAAATGATTGAATTTTTATTTTGTTTAATCTGGTTTTGAAATTGATGATGCTTTATAAAGCCTCTTTTCATCGAAGGTGCCTTGACAATGTGTTGTTTGGTAATTGAGAGAATTGTTCCTTCTAGGTCTCTATAGATATCAATCAAGTTATCTTATAGATATCAATCAAGTTATCTTTGAGAGTCAATGATTACAACTGTGCTAGAAATGAAGTTTTGTGAGTTTGTCAAGAAGGGGCATTTGAAAGGTGTGTACAAGAGTGTAGAAGGATCTGTCTGTTCTGTCTAGTGTGTAATGTCGTGAGTTGGAAACACAATTCACATGGCCAACCCCCATTTTAAATGGGATAAGGCGAGGATAATGATTTGGAATGTAGTGAGTTAGTGCTTCCATTGTGTGTGTCATGTGTGTGATTACTGTAAGTTCCTTGTTCATTCAATTTGTATAGGTTGGCCGATGTTTTGGTTTTTTTTTACCCTTTCTGAGCATAATCATTGCAACCACTTTTAATTAAGGTTGTGGTAATTAAGTTTTGCGCAAACCTGACCCCTCCTCCACTTGCAAGGATGGTAAAATGTTTTCTCTCATCTAATGATTCAGTTTCCAATTTTATCTGGATTTCCTTTTTCTGTTTGCTTAGCCACCGTCACTTTATTTCTTATATTCTTTAAATTAGGTCATTATGTGTTGTTACTCTTACTTTCCAATACAAAAATTATCTATCACAAGTACTGCATCATGTTCTGAGTTTGAAAAATATGAACAGTTCCTGATTACATTGTTGGCGAATCTGAGATGGAAGCTTCCAAAGATGGTCGCAATCTGACAGACTTTAAATACGCCTGTCTTGGTTATTCGGTGCACTTAGATAAGAAAAGTTCTTCAGCTGACCCAAAGGAGAAACAAGCGGAACTGCCAGTCTGTGTTGGTATTGAGGTTGTAATTTCTATGATTCTATCATCTTCTATACATGATAATTTTGTTGTCTCAACATGTGCACATCTTATACTTATTCATGATGATATGTAAATGTTAGTTGACAAATGAAACGGTTGAATAAGCAAGCAAAACTTATCGATGCCATATAAAAAAACCTTCACAATGATAACAGTTAAACTATGAAGCTTAATACATCAATCATGAATATACATAGCGAGGGGCGAGGGCTTAATTCCATTTGGTAAACTTGAAACCTATGCAAGACTATTGAAATTTGCAAAAGGGAGGAGATTATTGATCTCAGGATGGTGCTGTTTGTTTTTTTGTCTAGTAGCTTATAGGCTACTAGCTATAAGCTTGGGGATGGATCTTATAGTAACGGCAACTCTATAAGCCATTTTTCTTCTACAAAATCTTATAAGCCCATAAAAACAAACTGATTTTAAGGTGTTCTAGTAGCTTATAACCTACTAGCAGCTAGTATAACCGAAAAACAAAGAGCACCTTAGATGTGGGATGTAGCCTCAGTCCACTTTTATAGTTTTACCACCCTAGTAAATACTAGAAATAGAATTCAGTATGACAGTGACGATCTGCAATAGGATTCCGTTTCAGATCTTTAAGGCCATGACACTTGTACTTCATCAGTTGAGGCTACGGACATCATCCTCATTGAGCTTAGCTTCCTCATTCCCTGGAGGTAAACCAGGAAAAGTCCCAAGATTATAGAGTGCTACTTGCTGCAGTCTCACAAGAAATCTAAACCTTAGTACTGTTGAATCGTCAAGGGGGGACACTGGAAAAGGAGGGTCGGGACTGGGAACCATTTTTACAGAGAGTGGTAGTGCAGAGTTACCGAGATTTATATTAGAGTGGCAACTGTAACAAGCTAGAATAATTCAAGGTTGGAGAAGTCAGTGGGAATGGAATGGAAGAACTTATGGATCAGAACAAGGGAATTGAAAATGAAAAAATTGTGGATCCTCATGACAGCTACTAAGAGCATTTTGGAGCTGACATATGTCCCAGGAAAGGAGCTATGAGCTATATCTGCGAAAAACTTGTTGGACACCAAACCATCCGTCTAGGTTCTTTAGCCAATCGAGATTGCAGTATGCAATCATAAGGACTGCAAATATCTTTCATTACAATTTACAACTTGTTTCCTATTTGTTTTCTTAATACTAATAACCTCTACAACATAGACCCACCCACACACCCACAAGTCGGCAAATAAACTGTGCAGCTCAAAATTTCGACGACTAAAACACAATTATTATTATTGAGTTCTGGACAGGTTGGCGCAAAGCACAGTTTTATACCTGGCCACACCCATTGCGAAAAGGAGAAAAACGACCAGTTGACATTCTTAATTGTGTTGATTTTCAGTGGCAATGGAACCACATCGTCTTAGCTCTGAAGTGATAGATTTTGTTTTCTTCTTAATGGAAGAAATTTTTTTTGTAAATGCAAGTGTTTTTTTTTTTTTCTCTAATATTTTTACCTCTTGACAATTAACTGACCTTCTGTTTAAATCTGTAAATGCATGCCTATTGTATTGCACTACAGTATATATCTTACTAGAATGATCTGTGTTGCAGTTTTTGGTGGATAAACAACCTGTAACTGCTGACCATGTGCCTGCTCACAATAAAGAAGGTACTATTTTGTAATTTCCAAACTTTTATTTGTCATTGTTCACAAAATCCTTTCACTTTTTGTGGTCATTTCATTGTGTTGTGTTGTGGGATATAGATTCTGTGATACTTCACTCGAGAAGAAACTATATTTTAGAGTTTAGACTAGATCTGTCCGTTGCTAAAAATCCACACATCTGAATTATCACTTTTACAGTCTGGCACTATTAGAATTCAGGCTATATACAGTGAGCAGGGGATGATGTTCATAGTTGATAGTTGTGATGGGTGTCTGTTTATGGAGGTTTTTCTGTGCCTTTTGATCATAATAAATTTAACCCTATGGAATATGGTGGAGGTGTTGGTGATCATTTCAGCAATTATTGTGGTAGTGGTACACTTTCTATCCAAGAGATTACTCCTATTTAACGACAAGATCGATTATAGTAGTTGCACTCTGGAATCAATTAGCACTCAGGTGCACATATAATTGTGGATTCTGTATGATGACTAGGAGGTAAATTATTGGCAGGAACTTGAAAATAAGAATGAGATCATCTCCAAACAACTTTCATTTTGTGTGATAACAATTCCTTTTTCATTTTCCTTGGAATCTTGTCCTTAGTTGCCAGATGTTTCATTTGAACCTTGTCAAATGAAAAACTGAAACCTTTTTACCGTTTTATACTTGCAACTTACAAGTGTTCATCATGAGGGCACATTGAATGTCTAATGGCTGGTTTTGTTTAGGGAGTGTCAAACTAAACAGTATTATCAATTGCAGCATAAAAAGGATTTGTTAGGGACTCACTTTATATGTGGGAAATTTATTTGCAGTGTTTGAAGTGTGTCTAAATTTGACAATCTGACTTCTGTACACACCGGTCAGTACCTTGCATAAATGGAGCAATTCTAAAGACTGGATTACACTTTCCTCTCCCCCATCCAATAAATTCTATTTCTATAAGAAAAACAATAGGAAATTTGTACTTCAAGATGGAACACAAGAAGTTATGTACTCTGTGAAGCAAGCTATTGGTACTTTTCTATAGGTATCATTAGTGAGTTGGATCTAGTTTCTTTGTCTGCTAGAGCATAAAGATAGATAATTCTCACTGATTGTTGGTCTTCTTGGTCTTGTTAGATGGTCATACTTCCCCTCAGCCGCGTCCGTACAAGCCAGCATATTCAATGGGGGAGGAATTTTTGGGCAAGTAAGTTATCAAATATCAATCAATCTAGTCATAATACTTCAAATCTTATCCATTATTCCTGACAATTCAAAAGATTCTGTACCTGATCAATTGAGAGTTGCAGGTTTAGTAGGAATGCAAGCCTGGTGGCTGCAGGCGTGGGAAGGAATATGCAGAGAGTAGGCAGACACATCAAAGAGAATCTGGATGATGCACTATATCCTTACCGAAGAAGACCCAAGTAATGTGTAACAGGAAGATCATTTCATGGTTTGACCTCATCCCATCTGTTACCATTTGAATCTGTACTGATAATGTTTGTCTTTTTTCAAAATCCTTCGTTTTCTTCTTGACAAAATAAATAATGTATTTCACTCTTCCCCCACCCTTCATCTTCTTTTACCAGTACTGGTGTTCTTGGTGAAAGAGAAGTGAAATGTATGAATTATCTGTTGCATTAATTTAAACTGGCATTCGTCCTTGTACATATCTTGTCTTGTTGCACGCAAAGTTGTTATTTTTTTTTTTTTTTTTTTTTTTTCCTGATGTAAAAACTTATTGAGAAAAGGCCTAGGCCTGAAGGATACAGCAAAAAACAAAATAAAACACTTGCCCCAAAAAATTACAGTGGTTGTATGTGCCCCAGAACCACTCCATCATATAAGTGAACAAAATTTATGGCCAATGTTGTTTCCCAGTTTCCCAGTTTCTTGTACTTTGGGCGTAGTTAAAATAGTATGTGTTCTTAGTTCTTACAAGTTACAAGTAGTATGGGTTCTTACAAGTCACTGTTCCAATTGATGCTAGAGTGAAGTATTCTTCTTAACACTTTCCTAAGTCCCAACCAAACATGATGCTCTTGCTGTGTAAATATTAAGAAAGGTGTACGGAGTTTACTGTATGATGGAATGCTGGGGAGGTTCCTAGAACTCCATGCCTTCAGAGTGACCTGATGAAATAGTAGGTAGCAAAATTGCCGTCAATTTTTTGGCACTCTGCCATCATGTGTGCTATGTCACGCTATTGGAAACTGGCCTATGGATAGTCCTTAACTAGTCAAGTTTTGTTGAACGGAAAGAATCGAACCTAGGAAATCCAAGCAAATTATGACAAACACCGTTTCTGTTTTGTCTATTAGAGGTAACCAAAGATCCAATCTTACAGGCATGATACTTATGGCTAGTATCATTTGTTTGCTCAATAAACTTTTGATTTGTTTTCAGTTTGGTCTTATGTTTTGCAAAACAAACAACAAACTTCAGTTCCATTTGCATAACAAGTTCAAAGCTTATTGACCAAATTTCCCCTATAAAAACCCTTGCATAGAGCTTAACATGCATGGCAGAAGCAGATGCATTGAGATTAACCAATTACCAAATCATGGAGTTTTTAAAGCGATATCTTCAATATTTTTTGATGAGTATGTTCTATGTTCTTCCTTTATTTCTTCTATTAGGTAAGTTGTTGCGTAAAAATAAGAAACTACCATACCCACCAGGACCACGGGGTTTGCCAATTCTAGGCAACATGTTCATGCTGGATCAACTGACTCATCGAGGGCTAGCTCAACTCGCTAAGCAATATGGTGGACTCTTCCACCTCCAAAGTGGTGCTTCATATGGTAGTAGTGTCCACGCCTGAGATGGCTCGCCAAGTTCTTCAAGTTCAAGATAACATTTTTGCTAATCGTCCGGCCAATATAGCTATCAATTACTTGACTTATGATCGAGCTGACATGGCTTTTGCTCATTATGGGCCATTCTGGCGCCAAATGCGTAAGCTTTGTGTCATGAAACTCTTTAGTCGGAAATGAGCAGAATCATGGGCTTCTGTCAGAGATGAGGTTGAGACAACTATTCAAGCCTTGGCATCCAAAGCCGGTTCACCGGTAAATATTGGTGAGATGGTGTTTGGTCTCACTAGGAATATAATCTACGGAGCAGCATTTGGGTTGAGTTCAAATGAAAATCAGGATGAGTTTGTTGCCATACTGCAAGAATTTTCTAAGCTCTTTGGTGCATTTAATATCGCGGATTTTTTCCCTTTCCTTAGTCGGCTTGACCTGCAAGGGGTTAACAAGAGACTTGTGAAAGCTCGCAATTCTCTTGATAAGTTCATTGATAATATCATAGACGATCATATGGAGAAGAACTACAAGAATATTAGTAATGTCGAGGAAAATGATACAGATATGGTTGATGATTTACTTTCTTTTTATAGTGAACGTGGTAAAGAAAATGAGACCAATGATCTGCAAAACCCTTTAAGCCTCACTAGAGATAACATCAAAGCCATTATCATGGTACGTATAACTTTATACGATTAATGCTACAATAAGCAAATTTACGTTTATTTTCTAATACGAGACTTCTTTGTTGTTGAAGGATATTATGTTTGGTGGGACTGAAACAGTTGCTTCAGCCATAGAATGGATCATGGCTGAGTTGATGAAGAGTCCAGAAGATTTAAGGAGAGTTCAACAAGAACTCAATGAGGTGGTCGGACTAGATCGGAGAGTTCAAGAATCTGATTTAGACAAACTCACTTATCTCAAATATGTTGTCAAAGAGACTGTGCGACTTCACCCACCAATCCCACTGCTTCTCCACGAGACCTCTGTGGACAGTGAAGTTGCAGGTTATTTCATCCCCGTTGGTTCACGAATTATGGTTAATGCATGGGCAATTGGCAGAGACAAGACAGCTTGGGATGACCCTGATTTGTTTAACCCTTCCAGATACTATAAAGAAAATGCAGCAGATTTTAAGGGAAATAATTTTGAATTCATTCCATTTGGGTCCGGTCGACGTTCTTGCCCTGGTATGCAACTGGGACTTCATGCCACAGAGTTAGCAATAGCACATTTGGTCCATTGCTTTTCTTGGGAGTTGCCTAATGGAATGAAACCTAGCCAACTTGATATGATGGATGTTTTTGGACTCACTGCACCTAGAGCAACTCGACTCGTGGCTGTGCCGATTTCTCGTCTGTCCTACACTTTCTTCTAGGCTTTAATTTGTTTGGTTGCTCGTAAACTTCTGAAGAAGTGTTAATATGTAAAAAAAAAAAAAAAAAAAAAAAAAAAAAAAACAGAATCTGCTCTTTTGGGATCTCTTACTTCTCTTTCTCTAACCCTCTCTCTTTCTGATGATTTCCGTATTTTGTGTTCAGCAAGTACCTGTAGTCATGTACTGCAGTTATTGTAAATAATCCAAGTTCTTATCGTATATCTGCAATAAAAATAAATTTCACAAGTTTTCCGGGCAACCAAGAATAGCTATTTATTGATGAAGAGAAAATGATTTTACCGCAGAGCTATATATATAGTACTAGGTTACTTATAAAGTTATAATTTCTGGTCTGTAAGTGCTCCAGAGTCAAGATAGTGACTCCAATGTCAAGTTGAGCTATAAGAATCAGACGGTAGTGTGTTTTCCGGTCGTCCATGCAATGGAAGATGATATATATAACATGACTGACAAAAACACTGACTATAATCGGCACTATGATTTTGGATATATTTCTCAACAATGTTTGCCAGAAAGAAAATACATTAAAACGAATAATTAACAGGGATTTTAGAAAATAACAAAAGGTAAAAAAAAAAAAAAAATATCCGAAAGAGAATTCATATTTATAAACAGCACTGGAGACGAGGAGTTGGTACAGCAACTAGTCGAATTGCTCTGGGTGCAGTGAGTCCAAAAACATCACTCATGTCAAGCTCACTGGGTTTCATTCCATCAGGTAACTCCCAGGAAAAGCAATGCACCAAATGAGCCACTGCTAGTTCTAATGAGTATAGCCCAAGTTGCATACCAGGACAAGATCGTCGTCCGGACCCAAAAGGAATAAATTCAAAATTAAGACCTTTAAAGTCAGCTGCATTTTCTTTTTCAAATCTTGACGGCTTAAATGTATCTGGTTCATCCCAAGCAGTCTTGTCGCGACCGATAGCCCATGCATTAATCAAAACTCGACTGCGAGGAGGAATGGCATATCCATCAACCTCACAGTACTCAACGGTTTCATGTAGGAGGAGTGGGATCGGTGGGTGGAGTCGGAGAGTCTCTTTTACTACGCATTTCAGGAAAGTGAGTTTGCTAAGATCGGCCTCATTAACTCGTCGATCCAGACCCACTACATCATTGAGTTCTTGTTGTGCTTTCTTTAAATCTTCTGGACTTTTTAATAGCTCTGCCATTGCCCATTCAATTGCTGATGCAACCGTTTCAGTGCCACCAAACATTACATCCTACATCAACAACAAAATTTGAGAAAAAAAAAAATCAAAATCAGAAATTGCAAATTATCAGGGGAAAAAAATGTAGTGTAAGTTCGAAAATACGTGTAATTTATACATATACATACCATGATGAGGGCTTTGATGTTATCTCTAGTGAAGCTGATAGTGGACTGAGAATTGTCCGTTCGACCTCCTACGCCAGTTTCATCGTAGAAAGCAAGTAGATCATCAACCATGTCTGTATCAGCATCGGAATCAACAGTAACATTTTTGTTCTTTTTCTTAGCAATGTGTTCATCGATAATATTATCGATGAATCCATCAAGAGAATTACGGGCCTCAGCACATCTTTTGTTAAAGCCTTGTGGATCAAAGCGAGTCAGAAATGGGAAGAAATCACAAATATTAAAAGCACCAAAGAGCTTAGAAAACTCCTGCAATATCGATATGAATTCATCCTGACCCTCATTCGATCCCGACCCAAATGCAGACCTGTAGGTAATATTTCTGGTGAGACTGAAAACCAATTCACCAATATTAATGGCTGAACCAGATTTAGCCACTACAGCCTTGACCGCGGTCTCTACTTCCTCTCTAACAGAGGTCCATGACTCTGCCCTTTTCTTGCTAAATACCTTCATCACACAAAGCTTACGCATTTGTCGCCAGAATGGACCATAATTAGCAAAAGCCATGTCTGCATGATCATAAGTTAAGTATTTGATATTTAAATTGGCAGGACGATTAGCGAAATTAGCATCATTAACTTGAAGAACTTCGCGAGCTATATCTGGAGTTGTAACAGCCACCATATGAAGTACACCACTTTGAAGATGAACAATACCACCATATTGTTTACCGAGTTCAGCTAGTCCCCGGTGAGTACATTGATCTAGCATGAACATGTTGCCTACTACAGGTAAACCTTTAGGACCTGGTGGATAAGGTACTTTCTTGCGTGACTTTACTAAGAAACCCAATATGAACAACAAAGGAAAAAGAAAGAACAAAATTGTTGAAAAAAGATTGAGAGATTGATAAGTGAACTCCATTTCTAGCTAGCTAATTTGTTTTCTTACAAAGATTTCAATTCTCTCTACTCTCTCTACAAATTTGTTTCTCTTTTATAGAACAATGAAAGGGTTTTTGGTGCCCTGAGGTTCTTAGAAACTAAGGGTCCTTTTATACACGTTTTGGGTGATATGGAAGAGTTGTACATTATTGACACTTTTCAATTGAATTTGGTCACCAGCACACAATATTAGTAGGATATCAAGATATTTGTTATTTCATATATAAATTGATTCATTCATGTTTTCATAGATTTTCTTTTAATGTTAAAAGATTTTAAAAGATTGGTATATACTGTAATAAATATAAAAGATATTGTTAAAAGATAAATTACCAAAAAAAAAAAAATTCTGTACATTAAAAGATTTATGTTTAGATATGCAGATGCTCAATACAATTCAATTGGTATTTTTATTTTCAAATACTGTATATATATTGATTGTGTTCCTTTATCATTTTATCTTGTTTATATCCACAACTTTGGGTAGCTATACCTATAATTTTGTGGCATTCCTTGCATATTCCAAGTGTCATGAAATCATTGACCTACCAACCATCTTCTTAACACACACACAATAGAATAGTCTGATATGTGGACGGTTTTTAATTAATAAGTTTGTGAGTTTTCTCTAATAATGCAGATGAAAGTCTAATGCTACAAAATAGCAATCAAAGTGGAATTTGATCCAAGGGTGAAACCATGCACAATTGTATTTGAAAGCTTGTAGCCTTGGGAGAGAAGTATACACTCTCCATCATGTGGGAAGCAAGAATAGACTTTAGATAGCTAATAGTTCCCTCACAGTTCACACAGCATATCTTCTTGTAGTAGTATTTAGAGAGTATTTCCCTAAGTACTATGTGTAAAAAGTCAAAATATGTTGATTTAAAATTACGCTAGTATTATTTTTCATACTTCTCAAAGAATAAGTTTTTTTTTTTTTTTTTTTTGTAGCAAAAAAAATAGTTTGGCTAATTAGTTTCACAGTTTGGGGTAGGTAGGTGGCTCAATCATACTGGATTTTTGTAAACTTTTTTACTTTTTTTATTTTTTTAATTGGCAAACGGGTTGAGAGACCCCTACCTTTTTTAAATTACGTGTGGAAGCTTCTATCAAAAATCAGTTGTTGACCACAACCTCTCCACTTTATGAGAGGGTGCTACTATTGAGCCACAAGCTCATTCGCCATAAACCTATTTGATTAATAGCTAGGATGATCTTGACCATATAATTTTTTTTTGTTTACTACATATAAATTCCATAGATGCCTTTGCAACTGCATTTTTGGTGTTTTGTTATATACATTTATTAAAACTGTTGTCTGTTGGATAGTATTATTGGTACTTTTATTAATTGGTGACCGGATCAACCAATTTATATTTGAATTGACTAAAACTAATATCCAGGTTATTCAATAAGCAATTAAGCATTGGAAAATGTTGAAGGTTGGTTAACAATCTTTTCTCAAAATGATGATTAAAATTTAAAAATAATACTAAACTAATTTATTTTTCTCAATTAAGATTGTAAATAATAGATTGTGGAGTATTACATATTGCGCATGCATTCATCATCATCTTAAACCAGTCATGCATAATGCATTCACATCCTATTGAATTGAAGAGCCTTTCTTTTCAAGTATTACTGTAGTACTTGTTGATGAAGTTACACCACAATAAAGCTGCTAGCTACATGTTTTCCAAATTAAAAAAAAAACCCTTCTAGCTACATGTTTTTGATGATTTGCTTTACCAAAAAAAAAAATAATAATAATTTGCACTTATTTGCATGTTATTTCATCACTTTGATGTCAATAATTTAGGGTGTAAATGAAACTTTTTTTGTGAAGATTTGGAGTATATGTGAGTATGTGACCCTATAATCTCCATTCAAATTATTTGCAATTATTTGCATGCCATTTCAAGTAGAAGTATTTTATTCTAAACCGTCTATGTCATGGCCGGAGTCTCTATACTTGACAAAGTCCCCATAATTACATTTCTTTAACCAATATGTATTCACTAAATACAGTATTAGTCAATATTTCTTTCACAAAAAAATCTAGTCTATATATATCACTATTTTCTGGTCTATTTACACTACTAGTAGTCTGATTTTGTTCAGCATGAAGCCATGAATTACGACATGCAAATGGATACTTTGTCAAAGTACGTTGAATACATACCAGATAATTAAACAAATTCAAAATAGTCAAATTACCACATGATGATACAGTGATTCATACTGGACTACTGGCCAGATAAAACAAAATCCAATTAGATGAGACCAACTTTCACCAGAAGTAATGACAACATTACTGTTGAGTCTTGGACAGCATCCATCAGTTATGGACAAACACAGCTTGTATTATTGCAGTACACGCCGGAATATGATATATTTTTTTTTTTTGTAAGAAAAAAATATTGTGGTAAGCCTGTTTTTAATGAGATCAGTAACTTGGTAATGCTGGCGGGATTTGAACTTTAGACCTCTGACATCATCACCCAAAAATTTTACTAGTTGGCACCTGCGGAATATGATATTATCTGCCTAGTTAAAGTGATTTTAATCCTACACTAATGATCGATCATTAATTGGCATTTTTTTCATGTTTTTTTGGACACAATACATGAATTTAATTAGAGTGTAGGTGCATAAAGTTTAATTTCTTTGTCAACAAAGCAATCAGAAGTTTCTATTTATCATAGAAATTTAGATGCACATTTTGAATACGCTCTCTCATTCCATAGTACAGATGAAACTGATGTTACATCTGCTTGCCTTCAAACCAACAAATATGTGGTGTGTGTGTAATTTGGATTATGATCGAACGGCACAAATCTTCTCCTAGAAAGGCCAAAAAAAAAAAAAAAAAGCGAAATGGTGCCAAAAAGTTGGAAAAGCTAAACTTCAAATAAAGACAACGATCAGTAGGTGAGACAATGATTCAAAGAGAGATCAGCTTTATCATATATGTATTTTAAAAAAAAAAAAAAAAAAAATTAATTTTTTGGTGAATTGATCGATCTTTTTATGAATGATGGTAAGAGAAACACAATTTTTGCAGTGAGAGAACTGTTATATATTCATTTGTTTGGAGAAATTAAAACAGACGTACTCAAACAAAATTATTCAAGCTAGATCCATTGATGATTCACCTTTTAAGTCTTTTTCGATTCACCTTTAAATATTCTCAAGAGTCGGATTATGCTCGGTTTTTTTGAGCTATTGTGATAACAACGTGCTTAAATATTGACTAACAATTAGACTTTAATTTATTTAATAAAAACTGTTCAAAATATAGACTAGAAGAAATTAGTTAGATATATATTATCTAAATAGAAACCAAGAATAAACAGATGATGCTGATGATGCTGATGATCGAATATTATGGATGAGTTATTTGGTTATTTTTTCTAGTTTCTGCCTACATTTTGGACTTCAAATGAATAATAATGTATTCCCACCGACCTAGGGTTGAATGGTGTGCTTCTTGTTGGAACAAAAGCTCGATCACTACTCCCCAAGTGTTAGGAGTAGGGTTGTCACTTGTCAGTGTGTATATTCTACTACTCAGTTTTTACTCAAGTGTTTATTTAGTCCTGTATATATTCTAAGGAATACTAGTATTCTACTACTTCAATAATAATGGAAATATCTTGTTAGATACATTGGATAATATCCATGCCTCAGAAATCAGAATGCCAGTAGCTATAGTTAACGGTCATGATCATGATGAACTGCTGATGCAGTTTGCATTGTCATTATAATGTACGAAATTGAGATCTATTGGCCAATAATTTGTAAAGCTCGGTACTCCATATTGATATATATTCCATCAACATGTTGACATTAATGTCTGAAAAGATGTTATTACATATATTGCATTGTTTTGTACCTATGGCTGAAGTTGATGTCGATTTATATATATATAGTGGTATCTGAATGATGATCGTGAAGTAATTTCATCATCATCAATCCAATGACAAGTCAATTGCATGTCCTTGAATAATACATTAATACCTTCATGTAGGGGTGCTCAACTTGCCCCGTGACCCGGACCCGCCCCGTTCCCCGCCCCGTTTTTTATCTCCCCGCCCCGCCCCGTATCCGCCCCAATGGGTAGCAGGGCAGGGATGGGTTTCATTGTATAGATTGAAACCCCGCCCCGTGCCCCGCCCCGTATCCCCGCCCCGTTCCCCGCCCAGTTCCAGCCCAGTTTCAACCCAGTTCCAGCAAAAATACTTTTCCCCGTCCCCGCCCCGCCCCGTTCCCCGCCCCCCGACCTGTACAGGGCAGGGAGGGGGTGAACCTTCTTAAGCCAACCGTTCCCCGCCCCGCTCCGCCTAAGAACGGGGATTATTTGAACCCGCCCCGCCCCGCCCCAACCCCGCACACTGTTCCCCCGCCCCGTCCTGCCCCGCCCCAATCAGCACCCCTACCTTCATGCATGCTTACTGTGAATTCGACTCTTTGGCTTTGTCAGTCACCTTCGCATATGTGTCAATGTGCGTGTGGCTGTTTTTCTTCATGAAAATAAATAAATAACTGTGGTTCATACTTCATATGTGTCGCTGTAAAATCAACCAAATCCCTTAATTAAACACCTCGATCAGTTTTAGTTAGGGCCCATTCTGCAAACAAGGAGAAGTCAAGAAGGAATTTATTTAATAGTAGCTATCCGAAAGGAAAAAGAAGAAAGCTAATGTTTAAAATTTTCTGTGAAATTCTTTTTTTGACTTGCCAAAATTACATTTTAATTCTGTTTTTGTGTTTTGCCGAACAAACTTTTTACTTCTTCTTGCCTGCATTTTCAGGCAAAATTACTAATGTTTCTGCATTTTCAGGCCTTAGCCGAAGGGCACTTCAACTTCTTGCCAGCAGATCACTGTTGCCATTATTTACCAAGTTGAGGCAAACCAACTAAGACTTTTTGTAACAGTGGAACCAGTCAATGGTCCCATGACTACCTAGTCAACCCTGGACTGTCCCATAATTTTTGGCAAGTGGATAAATGTATATATTGTAGATGACTTGTAGTACATTATTTGTACGTATTCTTCAAATGGATAGAAGTACTCTAGCTAGCAGTATATTTAAACACAAAGCACATGCATCCATAGATCTCTACCACGACTATTCTCTCCTTGAAAACTATTCTAATGTATGAGCAAAACAATATACTCCTTTTTTTTATTACATACCTTCTATCTACATTGACTACATCCAAGATCTAGCTTTCCTGCATGAAAAAAAAAAAAAAAAAAAACCCCATATGAACCCGAATCTAGACTCTTTCTTTATCATATCAAACTCAAGCTAAGTTCTCATCGACTAAGCATTTAAATACTATATGTTTCCCCTACCAACACCCTTAGATATATGAATGTTGAATGGCTGAATGCCATAGTTCCATATATAGTTCCATCATCCATGATATGACTTCCATCTCTTGATGAATAGAAATATAGAATAGTCTGTTTCATTTATGGATGGGCCTACTTTTATGGGCCAGGCCTAACTTTTCAAAGTTGTTGACAAATTGATATTTCAATTTCAACAATTCTATTCTTGGAACTTTTTCAAATAATTTTTCTGATAAGTACTGATGATGTGTTAATGACTTATGAAAAGTGTGTATATCAGCCAACAACAAGTTCAGTTAACTATCAGGACCAAACTTTATGGGAATCAAATGGTTGGTAAGGTAGACCCAGTAACATGCTTTATGCAAGCTTTTGTGGCGCTGTACACCCATATCGACCAGGAAAATGTAAAAGTACCTATATACTATGTAAGACCATTTCATGGTCTCTCTTGTTTTTAAACAAGAGAAGACCGAGGAGGTTAACGTACAACATTGTTCGTCATTACTCATTAGGCTATTCCATGGGCCTCCACATTGGTCGATCTCCCAGCGAACAGTGTGCTCCCAGAGAACAGTGGGCAACACCTGTCTAAAGGTCACCACCAAATACTGCCTGTCCTAGATTATCAATGAAGTTTGTTTTTTTTTTTTTTTTTTTTTAGTATATAGAAGGTAGCATTTTTTTTAATATCAAAGGGACCAATTACACCCTCATCAGCGTGCTCATCCAGTACCATCAAGTTATAAAATTAGAAACACATACAATGGCCCTTAACCTTACAGTTGCAGAGCCCATACATCCCTATCTTGCCCACCCTACAGACCCAGGTCCTAGAAAAGACACCTTACTGCGCAGTGCAGCTCCTCATCTTGTCAGAAACAGTAACCTCTGCAGAGTCTGAAATTGAGTAAAGCAGCCCATTTCCAGTTTAGTAATTTCCAAACGGTCTAGCAAGAACCCAACCTGAAATTGTAGTTTGTTTTTGGGCCTAAGTATAGCAATTTGAGCCCAACAGGGCAACAACCATATGAACATTGGTCTATCACAAACCAGTTGACAAAATTTCTAAATTCAAAGTCACTGAAATCATGGGAAGCACTATAATACACACTTGGGCCTTGAATTGCAACAGGATTCATATAGATAGAGTCAATGTTTTTTTGTGGAAAACAATGAACTTTAGTGTGGGATAACCTTAATCATTACTATATTTATTAATGTAAAAGGAAAGCCATGGTGAAATCATGAAAGTAGGTAGTCCCCCTCCTCCCCAATTTGCTGAAATCAAGAAAAAAAAAAGGCAGGCGTGAAGAAGATAAGTGGGCGAGAGTATACTCGGTATGAATAATGAGTACTGCTGCTGCACAGCGTGCCTGCAGCTTCAACTGCAAGACTGCTTGTCAGAGACAAAAGTAAGCCGCAAGGTTTCTCACTGTCACTTTCTTTTTGACAGATCTAAAAGTGTGTAAATGTTCCCTGGGATTAAACATTCAAATCCAAGTATAAAAGTAGAACAACAGTTGTGTAATGTGTGTCTTCTTTCCACCTCCAGTGATCAACGTGGGGGGGAAATATGGATAATGTGGTAGCAACACCATTGTGGATTCTGTTATTTATTGTTTCATTGGTCTGGGTTGATGGATTGAGTGGTAAAAAAGATCAGGGAATTGTTGGAAGGCAAATGCATGTCAAAAATCAAAGCATAAGTATCGTTGATGGTGCTTCAAATGGAGGTAAACTTAATGAGTCCAGCTTAAATGTTGTTGGAGATCATGAACAAGGCCATAATACTACAAAGAGTGTTATGTCTATTAACAAAAATGAATATGTAGGAACAGCTAATGGCGAAATGGAAGAAATGCATAAGAGGAAGGGTAGACAAGGAGGCAAAGGTGGTGGCAGGGGTGGAGGAGGAGGAGGTGGAGGTGGAGGTGGTGGTGGTGGTGGTGGTGGAGGTGGTGGGGGTTATGGATGGGGATGGGGTATAGGTGGTAGTGGAGGAAATGGTGGTGGATATGAAGGTGAAGGTGGTGGGGGAGTTATTTGGGGTTGGGGAAGAGGAGGATTTCATGGCAGAGGATGGGGATGTGGTAGGGGACCAACAAACCCCAATGGAGGGAGAAGAAAGAGAACTCATCATCACCACCACCGTCATAAGCACAAGAGAAGAGTTGATCATAGCAACAAAGGGGGTTACAAACTGGGGGAATTTGCTCACTGTTTGAAGAAAGGACGTTGCATTGGCATGAAACTGGATTGCCCACTTCACTGTGGTGGACCTTGCTCTTATGACTGTGACTACATGTGCAAAGCTGCGTGCAAACGATTTCATCTATGAACTTAGCAATTAGCATTGTGTGTGTTTTTCGGACTTGGTTTGTCAGTTTAACCTGCTTTGTTTATTGTTCTATATGAACTAGTAATCAAGTTTTACTGAGTGGAATGAGTGTTTGCACTAATTATAATGGAATGATCCAAGTCTAGATAAGGGGACATTGTGTGTTGTCATGGTTTCTACAAGTTGCAGTATTCCAATTTCCAAATGTACCCTCAATGTGAATATAATGCTTTTCTGATGGTCCTATACTCCTATCCCTTTGCAGCTTTGCTAATAACGAGATTCCTGTCATATGCTCAGTGCTCACACTTTCCTTGTGTGATTCATTTGTATTGGAAGGCTCTATGAAGCTTATCTGTACTGTTTAATTTTAGTACAAAATTCCAGCAATTCAAAAAGCGATAACAACCTGTCCCCCCGTTTGTTTCCTCCCAAATATATCAGTTAATATCATATCACAAAAAAAAGGGTAAATTAACAAAATTCCAAGGAAACTACGATGGAACATAAACTGATCAGCACTGAGAGCCACTGCAAATGAACCAATTTCTCTGTTATTATGAGCCAACAGAAGACCTAAACATGCACACCAAGAGACTACTCCTAAGTCCTAACTCTAATTCTGTACGAAAAAGTGTGATTTCAATCTATCAAAGAGTTTGTCCACAAAAGCAACAAAGGGGATTGGACTAAGTCTATGACTAAATGTTGTACCTCAATTCTTTAGAGCAAAATATCAGTCAATCATATAAAGTCAAAAGAAGAAAGGGGGACCATACATGCCGTAAACTGAAAAGTGTAACAAGGGCAGACTGCACAGTGTTGGTTCCTTGTGTTTACTAAGAATGAGAACAAGAAGATTGTTTATAGGCAATAATATCACTGTGATCATCAACTGCCTTAATACAAGAATCAACAACAAATACAAGAATCCATTGCAGTCCCCCCTACACACACAACAATACAACTACAAACCCCCAACATGTACTCCAATGCCATTGCCAAAGGCATAAAACAATTTCACTTCAGTCTCATTATGTCTTTGATTACAATGTAACATTAAAATATCAGAAGTCAGAACAAGAAAGGGCTTTATTCGGATTTTGTTTAGTTTAAATCGAACATAAGACATCTGCACATTAAATTGAACAAAATCCCAATTGAAACCAAAGGCTGAATTCTGATTCTAATGCATGTAAAATCACATTCCAGATAGTCTTTTAATACAGGGATTTCAATTGTAATCGGTGCATGGAATGTAAGTATAACGGAAAAGGATATTATATCTACCATAATCGCGCAAAAGCAAAGTGGGTGAACCATCTTTAATTTCATTAAAAACTACAGAATGTGCTATTTAACCTAATATCAGTAGAAAGCCTACTCAAAATTAAATCAAATACTATAGCTAAAATTCAATATCATCCTAAGATTAGTTTGTAAAAGAACATAAACCTAAAAATGTACACTCCAACCGTAACAACATAACCTGGTTTGTGCTAAGCACTGAAAATTTCCTAATATTAGAAGCTTTGAACAGGAGAAGCTAATCCAGATTCCTTCTTCCGTCGCATTTCCAATACTTTCCGATGACTATTAGAATGAACCTCACTGGAAAACGTTGGGCTACAAGCTGGTCGATATTCAGGGTAAAGCCGACCTGATTTGAACCGAACTCCACAAGCATTACAAAGGGTTTTAGGACCTAATGGACCTGCTCTCCATTGTGGAGTTTTCTGAACACCACAGTGACTGCACCTACGTTGTATCTGTGCTCCATTTATCTCTGAAGAAGAAACCCCTTTCTTGTTTTTCTTTGCTGGTTGTTCATCATCATAAAAGTAAAGTAATTCATGGTTTGGGGTTGTGTTATTAAAGATAAGACAAGATAATGATGAACCAGAAGAAGCAGAGGAAGTTGAACCAGAACCAGAACGAGAACCAGAAAAAGTTGAATTAGAAGTTTCAGATGAACCAAGTGACCAAAGTTGATGTGGGAAATGTTGAACTTTTCTTTTAATACGTTTGCTTCTTCCTTTTGCTAAAAATGGGGTTGTTGAAGTTTCAATTTCAGATTCTTTCAACATTGTTTCTGGTTCTAAAAGGGTTTTTGGCTTTGGGTTTAAAATTTTACCTAATGGGTTTTCTTCAGGGTAAGGAAGAGAGTATTCTGTAAATGAATCTTCAACAAAATGAGATAACCATTCAAGTTGCTCAACATCATCTGCCTGCAATAAAATAAAAAAACACATTTTTATTTCATTTTCACAAAAACCAAACACTCAAACATGAAAAAAATCCGTTTTTTTTTAAACTGATTTACTTACCGGAACGCTAAGTTCACTACCAGGAACAGAACCAAATTCTTGTTTAACAGAAACCCCATTAGAGTTATTCTCATTCTCATTTTCATTCTGGGTATCTTCAGAAACAGAGAGAAAATCTTTCTCTTCTTCTTCTTCTTCTTCATCTTCATCACCTTGATTAAAAACTTCTTCTTTTGAAAAATCAAGAAGGTCATCAACAAAAAAATCATCACTAGGAATCACATTATCAACCCAAACATCTTCACAAACTGGTTCTTGTGTCAATTTCATGTTCATTTTAGTTTTTAACGCCTTTTTTTCAACAATCTCCATTTCTGTTTTAACCTGAAACAACAACAAAAATGAACAAAAAAAATTCAAATTTATTACCCAAACACCAAAAAGATTACATCTCTGTAAAGGGTTTTTCACTTTTTTTTTATTTTTTTACCTGATAAGATGAAGAAGTTGAAGGAGAAGAAGAAGAAGAAAGCGTTGAAGCAGAACAAAGAGAAGAAGAGAAGAAAGAAAAGGATTGAGTTGAAAGAAAGGTGGGGAGCGTTTGGTGGAGCATTGAATGTGGGTGGGCGAATCGAAAGCCCGGTTTCTGGTTTATCAATATTTTTAAACTTTCTTTTTTCTTTGTCTTTATTTATTTATTTATTTAATTTTTTTTTTCTAAATTGAAAATGACAATTTTGTCCTTTTAATGATACTAATCTAAGTCTATGTGCGGTTGGAGTTTTCAAACTTTTCCACATTCCACGAGAATTTTGAAATCTAGTCCCTCCAAAACAAGAAAACGGTCTTCCATGAAATTGTTGTTTGACTGAAAACCCCATAGAAATGTGTGACAATTACCAAAATACCTAGATTCCCGCTCAAGAATTTTGACACGGATTTCTCAAATGCAACGTGTCATTCATTTGATACACTTGCCAGCATTTTTTCCCTTTTTTTTTTCATAATAGTTTGACTATAATATCCTTATGTCCCTTCCTTCTTAAGCAATACATGCAGTCATTAAAGGACAGATTTGTAATTAGAAAAGTAGAAAATTAATAAAAAAATAGGAAAAAAATGTCTATGGGAAGTAATGAACGGTTTTACTTTGGGGAAAGTTGAAACGTAAGAGTGCCGGCTGCAGTCGTTTTCTGCTTCTTTCATGTACGTTTACACGTGGTTTGTTTTCATTTGTTTTAACACGCAATCTCTTTGTTTAAAGGGCCTGCATTTCGAGGAATTTCAAATTTCAAAATAAATACTTTTTCATTATTTTTGTCATTTACTATTTTACCCCCCTGTCAAGTCTCAAACATGACTTGTCCAGTTGTCCGCTTTTAACATTCAACAAACTTACAAAAGAATCAAAACAACAAATGTACGGTTGTATACGGAATATTATCGTAGATGATTTTGATTTGATTCATCACCGTTGGATTTAGTTGGGCAGTCAAATGAGTATGGTGAATAAGTCAAAATTAGTTAGTAATCTTACCACATTATTTGGTGGAATGAGTTGGCAGATTACCTAAATTTTATTTTATTTTTTTTTCCACTGAGTTTCATTCACAACAATATATTTAGCACAAAGAAGATATTGTACTTTTTTTTTTTTTTATCAATGTAACAATATATTTAGCACCAAGAAGATTTACAAGCCTGATCAGCACATACAAAGAACTGTATATCGTCAGGTGGACTGTTAATCAAACTCACATATACACCTAGCTGTTAGAACTTTGGAAGACAGTGAGATAAAAAAATTCATGCATTAATTTTGTGATCAACTTCTACTCCAAGATATAAAAGCACCTCTATATTTGTTGAATCTATGCTACCAGATTGTAATCAATTTGAACCCCCAGTTTCTGCTTTCAGTAGTTTTTTTCATCTTTGGTTGTGGTTAGGTTTGATTCTTAGCTATTCAAAGTATCATAAGAACAAGAGCCCCTTATTTGTTTTCAGTAGTTAGTTCCTCAAAATGTTGGTCTTAAACAAAAAATAATAAATACACCGGATGGAGTAGTGTTTGGTTCAGGCCTTCAGGACTCAGGGGGTGTGTACTACAGTGTGGTGTGTGTGTGTGTGTGTGTTACACATGCATCCAGTGACCCAACTCACCCAAGGCTTCGTTTCTACACCTACAGACTTCCTTCACAATTTAGCCTCAGCTAGACTAAGGCATCCTATTGGCATACCCTCTCTTGCATTGCACAATCCAAAATGCAGTAACTTATGGTTGCTTATTCAAAGATTATTGCAATGAAACCTTCCGAAATGCACTCTTAAGAGACGAAGGAAAATATTGCGTGCGCATTTATTATATGAACATATATTATCCCGACTATCATACAGGCACAACACAATACTCACATTAGCACACCTATAGAACATTAGACCTGTTCACCTGTAAAACATTAAACATCAGCAGACCAGCACCAACTTCTGAGTCAAGTTTTGGTATTAATCATGGATCTTATTATTTGAGCCCGACCCATGTCATTACTTGGATCTGCAATTCTGCCCAGCTTTGATTCGAGCCCAATAGTCCAAGGTGAGCAGTGAGCACAACACAAGAGTCACGAGAGTCGAGAGAGAGGTGTGCTTTGCACGTTCGAAGTTCGGACATTAATAGAAATATTATACTTACCCCGTTACCCGTTAGAAAGGAAAAATCACCAGTCACCAACACAATTGGAAACATTTCTTTCAAAAAATACCTCCTTTGCTTTAACCTCTTTCTTCTTCTTCTTCTTGGTTAGCTAGATCTCTGTTACTGTTTCTGTTTCTGGAACTTTTTTAGTTGTAATAATGGAAGCAATCAGGAAACAAGCTACCAAGATAAGAGAACAAGTCGCCAAGCAACAACAGGTGCTTTTCTCTTTCTTTTGATTTCATTTTTATTTGATTTTATCTTTAATCGGATCTATAATAATCATTCTCTTAAGTCTGATTAAATTTCAACTATATATAACATATGTTTTATGATTAATAGTGTTTGGGTTGATCTAAAGTTTTGTTTTTTTTCTCCCTTTTTCGTTGTCATTGCCAATGGTTTATGGAGTATTCGATGTTAATTAATTGGTTTTTTCCTCCCCAATGGTTGAAATCACTAAATGGGAGCTCTTTGATAACGATGACAATCTATAGTTCATGCTTGTGCCAGATGAATGTTATCGGTAAAGATGGTATTTGACTTACATTGTTGCGCAGCAGCTGGAGCTTTTAAATAGTAGCTAAAATTAATTTTTGCCAATAATTTTAATGGTTTGATTAAGGGTTGAGAAAATCATGGGAAGATCTCTTGGAATGACAACCTGGTTTTATTTTTCACATCAAAATGCCATTGAGATCCTTGAAATAATAGTGATGGGGAGCGGTGGTGGAACTGAAAACTCTGGGTTTCTGAGATGCTAGGGCGTGTCCAGATTAGGAATGGATTCAAAAATGAAAAAGAATTATGTGTATATTAATTCAGGTTGTTCTGCAGAATGTATTAAGACATAAAGGTCAATGTGAAATTCTTATTAGTTAAAACAACTTAGGCAGGGTTTTAGGTGGTTATCTTCTCGGATATCTTTATATTAGTCTTCTTTAAATTTGAGGTAGATTGTAGTATCACAACCATGAGGGACCAGCTGAGCTCCTGGAAAACGTCTTCTCTAACTTGGAATTCATTTTATTTCTTTCTTGCCGATTTCTATTACTTCCACTGGTTAAAGTACACAAAAAAAATTTCAGATATATGATTTCTTTCAAATGTGAGTGTGAGATCCAAAGTTTCACTTGTTGGTTCAAAAACTTGCTTCTTATTCTTAGTTTTACTTCAGGCAATGCTGAAGCAGTTTGGAGGATATGGAGGTTCAGATGGTGCAGTTACTGATGAGGCAGACCTTCAGCAGCATCAGAAACTTGAAAAACTTTACATATCAACACGAGCTGGAAAGGTAGCTTTAATCCCTGTTGTTTACTAGAGCATATTTTCTTTTGCTTCTTTTTAATATTCTGATGTTGTTTCATCTTTTTCAGCATTTTCAAAGGGATATTGTTCGTGGAGTAGAAGGTTATATTGTGACTGGATCCAAACAAGTAGAAATAGGTGAGCTAATACAGTACTGATGTTCTATGGAACACTTCTAGTTCTTCTTACTCATTGCAACTGGTTTCCATATTGTCTGCCTAAACGGTTACTTACTGTAGGTACAAAGTTGTCAGATGACAGCAGGAAATATGGGGCTGAAAATACCTGTACCAGTGGCAATACATTGTCAAAAGCTGCATTAAATTATGGGCAAGCTCGTGCTCAAATGGAAAAGGAGCGTGGAAATTTACTGAAAGCCCTTGGTACCCAGGTGCGAATAATTTTATGCAGTGATTCAGGATGAAAATAAAATTATTGTCTAATGTTTATTAGTTATTACTATTACATCTGATATGTAGCATGCTATGTTTTTTCCAAATGGTGGACCTCTTTATAAATTGTTTACAAATATTTGAGTTCCTTAGTTCATCATGATAAGCGTTTCTTTGTCCTGACCCACCCAAAATTGGTAGTGACGGGATAATTGGCATTATCCTCCATACATGTTAGAAGTATTACCCTAAGGGTGTCGTGCCTATGGAAGAACCTGATGATGCTGCAGTTATGTATCAGAAGACAAAATAAGATAATCTAGCCGATTGGGTGCCAACAAAACCCCTACCAGCTTATATGTCTTCCTTGGTGATGTTTTCTATGGTCATCAACTGGTAATGCACCCACATATACTTAAATCATAAATCTGTAGTTTTTTGTGGAATACGAGAAGTGATGACATTGCCTTAAACATATGGTTTATATCTGCAAATGGTTCGGACCAACAAAACCCTTATGTTTCCCTTCCTGATGTTTCTCTATCTTCATCAACTAGTAATGCATCAACGTATAGTTAAAGAAAAAAGCTGTGGTTTTTTTTTCCAGTGGAATACGAGAAATGACGACATTGTCTTAAAAATAGGATTTATATCTGCAAATGGTCCAGGCTTCTAAAAGTGAGGACCAAAATAATGTATACAGAGGTTTTTGTGAATTGACACATTGTGGATGAAGTATATGTATACAGTTAGATAGTTTGCTGTTTAACCTTTGAATTTTGATCACTGCGATTTAAACAACTAACTATGCTTAATATATTTCTACACTTATAGTACCATAGGTTTTACAATGATCTGAGCATGGCCACCCTAACCAGTGCAATAAAGAATATGACGCACGATTTAACAGTCTAGTCTTTTATAGTTTTAATAAGCACTTGTGACTTCAAGAGTATTCCCTACTATGATTATGTTGTCTTTTTCTATCTAAAAATTCCTTTTCAATTGTCTTCTATCAATTGTACACAATTGTTTATTTGAATTCCAGGTTGCAGAACCCTTGAGAGCAATGGTAATGGGAGCTCCATTGGAGGATGCACGTCATCTTGCTCAACGATATGACCGAATGCGACAAGAAGCTGAGAGTCAGGTAATTTTATTAGGCATACAGCTTTACTTTTATGAAGCAGAAAACAGCTTATCTTTCTTACCATGTGAACGTTATTGTATACGTGATTAAAGTGCATTGGTCTGATGATGAGAAAGAATAGAAAACTAAAGTATTTATCTTCCTGATTTCAGTGGTTTGGTTTTCCAATTTCAGATGTATATTCTTCGTGAAATTGGAAAGAAAAAGATAAATTATCCAAAAATAGTGATAAATGTCAAAAAAAACTACATGATGGATTCACAGTTTCATAATGCTTATTGTATTCCCATATTTGGACTCATAGGCAATTGAAGTCTCAAAACGTCAAGCAAAAGCTAGGGAATCTGTTGGAAATCCTGATTATACTTCAAAAATGGAGGCTGCACAAGCCAAATTGCAAGACTTGAAGTCAAATATGTCTGTGTTGGGGAAGGAAGCTGTTGTAGCGATGGCTGCCGTGGAATCTCAACAACAAAGACTAACATTGCAGCGCCTTATTTCCATGGTAATGCATTTTAGAAATATATGAACTAGGAGTCAACTTTAATGCATGATTTAAAGAACATCAGATTTAGGAACTAATTTTTTTTTTTAATATGTGTCTACATTGAAGGTCGAATCAGAGCGTACTTATCATCACAGAGTCCTCCAGATACTTGATCAGCTAGCGGATGAAGTATGAATTAATATTACCAAGTGTTTTTGTTTTTATGGTCATTTTAATGCTTCAACTAAGATTATTCAGTTGTGATTTTCTTGTAAATGACAGATGGTATCAGAGCGCCAACGAATTGAAGCCTCTCCTACCCCACCTGTGGACGAACAAATGCCACCACCTCCATCTTATGAAGAAGTTAATGGTGTATATACTTCTCCATCATTTGATGGAGCAACAGACACTATAGGTTACTTCTTAGGAGAGGTAATTGTGCTGATTTTCTCTCGAAAAATGCAGTTAGTTTAAAGAGTCATCCTTTATTCCATCGAGAACATATTAAAACTCTGGTTTTAATGTTTTTGTAATTTCATTTTTAGGTTATGTTTACGTATCGAGCTGTGTCTGACGTGGAGCTTAATTTGTCCATTGGTGATTACGTTGTTGTTCGAAAGGTTTTTAGACCCTCAAACACTCTCTTCATAAAATTGTTAATAATGATTGGTTCTGGACATCTGCTCTGTACCGATTACTGCTTAAATGCCATTTTCACAAAAGAATGGATTATTTTCTTATTTGCCTGTTTGGTTTTAGTTTTTAAGGATAAAAGTTAAGTTTAGTGTTTTTCCAATCTATGTTTTGCGTTGATAGGTATCGAACAATGGGTGGGCAGAGGGAGAATGCAGGGGGAAAGCAGGCTGGTTTCCCTTGGGATACATTGAAAGGCGAGAACGCGTACTTGCAAGCAAGATGATGGCTGAAGTCTATTAATGTTTCCTCTGCTGCGTATAGTTGATATCAATTTAGATGCAAGAATACAATGCTTAAATTGTTTTCCGCCAATAATGTTCTGCCACGCTTACAAGAAAATAACCCAAAACGGAAACCGGTTTAACCTTTCTTTTGGTTGTTTTATTGTACACATGGCAGTATGCATTTGGGCCGGAAGCAATATTAGCCATACGTTCTTGCAGTAAAAATGAACTCTGTGGCAGGAGCTCTTTGGTTGTACTTATTTGCTGTCCTTGTAGAGGTATAGTGCTCATTGGTGTCCTTGTGAAGAGAGAGGCAAACCTACTTTTGATATGTGATATAGTGGGTAAGGTTTTGAAATTGGATTGTCTTGGTCTGGTATTATTTTTAGCACCTTAGCACAACATATTTGTCAGGTTGATAACTTTTTGTGCTCCTGTAGAATATCAGTAGAATATGAACAAAACCCTTTGCTCATCCCACACTCATTTTGTTGTTGTTTTCACGTGTTAAGCTCAGCTGTAATTTATTTACAGTAACGAAATGAGTACTGTGTTTAGTATTATGCTTTATGTCTGCAAATTTATTTATGAATGAAATATTCTTTTAAGAAACTGCAAACCACCTCATATTCTCTGGTTCCTAATACACTGATGGTTTTGAATGTATAATTGTAAATGCATCTTAGTTGGCTATTTTTGAAGGGACAACTCAGAAGACAACTAATGTCTTTAGTAGTAGTTCATTGTGCAGGGAACTTTTGCTGAATTTGTATTTAGTACAGAGGTGCCCGGCCCCCTTAATAAGTAACAACAGACCAAAATACTGTCAGAAATTCAGCATAGGACTTGAGCAAACATGTTTAGTTCAAGCATGAATGTCTCAGTACTTTTTTATCAGTATGACTGTATTGCAAGCGTACAACCAATAGTGTCTAACGTCGCACCCATGACCCATTGTCACCAAGTTAATTACTGATCCTTTTTATATATCCCTCAATCACCCAACGTCAACGTTACATTGAATCGGCTGAGTGCATCAACTACGACAATTGGAAGTAACTTCCACCCCACGTACCACCTTATGTGTAACACCTCCAAAGACTTGGGACTGGGAGGCTAAAAAGATGATGATCCCTCCTCAAAGATTTGGCCATAATGACAGAGACTTGTACAGCATGTAATTTTGTCCATTCCAAATTCGTAATTTTAAGTTTTAACCACAACATAATTTTTTTACTCTGGTGACAGTCACCAGTTTCAAACCAGGCCCTGTCACAGGCAATTTGGAATGCTTTTCTGGGCGCCAAACTGCAAAACTGACAGTTGTAAGGAATTTTGAGAATTAATTGTTGTATCTTGAGAATTAATTATTGAGTGACATTGTTAGCAATATTTGCAAAGTGTCAGTACTGTAGAATTTATTGCCTTGCTTTTCCTCTCTCTCTCTCTCTCTTTCTCTCTATTAGTTCTCTCATTCTCATCTCTGTTCTTGTTTATGCTCTGGATCTTGAAAACAAATGGATCTTAAATTAAAAACCCTACTTCTCTCTTCTTCATCTCCTCTTTCTATTCAAAATCATAAGAAACATTTCTTTTCTCCTTCAATCCAACTCTCTCATCATTCTTCTTCTTCTTCTTCTTCTTCTCTGACAATTTCAAGGGTTTTATTTTCTTCAAGAACAAGTCATCCTTCTCGAATTACAAAAACTTTTTGCATTAGTCCTATTGATCAAAACCTTAATTCAATCACTCATGAAGTTGATGATAATGATAGTGATACTGATTTGATTAAAACAATACAAGTAGTAGAAGAAGAAGAAGAAGAAGAAAAAGGAGGAGGATTTGAGAAGAATGTTGCTTCAGGAAAAAAGGAATTTAGTGGTAATGAGAGCATTTTCAAGCAAATAAAAGAGATTCTATTGTTTACAGGACCTGCAGTGGGATTGTGGATTTGTGGACCATTGACAAGTCTTGTTGATACTGCCGTCATTGGCCAAGGAAGCTCTCTTGAGCTTGCCGCCTTAGGTATGTACTACAAATTTATGTGGTTTTCTAATTGTAGAGAATTGCTTCCGGGTTTATTTATTAACTAGTGTCTACGCTTAATTTATCCATTTTCGATTATCATTCAAGTTTTAAGTTATTAATTTTATTAAATATTACAAATTACATTAATTTATTAAATCTAATGAAGTAATTATTTTTTTTAAGTAAATTTGGGTAGTTTTTCTTAATATTTTATAGGAGTTTATTATATTTTTTTATTTATTTATTGGATTTTTTTGCTTATAAATAAAAATCCAATTCATAAAAGAATAATTCTACGTTTACAAACTTTACCCTTCATACAAAAATATATGTTAAATTAGGATTAAACTATTATTTTAAAGGGTATTATTTAAATTTACCAAAAAACCATAACTAAAAGGGTATTTTAGTTAGAATTATGTGATAAAATTCTAAAGCTCAATTCTCATTAACCGGACTTAACCCTGAATTTTATTCAGGTTTATAATAGTAGTATAGATATATATTTGTTGTGATTTTTTTTTGATAATTAGGTCCTGCCAGTGTGATTAGTGATTATGCAAGTAAAGTGTTTATGTTCCTTTCGATTGCCACCTCCAATATGGTTGCAACTTCGCTTGCTCGTGAGGTTAGTCTGTTTATCACCTCCAATATGGTTAATTGCTAGTATAGTTTTGGTACAGAATAATTGTGTTTATATTATTTGTTCTACACTCTCTTGCGTTATGATAAGGTTTCCATTTCTTATATAATTATATTAGTTGTTCAATAGAGCCATTTTTTCAATTGACACCATTAGTCGAGTTAAAATGCAGAAGAACCGCCTTATGACCTTGCATTTATTTGATCTTATATAAAAAGAGCCGCCTTATGACCTTGCATTTATTTGATCTTATATAAAAAGAGGAAATCTCCTTTTTCCTCAATGCTCAATGTATTCTCTACTGTTCTTAAGTTGTCCTTAATTTTAGTAAATATTATTCAAATTAGGGTATTCAAAATCATATTCCTTTCTGATTAACCAGTATGCTGCAGTATCTCTACAATAGATTCCTGACCTTCAAATCTCGTAATCAACACAAACGTTTTATATACAACCATAACCACACACTCGACCCTGTATATCGGAACATCTAAAGATTGCTAAAACGTAATTGGACTTCTGACCATGGATGTAAATGGTTAAAGTTGTATAAACATCTTCCTTATTTTTCATGGTATTAACCCTAGTACAACACCTGTAATCTTCTTATCTTCAACTAACAATAAAAAAGATGTCACTGGATCTCAATATAAAAGTGAAGGGATAAAAGACTCTAAATTTCAAAATCCTATGGTGAAATGGAATTATTGATAGGTGTCGGGTGCATATGAAAATTAGAATGATTATGATTTCAGAGTCGCAGAACTTAAAATATAATTCAGATACTGACAAATTCTGAAATAAATAAGTAAGACACATGACTTGATCAGAAATGCCAGCATTATTTGGTTTTTTTTCCTCAACAAAATGCCGTGAAGCACTGAGTTTAGATGTTGTTTAAGCAGATCCAGACCACCCTCTTCACAAATAAAGCATATTATCCTTTGCCTCGCCAGGTCTTGAAACAGATAATGAGCCGCAGACAGGATCTGGTGATACGACTGAACGATATCAAAACTAGAAACATCTAAAAGATTGAGGTAGGGAAGGCAGGCACTATCACCAGACTTCAACCCTTTCCTACAATAGAAGAGTGAGATCCATCACAAAGACGAACTTGCAAGGTGCTGAGCATATAGAGTTTGAACAAAACACAACATAGACATAGCTGTCATATTGTCAGACACCCCAGTCCCCAGAATTATACATTATGATGGGCACTGAGCGGTAGCAATACTGTGATCTTCCAAAACTTGTCCATAATATATTATTGCAAGAAAACTGGAAAACAAACTCCCTGGTCTGGTTTTCAAGATTGATCCTTCGTGGCATTTTGAACTGACACCATCGTGCCCCTTCCATATATATCCCTTTTTAACTTTATGTTGTGGATAATGTATTCTTCCTCTTATCTCCACGACCACTTATATAAAAATACCTCCATTAGTTACAAATATATACGCACATCAAGCCACCAGTTTCCTTAGGTAAAACAGGTGTGGATGAATTTGTCGAGGCCATCAATTCTGAGAAATTAATTACTCTGTTGTCTTGCATATTATAGTAACAGCTTGATGTTGAACTTTTGTTTGTTATATTGCATGCTTGACCACCCAATTGATTTTGATATAGGGTAAAAAAGAAGTACAACATAAGATATCTATGCTGCTCTTCGTTGGTTTTACTTGCGGACTGGGGATGCTACTGCTTACAAAAGTCGCTGGTGCACAACTATTAACTGGTAATGTGAATATGAGCGTATTTTATAGTATATCATGCCAGTTAAAGTTTCCATTGGGGGAAATATGGCAAATAAAAGCACAGTCAGTGACTAATTGATTTATCATTTTCCTATTCAGCTTTTGCGGGAGTAAAGAACCCGAATGTTGTACCAGCTGCAAACACATATGCCCAGGTTAACTTTCTATATCAATTAGATGTTTTTAATGAGTCTTTAGTCTTTACTTGTGGATTGAGTTTTTATTTCTAAAGTTGCATTTTCTTCTCTTTGAATTTTTTTTTTTTACAAATTGGCGACTTGTTTATTCTTTTTAATGGTTTAATCGTTACTATATTTGACACTCACAAACTCTCATCTGCAAGCAACTACCATATATTTTTCATATTATTGCATTGATCGCCTCTACTGCCAACTTTACCAGATTCTCTCACAAATGTTCTTATCTGTTTATGGCCCCACCGTATTAACTTATACCCTTGGATGTAATCAGCAACTTTCATTATGTAAGAAGATTGCTTATATAACTTTCAAGAATAAAATTGATGTTTTGCATTTTTATTTAGTTCAGATGAGGAATGTGTGTCACGATTTTATCTTAGTCAATCTATGACAGTCTGCACTTGCACTTATTGCACGTATAACGAACTTGTCATCTTAATACTGCATTTGTGAGTCTATGAATTAATTCTTACCTCACTGGCTTCATCTTTGTTAGATTCGAGGTTTAGCATGGCCCGCTATTCTCGTGGGATGGGTTGCTCAAAGTGCAAGGTGTGATATGGCAGAGGTTTCTTCTCCTGATATATATTAGTACTTGAAATATGTTTGTCATGACATTTATTCAATTCTATAAACGGGTGCATATGATTTGCTACAATTGCTTAAATTACTCTTGAATGATCATTTCCTTCGAACTTTACTGTTAAGAAGGGATGGAGAAAAATATTGGCCAGGATGATCTGCCGATCGAACATAATCTTTTCTTTTTCCTAGTGAAAGGTTAGGAACTGCAAGTGAGGAGCAAATAGAATTCCTACCCTTTATTGTTCAAGATGGTGGTATATTCACCTCACCATGTGGTACACATCCCCATATTGGTAAATTTTCCTGTCAGACAGAAATTAATGGACCCTGTAGACAATGACATCTAACTCTACAGATCATTTCCCAATGTTTGAGCGAGTATCATATCATGATGGTGAGCAATATCCTTGATTGATACCAACCAAATGCTCAGCATTCTGAATTTTTAGACATTTCTAACAAGAATGAAGGCTTGACTTCGTTGTTGAGCACGTGCTAGATTGCCTATTGCTTGCCCCCTGTATTTCACCTTGTGGTGTTATATAGGAAATCTATTAATTAGATACACACGTCCCCCCTATTTGTCACTTGAGTGAAAATCAAGGGGAACAGCGTGCTCAAGAATGGACATAGGAAGTAGTCGTTGTCTCATTAGTGAGCCCCAACAGTATGGAATGATTATTCGGAGCAGTCATGACCTTTGTATTAATTCAATACAATAGGGGAAAAGATAGTACTGTTACCTACCAAGACAACATGCCTCTCAATGTATCCTCCACGCACTGGATATGCCTCTATCTCTTATTCATTTGAGTGTTCTACTGGTGCTGCCTTCTCAAACTAGGATGTTCTGTTTGCTTGTGGTGCTCCTAGAGAAATCCATTATGCGGAGCCCTCCGAGCCTCGTAGAGCGCGGAAGATGTTCTAAGTGCTCTCTTTTGTGAATGTTCACAATGAAGAAAGGAGTGCGTGGAGGTAGCTAGGTTGTCTAGAGGCATTTTTACTACCAGATAAGCCTATCTTATGAGATCAGGCATGGGTTAAAGCGGATTTGAAACTAACTTTCTCAGTTATACCAAATTATTCTTCTACCTCTCTGTTATATGTATTTTTTTTTTTTGCTGGGTACCTCTTTGTTATATGTTGGTGTCACTTTGTAAACTTTTTTCAAACGTTTGAACATCACTTTGTTAAGTAGGTGAATGCAGCATCCAGGTTGATTTTACCACGAGTCCACACATCACTTTGCTAAGTAGGTGAATGCAGCTTCCAGGTGTATTTTACCACGAGTCCACAATGTACAAAAGTACCAGCTTAGAAAACTGAATTATTAGGAATATTTGGTATAGCTGGGTAAGTCTGTTTTCAATGAGGACATTAAGCCTTAGATGAATGAGGTATCAGATCTTGACCTGTGGGATCAAATTCTAACAGAATAATGGAAAAAGCAATAAAAAGAGGTTTATTATTGATCATTTATTATTGGATGTGGAAAAGGGCGCAGATGTAGAACTAGGATTTTGTATAGGACATCCATGTTGTTCATCACGAAGTATATGTTCCTGTGTTGTTACTCTTCATAACTTGTGTACTGATATACTCGTAAAAGTCCTTATCAAAATTTGGATTTGACTGCAGTAGTTAAGCAATATCTATTTCTCCTTGTTAAATGTTGCCCTTTTCAACCTTTTTTGAATAACTGGCTTTGCTAAGTAGGTGAGGCTTGAGCCAATACAAAAGTTGTAAGCTTAACTATTAGGAATGCTTGGTATAGCTGGTCAAGTCTGCTTGACAATAAGCCTTGGATAAACAAAGTATGCAATCTGGATCTATGATATCAAGACCTAAAAGAATTACAGAAAATGAAGCAGAAAGATTAATTTGTCTGACAATTGTATACGGAAAAGGGGTGCAGACTGCAGAAGTAGAAATAGAGTACATCCATGTTACTGTGTCAATCCTATTTCCATAATGATAGTCTTGGGGGTCCTTATTAGAGTTGGGGTATGAGTGCAAAGATATGTAATGTTGGGTGTCCTTGAGTTATTAATCCTATTTCCATGTGTCCGTTGTGGTGCAGTTTAGGCATGAAGGATTCTTGGGGACCTTTGAAGGCTTTGGCAGTTGCTAGTGCTGTTAATGCCATTGGTGATGTTGTGTTGTGCTGTTTCTTAGGCTACGGTATTGCTGGTGCTGCATGGGCAAAAATGGTGTCACAAGTATGTTGAATACATTTTTTTTATTTACCATGTTTATCATAGATGTAATTCAAAAATGTTTTATCGCAATGTTGATATGTTTTCTCGAAACTGTATTTGCGGAAAAGCAGATCATTTTTTGGAAAATCAATCTTCCTTGCAGTCCAACGGACCCTATAGTATCTTCATTCATGCAGTAATCAATTATACAACACCTGTAAATAGTTCCATTAAGTTCTGTGTTGTGACTCGTTAGTATCTTCCAGGTCATTGCAACTTTTATGATGCTTGAATCTTTGAACAAGAAAGGTTTTAATGCTTTCTCGATCTCTATTCCATCACCCAAAGAACTTCTGAGAATATTTGAGCTTGCTGCGCCAGTGTTCATAATAATGTTTTCAAAGGTACTAAGCAATTCAAAAGCTTTCTTTTTCTGTATGCTCACCTCCAGTAATTCCATTTTCATTTAATTGATTATTTCTTTGTAGGTTGCCTTCTATTTCTTGCTCACATATTTTGTTACATCTATGAGTACAATGACCATGGCAGCCCATCAGGTTGATTCCCCACTTCTTACTATTTTAGGGTGCAGTTTTGTGTTGCCTGTTTCTCCTTTGTATATTGTCTGATCTTTTAAGGAACTTGTTAGAATGGATACCATAATACATTATTGTTTTTGAAGGTTATGATTCAAATGTACTACATGTGTACTGTATGGGGTGAACCCCTCTCTCAAACTGCACAATCATTTATGCCTGAGTTGATATTTGGGACTGATCGAAGTTTGAAAAAGGTTATTATTTCTTTTTTGTCCACAAATATTCACTCTCTAGTTGCTGTTGTTCTTATTGTATTACCCATACATGTATTACCCATACATGTATTACCCATAATATGCAACTTATCGTTCATACTGAAAAATTGGTCTATACAGATCCCATGAGAAAATTTGTTGTTTTGTCATAATCTATTTTACAAGTACAGGATGGGATCCTTCTTTTTAGGAATGTACTAAATTGTCTACTATATTAACAGGCAAGAAGGCTTCTCAAGTCCCTCGTGGTCATTGGAGCCATAACTGGATCAGTATTAGGAATAATTGGAACTGCCGTACCTTGGTTTTTCCCCTATCTTTTTACAGCCGACACTGAAGTCGTTGGAGAGGTTAGTTTTTCTTCAATGAAGTTTTGTCAATTTATCACTGAAATCACCTTTGTTGTAAGATGACCCATTTGCCTGAATAAAGCTCTATTTAGTTTTCCTGTTCTATGTGGTAAATCCTTATCTTTCCACAAATAAGATCCGTCACCCTCACCTCACACTTCTCTATTAGCCAAATTACTATTCAAAGGCAATATAGCCTCAGAGTGGCCGACCGCTAACGAACTTCAACTGATTACTGATCAACCTCATTCTATTCAACTGATTACTGATCAACATCAGTCTAGAAACATTGTTGTTTTATCGGCAACTTAGATATGTGAGAATCTTAATCATGTAACAACTAACTCTGGAACCAGCAATAACTCTGGAATTAGGGTTTAGATGAACCCCAATCCTAGAATGCACGTGTTATCACACAAAAGTCTCAACTATATATTGAAAATCAATCTGATCAGTGATCACAAAGTTGGATTTATTAGGCTTCCCTCAACAACATAGAAAGATATATATTGCATATCATATAATGTTCTCTAACACATCTTGACATGTCAGCAATACTTTAGATTTGGGCTCTTTTGGTTTTGGGTAAATACTTGCTAGTGAGTGTCAGTGTCCAGTTATCCTATAAGAAATGGATTGATTTATCAATGTCTAATGCACAGGATATTTACACTCTCCTTTAGTCAAATCTTATGAGGAAAAACACATGATCCTAAACGTAAGATTGGATAACTTGTCTTGATGATCTCACTATTACGACATCATTAGGATTAGACAAATCTTATCATTCTCACTAATTGCATCATATGTGGATATTATAAATCAATAAATCAACTTCTGGTTTTAATTTACAAGATTTTGGCCTTGTATCATGTAGATGCACAAAGTCTTGCTTCCATACTGGACAGCATTAGTGGTGACACCAGCTACGCATAGCCTTGAAGGAACACTGATGGTATGTTTGTTTTATCCGAGCATATTAATATATTCCATTATATTTATAAAGTTGCCCTATTGATGCATGTAGATTGGCGACTTCTTTTAATTCTCTGCTGTCCACGTCTATTCTAGAGCATCATGTACAGTGCTCTATGATAAAGTTGAGAGATTTAATCAACGGGGGAAAATCATATGGACTTACAAGTTTAGTGTTTTTTGTATATTGAAAGATCAAGTATACGCCATTTGTGTGTCCTAAGCTCATATAGGTTGAAGTTAAATGTATTTAAAATCAAAGGAAAGGAATTCTGTATCTATTGATGTATGTAATGCATCAACAATGTCTTGGTGAATTTCACTGGCATCTGAGTTGTTTCCTCCTATTCACTGAGCATCCTGTACCAAGCTTTACAACAAGTAAGACATTTGATCAATGCCAAAAAAAACACAAGCTCGTAATTGTTTACAGTTATTATAATGTAGTCTGTATATGAATGACGCCATTTTGTAAATTTTGAAGCTCGTAATTGCTAAGTTATATTTGTCTCCAATCTCAGATGAAAGGAATAATGTATTCCCGCCCAGATATTATACTATATTCTAAGAGCTCAAATTTTTAAACTTTAAAAGAGTGTTAATACCTTTCCTTTTATCCCATTTTTGGTAGCTTCAAGCAATTTGTTAATTTGTGCAGGCTGGGCAGGATCTTCGGTTTTTGAGTATATCAATGATCGGATGCTTTTTATTGGGTGGTCTTCTAGTGTTGGTATGCTTTTATAGGTTTTATACTCCAAAATATGTTTTCCATTGGAAGCATTCTATAATCTATACTAGTTTTAGATTGCTCTTCAAATGCACAGGAACTCTGATTAAGACGTCCTATTACCCTCGGATATTTCATATTGTCATCAGCAATCACCCTTGGATTAATTACTCCATTTAGTTTTCCAAATATGGTTTTCGTGTGGTTAACGAGATATCCATCACAAGACACGACCCTGGTTGTGGTATCCAACTTATTTTTTATGTGTTCCGAAGTTTGATGTACTACCTCTTTAGCAGATGTCAGCTGAGTTCAGCTGGCAAAACCTCTGGGTGATGATACCAGATGTCTCATGTCTGGGTTTGAATCATGTCAGCATTATCGAGTTATCTATCTCATTTAAAACAGGCTTACCTTCAAAATTTTGGAGGTGCTAGCGAGCTCAGCTGGTAAAACCTCTGGGTGATGAGAAAAGAATTGGATTTTATTCTCCCCATGGAGAACCTGATATTCGTTGTTCAGACACATATGGGGAGATGGGAGCACTGACTTTGAAGTTCATTAGTACATCTGTGTGTTTCTGGGCTTGGCATGAGCATGCTTTTGTAGCCTTTTTTTTCACGAGTTTATGGCTCAACGGTTGCATCCCTCTCACAAAGTGGAGAGGTCCTGGGTTTGAAACACGTCAGCAGCTGATTGTTTGACATAAGTTTCCTCACGTAACTTAAAGGGGTAGGGGTCCCCTTAATCCCGCTTGCCTATCAAAGAGTGATATTGTCTATCACGCATCTTTGAATATTTTTTTTTTCTTTTCGGCTGGAAACAACAGCAAAAAGATAAATTGAGCTTGTTAATTGTATTCTATGTTAAAACAGTATGCTCATTTTGTGTATTGGCATCATCAATCCATACGTCCTTGCCCTTAGCCTATAGATACTACATAGTGCAATGTTGTTACTTGCTGCTAGCACCCTGGCCCCATATTTAGTAGTCAATTCGACAGTTGAAACATGAAGGTCATGCATATATGTTTATATTACCTGTGGACAGAAGTTATGCATTGGTGTAGGTCAATGCTTCTCTCTCACAGTCACGCTTTAACTGAGATGTTGCCCCTATCTGTTTGCTGTTGGTTTTAGATCTTTCATCTATGTGTCTATATTTACATATACAGTACTCCTTTTCTTATCAGCTGATGAGCAGTAGAGGCTATGGTCTACTAGGCTGCTGGTGGGGCCTGGCCGGATTTCTATGGGTAAAACTTTGACTCTCTCTCTTGAAATGCAAGTTCATAATCTGAAACCTGTTAATTGAAGAAAAGTTGTTTTTTTAGGCTCGGTTTTTTCTTGCTCTGAGGCGATTAACTTCTCCTGCTGGCTTACTTTACTCGGAGGAATTCACCCGACACCAATTGGAAAGGCTGAAAATGGGGTAGGGATCTTGAAGCCTTCAAGGACAGCGAGAGCCATATCTCATCTGATTGATCGTATAATCAGCAAACACCTGAGTCAGCCAATGTTCTTCGACCATATGATGGAACTGTCGGGATGCTAAACAATGCTTTTTGGCAGTTATCAAGTGTACTGTGGTGCATTGTTCAAAATCTCGTGAGATATCTCGGAATTTGAAGTATTCAGTACGAGATATTCGTGAGATATCAAACGGTATGATTTCCATACCAACCTTGTTGATAAGTTCGAGATCTCACCAGAAATGGTGAGATCTCGTGAGAAATCATATTTCTAGTGTCGAGATGCTCGAGATATAATTATTTAAAAATGAATTAATGAATGGTTTGATTTTTTTTAAAGTTAAATTAAAGGATTGATATTAATTATAAATATTAGTTTGTTCTAAATGTGAGTTTGAACTTGAAAATTGAAATTGTGAAATTCGTAGAATTCAACTTACATATCTTGTTAAAATTGACTTAGGGTCTGTTTGGAAACCTGGAATTGAAGCTGGAATTGAAAATTATTTTCCAAAACATGCAACTTTGTGCATTTGGAAGGACTTCAGTCCATGAATTGAAAATGGAAATCCTTAAATATATTTGAATCACAAGTTGCTTATGGGGGGTAAAACTTTTGATTCTAGGCTTGATTGGAAATTTATTTTTTATATAAGAAAACTTTAATACTGCCATCTATATTATTTTCCTAATTATATCACTTATTTAATTTCTTTTCTCATTTCAATTTATTTATCCAAACATAGTGAAAATTAACATTAAAAATTTTAATTCTTTAAAATCAGAAGTTTTGGAATTATAAACTCAATTCTAATTCTCAAGAAATTTTCCAAACAGACCCTTAATAAACTCAAAATTGATTGATTTGGGGTTATTGCTAATACAGTTAAACTCTTCTATAGGAATACTCTATATAAGAATAACCTCCACATAGTCATAAAAAATTCCAGTCCCAACTTGGGACCAGTTATAAATAGGAATAAGGGGGATTTAGAGATACCCCCCAAAATTTTAAGAACTCTTTGAGATACCCCCCAGATTTAGAAACTCTTTGAGATACCCCCCATTTTCTCATTTGAAGCCGGTCAACCAAGCCGTTGACCATGGTCTGACCAGTCTTCATAATTTTAAGACAATTTTACCCTCCCACCATTTAAACCCACATCCTAGTCATTATGCCCAGTCATCAATAATGCCACGTCAGCAAACCGCTTACATCTACCCATGTCTTATCCTAACCATTCAAAATACATCTAGATCTAGATCTAATCACAACCGTCCAAATTTACCTAATCTAATCTAATCAAAACTAACCTAACTTATCAAACTAACTAAACCCCTAAAATCAAAAACTAACCTTATCTTCTTTCCGCCATTAACAGAACAAAGCAGCGGGAAAGTGAACTAACCTTCACCTTCTTCTTCCTCCTCCTTCTTCTTCCTCCTCTTTTCTTCTTCACCATCATCAAACTTCATCTCTCACTTTTTCTTCTTCACCATCATTCCTTTTCTTTCTTCCTTCTTCTCCATCCTATCTACCTATCTATCTTGCTTCTTCTTCATCAAACTATTCTTCTTTCACCTTCATTTTTCTTCCTTCTTCATTAACAGATCTAGCCATTATCATCTCTCATTTATTACTCCATTACTCGATCTAGAAGAACCAATAAATACTTCAATTTTTTGTAGTTTTACTAGATCTACCTAGTTGAAACGTTGATATGAAGGTAAATTATAGTATTTAGTGGTTTTGTACTGTGTATTTTAGGATTTTTTGAGATTTGGTTGATCATCTTTCATCATCTTCCCCAAATTACCTTTCTCTGCAATTTAGGGGGTATCTCAAATGAAACTTGTATTTTGGGGGGTATCTCTAATGAAAGTTTTGTTTGTTTTGAACAGATAATTTGTCAAATGTGTGACCAACTTGGACATTGTGGAGATGAGTGTCAATGGGTATATAGCCATTGCAAAAAGACAGATTGTGAAGGCATTATGAGATTGACAACTTCAAATACCCCAGAGAATCTAGGTAGAAAGTTTCTTAGATGTCACCTTTGCGGGAAGTTTAAATGGTTAGATGAAGCTATGAGGGATGAAGCTACGACCTCTAGTTCAAGTGTACCTGGTTGTTTCATTTGTGATGACTTGGATCACTGGAAGAAAGATTGCGAGTGGGTAGATTCTGAATGCAGAACTAAGGGATGCAAGGGTCGGAGGAATGTGAAGACTTCTGGCAAACAAGGTACTGTGGGGGACAAGTATTTGAAGTGTTATACATGTGGAAACTTTCAGTGGTTGCGTGAAGCCAAGAGGGAGAAGAAAAAGGCAACTGAAGACTTTCAAAATCATGTAAATGCTACTGTAACAGTGAAAATGGAGGTGGGAGAAATTTGTGATCATTTTGCTGGCACTAGAATTAATAAGAAATGAATTTTTTGTGCATCTACTTTTTCTCCTTTTTTGCACCTTATCACATGCTGACCATAACAAAAACAATAACTCTATAATAGTGATCAGAAGAAAATGTATTCAATTCATAAAGTATCTTATCACATGTTGACCATAACAAAAGCGCACAAGTTCACACACTAAGATTGATACATGTTCACAATAACAACAACAACAAAATATTAAAATATTGTTTAAAGTCGTGATAACCAACAAGGTTCACACACCAAGAACCAAAAGGACATGTTCAAAACGACAACAAAACATCAAAATATTGTTTGAAGACATACTTTATGGGTGTATCCCATAGCCCCCGTGGTTGTATCCCATGCTGGTATTTCCTCGGCCTCTCGGAGCCCTCGCTTGACCTCTTACTCTGGTGACCCCGGGTCTTCTAGTGGTGCTCCTTCCTCTCCCCCTTCCTTCTGCACTGTTGGCATTTCCTTCTGTTGAAGTAGCTCTGGTCCTTCCCCTCCCCCTTCCACCTGCGGTGTTTGTCCTTCCTCCTTCATTTTCAGCACTGGTCCTTCCTCTCCCCCTTCCTCCTGCAGTGTTTGTCCTTCCTCCTTCATTTTCAACACTGGTCCTTCCTCTCCCTCTTCCTCGTGCAGTGTTTGTCCTTCCTCCTTCATTTTCAACACTGGTGCTTCCTCTACCCCTTCCTCCTGCAGTGTTTGTCCTTCCTCTCCCCCTTCCTCCTTCATTTTCAGCACTGGTCCTTCCTTCATTTTCAGCACTGGTCCTTCCTCTCCCCCTAGTTGTAGTAGTCCTTCCTCTTCTATCACTGTCAGCAGTGGTCCTTCCTCTCCCCCTACTTGTTGAAGCATTGGTCCTTGCTCCTCTGTCAGCTCTTGTGGTCCCTTGTTGGCTATTGTCTTGGGAAGTACCCTGGTGTCCACTAGCACTTGTCCCCCCCATGTGACTTTCTTGTTGTCCTCTTTGTGATGCCCTAGCTTGTGCCTTACTTGGACCCTTACAAGTAGCCTTGTTGTGATCATATTCACCACATCTACTGCAATGCACTCTCCTCTTCTTTGCTCCTGAGCTTGATGCTTCGTTTGGATCTTTTCTTCTATTCTTCTTTGGTCTTCCTGCTGGTCTTAGAAACTCCCATGGCAAACATTCATATGGTGGCTGCACACATATCACACACACAATCAAACTAGTAAGTAGTAGTGTTAGGAGCCGTAAAATTACTGTAATTATTAGATAGTCACTTACACTAGGCCAATTTTTGACCCTTGGAAGAGGTAGAACAAAGTTGGAGTAAGTCTTTTGATAGGTTCTGATAGTATGGTAGTCACTAACCATGCTGCAAGTTAGTTTACATAGTTAGTTCACATATGAAAGTATAAAAAGTGGGGGGTATCTCAAATGAAAGTACGGAATACCAAAAAAGACTAGAAGAAAAATTTCAAGTGAAGTTAGCAATTGTACCTGGTCAAGTGCAATCTACTAGTGGCAATGATGCACACAGCATGGACACATGGTATACCAGTAAGTTGCCATTGATGGCAATCACATTTCTTGTTGTTCAGATCTACCAGCCAACAATCATTCATACCCTTTTCAACAGAAAACTGCCCATCAGCTGCACCATGCCATGTATACTCACTTATTTTGTCTTCTAGCTTCTTATAGACTTTCCACACCCTTGGAACCACACCATTGATGTCCATGGTCTTTGCTTTAGCATTCCTTTTATATAGAAGGCACATAACCATCTTGGTGTATTCAAAGACAAAAGCTGTAACTGGTTTGTCTCTTAACTCTGCAATCCAATTGTTGAAACTTTCACTAAAATTATTGGTTATGTGCTCACAGGTGGAATATGGTTCAAAGTATGCTCTACACCATGTCTTCACATTTCTTTTGACCAACCAGTCATATGCTTCTGCATCTTCAGTTTGTAGCTTAGCCATCCATTCTTTGTGATCAGCTTCTTTGTATGCTCTGGCAGCACCCCAGCATAACTCCTCAAATAACTTGCCTCCGGCATTATCCTTCTTGAAATTCTGGAACATATGCCTAAAGCAGAATCTGTGGGTAGAGTTTGGGAATAAAGCCTCGACAACCTCTTTCAACCCTTTTTGTTGATCTGACGAATACCAACTTCTCTTCTCTTCTAGTCAACTGAGGTTCCATCATTTCTAGAAAATCAAACCAAGTGTCACTACATTCATTTCTACACAAGTAAATGGCAATGGGAAATAATCCATTGTTGCCATCCAGTGCAGTGATACTCAAGCACATACCCCCATATTTCCCCTTCAGAAAACAACCATCTAAGCCTAGAATAGGCCTACAACCTTCCCTAAAACCTTTCAAGCATGAAGCAAAACTAACACCCATACCTTTCATCCTTTGATCCTCACCTCTTTTGCATATAGCTAAACTGCCAGGATTTCTCTTCAACACTTGCATACAACATTCAGCTGCAATTCTGTAACTCTCTTCATAGTTACCATGGAGTCTTTCCATTATTTTCTGCCTTGCATGCCATCCAATGAAGTATGTGATATTTTGTGCATACCTCCTCCAAATTGCTTTTACAAGTTCCCTTGCCTTGAAAACAATCACATGATCCCTGACATCATCCTCTAGCTTTGCTGCAACCCAGTTGGAATCAACCAAACTATTCTTGAACTCTTTATTACCAATACAACCAGCACTATGCTCATTATGTAAGGTTCTGATGGAACAAGTGTGCCTATCACCTCTCGTAGCTTTACTGACCCTAGCTACAAACTTCCATTGACATCCTTTATCCTCATTCACACAAACTGCTATAAATCTGTCGCCATCATTCTTCGGCATTTTCCAAATAAATTTCTTCTTGATTGAATAATCTCTTATGTACTCCCTGCAAGCAGCAATTGTTGGCCATGACATATTCACCTCTGGTTCTGGCAGATCATCAAAGTAGGGAGCTTGTTCACCCATATCATCAAAGTCATACAATTCTTCGGTTTCCTTTTCAAAGTCAGCATATCCTTCCAAGTCTTCTTCTGTAGGTTCAAATCCAATGGATCCTTCTGAAGATGAATCATAGCTATGGTATGCTTCTTCAGCCTCAATATTATCAATTGGATCAAAATCACTGTCAGAATCAGATTGGATATCCATAGGTGAAGGTGGAGCTGAAGTTGAAGGTGGAGCATGTGGAGGTGGGACATTGGATTCAGATGGAGGTGGGACATGGGATTCAGATGGAGGTGGGACATGAGAATCAGAAGGAGGAAACATTGTATCCTTGACATTCATATCAGGCATTTCATCTAACTCCTCCTCAGAAAGTTGTTCATACGTAGATTTCTTTCTTTTCCAAGCCTTGTTTCCTTGGAGCTGCTTGTTAAAATTCTTAGACTTGTTTTTTGTACCCTTCCTCTTTGGCCTAGCAAGTTTGGTCTTAGGAGCTTGGCTGGATGGTTGAGCTTCATTAATACCTTCATCCTGGGTAGGTTGAGATTGTTCCATGTCGACATCAGTGTTACATGGTGTACTAATGACTTCAGGAGCTTCTTCGGCTAATGGCTTCAGCTCTTCCAATTCATAAAACAAAGGCAAATTCCCTTCTTCATCCTGATCACCATACTTCCACCATTGAATGCAATCATAATCTTCCATTAACTCCATCTTAATACCCCCTTCCAAATACATAGGAAATTTCTCCACATTGTAATTGAGCATGTTCCTCTCTTCCAAAGTTTTACATAACATTTCATCAATGTCCAACAAACACACACAATCTCCATCAACATTGGGAAAATCAACATATTGACCTCCTACATAATCTCGTGTCTTCCAATTGGCTCTTTCCATGCTTATCTCATTCCATTTACCGCCAAAGTGAAGTCTTATGCAATTGAACCCTAGTGATGGACAAAAATTCAAGCATTTGCTGCATACAACATTGTTAAATGGTTTGTTAAGACATTGTTATTTGTCATTTGTTATTTGTTATCAACATAGAGTGAACATACAACATTTTATTTGTTATCAACATAGAGTGAACATACAACATTGTTAAAGCAGTTGTTAAGACATTGTTATTGGTTATCAACATGGAGTGAGCATTCAGCATTTCACATTCAACAATCAATATTTTCATTTGAGATACCCCCCATTATTATATTTTCATTTGAGATACCCCCCAGTTACGTTTCAGCTATTTAAAACATAAGCAGTAAAGTTATTGTCTTCAACCAAGTCATTGTCTTCCAACAATATCAAGAGAGCAGTGATGAACAAACCTCAAATAAACCCAAAAGCCCTCCAAATTTTGAAAAACCTAAGATCCCCAAATCGACACAATATTCAATAAAACCTAAGTTCCCCATCCAAATCGACAAAATTTTGAAAAACCTAATAACCGCCATCGCAAAACAATACTCAACCACATTCAAAAATCAAAAAAGGTCTTCAAGAAAATGGACTTACAAGTATTCTCGACGCCGAATCCTAGCAGGATCATACATTTCTTCGCTTTCTGCACTTGAATCCTGGTTGTTCAAGTTCGATTCATCACTAGATTCATATGATTCAGAAGAATCAGAAGATACCCAAAAAAATCGGGTTTTAGGAGCGGCCATTGTTGAAAATTAGATCAAAATGAAGGAAGATCTAGAAGAATGGGAGAAAATGGGAGAGTTTTGAAGAAGAAAAGAGAAATTTTGGTTGAAAATCAAGGTATGAAGTTAAACCTTCACTTGCATTTCACTATCCCGCTGCTTTGTTCTGTTAATGGCGGATAGAAGATAAGGTTAGTTTTGATTTTAGGGGTTTAGTTAGTTTGATAAGTTAGGTTAGTTTTGATTAGATTAGATTAGGTAAATTTGGACGGTTGTGATTAGATCTAGATCTAGATGTATTTTGAATGGTTAGGATAAGACATGGGTAGATGTAAGTGGTTTGCTGACGTGGCATTATTGATGACTGGGCATAATGACTAGGATGTGGGTTTAAATGGTGGGAGGGTAAAATTGTCTTAAAATTATGAAGACTGGTCAGACCATGGTCAACGGCTTGGTTGACCGGCTTCAAATGAGAAAATGGGGGGTATCTCAAAGAGTTTCTAAATCTGTGGGTATCTTAAAGAGTTCATAAAATTTTGGGGGGTATCTCTAAATCCCCCTAGGAATAATATTCATATTGTCATAAGTTATAGGTCCCATCTAGAAGAAAATTGTCTCTACATAGTTATAATTAAGTATATATTAACAAAAAATATATTACATATTGAGAAAAATATTAAAGAAAATATAAAATTTGAGACATTTAATATGTTTTTTTATTTTCTAACACTTCCCATCACTAAGTTAGTATATGTGCACTATATCTTGAAGCTATATTATTGTTTTGAAACTATACCATTATTGAAATTATACGATAATTTTCTTAAGTAAAACTCTATTAAGTTATAACCTCTCTATAGTAATAATTTATTTTGGTCCCAAGAGTATGACTATAGAGAGGTTTTACTGCAACTTGTTTTAATCAAGAAGAAATCTTGTGAAAATTGAATTTAGGAATGATAATTAGGTATAAATGTGTGTCAAAATTTGCTCCAAAAAATTGTTCATCTCGACAAAGACATCCGAGATCTTAAACGAGATCTCGAATTTTAGACTTGTTGAGATCTCGAGGAATTCGAGATTTTGAACAATGTCTTGGTGCACACCTCAGGTCATATGTACTGGTGATGTTGAGTTCCCCAGTCAGAATGCCATTTAGGTACATAATGTGTAGTAAGTAGCTTCCTTGTATGTTGCTTATTATTGTTTGGCCTTGTGGCAGTCTCAAAAGACTGGGTCATTCTTAGTTGCCTGTTTGGTTTCAATTTCTAAGGATTAAAATTAAGTTTAGTGTTATGCTGAGACATTCTATTCTTTATTATTCACAATCTGTGTTTTGTTTTGATAGATATAGAACAATGGGTGGGCAGACGGACAATGCAGGGGGAAAGCAGGCTGGTTTCCGTTTGAATACATTGAAAGCCGGGAACACGTATTTGCAAGCAAGATGACGGCTGAAGTCTGTTAATGTCATGTAGTTGATTTTCATTTTGGATGCAAGAAGACAATGCTTTATATTGTTCTCCGCCAATAATGCTCTGCCATGCTTACAAGAAGATAAATCAAAACGGGAAACCAGATTTAAACTTTATTTTGGTTGTTTTATTGTACACATGGCAGTAGGCATTTGGGCCAGAAGCAATATTAGATTTACCATAGCCCTTGTAAAATGTGTATTTTAGTACAGATACTGTACTAAAATTCAGCAAAGAGCTTCAGCAGACATGTTGTATGATAGTAGGACTGTATTGCAACCATACAAGCAACCGTGTCTAATATGGCACCCATTCTGACCAAATTCATTACTGATCGTTTATAAATCCTGTTACAATTGGATCTTCCACTTACCACCTTGAAAGACTTGCGACCAATCTATTTTTGTTGAATTCAATCTCCGTGAGACAAATGTGTTAAAAAGAATTATTGTGACAGAGAGAGAGAGAGAGTGGGTGCTACAAGAACGGGGGTAGGCGGTGAGTTGGGCTAGATGAATATGAAATCTGGAAGCAAATTTGAAATTTTACACCATCATCACATCATCCACGCCACCTCTTCATCTATAACCGTGGAAGCAAACATTCACGATCACCAATTGAGATGAAAATATGACAACTAAATATACACATTGACATTGGTAGCATAGGTGAAAAAATCGTTTAGGGGCGGATATCCGATCTGCCAAAAACCGGATTATTCCGCGGATATCCGACCTCCCGTGTCGGATTTTTGAGGTTTGGCAAATTCAAAAAAAACGGAATTTTTCGCGGATATTCGCGAATATTCGCGAAAAATTCGGCAAATTGGGAGGTTTTCTGCACTTTCCGTGTTTTTTTTCTGATTTCGATATATAAACTTATAATTAAAAGAAAAACATACATTACAAATTAAACACACGACAAATCATACAAGGAAGCTAAGACGGAACTATTACACAAGATAGTTTTACTCATAGGTGAAAAATCGTAAATATCGGGCGGATATTCATAGAACTTTTATATGTTTACAATACAAGAACTAAACACAAACAACCTCATTACAACTCAACCCATAGTTTTATTTTAATAATCAAAATAAAAGACATGTTAACCCCAGAATGATAGACGCCTCTTGTCAAACCGATGAGCTTCGAGTCGCATGCGTGTGGGGACGAACTCAGTACAGTAATATTCCCATGACATTGTTTGCTCGTACGACCTGAATTGGTCAATATGCATATCATATGCATCTTGATCCATACAATACGGAGCAAATGATTCAAAGATAGGAAATCTCGAGTATTGTTGAACCGGCATTAATGTATCGGCTGACTGCACGTCGTTTCTTTCTGATATATTGCTCTTGGAGGGCCATCAAGTTCGTCGCGAAAGTTTCCAAACGTCTAGTGCCTTTTGGACCTTTTTTTGATAATCTCATCGAAAGTTCTAGTTCGGGGGGATTAAAAATAAATGTGTTAATTTTATAATCGAAAATTTCATAAATTTCGATAAATATCGGGTTTTGCCGAATTATGCCGCGAATATCCTATAAATGCCGACCGGCATGGGGTGTTTTAAAATCCGTTTATATGTCGTATGCCGTACCGTGCCGATCTCCAAAAAAACGGAATATATCGCGAATATCCGGTCGGCAGAAACGATTTTTTCACCTATGATTGGTAGTAGTAGAAAAATACATATTTCTCTTGGGGATGCACCTTGAGACTGGGGTACAGTAGTTCAATAATTCATAATGACAGTCCTGACCGGGTCAGCAATATTTGGGTGATATGGAGGGAGGGTCTTAATGTTGCTTGTATTGCTAAGTCAAACCAGCAAATTACAGTGACATGGGATCAGGTTACCATATCTTTTATCCATGCTAGCTCTGTGTATGGTATTAGAAGAAGCTTATGGGAAGAGCTCAGAAATCTTAAGGTGAATGGACCTTATGCAGTTGTGGGTGACTTCAATGTAGTGACCTCTATCACGGAAAGGAAGGGTGGAGGTATTCCTAGTAGAATAGCTATGAATGAGTTTGTTAACTTCACCAATTCAGAAGCTCTTATTGATTCAACTACTCAGGGGTTTAAGTACTCTTGGAGTAATATGAAGCATGGGAGAAGAAGGATGGTGCAGAAAATTGATCGCATGCTTGTCAATCAGCAATGGTTGGATGTTTTCAGTAGTTGGCGTGGCAAGGTCCTGCATAGGAAATTCTCAGATCATTCTCCTATTGTAGGGTGGTGCACAATGGTTCCAAAGCCTCATAACATTCCCTTTAGGTTTAAAAAGGCCTGGATAGGCCATGCAACCCTAATGAGTGTAATTGAGAGCAGTTGGAATGAACCTTTGTACGATGTCCCGATCAGAAAAGTTCTAAAGAAATTGAAGAGACTAAAGGCAGTCCTAAAAGAATGGAGTTGGGCAGTTTTTGGTGACTCTAAGTTGAAAATTAAGAATTTAGAGGAAGAGCTTGAGATGCTGCAAACTGAACAGGAGGTGACTCTTTTTGATGAAGGAGTGCAGCAGCAGGAAATAAAAAAGGAGACTGAACTGTATGAAGCAGTTAAGGCATACAATACCACCATTAGGCAGAAAGCAAGGATTTCAGATGCTTATGAAGGGGAAAGGAACTCAGCCTATTTTCATGCCATCAACAAGTTGCATCTCAAGAAATCACAAATCTTGGAGATTGCTACTGATGATGGTACAGTGTTGACTCAACAGTTAGACATCCAGAGATATATTGTTAATGCCTTTGAACAAAAGTACAAGCTACAAAGCATTGAGCTGCAACCTGAGTTATTGGACCTGGTTCCAAAAAAGGTCAGCAGTGAAGATAATAATATGTTGTGTGCTGTTCCATCAGAAGCTGAGGTTACAGATGCAGTTATGTCAATGGATCCTAACAGCTCCCCAGGCCCAGATGGCTTCCAAGGCATATTCTACCATACCTATTGGAGTATCATCAGCAAGGATATCTGTAAGGCAGTTATTTCTTTCTTTAAAGATAATAAACTGCCCCAAGGTATGAATTCTAGTTTCCTTGTTTTAATTCCAAAAGATCAAAATGCAAGGCTTGTTAATCATTATAGACCAATATGTCTTAGTAACTTTCTTTTTAGGATTATTACTAAGATCATGTCTCTCAGGCTGAAAAATGTGGTGGAGAACTACATCCGCAATGAACAACTGGCTTTTATCAGGAGCAGGAATGGTAACTCTGGAATTGCATTGGCATCAGAAATGATAAATGAACTACAGAAGAAGAGAAGGGGAAGCAATGTAGCTCTAAAACTTGATGTGGCACAAGCTTTTGACTCATTGAGTCGGTCTTTTCTTCTAGAAGTTTTGCGCAGATTTGGCTTTGGGGAGAGATGGTGTCAGTGGGTCCTCACTATACTCAACAGCTCCAAGGTCTCAGTTTTAATAAATGGAGGTCCATGTGGTTTCTTCAATGTGCAGAGAGGTTTACGGCAGGGAGATCCATTGTCTCCAATTCTGTTTGACCTAGCTGAAGATGTATTGAGTAGGGGGCTTAATAATCTCTTTGATAGTGGTCGTGTGCAGCATATGGCTACTGCAGGTTCTGCTGTTGGTCCTATTCATATACTTTTTGCTGACGACATAGTAATCTTTGCTAATGGTGGGATGAGAGGTTTGAGAAGGTTGAAAGAGTTATTGTTAGCTTATCAACAGAGCTCAGGCCAAATTTGCAATCCCTTAAAGAGTAAGTTGTTCATGGGAGCAATGACTTCAACAAGAAAAAAGAGAATTGAAGACTTGTTTTCCATCAAAGAGGGCACTCTCCCGGAAAAATATTTGGGAGTTCCTCTCTTTCAAGGAAGGGTCAGAAGTGAATGGATTCAGGTTTTGGTCGACAAAATCAAGAAGAGGGCAAATGCGTGGGCAGGAGGTTTACTATCTTTTCAAGGAAGGGTGGTTCTTGCTCAATCCATACTTAGTAGCATTCCCATCTACAACATGGGGATCTACAAATGGCCAAGAAGGTGTATTCAGGAAGGGGAGGCTGCAATAAGAAACTTCGTGTGGTCTGGTAACCCTACTGAGAAAAGAACAATCACGCTCAAGTGGGAGAAGGTGTGCAAGCCTAAGGAAGAGGGAGGTTTAGGTCTTAGGAAACTAAGAGACCTAAATCTAGCTATGTTGATGAAGTTGGCATGGCAATTACTGGAGAAGAAGACAGAATGGAGTAAATTTATGTTTAACAAGTTTACAAGCAGGCAAGGAGATTGGATCAGCTATTACAAAGCTTCATCCATTTGGCCTGGCGTCAGGTGGGCTCTAATTGAGATGAAACCTCATCTTAGTTGGATTGTGGGCAATGGGCATTCTATTAAGCTATGGCAGGACCCTTGGATTGGAGAGGCCATTTCTGACAGACTGCAGGGTGTTAACTAGAAGGTTTTCAAAGCAAAACTCGCTGATATCATAGAAGGCAATGAATGGAGCATCCCTGCTACTTTGTTGGAGGTTTTCAATAAGCTTGGTATTCAACAACATGACCTTCCTCCTCTTGTACAAGGGGAAGATATCAGAGTCTGGAAAAGTAGTGTAGATGGACAGTTTACAGTAAAAGAAGCATATGAAGCTATAAGGAAAAAGGGTCCTACAGTGGCATGGCACTCTTGGGTTTGGGCTCAACATATCCATCCAAGAATTGCTAGGATGGGTTGGAAGATCATTCAGAAAGCTGTTGCTACTGACGACCAAGTCAAGAAACGAGGAGTTCAAGTGGTTTCTAGATGCAGATTGTGCTTGAAGGAAGAAGAGACTTATGATCACCTTTTCTAGGGGTGTGAGACCTCAAGGAAACTGTGGGACTGGTTGGCTGCAGTTTTCAGGGTCAACCTTAACTCTTATGAGTTTGGTAATGTCACCAAAGCAGCTAGAGGGAGAAGCTCACTGGTGAGGCAGCTTTGGAGTGCAGCAGTGATTTCACTCATGGTGCAGCTTTGGAAGGCAAGGAACAGAGTGCACTTTGATGGAATTTCTTTTGAGTTTCGTAGACTCAAAACTGAAACTCTCAAATGCATCAGTATAGCTGGATTGTTGGCACCAGGGACAATGTACAATGATTGTCAAGATCTCCAGCTTTTGAGTAATCTGAATGTGAAAGGAAGGCCAAGACCTCTGCAGCTGATCAAAGAGGTTTCTTGGATACCACCTGATGGTAACATAGTGAAAATCAATACAGATGGCTGCTCACTGGGGAACCCTGGACATGGTGGAGCAGGTATAGTAAGTAGAAATTCAAACTTGGAAGTTCTTGGGGTTATAGCCAAAGGCCTTGGGATTGTTACTAGCTATGAAGCGGAATGCCAAGCTCTTGTGTTTGCTGCTGAACTGGCAGCAGAGAAAGAATGGAGGGAGGTGTGGTTTGAAGCAGATTCTATGGCGCTAGTGCGTGCTTTCTCTAAAGGGAGGGTACCTTGGCACCTTCGTGCGAGATGGACGAAAGCTATAGAGCAGTTGATTAGTTGGAGAATTTCACACACCTACAGGGAAGTGAATTTTGCAGCAGATGCAGCAGCAAAGCATGGTGCACAGATGGACATGGGCTCAGTTCTATGGTCTGAACAATGTCTTATTGCTTTAGAATGTCCTAGTAGAATCTACTATAGATTTGCTTAATTTGTTTGTTGGTTGATCTAAAACATTTCTACTGCTGTAATATTCTTTTATTCTTAATATAATTCCCTATCTGTGTGAAAAAAAAAAAGGGGATGCACCTTGGACTATTTCAGTGCACAATCAACATTCATTGATTGTAATGTTGAGTGACACTATAGGGAAAAATTGCTTGTTTTTGTGGTGTCTGTCTGTCACTCTGTCTGTCCGTCCTTGTAACTTGATTGCAAAATGCAAAATAATACCAACCATCCACAACTCAAATCTCAATCTCAGAAAAAGCTCAAATGGGAAACGTGACTGGTGAGTGGTGGTGAGTAACACTAAACTGCTACAAACAAGAAAACAAATGAAAACCTGCCCCTTTATTAATTACGACATTTCATTCTCTCCACATTTCTTTTCATTACTAGCCGCCAATAACCACATATGATATAACTTGCTTGCCTTCTTTTCCCTTCTCTCTCTCTCTCTCTCTCTCTCTCTTCTCTGTAATTTTTTATGCTCTGCATCTCGAAAACAAATGGACCTCAAATTAAAAACCCTAGTTCTTTCTTCTTCATCTATTGTTTCTATTCAAAATCATAATAAGCATTCTTCCTTCTTCTTCTCTTCTTCAATCCGATTCTCTCATTCTTCTTCTTCTTCTTCTTCTTCTTCTTCTTCTTCAATCCGATTCTCTCATTCTTCTTCTTCTTCTCCTACTCTGACCATTTCAAGAACAAAAAATCATCCTTCTCGAACTACAAAAAAAACTTGTTGCATTAGTCCTATAGATCAAAATCTTAATTCAATCATTCATGAAGACAATCAAGAAGAAGAAGAATCACAACAAATTTCTTTGCCTCGTGATGATACTGATTTGATTCAAACAGTAGAATTAGTAAAAGAAGAAGGAGGAGGAGGAGAAGTTGAGAAGATTGTTACATCTGGAAAAGAAGAGTTTAGTGCGAATGAGAGCATTTTCAAGCAAATACAAGAGATTGTTTTGTTTGCAGGACCTGCAGTTGGATTATGGATTTGTGGACCATTGATGAGTCTTATTGATACTGCTGTTATTGGACAAGGAAGCTCTCTTGAGCTTGCTGCATTAGGTATGTATGTAGAATTGTAAACTTCTCTTGTTGCTTTAAACTCTAATTTATATGTTGTGATTTTGTTTTGGATGAATAGGTCCTGGCACTGTGGTTTGTGATTATGCAAGTTATGTGTTTATGTTTCTTTCTATTGCTACATCCAATATGGTTGCCACTTCGTTGGCTCGTGAGGTTAGTTGATTTTATTATTATAATTAGTGGATTAAATGTAATCTCATTTTGATTTTTATTAGTTGTTCTACACTCTCTTACATTCTCATAAGGTTTCTATTGTTTATGTTAGTTGTTCGATAATGTCATTTTTTCATTGAAAAGGAAACCATTAGTGGAGTTAAAATGCAGAAGAATCCTTATGACCTTGCATTTATTTGATTGTATATGAGAAGGGGGAATTTCCTTTTTCATTAAAATGGTCAAAATTATATTTCTTTCTGATTCACCAGTATGCTGCACAGTATCTCTACAATAGATTCCTGATGTTGAAATCTCATAATGGTTATGAAACTTTTGTATACAACCAAAACTGTAGGCTCGACCCTGATTGTATTGAAACATCTAGTTCTGTTAAACTATACTTTGGAGTTTGGACCATGGATGTAAGCATTTTAAAGGTTGTATAGACATATTCTTTTTAGTTTTCATGATATAACCCAAGTACAACACCTGTAATCTTCACTTTCCAGAAAAAAAGTAACAGGAAGCCCAATAAACAAAGTGAAGGGATAAGGATTTTAAATATCAAAATCCTATGGTAAAATGGAAAATTTGAAATATTATTGATTGGTGTTGGCTGCATATGAAAATTAGATATGCTTTCAAAGTTTACAGAATTTAAAATATTATTAATTTGGACACTGAGAAGTTCTGAAACAAATAAGTGAAGATGCATGATTTGAACAGAAATACCAGCATTGTCTTCTTATTTATCCTTGACAAAATGCCATGGAACACTGCGTTTATGCTACTTTCTGCAGATCCAGACCACCCTCCTCACAAATAACGCATATTATCTTTTACCTCGCCAGATCTTGAAACTGACACAGGATCTGATAAATGATATCAAAAATATAAACATCTAAAATATTGAGGTATGGAAGGTGTCACTGTCACCAGACTTTAACACTTTCCTACAATGGAAGAGTGAGATCTATCATGATAGTGAACTTGCAAGATGTTAAGCAAATAGAGTTTGAACAAAACAACAGAAATACCTGTCATTTTCTCAGATGCCTTAGTCCCCAGAATTATACATTCAAGATGGGCACTGAGAAGTAGAAACACTGAGAAAACTTTCCAAAACTTGTCCATATTACATTGTTGCAGAGAAACATACTCCCTGGTTCTGGTTTGAAGATTGATCCTTTTGCAAAATTAGCCAGAAGTTGGTAATATTCATATAGTGATCATTCCGTGGCATTTTGAACGAACACTTTCTTGCCTCTTCGATATTTGTCCCTTATAACCTTGTGCCAAGTGTAATGTATTATTCCTCTTATCTCCACAACCACTTATATAGGAAAGCTTCATTACTTACAAATATATAATTTCATACCAAGCCCCCGGTTTCCTTCAGAAGGTCCCAAGTAGCCAACTGGATCCTTGGTGGATCCTCATCACCATCCCACACAGGTCTTCTAAAAAATTGGAGGTTATTTGTGAAGAGTGTATATCTTGTTTTTGCTACATCAGTTAACAGTTGGTGAAGCAGGTGTGGATGAATTTGTCAAGACTATCAATTCTGTGAAATTAGTTACTCTGTTGCATTACATATTAAACCAACATCTTGATGTTGAACTTTTGTTTGTTATATTGCATGCTTGACTATCCAGGTGATTTTGATATAGGGTAAAAAAGAAGTTCAACATAAGATATCTATGCTGCTCTTTGTTGGTTTTACTTGTGGAATGGGGATGTTACTGCTTACAAAAGTCACGGGTGCACAACTATTAACTGGTAATGTTGTTTACACTACTTGTTAATTTCAAGTGTATCTTCTCATAGTGGATTCGGATAATTGTGAATATGAGTGTATATTATAGTATATCATGCCGGTTTAAATTTTCATTGGGGGAAATGTGCATAGTAAAAGCAGTCAGTTACTAATTGGTTTCACATTTTCCTATTCAGCTTTTGCGGGGCCAAAGAACTTGAATGTAGTGCCAGCTGCAAACACATACGTCCAGGTTAACTTTCTATATCAATTCAATCTTTTTAATGAGTTGTTACATCTGGGTTTAGTTTTTATTTCTAAAGTTGCATTTTCTTTTCTTTAACTTTTTTTTTCTCAAATTGGTGCCTGATTAATTTTTTGATGGTTTAATCATTACTATATTTGATACTCACAAACTCTCATCTTCATTCTGCAAGCAACTACCATATATTTTTCATGTTAATGTGTTGATCGCCTCTACTGCCAACTTTACCAGATTCTCTCACAAAGTCACAATTGTTCTTATCAGCTTTAGTTTATGGCCCCAACGTATTAACTTTCACCGGTCAGACAGTCAGCAACTTCTCATTCTGTTAGAAGATTGCTTATATTATCAAGCTCAAACTTAGATGAACGGTTTTTAATTTTTGGTTTGCATTTTTTATTTAATTCAGATGTAGAATATGTCTCACAATTTTACGGTTTTACCTTAGCCATTCTACGATGATCTGTACTTGCACTTATTGCACATATAACAAAATTGTAATATCATACTGTGTTTGTGATTGTGTGACTTAATTCATACCTCACTGGCTTCATCTTTGTTAGATTCGAGGTTTAGCATGGCCGGCTATTCTTGTGGGATGGGTTGCTCAAAGTGCAAGGTGTGATATGACAGGTTTTTTCTCTTGATATATATCAGTACTTGTAATATGTTCGACATTACATCTATTCAATTGTGTAAAGGGGTGCATATGATTTCCTACAATTGCTTAGATGGCTTAAATTGCTTTTGAATGATCAATTTCTTCCAAACTTACCGTTGAGCAGGGGTGGGCCAGGATGATCTGCTGATCAAACGTATTTTTTCTTTTATCTAGTGAAAGGTTAGGAACTGCAACTTAGGAGAAAACATTTATCCACCTCACCATGTGGTAAACATCCCCTTATTGGTATAAGTTCCTGCTAGGCAGAAATTTATGTGCCCTGGTGACAATGACATCCTAATCTACAAATCATCTCCCAATGTTTGAGCGACCATCATGTCATTATGATGAGAAATATTCCTGATTAATACCCACCAATTGCACAGCATTCTAAACTTTTGGACATTTGTAACAAGAATGAAGCCAAGTCTTCGTTGTTGAGCACATGCTAGATGGTCTAATAGTCACCCTCTGTTTTTTTTTTTTTTTTTTCGTTTAGTGGAGTTATATAGGCAATTTATTAAGTAGGTACACGTGATGTTCCCTATTTGTCACTTGAATGAAAGTCAAGTGGAAAAGAACGTTTAAAGAATGAACATAGGAAGCTGTCGCTGTTTAGTCATTGGTGAGCCCCAACGGTATGGAAAGATTATTCTGGGTAGTCATGACCTTTGTATTAATTTAACGCAATAGGGGAGAAGATAGTATTGTCACCTACCAAGATCAAGTGCCTTTCAATGTATCCTCCACGCAGTAGACATGCCTCTTGATTTCTTTATTCATTTGGAATGATCTATTGGTGCACCTTTCCCAAACCAGGAAGTTTTGTTTGCTTGTGGTGCCCCTAGAGACCTAGAGAGATCCATTATGCAGAGCCTTCTATGAGCCTCGTAGAGCGAGAAAGATGTTTTAGGGTTTTTTCTTTTATGAATGTTCACAACGAAGAGAGAAGAACGTGTGGAAGTGTCGAGGTTGGCGTAGGGGCATTTTTATTACCAGATAAGCCTATCGTATGAGATGAGGCAAAGGTTTTTTTCTTCTTTTTTTTTATCGGCTTTGAAACTAACTTTCTCGTCTATACCAAATTATTCTTGCACCCCATTGTTATATGTTGTTGCCACTTTGTACACTTTTTCAAATTAATGGTTTGAACACCACTTTGCTAAGTAGGTGACTGTGAGCTTCCAGGTTTATATTACCAAGATGTACAAAAGTACCTGCTTAGCAAGCTGAAATATTAGGATTTTTTGGTATAGTTGGTTAAGTCTGTATTCAGTGAGAACATTAAGCCTTAGAAAAACGAGGTATGAGATCTGGATCTGTGGGATCAAGTTCTTACAGATTACAGAATTGAACAAAAATAGTTGTATTCTTGATCATTTAATGTTGGACAAGGAAAAGAGGTTCAGATGTAGGACTAAGATTTTGTAGGAGGACATCTTTGTTGTTCATGAAGAACAATATGTTACACAAAGTAGACTTTGCCATTCTCTCAATTGGATCACGGGCCGCACACATGGTGTGGCCCACAACAAACCAAACGGGAGAGGTGGATCCATCAATACTGGTTGAACATCACTTTGCTAAGAAGGTGAGGCTTGAACAAATACAAACATTATTAGCTTAACAATTAGAAATGTTTGGTATAGCTGGTAAAGTCTGTTTGACAAATAAGCCTTGCATAAACGAGGTATGCAATCTGGATGTACGATTTCGAGACCTAAAACAATTACAGAAAATGCAGCAAAAAGTTTTGTAAGTCTGGCAAATTTTATACGGAAAAGGGGTGCTAAAGTAGAACTAGGATTTTGCAGGAGGACATCCATGTTGCTGATGAAAACAAATGTTACGGTGTTAATAATCTTGAAAACTTATTTATTGATATTCGTGGGAGTCCTTATTAGAGTTGGAGTTTGAATGCAGAGATGAATCGGCATCGTTGAGTTATTAATCCTATTTCCATATGTCTGTTGTGGTTCCCAGTTTAGGCATGAAAGATTCTTGGGGACCTTTGAAGGCTTTGGCGGTTGCTAGTGCTGTTAATGCCATTGGTGATATTGTGTTGTGCTGTTTCTTAGGCTACGGTATTGCTGGTGCTGCATGGGCAACAATGGTGTCACAAGTATGTTGTACATTATCTATTTACCATGCTGAGCAATTAGATATATTTCTAAAGGGTTTTATCGCGATGCTCATTTATTTTCTATAAACTGTATTATTTTCTGGTAGAAAAACTTCCTTGCAATCAAATGGACCCTATAGTATCTTCTTGCAGTAATCAATTCTTCATCTCCAACCTTTGATCCGACTTCAACTAATCTAACACCTGTAAATAATTCCATTAAGTTCTGTGCTGTGACTCAATAGTATCTTCCAGGTCATTGCAGCTTTTATGATGATTGAATCTTTGAACAAGAAAGGATTTAATGCTTTCTCGGTCTCGATCCCATCACCCAAAGAACTTCTGAAAATATTTGAGCTTGCTGCACCAGTATTCATAACAATGATTTCAAAGGTTTGTTGCAATTCAAAAGTTTTCTTTTTCTGTATGCTCACCTCCAGTATTACCATTTTCATTTGAGAGATTATTTCTTTGCAGGTTGCCTTCTATTCCTTGCTCACATATTCTGCTACATCTATGGGTACAATGACCATGGCAGCCCATCAGGTTGATTATTATTTTTTTTTATCCCAGTTATCACTATTCCAGGGTGAACTTTTGTGTTGTTTGTTTTCTCCTATATTGTAATATTGTCTGATCTATTAAGGAACTTGTTAGAATGGATATCATAACTCAATATTGTTTCTGAAGGTTATGATTCAAGTGTACTGCATGTGTACTGTATGGGGTGAACCCCTCTCTCAAACTGCACAATCATTTATGCCTGAGTTGATATTTGGGATTGATCGAAGTTTGAAAAAGGTTATTATTTCTTTTTTCTCCTTAAAATTCACCCTCTACTACATATTTGTTGCTCTTATTATATCTGGTATTACCCGTACATGTTTACAGGGTTTTGTTTGGTTCTACAGTGGAGAACTTAAATGGTCTTGATAAGAATATATAATTTTTGGATCGCACATATCCCATGAGAAAAATTTGTTGTTTTGTCATAATACATCTTTCAAATACAGTATGGGATCCTTCTTTTTAGGAATGTACTAAAATGTCTACTATATCAACAGGCGAGAAGGCTTCTCAAGTCCCTCTTGATCATTGGAGCCATAACTGGATCAGTATTAGGAATAATTGGAACAGCTGTACCTTGGTTTTTCCCCTATCTTTTTACAGCCGATTCCGAAGTCGTTGGAGAGGTTAGTTTTTCTTCAATGAAGTTTTGTCAATTTATTACTGAAATCAAATATGGTGTTTGTTGACCTTCTTTGCCTGAATAAAGTTCAATTTGACTTTTCCGGTTCTTTTTTTTTTTTTTGGTCGATAAAAGGAGTATTATTGATTTCAAATTCTGAAATACAACTTATTTGTGATCCCCCATTACAGTACCCAAATCATTTCAACTCCCAAAGGACTTTTCCGGTTCTATGCACTAGAAATATAAAAGATGAATGATAATATTGATGTATTAGGTGAAACTTATGTGGGACTAAACTACACACCAAAAGCCTACAATACCCTTATTTCCAACATATGCGACAAACATTTATCTTTCCACAAATAAGATTCTCCACCCTCACCTCACATGTTCTTTTTAGCAGGATTACTATTCAAGCGCAATATAGCCTCAAACTGACCTAACTGATCTCTAACGAACTTCAACTTATTACTGATCAACCTCACTCTAGAATATTGTTGTTGTATTGGTAATTTAGATATGTGAGATCTTAATCTCGTCACACATTTCGACAAGCAAACCAAGTTGCTGATTTCTTAGCAAACTTGGGAGCTAATACAGAAGGTAGTCGTATTTTTTGTAATCCTCTTCAAGAGGAATTGATGAGCCTTGTAACCAAGGATGCAACTGGTTGTGTTTACATTAGAATGTAATTTCAACTCAGGAATAAACTGGTAGGGGTCCAGCCAAACCCCAGCTTGCTTTTGCAAAAAAAAAAAAACACAACTATCTCGGGAACCAGCAATTACTCTGGAATTTAGGGTTTCGATGGACCCTAGCCCTAGAATACATGTGTTATCACACAAAAGTCTCAAGTTCATTCTCAAAATCAATCTGATCACAAAGTTGGCTTTATTAAGCTATCATTAACAACATAGAAAGATATATATTACATAGTATAGTGAATGAGTCTGTGGCTCAATGGTTGCACCCCTCTCACAAAGTGGAGAGGTTGTGGGTTCGAAACACGTCAACAGTTGATTGTTGATATAAGTTTCCACACGTAATTTAAAGGGGGTAGGGGTCCCCTCAATCCCGCTTGCTAATCAAAAAAAAAAAATTGTAGTATATAATGCTCTCTAACAAATCTTGACGTGTGGGCAATGCTTTAGATTTGGGATCTTTTGGTTTTGGGTGATAAATTGATAAATCTTGGGCTGATGCACAGAATATTTAGACTCCTTTTGTCAAATTTCTTGTGGAAACCCATATGATCCTAAAAGTGAGATTGGGTAACTTGTCTTGACCATCTCACTGTTTATGACATCATTAGCATTGGGCATATCCTATCATATTCTCACTAATTGCATCATATGTGGATATTTTAAATAAATGAATCAACTTCTGGTTTTAATTTACAAGATTTTGGCCTTGTATCATGTAGATGCACAAAGTATTGCTTGCATACTGGACAGCATTAGTGGTGACACCAGCAACACATAGCCTTGAAGGAACGCTGTTGGTATGTCTGTTTGATCTTTATATATTAATGTATTCCATTCTATTTAAGTTGTTCCGTTGTTGCATGTAGATTTGTGAATTAATTCTCAGCTGTCCTAGATTTATGATAAAATTGGGAGATTTTATTCGATGAGAAAATGATCCAAACGACCTAGAGATAGAACTTTAATGGTAGGAACTAAGAAGAATTAATCAAAACAATGGCAAAAACAAGATGATTCAATGCTTAATGTAAAGAAGAAGACGATGATTGTGTTAGCGTTTCTCTTATTGATGTTTTGCAGAATCAAACTACAATAAAGAAAACTCAACTTGCTCCTTTTTGGATTACAAGCATACTAACTATGGAGTGAATAATAGTATCCTACTCTCTTTAGGATTTCTAAATGACTGAATACATGTTTCCTACTCTAAATAAGGTTCATAGGAGGTCTTTATAGTCAAAATAGAAGTCTTTAGTCTTGGACCGTCATTGGGCCTGAACTTGAGCCTTTAGGGATGCTGGGAATGTGATCAGTACTGGTGTCTAGCGGCAGTGTCTTGTGCAATCTCACTGTCCAGTGGCAATGTCCTGGGCAGTTCCATACTCAGACAAACTTTCATTTACCTTCCAGACCTGTCAGAAATCTCCAGCGGCAGTCCAACTTCTGAGCTATTTTCCTGGCGGAATACTAGTAGTCTGAGGACGTTCCATATGCCGTTGGAAAACTAAGAGAGTCTACTTTCTAACCCAAAAGACGAATCGAGATTTTGATTACCGAGCACAAAGTTATGGACGTTTTACCACAAGGGTGTTAAAACTTTAAGTACTTCTTCCTAACATCTAGATCCTCCAGGATCAGAAGAACGTATGAACTTACTGGTTTATTGTTTATGTATATTGAAAGATCAGAAATATAAACCATTTGTGTGTGTGTTCTAAGCTCATATAGGTTGAGCTTAAATTTCTTTGATATCAAAGGTCCCCGATTGGTGAATTTGTCATTCTCAGTTGTTTTCTGACTTCTCCTATTCACTGAGCATCCTGTACCAAGCTTTACAAAAAGTAGAGACAATTGATCAATGACAAAAGAATGCACAAGCCTTTTGATTTGTGAAGTATTCTTTACAATTATTATAAATTTATAATATACATAGTTTGTAGATATTAATGACGCCAATTGTAAATGTTGAAGTTCGTTTTTGTTAAGTTATATTGTCTCCAATCTCAGATGAAGGGAATAATGTATTCCCACCCAGATACACTATATTTAAAGAGCTCAATTTTGTTGAAGTTTAAAAGAGTGTTAATACCTTTCGTTTTGGGTGTGTAGCTACAAACAATTTGCTAATTTGTGCAGGCTGGGCAGGATCTTCGGTTTTTAAGTATATCAATGACTGGATGCTTTACATTGGGTGGTCTTCTAGTGTTGGTATGCATTTATAGGTTTCTTCATTTTATACTTCATAATTCCATATTGTCATCAGCAATCACCTTCTTCAATTTAGTTTTACTTTAGCAGATGTCAGCGGAATTCATCTGGCAAAACCTCTGGGTGATGATACCAGAGGTCTGGGGTTCGAACCCCTGTCAAGTTACTGATCTCATTAAGAAACAGGCTTACCTTCAAACTTCTTGCAGGTGCTAGCTGAGCTCAGCTGGTAAAACCTTTGGGTACTGAGAAAAAAAAAATTGGATTTTCTTCTCCCTACTACAATTATATTGAGAGATGGGAGAATCTGATCTTCGTTGTTCAGGCACGTGGGAGATGGGAGCTCTTAATCTTTGATGTTCATTAATACATCTGTGTATTTTTGGGCTTGGTGCGAGCATGTTTCCATAGCCATGTTTAAGTCTGATATTCTCTATTACATAGCTTTGAATGATTGTTTTTCCTTGATGGCTGAAAACAACTGCAAAAAAAAAAAAAAAAACAAAAAAAAATGCTAAGCTAGTTAATTGTATTTTATGTTAGATTGTCATCATCAATCTATATGTCCTTGCCCTTACCCTATATATATACAAATGTTGATTGGTGAGCCTGTTTTAACGAGATCAGTAAGTCAAAGATGCACTGCCTGGAATCGAACCCCAGACCTCTGGTATCATCCCCCAGAGGTGTTACCAACTGAGCTTAGCTGGCATCTGCGACGTAGTACAATGTTGTTACACTGCTGGTGCCTTGGCCCCATATTTAGTAGTCAATTTGACTATTGAAACACGAAGGTTGTGCATATATATTTGTATTACCTGTGGGCAGAAGTTGTGCTTTGATATAGGTCAATGCTTCTCTCTCTTAAGTCACGCTTTAATTGAGATGTTGCGCCTATCTTTTTGCTGTACTTTTAAGAATTCTTTGTTTGTTTTTAGATCTTTCATCTACTGTATGTGTCTTTATTTACATATACTCCTTTCTTATCAGCTGATGAGCAATAGAGGCTATGGTCTACTAGGCTGCTGGTGGGCCCTTGCCGGATTTCAATGGGTAAAACTTTGACTATCTCTCTTGAAATGCAAAGTTTATAATCTGAAGTCTGCTAATGGAAGAAAAGTTTTTTTCTTTTAGGCTCGGTTTTTCCTTGCTCTAAGGCGATTAACTTCTCCCGATGGCTTACTTTACTCCGAGGAGTTCAGCCGCCGCCAATTGGAGAGGCTTAAAACGGGGTAGGATCTTGAGGCCGTCAAGGACTGACAGCAAGGGTCATATTCAGCTGATTGATCATATTAACATCGAACACCTGTGTCTGCCAATGTTCTCAACTATGATGGAACTGGCAGTATGCTAAACAATGCTTTCTAGCAGTTCTCAGGTGTATCGTGGTGCACCCTACAGGCCATATGTGCTGGTGATGGTGAGTTCCCCAGTCAGAATGCCATTTATGTACATAGTGTGTAGTAAGTAGCTTCCTTGTATGGTGTTTATTATTGTCTTGGCCTTATGGCAGTCTCAAATGATCAGGCTTGCCTATTAGTGGTCTACTGTGTACCATTGTACAAGTAGCTTCCATATTGGGCCATGGCTCCTGGAATTGGGATTTCCCACAACTTGTTGTAACTTGTGGTCACCTAAATGGTTGGATGGTATATGGATTGATATAACTGTTTGTTATTTGCCTCTCTGGTTGAATACACCCACGTTTGAAAACATAAACAGATTGAAAATACAAGTAACTTTTGAGAAGGACATAGATCATGATTTTCTAGGTGAGAAGGACAATTTGTTTATAGTCAACCCTCCATAAGGACAATCTTATTAAAATTTCTTATTGAAAAGGATATGCAGTTTTTGTTGACTTGTTGAAAATGACAAAGACTTCTAATTTTAGGTCGAATCATAGTGTTAAGTTTTTGTAGAATTCCTATTTTGCCATTTCCCACTAGGATAGTCACTCCCTACCTAGGTTATAGTTTTGTTTAAGGCATCATATTTGTTATATATGATTTGACCTATGACTATATTATGATTAGGATGGGTATTTTAGTCCAGAATTTGTGGACTTCAAAGCCCTTTTCAATAAGAAACAATCTGTTTAATAAGAAACAATTTGTTTATGTCCTGTTCAATAAGAAGCCCTTGAAAATATCCCAAAAAGACATATAAGTCAACAAATTCTGGACTAAAATACCCTCCCTAAAATTATAATATGATCATACGTCAAATTATATATAGCAGCTATGCTGTGAGCGGAGCGCCAGGCGCTAGGATTTTCGAGAACCGCCTCCACCGCTCAGGCGGCGCTCTGATCAAACATAAAGTTTACACTACTCTTAACAATATTTCTTTCTTTTAATATTTTCTGTAGAGTAAACAACATAATAATATTTAACTTAAATTGAAAAAAAAAGGAAGATTAGAATAAGATTAAGAAGTAGTAGCAACAGCAGAGCCGGAGAAAGAAGTAGCAGTGGAAGAAGCAGCAGCCGTTGAGAGAGAACGTGAGGTTTTTTTTTTTGCTTGAGTTTTATATGGGCTTTTTAGGTTTGGGCCGCTCTGAGCGCGTTTGTATGGGCCGCTCTGAACAGAGCGTTGGACCTGAGCGCCGCCCAGGCGGCCCAAGGCGTTTTAGGCGCTGTTTTTGCCCAGCGGAGCGTCCCCCTTCAGAAATAGCGCCTAGGCGGCGCCCCTGACAGCATAGTATAACAGATATGATGCATTAAACAACAATATAAATTAAACCTAAGGAGTGATTAACCCTAGTAAGAAAGGGCAAAGTAGAAAATACACAAGAACTTAGCACTATGATTAGACCTAAAATTAGAAGTCTTTTGACTTTTTCAGCAAGTCAACAAAAATTGCATATCTTGTTGAGAAAGATGGTTTAAACAGATTGTCCTTTTGGAAGATTGACTATAAACAGATTGTCATTCCCACACAGAATGTCATTGACTTTGTCCTTCTCAAAAGTTACTTTCCCACATTTTATCTAGAAATATTTTGACTGATTTGCTTTAATGCAATAAGTCATGTCACCACAAAGAATCTCATTGTAGACAACTCAGTTATCTCAACATAGATCTCATGTGATCTTTATTAAAGGGAATAAACTCTTTAAAGAAACATTTCTCTTCCGATCTATATACTTTTGTATACTCATGTAAAAGGAGAACCCACCTATAAGAAAAATTTCTCTATCCAATTTAATTAATTAATTAAAGAGAATTAAGTTTAATTTTAATAATAAGAAAGTTAAAATTAAAGACTAAATTTGTAATTTCATAATTAATATATAGGTTGCAATCTAAAAGCTTATGTATAACCTAATCATCAGTATAATTAAGTCCAACCCAAAACAATGTAAAATAGACCTAATCACTGCGTATCTTAACCACCACATTCCTATACTCAATGAGAAAAAGTATTTCCATGTCTGGTCACCCTTCACCCATATTACTTCTCCACTTATCAACTAGCATGGCCACTAAACAAACCTTCTTTTTTTTCTTGTCGATGATAACACCAACATTTTAAGAGAAAATTAGAATTAACCCCCCAGATAATGGACCTCTTTGATTAAACCCTCACATATTTGAAAAGTTTGACTTTGCACTCCACAGTTTGTTTTCGTCCAGTTTTCTATCCAAACTATATTTTTACTTCCCCAAATTCCCCTCGTTCTCTTATTAGCTAAAACCCCCATCTTTTCCATCTTAATTACTCCATTGTTAGGGTTTTGGAAGGAAAGAGTAGAGAGGACTCTTCAACTTCCAAAGTAGATATACACTATTTCTACACAATTTTCACTTAATTTAGCAACAATGATTGTGATTATATGTTGCAATTGCTTCGATTTCTTCGATATCAAATAACTTTGGGAAGAAGACACATGTCACACATCCTTCAAAGAAATCATACACTCACCTAAGATTGACTTTCCCCATTATTCATTGTTGTGATTGCTTCGATTTCAAGGTTATATTTGAAAAGAAGAAGAAGAAACAATCTTGATCAAGTTGCAACTCATTTAGAAGAGATATGAAGAAGGAGATGTTATTGCTAAATTGATTTTAGTTTTTAACTTAGTTTCTAACCATACGTGAGTATACTTTAGGGGGTTTTAGCTAATAAGAGAATTAAGGGTATTTGAGAAAGTAAAAATAATGTTTGAATGTAAAACTGGACGGAAGCAAACAATAGGGTGTAAAATCAAACTTTTCAAGTATGTGGGGGTTTAATCAAAAGAGGTTCATTACTTGGGGGGTTAAGTTTAAATTTCCCACATTTTTAATGAAATACTCTATGTACGTTCTGTAAATAGAGTAATAGACCCTTAACAGTTAACAAAAGAAGGTAAAGAATGCATCAGAGATTAATTTGCTATCTCTAAAATGCTTTAGAAGATGTAAACATATTGTTCTTATATGCCAACAAAACCAGACACATAAAATTAAAGTAATATGCTAAACTTGTAAACCACAAACACACGTAACCAACAAATTTTATTACGATATTACTTCTTTGTGGTTAAAGTCTTAAATCCAAATCTTTATCTGTGCTCTCTTCTTTAAAACACTTCATCTTCTCCATTGTTGTTAATAAATCTTTGGCTTTTAATAATCCATTTGCTGCATTTTGTGATGATGTTTCAATGGGGGTAAGATGTGGATTGAGAATAAAATTGTCTCATCATTTGTTGATCTTTTTTGTGGGCATTCATGCGACCTCCCAGAGCACTAGAAGTGCTAAATTCGTTTTTGCAAAATCTACATTGATAAGATAGTGGAGACTGGGAATTACCTTCTCTAGAGGTATGAGTAGTAGAGTTCTTGTTCACTTTCTCCATAGAAGAAGATAATGGCTTCTTTCTTTCTTATGGAATATGAAAATTTGTATGGGTCATGCAAGCTTTTATTTTCGTTCCCTCTTTTCGAAAGAGTTATTTTGTATAGGGAAATTTGGACTTAACCCCCCCATATTATGTCCTCTCTTTAAATAAACCCTCTCATAGTAAAAAAGTTGGAGATAACACCCTGTTGTTTGATTCCGTCTAATTTTTCATCTAATATCTATTTTTCTGACCTAAATACCCCTTCTCTATTTCTTCCCTCTTCTCTTACACCATTAATATTGTTGTAGAAAGAAGAGAGAAGAAGACTCTTCACCTCACCACAACAAATCTACACCAATTTTATACAATTTGAAATGTGTAATGGTTTTACTATGATTTTGAAGTTATTGTTGGGGTTTTGAGTTTGGGGTTTGAACTTAGTGTTTTAATTTTGGCTTATCAAGTTGGGATTTCAAATTTTGATGGGGGTTTTGGGTTTGGGTTTGGGTTTTAAAGTTGGAGTTTTGAACTTGAGGTTTTAATTGTTGATTTTAGTTTTTATTTTTCAAGGTGAAATTTTGAAGTTATTTTCTTAAAAATTTGAAAATGTTTGTGGTGGTGTTGTTGATTTTGGGTTTAAAGTTAGAGTTTTGAACTTAATGGTTTGAACTTTAGCTATTCAAGTTAAATTTTTGAAGCCCTTTGATGGAACTTCTTGTTTTCTAAGCTATTAAGTTGTGTTTTAAATCATTGTATTTGATTTTGGTGTGAGCATAGAGAACAACAACATAAGGGTATTTAGATAAATAAAATTCAACATTAGATGGAAAACTGGACGGAGCCTAACGATGGGGTGTTATGTCGAAGTTTTCAAACTATTGGGGGGGTTTATTTATAGAGAGACCAAAATGTGGGGGTTAAGTCCAAATTTTCCTTTTGTATCATGGGCCACATGGTATTTTCATAAATGAACCACAACTTGAAAAATAAATTTATTCGTAAGAAAATTTTCCCTCTCCTCCTAATTTAAAAGGACTAAGTTTAATTTTATATTTTTAAAATACACAACTCGAAAAATAAATTTATTATTCCAACAATAAATAAATAAATAGGCTAAATGGCCTGCACAATTTCAAACGAGGGTTTCTGAAAATAATTCTGGGCCTATATTTTTAGTTGTGGGTTGGACTTGATCTGGTCTTGCATTTTCCATTTGGTATGTGATAGTCAGGTATGTTACTGTGTTCCTTCCACCCAATGTTACCATCGATTCATACTCACTGCCTCAGTGGTGACGGAGAAGGCAGACTGGCTTGTGTTGCTATTTTCACTACAAATCTACAGTCTACACTACTAGTAGATATTTGTTGAAGAAATAACCAGAAAAAAAAAAAAAATCAAATCACGCCTATCAAATCCATCCCGGGAATCAAAGTCATGGAACAGCAAGTACATGATTTGTAATGATTATGTGATCTGAGATGTATAATAATTTAATACAATGTCATAGTTTATGAACCACGTGGAAGTCATGCAAATGACTATCAGAAAATCTTACTATATTTTGCTCAAAGACATTGGAATTAATGGTTGATTGTAATTCCACGTAAGCAAAATTTACATGAATAAAGATGGACAAAGTTTATGATAACTTTAGAACTTAGAAGTGATGTCAGAGAGACAGAGAGAAGTTGAAACATTCGGCCGTCAAGAACCTATGGGGAAGATACTTCCAAATCCTTGCATTTAATGCACTCTCATCATTAGATTTTATTTTATTTTTATCTCCCCTTTCCCCAAATCTCAGTAGTAGACTCAAAGTCTAACATTTTATATTTTATTTGTTTAATTATTTTAAATTAAATAATTTTTATTTATTATGTTCATATATGAATTGTTGTTAATCATACGAGAATTTGAACAAATATTTTTAGTTATTTTATAGATATATGGTAATTTTTTATTCAACCCACAAACTCACATCAGAAAATCAATAATATATAATTTTAAATTTTTTTAATAAAATTATATCAACAAGATATAAGAATTCATCACTATTAACTAAATAATTAAGCACCTTGTTTATGTTCTTTCTCTGTTGTTCTAAAAATATATGGTCTTGTTTCATCTTTGTTCTAAGGTTTGAATCAATGAAATGTAATGTTTTTGTGTTTACCTTGGTGTACATCTTGATGTAAATACAACAGCCAAATGTTCAAATTCTCGCTTCGACTCCTTTCTTAAATTTGTTGGTTTGGAGAGATTTCTATTGTACATCGCTCATTAGTGAGCATACAAATATTTTTAGTTGGATATTGATTGCAAGTTTAACCTTTTCAGCTTGCAGGTGTGACAATGCTCTTCTTCGGTTCATCTATAATTTAGCTTCCCTAGTTTGGTTCATTTTACACTCCATCTATAGTTTAGTCTCCTCTACAGGGAGTATGGAGTTTGGATCTCATATTTGGAGTGGTTGGTTTGTTTTGAGATGAAGTCATGGAGCAGCTCAAAAAATAGTGGCAACTTATCAGTTTTTACCTTGTTACAAGAATGGCGTACGATATACCAGCTTATTATGTATTTAACTCTATCTTTGTTTTTCTATTTTCGGAGCCTTATACCTCCTTGTGCTTGTAACCTTTGTTCTTAATATATATATAAATCATGATTATTAAAAAAAAAAAAAAAAAACTAAATAATTAAATATAATATATTTTCTTCTTGATTTTGTTATTAAAAATTAACAGGCCCTGCTTCGAAACTCTGATCTGATTGATGGGACAAGGGACAGACTTGCTCTGACATTCCTATGAACAATCTACCACTTGCTAGCTAGTGCCTAGTTGTACTCTATCTATCATCTCCAAAAAGTTAAGAAATCACGCCCAAACATACATACATATATACCCCAAATAAAGCAACTAAAAAGTAGCAAAAGTACATGGTTCTGAGGTTTGTGAAAAGACTACAGTCCAGTGTATAACATTTGGAAGATCATAGGTATATTAGGAATTTACATCTGGACTGTTAAAGGTTAATAATACTCCACGTCAGTGAGGTTCATCTAAGTTAAAATAGGCACTGAAGTATACTACTACGTACTAGTGACTCACTAGTAGCTAGTGAGACTTTGAGTAGTGTTTGTTGGCTTTAGCTTGTTGCTGATCTCTCTAGGAAATTTAAGAAAACTTTGGGCCGTCAACAAAAAGAAGACAAAATCACGTATTTTCGGAAGATGGGAAAATGGACAGATATAGACGACAAGACACCTCCTGACCTCTATATCCTATCCATCCATGCATTAAATTGCTTACTGTTGCCTATATCATCTCATCATATCATTACATTTTCTTTTCCCAAGTTATCTCTGTGATGTTCCCTTGGTTTCTTCTTGATCTTGATAAACTACTATAGTTAATTATCTCTGTGAGTATTTGTTTTTCTCTATGGATATTCCCTTTTCTCTAGCTTTACTTCAATCATGATCGTAGATATTGAGTATATATAAAACTATTCCCTTCATTTCTTGATCTTGGTAAACTATTTGTTAATTAATCTCACCATGTAATTTGCATATGTATTAATGTATATCTAACATAGACCAAAATTATCAAAATTACCTACAATGGTGAATTCTAGAGAGATCAACCATACAATTTTCTTTGAGAGGTGCAAACACTGCAGGCGGTCACCTGACCTGTATATAAACCTCATCATTAAGAATTGATGTATATGTATCTAGGTGACCATTCATTTTTTTTTTTTACCCCAGATTGTGGCTTATGTTCGATAGGGGTGTTATTCGAGCCGAGCGAGCCGAGCTTTGAATGCTCATACTCGGCTCGTTTTAATACGAGCCGAGCTCGAGCCGAGCCCAATTTCTGAATCGAGCCTGGTTTTATGTTCAAGCTCGGCTCGCGAGCTATTTATCAAGCTCGAGCTCGAGCTCGTTAGGCTCGTTTAGCTCGAGCCGAGCTCGAGCCCTCCAAGCTTGTTTAGCTCGAATCCTCCAAGCTCGTTTAGGCTCGAGCTCATCAAGAACAGAACAGAACAAGATCTGTTGATCTTTTTAAACACGTGCAGCGGCAGCAACAGGTGCAGCAGAAGCGGCAGCAGAAGAGGCAGCACCACCAAGGAATGAAAGCAAACCAGTTCCAACAGAAGGTTCTTGAACTTCATCAAGAAACAAATCTTCAGGAACCCTAAATGAACCATGACAGAAAACAATTGCTAAACCAACCATAACACCTGAGATTAAAATAGATCCAACACTTGTTAAGAAAATAACAACAATTGAAAGAACAATTAAACCACCAAGTGTTTCACGATCTGTGAAATTCCGACCAAAGATAACCAAAGGAGAATCAGATGGACGGAAAAGATAAAGAAAAATCCAAGAAAAAAGTAAAGCAAGAAGAAAAAGAAGAGAAACAGGGTGAGTAACAAGAGAGATAGCAAGAACAGATGCTAATTGGTGGTTGAGATTGATTGGTAGTTGTTGATGATATTGGTGCCTGGGGATTTGAAACTGGAAGAACAGGTGGTGATGAAGACGCCATTGTTTGAGAGAGAGAGAGAGATTTGGGGAAAAAATAGAAGAAAGAAGCATATATAGTGGGGGTAGGATAGGAATAACAGATATTAGTGGGGTAGGATAGGAATAACAGATATTAGTGGGGTAGGATGGATAATATAACTTAACTATATATAAACTCGAGCTACTCGGCTCGGCTCGAATAAAGCTCGGGCTCGGCTCGAGCTCGAGACGAGCCTAAAATCTGCTCAAGCTCGGCTCGTTTTACAAGATGAGCGAGCCCGAGCCGAGCTTTTTTCGAGCCGAACACGAGCCGAGCTCGAGCTGCTCAGCTCACATAACACCCCTAATGTTCGAGTACATGCATGGCCATATACATAGCTCCATATATATATATATACAGTAGAGCCTCTTTAAATTAATACTTGGTAAATTGATAATTCTCCGGTTCCGACTTGGGTTTATATATTAAATTAATAATTTTGATAAAATAATAAGATAATAGATGTTAAATATTTTTATGTAATATTTAGAATTTTTTAAGACCCAAATGTTTCATAAATTAATAATAATTAAAATAAATATAAAAAATTAATTACATATTACGTTTTTTTGAAATATGAATATGTAAAATGATATGGGATACAAGATTGTGTTGAGTTAAATAGTATGTACAATATTTAATTTGATACATTGCATTTTATGCACCTAGGTTCAAATGTTCAATAAATTGAATTAACTAATGACTCTTAGTATTCACTGAAAAATCAATAAAGTGTTAGATTTTTGAATTTTGAATTGGTCAATCACTTTTATCGATAATCTCTGTGATTGTTAATATCAATCATTTTTGAATTTTAAATTTACAACACCAATTATAATCATATTGTTAATCATAATTTTTGATAATTCTGATTGAGAATCATGTAAATGGGTTATTTTTTTTTATTTTTTAATTAAAAATAAATTTTATTGATAAAAGAAGAATTACACAAAACTAGAGGACAAACGTACTACAAACTGCGTTGCAAGACCTTTTTGAATAACAAAATCAATCCTACGAAATACTTATTCATTGGAACCCGTCGTCATCATATTGCTATATATTCATATAAAATCTACAATCAAATCTAAATTTTTTTCTTCAATTTTTTTTTATTTTTATGTATTTCTGTCATTATCAATTTTTACTTTTGTTAGGATGTGTTACCAAAGTAACTTTTTGACTTTTCGACTTTTAAGTCAGTGCATTACCAAACTTATTTTTTTATTTTTTTATTTCTATTATAAATAAAAGTAAGTTTACTTTTTGTTGCTGAAAGAGCGAGAAATAGTCGTTAATTAGATCGCACTCTTCCAAAACCTTGCTTTGACTACCTAAAACGAGTATAGCTTGAAGAAAGGGCTATCGAATCCACGTTAAGAGAGAACCAAGTTAAATGAAAAAAAGAAATTCATTTTTACTAATCTAGAAAATAAGGTATTGGTTATTAACTACTAATAGTGTAAGAAATAATTATAGGAAGATAAATATGATGGGAATTTCAAGAGATTGAATCCACCAATTCAAATATATAATAACTAATATATAGATTTATCAAGATTAATCCGTAGATAGATACTCATTACATATTAAGATGATTCGAAATGCATAATGGAAATGTATGACATTAAACACTTATTCTATCTACATTAGAGTCTGTCAATTCTGAAAAATCAAAGATACTTCTTATCATTAAAATGTGAGGAAAGACTACAACACAATGTACAACTATTATGTTGGTGGCAAGAAAGAGTATGTTCGTCTTTCAGACCGTCACTCAATATGTCCCCAAATAGTTATAGCAAAGTGTATATATTCCACCTACTAAAAGAATAAAAAGTTTTAAGAAGAAAGTAAATAAACACCGTAATATGTTTCATTTCACAAATAAATCATTGCAATTACTTACCTCTAACCTTCTCTCGAAGCGCTAGATCTTTGACCTTCAGAATAACTCCAATGGATTAAAGCTTAATAACTCATATATTAACTACTACATAAAATGAAAAAGCTTCATCTCTCCCTTGAAAAGGAGAGATTAGCCTAGCATAATAATACTAAACTAAAATCTATTAAATGAAATGACATAAAATAAAAACTAAACTAAACTAAAAGAAGAAGAAGAAGAAGAAAAGAACTTTTATTATAATGAGTTTTGCTCTCAACTTTTGATGATGAATACAATGAATAGAGCTCCCTATTTATAGATCCATATGGAGCCTAAAATGGGAAAATTGCAAAATATTACATAATATTTGATTTGATTGCTAATCAAATCATTTGTGGAAGAAAATGTCAAGAATAAAAGCTTTGAATTATTTTGGTCAAATATGAATGAAAAACATGTGTTGAAAATCAAATCCTTGCCACATTGTTGCCAACTTTGTATAAAACTGTTATATATAGTGGTATTCTAGAAGATACTGGCAATATTTCTTGGATGGTTGAGTTGTCACAATATTCTCCATATTTTACACATGCTAGAATCTTAAGTATCAACCTTGAAGTGATTCCATGCTCCATCTTCTGTTTAGTAGTCTCACTCCACTTATCTCCTTAATGGGTCTCTCTTGGACTTGAGCTTTGTAGATAATTTATGGGCTCATTTAGATTTAATCCACTAAGATTCATTCAAGGCTTTGACTATTTGGAACAATGACTTTGGGCTTCATACTTGACTTTTCTCTTTTTGCTCTTTTTATATCATTTTGTAGGTTTTTTCTTTGATTTATTCCTTTTTAGGTTTTTTCCTACAAAAATACAAAAACAATAGATATTACTCTAATTCAAGTCCAAAAATGACTTCTAACATCATACTAATTAGGGGTAAAAACTATGTTTTTGAATACTTATCAGTTGCCAAACACCCCCTAAATATGTAGTAAAAAGTAATTTTTTTACTTAAACAAATCAATAAATTAAAATATCGTTATAAAATTAATATTATTAATTTATATCTCTCCAAGTTAATAAGATTAAGGTGGTCCGGAGGCTATTAATTTATAGAGGTTTAACTATACGTGTTTTTGATTTTTTAAGATTTTATTTAAATGCAAATGCATATAACCACATTAATTAATTATTCTAAATTTTTATTAAGTTTGATTAATTATAAATCTGTTTCTGTTAATGATATTCCAAACGGGAGATATATGGATATGTTTCTAAGTTTGTACATGCACATTAGCACATGTGTACCACCGTGTGTTTGTGTGATTATTTATTTTGTTTAATTAGTAGATTTTTTTTTTCATAAGATTAACAAAAAAAAAATAGTTTTCAAAATATTTTTACTTAAATAGTTTTTTATTTTATTTATTTAAATGTTAGTAAAAAATCAATATGAGCTATGAGCTATGTTTACCCAACGTAAATATGTAATGGTGAACAAACATATATTCAGTTAAATGGTGCAATGCAACACACTTTTATCCAGTGGTTAAGTGTTTTTGTAGATGTAGTTAGAAAATATGTTTTACGACATCACCATCTATATGCAGGGTGTCAATTAGGTTTGGGTTTTACTCATTTTTATTCTTTTTAAAACTTCAACCAAGTTAATTTCAATACATGTTGTGAACCTTCTTGAGGTAATTAGTAAACCATGGTTGAGCTGAAGCCTGAAGGTGAATTCATGATCCCCACACCTCCACAAGCACAATGAAAAGTTCAAAACCAACCCCATTGGAACCAGTTAAAGATCACTTTGAAAAATGGTTTGGTTTTTGTATTGAGTGTAACATAAGTAATCTCTATCTAACCATGATTACATCAGGTTAGATACGGGTTGGAATGATTGATTACGAGTTTTTTTTTTTGATGAATGGATACATAACAAAGTAACAAACCATATCAGGTTAGATATGGTTAGATACTACTACGTACACTTTTTTTTATTTTCTGTGTATACTTGGAGTCTTGGATAAAACATAAAAGTGTTCCTAACTTTCTTTTCTAATCGTGTTTGTGTATACATAATAAATAATAAATAATAATTAAAAAAGTTGCCAGTCTCAAGGAATGGCGGTTTTGTCTCCATGTAGGCTTTTAGGGGTAATCTTCATTTAATTTCATGGCTGCAGACACATGTACTAGTTCTACTACTACTTGTCCAAGCCCCAAGTAAGCCTTTTGGCTCAGCTTTCTTTCACATCCCCATCACATTATACCCTTTGTTTTGTTGCTATAGCTAAATTTTATATATTATAATGTTTTAATAAAATGCAAAAATTACCCTTTAAATTTGCATATGTTCACACATACCCCTTTCTCACACACTTCACACAGACACTCTCTCTCTCTCTCTCTCTCTCTCTCTCTCTCTCTCTCTCTCTGCAAGCTTAATTTCTTCATTCTTCAATGGCGGTTCTGCTTGTTGAAGCTCCTATATTCTACCCTTATGAAGGTCCAATCTTCCATCCTCAACCATTAATGATCAATTCTTCTTCTTTTTCTCCTCCTGCTGATTATGATTATTTACAATACTTTACCACCACCCTTTACTCTATTTCCCATCCAACAACTTATCATTGTTTCTCACCTTACATCATCTCATGTTCTTCTCTTTCTACTCCTCTATACCATCATCAACAGTCACCATTGTTGCTTTGCAACACTAATCCTTTGTATCTAGGTCCTCAGTACTCTTTTCCACCAACACCAACACAACCACAACCAATACTTCTTTTGCCTGCTTTACTACCATTACAACCACCACCTTCACTGCCACAAGAACCATCATCAAAGTTGGAAATCACCCCTTGTGATGATGATGATAAAGCAGTAGATGAAGGTGAAAATGAAGTAATAGTCACTGATGAGAAGAAGAAAATGTTGTTAAGGAGGCAAACAAAATCAACAAATAAGGGTCGGTATCGGTTGTTTGAAAGAACTACTTCAAATAATAACAAACATCAGTACTATGAGAAGATGCAGAAGTGCAATAAGTCTATGAAATGGGTGCCAAAGATTATTGCTTTTTCTAGTAAGCCCATTCGACCTGAAGGAAATAAGACTACTGTGATGATCAAAAACATACCTAATAAGTTAACGTAAGAATATATAGTCATTTTAATCAGATTGTTTTGTTTATTTATTTTGGTGGATTTTGTTTCATCAATCTCCCTATTTTCTGAGTATTTCGAGTGTTTGTTTCTGGATTTTTTTTTTTTTTTTTGTTTTTTTGCTAATGTTTGATTATTTTTGCTTTATTTTGTCATATTGAAAATGAAAAAAAGAAGATTGGGATTTGGGGTTCATTAATTATATTATACTCTAAAGTGTATGGAAACTGAAACTTTTTTTTTTCTCCCTTGTGTCATTGCAATCTGTTGTTGCATTAATTATTTGGGAGGTGTTAAGGTCTGGAATTTCACTATTTAACTCAAATAAGATGTTATTTACATGGTGGTTCCATTAACTTTCTATATGTTCGTTGATGTAATTTTTCTTTTATGTGCTTGAATCAGTAGGGAGAACTTAGTGGCCTTGCTTGACAGTTTTTGCAAGCAAGAGAATGAGAAGCAGCATTCTGATGATTTGAAGAACAAGAAGTTGGCATATGATTTTGTGTACCTCCCCATTGATTTCAAGTATGGTTTGATCTTGTAAACTTAATTATCCAAGAACTTTAATCTGTCGTTTATTTAGATTCATAGATCAGATTGAGAAATTATCAATTCCTAGTTTGTTATTTGGTTGATGTGTATGGAGACTAGTTAATTTGTTAACTATGCTGTGCTGGTGAGTGCAGAAGCAAGTGCAACAAGGGTTATGCCTTTGTGAATTTCAATGAGCCAATTGGGGCATGGAAGCTGTACAATGAATATCACGATGCAAAATGGGATATTTTTTGTTCCAAAAAGATCTGTGACATCACGTATGCCCGAATTCAGGTAATTTGATCCAACTTGTATTACTATTATAATGATTTTGAAATATTAGGGTTTGTGTTGGCAGGAATAAACATTGCGATAATTATGTTGTAGAAATTATGGGTTCATTATTAATTTTCATGAAGGGGGCCTTTTTCCTTGTGGCACAGTGCAGATTGTTTTTCCTATGCTAATTAAATTATTTAGTTGTAAAATTTTCTTTTCATTTTGAAATATATTATCATAGATTATATGAAATTGAAGATTTGTTTATGTTGGAGATATTTATCATTCTGAACTTAATTAGTCATGAAAAATGTAATATCTCTTGTGTTTGGTATAACTTTTGTCTGAAGTGTAGAAAGGTGGAAGCATTTGTGAATTTGTTGTATTCTGGAGCTAACTTTTAAATGTTCCAGATTCAAGCTAGTCACATATAGGGTGTTTGACTGATGTATGATAGCTTACAGGTTCTTGTCATTGAGTTGGCGAAATTTCTTCGTCTTCTTCATCATTTCACTAGAGCAAGAACACATTCAATCTGCACCATATTAGCAGCAAGGGTTACTTGGAAAGGTCATCCCCCTTGTGGAGATGGCTCTTCTAAGCATATATATTACAAGAGTTTAAGCACTAAATTAACCAGGTAGTCCCTCTTAATTAGTGCAGTTTTGAGATAACACATTATTGCACCAGATAGGACCAAAATCATGTGCATAATCTTAGGTTGCATTCACTACTTCGTTTGGACCCCCATTCCATAGGAGCAGTAGAGTGAATTCATCGCTCCTGCGCTGCAATGTGCTCTTGCCACATTTGAAGCTGGAGCCTTGCAGTAATATATTCACTTTTATATATGAACTATGACCCACAATGGCTGCTTTGACCTATGTTGTAGAAAGTGCGCAACTCTGTATTGTCAATTTTTCCAAACTTGTGCAAGAGGTGGGGAAAATTTTATGAAGATCATTTCTAGTTAGCAAGGAGAAGGAAGTAACCCAAGGAAGGGGGTTGATCCCTGAGTCTCGTGTTGTGAGTGTCGTGTCCAGTTAAGATATCAAATGTGAATCACCCTTTTGACTTAAACTAGGATGCCCGGCCCCTAACGTACTCCCGTAGCATAAGTATGCATAAATAATCTGTTTTATTCGCTCTTCATAAAGGACAAATCTCGATCTTCTCATCCGTGCGTGTCTTACTTCATGTCTTTAAGATATGTGAAATGTCAGTATATCACTTGGGTAAAAGTAATTTGATCTATATTCTTATGCTTATTTATATCTAGTTGGTATTGGTTGGGTTTGATAGCTTTGATTAAAGTCATCTCTTATGGCTGTTAGTTTTTATTATACTAATTGTGATGCTAATGTATGTTGGGACACAGCTTGATGAATGCAAGTTTTGGGGGGATAGGAAGACAGATTATAAGTTGGGTTTGATGACTTTTGATTACTTGCAATCAATAAATAGTCTTGTTTTGCATGGTTGTTAATTTTAATTGTAGTAATAGTGAGCTGAACATACTACTATATAAGTTGGGGCACAGCTTGAATGCAAATTTTTGGGGATAGGAAGAGTCCAGATAGATTATATAAATATGGGGACTTTGTTTTTTCAATAATCATATAAATGTGGGGACTTACTCTCCCTTTTAAGGCTTGTGGATATAGTTAGTAGGCTTGTAGCCTGCTTCTCATGCTAAATTTTGCAACATCTGAAAGAGTACTATTATTTATACTTGCCTCTCTAAAAGTTGGATATTATTACTTTTGCAAGTAACATTGTATGCTTATTATGTAGCAATGCAGCAGGAGTAGTGCTTAAATTCTATTTTACATTTGAGTATTAGATGGTTTAATTTCTGGTTTTCTTTTAATATTAATTAAACCTATTATTTCCATGTTTTAATTTCATGTTTATGGATTTTCAGGGAAAAGAGGGACTTGTAGATCATTTTGACAAGTCCACTTTTGTTTGTGAGACTGATGAATATTTACCTACTTATTTTGAGCCATGTCGGGATGGATCTGGTGAGTGGGTGAAACAGTTAACAGTTGGTAAGCGGATCAATCCAGTTCCTGCAATCTCTTCCTCAAGCAATGGCAGTCATCATGGAGATTAGAAGCACCATCCCACAGCCATGCCTCTGTGATGGGTTGAAACTGCTCTATATACTGTTGAAGCTTGCTTTGTTGAGCTAAGTACCTTTAGTTGCTGCCAGAAGAGTTTTCATCATTAGCTAGTATGGTAAGGAAGGCATGCATGATGCATGCCAATAGTAGTATAGTATATATAGTAGAGGTGAACCATAAATCACCATACTACCTGTTGGGGTAGACCATACCACCTGAAGAACCTAAGCAATCAGGTTGTAGAGTCAACCTCTAAATGGTGTTTGTTGTTGTTTCAAGTTAGTACTTTGTTATGTTCCCTCAAGACAATATGTAGTACTTGTTCCTAATATTTGTTGTGTGTCAATAAATTAATAGCTTGCTTAAACATTCCACAAGACCACAACTATGTGCTACTAGAAGTGATATAACATCTAGCTATTGCCTTCCAGCAAGTACATTTCTGAGTAAGAGTAACCTATATTACCATATTTGTGGGAGTGTGGCTCCACATTGCTTGGTGGAATGCCTGGTGCATAATTCTGAAGTATAGCATACATGATGTATGTTTTAATGCTTAGAGAGGAGGTTAATTGATATTACTTATTAGCCTGAAATGTTTACATGGAGAGTTGTATTATATGAGAGGCCAAAATTGAAATAAGTGGTTTCCAATATTGGAGATAATAAGGGTTAGTCAACATGGTTAATCAACTTTGAATGTTTAATTTTCTTGTTGAATTATATATAAAAATTAAATTAATAAATAAAAATGTACCAGAGAGAAATTGTTTTTATTTGCAGGAAAGAACAAAACTGGGAGTCACGTGCGTACACATTTCCGGTAACTGGTTTTGTATAGTTATTAGGTGTAAAGAAATTATCAACAAAAGCACCAGTGGTCTAGTGGTAGAATAGTACCCTGCCACGGTACAGACCCGGGTTCAATTCCCGGCTGGTGCATAAGTTTTTTTTTATTTATTTCCACATATACCACCCAAGTCAACTTCTGGCTTTCAGTCACCAATTTTTGTTTTGGCCTTCAACAATCCATAAAATTGAATTTTCAGCATTTTTCCGAAATGTACAATCGAAAGTAATACTCATATCAAAGCCTTGGTGTGTGTTCGAAAGGTACATAACAGAATCATGGTGAAGCTTTTTTATTTATTGGGCACCCTTCAATGCAAGAAGTGCAGCTCCATATGCAGCCTCAGTCTGAACTGCTCGACTTACAGGTAAACCAAGCACTCTCTCCCTTATCTTTCTCCACTTCTCATTTTTAGCTCCTCCTCCAGCAGTGAAAACTTCTTCTACTGAATTTGCGCCTAGATCCTTTAGTAATCCATAAGCCTTAGCCTGAATTACATGCGAGTAAAGATGTATGAACATTATGAAGACCAAAATTTATGCATAAGCTACTTGCAATATAGAAAGGACATTGTAGAATCTGACAGTAGTTGGTTGGACATAGGAATCAGAAAACAGAATAGTTTGGTACTTCAATATCCACATAGATATTGTGATCTTTAATAAACACAACATTGTCATCTTTAGAACATTGACCAAGATTGATTCACCTCAATTCGAGCAATGGATTCCAGAATGCCATGTAGGTACTCTGCATCATTTGTTGGTCTTGGATGTAACCTACACAGGACAGCAGATTAATGGCTTCTCAATATCAAAGCGCTTATTTGAACTATTAAGCAAAGAAGACGTTGATTTAGCAAACTAAATAGTGCCAAAGACAAGCATATACTAAAAAGCTGAAAAATATCTCAACTGAATGACATCCAAAACATTGAGGGCACTGGGCAGAAGATTACTACCTAGGTGTCATTCCTAAATCTGCCACAGGAAATCTTTCGCCAACTGCTGGGAGAGGATAGTAGTCAAGAAGAGAAGATTTCGTGGGATCTATTAGTTCACTCAATTCGTCCAATTGCTCATCTGTGAAAATCTGCCTAAGAACAGCACCTCCAGTATTTGAGGCACCGCCAACAAGCCACTTATCATCGAGACGATGACTGTACACTCCATATCGTGCATCATCAACTCGTTTGGTGCTAAGAAGCTTTACTGCAAGTGTTGAACCCAACGAAGATACCTATTCGAAATAAAGTAAAAATTAGTTAATCTTAAATTGCTGTACAACAAGTTAATCAGCTGCATTGATGAAGGTCGCATGTGAGGTAGCTCCTTTAGGGCATCATAATTCGTAAATACAGGCTATGTCATAGCAAGTTATGTATTGCATATTTTGATGAGTGTACTTAATTCTCTTAAGAATACAATATAATGGGAGGGTTTGGTTGTTTAGTTGTGATAGTATACCCTAAACTCCTCGGTATCGTAATAGAAGACAAGTTCTGTATAAATCTTACAGCTTTCCCAGTTTCTGTAGCACGTGCTGCAAGAAAAGCGGCTATGCTATCTGTTGTTCCTGTGCAGACAACACAATCTTCGGGAAAACCTGGTAGGACCGTAGGATGATTGTTAAAACATCAACAAGGACAGATCGGTAAGAGGCCTCAAAGTGTTAATTGACACAAGGGAAAATTTAACTAAGTTATGAGACCTATAGAAAACTACCAACATTATGAGACCTTGATAGACAGATTTAGTCCAGCCAAAATTAATTTAATTAGAACTGTGCTTCATTTGTTTTAGATATCCATTAGTATGAGTTCTGATCTTCAAATCCTCTCTTCTTAAAGTTCTATGAATATATTCCAGGACTCAGGGAAATAATTAGTTGTAGCTAATATAGATGCATGGCTATGAGCCTAAAATCTGCTAAAGGTATGAATTATGAAAGCAATGAAACAATCGAGGATTATTTCTCAGAAAAACTTTGACACAAAGCTGTTGAAACCTATGGAAGTATTCAGGATTAAACATTGCAATATTTGTGTAATGATGACCTCAGAACTCAGAAGTATATTAAATATGCGATATATCTCTGTAAGAGAAGAGATACTTATGGATGGACAAAATGACAAGTAGTTGTTGCTATTAAAAAAATTGCAACCGTGAGAGAATGCCAATACCATCAACCATAATAATCAGGCATCAGAATAGAAACTAAACATACCAAACTGCATTCTAACATGCTCTTTCAAAGAACCAACTGATGTTCCAGGAGCTGTGACAGAAGGAAGCATGTGTGAATATGGCTGAACAATCAGCCACTTCGGATAAGAATCAGCTTCGGGGTCATATCCAAGCTGTGATATGCATAGGATGTTAAAACGTTGTGCCCAAGATACAAAAAGATAGGTATAAAGATGGATACATCAAATGCCAAAGAAAATAAATAAAAAAAAAATTAACCAACACCTTCAGAGCATTGTTGTAATCTGACACCCCAAACTTTCCATGAAGAAGCCACAAGAGCCAATCTGCTTGATGTAGCAGTATGGCAGAATCTTTATCTGAATCTTGTGAATTCCACCATGAAACAAGTTTACATAGGGTAGAGGAACCAGAGCAGACTGTATGGTTGGCTGGGGCAATTGACTTAACCACCTTTAACGCATCAGGGTAGCTCTCATTGTAGAGAAAAGGTCTGCATATTGGATCTCCTGTGTTGCTGGAGTTGCATGTATATTGCTGGGTTCAGATAAAAAATTAATGTGGCCATAAATAATTGCACTACAAGGTACTAACCTGTCAACTATAATTGTAGTTGCAGAAGTCCCATCTATAGCTATAGAATGTATAAGTGGGCGGAGACTTATGGGAAGATCTTCTAGTAGTGAGAAAAGAGTTGTCTTCCAAGAGCCTGCCCAATCCTCTGTGTTTCCACTCTGTCTAGACAACCAAAAACAAGCTTTTAAGTTTACAAGGATAGATGTATCATACAACTGAAGATCAAAAGTAGGCAAAAGAAGGAGCTCTTCCATAAGATTTGTTCCATCATAGATCCTTGAGCAGCAGTTTTATGTGTAAATAATTGTGAAAAGAACTCTTTAAGGAACAAACCCTCATGTGAGAAAGCAAAATTCGATGAACCAAGTTAACTTAAACCTGCAACTCAAGAAGCATCACTAGCTGATACAACCCAATAAATCCTAATGAGAATATCTAGTTGATTTTCAGTATCATGATTGTCTTGGATTAGAAAGCACAGTTTAAGATGTCCGTAACTTAATTCAAAAGGTGCATTTACATCAGTGTATATTATTCACACAAAAAGATGGGCTTCAATGCTTACATTCAACTAGAGATTTATTCTAAACCCTCAAGTATTAGTATACATGAATCATATTAATGAGTTTTCATGGACCGTATGCCTCTACTTCACGTTTCTGAAGGTTCCCCTCCTACATTTTTCGGTTCTAAGACATTACAGTAGATTTCTTCTTTCTCGGAATCCTATACATTCAAAATATTTGGAAAATTCCTCTGTTAGATGATAAGATTATATGCGAGTATAGACATTAAAGTTATTGATGATGCCCACAAGAATTTAAAAAGCATTGGCAGGTGGAATATAAGAATCAACATTTAGTGTTTACAATTAGTTACAAATATTTCAACACATTATAAATTTATAATTATTCTTTACATAAGGCCATGTTCTCTATAACAGAAACAAAAATTTTGCCTTTCCCAAAGTTTAGAGTTTATATGACATTGTATCATCTCCATCACTCCATTCCTTGAATTTAACTATATACAAGTCTTGAATTCGTAGATCATATAATGTGGTAAAATTCATTATAACTACAGAGAAAAGCAGGGTGATTGTTTTCTTAGCTTAAAGCAATGTCATGATACAAAATAACTCCATGGACTAAGTAAAATCCGCTTCCAGGTTCTTATCATGATCTCCTCGACAAATCAAAAAAATTATAAATTGGGAATTTCCAACATACCTCTTAAAACAATACCCTCATGCTAGTTGAAAGTTTTATTAGAATTCATCAAACAGTTTCCTTAGACCACTACTAGTAAAACAAGTATTATAGATTTGAAAGGAAATCAACAAATGTAGTAGTTGTTACCATATGAGGTGGTGGATATTCTCTTTTTCCTTGGGCATGAATGCTTCCTTGCTTATCTATAAGAGCATATCTTGCTCCAGATGTGCCAAAATCCATTCCCAGATACAACTTTTCCTTCTCTACTACTTTGGGTTGGACATTATCTTCATTAACCATCATCATCACCACCATGTTATTTCTAGTATTCACTTTACATCCTACAATTTCAACATGTTAAGGAAAAAAAAAACAAGATAAGTGAGTTTATCCTACTAATGATAATGTTGCAAATTCACTAAGAGAGAGAGAGACCTTGGTGGGGAGAGTAGTGAGAAGTAGGAGATAAGGGGAAGTTGTGCAGCAAGGTGAGCATCGCTTTGGTTGAGGCTTCTAAGTTCTGACACAGTGACACACTTGTTCGTTAAGAAGTGATAACAAACAATTGGTAAGCATTTTGTGGACTTTGGGCCCTGTTTTACCTACCCAAAAGATATGAAAGGCCCATCTATCAAGTGTAGAACATTTCATTACAAACTCAAATCAGTTAAACGCTCAATCACCTGTGTGGTCTGTGGTATGACTTTCACCAGCTCGCGACTTGCGACAAGGGACCTGTGTTGAATCCTTCATCTTCTCATATACAGATAGGGCCTAGGGGACACATCTTCTGCCTCTTCATGTAGGTAAAAGGTAATTATAGTCTTATAGATATCAAATAATGAAGAGCAACTTTTGATTAGGAGGATATTGTAGTCACATACTCTTTGTCATACTCTTTCTGCCTCTTCATCTTTATACATGTTATTAGATCATGTTGGTCACTTGGGTCTGTTCCGGCCAGAAGAATTCAAACTATCATGCAATGTACATATGGGGTTCTAATATGGTTCCTCAATATATGTTGTGCAATATATTTCATCCCTACAATAGGGTCAGTACTGCTACAAGCCAGTGTAGAACATTCAAAGGGGAAAAAAGTGCCTTTAGTACACAAACAGAATATTAGACTGATATATCATACATTGGTTTCTTGGCATTGCAATCCAATAATACCTTAACATACAGCTTAGACAAGGGTTTTTGAGCCTCTGCATTGCGAATAGCAATGCCGTTTAAATTCATGTTCAACATCCACATACATTACAACATTGATTATGAACTAAGGAGTACTTCAATTCTTCACAATAACATAATATCCAGTGCCTTCAAATATATGATGAAATTAAACAGTAGCAATATTTAACTTAGAACCATTGAAAAACAAATCATAATTTTTAGTTAGAAGTCTTAAAGTAGAAAAACTGCTTATTAACGCCAACGACTGTTTTAAGCAAGTCGCAAATTGTGGGATCCATAACCTTCTCCATTTTGAATGTTGTGTTGGCTTGGTTGCACACGATAAGAGACAAGGTGTGCACCAACACTGGACATACCTAATAAGGATTCATAATCGCCTTCGTAGTAAGGATCTTCACCTCTAGTTTCCTATAATTGAAAAATTATCAGCTGAATTTGATATAGTTTGTAACTCGACAATATTTAAGCAAAAAGAATCATAGGTTGAGAAATACTTACAAATTCACGCACCAGATGTGTGTGAGTTTCCTGCAAGTTCCTTAGCTGCATTAGCATAAAATTTCCAAATCAGAAATAGTTAGTTGTCTATGAACTGCATAGTACATGAAATAAACCACAATGGTCTATACATATCGTCGCAATATTAGTCATCTTAATTAGTTGAAATTTCTGAGAGAAGTTGGTAACTATCTAAGTAAATTTGAGGTCTTTCAGATTCACAGATTCATCGGGATTTTGGCATTTAATCAACATTCAAGTTTGATTTACAATCTCAAAACCTTTCATCTTACAATCTAGAAGAAATTTTCTAAAAAATGGATAGAATTAAACATTTTTCCAGAATTCTCCACAAATGGGATTTTATTTATCATCTCAACACATCTTCCATATAAGGTAAAAAGACACTTACTTTCTTCCTGTAGGTTTCAGTCTGCGTAGCAATCATGTGATACTGCATGTTATACACATAAGATAGAAGATCAGCCTAATTAGCTTACATGATTTATTTATAGACAAAATTAAAAATAAATAAAAGGAAGATTAATTTATTAAAAAATGAACACCTTTCGGTCCCGAACAAGTTTCACAGACTCATCCAGATCTTGCTCAAGACTGCGCAATTCGTCAAAACTCATATCATCATCAAGACTTTCTCCAATCCTTTGCCTATCATCACAAAACAAAAACACCACCATATATATCAAATTAATCTAAAACATAAACATCCTTCCTACATGTCCACAATCTAATCATCATATTATAAATTAATTAAATTTAATTACCGTATCTCTCTGCGGAGTCTCATATTAGTCTCTTTCTGCTTCTTTAAGCTCTCTTGCATTTTCTACAAAATGTTCATCACATCTAAACATCTTAATTTAAAGGATTTAATATTAATTTCTGAAAAAAGGACATATATATATTGATGGACGACTAACCTCGTAATGCGAGTTCCAAAGATTGATACCAGAAACCTGTTGATACTGATCGTATATCTTCTTCGTTCTGAAAAATAAAAAAAAAGGTAAAAAAAGTAAATCTAGGGTTTTGAAGATGTAAAAGAAAGGGTGATCAACATGATGATGAAATTAATTTAAGAAGATTTTACGTGGTAGAAGGACTATTAAACTCAGATAACTTTCCAGTACTAGAAAACATGATAAGAGAAACTTCAGCATCACAAAGAACAGTTAGTTCTCTAGCTTTCTTAACAATTCCAGTTCTTCTTTTTGAATAAGTAACTTGTCTGTTTGTTGTGTTTTCAATCCTTTTGATCTCAATCTTTCCTCTTCCCATCTCAATCAATCTCCCTAGTTAATGATATGATATTGTTCAGAGAAAAAGTATAGCTAGAAGAATTGAGTAAAGAAGATGAAAGATAATACTGTAGAGAAGAAGAAAGAAAGTGATAGAATGCTAAATGGGGAAAGAGGACCAGAAGCTTTTGATGCTATAAATGGAGTTAAATGGGTGAAGGCATGAAGGATTACTCAAGATTGTGACATGTCCCGGTTTATTTCTCGATATATGTATGGGGACCACTAGTAAATAGTGTTCAATAGCTTCTGACTCGTCCACGTGACTATACCACTTACCAGACTGTTTAGATCCACTATTATGTACGTGGCATTTATTGATTGGTTATAAATCTAACAAAGAAACTCTGTTCAGACTTGAGAGTTCAGAGTGGAACTTTGAGTGCTGTAGATAATATTGGAAGGAAGGAAGGAAGGTAGGTTAATGCGTTTGATCATCATTTGATGGTTGATGGTTAATGGTGATAGGATTACAGGGAAATTAGGGTGTTTTAGTTTATGGATACTCTGAGAAGTGACATTGTTGCAGAGTTTGATGATCATGTGTAGTGTAAATTAGTGCCATTGGTTCATCCTTTTCTTTTGGGTGCATACAGCATACTAGTTAGCTACTTTCAATTTCAACATAATTGTTAGGGTTCTCAGTGCAAGCAAGCACCTGCAGACTGCGGTAGATAGAGTCATGGCTCCTATCTCTTTTAGAAGAAATGATTGTTACATACTGTTAAACATTTTCGTGCAGTCGTGCAGCATGAGAAATTGAGAAACACAAACCTAAATTTAGCTGATTATATGTACCCTGATGGATTTGTGTTTAATTAATGTCGACATTTTTTTTTAATTTCTACACTGTTTCTGTTTATACTTTAATTTATAGATTCTCGTTATGGCCGATGAGCTTTGTGTTGGAAATGTTTTCAAGTGGTCAAAACATTTGTATATGAATGAGAAATTTAAGTCCTAAGTTAACCACTGGCCATGGCTAACTTGTGTTATAGTAGATGAATGGGTATGTATTCACATACATTGTATTTGGCCCAACCCATCCCAATGGGTGTGTCTTTCCCAATAGACACATACTTTGTAGACACTCATTCCCAATGGGTGTGTCTGTCCCAACAGATGTGTACATTGTATTGGGTCAGGTGTCTATTCAAATATACATTGAATAGACATGTGCCTTTTCAAAAAGGTGTCTTCCTACTATATAAGTGTATCTTGTGTTTGTCTTCAAACCACTTTTAAAAAACAAATTGATTCTCTTTCTTCTAGTGTTTGTGTCTTGCCATGAGAGAGTATAACAAAGAATTGGTTCGCCGTCTTCTATGCGTTTGAAGTGCTGCTACGCTAAGAAGGATAGATCGTTGTATCCTGGGAGACAGTCCGTCATTGATAAACCGTTCGGCACATGTACGGGGCGAATAATGTCTTAAGGAGAGAGATTTTTATCTCGACTCGATCTAAATCTTGTCCTTCATCCATTTATTCTGGTTTGCATCATCTATTCCCTTTTATTTATTTTAGAACAGTAATATATCGGTGTGTATTTTCCTACAATCTTAAGACATTATTGGTTCGTGGTTTATACTGTTCTAATACTTTTGTGGTGCAGAATATTGGTTTTTCGATTAAATTCGAAAATTTTATATTTTCCTACAATCGATGACAGAGAAGTTTTCAATTTTGTTACATTCATGCTATCAAAATCTATGATGATTCCATGTTGCATTATAAATTATCTAATTGATAAGAATATCATCTGATGTGGTTCAGTATGCATGAAGTTTTCTGTATATATGTATGTATATGTTTAAGCATGAGGGTGTTCTGTACTTTTCAAGAAACAATGCCTGTTGATTGCCTGGACTTTGTTTAAATTGTTCTTAGTTTGAATTTTCTTTGGGTAGAAAACGATAACATGATCTTCTTGAAATTATGGAGTAGGAATTATGTTCTTGAAAGAAGAAACCTGTCCTAACTCCTAACAACGCAACTGTTAGGCTATTGGGCTAAATTTATTTTTGGCCGTGATTAGTTTGGACAGTGAAGATGGAAAAGACACGTCTCTATTGATTCTTATAGTCATTGTTTGCATTTGTTTGCAAGAGCACCGTTTGGCTGTCTGCTTGTCGTAGGTCCAGTGCTATACTGGACATGTAAGAGGCCCGTTTCTTTTGATGAGGCTTATATATATAGTTGTTTGCCAGCGAAGAGACAATCTGCTGGGCAAATCTTTTGGGATTTGAGTGATGCATCTTTGAAGTATGAACATTTAATTTTTGTCTACAAAGTTCCGTAGTTTTAGTACTATTCTTTACGGGGAATTTTGATGCAATCTATGCATGAGATTAATGTGTTTCTTATGCTATCTAACTTTGTTTACTTTTATGAAAGTTCATGTTCTTAACCTTTGCTGTGATGTAAAGGAGAAATCAGAACAGGAAGAAGGGAAGAGGATCTGCTTGAAAAATTCAGAATTTTCAAGCTTACGCAGTCTGAAGATCGTGGTCGGATGAAAGTCTTCCCGTTCTCTGATCGAGTTGAAAGTTTTACAGTAGTTGCATAACGTCTAATGCAATAATATGTTCAAATTTTGTGATCATCCAACCGTTGGATTGTCAGAAACAATTAAAACGGTGTTACTGTTCATTAGTGACAGATTTTCGAATTTTGAGTTGATCAAAATTTTGGTTACTCAAGTTTTCGAAAATGGGATTATTCTACTGATGTGTCCAGTAGATCAATCAGTTTGTTCGACATCTCAATGACTTAATTGCTACAATTATTTGTAGATTTTGATTTAATTTGAATGATGTCAATGGGTCATCTTTGGATGCATCTAGACATAGAAATCGCGTTGATGGTTGATATAATCAAACCAAACCACCAACTAAGTTGGAAGATGAATCAGTTGTCTAATTTGACGTGATTCTCATATGATAAATGAATTGAAGTTCAAATAAACATATGTAGACATGTTTCATTGGCTATAAATAATATTGCACATAGTTGTACAAATGGTATCAACGCGCATGAAAGACAAAACCTCATGGTGATGATCTTATGTACAACATTACAAGAATTTGTTACTTCGTAGAATGAAGTACACTTGCTTGTGTAAACATCTTTGGTGTCCAAAGGTGCAATTGATTCAAAGTATGCAAACTTTTATTTGGCATATGGTGAATTGCCTATATGGTTTCATATAGTTTTATAATTTACTCCATATTATTATTTGGTGATGACATTTTCAAGTATATTTGAAAAATGTAGGGGATCTCATGAGTCATGTCATACTTAATGTATGTACATTTTCTTTGATAAATGTTCATTCATAGAGACGCCTTGGTGAAAATGGATGGATATTTATTATTCGTTCATTTACAAAGAGTAATGGGCATTATATTACATCTGGGTGTAATTTTAAGGCCCTAATCTTATCTGTGTGTGAGATCCACATTCATATGCATTTGGTTGTATAGATTCCAAATGAACGGAATTTGCAAATATATGATTTGCAAAGTTCTTTGTATTCATGCAATATGTCTCAAATGTGGGGGTATTTCGCCCAGTTGCATTTGTAGACTTGAAATTTGTCTAAATAGACAAAATTATTTTTTGAATATTGACATGAAACTTGTAGATGTGTAACCAGACTGTGGGAGTCACATCTAGTATTTATGTATGCATAAATTAACTATTTGAGTAACAATGAATTAATGAATATTTGTACTCAAAGTTCTGGTTTTATGCGATTACAATTTTGTGTACTTGTCTAACAAGCTTTAGCGTAAGTGTACAAATTATGTTCTTGTAAAGGCACTATCTAAGTAATATAAAGAAAAAGTTCTTGTTTACTTAGAAATGTGGGGGTGACTGAAAGTCTCGAAATGGTTAACAATTTTAACCATTCAATGTGGCTATGCTAATCACAAACATACATTTGAATAAATGGAATTCAAAATGTGGTAGGGCTAAGGATTAAAGAAGATGATCATATTTCTGAACAGACTAACGATTTCTTTATAGAATCGTGTTTCTGTAAAGACTAATGATTTTCACTTCTATAAATCTTAAAGCCGTTATAAGGGAGTATGGACAAAGAACTATATTCTAAATTCTTTGGCCTAAGTCCAAACAAGCAGTCTAAATTAATTTCTCAAATGAAATTATTTAAATAATTGTGTACAATGAGGGTTAGTTGATTTCCCACCTGAAGCTAAAGCTTTTGTTAGCAAAAAGTTCTTCAAACGAAGATGGAACCTAATGGTTCACTTCAAGGCTACACTTGTAGTCGAAGGTCACAAGCAACACAGAGGCTTGGACTTTTCTGACATATTCTCCACTCACGGGAATAACGTCTTTCAGAATGCTACTTGCAGTTGTTATTCTACACAACCTTGGAAATACATCAAATGGATGTAAAAATGCCTTCTTATATGGTGACATAGAGAAAGAAACCTATATGGCTCAACCAGAAAGGCTTTATTCTTCCTGGAAAGAAACGAAGGTTTGTATATATGGAAAAAAAAAGACATGTTTTAACACAAACTCTGAAGCAATAGGATGGAAAATTTGATAATAATATGTTGTTAACATTTTCGTTTAAATCAATGAAAGTGACAAATGTGTTTACATTACAGTCACAAATCTGGATATGCTATCATATGTCTCTATGTAGATGACATGTTCACTTTTGGTAGTCATAATGATATCATTAAAGCTACAAAGAATATGTTACACACTAAGTTTGATATGAAAGATTTGGGGAATTGCTGATGTGATACTAGGATTTAAAATCACTAGGAAATCAGAATTGTTTTGATATCTCAATCTCACGATGTTGAGAAGATTCTTGAGAAGTTCAAGAATGATATACTCGTGTAGTTAATACACCAGATGATCCCAATCTTCATTTAACTAAGATTGATGGGGATAGCATATCACAGTTAAATATGCTTGTGTAATTCGCAATTAGATGTACATCACAAATTGCAAGAGACAAGAGACAAGACACATGATACATGTTACGAGTGTCCTAAGTTGTTACATGAGTATTCCAGAAATAAGTTACTGAAAAGTAATAACTAAGGTATTAAATTATCTGAATTATACCTTCAGTTATGGCTTGCACTACAAATATATTCATCTGTACATGAATGATACAGTGATGCATTTTGGATATTGATTACCAAAACCTCAAAAGCCATGAGTGGTTGTGATTTTACCTTTGGTAGTGCAACGTTATCTTGAAAATCTTCTAAGCAAAAGTGTATTGTTATATCCATTATGTATGGAATCTGAATTTATGGTTTTAGATAAAACACATAAAGAAGCACAATGGCTTCAAAAACATCTTAGAGGATATTTTCATGTGAAAATAACTAGTGCCCGTTACTTGCATACATTGCAATACATAATTTCATATGTGTTGGGCACCGAGTTGTATGAATAACGGTATGTCTCGATAAATTATAAGAAGACACAAAACCGTTAAACAACTACTCTCTAATGGAAAATTTCTATAGAGTAAATTATTTCAATTGACAACCTAGCGGATCCAACTACTAAAGGTTAGTCACGAGAGTAAGTTGAATCATCGAGAGGAATGGGTTTACAACCTATGACGAAAGAGTAGGCTTGATGGCAACCCAACCTAGCTGACTGGAGATCCCAAGATCTAGGTTCAAAGGGACAACCGAATCTCGCTTTACTTGACGAAAGCACTGAGAGATTACTTATCTCTTACCCTTTCCTAGGATGATGAGAACAGTGCTGCCCGTATTGATGGAATAGGATAAGTTATACTTTTAATGATTCCCATAGCTTGGTAACACAAGTGGGGTATGACAGGATACTCTTCATGGGCAATCACCTTATGAGTGAGAAAAAAGGGCCGTTTTCTGTGAGAATGTTGAAGGTTGCATTTCTCTAAGAGCACTCATGAATACCAGGAAGTTCAAGGCCAAAATGAACACAACCATAGAATCAAGTTCTTTGAGGAAGGGAAACTGTGTGTTAGCCATTGTCTTGGTTTACACAAACGGCTGAGCGGTTCAAGACATCATGTTCACCGATTAGCTAGTAAATCCGATGGTTATTCACCAGGGTAGGTTCAAGGCTGAAAAATTGCTACCTATACCGAAGCAGCTACTTTCCGTTTGTACTCTCTCAAGTCTCGTCTGTTTTTTTCTCGATTGTTTTATGAGTCGGTAATTTCCATTCATGTGGGGGATTGTTGGAAATGTTTTCAAGTGGTCAAAACATTTGTATATGAATGAGAAATTTAAGTCCTAAGTTAACCACTGGCCATGGCTAACTTGTGTTATAGTAGATGAATGGGTATGTATTCACATACATTGTATTTGGCCCAACCCATCCCAATGGGTGTGTCTTTCCCAATAGACACATACTTTGTAGACACTCATTCCCAATGGGTGTGTCTGTCCCAACAGATGTGTACATTGTATTGGGTCAGGTGTCTATTCAAATATACATTGAATAGACATGTGCCTTTTCAAAAATGTGTCTTCCTACTATATAAGTGTATCTTGTGTTTGTCTTCAAACCACTTTTAAAAAACAAATTGATTCTCTTTCTTCTAGTGTTTGTGTCTTGCCATGAGAGATTATAACAAAGAATTGGTTCGCCGTCTTCTATGCGTTTGAAGTGCTGCTACGCTAAGAAGGATAGATCGTTGTATCCTGGGAGACAGTCCGTCATTGATAAACCGTTCGGCACATGTACGGGGCGAATAATGTCTTAAGGAGAGAGATTTTTATCTCGACTCGATCTAAATCTTGTCCTTCATCCATTTATTCTGGTTTGCATCATCTATTCCCTTTTATTTATTTTAGAACAGTAATATATCGGTGTGTATTTTCCTACACTTTGGACTATGGTTTATTGGTTTTAGCCCTCCAACATCGCAGTGCAAGACATCAATGTTATGTAATTTGTGGATACCAATTGCGGGCGCACACACATATCATGCCTATACAGTATATATTTAGAGGATGTGAAGAAGCTAATGTGATTTACCTACTAGAACTGGTGTACGGTAAAGCTGGCTTAAATTTAATGGTGGATTTTTGAGGTTTGATGAAATTAACGTTGTTAAGTTGGAACTGTGGAGTCATAGGTTGTGCACCCCATCTCGTTCACCTAGCTATCCACTACCTAGGAGAAAAAGAAAGCAGACTAGTTCGTGTCAGACATGTGTCATCATAACTCATAAGTACTTGGTCACATATCTTAGCAGTTGAATTCTCTAATGCACTCTTAGATATATATGATCGATCAGAATTGACTCAAGGAAATTCCGATGAACTCTCTTATTAGATAGATTCCTTTATAGACTATAGTTCCCAAGGATCATGCTTAAGAGTGTATATAATATGTCCCAAGGTTTAAAACATGATGCGTAATGGACTATCACATTACTCATGAAATCTCAGGCCATTCCTGTATAAAGAGCTGAAGGCCAAACACGATGTAATTAAGGGAGGAAAAATCACTTAGCTTGCAAGAAAAGAAAATGCGGGAGATAGAGAAAATTTGCAACTTTCATGATGATGATTATTTATGAATAATCTAGTAGGTACAGTAGTTGATGATGCCCTTGTCAATTCAAACAGGCCAGCCTTTGGAGTTTTGATAGACTTAGTTGGGTCATTTTGGTCTGGTGTCAATAAGTTGGGGTTGATCTTTGGTTGATTTGAAAACTCTCATAGGACTAGCAAGGATGCATTTATTCAGCTACTAATTACGAGGATTCATACTCACCTAATCTCCACTCTTCAGATCATAGCTGGTAATCGCGGCAACACCATCATATCCCTGTATGTCAGCATTCTAATAATCTTAATAAAACATTCCATGCATAAGTTTGCACCCAAGTCTTTGGCCAAGTGCACATCATAGCAGTCCCACTCACACATGAAGGATGTTGTGTCTGTTGTGCGCAGCGGAAACTAAATACACAACTAACGATGATTGAACTAGTGTATGAAATAAAATAAAACGACAAAATCAAACAAGCAACCATACAAGACACAAGATATACGTGGTTCGACAATATGCCTACGTCCACGGGGAGAAAGGATGATGTTTTTCTTATAGAGACAATTGTACAAGCCCTCACGAAGAAACCGAAGTCTTCTTCCTCACAAAAGTTCTTAAAACTCTCTAATGGCTTCGGGCCTCAACTAGCTTCTTCCACTTCAATATTTCTAGGACTTCATCCTTATGCTTCATGATGTACATCCACGCACGCCTAGAAAACTCATCAACTAAAGACACAAAATAAGACTTACCTCTCTAAGCTGTGTACTTGGTAGGTCTCCAGACATTCATGTGAACATAATCAAGAACTCCACTCATATAATGGATAGTTGTGCCAAACTTTGCTCTTGTCTGCTTGCCCAGATCACAATGCTCACCGAACTCTAACTTGCAGGCGATAACACCCATAAAAAACCTTTGCTCCGTCATTGTCTGCAAAGATTTTTCACATTTATGCGTCAACCGCATATGCCACAATTTGGTAGTCTCTCTAGCAAACTTCGGTGTAGCCTCTAACATGGCCACATCACATGTAACTGTACTACCCTGCAAGAAGTACAAGTTACTTCGTCGAGTACCCTTTAGTAATACCATTGCACCAACCATAACCTTTAGAACACCATTCTGAGCTACTACCTTGTAACCTTTGGCTTCTAAAGTACCAAGTGAAATAAGGCTCTTTTTCAAATCAAGAACATATCTTACATTCCTCAGCTCTCTTATCTTTCCATCAAACATCTTCAATCGAATAGTATCTATCTCCAATACATGACAAGGTTGATCATTCCCCATCACTACTGCACCATTATCTAGCCTTTTAAAGCTAGAAAACCATTCCCTTATGGGGCACACATGATAAGTACCAGCCGAATCTAATATCCACTCGTTTGCACTAGTGGAGCAATCAATGGATGAAACAAATAAAGAGTAATCAGAACCATCATTTTCATCTCTAATATTATGTGCAATATTTACCTCAGAGTTATTCTTCTTGTCCCTTGCCTTGGCTTGAAGACAATCTTTCTTCCAATGCCCTTTCTCATGACAAAAAGAACATTCATCTTTTGCTAGAAACCTCCTCTTCGGCTTTGAACGAGACTCACCCCTACTATCATAGCTTCCCCTTGCCACTAAGACCTCTGGTGTTGAGCTTTTGGACTCTTCTTTGTCCTTCTTCATACACGCATGATTTAACAATGCTGCAGAAATCTCACTATACACTAACTTGTCTTTCCCATATGTAAGTGTGATAGCCAAGTGTTCATATTCGTCAGGTAACGAATTTAGGAGACACACTGCCTTGCTTTCCTCACTTACATCTGCTCCTAGATTTACCAAATCGGCAATTACCTTGGTAAAATCATTAAGATGTTCCGCCATTGAAATATCTTTTCTCATATCTATTCGATAAAACTTTCGAAGTAGATAGTTTTTATTGTGGATAGTCTTTGTCAAGTACTTCTCCTCAAATTTTCGCCAAATCTCCTTTGCAGAAGGATTAGAAGAAGATGAACAACGAGCTTGTGGAATCATAAGATCGTGTTTGGCTCAAGACATTAAATACCTTGTGATGAATGATACTTCTGAAAGTTGTCTGTGATGCAGGACGTATGTACGCCCTAACTACGTACTTACGTTCCTGAACCAAAAACTTTCCTCTCCTCTCTGCATCCAAAAAAAAAAAACCAACAGTGTCGTGGACTTGTGTGTTCAAAATTTTCTAGCAACACCTATGGTACTGACAAATTCGCAAAGAATATGATAAGATAGCCATTAATCAAAGTTTGATTATAATCAAGGGTGAATCAATTGTAACAACTGGTATGTGATTGCACTTCAATCCACAAAGATTTTTTTTTTTTTTTACAAATACAGTAGTTGGTAAGGATTAAGGAACAATGACTTGTTTGGCCTGCAAATAAAGCAAATGTTTAAGTTTCTCCTCTGGTTCTCCAAATCTCCACTTAAGCTTAATCTAAAAACCAATGGTCCCACACCTAAATCCTAACCTGAATGTTAGTTTATCTTCGAGAGTTGAGAGTTACCCTCGACAAACTGAGTCAGGTTGACGTGGACCGAAGAGGAAGAAAAAAGGATGATGAGGACTTGGGGAGGAGCCTATGAGGGTACATTTATTTGTAGTGGAGCGTTCACTAGGGAATTGGGTGTGGAAGCTTTGGCAAATGGGGATGCTGATCTAGTATCCTATGGTCGGCTCCTTATATCCAACCTGGATTTAGTTATGAGATTTTTGAGGTAAATGCACCTTTTAATAGGTACATCAGATCAACATTGTTATGATAAATATACAGGATCTTGATATGATTAATGAAGAAACAAACACAAAATATGTAAACTAAAGCAGAAATACGAAAACACAATAATATATGTGGTTCGGCAATATGCCTACATCCACGGGACAAAGAAAGATAGTTTTATTGATAATTGAGAAGTGAACTACACAATAAATAATGAAACCTTAGTTTATGTTTCCTCACAAATCTCCCTCACTCATACTTTCTTATGTGCTCCTTATTTTCTCTTATTCTTATGGTTACACATCACCAATATTTATAACCTCTTTGGTTAATCCAATTGGTAACCCAATTCCTAAATCAACAACAACTTAGATTTCTAATAGATTAGAAAGTCTTATTGAATCCTAATAGAATTCCACCACACTTGTTGCCAAATAAGGAAACCGATTCCTAATAGGAATCCATTACTTGTAACCTCCACATGTCACTTTTCTACAATTCTCCACCTTAACGAAGATTGAAAAAAAACAACTGAGCCGACCATAATGAACTCATACGTACTTCTCCTGTACCACACAAGCGTCATCTCATCTTTGTCGCCACACGCCCATAAGGGCCACTACCCCGAAGGGCCTCAACATTTGGAGAGATTGATCAAGTTAATGCAATGCCTAAACTTGACCCCAAAAACCACCTTAGTGAACAACTCTCCTAAAACTTTCTTCTCAAACTCTTTACTCAATTGTTTCTTCAAAAAAACAATACATGACTTGCTCTTTGCAGCTACAAGCATGTCATCCACATAGAGTAAAAGAAATATAACGGACCCATCTCGAAGCTTTATGAAATAGACACACAAATCATATTCACTTCTAGAGTACCCCTGCTTCAACATAAATGTGTCAAACTTCTTATAACACTGTTGTGGGGTTTGCCTCAATCCATATAAGTACTTCATCAGTTTGCACACATAGTCTTCTTTACCAGCAACTTTATAACCCTCGGGATGTAACATATATATGTCCTCCTCTAAATCTTCATGCAAGAAAGCAGTTTTGACATCTAGTTGCTCGAGCTCTAAATCAAACTGCGTCACCAAAGCTAACAAGACTCGGATGGAAGTGTGTTTAACAACCGGAGAGAAAACTTCATTATAATCCACACCTTCCGTTTGTGCATATCCCTTAGCCACTAATCTTGCCTTGTAACGTACACCACTAGTTGTATCCTTGGAGTCTAGAATACCATCTTTCACTGTGAAAACCCACTTGCAACCAATCGACTTCTGACCCTTAGGCAACTTTACAAGTTCCCAAGTATTGTTCTTGTGAAGAGATTTCATCTCTTCATCCATCGCTGACTTCCATTCATGAGAATGAGAACTCCTCATTGCCCCCTTAAAGGTAGAAGGCTCATCATCACAAAATACTGATAATGCAAAAGATGCACTATCCTCAAAACCAAGTCGAACTGGTGCTTTTCTCAAACGTGGTTCACGTTGAGATGCTAAAGATGGCCACTCATGACGCTGCTCTAATTGTTGCTGCTGTAAAGTATCTTCAAGAGGAACCTCCTCTTCAATCTCATCATCTACACTCTCTGTGTCTGGATATGTGTCTGTAGTTACCTGTGTAACCTCTGAACTTGTAGGTACCTGTACAACAGTCACCTCTTTATCTATTGTAGATGAATATGGAACATTATGCTCCACCTGCATGGTATCGTCACCATTACTGTCATTATCATCACCCTCATGTTGAGAGTCCCAACCTGTGAACTTTTTTGAATCAAGCATTGCTTTCTCATTAAACGTCACATCACGACTGATCTGGAATTTATTCAACTTTGGGCACCATAAATGATAACCCTTAATACCTTGTGGATATCCTAAGAAAATAGCTTTCTTGGCCCTGACTTCTAACTTATCTTCTCTGATATGAAAATAAGCAGGACAACCAAACACCTTCAAATCTGAATAATCAGGAGGTGTACCAGACCAAACTTCCATAGGTGTCTTACAATCAATGGTTGTAGATGGTGATCGATTCACGAGATAGCATGCCGTATTTACTGCTTCAGCCCACCATTCTGCTATGGTGTACCTTTCATTGTGAAGTGTCTAACGATACCTTGTTCTGCACAATAAACTTTCAATGGGTCTTCAGTGTATTCTCCACCATTGTCAGAACGTATCATTTCACAACACGGCCAGTCTGTTTTTCAACCATAACTTTCCACTTCTTAAACAAACCGGTGACTTCGTTTTTGTGCTTCATGGTGTACAACCAAACTCTCCGCCAGAAATCATCGATAAAGGTTACAAACCACCTTGCTCCTCCCTTAGAAACTGTTCTAGAGGGACCCCATACATCTGAATGTATATAATCTAAAGTACCCGTAGTGCGGTGAACAGCGGTACCAAAACGAACTCTGCACTGCTTGCCAAATACACAATGCTCACAAAAATCGAGTTTGCAAGTTTTCTGGCCACCAAGCAAACCCTTTTTACTCAATATAGACAAACTTTTTTCACTCATATGCCCTAGCTGCATATGCCATAACTGAGTAGAAGTTAATTGTTTCTCATCAACTGCTTGAGAAACCATAGCCATAGCTCCACCTGAAACTATATCTCCAATAAGAAAATATAAGTTTCCATGTCTTTCGCCCATCAAATATAACCTGTCATCATAGTAAACCTTCAAAAGACCATGCTCACCGGTAAACTTGAAACCACTATCTTCAAGTACACCTAACGAAATCAAACCCTTTCTCAAATCAGGAACATGCCTGACTTCTGTCAAGGTTCTTACAGCTCCATCATGTGCCTTGATCCGTACTGTACCAACACCAACTGTCTTGCAGGCATTCGAATTGCCCATAAAGACTTTACCACCATTTACTTCTCTGTAAGTTGTGAAAGACTCCCTATCGGGACACATATGATACGAAGCAGCTAAATCAAGACACCATCCTTCAGCTAAATAGCTATTTGATGTAACTGTTAACACTTCATCCTCATTGTCTCCAATAGACTTTGCTACCTCATCACTACTTTGAGTAATGTTAGCAACTTCAGTGTTCGGATTAGATTTTTTCTTCTTCTCTTCTTTAGCCTTAACCTTAGGACAATCTTTACTATAATGACCCATGTTATGACAATAATAATACTCAACCTTCTTCAAATCTCTTTTCCGAGATTTAGAGCGACTTTTAGAACTCGACGAACCTCTATGTGATGATCTACCTCTAACATACATACCCTCAGCCTGAACTTCATCACCAACTTCCTTTTTTCTAATGGCTTTGGATTGTAACATCGAAACAACATCATCATAGACCAACTGCTTTGTGGTCTTTTTGTTTGCAATAAAATAATCAACTATTGTTTCCCACGAAGATGGTAATGAACATAATAAAATTATAGCTTTCTCACCATCAAGTAGTATCACATCAATGTTTGCTAAATCAAAACAAATCTTATTAAAATTATTAATATGATCAATCACAGACTCACCAGGTGTAAATCTTGTCGAATACAAACGCCTCTTTAGATAGAGTTCTGACGTCAAGTCCTTACTAAGATGGAGCTTCTCTAACTTCTCCCATAACTCCTTTGCCGAGGTTTCACCGGCAAAATTGTGTGTGATATCCCTTGTCAAACATAACCTAATCGTACTGCAGGCCTGTTGATCAAACTCTTCCCAATCATCATTCGTCCTGTTGGCAACTTTGCCGTTTCAGGTTTCCCCTTTAGGGATTTGATCTGCTTCATACTAACAAGAATATCTTTCACATCCGTTTGCCACGATGTGAAGTTATTCTTCCCATTGAATTTGATAATATCAAATTCATGCACCTTTGTGTACTTACTGCTGGAATTCGAAGAATTCGAATCAGCCATTTTCTCTTCAATAATCAATACCACTAAAAAAACCCAAGATTGGATTTTCAACAAACTAAGAAAATCGGAACCGTCAACTTCAAAGAAGTACTGAGAACAGAATACTTCGAACCACAGAACGTACCATATACTGTTAGAAAGCCTGAAGAGTCTACTTGCCAACCCCAAAAATGGATCGATGTTTCAATATCCGAGCACAAAGTTATGGCCGTTTTACTACATGGTGTCGAATATGGACAGATTCCTAAAACCCAACAAAACCGTTCCGAAATCCCGTCTTCAACCCAAAGGAATAACCTTCGGCTCTGATACCAATTGTTATGATAAATACACAGGATCTTGATATGATTAATGAAGAAACAAACATAAAAGATGTAAACTAAAGCAGAAATACAAAAACACAATAATATACGTGGTTCGACAATATGCCTACATCCACGGGACAAAGAGAGATAGCTTTATTGATAATTGAGAAGTGAACTACACAATAACTAATGAAACCTTAGTTTAGGTTTCCTCACAAATCTCCCTCACTCATACTTTCTTATGCACTCCTTCTTTTCTCTTATTCTTATGGTTACACAACACCAATATTTATAACCTCTTTGGTTAATCCAATTGGTAACCCAATTCCTAAATCAACAACAACTTAGATTTCTAATAGATTAGAAAGTCTTATTGAATCCTAATAGAATTCCACCACACTTGTTGCCAAATAAGGAAACTGATTCCTAATAGGAATCCATTACTTGTAACCTCCACATGTCACTTTTCTACAAACATTTTATACTCAAGACCTGGTTATAGGGTAGACAGATTACCCATTTCTCAATCAATAAAAAGGGAAGCATGGCAGATCCGTCTTTAGTGTGATATCCATTAGTTTCCTTCTAAATTTCTAATATGTGTAAAAGCAAAAATGACTAGTATGATTACTTGCTCGGAGCCTAACCCGGCTATCTCTTTCCTTCCCATGCTTGCATTTGTAATTTTGTATCATCTAAGAGTGGTTTCAGTGCCTATTATACAGATGTGTTTGATCTGTGTACTCCATTTTAATGAATTGTGAAATTCCAGTTTAGTAAGTCTATTATACTGGAATTTAACTGCGGTCTGCAGTGCACACTCAATAAACTGTAGCTATAGTTATTTAGAGATGATGCCAGTGGCTTCCCAGATCTCACAAGCTCATAATTTTTTAAGTAGTTGTCAATAAGTACAAAAAGGATATCTTCAAATTAAAGTCCTGGGGCTTCCCAGAATTCTTATTGGCTGTGTTTGGTTCGGGGAATCTGAATTCCTGGAAAGCAGAGGGTAAGATTGGAAAAAAGGAATGGTACAAACAGAGATTCTACTCTAAAAAGAGGGAGACGAGAGACGAAATTCTAACAAATTCTACTCAAAGTGAAACACTTGACATATATGTCTAGCCACTTTTGGAAACTGGTTTCCATTTTAAATATAAGGAAACCATATTATGTCCAGTTACACTTAGCCGGAATCTGTTTTCTTGATTTATCTCAAAATTTCAGTTGATTTGGCCTGATATTTTCCTGTTTTCCAGGAAACTGAATACCCTCGAACCAAACACAACCATTGAATCCATCACAGGATGTCTTCAAACAAAGCACCACAAAAGGCATTTTTAACAGATCTCAAAAGGTCCATCATAGATATAACAAACCCTAGACAATAAATCAACCTGGTCTGCCCGATAACCTAAACATATATGGGTGTGCTGATGATAGTTAATAAGGCAAGATTAAGGCTTTGCAACAGTCAATTAAGACTCCTTGGCTACAGTTAGAGCTACGAATAACAAATCGCACAAAGACTACAACTCACATTCTCCACTACAAGGAAAGAAAAGATCAGCTAAACTGTTGGTTCGTGTTCATATCAAACCCACAGAAATGGACTCTATTGCTTTCTTTCTTCTGAAGACACTCACTTTGAATTATATGCCTCCTATTGTATCCAACAGTAGACCAACAGTGCGAAAATTACAAATTAAAACCACAAAGATGATGGGCAAGTTTATCAGGGAAAGAAATTATGAGTTTGATCAGTGATCAGTGATGACTGCCTAGCTAAGCTGAAAAGATTCAAACCAAGTTGAATAAAGCCAATTTAAGAAGCTGTTTAGCCATAGGATTCTTAGCATCTGCCAAGATGAAATTAGCCACCGCTAACTGCTTATTTAAAGTGAAATTTTTAAACAATTGGACTGGTTATTAATATTACATTCATGTTTAGTGTTTGAAACTCTTAATGAAAAAACATGGCATAAACTTGAACAATTGAGACTATTGGAGTTTGGAGATGCTTTAATCTATATTGCTTCCAGTAAATATCTAGAAACAAAAGAGCCAACAGAAAAAGGAAAAAAAAAAACAACACAAAGGCTTCAAGAAAACTAAAACTTCATTTCAAACCGTGAAAATAAAAGAGAAAATTGGCAATAACCCCCCAGGTTTTGGTCACTCTTGGCAAGAACCCCCTCATTTGTCCATTTTTGGCGTTAACCCCCCAACCCCCCAAATTAGACCTTGTGTTGCCCAGTTTACCCCTGATCCCTCATATTTGAGTAAACCCCCTAATTTATCATTAACAGAACTTTACTAACACATGTTAACTCCGTTGACAGAATCCCTATTTGCCTAAACCCCCCGAAAAGTAAAAAACTGAAGAAAAATAAAATAAAAATAATAATAATAATAAATAAATAAAAAACACTTAAAATTTAACTAGACCAGGTTGGTCAGAGTTGATTTTACTTTTGTTTTTAAATTTTTAACTATCGGGGGGTTTTCACAAATATATGTTCCGTTAACGGAGGTTAACGATTGTTGGTGAACTTCTGGTACTTAAATTTGGGGGGTTTAGTCAAATAATATGTGATAGGGGTATATTGGACAAAAAATTTGCTGAAGTGGGGGGTTGGGGGTTAATGCCAAAAATGGACAAATGAGGGGGTTCCTGCCAAGAGTGACCAAAACCTTGGGGGTTATCACCAATTTTCCCAAAATAAAATTGTGGTTCAACTAGCAGTATAGAAAGCAAAAACATACTTCCTATATATTTCAAAGCAAGCAAACATGAAACAAGGCTCCTACTCGCAAATAATAAAACTCAACCTAGACTTAAACTAAACTAGTGGAAAGGCTTGGAGTTTACTATGGATTAGGTGGGCGACCATTGGCAGCAGAGACCCTGGAACCCATTCAAGCAGTTCTTTGCTTGTATCATCCTTGGACAAATACCCTCGATGAAGCACAAACAGTCATTTTCCCCTGTTGCAGTCTCAATTGCTTCCACCTGATGTTCCTAGCAGCGAACCTGCAACCACCATAATCAGTCAACTTTCTTACAACCGCATTAGTAAAATAAGCTCAATATAAGAAAAAACACACCCAAAGGTTACAACTCATAATCCAGCATTGTGGATCTGTAACGCCCCAAAATCATAACACGAATCCCCATGACTCAATGTCAGATCTCGAGGCATTCGAACAAACCAACCCATGATAAACATATAATAATACCAGATTCTGAATGATATACATATATATAATTAGCATTAAAAAATACATAACTTAATACAATACAAAATAATATAACTACGATCACCTCTATACAAAAGGAACTAAACACATCTATCGCGCGAATACCTATATCAATACCCTCTGTAACCTCTGCACAACCATATCTGCTGAATCGATCTATCCTCGAGCAACTGTTTAACTGAAAAGGGATTAATGATAGGGTGAGCATTTCCACTTGCTCAATAGTGACTCACATTTCTAATATACTAACTAATCATGCATGGCGATTAATCATACTATACATTTGAAAGAATGCAAGTTTTAATAATTGAAAGTAACTTTCTACTGTAAATAATAAATAATATATATACAAGCATTCATACAATAAGTCGGGTACCTGTATCCTATCAGAGTGCTGAGGGTACGATTGGTACTCGGCCCCAGTCCAGGTAATATCTTAGTTCAGTACTTACCAGTGTGAACCTGCACCGTTAGTTCCTGATTATCCGGTCGGGTGATTACCATTTTGTGTCTCGAGAACACTAACCCTCTTTCAGGGCTCAGGTGGGCCCTCTGACCACGACGCTCCAGAGGGAGAATCACCTATCACGGTGGTCAACCGTTTGACGACTGCAGACTGCTCAGGATCCTGACACACGTCCAGGAGTGGACTACCTCTCACTCCCCACGTCTAACCTCCTCGAGGTAGCATGTATCCCCACAACACACTAACCATCCACAACAAATACCACTAAAAGCATGGCAATCCAGGAAGGTAGAAAAGGAATCCCCCGAAACATCCTACAATGTTCGCTTCTACAAAGTGCCCATTCACCATCTAAAGGTGAACATTGTATAAGTAATCCTAGAAAGAACTGTCATCTCTAGAATATGACAACACTTCCTTTTTTGTAGAAATTCACAAATCCCTTGCCAAACTGCCTCGTGATACAATATATATAATATATAGAGTGCATTTTAATGATAATTAATTAATCTGGCATGTGTGACGAATCCCTGAATTTATCAACCATCAAACTAGTCCCCTATTCACGGCTACCCTAACCGGGCTAAAGCCGAAGAGACTATCCCCTATTCCATGGCTACCCTAACCGGGCCAAAGCCAAAGGGATTATATTCGATCTGTAATAATATGTTCGTGTAAGCACCCAAATCATATTCCCAACTCAGGAACCTCACACCATACCAACATACAACTGGGATCTCACATCCCACATACAAAATCCATCTCCCTTTTCCCATCCTGGAAAAGAGATGCAATAAAACCTTCAATAGCTTTTTCGTTTATAAAACTATTTCGATATACATATACTGCTTTAATAACTCCAGTATAAAATATGATATCTGTAACTAATCACTTTAATAAAAGTTATAATCGATAAACCACGAGTAATCTATATATACCAAACAAAACCATGCATGCACTTTTATCATCAATAATATATCAATTAATTTGTAATATTTAAAATATGACACATGGACAGTATAAAAGAAATGTAAGTCCCTACCTCTTTCTTGCTCCCGCATCACCTCTAATCTCAAGCTTACTACTATGTCCAAAAACCTATAACGGAAGCGAAATATAATTATAATTTATATAGAAAAATTATTATATATTTTTCTATTTTTGCGCATCTCGTGTTTCTAATTTGGTTCCAAATATAGTTGTAATTTCGAGCCATAGACTATTATTAACTGACTTGTTTTTCTACTAAATTTATACATGTTAAATGATTATGTGAAAACATGTTATTATCTTTCTAAACTGTAACTCATTAACAGGCGAATTTAGAACAACACATTATAGATATATATATGGTTCAGACTGCCCATCAAAACCGGCCACAAATCTTTATCAATTGGTGCCTAGATTTGTGACTAAACTCAATAAAAGAGATAGTTCCTCCGATTTAAACCCCACTGATCTGTTCATTACAACCCCAATTGAAGCTAAGGTTACATAAATCTAATGACCCATGATGCCTTATTAGAATTAAAGTGTTATTCAAGTGTGTTATTTCTCAAAACCAAATTTCTAAGGTGATAGAAAAATACCTGCCAGACTATTTCTCCCTAGCTATTCCTGCTTTCTTTCCCTTTATCCAACTAGCTAATTACTTCGCCTCTGCATATTCCATCTAATTACAGAGTGTTAAGTTGATACTAACTTCACAAGAATTTTATGGTGGTGGATACGTTGGATTTCTTCCTTCTTCCAAGCCTTAACTTAATCTCCCACAGGTGGTTTCATATTTAATAGAAAGACTTTGATACCAGCTGTATTTACCTTAGCAGGAGGTGTCAACCCAATCTTCATATATATCCATGCAAGGGCTCCATTTGATCTTGTGTTCATGGGAGCAACTTAATAAGTTACCTCCTATTGGTAAATTTTTATCTCTATCATATGTGGATTGTTTAAGCCCATTTGCACGTTCACTTGCTCGATACTTGCGTTAATTTATTAAACCCATTTAGTTAAGATTATACTCTATCTAAATTATAATCTACAAAGGGTGCATAATTTGACTAGGACCAATATTTAGTGTGACTAGGATTAAATTAGTGTGACTAGGAATAATATATAAATTGACTAGGACTAATATTTAGGGTGACTAGGATTAATAAGCTATGTATGACTAGGATTAATTATAATTTCTTCTTTACTAAACCTTAATCAATGACAAGCCGTGCTATTTCTCTAAAATTTCTCTGTTTCTTCTCCTCCATCTCAAACTATCCAAACCCATATCAATCTCTTTCTTCCTCGACTTCAATCAATTACCACCTTCAACAATCTTCTTCTTATTCTTCCTTAACCGATCCAAACCCAAATCAATCTCCTTCTTCCTTGACTCCAATCAATCACCAAATCAATCTTTAAGTACATGTACAATATACATGTACTTAAAGATCATAACTATACTGATCTAATCATTCTTTTTTTTTTATTCTTCAGCAATCATGTCCAACCCTTCCAAGCTCCATGTTCATGTAGGGTGCTCTTTGAATGTCGAAATCCATTAGATGCCTAATTTTCCATTTTTATATTTCGCTTATTTCACCACTTTTATCAAAATCTGAAAGGCTTCTATCATGTGTATAATGAACATGTTTTTACCATATTGGATTGGAGCAGGCAATTCATTCCTCACAGAAGCCCGAAATGGAAAATCGAGATTTAGTTATTGCTCAAGGAGACAAAGGCTAATTCTTAGGTTAGTTTGTTTTAATTTTAATTCTAATTTTTTTACTTTTATGGTTAAGTATAATTATTCTTAATCTTCACAAACAATATTTATTGTGATTAACGGATGTTACATTTTTTATAAAGAAAAGTTTGTAAATTTGCGAGGGTTGGTATAGTGAAGAAGAAGAAGAGTGTAAACAAAAGGTTGGAGTGACAACAAGCTAGGAATGAGCTTGGTTGGAGTAACTCATATAAATACTTTATGAGTCAAGTTAATAAACTATATATACGGAATTCACTTAATGAAACTTTAGAGATACCCCTCACATTTATCCTGGCCAGTAAGTTTAAGCTTTTAAATAGAGAATTAAGGCAAAGACATGGTGGTGGATTCTTGAAACTTGCAATTGACCCTTAACATTCAGAATAAGAGCAGGCTAGCCAGGATATAAACCTTTTAATTGTTTTATACCTTCTTATTTTTCTGTCCTGATAATTTGGGCTTGCTGATATAGAGGTCGCAAACTTATCGTTTATAATTTTACTGAGCACTACAGTACGATTTAGTACGACTAGGATTAAATTAATATGACTAAGATTAATAATTAGTGTGACTGGGATTAATAATTAGTATGACTAGGAATAAATTAGTGTCCCCAATCAAGTTGTTTTTTTATTTGGATTTTGAACTTTGTTTTACATTTTAGAGGAGGAAGGGAGAAAGGAACCAATAAAACTTATTAGAAGGTTTGCCGGAATTGGGTGAATGAATTCCTTCTTCTTTCCTAAGCAATACAGTATTAATATCAAAGCTTGAAATTTCCGTGATAAACTACTCCCCATCATATATAACCTTCATCTTGCCTTGCACTTTTGGTAAGAGTAATTAACACTTTTGGTAGGAGTAATTCCTTCTTCTTTGCTAAACAATACAATATCAATATTGATTGTTGTTCCATGTATTTTAATTATTAAATTTTAAAATTGTTGCGCTTTATACATATTAACATTGGAAACTGGCTAAACTTGCAAAAGGGAATCAAGCAAACATATGGCCTCTTTAAAATTTTCATATCTTGAAGTGTCATTCAAAACACTTAATTGTTTGTTGAGATATTTTACAAGGTCTCTGAACTGACATGATCTAAATTATTTAGAATTTAACGAAAGGGACTGAGGTGTTTTCTGAATCTTATTTTGAGCATTCATAATTGATTTTGTTGCTTGAACGAGAAGGTAGCTCGACAATCGTACCAATAAAACCCCTCACATATTGATTGTTGTTCTATGTAGTACCTGCCAAGATTATCGACAAAAAACTTTTTTTTTTTTTTTGTTAAATGGCCATTTCTAATTAATCAGTAGACTCAATTAATACAATGAATTAAGTTAGTCTTATCATTTTCATCATTATTTGGATAAGAATATGCCATCCTCATAATTTTTATTTGTGACTGCAGACTGTTTAGCTCTATTGGATATAAGTTTTTACCAAGGTGTAAGGAAGTGATATTTCAGTTTGTCAGATTGGTTTAAGCTAATAATCAGGTATTTTTTACCATTGATGCCCAAATTATATTTCAGCTTTCTGAGAAATCCCACATTTGAGGCTCAGAATGAAGTAGCATTCCCACCGTACATTAGTGTATAGTACAAGGATGAACAAACCAGGATTCAAAGTCATATACCCATTCTTGAAGAACACCCACAACACACTGTTGAAAACATAAATTGTTAGTTTAGTGGAATTATGTGTGTCGACATGGAGACTGAAAAGAGTGTGAACTGATTGATGTACCACATGCAAAATCGCTCTGGTTAGTAGTTTGGGTTAATGACTGTTAGTTTAGGCTTCTATGAGACATTTATGTCGTGCTCAACGATAACACTAGGCTTAGTTAAGAGCATTTCCCTTAATGAAACCTTAATGAGTGTTTTTCCTAATGGGTGGTTAAAATTTGTACTAAAATTGTTAGTACATGCTTTGAGGTATCAGGTTTACCGCCCATGCCACTGCTTTCATGTGTGAGTTCTCCTTCTCCATTCCTAATCCATCTTCATCCCGATCAATATAAATATGGATGTCTGCCCCACCTAAGTTACTACCATGCACATCTTTTTATTTATTTATTTATGCAACACATTAAAGTTGCAACTCCGGGCTCTCTCCTTTTCAATATACTGTTGTACATTCTTATTCACTCAATGTTGTACTCCTCTCTCACATTATCACTACTACTACACAAAAAGTCCATTTATTTATCACTATGTAACTGCACGCACTCTGCGCCTGATTTACAGGTATATATACACACAGTACGGTTATTAAAAAGAAAAAAAAAAAAAACACGTGTCATAACTTTTGTTTCTGGTGACGCAGTGACATAAAAATAGTATTATTTCACTGTAGACTTTACCTCCTGTCTTTATAAGTAGTAAAGATGTTTTGTTTGATTTGTTTTAAATCATTTTGTACGTTGAGTTTTCAGTCCATTTATAATCCATGACAAATATCCATACTGAAACCAAGCTTGAAAGATTTGTATTTGTCTTCAAAATTGTATTACTAAGGTTTAACGTTCGATGATCAATCTGGAGTTTGTAGAGACTGCTATACATAGTTGCATGGTCTTCAAGCATTGAATTGTACAAACTATTGAGAAGATTAAGAGCAGATTATGGACGAGTTAGACCAAGAGATGGCTGAATGTGGTCATGTATCGATGAGTATTAGGCGCATGACTGGTACATATGTCGCCTGCAAAGGTGACAATGTTAGTACACCGGCAATCATAGATTGGATCAGACTTGAGCTTGGTAGAATACGTGGAGAGCTGAGCAAGATTTTTGGATTAGATTGTGGAACATTGATCTTTTAGATTTAGATCCGACTTATATATTCTATTGCTTAATTTTGCTGAAAATTGTCATTTGGCATAAAAAAATGGGACATGAGACACTGTCACTATGGTGCGCTAATTTGTATTGTTGTTAGCTTATAAAGCTGACGATACACCATATGTACATAGCATTTTTATGTTCATCATGTTACTTTTACCATATTATTTTCTGTATAAAGAACAGTTTCTATCCATCAGTTGTCGATCTTAGAAAAATGCACGTTTAGTAGATTAGCAGAACGGCGGACTATAAAAAAAAATACACTAATATAGAACAATTGCCAATGGGAGATTTTTGCAAATTTTGTTAAAGTATATAGCCATAGTGCATTTTACTGGTTGACTGTAATGGGAGAAGCTAGATTAGCAATAGAGTATCAATAAATCAATTTTCTGAATGCTATTAAAATTTGACTTATACACTCTTTGGCCATTCTATGAACTCAAGATAATAAGTACAGTATAAAACGCTTTTGAGGTGTCTTCTTTCTGAAAAATGACTTTGAGTAATGTATCCTGACCAATCAAAAAGCTTATATTTCACTCAACCAAACTACACTTGAGATATCTATGTTGCATGTCTGGTATCACGAATTCACAAATTCATGTCAGTTCAAGGGTTCTCTTAATTTTACTATCTAACATTCATGGCTTCTTATACGCTAAATTTATCTTACATATTCTGTAATTAACTATCAATAAATATAGTGTATTCAGTTAGTTTTATCATTTTCATATCACACTTTATCATTATTTGGACAAGAATATGCCATGCTCATAATTTTTATTTGTGACTACAGACTGTTTATCTCTATTGGATATAAGTTTTACCGAGGTGTAAGGAAGTAATATTTCAGTTTTTTTTTTTTTTGTTGGCAAGTAATATTTCAGTTACCAGATTGGTTTAAGCTTATAATCAAAGACTTTCTACCACTTGATGTCCAAATTATGACATGTCATAGGAATCATTAATGCAAAGCTTAATCAATTGCTTAGTTAAGGACTAATTCCTCTTCACTAAACCTTTCTTCTTTCTTTTGTCTAATTTCTCTCTTCACTAAACCTTAATCAATAACAAAAAATTAGGTTATCTTTTCACTAAACCTTAATAACAATTAGGTTATCTCATTTTTCAATTTCCGTGATGTGTTATATCTCCAAAACCTATATCTGTTTCTTCACTTCCTTCTCACAAACCACTTTGAAAAACTCGCTCTCTAATCTTCAATTTGCTGAATACGGTACAACTCTCCCCTACTGGTAATCTCTCTATCCCTTCTTTAGTTCTCTTAATCTTCTTATTGAATCAAAGTTATGAATATTTTCTTATTGCAAACCTTAATTGTATTTGTTTGGTAGCAACAACTGAAACCTATAAGCTTTTTTACACAACAATTTTGCACAACCCTGATTATGCATTAGATTGTGCATTAAAGACTTATGTGATAAATATTCAAGTCAATTATGTAAAGACCAGTACTTGGATTTATAATCATTACACTACTTTGATGTTGTAATTGTAAAGAGATGAGTTTTAGAGAAGTGATAGGTCGATGCCAATGAATTCGAAATTTGATATGTAGTCTTCATGTCATCAGATACTTCTTAACTTTGGAAAAAAAATTATTTGTTTGATTGTCAGAGCATCATCAAGTTTCATCCAATTCGAAGAAAGAGGAGGAATAGTTATTAATAAGTTCAAGAACGATAACTAAGGTAGGTGTAACCACCAGTAAGAACTTCGCATATGATCCCGTGGTGTTTTTGCTACAATTGGTGAAGAAGTACTTTGATTTTAATATATGCTAAGTTCATTGACATTTGCAATTATATTTGTTAATGTATTTCTAAGCAGAATTTGCAACTTCAGATCTGTCTGCAGTTATGTTTTTTTCATTCATGAATATAGTGGAAATGTTTATGAAATTTTCTCTTTATTTATTGTTATTCCTTATTTTTGTTTATATTTTCAAAGCACTTATGACCGACTTAAATTACTGTTATACTTGGGGTGATTTAGGTTTTGGTCACCACTTTTTAGTATAAATTAGGGTTTGGAGCCGGTTTTTTTTTTTATTAGGGTTTAGAGCTGAACCGACAATTGACCCAAGTAATTGTTTATAATGGCCAAAATACCCCTGATCAAAACTATATTAGGGTTAGTGATCACGTGCAGATCACGTGAGTTTCAGGGGTAAACTTAGGTATTTTGAAAATATTTTCGGTTCAACCGGGTTTTTTTAGTTGTTTGTTCGAAAATGAGCTCTAAACCCTAATAAAGAAAAAAACCAGCTCCAAAACCTAATTTATACTAAAAAGTGGTGACCAAAACCTAAATCACCCTTATACTTGAAAAATTCAAGATCAATAGTGCCCAGATTGTTGCTTCAAACTTCAAGTTCAAACATATATAAACTTGAAAGGATAATGTCAAAAGGTTTGCTTTCCACTCTCATCCGGTGTGATATGTGAAAATGTGTTAAAAGTGCAGGTTTTTGTTTGGGTGTGCTCTCTTGAGCTGCATTCTGACAGAAAACTATTACCAAACATACATCTTTCCATCCAGTTCAGAACTATCCAATACTTGGAATATGCTGTGTATCAAATGAAATCTAGCGTTTCTGAAAAATATACAATCCAACTAAAATGCCTGCAATATGTTTTGGTTTCATCAATAAGTTATCTCCAATTGAACCTATACTCAGTTAGAGTGATTTCAAGATATAAAACATCCTCACCAACCGAAACATGACTTTGACTGGTATGTTTGACTATATCTGAAAAATTAGTTGTTGGGTATGGGAATCACTGTAACTGGTACGGTTATCTGAAAAATTAATTGTTGGTATGAAAATGCAAACAACATGACTGATTGTGAGTTCTTTCAATCACATGAGACCAATGAAATACAAGACACATGGTCCATAGACAGTTTTAAAGATTTGACTGAACATAATCGGTTCCCATGAAGAGCTAGATTATTGCTTGGAACTTCAAGTTCAAAATTAACTTGGGGTCAATACTTTTTTATTTATGGAGATGTCCATAATTTGACTGAACATAATTGGTTTGAAGAGCCAAGTAAATTTTAGTGTATGCTTCTTACGAACCTACTTAAACTGTAGTATGGTTACATTGGATAACTATAAATAATACTATTGGGTTACCAATTATTCATGGTTTGATGGTTTTTTAACTTAAAAAATTAAAATATAATTCAATCACTAAAACTCATATCTTTTTTTCTCCAACCACATCCTCTACAAAACTTTTCAAATTACTTATATATAATTGTGTATAAACTTCACAAGTGAAATTGTCGCAACTGTATCCATATCGAACAAAAAGATTTTGCTCATTTATTTTCCAGAATAAACCCCAAATCCCCAATTAATGAAGATTTAGTTGAGTTATATGGTTGGCTAAATATTTTATTGGAGTTAAGATCGTATGGTTTAATTTTTCTTTTATGTCACTTTTATTCTTGGTAGCTTATAACTTTACACCAATAAATTAGGATCACAATGACTTAGATTTATTAACAATGAAGTATCAAACAATGTAGAATTGCAATATTTTGAAATTATTCATACAACGAGTCACAGATTACCAACACAGTTTGATTCTTTTGATGTTCTATTATCATATAAAAATATAGTACTAGCAACCATGTTTAAATCTAACTACCTTTATAATATACTCCCTTTGTCCCAAATTATAAGTACCTTATTCCATTTTAGATTATCCCAAAATATATGTCATTTTTGACTTTTCAACACATATTAATTAAGTTAAATGATTCATTTGTCCATACTACCCTTGCTTTGAGATTAGAGTAATTATTCTAATGAAAAGTTAGACATTGTAATTAGTATTAAATAGAGGTAAATTAGAAAATAGAATTAAATAGTAGACAAACAATAAATAATGTTTCCTTAATAAATAGAATATTCCAAAAGGTACTTATAATTTGGGACGGAGGGAGTAACTAATAAATCATTGGCACCACTAGATAACACTAAAATAAAAACAATAAAACTATTATCTAAATTTAATTCTATAAAAATAATTAAATATGATCATCAACTTTTAATCGGACAAACAAAATTTATTCATCTAAATTAAAATTTACTATGCAGTATACAATTAATTGACAATCGTGGCAGCGCCACGGGTATTACTAGTATGATTATAACCATTGATTGTATGTAAGATTACTAAAATGCCCCTAAGGTGGGTATGGGTCGTTACAAAATCACCTTTTTGTATATCCACCATTGTTTATAAAGAATATAATAGTGTTTTGCACGCATGTCAACATTGTTTAAATATCCTGCACTGTCACCTGTCAACCAAATATCAGTCAGTTCCCAATTAGAAACAGAGCCATTGCATATAGACTTAATTAGGGTTTTAGCAGAATCAATATTATCTTGTTGTATAAACTTTCCAAGAATTCTTACTTGTTCATTGCGATTTCTTTCTTCTTCTTCTTCTCCGTTCTTCTTTTCTACTTGTTCGAGCTTATCTGTAATTCTCAGTGAGGCTGGCAATGGACCGGTTCGGACCGAATATTAGAAATACCATACCCGAACCAATAAGAAAACTAATAATCCCGGACCCGGAGCCAGACCCTATCGGGTCTGAAAGTAAGGAACCATACCCTTACCAAATCTTATTGGATTGGATCCGGGTTGGATTCGGGTATTTTAACCGTAAATTGATATGTCAAAATTATGTATATAAATTTAGAAAAAATGAGTTACTTTTTAAGAATCTAGATATATTTAGTAAATATATATAATCAAGTATATAAATACAGTATATGATTTTATTTATTTCTATGTTTGTAATGTAATTGACTAATTACATATAGTTATAAGGTAATTAGTATTAAAAAATTTATTTACAATAATCAAATTTCTAAAATTTAGGATTTTTATGGTATGTTAATAATGGTAGTGAATCTAAAATATTCAAAACCTCAAAATAATTTATATCGGGTCCATATCGGTTCGGTATCTAGTAATTCCAAACCCGATCCGATAACAATCGGGTCCTAATTTGAAGAACCAAACCCGTACTAATACATAAAAATATAATACCAAACCCGCTCTTATCGGTACGGATCGGACCGGGTTTCGGGTCTAACCCGTACCATTGCCAGCACTTTATTCTGTATCAGAGATCAGGAGTATTTACAGAGAGGGGTAAGATTGGAATTCTTCGCCATTTTTTCAATTGAACTGAAGTGAAGTGTGGACTCAGATGAAAGATGTAAAGAGTAAAAACGCCCACCGATTACATGGACTTAAGGCCCATGAGTAATGGAATTGAGTGAATGGTCGTGAACTACTGTTGCTCCCGCCTCACCTTCTTCACTCACTCAAGCATTTCAATCCAAGTAATGGCAGTGCTCACATCTCTTCTGAGGTGCAGCTTCTCAACTCCTCAACTCCAGGTCTCTCTCTCTCTCTCTCTCTCTCTCTCTCTCTCTCTCTCTCTCTCTCTCTCTCTTAGTTTGGTTGGAACTTGGAAACCCTAACTAAATTTTGTCACATGTTGTTGTTTTGCCTTACAGAGTTCCCAATTTCAAAGATGGAATACTTGGATTGTGGGAATGAAGATAGGGAGAGCAATTTATTTAACTAATAGTACATCCCAATTGCAAAGGAGAAGGTAATAAATTTACTATATAAGTTGTTTATCTAGATTGGGGATTTTAACTGAAAACCAAATTTCCCAGCAATTCTTTTAGCATTGTATCATTTCTCTCACACACATTAGAATTTAGAAATCTCTTCGTACAATAGACAATATAAATAAAATGTTACAATAATCTTGGATGTACAATGTGAAATTGTAGCATGTGTTGTATTCTTTTAATGAAAACCAGCTTATAGATTTGTTTAATGCTGATGGATGGAGTCAAGGTATAGCTAAAGATGAGATGGATGAAAGACGGGAATACTGAGATTTACGTTAGAGAAAATGCTTAAATTTTAGGGATTCAAGAAAAAAACCAGCAAAAAAATAAATAAATAGATACTGTATAGGCAACCACGACTCCATAAGTGTTGAAGATGTGTGAGTAGTGTTTGCTGCTTTTATTTTATTGGTAACAGAGGTTTTTCCTTGTATGAGGTGGGATATAGCAAATTCTAAGTGACCCTCTTTCTTTTGTCAATATATGCGCTCTTGGCATAATAGTGTACTGTATTCCTCTCTTGATTATGAAAAGGTAGTATCTTCCTTTTTTTTTTTGGTTGCTATTTTGGATATTTTCTATCTTCATTTTTGTTTCTCGTGTGATTTGTCAGTTTTAATCAAAGTATGAAACAATCATGATTCCAACTTTATTTGATTGATTTTAGTATTAGAAAGGCAATATTATGTTTAAGTAATAGCACGTATCTGAAAAGCAATTGATAGTTAAATATCTTGGATTTAATAAACAGGAGAACTTTGATCTATGCAGTCAGTCAAGATGCTGAGAATTCCTTTAAAAAGACCGTGGAAGTGGACAAGTTGATAGATATGTTAAGAGACTCCAATCCAACTGAAGTAAGTGGCTAGTGTCATGCAGCCTCCTTCTTGATAATTATTTCATAGATCCTAGACTCTGATCTTTTTTATCATTTGAAGAAAATATTTATTCTTTTGTTGTTGTCATGAGAACATTTAAATAGGACAGTACGGACACATAGAAAGTCAACTACCCTGAAGTATAGCTTCAGAGGATATGCTAATTTTTTTCATACTTGTATCTCTGATATTTTACACAATTTTAACATGGCTCTATTCCTTTTTGATAGCCATCTTTAGCATTTAGAGTAGGAATACCAGTTATGCTTTCCTTGGTGTCTAATAAGTCAATGCTTGTGGAAGCTTCACATACCTAGACTCTGATTCTCTGATCGTAATTTGTTCGACTTTGGAAAAGTTTCAAGGAACTAAAACTAATAGTAGAAACTTGTTTCTGTCTATCTGAACAGCTTCAGAAGCTTGTCGTTGAAAATGTCCTGGCATTCAATGAGAGTTTCTGGATACGGCTTGCTGCGAGAACCGAGACATGCAAATATGAGGATGATAAAGCATGGTTTCTAACTTGGTTGATTTTGGAGTCCCATTTCCCTGAATGATGTTCCCAGAATGATTTCGTGTCATATCCTAATAGTTCTGTTTTTGCAGAAAGATTATGAGGAGTTGGCTTTATCTGTGATGAGTGTTGTGGATCGTCTTGTCCGTAAGACCAATGTAAGTGTACTCTTAAGCTTCTCCCCCTTTTTTCCCCAAAAGTTGAGCTGAACGTCATTTTAATTGTGTTTTTATATATACTGTTCAATTTTTTTCACTTAGGATCTATGCTGTCTTCTTTTCATGGTCATTATTTTCTATGTGAATTTGATTCTTCTTTAGACTATATTCTTGATATTCTTTTTATATCTAAGATTCTAAATGTTTCCTTTTTGTTGCAGGAAAAGATAGAATCAGCAACTGATGTTTTAAAAGAAATTTTAAAACCTATAGTTGATGTCACAGAGGAGATTACATGGCCTCCTAGAGATCCTGAGGCTCTCGTTCTGATGGAGAAAGTAAGTCATGGTTATTTTATATTTCAATTGGAATATAATTTTTTTGGAGATGTCTAAACTGTTGCTTATAAAAATGACTCTATATCATTTAAGTTTAGTTCATAAGAATTGTAAACAATCCATAAGCTTCAACCCTACTTCTTGCTTCAGTTCTAAATCATTGCAGCGTTGCTGCCACAACCCAAGATATATAATAACTACCAATAAAAAAAAGATACATAATAACTGTAGATGCTTGAATGGGGTTCTGGTATGGATGAAAAAAAGCAAATTATAAATCATTAATTTATTTTTGCTTCAATTTTCTTGTTCTTTTGTTATATAATATTATTAGGATACTGTAAATGTTCTATAGTTTTAAGGGAAAAAAAATGTTCTATAGTTTTCAAATAAGTACATTCTTGGATAATGTAAGGTCTTATATGTGGATTGTTGTATTCTTGTGGCTTTTGCTAGTTTTTTCCTAGTATTGCAATTTTAGCTTATACCAAATTTATATGCTTTGTCTACTAGGAATTAAGTCAAAGAGAACAAGATGGTCAACTAGATGAAGGTTTTCTTGCAGAAGTTAATGCACAACTACGACAAGTGAGTCATTTGTTTATTCATTGCGAATTATAAGTACATCATCTGCCAAACTTGCATCCTGAAATAGTGTGAGAGTGTTTAACTAGCAGTAAACCTGACGGGGACAACGGATTATTTCAACACCAATAAAAGATATAATAATCCAATAATGAATTAGGGATTTCTTCTGGTTGAGATGCTGATTTTGATCTCAGTCGGCTGCAGGCAAAAGCAGATGGGGATAAGCCAGGGCTTGAAGCTATGTTGCAGAAGGTCTTGCAACTCTATGCTTCAAGAGTTCTTTCCAAACGTAGTTATGCCATGAAAGGTATCTGGCTTACCGCCATTAATTTAAAGTAGTAATATAAACTTATGGGAGTAAGTTAATGTACATTTATCATTCATCTTTTTATGTCGGCATAGAATAGATGATCCACCAAAGATTGGCTGAAACATATTATATAACTGTTAAGACTAACAAGCATAGACTATTAAGCCGTGGAATGATGGCAGGATCACAACCACAATTCTTAGAAATTTCGGAGATAAGACCTTGTATGTTGACAGTACGTCACGCTGCATTTTCTCATAACATGAGTTAGGAAAAAGAGAATTGGGATTATGTCTTGATGGGGTAACAGTACATCACTCTGTATTTTATAAAGATGAGTAAGGGAAAAAAGAAATGGGATTTTGACCTCGTGAGTTGACAATACGTCATTCTGTATTCCTCATAAAGATGAGAATGGAAAAAAGTGACATGAAATCTTGAATCTCAGCCTTTCTACGAGATATTTTCTTTCTCAGCCCCTTTCCTAGAAAAGAAACTATACTTTTACCAACAAACCCCAAACCGTAACTTTGTTTAGTTGAACTTGTAATTACCTTACACTACATGCTATATGCTTTTCTAGCACCCATAGCCATCAAGAATGGGGTTGTCATGCTAAGGCTAGTGCGTCAAATAAACAAAGTTATATTCTGTCAGTCTCACTTTGTTTAGATGATGACATGCATGCTCATTTACAATATTTTCTGATGGATTGCTTCTTTATTCTTAGCATACAGTTGTTTGGGGTGTCAAGACAGATAAACTGATTGTTATTGACATACCACTTAATGTCTCTTCTCTCTGGTACAGGGAATGAAATTCTAAAGGCTGAGGCGTTTCTTGAGACTTTGATTAAAGGTAGAAGTTCCTCTCTACGATGCTATGAAAGATATGGAGATTTGAAGTCAGAATACCTGCATTGTCATTTTGTGATAGGAAGTGAACATTTGCATTTTTTATTCTATACTCGTTATTATTGTGAGTTCAGTTCATTTTTCTAGTACCTCCTCTACTACATGAGGATGAAAAGTTTATTTGTTACATTATGATTTATGAATGGTTTTTGTTGTTTTTATGCTGCATCCCTCAAGTAAAACAGTATATATCATTTATGGCATTATTGTCTAGGATATCCAAGATAACCATCGGGCCAGCCACTAAAAAGCTTGCAATGAATTTCTTGTGTGTGTCACATAGATTATGGTTGAACGGTTGAACCCACCTTTCAGTTGGTCCTAGATGGAATACAATCAAGGAAAACCAGAAAATAAGTTGGCAATCTTACCTGACAGACGTTTTGCTCTTTGCAATTTTTGTCTCGTTTCCTTTTACCGAACACAAAGGAATATGTTGGACAAGTTGCTTGCTGTCATCAGGTTGAACCAATTTTCTCCATGTAATTCTAGTGATGCCCATGGAATGAGTACTTATATTAGTCTGTAATGTTATTCATTGGTCGATCATTTGTGCAGTCCTCAATTACCTACTGTTTTAATCTTATTTCTGTGCATGAATGGCCACAGCTTACATATATTCTGAACTATCAGACTGACGATTATTTTCTAAGCTGCAGCACCTGAGGAGGAATGGAATAAACTTTTACTTGATGGTCTAACCCTTGGAAAGGGAGAAGTTTCACCAGAGGAACTTTATGCTGTAATTAAGAAAAGAATTGAAAGGACTTTGATCAGAACAGTAAGAAGCCAGTTTGCCATCATGTTAACCTTTCAGCACTGAAAACTTATTCTTACGTATGTTCAAATTGGTTCATTGCAGGAGGGAGGGTCATACCAACAACGCGTTTTAACTGAGTATGTTAGAGGGATCCAGTCAAGAACAGAGGAGATAGTCAAAGTGCTTCAAGGCAAGCAACAATGATTAGTTACAATCATTTACTACTACATCTTTCTGAAGGTTTACCCAAGAAACAATATTCCTCAGAGAAACAATAAGGAAAAATAGGACATTGTATCATGAAGATTCACTATAGGCAGAGATCTTTTTGGAGAAGTTTATACCTATCTTGTACTATTGAGGAATCAAACACAAAGAGCCTCTTCTGTATCTTTATTCACACAAATCAATAACTAAATGCAAACCATTTTCTTTTTGTGTACATTGTTTTTCGGGATTTGGTAATCAGATGATACTATTTGATTTGAACATATGTTCCTGTTGTGTGAATGTATGCTTCTGATGAATGTATATTATAATGTCACATCCAATTGTTACATGGTAGTCAAAACATTCACCTACACCCTTTGCTCAATTGAAAAACAGAATTTCAGTATTAGGTTCTGCTTAGTTAAGTAATGGAGAAACAAGAAAGTTTAATGAGCTCAACAGTTTAGATGAAGTATTGTTCAGACATATATCTAGTCCCACAACAACCCAACATCCGCTCCATAGTTATAACAATGATGAAAAGAGTGTTTGGCAGCAAAAAAAAAAAAAAAAATGTACCGCACAGCTGAAGCTAGGATTTTGATTGAAAAATGTTTTTGTTTAAAAGGAGATCAACCACTGTTGCATTCTTTGAGTTCTTCGTAGTAAATCCTAACTATACATCCAAACACATCGATCCTATCCGCATTCACTATAATCACCCAAGGGCTTCTCTGATGGCGGAACTTGGAACTACCTTTTAATTGGTTGGATGATGCAACTTATTGCCTCCAATGAGCCATGGTGGGTTTTGAAATTGTGTGTAGCGCGAATGTACAAAAGCAGTCATCTGATTGGTTAGATGATGCAACTTCATTGTCTCCCAAATGATGCCCATGACCAATAAGCATATACCACGTGTCCATTTATTCATTGGTTTGTTTGCGTCATACTTATTATATTAAGGACTTAATTGTAAGTAATTAATTTTAAAAGGACTTGATATTAAATTAATTTAGAAATAGGGGTTTGATTTTTTGTTTGCTTCCATCTTAATTTTACTGAGAGAGAAATTTCCTAGAAAAATAATCTCTCTCTCTCTCTCTCTCTCGCTCGGCCAGATCTGCGAGAGAACATGTTAAGAGTGAAACGCACATAAATACTCTCTCTTATACTACACCATCTCTCTGCTTATCCTACACCCTTTTTCTTCTTCTTCTTCTTCTTCTTCTTCTTCGTCTTCTTCACTCTATTCATAACGCTGACGTGTAAGATCGCAATTAGAGAAACAAATCTCACTTGATCTACTCAATTCAGTCTTAGATCTGAGGTAAATTTTATCAAAATTTTCAATTTCTTTCACCTAATTTCTGTTATTGTATAAACCAATTTCGGTTTCAATTGATTAGATGCATTTGAGATTTGATTTAGATTACAATCATTTTATTTATTCATTCATTTAGTTATGTTGTTGTTGTTGTTGTTTGAAGTGATTTAGGGTTTTTGAGATTTGGTAAACATGTTGACGAAATTTGAAACAAAGAGTAATCGAGTGAAAGGATTGAGTTTTCATCCAAAAAGACCATGGATTCTTGCGAGTCTTCACAGTGGAGTGATCCAGTTATGGGATTATAGGATGGGAACTTTGATTGATCGATTTGATGAGCACGATGGACCTGTTCGTGGTGTACATTTTCACAAATCTCAACCTTTGTTTGTCTCTGGAGGTAGTATTCAAATCTCTTATCTGTTACTTTGAATGAATTATTTAGATCAAATTCAGAAACTGTGATTTGCATCTTCAGAGGTAGTGGTTTGTGTTTTTACTAGAAAATACTACATTTTGCAGGAGATGATTACAAGATCAAAGTCTGGAATTATAAGATGCATCGGTGTTTGTTTACCCTTCTTGGTCACCTTGATTACATCCGTACTGTGCAGTTTCACCATGAGTATCCTTGGATTGTTAGTGCCAGTGATGACCAAACTATCAGAATATGGAACTGGCAGTCTCGTACTTGTGTTTCTGTGTTGACTGGTCATAACCATTATGTTATGTGTGCCACCTTCCATCCTAAAGAGGACTTGGTTGTGTCTGCATCCTTGGATCAGACTGTTCGTGTATGGGACATTGGTGCCTTGAGGAAAAAGACTGTTTCTCCAGCAGATGATCTCCTGAGGTTGAGTCAGATGAACACAGATTTGTTTGGTGGGGTTGATGCTGTTGTAAAGTATGTATTGGAAGGACATGATCGGGGTGTTAACTGGGCATCATTCCACCCCACCCTACCTTTAATTGTTTCTGGAGCCGATGACCGTCAGTTGAAACTATGGCGAATGAATGGTATGTATCGTAAATGTGCCTTGTCTTAATGTAATTACTCCCTGCATTAATTTTGCATGATTCATTATATGGTTTGGAACTAGATGGAATGACTGTAACACCATTTTATAATTGTTTAGTAGTGACATCATCAATTTTAATAATCAATTATTTTGGTTTCAGATACTAAGGCCTGGGAAGTGGACACATTGAGAGGACACATGAATAATGTGTCATGTGTGATGTTCCATGCAAAACAGGACATTATTGTGTCTAATTCAGAGGACAAGAGTATTCGTGTATGGGATGTAACAAAGCGAACCTGTGTTCAGACATTTCGTAGGGAGCATGACCGGTTTTGGATTCTGGCGTCACATCCTGAAATGAACCTTTTGGCAGCTGGTCATGATAGTGGCATGATTGTTTTCAAATTGGAGAGAGAGCGACCTGCATTTTCTGTAAGCGGGGATGTTCTTTATTATGTCAAAGACCGTTTTCTCCGCTTCTATGAGTTTTCAACTCAGAAAGATAGTCAAGTGATTCCAATTCGAAGACCTGGTACTACCAGCCTGAATCAAAGTCCAAGAACCTTGTCATATAGTCCATCAGAAAACGCTGTCTTGGTATGCTCTGACGTTGATGGGGGCTCGTATGAACTTTATACTATACCTAAAGATAGCATTTCTAGAGGTGACACCGTTCAAGATGCAAAAAGAGGTGTTGGAGGATCCGCTGTATTTGTAGCTCGTAATAGGTTCGCTGTGCTTGACAAGAGTAACAATCAAGTGTTAGTCAAGAACCTTAAAAACGAGATAGTAAAGAAGAGCATCCTTCCTGTTGTTGCTGAGGCAATATTTTATGCTGGGACAGGCAATTTGTTGTGCAGAGCGGAAGATAGAGTGGTTATTTTTGACCTCCAGCAGAGGCTTGTTCTTGGTGATCTTCAAACTCCGTTTATTAAGTATGTTGTTTGGTCAAATGACATGGAGAGTATTGCGTTGCTGAGCAAACACTCTATTGTTATTGCTAGTAAAAAACTTGTTCATCGTTGTACTCTTCATGAGACGATCCGTGTGAAGAGTGGAGCTTGGGATGACAACGGTGTCTTCATATATACAACCCTGAATCACGTCAAGTATTGTCTTCCAAATGGAGACAGTGGAATCATCAAGACCCTTGATGTCCCAATCTACATCACAAAAATTTCCGGAAATACCATATTTTGCTTGGATCGGGATGGGAAGAACAGGGCAGTTATTATTGATGCAACAGAATATGTGTTTAAGCTCTCTCTTCTAAAGAAGAAATATGACCAAGTTATGAGCATCATCAGGAATTCCCAGCTCTGTGGACAAGCCATGATTGCCTATCTGCAGCAAAAGGGTTTTCCAGAAGTTGCTCTCCATTTTGTGAAAGACGAGAGGACCCGGTTTAACTTGGCACTAGAGAGTGGCAACATCCAGATTGCTGTCGCTTCAGCGAATGCGATTGACGAAAAAGATCACTGGTATAGGTTGGGAGTGGAAGCCCTTCGTCAAGGAAATGCAGGCATTGTTGAGTATGCATACCAAAGAACAAAAAATTTTGATAGGCTTTCCTTCCTTTATCTTGTGACAGGGAATACGAGCAAGCTGTCCAAAATGCTGAAAATTGCAGAGCTCAAGAATGATGTAATGGGTCAGTTCCACAATGCCCTGTATCTGGGTGACATACATGAGCGGGTTAAAATCCTTGAGAATGTTGGTCATCTGCCTCTCGCTTATATGACAGCTACAGTTCATGGGCTCAATGATGTTGCTGAGCGGTTGGCAGCTAAGTTGGGAGACAATGTTCCTTCTTTGCCGCTGGGAAAGGTATCTTCACTTTTGATGCCCCCCACCCCCATCCTTTGCGGTGGAGACTGGCCCTTGCTCAGGGTTATGAAAGGCATTTTTGAGGGTGGACTGGAGAATATAGGAAGGGGAGTACAAGAGGAAGATGAAGAGGCTGCTGATGCTGACTGGGGGGAAGAATTGGATATTGTTGATGGTGAAGTCGTGCAAAATGGAGATGTTGGGGCAGTGGAGGATGGGGAAGCGAATGATGAAAATGATGAGGAAGGAGGATGGGACCTTGAGGATCTTGAGCTACCTCCTGAAGTTGATACTCCAAAGGTTTCTAATGCCCGTTCTTCTGTGTTTGTCACCCCAACTCCAGGCATGCCTGTAAGCCAGATATGGATTCAGAAATCATCTCTTGCTGGGGAACATGCAGCAGCTGGCAATTTTGATACTGCAATGCGTTTACTGAGCCGGCAACTGGGTATACAGAACTTTGCTCCATTAAAGCCCATGTTTCTTGATTTGTACACTGGAAGTCATTCCTATCTCCGTGCTTTCTCTTCGTCTCCAATAATATTATTGGCAGTGGAGAGAGGGTGGAGCGAGACTTCTAGTCCAAATGTAAGAGGCCCACCTGCACTTGTTTTCAGTTTTTCACAGTTGGATGAGAAGCTTAAGGCTGGTCACAAAGCCACATCCGGTGGGAAGTTCACAGAGGCTCTACGAATCTTTAAAGGTATACTGCACACAATTCCTTTGATTGTAGTTGAGTCAAGAAGAGAGGTTGATGAAGTCAGAGAGCTAATTTTCAAAGCAAAGGAGTATGTAGTTGGGCTACAGATGGAAATCAGAAGAAAGGAGCTCAGAGACGATCCAGTGCGTCAGCAGGAGCTAGCTGCCTACTTCACTCACTGTAACCTTCATATGACTCACTTGAGGCTAGCACTAATGAATGCCATGTCCATATGTTACAAGGCAAAGAACCTTAGCACTGCAGCTAACTTTGCTAGGCGAGTGTTAGAGACTAACCCTTCCATTGAGAATCAAGCTAAGACAGCTAGGCAAGTCCTACAGAGTGCAGAGAGAAACATGAGAGATGAGACCCAGCTTAACTACGACTTCAGAAATCCTTTTGTAGTTTGTGGGGCTACATATGTACCTATATACCAAGGACAGAAGGATGTTGCATGCCCATACTGTGGTTCACGGTTTGTACCTTCCCAGCAAGGGCAGCTCTGTACCGTGTGTGATCTTTCTGTGGTTGGATCTGATGCATCTGGATTGCTTTGCTCTCCTTCCCAAATAAGATGATTGCGGCATATAATCCTTAGCCTTTTAATCTTCTCATGCTGTTATTAGCACCAGGTATGTCACCTGTTTTACCTTTATGATCATAGGTTGGAATTTGAAAATGAGTTTAGTTTCAGTACATTGTTGGCAACTGTTTTTTTTTCTTGGGGTGGCAGTTTTTGGTTCTTTGTTCCTTATATTTTAGATTATAGTGATATCAGTGTAATAAACAATTTGAGAATTTTGACTGGGCTGTCGGTTTTAGTTCATGGTCAAGAATATCACCGGCCTGTATTAAAGTAAATGATTATATGTAAGGGGATTTACAGTTGTTGGGTACAGATGCACACAATGACCTACTGAAATTCAGTCGGCTGGCTTGCTTGCGGTACAAAATGAATTTAGTAAATCATTCTTGTCCATTCTTAGTGATTGTAAATGATAATATTGATATTGGTTTTGGGAAGATTCTTCTAGATTCTATATTGATTGTCGATAAAATGTTCATTTTGGTCATTCTACTTTGCATGTTTTTGCAGTTTGGTCACAATACTTTTTGTCTGTCAGTTTGGTCATGAAAGTTACATTTCGTTATCAGTTCAGTCAGTTTGGTCAACATAGTTGCTCTTAATGGCGATTTAACTTGTGACTAAACTGATAACGAAATGTAAGTTTTATGACCAAACTGAGAGAAAATAACTTTTATGACCAAACTGCAAAAATGTGTAAAGTACAATGACCGAAATGAAAATTTTATCTCATTGATTGTCTCTTGTTTGCTTTCAACACATCAAGTGGATGCAATTAACAGCTAAATTGTAGTTCTGTTGTTCTCATAAATTAATTTGTAGATAGTATGTTCAGCAATTATAGTTTTTTCTCCTATATATATATATACTAGTTGTACGTTAGTTTCAACTATATTGTACACTAAAATTTTAAAAGTAATGAAATTACAATAACAATATCTATTTACTTATATGAGTGTAAAATTATTTCATTAAAATGAAATAATAAAGTGTTATTATGTGGGTGCTCATTGATTGTAAAAAGTATCAAAGGCATGTAACATATCTATTTCAAAGTTAAATAATGAGAAGACATTACAAAATGTTATTCAGGAAGTATGACCCCAAGTTGCTTATACATATGTTCTGCTCATATAGACTTTGATGAATGAATCAAATAATAAGAGTGATCCAATATCATTGATGCAATTGTTAGATGTTATTTGATGCAATTGCTACTTGTTTCTGAATTCTGATCATCAAAATAACCAAACAAAAGTTATTTTCATTTTGAGAGATCTGCATACTTTTAATAGCTTGCTCTCATCTGCAACTTTCTCTGGTCCATTAAAAAATATAAGTATCTATCTTAATCTTTATGCAACATAAACAATGGTACTGAAAAAATTCGTCTATTAAGCAAGTAATCCATGATAACAACCCCTCAAGATAACAATCACAAAGTTAATAATATAATAATACCGGCCTTAGAACCAGCTGTTGTCCCATACTCGAGGACACACCTGCTAGTATCAATTTGTGCAGTCCAGACGAACAACAATATGTTTTCAGGTTGATTTTCTTCGATGCATTACTCATAGACAAATGTATTTCTAATTCTATGAATAATGTTTCGTTGCACATAACCTATAGTATCAAAACAATTTCATAGGGCAGTATCACCCGATGTTATCCCACTCTAACAGAATTTCGAGGTTGCCATCTTTTCAATACACCATGACCTCATCCTAACTTTGCCACAACTTTTAAGTTGGTCAAATCATCGATATCAGATTTTGGCACCCATCTGTATCAGATTTTGCCACAACTTCATATAGTTTTTCCTAAACGCATCTGTAGATAATAAATTCAACTTGAGGTGATTTTTTCAACCACCTACTGATTATATATACAAAAGCAAAGAAAATGTCAACTACGAAAAACCTGATGTATAGCAAACAACTAATTCCCCCCCCCCCCCCCCCCCCTATGTTACATCACATATTTGGCTATACACATTATCATAAATAGGCACTTATCCCTTTGAGAATTATGAAAGTGGAATAATATATTATGAAGAAATTTTTTTGCAAAATTTAATAATTAAAACTCAAAATGAATTTTTTATAAAAACCTCAATTGGGCTGATTTCTTTACTGGGTTTAACAATCGTAGCAGAAGGGTTTAAAAAAGTTTTGTGCGGTTCAAAGCGAATTCTAACCGCTTCACAAAATAATGTCTTTCATATTATATATTAACAATTATCTTTCAAGAAGTTGTCTCAAACACCAGAAACCCAGTTTTTCCTCCCATGTAGTAATAGTTCTCACTGAAATTTCTGATTTTGGGTATGTGATGTCTGATAAATATCACATAGAAAAAAGGTTGAAGAACACCAATTATACGATATGCAGTCCACAACGATTAACTATAGTGTTAGCATAAATTTACCTTGTGGTGTTTGTCAATAATACCATGATTTCAGATTATCTCCGAAGAGGCTCTCCGGATTTCACATGTTGGACTCACTGTGACCATATTATACTTGTGCGATAGGTCTTAGAGAAACTGAGTTAATTCTCAATCAAAGGATTCTGCAAGTTTGCATGATCATTTCTCCCTTTACATTGTCTATCATTCCGGTATTCACCTAAAAATGACAAAATGTTAAATACATCCATGTAATAGTGTATGTTGTCAGACATCCACAATGTAAGGTTTCTTTACATTGGTGACTTACTTGCCAACATAATGCATTAACTAATATAATATATAACCTCATAATTTAAATTTCAAATAATCTATAACCCCTGAAGCAACCTTAGTATCTATGATGATTTTCACCTTCTAAAAAATGCTAGGGTATTCAGACATATCCTAGAGTATTCCTAGAGTATTGAAGAAAACAACCCCTAAAATTATGTTTTGGTACTCCGACAAACGTTTACATTAAGCAAAGACATTTGGAAGAGACATGTGCTTCTCGCCATCAAAATTGTCAAAGTACTTTTGTATACTTACTATTAATTATCAGTTCATTTGCTTGTATCCCAGAATGTAAAGAACACATCCTAACATTTCTATCACACATTGAATATAGCATAAGAACACATGAACCTTATTTAATTGGATATGAGAGAGAGAGAGAGAGAGAGAGAGAGAGAGTTTCATATTTCATCTTATGTTGAATGTAATCAAGGAAATAATTAATATAGTTGGTGAAGAGAACCTACAAAAAAATTGATTTTGGTGAGATAACGACTCAATGGGGTTTGCTTATATATAGTATGTTCTTATTGCCTATTGATCACAAATGGGTTAAATATGAATCACAACATCAGCGCTGATGTTGCTCATATAACTAAGATGGCTAAAACAATTGTGTTTGTATTCAATTTCAGTGATAAACAGATCCACTTGAGAGAATCAAAGGCATTCTCTTTGAAATACTTCATTTTGTTTACAACATTCGTAGAGAACCTTCTAGATATATTACTACTTTGCCCACCCTGCAATTTGAGCTTGAAATACTTTTTATTTTTAAGGTAACCCTATTATGACAATCAACCGACTAAACGCCATCATGTCTCCTGGTTTTTTTTATTCATAAACTAATTAAATTTTTAACGTTTTACAACATTCGTAGAGAACCTTCTAATTATTTTAGATTAATGAAAGAACACACGAAACTGAGCAACTCATCTTGATGGAGCTATGGATTATGTATAAGCTAATGTATTAAATATGTCAATATAGATAGTCTGTAGCTCCATCAGATGCCACCGTATATATTGTAATAATTGCGTAAATTTTTTTTTACTTCTCAAACTTGTAACTAACAATTGACAATAGATATCGCTATAAATAGATCATTGTTAGCCCATAAAATTCAATTTATTATAACAAAAAAATATGTAGTATATATACCCCGGATCCAGTTCAAGTAGTTATATTTACCCAGGATTCACTTCCCCTTATTTGAACATTAATGTGTTCTTTTCAAACATTATGTGCTTTGGTATGACTCTTAAAATGTACACTCTCCTTCGTATCCATTGTAAAAACCTCCCAAATTTTCTAACTTACTCATACACACACTCCTTTGTCATCATCGTAAAAAAACCTTCCAAATTACTTACTCATAAAATTTAATAGTTACAATTAGGTTAATTACAACAGAGATCATTATTTCATCCACTTATAAGTTCGGAACAAAAGTCGAGTACATACCAAGCCGAATGTCAGGACAAAATTCCGTTCCCATGGTCCAAATGTTCTATATTGGCCTTAAAACGTCCCGACTAAGCCTTGTCGATCTTGAGGTTTTAGATTCCAAAACAAGTGAGTTTCATCCATTTCCAAGTTTGGACCGAAAACCGAGTAAATACCGACCGAACGGACCGACATAAACCTCGTTTTTACCGACGGAACATTGTTTTTTCATCTTAGAACGCCCCGAGTTAAGCTATTGAGTGGCTAGTCTATTATATGTATTGTTTTCCATGCGGAAACATATGTGTTTCGTCAACTCATAAGTTCGGAACGAAAATCGAGTACATACAAAGCCCGTTCCCATGGTATGATTTGTTTTTCATATTTCCTGAGTTCACTAAAATTTATCAAGAGCAAAACAAATATTGTATGTAATGGTTGCTTTACATATAGGTATCTGCAATGGCAAAAACAAACTCACCTGGAGTATTTTTACTTGCATTTTTCTCCATTTGGTCTTTGATTTATAGTTGGATCATTGGTTGTATAAATTATCTATGTGGCTGGACAACTTGATATTGGGTTCCTTTCCCTTTCCTAGCTTCAGTAGAAATGTAAAGGATAAGTTAAAATCCATTCCAGATGAATGCGAGTCTATCCATTTGAAAAACAAAAGCATAACCCAAATCAACCATTTTTAAACACATAAAAAAGTTCAATTAAGAAAAAAAAAAAAAAATTAAATGTAAGATTATCATGACATGAGAAAATACAACCAAGGCACCAATGCCTTTGATCTAAAGGATCTTAAATATGGATTATCATATAAATAAGAAATATTGTGAATCTGAGTTGAATGAACTTTCTTTTACATACATAAGAGTGATAGAAAACCCTGAACCTTTTGAGGCAATTGCACCATCACTATTCAATTTAATTCAAAAAGTGAAGTCAATGTTGCTAGACATCTTCTAAAAAGCTCAATGCTAAGCACCAAAACAATTATCTTTCGCAAGCATTGATGACTTACTACCAGTAGTAAAGAAAATGTTCTTCTTGAAGATGTTGAATGCAAAGTCAACCTTGGTAGTATTATATTATTCACCTAGATCACCATCATGTTTGATTTTTTGTGCCATAATCTAGGGCTGGGCATGGTTCGGTTCGGTTCGGTTTTGGCCAAAACTGGCAACCGAACACCTAGTAGGTGTTTTGTAAAAACTAAAACCGAAATCGAACTGTTTCATTTTTGAAACCGAACCGAACCGAACTGAAAAAAATTTACTAAAACCGAAACATAACCGAACATGTGATTCGGTTCGTTTAACCGAATAAAACCGAACCGAACACCTAGTAGATGGGTTGGACTGTTGGAGTGTTGGACAAATGGGCTGGACTGCTGGAGAGATGGGCTGGACTGTATACAAAATTACATGATGGGCTGGACTATATACAAAATTACATGTTCGGTTCGGTTTTGGGTGTTCCAAAATTTTCGAAACTGCAACCGAACACCCAAAGTAGGTGTTTTACAAAATTAGAAACTGCAACCGAACATGTAAACATGTAAACACCTTATTTTCGGTTCGGATCGGTTCGGTTCGGTTCGGTTTGCATGTTTCGGATCGGTTTTGCCCAGCCCTACCATAATCCCTAGATGTTTCAAACCTACAGTGATTGACCGAAATAATACCATCCAGATTCACAACACTCTTAATGATAAAGAGATATCTAGTGTAGGATGTCAAATTATGTGAACGATAAAAACAAATAAATTACTTGCAGTTGTTCCCAGTTTCGAAAGTTGGACTTTTAAAAGTAAAACGGGAAATCGAAGTGTTTGATTACGAAGAATTTTTTTTATTGAAAAAAAAAAATAGACATAGAGAAGTTTGATTGATAAAAGGGTACGGAAGAGTATTTAACCCCTAAAGTTATGTAAGGGTAGTCTGAGACATATGCTTAACATGAAACAAAGACAATTTGGCAGAGACCTACGTTTCTCACTATCAAAATTGTCAAGGCATCTTTGCAAACTTATACTGATGGGGTCCCTTTAGAATGTAAGATGCCCTGTATGAGAAAAAATTGCATTTTAATTAGTATTATAGTAATAGTTTTATAAGAAAATCAGAAGAAAAAAATCGATCACCAGTATTATTGTGCATTAGTAAGCAAGTATATATCATTGTGCAGTCTCGTAATTAACACCATTTGAAAATCAGAAAAAAAAATCAATGACCAACATTACTGTGCATAAATAAGCAAGAATATAGTGTAGTCTTGAAATTTATCACCTTGTTGTTCTCTGGACAATGTTAGTGTGCATCAGATTACTCACATTTTACTAAATTTTGTTTAGAATATGAACTGTTTGCCATGTGTATTAAGTTAGTTAAACGTACAATTTTGACACATATTTCCCTTTGCAGGTAATTTAGATATCACAGGGCATGCAAATTTCTACAAAACAAATATTAATTGGCCAAAATTCATAGATACTGTGAGAAGAGATAATAAACTGATACTTACTGTGATGAATTGTTCCATCAGGTGCATTTGGAAGTTTGTCTTCCATCAATTACCATATTAAAAGCATAAATAAATTGGCATATGGAATTAACTACATCAAAAGAATCAGTAACCTGATACTAAACAATATAATGCTAGTGAAAATCATAAACTTTAAAATATTGAACTCTGGTTTTGAGTTACTGAGAATTGTTAATATTGTATGCGCCACAAAACATATACTCTAATTACTACCTAGTTTCAGAGCAATATTTGAACACACTTTCTCACCAACTATAATCTCCTCTCCCTGAAATATACCCATTTTTGTGATTAACATCCTTAAATAAGACAGTTGCTAGTAGCACTCATCTTACAAATACAATGTATTTTTCGCTTTGCCCACCATTCAAACTTTTGAGCACCCCAACTAAGTTGAGCCCTACTTCAAAAACGTTCGCAACAAAATTTAACAGCATATCTTTTATACGTTACATCCATTTGGTGTAAATAAACATAAATAACAATAACAATGTCTTCATCTCTATTCATCTCCAACACTGTACAGTGTCATGGACTCATGGTTCAATGTGGCTACCTAATTTTATTGTGCCTAAACTATCTGTTTAGATTTTAATAAGAAACAATTGCTTACACCAAAAAATAAATTCAAATAGTTTTGCAATGAGAGTCAGAAATTTTACAAATAAATCAAATAAAGCTCAATACTTTGTAAATAGATTTATTATTTGAATGAGAAACAAATAAATATATTTGGCCTTTTTCTCAGTAGTGGGTTCTCAATATTGCGTTCACCACTTCACCCCTTAAAATGGATCTACCCACATATGTAGTAGTAGTTACATATCCACCAGCTGAAGGACTGTAAAGGAAACATGGTATTACCGGGTTTTCAAATTAAAGTTTCTTTAAGAAAGCGACTTATCAAATAGAGAACCTATGGTACTACCAAGTCATGACTTGAGCTTTCTTACCAGGTATGTCTAATGGAGTCTATGGTATTTATAAATTCATGGAGATATAAGAGGTAAGTTTCAAAGAACATTGATAGTAAACAAACAACAAATTAACTATGGGAAATCATAATTTGTTTAATTTCATTGTTTTTAAAAGCTCTTATTCTTTTTTCCTGGTTTAATGCTTAAATCAAACTATCCATGTCACACAATCATGTCTCATTCCCTTACCTGATCAATCAATTAGGTGTCATCTAGAGCCATAGCTTATAATAACTGACCAGTGTTTTCAATACTTCACCCCTTGACCTCTCCCTCTTGCCAGTACTCTTCTAATGAAACTTTCCAAACAAAATATACTCCAACGTCTCAAACCTTTGTTATGTTAACTATTGTCTAAAAAGAAGAACTGGCTATTGTTTTGCTATGTGAGAAGTTAAATTCAGATAAAGAGGAAAATATACACATAAATTGCTCATCAAATAAGAACTCCTTGAAATTATAGAAAAAAATAACAAGAGAAGAGATAAATAGAGCAATAGATGACTAAAAAATACCAAAATATGAGGAAGACGACCTACTGTGTTCGAGTTCCGTTTGATTTTTATTGCGATTGCAAAGAACTTAATCGAAGCAGATGCAAAAGAGAAAGATTCAGAGAGATGTGCGAGTGAAGGAGCAGACAGATTTTGATGGAAAGAACCTTAGGGGTCAAATTCATTACCTGGTAATGTAAGCCCATTTATTACCCGGTAATTTGAGCCCATTAGATCTTTCTTATATTTATCTAGTTATATTTGTCTCCCCATATTTGTGTGTCCACGCACAGTATAATATAGATTCTCAGATCGGGAGTGTGCTTTCCCCAGGTTTCCTGAGTGTGGATAGTCAGTTAGTTGCCATTTCTTAGGTTGTGGTCTTTGTTGGTTCCCAAGCAAAGTACTGCATTAAAGCTTATAACTTTTGCAATCAGATTTTGATTGTCTTTTATTTTAAGTAATACAAAAGAGCCTATAAGTTGTGAAGTGCAATAGTTTTTGTACGTTGAAATTTTACAATTCAATGGATTACTTAGTTGTAGATTTCCAGTTTGGCCTTTTGTGTGCACAGGGGATTCAGTGCTCTCTGATCTGTTGCAGTGGTTGAAAAAGAGCTATTTAGTCAAGAGTATTGGTTCAGGTGTGGTTACTATAGTTGAGAATAAAAGATGCTATGCTTTTATTATCCATCAGTGCCTCTAGCCGGTAGGGAGGTTGCTAATTGTCATATGTACTAGTGTTTTGGCTACTGGATTAGTCTAGCCTTTTTGCTAATTGAAAATCCCTATTTAGTTTAGGAGAAGTTTTACTGGTAGTAAGACAATGAAATGTGTGCTGAAAGTGTTGGACAATGAAAAGAAGAGTACAACGTCATCCAAGGATGGTGTTTCTTTTGTTGTTTTCGTCTTGTATATGTACTCGTTTCTGTGTTAGACCTTACCAGAGTAGTTTAAGTGGATGGTGCCTACCCACCCAGCTAAGTTATGGATCCAAGAAAGTGCCTGCCTCAGAATAAGTGCCTTGCTGGTAAAAGCTTTTGGGTGATACACCTGTATATGGGTGCTGATTAGGACGGGGCGGGGCGGGGAACAGTGTGCGGGGTTGGGGCGGGGCGGTTTCAAATAATCCCGTTCTTAGGCGAGGCAGGGCGGGCGGGGAACGGTTGGTTTAAGAAGGTTCACCCCATCCCTGCCCTGTACAGGTCGGGGGCGGGGCGGGGACGGGATAAAGCCGATTACCTACGTAGTATATTGAAATAAGAAAACTTTAGATACATCTGAACCTTCGCTGCAGTTATTGACATCTCAACATTATTTACCAAACAAATAAATTTCATTTCTGGCAACTAGCATACCACTTCAATTCTACTTATGTTGAACAATGAGTTCTGTGTCCTCTTTTCATGTGGACTTCACAATTCAATGTAGACACTCATACATATATACAAGCATAGTATACCCAACCATACCCAACGAATTTGAACAAAGAAAAACTGATAAAAAAACAGTTGGACAACTTAAGACCCACCAATATACATTCTCATATTCTAGTTTAGATAGTGGACTTAAGTAATTAAACATTAATACATCTAAAAACAAATTTCAAGCTAACAATTGTTATAGGATAATAAAGAGGCGGCAGCAGCAGCAACAAAATTGTAATAGCAGCAGCAACAGAGATGATTGATGATGAGGAGGCAGCAGCAGCAGCAACAATTGTTATATGATAATAACGAGGCAGCAGCAGCAGCAACAAAATTTTTATATGATAATAAGGAGGCAGCAGCAACAGCAACAAAATTGTTATAGGAATCTAGTGAAATTAGTATAGGAATCTAGTGAAATTTGAAGAAGATTGATAATTAGTATAGGAATCTAATGAAAATAGAGATTAGTAATTAGAAGATTGGGGAAGATGATGAAATTATAAAGATGGGGGAAGATGATGAAATTGGAAAGATTGGGAAGTATTAATTTATAGGTTGAGCAATTGAGACTTGAGAGCCGTTGAGACTTGAGAGAGGTAGGAGGCAGCAGCAGTTGTGAGTTGAGGTAAAGAGAGAGAGTGAGTGAGGGGATATGGGGCAGGGATATGGGGCGGGGGCGGAGCGGATATATGGGGCGGGGCACGAGGTGGGTTTCAATTTATATAATGAAACCCGTTTCTACCCTGCTATCCATTTGGGGCGGATACGGGGCGGGGAGATAAAAACGGGGTGGGAACGGGGCGGGAACGGGTCATGGGGCAAGTTAAGCACCCCTACACCTGTATGCCCCCAATGAAATCCAAGATTGACTTTATGCTATTTTTATGTCCACATAAGTTTGGGGCTGAACCGACATAGTTGGAGAAGCTCTAGACTCTAGAGTTTGTATCAAAAGTGAGATCCAAAGTCCTTGAGTTGCTCTCTGGTTTGTTATGGAAGTGAACCTGTGGGCTATTAAATTCTGTCAGTCTCACTACTGAGGCTCACCCAAGCTCAAACAAGAGGTGGGCTAGTCAATCAAGATTCAAGACTTGTGTGTGACTCTGTGCATTATCATCAAACAATCCGTTTCATACAACTTGAAGCCATGATCTGACACCAACATATATGTTCATATCATTGGGATAGCTGAAGTAAACACAGGGATTTGCATATGTTGGCATTCCGGAAGCACTGGAAGCTGGAGTGATGCCTGGAGAGGGGACCCTTTGCAATTCCATGTTATCATAGTAATTCCCAACATGAATAAGTATGACTGCCTTTTATAAACTTTAGTGCAGTATGTCCATTTTTATGCAACCTGCAGAGCAGGGCTCATAAGGCCCATGCTTATATGTAGTATACACATCACAAATAATGAGATACACACAGAGAACCTCACTCTCTCAAAAATCGAAATAAACTTGCATAGATCTGTATGAATTCAACATTTGGTGAACCAAAGAAGCACATAGCAACACATCTCAGTGGGACCACTCTAACAAAAAACAGTCACAATGAGAATGAGAATGGTCCCAAATTTGCAGATACACCTTTCCATGGCCCAAAAGCCCCACACTATGAGTTAGCAAATCCCTAAAATGTGTCAAAAGTGCTTATTTTAAGTGCTGTGTGGTTACATGAAAACCCAGCAAAAAGATTATACAATTTGAATCATGTCATTGTGTGTACAAAACTTTGCACATGTCATAGTGAATATGTAATGTATGATGCACCAATCAACATCATTGACTTGAGAAAGAGTTCATTAAAACACTGTCAATGGTTGATGACCTATGGATTGGGCCTTTTAACATACTTCTCCTAATAGAGATCATGTGCCTGTTACTAGTTACTACTGCTTAATTCCAATACCGGACCACATCCGGACCCCTCATTCTTTACAGCATTTCTGATGGAAGATGAACTTTGATGGTGGGGATGTAGAAATCTACCTCAAAATACCAAAAAGAGTTTGCAATGGAAGCTGAATTCAAAAGTGTGATCGGCTATGGCCCAAGAATCTGCCTTGAAAAAACTACTTTATTATTTTATTTTATTTTAAATTGGGGTTGCGCATGCAGATTGAAAATGTCATTCAAGCCCTCACATATATTGAATAATGATTCATGGCAGTCTTTTAGCAGTTGTATGTTACTCCTACCATACTTGAAAAACACAAAGTATTCGTACTACATAATTGAACCACCGAAAAACTCGAAACTTTCGATCTCTCAAGTGTGGGGAGGGAAAACCATCAAACATTAACAGATAATGTGGTTGTTGATAATTCTTTGGAAAACCAGACTCCATCACATAATCACATTAATCTTAAAAACTCATCTCTCCACCCATTCCGAAGTTTTGTAATGACAGAAAAGCTATGATCATATCTATAGTGGCGTTTTTCATCGCTTGCACTCCAGGTCTTGTGTTTTGGGTGTTGGAATTACATACTCTATGGGCAAAGTTATGCTTAAGAAAAAGAATAAGTGTCATCAAAAAAATTTGCATACCCTCGTCTTCTTGTCATCAAATGCTCGATGCCAATGAAACGAAGGACGAGGGCAAAGGTTTAAGAGTTTTCCCAGAATCCCAGCCTAGCTTGCATCATCAACTATACAAAGATTTAGAGTTGATAATTGCTGTTGCCAGCCCACTTGGAAAATGAAATCGACAAGCAATAAAGCAGCTTGAAATCATTTTTCCATTAGTTTGCTGGTGTGAATTTCTAAGCCATCCACAAAGCCTCACATATTGCGACAGCTACCCAGAAAATCATAAAATGGATGTCAGGACGAACCCAACAATCACAGTAACTGTGCCTGCTCGACTCTGTGCAATTGTTTTTAGCACTCATTCATGTAGTTTTTGTGCCTTCGAAAATAAACAGATCTCACATGCAAGCTCCAACACTCAAGGAGCATCTCCCATAATAATGGTATCCCCAGATCCCAGGTAATATGAGAAAGAAATTATCATCTCATTCTACTCTTGATCATGGAAGTAAATGCAAAGATTGTCTTAGAAAGAAATGACAAAACATACTGAAGTTCTTATAATAAAAAAGAAGCACACGTTCGGATAAAACGCTACTCGAATGGAAAGAAAAAATAATCACCCAATGATTAGCACATCACAAGAAGATGGTAAAAGGATAAACCTGTGACTCAAATGTTCACCAAGACAAAGCAGCCAATAAGAAATATCAAACATGCCTCACTTTCAAAAACTAATCATTCTTAACTATCAAGTCTTAACATCAATCAGCATTGAAGAATAAGCCAGTGCAGGCATATCAGGAACCTGCTAATTAAGTACAATATTTGCCAAATTTTCCAACTATGTCAATGCATAGAAATGTTACAGGGATGATATCAGGTTCTTTAAAACAACATTTCTTAAAAGAGGAAATATATTACAAATATATATGATACCCGGCCACATTCTATGTTAGAGTGACATACTAAAACATTCTATGAATGCATGATCCTATACTTAGAAAAGAAAAATAGTGTGCCGAATGCCCAAGTACATTTGATTAATCGCAAGGGTTTTTCCTTAGCAAATTATAAAAAGCAAAAGGCATGTTTGTCCGTTGGATCATGTGATTTGTTCTCAAGAGAAACACATTATATTGTAGGTAAAAATATCAACTGTATGGATGCAGAGATGGTTCATTAGTTGTTTGTTCCAAAACACAATAGATGCACTCTTTCATTTTTGATGTGTGCGAATATATCTTTGTAAGCTTCCCTGCATGGATTCTTTTAAATTAGAGTAAACTGACAAGTGTGGCATGTATGACAATGCTAAGTGAGGCCAAATTTTATAAAGGTCGTTTTTCTCATTCACTCTGACATTTGAATTCTTCTGTTTCTCACAACCAATACATTATTAAACTATCCGTTATCTTAAAATCCTTAAGACCCATATATATAGTAGTTTAAGGTACTAATAAATCAACCTAGATCATCAAACATGAAGTGTAGAAATGATGCGCAAGACAATATAAACACTCACAACAACAAGAAATATATGGGATTTGAATGATAACAAAATAGGTTCTGTAGGAGGTGTCACTGGTACTTTGTATTGTGTAAATTTCATTTCATATTCTCACAGGGAACATCCATAACAAGGAAAATCCAAGCAAAAATTATCTTACTACCGAAAATACATACTCCAATTACAAAAGCTTATTGCATGACTTATACACTACTATTGTGGGACTCTACCTATGAACACAAAATTATGATTCATCAATTAAGTCCAAGACTCCAAGGATTTAAATCCAAGTCAATAGTGCACTCAATTTTCATCAAAAATTTATTCTCAGAAAAAATGCTATGATACAAACTTTTAATGAAGTAATCAACTAAAAATATTCTAGTCATATCAGTTATCAAATCACACTTTAAGTACGCAAGAATATATTTTCCAAAGTTAAACTTAATAGTCTTTTTTCCCATCTTCTATTTCCTTTTGGGATTGCTTATATGCTTGTGTCAGGAGTATCACTAAATCTGTAACTTTTATTCATCAACTTTGAAACATAATTAGAAAAAAAATATCACCCCTTTTTTCCCTTGATTAAAAGAGCTTCACTTTTGAAATCCCTACTCTCTACAGTGACACACGAACACATGAGACAATGCAGCGATTCACAGTTTGGGACTTATCTAATTCAAAAAACCCCACCTAGTCAGTTTTTATTTATCTTAAAAGAATCTTTTAAACATAAATGTCTATATTCATTCCTATAAAATCTATTTACTGTACTTCAATTTTGAATAGGTACATTTGATGAAAGCAAGATTATCTACAATCTATCAAGCTAAACAAAACAAAAAAAAAACCCTTCCATCACTCATGCCTATGCCATGGATCTTTTAGCATTTGATTAGAAGCCTTATATAATAGTATCGTAGGTCAGCATTAATGAACAAAATACTACTTCAAGCTTCAAAACAAAAAACCCATACATCTAGCTATCAGAGGTCTCTTCCAAATAATAGAAAAGAACATGCCATGTGTAATATTTAGTGATTTAGGGAACCTTCTTTTATACCACCAACTATAGAAAACATGAAAGCAATCTTGAAGGTCATACTAGAACATATATGCATTAAGAGACCTAATTAGCAACATTTCTCATTTGGTCACAACTCAGTTAGGTTCAAAAATTCAATATCACATCTATGGTGGTCTTCTTTCAGAAACTAGTCGTAAACATGATGTATTCTGCACAAATACTAAAACTGGGTATATTGTACATAAATACAGCGAAAATGTAATGTTGCTAGCCAGTGAATAAAGTAGATTATGAAGAAAGAGAGAGAAATCTTCTATAGTTTAGATTATGAATTTCCATGCATGGAGACTTTAAAAAGATGAAAAAACACATATGCAATCGTACTGTCACTTTGTCTAACTAAACAAGAAACCATATCGTCCATTCAAACAGGCAAGCAACCGGGTAAGCTGGAATAAAGGGACTTTCAAGTTCAAACTAATTAGTTCAAAACTAACAAGAAAATCAAGGCAAAAATTCAACCAATTATGGATAATTAATAGTACTATAAAGAAAGGCCTTTTTAAAGATAATAGAGTTGCTCATAGTCTACTCTCTACACTGTAGTGATGAGACACACACACAAAAAAAAAAACTTTATTTTGATGAAGAGAAAACAAGAACAATAACCAAATCTGAATGAAAACTTAAGTACTACCCACATTTCTCATTCTCGTTTTTTTGGTTTTTTACACTTGAATTCTGTGTTAAAATTACCTTCTAATAACAAGTAAACAACAAGCTAAAGAAGAAAGATTGATGACTAGCTAGCTAGATTTTCTCAATAAAAGAGAGATGATTGGTTAAAAAAAGAAGAGGGAAGAGAGAGAAAATTTAAGATCTAGGGTGTGGGAAGAATTGCGTACCAGCCAAGAAAGCATTTAGAGGAGTTGGATACATAGCAGATGAAGGATCAACAAACAAATTAGGAGTTGCTGCTGCAGTACTACTTGTGATGAGATTACCTTGATGATCTCTTACAGCACCACCACCACCACCACCACCACCAGATGAACTTTCACCACCACCATAATGATGATGTTGATGAGGATGATTATCTCTATCTGGTCCTTGATCATATAAAATGCCTTTGAAAACATGTCCTCCTATATTCACAGCTGTTTGATAAGCATACTGTTCATCTGCATCATCCATAGCACTTACTCTTACACATCTAAACACTGCTGGTGAACTCACTTCTGCTGGAAAACTTTGACCCACTTCTAATCCTGATGTTAAAAAAAAAAAAGAAAAACCCAAAGAAGAGTATGTAAGTAAGACTGAGAAAGACTGAGATTTGATGTTGTCAGTTTTACTTATTAACAGTAAAAAGAAAGAAAAAAAAAAAAAAAGCTGTTGTAAGTTGAGTGACGATAATGGTGTTGGATTTTGATTTACTTCACACGCAAACTATATTCTCTTGATATTGTACCTGACGTGTGAGATGGAAGACGACTAGTAGTAGTAGCAGTAGTAGTAGTATTAGTAGTGCAGGCAAGAAGATTCTCTCTAGGCCTTTTAGTATTCTCCATCATTCCTCTTCTTTGTTGTTGTTGAGCTGCAGGTTGAAGTTGAAGTTGTTGTTGTTGTTGTTGTAGTCTTTCTCTTCTTCTAGAAGCAGGTACCCAAGTACTCTTAACATGAGTATGACAATCAAATCCTCTGCTCTTACAACAAGTTCTACATCTTGTATGAACACAATCCTTTTTAGCTTGATTTCCACAATCTTGACAACTTACACTTCTTTCTCCACTTCCACTTCCACCTCCTTGTGAAGATGATGATGATCTCATCATCATATTCATAGTTGTTGTATTATTACTTGTTGAACCATAGATTCCTTGTTGTTGTTGTTGATATTGTCTTTGAAGATGTTGTTGTTGTTGTTGCCATAATTGTAATTCTTTATTATAAGCCAAGATTTCTTCGTTTTTATAAAGATATAAATTTTCTTGTGGGATTTGGTTTTGTTGATTTCCTCCTCCACTTCCACTACCTAATGAAAACCCAGCCATTGTTTTATATAATAATTAACTGAGTTGAAGAATCTAATTATCAATTTGGAGTTAAACTCCATAATAGCAACTTATTTGAAGAAATGGGTAATATGAAACAAGAAATTGAGAAAGCCAGTTGAAGTAAAAATAAAATAAAAATGATTGATGGGTATTTTAGAAATCTTTTAAACTTGCTTTCTGTGATTAGTTTTTACAGAAAAAGGGTAAAATAGGATGGGGTTGATTGTTTGTTTGCTTTTGTTGTTTTCTTTCTTTATTTCAGAGAGAGAGAGAGAGAGAGTTTCCTTCTTCTTGGTTGTATGCAGAGAGAAAGAGGAAAGAGAGAGAGAGTTTGTTGTTCTTGGTTTGGTTTGGAATGGGGTTTGTTTAGTTGTGTGGTTAATTTGCAGCTTTTTTGCAAACACACATCGGATATTTTTGGGGGATTACGTTGTTGTTAATTAAAGCATTTAATGAGACAGAATTACAGCTCTGCAAACGCCGCATGGAAACAGCAGCAGCAGCAGTAGTAGCAGCAGCGACCTTCTGCAACCTCAATTAAAGACAAAACACAGAACCCCACTTCCCCTTACTACTTTCTCTTCTTTTTTTTTTTTTTTTTTTGTAACATTTCCATTCATTATTCATCTTATTTCCATCTCATCTCCTCTCTTCATTGATGGTGAAATGAAAGTGGTCTGAGATGAATATCTGATCATCTCTCTTTTCTTCATCACATGGCTGTCTTCCATCCACGTCAGTAACTGGATTTTTGGCTTTTGATTAATTTTAATTTGCTACATTATCATTTTTTATTTTTTTTTTGTAAAATTTAATGTTTTTTTTTTCTATAGAGGGATCAGAAAAAAATTATTTTAGCATACTTGTATGTAGTAGTATAAGTGTGATTATAAAAGATCTTGGATTGGGTATTTTGACTATTTTCAGTATATTAAAACAAGTGATGGATGATGTGAGGTGCCAAATTGGTGGTGACAGAGGCAAAATCCTCTACTCCTCTCGCTAGAAAGTCTTGATGTGGGTGTGTATTATGTACATTACGTATCCCACACAAGCTGTATTCCTACTTTGTAATAAGTTGAACTTTTACATAAGCAAAATGCACCTTTAACTAATCTTTACCTTTATGTAAATGGATGTGAAGTTCAATTTAAGAAAAACTCTGCTTTTAATGTTTAGGAGCAAAGTACCCAAGTGTTATCCTAAGACATCTCCAACAATTAACATTTAACCATACATAATAATTATTTATGTAAATTTCAAAAAAATATTTACAAAATTTTGAGATATTTTATCTATGTTTGTCATGTATATAGTAAAATGTGATTAAGAGAGAGTTTGTACAAGGTGTTATGGAGCAAAAAAAAGATTTCTACTAATATTTTCAAGTAAAAGTTTAGGTTTTATAAGGTTCAAAGATTAATCCATACTGAATTTTGATTTGTGAAGCACCCTCATCAAAACCATGAACTTATAAATGAATCGTTTCCCACAATTGTTGATACTTGCTCTAGGAATAATACGTGTTCTATCCAGATTTTTTTTTTTTTTATTTTAGCTAGCCTAGCTTGATAATTATATTTTTGAGAAAAATAGTGTGGTCCTCAAAATATTAGATCATTTTCGCATTCATATAAAATGTGAAAGCTATATAGTATAGGGATTTTTCGAAAATCAATATTTTACGTCATAGAATTTTTTTCACAAGATATAAACAAGGTCTACAACACAATCTGAGTAAGTAAGGTGTTGTTTGTTTTTTCAGTTATACTACTTCTGATAGTTTATAAGCTATTAGAAAACCCAAATATATGTTTGTTTTTACTTCTAGTTATGGTTTTATAAGCTTTTCTAGTAGAAATTGGCTAAAAAAGTGGCGGTTACTATAAGCTCCATAGACAAAAAAACAAACAGCACCTAACTCTACAAGGTTATCAAAAAACAAAAAAAAAAGTAAGCACCGATACAAATTTTAAAAACTCCATCATACGAAAATTCATTAAATTTCTATAGATTTTTACGATATAGCGAATATATAGTACCACCACATTCTCGCTTAACACTTTTATCATGAAATTTATGGCATGCAAGGTTCTACATTTTTGTCCAGCACCAAGTTAGTGCAGGAGTGCAACTAAAACAAAATGAAAATTCTATAGACTTTGGGTGAAACAGAAACAATATCTCATGATCAAGGTAAAAGAAGAGAGAATGTGAAAGTTGGAAGCCCCGACCATGGAATACAATCAGATTTGATCGTAGAGGGAGTGGGGGTGGGGGGTGGGCAGGTGAATAATGAAGGGAATGGTGTGAGAGTGAGATTCCCAATAATTGTGCTGCAATGCTAGCTATATAGCTGCTCTTGTGTCATTCTCGAGCCCAGTGCTTATTGCCTCTCTCTCTCTCTCTCTCATCTCTTTCTCTCTGGGGTTGACTCTTTGCTGCTGATCTTCTTTGTTTTCACTCTTTCGCATATTTATATGGAGAGAGAAAGTGTGCATATATGTCAGTCAGATTGTCTCTCTCTCTCTCTCTCTGACTGTGAAACTGGCCGGACTCTGTGACTTTGTGTGTGATTGATATGATAGATAGATAATCAAGAAGAAACAAAGATAGAAAACGCGTTTTACCTTTTTAATCTATTCGTTTTAAAATGTTACTGCCTTTAATGAGTTTACTTAGCGAATGTTTAAGGGCACAGGTACCCACAAATCCCATTATCCCAATGTTTTTAACAAACTTTTTACTTTCACAAGGCAGATTAGTAGAATACATAGTACAATAAGGCCAATAATGTCCAATATCCCAATATTACTTCCATTATCCTATTGTTTCTTGCCTTGGTTATTCCCCTTGACCTACTCCCTAACCCTCTTTCAATCTTTCTGCCCCATCACAAAGTTAGCTATCAGATTAGGACATCTCACAGTTCTGAGCTTTTTGGTCTCTCACACACACACAGCATTTCAACTCAAAAAAGAAGGCTAGCTATTGACCATACAAAGTTTTGTATAGTTTGAGGGAAAATATATGTCGAGGTCATGAGGCAGGAGACTTGAGCATTTGAGTGGAATACATTACATGCTGGTAAGCGGAAACAATCTGTTGGGACTTGGGAAATGTACAGAAATAATAATGTCACAATATATATAACAGTAACCTTAAGTACACATTAAAAAAATAATAATAATAAATGGTCATATCCTTTTTTTATTTTTTTTATTTTTAAAAAAATTGTATTAATCATGGCTCGAAGGCTTACGAGGACAGGGCCCTAAACAGCTTACAAAGACAATGCCCGAAAGCTACTGATGCTACCACCTAAACATCCACACCGCCACCTTACAACTCGAGCAATGTTGCTATTCAGGGACTTGTTTTTGCTGAAGAACACTTACGGAACCAAGCCCGAAGACTGGCCCACCTAAGAATTACATGAGAAATTCCCCCAAACACTGTTGATGGGAACTGAACTCACAACATCTCACTCGTGGGAGTGTTTGAGAGGGATAACAAACTAACTGAGCTACCGGTTGTTTGTTGGCCATATCCCTATTTGGTGACATTTTTCTCGGATACATGGATAAAGGATTCTAAGACACAACTTACAACTGAGATATAAGTTTTCTTAAGTGGTTATTGACTATACACGAGAATGGGAAATTATGTCCGACTGCCAATGGCCCTTACGTCTCAGGTTGCGAATGAGCATGTAGCTCAATGGTAGCACCCCTCTCACAAAGTGGAGAGGTTGTGGGTTCGAAACACGTCAGCAGTTGATTGTTGATATATATAAGTTTTCACACGTAATTTAAAGGGGTAGGGTCCCTTCTACCCCACTTGCCAACCGAAAAAAACAAAGCCCTCAGTTTTGCAAAAATTGATCGAGCCTCAATTTAATTATCCTGGCAAGTACCATGCGGAGGTAAACTACAATACCACATCATCTGAGATGATATGGCCGGGTCTTAGTCGATCACTCGATCTAGTCCTTACTCCTTCCATTCCAGTAGTACTGTCTGCTGCTTAGTAAAATATGCAAATTGTCTACAAATAATGTCGATCTTGGCTTCACATGCATGCTCATGTAGTCATATACATTTTCCAACTACAGTCTTCTTCACATAAATAATCTATCCTGTATTCCTGTACCATGAGGTTTATTTACCAAAAAAAAAAATGTATATCAATACATGTGTGCACAAATTTTATGTGGTTCCAATTTTAAGAAGCTAGCTATATCCAAAAGGTTAGAGCTAGAGTTGATACAAACCTCAATACCCCAAGCCAATTTTAAAGCTAGATGACAATACCCTAAAATGTTGGGTGCAATATCACCTGATTCATGTCGAGGGTTCTTTTTGCTCCAAAGGATGAAGCTAGGTTCTTGGAGATTGTGTTCTATTATAAGGCTGAGGCATGTTTCTTGTCAAATTCTTTGATTTGTCTCCAGGAAAAAGTTGTTAATATTATTCCCTAGCTTGTCTTTTGCAATTGGCTCAAGGTGATATATATTGGAAAAAACAATTGAAAGGAAAGTTTTCTATATGATGTAAGGTATAGTAAATTATTGTACGGGATATGATGGCATGGAGTGAATACAAAAGTATAAAACCATTGAAATCAAAAATTTATCATTATGCCATATCCCAACCCAACCTCTACCCTTGTAGCATATGAATCAAACAAGGTAAAATGAGCCTAAAAACTAGGGGTGGCAATCGTGTCGGTGGTCGTGTCAGATTCGTGTCGGATCGTAACGGGTTGATGTGTTTTTTCTCTAAACCCGAACCTGACCTGTTAACCGGCCTGTTTAGTATTTTTTTCTAAACCCGAACCCGACCTGTTTATTAAACAGGTCGGGTTCGGGTTAATCTGTTTAAACCCGCTTCAGATTTATTTAATATAAATTAATCAACTTAATTTCATCAAAAATTAAAACTACTAGTAAAAGACAAAATTAAAAAAAATATTCTTGAAAAATAAAGGGGCGGTGAAATAAACAATTACTATAAAGAGCATAGAGATGAAAAATATTAACATTAAAGCCAATTATAAACATAATTAGGAGCATCAAACTTGAGTTTTAAAAATAAAAAAACACCGATCTGGTTTCAATTGATTAATTAAAACATCATGCTCCTTAAATCCAAAACAAATCAATTGAAAAACAAGAAAAATATTCACACAATCTCTAACTTTGATATAGAAAAATAAGAACCACCAGCAAACAAGTTTTTAATAATCAATTCATTACTACTATATATTTCTACATAGTTAAAGAGTTAAAGAAGAAGAAAGAAAACGATTGTTGAAAAGAGATGAAAAAGGAGGGATGGAGAGATGATTTCAAAACTTAAAATAAAAAATATTAATTTTTAACGGGTTTCGGGTTGACCCGACTTGTTAGTGGTCAAACCCGAACCTGATCTGTTTATAAACGGGTCTAACAAGTTCGGGTCAAAATGACCCGAAAACCCGATAAGACTAAACCCAAACCTGTTTATCTTAGATCGGGTTCGTGTCGGGTTAACGGGTTGCGGGTCATTTTGCCACCCCTACTAAAAACCTCAATATATGTGGAACCTTATCTTGAAATTCAAGATGAAAAGTAATGGTTTTAGCCATATATATTACTATCATGGGTGGTGCATATATACCTTTCTTTCACCGTGATCAAATATATTTTCAGATATAGAAGGAGGTGGAAGAGATCTATAGTTTTTTTTGCTTGTACTAAATGAGGCAAAGGTGATCGAAATGATATAAAGGAAAAAACATGCATCAATAAAAATTTTGGAGTATACGTAATAATAATTCAGTTAATTTATAATGTGAGTGTGCAACACCAAAAAAGTAAGAAGCTAGCTACAATTATCATTTTGGACACCATGTGACTTGATTCCATTCTCTTTTATGTGATGGAAACAACTTTGCTATTTTTCACTTCCTTCTTGATTCTATTTTACTATTATTTTCTACTGATTCATTTGGTAAAAAAGAATGGAACTGGATATATCTAATATTATTACTATAGTTCCCAATCAAACTGATCAGCCTCTAATCAATCAAACAAACAATTTTAATTTTTTTTTTTTCAAATTAAATTCAATATCCTGTAATATACAAAGGGTAGTATTAAAAATGTATAAGAAAATGATGAATTAAATCCAAATTCCAAAGTATGAATTGGTGGGGAGGAAGGAATAGGGAATTAGGGATGGGACTTGGGAGAGAAAGTGACTCACAAACATGGACCAACAATCAAAGCAAGGGGGGAGAGGGGATGTACGCGTGACATTTATGACATGACTTGTTTGTACAAAATTTTGTTGACTCTGGGTCTCTGGCAATCGGATTCAAATTCGTCCCTTTTAGCCAATAGTATGCTTCTTTATCCCAAACATGTTTCAAGTCAAGTGTGATTTTAATTTAATTTTTCTCACCAACTCAAGCTCAGAGTAGTCAGTCCATGGTTGCAAACGTCTTGCAACTAGCATGGAATTTGGATTTAGACCACAATCTCAAACTAAACTGGTCAAGCTGGACCAGTTACCACTTTTAGTATGTATGCCACACTTCTAGGGTAATGCCCACTTGAGTTTGGTTAATATTTAGTGCCGACAATTAAGCAATCACATTAAGTTTTTTTAACAATATTAAGCAATCAATCAGCACACCATTAGGGCATTCTGGATAGCCAAAGGTCCTTTATATTAGAGGTCAATGCTTGTCACCCCTAAGCTAGTTCTTACAGTATTATGTTTGTCACCCTAAACCAAATACTCTAGCTAGTCTGCACAGTGCACACACTAACATTAATAATAAGATAATGATGATAGAAGATAAGATTTAGTGCACTAATAAACATGTTGGGAAACTAGGGATTAGGGCCCTAACCTAGCTATGAAAGAAATGGATTTATAAATGGTTCCCGTTGAGGAAACTGCTAGTTGCCTAGTGTCATGGCTGTAACGACTGTTGCCCACATGCATGGTTAAGCTATCATCCAAAGAATATTGCACCATATTTAAGATTATTGGACCACCAAATTATATAATCTTGTCCAAAAAACAAACAAGCTAGGTGGTGGTGAGTGGTGACCATTATAAATAAATTCCATAAGAAAATTTAAGGTAGATTTCATCTCAATTGTTAGATACAGTAGTAAAGAAGAAACATAGAATATAAAAAAAAGACAAATAAGGTAAATGCCAATCACCTCGATCACACTTCAAGTACTCTTTGAAGCAAACTCCGGCAAGTTTGGCACACTTTTATTAATCATTGATGGTATAATGTATAGTTGAACAATAAAAATCTGAAAAAAAAAATTATAAATCAAAGAAAACATGCAGCTTGGCATTATGGAATAATGATCAAAAGATGAAAATGATGATAAAAGAGAAGAGAATTTATTTTCTCTGGATATCTTGTTCTCCCTCAAGCTAAGGCCTCAATAATGTATATTACTATACTGTGCCTAATAATATGTCTCTCCGTGGATGTCTTTGTCCTGGGAATCTAAAATGCACCTTTTACTATTTCCCTAATCTCTTCATGAAGATATTACAATAGGGCCCAGGAATATATCACATTAATATGGTACTTTTTACATAAATGTTAAACACTGTGCATTATACCTAGAAATATGACACATATAGGGTGACATTTAGGGTGTTGGGCAGTTCCATCAGAACTACTTTTGTAGAACAGTAGTAGAAGAGAGAATTACGTTTATCTAATTTAGTTATAATGCTAACAAACATGCACATGGGTGTTTAAGATAACTCAGATCATCTTCAATGTGTTCATCAAGGCAAAATTTTGCTTCAACTGGTTTACAAATTTTCCTTTTGAACAAAGTCTTGAAAACCCAGAAATTTCTAAAACTCAAAAACAACATCTTTCATTCTTTTGTGTATGGAGAGAATTGTGAATTGTGATAAAGACATATAACCTCTCTTTCTTTCCTATTTTAATAATTTTTAACACTAGGACAATAAGTACATAGACTCATTTAGTGATTTAGTCTATGTTATAGACCCTTATAGTGTAGTTATTTGTCACTATGTTTTAGAAATGCTTCACACCCCCATGTGCTAACGTTCCTTTTGAAAGATAAGAAGAACCACATAATAGTCTACTATAAATCACTCTACTAAGCTAAAGCTATATACATCTCACAACCTTCCTGTGGGTAGTAATAAAAGCAACAGACACTTTGTAGGTGGTAAATACTCCAAAACACTCAATGCCCCATCTCAATTTATCAAAATTGTACTATAGATTCAAGAAATATATTAGTCGTTTTCCTCTCAAGTATCAAACTAGAAGTCAGTCTTGTCTATGTCTATTGTTTTGATAGATAATATACCTTAAACCCTAAACCTTGAGGAACAAATAGGATTCCTGATGTGTGAATTTGACGATGTTGAGGATGGGACATATGTTTATGATTACTTAAAACAAGCTTAATAAACCCTTCGACTCAAAGTGAGCTATAAGCAAAAAAGAAAAGTAGCACATATGAACCATCAAAGTTTAAATCCACCTTCAAAGCCTAATCACTCAAGTCCCATCTAGTTAAGGTACACGGGCGGTTTGTTAATCATTTGACAAAAAATAAAGCTCTCTCAAGTGGGACATAACGGTAGGGGGACTTTACCTTTCATGCTCATTGCTGGTACAGTTCTGAGATTGTGAACCATGTCAAGTCTCTTATTCTTAAGTCCTCTAGTTAATAATAAATCAACGACTAACGCTAATTATCAGCTTTGACAATAATAATCAACTACATTTATATCACTTTAATTTCTTTCTCTTTTGCTTCTCTTTTAAGCCTATTGCAGACAAGTCTCTGCCTTCCCTATTTCTCCCTCCAAAATAAGTTCCAAACAAAAACTCTGAACAAACCTCACCAATCCAAGGCCCCCAAAAAGCAAGCTCTATATTTTTGTTCTGTAAGGAATACACAGACTAGGCTTCTGCAATAAGTCAGACTGACAAATATTTGATCCTCCGAAATGACAACATATGAAGCAGTCAGTATCAATGGAAACAAAAAACTGCAACTCATTTTGCTTGAACAAGGCCGATGATTCTCATTACATAATATACCCTTTATAAATACTATACTTGTATTAGTACAGATATTCTGACGCCATGATACGTCAGTGTAATTCTGAAACAAATGTTACGACTTCTAATTCTATAGCTTTAAGCAGAAAATTTGCTGACTAGACAAATGTAACTATTAGAAAATTTGTTGGCTCAAATTCTCCAAGAGCGGCAGAGAGATCTGCTCTAGAACACCAACAACCCAGTAATCATAGAGGATACTAGAACGCCGTGGGGTTACTCAAAGAAAAAGACAGGAAGATCTTGGGGTCAGAAAGAGAAATGTAGATCCAAAAGTCACTGCTAAATTTCAACATACTTATTCTCCAAAGCAGCATATAGATCTAAAATGGATTCCTCGTGTTTTCCTTACCATACAGCTGCGATATGTTTTCCTTCCAGAAGATCTACTTCAATACCAAGGGCGAGCTAAACCTTCAATGCACATCAATACAATACAACCACATGTTTATCTGTAATCAGTTGACGCTCGAGGTTTTCCCTTCACGGAATTCAGATGTTGAGAGATAAATATGACCCCCATCACAATTATAAGGCAGCCCACTAGAGTGCTAAAGAAGAGTGCACCTGGCTGCCTGGTTTGCACAAACCCATATATTCCATTGGAGGTCACAAGAATGACATCAGTGAGACCGTCATTCGAAAAATCTTGACAGATCAGGGCATGAGTTGGAGGTGCAGGAAGGTCAAATGAAGCTAACTGGCTCCCTCCAGGGGAAATAACAACGGCTTCCTGATCACCCGCAGCAAGAATCAATTCCTGAGTGTCATATACACGCAACGAGAATGGTTTAAGTGTGGGGACCACCACACCAGCTTCCATCATCCCTGCTGGAGATGGAAGATTTGACCATGTTGCACCTGTCAGTAGTTGCCATCGCCATACAGCATCATGACCATGCAAGCTCGGCGAATATGAAGTCACCTAGATCATGAGAAATGTAGTAACTGATTAATGATTCATCAGTATTATATGATTCAGATGACCAAAACAACACTAGGTAAGTTCTACATTTTATGATAAAATAAGCAAATAATATGTACCTCCCCTCTGTTGGTTAAGAAGACAACATCACCATGACTTCCTTTGCGATGTCTATGACCATCATTTGTTTGTATGAGAATGGGTGTTGCAACCTCTAATGAACCTGAATCTGCATCTCTACCAAAACTTCTAGAAAACTCCGAGTGTTGGAATAAATTAAAAGGTGAATGATGACATATGGAAGCATTAAAAAGTTGTTCCCGCACTGGCACACCAGATGTTGCAACTGCCCAACAGGGTCTCAGCACCTCCATTGATCCACTCACCACAGTCTGCTCAGCACCGTTTCTCCCAACAACCTGAATAATTAAATAAGAATTTGTTGTTGAGTAATTACCCTAGTTACCAACTCCAACTTCTTGTATTAATATAATTAATTCATGCGCCTCAGACTTTGCAGTTAATAAATTAAGCTGTTTCGCAAAAATCCTTCTCTTAGGAATGAGCCACTAGGATGAATAATAATTAATCCTTCTCTTTGCATAAATGTAAGAAGCCCAAGTATAATAATAATTTAGATCAAACTTGCAACTGTAGCCAGGGCTATGAAGTTGTGACTGTAGCCAGGGCTATAAGAAATGCGAGCAGAGAAACTAGAAAGCTAGATATCAAAATATTCTAGCAGAACCATAGAGTACCTGACCTATTATGCAATGTAAATGTAACAGTTTTGGAGCCATGAAAATTTTAGACTTTGACCATTCAGTAATAGAAGGAAAAATAATAAAAGTGATGGGCAAAAATCAGTTTCAGAAATTTGAGCACCTGAACATGATCTAGAACTCCATCTCCATTGATATCCGCATGGAGGCCGCCTTCTTGGAGATGCAGCTGGAACAAAATTTTAAATAGCACTTTTACTAAAATGCCGAAATAACAAAATGAAATAATTACAATTACTTGTCAACAAACATCAGAAGAAATGAACTGTAAGCAGATATCTGTTTCATCAACAAAGTCACAAATGTAAGAAAAAAAAAACACAAGTTGATGAGAAATTCAAAAGATATGCCCTAATACTAACGAGCTTCACATCAAATCTTGTACTTTGGACAGGTTATACCAGGATCACTCAGGAAGTTCACTCATTTTGTAAACAACTTTTGCTTGTATTCTGCAAATAAAACTGTAAAGGTGACCCTATAAATGATTCCAAACTGTAGGCCCTAAATAAGACATACTTATTCTTCATTGGCTGAATTACACAAACTCGCTACTAAGGAGACAGTGGATGAATATTGGAACAAGTGGAATTTGGCAACTGTTCTCTTCGTAAGGTGCATCCTAAGTGTCCTGGTCACATGTTGGTAATCTGCCAAGTCTCAACGGTGGTTTGGAAGGTATATCTTAAGGCTCTACATATGAAGCCTCCATCTAAGGTCATGAAAAGTGTGATAAATTTTCTTCGGCTTTACTCCTCTCGAGAGGAAATAAGTACGACTGGCTATCTTGTGAGACTTGTAGTAAGTAAATACTTCTTTGTCTCTAGCTTCAGTCATAGAAAAAGTAACAAAGTTTCTAGTGCTTGATGTCTCTTAGATTAAAAACCACTTAAGCACATCCGATTTAGCCATCCTATGGACTTGTAGCAAAATAGAAAGTTTCATATATTCATGGGATCATCATATTTAGCATATTCCGTGTCATCGAAAGAGTAGGATACACTGTAATTGAATCTCACTTAGGGGAAAGGTTCCAAGACTTTGGTTGTACCAATTGACCTCTTGGTGTGTAGTGTGTGTGGAGTAAATCATTTTATTATTCCAGCAACACTAAAAGCGTATTTTTCCCTTGAGCCATAGAACAAAATCTCAAAAGATCTTGCAGTATATCTTCGTCTTTATAGATGTAGATAGGTTTTTTTCGCACACTTTCAGCCAATATGGAAAAAACAAATGAACAAATGTATTCCTTCACGAGATCCACAATTCTATGGAGAGGCAACATTAGACTCTGAAAAGCAAAAACTCTGACAAATTGTCATGTCTTAAAAGTGTGATAAGAATATGACAACTTCTGCAAAAATCTAGTACATTTGGAGCAGAAAAATGGTCTTGTATTGTTATTGAATCTCACAATTACAGAGCAGAAAAAGATAAATCTCATGGTTCTTTAAACAGAGATTGGCTTCTACTTGACGCCAGCTTGTGCTCTGGCTCAAATAAGATTTTAAGCAAGAGAAGGACGTCTTTAGGCAAAAATATATCTATTATGAAAAGATACATAAAACTTAAGGTGGGTACATATTTGTCCAACTGAACCTGAATAGTGGACTCAGTCTCTTTTGACTGTGATTATGATGAAGAGAATGAAATAAGTAACGCAGTTAGGTAACAATTGCGTATGAATGGTTTTGCGAACATGGCCCTCGTAGGCATCTTGGAGATGTTGGCTATGTAGGCATGACTTCTGGAATTGAAGAGAACTCATAACAAAACAGGTAATTATCCCAAGAATACTAATTTCAACAATTAGTATTATATGTCATGGAAAATCAACTAGCTGATATGATGATGTTAACATAGTATATACGAAAAAAAAATTTGAAACAGATAAACACTATAGGTTCATGATTACCTTGCATACAGTGCGGCCAGAAGCCAAATGAACAGCTTCAATCCCTTCCTTTTGATGAGCCACAACCACATTAGGTACCCACCAAAGCTGAGTGTGATTCGTTATAGTTGGAATATAAGGTGCACGCTGCAAGTATAAACACAGTTACACAGGTGAATAACTGATTCCATAACTTGCCATCTTCCAACTTTTGGCCAACGGAAATGAATAGTTTTAACTTCCAATACATCAGTGGCTAAAACTATGAAAGGATGACACAACCAAGATGCTGACATGAATTGCATAAATTCGACAAAATAATGGCCGAGTTTACCATGTGAAGGCCATACATCAGGTAGAACACAAACATGACCAGAAGGCAAATGGAACTTACGTTTTTCTTTCATTCTTGTGCTTTCTGTCAACCTATTTTCTTAACACCCCCCCCCCCCCCCCCCCCCCCCCCCCACACACACACACACACACACACACAAAAAAAAAAAGATTCAAGTTTGTGTACCAAGTTTTTATACTTAGAAGCACTCAAGCACATTTATGTTTTTGTTTAGAAATATGGTCTTGGTTTCGATTTCCTAATATATATGAATTCTTTTTGAAACTTTAATTCATGACTTTCATTTCTTACAAATCTTCACAGAAATGAGCTGAGTTTTGTTTCCTATTAAAAACTAGAGATTTTTGGACATACCCCCCTATTTGAAAGTCGAAATTTGAGATACCCCCCATTTGAATTTTTTTTTTTTTTGAGATACCTCCCCCCCCCCCCCCCCCCCCCCCCCATTTTATGTTGATGTGGCACTATCCTTTGCAAATTTTTCAAAGAAGATGTCACCAAAGATAGGAGTGTTCTGTCAACACTTTCCTTTTTCCAAAATAGTAGTCATTGAAGCCAAAACTCAGTAAGTCAGTATCCATACATTTTAACCATTGGACCTTTATACTGAAATCTTTTACATTGTATAATAGTTGCTTACTTTCTTGGCCTTCGTACCACCAGCAATATTAGCAGCTTTATCAATCAGGTTTGCAATTTTCTTGCTCGAGTCCTTTCCTGGAGGATGATTTTCCTCAGGAACATGATATGGATAGTTTGTAGTTTTTCCTGGTGTTTTCTTCAGTGATTTCCTTTTGTGTTTTCTGAAGTGCGCTAACTGAAAAAAAGTATCTTCTCTCCTATCCTGATGTAGAGTACAAACATGAATTGGTAGTGGCTCCCATATTAACTATCAACTCAAAAAAGAGAAAAGAAAAATAGATTTCATAATTACCCAATGATGCGGCATAACTCCTAGGACTGATTCTCTGAACTCTCTGCATTCGAACTGCAAATTCAACACATCATGAGCATACATTGACAAAGATAAATGTCAATATTCTTTACCAAACAAAAATAAAAAAGACTTCACAAAATTGCAACAAAATGCAGATCAGAAGCATACCTCTCCTGGATGACGACTGTTTAATGCATGAACATCAAGCTTGTAATTGTGCTGTGGGATAAGCTGTGAAGCATCTGAAGAATGTGTCTGAACATTCTGAAACATCAAATTGATAATGTAAGACCAAGATGAAGACAGGGAAAAACGTAATAAATGATAACAATAGCCAAGTTAAAATTGTAAAAACACCTATTTTGTGAATGACTCGATTAAATACTATACAAGAATATTCCAGCACATAAGTATAAATAACTTTTTTCAAATTGATAATGTAAGAGCAAGATGAAGACAAGGGAAAACGTAATAAATGATAACAATAGCCAAGTTAAAATTGTAAAAACACCTATTTTGAGAATGACTCAATTAAATACTATACAAGAATATTCCAGCAAATAAATACATAAGTAACTTTTTTCACTTGTGGATCTGGACAAGTAACAACTAATAAAAATAATATAAGATACTCAGTGAAGAAAGGATATTGCGTTAAACTGCCAAGAAGAGCATATAAAAATTATATAATAGTCATTATGGTAAAAGTGTAAAACAAATAAATTATACACGCCAATGTACTAGGTGTATATGTGATTGTTGGTGTGACAATAATGATTGTTGTAGTTCTAGTGGTAGAAAATACCTCATTCTTTCTACTCCAACGGAGCATACCAGAGCGACCAGCAAATGCATAGAATGCAAAATGGCGTAAATCCACAGATCCGGATTTCTCAGATGTCTACATATGATTCAGAAATAAAGATATAATTAACATTCTATTATTAAAATGTGGTCAGGATATAGGGTTATTTACCTTTTACTTATTATTTTTGTACAATAAATCAATGAATTTATATATAAAATGGCCTCTAACATGTACACAATAATCAATCCATTAATCGTGGATTTTCCAGGCCCTAATGTGCGTGAATGAATGAAAGGGCACCCCCTCTTACACTCGTCTTCTTTAATTAAGCACTTCTAGATTTACTTGGATAATTGCTGCTGTCAGTGATGGTATTCTAGTTTCCATGTTTTTTTGCCTAATGGGAGAATTATATGTAGGATGATAGCAAATGTAGGGTATTGAAATATATCGATTCGAATTTAGACACAATTGAGAAATAATCTTACATATAAGCTACCTTTGAGCGTGATCATACCTCTTTCTCATTAGCACTTCTTCTGTGGTTCTCAGCATTTTTTGCAGACATCCCAATTTCTTCAAAAGGGTCTATGTAGATCTAGAAAAGTTTAAAATTTTATACTTGTAAGAGCACAGGGACATAACATATAAAAACAGACCAAGATAAAAGAAGAATAAACACACGTCAAAATTAAATACAGCATGTAATCAGCTAATTCTTTCGTTTCCCAAAAGACATGCAAAGTTTGTGGCAAATAAAATAGTATCTATTAACAGCCTTACAGCCAAGGAAACCCAAGTAAGCTTCTCCGGTAGGGATCATACATTCATACTACAAAACAAGGATTCACGTACATCTAATGACACCATATGTTTTCTACAACATATATTCAAGTCTTCATCTCAAATCTCATATACAAATACTTAAATTGAAAGTATTTTGATTAGTAAGGATGCATATTTCTTAAATCAAATAAAAATACAGTAGGTAAAGGCAAACTACAATACAAAGAAAATAAACTAAAAGCATTATAGATAGGGGTAAAGAAACACAGAACAAGGATGTGTACACAACAATATTTTAAGTAAGGCAGTCAAGAAAATCCCAGTACCGTAATTTTCAGTAAATTTGGCCTATGCCAGGTATACTACCGTTCTTGCCACCAATGACCTTTGTTTACAGTATAATATACTCAAGAACATATCTACCAAGAAAATGCCATTTACTGCTGGGCCACCATTTTATAAACCACAATTTCAAATTTTCTCAAAAAATACTTGAATTAGATCCACCAAACATGATGAGGTTAAATCAAGGACACCAACGTGCAACTACAGACAAGGCCAAGGATCCAGTCTCATAAACTGTGCACTACCTTCAAGAATCTAAATGGAAAAACTGTTGCAATAATTAGCCCTATCGCGAGCCAAACTGATTGTGGCATCGCAGACGTCTCGTCTACATATCACCTCCAACTTCAATTTCTGTCTGCAAAATTATCAATCTCCTTTTCCTACTCCAAACTCTTTGTAAAATAACTTTATTTCATCTTCTTCAACAAGCTATAGGTCAAGTGGAAACATAGCAAAGAAAGGAACCCAGAGATATGGGCAGAAATCCGGAAGGAGTGGGACGATATATTTTGGAAAAAGTTACAGGAAAAGAGTAAAAATATTCTTTTTGAAAAACAAAAAGATGGAAATCTGGAAAAGAATATAGAAACCTGGAAAAAAATTCTTGAAAAGAGACCAACAATTGAATGATTTAACCAAAGATTGAGGTACATAGATGGTTTAGAGTCTCATTATTTCAACTACGATTTCCCAGAATGTCAAGTCTGAATGATGAAGAATATCATTTGGCATATTACCAATAGTATAGGTTACGTTATATCTATACAGCTTTTCTATAATCGTGATTATCCTATTAAAATTCTGTATCTTCTCAAGCACAAAATATTTCTATAAGCTTAATGATAGGGTACAAAAAATGAAAATAATAAGCCATATTCTAATATAACTTATTACAGCTCATATTCACAAAATAATAACTTGACACAACTCGTAGAAGATTGTACAATGAGAAAAAAGGGCAACACAACACACCCAAATGGGCAGAGATCAGCCAAAGAATATATGTTTACTAAACATTGGTCTTCTTTATATTACATAGATGGTTTCTTCTTCTTTGGTGTAAACATACCATAAAAGGAGTCCTCCTTTTTAATATATATATATATATATAAAATCAATGTATTAATATAATCTCTTGTTGAAGTACTTACCATTAATTCGAGCAAATAAAGTGTGAAACCTATTTTAGCGGTGTGTTGTAAGTCAGAGGAAATTCCATGGGTGGATAGCTCATAATTAATAACACATACGAATTGACAATAACAATGATTGAGCCATAGTCCACCAACACTCAGAGGTCAGCTAAGGAATAAATGTTTATCAAGTATTGGTCTCCTTTAAATTATGAAGATTGTTCTTTTCTCTTTTGTAGTAGACTTACCATACGAGGATTTCTTATATAGAAAAGCTCTATACTAAAACAATCTCTACTTGAAGTTTCACCAACTAATTCATGCAAATCAAGAAGAGTGAATTATATTCTAGTGACGTATTGCGAGTAAAAAAGAATGTACATAGGTGGATATCATATGAACTAACAAATACGAATTTAATGTAAAAATGATTGAATCCTCCAGCAACACTGCTAGTGAGACAGTACATTCAGGACTGCAGTCAAGCACATCGGGTCTAACAGCCAAAAGACCTATGTGAATCTCATATCAATAAAGCCAGCCAAAATCCCATTGCACCCCCATTATGGAGTTGAGAACACTTCTACAACTATTTTAGCAGTATAGAAAGATAAGTATAACTCAAAGAGAGTTAAGAAACATACATGAGGCTGCACTTCCATCCGCCCCCCCACAATAATCATCCCTGCATCCCCATGCTTCAACGTATAATTGCTAATAGAAATTGCTATCTCCCTGTGGTGAGCATTATGAGGGAAATCCTCCTGTTCCATATTGCAAAATAATAAGTGGGTGTATATAACATGTCAAAAGAACAATAAGACTTTATTCAAAAAAATGCACAGGAAAAGCACAATTTACAAACCTGCAAATTAGTTTCCCATAGCTTTTTGAGGTTGTGATCAAAACACATTACCCACCACCCTGACGTAACAACAACCAACACCTGCTTTCGTGCTTCTCCATGTTTATAACTACGGTCAACAAAACCAGTAGCCATGGCTACAGCGCGCCTCCCAGATGAAACCCGGATATTAGCAGGCAACAATGATATCTCTGCTAGTATATGTGCTTCACCAAAGCCTTCATCTACTCGTCTTCCATGAGGTGCTAAAACCTGAAAGTTTTTATCAGCGCTTTGAAATAAGAAAAAAAAAATATTAATAAATATTTAGAGTTTTTAAATGTGGTTCCATGCGGCATGATGGTATAATTCACCGTGAATCAGCAAAAATGCAAGTGTGCAGAATACAGAGAAAAACATCCAGGAGCAGAATAGATACGAGTCGCAAAACGTCACCCGGTCAGACCTCAAGCCCGCACGTTCTTATTTTTAGTTTAGAAGTTTCTTTTTATTTGTGTGCAAAGTTTCTTGGTACTAGTAATGTACGATTAATTGTGAGAATAGGATGCGAGCTTGAAGGCGTAACCCGAGAAATTGAGTGCTTAGAATCCCCCTCCCCCACCCATCCAATACAACAATTTGTCGTCAAGAATCCTTAGGTAAAACGATGGCAATAATAAAGATTGGAAGGTATTTTCTTGAACATTTTCAGAATATCATAAAAGTCCAATCCTGCAGAGGTGCACCCTGGTGATGTGGAATAAGTTCAAAATGACTACCATCTATAGAACAACTACAGGTAGTAAAGAGTGTAATGTTCTATATTACAGACTCAAAGCCTAATAACATCTGAAGTCAAACAGCCTAATACGTCTATTGGTGAATACAATCCCGTTGAGTGTTGCAATGTTACATACAAAAGCCTCATTTAAATACTAATAAATAACACCATATACAGTAATAGCTTCTTCCCCAACTCATAAATCCTAATTACGTATTCTGCATTTTTGTAATAGGGAAAAAACATCATACTTAACACAATGAAATCTTTCGTTTTTCAACAATTTAACATGTTTTGGTATAAGCAGTTAACAATTTCAGGGTAATTACATTGAAACAACAACACAAAATTAGAAAAGAGTACCTGAATCTTGGCATCATGAGTAGCAACAAGAATTTCACTTCTTCCATCACCATTCAAATCAGCAACAATTGGAGGTGGTAAACGTTCTCCTTCATATTTAATTGGGTAATCATCTGATAAATGAACCCATGCTTCCTTAAATGAAAAATCACCTTCATGCTATAAACAAATAGATAAAAGTTCAAATTAGGGTTTTAATTAATTAATTAATAGTAACAATTGAAAGTAGAAAAAAGATGAAGAACCTGAAGAGAGAAGAAGATAGCGAAAGCAGAGAGAAGTAAGATTGCTAAATCGCGCTTTCTCATCTCTCTTTTTTTTCGATCAAATCGTTATAATTATTATTGCTCTGCTTCGATTGATTGAATTAAGAAGAGAAGAGAAGCGAGTGTGGAGCAGTAGAGAGAGAGAGAGAGAGAGAGAGAGAGAGAGAGACGATGGACTGAAACAACTACGAAAACTACGACTCCATCACTTGAGTTGAGTTGAGCTGTCGTTCAACAACGCTTTCGGTTACCGATTTGGATCGATTTTGCTTCGGACATTGAATCCGCGAAAGTTGGGTTCAAACTTCAAAGTCCAAGACATATATGGGTTGGGCTCTCCTGCTACTCCTAAGACACTGGGCCATTTGGATTAGGCCCAACATCATTGTCATTTTATTTATTTTAATTTTTTTTTAGTCCAGACTCCAAAGCAAATTTTATTGATAAAAATTCTACGGAGTGGGAATTATACAAAGTCAGAGGATAAGCACGCTACAAACTGGGCTACAAGTCTACAACCACCTTCTTTTTATTATTATTATCATTTTTTTTTATTAGTATTAGGTATTATCACCTAGCTATTTAATTTTTTAGTCCAAACTCCAAAGCAAATTTTATTGATAAAAATTCTAGGAATTATACAAAGTTAAGGATAAACACGCTACAAACTGCACTGCAAACCCTTTTTTATTGTTATTATTATCACCTAATACCCAGCTACTGTAATACTGTTGATAAGATTTTTGTAAGGACTCTATCTTTCATATGGTGGAAAAAGTTTGATAGAGACAATGAAATAAACAATGATCAATGGCCATAACACCACCTACATTTTCCATGAGACAATGAACACTGATATCTTTACCAAAAAATAAAATAAAGTATATGAACACTGATATGGAAAAAAATTGTGAAGACTTAAGAGTGATGATAACTTTTTCTATCCCTTGCCCCTTGGTTGTCACGCATAACACCACATTTTCCATGAGATAGGAAGACTACTCAATTGAAACTTTCGTCAAACAAACAACAATTATTTGTTACCTACTCCCACTAGCACTGATCAGAATCAGTTTCAGATGCTTATCTTTCTTAATTAAGGAAATCTGGACAGATGCTCAATGACAAAATTATGAGAGTTCATTTTGATTTCATGGTTATCTTTAGGAGACCAAGGGGTTGGTAATGTAAAAGCTATACCGAGTTACCAACCATCCTGTGAAAGTGTGGATATCATTGTATGGAAACCAAACATATCCATCTGAGTTGTGGAGGGCTTGTGTATGCAGTTTTCATTCTGGTTACATTACACAAAAATTTGCAAAATCATAATAAAGGCGCAGATTGACAATTAGCATACTTGTTTATATAAGGCTCTCTCATCATCCTCTCTTTCAGAATATTTGTTTTATATAGACTGTATTCTCTTCATATCATCAGTACATGTTGGTTGCTTTAGACCCTTTAAGTATGGAGTTTCTCTACTATCTCTTGCTTAACTTGTTCATCCTTTTCATCATTCTCAAGGTTTTTTCACAAGTAAATAAGAATAAGAACCTCCCACCAAGTCCATTTGCTCTTCCAATACTAGGCCATATATACCTCTATAAAAAGCCGCTTACCAGAACATTACAGAGTTTATCAAACCGATATGGTCCAATCCTATTCCTACAGTTCGGTTCCCGCCCTGTCCTAGTTATCTCTTCCGTATCTCTTGTAGAAGAATGTTTCACCAAGAATGATATAATCTTTGCAAACCGTCCTTCTTCAATTGCTGGGGATCATCTTACCTACAATTACACTATCTTTGCATGGTCCCCATATGGTTATCATTGGCGTAACATACGCCGCATAACTACCATTGAGATATTCTCATCAAAGAGTCTACAAATGTCTGCAAAAATCCGTAAAGAAGAAATTTGTAGTCTGGTCAGTAGCTTGTTTCGAAGGTCCACTGGTGGATCATCACAACATTTTAATTTGAAGTTCATGTTTTCTCAGCTTATGTTTAATATTATTATGAGGTTGGTAGCTGGAAAACGATGTTTTGAAGAGTTCATCATGGACTTGGATGAACAGAAGCGTCTTCATACACTTTCAAAAGAGATATTTGTTCCAGGCATGATATTTGAACTGGGAGACTTTTTACCTATTTTGAGGAAGATTGGATATACAGAAGAGAAATGTCAAATTAAGATACACAAAAGTAGAGACTCATTTTTACAGAATTTGATAAACGAGTTTCGAAGGAAGCAGATCCATTCTTCAACTACTACCACAGGAGAAGATAAGAAGAAGAAAACAACCATTATTGAAGCACTCTTGTCCATCCAAGAAGCAGAACCCGAACAGTATTCAGATGATTTCATCAAAGGGATTTTATTGGTAAGATGTTTGGTTCTGAAACTGATTTATACAATATACTCTTTGAGTACTAACCTACTATCCTAATTAAAGATCAGTTCCCCACTTCACTCTTGATGTTAATTAATTAAAGTTATCAACCATAAATATCATGTTCCTATAGTCTTACTCTAAAAATGATGGAATTGGATCTGGAACCAAGGTTCCAGTTCCACTTTCTATAATTAAATTTACTATAAACTGCTTCTTAGTTCATAAGAATGCTTCCAGTTCTTTTTATGATCTGAGGGCCTGAACAAATGAACTCAAGAAAAGTTTATTAGTTCCCTCTTAGGTATGCTTTAGTTTGTAGTTAGTAAATATCACAATCTCATGTATGACATATCCAAACACTCCAACTGGTTTGCACATGAATGACCTACTTTTTCCTGACACGCTGGTTTCATTTTGTGGCGGTAGCTAATGTTCACAGCCGGAGTAGACACATCATCCTTGACCTTGGAATGGGCTATGTCACTTCTACTCAACCATCCAGATATACTACAAAAAGCACGCTCAGAAATCAACCACAATGTCCAAGACCGCCTCCTAGAGGACTATGATCTTGCAAAGCTTCCCTACCTCCATTGCGTCATCAATGAGACACTGAGGTTGTATCCAGTGGCACCACTTCTAGTACCCCACTTTTCATCAGAAGAGTGCACAGTTGGAGGATATAATATCCCGCGTGGAACAGTATTGTACGCAAACATTGGGGCCATTCATAGGGACCCCAAGGTATGGACAGATCCCGACAAATTCATGCCGGAGAGGTTTGAAGGTGTTCAAGGTGAAAAGGAAATGGGATTCAAATTCATGCCATTTGGAGTAGGGAGGAGAATGTGCCCTGGTGCTAACTTGGCTATGCGTGTGGTGGCATTGGCTTTAGGTACACTTATTCAGTGCTTTGAGTGGGAAAGAGTTGGACAAGAGCAAGTCGAAATGCATGAAACAAACACAGGGGTTACTATGCCCAAGGCTGATCCTTTGATTGCTATCTGTAAACCATATCCAAGCATGGTGGAAACGCTTTCTCAAGTGTGAACTGGGTTGCGAATTCTTCTGTTCTAAACTTGTAGAAACTGGTTTCAGTGTTGTAGTTTCTTGTTTTTGTGTGATATAACCTTTAAACAAACCTACTATTGTGAGTTTTAAATTTTAATCCATATTTCAGAATTCAGAATACTGAATTGTTTCATTAATTTTTTCTAAATTTCTAACATAAGTCCGAATGCCAACTGAATTAAGCGTTTTCTTTAATACTAGCGCACTTTGTTAGTTTGTTAAGTACTTGCATCAATTCCATGGCGATAAACCAACTTCTCTTCTCTGTTCCCTTTTGCAATCTTTTCACTTCAATCCATCAAAGGGAAGAAGAAGAATCTTGAATTCTTCTCGGAGACGAATTGGAATGGAGATCACTTGTTTTACAAGAATTAGGTAGTTGCTTATAAAAAAAATAAAAAAAATCTACCTAGTTCTGGGGGAAATATTTTTCTTATCCCTGGTTAGTGCACTGAACTTTAGTTGTATATTTTTTTAACTAAAGTTTTTCACAATAATAGAGCTAATTAGCGTTACCCCCAGTTTAAATTCCGGCCAAAAATGAATATACCCCCAAGGCCCAAACTCATAAATGTTTTGTGATTACCCCTCGGTTTTAAATTCCGGCAAAAAAATAAAAAAATAAAAAATGATATACACGTTATACCCTCATCCCACGTAAGTTTTTTCCGACAATGGTTTTAACTTAAACCCATTTTGCCACATCAGACTCAAAATGGTTTTAATCTTGACCGTTAAATTAGATCTAAGACATCCAACAGTTATAAACATGACACATGGATTTGACCATTCTAAGTTACCAATGTATCCTTACTTAATTTCATTTTCCCCCTCCCTTCATCTCCATCTTCACCATTAACACTCACTTCAAAACTTCCATCTTCACTTTCACCGTTAACCCATGAACTCAAATTGAAGAAAGATCTCACCACTACTATTGAAATTGAATTATTTTTTAATAACAAAATTATGATAGATGTGTTGTACACAAATAGCAAACAAAAGAGATTGAAATCTTTTGTTTGAAGTTTTCTTTATACTTTCACATTACTTCTTCAAGGACGAAGAATGTGAACTATGGAAGGAAATCATTATCCTCACTTTCTCTCTTTCAACTTCAAGGTTGGAGGCTATTTAAAAAGATTAAGTTCCACTTTTAAAGATTACATCAAAAAGAGTTTTTTTTTATGTAGAAAAGAGATGGTTTAGTTAAGATTTAATTTGGTAAAATAATTTTTTGTTCTATCCACATGTCGTGTTTGCACTGTTTGATTTGGTTTATTTTATCAAATCTAATCTGATTGTCTAGATTAAAACCGCTATGACAAAATGGGTTTAAATCAAAAACTCCAAACCACTAAAAGAATAAGCTTACGTGGCACAAAGGTATAACAGGTAGTTCATTATTATATTTGGTTGGAATTTGAAACTAAGGGGAAAACACAACTTTTTAGAGTTGGGGTATGTCTATTTTGCGTTCAAAACCAGGGGGGGGAGGGGGGTTCAACAGAGTATACAAGGACTAATTCACCACCATTTAGCTCTATTGTAATAGTCATTTCTCATGAATTGACATCAACCAAAGCATCCGTGGAGAATCAGCTAAAAGTGTTTTATGAGACTTTTAATTAGTCTATCAAGATATATCTTATCTACTTTTGAGACTTTTAATTAGTCTATCAAGATATATCTTATCTACTTTTGAGAGTTGTTTCATTTCTTTTTTCTTATCAGCAGCCCGAATGTGTCAAATTAGTGGGTTTAACTTTGTAATTTTTCAACAAAGTATACAAGGACTAATTCACCACCATTTAGCTATAAATAGAAGTTAGTGTTAAGCTTGTTTTACTACACACAGAATAAATATTAACCAGCAACAAACAAACAAATTAAGTAAACATGGCCAAATCTGCCACCTTCTTCACTCTCCTCTTTGTTGCTCTTGTTCTCTTCTCTGCTTTTGGTAAGTAATTAAATCTCGAGTTCCTACTCTTCTGCATATTAGTGTACAAACTTCCATGCATTATATAGTTTATTTGCTTGATTATGTTTTTAGTTGTATATAAATCTAATTGATCATGATGTTCAATTCGCATGCATGTATGTGATCATACAGAAACACCAGCAATGGTGGAAGCAAAATGGTGCGAAAGACCAAGTGGGACATGGTCTGGAGTCTGTGGCAACTCTGGAAAGTGCAAGGATCAGTGCATTCGACTCGAGGGAGCTAAGCATGGATCTTGCAACTACAAATTCCCAGCTCATAGATGCGTCTGCTACTACGAGTGTTAATCTACTACTCAAACGCCACAAATATATATTACCAATAAGTGGCTCCTAATGCTGGTGTTGTATCTCAGTGTGTTCTTCAGAAAATAAGTCTCTGTCACTCCATCCGTGACTATATGTACCCTGTGTTATATTTACTTTGGCTTTAATGAGAGCTTAAATATGAAAATTATTAAGCAAGAAAATATAAGCATACAGATAGTTACATACTATTACCCAAAAAAAAACAAACTTACATACAAGTAATATATATCCTACTACCATAAATGTAGATGGCACATCACTAGCTAGGAAGCAGGCTTCGGAGCTATCTACAGAAATAGAACAGCAAAACATGATTAAGGAAGTTGGATTAAGAGTTAAAATGCACAAAAGATAAGCGTTGAAACTTCTTTCACTCTTTTTTGTACTTGGGTGTGCTGTGTGCGTAGTGTGGAAATGGAAAACAGTATTCACCAAGCATTCAGAAAGCATTCTGCAAACTTAAAAAGCTCCTACTCGTGAAGCATTCAGAAAGCATTCTGCAAACTCATAAAGCTCCTACTCATGAAGCATTCTGCAAACTTAAGCTCCTACGTGCAAGGCTCATACTTATTTAAGACAAAAGCATGATTTAATTCATAAAACTGTGTCACCCACTTTTTAAAGGGCACCATAGGTTTGTGGTATACAGGAATCCTGTAACAGGATAATAGTTTTGGGAAAATAATTCACAATTCATCATTAACATAGTCTCAAAAGAAAAGAAAAAAAATCAGAATCAAATCAATGGAAAATGCTTGTCGTACGAGTATCAGGACCAATTTTCGGAGTCGACAAACAAAAAAGATAAAAATTCTTTCCAATTTAGTCTCAGTAATCAATTCACAAGGCTGACTTACTAATACGTATTGTGTTCTTCATCTACTCAAAAGCCACAATATTGAAAGAATCTGTTTCAGTTGCCTATACAGCAGAACATGAGGCAGCACTATGACCAGCCCATAAAGATGAAAAAAAGGATATACAACATATGATACCCCCAGCTATTCCGAATTCTCATTTGTTTCACCTAACGTACTAAAACAATATTGAAGTCATCTTCCTTTTCCGTTCTGTTGGCTAATAGTCTTCAGCTTTCTTTGACTCTCTAGGTGTGAAGAAAGTTGAGAACATTTCCTTTTCATTTCCTCCAACTCCCTCTCCAAATCTTCAATCTGAGGTCAAAAGTAAAGAGGCAGCAATGCAGCATCTCTTTCAATCCACAAAGAGTTTTACACCAATCAAATTTACATGAAACAAGGTAAGTGACATGTTTCCATACCGTTTGTTTCAAGCCAATCTCCTTTTGCCTGTGTTCTTCACACCTGTTTAAAAGGGTATTACGTCAGTTCTGAAATATAATGAATCATCAGTGTGCTAAATACAATCTGACATAGCATTCTGAATATAGTGAATTGTCATACGGAATCAAAAATAGTACTCAAAAATAAAGTTAATGTATGGTGCAACTTATAAAGATGGATAGGGTTAAAACTATAAATAAGAATATAAGATCGCAGATCCCTCTGCAAGAACAACAGTTCATGATTGCTCTAAATTGCAAGGAATAAGAATAATCAAAATAGTTTACATAATGGTAGATATGAACTACATATTTGATGAGACTACAAGTTAATGGAAACCCCGCTATTTTGCAATGGCTCTCCTTCTACAGTCTTGAGAATCATCCTCAACTCACCGAGTATTATACTCAGATCAGGCACCCATTCACCCAACGTGTGGAATTGGTTAGATACTAATTATAATGTTGTGATCATATATCTAGGCCAGCAAAATATAAGACCCATTTAGGGCCCAAAGAGGTATAAAAGAGCGATCTTCAGTACAACAGAAATCCACAGCATGCAGAACATGCTCAAAAAAGGGAACCTAGAAATTCTGATACTTTTATCACACAAAATGTCGAACTTACTTTCTGAACAGCTAACCAAATTTTTAAACCTCCTATGACTTAATGGAAATGTTGGAGAGACCTATTCTGTGATGACAGTCTATTCGGGAACCATTTTACGAAATATATTGATTGGCATATGCCCATATCTTTTATAATTTTAGGCGTCTACCCCCGCTTTTTAAATCCAGAACGTTTGTTCCCAGCTTGGGGGTATCTCATCTGGTATACAAAAAACTAACAAGATTGGGACACACTCTGGATTTGCGCCAAAAAGAAAGGCAATAAAAGTTGGGGGGAACCGGTAAACAACCCCAAAATAACCCAAGACATTTCCATGTGATCACACAGATATGTCCTAATTATCTAGGCTACATACATGTCGTGTAAAAAGATACAGAAATATGAAAATCAATAAGTCTAAGGAGACAGAAGACACATAAGTTGAAATTCAACGTGAGTATTGTCTTAAGTTATTTTGTGTGCATTGACTGAAGCACTATTTTGATGTAGACTAGTCACAAACTACTTACTTTACATGTAACGCCATTGGATGTAACACAAATCACGTGAAGGACAAAGGAAAGGAAAGTAAAACATGTAACATATGCAACTGGCTGGGAAAAAAATGTGGCCAACAGAATTAGTTGTCGTCTTGTCTTTGATTTCATTTATAATTTCCGGAAATTCATAATGTTTTATGAACAAGTTAGTGTTGACAAAAGTTTTATTTCAGAAAGCACTCATCAAATCATTAAGTAGCTTGTCGAGTACTACAGCCTACAAGCATGTCAACATCTGTTGGAATCTATATTTTCCATATGAATCAGATAGGAGTCACAAGCAACTAGGAACATATGTAAAATCTATATCAAATTTTCATTATCATAGTGATTACTAACCTCAAGATGCTTAGAACTGTCTACATTGGCTCTATGTCTCGGTGTATAAAGAAAAAGCTTATAACTATACAGATAGCATCAACATTACAAAACGTTTTGATATCATGCATTGCTACATATTTCTGGAATTAACTACGTAGGTAAATGCATTAATAATGTACCTCATGAATAATTGTATGTTCTCTTCGCATATCTGATCGACTAGAGAAGAGCCTGAAGTATCAACGGATACATCTTTATTCACACCCTGCATGATGATAATTAGTTACGTTCAAAACCGGTATATAATCATTGTCTACTCCCTTCCTTTGGATTCCATGTAGTCCTTGCATTTGCTTGCAACTGACTACTCTAAAGAGCAAGTTGAGTGACACATGGAGATCTATAAGAAACATGGAACAACATCACTTACTGCTGAAAGTCCACTACTAGGTTGAACACTAGACATATTTCTACTCATATTAGAGGGTTCGCTGAGTACAGTATTCCCATTGCTCAAACTTTGGACATTAGCTGCAAGTCCAACCACAGGCTGATCAAGGTGCAACCCCTGTTGCATATTAGCTGAAAGACCAATGACAGGTTGATCGGCCGACAATTCCCTCTGCAAATTAGCTGCATTTTCATCAAAGGGTCGAATAGAAAGTTTTTTCTGTTGATTTACAACTGTATAGTTTCCTATTAAGTGGCAGTGACTTTTCCTGCATTTTTCAAGAAAAGGTCAAACTCAGAATCTAACTGGTGGTGAACAGGATCGTAGTTAATACGTGGAAAGTAACAATACTTAAATGCCGTTAACTAATTGTGTGCAATACAAAAAGTTAGAAATCATGAATAGGAGTTTGTGTTATTGTGAACATTATCGAGGCAGCTATAATGTGAAAAATGTCAGATGCATCAGAAAGTATCAAAAAGAAGGAAAGTACTGTGGAAAAACAGTTTACATCAATAATTTCTTAATAAATGGCATAAAAGTAACATACCAGAAGTCATTACACATTTGTTTAAGCCTCATTTCCAGCCGGAGAAACAATGTTGATCTTTCAAAATCTTGTTTGTCATGTGCAGGCTCAATAAAATTTGCTTCAAGAACGCCTGGAATACATACACGACGTGGTATATAAGTAACGTTTCATTAGTCGTTGACAATACAGTTAACAGAGTAAAATTTTTAATTTGCATGAGAAAGAAATAAAAGCATACCAACAACACCACTTCCATAGCTTGTATGATCATTGATGAGTTTCCAGAAAGGCTGAAACAATAAGAACAAGATCCCTCTGACAAAGTTGATTCTGATAATAAATAATATACTCAACTACCAAAAGAAACGTGTTACAGAACATTCCGGTAACTTAACTTGCTAGAGAACTATTTTTTTTACTTGCATAGAGAATTCCATAGGACAACAAACAAAGTAGATATAGTATAGCATGTAATATGAGTAGTTGCAAGTAAAAAGAATGTAATAAATCGTGCGGACGTACCCTGATGAGGCGATTTTTGTGATAGATATTGAATCCAGAAACTCGAAGATGCGGGGCCTCTTTTATAAATCCAATCTCTGCTCTTACTGTAACCTAAAAACCATATTGTCACGTCCTCTTATGCACAGATAATATGAAAAAAAAAGTTGCAGCTTCACAAGAATAATAAAGCAATTAACACTCCTTAGACAGGTCTACTTCAAAAACCAAAAGAATTGGTAATAGGGCAGTGAAATTGGCAATTTTATTATTTCCCCTGGAGAGAACATAATTAATATCTTTTATATTTAAAGATGGCCTGGTCAACGGGTGCTGCGGTGTTTCTTCAGTTCTATTTACAAGCATATATGATCCCAAGTCCCAACAGAAAATTTCTTCTTCTTTAATCAATTGCCCAAAACATATAATGGATGGAGCGTACAGATGTATATAATGAGAAAATGGCACCATATAACTATATGTTTTCGCAAGACCCCTTGGAAACAAATTTCTTTCACATGAAATCAAACAGGAGTACGGGAAAAAGACGAGTAAATCTATGTTTCACCGTGGATCTTACCTCTTTTGAAGCCTTTCCAAGCTGCGGTCTGTATGTTATTTGCTCCAAATATTTCAGATCATCTACAATATGATGTTGCAGAACAGGGTTTCCCCTCAGTATAATATTGAAATCTTTAAATTTTCTGAGATACAGAATGGATACATATGCCTGCAAATTGTTGTAATTCCATGTTGCCGGATCAAACACTTTTCGATAAATAAATATATGAAAAGTATATTGTATTCACAAAGAGAGATGTGCACCCTTAATGAAAAACGGATCTGATAGGAAATGTGAGATTCAAGCAATCGGTCTCTTTTTTTCAATGACTTGTCACGTTTGACTTCATCCCTCAAACGTATATCCTGCAAAGTATACAACCACCAAACAAGAGTCACAAATGATAGAAGAAGATACAATGCAAGTAATTACAAACGATTTTTTGGATATGGGCTGCATGTTTTTGACAAACTGAAGAAAATATAACCGTAGGTATTCTCTTAAGTCTGTTTGTTTTAAATGTTTTCAAACAAATATGAAGCAAATACGCATCGCGGAGTAAACTGTGACATACCTCCTCATCATGGTCAAAGTCGAGCTCCAGAAGACCATCATCATTTAGCCACAAATTATACACAATTATTTTGGTCCCATGTGGTCCAATATCCTCAAACTGAAAAGAGCAAAAAACCCGCTTGAAAGACGAAGAACCAATACAAGGCAAAAGCAACATATGAGTAATAAACATTCTCAAAGTGTCAAATTATTAGAAAAAATACATTCTTTCACACAAAACAACTCCATCCTGAAAGTTTTGATAGTCTCTAGGTTCTTGAGTCTTCAACCTTTGGATAGAAGCAAATTATGGTGCATCAATCCTTTTGCCACAACTAAGCCAAAGAAGAACAAATCCTTTGGCCAATGAAACAAAAACACTTCAGGAATAGAGATTCGTTTTTAAAGGCTATGATCATACCACGCAAAAATCTGATATTCCTTTTAAAACAACTTACTTTTGGATAGGGGCATTGACGGTCATTGGTCAAGTTACTCGTACTGTATTGTGCTTGTATTTTTTCTTTCAATTGTGTATTTAGGGCGCCTCTTTCTTTTTTGATAGTTTATGTATTTCATTACCAATCAAGTGCTTGAGATGAGCAATTTACGAGTACAGAGACAATGATTTCGTATTCCTCCAAACGATTATCAGTTGCTTATCAATATAGTTCACCAGTTCATCCTTGTCAATAGAAACAAATAAATGACAGGAGAATGAAATATTTTTTGGTAGCTAAAAGGATGGGAGCAACCTGCTTGTCAATTAGATGACCACTAATATGAAGGCATTTGTAGAAACTCTACCGATTCTTGTATTAGACCTGGAAATACACTTATATTCTCACTTTCTATAAATGACACATGCCTCGTACTGCATGGGATATAATTGTGCTGATAGGGGGAAACGAGTGGTAGAACCCTTGTAAAATAAATAATGAGATGGGAATAAAAAAGATCACAACAAAACTTTCACCAATAGAAGAGAACTACCGGACAGCAAAACCCCAAGTGAAGAAAAGTATAAAAGCTACTTAATACAAGATATTTCAAAAATTCCGAAGGAAAGTCCAAATATATAAGAGAACCTGTTGCAATAGCTCCTGGTCCGAGGTAAATGGAGACCACTCGAGGATATTTCTCAAATTATTCGACCAATCATCCAGTGAGCTGTACACTATTGGCTGTGTACGATCTCCAGAAATTTCAAAATCAATCTGCACCGTCAGTCAACTATTATGAATCAATGTTTGAGAAAGTAAAGGAGAAAGCACTTATGAATAGGAATTACCATTGGAACAATAACATCATCCTGCCCAGTTTTCCTTAAAAAGGTGTATGAGAGAAGACCAATGCTTTGTGTTGCACGGCTAAGATACAAACAAATAGGAAGTTTTAATTTCGAGAAACATCAATCCAAAGCATCTCCCTAACTAGCAAGTAGAACTTATTTCATGAGTATGAACAGAAAGCACTTGCGACTTCCAGGAAAAATATTTCAACCTCCAATAATATTTAACAGTGAAAACATATCAAGTCATGGTCCAATATCGTCAAACTGAAAAAATTAAATCTAAGTTGTCCTAGTAAAATTATTCTCTTCCCCCTGTTGTTTTAAAATATCCCAAATCCAGTACCAGAAGGTGGCCTTTGCCCTTGGTTCCTCTTTTGGTCCTAGTATAACTCAACCCTTGGTTCCTCCGAACAGGAATCCAAATGTCACTCTGCACTGAGTATTTTCATGTTATTTGATTTCATTTTCTAAAGTCTGCTTTTCCTTATTGTGCTCACCAGGCATATGTGGGGATTCCCTCAAAGCACCCTATCAAGTTAAGAAGAGGATGTGGACTGAGCATCTTTCATTTTGCCATTTTTGTCCTCAAATAAGTATATACATCATTGGTATAAATTCTATTTATGTAGACAGTAACACAGAATGGATCAAATACATTTTGCTGTTTATTGGGCTCTAACATAATTTGGGGGTTTATGTTGTAAATTTTGTCAAAGGTATCACAAGAGTTTTAATTGCTTCTGAAAATTATTCTTTAACGCACCTCTTAGAACATTATGCAAGAACCATTAAGGCCCCAGGCTAAAGGTTAAGTTACTGAACTTGAAGAAAGTGAAATATCTTCAACAAATAATAATATTATAAATGTGTTTACCACAGTGGTTGAAAAATGAAAATGTGCATATTACCTTCCCTGAGACTTTCGAGTGAAAACAATAACATCAGCACCTAGTCGCATGGTACTCGTTTTGAACCCATTACCATCTGTGGATTTGAAACAATATCTAAAACTCAATAAAAAGTTAAAAACACAAAAGACAGCAAAGAGGCCCTAGAGCTTAATAAAGAAGCAACCATGCAAGCACTGGAAAAATCCTAAACTCTTAAAAATGAAACAGAGAGAGGATATCAAACACGGAAACATAGTTTACCTTAGGTACCGAAATACTTTTGAAATTAATAATGACTTAGTATTAACGTGGATAATTGGTCTAAAGACAACACACTAACAAGTGTGAACTAACAATAAATATGTAATACAGGCTTAAGCCCCACACATAGTATTAATGTAGATTACAAAACCAGAATAAGTAAAAGAAAAGCATAATATGTACATTGTCCAATTGTGTTCGCTGCCTTCATTGAGTACCCTAAGCTCATACATTGACGCAAACCTTCAGGATCCATTCCCCCGCCATTATCTGCAAAACACATATTGCTACCAATGCTATAAACATATCATCAAAATTAAACTTGTTTCTTCTTAAAAATGTGATAAACATGTTTACCTTGGAAAAGCAAAGCAGGATTGTGATCCTTGGGATTAGAGATTCTATCCAACTTCACAAAAGTTGCACCTTTGCAAACCTAAAAAACCATATACTTGTGTTTGAGTAGCCAAAATTTAACGACAAGTTTCATATGAAGCTGAACGTAACAATTTAATGCAAGATTCTTTAAGTAAATAACCTGAGGTAGGATTAATAGTTTTACAAAATGACTACAGTAGTCAATTTATATTCTTGGTCAGTAATATTCAAAATTCGTTTAGTAAGTAACACTCATTACCATATTGCATTATGTTTATATATAACAAAGAAATAAACTACAATAGTAGTAGTATGAGACTACGTTGTTACTTACTTCATCAACAGCATTATCCAGAAGCTCTGCTATTGCTGCAGAAAATGACAATTCTTCTCATTTACAAAACTACTAAACAAAGTGCAAACATTAATGAAAATCTAAATTACCTCCAAAAGCCCATTTATGTGAAGTTGCATTCGAATGTAAGAACTTTGGATGAACTCTTGCATGTTCTAATTGACCTAGAAATATTCAAAACAAACAAAAAAAAAAACAATTACAACTTCAAATAATTCCAATTAACAAAGTTTTAATCAGTAAACGAAGAAGACATTGAGGTTTACCTTGTTCATGAATTGATTTAGTGGAACCAACATCATAAGCTCCTGCTTTCCAGAAACTTCGAAATTCTAAAGAATGATTGGAATTGGATTGTAATGGAGATTCAGTAACAGGTGTTTCGGTATTATTAGTCCTTTTTTTTCTCTTTGTTTGATTTTCATGTTCTTCGTCTTCGCTACTAGCTAGGTCTACAACGTTACTGATCATCTTATTGAAACAAGATCAAGAAGCTGATGATTATGAAGAGGTTTAGGGTTTTAGAAGAGGAAGAAAGCCAACGATTTCACTTCTTCTCGCACTTGATTCTCATTCTCTGAACTCTGAAACTCTGAGTTGATATGAACTGCTGCTGCTAAGCAACGCCAACGCAACGCACTAATGAGTTGCACAGGTGCCGAACTGTAACTTGAGTGACCGTACAAGGGGTGCTCAACTTGCCCCGTGACCCGGACCCGCCCCGTTCCCTGCCCCGTATCCGCCCCAATGGGTAGCAGGGCAGGGATGGGTTTCATTATATAGATTGAAACCCCGCCCCGTTCCCACCCAGTATCCCCCGCCCCGTGCCCCGCCCAGTACCCCTGCCCTGCTGTCTCTGGTATGTTATGTTTAAAGTCTCAACTGTCTGCTGGATCATCATCGATCTTCTCAGAAGGAAATCAAATAATACTAGAGACTGAAATTTGGGTAGTATGCTGCACACTTAGCTTGTGTATATAAACATGCAAGTTTGTTTCTGTTGCAAGGGATTAATGAAGAGAAGGGTTTTACATTTATAGACCTGCTGGTGGAATTTTCTATAAATAGCTAGAGGCAAATCTAAGTATCTAACTACTTGTCAGGTGACTATAATGGAATTTTATGTTACTGCTTTAGAGATACCAGAGTAAACAAGTTGAACTATATATTAGTTGTTGGACCTGGAAAAAAAAAGTAGTATTATCCAAGAATAATTGTATCCATTTTTTTTTATGATATGCCTTGTAAACTTTTTCCGGTCCCCGCTCCGTTCCGTTCCCCGCCCCCCGACCTGTACAGGGCAGGGATGGGGGTGAACCTTTTTAAAGCAACCGTGCCCCGCCCCGCCCCGCCCCGCCTAAGAACAGGGATTATTTGAACCCGCCCCCCCCTGCCCCAACCCCGCACACTGTTCCCTCGCCCTGTCCTGCCCCGCCCCAATCAGCACCCCTACGTACAAGTGTACACAACGCTTTGAACGAAATGTCAGTCATGTAATCGGAACCATTGTTCAAAATCTCGAATTCCTCGAGATCTCGACAAGTCTAAAACTCGAGATCTCGTTTGAGATTTCGGGTGTCTTTATTGAGATGAACAAATTTTATGAGCATATTTCGACACATATTTATATCTAATTAATTTTTTTTAAATTTAATTTTTAATAGATTTCTTCTTGATTTAAAAAAATTATGGGCAATAACCCAAATTCAACCAATTTTTAACTTAATAAGTCAATTTTAACAAGATCTATAAGTTGAATTTTACGAATTTCACAATTTCAAATTCAAATTTTCGTTTCGAACAAACTAATATTTACGATTGATAGCAATCCTTTAATTTAACTCCAAAAAAAAAATTCAAAAAATTTATTATTTTTAAAAAAAATATTATATCTCAAACATCTCAACACTAATAATATGATTTCTCACGAGATCTCAAAGATATCGACAAGGTTGGTATGGATATCATACCGTTTGAGATCTCACAAATATCTCGTACCGAACACTCCTATTTCCGAGATATCTCATGAGATGATTTTGAACAATTTTTGAACAATGATCGGAACAACCGAAAAAAGTGTTTTGAACTTGTCGCTGTCCGATAGATCATGATGCCTCTGAACTCAAGAGCACTTTGTGATTTGGTTTTTTTTATTATTGCCAAATCTCATTGTATGTGTTTCATGGCCCATAATTTGTAATTAAGATATCAATTAAAATTATGTGATTCATCACTAAGGTATCGACAATACTTTGAATCTACCTCCATCGAATGATTGATAGAATCATAGAACCTTATTCTATGTTGTACATGACGAAAATACTTTGAAGAAACCTACCTCCATAGAGGCAGTTCCTCACTCTCTTTAATTGCTCAAAATTTACAGCTGCAAGAATTGCTGTAGAAAAAATTGTACCCATATTTGATGTCTCTTCAATTTATTGCTTTACTCGTTTAATCATTCAACGGAAATACAAATATTACATATTTTACATTTAAGCTAGTCGTCTTTTAAAGATTGCTTGCCAGCACTGTTCAATAACCCCAAGAATCTCCTATCACAGATATACAAGTGCTATTAAGACAGTTTAACATACAAGTGCTATTAAGACATTTTAACATACTCGACAATATTTGAACAAATCAGCAACAAATAACATAAGTTACATTGGGATGGTATAAGTTGCATACATTTAGCAAGAATCAGATAATGCACTTTGCCAAGACACTATTGGCAAAGTAAAATTGGAAGCTGGTATGAAGATAAGCTAAATAACACAAACTTGAGAGTATACAGGGCCAATCTATATGATCATTATGCTACAGATTCAAATCGAGCCTAGTTTCCAATAGTGCATTCATAACTCAACAGAAGCCACATCCACCATCATTCAACTCTCTGAAGAACTACCTCATACATAAATAATGTCGCTCCATTATGCATAAAAAGCTTCCCTTCATCCCACCCCGACCCATACATTGACCAGAGCCCCAATTGGACTTTATTACATCGGCAAAATACATACAAACATTGCATAACTGAAAGGGTGCAAAGGCCAAAACTACCTTGTACCCAATTACTGTGCACATCGTCCAGCTGCATTTTCTATAAATAAAAGAATAGACGAACACATACCAAGATTACCTCAATTTCATTCAGTCTTCTCAAACTGTTGGCAGGCTAAAAGATGCACATCACTCTTCCTCGTCACCGAGCAAAGCAAATGAAAATGGATAGAACTTATACCCATCTCCTTCATAGAACTTGTTCTGAAACTCTACCCAATGAAGACGTAAGGCATGTAGAAACGCACTTAATGTTTCCATCACCAGCAACACACCAACAGTTGCACAGACAAACACGATAATACCAATAATAAGGATTATGACATTGTTGTACCTGTTGAGAAAAAGCAAAAAAATATTCTTATGAAATACAAGATCTCCGTCTTAAGCTTTCTCTCTTCACTTAATTTCTTAATATCAATTAAAAAGCTGTGGCAGAACTTACCCCCAAGCAAGTAGTAAAACCTTCTCATAAAACACACTAGACAACTCTGAATGGGCAAGACTGGAACAAAAGAAGAGGAAAAGAAAATCAGCCTCAAATAGTAAAAAGATGTATTGTGCATACCAACAAACAGTAATATTTGACCTTATGAACAAATAATTCTAGCTTTCCACGTATCGCCCTACTATTTATATTTGACATGAACATAGGCCATACACCATGTCAGATTAATTATTAATTAATTAGACTGAAGGCCCCATCAAATAGTGGAAGAAATAAACCTAAATATAAGTATATATAAGCCACATATATCCACTGCATGTACAGCGTGTCAACTACAGCACATAAGAGAAATGATTCACTTCAATACAATACCTGAGGGCCCACAACCGAAGATATGATGCTGTATTTGAGACAGCTCCAAGTACAAACTCTATGGTATGTATAAGTTGGTGTACAAAAACTTCACTAAATTCGAATTCTTCATGACCATGTGAATCATGATGCACCTCCACTTCGAGAGAATCCTCATTTCTATGAAGTGGTTGGTAGCTTTGACCTTGGTGCCTCTGAAAGATAAATCACACTTGTGAGAACCAATATAACATAAAGCGAGAGAAGAGTTAGGGAAGAAAGAAAAGAAAGTATGATCATACCTCTTGATGTTGTTTCTTCAAGATAAAGGGTTTTGGAAGAAGCATCCAAGGTACAGCAACGAGAGCTAGTAATAGTAATACAATCTGGTAATATAACAGGAAAATGAATAACTGGAATGTCCAGGATACAAACTGCCAGAAAAACAGATTTCAATGTGTAAAGTGAACAAGAGATAAACCTGAAGGGTTTTCTGACCATCGAAAAGCTGGTTCTCACCCAGATCATCTGTTGGACTCAGGAACATGTATATCATTACATGATATAAATCAGCCTTTGAGCCAGTGACCCACTTCACTATGATGAGAACGGAGAGGTATCCAAACAAGCTGTTCAAAAATATCAACTGAGGGATAAACTGAAACCTGAAACAATAAAATATTGGGTATATTAGAGTCAACCCCACGGGAGCAGACACACCTAATCAACTGCACATAACATGCATTTGAAACTCGATATTTTGTAAAATATTACAAAAGCTCAAAATTGTCTCTTGCTGGTGGTTGTAACACCATATGTCCAACTCATATTCACAGCATCATGTGAATTCATAAAAGGAGTTCATGAGAATGTGCCCATGCTTCAATTCAAGTAAATAGGCATCTTACCAGACATTAACGCTATTGGAAAAGAACTTGGCATTGCAAAAGCTCAACACAATTCCAAGATTCATTTGCGCTACCCCAAGAAGAATCGACATCTTCATCTTTAATGAGTTAAGGAATGGCAACTCACTTCGGCTACCATGCCACTCAGGATCCACACCAAATGGATAAGTGCGGCGTACTTTAATTAAGCCTATTGTAGTTGAATCTCTGGAATGAAGAGAAGTATGAATGAGGCTATTGGCAGAACTTCAAGAAAAATGAGCTAACAATTATAATAGGAAACAAAAAATATTTGAAGGAACTATTTCAGTACTTGCACGAGAGATCACGGCATGCATAGGCAGAGGGACCAAAGAGTTCAAATGGAACCGAAAAGAATTCATTATATATCAGCCCTGTGTAAATTGAGAACAGCGACATCATCAAGATCACATAACGGCCGCCAAAGGTCATCTCTGTTATATCGCCAAGCTTCTGCTACCAGAAACACTTATTCCAGTGAATATCAGTCAAGTGATGTAAGTTTAGAGATTAAAAAAAAATAAGGCAGGTCGAGGTCAAAAATAAACTTCCCAAAACCAATTAAATAAATAATTATAAAAAGCATATGGTGTCAAACAATTACAAAATGCTTACAGCTCAAAGAGGGCTCTTCGCTTTAAAACAAAAAACATAGAGCATGCAATAAGCCATTGGACTGAGACTTCTACAGTCATACCAAGACATCTTCATTCCTTGCTTGGTAAAACACTCAATTGTCTATTGACAAATAGGTAGGTGGTGATAGAGAATCTCACACCAAAAAGCGGTTAGTCGGTTACAAGTAACTTAGAACATCAATTATACACACGGTGCCCCATATGAGGATCAGATGTACACATGGTGTCCCATATGAGCATCAGATATACACATGGTGTCCCATACTCATGGACATAGGGTGTGACACCCATCGCCAACAATACTGCAGCCTAACCCCCTAAAAGCCCAAGATTTGACTTTGACATAATCACACCAAGACATGCTTTGAAAGCTTATGCTTTTTTACCAATCAAAATTTTACAGGCACAAAAAAGGCACAGAGTACAGCATGCTATGCCATCCCAAGATCCCAACCCAACGTCTTCTATCACAAATAAACAAATTTCTTATTTTATTCACCCATTCAATAAAAATAATGATAAACGGCAGAGGTAATTGATAAAAACTGTGAAATCAGGACTTTGAAAACGTATGGAAGGTTAATCTGTTATGCACAGCTCTAAAGTTTCTAAAATGTTGACCCACAAAAAATCTAGCATGCATCATCCATAGAGCAATTGTATGGTGATCACCTGACTGGAAAGCTTCTTTTCTTTTACTATAAAGAACAACGTCGCAAGTAACAAGCATATCCCATGTCCCCAATCACCAAACATGACTGCAAACAAAAATGGGAATGTAACGACGGTGTACAGTCCAGGATTTGCTTCTTGATACTTGGCCACTCTGCAATTAAAATAACAATTATAGGTGAATACTAAAAGAAAATAAGAAAAGGAAAACATACATCCACTATGCATGGAAAAGGAAACAATATTCATCAAAAAGTAGAATAATGCACTAAAGTTATCAAGCTTTGAATGAAATAAATTCAGATGGCAATCCCCAATAAGCCTAAAACTCCTGAAGAACCTCGTAGCAGCAGGGGATTAAAAGTGAAGGTGAAAAAATACACCTTGAAATCACTTCATTTGGTATTCCAAATATCTAATTTCACTGTCGCATGCATAAGAAATCTCACAGATAACTGACAAACAGCCTTATAAATTCTTCATTTTAATTTTGTGAATTAACTAACACGTGTATTACTATGACTGTTGGTACATCTAAATTCACCTTCTATAAATTCCCATGCGGTTAATTTTGCACAGAATTATTAGGACTAACCTAACGCCAGCTTTTAGATACGATAAATATCGGTGAGCAAAACACAACAAAAGCAAGAAAACACAACCCAACCACGAGACAAATCCAACTATGATTGAAGACTAAACAAAAGGAACTGAATAGGGAATCGGCTCCTTTCTCACCCCCTATCAAATGCTATTTTCAAATCAGGCTCCGTACGCACTCCCACAACTTAAGGATTTTGTTCACACTTCACAATCGGTGGTACCTTTCTCACGACAATTTCAGCTTGCATTATCTAAGATTTTTGTCATCACGCACACTACATAAACTGTTATACTACTCTTCTTTCTTCTAAAGGTCGAGCAAAGCTGTTTAGAATTCAAGTAGCAATCACTTTCAACAATCCACCCTAACAATATGTCTCTATTAATTACAGCAAAGACTCCAGGAAGTGAAATTTTGAATTAAATTATAATCTTAAGCCTCGTTGCACTCAGATCTGAGAGGTTTCCACAGCTCACCTCTTCGGGTGTTCCACAGAAGTACAGAACAAAAACCACGATCCGTATATGTCTATGACATGTGGTTTCCTTTTGGCTTCTAATCGATGGCTTTTCGTTATTCATAACTTTGATAGGTACCAATGCCATGGACTGAGGGCAGGCATAAAACTCTTGCTAGTGTTCTATTCTCTAATGAACACATTCTCCAATATAAATAAACAAATCATACAAACCTTCTGTTCCATCATCAGCGTGCACAACTCTACCAGCACTGAACAAATACATTTTCTTTTCCCCCAAATGTACTATCTTTTTTTATTCGTGAAATTAAATTGTATACATGTTAGAGATATCAGATCCACTAGGTAATAATGTGTAAAATATATTTTTCTCTCATACTACAATGGATTCATACAATTTTGTTTCCTTCTTGTCACAATAGAAGAACCTGGCCTTTTGCACTTGGATACGCTGTACATTGAACTAAATTCCTTTGCCCGATTCAGTCATAAATCATTCTTTGTTTTGCAAATATAACAAAGCAACCTCGTAAAACTCACAAATGAAGCCGCTTTATGAGGTACAAACTACAAAAATGGAGGACTTGTTTCCTTTTAATGAGGGTCCTCATATTAATATCTCAGATCATCGCAAATTTTCAACTACATACCCTCTCTAGCAGACTTTGAGCCATATACTATGACATAAATGCAGAATACACTCAATTTATTTCAATGTTATTTCTCGACAGATAAAGTTCCACTAGATATTCAACAAAATAACTCACCCGTATGCATCAACAATTTCTTGAAATGCAGTAGTAAACTTGTTTGTCCGGAAATATGTTGGAGGAGATTCCTTTGTATGCAAAACCTGAAGTATGGCTCCAACTTGTGAATTGCTATCAAATGACGCCCGCTGCAATACATCCTGAAGCTGCAATTTCAAGCTCAGAGCTGTTAAACTCTGGTACATGAATGCTTGACATATTCTTGGTAAAATGCAAATAATTTCAATATAAAAAATAAAAAATAAAAAATACCTGAGTTGTTGCAAATAGAGGGCACCAACCTTCAGCTACAAGACACTTTTTGGTCACATCAACACTAAACATATTCAGAGTGTGGTAAGTGGACTTCTCCTTTCTCACCTGTTCAAATTCAGATATTCACGTATAATGAGTGATCGAGATGATAAATGCATATCTAGTCCCCTCTCTATTCAAAGATTAATTGCTTTATATCAACTTGAATAAAATCAACACAATTATACAAGATAAAAAAGAAAAAAACAAATGCAGGCTCCAGCTTCAAGAGATCAACTTTTTCAGGAAAATATTCTGAAATTACCAGAAGGTTCCACTGCTCAAATTGATTGCTGATAGTCTTTAGCAGATTGTCCCTTTGGACCAGCCCAACATCTATTGTAGTCTTCAGCTCAGAAAGCCTTCCGGAAACCTACAATTAAAATGAGTAACAAATTCAGATCATACTATTTGTTGTTTCGTTGTTTCCTTCTGATTTGAAAGCAGAAGTTGGTCTATATCCCTCAGTAGTCAGTACAATTCGGTGCACTGAACAACACGAGTCCCACGATGCAAGAAGTTTCTGAGTATAGTTTTAAGATCCACAATCCACAATCTTCTGAAGTTCAATTTTTATTGAGGGCAAATAAAATGCTTTGCACTGGACAAATGTTATAGAAACAGGTCGAAGGGGTACTTGTACTTCCCCGCAAAAATAAGCAGGGTGTGATTTCATAGTTTCTACAAACTGTTTTTCATTTTATCCAAACGCCACATTTTAACAAAGCATATTATTTCCAGCTAAAAATACACCTATGACTTTAAAAATATTCTTCAAAAACAGCCTAATAGTCAGACTACATCATTCATCTGCAGAATGCATATAATACCTTAATGCAAGCAGTATACTGCACTAAGAAAACCAAAACACAAACTATAGTACTCATAGTTAATAAAGGCCTTAAAGAAGATAATCCAACATGAACAACGGCAAAACTCATGATCAACCGAAGTATTGTAATGGTCCAAGAACAACAAAGAACAAATAATAAATATACCTCTGTTACTGTTTGTGCTTGAGTGCCAAGGTCATCTGCAAATGGGTAACGATTTGCTCCAAATGCATCACATATCTTTAGAATTTTGTTCTTTGCTCTTTCTCCAGAATAGAAAACCACAAATACGTTCTTGTCAACCTGAAAGGTGAATCAAGAGCGGAAGTTTAAAGGCCAAGCGCAAATCCAAACAAAAGATGAAAACTGGTTTTCCAATTAATTATGCTACTTTTTCAGCAGTGCAAGAGATTTCTATAGACCAATTAATTCAAACAAAATATCTAAAAAATTATTTATTGATGACCATTTCCTGAGGAATTTTATAAGAGGACACTTATCATAAGTACCGATAACTCAATAAGGATATACAAACCTTCTCCCCTGACACTGGATCTGTTACTGGCTCTGAAACCACAGCTTGCTTGAGAAACACATTGCCCCGGGTAGCACGGAACAGAATCCTTTCAAATGCCATTGACTTCTCCCTGGGTACAAGACCACTGACAAACCCAAGTTTAACTTGCTTTGAGGGATCTATTGACATTTCCTAGACAACAACCAATGCAAAAATGTTATTTGTGTAACAATACCACTTAAATAGAAAGAAACAACAAAAATGTGGAAATATACTTGGTCCAGTAGAGGACTGGTGATTGAACTTTCATCACCATGACTTGCTTCAATTTCTCTCTGCTGAGCTGTAGCATCGTTGTGTGCTAAGTGGAAGAACTCCCCGGCCTGAAATTTCAACGAACACATACTTAAGAAAAGGAAGCAAATTGTTTTATATAACCCTCCTAATAGAGCCAGAACTTATGGAAGAAGGATACAAGTTTACAACAAATGAAACCAGCTAAAAAACTCTAGCTCCATATAAGACCAGCAAAATATATATGTCTGTGATTGTGTGAGAATGGTATTTATTTAAACGAATACAGTATAATCTTTTATTGAAAACATATCTTTTGTTTGAGGGTTGATGGTAGCAAATCACTAGAAGACAAAACAGCAAAGATGCCATACCTTGTGCAAGACGAGCTTATATTCTACAAGCTCATTATAAGCACGTTGTAGTTTATCACTGTTTCCATTAATTTCTATCAGCTCAGCTTCAAGTTCGCCAAGTTTAATCTTCAAAACAAGCAGTAGATAATGTCAACATAATGAATCAGATGCATCTCTTTTTGCCATATGATCTGCAACGAAATTACCTCCAAGCCATCAAGATCAATTTTAGCTTGTGTCAATGGCGTCGCTGAAGGTGTAAAACCAGCCTTTGTCATTTGCTCCCTGAAAAACCGTAGCTTTCGAGCCATCTCCCCACATCTTTTGATCTGCAAGAAAGAAGTCAGTATCATTCTATGTCAACAGCTCCTATAGTATAATCACAAAATAAGAGATCTATTTCTGACAAAGCCAATATGTATGTGTTGAGGCTTGGGACACCAGATATGATATCAAATTAGCAAGTATATTAAGTAAGAAATTAAAATAACCCAGTCAATATATGGGAAAAATAATACAAAAGAAAAAAAGTTTGAATATGAGCACAACCACTTCCAACACATTCACTTCCATTAGCAATTTAAGAAGAGACCATTGACTAATGCAGTATATGCATCTGAGAGTTAGAGCTTAGGCACAAAAGACTTAATAACCCTGACAAGACAAAATCTTCATATGACCCCCAACAAGCTATTAATAACAAGGCAATGAAATGCATCTGCCAAAGACAAGAAAGAATTTTCTATTCCACTAACTGATGGTGTCCAATTCACACACATCCACTGACCAAGATATAATTGATGAACTTAAAGGGTTTCTAATAGGATCATTCTATTATATTCAAATAAAACCATAAGGTAAGACGTGACACGTATTCAAAGCTTTGAAATTCAATTATAGAAACACAAAAAGTAGTTAAACACAGGTAGAGAAAGTAAGGCACCTGAGCAGCATATGTTCTCTGGAAGGGGCTCTTTTCTGCATTGAGCTGGAAGAATGATTGCATTACAGCAAATCGTTAGGACCATTTCAATTGAAGATACTCAAAAATAGAATAAAATGCACAACATCACTTCGTGGATATATTACATATGTAAAGGAAAAAATAAAACTAATCAAATTCAATTTAGTCAAGCTTAGTCAACCAAAATCAACTCTTTTTGAGTGTTGCAGAACTAAGGGTAGTTCTACAGTAGACAATAGTACAACCTAAAGCATAAAATGAAGCTTTTTAGCCAATTTTATTTGTGCCAATCAAGTTTCGCTTTTTCACATTATAATCTTGAGTCTGATCCACTGGTAATTAGTAAAAGAACCAACTTTTTTTCCAATCAAGTAACAACAATTTCAAGGTTCTCTATCTATAGCAAATCAGCAATAATATTTCATGAAAGTTTGCATATTTATCTCTACTCTTGCTCTTTATACTTCTTCTCTTGCCCATTTTCAGATTTCAACTCATTCCCACTTTCCCTTCTAATTGATGCTACCATTTGATTATATAAATCCTAATCTCTCTCTATTCATCATTGGCAATTCTAGTTTGATTAAAAATTGTGCAAAAAAAATGCATTCTTCAGCTACAGATAAGATAATCTAATCAAAACATTGATAAAATAACTAAACAAGTTTGCAAATTTGATTTAAGAACTCTATAGATTGCCGATAAGAGCCAAGAAAACTAAGATTCTTCAAACAATTAAACTAAAAACATCGAAAAAACAACAAACTTAGTCAATCTAACAATTGACTCAAATCAATTTCAAAAAAACTTATAACATTAGGTTTAACTAGAATGAGATTATTAAATTGAATCAAAGTTGCTTACGTCTTTGAATTGAAGAAGACCAAGTTCACCAAGATAAGAAACGGTAAGATGAGCAGACTCAATTGGAATAATAATTTGAACGAGTTGCATCGGCTCGGAACGGAATAGATCCATTGGAGGACAACATCCTCCTTCTACCGAACCCATTCTCGTCTTCTTCTTCTTCTACTACTTCTTCTTTCAATCAATCGAATCGTTCGTTTATAAACTCGTTGTTTTTTCTCTCTGGGTTCTTTTCAGAACTCAGATTTATTTTTTTTTTCTTCAAAGTTTCCAGATCCCCAGGTTTTTATTATGATGATGATTTCAATTATTGTTTTTCCTTTCCATTTTTATTATCCACGTGGTTTCTACTTTCTAGTGGTCTGAAGGACGTCTCATCAATGGGTCGGTTAAATTACTGTTGGATAAATGAATACGTCCAATAGGCCCATGATATTAAATCAAGGGTGCATTAAAACATGTAGACATACTGCTAATTACTGTATCTCCAAAAACCTAATCCGGTCTTGGACAGATGAGCGAAAGACAAATCTCAGGGTGTTATCAGAATTGACGAAGAATCTCTTATTGTGTGGGTGGAGGGTATGTTGGAAAGGCGCCTAATTCAAAAGAGTGACAGTTGCATCAAGTATTCAAGTACTTAGTTCACTCCGTAGGAAATGTTAAGAAATTTTGGGTTTGTGCTAATAAGGGTTTGTTTGAAACTTTTTTGGGAATTGGAATTGAGTTTATAATTCCAAAACTTATGATTTTAGAAAATTAAAATTGTTAATGTTAATTTTTACTATGTTTGGATACATAGATTGAAAATGAAAAAAGAAATTAAATAAATTATATAGTAGGAAAATAATATAGATAACAGTATTAAAGTTTTCTTTACAAAGAAAATAAATTTCCAATCAAGCCTAGAATGAGAATCAAGAGTTTTACTCCCAATAATAAACTTGTGATTCATTGATATTTAAGGATTTTCATTTTCAATGTAGTAGAATTATAACACCTAAGAGTTAGATTAGTCTCACATAGTCTATGAAGTGGTTGTATTGGTAGTACAGTAAAACCTTTCCGTAGGAATACTCTATATAGTCATAAAAAAATTCGGTCCCAATTTAGGCCAGTTATAAATATGAATATTTTTTATATTATAATAAATTATAATTATTCTGGAACCCGTCTAAAGAAATTTGCCTCTATATATTAATAATACCTATGTGTTAGCAAAAAATATATTACATAGAGAGAAAATATCAAATTTTAGACTTTTAATATGACTTTTCATATTTGTAACCCTTCCCAACATTAAATTAGTATATGCACACTACATTTTGAAACTATACTAGCTTTTGAAAGTATATTATTGTTGAAATTATACAATAATTTTTGTAGGTAACTCTATTAAGTTCTAACCTCTTTATAGTAATATTTTTTCTTGGTCGCAAGAGTATTAATATATAGAGGTTTTACTAAACATAAAGTTTAACCATACTTCAACTAATATCAAGACCTTTAGGAGAAAGCTCATTGTGGGGTGAACCCTGATCTATACAAGACAAAATCTCGAGGTGTTGTAAACACACTACTCATAAAAAATAATAGTATTACCCTAGCTATATTGACGTATTATTGTATTGTTTATTGGGCCTTTTAACCATAAATTAATGTCATGTGTCATAACTTGATTTGCAAAGGATGCAAGCAGCAAATATTGGCCAGGACAAACTTTTTCTCATTAGCAATCCCAATGGGAGGGTATTTGAGAAGGACAATGTTATGAAATGCCCTCTCAGCAAAAAATCCTCTCCCAATAAGATGGTGGGTCAAATATTCAATGGTCATCAGAACTTTCAATGTCATTTGGGAGGGGAGGAAAGCGCCATCCAAAATAACATGTTAATGGTATAAGACGGAATAGAATGTTCCGTTAAAACAATTTTTTGGAACTCAATGTTCCATGTTAACACTTTTCGGAACTCCATGCCGTCTTATTCATTTTTATTTTGATTCAGAACTTCATGTTCCGTTTTTAACTAAATATTATGAAAACTACGTTTATAATACCGGAACTCTGAATTCTATCTTATAAAGCTTTTTAGTTTTGCAAACTGACATTTCTAAATTTTACCATTGACAGAATTTTGAATGGGGTTTTGACCCTTAACATAAAGTAATTTTAAAGGTGGTTTTACCTGATGCGATATCTATGTGGAGGACTGGAGGACACCAAACTGCCCTCCCATTGGGATTACTCTTGAATTCGTATTCTATTTATAGTCGTGAAAATGCTTCTCAGCATTAAGCCAAATATAGTATTTGTTTATGTTAGTTTACACAATTAAAAAAGAGATCATAAGACGGAATTTTGTGTTCCAAACTCCGGTGTTGTGAAGTATAAGAAGGAATGTTAAGTTCCGTGTTGAAACCCAACCATATCTATAGTAAAATATAAGATGGAACTTGAATTTCTGATTTGATTTTTTTTATAAAATAGAACATAAAATTCTCAAAAATGTTCAAGACAAAACATTGTATTTCTTTTTAGATTATTCATATGATGGCAATTTCTTACCCATTCAAATCACACTGTAAGTTTTATTGACCCTTGGATGGTCGACTCACCTTCCCATTGGCAACGTCATAGGTTTTTTTTTTTTTTTTTTCTGGAATATAAAATTTTATTGATAAGCTCAACGAATTACACAAAAGTAGAGGACAAACGCGCTACAAACTGCGCGGCAAGTCCTTTCTGGATAGCAAACCCGATTCTCCTAAATACATATTTGTTCGAACCTGCAGTCATCACGTTGCTATATAGGGATTGCTCTATATTTTGGACCTAAGTAAAGTACGCCCAACAGAGTTATTTGGGCCTACATTGATTTGGGCCCAGTCGATCTATTCGAACTCTATCATACATATCGTCTGCTTTACACTCGATTGAAGAAGAGTTGGAACTGAAAAATCGTCTCTCTTTCTCCATCGAATTTCTCTCCGAAATTTCCATTTCATTCAATTTCAAATCAAATCAAACCAATGTGTTCATAAGATCTCTCTCTCTCATTCTCAAACATAATGGTTTCTTCTTCTCCAATGGCGAACGGAACAATTTCTCATACAGAAGAACAACAACATCAACAAGAAAACAACAACATTTCTTCTTCTTCTTCGATAAACTTTGGAACATCAGAAGCATTAGAACAAGTTCGAAAACTAACAGATGTAGGAGCAATGACTCGTCTTCTTCATGAATGTATTGCATATCAAAGAGGTTTAGATGTTGAACTTGAAACATTACTTTCAAAAAGAACAGATCTAGATAAACAATTACAAAATCTACAGAAATCAGCACAAGTTCTTGAAATTGTTAAAGTTGATTCAGATCATATGATGTCAAATGTTAGATCTACTTGTGATCTTGCTGATCAGGTTAGTGGTAAAGTTAGAGAACTTGATTTAGCTCAATCTCGTGTTCAATCTACTTTATCTAGAATTGATGCTATTGTTGAAAGAGGTAATTGTATTGAAGGTGTCAAGAAATCATTAGATAGTGAAGATTATGAAGCAGCAGCTAAGTTTGTTCAAACGTTTTTACAAATTGATTCGAAATATAAGGATTCAGGATCTGATCAAAGAGAACAGCTTTTAGCATCGAAGAAACAACTTGAAGGAATTGTTAGAAAGAGATTATCAAATGCTGTTGATCAACGAGATCATCCGACGATTTTACGATTTGTTAGGTTGTTTTTACCATTAGGTCTTGAAGAAGAAGGATTACAGGTTTATGTTGCTTATTTGAAGAAAGTAATTGCTATGAGATCTAGGTCAGAGTTTGAGCAATTAGTTGAGCTTATGGAACAAGGTGGGAGGAATCAGGTTAATTTTGTTGGTTGTTTGACGAATTTGTTTAAAGATATTGTTTTGGCTATAGAAGAGAATGATGAGATTTTGAGAAGTCTTTGTGGTGAAGATGCTATTGCTTATGCGATTATTGAGCTTCAAGAAGAATGTGACTCACGAGGGTCTCTAATTTTGAAGAAGTATATGGAGTACAGGAAATTGTCTAGATTGGCATCTGATATTAATTCTTATAGTAAGAACTTGCTTTCGGTTGCAGTAGTTGAAGGGCCAGATCCTAGAGAGGTTGAGGTTTATTTGGAAGAGATATTGTCATTGACGCAATTGGGTGAGGATTATACTGAATTCATGGTGTCTAAAATCAGGGGATTGAGTTCTGTTGATTCAGAGTTGGGTCCAAGAGCTACAAAAACTTTCAGAAGTGGAAGCTTTAGTAGAGTGGTTCAAGATATTACTGGGTTTTATATGATTTTAGAAGAATTTTTCATGGTGGAGAATGTGAGGAAGGCCATTAAAATTGATGAGCAAGTGCTTCATAGCCTCACGACTTCTATGGTTGATGATGTGTTTTATGTTCTTCAGAGTTGTTGCAGAAGGGCAATATCGACTTCAAATTCTAACTCAGTGCTTGCTGTGCTGAGTGGTGCAATGAATTTGTTGAGCAATGAATATCAAGAGGCGTTGCAGCAGAAAATGAGAGAGCCAAATCTTGGTGCCAAGCTGTTTTTGGGTGGGGTGGGTGTGCAAAAGACTGGAACAGAAATCGCAACGGCTCTAAACAACATGGATGTCAGTAGTGAGTATGTCCTTAAGTTACGTCATGAAATTGAGGAGCAGTGTCTGGAGGTAAGTGCTCAATATCCCAAGCATTTTAGTTATATTCTTAATAACATAGTACTAGAAAAATTATGCATACACAGATGCTTTAAGAATTGCATATATCCCTTTAATAAAATGTTGGTAAATTTGCCATTTCAAACGATATAACCATTTTTCACAAAGTAAAGCAAGGAATGGTATTTGACTATGCCATTAAAATTATAATATGGTCTGTAGCAATAGCTTGCTTTTTTAATCCAAGGAAACACGATGCAGATGAATACTGGCAGTTACATACTTACACATCTTCTAGTATCTTATTCCTTGTGCCCTATAATGCTATCTTATTTAAGCCATTATATCTGAACCAATTGTTGACGAGTGGAACCTTCTCATTGTTAGCTGCATCATTTAGAACACGATCTCTAGCACATACCTTCTTTGTTGATTAAAGAATGGAAGGCTAGTCTGCATATCTCTTTTAATAGTTAAATTGTACTTAATGCTCTGAGCTTGACAGAATGGATAAAAGTCATTCAGTGGCTTACTAAACTAATTACACCAATTCCAATTTTTCTCAGCTTTGCATAACGACATTTTGATTGATTAAGAAGAGAAAACTATCTTGTTATAGCTGCTCTTTAAATCGGTAGATAAGTGTAAGGAGGTCAACAACAAGGAAGTTCTTAGATAGATAGATAGGTGGGTACACTGGGACACATGTTGGTCCCACTTACTAACTTATGCACATGATTCAGATTAAAAATTGTAATAAAACTCTGATATATGAAAAAAAAAGGAAAGAGATGAGCAAGAATTTATCCTTTCTTTAAACTACAATCAAAGAGAAGATAAAAAAAAAGGTGAGAAGGAGAGATGTTATGTTCTATGTCTAAAAACGTATTATAAATAAATCACTATCCGTATCCCTATGTCGACTAGATTTAGAATGCCGTGTCGGACAATGACACATGTACCCATGTCAATGTTACTTAGCAAATTTGACCTAACCTTTTCTTGTATTTGCAAATTGTTATGAAGAAAGCTTAAGTTGCTGGAAGATTCTCCAAAGGGTGACAGAGACACCAAAATGAGGGACAATACAACAACATAAAGATTCATATGCAACCACCTCATGAGCTTCTTAATATCACATCTCACCTTTTTTATGCAAATAAAAAAAACACCTCCATTCCTTTTCCATGGCTAGGAACAATATACTACCAAATCAAGCATTAACTTCGTGTCAAACTTCCTTGGACTTTAATACATATTTTTACTTATTAAATAGTTAAATATAATCTTATGTGGATCTTCCAAGAAACTACCATTCACAAACAGCACGAGAAGCCAGTTAGGCCGTCCAGTATGGATGGCTTTGCTTGCAAACCTGTACACCTAGGAGTGTCTATAGCTTCAGACTGTACTGCAATTAACGTACATGTTGTGAAGCGAAGTGTGTGGGTAAGAAGGGGCAGCAAGGGAGGGGGTGTAGAATTCCCCTGACTCTTTGAAACTTTCAACAAGATGCAGCCAAGGTAATAGGGTAATAAGGCCTGGTTGTTCATTCTGCACCTACCACAACTTCTTTCAAGAATCTAAGTGATCTAACATATGGTCCTTGTCTAGATTCTGCTTTGTGCTCTACTATTATTATCTATCCTTCACACAATTTGATAATAGAAGGCGTAATTCACAATCCATCTCATTTTTTCAGTTGCCTTAAAAGTTTTATAATTCACCCAAGCTCTTCTACTACTGGAACAGGCACAGCAGGTCATAATAAAAATGTTGATAGAACTTTTATTTAATCAATTTTGTGAGAGGTTCAAATGATTCAGAACCTGATGAACGTAATTAAATTATTCACAGCACATAACTCATAAGCTGAAAGGAGCTAAGTTCTCAATTTCTCAATTCTCCAAAATCTTGTCCCAAAAAAGAAAATTTAATTGAACTGCCCTGGGATTTAGTTGTTAGTCATTTTACCAAATGCATGTCTACGCTTGGATTTGTTTGTGTAATATATTGTAATTGTGCACCTTTCTATCAACAGGTATTCCCAGCACCAGCTGACAGAGAGAAGGTCAAATCTTGTTTAGCCGAATTGGCTGAAATGAGCAACATTTTCAAGCAACTCTTGAATGCTGGCATGGAGCAACTGGCAGCCACTGTGACACCTCGCATCCGTCCAGTATTGGACACAGTGGCAACGATAAGCTACGAGCTATCTGAAGCTGAATATGCAGAGAATGAGGTCAACGATCCATGGGTCCAGAAGCTCCTCCATGCAGTTGAGACCAACGTAGCATGGCTTCAGTCTGCGATGACTGTCAACAATTATGATTCGTTTGTCCACCTTGTCATTGATTTTATTGTAAAGAGACTGGAAGTTATCATGATGCAGAAGAGGTTCAGTCAACTTGGGGGCCTGCAGCTGGACAGAGATGCAAGGGCACTGGTTAGCCATTTCTCCAGTATGACTCAAAGGACCGTCAGAGACAAATTTGCTCGTCTCACCCAGATGGCAACCATCCTCAACTTGGAGAAGGTGTCTGAGATACTAGATTTCTGGGGGGAGAACTCAGGTCCCATGACATGGAGACTAACCCCGGCAGAGGTAAGGAGGGTGTTGGGACTAAGAGTCGATTTCAAACCTGAATCTATTGCTGCTCTTAAATTGTAACCTCCCTCAACATTATATTTTCTCCCTCCTATACTTATTCTTTTGTTCATTTCCCTTATTAGTCTTGTATTTTTTATTCCCTTTTCTTTCATTTTTAAGAGTGACAGATTACTATAACTTGGTAAATATCCTTGGTTTTGTTATATTTACAAGGAGAACACTAATATGTATTAAGCAATACAATTTTCTTTTGACTATTTCCCCCCCTCAAATCTTCATCTATTCTTAGTTCTGTTGTTATCCTTGTGATTGTAAGAAAGGTGTAAGAGCAGCAGCTTTTTAACTTCCTGACATCTTAGTGCCATCAAGACATTAAGATTAGACTCCAATTCTGCTTGTTGTAAGAAAGCAACCATGAAGGGAGGGAGTTTTTTGGCAACTAATTGTGATTTGGTGCATCAGTTTACATTATATATGGCCAGCCTGAAGCTTAGATGGCAATTAATTGTGATTTGCCACACTATCATTACCCAGTTAAAATGGCCCTCGCAATTGTGCACAAGTGGTGAATGAGAGTTTTGAAATTGTGTTGAAGTGGTGGATTTCTAAGGTATAGTTCTTCACCAAGTGCTTTCAACTCAAGGTTCTACTGCTAGTTTAGTCTTCTGCTGACGGCAAAACTCAATTTGTGAATAAGCATAATTGAACTGATGGAATCAATTGCATAACTAAACATCCCTGATGCAGATATTATAACAATATTTAAGGAGTTCTAGATACTACAAGACCATGACAAATAGTTTGACAACTTCAACAATATCAATCCAGACAACATTAGGAATTAGGATCAGGTTCCTGCTCAAGTACTAAATTCTGAAGAGTTTCTTTATAACAAGCTTGCCAATGATATGGATTGCACTTCTTATGTACAGAGTTTTAGTGCATCTACTAATCAGGTTTAGCAGAACTGCATAGTTTACTGGCCTTTGGTGTGGATAGCACTTACAGTCGAGACCATGGAGTCAACCCCACACACGTTGTGACCCCTGCAGATCTTGTAAAATCCATCCTCTCCCCAGTGCTCTCCCCATGAGTTCTTTATAATCCAATAAGGCTTCTCCTTCAATCGGATGGGAGCATAACCTCCAGAACCATATCCCACCAACAGAACTCCGTGATCTAAGTGCTTTCCACATATGTATGGACATGAGACTCCACCAATGTATGTTTGCATGAATACTGCATTGATGCCAACTGCAACCAAGCAAAGCACAAGGTTATTTTTGCTCTACGTATTCCTTGAGAATGTCACACAAACTATATATGAACAATTTACATCATCAAAATAAGAACACACACTACTTTCATAGCAACTTACTAGAAAGAGGACCATGTTTCACAAGATTTGCTGCAATCTGTTCTTCATCTAGGGAGACCACACTGAAGTTGGAAACGGTCGCAGCAATCTTCGATTTGTCAAATTTGCACTGGCCACGATCAGTCCCAGTATAAGGATAGTCTTCCTCTCGCTCAAGTCCACCAGCTTTGAGTGCATACTCATATGCTGTTGTCATCAGTCCTCCATTACATCCGGCATCACACGATCGTTTATCAGCTGGATCACACTACATACCAAACACAAAACAGATTACTATCATGCTTTTCACTGTGTAATTGGTCAATACTGTTTTATACACCATACAGTTAGTTACGGACAAGAATTAAAGCCGTCACTACTTCTCTGACAAAAGTATGCAAGCGGCCAAGCTTAAAGAATAATTTGATTTCATTACAGACAACTCTAAGTTCCGTTTTACAGAATTTAACGATCTAATAAGAAACAGTTGTTAATTCTATTGCTACACATACACATAACAAACACAAGATTCTATTACCAGTAAGTACATAAATTAAAACTTTACACAATGAAATTAGAAACCTTAAAAAATAACCCAAAATCATATATATATATATCCAAGTTTAACAGTCCTCTAAGAAGGTGAACAGTTTCATTCTTCAAAATACTAAAACTGCACAAATATATGAACAATCCTATTATAGAATTTCAAAAATCTAATTACCAAATCAATATGAATCTAAATATAAAAAGAAAAATAATTGAAATTCATACCATATGATCACAATCCACTAGTTGCTGCTCACTAAGACTAACAAGTTTCCCAGTCGCGAGAAAGTTAGCTCCTTCCAAAGCACCAGTAGTACTAAATGACCAACACGATCCACAAGAACCCTAATTCAATTCAATTCAATTCAAAACCAAATCAATCAATCAATCATTTAACAAAAAAAAAATCAATTTTCTTATTTTTCTAAATAAAAATCATATTTTTATTTAACTACCTGATTCTTGACAGCAGTAACAGCACCATGATCTCTCCAATCAAAATCATCAGGAAGATCATTAGTAGGCAAAATAGGAGCTGTATTAGCATCAGATAAAGAAGGAAATCTCAAACGTTTATTTAAACCAAGATGATTTCTTTTAAACTCAGCTGGAGTTAAATCAGAAAACTGAGTTACACCATGAATCGCTGATGGATCAAGACTTTGATGACGTTTAGCTCTTTTTAAATTTGACTTAAACACAGAAAATCTATAAGCATGTTCTTCAGCATCTTTATAACTTTTTCCATATTTTTGTAAAAAATTTATAAAGTGATGTTCTGCATTCAAGATGTGATGATCTTGATCTTTAGATACAACTTGACGAATCACAAGATCATTTTCATCAGGAGTTTCAGCAAAGGTTAAAGTGAACAACACAAGAAGAAGAGAGAGAAAGAAGATTAGAGAAGATGAAGAGTTCATGGTTGAAGCTTGTTTGTTTGGTGGAGTTGCAGAGAGAGAAGAGAAGAGAGAGAAAAAGATTATAGTGATTAGATTTGTTCCAAGTTCTGGTGGTAATTTAACTAATGTGATTTAGACACGTGGATGAATGTTATTAGTGGATTAAACGGTGGAATTGCAGTACGTGCCGTAAGCAGTGAGGTTGCTTGTTAGTTGTTTCACGGCATTAGAATAGAGACGAAAATTGTTTGCTTCAACGATGTGGTTTTCTCGATTAATGTATAAACAACGCTTACTAAGAGTTGCACGAAAGCTACTCTAAACTGAAATGTTTCAAAGTTGTAAAACACATTTCTTTTTACCCAAAACAACACACACTTCACTACTACTTCAGTGAGACTGTGAGAGTAGAGATTGGTGCGATGGCAGGTAAGTGTAGGTTGCTTAGAAGTTAGAAGAAATAAGGGATTTTTTTGACCCACCATATACAGGATTTGAGAGTTGAGTGCACCCTAGTCCTAGTGAATAGTGTGAAGATGGAAATGGGCATTGAAATGTTGGACACTAGGATTCTAATCAGTAATCACATTATTATCTTTTCTGGCAACTTGTAGTTAGCTTGTTTGTGACGATGAAGTAACAAATTGAATTGACATGTTGATGTTGCATTTAGATATATTTATGGTTATGGATCATGTTTTTGAAAATATCTTGCCTTTGGTCATCTGATTCTGTTCAATTCTATGGACAGACAGCTGATTCTTCTCAAAGTGGTTTTCTTCAAATGTGTTGTGTTGTGTTCTGCTTGAATGCCAATGCTCTTTTCATGCAATTTTGCTATGCTTCCGGAGTCCTGACCTCTGAACTGAATTGACATTTGCTGCATATCTAGGAGTTAAAGCTGTCCAAATGTCCCAGATAGATCTACAGTTGACAGAGTAAAAAAGTAGTCAGCGTCTTTCCGGTAATTAATTTTTTTTTTGGGGGACCACTGGAACTGTAACATACTTGGACTGTACATACCACTGTCCAGACGTCCAGTGGACACATTTCTCTTGAGACAGAAAACCCAGACTACAAGTACAGTACAAACTGTTTGAATCTGGACATTATTATTGGTTCACATACATACTATGGAGCATGGACATTTGCTAGTGGTATCCACGTTACAAATAATTTTTTTTTTTTAATTCAAAACAAATTTTATTGAGGACAAACGCGCTACAAACTGCACTTCAAGCCCTTTGTAAAGAGCAAAACTAATCATACGAAATACATATTCATTGGAACCCGCCGTCATCACATTGTTTTTCATCCATCTTTTGTATCATCCTGAGAAGTTCAACTGCTTCTGGTGCTAGAAACCCAAAAGTGTCAAAAACAAAAGAAATAAAACAATGTTGGTTCGTTGTACATGCTTCCTCGTGTTTTTGTACCTTAGTTGCAGCTGCATTAATGGCTGTTTGACCCACTTCAAAATTTCCATTACCAAACCCCACTATTGGAGATGCCCCTGTGATGTCAACACATGCATATTTCCCTTCTAACCAACTGTATATCAAAACATTAGTTGGGTTAAGTGTTGTTCTGTCTTCTGACTAGTCTGTAAGAAAATTGACCAGAACCGCTTTCTTTACCTGTATTCTTGCTCGCCATGCCACATCATACAGTATATCACGCACATTATTGTGTCTGTATTTAAAACCAGGGTAATACTTACAGTGTACAACATGGTCCCGGAAAGCGTCCGGTCGACTCTTCTTAGATACATGACATAAATTCCCATCTATAAGTAACGGGATCATGAGACTGTACCGGAGAATGGAACGATACTCCACTACCGTCAGACGTTGTTCTAACTCTTCCATATGAATAACAATAAGGAAATCCTTGGCATGTTCGGTCTGTAAGCATTCTATCACAGCCCTCTGACGAGCAGACAAATCAAAATCCATGTCAATACCAGTAGTAATCTTCTTATAGTAAACTTCCGCCAGTGTGTGTTGGGGGAAGAGGGTTGCCCTTGAGGCTAGAATACTAAGGTCAAAATCAGGGAGAGAAAATTTTAGCTCAGCAACTGCACTATCAAAAGTATCATCCATGTGTGCAGTACCACACCCTCAGAGTATGTGGTCCTGAAGCTCTTGAGTTTGGCATCGAGAGGCTGCGAAGGCAAACTTACTAACATTTGTGGCACAATAAATACCAAGCCCACCAAGGCATAACACCATGGTTGTTATGCACCACTGAAGGTCGCAAACCCCAGACTATAAAAAAACTACAATACCCTGAAGGGTTGCCCGAAGGATGCGATCAAAATACTTTGTTGCTTCCTGAACAAAAGTTGGTTGGCAAGTACGAAGAGCGAAGATAAGTTTAGGTAATCACATGCATGCTTGTAGTAGTGTCAGCTCACATTGTGGGTCTTTTAATTCCGCTAGTAGGCTCGTTGTCGAACAAGGCCCGCAATGAATGATGCATCAGTACTAACTGTCCCTCCGAGCAGCTTGACTCCACGTTGAGGACATGATATACCTGGTCAAAACAGACCAGTACTAGAGCGACGAGGATCAACTGATGGCCAAAATACCTATGTCTTATTCACATTAAGAATGGGCCCCAATGACAGTCCAACTGCCTGAATGGTATGTATGATTGCGGCCACCTGATCAGTGTTACCAATCAGGGTCCCATCATCCAAAGTGACACTCAGATTGGATGCGCAGTACTAGTGGATGCAAGACTAAGGCAAAAGAAGCGGCCCTAACAGATCCCCTGTTGAATTCCGGTTGCTGACCAAATATACGTGGACCCCAAATATAATCTCGCAGACTAATTATATATAGCTATTCAACCCATGGTGCAATACTGGGGCAATGAATGCATACCTCTTTTAACATAGTCGTGCGATCAACAAGATTTAAAACATTTCAGAAATCCAACATCAACCTAGAAAGGGATGTGCTATCCTGTTTTTTATTTTAATCCAAAACAAATTTATTGATAAAAAATTGAGAAATTATACAAAGTTAGAGGACAAACACGTTACAAACTGCACTGCCTGTAGATAACAAAGGGGGTTTGGCATGGACCCTTTGTTGTTGTTTTTTTTTTTTTTAAAAAAAAAAAAAACAGGGGGGGGGGGGGCATGGATCCCTACCTGTGGATAAATCAAATCTGGGGTCGAGGCCTGGTACAAGGCCCGATTAGGTTTATGCTAGAAGAATTCTCCGCAAAGACATTAGTGTAGGTTAATGTGAGTGAGTTTTGATATCGAGAGAGAGAGAGATAACTCACTACTAACTATGGCATAAAGATAGTTAGTTGCATGGAATTAAATACATAGAAAAAAAGTCATGACTTTGTCTAGGATGGTGAAGTGATCCCCATACCCATCTCGTATATTCACAAACCCTAATTTACTTGTTTTTACTTAATTTAGTTTTATTTAATTATTTAGCTATAATCATAGTCAAAACCTCAAATCAAATCAATTTTCAAAACATCATTATTCCCTTTTCATCAAAACGACATCATTATTATCATAATCATCATCATCATTGTAGGTATATTATTTAGTTTGCATCGTTACATTAAAACTCAATCTTTTGAGGAGTGTGATCATACATACGCGTGTTATGATTAATGTGTGATCATAACGAATAAATGTAATTATATGTCTAATTATTCCAATAAATGCAATTATTGGATATGATCATACGGTTGCATAAGATCACATTCCAACAAGAGTTCATTTGGGTAGGATATAGTTTTACTACATTTGGTGTTATGTTGTATATGATTAGACATATGATCATATGATTATACGTCTGATCATAGGGTTGCATAAGATCGCATTGAAACTAGGGTTTCATTAGGGTAGAGTATAGTTTTATTGCATTTAGTGTTATGTAGTATATGATTAAACCGTGATAATGTGATTACAAGTGATCAAAGGGTTGCTTAAGATTGCATTCCAATTAGGTCGGTTCATTGGGGGTAGGGTATAATGTTATTGCATTTAGTGTGCATGTAGTACATGATTAGACATGTGATCATAAATAGTATTTCTATCCAAAGGAGTGAATTGTTATGATCAGACCTGTAATTATAAAAACAGTGTCCTCTTAACTAAGTAGAATCTTTTAATGTCTTTTTGGCCTAACTGAATTGGATTCGTGTCTTTGAGCCCAACTCACCCAAAAATAAGATCCATACCCACAACTTTTTATACGGTTTTAATTCCGGTTAAACGGATATCCATGAACACCCTTATTTCGAGCAAACAATAGTTACTTGAATCCGTATATGGACAACTCTGTATCTGACCCGTTATCTGCCTTATAGGCTTATATGATGGAAGGAACCCTAGAATTGATCTGACCGGAACGAATCAATTGAATTTCTTCCTGAAACTAAACTAGGGTCTGTAAATGGCGGCAACAAGCAGCAATAACAATGGTGAATCTTTGCCACTTGAAGACCTAATGTTTGAGATATTATTGTGGGTACCAGTGGTGTCTCTTCTGCGGTTCAAATCAGTCTGCAGATCATGGCTATCTCTCATCGAAAGCCCTCGCTTTATCTCACAATACAACTACAACGCCAACCGAACGGAAGAAGAAAATTATAATAAACTTATTATTCTACAACAAGGTTAGAAATTTACTATTAATTGCAAGCTACTCTCTTCTTCTGGCAAGGTCAATGACACTGACAGTAATAAAAAGTATAAAGTGTCTAGTAAATTGTATTTTCCAGAGTTTTTCAAGAACAACAATCTGATATTACGTTCGACGAAGATGATATCTTGTAAGGGTATTATATGTCTACGTAATACTCCTTCCGTCCCAAATTATAAGTACCTTATTCCTTTTTGGGTTGTCCCAAAATATAAGTCCCTTTCATATTTCAATACATATTAATTAAGTTAAATTATTCTATTACCTATATTACCCTTGCTTTGGAATTAGAGTAAGAGACTATGTTTAATAAATAAAATCCATTAAATAGGGGTAAATTTGGAAGTATAGTTAATAGACAAATAATAAATGATGTTTCCTTAATAAATAGAATATTCCAAAAGGTACTTATAATTTGGGACAGAGGGAGTAATTGCAATTGGGATGTTTGTTTATGGAATCCAGCAACAAAGCAATTTCGAATTCTACCCACATCTCGAGTTCCCTTACCACCATTACCAACACCTTATAGTTATTCTGTCGATATTGGATTCGGTTTTGATCTTAAAACCAATGATTTTAAGGTGGTAAGGTTTGTTTATTGTACCCTACCGTCCTTCTACGCCAATTCCAATTCCATGGAGAATTATGACCATGCTGAGGTCTACTATTTAAGTAGTAATTCTTGGAAAAGCTTGATGGATTATGATTTGCCTATTGATCTTGTAACTTCTGATTCTCAAATGCCTCTTCTGAATGGAGAAATTTATTGTTGGATGGGTAGAAGAGATGACGAGCAAGGGAAAATGAATCACATTATTGTTTCATTTAGCTTCACCATTGAGTTATTTCGTACTACAAGCTGGGAACCCGCGCTACGCACCGGGGTATGAGAAAAAGCTTCATTACACTGCCCGTGTTATTTATGTTTGATTAATTCATGTTTTTACTATTTTATTGTGTTTTTATTTTGATTTGAGAGGTTTGTGGTTAGTGGGAGAGTGGATAAAAAGTGTAGAGGTTATTTGTTTAATGAAAAATGGATAAGAAATATAGAGAAAAACAAAAATTATTTTTAAAGTAACCAATTTTTTTTTTTTTTTTTTTTAAAATAGAAAAATTGTGAGAGCTTGGAGATCATTTAGGATGCCACCTAGGAGAGAGAATGTGGGACCGCATGGGTCTAGCTATTATATAGATATATAGATTCCATTGCCAGATGATCCCACCTTTACCTTTACCTTTCAGTCTCTTCGTCACACCACACTTAACCATCATAAGTGGGAAGATTGCTACCATTAATAGCATTGGAGAATCTGAATATCCATCTGTTTCGCTGTATTAAATATGATTGAAACTACAAAATAGAAATAATATTGATGATGGATGAACTGGTTATTCAAACTTGTGATTTTTTCTCATGGAAGATGGGAGTGTTATATAGATATGATATCTATCCGTTACTTAACTTACTCCTCCAAATCCTCCCACTATTTTAGTAGTGGTTAACTTTCCACTAATGAGGATTTGACTCAGTCCAAGCTCATCCATAACCAAAGTGTTTATCTTGAATTAGTCAAGTACTCCAGGTAGTTAACTTTCCACTAATGAGGATTTGACTCAGTCCAAGCTCATCCATAACCAAAGTGTTTATCTTGACTTAGTCAAGTACTCCAGATGGGATATTAAACTTTGATGTATTTTATTCCACATCTGTTCGATGCACCCAAGCCAATGACCCATGTATCCTGACATGGCAACATCTAATTAATTCCATAAAAATACATGGTGTCACAATAATCTAATGCATATGCATATGTATTAAATCGATTAAAACATTGCGGTAAATATATATATATATATATATAATAAATACATAATAAAAAATAGATAAATGCAAGTGATGTGTGTGTGATGATCGATGCGATTATATGTGACACTTTATCCAACGGTGTGAGGTTTATATTATGTGCCGACATTTACCATCACCCGTGGATCTTAACAGTTCAAAAATAGCCGATTGGCCACACGGTCTAACATCTCCCACTTGGCCATTCGGCCATATTGTTGAGAAACAATTATTTTGTCTAAAAATGATCAGGATTTTATACCTCCCACTTGACCATTGAGTCAGTCTTCATTAAGACCCATCAATCTTGCATGCTTCTTAAATTCTTCTTCACATTTTCCTTTCGTCAAAGGATCTGCAATCATATTCTTTGTAGATATGTATTCGACATCGATTTTTCCTTTCTGCATAACATCAAAAACATAAAATTTTTCTTTCAATGTGCTTTGTTCTTGCACTTATCTCACCATTCTTAATGGTTGATATCGCAGACTGATTATCACAATAAATTTTAACAGGCTCATCATGCATATCATGTACTTTTAAATCAGCTAAAAAACCTTTGATCCAAACAGCTTCGCTAGCTGCTCTACTACAGGCGATAAATTCAGCCTCCATTGTAGACTTTGCTACGCAACCTTGTTTTTTACTAGACCATGATATAGCACCACCACCAAGAGTGAAAAGATACCCACTTGTGTATTTGGGTTCATCATCATCTCCTCCCCCACCTGCATCAGAATATCCTAGTGGTTTCAAAATGTTAGTTTGATAAGTCAATTTATATCCTTTGGTTTTTTTGAATATAACGCAATATGTTTTTTACTGCTTCCCAATGCGCATTTCCAGGATTACTTTGAAATCTACTTACCAAACCTACAATAAAACATAAATCGGGTCGAGTGCATAGCATCGCATACATTAGACTTCCAACAGCTTGTGCATAAGGTGTGGCTTTCATTTTATTTTTCTGATAATCATTAATTGGAGCCATTTTCTTAGACAATTTAGTCCCTTTATTACATGGTGCATTCTGCTCACCACAAAATTCCATTCTAAATTTTCTTAACACTTTTTCTAAATAAGAATCTTGAGATAAAGATATTTTTCTTTGACTCCTATCTCTAGTAATTTTAATTCCTAGGATATAATGTGCTTCACCCATGTCTTTCATTTCAAACTGAGTTTTTAGCCAATCTTTTACCTTTGTCATCAAAGTGAGATCATTACTCAATAACAATATGTCATCAACATAAAGAGATAGAATCACAAAACTACTCCCACTATTCAAACTGAAAACACAATGATCATAATAGATGTAAATCTAGCAACAAGAGAATAAGTTTCATCATAATCTATACCTTCTTCTTGAGTGAATCCTTTAGCTACTAATCTAGCTTTATATTTCTCTAAAGAACCATCTGATTTTATCTTGACTTAGTCAATTTTATCTTGACTTAGTCAAGTACTCCAGGTGGTTAACTTTCCACTAATAAGGATTTGACTCAATCCAAGCTCATCCATAACGTTGGACTCATCCATAACCAAAGTGTTTATCTTGACTTAGTCAAGTACTCCAGATGGGATATTAAACTTTGATGTATTTTATTCCACATCTGTTTGATGCACTCAAGCCAAGGACCCATGTATCCTGACATGACAACATCTAATTAATTCCATAAAAATACATGGTGTCACAATAATCTAATGGATATGCATATGTATTAAATCGATTAAAACATTGCGGTAAATATATATATAATAAATACATAATAAAAAATAGATAAATGCAAGTGATGTGTGTGTGATGATCGATGTGATTATATGTGACACTTTATCCAACGGTGTGAGGTTTATATTATGTGCCGGCATTTACCATCACCCGTGGATCTTAACCGTTCAAAAAGAGCCGATTGGCCAATTTGGTCTCTACCAGTAAGGATTGTAATGAATGACAATATGCTGTTGTTAGCAACCAAACAAGAAGATGGAGAGCAACTATGCTTGTGTGACCTTCTTACCCAACAAATAGAAAATTTTCCAGATCAAGACTCTGGTGCAAATGTTGATATTGCAGTGTACAAGGAGGGGTTATTTTCAGTTTAATGAAAATTCCTAATTTAGACTCCCATTTAAGGCATTTTGCTCGATTTAGAGTTGGCCTTCTCTTCTATTTTTTGACTGCTCATTTTTTATTATCTGTTACTATTATAAAGCTAGTTCTTGAGTTTGTCTTTGTAACACAGAGGAGTAGATATTTAGCGCTAGTTGGTTGCAGCCTAGCTGGAGTTGGAAAAGGCAAGTCTGACAACAACTCAGCCTTTAGTAGCCTGTTTTAAGTCCATACCACTACAAAGATCTTGCTGTTTTAGTTATTGTGTATTATCTCAAACTGTTGCTTATCCATGTTATATATGACTTATATCACTACAAAGATTTTGCTATTTTATCGATCTTTACACTACTCACTAACTTGTTTGTGACGAGGAAGTATCACATTGAATTGACATGTTGTATCTAGATTCTAGATATTATTATCGATCCTGTTTTTGAAAATACTGTATCTTGCCTTTGGTCATCTGATTCTGTGCAATTCTATGTACAAACAGCTGATTCTTCTCAAGTGGTTTTCTACTCTTCCACTCTTCATGGATCCTCTTTCTTTCTTCTCATAAACCAGAAACACAAACTAAAAGAGAGAGAGAATAGAATTTAAGTTCTTTCTTCTTTATTAGAAATCATTCCTAACTTAAGAATCATTCCTTCTCAATATCTTAAACCTTGTTAGAGATCAAAATGAGGACAAAGAACTTGTTATGGGTAATCATAGGGAAAACAGAAATTTTTAGAACCCAAATTATCAAGTTGTTATGAATGCGATTCTTGATAACAATGAAAATCACTATCATAATATCAGGTTTTCGTGCAATTTTGCTATGCTTCCGGAGTCCTGACCTCTGAACTGAGTTGAGTTGCTCATTTGCTGCATATCCAGGAGTTAAGCTGTCCAAATGTCCCAGATAGATCTACACAGTTGACAGAGTAAAAAAAGTAGTCAGCATCTTTTGGGTGATTAAATGTTTTTTTTTTTTTTTTTTTGACCACTGGAACAGTAACATACTGCTTGGACTGTACAGTTCCTATATACCAGTGGACACATTTGTTTTGAGACAGAAAACCCAGACTACAAACTGTCTGAATCTGGACATTATTATTACTGTAGTTGACATACACACTATGTATGTAGTATGGAAAATTGCTAGTGGTCTTTACGTTACAAACAAGAGTATGACAAGTTATGATTCAGTATCAGAAATTCCAAAATAGAAACAACAGGTTCGCATATTCTAGAGAAAAAGAGAACATAGGATATTGGGTATTAGTTGAATCATTCAATTGTAACGACATGATATAAAGTAGATTTTTTTGGGTCAAAAGTTTTGATTTGTTTGTGGTAAAGACAAGCATATGATAACCCCTTTTCTTTACTTTTTTTTATGAACAACCATTTTTCTTTACTAGTACTTTTCTTTTTTCAAACCACCCAGTTTCTCCATCTTCATTCTTCTTCATGACATGCATCAAGGACCCACTACTGCAGTCTGCAAGCACTATAGCAAGCAAGCAATTCTCTCTTTAATTTTTCTGCTACGCGCATGCGAATACAGAAGCCCACTAGCTAGTACTTATCAGCCCAAACCAACTATGATCCAGACATTTGATTGGACTTTGGTGCATTGTTATCATGACTTAGAATCTATCTGAAAGATTAGTTTTTGTCCTTTGAAACCCATCATGGAAGCCATCCATTCCCAAGATGGTTTAGTCATACTGTAGATGGATGGATATATGCAGTGGGATATGGTTCATTTAAGGACCCAAAGAAGACATAAACCCATAATCTGCACACAATATGGTAATTTTCTTCTGAGATTTTGGAAGTTTAGGGTCTTTTAAGGACCAATTGAGCGCAACTGAAATCGAACAATTGAAAACTAGCTAGTGACAGTGTAAGCACCAAACTGTGCCAGATGGAGCACTGAGAACATAGGAGTCGGATAGGGAGAGCAAACCGTGAAGTACCCAATCGGAACACGGAACATTCTAGAGTATCACGGATAAAACACGTGATGCCTGGCTGTCAAGCATTTACCCCATAGCATGTGATGGAAAATGAAACACGTAGGAGATGTGAGAACCATAGGATGCATAGAAAGATCCTACGGTTGAAGGAAGGCGGTGAGTACCGCTATATAAGGAAAACGTTAGGGTTCGCATAAGGTAACTGTTCATTCTTGCTAAAACCTATTTTCTAAACCTAGCCACTTTACTGACTTGATCGTTGGAGCTTTATCCACCGGTCGTTGTCCGGTGGTCATTGCAGTTACTAGGAGTGAAGCAGCTAAAGAACACAGGAGACTCAACCCTTTGGATCATAGCAAAGCTCATCAAGAAAAGGGCTTACATTTGGCGCTAGAAGAAGGGCGACTTCTAGATCTAGGGTTTTGAGAAAAAGGTTGAGGGAAGCAAACAGAGAACGATGGTGACACAAACTACATCGTCCACATATCCTGGAGGTGCAGCTGGTGGAGGAGCTCCTTAGGCTGGCCATCCACAACCCCTCCAGGAAGGAGAAGATGAGACAAACAGGTTGAGGGAAGAAAACTTAAGGTTGAGGGAGCAACTAGGAAGAATGTTGGAGATGGAACGTCAAAACCTCCAGGAGGGAGAGAATGAGGCGGTCAGAAATGAAAACCTACGGAGACCTATGGAAGGAGTAACAATAGGAGAAGGGGAAGGAGGAACAAGGCATCGGATTCCAGGCCCAAGGGTCAATGAAAAAGAAGGATCAGGTGAATCAGGAGTAAGAGCTCGTGAAGGGAATCGAAAGGAAGGGGTGAACGATGAAGAGATTCCGGCGGCTGACCCGTACACCAGACTTTTCGATATGATATGCAAGGTCCAAGAGGACATGAGGGCACAAACTAAAGGAAAAAATATAAAGGTGACTCAAGACTTGGAGAGATTGGGCAAGAGGCCATTAGCTAAAGTATGCTACCGTCATGGGTTCCCAAGTAAGTTTCAACCCCCTAAGTTTAATGAGTATGACGAAACAACTGACCCTGTGCAGCACTTGAACAATTTCAAGAAAAAAATGGCGGCTTGGGAAGGTAGTCAGTATGACGGGATGTGGTGTCGATTATTTCCTAGCAGTCTGAAGGACAACGCTACGGACTGGTATGTCAGTTTATCACCAGGGAGTGTGTCAAGCTTTGCTCAACTAAGTGAGATGTTTGTGAAACACTATATTCATCAGAAGAGGCAGGCTGCAGATATAGCATCATTGTTTGATTTGGAACAAGCTCCAGGTGAGTCTCTTAGGAAATTTGTTACTAACTTCAAAAATGAGATTTTGAGAACAGATGGCGGAGTAGATGAAAGAACAGCGGTGGTAGCATTTCAGAAAGGCATAAATAAGAAATCTCCTGCATATGACTCAATTGTGTCATCACGGATGGCAACTCTAGATGAGCTTTTTCAGAAGACAGAGAAGTACATCAGACTAGAAGACATAGCATCACGGAGAGCTCCCAAGGTGTTGTCAGCTACCGTTAACACAGTGGTGGAAAAAAGAAAGAAAGGAGAAGCTAGCTCACGAAGTGATACACCACCAAGAGATTCCGGCAGCAGGAGAAACAGAGATGGATCGAGAGGTCAGGACAAAAGAGAAAGGAGGGAGGATAGAGATACTTCGCCAAGAAAGCTGACACCACCGAAACCGCTACCGCAACTCACCATGTCGCTGGACCAAATCTTGAAGAGAGTAAGAGGAAGAAAGTACTTCCACGAGCCATCGGTAAGATGCAGGACGGTCAGGGGAAAACCTTTCTGTGAGTATCATCAGGCTTACAACCACCCTACTGGGGATTGTTATGAGTTCAAATCCTTGATCTGGAAATGAGGAGGGCCATTTAAGAGAATTTATAGTGGAAAAGAACAGAGAGGAAGACAATGCAGAAATACAACTCAGAGGGACCGTTAACATGATCTTAGAAGGAGCTAGAGAGTCCATGAACGAGGTCAGGAGGAAGATACGAAGAGTGATGCAGATAAGAGAAGACCTGCAAACGGCAGGAGCCGTACCAGTCATGCAAAACGGCAGGCCAGTGCATCAGAATGATCCGATCGGGTTTTCAGAGGAAGACCTCAAAGGAGTAGTCACGCCACACAATGACCCATTAGTCATTTCCATACTCATTGGAAATTGGAATGTCACCAAAGTGCTAGTAGATTGTGGAAGTGAAGTAGACGTTTTGTTCACCAGGGGCTTGGATCAAATGAAACTAGAAAGAAGCAGCTTGGTAAATTCACCTGGAGACATTTACGGATTCAATGGGGGAGCAGTGTAGCCAGTGGGAGAGATAGTTTTACCGGTTACAACACATACTAGAACTGTTATGTCAAGGTTTGTGGTCATAGATGCGCCAACAGAGTACAATGCAATCTTGGGGAGAGAGTGGATTCATCTAATGAAGGCGATCCCGTCAAGTTACTACCAGAAAATCCGATTCCCGACTGAAGACGGGCAATATGAGATAAGGAGTAATCAAGCTATGGCCAAGAATTTGAAGATAGCAACAGTCAAAAGCATGAGGCAAGGCACAACAGGTGTTGAGCCGTCATCTGTCCCTGCATAGCAACGATAGACGGAGGATGACGGGTTCTCACGTGAAGCTTTAAAGATAGAAGAACAAACGGAGCCCGTCAACCTCAATGAAGTAGGGGGTCAACATATCACCTACATGGGAACAAGCTTGGATCCGAAGGTGAGACATGATCTTTTACAGTTCTTGAAAGTTAATATAGATGTGTTTGCTTGGTCTATGAACGATATGACAGAGATCGATCCAGATATAGCATGTCACAAATTAAATGTCAATCCAAATTTCAAACCAGTTGCACAGAAGGTGAGAACTATGAAACCTACACTGGCAGAGGCGGTACAAAAGGAGATTGAGAAAATGGAGGTAGCTGGAATAACAAGAGAAGTTCAGTATCCAGAATGGGTATCTAATATAGTAGCGGTACCTAAGAAGAATGGAAAGGTTTGGATCTGCATAGACTTCACAAACTTAAACAAATCATGCCCCAAAGATAGATACGTCATGCCAAGGGTAGATGAGCTCGTGGACAGGACAGCAGGCTTTGGGTTACTGTCGTTCATGGATGGCTATTCTGGTTACAACCAGATCCCACTTTATGGTCCAGATCAGGAGAAAACCGCATTCTATGCTGGTAAGAAAACATTATGTTATACCAAAATGCCATTTGGCTTGAAGAATGCAGGTGCCACTTACCAGAGGCTAGTAGAGATGATGTTCGAAAATCAGCTAAAGAAGACGGTAGAAGTATACATTGACGACATGTTGGTCAAGTCCGAGGAGCCGGATGACCATCTGAAAGATCTGGGAGAAACCTTCTAAACATTGCGTCAATTTAAATATGAAACTCAATCCAGAAAAATGCACGTTCGGGGTACAGTCGGGAAAGTTTCTTGGTTACATTGTTACCAAGAGAGGAATAGAGGTTAGTCAGGAGCAGATCAGGGCACTCACAGATATGGCGTCACCAAGGACACAGAAAGAAGTACAGGTACTAGCTGGCGGAATTACGGCGTTGGGAAGATTCATATCAAGGTCCACAGATAAATGCAAGCCAATTCTGAAGCTCTTAAAAAAGAATTTATCCTTTACCTGGAACGATGAATGCGAAGAAGCTTTCCAGAAATTGAAAGAATACTTGAGTAGGCCACCAGTTCTATCAAAGCCATCACCAGGGGAGACACTCTACGTCTACCTAGCGGTATCCGACATTGTAGTAAGTGCAGTCCTAACTAGAAGAGAGGCCGCAAAGGAGAACCCGGTCTATTTCCTCAGCAAAAAGATGACTTCCCCAGAAACAAGGTACTCAAGAGTTGAAAAGTATGCCCTCGCCTTACTCTTTGCGGCACAAAGGTTAAGACCTTATTTTGAAGCCTATAGTCTCACAGTGGTTTCAAACCTCCCACTTAATCAAGTGATGCCTAAGATCGAGCGTTCTGGAAGAATGGGGAAATGGGCAGTTTCACTGAGTAAGTATCACATTCAGTATGAACCGAAGAAGGCGGAAAAATCCCAAGTACTGGCGGATTTCTTGGCAGATTTTCTAGTGGAGGACGCAATTGGGGATACAGAAATGCAAGGGGAGGAGCAACTTGAGACTCTAGAAACTCAGGATACCGGTTGGAAAAACGTGAAGGGATGGAAGGTGTTCACAGATGGATCAGTAAATAAAGGGAGATCGGCAATCGGGATAGTAGTGGTAACGCCAGAGGACACCAAGATTGAGATCGCAGAAAACTTAGCTTTTCCGGCTACCAATAATGAGACAGAGTATGAGGCGTACTAAAAGGCTTGGAAATGTTGCTGAAGCTAGAGGCAAAGGAGGTAACGGTTTTCACGGACTCAAAACTGGTGGTGGAACAATTCAATGGGGCATATAGAGCTCTAACTGGGAAGATGACGATGTACTTGGAGGCATTAAAGAAGAGTGTGGCTAAATTTTCAAAGGTAGAAATTGTGCATCTGTTTAGAGGAGAGAATCGACATGCTGATGCCTTGGCTTACCTGGCAACGACAACAGAAGAAAACTCAACTAAAACTATAACGTTCATGCAGAGATCTCAGCCAATGATAGAGGTGGAGGAGGTGACTATTAACCTCATTCAGAGTTTGGGAGCAAGCTTGATAGATCCAATCGCAACCTACTTAAAGAATGGTTCTCTTCCGGAAGAAAAGACAGCAACCAGATCTATTTTGGAACAGTCCAAAAGGTATGCAATGATAGGGGAAGACCTATATAGAAGATCACCAACTGGGCCGTTATTGAAGTGTGTACACCCATCCCCAAAAGAAGGGATCATGGCGAAATGTCACAACGGAAGTTGCGGGAGTCATTCACCGGGACGAGCCATGGCGCACAGGATAATGATACATGGGTATTACTGGCCAAGCATGTACAAAGATTGCTGCGACTATGCTAAGAAGTGTCGCGGTTGTCAAATTCATGGAAGACTGATACATACCCTAGCCGAGAACCTCCATTTCATTAGTAACCCGTGGCCCTTTTCGATGTGGGGGATTGATATTGTAGGAAAACTTGAGAAGTCACAGGGAAGAGAATATCTAATAGTGGCCACAAATTACTTTACAAAATGGATTGAAGCAGAACCGTTACAAAGGATCAGGGAGACAGAAGTCAAAATTTTTATCTGGACCAACATCATCTGCAGATTTGGGTTACCAAGGACTATAGTGGCGGATAATGGTGCGCAATTCCGTGGAGATGAGTTGAAGCAGTATTTGGCAAGCTATAACATAAAGCAACTCTTCGCAACACCATTTCACCCGCAAGGAAATGGGCAAGCTGAAGCATCAAACAAAGCCATACTGGAGGTGTTGAAAAAGAAGTTGGAAGATAGGAAAGAAAAGTGGTATGAAAATCTTTGGGAAGTGCTATGGGCCTACCGGACGACACCAAGAAGGTCAACAGGGGCGACTCCATTTTCTCTCACCTATGGCATGGAAGCCGTGATCCCACAAGAGATGTTGGTGCATACGGCTAGGAGGATGGTATTAGTCGACCTTGGAACAAACAACGAGATAAAGTATGGGTTTTACATGGTGAAAAACCGTATGTAGTAAAAAGGGTAAATATTAAGGAAGAAACTATGGTTGATGGAGGGATTGGAATGGAAAATTTTGTTGATGTTGCTTACGGAAAACACGAAGGGGTACCAGGTAGTACTGATGAGTATACAATGCATGTTGATCACGAACCAGACCTACCCAAAAGGTATAATGAATATAAGGAAAAAGCAAAAGAGAAATTGTACCCTTCATGTGAGGGACCTGAGACAACTCTTTCTGCTATTGTGGAATTGCACCACTTAAAAAAACAATTTGGTTGGTCAGGAGCTAGTGTAACTGCAGTATTGGGTTTAGTTAGAAAATGGTTACCAAAAGGAAACACATTACCAAAGAAATACCCAATTATGAAGAAAATGTTAAAAGATCTAGGGATGAAGGCTAAGTGTATTCATGCATACGTAAATAATTATGTTTTATATTATAAGGAGCATGAACATGCAGATGAATGTTTTAAATGTAGAGAACCTAGGTTTAAAGTACGAGAGGGGAAAACCAATAAAAAAAAATCAAAAGAGCCGAGAAAGGTTTTAAGACATTTCCCTTTAATTCCAAGACTCAAGAGGTTGTATACAATTCCGTGGATAGCTTATGCAATGACCTGGCATGCTCGTGCAACACCTTCTTATAACCACATGCGTCATCCTATTGATTCTATACAATGGAGAACATTTAAATTAAAATGGCCAGGTTTTGCTAATGAAGGACGCAATGTTTGGCTCGGAATTGCAACAGATGGGTTTAATCCACGTGGCCTTCTATCTTCTAGTTACAGTGTTTGGCCTGTCATTGTAGTACCTTATAATCTAGCACCTTCCTTATGCATAAAACCAGAGTTCCAAATATTGTCCTTGCTTATTCCAGGGCCGAAGGCACCATCCCAAAATTTTGATGTTTTTCTTCAACCACTTTTTGATGAGATTAATCAATTGTGGGATGAAGGGGTGCCTGCTTTTGACATGCACAAGATGCAACATTTTACATTAAAGGCCATGTTGATGTGGGGGATTCATGATTTTCCTGCATTAGGGAATTTATCTGGTTGTATCACACATGGTTACAAAGCTTGTCCTGTTTGTGGAGATGAAACTGATTCCTTTCGTATGACTATGAGTAGTAAGATTGTTTACCCAAACTATCGCAAATTTCTTGAAATGGATCACCCATTTAGGGATGGTAAATATTTAGGTTTGAGAACAAAGGAGAAAAATCCTCCTCCACAACGATTGAGAGGACTCGAGCTTTTGGAAAAGGTTAATCGAGTCAAATTTACACCTGGTAAAGTCATTAAATGTGGGAAGAGGAAAAGACCGAGTGTAGATGAACGGGATGAGGAGGAGGAGGAGGAGGGGGAGGATGACAATGGTGATGAAGTAACAAAGGCTTTCTACAGAAGGTCCATTTTGTTTGATTTGGATTATTGGAGCGATCATAGAGTTCGACATGTTCTTGATGTGATGCACATTGAGAAAAATTTTACAGAACATTTATTGAACACGATCTTTGATGTGAAAGATAGATCCAAAGACACTGTAAAGGCACGTGCAGATATGAAGAAGCTGGGAATTCATAGAGGTCAACATATGTACAAAGACAAGGATACTGGGAAAATGATAAAACCGAAAGGTGCTTTTGTCTTAGATAAAGACGAAAAGAGGCAATTCGTCCATATTTTAAAGGACTTGAAGCTCCCTACTGGCTTTTCTTCAAACTTGAGCAATGTTGTTACTCTGAATCCACCCGCTTTACATATAATCAAGTCACATGACTATCATGTTATAATGCAGTATCTGATACCCTATGAGTAGAGGATAATGTAAATTTCAATTTCCAAAACTTACATTGTTTTCACGTATGCTCTATGCTACATGACTGACATTAGTTAATTTTCCTATGGCAGGAATGTGCATGGCTGTTCAAGCCTTCTTACCATCTCAATCGCAGGGATTTTTAAATCTTTTGGCTGGGTTTGTTCTAATTCTCTTGTATTTGCTGCAACTCAACCATCTTAGGATTATTAACGCACGCTGATTTGCTTCACATGTGGCAGTTATGAAGATGGATCCATTGCTTGGTGGGATATAAGGAGCTTGGGAGTTCCGTTAACTACTGCAAAGTTTCATTCTGAACCAGGTTCTCAGTTCATTATCATGAGCTTGTATTTCATATCGTTTGTTATTTATCAAATGAAAATTGTGTTTGTTTAAGCGTTTCTATATTTTGTAATAAAACTACTAAATTAAAAATAATAACAACTTGCTTTAAGTCTATTCTTATCATCCACTCCTTTTTTTTTTTCTAATTTTTGCCTTTTCTTGTTATTATCAATTTTTGTATACAGTTTTAAGTCTCACAGTTGATGGGCCATGCACCGGGGGTATCTCTGGAGCTGCAGATCAAAAACTAGTGTTCTTTACTCTTGATCATCAGACGGTAAGCTCAAATATGATTTTAGGAATTTTCTTTTCAAAAGATTTGAAAAAGAGGCTTCTCCCGGGGTCTCAACTTGCATACTACCCCTGTTCTTGCATTTGATTTGTTATATTCTATATTTAATGTAAATATAATTTTCTTTTTAATCTTGTCTCATCAATAACTTGGCTTGACACCATATGTATCTTACGTGACATAGGGTTCTTGTCTTATCAAGAAAGAGATCAGTTTGGAGCGACCTGGTATAGCAGGCACCTCAATTCGAATGGATGGGAAAATTGCTGCAACTGCGGGATGGGATCACAGGTTATTTATTTCACCTATATGATATTCAAGGAAGCTATATCTGTCGCTATTACCGCTTACAGCCTTTATGATGGCAGCATTCATGTGCCCTGTTGTCAGTTCTCGCTGTAAATCCCCCAAAAGGGTAACGCATCACAAACAAGATACACATGCTCTTCATTTTCGCAAAGAAAGAAAGTTCCAACCTTGGTTCACAATAACTTAAGCAGTTGGTCGGTAGATCTTCACAACCGTACAAGATATGGTAGTAGTTGTTTAGATGTATGGGTTTGTAGAAAAGGCAATGGAGGCCATCAGGTGTATGTGGAAACCATTAATGAAGAATAGCAAAAATATATATATATATTTTTTTTTTTATAATTTGCAACGCCTTATAAGCAATACAAATACATGTTGCAAAGTACTAGGTTACCGTTATTACAAACATTTGCAACGCCTACTGGCGTTGCATTTTCAAATATTTATCAATTTAAAAACAGTTATGCAACAACAATAACCGTTGCAAAATAAAATAAATGCAACCCACTATGGGCGTTGCAAATATAGAAAAAGCAATGCCAATAAGACGTTGCAAATACAAACATAGCAATGCCAAAAAACCGTTGCAAATATTTGCAACGGTATTTGTAACGTTGTAGTTGCAACGGCATAAAGGCGTTGCAAATAAAATTTGCAATGCCATATTACCATTGCAAACCGCTTGTTATGGTGTAGTGGTAGTCGACCTTGGAACAAACAACGAGATAATAGAAAGAGAGTTGGTCTTAGCAAAGGAGGTCCGGGAGCGTGCCAAGATCAGATTGGAGAACTATCACCGGCAAGTGGAGAAGGCTTACAACAGAAAGGTCAAGCCAAGAAGGCTTGTTCCAGGGGATCTCGTGCTAAGGAAGCAGAATCCGCCTCCAGCCAAACTAGAGCCAAACTGGGAAGGGCCTTTTGTGGTAGACAAGGTGGGAACGAATGGTGCATACTACTTGACCTACCAAAACGGTACCCCACTTGACAAGCCATGGAGTATCAGCAATTTAAAGAAATACTATGCCTAGGAGGCAGAAATGTATTAGTTCAACAAGACAGTAGACGTTATTAAGAGAGAATCGCCAAAAGTTGAAAGTAGTAACTTGTTAAAGTTTCAATGAAATAGTAGAAGTTTATTTCTGTTGATCCAGGTACATATATCAATATAGTATTGTCTGAGACCAGGCCAAAGGTCAGGCAAAATAGAAATCCAACTAAGGTTGGTGAGAGATAACATAAGCGTAGACTTGGCGGGGCATGCCGTTAACTAATGTTAAAGTCTCTATATGATTATCTCTTCCCCACTGAGTTTGGTTAGACAATACAGTGGGGTGCCTCTAAGTGAGAAGAGCAATAGTGTTAATGTGTTAACGGGGTTGCACTTGCTGAACCGTGACGACGGGATCAGTAGAAGTATAGCCTAATGTTAACACATGAGAAACCGGCAACTGAAAGATAGCATAAAGTTGATAACAAATATAAAAGTTTTACTAGAAGATCAAAATGCTAATATAAAAGTTTTACAACTGCATAAGAACGTTGCCGGAAAATTAATCGGATTACACCTCAAGGCTGGGGATTTGGAGAGGAGACACTTGGAGATGAAGGCGTCATCCTCATTCTCTTGGCGGCAAGAATGGAGGACAAGTTCTCCTTCACCTGAGCCTTTACTTGCATGGCGATCTGCTGTAACACCCATGAGTTGGTGTTAGTCCCACATTACCAAGGAAGTGGTTGTGTTGGTAGTATATAGAGCTTAACCATACTCTAACTAATGTCAAGGCCTTTTAGGGTGAACCACATGGGTGGGCCCTGATCCAAAACCCTCTACTGCTGGATATCCGCAGTGACTAAAGGGGGACAATATTGACATTAGCGAGCAGTATGGTGCTCGACGCACTGGGATGAGCGAGGACGAAATCCTGGGGCGTTACAGTTGGTATCAGAGCCGACGACGGGTCGCCTGTTGTAGGTGGGAAGTACGCTGAAAACGCCCAGGGAGCGCCAAGTACTTGTCTCACTTGGCAGGGAACGTCGGAGATTTTGGGACTGTACTGAGTGTACTGCAGAGCCGAGGACGACTCTATTTCCTAAGGTGGTGAGATTGTAACACCCATGAGTTGGTGTTAGTCCCACATTACCAAGGAAGTGGTTGTGTTGGTAGTATATAGAGCTTAACCATACTCTAACTAATGTCAAGGCCTTTTAGGGTGAACCACATGGGTGGGCCCTGATCCAAAACCCTCTACTGCTGGATATCCGCAGTGACTAAAGGGGGACAATATTGACATTAGCGAGCAGTATGGTGCTTGACGCATTGAGATGAGCGAGGACGAAATCCCGGGGCGTTAATCTGCTCTTTAGATTTCACCACCAGCTCGTCATATTTGGCTTTGTACTCAGCCGTGATGGCGGGGATGGCTTCATCTTTCTCTCCTTTGAGAGTTTCCTCTTGCTCCTTTACTTCGAGCCGCGACTGCTCATAGTCAGCTTCGTGGCTGGCATTTAGTTCGGCTATCTTGATTATTTCGCCATGGTATTTATCCCGCCACATCGCTATCTCCGTGGCATGAGCAGACTCAAGTGCAGCAATGTGCTCGCGGTGCTCACCCTCCAGCCTTGCTCGGTTCTTCTCGATCTCGGCCTCACGAGATGCGGCTGCTTCCTTGCGTTGAATCTTAAGTTGTTCAATCTCGGCTTGAAGAGCCCATTTCTCGTGGATCAATCGGTTCTTCTCCACCGTAAGGTCATGCTTCTCTTTAAAAAAAATTTCTTGCTCATTTGCCAAGCTAGAAACGTGTGAAGTAGACCTGACGAAGAGACCGTTAACCTGCAATTCAATAGAGGAATTAGAGCTTAAGACTCGTTATATGGGAAAAAGACCTAAAAAAAAAAAAAAAAAAGAACTTATGAGAGCCAGACCCCGGAAAAGTGCATCTCTCCATTCATCGAAGCTCATCTGATCAATTCTAGCTTGATCAGAAGGCAGAATAGAACGATGGAGAACAGAGAAAGCAGTTGCTCCGTTGTCGAAGGCTGAATCAGAGGGGAATCAAGGAGGAGGAACAACATGAGCCTTGCTTGGAGATTGGGGAGGCAGAGGACCAGGAGATGAGTTACCACGATAAGAGGAGCCAACCTTGTCAGGGTTTGGGACCGGTATGGAGAGAGGAGGAAGTTGCGAAGCAACACCGGCATGAAGTTTGGAAGCCTCTCCGGCAGCTGTTCCCGGATTAATCTCGGTGGTGGAGTCTGGAACAGAACCGGGAGTAGGAGCAACATCAGAGGTTGGAGGGAATTGATGGTCATCCCTAGCTAGATCACCTGATCCAGATGAAGAATAGTTAGAAGTACGGTGGAAGACGTACCTAGGCGCTTCACGGATGGGTGCAACAAATGTAGCAACATCAAAAATGTCATGATCAACAGGTAATGGTGGAGGCACCACACCGACAGCAGGGGGCTCATTTGGATCAAGGAGAGCCATGGAAAATTCCCAAAGGCGAGAAGATGAAGGGTGAGAAGTTGAACCTGGTTAGACGACGTCTTCCATGCCGGTATCTCCAAATTCGAGACCACCATCATCAAATCCAAGATCATCAAGGTTCACGGAAACCTTGACTCCACTAAAATCTGGTTGGTCAGGTAGTTCCATCGAATTGTTGGAAGGAGTAGAGGAAGATTCCGGGAGGGGAACAGAAGCTTCAGCTCTTTTGTCTCTCTTCACTCTCGGAATGGTCGGACCAGAAAGCTTTGAGCGCGCCAGGGGAACTTTAGGAGATTCTGGCAACGTCTCTGGTTCACCTTGGATTGCCTGAAAATCAGAATTTTCAGTTGAAGGAGAAGAAAGATCACAACTAGAGTGCCTGACAATCTTTTGAACTCGAAGGGTAGATAAGAAAGGGGGGAGTTGGGCTGTTACTCTTTTTTTGCTTCTTCTTCTCGGGCGACGCTGGAATAGCAGAAGGAGATTCACGAGTTCTTTTTTGAGTTAAGATCTCTTGGAGTGGGATATTGTCTCCGCCATCATCAGAATCTCTTCCCAGCTCAGTAGGGGCAGCAGCAGGAGCCTTGCCCTTTCCTTTGGTTGGTCGGGAAATAGGGGGGATGGTAGGAGGCTTGCCTTTCTTATCCTTTAGATAATCTTTGTGGCAACAGACAGGCAAGACATATTCCGCTAGGTCAAGATCTTTCACGAGCGGGGTGCCGTCTTTCTTCGACTGAGTGAGCTCACGGATGGCGGAATAACCGTCAGTTCCAGAACCTATCAAGGGCTCCCACGGGGCGTCTTCACGGGGTTTTACGGCCTTGCCGTCTCCGCGGACTTCTGAGATAGCAGAAAACAAGAAATGAGAAAAGAGTTAGAAACAGACAATCAGAAAGGATTTTCATCCTAGAAATGTTGGTATAGGAACAAATTAGAAAAAGAAAAGAAAAGACCTCCTAGATTAAACCGCCAGTATTTTAGTGAAATACCAGGGCCTTTTCCCCCAAAGTTGCCATAGACAATCATAGGAAAGTCAGGCCACTCCTTATCACTTTCTGGCAATTTCTCAACAATAGACCGTCTACCGGGGCGCTTGACGAAGTAGTAGTAGGGCTCGCCACTTTTCTCTTCACAGACTCGAAGATAGTAGCACTGCCGTATATCCGCGAGGGAAACAATGGTTTCCTCGCTGTTAAGTTGATCAACAGCCCGTAAGATGCGCCAGAAATTTCCAATACATTGACCAGGGGCGACTTTATAAAAGTTTAGAACATCACGGACTAGGTTCGAAAAGGGAAACCGACAACCATAGGCTATTTGGTGTGCCGTCACCATAATGGCATCTTGTCTACGGAAGTCGTGATGTGCAAAGCGGAGGGCTTTCTTGTAATTAAAAATTTCTATGTCATCAGGAATGTCGTATAGCTCACAGAAAAGATCTAGATCAGGTCTATATGGGTAAGTATCGGGCTCATGTAGGTCCAGGTAGTAGCCGGAAGAAGGGGGATGGGTGGTGGTCCGGAGTTGGACACCGCCATATCCGTGGCTCTCTTCCACCGTCTTCTTCAAGGAATTTTTCTTCTGGTTTTGTCGAGGCGCCATTTTTATAGAAAAATAAACTTATCAAAGTGCTTAACCGAAGAAAAATTAGGGACGTTTAGGTGGAACCCTAAAGTAAGAGAAGAAAGGGAAGATGAGAATAAAAGGTGTCAACTAAGATCAGTTGAGGGGAGAGTGAAAAGTCAACAAGAAACAAAATTCTAGTCTAAAACAAAGAAGAAAAGAGAGAAAAGGAAAGGTGAAAGAAAAAGAACCTGAGATTGTGGAGAAGTAACCGGAAAGCAATCCTTTGCTGAGCGGTGACAGAAGAGTAAGTCGGAAACCTTCAAGAAAACGAAAAGAGCGCAGAGAGTTTGGAGAGAGAAGAGAGTAAGGGCTGAGGCGTCTATTTAAAGGGAAGAAGAATAAAGGGGTAAAAAAGGGAGAAAAAGTAGTTGTGACAAGACAGGGGCGTGGGGAAACGAAAGAGCAGCAGTCATGGTAATAATTACGCCTAGAAGGAATCAAAAAGGCACGCGCTGGAAGTTCGAAACACGAGGGCATGCGTAATTAATGAGCAATTGGAAAGATAAGGATAAGACAGGACCTAGGGCACATGTGGAGCAGGTGAGGAAATAAGTAATGAAAAGAACTCAGGTTGGTTTTCCGTTATCACGAGGAATATACATCTAGATCAAGAAAGCCTTTGAGCCGCCATCTAAGGTACCTAGATGATGGTCAAAGGAGGGGCGATGTAAGCACCAAACTGTGCCAGGTGGAGCACTGAGAACATAGGAGTCGGATAGGGAGAGCAAACCGTGAAGTACCCAATCGGAACACGGAACATTCTAGAGTATCACGGATAAAACACGTGATGCCTGGCTGTCAAGCATTTACCCCATAGCATGTGATGGAAAATGAAACACGTAGGAGATGGGAGAACCATAGGATGCATAGAAAGATCCTACGGTTGAAAGAAGGCGGTGAGTACCGCTATATAAGGAAAATGTTAGGGTTCGCATAAGGTAACTGTTCATTCTTGCTAAAACCTATTTTCTAAACCTAGCCACTTTACTGACTTGATCGTTGGAGCTTTATCCACCGGTCGTTATCCGGTGGTCATTGCAGGTACTATGAGTGAAGCAGCTAAAGAACACAGGAGACTCAACCCTTTGGATCATAGCAAAGCTCATCAAGAAAAGGGCTTACAGACAGTACATTTGTTGAAATGTATACATTGATGCGCCACCATATACATGGCAATATGTTCTGTATGCTAGGTTGCGCAGGCATGATCAAGTGATCTGTGTGGTGACCAGAGTGGTAATGTTGGCTCACAGAATGGCAGATAAACATACTACTATTTTGCTATGATTGCTGGAGTGCCAATAAGCATTTTCCTTCTCAAAATTGTTAAAAATCCCATTCTGCAAAGTTAGTGATTAACTGAAAATCCACTAAACTTTTAAGCTTTACCCTACCATTTGAAATTTTGAATCACTTTGCTTAAACTCGTTCATAATTAAAGCTTCAGCAAAACCAGTCCCATGCTAGCTTTTTTTACTAATGCCCAGCTTCAGCAAAACCAGTCCATGCTAGCTTTTTTACTAATGCCCTCTTCAGTCTTCATAGTCCTCACTTGGACTGAACTTGTCAAGTCGAAGACAAGATATTTATTCGATATAGTATAATGATTTAGTCGTATCAAGAATAATATTAGCATGACTAATATAACGAAATGTCACCCATTAGAAAAAAAAAACTGAGTACTAATTAAGCATGGAATTTAGAAATCATATTGTAAAACTTTTTCAGCAATTTTTTTCACGTATAATAAACTTTTTTATTTCAAAATAATTAATCTGAATAATTGATCAAAAGAGCTTATGTGGTCCATAAAAATAGGGCAACTAAGACTACAACCTGGATCAGCTAGACCACCACCGCGGAGTCAGCCAGGTCCCTATGTTGAACCCTGCTTTTATAAAGCATGGCTGTCAAAGGACAGCACTTTGAGCACCAAATTGCTTATCTATTCTTCCTTGGCAGATCCCTTTGCAGAACAAAAATAAAGAAGGAAAAATTGATGTTGGCCTCCATAGAGTGGGCAGCATGTTCCTTAAAGAAAAGAAGATGGCAAGCAAGCATGACCACACAGTAGCAATTTTGGGAGTGAGGTTTTTTATCATAAACAAGTTCATTAGGTTCCTTAAAGAGGACTACAAGCATTAACTAAAGTTCCTTTGATAAAGCTAATTAACTACTTTGGCTTCACTGTATATATACTCTACAGAATACTGCACATTCTACATACAACAAAGTATACATATAATAATGACTAATGTAGGGTATGAAGTCCATGACCAAATATTATTATCGCCAGATTATTTTGACTTTATAACTAGTATTAGGTTAAGGGGTTACTTCTAATTATTGAACCTCATAACGAGATCCTAAGCAGGCTTGCATTATTATTCTGTATTGATACTTGATAGTGAAGATGATGACTATTTACTTATTTAGTAGGTCCTTTGAAAGATATAGTTTTCGTGCATCATCAGTATCTGCTTGATCAAATAATTTTGTTATGGTATGAATGGACCCTGGACAGTGCTTTATGCAGTTTTAACTAAATTGATAGCTCCTCCCACTCTTCCATTGGACTTGAATGGTTTAGATCAATAAGGATGCGCACTATTTGTAGAATAGACTGATAGAAAAAAGAACCACATGATAGCACATGTGATACATATACGAAACTGAAGATGCCAGTAAAAACTCGAGGGAAAAAAAATCTGACAATTATTTGAGAATTCGATCCAAGACATTCTCCACATCAGGTGCCTTTTACGCATTAAAATCCTTACTAAATTGTTGTAAATATTTTATCCACTGTATACATAGACCATAGTAGAGACTAGAAATATCAATATTATTTAAGCCAGGAAGATATAAAATATAAAAAAAACTAGTGCATGAAGTGGTGGTGGTGGTAGGGTAAATCTGTTTGAGGGGAGATGGGGGATGGGGACACATGGTGTGCCCACCCCTCTCGTGCGCAAGATACTGAATCTATCAATCAATGGAGGCGCTACCCCTCCTCAATAATAATCATTAGTGGCATGCAACCCAAAAGAGAACCCCTCAGAGAACTTTCCTTTTCCTCAACTGAGTCCCATAGAAGGTTGTCATCTCAGATAAGGTGGTGTGGAGGAGAAACTTAATGTGGGAGACAATCAAAAACAATCCAAAGGAATCAACAGTTTGATGTCTCCTTAGGGCAACTAATTAACGGGACACACGTTTTCCACTCCATGTATATATACATTCTCCACTTCTCATTCTGAACTCATCAACTTCTCCCTCCCAAATCTCCACTCCTTTCTTCTTCTTAATTATTTTCTGTTTAGCTTCTTCCAATGGAGGATACTCATCTTTCAGAGACGTCCAAGCGAACATGCCATGTTACCGAACGAACTAAACTGCACTTGGCCATGTTGGCCTTGCAGTTTGGTTATGCAGGGTTCCATGTTGTATCAAGAGCAGCCCTTAATATGGGCATAAGCAAAATTGTGTTCCCTGTTTATAGGAACATCATTGCCTTGCTTCTGCTTGCACCTTTTGCTTATTTTCTAGAGAAGTATGTCACTGAACATTAATAGATTTTTTCTCATCCTCCATTCTTTTTGTGACACAGTTTACCAGTTATGTGTCTTCTATTCTGCAGGAAAGATAGGCCTGCACTAAATGTTTCTTTCACCATTCAGTTTTTCCTCCTTGCGCTTATTGGGTAAAATCTCATATCAGATAGCTATAACAATGATTTTAACCCTAGGGAGAAATTAAGATACGATGATCTAACTAGCTACTTTGAATCTTGTCTAACAGAATAACAGCCAACCAAGGGTTCTACTTGTTGGGATTGGACAACACGTCGCCTACCTTTGCGTCCGCTATTCAAAATTCTGTTCCAGCCTTAACTTTTCTTATGGCAGTTGCCCTCAGGATTGAACAAGTGCGACTAAAACGAAAGGATGGTATTGCAAAAGTATTAGGAACACTTTCTTGTGTCGCAGGAGCTTCTGTCATAACTCTCTATCAAGGACCAACCATATATAGCCCATCTCCTTCACTACATGATCAACCAACTTCATTACTTTCGCTTGGAGATGCCAACGGAAAGAATTGGACGTTGGGGTGCATCTACCTTATCGGCCACTGCCTCTCATGGTCAGGATGGCTAGTTTTCCAAGCACCTGTTCTCAAGAAATATCCGGCTAGACTCTCTGTGACCTCCTATACATGTTTGTTTGGTGTTCTTCAGTTCCTTGTTATAGCTGCAGCTATTGAGAGAGATTCTCAAGCTTGGTTGATTCATTCTGGGGGTGAATTATTTAGCGTCTTTTACGCGGTTAGTACATATTATTCACATCTTCTAATGCTTCCTATTGAAGTTAAAGTATTTTACGATCAAACTATTATTCAACAAGTCAATTTGAATCTATCTTTCTTTCCTTAGTTATGTCCTGTTGAGCAACTGTACTATTGAATTATTAATGATGAGTATGACTTGGGTGGGTGCTGCAATTAATCACAGGGGTTTGTAGCTTCTGGAATTGCCTTCGCAGTACAGATATGGTGCATCGACAGGGGTGGCCCAGTGTTTGTTGCAGTTTATCAACCTGTACAGACCTTAGTTGTGGCTATAGTGTCTTCCATTGCTTTGGGAGAGCAGTTTTACTTGGGAGGGTGAGTCCAACCAGTTGTTATATTTCAATTTCTGAACTTCTTATTTCCTCTCTTAGTTTTCTCATGCATTTTCCATTGTTCAGATAACATAGGCCCCCCTTCCTAAGTCAGTTCACTATAACTCAGACATTCCCTTACTATAAGATCCGAGAAGTCTTATCGCAGATTATTATGATTTATAAAACCTCATTTCAACTTGACGAAAGTCAATTCAATGATTCAGTTGTGTTTGGTAGTGTTACTGTGTGAATATCATTAAATCTATTATAATTTTGAGTAAAGAGAGAAAAACTGTTCTGACGTCAAGATTGTCTGCTTTATTTTGTGTATGGTTTTTCACAGGATTATTGGAGCCGTGTTGATCATAATCGGATTATACCTAGTTCTATGGGGAAAGACCGAAGAGAGGAAGGTTGCTATGCAAACAGCAGTGGTTCCTTCAGCTATGGAGCAAGGAAACAATAGGATAATAAGCCACCCTAAATCATCCCTTGTTCAGCCACTACTTCCTCCCTCTACAGAAAATGTTTGATGAAAAAGTCTACTTAGTTTTAACTACAGTGTTAGTAGACGCTAAAAGTACTAAGTTGTATCAGCTGAGTGTGCTTATAAACTATATGAGTATGATGCTTTTGCTTTAGTCTTTGATGTTAACCGGAAGGGAAAGCTAAAAATGATCATTATCCAAAGAAGGGAAACAAATTTGATCAAGTATAATGCTAATTCGGTGTTTGATTTACTAAAAAGAAAGGCAGTGCTAAGAGTTAAGGATTCCGTGTTTTTGATATGTATATACAAGAGTGACAGTGATATGATTAGGAATGTAAATCACCATTAATTGTGAACATAATCTAGTTAGGTGGCATTATCAAAAAGAAAGAAATTTAAAAATCTGGTTAAGTGGAGCGACAGCTTCTCTCTTATCGACCCCAGATTTTTGTTGGTAAAGTACTAATTACTTACGTCCCTAGGTTTACCAATCAATGACACTGTTGTTAAAACAGTGTCCATCTGTTCACTACTTCACTGTAGTTATTCTCATATTTCCCCAAATTCAGTCTTCTCCAACTCTTCTTCCCCAACTCCAAAATTGGGTCCTCACCTTCGGTGGTTCTAAACTAATACTTTGAACCTCCACACCTGTGAATGAAGTAAATCATTACAAACAAAGACTTATGCATGCACCTAATGTGTATTTTTTCATGACAAAGGATGATCCAAGAATATGAGCATGGGGTGGGTGGGGTAAGAGTACTTGCATGTAACCTACACCCTGTGAATCGTTGTGGATTTCGCAATAATATAGCTTAATACTAGTGGACCAATGTTTTGATCTTTAGGAGCACACCGCACGTCCACACACACACAAATCCATAATTGGGGCTCACAATCTTCATTCAACAATTATCTTCATCTAAGATCTTTTCCTTATATTAATTCATGCAATTTCAGCTCTTATTAACAGTTTCGTTTTGCTTAAACCCCATATTTAATTCTGTAGAAGCAATTTTATTGATACGTCATGGTGATGGAAAGCTTATGATTGTACAAGTATTATTTTTCTCTTGTCCTTAAAATTTCATGCCGCAATAACCGTGGACCGTAGTCACTGAAGAGGACTTGTTAGCAAAATGATCTGTCATGCCGAGTGCAAGACTAAAAAACAACTGTCTCCAAAGGGTCCAGTTGAAACACATCTCAAGTCCACTGAAAAGTTATTCGCATACGAGCCTGAGACTGTGGCACAACAAAATTACGGTATGCATCCTTCTCACAATGGGGAGAGGCCGCCATGGGTTCAAAACACGTCTCACAGTTGATTGTTTCACAAAAGTTTTCTCGCGTAATTTGAAAGGGTGGTTTAAAAGGGTAGGGGTCCCCCTCCCAACCTCACTTGCCAGCACACACACACACACACAAAAACTGAAAAGTTACTTGGAATTATATTAATGATTTGTTCTTGATGTTCGTGGTTTGCAAAACTATAAATTCAGTTGATTCTGCAAGTTATATACAACATAAATTTAAGTGGCATGAATCATGACTAACAAGGTTTTCACTTTATTCTTTCATCTGAACAGTTTACAGCTTTCAAATTAAACTTCTAAAGAGGAAATTGATACGAGATATCTCTCTAAAACAAATTTATATCCTTTCATCTCAGTGCAATAAAAGCTAACCATCTTCATGTTTTTTCACACACGAAAGACAGTGAACTGCTACTTTCATTTCTTCGCAAGTTTCAATTATGACAAGCCAAAACCTGATATAAAAAAGCTTGCATGTATCACTTGCAACAATGAACAAAGATTACACCCTTATAAGCGAAACCACCAAAAACTGGGGAATCCTAATTCACAGAGCTATAACCAAACCTTTTCTTTCATTCAGCCAATTAAGAAAAAGCCATACCTCACCAAATGCCAAACACGAGACATCTATGGGAGCTTACTTTACAGATCTGCACGCTTTGGCAACTTTTTTCTAGCCACGGACGGGATTCAGAGTATAATCATATAGCTCAACATCATCTGGCAATGAAATTAATAAACCACAACCACTCATTGCAACTAAGTTCAAAGCACTTAGCTATTCAGAAAAGCTTTCAAGGAAAACGGAGGCCCCTCCTGCCAATACACAAGTGAAAAGGGTAAGTCCTGCAGTAACGCCAAATACATAGGTATACACATAAAAGGGCTCTCAGAAAGAATAGGTCCACTCAAACAAACATTCTGAAAGTGTTTTTGTAACTGGACACAGTTAAACCTCACAAATTCTAAAGCCTAGGTCTATGATAAAAATAATTTGTATGTACAAGGCTGAAACTTTTTTCGAGATCTTTGCAGCCTATGGAAACAAATGAAAGCCGGAAGAAAGTCACTTAAAACTTAAAAGCATACTAAATAGAGCTCAATTTCAAGAAAGATAGAGATGAAGTATTGGCAGGTTATGTTTAGCAAGTGTTGACAAACAACGATTTATACCAAATTAGCCAGCTAGAATTACAGCTAGAGGAACCTCACAGAACCCTAAAAGAAACAAAAGAACCATTTACCTTGCTAACCTCTTGATGCAAGCATTGTCTAACTACAGTTGTCTGTTGTATCAGCCGCTCCATCGCTGAATAGCTAGGCTGGTTGGCATGTGCTGACATCATTTCAATAATGGAATAGGAGTTAACATGTTGCACATATGTTATTGTTATCTTCCTAGAATCTAAAAGAAACAAGAAATATCTCGATATGGAACACATATGCTTGTAACCTGAAAATAGAAGTGCTAAATCAAGGGAAGTTGGAAGGTAAGGAGACACACCAAGGATAGCTCGATTTAAACTATCTGCAACATGTTGCCGATACTCCTGGCTGAGCAGATGAAACATTGGGGACTTCTCTGGCTCCTCATAAGCAAGCAAAGCCATAAAATCCTGCATTAATAATAGTGTTTTTGAATTTTAGAGAACCACATTTCCATATGAGTATTGCATTACTCTCACTGAGGGTTGAGCTTAAGCCTCAACTCCCTAAACAATGCCACAAAAAAAAATCTTTAACCTTATGGAAAAAATGGTCACACCCCGACCGACACACATCACAGTGATCGTTTAGCCATTCGATAATTGCGTTGAAAATTGAAAACAGTATTAGTTTGGAACTTTCAATATGATACCAAAGTTCAAACATACTATTGGTGCACCGACCAAATGGCTATACATCACAAATCAGTCTAAAATTTTATGTTGGGGTGGGGCGGCCCTTTATCTATGAGGTTAAGAGTATAGAACATGTTTGACGTGGCATAGTATGGTGATCATGTAAAGAAACAAGACAATAGATGTAAGACGACATGTATTTACAGTATTTCTACAATAATTTTCATTTGCATAAAAAATAATTATCATGTGAAGAATAGAAGTTTAAGGTATCAAACATACTTCTAACTTCTCGACATACTTGTGCACCTTCCCAAATGGTGTCAACTTGTTCTGAGCAAATTCCAGTGCTTCGGTGCTGGCATGTAATACCATTTTTTCAGTTAAAAGGAGATGCGAATCACCCATGCTTTAAAACAAATATAGCTTACAGTTAACCTACCATTTCTTAGAACAGACAAGCTCAACAAAATGAAGACTCAAGAGATCAAAATGCAAGTCCTTGTTTTCCTCCAGTAAGTTATGTGCCAGCTGCTCTGTCAGTTCTATAGCCTTCAGAGCATTTCCTTCCAATGCGAAATGGAAAATAGCTGAGAAAAAAGAAATAGAAAACATTAGCACCATCATCGGTGGAACCGCCACTCTATACTAGTATAATATCTAAAGGTTACAGGGTTATAATGGTGTTGATGATGCCACAAAATCCACAGGTTGTCTACCTTTGTGAAAGATAGACAAACAACGCGACCCTAATATAATGTGTTTTCAGAGCTATGCATTTGTGTGAAGTCTGCTTAATTGAACGACAGAGACTCTTAATGCATACGACATGATAAACATAATATACGACATGAAATAACCTACGTTTTCTTTTGTCCATGTCGACAGGGTAATCAGCAGGCTGCTTCATCCCAGTAGAGCTAATGAATGATTCTGCAGTCTCTTTGAAGCAGTTATGTACAAGGTAGGACAGAACAATGTTGCGAACATCACCATCATTAATAGCCTGTTAAAAATTCAAAACATAACATTCAGCATTCAATAAGAACAACGAGCTTTAATCATCTGATAAGATAAATAAACAAAGTATGCTGCTTCAATCTGATAGATAAGACTAATTAAAAAGCATTAAACTTTTAAGTACTAATGTGAGTATTTAAAAAAATTAAGATAAGGAAAATTCAACAAATTCATCCTTGAGTAACCAAATTAAAAATACTAACTTGGGTAATAATTGGCATGATTTAATAAACAACCATAGTTCCCAAATTCCCAAATTAAATTGTAAAGTGCTGCCTTTTTGCACATAAGTGTAAAGTTTTCGTTTATGACTTGTAAATCAATTTAACAAGATAACATAGAAACTAATACACTACTATTGCGCTTTAAGACCAAGTAAACAAAAAAAAAAAAAAAAAAAAAAAAATCAGAATATCAAAATTCATAAATATTTAACAAATTACAGATTAATTAAAAAAAAAAACGAGTCAATTGAACACAAAAAAATAAAAATGAAACGAATAAAAAAAATAAAATAAAAAACTTACGGATTGTTCGTATTGTCGAGGATCTAAGTCCATCATTATTATTATTATTAATGGTGTAAAAGGGTTTTATTAAATTTGTTTCGAAAGAAAAAAGGAAGGAAAGAGATCGAAAGAAGAAGAAGAAGAAGAAGAAGAAGACTGTTTTCACTGGGTTGGCTTTGGTTGGGTTTTCTCTCTTCTTCGGCTCCGTCTTTTTCCCTGACAGAGACACTCGTGACCTCGTCCGTGTTGATGTACTACTCTACAGACTACAGTATCTCAGTATCGTAACCCTGTCAAATTCTCCACATTAAGCCCAGCCCAGCCCATTTATTACCGCCCTTGGTTTTGGGCTTTTGGCTGAGTTAAAGGGTTTTTTTTTATTACGGAATTAATTTTCCCATAATATTTTTTGCAGGGAGTAGTAGTACTATTCTACTATAGTCATTTTATTTGTCCATAAATTGTTTTCCACCTTAATTAAACAGACCTTCTAAGAGAAAATTTCACATAGGCTGTGTTTGGTTCGGTGGAATATAGATTCCACTGTGTTTAATACCTTATAATTTAGGCGATAAAACAGAAAACAGATTTGGGTAGATTTTGATCTAGGCTAAGTTTAAGGAATATTGTTTCTATTTCAAAAATATGGAAACCAATTTCTATTTCTAGTCGGACTTATCGTCAAGTGCTAATTTTCAGCGAGAAACCAATTTATAATTGTCTTTATTTCTCTCTATTTTTTTATCTCTCTTTGTCTGGCTCTATCTTCATTCATATTATACCCCTACTTTATGAGAATCTAGATTCCGCGAAGCAAACACAACTATAGTAGTCGTCAATACTCAATACTCAATACCAACGTTTAGTCTTTTGAAGCGAAAATTTATCAAAAAAACCAAATGCATTATCATAAGGGCGATATACATTATTTTTTTTTTTTGTACATATGTCTAATAAAACTTTTTTTTTTTTTTTTTAAAGATATGTCTAACACAACTATGTTTGTGAATATGTTTTTTTGATAAAAAAAAAAAAAAAAAAATCCCTAATAACTAATGTACGTGAGTTTAGACTGAAGTACTAGTGATGTGCAATGTGCCAGGTTAAACACTAGCAAAGCAAAGAGCTATAAATCTATAATTGGATAAACGAGCAACACGTGGGACTAAAACACTAAAAAGCAACGTGCCTTTCTTTCTCTGGTCTTTTGATTACCCATATCTTAGGAATAGTTACCACTCTCGATTCTCTTCTAACACAGTGAGACAAAGAAATGGGATTTTTCTGGTCTTCTCTTACTATTCATCTTCTTCTATTATCTTCTCAACTTCATATATGTTTCTCTTCATTTACTTCTGATCTTTTCAACTCTTGGTGTAATCAACATAATAAAACATATTCTTCAGAACAAGAGAAACTATATAGATTCAAAATCTTTCAAGATAATCTTGCTTTTGTTTCTCAACATAACAGTTTCATCAATTCTACTTATACCCTTCAACTTAATTCCTTTTCTGATCTTACTCATCATGAATTCAAAGCCTCTCGATTAGGTGGTCTTACCACTAATAACAAAAACCAAGGTCATGGTCATGGTCATGGTCATCGTCTTCGATCACAATCAGAAAGCTCTAGTTTGATTGCTAATAATGGTTTGAGAGATGTTCCATCTTCTATTGATTGGAGAAAGAAAGGAGCTGTTACTCCTGTTAAAGATCAATCTAGTTGTGGTATGTTTCATTTCGTTGATTGATTCACTGCTCAGATTAATTTATTTATTTTTTCGCATTTATTCCATAAACTGTAGATAGGTAAATGTGCAATATGCAATTTCACTGTTCATTTGATTGAATTTTTAGATTGATACATTTTGTTCATGATTGCGCACATTGGGTCAACTTTGATTATGAACAATAGAAAGAATTAGCTATGAATATCTTACCGTATTCGAATTTAGTATTCACTTACAGCAACAATCGCTTATGTTTTCCAATGAAACTGTCTTTATGCCCTGTACTTTGGTGATCTAAATTCAGATACCCAATTTCATACAAACTATGTAAGTAAAGAAACATTCTGACAAATTAATTCAGTGACATTCGTGATGTTTATCCTAGGTTTCGAATGAGCCACCCTCGAGAAGTAATAAGTTTACTAGGTTACTATGCTCTGGGGAACGGAAGTTATTTATCCTACCTTATCCCCCTGGCCCTGGGGAACGGAAGTTATATATCCTACCTTATCCCCCCTGGCCCCTGCAACTTGGCTCTGGTGAAAACCGTATACTTCAATTATCAAAATGAGTAGCAGTAACAGACAATTATGATGTCCGTTTCGATTGTATTTGTTGCTTATACCATATCTAACTAGGAACATAAATTTTGAGGAATATTTGGTAAATTTTACTTCTATATCACTTGAATCATCACTTTGTAAATTTTGTGACTCGTCAGTAATACTAACTGAAATTGATTAACCTACTTATTACTGGAGCTGCAAGATGTCAGAATTTTGCAATGAACTAATATAATTTAATTGACTATTTACCCCCTTTTTCTTCTCTTCCTTCATTACACATGTTTTATGGCAAAGCTCTTGGTAAAACCGAATTTCCGTGGTTTTGTGGTCGTGCTCCCTTGGTTATTCAAATTCATTTTCCAGAGAAAGTCATCTTTTTAGCTTTTCTCTCCAGGTGCGTGTTGGGCTTTCTCATCAACCGGTTCCATCGAAGGTATTAATCAGATTGTAACAGGGTCTCTTGTTAGCCTGTCTGAACAAGAGTTAGTCAGCTGTGACAAAACTTACAACAGTGGGTGTGGTGGTGGACTTATGGATTATGCTTTTCAATGGATTATAAAAAACAACGGAATCGACACTGAGGAAGACTACCCATATCAAGGCACAGACGGAATTTGCAACAAGAACAAAGTAATGCTTCTTTTCGAACAGTTCCCTATTTGTTGATGCCTTGACGTATCTCATATGATTTTGATGAGGCTTTCTCATAATTACCATCTACCTACTTCTTTTGTAATTTTCTCATCCACATTTGTTATTGTAGTTAAAAAGACGCATTGTGACCATTGACAGTTATACCGATGTGCCTGAAAGTGACGAGGAAAGTTTACTCCAGGCTGTTGCATCTCAACCTGTTAGTGTAGGCTTATGTGGCAGCGAAAGGTCATTCCAACACTACTCGAAGGTGATTTATTAATTAACATCAACTGACACTTATAAAACTAGTTTTATAAATCAAACACATGATTGTGAATGTCCGGAAGTTTCTGTTTGACAGGGAATCTTCACTGGTCCATGCTCAAAATCTCTGGATCATGCTGTAGTAATTGTTGGATATGGATCAGAAAACGGTGTTGATTATTGGATTTTAAAGAATTCATGGGGAACAAGCTGGGGAATGAAAGGTTATATGCACATGGTACGTAATAGCGGGGACAAGCAAGGAGTTTGCGGTATTAACATGCTAGCTTCATACCCTGTAAAGACTAGTCCCAATCCTCCACCTTCTCCTTCCCCAAGTCCCACAAAATGCAGTTTCCTGGCCTCCTGTGGAGGAGGTGAAACCTGTTGCTGCAGCAAGCGCCTTTTAGGAATATGCTTTTCATGGAAATGTTGCCAGTTGGACTCTGCTGTATGTTGTAAAGACCACCGTTCTTGTTGCCCGCATGACTATCCCATTTGTGATATCAACAGACAACAATGTTATAAGGTCAGTACTTCGCTCTCTTTGTACAAGTTTGCTTCTTTTGATGTAGTCATACAGTGGCTTCCTTTGACTTTGATTTCGTTGATTAGAAATTCTTTTGCGCTTATTTATGGCATCTTCATTCTCTTCCAATTTCGGTTTCTGAATAGTGGTCATTTTTTGTTCATTCAACAATGATTTTCTTAAAGATTTTCGGTAGCATAAAAAGTAATTTTACATGCTTAATGTGTGTGATGCTGTGATGGATTTTTATTTGTGTTTGCTAAAAGTGCACATCTCCCTTTTGTATCTACTAATTTATTGTTCGGCCATCATGTTTGCAGCGTACTGGAAATTCTACATTGATGAAAGGACTCGGACAAAAAGATTCTATTGCAAAGTTTGGAGGTTGGAGATCACTTATTGAAGCATGGTATCTGTAATTCTTAGAAATTGTACTAGTATGTATTGCTCTCACTTGGTTGTTCTGTATAATAGATACCGACACACTGCATCCCGCGTGCAAAATCTCTCTATTTTCTTTTTTCAGATAAGTTATAAGAGATTATTACAGTCATACAAGGGGACCTTGAGATGTTATTGTCCCAACTTATGTAACACTATGTTCTGTTTCAAAATTGAAATTAGTGTATGATTATTTTCTTTGGCTAGTAAAATAGCAAATGAGACCATACTCGAACCATTGTATAGAGTGGTTACATTACTCCACATCTTTTCCAACTCTGCGTTAAGCCATAAATCATATATTCTCTCATTATCATCCACTGTCAGATTTACAAGATCCCAGAATCCCAAGTTAATTAACTATCCTCTTTGAGACATTTGTGATTTTCCTTTTTAGGCCTATGGCTTCCACAGTGATTTTGCAATCTCCCAGCTGCACTTTCCGTTTATGGTTCAGTCGGCTAGATTCATAACTAGTTCCGCTGCTAATATATAGCTTTACCTTGCAGATGCACATCTGAATCTACCATATCCAGTAGGTTCAACTCCTCCTTCTTGGTCCATCATTAACAGTTCCTGCATCTCTGCTATATTTCCTGTTACAGTCAACAGTCAGCATCAAATTTGATAATAGTGTCACTCAATAATATTTCGGGAATGTTATCAGAAAATAAAAAGATTTTATAATATGCACTTTGGACTTGGGTGAAGTTTCTGAAAAAGTAAGGATTTTAGGTGAAACTGTATGGAGAACTGTTTCCAAATAATTCTATGCTTTGCAAAATCTTGACATTTCTCTGACAACAAATCTGCATTATATATAAACTTTGGCCAACCTAATCCATTGAAGAACAATAGCAGTCATTCATGGATGGACCAATGTGGTGCATATTTCAGTCTCCATATAGCCTTATTACATGATTTTATACTCTCGATCTTGGCTAGAATAACTATACATCATTTCTATACCAATTTTGCATTATCCCATTTATTTATTGTGACAACTCATCATGTGCTCTTTGTGAGAAATTTCTCATCAAAGCAACTAGAGTTATATAAACACCGTCGTTCTCAACTTCTACTTTACCTGAAGTAGATAAGGACTATGTTCCATCATTTATCTTTCTCTTCTTTAAACAAGAAATATCTCAACTTTTATATTACCTAGCCTAGTAGTTTGTAAGTAAGCTGAGATATAGGTGAAATTTGAAAGACATCAGCTCATGAGAATGATAAGTTGTATAATTTGATGCATACCTAAAGTAGGCAACCGAAAGTCGAATCCGGGTACATACGGATGAGTTGGATAAATTTGATGTGAAATAACAAATTGCCCTTTGGCCTATAAAGTATTTTTGGTGTACCAATTAGTGGTATAATCTTAACTTTTCTTTCTTTTAAACAAATGTACTAACAAGACTGTAATATTGAATATATGAAAAAACCAACCAGACTCTTAACTGACAACCACAAAATTTTGATACAAGTCTACTCACAGTCACCACTGGTGCCACCACTAATGTAAACCTGGCCACCAGGGTGCCTTTCCGAGTTGGTGGACTCCCTGTCATGCCCTTATAACCACACTTGCCTCAAGAGCTTTACAGGATGGAAAGCCTTCAACTACGACCATGGCCTATCATTGGCAGCAATGCACAAGGAACAACATCACCAAGAATTACAAGTAATGATATTGTTAAGGGGCCAATCCCTACATGAAATATAACATTGTTCCTGCCCATGTACGGTACTGCAGGGCAGAACTCCATGGTTGTGGATTTGTGGATCAATCTCCCATTACAGATTTATCTACCCCACCTTAATTAGTTAAAGAAAAATGAGATATGGATCTATATATTTCATGAGATATGGATCTATATATTTCATGAGAAATGCTAGCGTTACCGCAGAGGTGACGCTCCAGGCTTACCTCCTCATCAGATCTTGCCACGTGTACCTATTGAACTTAGTTAAGGTTTTAGCCGGTTTGTACTTTTATAGAGATTTTAGGAGAGAGAAATAGTGGAGAAAAAATAGGAAAAAAAATAAAAAGAATCCTAATAATTAGGACAACCTCAACTTCTTTTCCTTTCACTGTCTTCTCTTCCCTAGATTCTTCATCTACTCTCAAATCTCAATCTTAATTTTACTAGAACATAAAATAATACAAAAACCAAAAAAAATTTCACATATCTTTTTTTTTTTTTTTTATTAGTCTAGTACTCTTCGAAATTCAATGAAAACAAATCACACTGTAAAAGTAGTTCTTTTTCAATTTGTGATATTAGTATCTATTATGAAAAAAATAAAATCTTAGAATAAAAAGTGTTGCACAGAATTGGTTATATTCTTTTTTATGGTTTTTTTTATGCAATTAGAAGAATAATGAAGCAAATCCCAATTATCAATTGTTAGATTTTTTTGCTAGACTAAATAAGGAGGTTGTTATCAATTATTTGGAAAAAAGAGGTTGTTGTAATTATTAGGATTCTTTTTTTTATTTTTTTTCTATTTTTTCTCCACTATTTCTCTCTCCTAAAAACTCTTCGTATGGTGAAATATATGCAAACCGGCTAAAACCTTAACCAACTTCAACAGACACACGTGGCAAGATTTGGTGAGGAGGTAAGCCTGGAGCGTTACCTCTGCAGTAACGCTAGCATTTCTCATATTTCATGCAAAACATACACTTCAACATTCACGATCTTGGCTAGAAGCATTATTTGTATTCCAATTTTACATTATCACTTAGTTAGTGTGATACATGCTTTGTGAATAATTTGTAGAGTTATATAGACATCATTGTTCTCACCTTCTTGTTTACCTAGACTGGACAAACACATTATCTATCAAAGTTCATAGAGAAGCTGTGATATAAAAGAAAATTGAAGCTTGATATATATGTTATATATCTAGTATAAATAACACATTGGGATAATTGCATATTAGAGGATGGTTTGATAGGTTTTAAATCTACTAGACTTATGGTTAGTAGTATGAATAATCGACCGACTTTAGGAGGTCCATTATACTTCAGGTGGATCCAAAACTCATGTCCATCTACTTTTTTTTGGTTTTTTTTTTTTTTTCTTCTCCCATCTTCTTCTCCCCCAACCCCCAACTCTCTCTTACTCTGCTTCAACCCCTCTTTGTTCTTCCTCCTTCCCCATCTTTTTCTCCCTGACAACCCAAAGTCGATTCCCACCGTTTCACGGTTCTATATTATACAAGTGCTACGACTGCTAACATTGCATATGTTAGTTTGATACGAAGCAATCAATCATTTTCCTTGATATAACAACCCCTTCTTCTTTTCTTCAAATCCTTCATATCTGACCAGGCTGATTAACTGTGGCACTCCAAGCTACTCAAACACCACCACCTTAACACCCCCACCTCAAACACCCACCATCTCCCTTCGTCCTCAAACCCCATCTCATAAATACATACCCTCACCAACCCCTTCGCCGTTGGCTCAAGGGATGAATGACTCTTTTCATGGAGTTGAAGCTCGGTCTACACTAATTGAAGGAGAATTCACCTCAAAGACGATAAAGGTGGGATCTTTAGAGGTGAAATTGTCAGATCTGGACCATGCTTTTGTGGAGAAGCAAGATAAAGAGACTAATACTTCATGGAACTCAATTTTGAAAACCAAGCCACCATCTGCAGGAGTGGATGAACTTAGCTATTGTATACCCACTCTTGTTGATGGAGTGTTACAAATTGATGAAGAAGTGAGTGAACAAGGAGCTAAAGAATGGGAGAACATGGTCGTTGGCTTCTTCCTCGACAAGAAACTTCCATACTCAATGGTTAAATCCATGCTCGAGAAGAAATGGAACACTAAAGGTCAGTTTGAAATTTTATTAGATGGTGATTTATTTTATTTCAATTTCGATGACATTGAGGATCGAAGACTTGTCTTAGATGAGGGCTCTTTCCATCTCATGGGAAAGTTTTTCATAATTCAGCCATGGACTAGACAAATTGAAGAAGATAGAGGGCAAATTCAAGTCATTCTACTTTGGGTTAAATTTCATAAAGTCCCCAAATACCTTTGGAATCCCAAGGGGTTGAGTTTGCTAGCAAGTACCATTGGCAAACCTTTGTTCTCAGATAAGAACACGGAGAGCAAGAAAATGTTGTCTTTTGCTCGTGTATGCATCGAAGTGAAAGCGGAAACTGATTTACCTCAATCTATTCATATTAATGTGGGGGCTAAAACTATTACTGTAGAGGCTGAGTATGCTTGGAAGCCTTTAATTTGTACAATCTGCAAATCTTTTGGACATGTTAAAGGAAAGTGCACTCTAAACACCACCATTTCAGCTGCTACAACCAAAGCTCAACAACAAAACTGGATCTTACCAAAGAAGACACATAGAGAGAAGAATCTGAAAGATAGAGAAGTTAGGCTAGCTAACAAAAATGTGAATGTAGCCAAAATAAGTCCCACGACGGGTGTGGATTCAGTATTGCCACTTAGTAACCATTTCAACGCCATTCAAGATGAAAATACACATGATTTCTCTTTCCAAACAGCAACACCTTGTCCTAAAGAGGGAACTGCAGACACATCTTCACGTAAGAGAGATGTTGGGGCAGATTCTAGTTGTTCTAAAGTCATGGAATCTATGAATCAAGAGACGGTAGAAGAAGGTGAAATATCAGATAAGATTGCAATTGGGGATGTAACTGTAGACAAACTCATGAAAAAGAAAACGAAGAAGATGAAGAAAATAGAAAATCATAGTCATCAACCTTCTCTAGAAAAGGATTACCTTCCTGGTTTCGAGAGTTTGATGGAGCAGCAACAACAACACTCTGCTAAAATGTCGGTAATTGCTAGTAGCTTGATAGAAGGTGATTCCGAGGTGGATCATGGAAATTTTGTGGATTATCTTATGGTTCCTTTAGCTAAGGAAATGGGCTTGACGGGCATGAGTACAGAAGGGCAACAAAAACTCTTTAAAGAGTTGGCGGTCGCAAATAGTCGTAAACCTGACTGAGTTAGCTATAAGTTTTCTTAAAAAAAGTTGTCTTTTCTAGAGTTTGTTTGCCTCATATTTGGGCTTGTAGCTTTTAGCTTGTTGATCTAGTGTCACATCTAATGTGCCGATTGATCGGGTTTTGTAATCTGTTTTTTTCTCTTTTATTAATAAAATTTTATTTATCAAAAAAAAAAAAAAATCAAAGCTAGAACTGTTGCCTGTTGGATAATCAAAAAGGAATTTTTTTTTTTTTCATTACCACACTTCTCACTTGCTTCAATCTGATGGACTATGGGAGAACTGGACTGGGTCCAAGACATATGATTTGGGCTTAAGCTAGACAAGACCAACTAATGGTAAGGGGTTGAAGCCCAACTACCAGAATAAACCCGATTCAATTCCAAAACCGCATTTTCCATTTTAAACCGAACCAACGGTTCACCAAGTACAAAGTCTCTTAACGAGATAAAATTTAGGGTTTTTGCTTCTTATTGCAGAAGCAGAAGTGCAGAACTATAAAGGCTAGGGTTTTAGCCAAAACTAAAAATTTTACTTCTTTCTTCAATCACTTCATCAACAACAACAACAACAACAAGGAAGCTTTTCTTAAAGCAAAGATGGTGAAGAAGAGCAAAAGTAAGCGAATTCAATCTAACTTTCTATTAAAAAAAATAATCTTTTTATTCAATTTCTCTATTTATGATTTTAATTATTGATTTCATTTTTGTTTAATTAATTGATGTAGAGAGTAAAAGTAAGAGAATTCCATTGAAGAAGAAACATAAGATTATAAAGAAAGTGAAAGAACATCACAAGAAGAAAGCTAAAGAAGCTAAGAAACTTGGTATTAATAAAAGGTCAAAGGTTGAGAAGGATCCTGGTATTCCTAATGATTGGCCATTTAAGGAACAAGAACTTAAGAATCTTGAAGTTCGTCGTGCTCGTGCTATTGAGGAATTAGAACAGAAGAAAGCTGCTCGTAAAGAAAGGGTACATACGGCTACTTACTTCAAACTCTCTACTTGTTTGTTGTTTATGTCTTTAATCCTGAGTTATTTTTTCTAATTACATATTTCTAATATTCTTATATGTAAACTATGAAATTTAAACAAATTAGACTAAAAATCCAAAAATATGGATTGTTTTCCTGGTGATGTTATTACGATCAAATGCTATGTTCTATCTGGATTGAATGTTTGAATCTTGTTAAATGAACATTAAAATGATTGGTCCCAGATTCTGTCAAGTTCAAATGTCATTGAGGCTAAATTATTTGGTTCAGACTGTCCTTAATTTTATTTGCCAGACTTTGCCTACAGTTGGCTTGTTTATCTTTTGAGACACGGGAGATCATAGTAGTGGTCTGTTAAACTACATTTGAAAATCGAGAAATCTGAAATATGAATAATACTTGTGAAAATCTGGTTATATTTATATAGATTACTGGTGTAGTAGCATATAATCTTTTGTTCATAACGAGAGGCTCTTTTGTGTTGCAGGCTCAGAAAAGAAAGTTGGGGTTGTTAGAGGACGATGAAATTCCTAAAGTAACTGGTGTAGCTTCTGAAGAAATTAAGGAATTTGTTAAATCTGGAGGTATGTTAATAGAAAGCAATCAGAACTACAGCTGAGGTTAATGATTTAGCAATTATTGTCTTTATTATATTTTGTTTTTGACAAGTATCTTAAATTTTTAGCAGATAACTCAGATCGAGCTTTCTACAAGGAACTTGTGAAAGTCATAGAAGCATCAGATGTCATTGTGGAAGTTCTTGATGCAAGGGATCCACTTGGTACCCGTTGTGTTGATATGGAAAAGATGGTTTTGAAGTCAGGTCCTGAAAAGCATCTTGTGTTGCTTTTGAACAAAATAGGTAATGCTCTGTGATTTTCATTAAGAAAACAATTAGCACATTAAAGCTTTCGGTTAGAAAAGTGCAACGACATTGTGATAGTTAGGAATTTGTATTCTGAGGGTTCTGTTTTCCCGAAGTATCTTCATTGGTTATGTGTGTTTAATATTTTGGGAATCACTGTTTTGAGGCTCACTCTTATAGTAAACACCTGGTTTAAATTTCATTTAGAGCTTATAGCATAAATACATAATATCTTTTTCCATTTGTTAGACCAAACAGTAGATACCTAAAAATAAGTCTAAAAGGCCAATGGAAAAAGCCAACTCAAAATCAAACCCTAAATTCATTAGATTATGATTTAGATCAAGCAAAGAAGTAAACTGAAGCATCAAATCCACCATCGTCCTTGTCAATATTGTGGTCAGCCAAAGTACTATTTTCTTAATTGATTGCTTTCTTCTTGTATGTGCATCATCATGATACAAATAAAAATCATCAGATTCAGCTCCATCGATCAAACACATAATCTTCCTTTCTTTACCTTTCATCTTTTCTTAAACTCAATCCTTCAAAAAAATTTGTTCTATTAATCACCCAATTTTCCTTTGAAAGCTTGAAAACAATAGTCCACAGTCCAGATTGAGGCTATGGCTTCATGAGGATCAAGGCTTAAGCCTCGAAGGAATGTCTCACATATTTGAGGCGATATATAACTTCACAATGCCTCAGCGAGCTGTAATGTTTTGAAACACTGCTACTTTTAATTAAAATGAAATCTGAAAATGTGTAGATTTGATGTTATAACACAGTACCTTACAGGGGCTATGTATGTGCAATTTATTTTCAGATCTTGTTCCTCGAGAGGCTGTTGAAAAATGGCTGAAGTATCTTAGGGAGGAATTACCTGCGGTTGCTTTCAAGTGCAGCACCCAGGAGCAGAGATCAAACTATGGGTGGAAATCTGCGTCAAAGTCTGCAAAACCAAACAATCTTTTGCAAACCAGTGACTGTCTGGGAGCAGAAACACTGATAAAATTGTTGAAGAACTACTCAAGAAGTCACGAGGTACCGATAAACTTACTTACTGTCATGGTTTTATTCTAGGTCATTTGGTTCGATTGTAAAATTTGTACTTCCCCGCATTAATAAAGGTCATGCTTTGCCAGTGATCCTATACTGGATGTTTTATTGTAATGCATTTAGGAAGGATGTGCATTTCTATATTTCTTTGTTTACGGATGGGGTTTATAGTTTCTAGAAAAAAACGCCTGCCTATTTTAAACCTTCTGTGCCGAAAAGTGGGGTTTTCTCTTTTTGTATGTTCATTTCACTTTGAGGATTTCCGTGGCTCTTGTATTGTATCTCCATTTCATTTTCTAATGCAAATTAGGAGCGATATGATTTTTTTTTCTGTACTTTGTTTTGGATAGGGTTTTATAGTACCTAGGAAAAAATCTTGCTGTTTTTATTTTCTTTTGGTTATTTATTCCGTTTGTTTTCTTTTGTCTGTTTATACCTTCTTCTGTGCCAATAAGAAATTATTTTTCTCATTTTAGTTTGTTTATTTCACTTTGAGGATTTTCTTAACTATTTTTAAATCCTGCTATATGCTAGTCATTAATTGGGAATACATGTCTTTTGCAGATTAAAAAATCAATCACAGTGGGAATTATTGGGCTTCCTAATGTTGGTAAGAGTAGCTTGATTAATAGCTTGCGGAGATGTCATGTTGTTAACGTTGGTGCTACACCGGGTTTAACGAGATCGATGCAAGAAGTCCATTTAGATAAGAATGTCAAGCTGCTGGATTGCCCTGGTGTTGTAATGCTCAAGTCCGGGGAGAGTGATGCAAGTATAGCTCTTCGAAATTGTAAAAGAATTGAGAAGTTGGATGACCCTGTTGGTCCAGGTAAGCGATTCCTTACTCCATCTTGTGTATATAAGATTATTTCACCGTTTTTTGTCTTGTTGGTGTATCCACTGAACTTGTCTGTCTTATTTGTGATGTGCTGTAGTGAAAGAAATCCTCAATCTCTGTCCTGCTAAAACGTTGGTAGCTTTATACAAGATTCCAAGCTTTGATGCAGTTGAGGACTTCCTCCAGAAGGTGGCTACTGTTAGGGGTAAGCTCAAGAAGGGCGGCATTGTGGATGTTGAAGCTGCTGCCAGAATAGTTCTACATGACTGGAATGAAGGTATAATACACAACTCTTTCAAAAGAGACACAATTTCACTAGCAATCTATTAATTTAATTTGATATAGTTATGGTCAGATAAAAGGAACTCATTTCTAATTCATTTTGACTTGGCTTTAGGTAAAATTCCATATTATACTTTGCCTCCTACTCGTAATCAAGAAGTTTTTGAGGCGAGTATCGTATCAGAGCTTGGCAAAGAGTTTGATGTCAACGAAGTCTACGCTGGCGAGTCTTCATTCATTGGCAGTCTCATGTCTGTTGAGGATTTCCGCCATGTTGAAGTTCCTGCAAGTTGTCCTCTAAGTTTTGACGAGAACATGCTAGAGGTTGGTGCTTTCTGAATTTTTCCAAGTATATTAAGAACTTTTGTTGTTTTGGACATTTGAGTATAGTTCTGGACATCAAAGAAATTGTCAGGTGCATGTTTGATTGATGTTTTTCTCAAACACACTCCCTGTTTATATTGTCTCGTTTATGAGTGAGCACTGTGTCTGTGTTTCATCACGACCGGTCTATCAGGATCAGTCTGTGGTGGTTGCATGACTGAGGTGAAGAAAACCCATTATCTTTATGCACGTAGTGGATGATCTCCCCCCCCCATAATTAGTGCCCGTGCTCCCCCTTCCAGGAGTTTGACTACTTTTGTTTTATACCCAGGATGGAGTGCAGTCGAATGCAACAATGCAAGATAACAAGCAGTTAGAAGTAACCCAAGTAACCCAAGATGATGACGACCATTCGATGGATGATAATGAAAATGAGGCAGAGGGAACCAAGGCAAAAACCTTTAATAGCAGGCAGAATGAAAAGTTATATACAGCTGAAGGTATACTCAATCCAAGGAAACAGAAGGCGGAGAAGAAGAAAAGGAAAAAAGCTAACAAAGCCTCAAGTGATGCTATGGATGCTGACTATGATTTTAAGGTGGACTATAAAAATCGGAAGGCCACAATGGATGTTGTTGATGAGGGGGATGAAGATGAAGATGACACAGACAATCAAACCAGTGAAGTGCCAATGTCTGGTGTTGATACCATGGATACATGAGAGAATATAGCTCGGGCATGACTGGTTGCTACAATTATTTGCTTACAAGATGCAGTATAGGTAGTGGCTATGCTATTCAATTTGAAAATGATATTTATATGCTATTGCTATTCAGTTTTGGAAAATGATATTTATATGAATTTAATTAACAAGATGAAATTGTATCACAACTTTAGTTTGGTGCCATTTGTTTGCTTTCTTTCTGGTTTCTCATCTTGTTTTGATCTCACATCCCTTATGTATTTTATTAATTTCCAATTTATTTCCTTGTGCATCTTTTAATGTCATAAAAATGTTAACTCAAAACATATTTTCTATATAGGTAACTGTGTACTCTAAACTCTAAAGATGCATAATCCTTTTCTTTAAAATATATAGCTGAGTCCTGTTCCTTGTCTGCTGAAATTTGTTTAGGGAGGGAACTTTTGACTCCAATACCTCGACTATCTTCTATTAAATCTCAAATACTGGGAATTGAAATCCATGGTCTCTTTCATTACTTTCTAGAAGGCAGGCCAGTACAGAAACTGAACAGGGATTTACCAAGTTCCTATAAAGACTTTCACGCTTCCATAATTATATTATTTCAGGATGGGCAAACATGCAGCTTTCTATAAGGGATATTTTTTTTAGCATTTCTCACTTATTGTTAATAGGGTGTGTGCTCTCTCTGAAGTGGGGTGTGCCCGAGCACAAGCCTTTTAATATTACTAAAGCTTTATCAGTTACATAAGTCACAAGAACACAACTGGAGCATAGAACCAAAAATGTGATATCTGATCCTTTCTATGTGAACAATATACAGTAAGAATGAGACAGTGAAGTTGTCACCTACCCTGTATTTTATTCTCACCGACAACCAGGCTGGTTTTTGTTGTTTCCATATGGGAAGAGTGAATACCCACCACCACTAGCAAAAGAGATAAACAGGTTGATAGGCCCCTCAACCTTTCAAAGGTTTCCATTCATACCAAGACAAGGACTTGACCTTATATCCCAATGCATTTATCACAAACTTTTTTTGCCCCAATAAGTTGGTACAAACCCATGTTACATAATTAGGCTCATGGGATCCACACCATCTTTCAAAAAAAGAATAAAAAGTTTCATTCACTTACAAGACAATGTTGTTCAATCAAAATAACAGACTAACAAGTACAATACCATCTTTTCCATATACTGTAGAAATGAATAGGTTAGAAACAAAGAAGAAATCCATCTTAAATTCAATACAGAACAAGTGTGCCTCACTGCCTTGTATATTCATAACAAATATAAATCAAATATCAATCACAAATGAGTTGATATCAAAGGGATTTCATTTTTCCCAGTAATACAATCAGATAGATAATAATAAATTACAACAATACCAACACACAGTTTCCTTTTCTCTGGTACCCTTTACGGTTAAATACCTGGGAACCGGAATCTGATGATACCCACAATGAGGTCCATATTTTGGAACTCCGGGGACCTGAAATCCTAAATGCTTAAATACACTTCCCTATTTTACTGAAACATATTATCCCTTGAATTAGGATAATGTGCCTGTGCAAGAAACTCTCAAACTAACATCTTTTTTCTATCTACATAAAGATAAATGCAACTGTGACTTCACAGAAATATCACTGAAAATCTTTCCTTGCCCTATCATCTTCTATCCTTTTTTCTTCTCTTGATAGTGTACATTTTGAAGTAAAACACCGGAAATGGTAGTTATGAGTATATTTCAATGCTCATCTATTGTTAAAACTGTTATCCCCTTGAGTTGGGTTGAGCAGTTGTAGTAGTTCCAGGGGCACAAATAGCTTCTACCACAACTCGCTTTAGCACGTTTGGACATGGATCTCCTCCAAAGTTAGTAGGGGCTATAGTTACAGCACATCTCTCATGTCCTATGCACTTCTGCAAGATATTAACAACATCAACCAAAGCATTAGTACTTATTCTACGTATATGAATAACACACCAAAGTGAATGTAAATAGTTGAAGAGTGGGAAACTGGCATAAACACTCAGTGATGGTTAATTAAACAGGACAGCTGCATACCTTCTCTATTGTGGTGTATGAGCTTGGAGAGTGGCATGGTCCTTGCTGGTAACTCCCACAAGTTCCTGAAGGAGTGCCAAAGCTTGCAAATTTGATTGAAGATATGGTCTGTCCTGGAGCACACTTCAGGTGAACCTTGGGCCTGTGAAGCTCTTCTGGTTTGCCGTAACTCTCTATGTGCCAATTCTTTAAGGTTGGGTGCCATTCAGTGACATCTGCACAAACACTGGATACCGTTCTTTTTACAAGAGAAATGCCTGATGCATCCCCACCAATTTCCTCAAAAACTACCAGTAGATTCTGGGTTGGCTTTAACCATGATCGAGGCACGTGGTACCTAAAAGTTCTCAAAATTAAGAACATTGATACAAAGTATATACAAAATTTAACTTCGATCACTTAGTCATTACCATCTTTGGGTGGGTTGGCCACAACCAACTTGACATTTCGGAGGTCGGTATGTTCCAGAATAACTACATTCGTTGCAATTACCCTCAGCATAGGCAGTCCAGTATCTTCCAATGCTTTCTCCATTTACCCATACTTGACCCTTCCCCATACTCCCCATGTCTAAAGCCAATGGCTCATTACCACTAGGTTCATCAAAATGAGTCTGCAAGTTCCGCAATAGTTTAAAACTACTACTACTTACAATCCAAATCTTGCAATTAGTCTGAAGCAATTTTTTGACAATTCATTACCTTAAACCATGTAAGGGGCTGCTGTTTTTTTGCAGCTAATGACGCCTGCATCCATTCAGCTGATGAAACTCCATTTGGAGATACTACATTCATAGCTTCTCCTTTCAAACCAACCTGTACAAAGAAACATCAGTCACAGATATACTACCAAGAAACAGTGCACTAGAGATGATAGATATGAGTTCAAAATATAAATTTCTGACCTGGTAAGACCATTTCTGCCAGGTCAAGTCTCTTTTTCCCTCCTTGAGGCCATGGAGTTCAACGGGACCTAGGACTCCTGTACTCCAAGTCTCATAATGTGCCCCATTGTTCTAAAACCACAGCAGGTTGAAGTAGTTAGTAAATAATTACGATCACTAAGGCACCTTCCAACAAGTTCAAGAACATGGGCTCCGAATAAATTTGAAGGTACACTATTTTGATTGTTGCTCTTTTACAAATAATATTGAAGGCAGGAACTAACCGGCAACCCAACTGCTATGCTAAGGAGTGCAATTCTGTTTGTACCAGCACGCATATTAACTTTTCCTGTATATGTAAAACGCCTGTTTTCCCTTGTCCCGCGGGCCGATCCTATAATGGAAGACAAACACAATTAAAAAAACTTCAAATATGACAGTTGCATTATTTATTTTAACTGATTTGAGAAAAAAACACTAATTACATTTGAATATGCCATCTAATTGTAAATGAAAAAGAAAAAATCAGAACCTACCTGAAAGTTGCCCATTGATAAAGACGTGCATAGCATGGCCTTTTGATCCCACAGTGAGCGTGGGCCACTCACCACCATTCAAGAATGATTCAGAAGGATTAATTTCAACGCTGTGCACATCAAAGAAGATGCATATTAGGACAAGCAAAGTAGCAAACCTAGTTGTCATCTATGTAACTGTAAATCAAAAAGTACGCAAGAATTCAAATTAAATCCCTTAAAACTTCCTTGACACTAACTTAGATATAAGGGTCTCACCTAGTTATGTACCACAGGTAGTCGCTGCTGTCCCGTGTAACATTTATCTGCTCTAGGAGACCAAAAGAATTGATCATCCTATCCTCACCAAGTGATGACATATCTTCATCAAATGTCTCCCATGAGAGCAATTGAGAATTGCTAGGTAACATTTGCATCTGTGACGTTTGAACTCCGACCTGTGATAAATGTGCAATAAAATAATTGTTATCTTCTTTCAGATATAATATTCTAAGGTTTTACTACACTATATACCCTTCATTTTAAGTTATTTTCAAAGCAGCGAAATTGAACATACTGAGATAAAGTATGCAATTCTTATGGATTATGTATTTATGTTTACTTAAATTATGATCCAGAAGTTTTTTCAAAGAACAACTTGTTTAAAAACATCCTTAGTTCACTTTACTTACTTTTGCGGTGTTAAAGACTGCATTTCTGCAATCAGGCAGAATACTGATGGACCAAGGTGGTAGGTTGTAGTGCATGTTATTAAACATAACTCTCGCTGCAGATTTCGAATTGAAATTTGAGAGGAAAGCTGCACAGTCACCTGACCCAGAGGTGAATACATGAGCCTGTAAAATGCAAAAATTGAACCAACTCAGTTAAACGCAAAGCATGTGCATGAAGAATTCCAGCTATGAAAAGAAAGCAACCTGTTGATAGGTTCCTAATGAAGTAACAATTGGATCGGCAGAAACTAAAGCTCGCTCAGAGAGCTTTATAGCCCTATGGAGCTCTTTCAAGTGTCCATATTTAGGTTGTCGGGTCAATCCTGCAAAGTTTCCAAGGATAAGCATTTCTAGGAGGGCATATTACAACAAAGATGAACAACCTCAAGCATTAAAAATCACCCTTCTCACCATATTCATCAATTGGAGCATCATAATCATAACTTGTGGTGATGAAAGGACCTCCAGCAGTACGCCCAAAGTTGGTTCCTCCATGATACTGTAAAAAGGGAACTTAATAATTTATTACCATGTTACGATAAATTTGTAAATAGAGAACTTAACCATTGCTGTGTAAGACTAACCATGTAGTAGTTAATAAAGGAGCCCCCTTTCTGTATGAACCGGGCTACTGCAAATGCAAGATCTTCAACTGGTCTCTGGTGGACTGTGCCACCAAACTCCGTAAACCTTTAAATATTGATAAAAAGAGACTGATTTAGATGAAGTGAACATATGTTTCAGCAGGTAAATTTCAAGTTGAAGAACTACATTTACCAGCCACTCCAAGCTTCAGTCCACATTGTGGGCTTGTAAGGTTTGTTGGGAGTGAATGCGTCACAATAAAATCCATTGCATGCATTTATCTGTGAGAAACAGTGAAAATACACCATTCAGAACTTCATACCTTGCCGCTTTAGACAATAAAACTGCGTTTGATTTCATAGATTAATGAAACAAGTTAAATGATTACAGTAATTAACCTCCGGGAGCTCAATAACAAAGACAGATGGAAATAAAAATAAAGAAGCTAAAAATGCATACCCCCACAGAATTCGTTTAAGAACTTAAGGACTATAAAAATTGTATTTATTAATGCATACCACCGGATCTGGGGCATCATCTTCCTTGCACATCACCCATGGGACTCCTGTATCCAATCTGACAGCCATTGTTGCAGCCCAATTCATGTAAGCCTGACCAGCAGCTCCAAATGCCTTAGCTTCTGATCCGTACTCATTCTCAATCTGCAAATCATTAGTATGTTGTATTGCAGTTAGTCCTAATATTATTCCAAAATGAATCAATCAGCAAACTAGACTGATACATGGTACGAGAAAAATCTTAGCAAATAACATTCAACAGAATTTTACAGGCACCGAGCCTGAATTCACACCTGAGAGAGAATGATGGGGCCACCCTGAGTTTCGTATAAACTTTCGCTCTTCATCATCTGCACTATCTTCTGAGTGAATCCTTGCATTGCCATCTGCAACACCAAACCAGTAAAAGAAAACAAATTCAGTAACAAGTAAAGAGCACATAATTTTATTGAAGTTATATTAGCAAAATCCAGGAAAAGGTTAAACCATTTCTTTTGCTTTCAATTTCCCAATTTTATCAAATTTGTTTAGTGTGTATTTAGTAATGTTTCTTAGAAAGAAAACAAGTAAAAAAAAAATAGAAAGTTAAGTAAGCATTATTAACCTTAAAAGGCTCATTATCTGTTCTAAAGCTGATGCCTGGAACATATTTCAACCAAACAGGAAAACCTCTGCACACAAAAAGATAAAAATCCCACAAGCTCAAATTAAGAAACAAACTCTTTAAAACATTTCAACAAACATTTCACAGTGAAGACATCAAAGACCAAAATGAAGATGATAAGTACCCAAAATTCCATTCTGCACAAACATAAGGACCAATGCGAAGATGAACATAAAGTCCTGCTTTCTGAACTGTTTTTATAAACCGAACAAGATCATATCTTCCTTCAAAGTAATACTGAAAACCCACAAACAATGGAAATTCAATTAGAATTAAAATAAAACTGAAAAAAAAAATTCAGAAAAATCTCAACTTGATAATTAAAATTAAAGTACATTGCCAGGAGAAGGTTCATGTCCATTCCAGAAAACATAAGTCTGTATAACATCTAATCCTCCTTCTTTAGCCTTCATTATAAGATCTTCCCACATCTACAAAACAAGAAGAAGAAGAAGAAGAAGAAGAAAAAAACCCATTTCATTAAAGCTTCCAAAAATCAGTCAACTTTTCAAGAAATTTTGAAGAAGAGAGAAAAGTACATCAGGGGTACTTCTAGGATAGTGTATAGAACCAGAAATGAGAATTCTTCTTTGGCCATTAATGATTATAGCCTTCTTATCATATGTTACTCCACACTGAATCAATTGCAAATTAACTAGTATTATGAAACAGAAGTACAAGAAGAAGATTGACTTGGAAATTGAGTTGGTTTCCATTGTTTCTTCTTCTTCTTCTTCTTTCTCTTCCCTTCTCTCTCTCTCTCTCTCTCTCTCTTTATAATGTTTATGAAGAAGAAGAAGAAGAAAGAAGAAATCTAGACTACTGAACTACAAGTGTCCATTGTTCTGAAACACACTACTACACTTGTTGTTTATTATTACTGTTAGTCGGTTGGGTTAAATCTTCAAAAAGTGACTCCAGACAGTAAAGCAACTCTTCAACGGTAAAGTTTAATTTCAACTACTTTTGTAAACATGAATGAACAAACTCATTGATGATGATGATGATGATGTTGTAGTAATTAGTAACTGTAATAGTGTTTTTTTTACACCAGGAGCACTGGATCACACCATTTTTGCACTAAAAATCAACAACAACTACATACCTTTGTTAATTCTACTCTAGTGATATGGTTAAGGTAGATCAATTAGCATTCAAGCTAGCTACATTACATGGAAATGACTGATCAAGATATATCATATATGCATGCATGGTTAGTGATTAGTGTATGAGAAGGAGATGAATGACAAAGTTATGTAACCACCATATTATATATGTTAAGGTCCACTTCTTGTTTGGTCAATTTGAATCTGATATTTCTCATGTGCATCATTGTTGTCTCTATCTATCTCTATCTCTTTATCTCTGTGATTTGCCCGAAAGGATATAGCTTTTACTCCTCTGATATATTATTTTGAATTTCTATTTTGTTACCAAACATATATGTAACTTGGTCTCTTGGATAGAAATGTAGTAGCATATATACTTCAACTAATTCTATCTATAACTACTCTTTGTTTTGATATATATATATACAAGTGGCATATGTCTTTTCTTTTTCAAAGTTGATCTTGCAAAAACAGACCTCTAATAGCAGCTATATAAGAGATTTTTGGACATACCCCATTTGAAAGTTGAAATTTGAGATACCACCATTTGAGGAAAAAAAAAAAAAAATTGAGATACCACATTTCATGACAGAAGAGATTTATAACCGTAAGTTAGTTTTATGATAGATAGCTAAGATTACACCCCATCTTAAAATGGGGTATCTCAATTATTTTGTTTTAAATGAGGATCTCAAATTTCGACTTTCAGAAAGGGTATGTCCAAAAATCTATATATAATAATGTTTTGTAAAAAGATTTACCAACACAGAGATAAACCTGGTTGCAATGTAAGACTTCCTAATATTGACCATACACTACAAGTAGGTTATTTTTGGTGGGAAATTTAGTTTAATTTGTTTGATAGGTTTTGGTATGTAAATGTAACTGTTGGTCAATCTAGCTGCATGTTAGTAGAAACATACAGTATATGTATGGCCGTATGGGGTATTCATTGGGGGTATTGTCTTTTTCAAAACAAGGCCAAGGACACGAGTCTGACCCACAATCACAACACCATGTGACCTACTTTAGCCCCATTCCATATTACATGCACACATACTGATACCCCTCTATTATATTTTGATTTTGTCCTTTGATCCTTGCCTGTCTTTTTCCCTTTTTAATAAGCTAGGAATTATCTAGTCCATACATAGATCATATATACAGACTGACTATGTATCCGAGTATCTACCAATATCTAGCAATGTGACCTACATACAAGACTCACAAGAGCACATATATACATATATAAATTGTACATGACTACGTCTACATGTGCTGTAGTGGCACATGGTGTTCGTCTTGATTTATATGTTATTATTACTTATTATTATTATTAGTTGGGGTGTATGCAATGTTTGATCGATGTGATGTGACGATGTGCCTAACTCAAAATCAATAATTCTTATACTCAAATTATAAGAGAATGCAACACTTGAAGCACACCTGACACCCCAAGTTCACTACGTAGTCTAAATCGTGACACATATATATATTCAAGACATTTAAGCCAATGGAGGACCCAAAACACCCACTCCAGCCACTTAGATATATATATTATAGCACAATTTATGGAGCTTTTCTTTTAGTAGTATTCTGTAATCTGTATTCATAAGCAGTTAATTAGCACCAAACCAAAAGGAAAGCAGCCACCCAACCTAACCTAACATCTCATCCCTGCGTTAATCAAGGAAGTAAATTAGTCTTCTTTATATTTAAGTGATCCAAACTCCAAATACATTACAGGAATTCATTTGTTTGGTGTAAACGAAAACATGCATGAAGCATCTAGGCCAAATGTTTGTACATATTTCTTTCTTTTATTTCCTTGGTCCAAAGCTAGCTACTTCCACTCTACTATATACTAAAAGCGTGTTGTAATTGTAACAATATATACCAAGATTTAATCATCTCAATTAAAGGAAACACACAATGGGTTTAAGTTTAAGTCAAAAAGAGATGAGATTCCATTCACTCACAGTACTCTTTTAGTAGTTCAATTCCTTGCACAAGACAGATTAAAAAAAAAGATAGAAGCTGAAAAATGGTATGGGACAAAAAGCATTTTTGCAAATGAAAATTAATCTCTACCGGACAAAAGTCCTTCACTTCTTCCTTCAATTATGCATCAATCAAATAATCACCCTACATATAGTAGTGGACCGCTTTTTGTACATCAGGCCGGCTTCAGATGCCAAAGGCAAAGGTTATATGCATTTTCATTATCTTAAGCATGAAGCATCCAATGCCCATCCTTGTCTCGTCACTTGCTCGCTCACTGGATATATACTTTAACCAATTTTAATTTGTTCTACTTAATTAATTACTTATTAGCAGTACGTTAAGAGCGCTAAGCCTAGCTATGTTCGAGTAATGTTAAGAGCTAGCAAGAGATCCTGCAGAGGCAGATTGAAGAAGGAATTGGCGCTGCACATACAGATACAGAGAACATATATACCACATATAAGCAAGATCAAAACCATTGCTTAAATATTTTGAATATTTGAAGTTCATCACAACGAGTAGAAATGAACAACAGATCGATCACAAGGGTACGCGTTTGGGATTAATTGGGGCCACAAAATGGGGGGCGTCGGTGGAACGATAACAATGATTGAGAGGAAGTAAAATGAAACCCACTTTTTAGTCACTTCTATATATGCATCGCGCTCAACTACCTGATGTTATGTGCCAACCAACACAAGCACTCATCAAATTACAGTATTTTACACCGTGATATCCCAAGCTCTTCCATCTCACAAATTCCAGTAAACTAGAATGTAGTATATTGGTCATTTTAATCTCGCTAGCTAATATTGATGCAAAAATTATGTTGAATTTATTTGTATCTCCAAACAAACCTAGCTACCACCTTAATTATGGTTCAGATTATTGCCCTAAATTGTGTCAAAAATCAAAATATATAAGAGTTGTGAATAAATTAATTATCCATGCAAATGAATGGTCATGATCACTGTGTGTATGAGAGAGAGAGAGAGAGAGAGAGAGAGAGAGAGAGAGAGAGAAGCACATCAATTGCATCTCATGCACAAGTAGAAACTAGAAAGCAGAATAAGAATGACACCTCGGGCAACCATGAGACAGTCATGACTCATGACAATATATGTGTGTCTTTTAATTTGCATGCCTAAAAACTTATGAGTACTGTATGCATTTATCAGATTAATATTGTATACTGTGTACAATAATACTAAAACTGTGTCTTAATTAGTTAGTTCAATCAACTTCATATAATTATAATTCCTCTCACACTCTCACATCAATACACAACACAACCTGTCTATATCATCATATCACCAAAATGAATTAAACATATATAAGAGTTAACAAATTAACGACACTTTTCTTTCCAATAATAATCATTCCATGTGGTAGCTCTAATCCAGCTATCCTAATTCCTAAGCACCCAACCACTAACACACAATTATGAACTAAATTCGACCAAGTTAGCTACTTCAATTCGCATGCTAAAACAATCTTGAATGTGAACTTCTTTATTACAGTAGTGGAGTATTCATTTTAGTAGTAGTAGTAACGTGGTCCAAGCTAAGTGTGTAATGTACTGTGTATCCAACCAAAGCACACGATCGACACCATTTTGGTTCCTAACTTGGAGTGGAATGCAACTTATCACCGCAAATCATCACAGTAGTGTCACACTCGATCAGCTCACTCATATATATATATATATATATATATTATCTAATAATAATGGTCCACACCAATGCATGAATTGCGATAAATAATGATACTAGCTAGCTATCTTGTGATTTTATTTATAAGCCTCATCAATGAATTCATTTTGATCATCAATCGATCTGTTGCCACCCTAGATAGCTAAGATATTTTTGGTTCAGTCTACTTCATTACATAAATCTATCTATCACTAATAAAGGTCCACCGCATTGAACATGAATTAAAGTATAGATAGACAAGTCTATAATTTGTGTTTCTAATCTCTCTGAGTCTATTCAGAATACTTTAGCAGAAATAAACTAGTCTACCAATATATGGATCCACTCTCCAATCCAATGTTAATCACCATCTGAGCCCAAGTTTTCAAGGCCAAGATCTGTGTGTGGAGTCTTGGGCCTAGTTAAAATTCCAGGTTTCCAGTACAATTTGGTTGCAAACTTGGCAGATATTTGGAGCTAACTGAGATTTGGGTACAATATAATTAGTTTGCAACTGATTGATCAGATGCATGTTTGAAGAGCACAAGCAAATTCTTCATCACCATTGCCATTGGAACTATTAATGATCTTCGACAAGACATAATGCAATTCTAACTGAAAACTATAGTATGAATGATCTTCATACTATATCTGCTTGACTACTATTTTGTTGTTGCTGCTTCTTGCTTTCTTGGTTTTCAAACAAAAACTTGTTTCTCCCTTAGTCGCTTGCTTTTCGTCTTTCTTCTTCCATTAAGGTTTTCATGTTCCCTTGTTTCTATTTCACAACTAAATTATCACGTCCTTTATATAGAACAGTTTCAGAAAAAAATGGAAACTGAGGTGCTGTTTGTTTTTTCAGTTATACTAGTTCTGATAGCTTATAAGCTATTAGAAAACCCAAATGTATGTTTGTTTTTACTTTTAGTTAAGGTCTTATAAGCTTTTCTAGTAGAAATTGGCTAAAAAGGAGGCGGTTACTATAAGCTCCATCCCCAAGCTTATAGCTAGTAGCTTAGAGCTGTCTAAGAGCATCTCTAATGGGTCTGCTATATTTGGCCTACACATGGGACGATTTAGCCTCCACGTCGGTGCCACCTCCTTTTCTATCGGTTTTTTTAGCAGGTCTTCCATACCTATATCAGGGGTATCCCTAACGCGTTTCCTATTTTTTTTTCTAAATTTTTATCTTCCACGCTGGTCCAACCAGCGAGGAAATTTTTTTCTGTTCCACGCTGGTTGAACCAGCGTGGAAGACTTGGACTTCGAGTGTGGGCTTGGGGGCAGTGGCTGGGCTGGGCTTGGGGCAGGCTTGGGGGCAGTGGCTGGGCTGGGCTTGGGGCAGGCTTGGGGGCAGTGGCTGGGCTGGGCTTGGGGCAGTGGCTGTTGTTTGTTCCACGCTGGTTCAACCAGCGTGGAACTTTAATAAAATTTAACCATCGAACAGCAAACAGCAACCTTCTTCAACCTTCTTCTCCATCTTCCGCCGCCGCCATTCTTCTTCCTTTTCCACCATTTTCAACTTCTTCCCTCTCGATTTTGCTATTTCTACTTCTTCCTATTGTCAAATTACACAATATCTTTTGTTATTTTCTATATTTAGCCCTCTTTTTATTAGTTTTAACTCAAAAATTTCAATTTTTGGTAAATCACAAATTATGGCTCCAAAAAGAAGATTGTGCGGTAAAATGGTTCAAAAGGTGTATCAAGGAACTAGTAGTACTATGGAAGATCAATCTTTAGATAATATGGAAGTCGAAGTTGTCGACATTGATTTTCCACATTTTCGCGAAGTTCGAGATTATACACCGAGAGAGCTCGCTCCATGTACTGGATCGCATCTTAGTGATAACCAGTATTCCGTCGATGTAAGTATTTGATTTAATTTTTAATATATTTAATTTTTAATTAATATTTCATTATTTTTTAATTAATTTTATTAGTTTTTTAATTAATATTTTTTATTAGTTTTTAAATTAATTTTTTTTTAGTTTTTAATTGGTAAATTGTTCGTTTAATGTAGAGGATGAAAAATTTGACATATAGAGGCAAAATGAATAACGTAATGACTTGGTGGTCATATATGGTGGAGAGAGGAAATGATTTTGCTCATGTACGAGACCGAATACAAGCGACGCCATTTGGGCCTCTCGTTTCTTTAACACCATTTCGAACCGATCGTCAACTTATATTCGCGTTGCTCGAGCGATGGTGGCCGACGACACATACATTTCATTTGCCTCTCGGTGAGCTTGCTTTTACTCCTCATGATTTTACTATGCTTACGGGTTTGCGTGTTGGGGTGGGAGAGATTGTGCCATATATTTCATCTTATGATGATAATGAGTGTGAGGCTACTATATTATTCCCAACTCTAAGTGAATATGAGGAGGCTTGGAAGGATGATGACAAACAAACAGGTTTACAGTATGGGTTTTTTGAGAATATATATATGATGCGTACTGTTGCTGATGATGATTGGGTGTTAGAGCCCAATTCAGTTGAAGAGGATGAGTATGTTTTAGCTTTTCTGTTATACTTTGTGTCTGGGGTTTTGTTTTCTACTGGACACAGTTGTGTGAAGTTGGGTTGGTGTGGAGCGTTGCTTGATACAAGCAAGATTGGAGACTACGATTGGGGCGGTGCAGTGATGGCACACATGTATTATCAGATGGATTATTTTTCTATGAGTGGCAAGAAATTACACAACATCGGTGGGTTCATTTGGATTCTACAGGTTAGTTATGGTTTTTAGGTTATTTTTAATTTTTAATTAATCTAAAGCATAAAAGCATGAATGATTTTTTTATTTTTGTATATAATTTTTTTAATTACGAAATTTTTATTATGTAGTTTTGGTGGTATGAGTATCTGGGCACGTGTAATCCGATTTTGTTAGACTGTAGACCACAAGTGTTCCCTCGTATTCTTATTTGGGCCCTTGAAAACCGAGCTGAATTGATGGGACTTGTAACGAATAACTTTAAACAAGCAAGGGCCTCGATCGAACAGAAAACTTGGGATAGTATTAGGTGGATGCCTTGGGCTGGGTTACCATCGAACAATAACCCACATATTGACGAGGCTAGAATCATATCTCAGACGAGAGTGGTTTTAGTTTCTCCAGAGATTAGTGTGTGGTTTTTAGGGGATAGATGTTTACGACAGACGACTGGGCTGATAGCTATTCCTCATCCTCCACCACCTGATATGGCTCCAGTGAGTCTTCCTTTGGAGCAGATCCGTGCTCGTAGATCATCCTTTAACTGGCCAATTAGTTCTGCTTTTTGTACGTTTGTTACGGCTATGGAGTACCAGTTATATTGGAATACTGTTTCTCGGGGCTCATTAGCTATTTCCCCCGTCTCTCGTGAGGGTAACGTAGATTACGTGTCATGGCGAGGCATACGACTAGAGTATCAGATTCCTTTCCCAGCAGCCCCTACTACTACTCAGCAAGATTACCCTTTGAGACAAATACAGTATGCAGAACAGGCTGGTGAACATAGCCTTAGGTTGATGAGATCACAAGGTATGACATGGACTGTACCGGTTCCCTTTCTCGACCGTGACTTAGTTACACAGCATGTACCTGATTTTGATACCTTAGACGAGGTATGTTTATTTTTTTTATTTACAATTGTATTTATAATTTTATATTTGTTAGTTAAATCTTGTATATTTATAACTAAGGGAAATCTTGTGAATACAGGCTGCTCTCCGGTCACGCTTAGCAGATTCTGTAATGCTTGGTCAAGGGATGCGGCATGCAGCATTTGATTCTTCTGCGAGATACTATGGTTGGATGCAAGAGCAAAGGACTGCTCTAACAAGGGCTGAAGAAGAAATCGCAGCAAGTGCTTCTAGGGTTGCTGAGCTGACAAGCACATTAGAGGCCTTAGTAAGTAATTATTAATTACTATTACAGTTAAACCCTAAAATTTATTAATTTTAGTTATTAAATTTTAATTGTATTTATATTTGATTATAGGAGTTGCAAGGGCACACTAGACGCGGTGGACGGGGACGAGGTGGACGGGGCCGAAGTGGACGAGGCCGAAGTGGGGAGAGTAGTCAGGGGAGTGCACCTTGAGTGTTTTTGAGTGCTTGATATTAGAGTGGGTTTGAGTGTTTGTTAACTGTATATTATTGTTTGATATTAGGGTTGTCTCAGTTGAACCAGCGTGGAAGATAAATTTATGGTTATTTCGTAATGATTTATTTATTATTCGTTTAAAATAGTAATAACAATATATTAATCAAAATAGTAATACATTAATCAAATTAAATTTAAAATTCAATACATAATTAAATCAAACATTTTAACCTTCGATATATTTTAATTTTCATACTCTTCACCACAAGTTGAACAAAACATTTTACCCAATACATAATCAAAATCAAACGAATCATGATTACAATTTTCGGGAAGCACATGAATTTCATCTTCATACTCGTCAATAAGTCGATTAAATTCATCATCGATACGCTTTTGTTCTTCGGGTGTTAATGGTTTTTCTTCTTCGATGATTTTTTTCTCCATTTCTTCACGTTTTTCATCTTTCGAATCTTCAATGTGCGCCGAAAAATGTTTGACAGAACCATCTCCCATAATTATATAAAAAAAGTATCAAACTGAAATGAAAAAAAATGAAGAATGAAGAAGTAGAAATGAATAATGATGAAGTAGAAACGCAGACCATGTATATATAGGTTGATTTATAGCCGTTTGGAAAATATAGCCGTTCGCAAAAAAAGGCCGTTAGAAATTTAGGGTTCCACGCTGGTTTGACCTGCGTGGAATAAAAAAAATAAAAAAAAAGATGTTCCACGCCGGTTTGACCTGCGTGGAATAAAAAAAAAAAAAAAAAAAATGTTCCACGCTGGTTGAACCAGCGTGGAATTAAAATAATAATAAAAAAAAAGTTCCACGCTGGTTGAACCAGCGTGGAACATTTTATTTTAGCAATTTCTATAATCCTATCTTTGGTTCGATTTTGGACGAAGTTTTAGCAGACCGGCCCACCACATCCTACGTGGATAGCCGGCTGCTAAAATTATAGACGACGCGTTAGGGAAGGCTTTTTTCCGGTATTTCTATAATTTGGATTATAGCAGACCCATTAGAGATGCTCTAAGGTACTAGACAAAAAAAACAAACAACACCTGCCTTTTTTAGCAGTTTTGGGCATGGTCAAACTAATCCATGTTTGATATGGATTTGGAGGGATTTGGGTTCCACTTGGGCCCAGCCCAATTGGGTCATTCAAAGCAGGAAAGCATAGGTGAAGAAAAAGCAGTAGCATGATGAAATGAAACCATGATCGTTGATAGTTGGAATTTTGTATGAAAGGTACTTTAATTTGATGAGACTACATTGGAATATGATTCTTCTCTTTATGTTAATTTCACAATGGAAATGGAAATGGGAATTGGAATTGGAATTGGAATTGGAATTGGAATTGGAATTGGAATGAATGAGCTTACATCCACCAAAACCTTTCTGAAATTTCCCTTTTCTTCTTTCATAATAGTTTTACTAATTGTATCATTCATTCATTCAACTTGAAGTTGCATATTTGGTGTACTAGACAGGAATATCGGAGGGAAAATGGTAATTTAGTACATTTTGTGCGCAACGTCTTGGTGATATGATACACGAAGTTATAGTTTAGAAATTAAAATTATAATGACCATGAAACAATTTTATTTTTTTTTATTTTTTTTTATTTTTAATAATCATTACTTCATTAAAAAGTAACTAAAAGTCATCAGAGTTACAAAAAAGTTGGTCGCTCTTTATCTGGTTTATAAGCCAGGTAGGAGGAGAATAAAAAGAAACATGTAATGGAGAGCTCATGTCTGCATGATGTGCCAGAATATGTGCACACTCATTGCCCGATCTATTACAGAAACTAAAATTTACTGAATTAAAATATGAGTTACAGATAAGTTTTGCTTCATCTAACATGTTTGTTGCCAACCATGTCAGGTTCGCAGGATGGCCGTTTAAGTAGTCAGCAGCACCCTTGTTGTCGGTCTCTAGTTCAACTGTTTTCAGCCGGAGTTTGACTCCACCTCTGATAGCTGCAAGGATGCCTCTGCATTCTGCTTCAGCTGCATTGCCTGCACTGCTTGAATCTGTTCCTGCAAAGATGAATAACCCAGAATCTGATCGCATTAGGAATCCAATTCCTATAGGCTTATCAGGAGCAGTAAATGTGATGTCCACATTTATTTTAGTTCTACCAAACTCAGGAGGAATCCATACTGGACACGGAGAAGGATCAGTAGCCAATTTTTGTTTATCCTTTCCTCTTATTGTACCCTGAATAAACCTGAGAACCAAGTTGTCGATTCTTGTTGCAAGCATAGAACTCTGTGCAATCTGGTCAGTATGAATAATCTGAGACGGGTTCCTGAAAATCAATGAACACCTATGCTTCCATATTTCCCAAGTAGCAATCACATAATAAGAGCTCCATTCAATTTTATTAACTAACCAATGATTTGGAGGATTAATCCAAGTTCTTAACCATTGTTTAGTGTTCATGTTAATATAATGGGCAATTCTAAAATTCCATTTGCTAGTGAACCAAACCGCTTGGGTGAAGGGGCATTCAAGAAGCATATGCTTAAGAGTTTCAAGACTTGCACCACAGAAGGGACACTTTTTATCAATAATACCAATGTGGAGCCATTTCCAATGAAAGAGAATAGCTCTCGGAGGAGCTAAAGTCTTCCAGAGTCTAAGGTTTAATTTAGTCTCAAGAGCATTTTGAACCAAAGTTTCATTTTTTGTGAGAAGATGATACATAGACTTAACTGTGAAAAGGCCTCTTTTAGTCCCCATCCATTTTAAGGTGTCCGGGACATGAGTGTTTCTAATGGTGGTGTTTTTAATGTGATGAACCGTGGCAGGGTGGAAGAGACTGTTTAATAACCCAATATCCCACAAGGTTGAATTAGGAATGATTAGTTGATTAACAGTAATGGGTTGAACAAAGTTAGGATCAACTAATGAAAGAGAGGGTATTGGTTTATGGTTTGGGATGGAAGGGATCCAATTATCTTCCCAAATTTTAACAGAGGATCCATTCCCAATATCCCAACAAGTGAAGGGAATCATTTTAGAGATGGAGGAGGAGATAGAATACCAAGTCCAAGAGGGAGAGAGGTTTTTATGATTCATAAGAACATGAGAATTCCTAAAATATTTGGATTTTAACAGTTGAGAACAAAGATTTTGGGGTTTAGTTATAACCCTCCAAGCAACCCTAGAAAGCAGAGCCACATTTTGAGCTCTGAGGTCTTTTATACCTATCCCACCAAGCCTTTTAGGAAGGCAGATATGATTCCAGTTTGTGAGATGCATGGTTCTCTTATTATTAGGTTTTATCCCCCACCAAAAGTCCCTCTGAAGTTTGTTTATCCCGACCAAGATGGATAAAGGAATTTTGAAGCAAGACATTTGATAAGAAGGAATGGCCGAAGTCACAGAATTTATGAGAATAGTTTTCCCAGCTTGGGACAGAACTTTGCTTTTCCAACCAGCAAGTCTCTTTTCAACTCTTTGAATGAGGCTTTTAAAGAGGATAGATTTCTTTTGCCCTAAAAAGAGAGGAGTACCTAAGTAAAGATCTTCTTTATTAAGATTGCTCATGTTCAGGATACTTAGAATGTCATCTTTAATATTTTGAGGGGTATTTTTGCTGAACAAAACCCCAGATTTCGAGAAATTTATTTGTTGACCAGAAATAGAGCTAAAGGTTTGGAGAGTTTGAAGAATTTCAAGGGCTTCATCAGTTTTAGCATTGCAGAAGATGAAAATGTCATCGGCAAATAGAAGGTGAGAGATAGCCGGGCTAAGCCGAGACACTTTGATGCCACTAATTTTCTTTAAGGAGCATTTTTGATGAATTAAACGAGAGAGGAGCACCATGCAGATAATGAAGAGAGAGGGGGAGATGGGGTCCCCTTGCCTAAGACCATTAGTCGGTTTAAATAGCCCATGAGGAGTACCATTGATTATGACAAAGGATTGAATAGAAGATATGCATTTATAGAGGAGATTGGTGATTTTCCCATTGAATCCCAAACATGAAAGAATTTCCATCATGGATTCCCAGTTGGCTCTGTCAAATGCTTTAGACATGTCAATTTTTAGCGCTATTAGTCCGACACGCCCTCGTTTTCTCTTGAGGGTGTGGATGATTTCATGAGTAATGATGATGTTGTCAGAGATTTGTCTCTGAGGTACAAAGGCACATTGGAGAGGGGAGATGATTTTAGGCAGAACATCTTTTATCTTATCAGCAAGAATTTTGTAAGTCACATTACAGAGACTAATAGGTTTGAAGTGTGAAGGATACGAAGGAGATTGAACCTTTGGGATGAGGGCAATATTAGTATGGTTTATATGCCCTATGGATATGTCTTTTTCAAAAAAATCATGAACCAAGCGATGGATTTCAACATGGACAATGTTCCAAGACTTTTGATAGAACATACTAGAAAAACCATCAGGTCCAGGAGATTTAAAAGGCCCAATGCTGAACACAAAGTTTTTGATTTCCTCAACAGAAACAGTCCTAAGGAGGTTCTCATTATCAAGCTGGTCCACAGAAGTAGGAAAGAGTTCAAGGATAGTGAGTTTTTGGGCTCTAGTTAGAGGAGTTATAAGAGGGCATAACAAGGATTCAAAGTGATGGACAAAGATCCTGGCAATGTCCTCTTTTCTGAAGATCCAGGTTTGGTTAAGGTCCAGAATAGAATCAATTTTATTAAAGTTCCTCTGAATGAGAGCCGAGATATGGAAATACTTAGTATTTTTATCACCTTCACTTATAATCCTGTCACTGGATTTTTGTTTCCAGATCATCTCTTCTCTTTTAACGATTTCATCCAGTTGAAGAATAAGTCTTTGCTCCCATTCTTTGTTAGCTTAAGAAGGGAGGGAGGCTTGAATTTGAGAAATCTTATTCTTGAGGGCAGAAATTTGGGAGAAAATATTTCCAAACACTTTTTTATTCCAACGAGAAAGGGTTTTTTTAGTGGATTTAAGGTGAGAGAGAATCTGATTATCACATGTCAGGTTAGGCACTCTCTTCCAGGCCATATCAACAATAGAATTGTAGTTTTCATCTCTGGTCCACATACTTTGAAACTTAAAGGGCTTGGGCCCAGACCTTTCAGAAGGATGGAGTTGAAGCAGAAGCGGACAATGGTCATAAGCTATAGCACTAAGATGAAGAAGTTTGGTGTTAGGAAAAAGAAGTTGCCAGGTGTAGGTCATAAGGCTTCTGTCAAGCCTTTCCCTAATATTATGAATCCCACTTCTTTTATTGCACCACGTGAAGGGTTCGCCAACAAACCCTAAATCTATAAGACCTAAGTCATGAATAGCTTCACAAGCAAATTCACACTCTTTCTCAACAAAGGGTGTGCCGCCACATTTTTCAGAGGGGTGGAGAGTAATGTTTAGATCACCAATAACCATCCAGGGGTAAGGAGAGGACTCGCAAGCTTTGGAAAGAAAGCTCCAACTATGAGCTTTGAGAGGGGGATAGGGGCTACCATAGAAGAAAGAGGTAGCGGAAGGTTGATTAGCTCTGTTGTGAGTGAGAATGGTGTTTATGATATACTTATTAGAGGAGATGACATGAAGATCCACATTCAAGGTCCACAAGAGCAACAGACCACCAGCCCGGTGGATCGGTTCCACAAAATGGTAATTTGGATAAGCTAGAGAGTTAATAAAGTCTAAAGTAATAGTAGAACTACATTTAGTCTCAGATAAGAAGATGATTTCAGGACGTAGTTCATTAATAAGATTCTTTAGAGCTCTTTGAGTGTGATTGCTTCCTAGACCTCTTAAGTTCCATACTAAAGTAGACATGATCACAAACTGCAGATTATAACTAAACAAACAAACACCAAAACACCCAGTGTCTCTTGTAGGAAGTAAGTTCACCAGCAACACAAAGTTAACAAGTAGACAGAACAAAGATCTCACTTTAAAAGAAAGGCATTGGATGATATAGTGTTCAACTGAAGATAAGTAGAGGAGATTTAAATTATAGTATAAAAAAATTAAAAAAGATTTGCTACTAGCACAATAGTATAGGCTATGAAAAAAGTAAAATGTAAATGTAATTGAGGAATTGAATTTGTGAATATGCAGGGCAGTAGAGGGGAAACTGAAATGAGTTCGAAAACCAACCTCGTTATGATTTCCACTAGTTGAGCCAGACAACAAGCTGCAGTCCAAGGAGCTATTATCATTTTGATTAATTCCATAGAAGCTACTGCGGAATTCTGATCCACCAGAGGGATCAAATGTCGCAAAATTCAAGCTATTCTGACCCAGAGCATGTTGCAACACATCACCAAACTGAGATTGTGGGCCAACATCAGCTAATAGAGTTGTAATGGGGTGGGGTGAATCAGCTTGTGGTGGTATGAAATTGAGGATGGATGGTGTAACAAGTCCACTTGTAACTAACAGGTTTGCAATCGATGGCCTAACCATGAAGTTTATGACCAGATCAAGAGCAACTTGATCACTAATCATGGAAGATTGAAATTTTCCTAAATTTGGTTGTACCATTTGAAAGCAAGGTTGCACTGGTGGGGGGTCAGAGATGAATGGAGTCATATTGTACTCAATAGCAAGAATTTCCTCAATCTTCCGTTTCTTAGATGCAGAGATCAAGTCCTCATCAGAAAGGACAACCAGATCTTGTTTTATCCCTTTCCCTTTCTTGTTTTTTGCACCCGGAGGCCTTCCCCTTCCTTTCCTTACTGGAAGAGTAATAGGTGTTGAGTCAACAGAGATTTTCAGAGATGTTTGAGGAGCTGGTGGAGGTGGCTCGTCGGGAGGAAGATGTAGTGATAGAGGAGATCCATTATGGGCCAGGGCCTCAACATACATAGGTTGGTTAGTATTTGAGCTACTACCCATCTGTGTTAGAGACCCATTGACCCCAACCTGAACCTTAGGAAAATGGATCAATTCCGATTCGTCGATAAGTTCATTATCTACCCACATATGAATTGCTGATGTGCAACGCAGGCCTGAAGTTACCTCATCTTCACTTTGCAATAAAGGCCCATGGACCTACCCAACTATTCCAACATTTGTATCAATTCCTAGAATATGATCCTGTGCATCCATATTCTGATGAGGCCAAACATGCATCTTCAGGTGTTCATCTTCATCATCATCATCAGGCTCAATCAAGGCAGGACCGATGATTTCTACTTCATAGTCGAAGTTGCAGTTGTTGTGATCATGCCCCACACGTAAACATTTTTGGCAGTAAGGCACTTGATGAAGATGTGTGTAGTTGAAAGATATAGTAACATCATCACCTTCCAGAGTGTTAACATCAGTTTCCCAGACCAAAGACTTATAGATATCAACTCGAACTTGAGCTCTAAAACCATCAGAGGCACGTGGCAAGTAACGTTTTGGCAGCACTTCTTGAACTCTTCCCGCAGCCGAAGCAATTGACTTAACTGTTTTAGAACTAAAGTGTTGAAGCAACAATCCTTTGAAAGACATCCACAATGGGATTCTTTTAAATACCACAGTTGTCGGATCAGTTGGGTTAGAAATTTTTTCCATAAGGACAATGCATCCCAAGACAAGCCAAGGTTGTCCGTTTTCAACCCTTTCAATATCTTTGTCATCGTAAAGCTTACACACAAACTTGTTTCGTCCCAAACTAACCATATCAAGTCTCCCAGTAATTTTCCACCTGGATTTCATAGTATTGATGACGTGGTTTGAGTTTAGATTGTCACCATGCCACAAGGTGAAGATCCAAGCATCCACCCAAGCAGCACCATTATCTTCCAGTTCCTGACGAGAGATATACATCACTTTCTTGGGAATAATGGTTAAGTTTTCTTTGATAGTTGCTGAAAGATCATCCATGTGGTAAGAGAAAAAAGGGTGTTTGGAAGGGTAAAGAGTAAGGATGAAGAGAAAGTCTAGGGACATATTTGTCAAGTTTTGGGTATTGTATAGATAAAAATCTATGAATGAACGTTGAGGATTAAGCATTGGAAAAAGGTTGTACGTGTCTTACCCTGAATAAAATAATCTGGATTTGTGCGAGAAAATGAATAAAAAGATATACTTAGAAGAAAAAATCAATATAATTTCCTTTGTGTCAGGCTAGTAAGCATGGGTTGTAAGATGAGATTGATGACGGGTGTAGTGATGTGTGGTAGTACTGCTATTTCATGTTGAGAATGGAAGGGACAGGTATTAGCTAGGCTCTTAGACTGCAGAGTAATAGGGGGAAGAAGGTGAATTGTGGTGGTATATGTACCTTGCAAATATGCTCTGAGTCTCTTCAGTAGAGATGGTGGAATAATCAAAATGATAATAGTCCCCTTTTGCCCTGGTTGTACCTGAATTAGTGGGAAAACATAAAGAAAGTTAGTGGTAGTAGATGTAAAAAGAGAAGAAAAGAAATTTTTGAGATTTGAGAGACTAAATTGTTATAAGATTTGACTGCTAGCAATAGATGAAGACAAGTGGGAACTAGTCCTCCAATCTGAGCTGCTGGACAGGGAGGGTGTGCTGAAAGATGATTGACTTGTAAGCTAGCTATACTAATCAGAAGGATCTTTTCAGAGCACCAAAGGTCCAGATCAAAGAGGGGGAAAGTTTAGTCTTGACTTACTCACATGCAGAACCAATAAAACAATAACAAAAATAGCTAAGATCGGAGTCTCAAGATCTAGACAACTCAGATTAATCGAACCATATTTTCAGTAGGTTAAAAACACTGTTTTCAGATTACAAGCTCGGATGAGCAGTAAAAATGGGGACGCCCTTTCTTTGTGCCATCTCTTATGGCCACAAGTTTAATTAAAATATGAGACAATTTTATATGATAGGGAAATTTGGTCAAAACCCCCCACATTTTGACCGGGTTTGGCGAGAACCCCCTAATGTTGTCCAAGCTTGGCGTAAACCCTCTTCTGTTAAGCACCCCCAAGTTTCCGTCCATTCATAGTTTGTTTGCCCATTATACCCTTAATTCAAACAGTTTGTCTAAACCCCCCAAAATATCGTTAACATAACTTATATGACAGAAGTTAAGTAGCCGTTTGGATTACAATTTTTAAATTTTGTTAACGATTTTTTGGGGGCTTAGACAAACGGACAGAAGTTAAAGGTATAATGGGCAGACAAACTATGAATGGACGAAAACTTAGGGGGTGCTTAACAGAAGGGGGTTTACGCCAAGCTTGGACAACATTAGGGGGTTCTCGCCAAACCCGGTCAAAACTTAGGGGGTTTTGACCAATTTTCCCTATATGATATCCATCTATTTAATTTTCAATGCTTTTAGTGATCTTTCACAATCCTGTTATTGACAGTTTTATATATATGTTGTTGTAGAACACTGAAGGGTTTGAGAAGAAACCGATTTCTATTGGGCCATGGGGTGACACAGATGGAGATCTTTGGGATGATGGAGTTTACACAACTGTTAAACAATTGATGATCGTTCATGGAACTGGGATAGACTGTATGCAGATTGAATATGATAAGAAAGGTAGCTCTGTATGGTCAGGAAAGGATGGTGGAAGTGGAAGCATCAAAGTAGACTAGGCAGGTCCTTGTGGTTTCATTAATCACAAAGTACACCAAGTTACATACTGATTAGCATGCATATATCACCCACAGTTATGAACAGACCCACTATATCTTGAAACAGAGCCAATACATCACAGGACCACATGTTCAGACTGATTGAGCTGTTTAGATTTCTAGGTTAACCGTTTCTGCCTGCCAGATGCTGGCCTGCCAGTGACGAGAATTTTTTTTGCTCACCACGCTCCCCACTCAGTCTATGTGATTACACTTGTCCCCAGGAAAATCTGCTCTCTAACCACCACTATATGGCATTCCTTATTTACCCTTTGCATTGAATTACCAATTAAGTACAGTAATTAAAAATTCCTTAATATATTAGATTTTTTCTGTTTCTTTATCGTGTTTTTTCTTCCCCAATATCCGGCAAGCAAATCTCTCTCTCTTACGTTTTCTCGCTCTCTCATTGTCTTTTTCTCCAACTCTAGTGCAAGTGCATTAGTGCAAACGGGATAATCTTTCAATTATTTATTTTTATTTTTTTGCAACGGATTGCAACACTAAAATGTTTCCATGATAACATACTAATGTCTGATTTAATCTTACTTTGAAAAAGTGTTTTAATTGATTTTAAAGGAATTATGATAATGAGAAATTTATTGTTAAGGAAGATCTAGAGAGCTCGGAAACACTATGCTTAGAGTTGTAATCACAATAATTAAAAGTTCTTAATTATAATATCCATCAAAATGTTTCTGCCATTCAAGAGCTTGAAAGATTAATTGCTTATTAATTTTGACATTTTAGTTACAAATTACAAAGCATTTGAATGAAAATAAGTTAAAGAAATATCTTGGAGAACCGGAGAAGAAGGCAAAAGGCAGAGAGAGAGAGAAATAATATCTTTTTCAATTTTTAAAAACTTTTTTTTTGTTCAAATAAAAACAAATTTTATTGATAAGCTAAACGAATTACACAAAAGTAGAGGACAAACGCGCGGCAAGTCCTTCCTGGATAGCAAACCCGATTCTCCTAAATACATATCTTTTTCAATTTTTAAAAACTGTTTTAATTATTTTTCATAGGTTAGGGGCAGATCAGGAACCAACATAGATAGCAGTTATCGATCATAATTTTTCAAGATCTTAAAGCCATGTGTAAAAATCTGAGCGGAGTGGGGAGCATGGTGAGCAAAAGGGTGGTAAGCAAAAAATTTCTCTTGACTGCAGGTCTGCAGCAGCATTAGCACAAAGTCCTCTACTGTACTGTAATGTCAAACCTCTCACTGCCCTACCAGTTTTCAATGATCTAGATGTTCCGTCCCTACACCAAGTCTGCGAAGCAATGCGATTTCTTCAGTTCTCTACCTTTGCTAGACATTTCCAGCCAATCCCATATATATCATCCCCTTCACTTTGAATATTAGTTTCTCACAGTTCAGAGTAACCTGTCTGAAGATTATATCATTTCTTGTTCCCCACCTGGATGGCTTAGTCCAATTTTCTCTTAATTTGGTTACCAACACAATGATAACGAAATATCACAAGTTTACATGTATTTAAAACTCACCAGGCTCTCGACATAGTAGTCGCACAAATATAGATTAGGGAATGGTAGCCCAGCTTCGACTTTGGTTTCACTAAGTAGCCGACCTTATTTACCATAACGAAATATGAATATGCATGCTTTTACCATTTAATTGGAATAAAAATGTATCCTTTCCGATGGTTGTAAATATCGTAGCTCTATAAGGTAGTAGAAGAGTATATTTCTTGACCCACTCCTGTTTGTCGCAGTTGTGTGTACCCATATATTCGAGCTCACAACGACATCACTTAACGAGCATCACCACTCTTTCCTACATATCGAGCTACATCGACGTCAAGCTTACTTTCATCGAGCTCACCCGAGCTCAAGTCTATTTCCAACGACTTTGCTCGCCCGACATGCAATATAAGTCATACTCCAACTTGGCTCAACTCGATGACTCATGAACTCGTGTGGCGCTTACGTGGCGGTTCCAATTAATGCCAACAATTATAAGATGAATACCAAATATTCTCCATTATTATTTGTTCGTTATATGTCCGTTACCAAATCAATGTGATTTATATCACATGTGCTCAATTGTAATTCCCTATCTATATAAAGGGACATATTTCATGTAAAAGGGACAAGCTCTATCTAGCTCCTCTCTTCTCTTCTCATATCACATTAATAAGAAAATATTCATCTCCCCCGTGGATGTAGGCACAATTGCCGAACCACGTAAATCATGTGTTCATTTTACTTATTTTATAATTATCTCGTTCCTATTGTTTATTTTATGTAATGTATTTACAGTAGTCCCTTAACAAAACCATTTATTCAATACATTTTAACTCAGTACATTACGGTGCGAGCAGTATTTTCGTCCACACAATGTGACTAGGACAACTTGGTAACCGGTTATGCAATTTTTATTGTTTCTTTTAGTTTTTCAGTCAAACATACAGGTGGCAGCTGTATGGATGACAAAATTGCTATATGGATGACAAGCAGCTGTATGAATGACAAAATTGCTATATGGATGACAAAATTCAAGAAACAATAAGAGCAAATTTTTATTGACTTTAAACTAACCGGTAGCAAGTTTCCACTTGAGTCCACGTGAAAGATTGTGTGGTGTACAAGCAAATGTACCGTAATACACCATACCGAAAATGTACCGAATAACAGCTACCTTAACACCCACACATTGATCACAGGAAGTTGTCTCTATGATATAGTCAAAGAACCTCCAGACTCACGTACTTTGAGGAAACAGCTGTTGACATTAGGACAAAAAATCAGCGTAAAAATTTCACTGGCCAAATTGAGTGCGACTCTGCGAAAAGCCATTTTCACAATCAAAAGTACGAGTAGTATAGTCCCAATGTAAAGATCCATTAAAAGATACTGCTTCATGGAAACAAGGTAAATAATCAAAGCTGGATGGACATTTGATACATTTCCATGAACTGTGTTCGATTCCAAAGAGTAAATACCTCAACTCCGTCAAATTTCATAAATTTCCTGTAACAAACCAGTTTGTACTTTCTTGAAGACATGTCAAAGCATAATACTATCTGTAAATGTAGTTAAATTAGAAATGCAGTCGAAAAATGAGGAAGAATGAATATGATTGGAGAAGAAGGAGAAGGTGTTAAGTGAGGAAGAGAAGTGGCTGAGCTATCACAAGGTGATAGGTGCCTACGTATCTGAGAGTGAGCAGGTCCCAGAATCAAGCCAACGTAGTTCCTTTTTATAGGTGATTTGGGACAACGGCTAGTAATTAATGACCCAACGGTCAGATCATTAATGGTGCAAATATCAGGGGGTTTAATGAGAAAGATATGTAACTGTCATAAGATTTGGGGTTTGAATATATCGAACTCGGTGTTCGGAGTGGGATAGCCCCTAAGTCGGATGTGCTCGGATATTTTATGAGATTAGGATTTGAACAGAAGTGGATGAAATGTGGTTTTATACGAAGTCGGATAAAATAGGTGCAAGGTCGGTGTTTAGTATACCGAGTTAGTGAGATTAGGATTTGAATGGAGATGATTGAAGTGTGATTAGATACGAAGTCGGATGTAATAAGTGTGAAGTCGGTGTTTGGTATACCGAGTTAGTGAACTCGGTAATGGGTATATACACTATCATAGCCCCCACTACCAAAACTGAGTTCATATAACTTTTACTCATGCAATTTGGTTTGGGTATAGTTATGTATTCTCTCCAATGATTGGATTATATAAACACTAAACAATATTCTCCAGGGAAACAAAAAAGACCATTGCATGACAACAACTTATAAGGGTTGAGGTTTAGTAATTCATTGACTATACTTACTGAAGATGTATCCTGCAGGGTGATGGGAGCAGATTCGGCCTTATATGAAAATAATCCATTGTTTAGGGTCATTAACAAAAAAATTCCATCACCAACAGCTACACTTGCAGTTATATGGCGATCATACATTAATTGTTTTGGAGGATCTACTATAGGAACCCATTCATTGGTTTTTGGATCGAAACATTCCCCCAAAGGAATCTCCGAGATAACATCTTTGAATGTTTTTTCCAACTAGATGAATGTTCATCATATAGAAAAACATTTCTACTTCCATCTGGGTTTGTTTTTTCTAATCACTACTACTTCCACCAATAACATAAATAGAAGACTCAAAATAAACACAACTAAAAGCGGTAGGAAACGAGAAATTACCATCACTATTTTTAACTTGCAGGGATTTTCCTCCTTGTATAGTAGGAGACAACAAAGTATGAGTGTTGTCCACATCTCCCTTGCCAAGGTTTAGTCGATTTGGATCAATTACATACCAGTAAAGATTTGAAACTTTGTAATTGTTTTCGCGATCCTCAGACACAAAATAAAGACATATTTTACTATGATTGTTAGTGGAGGTCTCATAATAATAATCTTGTTTAATTAATCGTGATGCAGTCCTCCTCCTCCGAGATCTTGTTTCCCACTCCTCTCTAGAATTTGATAATATTTTTGGAACCACACACATCGATATCTTATAATCTATCTGCTGTATTTTCCCAGGTACCCCGTTAAATATCCCTATTTCACTGATGCTGCTGTTGCTCTTTCTCTTGTTGTTTCTCTCTATTTTGTTGTTGTTGTTTCATGTTTCTCCCTTTCTTTCTTCTTCCGTTAAGGTATTCATGTTGGAAGTTTCAAGTTTCAACCCTTGTTTCTATTTCACAACTATACTATTGCGCCCTAAGAGCATTCCCAATGCAAAGTGGATTTTGGGGGTGGGGTGGATAAATCCACCTTAAAACTCAAAATAATGTCCCAAGGGAAGGTGGATTTTCAAATGTGGGATCCCACAGGTGGATTTCAAGGTGGGAGAAGGTGGTAGAACGGGACGGCATGTCACATGTCGTCCGTTTGTTTTTTAAGTTTTACGCAGTGTTTTAAAACTTTTGGTCTGACATGCCATCTCCCTATTTTTTTGCAAAAAAATTGGGACGGCATGTGACATGCCGTCCCGATTGTTTAAAAAATCCACTTCTTATTAACATAGAGTCCACCTTCCCTTGGGAACTCTCCACCACCTTGAGTCAACAAGGTGGATTTATCCTAGTGGCACATACGTGGCGCTTATGTGGAGGTGGATAAATCCACCCTGCATTGGGAATGCTCTTATATAGAGCCGTTTCGGAAAAAATGGAAAAATTGGTCAAAAACTCAAAACCCCCTAAGTTTTGACCGGTTTGGCGAGAACCCCTAATGTTGTCCAAACTTGGCATAAACCCCCTTCTGTTAAGCACCCTCCCTAAGTTTCCGTCCATTCATAGTTTGTCTGCCCATTATACCCTTAACTTCTGTCAGTTTGTCTAAACCCCCCAAAAATCGTTAACAAAATTTAAAAATTGTAATCCAAACGGCTACTTAACTTCTGTCAAATAAGTTATATTAACGATTTTTTGGGGGGTTTAGACAAACTGTTTGAATTAAGGGTATAATGGGCAAATAAACTGTGAATGGACGGAAACTTAGGGGTGCTTAACAGAAGGGGGTTTACGCCAAGCTTGGGCAATATTAGGGGGTTCTCGCCAAACCCGGTCAAAATGTGGGGGGTTTTGGCCAAATTTCCCGGAAAAAATAGGAAACTGACTTTTTTAGCAGTTTTGGGCCTGGTCAAACTAATCCATGTTTGATATGGATTTGGAGAGATTTGGGTTCCACTTGGGTCATTCAAAGCAGGAAAGCATGGGTGAAGAAAAAGCAGTAACGTAGCATGGTGAAATGAAACCATGATCGTTGATAGTTGGAATTTTGTATGAAAGGTACTTTAATTTGATGAGACTACATTGGAATATGATTCTTCTCTTTATGTTAATTTCACAATGGAAATGGGAATTGGAATATGAATGAGCTTACATCCACCAAAACCTTTATGAAATTTCCCTTGTATGATATATAATAATAGTTTTTCTTGTATCATTCATTCATTCAACTTGAAGTTGCATATTTGGTGTACTAGACAGGAATATTGGAGGAAAAATGGTAATTTAGTATACTTTGTTGTGCGCAACGTCTTGGTGATATTATGATATATGATGACCATGACAACGGTTTTATACGATATCCATCTATTTAAATTTTCAGTGTTTTTTGAAATGTTTCATAATCCTGTTATTCATAGTTTTATATGTTGTTGTAGAACACTGAAGGGTTTGAGAAGAAACCGATTTCTGTTGGGCCATGGGGTGGCACAGATGGAGATCTTTGGGATGATGGAGTTTACACAACTGTTAAACAATTGGTGATCGCTCATGGAGCTGGGATTGACTGTATGCAGATTGAATATGATAAGAAAGGTAGCTCTGTATGGTCAGGAAAGCATGGTGGAAGTGGCGGCATCAAAGTAGACCAGGCAAGTCCTTGTGCTTATATAGGATATTAAGTATTATGGATAGCTAAACATAGTAATTTTCACATTAATTTGAATAATAAGATTGCGCAGTACACACCGTTTTAAGCTTAACTACTTTGTTTGTTCATGCTGCCTTGTTGCAGATTAAGCTTGACTTTCCTGACGAGTTCCTCACATCAATTAGTGGGCACTATGGTAGTATAAATGACTGGAGTCCAGTTTTTGTTCGATCACTTACGTTCCAAAGCAATAGAAAAACATATGGACCATTTGGTACTCAACAAGGAAACCAGTTTTCATTTTCAATGAATGGTGGCAGAATTGTGGGATTCCATGGTCGATCAGGTTGGTATCTTGATTCGATCGGGGTGTACTTGAAACCTCTTTCACCCAAATCATATTCTTCTAAACCCTTAGTTTCATCACAAAGCTTTGTTGCCAACGGAACTGAAAAAGTTGGCTACAACTTAGTTCAAGGAAGTGGAAAAGGCTATGACATAGTACTTGCTATTAAGCAAAAAGATGATTTCAACAAGTTTCCATCTGAAAAAATTTCGAGGGAATTTTCTTCTTCGAGCAGTAATGAAGATGAATCAAATAACAAGGTATGACATAGACCCTAGGTTCTACTGTGGTTTAATTTCATTGTTTTAGTGATGCATCTTATAGCTAATGTATAATTTTGTGAATTATTGTAGTTGCTTCCTCTTCCTGCTAATATTAAAAATGGATCTTCAAACGTCGAAAATGGTGTTGTGTCCTATGGACCTTGGGGTGGTAGTGGTGGGAGCATATTCGATGATGGAGTGTACACAGGTGTTCGACAAGTTAATTTAACACGTAGTGCAGGTATTATTTCCATTAGGGTTCTTTACGATCGAAATGGAAAAGCCATATGGGGAAACAAGCATGGAGGAAGTGGTGCGATGAAATCAGACAAGGTGAATTTCCACCCATTCACCACGAGTGCAAAATAATTAGTGCTGTTTTGATCTATATTCTGTTGACTTGTTTTCTGCAGATAGTCTTCGATTATCCATTTGAAGCATTGACGCACATTACAGGTTACTATGGACCATTGATGTATATGGGGCCTGTAGTAATAAAATCTCTTACATTTCACACAACTAAGAAGAACTATGGACCCTTTGGAGATGCACAAGGTACCCCTTTCTCTTCCAATTTGAAAGAAGGGAAAATCGTAGGATTCTTTGGAAAGAGGGGATGGTATATAGATAGCATTGGAGTTCATGTGATTGAAGGGAAGGTATCAACACCACAATCTTCGCGTAATGTCTCAAGCAACTTGAATAATGATATGCCAATTGCTGAAATGGATAATCCTCAATGGTCTAATAAACTAGTACTAGCGAAGCGAGGAGGACCAAACGAAGAGGTGATTGTGATTTTCATATACTCTGTCTTTGATAGTTAAAAACTATCCCAGCTTCATATATTCATTATTCTTTGCAAAATTATATGATGTATTTCAGGTTACCTATGGTGTGGTGAAGGAACCAGCTCCATGCGGACCAGGTCCTTGGGGTGGAGATGGAGGCAGGCCATGGGATGATGGAGTCTTCACAGGAGTTAAACAGATTTTCTTGACTAGAGCTGAAGCCATTTGCTCAATACAAATCGAGTACGATAGGAATGGACAATCTGTTTGGTCTGTAAGGCATGGTGGCAGCGGAGAAGCAACAAATAAAGTAAATATACCTAATGTTATTCTTATTCATGCATAGATTTATGACCTTACCTTCTTAACTAATTTTCTTCTGCTTGTGTTGTTTCAGATTAAATTCGACTACCCTCATGAGGTCGTTACTTGTGTTTGTGGATATTATGGTCCCATCAATAGAGATGATCGAATGAAGGCGATAAAATCTTTAACAATATTTACCAGCCGAGGGAAGTACGGCCCTTATGGAGAAGAAGTTGGAACATTTTTCACTTCAACAACAACAGAAGGGAAGGTGCTAGGGTTCCATGGCAGGAGTAGCTTGTATTTGGATGCTATTGGAGTTCATATGCAACATTGGTTAGGCCAAGGAAGACCGTCCAAGTCGATGTTCTACAAAATCTTCGGTTGATCATCATCAAACATACTGAAGCATAATGAATAAATTTGTAATATACACAATTCCATTTAGCTAAAAGGATAAACCCTACTACCCTAGTTACATGTACTTGAACATCAATGTCAGATACTCAGATTATGTGAATATACCTAATAAGCATATGGCCTTTGGTTAAGTAGACAGATTTAAAGCAATAGCCTGTTTGAATAGAATCGTAAACTACCTCTATCGTTGCACCCGTGTTTGCCCCAGAGAATCTATCTATCTAGTCGCCCTAACCACCCTTGTAGGGGGAATGGGATCAATGCCCACACTAGGCATGGCTTCCATTAGGTTGAAGTTGCCTTACATGACCGGGGTGGACGGCTATATGCCCACTTGGGCCAGTCTGGTTCCCTAGACCTAGACTATCAAACTCTGGTGCTGGTCCCTGCCTAAACAGGGTACTCTGTATCAAAAAGAAAATATAAATGCAAATCAAAATCAAAATCACAACCAAAATCCATATGATGTACCTAATGTAATGAGATGTGTTTGTGTCCAATTATATTGCAACTTGGTCAGCTAATCAGCTATCCCAGTTGAAACCAGGCCGGGCTTAATATTATCATCTTTGTGAGTACAGTATATAACTCTTACATGAGGCCAATGAAAGCATATGCATAGCAGCATAGGGCGGCTAGCTTCATTGTCAAGCGAGCAGCCCAGTGATCTACTGATCTATATCCAGCATATGAAAGTGACCCAAGTGAAGTAGTCAACCAAGACCTACGTGCTTCATTGTACCTCTCGACCCTCTTCCCCCTCATATATAGTAGTCAAGGTTTTACTAATTTTTACCTGTACTGGTTACTGTTGCTGCTACGTACATACGTAACAACAACAGTAGTCATTCACATTCAGCCATTGTAATGACTAATGAGTAGTCCTACTTGTACACAAAAATGCAAGTGAAGAGAAACAAAGTTGAAGTGCAATAAATCCAAGTCATGTGCTACATTACATGGAATCAGATTATAGATACGATTATTAGATATAGGTTGCTATAAGGTCCCTATCCTATTGAACATTGCAATCTCCTTGCACATTCAAAGAGATCTATATGAGCAAGAAGTATAAGGACCCATTACTATATCTGCTACGTTGCTGACTTTGTGCTCAGATATACTTGTTGTCTGGTCCAAATATGTATAGATGAAAGCCCCATAAGATCTAACACACACAGCTAGCTAATGTGAACAATGCCCACTTGTTAATCTTGCATGTAAATTTAGGTGTCAAAGAGTCAATAATATTAAAAATGAGAGTGACTCTTCAACACCAAAGTAATCTACCATATGACTGAAGAAAGATTTTGTTGAGATATGTTAGATGAAAAGAAAGGAAAAATGATGTACTAACAGGTGAGGGTATTCTTCAATTCCTAGTTACAAACCAGATGAAATATTTTTTATGTTTGCACATTTATAGAACAAATCTATCCAATGTATTGCAGTACTGGTCCAGTGTGAATATGGTTGGTGTACTTACCCATAAGAAATGGTTTTGAATTATGGATTAAAGTCAATATAAGAATATTATTTACGTATTAAAATTTAATGTTCTCAAACTACATAATGTGACCCTTACTTACAGTGCATTAAGAAAGAAACACGAAACACCATCTCGATCTATCATGTATCAACAATTGTGAGCTTTCAGACACATGAAAACTGTGTAAGATAAGTCACTAACCAAGCCTATTGTGAGACTAAAGAAAACAATGAACCAAACGTTTTCATATTATATTATACTACTAAATAGTTATGATCCATTTTGGTATAAATATATAACAACTTTGGCCACCCCAGACTAAGATTCCTAGATCCGTCCCTTTGTAGGGGTATTATATACAACATACATGTGGCATCATCTCTACCGTTCATCATGGTGCCACGTGTCAACATTTAATAGGCTCTCTCTTGATGACACAAGTTACAAAGTTAAAACCAATTACTACAAAGATATTCTTTCATCATTGCCTCATTAAATGCTAGGAATGGAGTTACATTGTAAATCTATAAATATTAAGGCAAATCACTCATTCCTGGCATCTCATCTTATCTTCTCATAGTCTAATGCTCTCAACACTATCTCATGGTGAGGTCTCATGATCAACGACCTCCCCAATCTCTCATGATGAGACCTCACCTCTCAGGTCTCATCTCTCTCGAGCGCTCCTCATAATCGAGCTTCCATTTTGTATCACCACCACTACTATAATAAACTTCTTTCTCTCTCTCCGTGGATGTAGGCACAATTGTCGAACCACGTATACAATGGTGTTCATGTCTCTACTTTATTATTATTGTTCATATCATTTATACATCATCATTCATTAATGTATTGACCAACCTCACAAATATGGTTAATACATTAGGCGCCGACTACAGGGACTTGGGATTTTCTCAAGCGAATTCCACCCACCAACCCCACCATTACACCATTGTTGTAAGGTTCTCATAGCGATGATTTCAAGTTCAAGAAATTCTATTTGGTAGAATTGCAATCACAATTTCCAATTGGGGGTTTACTTTCGGTTACCATTACTGTATGTGAAACTCGAAGAAAGCAAGATAAGTATCAATTCACTATAATATTTGTTTATGTTTACCCACTCGAAGAGACCTCCATTTCTAGGGGTGTTATGTGATCTGAGCAGCTCGAGCTCGGCTCGTGTTCGGCTCGATTAAAGCTCGGCTCGGGCTCGCTCATCTTGTAAAACAAGCCGAGCTTGAACAGATTTTAGGCTTGTTTCGAGCTCGAGCCGATCCCGAGCTTTATTCGAGCCGAGCCGAGTAGCTCGAATTTATATATAGTTAAGTTATATTATCCACCACCAACATACTCTTCTTCTTCTTCTTCAACTAATTCATCCAACCTAGTACTTGAAAACAATCCATCCATCGACAAAAACTTGAAATTCTTCTTTTAGATCTTGTTCTTCTTCATCTTCTATAAACTTATTAAGACTCTGATTAAATGAATTTCTTTTCTGTATAACAAGATCTTGAAGATCATTCTCTGAATGTGCTCTTGTTATCTTGTTTGGAGAATGAGAAGAAAAAGAAGATGTTGTTAAAGAAATTGATTGGGTTTTTGGAATATGATGAAAGAAATCAGGTTCTGGTGATAATTCTACTGAATATGAAGGTACCCATGAATTCAATATCGGTGTTGATGAACTTCGTATAAGCATTTTTTATTAATTAAAATAATAGAACTATAGAAGATTCAAAGAAGAGTGAGTGAATGGAGTTTTTTTATATACTCGAGCTAAACGAGCTTGGAGGGCTCGAGCTCGGCTCGAGCTAAACGAGCCTAACGAGCTCGAGCTCGAGCTTGATAAATAGCTCGCGAGCCGAGTTTGAACATAAAACAAAGCTCGATTCATAAATTGGGCTCGGCTCGCTCGGCTCGAATAACACCCCTATCCATTTCTTACTGTTCATTCTATTTTTCTCTCACACAAATTGATTATTATATGCATTTATATAACATATACTCTCATAACTCGATCATGATTATATATATCAGTTACATTCTTAATGGCCACATGTTCAGGTCTTGGAAATACCTCCTCACATATTCAGGTCTCTAAACTAGCGAGCTCAGGTCTCGTCGCGACCCCACCTCATACTCAAGTCTCTAAGCCAATGACCTCTCAGGTCTCGACGCGACCTCACTTCATGTCAGGTCCCTAAGCTAACGACCTCTTAGGTCTCGACGCGACCTCATCAGGTCTTTAATTGCGACCTCTCCAACACTCAGGTCTCGTCGCGACCTCACTTCATGTTCAGGTCTCTAATTGGGACCTCACCAGGTCTATCAACGACTTCGTCAAACTACAGGTCTTTCAACGACCTCAAGAATATTTATGCCATACAAGGGGCTATTCTCACTTTATCTAATTCATTTAACTTATTATTGGCACAATTAGATATTAATGATATTTTTTGTAGCTCTCTCTATGTGCAAGTCACATGAACACGACCTCACTCCCCATAAGCTATTTTTGCACAAATGTGCCACATTGCTTTCACTGAACTCTTTACAAGTGAAATGCTTGATATACAATATGGCCACCCTCATTGACTAGTGAGTCACTCGTATGCGGGACGACCTCAACCACAATTCTCTAGCCACACGCCTGGTCGAACGCATTTACTCTCAAAGTAATGCAAACCCACAAATGCCACATGCCCAAGAATTATCAAACAGGTCTCCACGCTGCGACCATTCACTAGATCGGGCACCAAAAGGTTCCAAGTAACTCTCAAAACACTTGGTCAACCAATGCTCTTTCTCAAATGAGCTACATTTGCACTCCAAAGTGCCACATCTATCGAAGTGTCCAATCACAAGGCGGCAAAGATAGTACATACAAGTCATAAGGAAGACGTACAATTCCATGTAAGTCTTTTATTGAATTTTATAATGTTTCACATGCTAACATTATCAAGTCTATGCAATTTGATCACAAAAACGCGACCACCTTAAAGCATGACCGAGACCAACCACCCACGCATACAAGATGACCCACTTCAGTACGACCTGTTTGCAGTCGTCCTGTCTACATGCCTTCTGAACGAGCTACCAGGTCTCCCTGGAACTAACTAGCTCGTTGTACACAAAGTCATGATCGAGTCGCCATTACCACAAGGGACCTTCATCGCGTCCTACAAATCTCAATGATCAAGCTCATCAAAATTTGGGGGGGATCGACTTCGTTAAGGAACCCCAGATTTTATTCATCTTGGGGGCTAGATCGGTTCGTTTACTTCTTTTCATCCCGAACCCCGTTCGACCTAAAAGAGAGGGCTTATGTAGGGGTACTATATACAACATACATGTGGCACCATCTCTACCGTCCATCATGGTGCCACATGTCAACATCTAATGGGCTCTCTCTTGATGACACAAGTTACAAAGTTAAAACCAATTACTACAAAGATATTCTCTCATCATTACCTCATTAAATGCTAGGAATGGAGTTACATTGTAAGCCTATAAATATGAAGGCAAATCACTCATTCCTGGCATCTCATCTTATCTTCTCATAGTCTAATGCTCTCAACACTATCTCATGGTGAGGTCTCATGATCAACGACCTCCCCAATCTCTCACGATGAGACCTCACCTCTCAGGTCTCATCTCTCTCGAGCTCTCCTCATAATCGAGCTTCCATTTTGTATCACCACCACTACTATAATAAACTTCTTTCTCCCTCTCCGTGGATATAGGCACAATTGTCGAACCACGTATACAATGGTGTTCATGTCTCTACTTTATTTCTTATCATGTCATTACATATATTCATCTTTCATTAATGTATTGACCAACCTCACAAATATGGTTAATACACCCTCCCTGAGTTTGAACAAAGAAACAATGGTCGAACCCTATAATATTTTGATACATTAAACTAATTTTAGTATATATTTTATACATGAATGCATGATTCATGTACCACTACTCCTACAGTGATTAAATTAGCCATCCCAAACTTCCATGGGCATTATCAATTAGTCCCATCAAACAATCCCATTAACGATTAGTTCTTTTTTTTTACCAAAAGTTATTTTACAATAACACCCTCTACTAAGTAGTATTTAAAGTTAGAAATTGCTATTAAAATTGGAAACCGTAAGTTAGTGGTAGTGTAACAAGTGGAATTGCTATCAAAAATTGAAACCGCACATTAATGGTATTGCAATTTAGTAGAATTGCTATTACAATTTTTTAGAATTACATAATTAAAAGTTAGCAATTCTTAGAATTGTATATATAAATAATTAGCAATTTTTTAGAGTTGCACATAAAAAGAAAGTTTGTATGTTTTAATAAAAACTATAACTTATGTATGAGTGTAATTAACCCTAGTGGATTTGAATTAGTTACCCAACTAATTTATAGACACCCAATAACAAAACACAACATGTCAATAATTAAATATAACCTATGTATGGGTGTAGTTAACCCTAGTGGACTTAAATTAGTTACCCAATCCAAGTAGCAATTTTTAAAATTACAAGTGTCAATGATTAGCAATTTTTTGGGATTGCATAGTTAGATAATCAACAATATTTTAGAATTGCATAGTTAAATGAAGAAACTGTTAAAAACGATTTAAAAGGGTAGTATTGTCATTTAAAAATATAAATTTGAAAGATTTAGTTTGGGACAAATTAAGTCAAGGATTGGTTAAAACAACTGCTAGGTCAGTTGGTTTGTTATCCCTCTCAAACACTCCCACGAGTGAGAGGTTGTGAGTTCAATTCTCATCAACAGTGTTTTGGGAAATTTCTCATGTAATTCTTAGGTGGGTCAGCCTTCGAGTCTGGTTCGAGATTAGGAGACACATTGCTCTTATGATGATGATATATAATTAGATGTTCTCCCATGATGATGATGTGGCTAGGTGTTCTTCAGCGAAAACAAGTCCCTGAGTAGCAAAATTGCTCGAGTTGCAAGGTGGTGGTGTGGACACTTAGGTGGTAACATCAGTAGCCTTCGGGCCTTATTTTTGTAAGCCCTTTGGGCCCTGTTCTTGTAAGCTTTCAGGTCATGATTAATATACCAATTTTTTTTTTTTTAAAAAAAAAAAAAAAAAAAAATTAGTTTTGATTAATAAAATTTGTGTAATTCTTCTTTTATCAATAAAATTTGTTTTTGATTAAAAAATAAAAACAAAATTTATTTTAGAGATTTTTGGACATACCCCCTATTTGAAAGTCGAAATTTGAGATACCCCCCATTTGAAAAAAAATTTTGAGATACCCCCAATTCAAGATGTGGTGTTATCTTAGCCGTCCATCATAAAACTCACCTACGGATGATAAAACTCACCTACGGATGTAAAGCTCTTTTGTCTTGAATTGGGGGGTATCTCAAAAAAAATTTCAAATGGGGGTATCTCAAATTTCAACTTTCAAATGGGGAGTATGTCTAAAAATCTCTTTATTTTATTGAGGAGTTCCTTAAAAGAATGCAGAAGGTAATGGATAGCAACGTGATGACTACGGGTTCGAACGAATATGTATTTAAGAGAATCGGGTTTGCTATTCATAAAGGACTTGCAGCGCAGTTTATAGCGCGTTTGTCCTCTACTTTTGTGTAATTTTTTGAGCTTATCAATAAAATATTTTTTTATAAAAAAAATATATATATATTTCGATGGTGGGGTTTGGTAATGGAATTTTCGAAGTGGGTCAGGCAGCTATTAATGCAGCTGCAGCTAAGGTACAGAAACATGAGGGAACATGTACAGCAAACCAACATTGTTTCATTCATTTTGCTTTTGACATTTTTTTGTTTCTAGCACCATAAGCAGTTGAACTTCTTAGGAGGGTAGAGAAGGTGATGAATAACAATGTAATGACGGCAAGTTCCAATGAATATGTATTTCGTAGGATTGGTTTTGCTATTCAAAAAGGGCTTGCAACGCAGTTTGTAGCGCGTTTGTCCTCTAACTTTATGTAATTCTTCTTTTATTAATAAAATTTGTTTTTGATTAAAAAAAAAAAGAATTGGTTAAGAATTTTTTTCAAAGAAAAAAAAACCTGAAATTAAGTAATATTAAACAGTAAGACTAATTATTAAAACCAAAATCAAATACAACTTATTCATATGCAAGGTGGGCTAAATGGGATGTAGGACTCATTCTTTAGCTCTAAGAGTGTACGTATTTAGGTAGTTCATTGTGATGAACAATCTTTGTCAAATAGTGTATGGAAGAAGTTCACATTGCAACAAACTAAGTCATAAGACATTAACTAAATCAAATTTGTAATCTAAGGATTATGAAATTATTAATAAAAATAATGTATAAATTACAGTTAAGTTTCTCTATCCCATTAGACCATTAGAATTCAAGAAACGACCTTAACATTCGGCATACGTTGTCACAAGAGAATCTTTCAAAGATAGAAACAGAGAGAGATTAGAGAATCAGAAACAAAAGCATTTCAAGATGGATATCTCTTCTTCCTTCCTTCCTTCTTAATTTTCTTTGTTTTATTATTAACGCACCCACGTGAATATTTTTCTTCTTTTCTCACCTCCCCACATAGATTTTCCGTATCTTATTGTGGGCCACCACTCTGTTTCTTTTTTCTACCATATATAGGCCCACCGGTCTGGTTCCTCACACGTGTTACACCCATTCTTCGCACGTGATATCTCCACGTGTCATCTTCGACAGTTGTCTTTATAAATTTCCTACGTACTTGCATCTCATTTCCATGACACTTGAACAGTTCAACACACCTTCTTCTAAACTTCTCTCTTTCTCTTGCCAAACGGATCTTTTGCATGTTGTATGCAAAATCTTTAAAGCCCAATCTTGCTTACGTGGGCACACGCAAACCAATTCTGCAACAAGATTCTGTGCTTTTACATCAGTGGGTGCAAATAGTTATTATAAGGGTGTGGATAGTAATAATTTTGGTCTATAAATTTCACTACCACCACCTTCTTCTTCTGCTATCTTAATACAACATCAACAAATAACCAAGCTAGCTTAGTCATTATGAGTTCTAAGTTTCTCTTACCTTTTGTTATCTACCATTTAATTTCGACAGTGGGATTAACAATACATCCCATTGATAATCTTTGCCTTAATGGACAGATTTCCATGGATGCTTCTGATATTGAAACCGCTTCGCTAGACTTTGGTGGTATGACTAAAACCAAGCCATTAGCTGTTTCATATCCCACTTCAGCTGATGATATTGTTAGCTTAGTAAAAGCTGCTTATAATTCACCTCAAGGGTTCATGGTCTCAGCTAGAGGTCATGGACACTCTATAAATGGTCAAGCTCAAATTGCTAATGGAGTTGTCATTGAAATGAGTGGTGGCTCCAAGGGAAACAAGCTTAGAAAAGATAAACAGAACCTGGCTTTGCCGCAAATCTCGATGCATGGGAATTCTAGTTATGTAGATGTTTGGGGTGGAGAGTTATGGATAGATGTATTAGATTGGACTTTACAATATGGACTTGCACCAAAATCATGGACTGATTACTTGTACTTATCTGTTGGTGGAACACTCTCAAATGCTGGGATTAGTGGTCAAGCTTTTAATTATGGCCCACAGATTAGCAATGTTCATGAACTTGATGTTGTTACAGGTTAGCAAACACCCTCTTCTTCAATTCTCTGTTGTTATAAGCTTTTTCATTGGCATGTTCATCATCATCATCTTTCTTTGTTAAGTTATATATTCCTTACATGGCTTACTTGATGTGATATTAATTGTGATATAAACTCATTCATGTCATAATTATATATCTAACTAACAATTTTAGTATACTTTGTTCCTACCTTAATTTTGAGTTCACATGGGCTATAGGTAGTGTTTGTCGTAATCTAATTAATTAGAGGATTATCTTCTCATGAGTTTTTTTGTTGCTTAGTTTAAGAGCTCACATGAAGGTTTTTTTTTGTTTTTACTTTTTACTTTGAATAAGCTAGCTAGATTTCTTCATATACTAGCTTATTTCTGAGAAAATATGCAAATGAGGTTATTAATATTTCTCTGCTGTCTTTGTTTTTGAAGGTAAGGGAGAGTTAATAACATGTTCAAAAAAGAAAAACTCTGAGCTGTTTCATGGTGTTCTTGGTGGTTTAGGACAATTTGGGATTATAACTAGGGCTAGAATTGCTCTGGAACAAGCTCCAAATAAGGTAATCCACTCACCATTTTGCACTATTGTACCCTACATTTAATTTGAAGATGGGGGCATTTTCTAAATGCTAATGATGAAACCTAGAAAGATATATACCTAGCTATACAAATTAAAATGACCCAAAGTCTAAACTAGTTTTGGGACCATATCTTTAAGTTTTAGTAGTGAAAACAAAAGATGAAATGACAAATTGTTTTTGAGATGTCTTACCTTTCTAACAATGTCTTTTTCTTCACTTTTGGTTTTGTTTTCTTGTTGGATTTGTGTAGGTGAGATGGATTAGAGTGTTGTACAACAATTTCTCAACTTTTACAAAGGACCAAGAGTATCTTATCTCTCTGCATGGAAAGCCTACTAGTGAAAGATTTGACTATGTTGAGGGTTTTGTTATTGTGGATGAAGGGCTTGTTAACAATTGGAGATCCTCTTTTTTCTCTCCAAAAAACCCTGTTAAGATCAGCTCACTTAATACCACTGGTGGTGTTCTGTACTGCTTAGAGATTACCAAAAACTACGACGAATCAACGGCAAATACCATTGATCAGGTATACAACACAAAATTAAGCAGGGTGGCAAAAAGATTTGCATGAAATCATACAAACTACAAATATCCTGTTAATAGATTGATTATTAAACTAATATGATATTACTTGACAACAGGGGAGATCTTATATGATCTATCCCTTTGATTTTATTTGAAAAATCTACTAAATACCTCACACACTAGAAGTTAGCAATAAGTAGATTTATTTTAAAAATAAACTACCCCCTATACTGGGGACATATATGTTCTTCCATGATAGAAAATATTGAAATATATCTTCTAAGTGTGACCACAATAGACCAAACTTTTCTGAAGTCAATATTGCAGAGCTAAGAGTCTAATTAGTTTGAATCATGACAATGCTCAACAAGAAACAATTTAAATTTAGTGGAATTAATCAAAGTTAAATATTGTGAGTAACAGCTTTTGTAAGGTATTTTGTATACTTGTTTAAAGTATTATTTTCAATTGATCCTTAACATCATCAAAATCTTATCACTAAAAATCTAATTAGGTTGGCTCAGCAAATCATAACACACCATTTTGCATACTTTAAGTCATGTCTTACGTTAATTAGACTCTTCTATATGTTTGTTTAATGTAACATTGTATAGTTTAATACTAGTATTAACAGATAAACTATATATGTTTGCAGGAAGTGGAAGCTTTGCTCAAGAAGCTAGATTTCATCCCATCATCAGTATTCACTACTGATCTTCCATATGTTGATTTCTTAGACAGAGTTCACAAGGCTGAATTAAAACTCCGTTCCAAGGGTTTGTGGGATGTACCACATCCATGGCTCAACCTATTTGTTCCCAAGTCAAGGATTGCTGACTTTGACAAAGGCGTATTCAAGGGCATTTTGGGAAATAAAACAAGTGGCCCTATTCTCATCTACCCTATGAACAAAAACAAGTAAGAATATAACACATAATGCATGAAATCTTTGCATGGCCCAAGCATATATCCCGCAAGGGTGTACTTTGTCACAGAGCATATATACATATGGTATACATTTTGTTTAGAGGTAAGTTTTAATATTAACCAACAACCATACTAATTGTTAATCATCTTGTGTAGGTGGGACTCTCAGAATTCAGTGGTTACACCAGATGAGGATGTGTTTTATTTAGTTGCATTGCTTCGATCAGCATTGGATTCGGGTGAAGAGACACAAACATTACAGTACCTACGCAATCAGAACCGTCAGATCCTGAAATTTTGTGATGAATCAGGGATAAAATTTAAGCAGTATCTACCACATTACAAGTCACAAAGGGAATGGAAAGGGCACTTTGGAGACAAATGGGAGTTGTTCCTCAAGAGAAAATTGCAGTTTGATCCTAAGCACATTTTAGCAACTGGCCAACATATCTTCCAACCTTCTTTCAAATCTTTTAGGTCATCATGGTGATCAAAAGACAGTAGTAACCCTAAGAGAAAGACAACTAAGGCCATAAGCTAACAACAAATAAATACCTGTATACAAAGATTTGGTTGGATTTCTATGGTGAGGACTCTCAAGCCCAAGAACAATGTATCAGTGATCAGCATGGAGCACAAAATGATTGAAGGGACCCTCTTAGGTGTCCTTGATCCTAAACTGTCGACCATTCTGTAGAACCAGTCAGTTTGATTCCAACCCTTCATGTAAATATGTATAAAAAAATAATTAATATGTATATGTAGTCTTTTCTTTAATTCCAATAAATTTTCTTGGGGTACGTAGGCCTTATATAAGGGAATGTGAAGGCTAGCTATATATATGATTTACATTCCAAAGAACTTATCAAGAATGACAACATGCATAGCAAATAATGAAGATATGGTGTGATGAATACAGAATCTCAAAGGAAAAAGGAAGGAGAATATATACAAGATTACAAGATCTACTGTTTTGAGTTTATCAAGATAATGAGAAAGAAAACAAGAGATATCTATACTTTTTCATTAGACAATTACATACACCATTACACCAACAACATCATTCCCAAACATATCATATAAGAAAAATATAATGTGGTTTATGTGTCCTTATATATGGTTTGTCTTTGTCCTTTCCAACTGGATGTGGGGTTCAAAGGTGATTCTCTTCAAAAGAGTTCCAACTTGCAATGAGACCTTTATGTTGGTAATAACCAACATGGACAGCATATAATCCTAAGCTGTCACCAAGATGTGAACATAATAAGGACTTCACTTGCATGTCTTTTCCCTGAAATATGGCTAAAAGTGAACAACATTGGGACCTAGACTAAGGAAACACAAGAGAGCTATATGTATATATTCTATTCTTCTGTTAAAAAAAAAAAAAAAAATTCAACTCATGTCTACTGGTTTATCAGTGTTTTCCCAAGTTGTTAATTCTAAATAAGATTTTTGATATTTAGTAGATACTGTTTAATGAGAAGTTGTGACCCATGTGAGATGCATTGTGTATTATTATCAAAGAATGTATCCTAAAAGCTATATAAGTGCTTTAATCCTAACTTTAAGTAGGCAGAAAATATACTAATTGCCACTGTTCATATGCTCTACATGTTTAACTTTTCAGGTTAAAGAGGAATTTGATAGAGACCTAAATGAATAGATGAAATCATTTGGCTGCAAAAGTACATTAGAATCGAAAGATTTGGTTTTAGGCATAGGGTTAGGCAAATAAACATAAAGCCTGAAAATCGGCAAATGTTCTAATAGCAGCAGCATCACTTTCAATATTATTGGTGGGTGAGTATAGAGCACAACCATCCATTGGATGTCAATAGAGTGATTCCTTCTGTGGTATGTTTTATTTTGGACTCGTATGAGCAAACAAAGAAATCACCAGCTTACCATTTACATTCTAACAAAAATGTATGAAAAGGATTGTTTAGTTAAGCATATCTAATCCAAAAACTACCAACAGAAAAGGCACTCATATACATCATCACAACCATTGATATAGACTGTAAACAAAATTTAAGCAACTAAATATTAAAACCTATTATAGTGGTCAAGTGATTTGTTGTTACTGATGAAATGTCAAAATCTGATCCTACAAGCTGCGCACTCAACAACTTCATTTGACTCAATTCGAGGTTGCAGATTTGTGATGAAGGAGTTCATTATCACGGGTGAAGTTGGATATCCATCCTAGAAGTCATGACACAACAACCTCAATTGACTCAATCTTATGATGTCACAGATTCAAAGAAACTTGCAATTGGCACTGAATAAGACATTCAGATACAGCCAAGCCAAAGTTTTATACTAATGATTCTCTACTCGTATATTCGTTAGGTTAGGATCAGCTAAAAGTTCGTTAATGAACGCTTCATCTCAATCTATGATAGGAGAGATTAAATGATGGAAAGAAGTTGCGGAAGCATAAATTAACAATAGACAATAACAAACTATGAGAATGAACTAAATTGAGAAAGAACTTAATAAGCAAACCCTAAAAGGCAATATGGTGGTTTCTTTACTATAGAAATCTCTTTCAATGTTCCCACTTCTCTGATAACTTTAAGATTGAAAACAACTTTGAGATTTCTGTCCCCACGTACTCAGATGAGAACAAATGATACATGATACAATTCAAAGATTCATAAATCCTCAGAACAAATTTCTTGAAAGAAAATACAGCCATACATGGAGAAGCTTGCACAACATGGATCGTAATGGACCTATCATGCCAAGATGTGATCTGTGCGGTAGTGCAGGTTAACCGAGTGCATGAACTGTAACTGCACCAGTTCTTTCGAAGATATGCAGAATCTCATACACATTGTAGGTGGAGAAACGTCCAAATTCGTTTCAAGGTCAAACGTCCAAATTCTGCATATCTTGCATATCTTGGAAAGATATGCAGAATCTCATACACATTGTAGCTGAATTTTACTCATTAGGTCTCAAGGTCAAACGTCCAAATTCGTTTGGATGATTAAACAACAGTAGTAATCTATTGATGCAATACAAAAAATCAAAATTTAGGTGGAGAACTCACATCTTACTGGGCAAAATATAAAATTCAGTAAGAAAGTTCTTACAGGGTAGAGACGAGAGTAGGCCTACACAACCTTTTGTCCAACGATCACATCAAACTTGTTGGCACACTAGGACTCCAACCATCTTCGAAGTTGTCTAGAACCTTGATTTTCACCTTCACTTTTGCGTGAAAACTTAGATCGATACTGTTCAACAAGCCTATCAAGTTTATCCACCATTTCATGCCCTGAAGCAGATTTTGTCTTCTTTTTCTTCAAATTATTCTTGTCCCATTGTTCGGATAGAACACCATCCTGCGATTTCCTCTTTCTGAAATCAGGTACAACACTGACTGGTTTTCCAACGACGGTCTCAGAAAGTCTGTTAAGATTCTGAGTTGGTACAACAGATTTATCTTTGGAAGCAATCTTCCCCTTCCTTTCTCTTGCTTGATTACCCTTCAGCTTCCTGGTAGCTGAGCTGACTACTATGGACAGTCCATCTTCTCCTTCATCTCTACTAGGCACCGATGTCTCGGATGATATGTTATGATCCCTGGATTTCCGTTTCCTCATTTTAGTACTATCCTTGGCGTTCAAATGTGTATCTGATGCATGTGATAAGGTATTTTGAAGTCCATCTCCAGCACTAAAATGGTTGTCCTGCTGAGCTTGAAGCTTGAACTTCCGCAACTTTAACGTTTGGACATTATCAAGAGCAAACTCAACAATTGGGCGATGCTCAGGACCAAATGTTTCTGCAATATTCCATTGTAAATATAAATGAAAGTAAATAATGGGAACAAAACAGGTAACTATAGGCGATAATGCGATATGCTGGAAAACTCACATTACAAGAACATGCACTAAATGGATGTCCAAAAGCACACAACACTGAGATGAGATGAGATGAAACTGAAACCAATAAATTTTCTATTCCTGGGTTTTGTTTGGAGGAAAGCAATATAAGGGTTTGAGTCTTTGAATCAGGGATTTTTTTGGACTAGGGCTTGACTCACAATGATTAAGAAAATAAAAAGAGTCCCTCGAATTCGTGCAATGAATTTACTCATAAAAAACAGATGAATGTTAGTGACCTAAAAAGTGAATTTCCTTTATTAGTGGTTGTCCAAACTTGAGCTCTTTTTGAATTTAAAGAAAGGAGATCAAGTCTTCAATCCTTCTTCGGATACACAGTGAGAAAACAATGCTATATGTTGAGTTTGAATTAGAGAGACAGGAGGGAAGACGACATAGTCCGCCACAAAAAAAGCTGAAAAAAATATTTTCATTCCTTAATTTATTTTTTTCTTTGGGCTTTGGTTGTCTCTCTAATCTTACCTACTATTAAATGGTTCATACAGATTGTATGTCATTACTGTCATACAGTATATGTGTTAAGTAAAAAGTTCGAGTAAACCAAAGCAGAAATGTATATATGATGAGGTTCAGCGTTCAAAGAAACAGGGAAGATGAATACGTTTTTAATATAAAAAAACAGCCAGAGGAATACATGAACTGCAACAGAATATATTACCAGGATTATTGTTAAGAACTCTCAGGGCCACAAGTGCATGCTGGTGCTCCGAGAACTCCACAAAAGCTACCCCACGTGAGTAGTTATTGGCTTGAATCTTTCCTTTCTTTGAATCGTCCAAGAACTTTATCTGGATGTTTAGGACTGAAGTCAATAAAACTGTAAAGGAATTTCATAACCTATTCTTAATCACAGTACTTTTTAGTTGTGGCTTACTTGGCGAATCACTGGGTTTTGCTTACTAGCTCGGGAAATGATTGCTTCTATGCAGAGCTTTTTGAGTTCTTTTTCTGTCATTGACTTTGGCAAATTGTAGATGATTAGTCTAGTTCTTGAAACATGAAAATTAGGCGATTGAAGCTTAGTCTTCTTTTTCTTGTCCAACCTGTAAAGGACAGATAACTAACTCACCTGAATACAGATAATAGAATGGATTTGACAAGAAAAAAAAAATAAAGAATTTGACACATTTTTTTTTTTTTACTAAGAAATACACAAAGACTGTCGTGGCACCACCACTCGCTAGTAGGTAGCATAATCAATGGATTTGTAACAGGCATCGTAAACAATTAGCATAAACCAGAAAAATGTAAATATTTGGGTCCTTTTGTTTAGTGTATATTGAAATTGAGAAGCCCATGTGGTAAGAAAGTTGGGAAGACTAAAATTTGAGGGGACTGGAAAGAGATCCAGGCAACCCAGAGTGGAACCATAATATTGGATGCAAAGTTATAGCATGAGAAAATCTTTCACTGGGATATAAAGGCAATCGAGGGTACTTCTCAAAGGCTTTTGGATTTTTGATGTAAGCTTTTGGGTATATCAAGAAAATAATATACTTTATCCATAAAAATTACATGAACAATGCCCTTAAGTGTTCTTAAATGTACGTCACACACTAGGGGAATAATAGTTCAATTACTTACATTTGACGCTTTAACATATCGCTAGCTGAAACACCCTCAGCAGCTGGCGAACCCTCAAGAATGACTCCTTCCTGTTGATATAAAGATATTTACTCCATTTTAGATCGAGTATCATATGTAAATATATGATCTGGATAAAAGTTCAATACCTTAGCCAGGTAAAGGTTTCGGTGGTCATGATCAACATTTTTTGTCTTTTCCAATTCTTTAGTTTGTGCTGATTTCTTGTCCAGAGCCTTTAAAACTGTCAGTTGTCTACCTTTCAGAATAATGCCTAAACCAGATGTGGCATTCGCAGCTGAAACCGCAGCATCAGCTGCAGATGCTACAGTAAATTTGAGAAATCCAGTTCCTCTTGGTCGTCTGGCCACAAACACATGAAATCGTTATGATTAGCTGAAAAAAATACAAAACTTAGAAGCAATCATAGTGTGCAATATCCTTACTTGGTGACTTGATGAAGAACTGGAAAAAAGGAAAGCACTTCTCCAAAAACAGAGAACCGTTGTTTCACCTCCTCCCTATCAATATCAAATGGAAGGTTGCTTATGAAAATTGTTGTCTGCAAGTCATCCTCTTCCTTGTTATGCTCCAACTTTGTTAATTCAGTTTTCTTGGACTTCTCAGGCCTCACTTCACCAGGACTTTCTTCAGACTCAGTAGATAAAATTTCATCATTTTGAGGCAACGAGGAATCTTCAACAAGAGAAGGCTGTACTTCTTTTGCAGAGGATGTGATCAAACTCTTTAAAACTTTCCTCGCAAGGTTTGTCTCCTCTTCAAAATCCACCCCTCTAAGGGATGACTCTTTGTCAATGGCATTTGCCTCTCCCACAACACCTTCTATTTGAAGGTGTGAGGGTCTCTCATCACCATCATCACTATCATCCTCCATATCATCACTACAGGTATCACTCCCTGAGTCACTTAGTGGCCCTGCAAAGAACAAGCTTATGCATCAATTGGAAATGAAGCGGTAAGAACATAATTTCAATACTTCATTAATTTGAAAAGACAAATTACTCCAACCATAAGCAAGGACATTCCACACAAAAAGCAAGGACTAACAGAAATGAACCATAAATAAAATAAAATAAGATAAACAAAGACGGCATAACCGCATAAGTACGCCGTGAAAGAACCCATCTCCTTGATTGACAGTAGAGACTGCAGCTCTATTAAATTTTGGTTACCATATGGTGAAGAATCTTGCAGAAGCCATGCATAAGTTGCACAAAGAAATTGACCTTGAAAGGTAAACCCATTATTTGCATCCTTAGAAAAACAACCAATCCTAAAACAACTCTAATCAACTCTTCCTTCCACCTAGTATGTGATAGAATACAGCTTCTCTCATCCATTCCTCTCTTTGATATGGGGTATGAACCAAATCTGGAAAATGTTTGTTCACTGAGATGGTTTGGTGGGCGGTAATGATGAGACCGAGCTGTCTCATAGCAGCGACGGATGCAAGATTCTTTTTGGATATGGTTTTAATGAAGATAAGCCGATTTCCAATATACCCTTTCGGGTATCCAATGAGTATCCAGTATCCACCAACATGTTTGTTCATCAAGTAAGCAACGAAAAAGAATTCTGATCGAAGTAAACAGGGCATCACCCATTGCCACATTTATATTTTCTTACTTATCCTCATTAACCATCCATCCAGTGCAGATCAGGCACTTCTCAATATTTGTTAATATTCCACCCACCCATCCACATGGCCACATAGGAAAACACACAAGGACGCATAGACATTTTTGCTTGATATGAAATAATATCAATTGTAGTATATTTGACAAGAACAATATATAGTCATAGAGATGCCTACATTAACAAAAGACAGTGCTTTGTAACGTTCTGAACTTCTGATCAAGCATCAGTTTGTATGGCAGATTTTCAAACCATCTTTGTCATATCCATACAGACCTGACAAGACACATATCCTAGCAAGTTGATTTCATTTTTTTTTTATCAATAAAAGAATCTCAGAACAATGTGGCCACCATACAGATGGTACAAAGTAAAAAGGACAAATAAAAAATAGTACTAATACATAACAAATACGTATAGTAAAACCACCCACAACTCATCCTCTCATTAGAGTCTCCCATCTGAATGCAAAATAAAATAGTACATTATCAACAAGTGTACAAAGGAATACCAAATGTAACATACAATCGTCCAAGCTTAAAGATTAGACATATAGACTATAGAGAAGGGAAAAGGATTGAAATGTGACTTATAAGTGATGGCATAAACAAAGGTAACTTACCATCTTTTATAGAATTGATGCTATCAGCACCAGCGGTATATAATTTCTTTGGAACTGCCCAATCAGCAGCAATTGGTCTTTTACCAAATAATTTTCCATTAAACTTTTGAATGGCCTATAAAAATTTAATTAGCAATCATTAACAATTAGAAGACCCAAAGGGTTTGTTAGTCCAAATGAACAATCGGAATAAAAGTTCATACATTTTCAGCATCCTGCTTGCATGTGAACTTTACAAATGAAAATCCCTTAGACAATCTGGAAAGTGGAAAAAAAAAAATTAAAGGGGATAAATTCGAACACTAAACCAAATTTCAAGGAATATATAAAGGTAAGGATCTAAGGCATATACCCTGTCTCAGAATTGTGGGGAATGAAAACATCCCATACAAAACCTGCTGGTGAAAACATGTCTTTGATCTCATTCGTTGTCGCCTGCATAAACGTTTTTTGGGTAAAAGGTCAAGGAGGATTTTCAACAGAAAAGAATAGTAGTGATTCAAATTTTTGTAATGAGAACCTTGAAAGGAATATTTCGAACTATCAATTTCCACTTCTGAGTCTTGGAGCCCTGGTTCACAACATAAAAAATAAAGATGATGAAGAAGAACCACAGCTAAGTAGACTAAAACCATTAGTGGCTGAATAATTGAGACAGTTATGCAATGAAATGGTTATCCACACATCTATCCAGGCCCTTCCAAACAGCACATAGTTGACAACCTATCCTACCACCAAGCATCAACAGAATGAGTTTAACAACACAGATAAATCATAAATGTACATGGCCTCCTAATCGAATTGAGCATGTTCCCAACTTAAGAAGACAAAAGCAAATAACAGGGTCTTTAAAAGTACAAAGCGAATATGTGTGATGAAGATATCCAAAGAATAGACTAGAACTAGTGGGAAGACAATACCTAACATCAACTTATACTGATAGATATTTTCATAATATAAAAAGCTAGTAGAAAGTACAAGACAGAGGTGCTCGGGAGCCCAAACACAAGGTGTTTTGAATAAGAACCAAAAAGAAAATTGCAAAAATTATTGAGTCCCAAACTCCCAATCAAGAATGAACTACAATGTCCCAAGTCTTCAATCACTGGGCCCCAAGCCCAAGAAAATAGCAATTTTTTATGTTAACTATAATGTTTTCATTTTGAAAAGAGTATCTTGGAATCGAAGACACCCTCATTCCTCTCTTCCCAAAAAGGAATAGCAATGTGGACATACTTAAAAAGTTAACGCCTCTTTGGCAGCAGGCATGCAGTCCAGAAGAGTTACAAATACACATGAGAGACTGGTATACCAATGCTGGTCCTGGTGCGGAAAAGATCCCAGAACACTTCCCTGAATACTTCTAAATTGACACGAGAAAAAAAGAGATGCGGTAAAATCTTATCTTCCCCCTCGCACATAGATCCCAAAAAGCATCCCTAAATATTTTTAGAAACATGGGAAGAGAAAAGGTGATGGATATAATTTTTCTATTCCTTTACACGCAAAGAGGATCCCTTTTGCACAAAATGAAACACCTAGCCACCAGGTGAATTCTATAAATTCATAAATGATTACAATATGGCCTTACTTGATACAACACTAATGCCACACAGGCATACTTCCTCTCTCTAACTTCTGATATCTTACAAATACTAGAGCATAAATTAAGAAGCCCATATCTACTCCTACTCTGTTCTCTGTAAACTACAAAAAAGTCAAGATAATATTATATCAACGAGTTATAAATTAAGAGGCCTCAAGTACAGGATATGGATTTCGATTTGGTTTTTTTATGTAAGTTCATAAAATTACATGTGCCAAGAACATACTTAAATTACTAAAATGTCACTGCAAAACTGTATCCTGAATCCCATGTAGCTTAAATTCACAAGAAATAGGCATAAATGCTTATCTGTGTGATTAACTGATTTGGAAGATGCATAACCAAGATACTAAAGTTTCAAAAATAAAAAAAAAAAAAATAGTGTGTCACTCACCATCACACACCCAAGTGTTAAAGACATTGATATAATTAAATCAAGTCGGTTTCTAAGCATCTGCTGACTACTTTGAGTACAAGTCAATGGCGGGTTTTTCGTTCTCTTTTATTCATACTCATCAATCATCAGTGCAGGAAGTGCAATGAAGAGCAGACCTAGAGAAAATGAAAAGAGTATATGTTTGCCAGTTTTATGATCCTATGCATCCACAAATGTAAGCTACTAAAATGTGGTACAATAACAATGAAATATGACATTTCCCATGTTTAATTAAATTCAACTAATTAAATAACGCTTCATAAAATAATCAAAACATGGACGTCTGAATTTTGATGGCCAGTACACAAAAACTTTGATATATGATATGAACATTACAGACTTAACAATAAATGTCTGAATTTACCTCACCACCCAACTGGCGTGCCCAAACAAGCCCACCCTTTATTTTCTGTTGATGCAACAAGGCAACAGAAGCACGTGCTGATCGAACACCCTTATACAGTACAGCTGACGCACTTAATCTGCATCCATCTTGAGCAAGGCCTGGATGATTGTCATAGATTTGTTAGTCAGTCTGAAAAACTTAGAACGGCACTCCCATCCATACACGAAATACAAAAACACAGAAAACAGCGAGGAGTTAAAAACTTTGTCAGTACGATTACATGAATATAAAGTTTTTCCAATCTTTCATATTTTTACAGATGTAAATAATCAGAAAGCCTCGACATATTCTAACAAATAATATCTTTCTCGATATGCCTGAAGTCCTGAACCCAATCAGTCAAGATAATGAATTTGCATCTTATCATATGATAAATCGAGCAGTCTCTCCTAACTGTAGTAAAAAGCTCACCTAACCAAAACCTGACCGTGGAAACTACGTGCAGACAAAGCAGCATGTGACATACAGATTCGACAAGACCATCTTTAATTAGATACGACATACTAACCATGGAGATCAAGCTCTTCTTTCGGGAGAGGATAGGTTATAGAACACACAGAGCCAACCTCTTTCGCACGACGTAAAACCTCCTCAGCCATATCAGAATTGAGAAGTCCACCAAAGACCACAGTCCTAGCAACCCTTCACAAGAAAAAGCATGTATAATTATAATGTATATGTCTGATGAGTCCTTCAAACCTTGATGATATCAAAAATGATAACTATAAATCTGATATATCATTAAACGTAATGTGCACACACAAACACACAAAATAGGTACCTTGGTCATCCAGCAATTAAATGAGAGACTTTAATACTTTGCATTACCGATAATCCGATATAACCTGGACAATCTAACACTACTAAAACTAACTAATAATCTTTAACATTCCCCTAAAATTGACATAATTAAGATAACTTTTTACTCAGAACCTAAAATCATATAATTTTTAGTCAATTTTGGATAGATGCTCCTAACCACCTTTTTCTAATTCGGATGTGCTTTTAATTCCAAACTACAACATAATGGGTTATATTGGAGTAAAGTTAGGGAAAGGGAACTGAGGGTAGAGTATGAATATATTTTGTATAGCACTATAGCGGAAATATAAACATACTTTTGGATATTAAGTTTCATTGAGGCAATGGGTGGTAAAGTTGTCAAAGGACATTTTCTGGGCTAAATAAAAAAAATTATTATTAACTTATTAACCAAAAAGAATATGGAACTGAAAAGGTTGCAAGAAACATATATGATACTAAATATTACAATTGCCAACAAGTACATAAAATAGGAATAATTACCTCTGCTTTTCTGAACAGTCCTCCTTATCAGACAGTTCAATGGGGAGAGGCTTTGGTTTTCTAATTGCCTTAGACTGCCCTAAAAAAATTCAGATCGCAAAATGCATCAGCGGTGAATTGGTGAAAACAAGAGCGAAAAAAAATTATGATAATAATATTTAAATTTCAAAATGATTGGAAGGATTGTCAATTGGTTTATAACCTGATTCATCTGTTTTTGGAGCTTGTTGTGTAACTGCATCTGATGAAAAACCTTGCATGACATCCTTTGTCTTTGCTTTTCCGAGCGATTTCGATTGCCCTGTATGTTTTCATATAAAAAGGCATCAACAGTGAATCAGTGAAAAGAAAAATAAGAAGCAACCAGGTAGAAGCAACCATGGTAATAAATGGTTTAACATGATTGAAAAGACTGTCCATTGAATTGTAACCTGATTCATCAGTGTTTGGGGCTTGTTCATGTGTGACCGCAGTTGAAGAAACACCTTGTATGTCATCCCTTGTCTTACTACTATCTGCATGAAATGTTAAATAATAAAGATCAGAAAAAAAAAGTAAATTTTTGTTGTTGTAGTTGTTGTGGGGGATGGTAGTGGTTACTACTTACTACTCTGCTTGGATAGCAAACTAAGCTGACCTGGCCTATCTTTTGAAGCATATACTACTAAGAGTACCCAAAATTATATTTCCCATGTAATTATATGAAGTTCAAAGTTAATTGGAGTCATATAAGGCTGTGTTTAGCAGCATGTATGGCATATTCAGGTACATGGCTAAGTAATGTGGCACAGGTGTACTGTGTACAAGATAGAATGGTGATTGGTCCAGTATTTCCAGAACGGTGTGTCTATTGACAAGACTTGGTAAGGCACGTTATGGCTGATAAAACCATGAATCCAAGAATCACTGCCTTCACAAAAGATGCCTTATTCCTGCTTAGTGTAGTTAAATGTGTGTGGACCAAACAATCACCAAATAAAGATGAAGTTGAAAAATGAATGTCTTATTAGATACATAATCTTACATATCATTGTGCATGTACATGTTTTGCCTATTCCAGCTCCCAAACACACCCTAAATGACTTTTCTTTTTTCAATTTAGAAAGAACAAAGAACACTGCCAAAATCACCAAAATATTGAATGGTGCAACCTCTTTTATTTGACAAATCCTTAAAATCTTTACTCGTGACAGTTGCCATCCAGCCAAACATCTTCCAAAAAATTAGTCTTTTAAGTTCAAACCCCTTGAATAGTGCTGTTAAAATATTATATACATACAGTAGTATACTTTTCCAGACCACGATAATGTTGCCTATCCTATATACTAACTGTAGTAGAAAAAAAAATTAAGAGAATAGCAGTAACCTTGATTATCCTTTGCCTTGCGTTCCTTTAAGGTAGCTCTACGATCTGCATGTGTAACTCTAATTTTTCTACCACCAATTAACGCCCCATTTTTCAACTCAATTGAACGGTCAGCATCTTCTTTCACAGCACTACAAACAAAATTTAATAACCAACAACAACTTCAATTCAATTCAATTCAAACCAAAATCACAAAAACCACACTAAAACGACGAAAACAACTTACAATATAACATAACCAAACCCACGATGTGTATCCGTTCCTATAAAAAAAAAAAAAAAAAAAAAAAAAAAACTGAATGAACTTAACTTTTACAAAACATCTACATAATTAACAACTTTTTCAGTTTAATAGAAAAGGGATTTTTTTACCCTTTTGTGTAGCCAGAAAACATCGTCGAACTGGACCAACATCGCTAAAGGTTTCTTCAAGCTGAATTTGATTGAAATTAGAATACTTATTGATGAAATTATTAATAAAGAACAAATATGTGTTTAGTAAATTGAACATGTGTGTGAAGAAAGTGGTACCTGAGTATTAGTGAAGGAATAAGGCAAGTTTGAAACATAGATTGTTGATGGTGAGTGTTCTTCGTTCATCGTTTTCTTCTTCTTGTTCGCCATTTTCTTCTTCTTCTCTTCTTCCATTCTTAAACTAGAACAGTAATACACAGCCACAGCAGTAGTTCGCTTCTTCAACCCTACTTTAGTTTTAGTTGGGCCCGTCCAATGGACTGGTTTCTTATAAGTTTAGGCCCGTCTAAGACCATCTCCAACGGCTCCTTTCAGAGCATCTCTAATGGGTCTCCTATTTAGGAAATCCCAAAAAATCACGACCCTAACGCGTCTCCTATAATTATAGCAGCCAGCCATCCACGTAGGACGTAGTGGGTCGGTCTGCTAAAACTTCGCCCAAAATCGAACAAGGGATAAGATTATAGCAAATGGCAAAAATAAAATGTTCCACGTTGGTTCAACCAGCGTGGAACTTTTTTTTTTTTTTTTTATGGTTCCACATAGGTCAAACCGGTGTGGAACATTTTTTTTCCTTTTTTTTTGTTCTACGCAGGTCTAACCAGCGTGGAACTATTTCCAACAAATTTTTTTGTTCCACGCCAGTTTAACTAACGTGGAACGAACGGCTATATCCACAACGGCTATAATCTCGAACGGATATAATTTCGACATCTATATAAACTCTTCATCAGAAGACTTAAAACTTTGTCCACTCTTCTTCAAACTTCATCAGAACTCTTTTTCTCAAACATGGCGCGCACGAACGTCTAATTTTAGTAAGGCAGAAGATATTGCTTTATGTAAAGCTTGGGTGAAAATTTCTGAAGATGCTGTCGTCGGCGCTGGTCAACCCAAACAGGCATTTTGGGACAAAGTTTGGAAAGAATTTGTTCTACTCTCTAATGGAAATCCGAAGAAAATGTCGCTCGATTCAATTATGTCGAAATGGGCGAAAATAAGTCCTGATTGTACCAAATTTTTGTGTCATATTAATCGAGAAGTCCGCATAAATAGATCTGGAACCAGTCAGGAAGACAAGGTATATTTTTAACTTTAATTTTTAGGGTTCTATGTTTTCAATTCTAATATTTTTAATTCATAAATAGTTTATTTCTTAATTATTTTTTTTGAATTATATTTTTTTAGTGGACAACTGCTCGTTCAATCTACCAAACTGTGGAAGGGGAACCATTTAAATTTGGGCATTGCTACGAATATTTGCACACTTCTGCAAAGTGGATGGATTATGCTTCAACAAGAACCCCTACGACTATTCAAAGAGAGAATGCATCTAAGAAGCAGAAATCAAACACAGACTCGGAGTTTACTGGTGCTTCAAACGACACTCCAACTTCAAATGTTCGGAACATGCAGAACATCAATCTGGGCGATGATACTCCAGCTTCAAATGCTCGTAGCCAACAGAACATCCATATCAGTGATGATGACTCCCCAAATGAATTTCCAGAAGGTACAACTAATGTTGGTACACCAAATGTTTTTTCTCAACATTGGGGATGGTCCAGTACCACCACCAGCGCGACCAACTGGAAGAAAATCTGCCAAAGAAAAAAGAAAGCTAGCACGACAATCATCTACTTCAGGGGGAGAGGTTAGTTCTTCTAGGGCCGAGTACGCAGCTCAACTGACAAAGGTAAATGAAACAACGAATGCAGAGTTGGCTCTAAAACAACTCAATTGGGAGTTGAAGATGAAAATGTACCAACAGATGGAAGAAGCAAAGTCACGACTAAATGAAGAAAGAAGAGTAAAAAGAGAATCCAATATCATGATGATAGACACAGAAAAAATTGCTAACCCTATCCGCAAACAATACTTTGAAGAGATGCAGAAAGCAATCTTTGATAGGCGTCACAAACAGATCAATGACTTCTCTCCTACGTGGACTGCATCCTCAGACGATCCAAATGGGCTTTCCTCATAGAATGATTTTACGGATACTCCATTTGCTCCTACTAGTTTTCAGCAAGCTATTCCTAGTAGGCCTACTGGTTTTGTACCTTTTGGTTATATGCCTTCTGCACCAGATGATTTTGGGCCTAGTGGAGGTTTTGGGCCTAGTGGAGCTTATGGGCCTAATGGAGCTTATGGGCCTAGTGGAGGTTATAGACCTAGTGGAGCTTATGGGCCTAGTGGAGGTTATAGGCCTAGTGGAGCTTATGGGCCTTAGTTTTATTTGTTTTGTACTATTATGTGCCTTAGTTTTATATGTTTTGTACTAGTATGGGGCTTAGTTTTATATGATTTGTACTATTAGCAATTATAAAACATGAAATTTCTTAATATAACATTGAGATCATCTTTTCAAACACAACACAAGAAAACAGAAACTAACATGGACTCAAACACAAACTCAAAATCAAACACAAACTCAAACACAAACTCAAACACAAACTACTACAGCAATTCAGTCCAAATCTTCATTGCCTTCATGACGATGCCATATATGCTCGATCAAACCATGCTTCAATAAGTCATGTGCAGGACCACTTCTTACAGCACAAATGCGATGAAGCATGTCTCTAACCTCATCCACATCGTTTGATTGTAACTCCACTATTACAGGTAATGGAGGCTCATCACGAGGGGGTTTCCACTTTGGAAGAACAATATCCCCCTCATCTTCAATAATCATGTTATGCATTATCAAACATGCCTTCATAAATATACCAAGCTGTGCCTTGTTCCAGGTACGTGTTGGTCTTGCAACCATGGCAAATCTAGCCTGCAAAACACCAAATGCACGCTCAACATCTTTTCTGACAGCTTCTTGTGCTTTGGCAAACACTTTCTTCTTTCGCGTCCATGGAAATCTCTCTGTTTGAATAAGAGTAGCCCACTGTGGGTAGATACCATCAAAAAGATAGTATCCCATATTATAATGATTCCCATTCACCTGGTAGTTGCAAGGAGGCGATCTGCCATTTACCATATCATCAAAAACAAACATGAGAGTTTTCAAAGACATTAAAATCGTTGCAACTACCTGCCGTTCCAAAAAAGGCGTGCCATATCCAAAGCTCATGATCTGCAACAGCTTCCAAAATAACAGTAGCTTTCTTATGGTGTCCCATATGTTGCCCATGTTCTGCTGTAGGACAGTTCTTCCAAATCCAATGCATACAATCAATGGATCCCAACATACCTAGAAACCCTCGTTGAGCTCCTTTAGCAAGCAGACGTTCAACATCAGCTGGAGTGGGTGTCCTCAAATACTCGTTCTCAAAAATGTCGACAACAGTTTGAGAAAAATGCTTCAGAGAATTGAGTGCAGTTTGCTCACCTATTTTGATTCACTCATCAAGAGAATCAGTTGGACACCCATAACAGAGAAGGCGAAGTGCACATGTCGCTTTAATTAGGCCAGAAGGTCCAGGAGCACCTAGAGCATCGTATTTCTGGTGAAAATAATCATTCTTTTCAACAACTGCGTTATACAGCCTCAAAAAAACATTCTGCCTCATACGATAACGACGTCGAAAAAGCTTTGCACCAAAAACAGGTTGGGCTGCAAAATAATGGTTGATAAGCATGTTGTGTGATTGAACATGGTCACGCCTGTTAGCTGCTCGACCAAATTTAGAACCTCCCCATCTTAGTATGTTTTCTACATTTTCTTCTTCCTCCAAAGAAACCGAAATAGCTGGAAGCAGACGAATGATATGATTTGTGCTAAGATCCTCATCATCAGATGAGTCCATAAGCAATTGGCGTTGTTGGTTCAAAATTTCAAGATGTCGGTCGTAAGAATTCATTGGAGAGAAGGAGTGCACAAAAATCTGTGATGAAAAGAGTTTTACTATTTGAGTGAATGAATGGAATGGAGGGGAAACGTATTTAAAGGAAAAGAGAAATGGAGGGAAAAAATGGGAGGGAAATGAGAAATGGAGGGGAAAAATGGGAGGGAAATGAGAAGTGGCGGGAAAAAATGGGAGGGAAAAGAGAAATGGAGGGAAAGAATGGGAGGGAAATGAGAAGTGGCGGGAAAGAGTGGGAGGGAATGAGAAGTGGCGGGAAAAAACAGACCAAGTCCAGTCCAGTCCAGTCCGCCATCAAAGCCCACCCGTGCGAAGGCCCAAAACTTCCATGCTGGTTCAACCAGCGTGGAACAGGAAGATAAGGGAAAAAACATTCCACGCTTGTTGGACCAGCATGGAAGATAAAATTTAGAAAAAAAAAAAAAAGGTTTTGCGTTAGGGTTACCCCTGATATAGGTATAGGAAACGTGAAAAAAAAAGTGATGGGAAAGTAGGTGGCACCTACGTGTATGCTAAATCGTCCCATGTGTCGGCAATATTTGGGAGACCCATTAGAGATGCTCTCATGTACTTTCCTTCCTATCTTGGCTTTTGGAGGTTGAAGTGAAAAAAAATCGATTTTGGTATTCAACTGATTTTTTTATTTTTTTATTATTTTTTCAAATCAACGAAATTGGGAAAAATTATAAAGGAAAGGTTGGAAGTGGTTTACTTTTTGTTCTATTTACTTTTTTTATTATTTTTATATTTGTTAATTATTAATAAATATAATGACATAGTTTGCGTAGAAATTTTTATTATATTAAACAAATATTAATTAGCGATACAATGCTACTAATTTAGTAAATTGACTAGAAAATTAAAAAGTTAATGACACGTAATATAATATAAAAAAAACATATTAAAAGAGGAAATATAAGCAATTTAATTTTATGTGTGTTTATTTAATTTTTGTTGTAGCATGTCTTTGTTCTTCTTGTTATTTTTATTTATAATAAATTATATCGAGTTTAACTCTTTTTTTTTCACTGATTTTTCATGTTTATAAGTTTTATAACCTTGTACAAAGAATTAAGATAATAATATAACAGCCAGCTTCTAGGGTGTAATGTAGCATATGTAGTGAGTATTCTAGAGTAGCAATTGTGAAGTGTAGCCGAAATTATTGTATGTGTAGCAAATAATTTTCTATAACTAGTAATAGTTTAAAGTTTCACTATCATTCTATAAAAGTGTGATACTAGCCATTTCAGTCTTGAAAAAATCGATTACTTTTTGAATTTGGTGGAGAGACCTTGAAAAAACCATTTAACTCATGTAGAAATAAAAAAAAAAAATCATTTAACTCATATAGAAATTAAAAAAAAAAATTAAAAACCAATTTTCAAATAGCTTGAAATTTTAAAGTTTGAATTTAGTAGTCATGTGGGATCTTGTTAGCTAGATCTCGTCGAGACCTTTCCAAGTTTCAACCGTATAAATTATATTCATTTTCGACTTTTTAATCAAAAGTTATGGACATTACAAATTATAATTAAAGAAAAACCATAAAAAAACAAGAATGGAAGAAAATAGGCTAAAAGACAAAACAAAAAGAGAGAATATGTATGCTTGTTTGGAAATTTTTCATCAATTATTGCATTTTTTGGAAAGGTTACAGTGTCACACTATAGTTCTGTTTATTCAAAAAATTACCCTTTCTAAAACTATAAGAAGTTACATCCTAAGTTATTTTTTATTTTTACATGGTTACAAATCTTAATATGTTATGGTTGATTGTTTGAAATCCTCTGGAAGAAGAAGAAAAAATAGTGAAAACACTTTATTAATTAAGAATAAAAAAAAAACTGCTAAAAAAGTGAACGAGTAACGTGTTTTGTATTTTTGGCACAACTAAAGTTCTGTGAGTATGTGATTCAATGATTCACCGGTCTAACGTAGGTCCCTACCGTATCACGGTTCTGTATTTTAGCTAGCTAGCACAGTGCCCCAACATTTTAAGGAACAGCTTGCTAGCATTCCTCTTTTACAATTCTTAAATGGACCACAACTTTTAAAAAAAACTTAAAAGACCGCACGCTACTAATTATTGATGATGATTGGATCTTGTTTTAGATCTGACCATTATAATCACCGACCGACGTGAAGATAAATAAGATTTGTTATTAGGTTTGGACTAGTTGTATTGTTGGTGAAAAATTAAAGATGAGTCATCGTCTAACACGGTTTGCCAGCGACGGCGGATCAAAAATCTTAAGCGGATTCAAGAGAAAATTGGGCGATGAAGAAGAACAATCATCACAAATTTTTAGACCGAAATAAGGTTTGATTTTATATCCACAATCAGAAATTTTCTTGTGTAGAAAATAATTGGATTGTCGTGGATATTTCCAAAGGACGACAATTTACTCTCGTTAACAGTATATAACAGTATTGTAATATAGAAAAGATATATATGTCACAAGTTGTCAACATGAGGGTGGATCTCAACTTTTGGATATCGTTTATAATAGTATCCAATACGGTAATAGAGTTCTTGAAACTTCCTTCTTTACTAAAATTGGATAGATCAAACATCTCGAATCTCTAATCTTTTGTCAATCCAAGTGTCTTCAAACTCACTCGCCGAATCAACTTGTATATTTGTTAGGAACATCAACATTGTCCTAAGATACCCTTGAGACCTAAAAAAACATAATATTTCAAGAAAAAATATAGTAACAAATATAAGTTTACTAGCACTTCAAGAAAATGATTCATGTTGATAAGTTAAAATCGTCATCATTATAAGATTTGAAAAATGGTGAAAAAAATAATAATTGATACCATAGACATTAGATTGCGGGATTTATGCATGCGTGGAGTTGGTTTCTTCATAATAACATATTAAAATAAATGTTGAAAGATATTATTAAATTACCTGCAAATTATTACATGATATTAATAATTGTAAAACTGATTGGAACAAAAAAAAAAATATTCATCTAAAATGTGTGAGAAGAACATAAAATTATTGAAAAAATTTATTAAAATTTGGCTCACTATCACGAAACTTTAGCTAACACAAATAGTTCTGTGTATTATTATTAGCTAAAAATAATTGTTATATATATATATATATATATATATATATATATATAAAGAAAATATTGGATTAAAAAAGAACAAAGTTGAATTAGCGTGACACTAACAATTTTGCGCGATATTACTAGTTTCGCGTATATGACAATTCTTTCCATAACAAAGTCCACAAGTTTATGGACGTTGTTATGGATAAGATATAAAAAAGTTAATTGTATAAATAGACTGAAAATAGTTTTTTAACCACTTTCTACAAATTTAACAAATTTTGATGTTTTATAGATGGATCAAAGACGCTCTAACCCTATATATCTAGAAAGTAGAAATTATGCCCTAAGGGTTTGTTTGAAAACGAATTCCCGCTTTGTTAGGTTTTCAGACAAACCGGGCAAAAGTTCGGCAAATGACACATTTGTCGGTTCCTGGCAAATGGTTTATCCGCTAAAATCAGTTTGCCATCGTTTGATAAAAATTTATAAAAAAACAGACAAAACGCAATTTGACGGTTAGAACGCATTTGATAACACTTTGGCAAATATGATAACTCATATTTACCGTTTATATTGATTTTGATAACGAATTGGTTTTGGTAAAACCTAATAGGGTTAAGTGGCAAAGTTGAAGGTCCATTGGGCTGGGTCCAAAAAAACAAGTCCAAATTTGATTGGGCTGTGTAAAAGACCACGACAATCCATTTTTTTCGAACATTTGTATTCAAGTGACCACATATCACCCAAGTTATGGTTGAGTTACCCTAGTAACTCAATAACATTTTGCTACAAAAAAAAAAAAACTCAACGATAACATTTGTTATTTTTGCGTATGTACATGTATTAAAAAAAACACCCAAATTAACGAAACTAAACAAAAAAACTATATCAACAATAACACACATAATAGATAGATAATTATATACATTGATATAAAGATAGTTATAGGTTTCTACAAAGTTTGCATAAATAAGTTTTTGAAACTGTCATCAACACGGCCCATAAGTCAGACTAGAAAAAAAAAACACAATCAACCTTCCTGCTGAACACATAACTAGACAACATATGGTGAAGCTAGAGTACCACAACCTTCCTCTGGTTCGGTCTGGTTTCTTACTGGACCTGATTCGGCTCTTTGAAACCCAGAAGGACAAGTCCTTGTAGCTGGTACACGCCCATAGAAAAGCTTGTCGTGTCGGTGCTCATCGCAGTGCACAATCTGAATTCTCATCCTCCCCAATCCGTGCGTGCGACAAAGAGCCCAGCACCCGAACAAAATGGTGTCTCCTTCCTTGAGATTGACGACATCAATGAAACGCTTCCACCCATTGTAGCGGAAGTACAAAGAAGCATGGCCATCATGACTAACATTAACCTTGAAGCTTTGTTCACCGGGCAGGATAAACAAGAGGCGTCTGCATTGTTCGAACAAATACTTGTTCGCAGCTGGAATTTTCTGCCATATATATCAAACAGTTTTGTCAAACAATTATTCCATATATCAACAGTATATTCAACAGTTCTGCCATATATCAACAGTATATATCAACAGTTCTTGGCAATGCACATATATATCAAACAGTTCTGTCATATATCAACATTTTTGGCCATATATATCAAACAGTTCTGGCCATATATATATCAAACAGTTCTGGCCATATATAGACACGTACAACTAGAAATGAAGCAAAAACACATGTGGACATGTTCATGAATCAATATCAACCACGTTGACGCACAGAAAAACTACCAACTCGATAATATATAGGCCCTTGGTCTTGTTCCACATCTGGATCATTAAACTACTACCAGTGTCGACCACAATCTAATAATTGGAATCTTATGTAACATATAGTACTGAGTGTCATAGTTTTGTATGTGCATAGAGGCAATACAATGCATCTGTCATCTTTACTCAACAATAAAGGTAACCAACAAACACCCAACAAAGAAATGTCCACACAAATGTAAAAAAAGAGATATCTAATTCATGTAACAACCCATATATATGTGCACATTTCTTGCCATATATATCAACATTACTAGCCCATTACTGTGAGGCCCAACTAACAGCCCAAAGCCCATCATTTTATGTAAGTCCATACATAAGTTTAGGATTTTGCTTCCCATGACATAGCAGTTGGTGACATGGCCCTTGCTAACTTGTTTGATCCAGAATGGATTATCTTTCTCAATTGGCCTTAGTTTGTGTGTCATTGGTTGGTTCTCTGTAACACATATTGCAATACCCATAAGTTTACAAATTTATTACTCAACATACGTACACAATGCTACACACGATGAACAACAATTTGTTCAAATTAGACTAGCAATATTCCATACAAAATATAAGCAACCATTTGTGGCTCGACAATATGTTCCATACACAAGATAATTAATACAAAGCACTTTACGACCATTACATGATACATATCAAAACAAAAGTTGCAAAATTAAACCATAAAAACCTCTTTGAAGAGATAAAAATATGTTGACCAATGTGGGGGATTGTCGTTGTTCATACTTTTTAACAATTATGTGGAAGAAATAAAAATTACAATACTATTTTAGTTGTGTCTTATACATAAAGTAAAATATGTCTTACACATAACATAAAATGTCTAGTCACGACTACAACAATCACAATAATTGGCACAATCCCACGTACATGGGTTGCCTAAGCAGTGCAAACAAACACCATCATCAGGTGGTGGTAAAGAAATGTGCTTCCAATAATTTGCGCAATCACCATAGCAAGGGTTTTGAAGACATTTCACACAAATCATCTCAAGGTCTCCTCCGGATGGTGGCGATATATGAAATGGATACAAGAATCTAATTCATGGACATGTTTGATTAACGCATTTTGCAAAGCATACACACTGCTTGTCATTGTTCCCCATTCCCTTGTGCATTTTCATCAAACCATCGCATACAAGGTTGTCACAATGCATGAATGGTTCGATTATTGGCAAACAAGGGAGGAATTCAAACTGCCCGTATTGGTTGATTTTGTATAAATTGCACGCTTCTCGGATCCTTTCATCTTCGTCAGTGAGAATAGTTCGTTTTAGGCGGATGAACTCTATTAAACTAACCAAAAGTTCTGTGCACTCCCAAATGTCTTGAAATCGACTAGCTAAGTGGCCTAGTTCCTTTATTTCAACAACTCCCTCCATCTGGTGAAAACGAGCCGAAATATCTGTCCAATAACTTGTACCGACATAATTAACCGGAGGACAAGTGTGTATCGATACCCATGCAAAACACAAGTTCTCGTCTTCCTTAGGAGTCCACCACACCATTATCTGAGTTTGATTCTAGTCCTAACATTGACAATCCAAAGATAATAAAAATTATAATATTACCAAAACATTATACGAACAACAACCAATAAATCCACCTACTCATAGATAATTAACGAAGACAATTACCACCTACATAAAGTGTTTCATAAAACACTTTTTAAACCTCACACAAACACTCGTTGCCTACAAACGATACTTTGTTGACAGTTCCAAGTACACCGGGTACGCTGGAACATACATGTTCTAATGTGTGTGTAATACTCGGCTATATCTTCCTCTAGGGCAATCCAGTCATCGTCCGTTGCAATCACCGTACTTCTTTCATTGTCCCAATGAAATCCCGGATGCTCCTCACACAACTCAGTGATAAGTTTAGCCAAACGGTTTAAATTGCGCAAACGAGCCCAGATGTTTTCAGCACACAAATCCAGCCTAGTGTGCTGATTTAAAACATCAGAAGCCTTTATCATTCCTGATCTAAGACGAACCATAAGTGGACCTGGTGTATCGTCTGCCAGCATAGCAGTGCACATCGTGTGGTCCGTATCTGGAGTCCACGCGAACAAACGACGTCCTAAACGGGCATTTTTTTGGGTGTGAATAATTCGCATCATTCCCACTGACTGAAATAATCACAATTATAATTAAACACAACGCAACCACATTGACAACAAAATAACATGGACATCCCAAGAAATATAACACGTAAACTATAGACATTCAGATTAAACCATTCTGATAATCCAAGTTAAAAGAAATAGATACATAAAAGTTATTGAAAACAATGTTTAACCGTCACATCTGACCAGACCCTTCAAAGTTAAAATAAAGTTAAACTAGCAAACTGAAACAAGATTACTATTGTTTGAAGCCCACTCACTGAAACTGAAACAAGTTAACCAGCAAACTGAAACTGAAACAAGATTACTAAAATAAAGTCACATCTGACCAGACACTACTCCGCAGCTTACTCACTCCCATTAAAAGGTTTAACATAATTGAGCTTGCTAACCAACCAATCAGCCCTCAGATCAGTATCCATCCCAAGAAATATCTTCGCTTGCTTGTCTTCAACACCAAGAAAGTCAAGACCCTTCAGATACAACACTCTGTCCCCATTGCTTACCTAGCTCTTTGATTGCATCACACAACTCATCGATATTAGGACCAGCAAATGCCACTGCCAAGGTCTTAATAGCTTCCATGATGCCCGCAGCATAATCAGAGTTACTTGGATCTGATGGTCCCAAACGTGACTTCTTGCGCTTATTCTGAATGGGTTGCACTGGGGGTGGAATTGGGTGCGCACGAGGGGCAGATTCATTGCAGTTGCTAGAGCTCTCATTGTTTGTTGCAGTTGCAGATGCAGATGTTTCATAAGATCCAGTACCAGCACCAACATCATCACCCAATTCAGTATACGAATCAGCCCCCACTACATCTGTTTATTGTGTATGTTCCGTTAGTGAGTGTATAGGTTTTAACCGAAAGCGGGGAAAATACATTTTAAAGGATTATAGCTTACTGGCTACTCCAGGAGACCCCTCAACTTGTTCTTCATCAACTTCATCACCTGCAAATGCCCCTTCACCATTTGCATAGTCGTTACCGATGATAAGGCTCAATTGTTCAAAATATGGAAAATGCTTGCTACGAAGATTACGGGCATCAGGATGAGCCTGTAAAGCACCCAAAAAAGCTTTACCATCGTATAGCACATCATTTTACTAGCTAATTGATCAAACTGATAAAAGTTTATGCCTTACCAGAAAGTAACGCTCCCATACATCCTCTTCGGCAGCAACAACAGTCTTGTTATCAAAATCAAAGATAAATCCAAAGCCCGACAAATCCAGAAGTTCCTTACACAACTTGTAGTCCTTCCTAAGTGTCTTGAGCCTAGTCCGCACATGTTCAGAAGTGACACTCATGCGTAGGGCTGTATTGACACTGTCTGCAGCTGCTTTCAAGAATTCAGTCCTTATTCCATTATCAGCTCTCTTGCCATTCCTTAACACCTCTTCATACAAGGTGTTTAGCATGACCTCTTCCATCTTTTTGGACCATCTTATATGGGACTTGGTCGATGGAGTTGGATTGTCAGATGGAAAGTATTCCGGTGTCGGTGCAGCATTGCCTTTCTTGGTCTTTCTAGGCTTCATAAATTGTCCGCTCGACATGGTTGTACCTGATGATATCCAAATTCACAACTATTACATACATCAACCAACCATTTAATCCAAAAACATATCATCTTAAACAACATACATACATCCAAACATATCATCATCAAACATCCATACATAACCTTGTTCATAACATCCAAGACAAATTATTCCAACTTATTACAACCCAATAAAATTATTCCAAAAAACTTCTCAAGTTGACAAATACAACACCACCAAGCTCACTCAGCAACCCCTTCATTGTAATGAACATAGTTCTCCACATCTCATTTTTTAGGTCATCACGTCATTTAGTCCAAGCCCGTGATGCAGTTATGAGTATCCCTCCACCTTGTTCATTACCACCATCGTTCGCCTAAGGGGGAATCGGTTCTTCTGGTTCCTCCAAGTCTGGCTCTATTTCATCGGTTGGATCATGATCTTTGAGAAAGTTGTGGATCGCACAACACGCCAAAACTATCTTTGTGTGGGTCTTCACATCATGGAACGGTGCTTTCCTCAAATAAGCGAATCGCTTCTTCAACACCCCTATGATCTTCTCAACAACGTTACGTAGCATGGAATGCCGACAGTTGTACAACTCTTCATCAGTTTCTACGGCACGGTGTCCTTGTTCTTTGACATGGTATCGGACGCCACGATAAGGTGTGAGGAAGCCAGGACTTAATGCGAAGCCCGCATCCGCAAGGTAATACTTACCCTTGGGCAAAGTTAACTGTCTTCCTTGGCGAGTAACCGCACATCTCAACAACCGGCCATCATGCGCCGAGCCTTCCCATCCAGCCAACATAAGTGAATCTCATGTCGAACGTACACGCGACTAGAACATTTTAAGAAATCACTCTCTTCCGGTTACGATACCTTGGCTGATCATCGATGGGCACTAAGGTGGGAAAGTGGGTACCATCGATTGCACCGACATCGTCCTAGTGAAGATATTACCTAGTTAGTAATAGAATAATTTGATTCTAGGGTGATAAAACACACGATAATTTTTCTAACCTTGAAATACTGATGCTAAAAGACATTGCCAGCACCATCAGCGAGGGGCGAGTTCTGATCAGTAGCATTGACAACCACTTGCCTATACAACTCTATGCAAGCATTCAAGACCAAGTGGAAGTAATGACTCACAGTCTGACCAGAACGCCTAAACTCATGACGTGTTCTTCTACACCGATTGTCGTGACCAACTATAAGCAGCGCCTGGGTAAAGTAGCGCCTGGGTAAAGTAGCGCCTGGGCCGCTTCGCCTGGGTAAAGTAGCGCCTAAAACGCTCCGAGGCGCCTGGGTGGCGCCCAGGCGCAGCGCTCTGCTCAGGGCGGTTAAGATACAGGCGCTCAAAAGAAGCCCAAAATGAAAAAGCCCATGTCCAGATTCCAGAATTAAACACTGCAAGCCACCATCGCTGCTGCTGCTGCTGCTTCTTCTTCCCTCTACCCCGGCTGCTGTTGCTGCTGTCGACTGTAACTTTGTAAGTTCTTCACTTCTTCTTCTTCTAAATTTGTTTCTCTTCTAATTTTCTAAATTTCTTACATGCCCTAATTCCTAAATCAAACCCAAACCTAATCAAATTCAATTTTTTCTTTAAATTTTTTAATTTTGCAAATCAAATTCAATCTTTTTCTTTTTTCAATTGAAGTATAGTGTATAACAGATTAACAAATTGCTGCCACGGGTCTGTATTGCTGTGATGCTATTGCTGACTGCTGAGTGCTGACTGCTGAAGTGCTGAGTGCTGACTGCTGAGTGCTGATATGCTGCCTGTCAGGGGTCTGATCAGGGCGCCGCCTGGGCGCCGCCTAGGCGGTCGAGGCGGTGAGGCAGAAACCGAGCGCCTGGCGCTTCGCTCCGCCCCTGACAGCATAGATTGCAACTTGTTCTTCAACCGACACGTACCGAGAGTCAGTTAAACCTATAGTCTTCAACCTAGCACATAAGCAATGAAATGCAAAACGTTTCATCCTCAATTGGTCATGGGAGTCATTGTCATTATCGGTATAGAAACGAGCTAAAGTTGCGCCACGCGCTGAATCACTATTGTAGGTATAGGGAGCCCTAGGAACTCTAGGAACACGGTTACGTCTTGCGTTCGATGCAAGATATTGCAATAACCAGTCCACAACTATAATTACAACAGTAGCTGTAACCAGACGTTGATCCTCACTGGACATTCTACATAACAAGCGGCCGGGTAAGTATAATAATAAGGTTAACCATTTAAGTAGTTAGGAGAAGGTTAATCGTTAATCGTTAATCATTAGAGTGGTTAGTAGCGATTATATCAATTCGTAAATAGTTAGAACATTCTAGTTCATAATTTAACAAGGTCATAATTGTTAATAATGCCTTTTTAATCAAATATTATAATAAATGGTTATTTTTACGTCTTCAAACTTAACAAATTCTTTACATAGAATCTCACAGTACGAATAACAACTTAATCAACAGTGCAATTACAACAACTAGCATCACCAACACCAACTTCTTGACAAACCACCAAAAGTCGTCCACCACCACAACATTGTTTGTTCCACCAATGTTTAAGGGTTGACCACTGACTAGTGTGGTACAAGTGCCTGAGATTGAACGACAGATTGGTAAGATTGACCAGATTGCTCGGGCAGTTGTGGCGCATGAATAAAAGGCTGGGACAAAAGATGTTGAGGATCACATAAAGGACGAGATGATTGACAGAATCCATTCGTAAGTTGTTGTTGAAGCAAATGTCTTGCTTCGGCAATAGTATAAGTACCACGCCAATCAGCGTTACTAAATCCGTCTGTCTGTGCCTTGCACTCTTCCCAAGTAGTGTAGATACCCGGACAAAACCCACGACGCACAACGTAATAACAATACTTACCCATTATCTGAAAATTATTAAATAAAATGTTTTTAACATGATGGGTTATCAGATTTCAATTTATGAATTCATATTTCATTTTGTTTGTTAATTATTAGAATATAAGAGGTTTATTTTCAGGTATAGTTGTCGCAATCACATTGTATATGGGAACAGTTCTAATAAATAGTGTGACTCTAAACAGTTCTAAATAGTGTGATTCTAAACAGTTCTAATTAGTGTGATTATAAAAAAATTAAAAATAACCATGGCAACAATATATTTGTCTACAGAATTGATACTAAAAACATGGCAGCAATATATAGTTAGCATTTATAGGCTAAAACAATTACAATATAACAAGAAAAAAATATATTAACCTAAATAATTGATACTTAAAAACATGGCAGCAATATATAGTTAGCATCTATATGCTAAAACAATTACAATATAACAAAAAAATGTGACAATATGTCAGCATTTAATATGTGAGAACGAAGAAACAACAAACCTTGAGCAGCTAAGCTAGACAGTAAGCGAGATAGCAAATGATGAGAGAAAGCGAGACTGAAAGGATGAGAGTGAGGTAAAAACTAATATACATTACTAAACAATTCACTGTTTAGAACCATATTCGATCAAAACATTTTATAAAGATAAAGTCATACCTGATACTGAGAGTGAGGTAGATGAAAATGAAAGTCTGCAAAAAATAAAAAAATGATATATCAATCGTTGTTGTACAACAATATAATTTGAAAAACAACATCCAAAAAATAAATATAAATAGTGTCAAACAAATAGAACCAACCTGAAACAAACGAAACTCGTCTGCAAAATAATGGAATCCAAAGTAATGTATTCAAGATCCAATAACATATTTTAAAACAGATCAGCAAAAAAGTTACAATTCCATGCGCCATTTCAGTCAATTTATGATGAAATTATATAACAACAACCTTAAAAAATGTACAGTTAGGGTTTGAAAAAAAAAAGATTAAAATTTTAACAATTCAGCACCTTATAAATTACAATTACATGTAAATGAAGTGAATTTCAATTGAAATTACATTGAAACAATGTTATATCAGAAAACCCCTAAAATCTAGGGTTAGGGTTTGAAAAAAAAAAAATTAAAATTTCAACAATTCAGCAACTTAAAAAATTTCAATTGCATGCAATTGAAATGATTTTCAATTCAAATAACAATCAAACAATGTTATATCAGAAAACCCCTAAAAAAAATCTAGGGTTAGGGTTTGAGAAAAAATTTAAGATTTTAACAATTCAACACCTTAAAATTACAATTGCATGCAATTGAAGTGATTTTCAATTGAAATTTACATTCAAACAATGTTATATCAGAAACCCCTAAAATCTAGAGTTAGGGTTTTAAAAAAAATTTAAAATTTTAACAATTCAGCACCTTAAAATTACAATTGCATGCAATTGAAGTGATTTTCAATTGAAATTTACATTCAAACAATGTTATATCAGAAAACCCCTAAATCTAGGGTTAGGGTTTTAAAAAAAATTTAAAATTTTAACAATTCAGCACCTTAAAATTACAATTGCATGCAATTTGAAGTGATTTTCAATTGAATTACATTCAAACAATGTTATATCAGAAAACCCCTAAAATCTAGGGTTAGGGTTTGATAAAAAAATTTAAAATTCAGTACCTTCAACTTACAATTGCATGCAATTGAAGTGATTTTCAATTGAAATTTACATTAAAACAATGTTATATCAGAAACCCCTAAAATCTAGGGTTAGGGTTTTAAAAAAAATTTAAAATTTTAACAATTCAGCACCTTAAAATTACAATTGCATGCAATTTGAAGTGATTTTCAATTGAATTACATTCAAACAATGATATATCAGAAAACCCCTAAAATCTAGGGTTAGGGTTTAATAAAAAAATTTAAAATTTTAACAATTCAGTACCTTCAACTTACAATTGCATGCAATTGAAGTGATTTTCAATTGAAATTTTACATTCGAACAATGATATATCAGAAAACCCCTAAATCTAGGGTTAGGGTTTGAAAAATATTTTTGAAATTTTAACAATTCAGCAAGTAAAAGACAACAAGTAGAAAACAACAACAAAATGAAATAAACAACAACAAGAAGAAGAATTAAAGAAGAAGAATACAAACAGAAAAAATGTTTAGGGTTGTGCAAAGTAAGTAAAGAAGAAGAAGAAGAAGAAGAAATCTACCTTTTTTGCCTTCGAAATCGCCGTCGCCTTCAAAATCGCCTTTACTGCGCCGCCATGAAAGAGTTTTGAAGGTAAGGTTTTTTCTTGTTTAGAATAGGGTTTTTTCTGGGCAAAAATATAATTTATATCTGGCAAATTTTACCGGGTTAAGTGACAAAGCAAATTTTGCCTGGGGTTAAGTCAAGCAAACTTTGTCCGCCTTGAAGCGGGAATTTTGGCAAATTTTTGGTCACGTACGGGTATTTTGGCAAATTTTTAGTCACGTGCGGGTATTTGGGCAAATTATGCTTGATCATCCTAGTGGGTTATCAAACGGTGACAAACACCAAAAAAGCGGGCAAAACCCGATTTGCCGCAGGAAAATGCTGTTATCAAACACTACTTAACTGTCTAACCAATGTTTTCCGTAATTTTCGGACTTAAATTCGAAAAAAAAGCCATTAGAACCTGGTCCTCGGGCCCAATTCCTTGCTGTCATCAAATGTATCACAGGACTGGGCTTTCAGCCTTTCCCCCGTTGGGATTTGGGTTCCGGCCCAATATTCATTTCTTCTAAGTTTTAACTCTCTTCTTCGACTCAAACATGAACCATCCATTCTTTCTCCAACTACGCTCGAAAGAAAAGAAAAGAAAAAATGGGTTCTTTGGTGGAAACACCATTACCAGATAACAATTGTAACGGCAACAATCACCATCATCACGACGACACTTCTCATAACCATGCTTACAATCAATCATCGGTGCCGGAAGGAAATCGACCATCGGAAAACAACATGTTGGAAGCTGAAGCATCGAGGAAAAGAAGAGCTTTTGATGTACTTCCTTTGGAAGTTGGTACACGTGTTATGTGTCGTTGGAGAGATTCTAAGTATCATCCAGTTAAAGTTATTGAACGCCGGAGAATGCATTGTGGTGGTCCTAATGACTATGAGTATTATGTTCATTATACTGAATGTAAGTTTTCAATCCCTTTGTTTGATTTCAATTTGGATTTCTAGGGTTAGGGTTTTGGTAAAAAATTGGAAAATTCGAGATTTAATTGGTGATTTTATGGCAATTTGATTCTCAAGTAAATACCGTGGAAAATGGGGTCTTGAACTCTTGATAGATATAATTTATTTGGTGCAAATTGGTGTTTGGAGTGGCAGAGTTTTGCCCATTTTGTTTATCTAAATTGAAACATGGAGGTATAGTCGTGTAGCATCTTCGATTGATTTATTTATTCTAGCTTGAATTATATGCCTATAATATTTAAATGTTTTGAAAGTTATGATTGTTTTTTTTGATGAAACAGCATATGTAGAAAAAATTCAAGTCCATGCATAGGGCGCATACAATTGTACGTTTGTCACATCACCCCCATATACAACTTCATATTTGGTCCAAAATCACAAATTTTCATTTATGCTCTCATTTTAATTATCTATAGCATTAATTCAGGGTGAGTTCTTCTTCTTTTGAAGTCTTGCTGTACTTTAAAAGAGACATTCTGAGTTTCAGACACATACAGGAATCTAATCTAGCCCGAGGCTGCTGTTAAATCTAGCCAGTTTACGTATTTGTTAAAAGAGCTTTCTAATTTTACAATATTTTCAGCAATTCAAAACTGTTCATCAAGCTTCAATTTATGCCATTGGTAATTGTAAAACCTGAAAATTATCACTTTTACGATACAATATCTATTTTTTTTTTGTCTAAGTCGAAATTGGACCATTCAGGTTTAGGTAGGTATTAACAATTAAAATGAATGCAAATTGTTTCTATAAACCATAAACAATAAACTGTTAATATTGATGGATTTGGCACTTGGTATATTAATATTGATATAATTCTTAGTGTCTGCCATGAGGAATTCATAATGGTCGCCTCTATCTTATTCTTATCCAAGGGTTCATACGAATATCTGCATATATGAAATTGTAAGAAATTACGGGAGATACTCTTCACAAGGGTGATCTCTCATTCTCTCCTTGGTTTTGAATGGTCAGAGATTCCCTTAGTTGAAGAAATCTATTGTACATACATGTGCGATTGTGCGTTACTACGATATATGCCTTTTAGAACTACATCAATATTCAATAGTCAGCAATGTTGTTAGATGCTGCCTTTTATTACTAGCATCCGTCATCAACAGTTGCATATTTATTCCCATGGTTTTTGTTCTCTTTGCAGTTAACAGGAGGCTTGATGAATGGGTCAAGCTTGAACATCTTGATCTGGATTCAGTAGAGACTGATGTCGATGAAAAGGTGGAAGACAAGGTATTGTATTTAAGTGTAATTTCAAAGCAGCTGCAATTACTTTGTAAACCGTTCATAAAAGTATTTCACAAGAATCAGAAATATGGGTTTCCATTCCTCCGTTGGGTTACTTTGTCTTGCTGGTCAAATAGGTTTTGAAGTAAAGTGTCTTGAAAATATGGAGATCTTGTTAGGTGGTCCCGCTGCCAAAAGTATGATGCATACAACAAAAATTTCCTATCATTCCAAAACTAGAAGAAATGGAGTTGTCATCATGGCGTTATTTTAAAGTGAGAAGTTCAAGAAAGTGCTGCGTCCTAACATCTTAAAAACCCATTTTTGCTTGTACGAAACAGATCTTTCACTGAGGCTTTTCTTAGCACTACTGTCTTTTCCTTTGATAGTGGGAGAGAATCCCTCCCTGTCTCTTACCCATTACTTGTTTAGTGCAGTTGGATGTGAACTCTCGTACATTGTTTTGACAACTTTGAACAAATATCTTACGCACTTTCTTTGCAGGGAACAACCCAGAAAATGACGCGTCATCAGAAGCGTAAGATTGACGAATCACAAGTAGAGGTACGCGTAAGCTCATGTTCAATTGTGCAAATAATATTGTATCGGGTTCTTCTTCTTCCTCCACTGTTCTCATATTTTTTCATTTCTTGGAAAGTTTTGCATTATGCAGCAGTTGTTACCTCCAAAGCGAAGAGATTCCTTTTTCCTCCCTTGTATTTTTTTTTGCTTGTAGTGTCAGAGCTAAACACAATTACAAGTTGCCACCTTTTTAATTATCTACTTATTTTATTTTAACCTTTTGAGTGACTTGGCTGTATACCTTATAGTATGATCATAGCATTGCCTGCAGTATCTGAGTAACATCTGGGACATTTTCATGTATCCTGGTTTTAGCCTTGAATATATATCTACAACGTTAAAAGATTGTTTTCTCTTTCTTTTAGTTGTTCTTAGTTTTTTTTTTTTACTTCTTTGTCTTCCCTTTGGGTTAACACATAGGTATCTTTCAGGGTCATGAGGAGCTTGATGCTGCCAGCTTGAGAGAACATGAAGAATTCACCAAAGTGAAAAACATAGCAACCATAGAACTTGGAAGATATGAAATTGAGACATGGTACTTCTCTCCTTTTCCACCCGAATACAACGACTCGCTGAAATTGTACTTTTGTGAGTTTTGTCTCAATTTCATGAAGCGCAAAGAACAGCTTCAGAGGCATATGGTGAGCTATAACTCAAATTCTCAATTATCTTAATTGATTGGAAAAATCCAGTCTGTAGTTTAATATATGAAAGGAAGAAGTTGAGGTTTGGTCTTATTAGTTCAGTGTTGGCTAGGGTTAAATGTTTTTCACATATCTTAGGTACGGTGCCAACTCAAACAATAGCCCCTAAGCTTTGCCCTGCTGTCTATGTTTCCTTTACCGGTTTTTTGTCTAATATATGCAGTATAATGTACGTTGTTTGTATCTTGTTACTTAGCATGCGTCCATATTGGTGAAATCATGGTTAGTTAATATGCATTTGATACGAAGGTGCATGCATATCTTTGTCATAGATTTGATGGGTGCTTTGTTACTGGTCTTAGATGGATTTGCGCTCCATAACTATTAGGTGGGAATGTAGTGGGATGTCTAAGGATTAGAGGGTTTACGCCCGAAGGAACTAGGTCAGATCTTCTAGTTTGATGTAGACACCCAGAGTCCCAGACAGTCCCTGTTATCATTTCATGTATTGATTTGACATCACTATTACATCTAATGTAGCTTATAGTTGTTATATATTGTCTTATTTATATGTTTACTTGTTTGTGGTTTCCTTTTGGATATTTGGTTTGATAAAAGAAACTTGGGAAAAATGCATTTAAGAAGGAAATATTTTTTCTTTGTCGAGGAGGGCAATGGGACAAGTGAACATGGTTTGTTGTTGAAATTGGTCATATTAGTAGAACAAAAGGTTATGACTACAAGTGATAAACAGAGGCACGGGAGTGAAAGGGTCCAGGATATTTATTAAGAAAAGGAAAACTTAGTGCATCAATGTTTCTATTGTTTTCGTATTTTGAGTCGAAGACTGTTGTTGGGCATAACATATTACTTTCGTACAGGAAAATTGAACTTTCCTATTTTCCAAGCAGTTGTTATCTTTGATTAATGCATGCTATTTATTTGTTTGTAGAGGAAATGTGATCTCAAGCATCCCCCAGGTGATGAGATATATCGGAGTGGAACACTCTCAATGTTTGAGGCAAGTTTCCCTATCATTTTGTACAATTGTTTGTCTGTTGTATTGTAGGTAGAGATGAAAGAGCCTGTGCAAAAAAATAATACAGGGATACTGTAGGTTGAGAATTCTAATGTCCACCTACTGATGTAGGCATTAACTATTGCGTCTTGATTTTGACCCCTTTATTAGGCAATGATATTTACACTATTTAATTAATTTTATTGTAGGTAGAGATGAAAGAGCCTGTACAAAAAAATAATATAGGAATACTGTAGGGTGAGAATTTTAATGTCCACCTACTGATGTAGGCATTAACTACTGCGTCTTGATCTCTTGACCCCATTATTAGGCAATGATATATACATTATTTAGTTATTTTTGAACTTATGGTTTGGAGAAGGTGTCAGCTTGCACTCTTAATTAATGATCCCACATCATAGTTAATGTACATAAAACCACATTAATAAATTGATTTAATTGATAGGTATTTAATTAATTGAATTATTATTTTAAGCAGGTTGATGGCAAGAAGAACAAGGTGTACGGTCAGAATCTTTGCTATTTGGCTAAACTGTTTCTTGACCACAAGACTCTTTATTATGATGTCGATCTGTTTCTGTTTTATGTCCTTTGTGAATGTGATGAACGAGGATGTCACATGGTTGGATATTTTTCGAAGGTAATAACTTTATTTGCTAGCTATTGGCTGCCGTAACTTTGTGGGTTTGCAATAGAAATTATTCACTACATACAGTTGGTGTTTATATATATTTTAGCAACACTATAGTTATTTTTGGAGGTGAATGGGCAATATATATACAATGCTGTACTCTAATGTAATGATGAAAAACCTATGGATATGATTTGTGGCTGTGTGTTGTTTGCTTTGAGATGCAAAAATGAACTGGGGAGAGATCATAATTGCTTGGCAACTTTTCCTTGTAGTATATGTTTTAATCAAGTGCTATCAGTTGTTCACCTTAATACATGTCTGATGTTACAGGAAAAGCATTCAGAGGAGTCCTATAATTTGGCTTGCATTCTAACACTTCCTCCTTATCAAAGAAAAGGCTATGGAAAGTTTCTCATTGCATTCTGTAAGATATACGCCATGTCCTATTTCATTATTTCGGCTAATTTGTTTGTTTTATCTGCGACTATATTTTATCTTATTTTACAGAAAAGACATGCATGACCGTGGTTTTTAAATAATATCATTAAATCTGGATGACATATGGCCTTTATTGATATTCTGTGTAAAAGATTTCTTGGCTTGAAACTTGCTCAGTCAGTTGAAGTCCCATTGCAAAATGAAAATCATTTGACAACCTTGACATACTCATTTCATGCTACTTAACCTTCATAGATTTTAAAGTTGCAGAGCCACATTGGGTTCATCATAATAAATAAATTACTTTACTTTCTTCTGGCCTGTTTATCAGCTAAAGTTGTGGCTAACACTTTGTTATTGTTTCAAACAGCTTATGAACTTTCTAAGAAGGAAGGCAAAGTAGGGACACCCGAAAGGCCACTTTCCGACCTTGGACTATTGAGCTACAGAGGGTACTGGACCAGGGTTCTTCTCGATATTCTGAAAAAACACAAGAGTAACATATCCATTAAGGTAACCTGTTTTCCTCTTTGCAAGCACTACATGAATTTCTTTAGAGTTGGTGGTCTTACCTTTGAATTGCTTTTTTCTTACCCTTTGCCTACACTTTGATCGCCCTAATGTTTAATACTCTATTCTTTGGTGTTTTAAAGTCCCCCCATCTTCTTTATTCCACAAATGATGTGAACAGCTGGAGTGCTTAATGCATTTAAATTACAGGAAGGACCATAGGCGTATCTATCTTCTCTTTCGTATAAATTGAAAAGAGTTTAAAATATAAAAACGCAGCAGGATGTTCAGCCAACAGGTTGAATTTAGAATACTGTTACTATCCTTCCATGAGGCTTTCAGTGGGTCAGTTGGAATGATATGATTTAAATTAACAGGAATGACCATCTCTGTCTTTTAGGCGTATTTATCTTCTCTTTTGGTATAAATTGAAGAGAGTTTAAAATATAAAAGCGCAGCAGGATGTTCAGCCATTAGATTGAACTTAGAATACTGTTACTATCCTTTGACGAGAGTTTCAGTGGGTCAGTTGGAGTGATATGATTGAAAAAGTAAATGGCAATGAATTCTTTCATACATTTCTCTTGCCAAGAGAAGGTTGTTACAAGTACAAACAGGAGCCCCTTCCTTTCACAAGCACTTCTAAAACTTTGCTACATTGTGGACCAATAACTTTCTGAAAAAAATCATGGGAATAACAAAGAGCTGGAGAGGCTCTTATAAGATAGATTACAGACACATGTTCTTGATAAATTTTTTCTGTAAGGTCTAAAAGGCCAAATTTTAGATGTGATATTCACGTTTCTTGATAATATGTGTTGCCAGTTTGTTTTGAAAGCTTGTCATGCTGTTTTAGAAGAATGCTAGTAAGAAAACACAAATGAATTACATATATGCAACCTCAGTCTAAGAGATTCTCCTGTCTTTGATTCTAACGTCTTTTAGTGATGTGGAATGCAAATTTGTGCCTTGCCTACTAGCCATCCCTGTTACTCAAAGTATATATGATTGTTGAAGTTACTCGGATGTCTCCTATTTAAGTTCCTATTTTGCAAAATAACCTGTAGCTGATTATGTTCAATTTTTTACATCATTGCAGGAGCTTAGTGACATGACAGCCATAAAGGCTGATGATATCTTGACCACTTTACAGGGCTTGGAGTTGATCCAGTACAGGAAAGGGCAGCATGCTATATGTGCGGACCCTAAAGTTCTTGATCGCCATTTAAAAGCTGCTGGTCGTGGGGGTCTTGAGGTTGATGTCAGTAAATTAATATGGACCCCTTACAAAGAACAAGGCTGTTGATGTTCTAATTCTCAGAGGTTGAAGTTTAGTTATTGTTGACTTCATATGTAAAGCATGTAAATTATAGTTTTTTTGTATTTAGTCAGACAACAGCAAAGTTCAGGCCCTCAATATGAACTGTAGTTTGTCAGTGTGTGTATCAAGGGATCTTTTAGGCTGTTCCAAAGCTTACTTAACTGAAATTCATAATTAGTTGTTTATCTGAAATTCATGAAATGTTGCTAATTTTAGTAATTTCCTTCTCACAAGTACCAACTGTATTACCACAATTCCTCCCTTTCCTAGTGTTCTCATACCAAAGAAGGCAATTTTAAAAAGGGTACACACAGATGAAAAAGAAGGAAATTTTAATTTTTCTGTTTATTTTATAAAATATATATTTTTACCAACTAGAAAGAAAAGCTTAATTGATTCATCTTTTGGCCAGGTTAAGATGGATTGAAACTTAGCACTGTTTTTAAACAATTTTGATACCCTTTGTGACCTACAAATTAGAGAAGCAAGCATGATTTGAATGTCTCAAATTTTATCTTTCCATGGCATAGACGCCTGTCTTTAGTAGGATAAGGAGTGAGGTTATGATTCTTTTGTCAGGAAAAAAAATCTTTTACCTGGTTCATGGTGGAGATTGGACTGAAGTACTGAACAGATATAGTGATATAGAGAAAGGGTTGTTGAATTCTAACATGCATGACACATGTTGGTTCCATTCTACTCCTATGTCCCAAGTCACACCATCTGGACAAATGATATTTGCATGTAATGGACATGATCATCATGTGCACTTCTTCTATAAATATAATTCTGAAGACCATATATCTGCAAGATAGAGTAGTTATTCTACTACATGTTGCTTTCAGTGACACTAGGATTTCTAGATATACCCAGCATGAGTCAGATATGCAAGCAAACCCTTGCATTTAGATGTAAGTTCTCAGGATATATAATTTACACTAGAGCTCCTGTGTTTGTTTTGTTTTTTGTGTTAATGGCTATGGTTTCCAATATCGAAAGCATTGGGGTTAACTGGGGAACAATGGCAACTCACCAACTTCCTCCAGAACTGGTTGTTCAAATGCTTAAAGACAATGGGTTTAACAAGGTTAAGCTGTTTGAAGCTGACTACAAGATCTTGACAGCTCTAGCTGGGACAGGCATTGAAGTCATGCTCGCGATACCAAATGTTATGTTGGCAGATATGAGTGGAAACAATGGACTTGCTGCTTCTTGGGTGGACGAGAATGTCACCCAGTACACTTACAATGGTGCAGTTAAAATCAAGTTGAGTGACACTATACTTCATCTTCTGTTTGTTACTTTCTTTTGATATCTATGAATTAGCACTTGTTCTCTGCTTTTGGTTTTGTACTGTTTTATTTGTTGTTTGCCTTTTGTGCCTGAAATGGATTTCAATTCGGTCTTTAAGCTGCTTTTCTTTTTCAATGGTAATAAAGCAAGTTTCACAGAGAATTGCCGATTTTCTCAAACAAGGGTTCGTCGATTACAAATATCGACCAGGTCTTAAATTGGGAGAATTTAGGGTTAGTTGACATTGTTCCAGTTCAAGTATATCAAAGCCAAATACTATTTTTGTAGTTGTGATATATGTTATATCTATCTTCTAAATTTGCCCCTGCATATCAAAGTTACATTCAATAAAAGCTCAAGAGAAACTTAGATTGTAGTTATGAATTTACAGGTATATTGCTGTAGGCAATGAACCATTTCTGCAGACTTATAATGGTACCTACTTTAAAACCACATTGCCAGCCCTGCGGAACATCCAGAATGCCCTCAATGATGCCGGCCTTGGTAGTCAGGTTAAAGCAATTGTTCCCTTTAATGCCGACGTCTATTATTCTCCAAACTGGAATCCAGTTCCATCTACTGGTGACTTCCGACCAGAAATACGAGACCTAACCATCCAAATAGTAGAATTCCTCAGCGAGAATAATGCACCTTTCACGGTTAACATCTATCCATTCCTCAGTTTATATGGCGATGAGCATTTCCCTATGGAGTTTGCATTTTTCGATGGGACCAACAAGCCTGTCAAAGATGGTGATGCAATCTATACCAATGTATTTGATGCCAATCTCGACACACTCATATGGTCATTGCAGAAAGCAGGGTACCCTGAAATGAAGATAATGGTAGGAGAAGTTGGATGGCCTACTGATGGTGATAAGCATGCAGACATTGATAAAGCAAAGAGATTCAACCAGGGATTGGTTCAACATGTACTAAGTGGTAAGGGAACCCCTCTAAGAAGCGGAGAGATTGATGTATATCTCTTCAGTCTCATTGACGAGAACGACAAAAGCATTGCACCTGGTACATTTGAGAGGCACTGGGGAATTTTCGACTACGATGGCAAGCCAAAATATGAACTAGACCTATCTGGTAAGCAAGCAAACACTGGTCTAATTGGTGCACAAGGCGTTAAATACTTACCGAGAAAGTGGTGTGTTTTGGACAAACATGCACTCGACTTCACTGGACTAGCAAAAAACATAGACTTTGCTTGTACCTTCTCTGATTGCACCGCACTTGGTTACGGTTCCTCTTGCAACCACCTGAGTGTTCACGGCAATGCTTCTTATGCATTTAACATGTATTATCAGGAGAGAAACCAAAAGCATTCATTCTGCGATTTTTATGGTCAGGCTAGGGAGACTATGGAGGATCCATCTACTGAACATTGCCATTTCCCGATTATGATCGATTACGGTTCTTCCGCAGTTCCTTCCCAGTGTAGAGTGACACACATTTTTCTCATGACAATGGCTTGGGCAATTGTTGCACTTTTTCTTGTATGATAAAAGATTAATGAATCACCCTTAACTCCTTAAGTTAAAACTATTAATCTTCTTTGTAATTGAGATTTTTATAATTATTTGATTACCTTAATTAATTATTTTCTGGACAAATAAGTGAACTTCCGAGTTGCATTAATGCAACATCAGCGTTGCCTAGATTCTTTCAGATGTAAATATGTTCTGTTCATGAGGGTATTATTGTCATATAAATCTTCTTCTTTCTTTCCATATTTATTTGCCACCTAAGCATCGTCGTCGTTCTCTCTCTCTCTCTCTCTCTCTCTCTCTCAACAATGGAGAAATGGAGAAGTTCACAACGTATCTTAAGAAACTACACCAAAACCCTAATTTCACATCGATTTAACACAAATCACAACAATTCACCAAACATTTCAAGCTCAGGTAAGCATCTTTGATCCAACACTAGTTATACAATTTGAAATGAATTGATTTCAACTTATGCGTAAAATTTTAAACAGGAAAGCAAGGTTTCTATACGAATTCATATGATTTAAGAGATTATAGAGGAAGATCAAGTACTACTGTGAATCAAAATTGCAGAAATCTTCAGTATAGGTTGTTTGGTTCAACAACATTTGAAGTTCAAAGAAATCCTTCATTTGCAACTTTAAATTCCGAAGATGTAAATCGTTTTAAAGAGATGTTAGGAGAGAAGAATGTTATTGAAGATGAAGATAGATTGGCTACTGCAAATATTGATTGGATGCGGAAGTATAAAGGTTTTAGTAAACTGTTGCTTCAACCAAAGTCCACTCAAGAGGTTCATATCTCTCTTTCTATCATTACAACTTATCTAGTGAGATTGTTAGGATATTTGATATATTTTTTTTTAAACAGGTTTCGGAGATTCTTAAATATTGTAATTCTAGATGTTTAGCTGTTGTTCCTCAAGGTGGAAATACTGGTCTTGTAGGTGGAAGTGTTCCTGTTTTTGATGAGGTAACACTATTACATTTCTATTAATCTCGTTGTGAAAGTTGGTTTATTGTGTACTCTCAAATGAGAATTTAGGCCATTGCTCGACCATAATTTGTATCATGCATTATTTAGGTCCAATTGTCCAAACTGATAATCTGGCTTACTTGTTTTAGCTTACTTGTTCAAGCAAATTCATTGCACAATAATTTCCAATGTTTTATGAGTTCTTCATTGTTCTACTTTGCTATATGTGCAGGTCATAATCAATATTGGTTCCATGAATAACATCATATCCCTTGACAAGGTGAAATACAGAACACTATTTAATATTTATACAGTTTTTAAGTTCCTTGCAAAACTACAGTTCTATCATGTCTTCTTCGAAATGTAAAAAGTGTTGTCTCGTTAAAGGTTCCTATGAATATTGTTTGAATCTGTCTTTCCTTATTCCATTGCCGGTGGCCAGTGTTTAATGTGAAATTTCTTATCTTGCATTATGTTTCAGGTCAGTGGTATACTTGTTTGTGAAGCAGGATGCATATTGGAGAATCTGGATTCCTTCCTGCTTAACGAAGGGTATATGTCTACTACATTTAGTTTCTTTCTCCAGTCAGATTTCCATTCAATCTTTGCATTGACTCATCAACAGTTTATTGTAAACCTGGATTTTCATAGTTCACGATATGTGTGTAAGAAACAAGTATTATGAGATTCCTGTCCTATTTGCACCTAGTTTGGTAGGTCACCAGAACTAAAAGTCTTCTTTGCCATTGGCACAATGGAATTCCATAATGAGTTTCAGGTTGGACCGTTGGAGAGATTATTTTCTCTTTTATCTTTATGTTGTATCCTTAGAAACTTCTCAGGACTAGATCGAATCTAGTTATTATCCTTGTTACATATGGAAATCAAAGGCACAACACACTCATGATTAAGTTGTTTCTTGTGGAAAAGATGATTCACTCTGTCTCTCTTAATCGTTTTGCTCAATGTTCATACATGGAATAGATTCTCCGAAAACCAGGTTACAATTTTCTGAATGTGACAATTTTTCATGATAGCGTTTAGCATTTTCTCTGCACATACTATGGGAATAAAATTTTACTTTTAAACGTCATATAAGGTTTATCTCATCTATGGTTAACACGATTGGACATAAACATAGTAATAGTAGTCAAACTGGTCTATTTTAGTAATAAAGGCAACCTAAAGTGCATGCAACACTTAGTATTTGATAAGATGAGCATAGAGACAGCATTGTCCTTTACATAATGATGCACCAATTCACTACACATCTTAGTGTGTCAGAAAAATTATCAGAAGTCTGCATGTTGAGTCATTATGCCATGTAAAAACTAGAAGTATAAAAGATGAATTATACTAGAAGTAGAATATTAGGGTGGAAAGTTATATATCTCAATGTGAGACATAACTTGTATATATAATGAAAGAAGTGTGTTAGACAAGTCACTACTACTAGTAGTGTGTTAGACAAGTCACTACTATTACAATAACTTCCAACACTCCCCCTCAAGCTGAACATTCAGACTCTGAATTTCAGCTTGAAATACAAAAAAAATAAAAATTCTCTCACATCCCCCACAAAGTATCATGAGAACGACATCGGGCAGGATGTTCAATGGCAGGGATGACCAGCTGCGAGAAGAACCGTCTGCAGGGATGTCCAGCTGCAGAGACAATAAAGGAGCAGGGATTACCAGCTGCTCAACTAAGAAAGACACCTGAGGTAGTGGTGGTGACTAGGGTCATGTTCTTTTCGGTGGCTAGGGTTTACTTTCCACAAGCATCCGATATAACTTCAAAAATCAATAAAGACGAGGTACTCCAGGACGAAAGAAGGCTGATTTTGGAGTAACAAAGCCGTTGAAAGGGCTGAACACGGATGGCAGCGCAGAAGATTCAGTGGTGGCAGTGCAGAAAAAGCCCAAGAATGGCGCATGACATCAACAACGCAAACAAGGCCCTCGAAAAGGCTGAACAAGAGCGGCGCACTACGGCAACAACGCATACAAGGCCCTAGAAAGCGCTGGACAAGTCGCGTATGACATCAACAACGCACACAAAACCCCAATAAACAGTGAACAGTACTCCTGATGAACAGTACTAACGAACAGTACTAATGAACAGTAGACGTGAACAGTACTCAGGAAAAAAAAACAATAGCACAAAACGCAGAAAAAAAACAGCAGAAATAAAGACACAAATTTGACAAAAAGACTTTGCCGGAGCTCTGGCCACCGGCACCTGAGTTAGTGTCGCCGGTGGCCGAAAACCATGACCTCACTTGGCTGTGATACCAACTAGAAGTATAAAAGATGAATTATACTAGAAGTAGAATATTAGGGTGGAAAGTTATATATCTCAATGTGAGACATAACTTGTATATATAATGAAAGAAGTGTGTTAGACAAGTCACTACTACTAGTAGTGTGTTAGACAAGTCACTACTATTACAATAACTTCCAACATAAAATAAAATCTGAAACATATATTCTGCATATAATAATAAGCCTTGTTCCCCATCATGCTTAAAATTTTGAGTATTGGAACTTTTTTGTGTTTGTGATACTCTTGGGGTCCAGAAAATAGATTTTCAATTCCCTAAGCTTAAATGTATGTATTTACGCCCAAACATTACTCAGATGCTCTTGTCGTACAGTATTATTGATTGTATATCAGCTTCACATTTTTATTGTTAGAACTACTTCACATTCCATGTAGATTCATTATGCCACTTGATTTGGGTGCTAAAGGAAGCTGTCAAATTGGTGGAAATGTTTCAACCAATGCTGGTGGTTTGAGATATGTACGTTATGGATCACTTCATGGGAGCATCCTTGGTGAGGTTTCTCGTGGCTCATAACTTAGACCTCTTGTAATATGGAACTGGTTAGTCTTTGTTTGTCATGTTTTGTTTACTTGCGACCACCACTGTTTTTGCATAGTTCTCAAGCAACAATACTGGTGGTCTGCACCCCATGCGAGCAACAAACACATTTGTGCTATTCTAACTAAATGTCATGTTGTAGTATCTAGAGTCAAGACTAACAGTTACCCAATGTCAACTTCACCGAATAATTCAGGAAGCATAAAGCAATCCGGCTATATAAGTACCAACATTACACACACTATAAGATAATTATCTTCCTGAGCAATGTTTATTTAGTAACAAGTGCTATATGCATCTACTGCACCAACATCGAGTCTAGATCCTGACCGCTTAGCACGTTTTACCCCAGGTGCATGGAATGATCCTAGATCCTAGGCGCTTCCTAGGTGCCATTTTGACTGCCTAGAACAAGCTGTTGTGGTAGTCATAGCAACTACTCACAAACAATAGATGCTACAACTCATAAACCAGCGAACTTCTTAGGCTGCAAGCAATAGATGCTAATTGCAAATTCATATGCATTAATAGGAACACTTGGCCACACCAATTTAGGACTCACAGGATAAAAGAGAACTGTAATCTAACTACATGGCTATTTGGAAAGATTGCTGGAAAATATGATTTCTAAACTTTACAGAGTAGGTGCATGTACTTGATTTCTTAAAGCGACTTTTATTTCTATTTATCTTTGAAATTGTTATTCAGGCCTTGAGGTTGTCCAAGCTAATGGTACTGTACTTGACATGCTGGGGACTATACGGAAAGACAGCACAGGGTATGATTTGAAACAGTTATTTATAGGTATGAAATAACTGCATATGATCAGCCGCTTATCCAATATAGATCTTTAAGTGACACAGCTACATGCAACTTTTTTGGGTGTAGGAAGTGAAGGATCATTGGGAATTATAACCAAGGTTTCAATACTTACTCCTCCGAGACTATCTTCAACAAATCTTGCTTTTCTTGCTTGTAAAGATTTTTTTAGCTGTCAGGTATCTTACTTACTATCTCGAAAGTTTCTTGCCTCGTTATATAGCTTAGTTGTCATTGTGTGTTTAGGATAATTGCTTTAGTGTTTCCTTTCCTGGAAAGAGGCTGCCTTATATGTGCAAAAGTTTATGAAATCATATGGTGTAGTATTTGCAACAGAAGGAACACCATTTTTGTCTTTTCGTCCTTGTTTTTTTTTCCTTGATGGAGGTTTTTTTATCGAAAATTCGAAACCCTCGATGGTGTTTTTTTTGGTAAATTAATGTGGTTTTAAGTTTGAACAAAATGGATAGCACTTAGCCCAATAAAAGACTTGGAGTACCATTCTACTCGGCTACTGATGGCTATGACTGGAGTTCATGTGGATTTATTTGGTCATATTGAATTCACATTTTCAGGTCCGAAGGGGTTTGGTATTTGACTTTATAATGTTTACTGCTTGATCCTCAGTACATTCTGTCTAAATCGGAGCGGATTACTGTTAGAATTTTAATGTTCTAAGAGTACTAATACCCTTAAGTCCTTAACTTTCTGTTTGTTTGTATGTATATATTGAGAGACACAATTGCATAGATTTCTAGTTTATTTCATATAGAGAATTAGTGAATGCGTAGATGCATATGAATACATTAAAGTTCATCGAAATAACAAAAGAACGTGCATCAACACAAAATTCCATGGCAATTTCGTTTGATATGTTATTTCTTGTTTTTGTAGTAGTTGTTAGATTGATTCATTACTCTCATCTTCGGTAAGCAGAAACTACTATCGGAATCCAAGCGCAAACTCGGAGAGGTTCTTTCTGCATTTGAGTTTTTGGACAACCAATCTATGGACATGGTAAGGTCATATACATATTTTTCACTTCACTTTGTTGTACAATAACTCAAGCATGTTACGAATGTGTCCAACATGGGTATGAGGTGTCCTGCAAACTGATCTACATAAAATTCTATTAGTTACGACATAATCACAGAGTCCAACACCTCAAATTCCTAAAAGATAGATTGTCCTTGTCACATAGCCTTTGGGTCTTTCCTTTTGGACAAGGTGCAATTGATGCGTATGATGACTTAATCTGTCTAGAAGGACTACTGAGCCAAAAGAAAACAGATGAACAGTCCATAACTTTCCAAATTGCCTGGTTCTTATAGTCCTTAAGTTCTTAAATGTGGATGGTCTCGCCATTGTGGAGATTATTCTCACAAACAATACCTTGTTCTAACATTTCTAAGCTTATTAAATGCGGTGTTCCAATTTACAAAAGATGTGAACAGTCTATAGCTTTCCAAATTCCAGTCTCCTCTTCACACGGTCAAAAATGTTAGAACGAGCTGATTTGCTGTGAGGACGTTTTCTATGATGTGAACAGTCCAACTCTACCTTGATTCAAAATAAAATTACCTTTAACACTAAACTATAAAGTGATTTTAATTATAGAAGGGACCAAAAACCATTAGAAAAATGTACTAAGATGACGAAGGACATTAGTCTAAATGTATTTCTCAAAAAGTAGTCTACTGCCTGTACACATCAGTACATCACAATACAAACTCTAATGTGCTAAATTCAAATTATTGAAAGGGTTGCGTTCGAATCACACTACTTGGTGTTGATATTTTAATACATCTAAATGAGATGGATTATGATTAAAGGTTGCATTCGACAACTATCGACCTACCTCATTCCTGACCCCTGATGTTAAATATAGTGGACATGTGTAATATCTTCTGGTTATCTCATTTCATTAATTATAATGACACGCTGCAAATTTTTGGAAGAAACTGAATATTTATCAGTTTGTCATATTTATTTTCATTTGTGAGTTTGGCTTGGATGTAACAGGTTTTGACTTATCTTGATGGCGTCCGCAACCCATTACCTCCCTCAGTGCACAACTTCTATGTTCTGATTGAAACAACTGGCAGCAATGAAACACATGACAAGTAACCTTTCCCCCCTCTATAATTCAAATTCTGCAAGAAAATATGAGTCACTTCTATTTTGAAGATTAGTACATATAAGTTTTGATTCTTTAAATCCATTTACATCTAGGTTTAGCTTCAATTTAGTTCTGCTTCATTATTTTGAACTAAACGACACTGTACATTGACATCCCTGTTTTCTTTAATGATCATTGGGAACATACCAAAGGACTGAAAAATGATGGATAATGCATTATACTGGCTACTGGCTACTGGCTAGACAGCGTCTGGTCGAGGCCTACTTGTGGACCTGTAGGTTCCACCGTTAAATATGAAAGCTTGTCAGCTGTTTGTAACTGATACTTGTGTTATACTAGATTTAACTAATATTTCGTAATTGACCTACACTCATTAATCATTGCCCAAAACACTGGTGTAATTTTGTAAATTTCATGTGACCACTAATTATATTTGCCTATATGGTATAAGATTAAACACTGGTCAAGGGTGGGTATACATCCTTTGCTGCAATCAGTTACCTGTGGTTATAACTTCTACAAATCAGGGACCTAAGAAACTTTATGAAAAAGTATGTATATAATTGGATCATTATATTAGAAAGTAAGATTAATGTGGTCCTTAGAATGAAATGTTGCTTCTTGTAGAGAAAAACTTGAGGCTTTCCTACTTCATTCGATGGAGAGTGGTTTGATATCTGATGGTGTTGTTGCACAGGACATAAACCAAGCATCCTCTTTCTGGCGTATTCGTGAGGTTCTTTTCCTATTTTTTATACTTATAAAGAACTTAATTTATATTAATTTGATAAGCACATCTTCTGTGTGATTTATGAGGAAGGCTATTCAGGTTATATTATGGTCCTGTAAGCAGATAACGACAGTACACTGAATCATTTAATAAGCTTGTGGTGTAATAAAACTAAATAATAAAATATTCAACGAAGTTGCATAATCTTACAGTCATAAAAGGACAATCATCAAATATTTGATCGCCTCTGGGTTTATACAATTAAGTGGTTTGTCCAAGATATAAATGGGAGTTATAGGAGGTTTAAAGCAATCGTGCTGTTTGTTTCTTGGTTTCAGTGAAAAAACCTTAAATTAAATTTGCAACACAAAGTGAAGGCGGATGTTGACAATATTTTGTTTTGGCAGGGTATAACAGAAGCACTTATGAAAGCAGGGGCTGTTTACAAGTACGATTTGTCATTGCCAGTTGAAAAGATGTACAATCTTGTCGAGAAAATGCGAATACGGCTTGGTAAAAGCACTTATTGCCTCTCGTAAATCGTAATATTGTTTTTGTATTTCGCAAGAGTGTTTCGAATAGTTGAATGGTGAGTTACCCATCTGCTTGGAATGGTATCCTTGGGGGAGTTTGGGAATCACCAAGCAAACTCTGTAGATAGTTTACCTTACAAGCCACCTGCCACTTATTATGTTATTGAAACTATGAGTTTGTTTCGTAAAACATAGATTATAAGTCATTAGAAAAGAAACAATAATGAACAAGTGAAATGTAGGGCTGGGGGTGCCAAAATCAACTCATTATATGTCTTGGATTCTATCTTGGACAGTAAGACTTTCTCTTCCTCTGTGATTTTCTTCCCATCCTGCTCCCTCTCTTGAAAACCAGACAGATTCGTGACTATTTAATCAGTGAATAATTAAATTTTCAGGTCAAAGAGCAAAAGTATTGGGATATGGTCATCTTGGAGATGCTAACTTGCACCTGAACATATCAACGCCCGAGTATGATGATACTGTAATATCTTGTTCCTACTTTAAATAAAAGACTCATATATTCTGATGTATTTTCTCTGAATTCCACATTCTTTTATAATGGAATTTGAAGGTTTTAGCACAAATTGAGCCCTTTGTCTATGAATGGACTTCTAGTCACCGTGGAAGTATCAGTGCAGAGCACGGTCTTGGACTAATGAAAGCCAATAAAATCCACTACAGCAAGTCACCTGAAACTGTAAGTGTCTTCTTGTTTCGCAAATTCTTGGTTATGTAATTACCGGTCGGAAACTATTTTCTTCAGTTCAGCATTCTGCCTGTTTCAATTGACTAAATATTCTGTTTTATCAGTAAAAAGTTTTTTTTTTTTTTTTTCGGTTTGCTGACCATGAAGTGTCGTGGGTTCGAAACACGTCAACAGCTGATTGTTGATATAAGTTTCCACACGTAATTTAATGGGGTAAGGGTCCCCACAACCCTGCTTACCAATCAAAAAAAAAAAAAAAAAAGACCATGAAGTGTACTAAATAGCTTATCTTCGGGAGTGAATTCATCCATCCATTACCAGGACTAGTGTACACCAATTAAACCCTAATCACCATCTATACATAAATATTTTCCCCTTACACTCCTCTACCGTGTTATCCCAGTCTAAAACACCCTTTTCCATGTATCAGAACTTGGTTCTTCGTTGTCTACTGCATGGAGCTCCTGGGTCCTTTCTGACAGCTTGCTAATCTTTCTCTCATTTCCCTCCTTCCTCGTAAACCCACATGTTGCCGGACCCCCTAACATCCTTGGTCTTTTTCTTCCTAGCAGACTTATATACCTTCTCTCCAAGTGTTACTGGAAATGGAGGACTGCTAGTAGGCAACACACTTCGTGAGTTGCATAAAATTTTTAGCCTGTTATGTATATGTGGCTCTCAGGTGCAATGCGTACTAGCATTCCTCTTTGAAATTTAATATAGTTCCCCTTGGCTTAAGATATCCAAGAATGAAATTTGTGACTATATATTTGCTAACAATCCTTTTGAACTTGGCGTTTTATCGGCAATATTGATTCAAGTACACTAAAATTAAACTGAGTACACTGGCCACACGTTCACACTCAAGATTAAATGAATGTTGTCATGTCTTGCAAGTTCAAAGAGATGTTTTGTCAGCCCTTTTATCCCATTAGAATTTTATATGGCTCTTCACATATTGCTAAGACAAGTTGTGTTATTTTTTGATCAGGTAGAGCTTATGATTTCCATCAAAAAGTTGTTGGACCCCAATCGTATACTGAACCCCTATAAAGTTCTTCCACATTCACTCGTGCAGGAATGAGTTCTTCCACATTCAATCCTGCTAAAATCTTGACCTGATAGGTCTCTTTCTCAGTGAGATTGGTTTATTGTTATATTTTGAGATGTTTCCATTCTATAAAATTATTGTTTAAGAAGCATTAATATTGTGTCGCTTCAACTCTACAGAAAGTAGCTGGGCATTGTATCTATATAAAAAAGCTGATGTTGACGAAAATAGCAAGGATGCTGATAGAATGGCATGGACAGAGAGCTTTTGATGTTCAATCCAGGTCTTTCCTAAAAATAAACTATGAACCATATGTTTCTTTATATTGTTCATTTAATCATGCATAGAATTGTTGTATATGAACTAATGTAAACCATTTACCACAAGAGTACATACAGACAAGACATTTTTGTAAAGAACAATACTTCTCATGCTATAACTAAACGTCTGTTGTGTGATCATGAACTGTAACTTCATCACACCTTGATGTCTACCTCTGAGGTCAATATGACAATTAGTTGTGTTGGTCTATAGTTCTCAAATGAGAAGTCAATACGAAAATCTTGTATCTGCTAAGATTTTGTACTGTTAAATTCCATGAAAAAGTCGGATAGGGAAATTGTTAAAGTTTGCAATATCGACTGTTCTTGCCATCTCTCAAGATAAAAAATGTGACCTTTTGGAAGGGCATTTTGCATAAAGCGTAAAAATCATAAGCTTTCTTTGGTGTTAAGAGTTTAATTACATGTTTAGGACCACATTGTCTGACTATGTGAGTGAAGCTAGGTAGTGTGGTCTAAACTCCAAAGTCTAAAGTCTAAACTGATGCACTGGCGTGATTGAGGTCCACATGAAATCAAATATGGGATCTAGTAGTGAAAGTTTCCAGAAGTAGCAGAGATTGAAGGTCATATAACCTTTATCACTGGAGGATATTATATTCGTGGAAAGCTGGGATGCATCTTAATCTGGAAGGCTGGGATTCATCTTAATCTGGACTGTAACACGTTGAAATGACTGTCAGGAACATTGCATTGGAGCATAGGAATTAAAATTCAATTGTGGGTTTACAGAGCCAAAAAAAGAAAAGGAAGAATATCAGAAGTCGGAGAAACATTCATTCTTTAATCTTTATAAAAAAGCAAGAAGTCTAATATAATGACATGAATCATAAATAACAGTATCATTGGCCATGACCTTAGCGTTTTCTTTGCGTCCACCACATAAGCCCTACAAAAAGATCATTGCCAAAGAGAAGAAACACAAGTAAAAAATGGTGAAACTGGTGTTTACTTTACTTGAGGTGCCTTCTGATTGCCACAATAAAATAGATTTTCCACAATTGCACCGGATTTTCTCTCCATACAATCGAAAAATTCCATCTGATTCCAAAGTTGCTCTATAGATTAGGCTTCCTACAATGCTCCAACTTGGATGCTCCTCTGTCTCTGTCAAGTTTTTTATAACTAAACCATCCCAATCGACCAAGGAGAGATGACCACTTGAGTCAAGATTGAGTACAATGGGACTAAGTTTCATATGCGTCTTACTTTCCCATCGATCATAACCAGGGCCTTCGCTAACTACTGTACCAACACATGTCATGCTTCCTCTCCCACTGTATATATCCATGTTTGAATTACCTAGATTCTCATTACTTTGCAGATCTTTTTCGTAGATAATGAGGTTCCCATTCTTTTGCATTATCAACTGAAATTTAGAATTATTTGAGATGAGGCGGTGACCGAACTTGAGTGTCTGCCCTGAAAGAATTGTATCTATTGGATAATCAAAACTTTGCCATATGGCTTGAACATCCGAATCATATAGCACAAAGTTGCCAGTATCTTGCAACATTGCGTAAGAAGCTCGTTGGAATAAATAGCCAAGTAAAGGTTTATCAACATAGCCCTCTTTTCGAAGAACCAACACACCATCGTGATTAAGTACTATAGAAGATGTATTGTCCACAGGTTCATCATCACTGAGCTCAACATTCCATACTAGAGTTTTATCAGAGGATTTGACAATCCATACACCTACTTTGTATCTGCGATAATCATTAGATAAAGGGTAAAATCCAAAAGCAAACATACCTGAGAGGGAAAGCCAGAAACTAGTTTCATTAGATGAAGCAGAAATAGATGAACCTATTGTTATGTTAAAAGATGAGGTAGATGTAGATACATCTGAATCTGCGGTTATGTTGAATGAAGAGGAAGCAGATTGCCCAAGAACTAATGGTATTGAGATTATAATCAGTGAAAGAAGAAAAAAGGGAAGAAGATTTCTCGAGTTTTTCATGGTTAACAAACAACAGAGAACGAGTATGTTTTTTTTGTGTAAAAACGCCTGTCTATTAGAACCTATTTATATGTATGGTCATTATATAAGAAACTTTGTTAAAAAATAATTCAAATTACATTTTCTTTAGGTTCCTATGTAAACCTAATTTACCCTACCTCCCAAGTCCCAATAGATAATTCAAGATTTTTTCTTTATCAAATCGCAAACTTTTTTCCCTAACAAATTTTTTCCCCTGTCAAAATTTTCATGGAGGAGCAGGTATAGTGAGCAGAAACTCTGAAATAGAAGTACTTGGTGTGCTAGCCAAAGGCTTGGGATTACTACAAGCTATGAAGCTGAATGCCAAGCACCTGTGGCTGCACCTGAATTGGCAGTAGAGAAGGGTTGGATGGAAGTGTGGTTTGAGGCGGATTCCATGACTCTTGTGACTGCTTTCACCCCTGGGAGGGGTCCCTTGGCACCTTCTCACAAGATGGAAGCATTCCACAATCCAGCTAGTCAGTTGGAGACTCACACACACACCTATAGTGAGGTTAATTTTGCAGCGGATGCAGTTTCAAGGCGTGGTGGTCAGTCGGACATGGGGGGATATACTATGGTCTTCTCAATGCCCTGACTTTGTACCTGCTATAGAATGTCCTGACAAAATCTATTACAGATTTGCTTAGCTTTGTTATAGATCTAAGCCAACATTTCTGCTGTAACATTCTTTTGTTCTTAATATAGACATATAGTCTCCCTATTTGTGTGCAAATTTTAAGATGATACCTATTCTGTAGTTTGATGTTTCAAAACTACACCATCTTAAACTTTTTGTACATAGGGCTATACAAAACTACACCATCCATTCTGATAATCTGATGATAACTTCACACTTCATCCATTCGCATGGTGTAGTTTCAAGTTTCAACATCAAACATTGCAGCATTGAAGCATGGAGATAAATATCAAATGCGGATTTACAGATCGAGTTGACTCTTCGTTATGCAGCATGAGCCAAAGAAAAAAAAATAAATAAGGAAGAATGTCAGAAGCTAAGTCTAATATCATAAACTTTGCCTCGTCTTTCCATCTCGCACATGGACTTTGAAATGGTGGCTATTAACACCATCAATAATGTGCCGCCTAAGGCTATGACCAACAGGATGGTGGCGCTGTGGTCTTCTTTACATGACATGCATTCTGAATAACACAATATGAAAGATTTTCCACAACTACATCTGATCTTCTCTCCATACAATCGAAAAGTTCCATTAGGTTCCAAAGTCGCTCTATAGATTAATCCTTTATTTGCATAAATCCGTGTTTAGATTTAAATTGATGCTCAATAATCTACAGTGAAACCTAGTTAAATGCACACCTTACAAAAGGCACATCCCCTATAAACACACAGAGATATCGGTCTCAGTCAGAACAATACATATTACACACTTTTTTTTTTTTTTTTGTTTCTGGTCCCAAGAGTGTGCATTTAGGTAGGTTTCATGGTACACAAGGTTTCAACTCAGCAGCTCTCACTAAGCAGAGTAAAACGAAACAATTGGTGGCCTGCAATAAGATTTTCAGAAGGTTTACAGCCAACACCTGATAAAGTTTATACTGTAAAATATAATCCAAAAAGATTATATTAAACAGTTTGAACTTTGAAGTCCAAACATTTCAAAAACTTTTGAATCGTTCGAAATTTAACAATATGCACAAGTCTAAATACATATACAAAACTATAATTAAGATAATTGCAATTATGTAAACAACTCAATACACATAAACAAAAAACTACTTACAAATTCAAAAAACAATTATGCACTGATTTGAACTGCAACACAAGTACACAACACATGTAATTCCATTGTCACCTTAGCTCATTTTGTCTATGCTTATTTTCATCCCACTTATTAATTAAGACTCCACCTCCCACGATCAGTGCCGTAATCCCAATGGATACACCAAGAGCCAATAAGACAATATTATCATCATCTTCCATGCTTGTAGAGGAATATGATTCCCACAACACAATGGATCTTCTACAATCACATCCGATTCTCTCACCATACATGCGTAAAACTCCATCATTTTCCAATGTTACTCTATAGATTTGCTTTCCCACAATGCTCCAAGGATATTGCTCCTCTCCTTCTGTAAAGTTCTTGATGACTAAACCATCCCAATCACCTAAGTAGAGACGACCTGTAGAATCAAGATTAAGTGCAACAGGACTACTTCTCTTGTTTGTATGACTTGCCCACTTACAACTCCTTTTCTGCAATTCACTGTTGAATTTGGAACAGATAATTAGGTTGCCGCTCTTTTGCATCATTAAACGGTATTCCAAAGATTTGGAGACAAGGCTCTGACCAGATTGTAATGTCTGGCTTGAAACAATTGTATCTGTTGGGTGATCAAAACTTTGCCATATGATTTCCGAAACATAGTTATATACAACAAAGTTTCCACTATCCTTCATCATAGCATACAAAGCTGGTTCAAATAAATTGCCAAAGAGTGGTTTCATTGTAGAACCTGACCTTCGAAGCGCGAAAACACCATACCGATCAAGTACAATGGATGCATTGCTAATAAGTTCATCTTTCTCAAGATTTAGAGTCCATACTAAAGTCTTATCATTGGATTTGGCAAGCCATATCCCTAGGCCATATCTATCACACCCAGAGCACAATGGATAGAAACCGAAAGCATATTCGCCAGAGGGAGAAAGCCAATAACTGGTATCATTGAGTGAAGTAGAAATCGATGAACCTATAGTTATGTTGAATTTAGAAGAAGAGGATTCACCAACAACCAAGGGTACTGAGATCACAAAAGAAAGAAGAAAAAAAAAAAGAAGATGCATTCTAGGGTTTTTCATGTTGAACGAAGAACAGAACTTAATGCACTTTTTTGGTGAAAACTGTATATATTTATAAGGTTTGTTGATCAAAAAGACTTTCACCAGTGTTAGAATTCTAATTGCTTTTGAGTACTTAACCCCCTCCCTAATTGCTTCTTTTGGTGTTCTGCCACTTTGTAGAACTACATGAAAGATTTACGTACGTTGCAATCCTTTTCTAGTGTCAGAATGAATTGAAGATCAATTATATGCAGGACTTCAACATCCTTTTCCTTCTCTTATAAAGTGTGTAATAATCAATATGTATATAGCTGGTCATTTACTTAAGAGAAGAAAAACATCGATCATGCACCTCAATCGGATGAAATTCAATATGTTAAAAATTATATATACTGTTGGAATTTTTGGAGGAGGGAACTTTTTTGTTCAGGAACGTACGTACGCAGTTAGGACGTTCGTACGTTCCATTCGACAGATAACTTTGGTGGGAAGGAACGTACGTACGTAGTTAGGGCGTACGTACGTCCCGTAGCACAAATGTTGGTTTTTGAAGCTGAACGTACGTACGTGATTTCGACGTACGTACGTCCTCTCTTGGTTTTGTGTATATGGGCTGGTTTAAGCCCATTTCGTGTGTGTTTGTATGGCTATGTTATAAAGCCAATTGAGAAGGTTGAAAAACCTAATCTTCATGTGAGAGAGAGATTGTGAGAAGCCATTGGTGAGTTTGAGAGAACTCTTGTGAGGAAGAACACTTTGGTTTCTTCGTGAGGGCTTGTATAATCGTCTCTATTTGGAAGATTGTTGTTTTGGTCGTGGACGTAGGCAATATTAGCCGAACCACGTAAATCTTGTGTTTTGTGTTTGTTTTGTTTTGCTTTGTTTGATTCACACACTATATTAATCTTGGGTATTGGTGCATAAGTTTCCGCTGCGCACAACATATACCTGCTCTAATTGCAAACTGAACTTGTTATGATCTGAACATATTTTAGTATTAATTGTGTCAAATGCACTAAAAGGTACAATTGAAGATGGAGAGATGTTTAAGAAGCCATTCTGTCATAAACTGATAGGCTTTTTCTGTCATATGAATTCCATCCCAACTTATGTATTGATCCGGATTAGAACAAGATGGAGCTCCCATAATTCCACACAACCTTAATAAATTAAAATTGTAATCGCCTCCCCTTCCACAGCATGCTTTCAGAGTAGAATTTGTATCAAATCCTAAAACTCACAAGGAAAAAGGTTTATTAGCTATACATTAGAATAGGGTTTATTTATATGAATTAAACAGATGGTGATGGTGTGAAATTTACCAAGTACTGACGACTGGCGAAGGAGCCATAGATGAGCATTGTAATAATCGGCGTACAATATAACAACCTTAGGGTACTGCAATCTTAGGGATGTTAAGGCTTTTTGGAGGTATTGGTTTTGATACATTGCAAGTTTATTTAAATTTCTAAGGCAATTGTTGTGGTCATAAGAAGCTAGATTATTAGTTTTGAATATGGTAAGGTAGACTGGTAAGCATCCAATTGCGAAATTCCCAGGAACAACCAGTTGAGTAGCACCAAGATCAATCAAACTCTGCATCAATATAATGTATCAAATCAGTGGAAGCAGAACGCAAAAGAGAAGTATTCTAAGAGAAATATATCTTATTACAACTTACTTTGACAGCATCTGTGATGCTGTTGACAATTAGAGGCACTAATAAAGTCTTGACCTGTTGGATGGTTTTACCCTCGACTAAGGCATACATGATATCATTTCCTCCAACCTCCCCCGCCATGAAAAGAGCATTCTCAAGTCTACCGCGACATTCTAATCATTATGAAGGGCACAAAAATATTAATGAATAATCCATTCACCTGAATAAACCTTCACAAGAGTGTTTATAGCGACATCTTATCAGGGTAATAAAAAGTTACCTGTTTCATTATGGCAGATGGAATTCAGATGGTACTTGAACCAATTTAATTGAACATGAAGGGAACTACTGGTGAGTGGTGAAAGAATGAATTTCTCAAGCAAGGTTACAGTGTCAATGGCTGTTGCTCCTGCTACGGCAAAATTAGCTCCATGATCGAATGAAGCGTTTTTAACCAAATATGGATTGAGAAACGGGAGATTAAGTTCCCCAGCTGCAAAATTACCAAGTTGATCTATGAGTTCATATTTGTTCAAGGAAGGTTTTTAGTACATAAATTTCTAAACAAATACTGTGGTACGTTACTGTACAATGTATATATCATCAGTTGCCCATTATCGAGCTGGTAGTTTCCTAGCAGAGTCAAGGTCCTATGTTTCTATATCTTGTGGTTTTGATATAGAAAATGATCTTAACATGCATGCATAATTGCATTCTATTACAAATATATCCAAAAATCTTACCTATAAAATCGATCATAAGTAGACCATTTGAACATCGACCGGTGGGTATTTTATCGAAAATGCTCTCACCATAAGGATTGTGAGCAAACGGAGAAAATTCTCCAACAAGATTATCACGAATAAGATTTCCAGTATCTGAAATTGAATCTCCAAAATTGTATATCGCGTCATAAGAACATTTTGCATGACAATGAAGAAGAAGAGAAAGAAAACTAGATATCAAAAGAAGAGAATTAATAAACTTTTTCATAGTAGCCATAATTGATGAACAGCTCTTGTATGAGATTAACCAAGTGGTAGAGCACTGTTTATAGACTAAACTTCACTCAAGTTAATTGTACGGCAAATGTTGGTATTTCATTAATTCCATATTTGTCCTTATCAGTACTGTTATTTCTGTGGACTACTCACATATAACATATTTTGTTTTGAGGGTAAAGATGTGATTGTTGATTGCTTCAAAATTTAGTTTTACCAGTTTAAACTATTATTAGTTAGCAAACTTTCTTGTATTATCCATTAGATTGGAGGTGTTTAGATCACGTATTATCTGCTTGGATGTTCAATTTTTTTTCGCAAACTTTACAATTAATTAGTATTATGCATGATTGGAGAGTTTGTTGATCACACTTTGGGCGTGCTATTGTTGCAAAAAGTCCTCTACTCCTATCTCATCTATTGAGTTTACATCACGAGTAAATGACTATAGGGTAGTGGTTAAATATGGTTCCAAAGAAAAAAAAAAAAGAAAAAATGCAGGTGGTAGGTAGATATCCCCTTCGGCTCCTTGGTAGTACGCAGTGCAAGGGGTGGGGGGAGCTGCCATAGTGTGTTTCAGTCGTACGAAAAACAGATACACTGATTGATAGAAATCCTCAATGAGAACCTGTACAGTATGCTGCACAATGAAAGACAAGTGCCATTAGATAGTTAGATTTAGAGCTGCCAGGAAGAGCCAGCCAGCCACCCCACAATTTGCAGGTTCACTGAAACAAAGCCCAGTCCAGGATCCACACAACATGATGACCATTAATACCCTGCAGGTTTCTAGAAGCAACAGATATAAATGGGTCAACTGAAAATTTTGTTCAGAATGTAAATGCCTCTTCTTTTTTTCACTTCTCCAAAGATAGTACAAAACATATGAATGAATTGAATGAGTGAATGACCAAGAAACAAAATCATTCATTCTGATTTGTGGCCAAGGGTTCATGGCTTGTCAATACATAGCCCTGGTCTGGTTGCAAGAAGATTAACTATTGATTGGTACAGCTAGTACAAGTTTACAACAGCAATAATCATTTTTTAGAGTAATTGAAAAAAAAAAAAAAAGGTTATGTACTTATGTCATATGCATAACCCCTTTTGATTTGAGAATTGAGATCATCATGAACCATGCGTCAATGATCCTTAGTAGCACATACATCTATATCATTGATGATGTGTTTACATCTTATTGTTCAAAATTAACTTAATTATATTAATCCAGTTTATGGTCACCTACTTAAGCCATAACTAAAGGAAGCATATATGCCACTTGTATCTAACAAGTTTTAGTGCAATGAACTTGCTTCTTGAAAAAACTGCTTCCCATGGATAATTCCAGTTCTATGTAATAATAATATCAAGGTCAGAAATTCCATAAGGTAATTCCATAATTGAATAAGTATTTTATCTAATACATTTGGTGGCTTGATTGACCAACAAACAACATAAATTATAAGTATCTGGTTACTTGACCTATTTATATAAATAACTATTAGAATTTCATAAGGAATATTATGAATATAAATTATATTCCATTATATATATTTTTTGAGAAAAATGATGAATGTGGTGGAAAGTTTATAACCATAAGATCAAGGTCAACATCACAAAATCAGCAAAAAGATATAATGAATTTTAGTATAAAATTGCCAATAACTGTGACCACTAAATAAATAAAACAAAATATAGGCTTCTCTTAAAAATAATAAATACATAATATTGGTCACCGGGTATCGAAAAACCGATAATTATATATTGATATAATATTTTGGACCATGTATTGTTGGGTAGGTACTCAAGTTTTTGAAGCACAATATCAAGACCTCAATCAATAATTTAGTCCACATTTGAAAATACAAAAAACCATTGCTTTTATCAGCAAAATCAAATAAAATAAAGAAAGAAACAAAAGAAAGAGGTTTGAATAACACAAGTCACTACATAAATGGACAAATGAGACAACACCAAGTAAAAAGAAAGAGAAATCATTAATCATTATTTTAATTCATATGATTAACATCATAATCATCATCATTAACCACTATTAAAGATAAGATCTGTATATATTTTAATGCTATTTATCTATGTGTTGGTGCATTAATCTTCATATAAACTCTCTCTCTCTCTCAATAAGCAGAGAGAGAGAGAGAGAAGGGTTTAAGAGAGGTTTAGGTCTACCTACTGGTAGTTAGAAGACTTAATCACAACAACAATTGAACAATACCAGCAGAGCAACAGCAACAATGCTTACCAACAACAAAAAAAATTAAACAAGATAATTAAGAGAAAGAGTTTTGATTTTGGGCAATTGGGGTGGGAGAGAGAGAGAGCTTTGAAAGGAGCTTTCATGGTGATGGTGATGGTGATGGTGGGGAGGTTGATTATCAACACGTGTGGGAAAAGAAGATTAGAATTATTGATAGAGATGTTTTGTATATAAAGAAGAGTATAAAGCTGAATAGTTAGTTATTTCTGTTGTTTTGAATTTGATGAAAAGGTGGTGTTGTCTCATGTCTGCATCTTGGGATTGCTTTGTCTCCATTGTCGGACTTTCTAAGTTTCAAACAGATTGATTATCTTCCTTAATCCTTATTGCTTTGCTTCTTCTACAACATTCAAACTTTCAAAACTTCAGGTATATTTTTTCTTCTTTGGGTTTTTTTGTCTACTATATGTTTGATTGAACCAAGAATGCTGATGATAGTAAAAAAAAAAAAAATAAAATAAAAAAAATGTTCATATGCTTTTTATTTTTAATTCCATGTTCTTGGGATATCTTTAATTTGGGTTCCTGTTCTTATTAAATTTTTTTATAGGGGTCTTATGGTTGTGCAATTTGATTTCTACAATTTGGGATTTTGGACTATTAGATTTATTTTTTCCCCTATGGCTGTGATATTTGTGAGTTTATAGTTTTGATATATTAGCGGTAACACCTTCTTCAGTTCCTCTTTTAATAGTGAATAGATGAAAATTATACAAAGGGTTTACTATAGGTTATTGTATCAATATTCTGAGTATGTTGACTGTAGCATTCTTGAAAGTCTAAGGTAACCGCTGATCATGACTCATGATGAGTAACAGCTGTGAATAATTTTGTTTTTCTAATTTAGTCGTCCTTTAACTAACAGTGGTCAATTTATTGGGTTTACGCAGTTGCAATTGAGTTTAAACTGAGTCCATCTTTTTAGGGAATTGTTTCAGAGTATTATTCACAGTTAGTCACCCTTTTCGTTGAATGTAATCAGATCCTGGAGCACAATTTTCTCTGCAAGGAACACTGGTAATGGTTGATTTTTCATTTCAGTATCCCAGACAATAAATTCAGTTCTGGGATTCAGGAAGAGAGATGGCTACTTACTACTCAAGTTCATGTAACCAAGATGTTATGCCAGAGACTTGTCAAAAGGATCTTCTACGTGCACCATATCCAGAGGGTCAAGTTGTATCTAGTAACATGATGATGTATCTGAACCAGTCAACTCCTTCTGTCTCCTACTCAGATAGTGTGCCTGGAGATTATCAGCAGCATAACTGTGGTGAGCTTCCAGCTGCGGGAGCTTCGCGCTCAAGCCCCTTGAGGCAAGGTAACTTGTCAGACCTCATTGGTTCAAATATCAGGGAGGCACCATATGATTTGTGGAGAGATGGCGTAAACGAGATGTCATTCATGCAGCATATGAGTGATTCCGTAAATACACAATCCATTAGCAAGCAGATAGATAGCAGAAATGATCTGGTACACGGCTCTGTTACAGATGATTCCCAAATGGGCTTGTCGCCACAAATGGAGATTCTACATAGGGGACCAAGCTTGCCAGGACAAGGATTGTCACTGAGCCTCAGCACACAGATTCCAACGGCTGTTCCTGTGTCTTTGCTCCATAACCGGAGTAACTTGGGCCTTTCTTCATTCTTCAGTTCTTATACATCCACTGCGGGAGATGCTGGCAATGGAGCAAGCTCATGCCGAGATGATGAGATTGCTCATAGTGGACAATCTGGACATATTGGATATTTTACACAACGTTTTCCGAGAGAAAATCAAAATGTGGTAAAAGGGGAGACAGGTCTAAACTACCTTCCTTCAAACAAGCTTTCTGGTCTTTCAAGTATCATTCCCAACTCCAAATACCTCAAGGTGGCACAACAATTACTCGATGAAATCATCGATGTCCGAAAAGCCCCGCAACAAGACTCTGAGAAGCAGCAAAGCTTTGAGTTTGGCTTGAAAATTTCCAAAGATAATGATAGACCCAAGGAAGATTGTGACTTGTCTCCTGGAACCAGGAAGGTTCAGAACAATGAAGTGTCAAACACAAACGCTGCTGGAGAGCATTCCCCTGCTAGTAGCCAGGACTTACAGAACAAGGTCACAGAGCTTTTATCCATGCTAGATGAGGTAAGTCTCTTAGAAAATGTTTCTTCTAAAGTTATTTCTATTCCATTAAGTAGTGGACCTAGTAGATTGTGGTTAAGTGATGTCGAGTGACCTATATATTGGCGCCTTAGTGAAACTGCTCCAACTCCATCATTATAGTAACATAACACCATAATTCTATAAATTGGTTTGTAAAACAGGGTTGTTCAGTTTACGTAGTATGGAATGCAAAAGATAATTGGTGGTGTACTGTTAAATTTAATGTTGGAGAAATATGAATTATATATGTGTTTGAAGGAGCAATTTAATGGATGTCTTAACTATTGCCTGTTGGGGTGTGCAACATGTATTTGGATTGACATGCCTTTGTTTCTCAATGTTTTAGGTGTTCTGCAATTTTTTACTGGGCTTCAGATGTTTTCTAATCATCTTTGCTTTGTCAGTGTTAACTGTTTTGACACTGAGACACCACACAGCTGTTCTATTGCTCCATATTTTGTAAAATATTTTTTTGTTTGGGTAGCCCAGGAGACTGCTTGATTAAGGATTCATGTGATATGTGAAAAGATTTTTTGGGCTGCTAGTAACTAGGGACTTTGTATCGTTTTATATATATATACATGGACTTTTGTAACTGCAAATTTTCGTGATTCAATATATGGTCTGGACTCTGGAGAGTAATTACAACATGATAAATTCACTTGCTGTTCCTTTTGAACTGATCCATATGTAACACAGTTTACTTATGCACATATCTCCTTTTCTTTTTCTTTTTGATTGGGAAAGCGGGGTTGAGGGGACCCCTACCCCTTTTTAAATTACGTGTGGAAACTTATATCAACAATCAGCTGTTGACGTGTTTCAACCCACAACCTCTCCACTTTGTGAGAGGGGTGCTACCATTGAGCCACAGACTCATTCACAATGATTGCATTGCGAATGAGCCGTATCTTATGAAAAACCTGGAAAATGTTAAAACTCCTTGCATATTATGATATTTGCTATTTGTAGATGGAGGAGGTAACTTGTTTCTCACTTCATTAACAGTATCGGGTCTGTTCATACTCATCATAGTTTTTACCCCCTTTTTACTCTCCTTTTTCATCATCGTTGATCATTTATTTTTCATTGGAACAAATTGAACATTTAGTTCATCATTTGGTGTTTTTGAATTCTGTTTTTTATCGCAGGTAGATAGAAGATATAAACACTATTACCATCAGATGCAAATTGTAGCAGCATATTTCGATGGGATAGCAGGAAATGGGGCTTCAAAACCATACACCACACTTGCTCTCCAGACAATCTCCCGCCATTTCCGCTGCGTACGAGATGCAATCAGTCGTCAGATCAAAGAAATACGAAGTAGCCTTGGAGACGAAGATACTGTAGGCAACACTAAGGAGGGAGGAATATCCCGACTCCGCTTAGTGGAACAGAAACTTAGGCAGCATAGGGCTCTTCAGCAGCTTGGTATGATGCAACAGCATGCTTGGAGGCCACAAAGAGGGCTGCCTGAAACCTCTGTTACAATTTTGAGGGCTTGGCTGTTTGAGCACTTTCTTCACCCGTACAGCCCTCAACTCTTCCAGTTCCTTTTACCATCAGAAACTTTGAACTACTCTAATTCTTTCATTTGTTTTGATTTCCATCAGTTACCCAAAGGATTCTGATAAAATCACGCTAGCAAGGCAAACTGGACTGAGCAGAGGCCAGGTAAGAAGTAAAAAATAACACTAGAGCTCTCAGCTCCAGTATAAGGACGTTTACGTCACTATACAGTATACGAATTTTTTGGGACATTACACGATTTTATGAGTTCTGTATACTGCACGAAGATTGAAGATCAATTGTTGCATCTCGTTGCACTCAATCTGCCACGTTTTTATCATCTATTGATTATTGTCTAAGTAACATTCTGCACCATTTTTTGTTCTTTAAGCTCTCTATCTTTATTTTGTCTCAGGTCTCTAACTGGTTTATAAATGCACGAGTGCGTCTCTGGAAACCCATGATCGAGGACATGTATAAAGAAGAAATCGGCGACTCTGAGATGGAATTTAATTCTTCTTCTGATAATACACCAATACCAGCAAGCCACAACACAGTCTCTGAGGATATAAACATAAATTCAGCTCAATCAAAAACTAATCTTACTTGTGATGTAAAAATGTCTGGAAATGCGTCTGGAAGCTGTTTTCAGGGTGAAGGTCATGATGATATAAACACCCACTATGCGGGAATGAATTTAATAGGGGAACCCAATTCTACCAACTGCAGTCTCTCACAGAACAAGCTCTTTCAATCTGATGAGAATGCCGATGGGAGGTTTATGGCAGCTTCCAATGCTTACCAATTAGCAGAGTTGGAAATGTTTGGCAGTCAAGGTGGAATATCACTCACACTGGGATTGCAACATTTCGATGGTGCTATATCTGATACAACCCATCAGAATTTTGTCACCATGCCAGGAGACGATATGTACAATGCCCAAACGTCTTCTATGGAACCTAACAATGGAGATACCAATTGTATGGATCCAGATAACCACCAGCAGTACAGGTTTGCCACTTCCCATTTGTTCCATGATTTTGTAGCTTAAGGAATAAGGACGCTTGCCTCTGGGGAAGACAATTCAGGTCTTCAACAGGGAAGAAAAAAATATGTAAGAAGGGTAATAGTTATGAATATATATATAATAATAACACGACACGCCTGTAGCAATGACTTTTGAATCATCCATATTGCTCATTGTTGTAGAAAGAAACAGTATGTGTATGATTATGACACAGTTGTAATATAATACAGTTTGATCACATATTTGTAGAAAAATTGTCATATTTGTAGATTTTGGGTGCAAGGGTAGTACATGGAGTTCTTCTTGTCAAAGAAATAATATGATTACTTACAAAGTTACAGATTACATTGATCCCATATATGTTGTTTGGAAACTCAATAAGATCAGAACCTGAGGTTGATAGATCTTGAAGTTTCAAGAGGTTGATTTTAGAGCTTTGTGATGAACTCTTGCAAAATGAATCAGAAGTTGTATATTGAAAAGAATGTTGGATTGGAATAGCTATCTGGACATAACTTTGCAAGAAGCTACTAATTAAGTTCAAGAATCAAGAACACCTCTAGAAAGCTATAAGCTTTGTAGCCTAAAAGGCTACTTCTTTTTGTGTCAGTGCCCTCACCTATACATACTAGTGTCCTTTCTCCTACTGTTTTTATCACTGAGCCTAGGTCACCAAAGCAAATAACTTTTTCCTTGTGATTTTATAAAGTGAATGTGACCTTATTGTAATGTATTAATAAGAGATTTTAAATGTTTTCTTCTTCCAATTTAAATCACTACAGTTGCATATATTAATGTGCACAATGCTTCACAACAATTCTTCTTCCAAAGTCCAAACATAAAGGATATCACACTGATTTCTTAAGATTCCTCCATATTGAGTATTGACACTGAATACTTTGAATTTGAGTCTTTGTTGTTAGACTTGATGACTGTTGGCCTCTTGGTCTTTGGGTGTATATATGGTACTCCATTCTGAACTAGGAAGCATGAGTGTGTTCAGAAATTCATGATGAAAATAATAAAATCTCATGGCTAAGAGTCATCTATCAATATGACTTCTCCTAGGCCAAAAAAGAAATTGCAAACTGACAATTTTTGATATTGACAAACAGGCAAAGACAAGTAGCAGTAATGAACACTTCCAGGTTATCTCTCTTTTTTATGAAGTAGTCTGTAATCTGTAGCCTGTAGTCCTGTGACTGTTCAGGTTCATCAGATGACTTTAATCTTAAGTGTAGACCCCACAAAATCCTAATAAAGAACAAAAATTCACCACCAGAGAGAGGGACAACTGGAGAGACCAGAAGGAACAAAGATAGTAATCATTTCTATAGTATCCAACCAATCAGACCCAGGATCAATCTCCCATCACTCATCACCATCACAGCACACCAACAAAAACACCATTACTCTCTCTCTCTCATCCCTGTACATAACTATAACACTAGAATGGAAAAAGGGTAGGTGCCCATATTTGAGATTTTTCTTTATAGACCACAAGTTTAAGCTTATCCTAGCTTATTAGTTTGATGAAAGGAGTATTAGACCCCATTTGACCATACTTAGACCACTTCTTTTTGAATCATTCTGATGAAAATAAAATTCCAAGAAAAGATAAAAATAGGAAATTTTGTTGAGATGGTTTTTTTGCCAAACTCTAAAGTTGAAATAATTATAGTTCTTTCTTTTTGCCTTTTGTTCTCTCTCTCTCTCTCTCTCTCTCTCTCTCTCTCTCTCTCTCTCTCTCTCTCTCTCTCTCTCTCTCTCTCTCTCTCTCTCTCTCTCTCTCTCTCCTTGTAAGATAAAGTAAAGGGGACCATTTTTTCACTGTCATTTTTGGCTTTCACATAGCTTTTCTTGTTTGTAGGACCAGAGAGATGTGTATATTAGTGTTTGAGAGCTTTAGAACTTCTTCAGATTGAGACAAGTTTGAGAGAAGATTGTGGGGTATTGTGGTGGTCACTGGTGCTATGTTATGCTTTCTTGTGATGTTATAAGCTAAGCAATTGTATGTATCATCAATATCTGGTAGTGTTATAGCTTTATAAGAGGTTTCTTTCAATTGATAGTGTAAAATTCTTGTGGTTCATTTGATTTCTAGAGGAATTTTAACTGATGGTTTGTTTTGTTTTCAGCTCTTCTGGTTGTTTTCCATACTGTGGTAAGTACTGATCTGAATTTAAGACTTTTATTTGTACTACAATGATTTGGTTCAATATAGTGTTGATGGCTCTTTCAACAGATATGTCTTTGTTTTTGTTTTTCTTTCTTGCATAATTTTCTATTAACTACAATATTAATGTTTCAGATGTTCCTGATTTCTGATGAAGCTTGTAAATATATATAAGCATATGTTTCTCAACTACAGCTTAGAACACTAGCTAGCTTCACCTAGCTTTGATTTTGCCATATCCCATTTCCTTTTGTGATCATCAGAAACTGTTTTCATCAAGGCTTGTAGAATACATGTTTTCTTCAAGCCTTGCAACTAGTTGTTCTTCCTTTGCCACAGTTGATCTAAGCATTTTCTCTATATATTTATGATCAGTGAAAGCTCTACTATGAAGAACTATCAAATCATCCACCTAACAGATTCATCCCCCCAAGGTCCCACATTCCAAGTTTTACCAAGTCCAAGCTCTCCTGAACAAGACCACTTTCCCTATCAACACTGAATAGGATCATATCATAACAAAGGCTTTTCGATATTCTTCGACTCACCCAAAGTCATCAAGTAGTGTACATCAATTTAGCATCTCAAACACTATGACAAACCAGAACAATTTTGAACAAACTGATTATGCTGCTTACCATTCTGATAGGAGAAATAGAACCCCATTACCGCAACCACCAAATGTGTTGCCTAGTATTCATACACTGGAGCAGCATTTCTCTAGATCTATGGAACTCCTTCCAGCACCTTCCCTGTCAGAGGATTCTCAAACCTCTAGTAGGAGACACTTCTTAAATCTTCTTGGAAGAGCTAATGAGACAGATTACCAAGGACAGAGATTGTCTCTAACTCTAGGTTCCCAGCTTCCATCCCATGTACTAGTTCAGCCCCATGTGAATCATATTCAACACATTAGAAATGAAACTTCCTACATAAGTAGTCCCAGTGTCACATCTTCGCAGAACCAATCTTGTTCAACTTCATACGAAACCGAAATTTTCGCCACTGTTGTTGGGAATTCCAGATTTTTAAATGCTGCTCAATCCCTGCTGGAAGAAGCTGTTAGTGTTGGTGGCAAGTCTATCGATTTCAATTCAGATACTTCCATTGCACAGCTAAGACGTAGACGGGGAGCACTTAGCATTTCATCCCAAATGCAAGCGGAGTTGTACAACGAAGGGCTCACACCAGATGTTCAGACTAGGATTACTAAACTCATCTCCTTGTTGGACAAGGTAAGTACAGAAAAATCAGGTTTGGATACATTTATTTACATGAGACTCATTATGTACAAACAAAATGAAAATCAGTTAAAGCTTCTTTCAATTTACAGCTCGAAAGCAAATACGAGCAGTACTACCATCACATGGAAGAATTGGTGTCATCATTTGAGGTGATAGCAGGCTTAGGATCAGCCAAATCTTACACTGCTCTGACACTCCAAGCTATGTCAAGGCACTTCTACAGCTTAAGAGAAGCCATAATCACTCATATACGATTGGCGGCAAAACGACAATACTCTCAAGATTCACCAAGACATCAGAGTGGGAATACTCAACTTGCTGTGTTTGATCAAGGTGCAAGACATAATGGAGTCTCACTTCAACAGCTTGGAATGGTCCGAAATCAACGACAAACATGGAGACCAACAAGAGGACTACCAGAAACTTCAGTCGGAATTCTTCGCTCTTGGCTCTTTGAACACTTCCTCCACCCGTAGGTGCTTCATTATCATCTGACAATTTTTGCTTTTATTAGCATGTTGATAACTATTTCTTTATGATTTCTTCCAGATATCCCAATGACTCAGAGAAGCTCACGTTGGCATCACAAACAGGCTTGACCAAAAACCAAGTAATTTTCACACATCATTTTCTCATTTCACCAAATAGAAACTTTCACAGTCCCTCTTGTGTTCAACTAATGTCTAATTTTGGTTCTTTCAGGTTTCAAATTGGTTCATAAATGCTCGAGTAAGACTTTGGAAGCCAATGATAGAAGAGATGTACACAGAGGAGCTTGGGGAGTCCTCTATTGATTCAAATCAATCTGAAAGCATTTCTACGACGGCTAAGAGTGCCTCAGACCATGGAGATATGTAAAGAAAGGATTTTCTTTGAAATTGAAATGTCTTATTAATCTGAATGAAAAGGAAGCCAGCAGTTCTATTCAAGACCACATCTAAACTTAGTATGTATTGGATAATGATCTGAACAAACTAATCATAAGTAGCTTTTGTTCGAAACATGCATTGCAGTTAAGCATAGTTTTGACTTTTGATCAGTAATCCAGTTCAAGTTGCTCTCTCATACCTAGTTATGTTATTAAATGCATGGTAAGTTGGTAACACATTCGGCAAGCACACACACAATTAGAATTTAGAACAGTTGTTTGGCCTTTGGTGGAAACAGAAGTCTGAGGGAGACCCTTTATGGAGTAGGACTATTAATTAGGTTAAGGATAACCCTGTGATGCTTTTTATTACTGGAGAAGCATGTATAGAGCTGCAGAACTAGAGCTCCTGCCACTTCCTATAGTTTCTACCATCTCACAATGATTCCTCTGAATGGATTGGCAACAAGAGCTGTGCTTCTCTATCTCTCTCAAGTCAGCCTACCATCTCTCTTCATCTATTAGTGAGACTGTGAGAGTACCAACCATGATGCTTTGACAAAAAGATTTATGAGAGAATGTGGTAACTAAACTTTCGAGCAAACATTCAACTTGTCTCGTGAAATTTTTTCAGGAAGGCTCTTCCTAGGGTGGGAAATCTTATACATAGGTTACATACAGACTTCAATTGTAGGTGGAGTAACACTGAATTGGAAACAAAAATCTCTTTTAAAGTTCTGATTGCATAAAGATATGTTGGTGTAGATCCACAGATTTATCAATCTTGCAATGCAGCAAAAGGCAAATTTTTGCCACAGCCAATGGGTACAATCAATAGCAGATTGAGTCTTTAATGACGTAAAAATAGGAGCTTTAAATTTTCCCTATTCCCTCTTCATTCTGTATGACATCAACCCTTATTCGATTCTTGAAAGAAGAAGTACTGTATAACTATATCTAGGTTTTTCTGCAACTGCCTAGCATCTAAAACCAGATGTGATAACACTGTTTTGATGTTTTCATCAATTATTTCACTGGCTTTCGCAGTCCATATTCCTTTTACTCATGTTTTGGAAACAAAGCCAAAATTGGAAGGAGAGTTTCTGACTCATACTTCTCAAGCCAAGCCATCAACAATGCCTGACGCCTAGTCTTGTGGTGCTAAGCAACAAACTTCAATAAGATCCACTTAAAAAGTATCTAAAAGCAATCTTAGATTTGGACAATCTAAAACAAGACAAAAGGATTAATAAACTTAACAATGAGCATATTAATAATTTCAACAACAAACTTGCATTTTGCTAGAGAGTTCTAAATCATTGGCAAAAGAGCACACATCAATTCCATAGATTAAAAGATTGACAGCAATTACCGAGTAAGCCTGTAGTGTTTTTCCAGAAACCTTGCATTAGCCGAAACTAAGGCAAAACAAGTCTTGGTCGAAACCTTAGGCAACAAGTTAGGCAGTTAAACATCCTGCTTTTATTACAGAGATAACTTTTAGTCCTGAAGAGATCTTGAGCATTTGCAGAAAAAACACACATGTCAATATCATATATTTTAGAGATTGAACACCAGTTTCTTACCATTCTTTCCACATGCACACCAGTTTCATTTTTGGTACATCTCCTGAAGCACAAATATTGCACATATAGTCCATGTCTTTGTGTTTCAGGTTGATACAATGGGAAATAGGACAGGCGTCTACACTGTTTTCGAATTGGAGCTAAAGCTAGTCAAACTTCCAATCCCCTGATAATGTATACAACTAAAATCACCGCGCAAAAAAGCGTTAAAGACATACCGTTTCACTGTAAACTATCGTTTTCTGTACAGGGAGTTAATGTCCATTTCAGGAAATATTTATACACGCTTAAAAAACAAGCCCCAGAGTGGTCAAACAATTACCATCTGTTCAAAGGACGCCAAAGTACATTAAGGAAAGGTCAAAGAACTGGATGTCAAGGAACTTGCGACAAATACAAGGTCTGAAGAAGTAGCCACAGATCATTCCTTGTCTCCCTTCCTTTTCTAAAACCACCTCACATTTCAACAAATGTCTATTCACCAGGTCAGGTTCTTAATCATGAACCTACCATGTGGTTGGCCAAGTGAGCAAATCCTTATGTTCACTCCAAAAAAAGACAACTAAAGTCTTAAATAAGCCTTATATTGAAGTCTATCTATTCTATTCTTTCAGAAGAAAAAAACCTTCAAAAATACTTGAACAGTTGGACTACTTTAAAGGGGTATCCAAAACCACATGGTCTGGAGGATCAAAAAGCGTTAAACTAACTTGAGAGGGCGCCCTAACTTAAATGGGCACAGAGGAAAGACCAATAAAAGGTCCTACAATAGCCATAAGTGAATGTCTGGGAAAAACACCACAAATACAAATAAAACCTAGGAAGGGGGAACTATTAAAGGAAAGAGACATAAGAAATCAAATATCTGAGTGTGTCAACCCACATGCTGTACAAAATATCGGCTAAAAAAATGATGCAAAGCCAAAGAACCAACTTGAGATGATTTAAAAAACCGAGTTGCGACTGATCAGCTAGCTTCTTTAGCAAATCTGCAGGATTTGTGCCAATACAAAAATAAAATATTAAATACCATAGCAAAGTGATCAAGTAGTCATTAAATTGTGTTGCTCTCTTTTGTCAGAATAGAGGACTACAATAACGAAAATAAAAGGAGTTGCAAACTCCCAACAACACAAGGGATGTTTCATCAGATACAATTTGGTAACCAAAGCCCTTATACGATATAGGTGGAGCCATCTAATATAATTCGAGTATAAATTGGCAATAATTTAGCCCCAGTGATTGTGCCAATTTCATCTAAAACACATGGAAGCTATGTGTATTCTGATAATCATTTTAGTAATTCAAAAGTGGGTCCACAATCCAAATTTTCCAAGTGTAGGTTTTTCAATCACTTTATCCATAGTGGGTAGCCCAATATCATCATTTCTTAAAAAAGCAGGACACAGGTACAAAATGCTAGCACTTAATATTTGTTACTGCATGTTCATTTTATCTTTCTTAACCAGGTTCATACTCTTTGCAAACACTGTATGCATAACAAAAGAGAGAATTACATTTGGGAATTTGGGAGTTGCAAGTTAAACTGTCAAATTAGGAATAAAGATTAGGGAATGCAAAGCCACACATCGTCTGGAGATTCAAAATTGAGAGGACGTGCTCACTTAATTGAGCAGAGTACAAAGACCAATAAAAGGTCGGAAAAAATGGCCACAGGTAAAATGTCTGAGGAAGGGCCACATAGAAGTCTGTAAAAGTGGACATAGATGATTCTGTATTACCCTTCCTCTCTCAATAATATCTCTTCTCCAGGTAATGTTCCAAATTCCAATGCTCTCCCAACCATGTGGGGCCTGTTTAAGCAGATTATATCCTGCGCAACTGGGTGTCTAATTTTACACAGTCCCAAAAGATTACGAGTATCAAATACTTTTTATGAGATCTCAAAAAAGGTGTGATGAAAAAAATCATTAAAATAGCATTCAAATTTACGCAGAATAGAAATAGAAAATTTATAACAACTTTCAAATTACATATAAAAAACACCAAATAAACATACGAAATTGTTAAAAGAACGAGATGTAAAAGTGTTACAAAGATATAGCACTCAAATAAAAAAAAAATTGAAAAAAAAAATTAATATTGGGTCTTTGTAATATGGAAATATGGTTAAACATGCCTCAGGCAAGCCAACACATTAAGAAGAATGCAAAGACACATGGTCTGGAAATTCGAAAAGTGCCAAAGTAATTCGAGAGAATTCCGTCACTTTGATAGGCACAGAGGACATGCCATATTAAAAGGTCGGAGCAATGGCCATAAGTAAATGAGAATTGCCACAGATACAAGACCTGACAAAGTGGCAATCGATCATTCTTTATTATCTTTCCTCGTTTAGGTCTCTCACTCTCTCTTTGGCACAGTTCTCATCTCCAGGTCATGTTCTAATAATCTCACATGCTGTGTAACCCATTACAACAGTCCATTTCCATTGTTCACGAAGAACAAGTTGCACAAGCTATAAAAACAATATGAGAATATATACAAAAACACTTCTACGAAAACTCAAAAAGAAAACTTGTAGAACAAAATACCTAGATCATATGCAAAGAACACACTACAAAGAAGAACAATTAAGGGAAACAGAAATAAAAAAAATCGGATATAAACAAATAACAACAAAGAAAGATATATATATACATATACATATAAATCTATGGAAGAAGTTTTTCAAGCAATGAGATGTAAACATCAATACATATATAAATAATAATTTGAGGAAAAAAAAATGAAATTAGGAATGATTTCAAATATTCTTAATTTTGGGTCATTGGGCATGACTTGCATCATGTAAACACATTAAGGGACTATACTCCACATGGTTAGGGTAACAAGTGCCAAAATAATTTGAGAGGGTTCCTTCACGAGGACAGGACAGAACAGAACTATGTCTCCGAAAGTTGCCACAGATACAAGGTCTGAGATAGTGGCCATCAAATCCTAATCCACTTTTGGGTCCTCTATCTTTGGCACATTTCCCCTCTCCAGGACAAACCAATAAAAGGTCGGAAAATGGCCATCAGTGGAAGTGGACATAGATGTTTCTGAATTACCCTTCCTCTTTTAGGTCCCCTCTCTCAACCTTCCCTTATCCAGATCATCACCCCACCATGTGGAGCCTATTTAAACAGTCCATATTCCTTCGTGCACAAATGAGGTATCTAGGTTTACAATATTCCAAATAATTACAAGTATAAAATATTTTCACTGAAAACCCAAAAAAGCTGTGAAACAAAATTCATAAATCTAGCTTCAAAATAGTTTTCTAAACAAATTTACAAAAACATTACAAAAAACCGACTGAAAATATAACATATTTATGAAAACATTAATAAATGAATTGAAGTAATGGTAATTTCATAGATATAGCACTCAAATTAAATAAAAAAACTTAAATATTTAAATTCTGTATATTGGGTCCTTGTCACATGGAAAAACAGTTAGAGCTTTCCCTCAATCAACACATTAAGGGAGAATGCAAAGACACATGCTGGAAGTTCAATAAGTGCCAAAGTAATTCAAGAGAATACTTTCACTTTAATAGTCAGAGACATGCCATAATATATAAAAGGTCAGAGCAATGGCCATAGTGACAATACATCTTTCTTTATCATCTTTCCTCTTTAATGTCTTCTTCTCTCTTTGCGCCTATCTCCAGGTCACATTCTAAACATCTCACATGATATAATATGCCCCATTACAGTAGTCCATTCCATTGTTCACAAGACAAACTATAGCATTGCACAAGCTATATAACAAAAAAAAAAAAAAATGTATATATATAAAAATATACACAAAAATACTTATACTAAAACTTTAAAAGGAAAATTTTGTAGAACAAAACACCTAGATCATATGCAAATGACGCATATGAAGGGGAACACTTAAAAAGAAAACGACAGAAATGAATACAAGATATAAAAAAAATAACTAGGGAGAGAAAAAAAATGTAAATATAAGTCTCAATTAGAAAAGAAGAAGAAAATAAAACTACACATTATTACTATAAAAACACAAAGCAAAAAAGCATAATTATACACAAATATAACATACATTGATAAAAACATATATAAGCAGAATTTGAGCGTTACGTTTATAACAATATGAACACTAATCCCAATGCATCAAAAACCATGAGTCTAGCCATAAATCGAATAAATACATAACAAGCATGAAAAAATCAATCATAATCATTAAAAACGAATCAATATATACTTTTCCAGTAACGAATTCATCTCTAAACCTAATAAGCCCTAACTTTCGAGTTACGAAACAAAGTAAAAACCACCACGAATACAAAAGAAAGGTTGTCAGGTTGAGTTGGTTACCTTGTTAGAAATAAAAACAAGAACTAGGGTTTCTGCAAACCAATGCAATCTGCTGTCGCAGAGCAAAGCAGATCATCTTCAACATCTCGCCGGCTTTCGTAGTTTCGTCTTCGTTTTCTCTCCCTGTCCTCCTCGTGCTTGTTTTATAAACGAGAACAACGAGTAACATTGCGTCCAAGTGACGCAAGTACTGTCGGTAGGATGGGGCATGGGCTTTAAAACCCGGTAGCCCAAATTATAAGCGCACCCAATAATGTTATAAAAGCACCCCTTTATTAAATAAAAACATTTAATAATTTCAATGAAGGAGTTATAAAAAAAAAAAAATTAAAAATTAAAAAGAGATTTTGTAAGAAAAATGCTCCAATATCAAAGAATATCGGACAGAATTTGATATTTTCGGGGAACTTTAGTTGCCAATTCTATAGAAACTCTTCTCTGCTTATCCCTTGAAAGAAATTCCCGTTATATTAGAGCTATAATGATAGTAATAATTCCTACAAACGTGGATGATCCGATATGGAATCCGATACTTCCCCGGGAACGATTACACGGACCAATCAAACAGACCCCAAGTTTAACTTAAGAGGTAATTAGCGATTGCACCCCAAAAATTAATTCAAGTTTACAACACCCCACAGTTTTCAAATAGTTTAGCGTTGGCCCCTCTTTTTGCTTCTTTTTCTCCATAATGGCAATTTTGCCCTTAATTTAGTGTTTAGCATTTCCCCCCCTAAACTTGAAAATCACCTTCCAATGCCACATCAGCACACCAAAGTGGTTTTAACGCTAACCATTGATTCAAAATATATGTAACTCGAGGAAAATCAACAACTCATAAATTAATCTCAATCTCACTGTTTTAATAAACATCTCGAGGACAATCAATGTTAGATATAAACCTAATCAATGTTTGATAAAGAGACATGTGGCAACATCTTCGTCTTCTACCATAAATCAATTAAATAAGGAAATAACCTTTGTGTTTGTGACATCATCATCATCTTCTAACATAAATTGGACTCTCTTGAACACCTTCTTTACTTCTTCAGTCACATGAAAACACCTTTCTATTTGAATACTTTCTTCCCCTCTTCAATTGGTGAGGTCAACATCAAATTGAAAACCCTAAGTTAACTAACACTTTTACTCTAAAACTAACATCAACAACATGGAGGTATATTAGTGGTTATTTCTAACTTTTGTTATTTGTTTTTATGTTCATTTTAATGGAGGTACGTTAATGGTCATCTTCAACCTACGATTGTTTGTGTTCTGCAATTTGGGGGGTTAACTTAAAACACAAACCATTTAAAAGGGGTGAAAGCTAAACGATTTTCTGGGGGGGGGGGGGGGGGGCACTTAGGTGATGGTTGTAGGTAGGTATAGCTAATGCAATGAAGGAGGATGTGATGGAATTCGAGTTTAGTCTCAATCTTCATAATCAGTCTCAATTTCAACAATTTCCACCACATCAACCATTGTATCTTCAAGTACCACCATTTGATCTTCTTCAACCTCATGTTCATCTTCTTCATCTTTAATTATATCATCACCGTATTCTGATTCTCCATCATCAATTTCAATTACTCCATCAATTGGTTTGAAGTAATAGGAGAAAGACGTTTGTGAACGACGACGACCATCGAAACCATATATGTTTGCCATTGTCAACAATAATGGTGGAAGAAATCTCCACCGTCGTAAACTGTTTAGGGTTTAATTTTGCAGGTATGTTCGAACATGTTATAACCTTAGGATTAGTTTTGGTAAAATTCTTATTTCCATCGAATGACACGTGTCACCTTATTGTCCTTCGATCATGTTTAAATATTTACAAGATTTTTTTTCGAGATGTGTGTTATAAGTTATTATTGAGATTAACTTATGAGTTGTTGATTTTTCTCGAGTTACGTATATTTTGAATTAATGGTTAGTATTAAAACCACTTTGGTGTGTTAATATGGTATTAGAAGGTGGTTTTCAAGTTTAGGGGGAAAATGCTAAACACTAAATTAAAGGCAAAATTATCATTATGGAGAAAAGGAAGCAAAAAGAGGGGCCAACGCTAAACTATTTGAAAATTAGGGGTGTTGCAAATTAAAATTAATTTTTTGGGTGCAATCACTAATTACCTCTTAAATTAATATCATACCAAATAAAGTCTAAATTAGGAATTTTCATTAAACTGAAAATAACCCCTCTTTGTACACTGCAATATCAACATTTTTTTTTTTTTTTTTTTTGTAGCAACTAATTTTTATTGAATAATACAAACATTATTACAGGACTTGACAAGCACAAACATAAAGCAAATAACATAACCAACTGCATATATATACAAGAAGTCAAATCTTCCATGCATCTTTGATTCTTGCAGCAGCCTACGATGATTCACAATTAGCTTCAAACTCTTATAGCGAAAACAAGATTCGTTCACGAGCATAATCTTTAGTCTGAGCCACCACTTAGTAAAGTATAATTCTCTCGAAGAACTCCAAAGAACCAGAAGAATTCCTGAGAACGAAAAGAGGATCGAAACAAGGAAGATCTTAAGGGTGGGTACAAGTAAATGCAAAGCATTTACCCTGCCGCCAGACGCAAACATAAGGCATCCAAAAAGGGCGAACCCTGCACGCTCCAAACAACAAAAGTTTGGTGTGTTTAAACCATCGGCTAACCTGGGGAGAGAAATCACACTTAACCAAGCAAATAACCAAAAGAAAGAGTACACCCCTAATGAAAATTGTTTCACCATGAAGACCAAAACTAATTGCAAGATTGCACACAAAAAACCAAAAGGACTCATAGACAGATTCATCCTTTCCCCTAGTACAGAATACCAGGGGAAAGGGTATCCAAAACAACTACAAACCAGCAAAGAAAATGACACAAAGACAAGAGAATGTGGAAAGATGATAACAATTGAATAAAAATTTACAGCAAAACTACCTAAATGGTAGAACACTAAATCAAATTCAAAAGTAGAGAGGGATGAGACAACCTTTAAAATATCAAAATTACTAACAAAAAAAACTCACAGAAGTGCAATTGATTTGCAAAAGAAATGGTAAAACTCAATATATGATCACACCACACCATCATCAAATAAGGAAATCAAAGAAGAGATGAGCACTCAAAACCCCCAACCTGCAAGATCACCGATCAAATTTTGTTTACCCCATTTTATTCAATTCTACCAACGAACTTTTACGAAATATCCAAATCAAAAACACCAATATGGCGTAGCGCGACCTTGATGCTTAATGGAAGAGATTAGTGAAAGATTAAGATGATGAAAGTAAAATTTACCCACAATCCATCATTCAAACTAAAATCCCACCCAAAGAAAACATAGCAATTCGAACTTCCACCGTCTTGAAGAGCTCTGGTATGAATCTAGAAAGAGATAGGAGAAGAATTGAAGAAGAAAAGAGCTGTTTTTGATATGAATCGGTGCTGACTCAGTGCAGGTTTCTGAGTCGGCCAACACCTCTCTGCTCAACACTGCAATATCAACATTTGCACCAAAGTCTTGATCTGGAAAATTTTCTATTTGTTGGGTAGCAAGGTCACACAAGCATAGTTGTTCTCGATCGATTGCTAACAACAGCAAATTGTCATTCATTACAATCCTTACTGGTAGAGACCAAAATGAAAAAGGGCCAACAGTATATAATCTAGTCCAAGAGTCTTTGACACCATATTCATTCATCAACCATATATGATACAGCGAAACAGATGGAGATTCCCCAATGCTATTAATGGCAGCAATCTTCCCACTTATGATGGCTAAGTGTGGTGGGTGAGGAAGAGACTGAAAGGTAAAGGTAAATGTGGGATCATCTGGCAATGGAATAGTAAGAAATACCTCAGTGGTGAAGCTAAATGAAACAATAATGTGATTCATTCTCCCGTGCTCGTCATATAATACCCTTACAAGATATCATCTTCGCCGAACTTAATACCAGATTGTTGTTCTTGAAAAACTCTGGAAAATACAATTTACTAGACACTTTTTATACTTTTTATTACTGTCAGTGTCAGCCATTGCCAGACGAAGAAGAGAGTAGCTTGCAATAAATAGTAAAATTCTGACCTCGTTGTAGAATAATAAGTTTATTAAAATTTTCTTCTTGAGTTCGGTTGGCGTTGTAGTTGTATTGTGAGATAAAACGAGGGCTTTCGATGAAAGAAAGCCATGATTTGCAGACTGATTTAAATCGCAGAAGAGACACCACTGGTAGCCATAATAGAATCTCAAACCTTAGGTCTTCAAGTAGAACAAGATTTTCTGATTCACCATTGTTATTGTTATTACTGCTTCTTGCCGCCATTTACAGAACAACCCTAGTTTAGTTTCATGAAGAAAATCAATTGATTCGTTCCGGTCAGAATGTCAGATCAATTCTAGGGTTCCTTCATATAAGGCAGACAACGGGTCGGATACAGAGTTGTCCATATCCGGATATAAGTAACTATTGCTTTGCTAGAAATGGCAAAAGTGTCAGATAAATGGTGTCATGTTGTCAACTCATTTACACCAAAAGTTACTGTTACCTAGTACCTACAGCTAGATTAACATCATCTCTGTATTCCTGAGAAACTAAAAGAAAACTGATATAAAAAGGACAGAGCTTCACCAAACTGAAGTATGAGGAGAAGGACCCCTTAAAAATCCGCAGAACTGTGTTGTGACAAAATCCATATAAAAGCAAAAAATTGTCTTACCCACACTTGGGCTATTATGCAAGCTTGTCCAATATATGTTCAACGTACAACCTGAGTTTGCTGTTACCTGGAGTATGATTATTCACCTGAACCCAAAACAAAAAGGGGGGTTTAACGCTGTTTACACCAACACACTACGGAAATAATAAACAAAATGTCAATATGTAACCATAAAAAGAACTAACCTTTTTTTTACGACATTTACATCCTCCCTCAAAGAAGGGCTTTGCCAGAACTCATCATCGCTGTCCTTCACATTGACTGTCTCCAAATCAAAATACGAATTACTACAGCACTCACTCCATTCAAACCACATCTTCGATATTAACTCCTTTTTGAAGCTAGTGTTGTAGTTTTCCTCCTCTGGGGAATCAGAAGCCACCAACCTGTACACGTAAACTTTTCTCAGCTGTCCTGGTCGGAATGTACGGCCAATTGCTTGGCGAGTAACAGACGGATTGAGATGCACATCCATGATTAAGATTCGGGATGCTCCAACAAGAGAAATACCCTCACCACACGCTTTGATTGAACCAAAGAGCACCTTAGCATCAGGAGAATTATTGAACCGGTCCATTAACACCTCCCTATCATCAGCGCTTGTGTCACCATTGATCATAAAGATTTCCTTACCACTGCACCACCCCTTGGTGTTAACAACCAACATTTCCAAAAAATTCAGTGGAAGGAGATATTGACTAAAGACAAGAAGTTTCTCTCCAGATGATTCACATAACCCCAAGATATTGAGGAAAAACTTGGTCTTCACTCCCTCTCTAACATCCATTCTGTTTATTAAGTCCTTCATCTTATCTTCATTTATGTTGCAACCTTTCTCAGCAGTGGTTGCTTTCTCAGACAATTCTTTTAACAGGGGATGCACATATACAGAAGTTCCTATGGAGGCTCTCTTGAATTGCTCCAACTTCTTTAAGCTTTCAACAATACGTTTCTGTTTTGGGCTGAGATGGAGGAGTACAGTGAAATCAACAAGCCCAGGAAGTTCATCCAGAGAATCTCCTTTATAATAATGAAGAACATTCTTAGTCATCTCTCGCAGATCTTGTATAATTGCCACTTTTCTATTTGAGGCTTCATCATTCTGCAATGTCTCTTCTACCACATCAAAGAAAGCTGCATCTACGCTAGCCTTAATTTGCTTTCTCCCTATTTGCCCTCTGCTCATTACACGCCTTCTGATAGCCTTGGAGGTATCGGATTTAAGAAATTTTGGGCGGACAAGGTTTAGAATGTTAAATACCTCTTTGACATGATTTTGAAATAAAGTTCCTGACAATACTACTTTTCGAGGTGTCTGAACTTTTGCAAGGGAGCTTAGTACATCAGTGTCCTCGTTCCTCGGAGTGTGACCTTCATCCAATATAAGAATCGTTGGGACCTTCAGGAGGATATCATGGCAGGCAGCTGCAGTCTTACTACTTGCACTCTTACAGACAATATTGGCAAACTGTTTGTATCCAAGGAACAAAACTCCCTTGTGTTCAACCCATTCCTTCAGTATATCCAATTGGTCCGTCCGACTCTCAGCCTTCGAAGAGTAGAAGTCATACAAAGGTAGGTCTTCTACTTGCCATCTTACAAATTCTTTTTTCCATGTGGCCAGAATACCTTTGGGTAATATGACCAGTGGTCTCCCAGAGGGATATTTTGCAAGAAAACTTTGGACAAAACTAATGATCATGAAAGTTTTACCTGACCCTGGCGCATGGGCTAAAATGCAACCACCTGGGTTGTCAGATATCAGATTTTTAACCAAAAAATTGAAGCCCTCGAGCTGATGGGGCTTCATCTGCTTCATGTGCCTTGGATGCACGGATATATCTGCGACCGCTAGATTATAAGAACCATTAACTCCAAAGAAGGAAGCAGCACCATTCTCTTCTCTTTCTTTCTTACTCTGAGAGTCGGACATGTAAGTTCGTCTGGTTTTCGATCCCTGATAAGAAGAAGATGCAATTGTCAAGACATCAGAATATCCACTCTGAATTGAGTATCCCAATTTATCGATTAAGTATTTGCAATACATACCTTTCCCCATTGGAAGTCAAAGATTGTTTCAATATTCTTTTTAATCACACCACAGACCCGGCAGACATAGCCTAAATCATCTTTGAGAAGAAAAGAATGGTCACAATCTTGTGCTTCCTCATCTTCAGTGTTTTTATCAATGTCTCCAGTGGAAACCTGGCGAAGGAAAAAAAAAATTAAATTGAAACGACCCGTAATAACTTTACAATGCATGACAGCCCCTGTATCTAAGTTTATGAATAACTCAAATGCGCATGTTTAACTTGTTTTAGACTGAAACACAGGTATTGCATGATAATGCTTACAAGTTTTATTTTTTATAGTGTAAGCCCAAACAACCTTAAAGAAAAACACTATGACCTCTCGAAAAGAAATAAAAAAATAAAAAAAACACACACACATTCTACGCATGTTCTTCTGTACAAGGTTTTAGGGAATATGTGATCTCTCTTAGGTTGTTAGGGAATACATATAAAAAAAATAAAAGTGTAGACATTAGTATGCACTATCTGAATTTCAGTCTTGAACAAGTCAAACATACTGTAGGTGTTTATGCAAAACACAGAACACTAGGTAGTTTCCATTTGTTTATTTCTAATGGCAAAATGCAGATTTCAATTATGATAGAGTAGGTGAAATTGCCTAGAAGATAAACGAGATAACACTATACACACAAACTTCCTCTATAACAGCTTACCCCAGTCTCACAAAATCTTGTAAACTTATTGATAATCAAAAATTGCCGACAGATTGAACTATTAATATAACTCTAGCTACTAGATGTTACTAGAAATTACTATTCAATAGTTAAAACCTAATTGAAAACTGGTATAGGATCTAATTATACCATCGCACAGAATGAAGTACTAATCTAATCATATAAATTGCTGACAGCATGAAATATGAATTTACTATAGCTACTAAGATAGTAAGATATTTACTACAAACTACTATTCAATAGTCAAAATCTAATAGAATTTTTTTGATATAAATACAGATCTAGGATCTAATGATATAAATACTGGTACCTTATTGCATTCCAAAGCAAATGTCATTTCCCTCCAGATGTCTAAAAGACCATCACAGTCATTTTCAGAACTGTTTGTTTTGCTAACAAAATCATCTTGTACGCCAACATATACACCTTTATCTTTTTCTGATTCTATTCCAGCATTCAAAGTTTTCTCTTCTTCTCTTAAAGCTTTACGCCCCCGAAAATCTATCCCCTGAATTTGATTACGACATCCATTAGTTCGGAGTCTAAGAAATTCTCACAGACATCTCACAAATAAGAAATAGACAAAGCTTAGACCATCAATTTTTGTTTAATGAAAGACGAATAGTCGAACACAGAATGAATGAGGTGAACTAATTTTAATTGCTGGACATAAAAGAATGATGGAAAGATGTGCAGCATAGCCAAACTAGAAACAATACATTACTTTTTACTTACATAAATAATACAACTAAAGCACAACAAAAAATATATGTAATATATATAAACTGCATGAAATTTAATTAGAGGAAAACAACCAACGGATACAAAATGCGCTTATCAGTTCTGCCAGAAGATTGGCAAGTGGTTTTAACAGAATCCATTGTCTGAAATGATTGCTCAAACATCAGCCATGGAGTGATCATGATGTGGTAAATTAAGTGAGGTAAATCTTTGGAATCAGTATATGGTGAATTGAACCCAACAGGAGTGCCCCTCCCCCCCCCCCCAAAAAAAAATAAAATAAAATAAAATGCAAACAAGATTACAAATAAGCTGGAGGAAATAAAATTTGAAAATAAGATAAAAGGAACGGAGTGGTAATTCTTTGTTACTTAAAATTTTTAAGTGAGAATAAAGAATGTGACTTAAGAAGCACAGATGCTCAAAAACTCACTGCAAAATCTTCTAATGGCTTCTTTGGACCTTCCTGACCAATAAAATAATCCCTTCGATTTGCATTATGAACAGTCTTCTGGACTGGTAAAGCGATTATGACGACCTTCTTCGATATGCCTGAATGACTAATATCTCCTAGATAATCTGAATCTGAATCTGAGCTTGAGGGGTCTTCCGAAACTGATGCTTGTGACCCTTCAAAGTTTAAAGCCTCTGGATTTTTTTTAGAAGCTTGTGTAGTGACACACTGCCCTTTACTTTCTTCATCATCAGAATCAACAATAAAGGCCTGCTTGATGTGACCATGTTGGTCATGAACTTCACGACATCTATTGGCTGGAGAATTTAGAGAATTTTTGCAGGGTAATTCCAATCGAGATGCTTCTGATACTTCAAAATTTGAAGCCTCTGGATTGTCTCTGGAAGCTTGTGTGGTGTCAATCTGGTCTCTACTCTCTTCTTCGTCCGAATCAAGAATTATGACTTGAGTGTTATGATCCTGAAGGTCATTCTCTAAATTGTTATCTTGCATGTAACTTATTGATTCATGACTAGCATTTACAGGAAAGACATTTTTACAGCGATATTCTTGCGATTCCTCAACATATGATTTTTCTGCTGCGGAAGAATCAATAACAACACAGTCATTATCCAGATCAATAATTTCTCGAGATGCCAAATGACCAGTCTGGCTATCCAATACCTCTGACACCTCTTTACTTTGGCTGTTCAGTGGATCATGAGTACACAACTTACTAGTAAGTGACTGAGGTGAAAATTCCAAACAGCTGGAGAGTGACGGACAAAATGCCAAAAGAGGATTTAGCATTTGAAACCTCCGGGCACGAAGTTCTTCAATATCTTTGGCGACACTACTATACATACCAAGATTCAATGAATCCATCAGATTTGGTATAGAAAATGGGTCAGTATAGTCGATAACATCAGGAGGACCTTTGTTTCCTTTGTACTTGCATTGCGTCTCTTTCTCGTCATTGAATACCTTCATCCTTTTACGCTTCCGCGGGTAAAGCTCTGTGTTATGTGTAAACATAGAAGTGAGAAACTGAAGAAGTCTACCCTTAAGTACATAACATAAAAGAGAAAATTTAGAATGGATATCAGAAAAAGGTACCTTAATCAATGGAAAATTCAGAACAATAAATAAACAAACAACAAAACAAGCAAAAACAAAAAAACATTATGATTGTAGATCAATGAGTTCCTATGTACTTCTCAATGCACATCCTAGCATGTCCAGAGAATGCATTTATGCTGTTAACTTATCGAGTTATGACTTCTTTATATGTTGAAAAACAATTTGATAAAATATTCATTCCTTTAAATATCCATTTTGACCCGGAAGGCAATCTTCCTTCAGCTGCAGTATATAGTCTATATTAAAAAAAAATTAGTGAGCGAGTTTGCGCTTCCTAATTAACTATTTCTTTAAGTCTTTTGAACAGAGTTCGTGGTGTATGCCTGTTTTGAAACTTTAATCAACGAGCTTATGGTGCATGCCTACCATACTATCTCATGCACTACTTTGAAGTTTGGATAAGTATAATTTCACAATTCGAAAAGCAATATGCAGATCCATCTACAGGGCAGCTTCTATTCATCCCCTTGTAAGACACAAGTGTACATTCACAGTAAACTCCAATGGGGGTTCTTTTGTGTAGTGTGTTGGCTATAAAATCAACCAATACCAAATGCAACCTAAGTCCCCAATTAGCCTTGTTTAACTTTAACCCGATATTCCTCCTGGTCTGAATTTTATATTTGTAAATTATAAAAATTAAAGTGATTAATGAAGACTATATTGTGGATGCTATGTAGCATATACTATGGTATATATCTGATTTCCCACAAAGTCCCGCAAATACACCCAATACTTCACCCCCAATATAAAGGTTCCAAGTAGACCAAAAACCATATATTTAGAGAAATGCTAGTAACTAAAACAAAGCTATTAATTAGAAGATAAGATCATAAAACTCCATCACTTAATTAAATGCCAAAATACATACCATTGGAGCTCATTTTGTCAACTAATTTCTGAATTCAGATTAAGCTCCTTCACCTAAAACAAACAAGAAACTTAGGGTTTTAGATTAAAGTAACAAAAAACCCAAAACTAAAGCTACCATGCAAGCAACACAGAATCTTAATACCAAAACCCTTATAGTGTTTGTAAAGCTATGAAAAACCCATTTGAGAACAGAGCTTTCTAAGAAGAAATCGAAAATGGGAAATCAAAAATGGGGTTTTTAAACCCTATAAATGTTGCAGAAGTCTAAAGACCCCAAACTATGAATAATAAACAAAACATAACAAAACAAAACAAAAACCCCTCTTCAATCCGAAGAAAAGGAAGCAGAGTCTTACCTTAGTCCAGCTCCTTTTGTTTAGAAAATAAACAAATTTCTGTATTTCAGATATTTCTTGTGTGTGTGTGAGAGAGAGAGAGAGAGAGAGAGACGAGAGAGAGAGAGAGAGAGAGACTGAAGAGGAAAAAGAGAGGGAGAGGAAGAAGAGAGAGGAAAGTGGGTTTTTGCTATATTTGGTTGGCCAACTGTCCTTGTTGAGTCACTCACAGAGTGTGCAGTGTACTCTGTACATGGGAGCAGGGATTCCAACGGGATCAGAAATACAAAATGCTGCTCTCCAAAACATTTGTACCGTTGTACGTATACGTGTATCAGTAGAAAATCCTAGGACCAAATATGTTCTCCCATCCACCACACATCCTAAATATTTATACAAATCTCGATAAATTATTATTATCCTACATCCTCGAGATTTGTATAGAACCAAGTTTTTCTCGTGTAATAAGTGTATGGCATTTGATCCTAAAGAAAACACAAGTGTAATTTTGGAAAAAAAATGTACACGAAGTTTTATGGCATGTCATTCAAACGTTCATTAACTTAATACAGTACTCAGTTAATACTGGTTACTTATGATTTGTGAAAAATATTTTCAACTTTGGATTAAATGAGTGGCAAGCCCTCACGTAGCTAGCTTAAGGCTTAAGCCAAAGTTTAGTAGAGTTTAACATTTTGTAGTTCCAACCAATGGGCATAAAAATTTCTCCCTATGGAACAAACATTTACTAACACCAATCAAAATAAGACGACTCTACCTACACTATATGCATTATACTTTGAACATCAACTAATATATTTTTACAAGATGTTTGAACGAGATCACTAACTCAAAGATGTACTTCCGGTGGTGATTGAACCCCAGACCTCTAGTATCATCGCCCAAAAGTATTACCAACTGAGCTCAGTTGGCAAGCAAAGATGTACTTCCTGTGATTAAACCCAAGACCACTGGTATCATCGCCCAGGAGAATTTATTTGCATGAGATCAGTATTTTCTCACTAGGCCATTTGCAGTGCCAGTGATTGTACTGATGTTACATTGTGAGTTGGAAGAAATATTCTCAGTAGGCCCATTTGCTCAATTAGCCCAAAATAAATGTTCAGAAACATTAATATTCGGCCCATGTATATATGATAATGTGAATAGGGTTTAGGTTCGTTTAATTTTAATTACTCTTGTGTTTGTTACTTTGTTTCAGTTTCTGCTAATAAAATGGCTCAAACAAGGAAGAAGAGAAAGAAGAACAATAGCAAGAATTCTTCTTCAATTGAATCTGAGAAGAAGAACAAGAACAAGAAGAAGGAATTAATCACTAGTACTAGTAATGGTTGGAACAGCTTACCTAGTGATGTTCTGTTAAACATATTCAATAAACTAGATGATCGTATATACTTGTTTTGGGTAATTTCTTCAGTATGTCGTTCATGGCAATTAGCTTGTTGGGAGATTTTGTTTTGGAAAGGAAATCAAGATGATGAACAACTTGATTTAGGGGGTTTGTCGAAATTTTGTTATGATGAAGAAAATGATAATTATGATCAATTAGACTTAGCTTTAGCAAAAGTGATGAGAAGTGTGTTTGATAAAGATGGTGATATTTTCGATGATATTCGTTATAAGTTTTATGATATGATGCTTCCCCTTGTTCATAATTCAGACAAGTATCTTGTCTATGTCGCCCAAAGGTATGATTCTCATTATATATTATCTTTAAATTAATGGCTTCAATTTCTTAGGAGTAAAATGTCAGATTGATTTTTAGGGGGATAAATAATTAAAGTAGTTTTACGCAATTTTTATATAATAATGTATTGAATGAGAAAACGAATGTGATTGGAAATTCTGCAAATAAAGCTATTTAGTAGATAAGCAAATTGAGGAGTTGGATCACTTGTCAATTGGGCATCTACTCAAGCACAATGTGACGAGTGCCGAGTGGAGACAATGTCCTACTGTACATTGCCAAGCATCTTTCCCGGATGAGCTGAACTATCAATCCTCTCTTCTCTTTGTTCTATTTGATAGTACCCCATTTTCATAACACTAGATGAAACCCCTTATAAACATGCTTTATGCTTTTATCCTATTCTGCATTTGAAGTCTTCATGACGTGAACTAGGTTGTTTTTGGCTTATTGGTTCATAACTACTGTCAGAAATAAAAACATGGGTGAACTAGGCTGTCCATTAGTTATTGCAGTCATAACCCAATTTTTCTTCTGGTTAGTACCAGATACAGAATAAATCATTTTTCTTTCATCAAAGCAGTTCTATTGTTGATTATTTACTGCAAAAAAATAAAATAAAAAATAAAAAAATTGTTGATTAATTCAAAAGAAACAAAACCCACCTCCAGGAGAGTAGTTTTGATAAGCACATGTTTATTGCATAGTCGTGGCTGTCAGGTTGTAAGACATCTTCTACGGTCAATCTTATTGTTTCTGGAGATATAATTATCTAATCACTTATTCACTTTCAGTTTGAACATTGTACTTAACTAGTTTCACTTAGAACACGGTAGATTTATTTGAAATTAACAATATTATTGTGTGTGAAAATAATCATCCTTGACTTCATTTCATTCTGATTGGGATTTATTGTGCTTTGACAGAACACCCAAGCTCCAAAAGGTTTCCCTCGACATGCATGGGATCACAGGTAAAGGCTTTTCAAGGTCTATCCGGAACTGGAGGCAGTTGGAGGTGATATTTATGGTATCACTTAGTGGTTGTCATTGTACCCATATTCTACAAGAGATGGGCATAAACTGTGGGAAATTGAAGATGTTTAATATCCTCTCCTGTACTGACCCTAGCCGTACTCGTTTCTGTTTAAATGAGTATAATTGTCAAGTCATAGCTGACAATCTTTGCAGTTTGACGACATCTGGTATCTCCAATTGTTATATAAACAAACTTGGGTTGCTTATTATAATGAGTAAGTGCAAGCAACTTGTAAGGTTATGTCTTATTAGGTGTATAAGAGCATTAGAGGATGTTAAGCTCACAAGGGGTAGAGGAGCATTGGATGCAAGACCATTGAAAGTCATACCAGAACCTCTGTCAGTGTTTTTACAGAAGTGTGAAGGCAGTGATAGTGAATGGAGGATTAACACTTTACCAGGAAAGCACAACATCAGGTCAGTAATTAGTCACTTATGGATGGAACCTGGGGATGTACCAACAAGTATCTAGTTACTTGTAAAGGATCTTGGACTTGTATATTTTTCTCACGCTGTCGAGGAGAAGCTTTCGACAGAGGAGATACAGGTGCAGTGAACTTTTAATTGACTATATTAGGTGTCATAAAGAGACTCTTTTTCAGGTGAACTTTGAATTGTCAGTACATCTGATTCTACAACAGGTAAAAGCTCAAAGTCTTGTTCCGACTATTTTTTCCTTAAAGATCTCTTTTTGGTTAGAAAAATAAGAGTAATCGATGGCCTGGAAAGTGGTACAGATGACTGACTGGGGAAGATTACCCTGGAATCGTTCTTTCAGTTTGGAGAATAAAGATTCAAATTGAAGAATGTGATATCCGTTTGGACAACTGAGCATCACGCAAAGCAACTGGTAGAGGTCTTGAACAGATTATGTTGGTATATTCGACACACCTTCCTCAACAAATTCCATAATGATTGATCAAAGAGTATGAATAAGTCCATTCCTTGGAAAATACGTAAAAATACTTACTATTGGTACTTGTTGGAGATGAATGACTCTGATTGGTTCTCATTCACTTGCGCAACAAGACGTCTGGAACTCCTCTTCTCAGATTCGGTAGAGCTCACCTCTTTTCCATCTGAAGCTCCTTTTCCCTTCACGATCTGCTCTTCTCCTGGTTTGGATTTTGCAGCCGGTTGATAATGTAAGCTTCTATTTCATCAATCTTGTTCTTAGCTCTGATCATCTTCTCTCAAAGGGTATTGTTTTCTCCCACCTGCATGTTTGAATTTCAGACTCTTTTATGTACTATTAATTTGTGAATATTTCTTGAATTAAATTGTGTGATAGGTTTTCCAAACTTGCTATTGGGGACTGTTAATCATCTTTAACCAATTTGCAAATATGGACAATCTTGATCTGGTTATAGGGTTTGGCATCACATAGTCATCATGACTATATTCATGTCATACAAGAGATAGGCATAACCTGTAGGAAGCTTGTACATATATGTATCCTCTCTGTCACTTGCCTTGATGAGTATAATTTTGAAGTGATTGCTGACAATCTTTGCAGTTTGGAGACTTGTCCCTCACAGGTTGTTATGTATGCGCAGGTGTTGGAGAGCGTTAAAGGTGGTTAAGTGGTGGTTAAGTTTACAAGGTGGAGAAGAGGATATAATGCGAAACCAGTTATATTCGTACCACAATCTTTATCAGTAAAGTTAGAAAATGCGAAGGCAGTGGTTGTGAATGGTCCATCAATACATTACCAGGAGAGCAGAAGATCAGGTTAGTAATTAGTCATTATGGATGTAAGCTGGGCATGGAAGTGCAACGCAGAACGAGTGATTCGTCACCTCTAGGAGATCTTCATTTCAATTTTTTTATTTTTATTTCGCAATTTTGTATTATTATAAGCAGGTTTTTTAAACTGTGAGTAAAAAAAATATATATATATATTCAAGTAACCTCAAACTTGGTTTTGATCTCAGATTTCATTTTTCTGAAGGTATTCCTCGACAATATCTGCTTTTGAATAACAAATTCATGCAATAGGTCTGAATTTACAAGAGTCGACTGTACTATATGCATATACATAGTACAAAGACCCGTCTTTCTCAATTACCTTTAAACCAAAGCTTTAAATGGTCCTTGGTTACTGATTGTTTAGTACCTTAACAGTCTAATAATCTGACCATTTTTTAGTTGAGTTTGTCATTATCAAATCATACTGCTAATATATTGATTTCATCTTGGTAGCTTCCTTCATACATTTGTTACCTTTTTCTTTTATCCATATGATGTAGCCATGTAGGTATGTTGTGTGTCGAACACTCATAACTTGATGGGGGTGATGGTAGACTGGTAGTCTGCACAATATAAGCATGACTGTTGATACAAAGGTAGACCTGTAGTGATAATAAGATCAAGCATTGCATTGTGGGCAAGGCAGGAGCCACACGATTAAGGCTAGAGTGAATAAATGTCTTTGTTAAGAATTGACAAATCAAACCTCAAATAGTTGTACTGGTCTGCCTTGCTTTCAGTTTGTAGACATGGGCGAGTATAGGGAAGAAGCATACATAGTAATGATAATGAAAAACTCTTCAAAATCCAATGGCTATACAATGGAGTAATTTATATCAAAAACATATTACTCCTGTGCCTGGATCTTATGTGGATTTAATGAAGGTTTCATTTCTTTTTTCTTTCACTGAAAGCAAAATTTGGTTCTTCTGTTATCAACAATCGATCTTCTATAAGTTGTAATGCAAACAATAGGTGTTGTACATATTCTAATTCTAATCCATGAAAGATTGAAAAACCAAAAGCAAAACCATTAAATTTTGTTTGGTTTGAGACTTGGAGTCCTACTATGGCTCGTAATATCTTATTGTAACACTTACGATGTGTAATAGGATTCGTAATACGTTTCCTAATAATAGTCTCAGTCTCTAGACAAAACCATCTGGTATAAATAAGGGTACTCTAAGCTCATAGCTTCATCAAGAATCTTTTCTGCTTTGGAGGAAACAGATAAGTTTATTTGTGAATTGTGATCATCATATAGTTGTTGTTGTTCTCTTGCTGGTTTTGAGATCATGTCGACCAAGATGGTAACACTTAAGAGCTCAGATGGTGAGTCCTTCGATGTTGAAGAGGAAGTTATTCTTCAATCTCAAACTATCAAACACATGATTGAAGATGAATGTGCCGATGCAGTATCCCTCTGCCTAACGTGACAGCAAAGAGCTTGGCCAAAGTTATTGAGTATTGCAAGAAGCATGTTGAGTGCGAGGGTCAGTCTACGGAAGAACTCAAGACTTGGGATGCGGACTTTGTTAAAGTTGATCAGGCAACTCTTTTTGATCTTATATTGGCTGCAAACTATTTGAATATCAAGACTCTCTTGGATCTTACCTGCCAAACTGTTGCAGACATGATCAAGGGGAAATCACCTGAGGAAATTCGCAACATTTTTAATATTAAGAACGACTTTACTCCTGACGAAGAAGAGGAAGTTCGCAGAGAAAACCAATGGGCCTTTGAGTGATTGATTGTGCATTAGCTAGTTTGCTTCGATTTTTAGTTGTTTTTGCTATTAGGGTCTGTTTCCTAAAATTGAGGCTGGAATTGAAAATCATTTTCCAAAACATGCAACTTTGTGCATTTGGAAGGACTTTATTTCATGAATTGAAAAGGGAAATCCTTAAATTTCAATGAATCACGAGTTTCTTATGGGGGGTAAAACTCTTGATTTAGGCTTGATTGGAAATTTATTTTCTATGTAAGAAAACTTTTTTTTTTTTCTTTTTTTGGTTGGCAAGCGGGGTTGTTGCTGAGGTCCCCTACCCCGTTTCATAAAAATCATAAAAAAGAGGAGTCATTACATTCTCATGTACATAGTACCTGCACTATCATCATATATAATTTTCTTTACATCTTCAGAAAATGAACTGGGTACTAACTCAATGAAACTATTTGCCGGAATATTTCCTGCTAATGCATCTGCCAGCTTGTTTGCTTCCCTAAATATATGGTGTATACTGAACTCTTCCAATTCTCCAATCATTTGCTTTATTTTGTCCACCATTTTCCTTGCTTGCCATGGATGATTTGTGTTTTTTATAAATGCCACCACATTTGTTGAATCTGTCTGTGCCTGTAGTTGAGATCTATGCTGTCAGGGGCGGCGCCTAGGCGGCGCTATTTCGGAAAGGGGTCGCTTCGCTCCGGTAAAATAACGCCTAAAACGCTTCGACCAGCCTGGGCGGCGCCCAGGCACAGCGCTCTGCTCAGGGCGGTCAATACACAGGCGCTCAAGCGGCCCAAATGGCCCAAAATAAAAAAAGCCCATGTCCAGAATTAAGGCTGCTGCTGTCTTCGCTGCTGCTTCTTCTCTCTTCTCCGCTGCTGCTGCTGCTTCTTCTCTCTTCTGTATAACTGTATAAGTGTATAAGTATAACTGATTAACTGTATTGCTGTGATGCTGACATGCTGTCAGGGGTCTGATCAGGGCGCCGCCTGGGCGGCGCCTAGGCGGTCGAGGCGGTGAGGCAGAAACCGAGCGCCTGGCGCTCCGCTCCGCCCGTGACAGCATAGGTTGAGATACTCCATGTGTTTTTGTTAACTTCAAGCTTTGCTCCAGCCCTTGTAATTCAATAAGAGCTATACTAGTATGCTGTGATCTGCCTTGTGCTGCAGCTGTAACTTCACCACTTGAATTCCTCAAAACTGCTGCCCATCCTCCTTGGTTGTTCACTAGTGTACCATCCGTGTTCAATGTGCTTGTTCCGTGTCTTGCTGCCTCCCACTTGCACCATACTGTGTTACATTCCTTCTCTGGTATATGTACTCCCCATAGCTGCATAAGTCTTTCCCTTTCTGCTCCTCTTTCCATGGTAGCTTTGTGTTCATTGAGTTTCACATAAACTTCCCTTGAAGCTTGTCTGACCACCTCCTGTGCTAGCATCTGTTTGTTATTGAAGATCCTCTCATTTCTTTCTTTCCAGACCCAATAGATGAATGCGTTGAAAGTTAATTTCAGTGCATCTTGTGCAAAACCTTTCCCCTTGCATGCTTGTATTAACCAGTCCAGTTCCAACTCCCATGAAATGGCCATACCTCTTTGGTACCCTGCTTGTACAAGTAGAGTCATCCATACGCTCCTTGAGTAAGCGCACTCAAAGAACAGATGTTCTTCGGTTTCGGAATGGCACCAACACTGCCATGTATATTATTTTTCTATTATATCATTTCTTTAATTTTTTTTCTCTCATTTTAATCTATTTATCCAAACATAGTAAAATTAACATTAAGAAAGTCAATTCTCTAATATCATAAGTTTTGGAATTATAAACTCAATTCCAATTCCCAAGAAAATTTTCAAACAGACCCTTAGTTTAGTCATAAGATTATTATGTTAATTATGTGGGACTTTTATACTTAACCCCCTAATTATGACTATATTTTAAATAAACCCCCCTTTTGTCCAAAATTTGACTTTGCCCCCTCTCTGTTTGCTTCCAGGCATAAACTATGGAAGAAATAACTACGTTATCAGTTAGTGGTTCTCACTCCACCCATGTCATACAAGAGATAGGCATAAACTGTGGGAAACTGGAGATTTTTAATATCCACTCCTGTAATGACCATAATTGTACTCGTTTTTGTTTGGATGAATACAACTCTCAAGTCATAGCCGACAATCTGTGCAGCTTGAGGATGTTTGAGATCATCGATTGTTATATAAATAAAGGTGGTTTGCTGATATTAATGAGTAAGTGCAAACAACTTGAAAACTATGTCTTGGTTTGTGTATTCGAGCATTAGAGGATGATAAGCTTACTAGACGTAGAGGAGCATTGAATACAAGACAATTTAAGGTCATATTAAAACAATTGCCAATGACTATACGGAAGTGTGAAGACAGTGATAGTGAATGGTTCATTGACAAAATAACAGGAAAGTACAATGTCAGGTCAGTAATTGATCACTTATGGACAGAGGTTGAGGATGCACCAACAAGTGATCAATTACTGACCTATGATTGTGTTTTCCTGGTACTTTGTCTATGAACCATTATCACTGCCTTCAAACTTCTGTATAGTCACTGACAGGTGTTTGACTATGACTTTAAATTGTCTTGTATTCAATGCTCCTCTACGCCTAGTAAGTTTATCATCCTCTAATGCTCGAATATACAAATCAAGACATAGCTTTTAAAGTTGTTTGCGTTTACTCATTAATATCAGCAAACCACCTTTGTTTATATAAAAATCGTTGATCTCATACATCCTCAAACTGCACAGATTGTCGGCTATGACGTACTTGAGAGTTGTATTCATCCAAACAGAAACGACTACGATCATGGTCACTACAAGAGTAGATATTAAAAATCTTGAGTTTCCCACAGTTTACGCCTATCTCTTGTATGACATGACTGAAAGTGAGAACCACTAACTGATAACGTAGTTATTTCTTCCAAATGCTTGCAATTTTGGATACACCTTGAAAACCTTTGCCAGTGGAAGACCTTTTCGAGCTTGGATGTTTTGTTCAAGCACATAAAAACCCAATTAGAATGAAACAAAATATTATTTAACATGGACACTTCATATTCTATTGAAAAACCGTGGTACATACGCGGACACTCGACACACGTGTTGGACACACTTACAAACTGATGTCGATAGAGTTTCATTTTAATTACTACTAAAATATGAAGAACAAGAACAGGGAAAAAACAAGATGGAAAATATTAAGAATAGAGACGAACAAAATTTTATTCCTCCATTTAATAAGAACTAAATAAAAGAAAAAGAACACGGTGAGAATGGGATTTTTTCATTAGATTACAAATAAATCATAATCCATGTCGAAGTGTATATTACAATCATTACCCATGTCGAAGTGTAAAACTTTATTCCTTCAATGGGATCATTAGTTAAATTGTTCCAATCATTACTTACTAAGTTCTTCTTATTAGAACCACTTAATAATGAACTACCCTCCCCATTACTACTACCAGAGAATTTTATCTGTGTCGTAATTCTATGTAGGTGTGTGCATCCAATCACAAAACGCCTAATGTTTTGTTACTACTACTAGTATTTTTTTTCTCTTCTTCCTAACCAATATAGTAATTCAAATATAAGTTTTTTTTTTTTTTTTTTTTTTTTTTGCTAATTGAAAAAAATTTGAAGATAACTGAAATCAAACTAAACCTCAAAATCTTCATGTTCATGGATTGGAATTCGTCAAAAAATTGTTGAAACACTTGGATATTTTTCTTTGGTTTCTTGTTCTTTTCGCCTATACGTGTAACTGATTTTCATGTTTAACATGTGATATGTGGACCACAATCCTGTCACTAAGCCTGCAATTGGGGCCTCGTTGGAAGTCCAATATATTTATCTTCTTTTTTGACTTTTCTATCAGGAGCAAAAATATTTTATTCCCAAGAAAAAAACTTTGAAGCAGAAGAAGGGTTTATAAATATGTTAGATGTGATGGATTGGATTGGATAACATCAAGTTTGGAATTGTTATTATCATTAGTTAGATCTAATAGATTGGATTCACTTGAATGTAATGTCAAGTAAATTTGATGGGGAAATCGTAGTTTTTATGTGAAACAAATATTTGATCTTGAAAACACAAACTCGGCTCAAACAATAGTCTTAAAAATGCAAACATGTAATGAATAAGATTTTAAATTAGTTCGCACAAAATTAATTAAAGAATAATACTAAAAATCAAAGAAAACAACATCAACAATACAAAAAACAAGATAATTTAAGGCTAAATAGTATAAGATTCAACCTGAACTCTGCATTTCCGATACCACCTATTCCCAAATCTTGGTCTTACCAATCAAGCCTTCTAAAATTGTCATGAACATGATAGAAATGATTGCTGAATTTTTTTCATCCTAACTAACAATTTAGCAAATCTTCAAATATAATACTATCGCTCTGTAAACCGATAAGGTTTTATAATGAAAAACTACGATGATAACAAAGAAACGATGACGCGTGTATGAAATTGCATGACATGCCATAACAGATGGTACAATAAAAGGTTTTAAGGCGTTATATCCTATTAAAGATTTTAGTAGATTTTTTTTTCTTTACCCTAGTATCAAATATTAATGACAAGAGGTATATCTATCTTTCCGTACAAATCTTTTCTACAAGGTAGATTGCATCATGAACTATGCATAAAAATTACAAGTTTACAAATCTCTAATCACTTATTAGAGCATTCCCAATGATAAAATGGTTTTAGGGGTGCCACGTAGGAGAGAGGGAGAAAGTTTTAGCATATAGTAACATTAAAAGTGATTTAAAGTTTTAGAGTTGCCAATAGTTAATTTTAAATAAGTGTTAAAAGCTTAAAGTTTTATTTTTCTCCAAAATATGTAAAATTTAATTTTAAATTAATTAAGTGATTCTATGTGGCACTTTTAACTCCTTGACAAATTTGCCATTGTAATTCTATGTTCACAAACAAATTCTACAAAAAAAAAAATCCATAAACTAACGTATCTATCTATGTGGTATGGCCACATCAACAGCCCATAATTAAGGGGAAAAATATCTCCCACGTTAATTATGTTCAAGGTTTCTCAGTGATGATTGAACCTATTTACTTGAATTTTGTATGAAAGATATCTACTTTGTTCAATTGCCATACTATTTGCAAAGTTATTCAAACAAATTAAACTTGTTAACAATATTTATTTTTCTATTACTTTTATTTTTTTTTAATTTACAAATCCAAAACTTAGCTTTTTTTCATTGCAAAATCAATATCATGTTATTCCAACTTTTAGGTTTAATTTGCATCCTAATTTGGCGTTCTTCCTTCTGACGTACTGATGCAAAAGGTTGTGAATTTTGTTGTTTGTATAACCGTGTTATAAGTCTTATCCACAAAATATTCAAGACTAGGTATGACCCGTCCCTCCGGGACGCTTTATTTTTAATTATATTTAAACTACTACTTTTATATCCGTACACAAATCTAGAGGATAAAAATAGACAATTGATAGTTAAATTGATTACAATACTTAATTTGAATTTATTTTTATACTTGTATTGAGTAACTCAATGATAATAAACGCCAAACAAAAAATTGTGATTGCTCTAATATGATTTGCAAAGTCCTCTATATGTAAATCATAGAGATAATTAAACCTTTTTGTTACTGAAAAATAAATCCTATATTAGTATTTATTGTAGACAAAAATAAATTTTAATAGAGATGAAAATAAAGAACAAATTAAATTTTCATAGCTTCATCTTCATGACTTTTGTCTTCTAAATTGATATTTTCAATTACCTGCACGAATCTTTTTTATTAGTTTCACATATTCCATTCTTTCTTGAAAATAGTTGTTATACCATTTTTGGACTTCCTTTTTTGTCAATAAAATCTTTGAGTTGAGCATTTGACCCTAAAACAAATATTAATGTTATGATATTGAAAAGTATAATTAAAAATAGAGTATTGTACTGATTGTCTTGTCATAAAATGCATTTAATTACCCCACGATGGTTGAACCATAGGATCACCAGGGACTAGTTGCTCAGCGAATCTTGGGTCAGCTACAAAACCTGCCACGAACTCAGCGAATCCTTCATCTCCACCAGGGACCTCAACATCATTGTCACCCTCTAAGTCATTTAAAATACTGACCCAAAAATTTTGCTCTGGTGATAGTGCTAGTGCTGGTGCAGGTGCAAGTGCTGGTGGAGGAGGAGGAGGAGGAAAGGGCTCAAGCCTTATTGTAATTGTATTAAGAACATTACCAGTAGTTATTGTATAGAATTGGTCCATGAGTGCTGTCAAATCAAATAGAAACTTCACTAAATATAGATAAAATATATGTAGAAATGTCAACATTAGATGTAAATGAATAAATCTTCCTTTCCCTTTCACTCATTTAGTCCATCATATGAGGAAATAAAATGCAGTGGCAAAAGGTTGAACATAACACTATGGGGAAAATTTAAAGATGAATATGATGAAGAGGCTCTGCAGAAAAAAAAATCCATACAAAACCAGTTCTAATTGTCACAATGAGAAAATAGGTCGCTTCCAAGATAATCTTCAAGTTCACAATCCAAATTCTTGACATTATTTTGCTTATGTTACTATATTTTTATTTTTTTTAACAAAAGATTTAATTTTAAACTTTTGATAAAATACCAATATTTTGGATAAGATGTTCAATTGATTTGGTTTGTAAACATATTGATTTAACCAAGTTATAGTTAAGGGAATGCCTAACTTTAATAGAGAGTATAGATTCCATCATACAATTCTATCTGTCTCATACGTCTTTCCCTGTAATCAATCGGTTCTAGCTTATCATAAAACCTCTATCATCTCCCTACTCTCATATTTTCATCAATGAACACTTTTTTTTTTCTCTTTTTTCAACAAAGAAAAATTTTAAATAATACAAAGTTTTTTTTTCATCTCCCTACTCTCATATAAAGTTTTTTTGTGTTTAATTTTATTTTTATTTTCAGTATCTATAGCCAAAGTCAATTATTCAAATAATACATACAACTCATCCTTAAACCTGGACTATATGAGCTTTATACAATTAATTAATATTTTTATTTTTAATTTGATATTTGACTAACGATTCTATTAGTGATTTCAACCTAATACTATCGTTTTTGCTTTCAAGTCAATGCTTCAAATTTTATTTATAAGTGAGTAGTTTTAATTTCATCTATACATTTTCAGAAAAATCAAAATTTTCGCAAACAACAAATTTTGTTTTATGGATATAATGGTGTGTTGAGGTGATAGCAAGGACTATCACTAATGTAAGTACTTACTTTTCAACAATATTTTTTGTTTTGAATTGTTGGAAATTCAAGGACCAAACTATTGTGGAACTAGATGTTTCCATCGAAGAAAAGCTATTATGGATTATCACCTAACAAAGCCAAGTTTTAATTTGAAAATCATGTCTTCACCAATGGTAAATATATATATATATATATATTTGGATAGAAACTAATGGTAAATATTGATTGATTAGTTAGATTTTCTTTATATACAAATGGTTGAATGAATTCCGTAACTTCTTTGTTGCAGCCACACAAAATCAGGAAGTAATAAAACCGATAGTTAAGAATTCAAAGGAGCTTATAAGATCAGCAGAACAACTATTCTGAATGATAAATGAACCATCAGATTCACCAAGAAATCTTTCAAGCTCTTTGAAAGTGGCCTTGGAAATTTCTGACTATAGTTATGAATCTAATAAACAATGAAGCACAAAGGTCAGCCAGTTCACTTTTGGCCATAGTAGAATATGAGCAACCTCTACAAAGTTTTATTAGATATGATTAATTGAATACTTTCAGTGCAATGTGAAGATAGTTTATTGGAAAATCAATCATTTCAGTTAGGCTTCTAGCCATGGTTTAGAAAATTACAGAAGGTGGGACTGAAAAATATACAGGGAATTCAACAGGGTGGTTGACACCTTGCAAAGAATGATATCCATGAACCTCTTCTTATTCGAACTTTCAGATCATTAAAGCACGATATGAGGACAATTCTATCGTACAATGTGATAAGGGTTGCTTGACCAAATTGATCAACCTTCATATATGGAATATGACATGAGGACTATTGTATGAAACAGTTGTACAAGCCATACTTGGAGGCATATTTTCCAAAGAAGATAACACCTACACATTCCTTCATTAATTATGGAATAGGAAATAACCTTTAAAATGCATCCAGAAAATAAAATGACTATGCAAACATAACAATAAGCCGTTGCAAATGGTGTAAAGCTAGGTTCATCATCAAAAGAAGGTGATCCATATATATCGTATGCTATGGTTTAGGGTAAAATGCTCAACTCAAAGATTTTCTTGACAAAAAATGAAGTCCAAAAATGGTCTAACAACTATTTTCAAGAAAGAATGGAATATGTGAAACTAATAAAAAAGATTCGTGCAAGCAATTGAAAATATCAATTTAGAAGACAAAAGTCATGAAGATGAAGCTATGAAAATTTAATATGTTCTTTATTTTCATCTCTGTTAAAATTTATTTTTGTCTACAATAAATACTAAGATAGGATTTATTTTTCAGTAACAAAAAGGTTTAATTATCTCTATGATTTCCATATAGAGGACTTTGCAAATCATATTAGAGCAATCACAATTTTTTGTTTTGCATTTATTATCATTGAGTTACTCAATACAAGTATAAAAATAAATTCAAATTAACTATTGTAATCAATTTAACTATCAATTGTCTATTTTTATCCTCTAGATTTGTGTACGAATATAAAAGTAGTAGTTTAAATATAATTAAAAATAAAGCGTCCCGGAGGGACGGGTTATACCTTTTTTATTAGTTTCACATATTCCATTCTTTCTTGAAAATAGTTGTTATACCATTTTTGGACTTCATTTTTTCTGAAGAAAATCTTTGAGTTGAGCATTTGACCCTAAACCATAGCATACGATATATATGGATCACCTTCTTTTGATGATGAACCTAGCTTTAAACCATTTGCAACGACTTATTGTGATGTTTGCATAGTCATTTCATTTTCTGGATGCATTTTAAAGGTTATTTCCTATTCCATAATTAATGAAGGAATGTGTAGGTGTTATCTTCTTTGGAAAATATGCCTCTAAGTATGGTTTGTACAACTGTTTCATAGAATAGTCCTCATGTCATATTCCATATATGAAGGTTGATCAATTTGGTCAAGCAACCCTCATCACATTGTACGATAGAATAGTCCTCATATCGTGCTTTAATGATCTGAAAGTTCGAATAAGAAGAGGTTCATGGATATCATTCTTTGCAAGGTGTCAACCACCCTGTTGAATTCCCTGTATATTTTTCAGTCCCACCTTCTGTAATTTTCTAAACCATGGCTAGAAGCCTAACTGAAATGATTGATTTTCCAATAAACTATCTTCACATTGCACTGAAAGTATTCAATTAATCATATCTAATAAAACTTTGTAGAGGTTGCTCATATTTCTACTATGGCCAAAAGTGAACTGGCTGACCTTTGTGCTTCATTGTTTATTAGATTCATAACTATAGTTAAAAATTTCCAAGGCCACTTTCAAAGAGCTTGAAAGATTTCTTGGTGAATCTGATGGTTCATTTATCATTCAGAATAGTTGTTCTGCTGATCTTATAAGCTCCTTTGAATTCTTAACTATCGGTTTTATTACTTCCTGATTTTGTGTAGCTGCAACAAAGAAGTTACGGAATTCATTCAACCATTTGTATATAAAGAATATCTAACTAATCAATCAATATTTACCATTAGTTTCTATCCAAAAAAAATATATATATTTACCATTGGTGAAGACATGATTTTCAAATTAAAACTTGGCTTTGTTAGGTGATAATCCATAATAGCTTTTCTTCGATGGAAACATCTAGTTCTACAATAGTTTGGTCCTTGAATTTCCAGCAATTCAACACAAAAAATATTGTTGAAAAGTAAGTAATTACATTAGTGATAGTCCTTGCTATCACCTCAACACACCATTATATCCATAAAACAAAATTTGTTGTTTGCGAAAATTTTGATTTTTCTGAAAATGTATAGATGAAATTAAAACTACTCACTTATAAATAAAATTTGAAGCATTGACATGAAAGCAAAAACGATAGTATTAAGTTGAAATCACTAATAGAATCATTAGTCAAATATCAAATTAAAAATAGAAATATTAATTAATTGTATAAAGCTCATATAGTCCAGGTTTAAGGATGGGTTGTATGTATTATTTGTATAATTGACTTTGGCTATAGATACTGAAAATAAAAATAAAATTAAACACAAAAAAACTTGAATTTCAAATTTTTCTTTGTTGAAAAAGAGAAAAATAAATAAAGTGTTCATTGATGAAAATATGAGAGTAGAGAGGTGATAGAGGTTTGATGATAAGCTAGAACCGAATGATAACATGGAAAGACGTATGAGACAGATAGAGTTGTATGATGGAATCTATACTCTCTATTAAAGTTAAGAATTCCCTTAACTATAACTTGGTTAAATCAATATGTTTACAAACCAAATCAATTAAACATCTTATCCAAAATATTTGTATTTTATCACAAGTTAAAATTAAATCTTTTATTAAAAAAAATAAAAATATAGTAACATAAGCAAAATAATGTCAAGAATTTGGATTGTGAGCTTGGATATATAATTTACACTCCAAATTAAAAACGTCAATTTATATTATTTAAATTGTTAAGAAAATTATATAGGTAAACAAATACATTAAATAAATTCTCAAAAAATATTATAAAATGATAGTAATTTATTATTATTATTATTATTATTATTATTATTATTATTATTATTTCACATTACATCTTCGATGACTACACAAAAAATGAGAATACAATTTAAATTAATTTGATCTAAAACTTAAAAATAAAGCCTTTAAATCTGGACAACAATAATGTTATGGAGGAATTAGAAAATAAATATACATATACGTAATAAAATTCTACTTTCAATCAATTTCAATAGCAAAAATAAAAACCAAAATCAAATTATAACATGTAAAACTTACATATAAAATAACACCCGTGCATTACACGAGTTAAATAACCCAATCTCTATAATCTCATTAAAACCCAATCTCTATAATCTGAATAACACCCGTACAAATCTTGACCGTCCTTTGTCTCTTTACCAAGTTTTATAAGTGTCGGTTATAATATAGATATGAATATTGGACATGAATATAAACGTGTAATTTGAAATTTCATGCAAATTATATTTCAACTCCAAAGAAAGAGTGGTTGGTTGAGGCACTTTGATTTGATCCGATTGCTAGCTTTGCAGTCCATCTCTAGTTAAAACCAAAATTCCCATGGCACAAGGCATACGCCCCACTCTGCGGAACTTGCTGCCATAAACAATCCATTGTGATCTCTCAACCCATTGGATGCAATGCATTATGAAAGCGGACATCAACATTAATTCTTACAATATTCATAGGTGCAGCAGCAACTAATGTGGGTTTGAATGCTTTGTATTACAAGTTTGTGTGATACTTGGTTTGCTTGTATGGATTGTCCATACTGAGATTTGTAATCTGATTTGCATGATAAGTTTATGCATAGTCAGTCATGATTCAACAACTCCACCATTGAATTCAATTAGTCTTGTCAGTTTTATTTAGTCATGTTGCTCTATTCTTAGGTACATCTGTGTGTTTTACACATGTAGGAAGGACTGGCGATGTATAATTTGCCACCTCATAGTCACATACAAACAAAAAATCACACATTTGGCTACCAAGGATAAGTGACTGCTCTCAACATCACTCCAGAAGTTGCTTCGGAGCGATTCAAATCATTCCTTTGGCACACTCACATTTCAACCCCTTGGCTTATCAAGATCGCATCCCTTGTTCTTTCAAGGGTATTTGGCACTCATCAACTATGGTATTTGAGAGTAAATGGTAAATTACTAAATTCCATACTACAATAAATAAACTAAACCACACTGAGGCAATAACTTCTTGCAGGGATGTTGTTTGATAAGTATATGAGCTGAAGACGTCTTTACCAAACTAACCACAAAACTCCATAAATTCATGGCTGGAGACTGGAGTAATGAAAATTTTATGATAATCATAATTTTTTGTACCATTGAACTGAAGATGGTGTGTTTGTGTATGTGTCTATAAATTTATAATGTGTGAAAATGTGTGATCTATGGTAGCATTGATGATGCTATCGTATCATACAGGTCCAGGATACATAACAAGAAACAGTCATCGATTGCATGCATTACACACATAACTAGAAGACAGTAAACAGATGCAAATAATACTCCTATCATCATAAAGTAATACATAAAATATCATAGATGAAAACAAACATACCATCAAAACTTAACTAACCTGTTTGAAATGGCTGCACAGGCGCATACATACACAGCACATTGTTACTTCTAGTCTTATATAAGACAGATAGTGATATCATGTATCAATAACCTATAAAATCAGAAAGCGGACCACCTACCTCAACAATAATTGGTAGCCGCAACCAGCAACATTGCTCCAGTTACATATCCAATGTGGCAAACAGCCTCAAAAAAGTACTTTACGGAAAACAAATCCCAAGTTTCTTAGTTGTTACATGACTAGGAGAGTACGAGAAAGTAGCAAAACATCAAACACTACAAATAGCACTGCCTAGTATCTTTGCTTGCATTTGCTTCTTCTAGCGTTTCTTGTGGTGCCTTTTGCTCTTCCTCCTACTTCTTTTGTCATCTGAATCAGAGTCTGAAACTGACTCTGAATCAGATGATTCTGACGTTGAACTGTATTTCCGGTGCCTCCTCTTCTTCTGTTTTTTCTTTCTTCTCCGTCGCTCTTCTTCAGAATCAGAAGATGAGCTGTAATTGGAGCTACTCCCTCCTGAAGAAGAATCTGATCCTGTTACCGATGATGAACCACTCTCAGTCTCAAACACAGAAGCCTCACTGTCACTCCCAGAATCAGAATCTGACTGATGTTTCCTCTTGCTTTTCTTCTTAGGTTTTTCACCTCTCTCCTCCTTGGGGATATCTGGGTTATCCAACTCATATGAGACAGAAAGTTTCATCTTCAGTTTAGGATTTTTGAGTTGCTGAGTTCTAGAGGGCCTGGAAATGTAAACCCGCTCGTTTTTGCACTCATACGTCCAATGACCAGTTCCTAAGCACTTTTGGCATTGTGATGATGTGCCACCTCCAGAAGACATTGGGGCCTTTTGATCTTTCCTAACACCCAATCTCACTTGCTTTTCTGTACTCATTAGATACATCTGGCGCTTGGCTTCCTTCCTTTCTTGCCATCGACTGGGTCCTTCTTCCTTCTGCCCATAAGCATTCACATTTCTGGCTGCAGCAGCCGCTGCCCTTTCTGCCTGAGCACGACTAAGACCTTTTGCAGCAGTCAAAGTTTGCGCCTTGATTCTCTCGGCAGCATCCTGAGCTTTATCTTCTTTCTTACTTGACATATTTACTTCTGAAACAATAAAATTATATAACTAAATCTTTTCAACAAAAGTTATAAAACCACAAATTGTTTAACAGAACAATAGACCTAATAACTAGTCCACCTTTAACAAAACATCCACAAACCCAATTTTTTCTTAAGGATTCTCTTACCTAATACTATCTTAAACCAGACAAAAACAAAATTCATCATTTTAACTAAGTCCACCTGAATCCCCAAATAACATAAAATTTACATTTTTCAATAAAACAGCCATATCTTCTTAAACCCATAACCCAAAGCAAAATAGTTTAAAATCCATCAAACCTAGAGTCATTAGGTCTATTGTTTAGTAAAACAGCTAGTTTAGAGGGGAATCAAGAAGAGAAAATAAACAGCAAAACAGAATAAATTTTTAGTTTAACCAAATTTCGAGTAGTCGGAAGCATAGTCGCATTCTAAAGTCATCCAAAGAAGTTGTATCTTGCTACTAGGCTTAATATTGACATTTTGGCTACTACTTGTGTAAAATTTATAGATTGTGGGCATTTCATAACTTTTCTGCTTCTAATGCATATATCTAGGAAATTAGCATCTATATCTGAAACATAAGGTAAATAAAGGATGCACTTGTACAACCTCACGCGCTCGCGCACACACACACCCAATCGCACTAAAGAAAAAGTCAATTCACAAATCACAATGATGATGATGATAATAAGTAATTTAATCAATTTCTCTCTCAAATTAACAATATTGACAAATAACCAATCCATATTAGGCATTTATTATTGTGTCTTAAATCAATGAAGATCCAATCGTCTTTCACATCGTTCCGACAACTAATCATTCCACTCTCCAATTCTACTACTACAGTAAGATCTAATCGATCTCGAAATTCAATCAATCCAATTGATCAATAAAGCTTTAATTTAGAATCAAATTAAAGAATTACTCGTAATTAATACTAGATAACAAAACATACCTCAAATATATGAATTCTGTATGAAAAGATTTCACGAATTTGAACAATTTGATTCGTTTTCTTTCTCAAATATTCCAAACTATAAACCCTAGCTTTGTTCTTCTACAGCTTCAAAGTCTTTTTTTTTTTTTTCTTGTGAATAAAATATTCCCGCTCGTGATAGAAAAAAAGAGAAATATAATGGACTTCTAATGGGCCAATCTTAGGGATTTAATATGGGGGCCCGTTTAATGAATGTAGCCCATATATGATATATCACATGTTAAGTATGCAAGACAGTTACACGTACAGGAGAATCTATCTTATTTCAACGAAAAGAACAAGATAGCAAAGACAGATGTGCAAACGATTTAGTAATATATCGATGAATTACAAATCCTTGAACATCAAGTTGTTGTTGAGGATTGCTTTGATTTATCAATTACCAAAACACAAAAAAAAAAAAAAAATTCTACTTCTTCAATGGATGGGAAGAAAAAAAAAATAGTAATGGGGAGGGTAGTAGTAGTTCATCATCGTCAAATGATTCGAACGAGAGGAAACTATTTATTAATAGTTGGAGCAACTTAAGTAGTGGTGTTTTAGTGAATATATTTAAAAGACTAGAAGAAAAGAAATTATTTTGGGTGATTTCTTTAGTATGTCGATCATGGCAACTGGCGTGTTGGGAAATCTTGTTTTGGCTAAACTATGGACAAAATACTGCACTTAATTTGGGTAACTTGTTAGATTTATGTTATGATCCAAAGAAAGAAAATTATGATTTATTAGACATCGCTTTGCGAAGAGTGATTAGGAGTGTTTACTATGGAAATGGTGATATGTTTAACGACATTCCATTTTGCAAGTCTTTATTTGTTGATGTGGTGCTTCCTCTTGGCCAATTTTTGGACAAATATCTTATTTATGTTGCTGAGAGGTATGATTTTTTCCTTGTCATAGAATCTTCAATTGGGTGAAGTTTATATATATATATATATATATATATATATATATATATATATAGGGAGGCTCAGGTGCGGACCGTCCGCATACGGACCTAGTAAAATCACGTGCTCTCCAATTCCTGTTTCGTAAATATGGTTTCTCTATTGGGTCTTTTTTAACCCAGTTGAAACCCAGTTTCTTATTTCGCGCAAAAACAAAGAAAACCTCATTCACGTAATTTGATTCTCTCTCTCTCTCTCTCTCTCTCTCTCTCTCTCTCTCTCTCTCTCTCTCTCTCTTCTTCTCTTCCTCTTCCTCCTTTGTGACTCAAGTTTTAACCTAGCTTAAACAGTTTCGTATGTTCTGCCGTTCTTTTCTTATCGCAATCTCTGATTCTTCATTAAGGATTCGGTCGTATAGTTGTATCTACAACTTACAGGTATTTTGAATTTTATTTTAATTTTTATTATCATATCTTAAGGTAGAGTTTGGTTTTGCCATTGATCTTGTTTGTTTTGAGAGGTTGTCCGAGCATACAAACTGACGTAGCGGAAGCGATTAAAAATCAAACCTTGAGTAACCCAAGGGGAGGATTGCCTTGAAACAAGGAAGAACTAAAACAAAACTAAAGAAAAATAAATTGTAGAGACAAATTTTAATTGTATTGATTGAATAATTGAATTGGTTCTACAAAGCATGACTCTTTATATAGACTAAAGACTAGGACCAACTAGCACTAGGACTTCCTAAACAAAGAAATCAAAATACAAATCCTACTTTGAATTGTATTACTAATATCAACTTAGTAGTAAACCAACTATTCTAGAACTTCTAGACTCTAAATTAGAAATTACTAAATAAAATAATAAGATAAAAAGAAAATAAAAATAAAAAAATTTCTGACGATGATGTCATCCTTGTTGGTGATGACGTCAGCAATGACGTCAGCACTGTTCTGCATCAGTCCCCTCTTCTTTAAAAGAACTCGTCCTCAAGTTAGAAGTATCATCAGCATGAAAGGGATAGATATCTTTGACATTGAAGGTCTTGGAAATATGCATGTCACTCGGAAGATCGACAATATAAGCATTGTCATTGATCTTGCGAAGAATCTTTAGGGGACCAATCTTCTTCATGTTCAACTTGTTGTAAGTACCTACTGGAAATCTCTCCTTACGCAAATGCACCATTACTAAGTCTCCAACTTCGAATGTTTGAGAACGACGATGTTTGTCAGCATCTTCCTTGTAATGAGTATTAGAATTCTCAATATTCTTCTTGACTGTGTCGTGAAGCTGAGTCATACTATCAACCATTGCATCTGCATCAAAATTCATACCTGAAACCTTAGGCAAAGAGACAAGGTCAAGGGTATGATTGGGAACTTTAGCATAGACAATTTGAAAAGGAGAATATCCTGTAGTACGACTCTTTGAGGTATTGTAAGCAAACTCAGCTTGAGGCAAAGCAAGATCCCATTGTTTTGGTTTGTCACCAGAGAGACAACGAATCAAATTTCCCAACGTTCGATTCACAACTTCAGTTTGACCATCAGTTTGTGGGTGAGAAGTACTACTAAATTTCAAGGAAGTGCCAAGTCTCATCCACAAAGTCTTCCAGAAGTAACTTAAAAATTTGGTGTCACGGTCTGAAGTAATAGATTTTGGAACTCCATGTAAACGAACAATTTCCTTGAAAAATAAAGTAGCAATATTGAAAGCATCCGATGTCTTCTTGCAAGGAATAAAATGAGCCATCTTGGAGAACCTATCTACAACAACCATAACCGAAATGAGTCCGAGGGAGACCCAAGATAAAATCCATAGAAACATCAACCCATGGTGCATCAGGAACCGGTAATGGTGTGTACAAGCCAGTATTTTGAGATTGACCTTTTGCGGTTTGACAAGTATAACACCGCTGAATGAGATTACCAACATCTCTTTTTAGGGATGGCCAATAATACCTTTCTTCAATCAAAGCAATAGTCTTGTCACGACCCATGTGACCTGCGAGACCTCCAGCATGCATTTCACGAATGATATGTTCTCTAAGGGAGCCCTGAGGAATGCACAAGTGATTTCCCTTGAAAAGAAAACCATCCTGAATAAGGAAATCATCTGTACCAGATTGATTTTGAGAGCATTTAATCCACATATCTGAAAAATCAGGATCATCATCATATAAATCCTTCAAATAATCAAACCCAACAATATCGGTGTTGACTGTAACGAGCAAAGAAGCTCTTCAACTGAGGGCATCGGCTACTTTGTTTTGTTGACCTGATTTGTGCTTAATCACAAAAGTGTATTTGTCAATTGTGTCTTTCCATCTGTCGTGCATTCGATTTGTCTTGGAACTGCTTTGAAGGAATTGCAAAGCTTGGTGGTCAGTGTAGAGAATAAATTCCCGATGAATCAGATAGTGATGCCAATGACGCAATGTTTGAACCAACGCAAAGAGTTCCAATTGATAAGTAGACCATTTCTTTCGAGCATCACTAAGTTTCTCACTAAAAAATGCAAGAGGCTTACCTTCTTGAGAAAGAACAGCGCCAATACCCATGATGGAAGCATCACAATCTACTTCAAAAATCCTGGAAAAATCAGGTAGAGCGAGAACCGGGGCTGTAGAAAGCTTGTCTTTAAGTAAGTTAAAACTTTTGTCGGCTTCTTCAGTCCATTCAAATTTAGTACCTCGCATACAATGTGTCAAAGGAGCTGCAATAGAGCTGAAGTTCTTGACAAAACGTCGGTAAAAAGTAGCCAAACCATGGAAAGAACGAACATCATGAATTGTACGAGGTGTAGGCCATTCTCGTATTGCTTTCACCTTGTCTTCATCAACATGTATACCTGAAGCACTTACAATGTAGCCACGAAAAAGAATGCGGTTTGTCATGAAATCACACTTCTTGATGTTGATGAGAAGCGAATTATCATAGAGAACCTTGAAGACTTCCCAAAGATGACACATGTGTTGTTGCTCATTCTGACTATAAATTAATATGTCATCAAAATATACGACAACGAACTTTCCAATGAGAGGCTGCAACACTTTAGTCATCAAACGCATAAATGTACTTGGGGCATTTGACAAACCAAAAAGCATTACCATCCATTCATAAAGACCATCCTTTGTCTTGAAAGCAGTTTTCCATTCATCTCCTGGTCGTATGCGGATTTGATGATAACCACTCTTTAAATCAATCTTCGAGAACACTTTAGAACCAATAAGCATATCAAGCATATCATCCAAGCGAGGAATAGGAAACCTGTAGCGAATGGTAATTTGGTTGATTGCACGACTATCAACACAGATACGCCAAGAACCATCTTTCTTTGGCACAAGCAAAGCAGGAACTGCACAAGGACTCATACTAGGGCGAATGAGGCCTTTCTCGAGTAAATCATTAACTTGGCGTCGAAGCTCTTCATGTTCTTTAGGTGCCATACGATAGTGGGGAAGATTGGGAAGACTTGCACCAGGCATCAAATCAATATGATGTTGAATATCACGCATTGGAGGCAATGATGAAGGTAGATCGGTGGGTATGATAGTTTTGAATTCATCCAATAAAGGTTGGACAACCATGGGAATTTTTGATTCTTCTCTCTTTTCTTCCTTAAGTACAAGAGCATAGATTGTGTCAGTCTTTTTGAAATCCTCTTTATGGTCCTTAGAAATCAAACAAGTTCGCTCTTCGACTTTAGAAACTTCATGAACAGGTCTTGGACGCATAGATCCCAAAGTATGTTTTTCACCATCTTTCTTAAAGGTAAATGTATTGGCATAACAATCATACATAGCACGACGATCCCATTGCCAAGGTCGACCAAGTAACAAATGGCTAGCATCCATATCAAGAACATCACAAAGAACCTCATCATGATACTTACCAAGAGAAAATGGAACACGACATTGAGTAGTCACCATGAGTGAGTGACCATCCTTAACCCAACCAACGGAATAAGGCTTAGGATGTGGAGTCACTGGTAGATCCAACCTAGTCACCATATAAGTAGAAACAAAATTATCATGGGAACCACCATCAATAATTAAATTAACAGCCTTATCCTTAACTTGATAACGAGTCTGAAAGATCCTTTTTCGTTCAGAATTCACCGGTTGAGAAGGAGCATAGAGAAGCCTTCGAATAACACCCAGGAATGGAGCATCCACTTCATATTGAATATCATTACTAGGTTCACATTTATCATAGTAATCTTCATCATAGTCATCATCGCAATCGTTTTCATCATGATCAATAAAGTTAACTCTAGACTTGTCTCGTTTTGGACATTCATGTTGCTTATGTCCAGGTTGGCCGCAACGGTAACAATTGGGCATGGTAGGGTAAGCATATGGATTGGTTTTGCTTGGTTGGGTGGTTTGTGGAGCTTTGGTAGGTGGAGGTTGATCATTGTTGGAAGCAAGTGTGGCTTGATTGTTTGTAGGAGTGTTGGGTGAATAGTTAGTGTTTGGAGAATTTTGATTATTGTGGTGTGCAGTAGATGATGGTGAAGGGTTGTAGTTGTTGCGACGATTTGGATAAGAAGAAGATGATGGAGAAGAGTATGACTTACTAGAATTCGAGCGGAAACCATTATGTTGCTCAATGTTGAGTGCGATTTGAATTGCATCTGCCAAGGTAGGAATTGAGTGAAAAATCTTCTCCACGATATTCCTATTCAAACCATTACGAAAACGAGTAACTAATTGATCTTCACTTTCCACGATGTTATTTCGAGATACCAAGCGATGAAACTCAGCAACATAGTCATCAATACTACGAGATCCTTGGCGACACGATAGCAGTTGGTTGTATAAAATTTGCTCATAATCCTTAGGCAAGAAACGCTCCATAATCAAAGTTTTCATACGTGCCCAAGAAACAATATCCCGCTTCACTACAAAAAATATGACTTTTTGCAGCAGATTTCTTGCAGCGGCCATAGAATCTGTTGCTAGATGGGCCTTGTAGCAGCGACCGAGGTCTTCTGTAGCAAAAAGGCCTTCTTGCGACGATATGTATAGTGGCTGAGGCAAAAGGTTAACTTTTGGCAGGAGGGGTAGTCCTTCCCGTGGCTACAAGTTTAGTTTTCGCGACACCTAACAATAGCGGAGGCAAAAAGTATAATAAAATATTCACCCCCAATAGCGAAAAATGTTACCCGCTTTCCTTTTCATTATCCCGCTCTATTTTCCAGCTTGGCGCCCACACGAAAAGAGAGGATAGAGGAAAAACTACATTTAACCAAAAAAAAAAAAAAAAGAAAGAAATAAAAGAAAAACTAAGTTTACTTCTCCTCACTTCCTTCTTTCTAGTTAAACAAGGTAGAATCTTCCCCAACTCATCTTCTATTGCTCTCTTCCAATTCCTCAAATCAGTCCATCTTCTCCTACTCTCTTCTCATTCTTCAAATCTGGACCAACAATCAGAAAATAGTTCAATACCAAGGTAAAGTTTGTTTTTAATGGAGATTTCTTTAGTTCTATGTTTGATTTAAGCTTGAAGTATGGGTTTTGTAAATGGAAAATTTCTAATTTTTGGAAAGGTTTTGTACAAAGCCATAACATTTCTAACTTTTTATTGTAATTTTTTGTTGAAACACTAAGGAAACTTGAAGAACATCTCAACAGGAAGAAATCAGCTTGTGCAATAGCTAGCTTAGGGTTGTACGAATTCTCCAAGTCCAACCATTGTGATACCAAGTAAGCTTTCTAAACTTGTGTGCTTGAAGTAACTTGGAAAGAAAAAAGATTGAACTTTGTGTTTGAATGTGGTTGTATTTGAGGAATTGTGCATCAAACTTTCAATTTCCTGAAAAATGATAGGTTTATATAAAAGAAATGCAATGTTTTTACTTGAATAAAGAAATTTCTGAAAAAGAATTTATTTTTGTGTTTGGATGTGGTTTTTTGTTTAGGAATAATGTGATTCACTTTCATTAAACTTGTAATTTCCTAAAAGGTTTTACTTTTTATGCTTTTGCTTGATGAAGACATTGCTTAAGTTCAAAAAATGACAGGTTTATACAATAGAATTTCAATGTTTTGTACTTGATTAAAGAGATTTTGATCTTTATTTTGTTTTATGGGTGGTGGATGCTTCACTTTGGTTTTAATCTCACTTGAATTTAATTTTCTTATTTTGAATGTTACTCTATATGAAGTTCCATTTCAATTGATATAGAAGGGTTCCAGTATAGGTTCTGGCCTTTTTTTTTTGGATAAATGCTTTTGAAGTTGTAATTAGCAACAAAATGGGAGTAAGCAGCCTTTCATTTTGGTTGTGCGAGTACTTTTTTGTCTATAGTTTATTATTCAGTATTATTGCTCATTGATGACAGTTTCACCCAGGCCTCAATTAGATTAGTTAGATTGTCTCTGTCATTGATATTTGCTAACCACAAGGTTTTCACCCAAAATTTATAGAACGTATGTCATCATCAGGTCACCCATGATATTGTAGTTACTAGTGATAGATGATACCTACAAAGTTTGGACAAAATTTTATATTACTCTCTCTTTTGGATTTCATTTTGCTGCCTTGTATGCTTTTCAAATAACATTTTTTAAGCAATTTATTTTTTGTACTCAACTATTACTTAGTATTATAATTTTCCTTATAATTGATTATTATGTGAACCAAGATTGTTAGCAGGTTTTCTTGCATAATTGTGGTGTCACTAATTTACTTAATGGACAAGAGTTGGATGCATCCAACGGTTGGGAAATGCAGTAGAGAATATATTATAGGGTGCAAGAAGTTCTTGGAATTTGCTTGGGCCAATCGACCTGCAGAATTTGGTGATGAGATTTATTGTCCGTGTATTCGATGCCTTAATAATGTGTTAAGGCCTAGAGAAGTAGTGGCAAAACATTTGGAGGAACGTGGTATATTGCGGACATATGTCCACTGGACAAAGCATGGGGAGCATGAGGAGATACATACTCATCATGAACCTAATATTGGTGATGCTATGCACCGTATGTTGCAAGATGCATTCCCAGATTTGCTTAGTGCAGATAGTGAGATTCAAACTGAAGCTGGTATGGGTGAAATACCAGCCGAGTCTTGTTCGAGTGAGCCAAATGAGGAGGCACAAAAGTTTTTCAAATTGTTAAAGGAAGCTGATTCACCATTATATCCAGGTTCTAAAAGTTCAAAACTGTCATTCCTTGTACGTTTGCTTCACATAAAGTGTCTTAGTGGATGGACTAACCATTCATTCGACTTATTGCTTGAGGCTTTGAAAGACTTATTTCCTGAAGAAATCAACATGCCCAAGAGTCACTATGAATCAAAAAAGCAACTTCGAGATCTTGGTATGGAATGCATTAAGATAGATGCATGCCCAAATGATTGTATGTTGTACTGGAAAGATAATAAACGAGATGAGGAGAAGGATGAATGTGATACATGTGGTGTCTCAAGGTGGAAGCCAGCTTCACTTGAGACAACTGAGCATGGAACTGATTGTTCTAGAAAGAAAGCCAAGAAAAAAGCTGCAAAGGTCTTGCGATACTTCCCATTGAAGCCAAGACTTCAAAGGTTGTTTATGTGTTCTAAAACATCTAAGGAAATGAGATGGCATGATGATGGTCGCACAAAGGATGGAGGTTTAAGGCATCCAGGAGATTCTGAGGTATGGAAAAATTTAGATACGAAATATCCGTCATTTGGTTCAGAATCTCGCAATGTTAGACTTGGTTTGGCTAGTGATGGATTTAACCCTTTTGGTAATATGAGTACTTCTCATAGCACATGGCCAGTTGTTCTTATTCCTTATAATCTGCCTCCATGGATGTGTATGAAGCAACCTTATTTCATTTTGTCATTGTTAATTCCTGGCCCTACAAGTCCTGGAAATAACATAGATGTTTACCTCCGACCATTGGTTGATGAGTTGAAGGAGTTATGGACACATGGAGTTGAGACATATGATGCACATTCAAAAGAAAATTTTAAGATGCACGCAGCTTTGTTGTGGACCATTAATGACTTTCCGGCATATGCAAATTTATCTGGATGGAGTACGAAAGGCGAACTTGCTTGTCCTTCCTGTCACATGAAGACTTGTTCGAAAAGATTGCGAATGGGAGGTAAATATTGTTATACAGGAAGTCGTCAGTTTATTCCACTTAGCCATTCCTTCCGAAGAAATAAAAGTTCTTTTGATAACAATATTGAGATGAGAGCTGCTCCAAAACCCTTAAGTGGTAATGATGTACTTGCTCAACTAAATGGTTACAATCAGATCACGTTTAGCAAGTCAGATAATGAACAAGTTCGAAACAAAAGAAAGTTTGATGATATATTGCCACATAATTGGAAGAAAATCAGTATTTTCTTTGAGCTCCCATATTGGAAAGATCACCCTTTGCGACATAATTTAGATGTTATGCACATTGAAAAGAATAATGGGGAGAGTTGGCTTGGTACATTATTGAATATAGAGGGCAAAACAAAAGACAACTTTAAGGCTCGGCAAGATCTAGTTTTGATGGGTATACGGAAGTCACTTCACCCGATTCCTAAAGGGGAAAACAAATACATCTTGCCACCTGGTCCTTATACTTTGTCTTTGGAGGAGAAGAGATCACTTTGTAAATTTTTAAAGGATATAAAGATTCCTGATAATTATTCCTCAAATATATCACGCCGTGTTCAGGTCAAAGAATGTAAATTACCTGGCCTAAAAAGTCATGATTACCATGTCATCATACAACAATTACTTCCAGTTGCAGCACGTGGAATTTTACGTAAGGAATTGACTATGATTCTAGTTGAGTTGTCGAACTTTTACAAAAAGTTGTGTTCAAAAGTTTTATGGCTTACGGAGTTGGAACATCTTGAGTATGAAATTGCTGTGACCTTGTGCAAAATGGAAATGATGTTTCCTCCCTCATTTTTTGACGTTATGGTGCACTTGCCAATTCATTTAGCCGGGGAAGCAAAGTTTGCTGGACCAGTATTCTACCGCTGGATGTATGCAATCGAAAGGTCAGTATGTATATATATTATTCATCATTAATTTATTGGATCATTAGTTGTATTTCTTTTAATATATATTTATTGTATATTTATTCTTTATTTCTATATATGATAGGTATCTATTCACCTTGAAAAAATATGTGCGAAACAAAAGTTCCCCTGAAGGTTCAATTGTTGAAGGGTATCTTGCAGATGAATGTTTGAATTTTTGCTCAAGATACTTGGATAATGAGGTTGAGACCAGGTTCAATCGGCTAGGGAGGAATGCAGACTGTGGAAATATAGAATCAGAGGATATGCTTCCTATATTTGTAGGAAATGGTCGTCTTTTGGGGAAGGGAACCATGCATAATCTTACTGACGAAGAATGGGAACAAGCTCATTTGTATGTCCTAAGCAATTGCGATGAAGTGTTGCCTTTCATTGAGTATGACCACCCTTCTAAATTTTGCCTTTAATTGATGAAAAACTTTATTTTTATGCTCATATTCATTATAATATAATTCTTTGTACAGGTTACACAAACAAGAAATTAAGGATGACCATGGACAGCGTATAAGTGCAAGGACTGTGGACCGCATTCATAATGAAAAGTTTGGTAAATGGTTTGAAAATCATGTAAGTCTAGGATATATAAAACTCTTGTTAAGTGGTCATGCTGGTTTTTAATAGTGTGCATTTATTAACTGTAGTTTGTTAATTCAAGTAGGTTCAACAACTAAAGAAAAATGGTGAGCTGGTTAGCATGGAACTTGATAATTTATCATTCGGTCCCAGCCGATCCGTGTCCTCTTTCAAGGGGTGTATTGTGAATGGGTTCAGGTTTCATACAAAAGACCGTGAATTACAAAGGAAAACACAAAATAGTGGTGTTTTTGTGTCTGCTGATACTTCTAGTTTTTCAAGCGCTAAAGATGTGAATCCAGTAACAGGTAGTGTTGGTTATTATGGTGTTCTAAAAAACATACTGGAGCTGTGTTATCTTGGTGGTAAGCGAGTCATTTTATTCAAATGTGATTGGTTTGATGTCTTGAGCCGTGCTGGAATTAAAAGAGATGAATACGGGTTCACTATTTTGAATTTCACACGAAGATTAACTACCAACGAACCTTTTGTTCTAGCAGCCCAAGCACAACAAGTTTTCTATCTTAACGATAACTTGAACGCGAATTGGCGAGTTGTGTTGAAGACCGAACCACGAGATCTATATGATATGGGGGAAAAAGTTGAGCTAAACTTAGAAAATGGGTCCAACACGCACCAAGATGTGACCAACGTTAACATAATCAGCAATGTGCAAACTATTGATAATTGGACCAGGAATGAGATGGAAGGAATGGAGGTTGATGCAGATTCAGTTGTTCGAGATGAGAACAGTAATAGTGGTGATAATGACCAGGACTTTATCGATGATAGTAATTGCGATGAGTATTTAAATGAAGAGAGTGATGAAGATGACTACATGGATGATTAGTTTCTTATTATCTTGCACTCTGTTTTTCTTTGTTTTTTAGATTGGAGTTATTATCATCTGGGGTGTTTTCTTATTTGCTGACATTTGATGTATTTGACATTTTGTACTGTTCTTCAGTTTGTTTTTTCTTTTTTCTCAAACTATATAATATTGTTACCTCATTTTCTAATATTTTCTATCGACCATGAATTATAATAAGATTACAAGGTTGAGCATTTTTATTGTGTCTTCTTTCGATATCCATGATTAATCGTATTGTATAATATAGACAGGTGCAATGGTTAAGAGACGTCGCGAGCTACCAAGTGCTAATGAGCAAGGTAAGATTAACTTCATCTATTTCATTATTTGATTTTAACTACGAGCTAGAGTACATGAATGAGCAGGGTAAGATTAACTTCCAATTTGTAATTACTTTTATCTCAGTATGTTCTTTGTTTATATATTTACAATTCTTATCAGGTTCATCTTCTCAACAAGAATGGGTTAGGGGTCCTTCTACCCTCCCCAAAGTATTTAAGCAGCCACCAGGTTCAAAGCTTGAACTAATTTGGAATTCTAATGATCAGCCTGTGGGACCTCCTACCCATCCAAGTTTATACTCAGAATCGATTGGAGTATTGATGGCATCATGTCGACGATTTAATTGGACAATTTATTGGGAGCATCAACTTGAAACTAACAAGGACTTTTTATGGAGGTCACTTAATGTAAGTATAATAACTTTTTTAACGTAGTTGATATAGTTATTTAACTAAGGTGAATGTGCGCATATTTTTCAGTTTCATTGCTTATAATAAAAAGACTTAGCCATTCTCCCCAAGCCTGCAGACAAGTCAGTTGCATACTTTCAGAGCATTTCTACATCCACTTTTACATTGTTCAGCGCTGCAACAGTCTTTCATCTACCATTGAACTGTTCAGCAGTCATTTAGCCCCTGGTCATTGGTCATTCCAGTTCAGTAACAGGTCGGTTATAGTGATTTGTCTTCACCTGTTCACCCTTTGCAATAATCCCCAGTTAAGACCATACTGTGCACTTGATTTGCCTTATAATTAACCTCAAATTGGACATTGTCTATCTCTGAAAATAATATTGCCCCCCCCCCCCCCCCCCCCACACACACACACTAAAACACCCACAGGATAGTCAGAGGTTAATTGGCCACTTAGGCCATCTAAAAATCTTCACACATGCACCGTCATGTTGAAAACATATTTTGGGAATTTGGCAGATGTCTTACTAATCCTTCCCAAACAACTAGCCGAGTGGTGTGAAATATTAACTTCATTTTTTTTTATTTTTTTTTAGGAGGTGTGGGTACTTGATGAAAGAAAAAGGAAACCTACTATGGGTATTTGCTCTGATATTTTCAGGAATAAGAAGAGTAAATGGAAAAAGTACAACTATTCACGCTACACCACCTATGAAGAACGTATTGATAAGGCGAATAAACCAGCCCAACTATCACTTCAAGAGTGGATTGATCTTGTGCAATTTTGGGATACTCCGGAGCATCAAGTAAATACAAATTAAGTATATTATTTCAGTTATAGATAAGTAGTATTCAAAGCGTACAATATTAACTATGTTCTGCATATATGTAGGTGGCTTCCAATAGAAACAAGTCTAATCGTGCTAAGCAATTTGTCAAACACACTAATGGTCGAATAAGTTTTCCACAGTTGATAGAAAAAATTGTGAGTGTATTGATTATTACATTGTATTTGTGAAACTGATATTAGTTGTTGCTTAATCACTAATTTTCTTTCTTTCTTGGGATAGAATTTGGAGGAAGGTGCACCCCCATCCCTAGGACAACTGTTCGTTAGATCCCACATCAGCCCAAGGACGCATGAAACTCTAGATGAACAATCAAGGGATTATATTGTATGTATTATCTGAGTGTAAACTTTATTTTTTTTATATTGTACTTAATAGTTCATGGATTGATAATTCTTTTTATATATAGGAGCGAATGAATGAGGCAGCTGGTACAGATGAAGATGGAACACAACTACCCCTCACTGATGAAATCTATAGGCAGGTAATGCCTCCAGAGCGACATGGACGGGTGAGATTGCAAGGTCGAGGTGTGACACCAACTACTTTCTTCGGCACTCGAGGATCTGCTTCTCATGGTAATAGCTCCACTCGCATTGAAGAATTAGAGAATGAGATGGCTGCAATGAGAAATCAAACACGAGAAAAAGAAGAAGAAAGACAAAGAGAGATCGATGATATGAAGAGGCAAGCTCAAGAAAAAGAGGATGATAGGCAACGTGAGATTAACGAAATGAAGAGACAAGCACAACAATTGGATGAAGATAGGCAACGTGAGTTAGATGATATGAAGAGACAGTTGCACACACAAAATGAAGAGATGGAAGCACGAATTATGCAAGCTGTACTTCGAATGACTAACCATCATTAGGATTCTTCAAAAAATTCAGGTAAGTCATTTCCTTTTCTTGTTGCTCATTTTGGATTTATTTTTGTTAGAATTCCTTTGGGGTGCTGATGGTGTTTCCTTTCATCATTTTAATAAACTGGTTTAAATCTTGTTATATATAAGTGACGTCACTTTATCCACATTTATTGTTGCACACTAGATTTATTAGATGATGACATTATACCTTAAGTATGCTTCTTCAATTAAGCTTTTGTGCTCCCCGATTAACACGTTATAATACCTTAAGTAAACTTATTCTCAAAACATTTGAAGTAGCGCTCATCATCCTCGTTGTATATGTTATGCAATTTTTTTTTTAAGTAACAAACAAAATAAAACAATCAAATTTAGTTTTAACTATAGTAGTAGTAAATATCGAAAAAGTCGTGCATTTTGTTTGATATTTGCTACAATTTTTGTTTACACAGGCATGCAGGTCGATTTTGGATCAATATGTGAAGACTTGCTACAAAATATAGCCGCTTGGATTAATGGCATTTTTTGGGTCGATTCACTTGTGTATTTGTTTCAAATATGTTCACATTGAAGTGTATTTTGGTAGATACAGTATGTTTGTTCATGAACTATATGTTTGTGTATTTCGAGACAATATATATATATATATATATGAACAATTTGATGTTATTTTGATTTTCTGGAAATTGAAGTAGTTTATATTGTGTTTGTAATGGTTACTAGAAAAGAAAAAGGTTCACGTTCCAAAAATATTATTTTTATTTTTTATTAAAAAATAAATAAACAAGTACTTTTTGCCACAGCCAGTTCTGTATCAAGAAGGTTAATTTTTTTTTTTTATAAACTTAATGCAGCGACCAAAGCCGTGGCAAAAAGTCTAAAATATTTATTTGGTTTATTTTATAAAATGAAAACAAAATTAACCTTTTGCCTCGGATTTGACCGCGACAAAAAGTAAACATTATTTATTATTTTCTACTTAAAAAATTATATACTAATAGCATTTTGCCTCAACCTCGACCGTGGCGAGAAGTTAACTTGTTGCGACGGCCACTATTCTCTGTGACAAAAAGGATCTTGTCACGCTCAGTTGAGCCACGGTTGCAGCAAAATATTTTTCCGTGGCTAGAAGTCTTTTGCCGCGGATTTTTAACTTTTCGCCGCAGCCGCCGACCGCGGCGAAAAGTTGATTTTTTAGTAGTGCTTATTATTCTTTCGACGATGAGCCTTGAGTTGTTCCCACCAAGCAGAAGCACCTTGTTTGAGTTTATATGCCACAAGCTTAACTTGTGCATGTTCAGGAGTATCCATGTACTCAAAGAAATTCTCAACTTCATGAATCCAATCAAGAGTCTCCTCAATATGCATATTACCAGTAAAAGTAGGGAGATCAATTTTCATACGAAACTGGTCAGATTGAGTACGAAAATTATTGTTGTGGTGTTGTTGAGGTTGAGGGCATGCTTGTTGATAGTAATTTTCAGCATCATCATCACTATCATGATCATCAAGATAAGAATTTGGTGCTCGAGGGGCGCGACGGTGATAAGTTTGTTGAAAACGATTAATAGGAAGATTGGGGGGTGGTTGAAAATTTTGTGTAGTGGGTGGGACATTGTTGGTTGAATGTAGGAGTTCGTAGCGAGATTGAGATGGAGAAGCAATAGTCGTATAAGTGGTGCGAACTTGTGGAGTATTGGAGAGTTGAGATGGTTGGGAGTTATTATAGGGTTGTTTGTATGGGTAGGGATGTGAAAATAGGTTTTGTGGTGTTTGGGGGCAACCATGAATAGGGAGAGATGTGAAGTCAATATTGGAACCTTGTGGTAAAGTTGTGGTGGTGGTGGAAAATTGGGATGGTTGAGATATATTGGTCATAGTAGAGGGTGGGAGGGTGGGAGCATCAACAATAGATTGCTTACCTTCCAACTTATCAAATTGAAGAGTAAGATTATCGATTGAAGCGGTGAGACGATTAATAGCCGAATTGAATTCAACCTTCGTCACATAATCTCCAAGATTACCGACTTGGGAGCGGGGTGAAGAATCTCCGTCATTAACCATTGTAGAATCGGAACGAAGCTCTTGATACCAATTGACGTAGCGGAAGCGATTAAAAATCAAACCTTGAGTAACCCAAGGGGAGGATTGCCTTGAAACAAGGAAGAACTAAAACAAAACTAAAGAAAAATAAATTGTAGAGACAAATTTTAATTGTATTGATTGAATAATTGAATTGGTTCTACAAAGCATGACTCTTTATATAGACTAAAGACTAGGACCAACTAGCACTAGGACTTCCTAAACAAAGAAATCAAAATACAAATCCTACTTTGAATTGTATTACTAATATCAACTTAGTAGTAAACCAACTATTCTAGAACTTCTAGACTCTAAATTAGAAATTACTAAATAAAATAATAAGATAAAAAGAAAATAAAAATAAAAAAATTTCTGACGATGATGTCATCCTTGTTGGTGATGACGTCAGCAATGACGTCAGCACTGTTCTGCATCACAAACAAGTCATGTTTCAACATAAAATTGAACTCTCTGTTCACTATTTTATTTTTTATTTTTTCCTTTTAATCTTTGTAACCTTTTCTTTTTGGCCCTCTCTCTTTATCTCTCGCGGCTTAAAGCTTATGTGATTGATTAGTTCTCTATAGAGCGTGCTTTAATGCACCGCCAGGTCAGACAAGTACAACAAGCCAAATACACAAGATACAAACCAAGAAACCATAAAACACAAACAAAGACTATAGGCATTGTTGTTGGTTCATCTGCATACCCCTGTTGAAGTAGACACTACTGCTACTGCACACATTTGCTTCACTCACTATTGTTGCTAACTTTCTACTGCGACGACATTGCAAACCTCTCTTGTAATCCTTGTATTGCTTCCCTGAGCTGCTGCTGCTACTGACCTACAATAGCCTAATCACTCAATTGCCTGCCACAAGGGTACCCCATCTTAGAAGTAACTCACCAAAGTTGAGATGCCTGAGACCCAATAAAATTAATGAGTAACCAGGGCAACACTAACCAATGAGTATACATAAACAGAAGATTGAAGCGTATAGTGACTGATCATTGTTTATAAAATTCAAGATTTTTCTTCCCTAGATGGTTAGTTCTTTTTTTTTTTTTTTTTTTACTTTATCCATCTCCATCTTTAGTTATCAAGTTAAGATTGAAGTCTGGAATCCATACAATTTATAATGTGTTCTTCACTTTATGGTACTCATGATACTAATTTAGTAAAGTGAGTTTTTTATTTTTTTATTAGCATTTTCAGCAATTAATATTTATATCTTAATTTTGAGTGTAAATTGTTTTTTTTTCCCTTCAATAATCAGGTTGTTACATGGATAATATTGAACCCGAGAATGAATTTTTTGAGGTAAATGGACAGGGGAATGATATGGAAGAAGTGGCGATGGGAGAGAATGTAGATGAATCTTCCAAGTGTGATATTATTCCTCAAGTACCAAATGATCTAAAACCTATGAGGGGGCAGGAATTTTCCTCACTTGATGAAGTTTTAGAATTCTACAATGCATATGCAAAACATGCAGGCTTTAGTGTTCGAAAATGGGCTGAAAAAAAGAATAAGAATAAAGAGATCATAAGAAAGGAGTATGTTTGTTTTAAAGAAGGAAAATGCTCAATAGTAGAGGAAGTTGAAAAATCAAGGCGTCGAGGTTCGGTAAGAGAGGGTTGCAAGGCAAGAATAGCTGTTTCAAAGTCATCAAATGGTAAATTTGTAGTTACATTAATTGTTGAGGGCCATAACCATCCGTTGTCAACCCCAAGAAAAACTCATCTTCTAAGATCACATCGTGAAGTTTCAAGCGCCCACAAATGCTTGTCTCAACAACTTTCCATGGTTAATATACCAACACATCAACAGTACAATTTTTTGGGGGTACAGGCTGGAGGATTTGAAAATATTGGATGTACTCAAAAAGATTTGTACAATTACAATAGAGATGTGCGTAAAGAGTTAAAAGGTCATGATGCAGAAATGTTTCGTGAGTACTTGAAGTCAGAAGAAGAGAAAAATCCATCATTCACATACAACATTGACGTAGATGACGAGCAAAGAATTTGTCGTGCCTTTTGGGCAGATGCAACCTCAAGAAGAGATTATGCGTTGTATGGTGATGTAGTTGTATTTGACACTACGTATGACACCAACCGTTACAAATTGATCCTTGCACCTTTGATGGGTGTTAATAATCATGGTCAGACGATAATCTTTGGATGTGCATTCTTAAGTGACGAGACCATTCCTTCTTTTATTTGGTTATTGAAGCAATTTTTGCTAGCTATGCCAGGTGATGCTCCTAAAATGATTATTACCGATCAGGATCCAGCAATGACAAATGCAATTGCCCAAACTCTTCCCAGTACTTTTCACAGGTATTTTTTTTTTCATTTAGTTGATAATGGTTAGCTAAGATATGTTTTTCCACTATTGTCTTCTTGAACAATTTTATATAGTTCCCTTTCAACTTTCACAGGTATTGCAGTTTGCATATTTTGAATAAATTTTCTGAGAAGTTGGATGCGGTGAAATACAGTGTCTACTATAAAGAGTTTTACTACTGCATATGGAACTTAAAAAGTAGTGGTCTTCAAGACAACAAATGCCTACGGTCAATGTTTGAAATTCGTTTAAAGTGGGTGCCTGCGTATACAAAGCATGTCTTCTCAGCTGAAATGACTAGTAGCCAAAGAGCAGAGAGTTCTCATTCATTCTTTAAAAAATATGTTGGAGAAGATAGTTCGATGGTTGATTTCATGGTTCAGTTTGATAGGGGACTTCAAAAGCAACGTCATGAAGCATTGATTGCAGATAACAAAGATGTGATTGAGAAGCCTAAACTAAAAATGCTCAACGACATCTTGGTGCAGATGGTTGATATCTACACGAATGAGATCTTTTATAAATTCCAGAGTGAGTTGTTAGAGAGCTTTAATTATAAATTTCAACTTATCAATGAGACAGATACTCATAGAGTTTGCAGGACTCAAAGAAAAAATGTTGAAACAGATAAAGGGAGACAAGTTTTGTATGAAAAGGATTCAGATTATGTTTCTTGTACATGTAACAAATTTGAAAGCATGGGCATCCCATGTCGACACGTTTTGGCATATTTGCATAAATATACAGATTTTGAAAAATTGCCAAGTCATTATATTTTGAAGAGGTGGAAAAAATCTGCTAAATCTAAGACAGTCATAGATGAAACCGGCACGAAGTGGTTTGACATCAATTTTGTGACAAAGTGTCTTTGGTTATCTCGCCTTGAATTCATTGTTAGGAAAATCAAGATGTACGCATGGTCGTCTCGTGTCCTTCGTGTCTCTTGGTTCTGTCTAGGAAAAGTTATTGGGTACTGGACGTACGTACCTAGTTAGGACGTACGTACGTCCACTGAGGCAGCAAACATCTTTTGGTCAGGACGTACGTACGCAGTTAGGACGTTCGTACGTCCAAGCAGGCAGCAAACTTTTACCGTGTGGGGACGTACGAACGTTGATTCGACGTACGTACGTCCAATATGGATTTTCAGTATTTCGGCCCATTTTCCTTGGTTTCCAACCCTAAGTATAAATAGGGTTTCTCTTCCAAAGAACAAGTTAGTTCTTTGGCCGTCCATTCTTCTTCTAGTTCATGTGTTTTGGTTTAGGTTTTGGTATTGTAAGTGTTTGTGGCTATTGAACTCAATTCCCTTTCTTCCCCCTTCTCTCAATTCATAACTTTGTGATCTTCAAGAGTTATTGTGAATTCGGCTTCGAGTCTTCTTGTGTGTTCATCAAGAAGTCGAGTGTCTTGTGCGTACATCAAGGTGCTCTGGTGAAGTCAAGGTGTTAGAGATAACTAGGAGTATCAACTCGCAGTGAGTGCAGGTAGTTGATAGGTTTGTACATCTCTTTTCATCTAGTGGATTATTTTGTTGTCGCGAGGACAACCGTGGACGTTTCCCTGTTTGGGTTTTACCACGTTAAAAATCTCTGTGTGTTATTTACTTTCTGCGTATTGTTTGATTGCTTGTTTGAATTTACAATTGTTATACTAGCACTATTTGTAGTTTTTTCAATTGGTATCAGACGCTGGGGGCTGGTTAAGGAGCGTAAAGGCTCACGCTAACGATCAATAGTGCTATGGATTACTCTGGTAAGACACATGTCTCGGTTGTTGCTCGACTGTCTGATGAGCAATCAACTGCTAGTAAAGAATGCTCTAGTAATTGTGACAGGGATTTGATTCTGGTGGACAATAATGATTGGGCTACCCTATACCGGTTATCCAGAAAGGAATGCCTAAGGTTGGAGGCACAAAATTGTATTCTTCAGGATAGACTTGACTTACTATCTTCTAGTTCCTCATCTATGTCAATCCTGGATAGGGAACCTGAGTCATGGCAGGTTGATAAGGTGGCCTTATTGGGTAATCTTGCTGCTCTTGAGCACGACAAGGTCGAATGGGAAGCTCGGTGTAATATTGTGTCCACTGAACTAGACAAGGTCAAAAAGGAACTGATTCGTTTTCAGTCGTTCGAAAAGTGCAATGGGTTGTCATCTTCTGAATTACCTCCACTGTTGCCCCATCCTCCTACCAAAAAGTCCGACATTCATCACTCTGTGGACACGGTTGGCATCCGGCGTAAGTGGAAACTGTTTAGGCGTGCTCCGCCTCAGGGAAGAAAACGTCAAATGCCTTGCTCACTATGCGGACAGTTTGGACATTGGGCCTCGCAGTGTGTTGTGGCTGCTCATGTTCCACAATCATAGAAGCCGTTTTCACAGCCGTCGTATGTTTATCCATCTTATCCATATGCCTCTTACTCTTTTCCTTGTAACTTTGCAGGAAATGTTTCAAATGTGGCGATTACTGCTCTTCATGTCTCAAGCTCGGATAGTGAGTGGTTACTTGATAGTGGTGCTTCAAAACATATGTCAGGTAATGCCAAACTTTTCTCCTCTGTTACTGCTATAGATGGTGGAAGTGTTACTTTTGGGAATGGTAAGAGCTCTCCTGTGATTGGTAAGGGATTTGTCGCTGGTATTGGTTTATCTTCGAATGATGTTTGTTTGTTAGTTGATGGTTTGCGTGTTAATTTGATCAGTATTAGCCAACTGTGTGATACTGACCATACTGTTAATTTTTCTAAAAATATATGTACTGTGCTTGATAGTTCGGGTAAGTGTATCATGACAGGTAAACGAACATTGGATAATTGCTATGCCATTCAGCCTGTTGCGTCTGGCATAAACTGCTTACCTAGCAAACTAAATGAGGGTCTGTTGTGGCATCAACGACTAGGTCATGTCAACTTTGAACACCTGGACAATCTAACTCGGAATGAATATATCAGGGGAGTTCCTAGACTTGGAAGAAATCGGGACACTGTGTGTGGTGGGTGTCAACTAGGTAAACAGATACGCAGTCCACATTCCAAGAAAAAGTCCATAACCACATCTTCTCCTTTAGAACTCATACACATGGATCTGATGGGTCCTACTCGTACTCCTAGCTTAGGAGGCAAACGATACATCTTGGTTATGGTTGATGATTACACTCGCTTTACCTGGGTATCATTCTTGCGTGAAAAATCTGATGCGTTTCTTGAGTTTCAGGGGATATGTCTTCGTATTCAGAACGAGAAAGATACTCAAATTAAACATATCAGAAGCGATAGAGGCCGTGAGTTCACAGCCACAGGTGTGATTGAGTATTGCATTGCAAATGGTACGTGGCAAGAATTTTCGGCTCCATACACTCCGCAACAAAACGGAGTCGCTGAAAGGAAAAATCGTGTTATTCAGGAGATGGCTCGTGCTATGTTGCATGCAAAGGATGTTCCTACCAAGTTCTGGGCGGAAGCGGTTCATACTGCTTGTTACATAATGAACCGTGTATATCTAAGATCTGGTACTACACAAACTGCTTATGAGCTATGGTATGGTAAGAAGCCGAATCTCAAATATATGCGAGTTTTTGGTAGTGTTTGCTATGTGTGCAAGGACAGACAAAGTCTGTCCAAGTTTGATAGTCGAGGTGAAGTAGCTCTTTTACTTGGTTATTCTTCTAACAGTAGGGCCTTTCGAGTATTTAACTACACCACTCGCAAGGTCATGGAATCCTTTAATGTTGTTGTTGATGACACTATTACATCTGACTCTTCTGTTTCCACTGGTACACCGGATGTCACAGTTCTCTCACCCGTGTCAGACTCGGCTGACATGTCTTCCATATCGTTATCATCACCTGATAATGGCAATGATGATACTAAACCTTCTGGTGCTGCAGAGGACGTGCCTAGTAGGACCGGTGTTGTGCTCACACCGGATGATGTAGTTCAATCACCAGATGTGATTGATGTGTCTCCAGATCTCTCCACTGTCCCTGCTGAACCTGAAGGGGTGTTTAATCAAGCTTCACCTCGTGTTAAACAACATCACTTCTTAGGAGATATCATTGGGGATATTAATGATCAGCGTCTGACTCGTCGGAGGGCCAAGGAGACAAATTGCGTTCATTATGTTTGTTATCTCTCTTCTCTTGAACCTAAAAATGTTACTGATGCTCTTACTGATGATGATTGGCTAGTTGCTATGCAGGAAGAACTCGGTCAGTTTAAGCGTAGTGATGTCTGGACGTTAGTTCCTAGACCTACTCACACTAATGTGGTTGGCACCAAGTGGATCTTTAAAAACAAATTGGATGAGTTCGGGCAGATTGTGTGCAACAAGGTAAGGCTCGTAGCTCAGGGCTATAGTCAGATTGAAGGTATTGACTATGGAGAGACATTTGCTCCTGTGGCTAGGTTGGAATCTGTCAGGCTTCTTCTTGCTATGGCATGCCACTTGAATTTCAAGTTGTATCAAATGGATGTCAAAAGTGCATTTCTCAACGGTATTCTCAATGAGGAGGTCTATGTTGAACAACCTAAAGGGTTTGTGGATCACACTTTTCCGAATCATGTCTTCAAATTGCAAAAAGCACTGTATGGGTTAAAACAGGCTCCTCGAGCTTGGTATGAACGTCTGACTTCCTTCTTACTAGGAAAAGGATTTGTTCGTGGCAGTGTTGATCGGACTCTGTTTATACTAAGAAAGAATAATGATGTTCTTCTCGCCCAAGTCTATGTGGATGATATAGTGTTTGGATCGACGTGCCCAAGTCTTTCTGAATCTTTTTCTCAGTTAATGAGTTCTGAATTTGAAATGAGTTTAATGGGAGAACTAAATTTCTTTCTTGGCTTGCAGGTCATACAGTTTGATCATGGAGCTTTCATCTCTCAAACAAAGTATGCTAAAGAACTGGTTAAAAAGTTCGGTCTCAGCACTTCCAGTGGTCAAGATACTCCCATGGGTGAGAGGGTACGTCTTGGTAAGGATGTTATGGGTAAGTCTGTTGATATTCGTGAATATCGGAGTATGATTGGTAGTCTTTTGTATCTCACTGCTAGTCGTCCAGATATTTCTTATAGTGTTGGGGTATGTGCAAGATTTCAGGCTAACCCTAAAGAATCTCATCTCACTACTGTTAAGCGTATTATTCGGTATGTTGCTAGCACTCTTGACTACGGGTTATGGTTCACCAGAGATACAAATAGTGTTGTGGCAGGTTATTGTGATGCTGATTGGGGTGGTAATCTTGATGATCGTCATAGTACCAGTGGTGGCTGTTTCTATGTTGGGAATAATCTTGTTTCCTGGCATAGCAAGAAACAATCATCTGTATCCATCTCTTCATGTGAGGCCGAGTATATAGCTGCAGCTAGTGCATGTACACAACTTCTGTGGATGCGTCAGATGCTTAGGGATTATGGCATTCAACAGCAGGCGATGGACCTGTTTTGTGATAACACCAGTACCATTAGCATTTCCAAGAATCCTGTTCAACACTCACGCACAAAGCATATTGACATTCGTCACCATTTCCTTCGTGAGGCGGTCGAAAAGGGTCATATAGTAATGGAGTTCATTCCTACTGAACATCAGCTAGCGGATATTCTTACAAAACCTCTTGATGCAGCCCGATTCCATTCCTTGCGTAAGTCTATTGGGGTTGTAACTCTTCCCTAATTGTTTTGTTACTTTCTTTTTCTCTCTGTTCTTGTATAACTGGTTATGTCTGTTCTTGTCATTGTGGTTAGGATGTTTAGGTTCGTTTTTTTTTATTTATTATTGTTGTTGGTATTGAGGACATACTATTTTCACTATTGTGTGGATTCCATATTATTGATGTTTCTAGTTTGGCGTCCTCAACTGTTTTTGTGTCATGCATAGTTGTAGGGTTACATCATGCTCTTTTTGTCTTGGTAGTTTCTTTCATGATGCATTTACATGTAGTTGGATTGTCGGTTTGCATACCTGTATGTCTCTAGTCTTCTATGGTTTCCTTTCATGATCATTGTCTTCGTTTATATTTATTTACCTCTTGTAAGTGGTCAATGACTCACAAAATCCCCAGCCATTTGAATGTCTTGAGAGCATACTCATTTGGCTAAGAACCCGTTGGGGCTGTGAGGGTCATGCTCTGACGGATGTACTCAGGAGATGTTAGTTCTTGTGTTGCACGTTACCATGGTATTGCACTTCTTGAGTGTGTTTTGCCAAAAAGATGTAGGCTACACCCTACCCTCGTGTTCTGGTAAAAGATGGAGATATTACATACTCCCACACGGGAATGGCGTTTGTTCAAGTGGTTTTATAAAAATAAAAATAAAAATGATGACAAGTGGCTTTCGTATTTGTCTAGTTGAAAGACAAGAAGAAAATCAATATTGGTTATTTCCTTGGTTTTGTTGTGATCCCGTTCACTTTCACATTGGTCTTGTTGCAAGTGACTTTCAATATACTCCATGATCATGTTTTTAGTTTGTTTCCGGAGGTTGGTATTGGTCTATCAGGTTCTTCTGCATGTTTGCATTATTCTTGTGACTACCATGGCTTGGTGTATGATGTCGTTTCTCGACTTTGCATTTCATTGTGGTTGAGGTTTGTCTAAATTGTAATCTTCTCTAATTGGAATCCTTACAATCAGCAGATAGGTTTCTCTGTGATGTTTCTCAGTATTTGGTTTTGGATTGTTCTTTGAGTTGTTTTTCTGGTTCTCAGGTTGGTCCTTCATTCTTTTTTTAAAAAAAAAATAAAAAAATAAAAAAAAAGTTGTACGAACGCTGTCATAACGTTCGTACGCTATGGAGGGCAGATCGTTACCACCGTAAGAATGTTCTTTGAACATATGATTGTGTGTTCAGGCAGATGTTTTTTAATCGGACTTCTAGTTCTTTTCTGTTTAGCAGTAAATTTCTGCTAATTAGGTTATGGACCTCTCTTATTGAGCCCATGTTAGGTTTACTCTTTTTTTTTTATATATAAGGGTGTCTTCTCTTCTTTTACTCCTATTGTGTCTTCTTACCTCCTGCTAGTTCTCTCTTTGTTCTTCAGAATTTTCTATGGCAGAATATGAACTTCATGGAGTTTTTGTTCCGGCTGTTGGTTATGTGTCGTTTATGGTGATGGAGTACAAAAACAATGCTAAGGTTTGTCGTTTATGTCGCGTTCCCCATGGGTATGACTATATTCATCGACCTTTACTTACTTCATGCATGGTTCATGTCAATCATTGGGAGAGGCTACCGGGACATCTTCAAAATCACATCTTGGAGTTGGTTGGATACCCGAAGGTTCCAGGACTTGCTGCTCCTCTTACCGACTGTGGCTTGGACAGCAGAATTGAGGAGTTATTTTGTAAGAGTGATGATAATCATGTGACAGCTCGGTGGAATAGCTATTCGGCTCGTGCGAAAGCTTTATGTCCTATCTTAATCTTTATGTTCATGTGATCGCTCGGTGGAATAGACCTTCGGCTCGTGCGGAAGCTTACTTTTCCAAGCTTCCCCTAGGTCATTGGGAACGGGTTTTTCGAATTCGTTAACTTAAACCTTGTGTTTTTGTCGTTTTGTTTTTTCTGCTTATGGATTCCTATGTTTGGTTATTAGTTGATTTCATGAACTTTTTAACAGTTGGGTTAGGTTTATCTTTTTATCTGTTTTGTCTTCATTGTTTGGTATTGATTCTTTTTTCTTGGTTATTTGTTTATTGTTGTTATTTTATCGTTTCTTTTGTTGGTTGGTTCTTTTGTTCACTTGTTGTGACAAAAAGGGGGAGATTTATGACTCTAATTACTAACAATCGTCTTCTTGTTGTTAGGTTATTTTTGGGTCATGTTTCAGGTATGCTACACGTATGGGGGAGTGAACGTGTTGATGATTTTAGACGTTATATAGTTATGGGGGAGCTCGAGTGTCAAAAATATTTTGGAGCTCATGAAGTATGGGGGAGTTGCTCGAAGGAACTTCTGTTGAATCCTTGATTGCTTCGGAAATTCCTAGTTGCTTCTGTTCGGTCTCTGATGGTTAAAGCATCTTGCTAAAGCTGGATAACAAGAATTAGTGACTTGTTATGTGTTTCTATCTTGAGTGATTTTGTAGGCATGTTTTATAAATGCCATGGTTTGGGCTTGTAAGCACGTTTTATAAGTGCTATTAAAGTCATAGGTTTTTGTCACAAAATCAATGTCAAAGGGGGAGATTGAAACCGGCACGAAGTGGTTTGACATCAATTTTGTGACAAAGTGTCTTTGGTTATCTCGCCTTGAATTCATTGTTAGGAAAATCAAGATGTACGCATGGTCGTCTCGTGTCCTTCGTGTCTCTTGGTTCTGTCTAGGAAAAGTTATTGGGTACTGGACGTACGTACCTAGTTAGGACGTACGTACGTCCACTGAGGCAGCAAACATCTTTTGGTCAGGACGTACGTACGCAGTTAGGACGTTCGTACGTCCAAGCAGGCAGCAAACTTTACCGTGTGGGGAAGTACGAACGTTGATTCGACGTACGTACGTCCAATATGGATTTTCAGTATTTCGGCCCATTTTCCTTGGTTTCCAACCCTAAGTATAAATAGGGTTTCTCTTCCAAAGAACAAGTTAGTTCTTTGGCCGTCCATTCTTCTTCTAGTTCATGTGTTTTGGTTTAGGTTTTGGTATTGTAAGTGTTTGTGGCTATTGAACTCAATTCCCTTTCTTTCCCCTTCTCTCAATTCATAACTTTGTGATCTTCAAGAGTTATTGTGAATTCGGCTTCGAGTCTTCTTGTGTGTTCATCAAGAAGTCGAGTGTCTTGTGCGTACATCAAGGTGCTCTGGTGAAGTCAAGGTGTTAGAGATAACCAGGAGTATCAACTCGCAGTGAGTGCAGGTAGTTGATAGATTTGTACATCGTTTTTCATCTAGTGGATTATTTTGTTGTCGCGAGGACAACCGTGGACGTTTCCCTGTTTGGGTTTTACCACGTTAAAAATCTCTGTGTGTTATTTACTTTCTGCGTATTGTTTGATTGCTTGTTTGAATTTACAATTGTTATACTAGCACTATTTGTAGTTTTTTCCATAGATTGTACTGGTATTGAGATAGTTGATAACAAATCCTATTTTCTGAAACGAAGTAGATTAATTCAGTGTTGTTTGGGTGTAGTTAATAAAGCTCTTACAAGTGAAGAAGCTAAGAAAGTTTTGATCGATTCATTATGCAGTGCAGAAGAGAAAATTAATCTATTGGTTGATTCTGGTAGGAAGGAAAAGAAAACCAGTAGTACTTGTGGCAAAAGAACAAGGGAAGTGGTTGATAATGTTGCAGATGCAGAATTGGCAGAACAAATGAATTGTGAGGAGGTTGCTACTTATCGTGAACCAAATCAAGTAAGGGCAAAAGGTTCTGGTAAAAGGATTAAAGGTGGGAAAGAAAAAGCACTAGGGAGTAGCAGAAAAGAACCCAAAGGAGATTATGTAAGGGATGTGGTGAGCGAGGAGTAGGGCATGATGTAAGAACTTGTCCAAAAGTTGTAGGTGCTTCACTTTCGCAGCCATGAGACATTTGTGGTATAAGTTCTTCAGTTTGTTGACTAATAATGCTTGAATTTGGTTTAATATGATGGTGGGAAAGCCAATTGTTCGGTTGTTCGGTTATGTTGCAGCTACAACAAAGAGTATGGACTCGAAATGTTTTTTTTTTCTTTCTTTTGAAATTAGAATATAACTTGTCATTGTTACTGTTCCATGGTTCTTATTTAGTTGCGTAATAAATACTAGTGCAGTTTTTCTTGGTTGAAAAATATGGGCAATTCTTCCTCATGTAATCATATAAGTAATCCGGAAATCACAAAACTGTATAGTCTTTAGAGGGAAGCAATTCAGATCGACAGAGGCAATTAAACAAGTTAAGGGTTTCGTCTGGCATTGGATAGGAGGCAGAGTTATGAGCAGGGAGCACAACTTTCATAAACCTGTAAAATGCAAATTCTGCAAGGATTTGAACTTCAACATCTAACACAATGATATGATAAAGTGCTCATTGAAAAAAAAAATTGTCTTGTAGAAAACAAAAGAGGATCATGATGGACTTGAACCACCATCTCTTGAGAAGTAGTGGTGCGCAACTATTCTCAAGTGCTCTGCCATTTAAGCTAATGATCCATTGAGAGAAATTTTCTATCATATAGCTGTTCTTTGAGAAGGTTTTTTCTATCCAAGTTCTTTTTTTTTTTTTTACTTTTGGCTATAGATTTAAATGGAAAAAAAAAGGGAGATAAAAATAGTTGAGCAAAAGTACAGAGAGTCCTCTTAATTGAAATTGGGATGAAAGTTTTAGAGCAGAAATCACGAACAGAGAATTGCGACTCCGAGAAGAATTTAATCTCACTTAGATTCATATGCTTTGTTGGTGTCAATTTCTAATTCAAGATCAAATCATGTTATTTAAACAATTCTCATCTTCATCACTAGATAGGACTTTGTAATTTGAACTTATTTGCTATGACGAAAAAAATTTATCACAAAGATCCATCGATCATTTGACCATTGGAGTTATTGATTTTGCATCTTCTATTCCATCTTTTATTAAATTAGATTTGGACTTGTACAATATTCAAAAGATAAGATCAGAGAGAGAAATGAGAGGTACTCAAGATTATAGAGAGAAACATGAGAGAAAGAAAGAGAAGATGAGAGAGATTTTAAAGCAAGGAAAAGAAGGTTTAGAAATAATACGGGTATTGTTGGACCCGGAAGTAGAACCCATATTAGCGATAAAAATGTTAAGGGAGAGTGACTTTTTCTATTTTTTTCCTATTTTAGCCAGGTCCGCACAGGTCCGCATTAAAGTAGTCCGTATGAGAGCCGTTCTGTATATATATATATATATATATGTTAGTGTTTGTTACTTCTTAGTGAATGATTGGCACAATTAGAATTTAACAAATAGACAATTAGAATTTAACAAATGATTGGCACTCGGTTGATGAACATACAAGAAGACTCGAAGCCGATCTATGTAACAAGCTTACACCAGAGTTCCTTGATGAACACACAAGGATACTCGACTTCTTGATGAACACACAAGAAGACTCGAAGCTAAATCACTATTCAATAAGGAAGAAGAAGATGAATGGGGAAGAAGAAGATGAGTTCAATCACCAAAACAACCTAAACCAAAACCTAAACAAACTCCAAGACAAGAGATGAATTGGACGGCCAAAGAACTAGTTTGTTCTTTGGTAGAGAAACTCTATTTATACTTAGGGTTAGAAGACACTGAAAATGGGCCGGAATTGCTGAAATCCACATTGGACGTACGTACGTTGAAACAACGTTCGTACGTCCCCACACGGTAAAAGTTCGCTGCCCGTAATGACGTACGAACGTCCTAACTACGTACGTACGTCCTAACCAGAATAAGTTTGTTGCCTGCTTGGACGTACGAACGTCCTAACTGCGTACGTACGTCCAGAACCCAATAACTGTTCTTGGACAAGGACTCAAGAACACAGAGGACACGAACCGACCATGCGTACATCTTGATTTTCCTAACAATGATTTCAAGGCGAGATAACCATGGACATCCAATGTCACAAAATTAATGTCAAACAACCGAGTGCCGGTTTCAATCTCCCCCTTTGACATTGATTTTGTGACAAAAACCTATGACTCTAATAGCACTTATAAAACGTGCTTACAAACCCAAACAATGGCATTTATAAAACATGCCTACAAAAACACTCATAGTAGAATACATACCGAGTCACCAACACATGATATCCAGCTTGAGTAAGACGCTTTAACCATCAGAGACCGAACAGAAGCAACAAGAAATTCTGAAACAATCAAAGAGCCAACGGAAGTTCCTCGAACAACTCCCCCATACTTCATGAGCTCCAAGGTTTAATACTCGAGCTTACCCTAAACTGTACATGCACTTTGTGATCATCATCACTTTCACTCCCCCATACATGTAGTATACCTGAAACATGACCCAAGAATACATTAACAAAGGAAGAAACGAATGTTAGTATTAGAGTCATAAATCTTCCCCTTTTTGTCATAAATGAAGTAAGGTGACAAAGAAAAAAGAAAACAAAAACCAAACCATAACAAATAAGAGAAGAAGAAGAATAAAACATGTTAACAAGAAATGGATATTGAACAGAAGATATAGAATAAACTCTTGTCAACACAACACAAACACCATCAATATGAGAAAAAAAATCCTTAACTAAAACAACTTCACAAACCTTAACAAGCAGATAAAGAGAAAATAACATATGTACCATACTGAAGAGGAATGCATCACGAAATTCCCAAAATAGTAGCTAATCCCAATACGTACAAAAATAAGAGGCAATATATTGGGATAAACAAAAGATTGAACAACTACGAGAATTGAAGTGCATCATAAACTAAACCTCGGTGGGTGTAGATGCAATGCAATGCATAAAGAGAGAGAAAGTTCACCACTAGAACACACCCTTTGAAGACCTAGAATATAGAACCATCAACAAGAGACATACGATTAGCAAGTGAGCTTAGAAGAAACAAACTTCAATCCCCTTTGAAACAAACAATATGAGTGGAAGACAAACGAATATAAATATGAACTTTCAAACAAAAACCAAGATATCCAAAAGGCAAAGGAATATAAACTTTGTATGCCTTACATAAAAAACAACGAACATGCGCTTGGATTATCATTTTTCAATGTCATTCCCGTGTGGGAGGGACTTTTGCCTCCATCTTTTCAATTACACGAGGGTAGGGTGTAGCCTACATCTTTTTGACAAACACAAACTCAAGAAGTGCAACACCATGATAACGTGCAACACAAGAACTAACATCTCTTGAGTGCATCCGTCAGAGCATGACACTCACAACCCCAACGGGTTCTTAGCCAACTAACATTGCTCTGAAGACAATCAAATGGCTGGGGATAAGGTGAGTCATTGACCACTAACAAGAGTTGTAAGAGGAAGATAAGAATGCTCAATAACACGAACAACAAGATGAACATTAACCAAAACAAAGGAGAGATAGCTCAAGATAACATAAATACTCGAGAGATAGAGAAGTTTTATGAGCTCAAAGAATATGTAAGTGGTTTCCAAGAACTCCCATCATGCAAAAATGTCGTGCACTGTGCAAACAAGCGAGGAAAAATGCATGATACATACCAAAACATACTTAAGAGTTCAGAAAGAGAAAACACCCAAACATATTGCAACTTATTTAAAACAATTGAATTAAACCAATATCTCAGAAAAGATGCATCCAACAACACATACATGGAATAAAAAAATAGAAGGAATAACCAACAACCCTTTTTTTTTTTTATTATTAACAATGTATTCAGACATGCAGCATGATCTGCAAGCTAAACAAACAAAGGATAAAAAATAGAAGCACCAAACAAATAGCCTATGTGGTTAGAGAAATATGCAATTCAAATAACACAAGGCTAGAAACAAACTACATCATCCCAAATATGGGACACCACCAGACTTTTGCAAGTCCAGAAAAACCTTCAACTTATCCTTTCTTACCCATACTTGTTGAATATTAGGCGTGTACACCTTGGGAGTTGAAAAGATATGAGATTTTCCCTTAACAAGCTTTGCAATACACTTGTCCTTAACTAATTCCACCTTAGTCTTAGATTTCCTTTTGTTGGAATACCTGTTTTTCTTAAACCTGTGACGAGAACCATTATAATTCCAACGTCTAGAAAATGCACAAGAAGGAACATTAGAATCAACATGATTATAACGATGAGGAACACGAGAATAGGATGAAACATGTTGATCAAAATCCCAACAAAAGATATCCAAATGACCAACTCTACCACAATAAGAACAATGAAAAACATTAGACTTACTCAAAGAATTCTTATAAGAAGATGTGGTAGTAGAAGATGAAACATGTATGTCACCATTGTATTTGTGACATGGTGCCTTAACAAGACCTGTACCTCCACTATGAGAACAAGATGTCTTACCAGCAAAAACACCCGTACCATTAGCCTTAGACTTAAACTTTTTGCCAGAAACATGCTGAAAAGTATTAGTATTAAGTCTAGTCTCAATAGGTGGGGTAGGCAAAAGGGCAGGCAAACTAGATTTTACAGAAGTAGTCACACTAGATGGTCTAGTAGAACTAGCAATAGGTGAGTCAAATTTAGTTTTGTCCAAAACCTGCAATTGGAGTTGAGTAGACGTTAAATCGTCATTTGTAACCTCATACTCCACCAATAGAGATTTGTAATTTTCGTCAACCTCCTTATTGGCCTTCTCTAAAGCTGTAATTTTACATAACAAGTCAAGTTTTTCTTTTTCAAATAATTGAGAAATAGAAATTGCATCATCTGCAGCATAAGAAATTTGTTCTTCAAGAGTCTCAACTTTATCCTGTAAAGAAAGATTAGCCTTTTCCAAATTTTCAATTTTGGATTCATAAACTTTCCCTTGAAGCATATAGTCTTCTGCACAATGTCTGAGTCGTTGTTCTAGATAATCAACCTTAGTCTGCAAAACACCATTATCTTCAAAACAAAAATTATTAGAAATAGTAGACAAATTACAATTAGCTTTATTGAACTTTTCCTGCAAATCAGTATTAGCTTTTTGTAACATTTCACATTCTTTTGCAGAAAGCCTGTAAAGAAGAGCCCAATCACTATTGCTAACAACATACAAATTATCATATTTTTCAAAATCAGATTTTGGTTTTGTGGATTTAGACGATTTAGTAATAAAATTATTATGACCAGACTCATGAACCATTATTGCACTCATAGGATCTACGCGTGAGCCATTACGCTCCATAACAAGCGCCCTGCTCTGATACCAATTGAGAACCCAATATTTGTGCAATATAACAATAGTAAAGCAAACAATAAAGCAATAAACAAATAAAGAACACACGATATTTTTAACGTGGTAAAACCCAATATGGGAAACGTCCACGGTTGTCCTCGCGACAACAAATAAATCCACTAGATGAAAAGAGATGTACAAACCTATCAACTACCTGCAATCACTGTGAGTTGACACTACTGGTTATCTCTAACACCTTGACTTCACCAGAGCACCTTGATGTACGCACAAAACACTCGACTTCTTGATGAACACACAAGAAGACTCGAAGCCGATCTATGTAACAAGCTTACACCAGAGTTCCTTGATGAACACACAAGGATACTCGACTTCTTGATGAACACACAAGAAGACTCGAAGCTAAATCACTATTCAATAAGGAAGAAGAAGATGAGTTCAATCACCAAAACAACCTAAACCAAAACCTAAACAAACTCCAAGACAAGAGATGAATTGGACGGCCAAAGAACTAGTTTGTTCTTTGGTAGAGAAACTCTATTTATACTTAGGGTTAAAAGACACTGAAAATGGGCCGGAATTGCTGAAATCCACATTGGACGTACGTACGTCGAAACAACGTTCGTACGTCCCCACACGGTAGTACAGAATTGAGAGCCATTTTCTGCAGTGTCACTAGTCCAACACTAAAATCGTTCATGTCATCAAATTTCAGGCAATGGCATTGGGGTTGCTAGCGGTTAGTGTGTTTTGGTTTTACAAAATAGCGAAGATGGTGAGATACAAACTTCTTAAAAAAAGTGGGCATAACAAAGTAACCTGAACCATAACCGAATTTGGTTCATCACAAAACCACAAGGATAAAGATGTGCACAGATACTTATCATCAGGGCCTCTTCAGGTTGGCTGCTAATACAGTTCTTTGATATATTCATCTCATGCTTAAGGGGAATTTATAAGGCGGATGCATTTCAGCATTTACAAGTAATTAGTGTTTACTTTAGCATGTTATCTTTGTTCAAATTAGTCAGATTCAATATAACCCGAACCTACAAAAAACGATCTGATTTATGGAAACGCGCAGAATTTCTTACTCTTCTCCTTTACTGGCTGAGATGCCTTTACTGGTTTTTTTTTTTTTGCAAATGTCAAGCTGGGGTTTGGCATGGACCCCTACCAGTTTATTGTAGATCAAAATTTCCTAAAGTACAATAAGCCTTTAGTGTCAGAGTTTCCAAGTGTTTGTAATTCTTCCTGCAATGGAGGATAAAATGATACTATGTCGTCATGATCATCACTGAGGTGTGCAAGCCAGTCAGCTGGTTTGTTTAGTTGTCTTGGTATGTGTTCAATTCTGACCTCTTCCAGTTTGTTCATGGTTTCCCACATAATATCTACCATTATGGTAGTTCTCCAAGTTGCAGTAGTTTTCCTTTGTAGGATTCTGATGGCTTGCATGGAGTCAGAATGAATGTGCAGTTTCTTGATCCCCAACTCTGTTGCCAGCTCTAACCCATGTCCAATGGCCTTTAGTTCAAGATATAAAATTGATCTTGCATGAGAACCTGCGCTGAATGCCACAAGAACTTCACCAGCATTGTTTCTAATGATGCCGCCATACCCAGCCCTGTTTTCTTCCAATGAACCATCGGCATTCAGTAGTAACCAGTCTTCATGTGGGGCTCTCCATCTCATAGCTCTAATCTGTGTCTGCCTAATCAGATCATTCTTTCCTAATCTTTGAGCAGCTTGCATATTTGCATCAGTATCCTTAAATTTCTTTTTTAAGCCAGCCATCCTTAACTTGACGTCCTTGGTTATCATCAGAAAAAGAGGCCTTCCTTCATTTAAGTCATCCCCATACATAAGTATGTTTCTTTCACACCAAATCCAATAAACTGTAGCAGCTAAGGCAGCTTGAGCCATTAATTTGTTTAAACCCCTGCCTGTGAAGCTATGGAAAATCCATATCCATTCCATGTGTGGGGTTACATTAAGTCGTTGAATACCACACCAAGTAAGCACATTGTTCCAGAGTGTAGCTGAGAAGGTGCAGTTGAAAAACAAATGGAAGAGAAGTTCAATTAAGGGTGCTCTGCTGGATGCAGTTGGGAGGGCTCTCCAGTTCTTCATTGATAGAGAGTTACTACTTGTAGTGTAGTTATAGAGTTGCTCACTGCAGATTGCTGGATACCACGGTGTCCTTGCTTTAGGCCGATGAACTCTATCATGAGGCACTGGTAGCGGGTTTTGGTCGATAGCTGAGAGGCCCTGACTACAGAGAAAACAATTAGAAATATTTACCTTGTTCCATTCAACCAGCTTGTCCTGAGTAGGTAGCGCATCCTGTACTGCCTGCCATAAGATAAATGAGTGTCTAGGTATGCCTTTACTGTTTTGCCTGTAAACAAATTTGATCAATGCATACAAATATGTTAAGGTACTAATGTCCTACCTGAGAGAATGCAAAAATTGCTGTTAATCTGGATTATGTGTTAGAAATTAGAATCGATATTTGCAGGGGTCTGAATGTAACTTGATGAAAGTTGCCACCACTAGATAAAGTCATAATACAGCAAATAATTTAGTAATGAACAGGTGAGGTGAGGATTCACTATGCTTGGCAGGTACAATATGTTTTCCAAATCAAACATTTGTCTTTATGGGGATATTTCTCTGTAGAAAAATTCAACTACAGCTAGATCTGAAGCTACTTGTATCCCAAACATCTGAAGCTGATGGTTCAGAAAGCAGAAACCACATTTATAAGCAATTCAATACAAAACTTTGTATAACCACATTGATTTTGAAATTTATAAGCAATTCAATATAACCACACTGATTTTGAAATTTATAAGAAATTCAATATACATGTACTGAAAGCAGAAACCACATTTCAAGGTTCTTTTGATGGAATTTTAATAAAACATATCTATATAACAAACTCATGCATTTTTAATTTGAAAGTTGAAACTATATAAAAATCAAACGGCATTCTGTCTTCTGACATGAATCCTCGCAAGAGTTGCATCATTACTTATTTACGACGTAACACTTTTCTCTGATCTGTCCTTCATCTCCAGTTAGAACATCTATTTCTCCCATTTTGATCATTGCCTTAACAAACTTATTCTCCCAATATGCTGATGGTAGAAAATCATTGCTTTTAACTTCTTTTAAAGTTTCATTATTGGTGAGCAAAGCTGCGTCCGATGTAAATAAGCCTTTGTTCTCCAACAAACCTCTGTAATATTTGTTATCTAGAGTGTTAGGTGTAATTGTGTCCATGTCAACCAAGTCAGTTAAAGCGACACATTGTTTTCTTAATTTTGCAGCCAGATCGCTATTGAGAGTGGGATCTGGTTTTCCAGTGTTGTTGAAGTTGTTGTGTCTTCCTAAGATCGCAGCACAAAATGAACGACCTATGGAATGTCCTCCTACAAACGACACAACAATTTGATAATTTCTTAGGTTTAGAAAGGCTAGGAACATATACTGTAAAGAGTTCTTCATTCGCTTGCATTACCTGAGAGGGTTACCATTTCCTGAAGTGATAAGCCCTTGGAAGCAAAACTTTTTATAAGTGTACTGACGTTAGCAAAAGGTGGTGGGAGATTTTGGAGTGCTTCTATCTCTCTAGAAATCAGACCATCTTTACGTCCTCCTCGAACAGCATAAGCCCTGCACTTACCAGTCTAATTGTCGCCAAGCAAAAAGATCAGTGAGAATCACAATTTTAATGGAGTTCTTAAGTCAAGTGTTCATCTTCATACTTCATATATATACCTACCAGTTTAACACTCTCTCTAGCTGCTTAGGCAAGAATGTCAGCGCATGATACAACCTTGGGACATTGCTTTTCCAATTCTGCTTTAATTCGATCAATCACATCAAAGCCTTTAAGACTAGGATTATTAGGACGTGCCTCTTTCTCTGCCTTGTCAGTTGATGTAGAGTTAAGGAGGATCGATCCCTCACATCCCTGCGAGAAAACAGACGTAAAACACAAAATGTAAGACATGCTTATTGTTTTATTACACTCTAAATTAACCTCGGTATTGGAAGTTCATTGATGCAATACATACCCTTACAAAACAATCATGGAAATGCATCCTTAGTATCCTAGGAGCAACCCTGAAATCATCTGTAACAATATCTTTCATCATCTTAGCGACAACTTCCTCGGCTTGTGGACATGATGTTTTTTTGTAGTAATCACGTTTTAAACGATCCTTTTCAGCTCCCACATCTGATATGAAAAACACCAGGGAAACTAGGCAAAGAATTGCAAGAAACTTCATCATAGTTAAAGATATGAGTACCAAGCTAATATTTTTAACTCCTTTCCTGTGACAATGAAGAAGTTCCCTTCTACTTATATATGGATGAAATGTGTAATTGGCATTGACCTTACGAATGATAAATTATTACTTCTTGCACATCTTAATTAACATAATATGCTTGCAAGCTAATTATACATTTGACCTAGGAGAAGTATATAAAATTATGGATTAAGATAAGATATTGAAGATTGGCTGGAGTTGTATAAGATAATGGTTGTACAAAGCAATTCCCTGAATCTCTATTGTTTATGTACTTTGTACTAATCTTTTCTATTGAACATGGACATTTTCTTTTATGATTAATCAAGATTAAATCACAAAAAAATGAAATGATATGAATTGAAGGAGTTCACTACCACATTCTTCGATCAACATGGGCATTACAACTACTAAGATGGATATTTAAATGATCATGACCAAGTACAATGAGTATTAATATCAAAATACAGAGTGCGTGGGTTAGTTGATCGTGGCTCCTTCCATTTGTCTTGCAACTAGGAAGGCACCCCACGTCGCGAGGTGGGGAACCATTTTGTTGATTGGTCCTAAAGTTGAGCAACATACACATCTGATCTAATGCCACATTATTGTAGAAACTAATCTCTTTGCAGAACAAGGCTTTGTTAAAATAAATTAGAGATTGTGCAAATTTTCTTTCACCTCTAGCTCTTTTCAAACAACCATATCTTTCTTGTTTCATCTCAGTCTCTGCATGTATGATGAAATTCAAAAATGGTAACAAGGATGACATGGACATCATCACCACCTCCACCTCGACAGTCCTCCACGAGATCAAGTAGCATAAGAAACGTTCTTGATAATCTGTTTGCAAATGCGGGCACAAACCTCATGTCCAGTCTCTCTTTCTGTCACACCACACCAGTTATTTTCTCAAACACTACCACTATTTACCTGATATTTTTCTGCAGTCTCCTGTTCAAAGACAACTAGGCATTCAAAGTTTCAAACGTAAACACATAGAAACAGAGCTAATGTGCTATAACTTAGCCCACATTATAAACCTAAGTATTTGTTTTGGATAATTTCTTCAGTATGTCGTTCATGGCAATTATCTTGTTGGGATATTTTATTTTGGAAAGGAAATCAAGATAATGAATATCTTGATTTAGGTGGTTTGGGGAATTATTGTTATGATGAAGAGAAAGATAATCTTAATGATCAATTAGATATAGCTTTACCAAAAGTGATTACAAGTATATTTGATAGAAATGGTGATGTATTTAAGGATATTCCATATTGGAAGTCTTTATCTTTCTATATGACGCTTCCCCTTGCTCATAATTCTGACAAGTATCTTGTTTTTGTTGCTGAAAGGTATGTTCTTTTGCTAATTTGCTTGTCATGGAAAGTTTCTTATATATATATATATATATATATATGTTAATGTTCTTTGGTAAATGTTTGGCGCATTTTGAGGTTTTGAGTTTTGACAAGTATACATACATAAAATGGGAGGGAAAATAAAATGTTATACCAATGCTTAGTAGGCAAAACATCCAGACCAGTCATACTCAATTATGAAACAATAAATGTATTATTTAAATATAGTAACATTGATGGTGGAGAGTGGAGATCGACGTTTTAGGTTTAGGCCTGAAAACAATTTAGCACAAGAGATGGAGGAAAGAAAGAGAAATAGGGATCAGAGTGAAGGGAAGAAAGTGAGACGACAGACGAGAGAATAATGTAAGGGGATGGGCACATAATTTATATGAATGAAAACAATAAAGATGCTGCAAATTGAAGCTACTGTAGTGTTACCCGGTATTCCGTATTCATAACACTACCTTCAAGTTACTCTTTGCAAATTGCAATATTTTCCTTAAAGTACAAATTTACACAATTTGTAAACATAATTAATACATTTCTCCTATTTTCACAGTTGACGTCTTCAGGTGGTGGTGAACTAGATTAGATTGTTTTTGGTTTTTAACTACTGTCAGAAATAAAAACATGGGTGAACTAGGTTGTCCATAAACTGTTGCAAACATAACTCAGTTTCCCTTTCCTTTAGTACCAGATACAGGACGGTTATTTTTTTTTACTGTTTGTTGATAAAAAAAAACATTTCTATTGTTAAATCCATTAAAAGAAACAAAACTCCTGTCCACGAAAGCATCATTTACCCTTAATGTTGTGTGTTATTTTTGAATTAATATTAGATAAATACTTTCCATTTGAACGTTGTAGTTTCACTTAGAATACAATAGCTATATTTCAAATTAACAAGATTGTTGGTATTTTGTGTGAAAATAATCATCCTTGACTTTGTTTTGTTCTGATTGGGATTATATGTGTTTTAACAGAAATATTTATGCTATCACTTAGTGGTTGTCACTCTACCCATATCATAATCATACAAGAGATAGGCATAAACTGTAGAAAGTTGAAGATACTAAGTATGCTCGATCTCCTGTAGTGATCGTTATCGTAGTCGATTCTGTTTTGATGAGTATAATTCTCACATTAGTGATTCAGCATTACTGTTGCAATGGCACTATCGGGAGAGAGGAGATACGGGTGAAGCGAAGCTGTAATTGACTATGATAGGTATCTTAGAGACTCTTTTACTTAAAGCCCTGCTTTTGTTCTGTATAGAAGATCTTGAAATGCAAGTATAACTGACTATATGACAGTAAAGAAGTTCTTTGATTCTTTTGGATTTTCAGTTTTCTTAACATATCTTCCTCCTGAAAATAGAAGATGAGATTAGTCAATGGACTGGAAGGTACCTGGACTCAACACTCTTGGCATCTCTGTGGTTCTTATAGACTATGTACCGTATGGTCTCAACCCCCCTCAGCTCAAACAACTGAGGCTCTGGTAGTCTTGAAGGGTACTCTCTATGTTGGTTTTGTCACTTCCAACCGCGATAATTGTCTCATCGCCAAGGTTCTTAATGCGGGTGATGTCTATGTGTTTCCAGAGGGACTTGCTTTCAATTCAACGTTGGGAAAACTAATGCGGTCGCTTTTGTTGGTCTAGGCAGCCAGAATCCAGGTATGATTACTATTGCTAATGCTGTCTTTGGATCAGATCCACCCATAGGATGTATGGAAGTAATATGAATTTGTTCTCTTTAATGTGTCTTTCTTAATACAATAAAGAGTTTGTATGAAACACTTAAATAGTCATATATAATTAAAAGTTCTTGTTTGAAATAATCTACTGTGAATTTTTACATGAATTTGATCTACATTTCTCATTTAAGTGAATGCATAATACATTCAAAAAATAAGCCCATCGAGAGATTATGGATTTATTAGTATGATCAAGTTAGTGTTATTGACTAGAATTTACTATAAAATTGTTGGCAAAATATATATCACTTGCTCGATTTCCAGTGTCAATTCTCGATTTAGCAAGGAAGAAAGAAAGAGACCTTCTAATGTGGGGTGTACAGTTCTCCCCTTTCAGACTTCTCTTAAACAGGACATCAACTACGGATAATCTAATCCAGTTTGCTCCTTTTGTGTCTTGTTTAATGAACGATTTTGCATGCCGTCCTTCATTGCCCATTAGCATTACAGTTATGGCATGAGCTGTTGCAGCCCAGGAATCAATGTTCAACTCTTTACTGTGTACAGGCTGGTGAAAGAAACTCTGTGGTATTGGTGTGGATCTTGGACAGGGTGTCGGTACTACTGCTTTCAGAACCTTGTGCTGAGATAGTCTGAACTGTTGAATTCTCTGCTTGTCAGAAATGGGGCTCTGCAGCTGTTGCAGAGCCGAAGTTATGAGGACTTAGGGTGTCCCTGGAGAGTCTATTGCTACTCCAATTTATAAAATTTTATGCTGATATCTTCTTGCAAATTTATAAGGATAGTATCCATTGATCCTGAGTACTGGAAGTTACATTTGGATGTTAAAACCGCATGCTGCACAAATTTAGTCGAGTGGTGCTCAAAGAATATTGACTACCTTAGCTTGTAGACTGTTATAACATTATTATGCAGTCTTGTGTGAATGACCAGGCCGCGCTTTCCAAAATGAAGTAAAACCAGTTCCAAACTGTACGTGTCGAAAAGAATTTGGTTCAGTGAAAACTTAAAATTACCAAGATTACCTTAAAACTATAAAAAATAATTAAGCAAGTAGATATAAGTCATATAACACTATTATTTTCATAACAAAAATTTCATATTATATAATTGTATGTAATGTGACACACTCTTTTATTATACTACTAAATAGTTGAAAAGAACAGAGCTCTCTATAAGGTAGTGCTAGTCCATGTAACAATAGTAGTAGCTAGCCATTTTAGTTGATGTTCATCCAGAACTGAGCTTGAAGACGATCAACCACTTTTTTGTCAACTTGGAATGCTTTGGCAAGAACATAATCTGAGATGGGTGGATTTGATCCAAAGACTGCCTTAGCAATGGTAATCACACCTGGATTCTGGCTGCTTAGACCAGCAAAAGCTACGGCTTTAGTCTTCCCCACATTGAATTGAAAGTGGATAAGTCCCTCTGGAAATACAAATGCATCACCCTCATAAAGAACCTTGGCGATGAGGCGGTTGTCGGGGTTGGACGTGACAAATCCCACATAAAGACTACCCTTCAAGACTATTAGGGCCTCAGATGCTCGAGGGTGTGTATGGGGAGGGTTGAGACCATATGGTGCATAGTCTATACGAACCAAGGAGATACCGAGAGTGTTGAGTCCTGGTATCTGAGCCACATTTGCTTGAGTGACATATGAACCAAGTTGATTGGATGTGTTCCCTGGCATATTAAGCCCCTTCAACAAGAAATCCTCAGCTGTGACAAGCTTTGGGTTCTTGCAAAATTTCCCATTCACAAACACTGCGCATAGAACATTTATATAAGCATCAAGCTAAGTGATATTGAAATATGACCAGAGGCCGGTTCAAATGTGTGTGTGTTGAAACAACCATTATACTGCATGCAGCTTCAAATTTGTATATCGTCACCTAAATACGGTTACTACTACTTATCACTAATTCTAGATATTAATATCAACAGCATTGCTAACTACTAATAATATTAAACTCAGAAAAAAAATAGAGCTTATACCAGCATCTTTAGGTTCATCAATGGCGACACAGAAGTCCTGAAGTGGACTTGGATCAGAAGCAAGAACAGAGGAAGCTAAAACAAGGAAGGTGAAAGCTACAAGCATATGACCTGAAACCATGATGTTATGCTTTGTTTAGTTTGAGTGAGATTCTTAACATATCTTGCATGTCTATTTATAGTGGTACAAATATGTTTGAGAACGTACTGGTCTTAGTGTCTTACATGCATCTCTATCCATTGTGCCATTGTGGGGAAGGTAGCAAGACTTTTTTTTCGTTGTTGTTGAAAAGGTAGCAAGACTTACCAAGTCTTTCAAATATTAAATTTGTTGTGTGTGTTTTTGGATCATTGAAAGGTTGCACCATGGAAAAATAATGTTAACTTGTTGAATTAACTGCATCTTGTGTAACAACTACATCTATCTGCTACATTTTAATCTTAGTTTTGGTGTAGTAAGTAGTCGACTAAGTCCTTTTACTCTGTAGAAACCTAGAAATGATCAAATGATGTATATCATGTGTATGTCATGGTTAGAAGAAACACATATACAGGTGGTCGTCGCGATGGTGCATTCATTTTCAACAATTTTCCATCATGTCCTAGTCCAAGGCCGATCCATGAAATTATACTGGGGTGGGCTAAGATGAAATACAAGAAAAAAAAATAACAAGTATAGAAGACAAGAAAAAAAAAAGTAAATGATAATAGTTGTTTTGATTACTAATATAGGAGTATAGGACAGATGACTGACAGACTGACTGGGGATAAAAACCCTGAAACTAATTATTTGCATAACAAGGCTATGTTTGTGATCATGCACATAGAAAAGAAGGCAACTTGACTTGAGACCTTTGGTTCAGGACACAAGGCATTGGGAGGTGGTCTCCAAGGAGGAACTCATAATCTCTTAAAAACACACAGTTCATGAAGATAAGAGTGACAGATGGTGGTGGAATGTCTTGAGGAAGAAAATATTTAGTTAAATAATCCTGTTATCATTATATTGAACGGGATGGGATGGAGAGAACGACAGAATTTAGTGACTCAGTCCGTGGACCACCGTTGATTGAGATTAAAGAAGCTGCCACAGGAAAGTGTCCTGTCTCCTATGCAGCAAGGATCCAGAAAAAACACACAATCAATTGTTGATGCACTGCAGGTCTGCAGCTTTGCAAAGCAGGTATGAGCTAGATGATGTATTCAACGTAGAAGACATGCTAAACGAAACACTTCAGACAGTTGAACCACTACTAAATTTCTATAGGGGTAAAGTGTGGGGACTTGGCCCCTGTTTAACCATATGGACTCTGCGGCAATCAAGGAATGACAAGCCGTTTAGAAATTAGCAGCTCAATACTGTCCATGTGAGTAGGGACACAAAAGCTTCCAGATGGAACTAATTAGATGGAAGCTTGCCAATGCTGACCATAGCTATCGGAATATGATTGTCTGCTATTTGTTTCACCAGTGAGTGAAGACAAGGCATATGCTGGGGCGTCGGTGCAACTGTGTATTCGTGCTTGTACTCTTATTCAATGCTGTGGGAACTTGTTTCTCACATACCAGATTACCAGTGTGTATATTTTCTTACCTTGTATGACTGTAATATAAGTATATAACTAGAAATTTGCTCTCAAGAAAATACCTCTTCTCCATCTCCTGTTGATAAAACCTTTACTCCTGCATGGCTGCATGAAATCTTTGATAAGCTGAAAATTCAATCTTATGAACTGAGATTCGATAGGACCATTCCTGTCAAAACGACCAGGAATTTATAAGAACTGGTAGATATTTAATACGATATTGAAAGTTTGAAACGTTGTGAAAAGATGGACAATTTGGTGTTGTTCTAACTTCTAAGTCGTTCCGCCATGGTCATTCAGAAATTGAAAGGCTTCCACAAATAATATCTCAGCACCTCTCATGGATCTCATCCTGTGATTACCAAAATTCCCTGGCTGCATCATTCAAGCTTTTTCTTAAACTACAACCAAATGTAAATCCAGAAACAATGTTCATTTTTAACACCCTAGCTGTACACCAAACAAACATTAAATATGTATACACAAGTAAGCCTTGACCCAAAAATCACCAATCACCATTCATCAGTGAAACAGACAGAACCATTTTCAAATGGAGTCAGCTCTATCAATTCAAACATCACAAGATATGCATAGCACTACATAGTAAAGCCTTTTCTTAAGTAAAAGTGTAAAACATCATTTGAAACCTGGTTGCTACATAATTGAAGATTTTCTTAGACTACAACCAAACAAAATGGAGCTGTAAATTCACAACAAAAGATAACCAAAGCTTTTTCTATACAGGAACATATTTTTTTTTACCAACTCAACTGTGCAAAATACAATAGATTTCGTCAACTGGTATTAACAGCTTTACCACCACAAAGTTTAACTGTGTTGGGTTTTATGTGCAATATGGGTCTGTTTGGGCCCAAATTCGTGGTCTATTGTAAGGCTATACTATAAAGCCAAATAGAAGTGATACAAAACCTTAATTTTTCTAAGATAGAGATTGTGAGAAGCCATTAGAGAGTTTGAGAGAACTTTGTGAGGAAGAAGACTTCGGTTTCTTCGTGAGGGCTTGTACAATTGTCTAGATAAGAAAAATATCATCCTTTCTCCCCGTGGACGTAGGCATATTGCCGAACCACGTATATCTTGTGTCTTGTGTGTGGTTGCTTGTTTATTTTGTCTTTTTCGTTTTACTTTCATACATTAGTTCAATCATCATATTTGTGCATTAGTTTCCGCTGCGCACAACAAGTGGCATCAGAGCTTCGGTTAGATCTTGAGCGTCTTGAAGGTGTTTGAAGAAATTCCGCAGTGAGTTTCTTAATTGTGTTACAAGTCCAAGGTTCTACCTTTTGTTCGTGGGTTGCATAGAAGGTGTTTGTTGAAATTCCAGTGTGAATTTCAGATTTGTTTACCTTCGGTTGGTGATTGTTTAGTGCATGAAAGTTGGTGAAAGATGTCAAAAGAAGGGAGTTCGAAGGGGGAAACCAAGTCAGTGGTTTACCATCAAGCAAAAATTGATGTAGAGAAGTTTACTGGCACCAATAACTTTGGTATGTGGAGGTGTGAGGTAATGGATGCTCTATGTCAACAAGACCTAAAAGATGTTTTGGAGGATAAGCCAGAAGATGTGGAAGAGAAGGATTGGAAAAAGATGAACAAACGAGCTTGTGGAATCATAAGGTCGTGTTTGGCACAAGACATTAAATATCTTGTGATGAATGATGCGTCTGCAAAGGAGATGTGGAAAAAATTGGAGGAGAAGTACATGACAAAGACTATCCACAATAAAAATTATCTACTTCGAAAGTTCTATCGAATAGATATGAGAAGAGGTATTTCCATGGCGGAGCATCTTAATGATTTTACCAAGCTAATTGCAGACTTGGCAAATCTAGGAGCAGATGTGAGTGATGAAAGCAAGGCAGTGTGTCTCTTAAATTCGTTACCTGACGAATATGAACACTTGGCTATCACACTCACATATGGGAAAGAAAAATTGGTGTATGGTGAGATTTCTGCAGCATTGTTAACTCATGCGTGTATGAAAAAGGACAAGGAAGAGTCCAAGGGCTCTACACCTGAGGTCTTGGTAACAAGAGGAAGGTCTAGTGACAGGAAATGCCAAGGTGGTAGAGGGAAATCTCGGTCAAAGTCGAGAGGTCGATTTCTAGCAAAGGATGAATGCTCTTTTTGTCATGAGAAAGGGCATTGGAAGAAAGATTGTCCTAAAGCCAAGGCAAAGGACAAGAAGAAAGACTCTGAGGTAAATGTTGCATGTGATACTAAAGATGATGATGTAGATTCTGATTATTCTTTATCCGTTTCATCAATGGTTTGTTACACTAGTGGTAATGAATGGATCTTAGATTGTGCTGCTTCTTATCATATATGTCCTATAAGGGAATGGTTTTCTGATTTTAAGAAGCAGGAGAGTGGTGTAGTGGTGATGGGGAATGATCAACCCTGTCACATAATGGGTATAGGTACCATTCGTCTGAAGATGTTTGATGGAATTATAAGGAAGCTGAAGAATGTTAGGTATGTTCCTGACATGAAGAAGAATCTTATCTCAGTTGGTAGTTTAGAAGCCAATGGTTACAAGGTGGTACTTGAACATGGCGTTCTAAAGGTTGTGGCTGGTGCAATAGTTGTACTCAAGGGTGTTCGACAAAGGAACTTATACTTCCTTCAAGGTAGTACAGTTACTGGGGATGTGGCCGTGTCTGAGGCTACATCAAAGATTGCTAGAGAGACTACGCGGCTGTGGCATATGCGGTTGGCGCATACTGGTGAAAAATCCTTGCAAAGATTGATAAAGCAAGGGTTGTTAAAGGGTGTTATCGCCTGTAAAACAGAATTCTGTGAGCATTGTATTCTGGGCAAGCAGACAAGAGTAAAGTTTGGCACGACTATCCATAATACTAGTGGAGCTCTTGATTATGTTCACACGGATGTCTGGGGGCCTACCAAGAATGCATCTTGGGGAGGTAAGCATTATTTTGTGTCTTTTGTTGATGATTTTTCTAGGCGTGTGTGGGTGTACACCATGAAGAGCAAGGATGAAGTCCTAGAAATTTTCATAAAGTGGAAGAAGTTAGTTGAGACCCGAATTGGCAGAAAGATCAAGATACTTCGCTCAGATAATGGAAGAGAGTACAAAAATGATCCATTCTTGCAAGTATGTCAAGATGAGGGTATTGAACGACATTTCACTATAAGAGAGACACCGCAGCAAAATGGGGTGGCAGAACGGATGAATCGAACTTTACTGGAGAGAGTTCGGTGTATGTTGTCTAATGTTGGGTTAGGCAAAGTGTTTTGGGCTGAGGCTATTGTGTATGCCTGTCACCTTATTAACAGGTTGCCTTAGACTGCGATTGATGGCAAAACTCCTATGGAGGTTTGGTCTGGTAAGCCTGCTTCAGACTATTGTTTTCTTCATGTGTTTGGGTGTCCAGCTTACTATCATGTCCGAGAGAGTACGTTGGATCCTCGTGCAAAGAAGTCTTTATTTATGGGTCTACAGAGTGGAGTAAAAGGTTATAAGCTATGGGATCCAGAATTGAAGAAAATTATTCTAAGCAGAGATGTGACATTCGATGAGGCTTCTATGTTGAAGCCTAAGAGCTCTCAGCAGGTGGAGAGAAGGCCAAAGAGGTTTCGCAGTGGGTGGAGACTGAAATATCTCCACGTGTTCCAGGTGGTTCTGTATCTTTGGAAACGTCTACTGTAAGGGTTCCAAGTATTGAGGTTCCTAGTGTTACAGATTCTGATGACATGACAGATAAGGTTGATGATGAGACGGTTGATGATACAATACATGTGGACTCTAATGATGAGGGTCCAATTGCATCTAGATTATCGAAGAGAAATGTCGGTGTTCCTAAACGGCTTACTGATGATATGGTAGCTTATGCACTTTCGGTTGTTGATGAGGGTATTCCAGAAACTTTTCATGAAGCACTGCAGAGTAGTGATTATGAAAGGTGGAAGACGGCCATGGATGAGGAGATGAAATCTCTTCATAAGAATGAAACTTGGGAACTCATGGAGTTGCCTAAGGGAAAGAAAGCAATCGGATGCAAATGGGTTTACACTAAGAAAGATGGGTCTCCTGGTGAAAATATACGCTTCAAAGCAAGATTGGTGGCAAAAGGCTATGCTCAGAAGGAGGGAATTGATTATAATGAAATCTTTTCTCCAGTTGTGAAACATTCCTCTATTCGCATCTTATTGGCCTTAGTAGCACAATTTGATTTGGAGTTAGCTCAACTTGATGTGAAAACTGTTTTTCTACATGGTGAGCTAGATGAGGAGATCTATATGACTCAGCCGAGTGGGTATAAAGATGCGGGTAATGACAAGCTGGTGTGTAAATTGAAGAAATCGCTGTATGGGTTGAAGCAATCTCCAAGGCAATGGTACAAGCGGTTTACTCGGTTTATGCTAGGGCAAGGGTACACAAGAAGTCCATATGATCCTTGTGTCTATTTTCGCAAGGTATGTGATGGTTCTTTTATCTATTTGCTTTTATATGTTGATGACATGCTCATAGCCTCTAAAAGCAATGTGGAGATAGACAAGTTGAAAAAGACTATGTCTATGGAGTTTGAGATGAAAGATATTGGTGAAGCGAGAAAGATACTTGGCATAAAAATTCAGAGGGAACGAGACAATGGAAGATTGTGGTTATCTCAAAAGGCCTATCTACAGAAGGTGCTACAGAGATTTAGCCAATATGAGATTGGTACAGCTGTGAGTATACCTCTCTCAAAAGATTTTAACTTGAATGCTTCCATGTCTCCTAATTCTGATAGGGAACGTGCTTACATGACACGTAATCCATATGCAAGTGCGGTTGGTAGCTTGATGTATGCGATGGTATGTACAAGGCCCGACATTGGGCATGCAGTTGGCACTGTAAGTAGGTACATGCATAATCCTGGTGAGAAACATTGGGAAGCTGTGAAATGGATCTTACGCTACATTCAAGGTAGTGTGGAGGTTGGTTTACTATTCCAGAAGGGAAGGGATTTGAATCAGTTTTGTGTTGGTTATGTGGACGTTGATTATGATGGTCAAATAGAGAGACGTCGGTCTACTACTGGATATGTTTTTACATTGGCAGGTGGTCCTATTAGTTGGCGGTCTACATTACAATCTCTTGTTGCTTTGTCTTCTACAGAAGCAGAATATATGGCTGTGACTGAAGCCTTTAAAGAAGCCATTTGGTTACGAGGTATGTTGAAAAACTTGGGTATTGTGCAAGAGCAGCTTATGGTTCATTGTGACAATCAAAGTACCATAAATCTGGCAAAGAACTCAGTTTATCATGCTCGTACAAAGCACATTGATGTGCGACATCACTTTGTCAGAGACATTATTGAAGAGGGTGAGATTTTATTGAAGAAGATTCATACTAGCAATAATCCGGCTGACATGTTGACTAAAGTGGTTTCAGGGACTAAGTTCTATCATTGCTTAGATTTGGTCCATGTTCTTCCTTTGAGTGGATAGTATATTTTGGAGTGAACTACGATGGCTTGATCCCTTAGAAGAAGGGTACGTAGGCAACCATGATGTGGTGCAGCCGAGGTGGTCTTTCGGGACATGTGTGGGAGTTTGTGACTTGTGTTTGTCGGCTTAGATTTATTGAATCTTCGCCGAGGTGGAGAATTGTTGGGTTTTATGTGCAATATGGGCCTGTTTGGGCCCAAATTCGTGGTCTATTGTAAGGCTATACTATAAAGCCAAATAGAAGTGATACAAAACCTTAATTTTTCTAAAAGAGAGATTGTGAGAAGCCATTAGAGAGTTTGAGAGAACTTTGTGAGGAAGAAGACTTCGGTTTCTTCGTGAGGGCTTGTACAATTGTCTAGATAAGAAAAATATCATCCTTTCTCCCCGTGGACGTAGGCATATTGCCGAACCACGTATATCTTGTGTCTTGTGTGTGGTTGCTTGTTTATTTTGTCTTTTTCGTTTTACTTTCATACATTAGTTCAATCATCATATTTGTGCATTAGTTTCCGCTGCGCACAACAAACACATCAGCAGGCGGGGCATAGAGTGACGATCTCGACAATGCTCAATGTGGATGTTGATCTTGAGACATTTTTTACGGCACTCCAGCTGCCACAAGCCTTTTCCAGCTACGAGCATTTAGGAGGGCATCAGGAATGGCTTTTTTATCATGGGGTCAACAAGAAGGCCATTGTTCAGACTTCAGTGCCTGAGAAATATAAAATTCCATTATACGAATGTGCATCCTAAAACGACTTTCTTCATAGCCGATAAACAAAATTGATGGCAGCTATTAGGCCATATGCAATAGGTTTATAGGTCTGAAATTAATGTTGTGAATTCTCATAGTCGTGGAGTTACTGAGATACAGTTGGTATGAACTAATAAAAAGGTAGTTGCACCATGCAAAGCACAAACCATACACAGTAGGTTAATCTTGAATTCAACGCACACAGACCATTATGCTTATCATCCGTGGACAGTGCGTATAAGTTAGGCCACATGAAACCTGATAGGAAAGACTATGTATTGACGTTTAAGTTTATAATTATTGTATGCCCTACTGGCTAACTGATGGACGTAATGAGCCATTGAGCTTTATTCAAAATGCAAGTGCAAATCAAAGTAGAGCAACATATTCCAACTAAGAAGGCTAATAAACCTGTCGGTTATCAGTAATAAATAAGTTGTACTTTGTGGATATCAACAGGCCCTCCGTTTTTTGTAGCAACAGTAAGTAATCCGGCCATAAGCGCCCCTCTCACAAAGTGGAGAAGTTGTGGGTTCGAAACACGTCAACAACTGATTGTTGATATGAGTTTCCAAACGTAATTTAAATGGGGTACGTAGGGGTCCCCTCAAGGCCTCAATCCCGTTTGCCAATAAAAAAATCCATAAACAGATGCCTGTAGAGAGGTATAAACAAGATAAGACCCAACAAACAGTTAAAATGTTCATTCCTTTTCTTGCAACGAAATCATTTGAACATAATAGAGCTTCTCAACTCTTCTTTTTTTTTTTTTTTTTTTTTGCAAAAGCAAGCTGGGTTAGGCAGACCCCTAGCTACCAGATATATTAATAAAGAATATATTTACATCCTAGGATACAAAATACCTTCTACATCCTGAGACACAAATGTTATCAGTTGCCTAGGTAAAAGATATAGAAAAATCCGAAAATACATAGTGAATCATCCCTACTTGGTAACCCTGCCAGGTAATCAACACACCTATTTGTTTCCCTGTAGATGAACATAGCATATACACTTCTACGAGAGTGAGACAAAAGGGTTCTACTAAAGCTGGATTGATAAACACTCCTTGTAAAGACATACCATCAAACTGCTTGTGATGTTTGGGGTACTGTAAATCCTAGATAAATTAGCTATTTTGGTCCACAAAATTTCACCAAATTTTCACTTGAGTCCACAAAGTTGTAATTAGTCAATTTGGTTCGCAAAGTTTCATTTCGTTTGCTATTTGGTCTCAGGTTAAGTTTTCGTTTTGGATCACTTAACGTATGGTGATTTGGCAGTTAAATTTAAATTTTAAATTTTCTTTTATCGCTTTCTGTGATAGATCAACATATGAGAAGCTCGTAGGATTTTAAATTTAGATTTAACTGAGCATATACGATTTTAACTGCCAAATCACCTTCTATGTTATGTGATTCGAAACAAAGACTTAACTTGAGACCAAATTGCAAACAAAATGAAACTTTGGAGACCAAATTGACCAGATACAACTTGGTGGACTCAAATAAAAATTTGGTGAAAGTTTGTGGACCAAAATAGCTAATTTATCGTAAATCCCAATTTGCCATCCGTTTTGGGTAAGGCCGGGTATGGTGGGCCTTTATCCGGGCTATTTTTCTATTGGGCTCGGTTCAATTGAGCTATTTTTCAACTGGGGTCTTTGCAGATCTCTTCTGAGCTTTGTCTGCAAATCCTAATCATACTAGGGCATGGACAGATGGACTCTCACCTTGTTGTTAATAGATACCACAGTTTGTTTGCAAGTATCCCCAACCTGGCAACCTATGATCTTTGGTTTCTAGCAATTTTGTAACTTAATCTTTATTTGTCTATCTTATTGCACTCAGCTTCAACCATGATGAATGCTATGCTTGACACTAAGGGTATTATATTACTGCGAAAAAATTGGACAACATGCTGATAGAAGATGACGACGACCAAGAAAGATGGGCTAACCTCCCGTTACTTGTTCTATGGCTAATCAAGGATAGGTTGAACATTGCTGATAGTGCTCGCGTAGCCTTTGTTTGCAAAAATTGGCAATCTGTATCTCTAAGTTACCCATCTAAACCGAAGCTTCAACAACATTTTTTGTTCCTTGGCTCATGTTCCAAAGCCACTTGATCGATACTGCATGGAAGTTTGTTAATGTGTCCACCATGGACAGGCTCACTCTCAACCTCAACCTCAATCTCACTGAATCTCGTGATGGAATTGAATTTGTATCTTCGAGGCGTGAATGGTTGCTCGCTCTTCCGTGATTGGGGCTATAGTACCCCTTCTCAAGGGAATTCACTTCTTTTGCTCAACTTTCAGTCTTTCACACCAACGCCAAGATCAAGATACCATGCCCAGAACAAACTTTGCTTAGACTCATGACATCTTTCTCTGCCTCGGACTATGATCTCCACTACCATGAGTAGAACTTTCTACATCGCCCGCGTGTCTGATAAGACATGGACCAGAATAAGGTCTACTTTCTCAACTTGGAAGGAGGATTACTTATTTTCGACATGGCCAAACTCTCTTGGCAAAAGTTGGACAACATTGACAGAAACATAGCGAACATTCATAATACACAATTGTTGATTATGGAATCTGAAGGAGAGATAATCATGATCGACCGAGGCATGAATTTGAAAACATTTAGCTTCTTCAGACTGAATAAGAGTCAGACTGGTTGGGAGGAATTGAACGCAAAGAACAACCAGGATAAGAGAAGTTGGTTCTTGTCTCACCCCAATAATCACAGTAGTGCCAAGGAGAGCGAAGAAGGGACTAAGAAAGTTTATGAACTGACCACCTACTACAACAGGGATCTCCTTGCTAATATCCATGTCATCCACATTCACGACTTAATCAATGGCTCCATGCGAAAGTTAAAACCACAACAACCGTATGATAATGTACCGCCTTCATGTGTGCGTTATGTTCCTTCGCATCAGTATTAACAAAATATGGTACCAATGTCAAATCTTAGTCAATTTGATGATGATGACAACAGATAAAATATGATGACAACAGATAAAATTTTTCGTTAAGATAATAAGGAGTTGTTAAAGTTAGCTTTCAAATCTTATGGTAGTAATTATTAGAAGATCTTCAAAGTAGTATCAATGAAACTTTCTTATCTCTAAGATGACATTAGTGCAAGTTCCTCTCATCTCTCTCTGATTTGGTAAATAAGCTACAGTCCAATAACATATGAGCTTGTACAGTTTACACTAAAATACCTTTACACAAGCAAGCAAGAGTGAGCTTGTACAGTTTACACTAAAATACCTTACACAAGCAAGCAAGAGTAGTATGATACGACTAAAGACAACTGATGTATGCAGTGCGCTACTTAGAGACCTAAACAACAACGGAACAAGTGCTAAACCAAACCTGATCAAATGCAGAAGCGAAAAGTTCAACAATGAAGGGAAAAGGTCATGAACCTTTTTTTTGTGGCAGGCAGTGAGGAACAATCAGTTTTCTCAGTCATCCTGAAATTATTAATCAACATTATGTTTCGCCAAGAATGGTATAGCCTTACATCTGGTATAGCCTCCAACAATCACATTCAGAACTCAAAAGGCTTCTGCAAATAAAATCCCAGACCTGATGGATCTCATCTTGCGTCTAAAGACCCTACCAAAGTTCACTGATCTCATTCAAGCTTTTCGAAAATCACAACCAAATGTAAATCCAGAGAACAATGCTAATGTATTTACACCCTAGATGACACTGAACAAACATTATACACAACCTCAGCCTCGACCCAAAAAAACATAATTTCAAGCTTTTGCTGAAACATCTTGCTAATCACAATTCATCAGTGAAACAGGCAGAAAAATTGAGTCATCTATATCAATTCAAAGTTTCAAACAGCACAAGATAAGTAGAGCACGGCTTAGTAAAGCATTTTCTTAAAACATCATTCATAAACTGTTGCCACACAATTCAAGCTTTTCGTAGACCACAACCAAACGGTTTATCCAAAAAATTATCATTGAAGTCCTCATTGAAAGGGCTTTTGTTTAAACAATTTCAAAATGGAGTTTTATATTCACATCAAAAGATAACCTAAGCTTTTTCTATACAGCAACATGTGCAAAATACAATAGATTTCTTCACTGACTCAACTGGTAGTCACAGCTTTACGACCACAAAAAAAAATCCCTGCTATGGTGACTGGCAGTGTATACTGCTCTGCTAAAAATGACACGAATGGTCAGATTAACTGTGTCAACACATCTGCAGTTCCCAAAAGAAGCTAGAGCACATTCACAGACTGTCACTTACAAATGTACACTTTACCTTGATGTCAACCTTGTGAGACTAGCTCTGAAGAAACAAAGAAACATAAACATCATTTCAGTCAAGTACAGACCTAAGTACTAAAACCATAAATATGAGATGACCTTAGTCAAGAGAAAATACAAACAAAGCAAATACTTGTCTTACCCCATCAAATCGACACTAGGACAACATGCTCAAATAAGGATTCCAACCAACAACCTGCTCCCCTATTATGATGGTTCACCTGGAATAAAAAGGATTTCGCTCTGTTTAAAACGAATGTTTACACAAATTATAACCAAGACTTGAGAATTTCAAACAATGAATAATACACTAACCTTTTCTTCACAACAATCACATCCTCTCTCAGTGAGGGGCTTTCCCAGAACTCATCATCACTGTCCTTCACATCGACAGTCTCCATATCAAAATATGAATTACTACAGTACTCGCTCCACTCAAACCACATCTTCGAAATTAATTCCTTTCTGAAGCTAGTATTGTGGTTTTCTTCCTCTGCAGAATCAGAAGCCACTAGCCTGTATACATAAACTTTTCTCATTTGTCCCGGTCGGAATGCACGACCAACTGCTTGGCGGGTAACCGATGGATTCAGATGAACATCCATGATCAAAATGCGGGATGCCCCAACAAGAGAGATGCCCTCACCACATGCCTTGATTGACCCAAAGAGCACTTTCACATCAGATGAGTTGTTGAAACGCTCCATCGCCAACTCTCTATCTTCGTCACTTGTATCACCATTGATCATAAAGGTTTCCTTCCCCAGGCTCCACCCTTTGACTTTCACCACCAACCTCTCCAAAAACTTCAATGGAAGGAGATATTGACTAAAGACAAGAAGCTTCTCTCCTGAAGATTCACATAGCCCTAAGATATTAAGGAAAAACTTGGCTTTCACACCGTCTCTAATATCCATTCTGTCTATCAAGCCGTCCACTTTATCTTCGTTAAAGGTGCAACCCTTTTCAGCCTTGATTGCATTTGCAGAGATTTCTTGTAACAGTGGATGCACATAAACAGAGGTTCCTATGGAAGTTCTCTTGAATTTTTCCATTTTCTTTAAGCTGTCAACTATACGTTTCTGTTTCGGGCTGAGATTGACAAATACAGTGAAGTCAACTAAGCCAGGGAGTTCATCCAGGAAATCTCCTTTATAATAATGAAGAACATTTCTGGTCATTTCCCGCAGATCCTGGATAACTGCAACTTTACCTTTAGAATTGTCATCATTTTGCAATGTCTCTTCGACCACATCAAAGAAAGCTGCATCAACACCAGCCTTAGCTTGCTTCCTGCCTATCTGCCCTCTGCTCATGACACGTCTTCTGATAGCTTTGGAAGTCTCCGACTTCAAAAATTTGGGACGGACAAGGTTCAAGATGTTGAATACTTCTTTGACATGATTTTGAAATAAGGTGCCTGACAATACCACTTTTCTTGGGGTCTGAACTTTCGCAAGTGAGCTTAGTACATCAGTGTCCTCGTTTCGAGGAGTATGGCCTTCATCCATTATAAGAATATTCGGTACCTTCAGGAGAATGTCATGGCAGGATGCTGCAATTGTGCTACTTTCATTCTTAGAGACAATGTTAGCAAATTGTTTGTACCCCAGGAACAAAATTCCCTTGTTCTCTACCCACTGCTTAAGGATATCTAATTGCTCCTTACGAGTATCTGCGTTCGAAGAGTAGAAGTCATACAATGGCATGTCTTCTACTTGCCATTTCATGAATTCATTCCTCCATGTACTCACAATTGGTTTGGGTAGTACCACCAGTGGTCTAGCATCAGGGTGCTTTGCTAAAAAACTCTGGATGAAACTGATTATCATGAAAGTTTTACCAGAGCCTGGAGCATGTGCAAGGATGCAACCACCTGGATCATCAGATATCAAATTCCTAACCAAGAAATTAAACCCTTCAAGTTGATGAGCCTTCATCTGCTTCATGTGCCTCGGATGCACGGGTATATCAACCACCGGGAGATTATGGGAGCCAATAGGTCCAGAGAAAGGAGCTGCTTCACTCTCCTCTTTCCCCTTTGTACTTCGAGACTCAGACATGTAGGTTCTTGTGGCCTTTGATCCCTGATAAAAGAATATGTGAGTTTCAAGATATCAGAATGTCCACTCGAAATGTGGTTATCCCAACTTAACACTTAGATATATGGTCGATGTTACATATAGATCTGATAGGTGAATGTTGAGTTTAAGATGATGAAAAATGCAATCCATACCTTGCCCCATTGGAAGTCAAATATTGTTTCAATGCTCTTTTTAATAACGCCACAGACTCGACAGACATAACCCAGGTCATCCTTGAGAATATAAGAATGATCACAATCTTCTTCTTCCCCAACTTCACTTTTTTCAGCAATGCCTCCTGTAGCATCCTAGCACATGAACAAATAACAAAATGAATTCCGATACAAAATAACTGCAAAAAGTCAGCATAACCATTATCACACCGTCTGCAAAACACAAACTCCTACGTCTTATTCTTTTTTCTGGTTTGGAATTTTATTTTATTAATTTTTTGGGGTGGGGGAACGAGCGGTGGGAGACGACGACACTAAGAACAAAAAATGTGTATGCTTCTTTCAAAACCGATGAAGCCTCTTAAGTCACGACCAAACTACGAGTTAGGACCCAATGTGGGAGTATCAACAGGTGGTGGTTACTGCCAAACTAGGAGTTAGGCAAATTCCCAGCATGTGCGAAGAATTTGAATAGCAGGATTAGCAGCACCCCTGTTCCACCTAAACTTTTCTTTGGGATGTGACAAATCCTTTTCAGCAAAACTAAGTGTAGGACATTAATCATATCACAAGGGGAAAAGACTGTCACCTAATATGATCGAACTTACTTTGCAACAATACAATGACAGCAAACTGCATATATTTGAAGAACCTGTTTATCTTCTTGTGACAACCTTCCACAAAGCAGGCTTGGCATGTTATATGCATGGGGGCTCAAATTAAACAAAAGGACAAATAGTGTATCGTGAAAGTTGAAAGAAAATATGGCATGTTGTACTTTGAATATTATTAAATGGAAAGTATTGGGTTTCTCAGTACTTGTGATTACAAATTTACGACCTTTCAGCAAGGCATTCCTAGGTGGTTGTTCATTGTTAAAAAAGAATTGTGTGCATATAGGTATTTGCATAAAGTATAAACTAAAACATAAAAAGGTATTCCTAAATATAAATATTACATAAAATTGTAAGGCTGAAAAATATACCCCACAAGAATACAATGATACAACCCTTTTTTATACTTTCTTCATTTTGAAAATGATCTCTCTTTATAAGGTGAGGGATTAGTTCCCATCAGAAGTAATTGTTTAGGACAAGCTCATCATTTATTCATTTAGTTGGAAGCATTATAAGTTTCAGATCTTCTAATTCAGAAACTTTCAGACTTTAATAATTTCTAAAAAAAAACTTGATTATAAAAGAGCTTTCATGGCATTTCTCTATTAAACTGCACAAGTAATGCAAATATGACTGGAAAAGATAATATATCATCCACAACTAAATGTGAAAATTTAGGTATAGATATTGCTTGAGGTCTAACACCATTTTAACTGCAAACTGACTGGTAACTTGCAACCTGTTTGCTTATATAATGATACTAAGAAGAGAAAGTTAAAAAGAAGAGACCCAAATAAATCAATTGGTTAACTATGGAAGGAGAAAAAGAGAGAAAGTGGTAGGGAAGAGGGGATTGAAATTTCTGTCAGTGGGTATCATAACAAAAGTACATGGGGATGAATGAGCACATTGTGCTAGAATACTCGAATTAACATGTTAAAAGATAATGGATATCAGAAATAATTTAAAAAATAAATAAATAAATAAAATATCGTACATCAGAAAATTGTGATCCACAAATTTTCTTAAGTCATTACAGGGGTAGCCTGCAATATCATTCGGTACACAATAAGACTATAAATAATGATTACCAACAACAACAAAACATTGTCCCAACTTATTAGTTTTAACACAATGTAAGTAATGATAAGTGAGTAGAAATACCTTGGAGCATTCCAATGCTAGTGTCATTTCCCTCCATATGTCTCCAAGACCATCATCAGAATCACGTTGACGACCTCTTTTGTTTATCAATAAATCACCCTGTACGCCAACATATAGTCCTTTATCTTTTTCTGGTTCACTTACAGAGTTCAGTGGTTTCACTTGTTCAGTTAAAACTTTACTCTCCTCACCATCTATCACCTGAATTTGATTGTAGGATCCATCAGTACACTAATATATTTCAAGTTTTCAACCCAGTTTCACTGTTTAGGAAAATGGGGGAATATTTAACACTACCAAATAGAATTTCAAAAGTAACAATGTCATCATTCTTAATTACTACGAAGTACAAACTAAAAAGTAAGTGATGCAACTTGAGAATTACGGATGCGCAACTACTTACCGCAAGATCCTTAACTGGGTTTTCATCAATCGGCTTTTTCAAGACAACTTGCTGATACTGAACCTTCCGATTTGCATCAAGAACAGAACCACGAACTGTATCAGTGATCAAGTTCTTACTGTTACCATGTTGGTCACCATTTACTTCATGAAATCTACCCATATCTAAATCTGGATTATAAGGTGCTTCCACCCGTAAGGCTTGTGGTACTTCATTATTTGAAGCCTCCATAATGTCTCCAGAAGCTTGGGTAGTCCTATCTTGCTTCTCAACGTCTTCTTCATCTGAATCAAGAATCACAACCTGGCTGTTGTTGTACTTCTGAAGGCCATCTTCTATATTTTCCATTTCCATCTCTTCAGCCAAAGACTTGCAGATTGATTTTGAATAACCTAATGCAGGAGAATCAATAACAACGCAATCATCATCCAAATCAACAATTTCTCGAGATGTTAAATGACTGCTCTGCTTATCCATCAACTGTGAAAATCCTGTACTTTGGCCATGAGACTGCAAACTAGTTGTAGATGACTGGGGTGAGAAATCTAGACGACGGTTGGTAAGTGATGGATACAATGCCAATAAAGGATTCAGCATTTGAAAGCTCTTTGCGCGAAGCTCTTCAATATCTTTGCAGACACTACCATAGACACCTCGATCCACTTCTTCCATCAGATTGGATACAGAAAGTGGGTCAGAATAGTCAGCAACATCAGGGAGACTCTTGCCTCTTTTGTACTTGGATTCAGCACATATGCCTTTAAACAAAGTATCAGTATTTTTTCCATCACTTGATACTTTCATCCTTTTATGTCTCCAGGGCTGAAGCTCTGTGAGGCACAAACCTATGGAAGTAAGAAATCGAGAAAAGTGTGTTACGAAAAAAAATTGAAACCTATAAAAATTGGGAGGAAAAGTGCAATTTGAATAAAATATTAACAAAAGTGCTCATATAGTTTATGACTGGCATGTTTATGAGTTCCGAAACGTGCATATTTGAGATATTCCACAGGTGACAGGGATAATGAATTTGGAATACAATGTAAATCCATTTTTCTCTCTTTCTACATTCAAATTATATATATAAAAAAAAAAGAAAACAAAAAACTGCTCTTGTTTATATAGTCATTTATTATCTTTTACTCTTATGACATATATAAAGAAATATATCCTCCCCATTTAACATGTCATACATAACATGTCCCATACTTTCACAAAGCTCAACGTATACTTCTATGCAGGACTTTATATGATAACATGAAGTGAGATGTATGAACAAGGTTGATGGACTTGGCACATTTATATGATAACAAAGCACATCGATCATTGCCACATCAAGGTTGATGGAATTGGCAAGAAATTATTTACCCTGTGTTTGATAAATATATTTTCCATGGCAAGAACAAAATTTTGTTGTCGACAGGAAAAGGTGCATGTTAGATTGTTAGTTTTAAGTAAGCATAAAGCTTTCCTCTCCACATCACTCTTCACACTAGTTTTCCTTTAAAGATCACTCTTCACAATTCTCCTGGGGTAATCAAATCCTTGATCCCTACAATATTTTTCCCAAGGGCCCCTATTTCTCCATCTCGTAGAGAAAATCTTCCACTAAGCTTATTAAATTTGATCTAGGACTTCAAATTTTCTACAGTTCACAACATATACTACTATCATTGAAAATCTAGCATTCACAATTAAACTATAAAAAAAAAACACAATAGATTCCAAATGCAATACATAATCCATATTCACTTACGAGTAGAACTAATTTGATCAAATTTCCTGATGTAAGGACTACTACTCTGTGGAGTTCGATTAAGTGGCCATGTCTCACCATAGCAAGATCCATCTCTTGCCATTGATCCTATTCAAACAAATAAAAAAAAAATTAAACATATTAATTAATAACAAATAAAAAAGCTAGGGTTTAAGATTATGCTAAAGAAGTTTTGAATAATAACTGAAACAAAAACTAACATGCATGTAATGTTTAAGAAAATTGTGATAATTTACAAAAAAAAATTGAGATTGTAGAATACAATGTGAGCGAAATTTGATGAAGAAATTGATGATCAGGTAATGAAAACAAGTTATTGAACAAATTATGAAGAAAGAAAATTAAAAAAAAAAAACCCTAATTTAGCTAGAATACCTTTTGTTTGTTATGATTGCAAGAGAAATTGATTTGCAGAGAGAAAGCTTTTTAGAAGAAAATGTTTGCAGAAAGCGTTACAGTACCGACGACTCGGACTCAACCACACTGAAGAAGAGAGAGACTTTGGCGGTTTCGCATTCTTCTGATGGTCCGTATTCCGTACCGAGGAATATAACACGTGTTTTCTTGTGGTTTAATGGACTTTACTTGGTTCGAGGTTAAGGAACTAGGCTTTGAAGTTTGAACATGGCAGCTCATAAGCCCATACATTAAAAAAGACTTGAAGCCCAGGCCCAAATGAAATGAGAGAACCTTGCTCTAATGAAACTACTAACACTCGGGCTTCTGTTGCAGGTGTCAGACTGCTCGTTGAACTCAAATAACTTGAACAGATAAAAGTTGAATTAGAGAAGAAAAGAGAACCTGAGAAGAAGATCTGAGTGTAAAGCAAGCAGATCTGAAGAGTTTCGAGTCTAAAACATGAAGAAACAAGCATCAAAAGCACCTTTCATCCTTGACCGTTGGATCTCGATAATTAGAGAAGATTAGATTCTCTCAACAGAAGAACAAAATATAGTAAGAGAGAGAAAGATTGAGAGAGTGGGCTGTCAAGTCTAGTGCGAGTGCAAAGCTTTACTGCCCGTGATTTTTCACTCAAGGTTTTTTCGATTTTACGGGCAGTTTGGTCAGGTTTTGGTACCTTGCGTAATTCCGTGTTTTGGCTGCCCGAACAATAGAGACAAAAACAAGTGGGATTTTTATTAAAATTAGGGTGAGTTAAGAAAATCTTTTCTCACTGTACAGTGGAAAATTGCTATACGATGGGAAAATACCATTTTCTTTTCCACCCACTTAAATTGGCAATCAAACACACGAACAGTGATTATTTTCCACTGGTCTACAGTGGGAAAACTTAAGCAATCGAACACACCCTAAGGCTGTGTTTGATAGCAAGAGTGGGAATTGGAAAACAACTTAAGTTGTTTTCTCACTAGGACAGGATCTAAGGCTAATTAGGATGAATAGTAATGTGGCCCAGTGGAAAAACAACTTAAGTAGTGAGAAAATTAACCTTCCTCTTTTCTCACTCTAGTGGGAAAATAACCCTCTTTTCTCACTAGTTTGGAATTCTAAGGGGGGTAAGAAAATGTTTTCCCACTGTATAGAGAAAATAGCTATACAGTGAGAAAATACGATTTTCTTTTCTCATTGTTAAAGTTAACAATCAAACAGCTAAAACCTGCCCCTTTTCCACTGGTCCACTGAGAAAACACATAAGTTTTCTCATTACATTGGGAAAATAATTGCAATCAAACACACCCTAACTGATTGGAAAAAGAACACAGAAACGCACACACATGAAATAAAATGTGCACAAAATTAGAGCCCAAAGAGGCCAAAAGCTCTACTTGCTCAGTTGCTTGATTTTAAAATTTTGTTGCACATTTTTACAGACGTATTGGCTTTGCCCACTTCCAGGAAAAAAAAAAGCAAAAAGAAAGAGAATAGCAATAGAATGTCGGAGTCGTCGGATCACCAAAAGCAAAAGCAGCAGTGGCATTGGGAGAATGCAACAGCAGGAGCAATTGCTGGTTTCGCTACGGTTGCTTCTCTTCATCCTCTTGATGTCGTTCGTACAAGATTTCAAGGTAACTCTTTCTCTCTATCTCTCTCTCTCTCTCGATTTCGTTTTAATTTTCTGCAAATCTCATGAATGCTTACATTTTGCTTCTGTTATTGATTACCAGTTAATGATGGTAGACTGACTAATGTTCCTCTTTACAAGAACACCGCTAACGCCATCTACACTATCGCTCGAACTGAGGTTTCTTTCTTTCTTTCTTTCTTTCTTTGTATTTTTTTTTTTCTGCAATTTTATACGAGTTCTCTTATTGCTAACTCAATTAGGTTTCAAAATGTGTGTGTATGTGTTTAGGGTTTTAGAGGTATTTATGCCGGTTTCTATCCAGCTGTTCTTGGATCAACTGTTTCCTGGAGTCTCTATTTCTTCTTGTAAGTTTCCTTCCACTGAATATTTTTCTAGAAAATGTGTACAAAAATGCTACAAAGTGAAGTAATTTGATATGATTTGACTGTCGTTTAATTTATTAATCTGTAATTCATAACAAGCGAAATAAGAAACTTGGTATAGATAGCCATCTAGTTGATTGCTCACTTTATGTATATACACAATTAACTCTTTATAAAATTAAATTTGGATTGTCACATTGCTCAATGAATTTATTGTCGTGATCATACCATGAAATCTCGGGAATTGATCTAAATCCTTAAACATCAGTATGGTATATGCACGGTTCATAGCATGAAATCTCGCCGTCCCATCGTTGAAATTTGGTCATTGAAGGTCCCAATTGCAACAGCGAAATAAGAATCCACAAATTCAGACCTAATTCGAGGTTTTATAATTAGGTTCATATTAAAAAGATGGGGCACAATTGTCTGCCACTGCGTTTGAATATTGATAATTAGTAACACATTAAAACCTGACCAAGTTATGTTTTCAATATTGGTTATAAACCAAAATCACACTAAAATGAGAATTTTAAGCTTTTATTTCGAAAATTTTAAACTTTGTGGGTCAATAGAGTTAAACTTGGTGGCGTTAACATGTCGAAACCAATTGAAGAAAAGAAATAATGGCACTAAGTTCAAAAAAAGATTAATGGTATATTTTTGTTACTAAAAGGTCTAGATATTAAAGATATTCAAGATTTTCGCTAGTAATGTTTGTTCTTGGATGTATGCACCTGGTTTTGTTTGCTGTTTTTTATTCTTCAATCTATTAACTATCTCGTAAAAGCACAATACTTGGAAAACTTAAAGAGCCAACCATTGGCACCTCGAATTGGCTTTTGCATGTATTCATTATCTAAAATAGATTACTTTTTCTGTGTAATATCCTAGGTGTGTAATTTTTTCTATTTGTACCACGTTTAGCTATGGCAGAGCAAAAAATAGATACTCTAAAGGTGGTGAAAAGAAGTTGAGTCCTGGATTTCATCTACTTTCTGCTGCAGAGGCAGGGGCTCTGGTAAGTAGTTCAAACTACCTATCTCGGTCATGAAATGTTTTGAAGGTCCAATTTAGCGTTGCGAGATGTAAATCTTCATCTACTTGTTAAAAATAATAACAAGTAAAAACGAAAATATAAGCAGCTTTCCCACAAACCCGAACACAAACAAAGTGCTTCTTAAGGTGAATTTGGATGCATAATGAAAACGTATGGATGTTCGTGTACTTATAATCATAGATAAATTATGTTTGCTAATTGATGCATAGAGTTAACCATACATTTGTCTTGGCTACCTCAGGTATCTTTGTTCACAAATCCTGTTTGGCTAGTTAAGACTAGATTGCAGCTCCAGACGCCTATGCATCAAACTCGGCCATATTCTGGATTTAATGGTTTGCTCCGCAACTCATATTTGACGTGGTAATTGAATGTCTGTTGAATAGAACCATAGTTAGGTCACTTCCTATTGTTCTTCTTGTTACAGAAATTCATATGAACTTTCGCTGCGAGGGTTATCCTTAGATTCATGGCTTCTTTGATGCAAAACAAATTTAGTAACGACAAAAATAAACTACAGAAGTCCTACTCAGAAATGATTCATTCCATGGGCCCTTCAGGCCTGACTTATTACCCCTATTAGGATGCTTACAATAATGTCCTTGAGGGCTTGAGTTTTTTTTGTTTGTTTTTTTTGGTGAAAAGAGGGCTTGAGTTAACATACTTGAGATATTTTCATTGTGTAACTGATGTCCTTGAACAGTGGAGGATCCAAATTCCAAGAAATTATTTGATAGGGAGCACTTTCTAATTTTCGGATGATTGCTAATTCTCTACCCCATTTCTATCAGTCACTGTCCTCGAGTAATATTATCCAAGAGAATGTGCCATCAAACTTTTTTTGGTGAGAAAAATGGTGTGGTAAGCCTGTTTTTAATGAGATCAGTAACTCGGTGATGCTGGTGGGATTCGAACCCCAGACCTCTGGTATCATCACCCAAAGTTGCCATCAAACTTAAGGTTGGATATGATGTATTCTTGATATTGCTTTTTGGTTGACACGTTCTGAGTAACTTTAAATGTAAGAAAGCTGTTTTCTTCTCGTTTTCTTTGATAAACAAGGTTGGACAATTGAGAACCTACATGAAATAATTACTGTAGTTTGTATGAGGATGTTGAAATGAATGGGTGGTAAGACATGGAAATATAAATCATGAGCTAGTGCAGTTCATATGATCAGTAACAATATAGCTGTTCCAATATATGACAAAATAAGGGAAATGATGGGAAATATGTTGTTAACCACTAATAACCTCGGGTGGAATATGAATCAGGAGTTAGTGCAGTTCATTTGTTGTGTTACACTGTAACTGTACCGGTGTATGACAAAATGAGGGAAACAATTAAAATAGGACATGTGTAGTTGATCACTAATAGCCCCAAGTGGAAGGAATATACCAGTTGAGGATTCTAAAAGCGCAGAGGGGGCCATATGGTTCAAGGTGTTTCAATTATTTGATATCCAGAACAGGACTTCAATTTAATTCAACACTGAAACCGAGAGGTTCAACTGAACGCCAACATTAGATACACAGCGACATATAATAAAAAACTCATCCGTGTTAATATATACACTCATTTATTGGTGCAATTTCAAGTGGTATCTTTCAGAGTTACTATTGGAAGATTGGAATTAATCTGAGCATGTAGGCTAGTAGGGGCTCTTATCTTATTAGTTTGACCTTGCTAAAGGATTCTCCACATTGTAACGTTTTTTGTTTACTTTATTTAATATCAGATGCATTAAGAACCATAGTTAAAGAAGAAGGATGGCGTGCACTTTATCGAGGGATGGGGCCCAGCCTTTTGCTTGTAAGCCTTTTATAATTTGAACATCTTTTATTTTCGATATTGGCATACTTTGTATTGTGAAGTTTATAATTCATACATCCTGCGGAAATGTGCATGTTTAACTCATAATATGATTGATGCTGTTTTCTTCAATTATTATATGGCCGAGTCTTAAAGAAAAATGTGTGAGTAGGAACTCTGTCAAGAATGATTCTGGTAGACAATGCAAAAGAACAGAAATATTGTGCAAGTGAAAATTGATGTTGTGTCAAACTAAGTATTACTGCAATATAGTTTGGGCTAGTTCCACATGTTTATAAAAGTTTGTTTCTGGAAGCATGAGTAGTTTGCTCCATGTTCCAGGGGTAATTTAGGACTTAAGAAGGGTGATGGTGTGGGAGCTTTAAGTGGGTTTTGGCAGATGTTTATAAAATGAAAAGTTCCCCCATATATTGAAATTTCATCTTGAGTGGAAATGAGGATTTTCCATGAAAAATCTCCGAGGTTTCATTGGATGTTGAATCGCGTCCCCTCTTGACTATGGATTTTAGTGGGATCACTTATGAGAGGTCTTATTTGATGATCTAATATTTAGGAAATTAGGGGTTAGATATTGTAGACCTTCAATTTGTGATGCACTTCCACTTACCTATACGAAAAATATATTTTCTTCTTTACCCTCTTCCTTCCATAACATCATATTATATTTCCTAGGATTTGTGGACGAATATCTCTGCTCTTGCTCTGACGTCACATGACATACTACAAGTCTGGAGTAACTTCTTACTCTTGGGCCTTGCAAATTAAGCGGATTAGATATTCACACTATTCCAATGTGACCCTTAAATATATTGTGGTATTGCTCGTGATACTACATTATGTATGTTGCATTTGTAATTGAGCTTTTGTACTGTTTATTTAAATATACATGCATTTTATATCATGAGAAACCTAGAAATAATTTAAGTAGTTATTTCACTTATTTGCACAACTTAGTGTTGTCTGTAATGCTTCAGCAGGTTTCCCATGGTGCTATTCAGTTCACCACGTATGAGGAGCTTCGCCAAATTTTTGTCAGATACAAGACTAAAGGAAGAGTAAATGACACTGAAGGGGATAAAGTATTGGTAAAGGTTCATGAATCTCTGATCAAAACGATCCTTCTGCAGTTTGAAAATGTGCACCCATAGACACAGTATATAATATTTGCTTTAATTATTTGCAGCAAGTGCGGTTGGTGTTTGTGCTAGACCATTATAATAATTTGTTAAAAAAGAATCAGATTTCTATGTCATCTTTATTTTCCCTGGAAATAAAATGATTTTACGTCAGTGAGAAACATAAGAAATTCTTCAGTTGGTGAATTGAACGGAGAAAGAAAGTTTTTTTTTTTTTTCTTCTGATAATTAGAATTATTTCACCCCAAATCATGAAAGTGGGACTCGATCCCATGACCTTAGGCCCGACTTCCCAAATTTGGAAGCTGTCAAGTATATAGTACTATGTGGGATTGACATCATTTAAGAGGGTAATATTTTAAAATGCTGAGTGCAGATCTTTACCCATTGGTGGGGTTCTCCTCTATCAATCAACTAGTACAAATTTTCTTGTGCTTCACAAAACTTAGAAACATAGTATTTTTGAGCTTAAATGCTTTGCTGAAATTTGCTGAGGTACTGCCTTGTGCCTTGAAACATACCATGGTACTTGGTAGTCCAGGCCTATATTTTCAAAAGTTGAATGCTTCTTAGTTCTTACTATTGACAAGCTGCTGTTTATAGAACATGGACTATACTCCTTTACTGACTTTCTCTTGGCATGCATCTAATTGAATTATCACTCGGATTCATTGCAGAACTCAGTTGACTATGCTATGCTGGGGGCATCTTCTAAATTTGCGGCAATGCTTTTCACATATCCTTACCAGGCGAGCTATTTTCTCACTAAATGTTTATTAGATGGCTGATGTTGTTTGAAATCCTTTGAAGTTCATGTAGTGATCCCTTTCTGTTATTGTAGGTTATCCGCGCACGACTGCAGGTATAACTATTGTTATTTTCTTTCCTTCTCTGTACTTGTTGAACTCTTGGCTCCATAGAAAAGAGCATGCCAGTGGCACAACTGATTGCTGGGCTCTAGGGGACAACTGAACACTGTACTACCCAAGCAACCAAACTGTAATTCCATTGAGCAATCTGAAGCTTCTTTCTTTCACCTCTGGCCTTTTCTAATGATGGATATATTGTTTTATTTGCAGCAACGGCCCAGTATAAGTGGGATCCAAAAGTATAGCGATAGCTGGCATGTCCTCAAGGACACCCTAAGGTGAGATTGCTCAAGTCAGCATGAATTTCATAGCATTGCCTGTACGTATTCTCATATCTCTAAGCATAAATTTGGCCAGAACAGAAGAGATATCCCAGGGAAGTGAGGATTCTAAGATAGAATTTAGTCCCTTTCATATTACAAAAGGAATATCTCCAGTAGAGAACCGATAAAGCACATATCTTGCTCTAATGAACCAAAATATGAAATTGCAATATTTTTCCACGCGCCTGTTTCAATTTGTTATTGAGGCTATACTTGTTTCAATAGAACACACGTAGTTCATCAATGTGATAATGCTGCTTTAATTCAGATATATACAAATATGTATTCTTTTCTTCATAGTCTTCATGCACCAGTATTAATTTGTTAGTGAGACAAAGCTATACTTCTTTTGTTATCATTTATCACACATACACGCAATGTGGTAATGCAGTTTTACTTCAGAAGTTGATAATATGCATATCGTTGTGGTAATGTGGCTTTAATTCAGAAGTGGATAACATGCAATTCCTTTCTACCTTTTCCAGGTTTGAGGGCTTCCGTGGGTTCTACAAGGGTTTAACACCAAACCTACTGAAAAATCTCCCTGCTTCTTCAATAACGTTTGTTGTGTATGAAAATGTCCTGAAGTTGCTTAAACCGTCCAGAAGACAAGATTGAAAAGTATTTTATATTGGTTTTTTTCTTTTTTCCTTTTTGGGACATGAAAAGTTCAATGATGAGAAAGAAAAGAGGAATTATCTATAACAACACTCTTTGCAGCTTCCACTGCAAAGCGCCAATTAATAGAATTGTTGTTTGAGTTGAATATACTTCATTATGTATTTGGACATTGTACAAGCCATGAAAGAAATGAAAAAAATTGAATACATTTGGTAGCCACTTCTTTGCTTTGCTTTAGTCACGAATGTTGATGGCTGTCCTACTGCAAATAGCTGTGTTCATACTAGGTGACGACAAAATTTTGTCCAAGGCTAATCTTAGATAGAAATTCCTTTGTGGTTGTATATCTGGCCAATTATCAAGTGATACCCTCTGTAGCAGCTCCTATCTAATAATCAAATTGAACATAGTATAGTGTACACTGCTATCAAGGTTGGCTGCCATGAGTCTAGGATGAGAATGAGAAGCATTGAACTGTTAAATGCTCGAATGGTACTACTATATCACATCATCAAAACACCACCAGTCCTGTCAAGGTGTATAACAGACTAATAGAGCTCAAAGTATATCAACCAAAAAGGAAAAGAACAAAATACATTGAACAGCAATCATCTATCAGTTCACTAGTTTGGGGGTTCCATACTTCCATGCCATTGTTGGGCCAGTCATGCAATTTGGATTATCAAAGCAAGATATCAGAATGATAAATGATTCCCGGCCACAACACAAAGTAGGGCAACACATTACTGAAATGAATCCTAATAACTAATGGTCCGCCTGCACCTATTCTGTCAGTACTGAGTCAGTAGACAATATATGGGAACAAAAACAACCCTGCATCCTATGCAGTCTGTCAGTACTGACTCAGGAAACATATAAGAAAACAACACTGCATCATATGTATTTGGCACAGCTTCTGTCACAAAACATTAGTTGTATTTGGCATTTTGGCCAGCTCAACTCACAATGAAGTCCTCATGAGGCAAGGGTCTGACTTCTGACGGCAAAGGGCTATGCCATAGGACAAAGTTTGGAACCTATACACTGTTTAATTCAAGTACTTTTGCATTTGAACCTATAATTCTTCAGAATAGGGTGAGTACCAACTTTAACATCTTTAGCACTTGGAAAGTCAGAAGCTTGCTACATACCTTTTCCATCAATAAACCACACCATCTTTATCAGAACCAAATTTACCACCCAAACACTTGCCAGAAAGTTTATTGATGCAAATAGTAGTAAACTAATAATACTCTCAATGGAACCCGAAGAATCATAGGCAGGTTCTCAATCAGTCCACTAAAGGTGAAGAATGACACTTAAGAGAAGAAAAACAGATCACAGAGTTGTTCTTTTAGAATTAATATGTCAAGGCCTCAAGGGAAACTTCTAAATACAATGAAGGAGTCCCCACAAGGATATCAAGAAAACACATACAAGTCAAAACACAAACTATTGACCCATTCAAGAACCAGTCAAAATCTTCTCTTAAGAAAATGTAAAACCAACGGGTAACTATATATTCACTGAGTTAACTGTCAAAAAAAAAAAAAAACCACTGGGTTATTAGTGGTTAGAGGATCAGACCAAATAAACTACTTCCCTTGTCTCGAAATGAAAAAAAAAACCCTCCGAGTTATACAATACAAGAAACCTGTCATGAGAAATGAAAACCTATATAGAAGTAGAAGGCACAAAGGGCACATTATTGAGCAGTACACCGCTAACAAAAAAGAGTACACATAAGATAAGTCAGGATCTGACAACTCAGTATATTCTATTACTGGTAGCCCATTAGTGTACCCTCCAACAAAAGGTGGATATACTTGCCATTGTGGACAGTAGATTAGTTGGTATACCAATATTAATGTGAAAGAAAATTTCATGTTGTTTGCACGTGGATATGAGTTATATAGTTAGTAAACCACACGAAGTCAGCAAAATAAACAGGCTCTAGGGTGAAGTCTTTAAATGCTAACATTGGAAACCAGAATTCCTGAAATCATCTTTTCTCCTCCAATCACAATGGAACTTCTGCGTGCTACTACTCTATGCCAAAGGAGAAAACAACCTCCCATGTGTTTCCTCTCCAGCCACTATTTTTTTTTCTTTAACACTCTTACAAGGTTATGAGGTCATTGCTTCTAGCAGGCTTCACGGAGAGAAATTGCTTCAGTATTTCTTCCAGAGTGTATGGGAAGTGCTTAAGGCAAGGATTGGAGGTAGTAACTTCATCAAGAAAATCTCTAGTTTTAGACTAACTACCTACTATCCCACATCTCTCAATCGGTTCGTATGTTCCCTCCTGTCCCATTAAAATCTTGAGGCATTCATAATCTTCCTTCCACACCTTCAAGCATACCAAATTCACTCAGATCTAAGACTCCCTTTAAGCTTTTGGTCCTCAATTCCTACCACATTTTCATTAACAAAACAAGCCAAAAGATGATACAGCATAGAAAACACTAAATAAGAGAGGCTAAAGAGGAAGATAAAGGGATAAGACATTCCAACTTAGTTGGCAGCAACCTTTTTTTTCGATAAGAGATCTTATTAAAGATCTCCAACACGCTGCCACCAAATTCTGCTTGGATTTACCCCATTCATTCTAAGCCTTTTATTACTTTCTTGCTTAGCACACATTGTTTTTGTGTTGTCTAGTTATTTATCTAATATCTCCTTCACATTTTTTACTAGAATAGCATATTCTAAAGCAGAACATTATCAATTTCCAAAACTCTTACACTGTTCCCAAATCTTCATAATGTTTCCGTAAACACAAACTGATAGATGATCATTCATAACACTTAACCAGAAAATTTACAACTCACATAACTCTAATGTTAAAAGGGGAGGAAAATGATAGCAGTCAAATACAGCAAAATTGAGTTGACTACAATTGATCACCAGTGATCATCAAATTTCATATTCATTAAGGTCCCTCTTGACATAGATGAACACTAAAAATCTAATTTGAGATGATGTAAACACACAATATCATCAATCTAAACAATCAACAAATAAAAATGCATTCACATAGCAAACCGAACTTATAAATTATAATTCAAGCTAAGATAAATACCAAGCATCACCCTATATATAGGTGATATTACAGTTATTGAACTTCAGCTTGCAACTAGTTCCAAACAAAGTTTCTACAACACCTAAATATTAAAAAGAGCAATCATAACTTAATCTTACCCCAAAAATAGTATCCAGCAAAGCAAAAGAAACTCCTCATTTATAATCAAAATTAGGTATAGGTGGACTTGGTGTATCAAAACTCTCCAAAACCTCAGCTTTATCTTTCTTCTTTCCACCAAACATACTCCCTAACCAAGAAGGAGACCCTTCACTCTCCAAACCTGCAGTAGGTGTAATAAAACCATCCAAGCTTTCATTTTTAATTCCACCACTCATTGTTTCTGGCTTTTTTTCACCACTACCACCAAATAATCCTCCAACCCAAGAACTCAAAGACCCTTCATCAGTCTTCTGCTGTTGAGGCATTTGAGAATACCCTCCATACCCTCCAGCTTGTTGTTGTGGCATCTGCATCTGTGATTGTGGTGGCATACCATAAGGATACTGCATCTGCATCATAGGATCCATACCATCTTGATTAGGTGGAGGAGATGTTATCTTATTAAGCATAATTCCCATTCCTTCAATAAGAGCAAGTAAACAACCACCAAAAATAGCAGATTTTCCAGCAATTTTAGCACCTTGACGAATCTGAAGTATTCCACCAGTAAAAGCACCAGCAACAACTGAATTATATGGATCTTCTTTTTGTCGAAGATAAACCATAGTACAATCACATGTAGAAAATAAACCACCCCATACTGCAAATCCACCACCTGTTTTTGGTGCAAACATTCTTGCATTTTGCATTCCACCTGCAAATCTTTGACCTTTTTCAGATCTTCTTGCTCCTCTTACAAAATGATAAACTGTTCCTCCACCTGCTCCCATAGCAAAAGCACCACCTAAATCATCTATAATTCGATCTGGACATGGTTCTCTAAACGTATCTGGTGAAGCCGTCATGGTGGTGGTGATGGTGATGGTGGTGGTGTTAGGGCTTTGGAATATTGAAGAAAGAAGAAAGAAACTTTTTATTCTGAAAATGAATTTCTTGGAATGTTGTATTTCATTTCCACCGAACTCCTATAGAAGATCGAAGACTAAAGATGAATAAGGCCCAAGCCCATTTAGCCCAACCCAATATATCCACTGAAACTGTTTTCGTTTCTTTCATCCAATCTATATCATGACAGTGAACTGTTGCTGTTGTTACCTTCGTTCTTCTTCTTCTACTTCAATCTTTACTTCTTCAACACGATCATCACTCTTTAATCTTCTTGTTCAAAGGAATTCAAACAGAACTCAATCAATTTCTACTTCAATCTTTCATCAAAGAAAAACACATTCGTTAAGAGTACTTAGAGTTAGAGAAGATCTCGAATCTTCTGAAGTTGTATCTATTGATGAAGTGATTGAAAGTAATACGAATGGAGCTTTGGAGTTTAAAGAAGAAGAAGAAGAGAAAGCTTTAACTTCGTTTAAAACTTCATCATCATCGAGAAAGAAAAATGAAGAAGATGATAATGATGATGAAAATAGGAGATTTATATTGCGAAATGGAAGAGAGGTTAGGTTTTTTTTCTGTTATTTTAGTTATGTAGTTTTTGAAATGATTTGAGAGATTTGTTTTAGACTTTTAGTTATGAATTGTGATGTGTAATGGTTTTTAAAATTTTGTAGATTTTTGCGGAGAAATGTTACCTTGTTGCAGTTGAGAGGAAAGGTGAACAAGAGATTTCATTTGGAATTGAAGAATCACTTAAGGAGTTAGCTCAGTTAGCTGATACTGCAGGCCTTATGGTTGTTGGTTCTTCATTCCAGAAGTGAGTGCACTGGTGATTAAAAAGGTTGACAATAGTCCATATGTGATGTATCTTGAGCATGTTAGTTTGTTTATGATATGCAGTATTGTTCTTACAATAGTTTTATATAGTTTAAATTCGTTTGAAATACCCCGGATGGAATTTATGTGTACTCGAGAGACAGTTTATGAATGACATTTTTCTTAGTTAATGTGTCTTGAGAAATCCTACTATGAAGTTGCACATTATTTTGATTCTGGACTTTTCTCAACTCTCACCTTGCATTTGTCGTGGTAAGGCAAGCACTTTTGCTGCAGTATTACCAGAGTTATTGCTTGTTGTTCCATGCTATATTTCACTATTGTTTCTTAATTTATTAAAGATACTATGCTTGGATGGGAATGATATAGTTATATGTATGTTGCTAGCCTAGCAAAAGACATGTGTTACTACAAATTTGTTTGTGAGATGGTAAACAATTGATGCCATTAAAATATAGTTAGGTATATAGTAGAATGTAGGACTCCGTATCCTGCGTCAACAAAAAGTTAATACATTGGAATACATACATAAGAATCCCCAGTCCTATCTTGATTGCCACATCACAAAGACTCCCTAATGATAGTAGTGCAGCCAAAAGGTACATCCTCCATCTTTTTCAACTGTTTGCACCCAAGGAATAGAAGGCATGTCCAAAATCATATGCGCATGTATGTGGCAAAAAGTAATTTTTTTGTCAGACCTTATTGCTCTTATATTTACCTTTTGCGCAGTTCATTTTCTACATATATTAAATAATCTCTTTCTATTGGTCTTCTACTTCTTGAGAGGTCATGAAGTGCTTGCAGCCTTGCATTTCTACCACCTGCAACAAGATGTTTAGTCATGCTATCAGTTGATCTTTCTTGAGGGTTTATCACTTGATTGCATGTATTCATCTAATCATATTTTGAATTTCATTAGTGGTAGCTAGTATCTTTTCTTCATTTCCTTTAGCTTCCTAATATCTGGAAGTATTGTGCAGACTTGTTACTCCAAACGGGAGGACATACATTGGATCTGGAAAAGTCACAGAAATCAAGGATGCAGTTCATGCCCTAGATGTTGAAACTGTAATATTCGACGATGAGCTTTCAGCAGGGTAAGTTTAAGAAATTTGTGTTGAACTGTCAATCTACTATTATATCTTTCATATTCTCAGGCATGATACAATCTCTCTAATATGTTTATGCAAGAAACCCTCTTCTGCTATTTGGATCTACCCATAAATGTCTTGTGTGTATTGTAATAGTGTGAAGTTCAATTGTAGAGCTTAACTTTCTATCTCTACTCTTGTGTCGTCATGTCAATAGCGTTGTATTCCAACTATCTGAGACCAGCATCCTGTTTCACCATTTTCTTTATTCTGACAAAAGATGTGTTATACTTTGCTCCACTAGTTAAATTCAGATGCTATCGACTCCCCTTTGTAAAATTATTAGCAGCAAAAATTAAAATGGGAAAGAAGAAAAGGATTGAGGATGAAGTACCAAGGCTTGTGACGCTAGCTCATATTTAAAATAACGTAATGTGCTTCTGCAAAAAAAAAAAAAAAAATACTAACATAATCTCTTTGTTACACCTCACTAAGCCACATCATCTGAACGCCCAGTCGCCCACATACATTATGGTGAAAAATATATATATGCAACATCAACTAAATTCATTGTTTTAATTTTTTTAGTTCATCTAATCTGCTATTATAATGGAAGTTCTATAGTTGATGCTATGTTTATTCTAGGCAACTGCGTAATTTGGAAAAGGCTTTTGGCGGAAAGATCCGCGTCTGTGACCGCACTGCCCTCATCTTGGACATTTTTAATCAAAGAGCTGCAACACATGAAGCAGCATTGCAGGTATGCCTATTATGTTGTTAAAATTTAGAAATACAACTAGTCAAGCATTTCTGCTAATTAGTATAGTAACTTCTTTAGGTCGCGTTGGCACAAATGGAGTACCAGCTACCACGGCTGACAAAAATGTGGACTCATCTTGAGCGTCAAGCTGGAGGCCAGGTGAAGGGAATGGGTGAGAAACAAATTGAAGTGGACAAGCGTATTTTGAGAACTCAAGTAAGTGATTCTCTTACTTTTTTAGTGATTGTAAATACTATTTTTTCTGAAATATGCATGGATTACTTTCCTTCTGTAGAAGTAGAAGATTCTTCTTGCGAATTTTATATCTCATTTAGTCAACCATGTATGAATTATGATATATCGTTATTTATTGCTGGCAAAGATGTTATTGTCCCTTTACTGTATCCTCATAATTCCTGTCAGTTGTGCTCTTCTATACGATGCTTCAATATGGTGAAGTGGTGAACACTGACTGATACAAATAGGGGCTTTATAGTGGTTATTGTTGTCTGCAGTCTTTCCACTTTACTGAAACAATCCTCTCATTGGAAATCTGGTTTTGGATTTCATTAGTTGAAAGACCTCGTATATTGGTTCATCGTATTGACTTACTTGTGCTATGATATTGGTTAAACTTTTTCTCGTATGTCCAACTTATCCTTTGATGTGGGAACAATTTTGGATTTTTTTGGGATGGTAGAAAAAATAGAGACAACATAGCATTGAATGCCTTTAAGTTTTTAAGTTACAGTCTGTCTGAGACACATAATCACAGGCTTCACAATGAATATGGCTTCCCACATTGAGTTTTGATAGCTTTCTTCGGACAGATTGGTGTTCTGAAGAAAGAGTTGGAAACAGTTCGGAAACATCGGAGGCAGTATCGCAATCGTCGTGTTTCTGTTCCAATCCCTGTAGTATCTTTGGTAAGTTGAAACCTAAATGCTTGGCAAATGCAAGGGAACCAGTATTACGAGCATGAGGGAACTAATGCGTTATTAACTTGTAGGTTGGATACACGAATGCTGGAAAGAGTACTCTCCTAAATCGGTTGACTGGAGCTAATGTTCTTGCCGAGGATCGATTATTTGCAACACTTGATCCAACTACTAGAAGGGTGCAGGTAAGCGTTATTAGGATACATTTCATGTCATACTGGACAAAGTTTCACTGAAAATGGATGGTTTTTGTGTTTCTATGATTTGTGCATTAGAACAAGCTAACTCTATGAACATTCACATGATTTGTTTTGGTAAAGAACATTCATATGATTAATTGTATGTTGTGGTTCAAAAATTTTGGATTGATTTCTCATCCTCCCAAACTTTGTTTAATTATTGGTTTCTGAGAAGAGATACATTCTTGAAGAAAAATTAATAAATACAGAAAAGCACGATGCTTCACTTGGTGAAAAGACTAGTACTAAAGATGGAATCTCTTGTTTCTCTGGTTTTCCATGCAGATGAATAATGGTAAGGAATTTCTGCTTACCGATACTGTTGGTTTCATACAAAAGCTACCGACTACACTGGTAAGGTCTTTATCTTACACTATTAAATTTTTTCCCTTAATTTTTTTATACTTATTCAGGGAACGAGAAAAAGGAGTTTTTACATAATCGTAGAAAAAAAGAGGTTCTACTAAAATCTATGAAATCACTTTTGAGTCATTGAGCCATTGGTATTTACTTCAGCTTGCTACTGTGATTTTGGTATAGGTTGCTGCTTTCAGAGCGACACTGGAAGAGATTTCCGAGTCATCACTTTTGGTTCATGTGGTGGATATCAGGTATAAACAATATCTTTAGCAAAAAAAAAAGGTATAAACAATATCTCCGATATGAACATTTCTGTTATTCGATATCATCTTCTTATGGTATATTGTGTTATCAAAATCAGCCATCCATTAGCACAGCAACAGATAGATGCTGTTGATAAAGTTCTATCTGAACTGGATGTGGCAGCAATCCCACAATTGATGGTTTGGAACAAGGTAGAGCTAAATTCTTTTGTTTGTTAGAAAGTTCTGCACTTGCTTGGTAGAATTAGTATATATTCTCTTTTTATGTGCCACAACACCACAGTTAAACTAACTTCACAACATTACTTGAAGGAGATTATATTAAAACCTTACAGATCCCTTCTTTCTCATTAAAGTATATTTTTGCAATTAATTGAGTACTGTGCTTATAACAATTAGAGAAGATATAATATGACTGACAATGAAATATGGAAATATAATAGAATCCAATATGTCAAGTTGGTTCCACACAAGAACTTTAAGCTTTAAAGTGGTACACCTGGATCGCCTCTGGGTATGACTACCACTTGGATTCAACCAAGGATTCAAGGAAGATCCAACTGCTAAAATTAGTATTAAAATGAAATCAATCACATGATTAAGAATTCAAGATCACTAAATCGCGGGACTTGCGCCCGAAACTCAGTTAGTTGGAACATCACCGCATAAACTGATTAGATAGCGATTCACAAGATCAGAAACTCTTGCTTGTGTTTCATGCAATATATGCTGTATAAGATATTTATCCAAGCCTTTTCAGATAATTCATGTGTACTTAAGTTAAAAAGTGTTTGTTCTAAAGTTATATACCAAGGTCGCGAATGAGCTTCTAGTATTTGCAAGGTGAAGTTGTTAAATTGACTATGATGTTGAAAATCCTTATCGCAGGTTGATAAAGCTTCTGATTCTCAAAAGATCAAAATTGAAGCAAACAACAGAGAAGATGTTGTATGCGTGTCTGCTTTGACCGGTGACGGGCTACAGGATTTTTGTGATGCAGTTCAAGCAAGGCTGAAGGTCTAAGTTTGATTAAACTATGCGATTATCCTCTTCAAGTTTTTTGTTTATTTTTTTGCTTCTTGATAGTAAAAGTTGCCTTTCTGATGCAGTCGTGCATAAAGATATGTACTTTGAACCGAATTCAAAGAACTACGACGATTTTCGGGATTCGACAACCAATGTTCTTAACTTCTTATCCAAGAACTCACACAAAGAGAAGAATTCTCTTCTCAAAACACACAATTCAATTAACCAATCAACACCTACTTGGCCAATGGCCTACAACTCTTTAAATAGGAAAAACAATCCTTAGAAAGCAAGGAAACCTAAACCTAGACCAATTCTAATGAAAATAGAAAACATAATTCGAAATTAAAATAACCCTAAAATAGAAATACCCTAAAACACCTAAAAACACCAATTAAACATAAACCTAAATATCCCCAATAATTCTAAAAACATATAGTAGCAATCTTGGCACAAATTAGGGGTTTTAAACCCTAGAATGCATCACTTTCTGTGTACTGTATTTAACATATTTGTTTATGGCAGGATTCTATGGTATGGGTTGAAGCCCTTGTCCCATTTAACAAAGGGGAGCTCCTGAATACCATACATCAAGTTGGAGTGGTAGAGGGAACTGTAAGTATTACTACCAGTCCAGAACTCTGATAACATCTTCCTTCATGTCCGTTATTTATGACATTGTGTGAAGCTACCCTATGGCATCATGCTATGTATCCTGACTGTATCATGCTAGTTTCCCGTGCAATCATGGGACCAATTCGTGAGAAATCCAGTGAAAACTCTCATGATGCATTCCTTCAATATATATGTGAATTGCTACTTAGATATTATTGTTTAGTGAATTGAAGGGATGAAGTGAAAATATTTGAAGAGCTGCTGCTCTGCTGAATACTGAAAGTACTGTCTTTGTCATTTGATATCAATATTCATAAGGAATCAAACTTCTTTGTATCTACCACCCTGAGCCTCCTAGGTCTATCCTTAACTAATCTACCGAAACAGCTGATTAATAATACAAAATAAAAGACACATAAGGCTCCTACAGAACACAACCTTTAGAAGCATACGCCCGACTACTCTGGATAAGTGCATCGTCTTCGATGATGTATAAGTACCAGTAACTGAAGAGTAAGTAAGTAATACATTTAACTTGTCGTATCATTTCATCATCTTCGTAGGTTCTAATATTCTGATTTCGAAAAATATCATTGATCAATTGAAGTCAAAACTGAATTATTAGTTAAAATGTTCTCTTTAACAATAATCATTGTATCTCTTACATGACAAAGATAACGACAGACTGTCGACGTGTGGAATGGGTAAGAACTAAGAAGTGTCAAATATGCCGACTGTGTAAACCTGATCACATATCCTTTTTTTCGTTTAGAAGGCTTGAAATGGACGAGTCACTCTTCTCTCTTCGGGTGTTGATAATAATGTTATAATAACATCTGTGATAGTCATAATTGAATCAGTAGGCGCAATTTGTTAGGAGGGTGTGGGTGGGGGGGGGGGGGAGGATTTTTTTTAGTCATAATTGAATCAGTAGGCGCAATTTGCTAGGAGAGTGTGTGGCGGGGTGGGAGGATATTTTTAGTCATAATTGAATCAATAGGTGCAATTTGGAAGACCTTGGATGTTTTCCTTCACAGAGGTATGTTGTTAAAGAAATAAAGATTATTTAAAAGTTAGGAGTCAGGACAGGGTCACAAAGAGGAAAGGAAAAACTAATAAACTAACATTTATAGATTTCTTATTTCCTGCTTTGTAATGACCCCCACCACTTTCTTTATTTCCTTCTTTTCATCTGATAATATGCCATCTTTCATCAGTGCTCATGTAACTGATTGGAATAAGTTGTCTAAAGAATATGCCGAGATCTGGTACTTCGAAATATATAAAGGAACCCCTTAGATTCTTTACTATTGACCAAAAAGAAAGAAGCTTGATGGTCACTGGTCACTGGTCACTGGTCGCATAAAAGACAAACGCAGTATTTCATCAATAAGTATACATTCATAAAAACGGTCAGACTCCACTCTATCATTTGCTCAAATGTTTGGGGATAAGCTTAGTTTTATTTCTTTGTTCATTTATTCAAGAGGACTGTTGACATCTAATTACTTGAATAATATTATCATGTAAATGGAGATGATTCAATGTTTTAAAAATTATGATCTATTTGCTTTCTTTTTACAGGAATATACGGAGAATGGAACTTTGGTTAGAGCACATGTGCCCCTTTCTCTTGCGAGGCAACTCATACCCATGAGGCAAGTGTGTGCATCATAACCACCAACACCAAGTTACCTTGACATTTGTTGCAAGTACTGTGGCATGATTCTAATATTGATGATGTCTATTGTCACCATGTTATGTATAATATACCCCAAGTCTGTCAAAATCTATACACATGCCCCAGTAACAGTAACTACTTAGTAGTGCAACAAAGATGTTCTTGTAATAACATTGTATAAAGTGTATCTATCAGTCATGTTGTAAGAATAGCTAGATAAAACCCCTCTTTTATATCAATACAAATTTTATTATACAGAGATGCAGTTGTTTCTTACTTGCTGTTGAGCTGCAGAATCTCAGCTATTCGAGTAATTCAACTACTGAGCAAATAGAGCATGCTTTTGGCTGAAGTGTGATCTGAGTTCAACCAGTAGAGTTTACGAGTTGAATCAAATACAACTTCATATATATTGACTTTTTCAACTTTATATGAATGGAATGAGAATCATAAAACATGATAAAAAATTCAGACCAAATATTTTTGTTGTGTATGTGATATCAAGAGACTATATGGTTAAATTTTGGAATCTAAAAATCAACATGAATATAACAATGTTACTAGGTTTAAACTGCAAAAGTAAAGATTCCACAAACTAAATCTCACCAAGTACTAATAATCAAAGTTAGGCATAGGTGGGGCTGGTATGTCAAAAATCTCCTCAATCCCAGGTTTGTCTGCCTGGTTTCTACCACCAAATAAACCCCCAAACCGAGAAGAAAAACCCTCCACTTTAGAATTAGTTTGTTCTATTATAGGTGGGCTAGGTATAAGAAACACATCCAAATTCTTGTCAAGTTGGTTTCCCCCACCACCAGCCAATGCCAATGTTTCCTGCTCTGCTCTCTGCCTATCGGCCTGCTGCTTCTGAAATTTATCTTTCAGCTGACCCTCAAACCTATTCACCATCAACTGCACTCCTTCGAACATAGCAAGAATACAACCACCTAAAAGAGCACTCCTGCCACTTGCAAGAAACCCTTGACGCATCTGAAGTAATCCACCAGTTAAAGCACCAGAAATAACTGAATTTAATGGATCTTCTTTTTGACGAAGATAAACCATAGTACAATCACATGTAGAAAACACACCACCCCATACTGCAAAACCTCCTCCTGTTTTAGGTGTATACATTCTAGCATTTTGTAAACCTCCTATTATTCTTCTTCCTTTTTCTGATCTTTTTGCTCCTTGTATATAGTGAACTATAGAACCACCTCCTATTCCAAGGGCAAAAGCACCACCCAAGTCATCGGTGATTCGGTCTGGACATGGTGATCGAAATTTATCTTGATCTGTTGCTGCCATGTTTGTTTGAGGTTAAAGAAGAAGAAGTATTTAGAAGAAGAAAAGTAGGAAACCTTAAACCCTTTTGCTGTGTTCCCTTGTTATATATAATTTAGCGGTGAAAGATATACAGTACTAATAAACTCTTGGGAAAGAAGAAAACTAGAAAAGTAAGCCTTGGGGTTTTAGAAATCTAAAATTTAGGCACAAGGACGTGGGCTAAATTTTTTTTTAGCCAAAGGACACGGGTTTGTAGTTAAACCCAATCATAGAAACATCGTTTCCATCTCGGGCTCTCGGCCCAACACTACCCAATTCCAAAATTACCCTCATCTTGGCCTTCTTGTTAATGTACACAATAAAACTACCTATCTTGGCGTTGGAATTACTGTTTAGTAGGGCTTTCACTTCCATCTCGGCCCAACACTACCCAATTCAAAACAGCCCAACACACGTTTCCTTCATTCAATATTATACAGTATTTGACAAGTTGTAGAAAAATTGTTGGAATCATATTCTTAATGGGAATCCAATTCACCATAGAGTTTGTCACACTAGTAAACCACTAAAGCATGTTTACCAAAAAAAAAAAAAACCACTAGAGCATGTTTTTTTGTAAAAAGTTGTAAAGTGTAATGGTAACATTGAGTTGATGGCTCGATGCTTTATTGTCGGATTAATATCACACGGAAGAAAAAAAAAAAAAAAAAAACGGCATGTGCTAGAGCATATACAATTTCAATACTGCTCATGTACACACCATTTTAAGTCAATAATCACAAATAATGAAAAAAAAAACAGATTTAAGACATTTGATTTGATCCTCACATAAAAAACTTCAATCTTATTAGTAGCTAAATAATATTTCTTCCGTCCAAAATTATAAGTACATTATTTTTTGGGTAATTTCTCGAATAAGTATAGGTTTATAAACTTTCTTTCCAAAGAAGCACATTTGACTGCAATCTTCCCCAACAAGTACATTTTGGACTTTGACTTATTAATTGGACATTTCTACCCTTATGACAACTTTAAGCCATCACATCATATCTTTTGTTTAATTGATTTTCTCTCTCATCATTAAATTTAGCAAAGTAAACTCTTGCCGTTAGATGAAAAAACATCTTTGATTACCACCGTTGGATGAAATAACACAGAAACCAGCATTCTCAATCCTCCACATCACACTACTCTATCCTCCACCTAGAAAAGACAAAAACAACTGTCTTACCTTAAAAGAAAAGTAAACCAAACTTTTCTCTGTTCTTCTTCTTCACCTTCTTTGTTCATCACAGAGAATGAACAAGAAGATAACCTCTTTTCATCAGATCACATTCTCTTTGTCGTAAAGCTTCGATTTTTTTTTTTGACGTTGGGGTTTTCATCGGTAATATTTTCATCATAGGAAAAAAAAAAAGCAATAAGGGCAAGCAAGTTATGAACGTTTTTCAGATTCCTGGTAAGTTTTAAGGTTTGAAGGTTGTAATGTTCATTTATAATGATAATGGGGGGTTTGATTTCAGTGGCATCAATACCAATCATTGGTATTAAAGTTGTCTGTTTTAGGTTTCAATCTCAGTGGCATTAAAGTATTCACTCACACACACCCACCAGCTTAAATGCAAGCATTCAATTATGGGTGGGGTTTCAACTCTAGTTGATTGTTGGGTTGGGGGTATGAAAACCCCAGAATTTGGTTTATGGGTTTCTAGTATGATATTTTCAAGCTTTAAATCACTAGCGTCTACCGTGTATTGGTCTTTGTCTCTATTTTTATGGGGGGTTTTGAAGTTTTTTATCTAATGATTAGAAGATCTAAAAGTGGGTTTATCATGTGGTACTGATTATCACTTTGACATACATTCTTAAATTTCTAGAAGATAAACTGTCAACTGTAACCGTTAATACTGATATTGTAGCCGATAACGTCAGTACACTCGTTTATAGAGATGTGATATTAAACCCATTTTAATTGATGTTATGCAGAGAACACATTTAATATCATATTCCAATATGGTGGGCAATTGGTTGTTACAGTTGAAGAAGTTGAGATTGCATATGTACATGGTGAGTCAAAAATAAGGATCGCTAATAACAAGACATCCTACGGAGACTTCTTGGAATTGGTTGAATCCTTATGTAAGGCACCAAGAACAACTTGGTCAATGCGAGTTGTAATCAACAATAATTCAACTAAGGTTGAATGCGAAGATCATTACATGGCAATGATTGCATACATTACAAATTCAGCTGCAATGGTGATTTCTATTTGGGTGGTTGATCATTTAACACCAGTTATGATACAGTCAGAGACTAATGAAGCCTCAAGCCAAGTGAGTGAGATACCAAGAGAGCTACCCAAGGGGGATCCCAAAACTAGTCAATCTTTGAAGAGAAAACTTTTCCCCGAACCTGTTGTCAATAATCTAGGCTTGGGTAGGAAACCAGACTACTCTTCTTTTTGTACACCCACAAAACCTTTCCATGTTCCTGATGAATATAGGTTGGAAACTCCTTCTCAAGACCCAAGTTATGAAGTGACTGTAAAGGGAAATGGGCACTCAAATGACCCTTTAGTCTTGGAAACCCCTCCCCCTAATGTTCAAGTGAGAGATGATGTTTACATGCCTCAACCTCCAGTTAACTTGACTCCCTTATCGGCTAGAACAACATCTGGATCGCTTATATGTGTACAGAAATCGGCTAGACGTGGTAATCTTGAAGACATACCAGGGATTCTATCTGATATGCGTAGGGATAATGGTTTTGGGGATTCAGATGAATTGGAAAGTGTAGAAGACATATTAGATCCAGAGATAGAGAGAAGCCAAGAAGAAGTATTGGATGATGACAATGAGGGTGAATGTGAGGAAGGCCAATGGGATTCAGAAGAGGATGTGTTCGACTCAAATAGTGATTACTCTTATAATTCATTCGATAGACTTGAAGATGAGTTTGAATCTGAGATGTATACTGACAGCCAGCCAATGTTTGGTCCTACACCACCTCCTCCATCTCATAATGAAGATGATGGTGTCATCCAATCTTCATCTGAAGGCATTAGTGAGATGAAAACACCAATTCTTGACACCCAAGATCAAGAATTTGAGAATGAAATGTACAATGACAGCTACCCAATGTTTGGTGATCTATCGACACAAGAAACCGTGCATAGCGAAGATGTGGTAACGGATAGAAATGCTACTGAAGTGGATACGCGGTGCAATCTAGAGGATCGTTTCGCTCGAGTAGGGGATTACGTCAACAATCAACCACAACATAACATTGTGCCGCTACAAGACAACCCTCCAACTCCTACCACTGTGCCACTTCAAGACAACCCTCCAGCTCCGACCACTGTACCTCCTGATATAGATGTACCATTTCCCAACAATGTGCCACTCCAGAAGAATGTAAGAGTTACGAAAAACCGCGATAACGATGAAGTGAAGCGTGAATTAGACAAAATCTTTTCTGCGTACATTGCAACATCTAGAGTAAATGTTGGTTGTGCTCCCCATACAGAGCCTTTTCACAATGATTATGTTAGACCTGCATGTGGAATAGTATATTTAAGTCGAGATGATCTTGAAAGGGACCTCCAAACCTACGCGATTAAGACTGAAAAAGATATACGCAAGCAAAGTACCAACACAAAAAAGTTGATTTGGAAATGTAAAGCAGATGGTTGTCCATGGAGAGTCTATGCAACACGAAATATGGATAACACTTGGAAGATTAGTAGAATGAATGACGATCGTTCAAAAATAATGCAATAAGATTGTAGAGGATAAACGCAACATTGTAGAAAACATCATTCAAATATTTAAAAGATATATTATGTTAACATTCAAATTATAGAGGTTTCAAGGTTTCAACGTTTCAAGGTTTAAAGTTTTTGTATATGACTTCATTCAAATTAAACAACATTTAAAGTTTAAAGAATATATTATGTTAACAAATTATAGAGAGTATACAAAAACAAGGTAACGGATAGAACTGTATAACCTAGAGGAAAACAATCACAATGTAGACGATATACCAAAACATATCAATATTGATCAACTAGAGGTTTTAGAATATATGTATTCAATGTAATAAGTAACAAACCTATAAAGAAGATAAGTTATTCATTGTTGCAGATAGATTTCAAAGTAGTAGTAACAACATACCATTTCAAAGACTCCTTTGAGAATTGCCTCAAGAGCATTTCTTTCAAGTGTAATAAAATTGGAAGCACTTGTTGTTGCAGATGATTGGTGAGATGGACGAATTAGCCTAGAAACTGGCCTTGAAGAAGCAGACTCTTCATATTCTGCTTGTGCTTGAGCCTGAAACTGGAATTAACATGTAACGGATAAGTATATATCTGTAGAGGATAAGAAAAACAAAGTAGGGGATAATGAAAATACAGCAACATAAAGATGACTTACTTCTTCAACCACTTATAAATTTGCTGCAGCTCTTTCTTGTAGAGTGATATCCAATGGATAAGCCACATTAATGAAGCCTTTCTTGGGGTGAAATTTCTCAGAAAGTTTGTCTCTACTTTTGTTCCTAGTAGGCAAATCATACCATCCTAACATCCTTGGAAAATGAGAGTTTGGAATCTTTCTGGGACCAAGATCTGGGAGATGCAAATATGCCCAAATAATGAATGCAAACACACATCCATTGATACAATAGTTTTGTACACCATCAACAATTTTTGTATACACATCTTCTAAATTGCTCTCAAGCAATTTGAATGCAGTAGTACCCCATGGAAAATCATCAAAATCTACCAAATTTTCAGCAAGATCGACATACCTTACATCAATTGTTTTGGATGAATCAGCAAGCAGAAAAATTACAAGAAAATACAACCTGTTCAACCTATTGACATCATCTGGATTCGCATCTTGGGCTTCTCTTGCTTCTTTAATTGCATCAAGGATATGAGAATCTCTAATGTGTAGGTTAGTCTGGAAGTATTTGGATCTGAATGCACTATATTCACTTTGCTTCCTAACAACAAAATCAATAGGTAAATGCCCAAATTTCAAAGGCCCCAAAATCAAAACAAGATCTGTCATTTTGAACTCAATCACTCTACCCCCAATTGAATACTTCAGTCGACCAACCCTCATTGAAACAATTTCTGTAACTACCGAAGTTATCATTCAGATTTTTTCTTGTCCCTCCAAACTCAAAAACTGCCCAAAAAGGGAATTTTTAAAAGATTCTAACTCATTGGGGGGCAATTTTTCGTTTGGGTTTAGATAATGGGCTTCAAACTTAGATGGTGAGCATCTCACAGTGATGCTAAATTTTCTACTCACTTCATCGCCTTCAATCTTTTTCTTCGGCATGATTATGGAGAAATTAGAATGGAAGATGGAAAATTAGAAGATGATTGTGCAGAAATGGAATATGGGAAAGAAATTAGAAGAGTTATGAGCAGTTTAATGGAAGAAGAATCGATTTAAGAAGAAAAGAGAGTGGGTGGTTATGGATTCTGAAACGGTGTGAAAACCCTAGGTTAGCAAACCTTTACCTGTTCCTGCTCGATTATCCCGCCCAATTAAAACCCAACAGTTAATGACACGTGGCGCTGATGTGGTTGTTGTTTAGTGTAGCAGATACTTGTTTAAAATTTCAAATTGTAGAGGAAATAACATCTACTTGTGGATGATAGGAATTAGCAAATTATATCCAACGGTTATAACTTATTATCATGATCCAATGGTTGTAATCTATTGTAATATCATTATCTAAGATGTCGCATCTACTGAAAACCTATTGAAAACCTATTAAAAGTAATGATTATAGGCTAAAGGGTATAATAAAAAAAAATATGCTAAAAGACAAAAATTCATAAGTCAAAGCCCAAAATGTGCTTGTTGGGGAAGATTGCAGTCAAATGTGCTTCTTTGGGAAGAAAGTTCATAAACCTATGCTTATTCGAGAAATTACCCTTATTTTTTTTATTATCCTAAATACACGTCACTTTCCAGATTTGAAGACATATTAATTAAGTTAATTTATTCTTTTTATTTATACTACTCTTGTTTTTTTTTTAGGTTTATTATTACACATTAAATGAGTAAAAAATTATCATTATAATTAGTATTAAATAAAATAAATTTAAAAATATAGTAAGTAGAAAAACTAATAAATAATTTAATAATTTTTTTTTTTTATAATCTAAATTATAACCAGCAAAAGGGGCTTAGTTTCACTAGGACTAAATTTGAAAATATAGTTAACAGAAAAACTAATAAATTATTTAATAATAAATTAGATTTTTTATAATGAACTTATAATTTGGGATCCACCTGAGATATATAGGTGTTAAACTTAAAATGATGTATGTCTATGAACTTGATTTTGTATTTACACAAAAAAAAAAAAAAAACACAAAGCGGGGATAGCTCAGTTGGGAGAGCGTCAGACTGAAGATCTGAAGGTCGCGTGTTCGATCCACGCTCATCGCATCTGATACTATTTTTTGTTTTTGATAAACAAAAAAAAACTCGAGTTTGTTAAAATGATGTATATCGATCTGATACTATTTTTTCTTTTTGATGAAAAAAAAACCTCGAGTTTGTTAAAATGATGTATATCGATCCATAATTTAAAATTCCGAATGCGAGCAAAATTTTGGATTAACGGTATATTCTGACATTTTAACCCTCAAAACAAATATGTCACTTGAAATATCAGAAGTATTCTCGGATATTCCCAAAATTTATATTACCGTATATTCTGCTAAAATTTCGCGAAATATATCGGCATTTTGAACTATATGTCTATCCGTTTTGCTTTTCCTATTTTGCCTTCTAGCTCTCTCAAGCTCAAGTATTTTACTTTTCCTATTTTGCCTTCTAGCTCTCTCAAGCTCAACTATATGTCCCAACATTCTTATTTCATTTTCTCTTTCTTCTAATGTCGGTACTCACTACTCACCTGTTTTATTTTTTTTATAAAAGGTCCTTACCAATTTTGCAGTTATAAATTATCATCCCATAAAATTGATTTATTACCATCTGAAGTCTGAACTTAATTAAATTACTGATGCAAACTTATATTTACTATAATGTGGACTAGAGAGTTGACAAAGTCTCTAACCATAGTTAGATTTGGAACCAAACCCTTGTTTTGTTAAAAAAAAAAAAAAACCCTCTCCACCTTCTTTCATCAAAAGAAACATAACACAACACCACTTTGGATTTATTACTACTAATAAAGAGTAGAGAGAAGAGAGAGAGAAGAGAAATGGCAGCAGAAGAAGAGGGAAAGATTTTCTTATTTGGCGCCCTTTCTTCGAAGCATTTTTATTACTAGTTAACTCATCATCAAACCTTACCGATCCCTTTCTTCTTCTTCACCTTTAAAACCTCTCTTCTTCTCGGTTTCTCTCTGATTTCTTTGTGTTCAAACTTACCCCTTTTTTTTTTTTTTTTTTTTTTTGCTTTTTTGCTTTTATATGCTTTAATGGGTTCTGAACAACAGTTAGAAGTAATCAAGGTGGTTCCTTTTGCTCTCTATTTGATTTATTTTTCTTCTATAAAGTTGGATTTGAAGTAAGATTTGTTTAAATTATGTAGAACGCGAAAGTGCTTATGGTTGGAGCAGGTGGAATTGGTTGTGAACTTCTTAAAACTCTTGCTCTCTCTGGATTCCAAGATATTCATATTGTGAGTTTGATTTTTCCCTATTTTAAGTTTATTTTGAAAATGGGTATCTTTAATTTTGCTTAATTTGGTGGGAATTTTGTTTTTATACTTGTTTTGAAAATTCTAGGGTTTATAAAATAGGGACAAATTAAGAATTAGAACTAGGGTTTTTTAGTGGGGGTTTTGTTGGAAATTAGTTAAGGTGTTATAGACTTGGAGAAACTGAGATGATTTAGTTGGTGAACTGGTTTTTTGTTGTCGTTGACTTAAGATTTAAGAGTCCATTGCCATGTGTGCATGTGTGTTTATCTTATTTAAATGCTTTAAACTGTTTGTTTTGTCAGTGTCGTTGATACTTTCTCGCAATATTGCGCCATAATTCATAGGAATTGTTTTAGTTCCCTCATCTTTGTCTTTGTCATGCTTTGGGATCGCAAAATGGATTTACTTTTTGATGTCTAGTCTTGTGATTATGTGTCCTTGAAACTTTATAAATGTTTGCTAATTACATATCAAAACTAATTTGTAATTTTGGGAAAGTTAATCAGCGTGGTTTAATTGATTCTATTGTATATAGTAAGTGGTAATAGAACATGTATCTTATACTGTTTAACACGACTTGTGAAAGATCTTGTTGAGTGTTTTTGAATAAACTATATTCTTTTGGAATTAAATTTTATAACAGTTCTCCTTGCCAAATCATTCCTTTTTAGTTTTTTCCTTCTCATGCTCTGCATTTGAATTAAAACAACAATGAAATATAGAAATTTAGTTTTTAGTTTACATTGACATACAAATAAGAAATTTACTATTCTCTGCACATTCTTCATAATGCTATGATTGCTACCGTATTGTAATGGTTTAAAGAAAATAGGTAGTTGGGGGATATAACCAACTTCATTGTAAACTCATCCCTATTTTTATTTAATCCATTCCAATATTTTACAATTTAGTATTGACGAAATAATTAACAACAATTGTATGGAATTATTACATGTTTGATGTTTTCAGCGTTTATACATTGTATGAAGAGTTCACTAGTCACATGCAATAGTGCTGATGCGTTTGTGTTTGTTTTGTCGATTGTACTTGGCGAAAGCTGTGTGTGTGTGTGTGTATTTTAATTTTAGTTTACTAGGTTACATTTTGAAATTGAACCATAAAGCAAATATGTTTTTGCTGGTATGTTTACTTATTTAATATAATCTGGTGTCTCTAGGATGATATTCTTTTGTGAGTAATTTTTGATAAGCAAAGTTGCACATATGCTACATGTCAATACTCTCTTAAAAGTTAAACTGCATGGTTAGAAAACGTGTTCATTTTACACATACCAATGAAATTTCTTCTCGTAAATTTGATTTTGGGTCTCACTGTATTCAACAGACGAAAGAAAAAAAGCCTTTCTGTATCCGTTTTCATTGAAAATGTTTCTTTTTTTGTTATGCCTCTTAAAAAAGATCAGGCAAGCATCCATGTGATTAGTAGTAAGATGGAAACAAAGAGACCTACCTAGAGTGTGACCCTGTTTTTTACCACTGCATGTCAGTTAAAGTTTTGAGAATGCTTTGTTGTTGGTGGTCTGAAATCTTACCAGTTTTATTTTCATTGCTTTTATGCTTAATTTTGCCAATATGTTTGCTTTCACTTGCAGATTGACATGGACACAATTGAAGTGAGCAACTTGAATAGACAATTTTTATTTCGACAATCACATGTTGGTCAGTCTAAGGCCAAAGTAAGTAGATTGTATTTGCTCATTTCTTGTGATGCTTTTGCATGGATATTTCTGGATGGTTTGATTTAAGGTGTTATTGTGTTGAAATAAAAACAGGTTGCTCGAGAAGCTGTGCTAAGATTTAGGCCCAATATTAATATTACTCCATATCATGCAAATGTCAAGGGTCCGGAGTTCAACGTGGACTTTTTTAAGCAATTTAACGTTGTGTTGAACGGCCTCGACAATTTGGATGCAAGGCGACATGTGAATCGTCTTTGCTTGGCTGCTGATGTCCCTTTGGTTGAAAGTGGAACTACTGGGTTCTTGGGGCAGGTGATATTGTGTTTCATATTGTATTTTCTGCACTAGGATCACACCCTTACACCAGATCATTATCATGTGACCTTCAAAGGTTGAATGAGGAACTTACCAAAGAAAAGCCTTCAAAGTATTTTCACAACCTCAATCAAAGTACTGTCTCTTCCTATACATAGTGATATCAAGTAATAAGATTCCTTCCAGTGCCCAGTGCTGGTGTATAAGATACCTTCGAGTGCTAGTTTATTCTGGATATGATCTGTGTCAAGGGATGTCCGGATAGACAATTTTAAGGCTTTTTAAACCTTGCAAATTTTAAATTCTATCTTAGCGATTTCTGATGATGTATTACTTGAACAAATGTTACGTTGATATGTTTGATTGGTCCTGACAATGCTATTAATTGTTTTGCTACATATGTTGAGCAGGTCACTGTACATGTGAAGGGAAAAACAGAGTGCTACGAGTGCCAGCCAAAACCCACTCCAAAATCATATCCTGTCTGCACCATTACTAGTACTCCGTCAAAGGTATTGAAATTTGGAAGTTAACTACAATAGTCACTTTCATACATGTTTGTGTGTTCTGTGAAGGTGCTTCATCATATATATATATATATATATTTGTCTGAAATTCTATTTAGCTACCGATTACAAACCCATACCTCTTCCTTGCAGAAAATCACCATATACATACATAGAACTAAGAGATCCCAACTAGCTTGGTACCACTTAATTCACATCTTAATTTCCTTCTAGCTCGCAGCCAAAGAATTTGGGGTGACTAAACCACTAATTTGTTAAGTAGTCAAAAATATGATATCATTACATCCCCAAGGGCAACATAAAAAGGCATCTCAACCAGTATCAAAGTTCCCCAAAGTTGCTGTCTATAAATCAATTACCAGCCTGCTTCAGTAGCTCGCTCATTTAATATCAATAGTTGAGTAGTTGCTGTGTGTTTTCTTGTAGATGAGTATTGATATTTGATAATATTGGTTGGCTTGATAAACTTTGCGTAAATATAATTGCAAAGATCACTTGCACAGTTACACTTTTAATGGACATGCAATCTTATTTATTTGTATGAGGGTTATCTGTATCAACTGTGAATATATTGGACTTCATGTGTCCTAACTGTGATATCATGCCTTGAAATTATGCAGTTTGTTCACTGTATTGTTTGGGCAAAGGACCTACTCTTTGCGAAGTTATTTGGAGACAAGAGTCAGGGAAATGATTTAAATGTACGTTCTAGTGATGGTGCTAGCTCATCAGAAAATGCTGAGGATGCATTTGAGCGAAGAGCTGATGAAGATGTTGAACAGTATGGGAGAAGAATTTATGATCACGTTTTCGGCTATAATATTGAAATGGCCTTAGGGAACGAGGAGACTTGGAAAAATAGAAATAGGCCAAAACCAATTTATAGTTGTGATGTCCTTCCTGAGAATCTGTCTTATCAGAATGGAACTTTGGAAAAGGACTGTCCAAATGGCGATTTGTCATTAGTATCTGCAATGGCGTCTCTGGGTCTGAAGAATCCACAGGATATTTGGAGCCTGCTGGAAAACACAAGAATATTTCTCGAGGCGCTAAAACTATTTTTTGTAAAGAGAGAGAAGGTTTGCCTTAACCCTTATTTTTGTGCTCTATGATTACTGTGTTGTATCTTTTAACAGTCACACAAACACCAAAAAAAAAAAATCCTTCTTTACATAAAGAAATGTCTTATCAACTTTTCTTCTACATCCAGGACATTGGTAACCTGATATTTGATAAAGATGACCAATTAGCTGTTGAAATTGTCACCGCTGCTGCAAATATCCGTGCGGCTTCTTTTGGAATTCCCTTGCACAGTCTTTTTGAAGCTAAAGGTATTGCCGGTAATATCGTGCATGCTGTTGCGACTACAAATGCTATTATTGCGGGTTTGATTGTTATTGAAGCCATCAAGGTGCTCCATGGTGATACGAACAGATATAGGTGGGATTTCTTGATGAATTTATCATGTTACTTAAAGGCACTTCTTGTTTTCTTTCTTTCTTTCTTTCTATTTTTCCATTTTTTGTAGTGTAAAATGCATAGTGACAGTATTGATATAGAAGAATATATCCATATCTAATATAGTGACTACGATGCTATGTCTTTCCTTGACTCCTAAGGTCACTACTGATTGTCGGGTTGCTGTTAGCTTCATGCTCTGTTATTACATTTATATTCTGAATTTTCACACATGCACACTTTTATCAATGTTGACATGGGTGTAATACTCAGAATCCAGAGTGGTGTTAGTTTGCTATATCTGTTTTATCTTAGATTAAGAAATCTGGTGCAACCGTCTGTATAGGTAATTTATATTTGTTTGGTGCAAGCAATAAGAAAAAAGATAATGAATTTAAAGTGATACTCTCCATTTGATTTAGTCTAGAAGTATGGATTGTGTTAATTGTTATACAGGACGTGGGTACACCATTAAGCAGGTGTATAAAGCTAGGCTGTAAACCCATATCTTTAACAAAAGGAGAAAAAAATGCATCTTTTGGGAAACGACCTCGCATACTTTCCATATTCTGTTCTCTTCTGATACTAGTCTGAAATTGGTTTGGTTGGCCCAGTAGTTTTCTTTTAATTATTTATTGTTGAATGCTTTACTGTGACGTCACATCTTGGTTCCTATGAAAATATATGGATCTTATTTGAATTGTTTTGCAGGATGACATATTGCGTTGAGCATCCAGCAAGAAAGATGCTTCTTATGCCAGTGGAACCATTTGAGCCCAACAAAGCTTGTTATGTCTGTTCTGAGGTATGTTTAGTTTTCTTGAGTACTTTGAGTTCAATTTGAAGAGCCTTGATTTTGACATAACTAACAATGATCTTATGCAATATTATTGATCCTAGACTCCTCTAACACTTGAGGTTAACACTTCTCGTTCAAAGCTGCGGGACATCGTTGAAAAAATTGTTAAAAATAAGCTTGGCATGAATCTTCCCTTAATTATGCATGGGTCAGCCCTTCTGTACGAGGTTGGTGATGATCTTGAGGAAGTTGAGGTCGCCAATTATGAAGCAAACCTTGAGAAGGTAAGTTATTCATTATTAGTGTGGGTTATCTTTGTCTCCCTTTTTCTCTGTTCCATCGAGATTCCAAGTTGTTGTTTGTGTGTGCTGTTTAACAGGTTCTAGCGGAGCTTCCTTCTCCAGTCACAGGTGGGACTGTGCTTACAGTGGAGGATCTTCAACAAGAATTTACGTGCAGTATCAATATCAAGCACAGGTTCTTTTATATTCACATTTTTCATTGTTAGATCGTTCTATCGTCATCAACAAATTGATATTTTTCATTAAGTTTTCATTAAAATCACTGTTTTTTTATCACATAAAGCCTCTAATATTCTCATCTATAGCCTTCCTGTGTAGAATATCTATCTTTGTAGGTTGTAGGAAACGTTACTTAGAGTAGTTTATTATGAAAGTCTGGTTTTAAGGATTGATCCAATGCACCCCACCTCACCACTCCGCTCAATTTTTTCTACCACAAGTTGTTAGGATAATTTCGGGTCTAGTTTAGTTCTGTAAGGCTGTTTATGTCTACTCTAGTACAATACAGCAGGCCTTTGCCTACGACTTTTGTTATTTAGTGATGTTATCATATCAGCTTGACTGCTTGAGGTTCTCCTGGTATTCATTTAGTTACAAATGTATTTAATCTTTTCATCAATCATCATACATTTATGTCAAATGTCAATATTATTATTATGGAAACTTTAAAAGTTCAATCATAATAATTATTAATGATATGACTCTGTCTCATAAACTCATGACATAGATTTATAGATTTAACTCAAATAGAAATACTGCATTTCTGCAATGGATTGTGTTAATGTGATCCTAGTATTGTATCGCGACTTGGAATTTGTCTGATGCGGTCAGGAAGTAACCTATATTTTGCAACTAATCTGTTTTCAACATGCGGAAGTTGTTATATTTGACCTACTTCAAATTTTTATGCTTTTATCTGTGATTACTTTTGTACTTTATTTGAATTTTGAATTTTACGTCTCTTTCTTACTGCTGCAGGGAAGAATTTGATGAAGAGAAGGAGCCTGATGGAATGCTTCTCTCGGGATGGACACAACCCCCTACGACAGAGAAAGATAATGATCCAACTCTCGCCAATAAAGAGAGCACATCTAGTGCAGCTCAGACTGCAGTAGTAGAGGTTGATGAAGTAGAGATAGTTCTGCCCAGTGTTAGGGTGGATATTGGTGGTGCAAAGAGAAAATTATCTGATATTTCAAGTGCGGCCACCTCAGCTGCTACAGGGGTTGTTGATGCTACTCATAGCAGTCGAAAGCCAGAAGAAATTGAGGATGATGACAACGATGTTGTCGTCATGATTGATGGTGGGAACTTGGGCGCTAACAAGAAGAAAAGAGTTCAGTAGTCACTATGACTTTCTCCAGGGTTTGCTACAAAAAGCGGCTACCTGGTTTGTACGAATATAGATTCAGCAATTGTCTTTGCGCTAGTGAACATAGATAATGAGCTCCCATTTTGTATTTTGTGGTTCAGACTTTTTGTTTTTCCTTCTCTTTAAAAGCAGAAGAAAACCCAGTGTTTAAATTTTGGAAACATTGTCTGTAACGAGCTGTTGATGATTCACTGTTTTACTTTTTTCAGTCAAGTTAATAGCCATCCCTTCATTCTGTTGGATTGTTAGCATGAATGTGTGTGTGTTTTTTCCATTTTCAATATCAGTTGTTACACTCAGGACATTGTAGGAACTTCTTTCCCCACGAGAGATATTATCGGCTAGGGAAAACATTCTCCTATATATACTCTGAAAGTCTGAAACTATACTGCCAGGTGGATTTCTTCAGTGCTTAACTACTACACAGATGCCAATTAATGAACAGATTAGTTCAGATGCAAACAAAGGCTAATAATCAGCTTGTTCTTCTTTACAATTGAACTTTTTCCAACAGCCTGTGGCAGAATGAATAGTTTCTTATCATCTTATCCCTAAATGATTTTGAACATCCATGCATGTCACTGTGATTTGTATTCTTTGTGCTGTATTTCATTTGTTTTTTCTATTTTCTGCTGACATAATATACCTGCTCGCCACCCACATTCAAAATGATAGTACTACATATTATTACTCACAAGTTATAAGCTTGAGTTTTCTAGTGGTAGTGAAGACTGAAGAAGAAAAGAATCACTTTGTGACTTGTGAGTCTCTCGCCACTCTTGCTTTTGCTGAAGATTGTAATGGCTTTTAGAACATTTGCAGCTGCAGCTCTCAAACAGAGGAGACAAGTTCGTTCCGCTTCTTCTTCTGCAATTCAACGAAGAAAGATGGGCAAATCCCCTTTTCTTCTATCTGATCTTTTCACTAATAATAATGAGTTCAGAAATGAGGATGATTCCTATTTCCAGTTCCGGGAATTTGTTGCACGCCGATGTAAGTTAGGTTTAGATAAAATTGAAGATGCCCTTAACTTGTTTGATAAAATGCTTCTTCAAACCAAACCATCACAAATCCACCCTGATCCACCCTGATCTTTGGACTTTTGACATCATAATCAATTCTTTATGCGGTTCAAATCAAGTTGATTCTGTGTTCTCTGTCTTGGGGCGCATCTTCAGATGCGGTTATGAACCTGTTGTGACTGTAAACACTATACTCAAGGGTCTTTGCACTGACAATGAAGTTTCCAAGGCCATGGAGTTGTTCAGAAAATTACAGAAAACGGGATACCCTTTGGATAAAATTGCATATAGTGTAATGATTGACGGTTTGTGCAGACAGCGGATGGTGAAAGACAGTCTTACGCTATTTTCAGTAATGAAAAAGAAACGAATAGTACCAGATGTCGTGACTTACAGTTGTTTGATTCATGGACTCTGCAATGCAGGTCAATGGGATGAAGCTAAAGCACTTCTCACGGAAATGTTATCTTGTGGAATATTACCAAATGTGACCACCTTTAACATTCTTATAGATGCTCTTTGTTGCAAGGATGGAAAGGTTATAAAAGCACACGAAATGCTAGAAGTAATGATTTCCAAAGGAATGGAGCCCGATACGATTACATTCAATTCCTTAATTCGTGGGTATTGCTTGTTAGGAGAAATGGACGATGCTGTGAAAATCTTCAACGTCATGATAAGTAGGAACTGTAAACCTAATGTAAGAACCTATAATACATTGATTGATGGCCTCTGTATGATTAGATGTCTAAAAGAAGCCACTCGACTGTTTAATGAGATGCACACTCATGGTGGAGGTCCAAGTGTCTTAAAGTGGAATCTATTGCTTGATGGATTGTGTGAGGTCAACCATCCTGGTGAGGCCATAAAAGTGTTTCATGTGATTGAGGATGGAGAAATTCATCCTGACAGTATAACTTACAACATCCTCATTGATGGTATGATTAGAGCTGGACAATTCAAAGTTGCAAGGGAACTTTTCAGTCTCATCCCTGCCGAAGGTTTGCATCCCAACGTGATAACACACAACATAATGATCAAGAGGTTTTGCAACAAAGGGATGTTGGAGGATGCGTACGAAATGTTCTTGCAAATGGAAGAAAAGGGATGCCCACCAGATGTCATCACATTTAAGACCTTAATTAAAAGTTATCTTCAAAAGAATGATGATATCAGGGCAATGCTGTTGATTGATGAAATGATTGACAGAGGACTTTTAACGAAAAAGTTGAGTATGCCTATGTCTCTTTTAAAGAAGCCTAAAACTGATGGAGTAAGTAATGCATGATTGCCGTAGCTTCAGAAGCTCTTTTCCTTATGAAGTAAACAAGGAGAAGGATGATATGAGATATGAGGAGTTTATTGATGCCTTTCTGTTTGCTAAAAGTTTTTCTTAGCAAGTGCAATTTACCATGCTGGATGATTTTAGGTAATTGTACCATTTTAAAGTATCACCCATCTTCGATTTTTTTGGTTGTAATGTTCTAAGGCTTTGGAGTTTGGATCCACAGGACATATCAAACCATGTTGTTGATACTTGATTTTGCTTTTTTCATTTCAGATCTTATAGCATGCAGAATTTTTTTTTTTTTTTTGATAAACCATTAGTTCTGTTCTTATTTTTTGATAAAGCATCCAGAACTCCAGAAGATTTGATTATTCTGTTTCTTTTTATTTTTTCATCTTTATAATGTAAAATGCAGTGACAGTATTGATATAGAAAAATATATCCATATCTGAGGTAGACATGGTTGTGTGTAATGCCCAGAATCCAGAGGGTTGTTAGTTTCCTATATTTGTTTTATCTTAGATTAGGGAATTTGTTGCAACTATCCTAAAAGGTAATTTATATTCATTAGGGATGACATATTGCGTTGAGCATCCAGCTAGAAAGATGCTTCTTATGCCAGCAAAACCATTTGAGCCCAACAAAACATGTTATGTCTGTTCTGAGGTATGTTTAGTTTTCTTCAATACTTGGAGTTCAATTTGAAGAGCTTTGATTTGTGACATAACCAACTATGATTTTATGCAATATTATTGATCCTAGACCTAGACTCCTTTAACACTTGAGGTTAACACTTGCGATGGTAAATTATTCATTACTAGTTTGGGGTTGTCTTTGTTTCCCTTTTTTTCTGTTCCATCGAGATTGCACTTTATCTTGGCTTGGGTTTATACTTTTATCTGTGATTACTTTTGCACTTTATTTAAATTTTAAATTTTACTTCTCGTGCCAACTCCTGCAGGGAATAATTTGATGGGAAGAAGGAACCTGATGAAATGCTTCTCTCGGGATGGACACAACCCCCTACGACAGAGAAAGATAATGATCCACGAACTCTCACCAATAAAAAGAGTACATCAGGTGCAGCTCAGACTCATTGGTGGAAGAAGAAGAGGTTGATGAAGTAGTGATAGTTCCAACCAGCATTGGGGTGGATCTTGGTGAGGCAAAGAGGAAATTATTTGATATTTCAATGTGGCCATCTCAGCTCCTACAGGTCTTGTTGATGCTACTTTTAGTAGTCAAAAGCCAGAAGAAATTGAGTACGACGACCGATGTTGTTGTCATGATTGATGATGGTAACTTGAGCCCTAGCAAGAAGAAAAGAGTCACTAGTTATAGTGACTTTCTCCAGGGTTTGCTACAATAAGCGGCAACCTGGTTTGTACTAATATAGATTCAGCAATTCTTTCTTGCTCTTGTGAACAACTGAACATAGACATTGCAGGATTTTCTCTCCCTGCCAGAGACATTATCTGCAAGGGAAAAAATTCCCTTTCTCTCTGAAACTTTACTGCCCTGTGGAATTCTTTGGTGCTTAATCAATTCAAATGCCAAATAATGACAGATTGGTTCAGATGCAAACAAAGGCTAATAATCATGAAAAATGTCTCTAAATTTGCATTTCCATAATAACTCGATCTGTACATTATTTTTTGATTATTTACAACATATTGGCATTAGCCAAACTCATTTTTCCCCCCTTTATAAGAAAAGAGAAAATTCTATCCTAACCTCATTGCTAAATGTTCAACAACCTACAAAAGCCGCAGCGAAAGGAGTACTACTTGATATCCTACATGGAATTTGATGAATTTGTGTGCTCTGCCTACTTGAATACTTTTTCTTCTTTGCAGGATGAATTTCTGGTTTCTTAAGATCTTCAACGCAATGAGCATCAGCCAAGCTTGTAAATGACTGCGATTTTCCCGAATAATACATAGACAATCCTTTCCTTCTGCATAACATAACAAAAACATTAATAAAATAGCAAATCTTTTAATAAAAAAAAAAACTTTCTTAATCATAATAACAAGATTCTTACTTCTTTGGAAGGCTTGCTTTAAGTGCACCCATATCAAAATGTGTTGTTGTTGTTGTTGTTGCATCATCTAAATCTTTCTCAAGCTTCTGTTGTTGGCACATATCAGACACCATTTCCATACAAAATATGTTTGTGTTTTCGATTAATAAAGAAAACAAAAGTTATAGAACATTATATATAAAGTTTGTGAACGGTTTCAGAAAATAACAGTTAGATTAAATGGTAGAGGATGAAGGATAAGAACTATACATGGTGTGTACACGTCATGAAACTTGATTACTATTGGTTTCTATAAGCGTGGATTCATTTAAGGCCTTTTTTTTTTCTTGCTTTAAATTTTGAAATGGATGGATATATATCAAATCAAATGTACTACTGGAAAAACATCCACATCCTTATCTACACTTTCTCTTGTTCATCCATTCTCAACGTGCTCTTTATAATTTAGTTAGGGTAAAAATATCCAAATTCATCGCCTCTATGAGAAAATGGTATTTTTAGAGATATATATTTTGGTGGATTTATGGATAAACATGAATCTTGGCTTCATCTTTATCTTTATGCAAACCCCAGTTCTTCTAATAGATAATGTAGAATTGTATATCATATAGCTTCATCTTTGAGGGCACCCCAGTTCTTATAGGGCAGACCTCTACACCAAGCATGGTTCAAAATATGTTGGAGACACTTAGAGGGGGTGTTTGGCAACAAAAAGTAAATTTATTTTTATTTATAATAAAAACAAAAAAATAAAAAGTTAGTTTGGTAATGCCCAAAAAATTTTATATGTGTAGCTTACTTGTATGTGGGTGTGTACACCCAATCATATGACGCCACGTGTCTATAAAGTGGTTGGGTAACTGATAAGCCCACTAGGGTTAACTAAACCCATACATAGGTTATATTATTATTGTCACATGGCGTTTTGTGATTGGGTGTATACACCCACATGCAAGTAGGCTACACATATAAAATTCTTTGGGTAATGCCCTAACTAAAAAGTTAAAAAGTTAGTTTGATAAAACATTCTAATAAAAGTAAAAAAAGTAAAAAATGATAATGATGAAAATAGATAAAAAATAAAAAAATTTGAAGAAAAAAAATTAGATTTGATTGTAAATCAAAATTAAACAAGAAAATAAGAAAAAAAATTCCTACGAAAAAGTAAAAAAAAAAAAATTACATCCATACTAACTTTTTGATTTTTTTATTTTTCACAGCAAAAAAAAAAAAAAAAAAAACTTTTTAATTGTAGCCAAACATTCCCTAATACATTAATCATAAATGAAAGAGAAAAGAATTCAAGTTCTTACCAATCAAAAGAAGCACACCATGCAACAATATCCAAATACAAATAAAATGCCTACTTAGTCTAATTAACTCTTGTTAATCTTCCTACAAGTCTTTCTGATTTCTCCTCTGGAACCAGTCAAAGGAGTAATGTTACCCATCTTGACCATAGATTTAGCAAATTGCTCAAAGAAAAGCTCATTGTTCTCTGCATATTTCTTCACTAAATCCATTGATGCACTGCTCTTTGTCAACAGAATTTGATCTGAACTTAGTAGGCCTTTTGAAGCTAAAATGTTCTTGAAGTAGAAGTTATCAAATTTTGTAGGTGAAACAAAGTCCAAGAAGAATAGATTTTGATCACCACCGGATCGTGGACAATTTTTCCTCAATTGGGCGGCATACGATCGATCTAGAGAGTAATCGGGTTGTCCATTGCCTGATTGATTGTACAGTCTCTGCCTGAAGCTGGTACATCTTGAATTTCCAATGGTATGACTTCCTGCATGGGGGTACAACATGAACAATATACATGATTAAACTCCCTATGGTTATTTGTTTCACTTTTAATAATTTGGGCCATGACATAAACATACCAGAGAGTGCAACGAGATCGACGACATTAAGACCTTGCAGCTTGAATTTAGTGAGGATGGTCTGGAATGTATTGTTTGGTGCTGGAATCATATTGTTAGAGCCACTTATGCTTGCACCTTTTGAGTCTTTTCTTCCCAATGGAACATCCCAAGTAGGACCACCAGCCTACACACAAAACATTACCATTAAGCTAGTCTGATACAATTAAGGCTTCAACACTGAAGAAGTTAAGATTTTGTACCAAAACAGTAGAATCTCTAGCAGCTAGAGCCAGAGCATCGGCACAAGAGACTGTGCCCGGACATTCCTTCTCTAGAGCTGATTTTATGTCGTCGATGACTTCAAATCCACGAGCTGAGTTTCGGTTTGGATTAGACCCCTTCTCACTAATTATGTTGCTACTGTTGTCTAGCAATACGGAGGCATCACAACCCTACAGTTGAAAACAAAACATTTGTCACGGAAGACATAAGAAATAATAATTATAGCATAGTAATGAAACTATAATACTTGTTTAAGATGACAAAATTCAGAAATAAGTCCAATTCTAACTATAATTTAACAGTTTCATTATTTTATTTCATCACTACTCAAATGACAAAGACTATTTAGTGCTTTTGAGAAAGCATAAATTTTAGTTTATGAAAATGGCAAACTAATAAAACAGATTAACAAAAGTAAAAGGGATATTGATCATAGTTTTTTGGCAATGATCAAATGATTAACTTAAAGATTATGTGACACAAGCTAAGGAAAAGGTATGGAGGGATGTAAGGGATGATCAGACCTTGACAAAACAGTCATGGAAATGGAGCCTAAGCAAAGAAGCCGCCATTCGAGTTTCTTTAGCGACAGCTTTTGCAACTACAGACTTAACAATCTCAAGAGCTTTTGGGCAAGAATGATCATAGTATTGTGGGTAGAGGTAACCACCATTGCTCTTATGAGATAAGCAAAGTGGAGCAAAAACAAGTACAGAAAAAAGCATGAAAGTGGTCATTGAGACAGCCATTTTTCTTCTTCTCTATATGACTAAGTAAACCTTACAACTTTAGAAGACACCTTCTCAAGGTATGCTTGTGATGAAAATGTGATGAGTTATTGCACAGATTTATAGTAAAAGAAAAGTTGTGCTAATAGGTGTTTTATATTTGAAAGAGGAAGAAAGATACCTGCTTTGTTGACAAGCTACTTAATTTAATTTACTTTATTTTATTTTTAATTTAGTTTAGTAGTTTAGTTTAATTTGACACATTGACTGATTGACTGGGCCTCATTTTGGGAAAAAATCTGGACAAATAAAATTAAAAGTAGTCCTTTCTCTACATTAAACTAAGTGCAAAATGTGGCATTTTGTCAACAAAAAATAATTGTAGGACTCTTTCAGCTGTTTCGAGACAATTACAAAACATTTGAGATTTGACCCTATTAAGTGTACTGCTACTCTTTTAACATTTTCTGGTCTTTGAATCCACTTTTAAAATCAATAACATGCAAATCTATATATGAAAATTCCATACAATTATACATTATAAGGAATATATGAAAGAATATAAACTCATTTTGTTGTTAACCTATATGGCTATAGCTGGACGACCCACCAACAACTCTTCCTTTTGTGGTGTTTGTCGGTGCATGGAGTTATGTATACTACTGTATAAGACAGACAAGGAAATATTAGGTGACTTGGATGGTATTTGTTGATAGAGTTGGTTATTATGGGGAAGAGAAGAGTTGGATACCTGCTCCTCATCAATCAATTAATCCTTATGATCAAGGCAATTGATTGTGACAATGTATATATCCATCATTTTCTTCATTGTCATTTATTAATCTAACGTGAAATAGGGAAAAAAATCACTTTAATCCTATTTCTTTTTTGACTTCTTATGTGTGTAGTAATAATCCTTCTAATTTGCTATAATTACACAAGTAGATGGGATTAATATCACATGTATTAGAGAACCTTTGGTACAGAAATGTGATTAGTTCATGGGTCACTACCATTGAAAAATGAATGAAAATATTGTTTGATTACAGATCTTGCAAGGTCTATTACTGTAAAGTTAATTAACAAAGTATGTATGGTCATCTTCACATAAAATCTGCAGCCACATTAGCCATATATAGATTCAAAGCTACATCACTTCACACTAATAGAGCAAGGGTAAAGAATTTGTCTGCAAAAAGATCTAGAAGGTTTACCTACCACTGTAACTATGATTTGAACTTTTCAGAAATTTCATACAGTGATACAGGGTTCTGTTTGTGAAGATGACAAGATTCATCACGCGGTTTGGGGACTCATGTGAATTATTGAAATGATATATTCATGTCAGGATTTGGTGGTAGGACTATTTTCACTCTTTTCTTGCTATAGTGTGCCCTTTTCAATTTCCCAATGGGCAATGTACCAACCAACCTGATGACCTGATCAGCAATTTTGAAGAAGTCCAATACTCCAATCTATGTTACTATGTATATGCAGTTAGTTTTTCCTACGTATTTGTTACTTATTGCATGCAGTTCCCATTCATAATTTTGTTGAATTAGTCCTCTCACTATCTCTCGCTCTCAACAAATATATATGTCATGCATTTCCTTATTGAATGTTCTATCTATTGTTCAATGTTTGGTGGTGCTGACAAAGAATCCACATTTGAGATCCGTTTTGTGACTAACTCTTTCACACAATATTGAATATTCCATATTCCGTGTTCAATCTCCATCTTGTTTAAAACATTAAGCTACAAGTGAAAGAAACAACAATAATCTTACTACAGAAACTTGCCAATAAGGTGTTGCATGTTTTACCTTGGGGTGGAAATCGTACGGAACGAATCGAAAAAAGCATGTTCGGAAAAAATAAATTCGAAATCGAAATTAAAAAATTTCTTCTAATTTTATTTCAATTTTTTCTGGAAGAACAAAATTTATTCCAAGTTCGGAATATCGGAAAAAATTGAAAAACAATAAATTCGGGTAATCAGAATTCCAACATAAAAAATCGGAATTCAAACTTAAAAATATATTGGAATTGATTGAAATTCTAAATCGAAAATGGTGTGACGTGATCTATTTTGAAAACTTAAAAATCATGCACTCTTTATACTTAGTTGAGATACTATATTTGCTTATTGGAGTGTTTTAACATAGTAACATACCACCCCAATTATGGATCAAAGTTCTTGAGTATAACACCTTATAAAACACAATTATACTGCAAAATTTGTATAATAATATAATTGGATGAACAAGAAAAGAATTAATTTAACTAATAATTAAGCATGAACCTTCAATCAAAAATATAAACAAACCAATAATTTACTATTACATTATTTTTTTTGTTAAATTAATATTTGATTATATTAAAATTTTAGACTAATTATAATTTGTTAACGAGTCCTCATGTAATTTTAAATTTGGTATATCATTTTTATGTCTATATGTACGTATATTTTCAAAAATGAGAATAATTAAATCTCTTTAAATTATCGAAAATTTCAGAATATTTGTCGGAAAATTAAATCGGATTAACAATCGAAAAAATTGGATCAAATTCACAGGAAGTTCCAATTCCATTCCATATTTTTTGGAAAATCGAAATTCGAAAATCAGAACCGCAATAATCCATTCCAAATTCGAAAAAAATCAGATCAAAAATCAGAAAAATCGAAAGAAATTTACACCGCTGGTTTTACCAGCTTGCTTTGATAATGTACTTCTTGCAGTTTACACTGACCACAAACTACTTCTAGTTCAATTCTTATTAATAAATCATTAGTTTCCATTTGAGGTCATGTTGACTCCATCTCTCAGTGTCTCAACTAAACCAGTTGTGGAGTTGTTTGATAAATAGACAAGGAAACCAAATCTGTGTAAAGGGAGTAAGTAGTTTAGTTAAAAGAAGATTATCTCAATAAAGTTGAAACAATGATCTAATAATGTAAACACTAGGCTTATATCTTCATCATGCCTCTGGCATATGTGCTGTTGGAGTTGGTAAAGCTTATACCATATCCACCATGTAACAAGTTCTTATTGACCGACGTTAGGAGGTAGGGGTGGGCAAAAAAACCGAAAAACCGAAAACCGAACCGAAAAAACCGAGTCAAAACCGGTCAAAATCGAGTTGACTAAAAACCGGTCAAGATCGGACCGAAACCGAACCGAACTATATAGCTATAGGTCCGGTCTCGGTTCTTGTTTTTATAGAACCGAGAGAACCGAACCGAACCGAACCGAAATAAATAAAAAAACATTTTTTTTATTAGTAAATTACTAAACTAGACATAGGAATTAGGAAGCCTATGGTGGATCTATGGTTGGTTCATTGGTTTTGGACCTTTTTCCTATTTAGTACTTGATTTGGTGTATGTCTTATTTTGTTTAAAGCCCAAAACTTAAGAAAAATCATCTAAATTGTAGTGGACTAAAGGCCCAATAAAAAAGCCCAGGACCGAGTTTCGGACCCAAACCGGACCGATTGTATTTGGTCCGGTTCGGTCCGGTTACATTCAAATAATTTCGGTCCATGGAACCGAAACCGAACATATACTTTCAAGTTGGTTTGGTCCCGGTCCTATTACATTTTAGGACCGGACCGGACCGTGCCCACCCCTATTAGGAGGTCCTTTAAGAGTTGAGTGGGACTGAAACTCATGTCTGTCCCCGATTTTTTTGGATTTATTTTTGTCTGTCCGACTTATTTCCAATTTTTGAATTTTTTTTTTCTTTGTTTTTTAATTTTCTGTCAGTTTTTTCTGTTTTGTTTTTGAAACCCTTTTTTTTTTCTTCTCTTCTCTTCCCCTCTTTCCCTAACGTCGGTCTACCGTATCACGGTTCTATAATAATATGTGAAGAGCAATAGCTGCAAGAAATTTTAACAGTAAGAGCTTCTGCATAGTTAGTGGGAAAAATAACTATTGCAGATAAATCTATAAATTTGATCGCAAAATAGTAAAATCATGAGAACAAAACAAATATTATTATTATGATCACATTGTAAGGTCACTGCAACAAATATACCAGCATCTTTAAGAATTATCAATATGCTTGAATAATGATTATAATAAATAGAGTTCCGTGGACATACCCCCATTTGAAAGTCGAAATTTGAGATACCCCATTTGAAAAAAAAATTGAGATACACATTTCAAGATGTGGTGTTATCTTAGCCGTCCATCATAAAACTAACCTACGGCTGTAAAGCTTTTCTGTTTTGAAATGGGTATCTCAAAAAAAATTTCAAATGGGGTATCTAAAATTTCGACTTTCAAATGGGGGTATGTCCAAAAATCTCTAACAAATATAATCCAGTTTTAATAAACTGAAGCCAACTCCGAATGGATCATAAGTGTGGACACACCTGCTGCAAACTAAGGGGAAATGCAGCATGATAATCATATAGAATTTCGAATAAGATGCTTCAAAAGTGAACACTAGAAGTGGGTCTAGATAATTGACATCGTCAATATTAAGTCACTCTACTAGAGGATTTGGTAAGAAAAACCAAATGATTTGTCACTTGGGTCCTATAAATACATGCAAAGACCAACTACAGCTCTCATCAACACAATGGCTTTTCTCAGAGTTCCTTTCAGTTTCATGGCTATACTTTTCTTCTCTGCCAGTCTAACCATAGCACACCCTGGTCTCAATTTTAACTGGGGTGATTACTTTGGTGGAAATGGTGGCCAAGGTGGTTTTGGTGGAAATGGTGGCCAGGGTGGTTTTGGTGGGAATGGTGGCCAGGGTGCTTTCGGTGGAAATGGCGGACAGGGTGCTGTTGGTGGCAATGGTGGACAGGGTACTGTTGGTGGGAATAGTGGCCAGGGGGCTTTTGGTGGAACCGGCGGCCAGGGTGCTGTTGGTGGAAACGGTGGCCAGGGTGCTGTTGGTGGCAATGGCGGCCAGGGTGTTGTTGGTGGCAATGGCGGCCAGGGTGCTGTTGGTGGAAATGGTGGCCAGGGTGCTGTTGGTGGCAATGGCGGCCAGGGTGCTGTTGGTGGGAATGGTGGCAGATTTGTTGGACTATTTCCAGAATTTTATCAATATTCATGTCCTCAAGCTAATGACATTGTCATGTCAGTCCTACAGAAGGCCATTGCAAACGAGCCTAGAATGGCCGCCTCTTTGCTTAGGCTTCACTTCCATGACTGCTTTGTGCAGGTAGGAAAATATGGCTATAAGAACAAAATTCTATTTTCAAAACAATAAAACAGCTGATTATTTGTTCTTAATACTGCTTTTCTTTCACTAGAATAGTTTTGTTTCTACCAACCTCGGATTTATGGATGTGACTTCACTAATGAATTATCCATTTCAGGGTTGTGATGCATCAGTGTTGTTAGATGATACCACGACAATACGCAGTGAGAAGCAATCAGGTCCAAATAAGAATTCTCTTCGAGGATTTGAAGTTGTCGATGAGATCAAGGTCAAGTTGGAAGCGGCATGCCCAGACGTTATATCTTGTGCAGACATTCTTGCACTTGCAGCTAGAGGCTCCACTGTATTGGTAATTTATTGGCCTCTTGACAGCAAACTCTCTTAAATTTGCATTAAGATTATCCTAACTAAGATCTGGTGCATATAATAAACACAGAGCGGGGGACCCAATTGGGAGTTACCATTGGGAAGAAGGGACTCAAAGACAGCAAGCCTCAGTGGCTCCAACAGAAACATTCCTGCACCGAATTCTACTCTCCAAAACCTGGTAACCTTCTTCAACCGCCAAGGTCTTGATGAGGTAGACCTTGTAGCACTATCAGGTGAGTTAATCTCAGCTCTACTTATAAATAAGCCAACAAGGCATTTTAATCCGCAACTTAGTACAATGGCATGCTCTTGCAGGGAGTCATACTATTGGAGTGGCAAGGTGTGTGACCTTCAGGCAAAGGCTGTACAACCAGAACGGAAATAACCAGCCAGATGAGACTCTTGAGAGGAATTATTATCAAGGCTTAAAAACAGTTTGTCCTAAATCAGGGGGTGATAACATCATATCTCCTCTGGATTTGGCCTCCCCTGTCAAATTCGATAATACCTACTTCAAGCTGATATTGTGGGGGCGAGGGCTTCTTAATTCTGATGAAGTGCTATTGACAGGCAAAGGAGGGAAAACTACAGAATTAGTTAAAAGGTATGCAGAAGATGAAGGCATCTTCTTCCAGCAGTTTGCTCAATCAATGGTTAAAATGGGGAACATTAGTCCCCTCACAGGTTACAATGGGGAAGTCCGAAAGAACTGTCGCCGAATAAACTGATCTGTATTTACTGATGTCAAACAATGACTTTCATTCTGTTCTTTCTTAAATCTGGAAGTGTGTATCTGTCTTTCCTTGTCGTCTTATTTTTAACTATGAATGAAATGTGTTTTCCTAATCTCATGTTCTTATATATGGTTTCGTATAACTAGGAAATTAAAGAGTGGTCTACCTAGGCTCACTTAATAAACTAATAATAGCATGAAGATTGATACAAACATACCAAAGAGCAAAGACTGTTTGTGTAAGGTTGGAGAAATGGAACAAGATACTCTACTTGATTCGGCATGCAAATGATGAAACATAGGAAATTAAGCAGGGTACCATAGAAAAGCATAGGGTGACAAAAGGTTTATCTGAAAACACAAATCTGCGTATCCATGAGCTTTGCATAATTGCATATCTCCTTGACACACCACCACACATTGGTGCTTTGGTTTAAACTGTACACAGTTTTCTCAAGCCATTTAAATTCTCTGCTTCCACAAAAGTTCATGCAGGAGAGCCTCAACTTAGTTCTCAAAACAAACAAACCAAAAGAGAAAAAACCTAACGATGCACTCCCGCTATGTCTTCAACCGAGAAATCAGATAATTGCTAAATTTGATGTTTCTACACAAGATGGTTATTAGGAACTCAAGATATCACAATGGTAGGGGAAAATTGGTGATAACCCCCCACATTATTGTCACTTTTGGCAAGAACCCCCTTATTTGTACATTTTTTGGCGTTAACCCCCACATTATGGTCACTCTTGGCAAAAACCCCCTCATTTGTCCATTTAATCTCTATAAGTTATAACCTCTCTATAGTAATAATTTATTTTAGTCCCAAGAGTATGACTACAGTAGAACCTCTTTAAATTAATACTCGGTAAATTGATAATCTCCTTTAAATAATATAATTCTCCGGTCCCGACTTGGGGCTTCTATGCTAAATTAATAATTTCGACAAAATAATAAGATAATAGATGTTAAATATTTCTATGTAACATTCTTTAAGACCCAAATGTTCCATAAATTAATAATAACTTAAATAAATATAAAAAATTAATTACATCTTAGATTTCTTGAAATATGAAAATGTAAAATGATATGGGATACAAGATTGTGCTGAGTTAAATAGTGTACAATATTTGATTCGATACATTGCATTGTTAATAAGTTGAATTAACTAATGACTCTTAGTATTCACTGAAAAATTGAATGGAGTATTGAATTTTTGAATTTTGAATTGATCAATGATCTTAATCTTTACTAGACCTTGATAACTGAACATGTGGTAGAAAGTAATTTTTTTAATCAAAAAATCAATAAATTGAGATATCACTATAAATTTATATCTCTTTAAATTAATTGGATTAAGGTGGTCCGGAGGCTATTAATTTATAGAGGTTTAACTGTGGGTTTTACTGTACTAGTTCCTTCTCTTTTTCCTAGCTTGTCGGATCTCTCTTTCTCATTTAAGAAAGTACTCAATCTCTCAGTTTGTGGACCTAACATCTTGCATTTGTCTCATCTCACAAACAATCAGATGTAAACCCTTTTTTTCTTTCTAATACTTTTATGCAGATGTGTTTGCGCCTATAGATATGCACGAAAATAGGCCACAGGCTACAAAATAATCTACATATGTAGAAGTAGTGAGTTTGAGGCTGCTACTGAGACTAAAGCCTTAGAAGAGAATTGCTCACCTTGGTAGATTTGTGGCAAGTAATCATCATCAGTATTATGTTATTTCCATTCTTATGAATTGTAAAGGCAAAGAAAGTGTAATGCCGTTTGCGTCAATTGCAAGCAGGTAAGTTACAGGTCCCACTGGCCAATGGTATCTAAAGGTAATATGAAGCCTCGAGATCCTCGAGGTGCTTCATCCATAAAAGCATTCCCAATGCAAGGTGCATTTGGGAGGTGGGGTGGATAAATCCACCATTTTCTTTAAAATATTGTCCCAAGGGAATGTGGATTTTGAGAAGTGGGAACCCACAATCCACCTTGTGAGAAAGAAACGACGGCGCCGTCCGAATTTGTTTAGAAATCCACTTTCTATCTCAAAGATTCCACCATTCCACCTTCCCTTGGGAACTCTTCATCTTGTAGAGTTTCACTTTAAGTCAGCAAGGTGGATTTATCCTAGTGGCGCATATGTGGCTCCTGTGGATAAATCTACCGGGAATCCTCTAAGAAAGGAATGTGCAAGGTGAGATTGAGACGTTAATGGATTGTGTGAAGAGGATGAGTTGTTTAGCCTCTATAAGACTACCTCATAAAGAAAATGGCAGAGAACCGGGGAACATGAATACAAGGATAAAGGACAGAGTAAGTTGTAGGGACAGGAGATCTCATGGGGAGATGGTTGTTGCAGGTTCATAGAATCTGACAAGCCGAGTCAAGTTAGCTGTTCATCAAGACATGTATTCGAACTAGTCTTAATGAACATGACATTCCATATTTCAACTGAAATTTTGTTGTAAACAATAAGCTACAATCAGGTGAAAGAAACAACAAATTACTACCAGTATGCAAGAAGGGGGAGGTACTTATGCTGGTATGGGTGAAGCCATAATGACATTTATGGGGGGCTCTAGAGGTTACACTGTTGGCTTTGTGGAGCTAGAAGCTATTGAAGTGGGACTCAGATTATGCTCAAACATGGGATTTTCTAAGGTCCAGGTTGATTCAGATTCTATGGAGGCTGTGAACTGTTTAATTGGGCATGCTATGCCAACTTGGAGATCGAAAAAACTGGTGAACAACATCAAGGATATCAACTCAAGACTAGAGGGTTTTCAAGTGAAGCATACCTATAGAGAAGGTAATGAAGCTGCTGACTTGCTCAGCAAGAGTTGTACACCACTAGACATTTGTATTTTTGCTAGCTCTCCTCTGTCCAGAGCTTTGAATGTGACTATTTGTAAGGACAAGGAGGGATTCTTGTACCAAAGATTCTAATTTTTTTTTCTTAATAAACAGGTACGGGTCCATGCCAAACCCCAGCTTAACCCCTTAAAAAAAAAAAAAAAAAAAAATTTACCACCAGTCATGAAAACAAATATTACATCTGCAGAAAATTGTGTTTATTTGACGTACAATTCTATTGAGAAGGGCAAAGCTCAGGGTTACATATGCACAGCGAAACAACTACAGAAAATTGCGAACAAGCTTGTGTTACCAGCTTGCTTAATAGCTTCAATTAAGAAGGTTACAGTACTTTCTAGTTCCCACTTTCAACATCTCCTCTTTCAGCAAAGTTAAAGAAGCCTACATTCACTTTCTGTTCTCACCAGTCACAGTTTCCATTTAAAGTCTCATTGATTGAGTCTCTCTCCCTTTTGTCTCAAGTCTCAACACAAACTTAACTACATTAGTCATTAGGTCTCTCTCCCATTTGTCTCAACACAATCAGAACTTATGCAGTATGCACAATAAGTGGTAAATTTGTACATTACAAAATGATAAATATAACGAAAGGCATAATATTAGTTTATTACGATCATATTAATAAGTTCACTGCAACAAACACAAACATCTTTAGCATTAATCAATGTATCTGAATGTATAGAAATCCATTATAATAAGAACAAAGTGGACACACCTGTTGTTGATGTTGGACTGTTTGTAATCTACATTTAAACAATTGCAAATCAAGGGGGAAATGCAGCATGATAATCATATAGAATGTCAAATAAGAATAAGATGAGTCAAAAGTAAACACTAAAAGTGGTCTAGATAATTGACATGGTCAATATTAAGTCACTCTACTAGAGGATTTGGTATAGGAAAAGCAATTGGTTTGTACTTTGTATTGATGGATGTGTCCTATGGCAAAATCCGGTCTGTATACAAGAACTGTGAACAGCATCATATGTTAGGTCATGGTGTAATACGTATTGAGCACCAACGATTAATTCCCTTCAAAGTTCAAACAACTTTTCATAGCAACAGATAATAACATCAAATACAACTTTGCTTGTAATGAAAATAATGATACAGTGAATGACAACAAAATGTGTTAAGCAAAAAACAAAGCAAAATGCCATTGTTGTAAGTAAAATTGATACTATCGAGTTAGAAAAGGAGATTATGGATCCTAATAATAAATAGTTCCATAACATTCAGATAATTTATCAATATTCTACAAAATGCAGAGTAATGAGTTGGATAAAAGAACTACTGAAGCTTTGTTAGTTTTATGTGCACTATTTGCAAGTTCAGATGGCACCATATTTTGTATCACTGCTTCTGTGGGATCCTTGAGCAGAGACAGGGCGGCGTTCCCAGGAGGCTTGATTGATGAAGGTGCTATTAAGGTCCTCTACGCGGGAATATCCCCCTCCTCCTCCTCCAGTCACCTGATATTTTGGGGATCAACCACTCGTTTGGCATCAGATTGTAATACAAAAGAATAAATTGGCAGGCAAGAGTAACATTTTGCTAATAAAATATGAACTGAAATGATGACTCATATAAGTTGTTACTGTATATGTGATACAGTTTAAACTTTAAACCACAGAACTAAACAACAGTAAAAGCATAAGTGGCTCATTCAACCCTTTAAATTTGTAAGAGATTTTTGTATATTATTAGCATATAGTTGTGTTGTCATTTTCCTTGTTGTAGCTTGTTTGAATTTCTTGACCAGGGATATACCACTCCTAGGCTCTCTTCTAATGAAGTTTGTTTATGAATATATTATGCTACGTGTCTGAACTAGGTTTCATATATTGCAACATTCTTGGGAGTTCTGGTTCATATTTTTAACTTCCATTACAATGCATCTCGGACTTGGACCCATATATGACTCTTAACTCCATAATTTAAGAAGTTCAGTTTTTTTTCCTTGTTTCCATAAGAAGTTAAACTCTTATCAGAAAAAATATTTGTTGGATTTTAATTTTGTAACTATGAGAAATAATCAGAACTTCCTGTCTTAGACCTTCTCTTTCAAAACTAAACAGATTTCAATATTATTCAGTAGTACAGATTCTCGCCCATTAAAAGCACGTGATATCATTATAAATATATAAAATAAACAGTACTATTAGATCAACGGACTTACGGCTTCCAGACAAGCTGATAGTATCGTCATGCCGGGCAAAGCATCAAGTCCATGCTGCGCAAAAGCAAATGAACCATAAATTTATATTTGTTGAAAAGCATGTCCATGATGTAATCCCACATAAAACTGCTATTCATTCTTCTAATATGGCGATTTTATAGTATAAAAGTATAGTAGTACGCTGAGAAAAACAGATGCTAACGAATTAGACCACCAACCTGGTGTTCCACACGAGCCTTGTAAATGAAACCTCCACAGCAAATTAGTGTCGATATCACAATGAATCTGGATGATCAATTGATGTGGAACAATCAAAATACGAAAGCCACATGTTCCACACTTTCAACAAATCTTAAACCACTAGCTAGGCTCTATATGAATGTCTAGTAGAGGAAAGGCATCCATCGTCCAGCTAAATCATATCTCTAAGCTAGGTAAGGGTCCCCTTTTTCTCGGAGTCCAGTGTATTCTGTTTTTGTAGTGTAAACTGGTAGACAATGTAATGCTGACTGTGTATGCTCCTATGGGTATCAAGTAAAGATATATTAAACATACGAAACTCAGATGCTTAAGAGGTAAAACGTTGGAAGGTGGCATACATGCAAGAAAAAATCCCAAATGTTGCCCATCCTCTCGTAGCATTGTCCTTTGTATCCTGCCTATAGTCTGAAACATACAACAAACAACTTTAAGGTCTGAAGTCTGGAATTCTGGATAGATGTTTATTGATGATTAATTGTGTGATTGAAACTCACTAAGGAGAGAATTAGGACGACCAAAAGCATCTAAGAAAGAAAATACAAAACAATGACAATTTAGTCATGTCATATTCTAAACTGTTGATACAATAAACTGTATACAAATAATACAGATGTGTGTAGGAGTTAATAAAACCCATTTAATGTGACAACGTGATGCATAGGAAGACGACACCGTCAGATCCGACCCAGAACTCTACGTTGTGTTTCTTTCAATCTTTTTTTTTTTTTCTCTTTCGGTTTTCTATAGTTAGAAGGATTTTCGGCTAGAAACCAATCCTTGCTATAAATGAAACCTGTGTCCCCCTATGGTATTCAATTCTTCATCTTTGTAAATTTGTTATGAGTTTTGAGTAGAAAGATTGTTAAATTAGGGTTCCTGGTCGACAACTAAACCCATGATCTGAGTTTGTGAATGAAGCTTCCATCATTGATTTACTTCAAAAAGTACTTTGAATATTTTATAATTCACATAGAGGCCATTGAAATGAAAGTTCGAACAATTATGTCAACTAAACTACCAAGTATAAATTGCGATCATAAAGCTTCATCTAAATAGTAAAAATGTAATTGTTAACAGTTAACACTAAGAGCCATTCACATAAGGCCTAATGACCTAAAAATCATGATGTGTTCTTAAATGGAAGGAACGAAGAATAAACATCAATATTTACCAAAATCACCTGAACTCCTGATGTACACGGAACTAGCATTGCTACTCTATGAAATTAATAAAGAATAGAATATTTTACCACATATTTTTGTAAGAGTGAATTCAATGGGTTCATGACCCTCCACAGGGATAGATATAGAAACTTCATATGGAGTATCACGAGCCTTTTCACCTGCAAAGAATATATGTTAAACTTCAGACAATAGAGCATGATAGAATAATTTATCTGAAAACATGAACATAACAAAAGGTAAAGAAAGGGAGTAAACTACACCAATCAATAACAGTTACATACACATCAAATCCAAATTTAACATGGTAGGTGACAAAGTCGTAGGTGGACTCCCATTTGTGCCGGATCCAGATAACTTCACGTCTAAGCCCGTTTCAGGATTAACCTGACCATAACATTTGGAACAGAATGGTTAATTTAAGAGGCACCTAATAAAGGAAAAGAATCTTCCCAACATGAATCAACTTAATTATGTCCCACCACGCTGGAAGGAGCAGAAATATGATAACCTTTAACACGGGCTTTCCCACTAGACTTGAAACAGAGGCAATTGCAGTCATATAAAGAGATACACGAGTCTGTTCAGTTCCAAAGCTGCAAAAATAGAGAAGTTTTAAAGTTTACATCAAGGCAAATCTTCTTGTTGAATTTCAATTAGTCAAACTCCAAAGAAAAGAAAAGCTGGATTTAATGTTATACTAATTCTGAGGTAAGTTGAGAATTCGCGGATTAGATGAAACCACGGAATACTTTTGCGACTTAAAATCAAATAAACATTTATGGCCACTGTTGTTCATAGTTCTGTACATGTGCATTTATAGAGGTGTATGTATGTTGGACCTTTCTTTGACAAGGTTTGAAAACCACCCTTTTTATTAAGAGTTCACATGGAACCCATGGGATAGAATAGTCCATTTAGGATCAAGATTTAGTCACCTAGGATCTGACACATTGTTCCCATACATTATGAGACCATTAATTTATTCTGTGATTTTCTTTTTTACCTCACTTGGCTGAGAACTTAAGACAAAATTTAACACATTCAATATTTCATCCTCTTTAATCAGATATTTGTGAACCTGTTTGTGCCTAATAATCGAATTAGTGAATATAAGATTTTGAATCCTTCTTGTGGGATCAAACTCATACTTACTCGGACACTTGGCAACATATTTTCAGGAAAAAATACCCGCACGAGTTTAGCAACAAGCCTAGTTCTTTTAATGAACTGATTTCCCACATTGATCGCAGCTGAAGCCTAACCCCATAGCTCACTAAAACAAGTTTTAAAATGAGACATGTAAAGATGTCTCATTTCATACCCCAAACTTCATCAACCGAATTATCTTTCAATCATAAGCTATGGGTTTTCCACATAAGTAGAGTCTACCATGCAATCATGCATTCATGCCTTCTAAATTCTGCCTTCTAGTCCATATACCGTATGAACATTGTTTCGACAAAAAAAATTCGAACATGGACAAGAGCAGGATAAGAATTTCTCAGTAAGTTATTTGCAGGAGATCACTATACCTGAATTCATGGTGAATCTTTTCAAAACCCAGTTGAGTCATTCCATTATACACCTTCCAATCCAAAAATAGGCATGTTAGGCATAAATTGGTTCAAGCTTAAAATTCTTAATGTAGTAAGAAACAACAATATATATCAGCAAGAGGGAGCTAAGATCTTACAACTTCCCATGAACGAGGATGAAAACCAACAGTGAACCCCTCAAATATGCGGGGACCCCGCTGTTTCTCACAGGGAATGGCGAGCTCAACAATAACCCTTGAAAATCGAACAATGAGTATGTGAACCAAAGTTTAAATGAAGTTCTGAGAGATGTGAATTCTATCAAAAGATGTGAAAGTTATTCATAGTATCCTAGAAGATGTGAAGCCTATCAAGATTTTGCTGCCATTTATAAACAACAAAATTTTGATAGAATTTGACATCCATGGCATGAGGTTAGAGTGAAACATCTACTACGAAGAGTATCACACATTCACACTCTACCCAAAAGGCCATTTTAATCATAATCTACCCAGAGTTGCACTGGAATGTTTTGATTCTTCCAAGCAGAGCCTTAATAGTAAAGTTAGCATTAAAGTATTATTGTTGATTTGATGCTTACAAAAGGGGATAGACCCTTATAAAAGCTGGGTGGACACACAACTTACACTCAAATTCCATTTTAATTTTAAGTAATTTGTTATAAGGAACAATTATAAGACACCCAGTATTTTAAAGCACCTCTTGATGCATATGAAAAAGGAAAAAAAAAATGCACATGCTATCAAGATCAAGAGAAAACCTGCAAGTTGAATCGTAAGTTACATTGCATACGCAGCCAAGTTCGCCTGCATTAATGTCAAGTTGCGACATATTTTGAGATAAAACCTATTAGAAGAATATACAAACACACACAAAAAGAGAAGTGCACTGTGTTGCTTTTGCAGGAGTCCCACTAATACATTGGAAGTATTAGCATTTTAGAGAGGATATATTCTTCATTCTTTTTAAGAGGAAATTCTTTTTTTTAGAGCTGAGAAAATCTTAACTTTTATTTCAAGAGCAAATATTGTTCAAGGTAATTGGAATGAGAATTTCGTCATTTACAAAACTGAGATGGACTACTAATAGGACACTGCATATGTGGTCTTGAAAAAGTGAAAAACATCAAACATCGACAATACAATCAATTTATAAAACTGAAAGGGAGTAGTAAGCGATCGCTGCATTTCACTCTTGCAGTATCGAAAATCATCCACCATAAGTCCATAAGCAGTTCAATAAAGTGAAACTATACGTTAATATGAACAGTGAGGAACTCAAAAGGGAAGGATCACACACCTTTACAAGCTCCATTCAAACAGTTTCCACACACAATATTTACCTGAAATAGAACAAAGACAATGTCACAGACCCTCTATATTATTACTAGTCACTACATTTGTGAGTGTCACAAAACTCTAAGACCAACAGTCTATAAATAACCTGAGCTGTACGCCCCAATTTATCAAAGCTTTGCTCACAAGAAGTCAGGTCGCCATTGTAAAATCCCTGAAAGGCACAAAATCAAATGACTAACGACTTCCAAGATGCTCTTTTTAATCAGTGCACTAGTCAATGCAAGATAACCAATAAAGCAAGAAAGCAACATAGTAAACCATAAAAATGCATAAGATCATCAATCAAACTCCCAGCTAAAGGCAAAGACCAGAAAGACTAGGCTTTCCTTTTATGTCTATGATGGTCATCCCAAAATCCTGTGATTGCCCCCAAGCTCATGGAAGAAAAACAGATGACATCCACATGCTTTGTTATTAAAAGAGCAGGAACTATCAAAATTCTTTCTCCATTAAAAGATTATCGCTTGTCAAGATCGTCATCCCATAAGCAGCAGACAGCGAAAATTAGAAACTCTGTAGGACTGTCCTTTCAAAGAGGTTTTCAATGTAATAAGAGGGTCCACGAAAAGAACACAGGGAGAAGAAATCACAAAAAGGATGATGATACCAAGATTTTACTTACTCTTCTCTGGCTAGCCTGCAAGTGTGAGGGTGTGTGTGTGTGTGCGCACACACACGTGTAAGCATATTTTTTTAGGGACAAATGAGGTGGGGTGGGGGACTGAATTTCTGCTGCACCTTCCTTACGTTCAATTTGGAGAACTTTCATATATTTCTTACAAACCTCGGAGCTAAAACTCTTGAAGAATTCTTTTCATTAATATATGAAAAAATAGAATGAAATGACTGAAAGTTTTAGGCACATCTTACCTTGTTCTTTTGGTCATAAAACATAGAATCACATTGTTCTTTTGGTCATAAAAAGTAAAGAACTGTTGCACAAAAATATAGAGTGACAAGGTATCACACCATCCCTTCTTCCTTTTATTTTCGTTTTACATTTATTCATTTTTGACCAGTCAGCAAACATTGTTGTGGGTTGGGTTTTTTTTTTTTCAGTTTCTGGCTGATAAAATGTATGGGTTATCTTCCTCTTCATGTAATCCTGTAGCGATGGTATCAATTACCTTCTATTTATAAAAAAAGAAAAAACTGACCAACAAAGCTATCTGTTTCTTTGCCATGGCAGAAATATAATGTTCTGTTTGATAGTCAACTAACAACTGCCTTTGGGCCACTGAATGACAAGTTTGTGATTTTCAAAGAGGTCAAAGAACTCTCACTGAAGAATTAACTGTAAGACTGTTCATATATGAAAACTATAACAAGTAGATTAAACAAGACTTACCTGAACAAAGTTAACATCACCCGAGCCAGCGACAAAATTGTTGACTGAATCGAAACGTCCAAAATCTACATAGCCCTGCATATATCAGGGGAAAGAAAGGTAAAAATAATAATAACACTACCTGTGAATCACAGAAATTGTTCTGACTAAACAGAAGTGAACTCATAATTGGTGTGTTCATAAATGAATAATAATTATTATAAATGATAATCATTATGTCCATTGCACACCAGGTTGTAGAGATTTGCTTGCATTGTGCAGCATATGCATTATGCATTTCTAACAAGGATGTTTTACTACATTGACAACTTTCATAGGCAAATGTGCACGTCAAAAATCTTAACAGAAACTACCCCAATTTATATCACATTTTATGACATATTATCCTTCCGATTAAGCATTATTGATAAAACAAAAGTACTGAGCAAAATCAAGAGATTCTAGCCAAAATAACAACAGGATGAAAAGAAATTGCAATTACAAGATGCAATAACATAGGAAATTCATGCATTCGTATTCGACATGAAAAACAACATGCAACAAACTCCAGGCAAGACTTATAAAAAAATTATTGTATTTCTTCTTTTATTTTGATTGTTATGTTGCTCACTAAACCATGCAGAAAGTTACTTGTCAGTAGGCCACCAATAGCATGGAGACCTATATGAGTATATGACAGATACAATGTTGGTTTGGTGTTGAACAGAATGCAAGAGATCGAAAGCAGTGGCCGTTATAAACCTGATACATGAGTTCTAGTGTAACATGCCAGCATGTCCAAGAAATGGGATAGAAGTCATGTGTGACAAGAAAAGGTTTTATAATTTTAGATATAGGTCTGTTGTCTATATGAGATCAACACAGCAAGAATTTATATGTCTGAAATATATATATATATATATATATATATATATATATATATAGCTAAAGAAAATAAAGGACAACGACAGTGGCATGGGTTACCGTCTGTGATCTACTCTCCACATCTTTGCAAAATCGAAGGACAGTGTCAGAATCCTGCATGAATGCAATGTTCATGTATACCACATTCATATTCAGTAAGCAAGAGAAATTATTAGATAACTTATCCTTGGAAAAAAAAGAAGAAGGAAAAATGGCATGCATATTACTACAAGTAAAGGACATGTTACCTTCCCATCATATTCGAAAGGGTGACCAATCCAGCTAGTCTGAATTGCAGCTTAGAAGGCAACAAACCCATTGAAATTCGTAGAAATAAAATTCAAGTTGAAAGCACAGCGATGGTGTGCATGAATTATAAATTTATAAACTTAGTGGCACCATAATCACAGCTATGTATTGCATGTTGATATTGGTAGCTCAAAAGTGTATTTACCATTTGATAATTTTCAACAAAGAAGTATCCTTTTGAGTTATAAAGTAAGAAGTATAAAAAAAAATTCTGGACAGTTCTACTTCTTTTTTTTTTTTCCCTGAGTGATCATTTTAGTAAGACACAAAACAAAAATATCAAAAGACAATAAGTTTCTAAAAATAAAATTTATTGGAAAACGTACGTAAATGTTAATGTGATAGCGTCTGTTGAAAAATGAGCATCACTATATGAATACATAGCATATAGAAGCTACGTAATGTAGGACTCTCTGAACGATACGTGTCATTCTGTGCTTACAAACAATTGTGCATCGCTTTTGAGTGTGCGATAATTAGTTATTATAAGATCCAAAGGATACAAAGTCATATATATGACTGGTATTATCAAAGACGTAGCAGTTGGAACTCGGTACCACAAATGAGGCGACAAGGTATTCTTGCAGAAAAGCACCTAAAAGAACACTCATACTTAGAAGAAGAAAAAACTATGGAAACATGTAAACATTATATTAAAAGCAAAAGTTCAGAAACACACAACCATAAAACACAAAATGCCCAACTTACAAATGAGTAGGCCTATACACAAGTAAATATGATGCACCTTCAAAGTGCTTCCTCTACTCAGCATTTCTGCAACATATAACGGGAGTATGTTAAGTAACATTGTTTAACAAATACTAGTTATATATTGTAGCCACTAGCCAGACCCAAATTAATATATACTATAAACCACTCCTAATAACTCTGTTGAAGATACAACAACAACAACAACAACTAATCTAAAAGACTGACAATTACATTGAAAGAAATGTTGAACAAGATAATCAATTGCGGATAAATGGTGCACAAGTTTATCAATATGGCAATGCCTTAAAACTTAGGTAATCCAAAATAAAAACCAGTAAAGAATCAAATTAAAGTTTAAGCAAGAAGTAGTAATAAAATTATTGCATAGAGCATAAATAGGGTGAATAAGCTAAGAACTAAGACAACAATTCAGTCATTTTCAAAACAAAAGATCTAAAAACTATACTAAACTTGCAAAATGCCAAAATTACCTAAACCTTTGTTTGAAACAATGGGGCGTGTTTACCTTAAAATCGAGCAAACTATGAATATGAATCAGAATTTGAGAACCATTGAGTAGTTTTTAATGCAAAGTAGTAATAATTACCCAAAACTGCTGAAAAGCTTTTCGTCTTCTACACTCTACAGCTTCGCGCAGATGAAATCGGGTTTGCACGTTTGGGTTTGGGTTTGGGTTGAGTCAAGTGCGTATTCACTTTGTGATGTTTATGCACTACTAGATCGAGAAACGGGCCTCTGGCATTCACAGATAAAGTTTATCTTACCGGCCTACCCGGAAAAAAACCATTTTTTTATTTTTGTGTTTTTTTGTATCCACTTTATTTACTTACACTGTATAAAATATATTTGAAATCAAATTATTTTGAGGGTTGGATTTACCTAATTAATATTTGTGTATAGTTCTTTGACGTTTGACCTACGCACAATATGATTCTCATTAAAAAAAAAAAAAAAAATCCTTACGAAATTTCCTTATGAATAAAAATAAAAAATGATTTCTATACTAATACTGACAATTTTATTTGAATTATCATCAGTTGACTTGTAAGCTCTAATGTCCAACTAAAAAGTAAAAATTGTAGTCTAATCAGTTCATATATTCTTGTGTTCACAGCTAAATTCAAATGTTCGTATAGTTTGATTAACGCTCTTATGTACAGTATCTTCAATTCAATTACTTAGTAGTCTGATGAATCGAGTACTGTATTGAGTGTACATCAGTATACATTTGTAGGGTACTACATACTCCAGCCAATCAAAAGCAGCCACGTGGCATAGTCATCACTCCATTAGGTCGCTACGACGTCGACCTACTATCAGCTCGACCACAACGACTCGACCACATAATCAACAGCGGTCTGCTAATACGCACGTGCCATAATTTGCCGCCCAAGATACTCTCTCCAGTCGTTGCACATTTATTACAGCCGTTACACAATCGCTGGAGAACATCAATACAATCATAAATATGACGGAGAATCTGCAAGGTCCCACGATCTTCGCCTCTTCACCTTCTATATAAACAGAACTACGATGGCTTGATCTCTAAGTTCAATCCCCTGGAGCTAAGAGTACGTAGGCAATCGCAATCTCAACGAGGTGCAGCCACCCCGATCCAAAACTTCCCCTTTGGTCAAGTCTCCCAACGACCTGATCTAGTAAGTGCATTAATCTAGAAATAGGTTAATACATTTGGCGCCGACTGTAAGGAATTCGATCATATCGAAAAAACCCAAGCCCCCCCACCCTTCTCAAAGTCATTCATTCAAATGGCTACTCAAGAACTTACCATCCAAGATCTGCAAGACCAAATCAACCGTCTTCAGGAAGAGAACGCACGCTTAAAGGCTGCACAAGATACCAACCCAGCACAAGTAGCAAATGGTGAACATGGAGTCATTCTTGTTGATGACTCCAACCAGAAGTACGAGCAACTCAGCCAACAGTTAGCAGAGCTCAAAGCCTCTCAGGCTATCCTACACCATTCTAAAAGCCACACCGCGGAGCAACTTGTTGTCCAGTCCCTCCAGCAGTTCCAGGAGTCTCCTTTCTCCAAGGAGATCCTTGAACATGATTTGCCAAACAAGCCCAATGCCCCCAAGTTCGATCAATATGCAGGATTTGGAGATCCAACCGACCATATCAAGGGATTCCGGAAATCCCTTCCTCTCATCAAGGAAGATCATCTTCTATGTATACTGTTCCAGTCCAGCCTCACTGGACCTGCTCTCGACTGGTTTCACCGTTTAAAGTCAGGATCCATCAGCTCGTTCGCCGAGCTCGAAAAGCAGTTCGTCATCTTCTACATCCACAACAAGAAGCGCCCCGTCACCATCGATTCCATCTTCAAAGTCAAGCAGCGGGATGGTGAGTCATTGAGTAATTTCTTTGCTCCGTTTAAATCTGAATTGCATTCCATCCAAGATTTTGCAAAGGAACATGAAACCTTTGCGACAATCGCATTCTCTCACGGTCTGATCCAGGGATCCGACCTACACAAATCTCTAGCTATGAAGCGACCTTCATCTCTGGACGAGCTATACCTTAAGGTAGATCGTTACATCAAACTCGAAGAAGCCCTAACTGGTAGGGAGAAAAATCATGTCATCAACAACGTGGAATCTGGATCCACCAAGCGACCTCGATCAGACAACAAGAGGTTCAAAGCAAAGTCGTTGCCTACTGAGCAGCGAGATTATCACCGGTTCACACGACCAGCCGGTTATATCTATGAGCGAATCAAGCACAACCATTGGTGCAAGATTCCTACCTTCACACAGTTGGAGGACACATCTGGTCGACCGTACTGCAAAGTTCATAAGGTACGGTGTCATCAAACTGATGACTGCCGCGTTTTAAAACGTGCTCTTCAGACTTGGGCCGATGAAAAAAGGCTCAACAATTGGATCCTGGGAAGGCAAGAGGATACCATAGGCAAACGAGCCAAGAAAGGTTCCACAACGCCTCCGCATTCACCGAGGCGACATCATAGCAAGGCCAGAACGGCCTCCTTAAGTCCAGTCCGCAGCAGAGGGCGTAGCCTCTCCCAGCGTTTAGGTCCAACAGGCGACCTGCGCGACCAAATTAACAAGAAGGTTGCGAACAAGATTGATAGTGACAGCGAGTCAGAGAGTCATGTTGTTTACATGATTTATGAATCCGACTCCACCCCCGTGTCAAGAGACAAGAAGAGACGGGTAGAGCATCTTCATCATGTCTACTCCATTACTGGCCGAGCAACTCGCTTCAACATCCCAGCTCGCCAAGAATCTGACATCACCTTCACAGAGGACGATCTCAACAAGGTTGTCACCCCTCACAATGACGCCTTTGTCGTTGAGTTGCGAATAGCTGATTACATCATCAAAAGGGTACTCATCAACCCTGGTGCATCCTGCAACATACTCATGTACAGAACCTTCAAAGACATGAGGTTGCCTGACTCAGTTCTCATCCCTGACTTCACACCCATCCTAGGCTTCAACAGTTCAAGGGAAGATCCTAAGGGTGAAATTCTGTTGCCCGTCACTGTGGGCCGTAAGGAAGATAAGGTCGTCGTCACTGCCAAGTTCAGCATCCTCAACATCGCAAGTAAGTATAATGCGATTCTGGGTCGAAAATGGATCCATGCCATGAGAGGTGTTCCGTCAACATATCATCAAGTTTTCCGCTATCCCGGACCTGATGGGATAATGGAACTTCGAGGCAACCAGAACGCCGCACAAGAATGTCATGGAATTATTGAAGCTGTGGCGCCTGCAAAGCCATCCACCTCTGGAACCAATGATGCTGACATCAAAGGGAAGAACCCGATCTCATCAGAGGCTCGAGAGGGCGACAACAAGTCCAAAAGCCAGTCAAAAGAAAAGGCCGACGCTACCAAATAGCAACTACAGAAGGAGCAAACGAGCTCAACCAAACTTAATCTCGGAAGCACTGATCCAGGAGTATGTAGGTGCAGAGTTAGAAGAAGATAAGTTCCGTAACTTTGTAAATTTTCTTTCAACTAATAAAGATGTTTTTGCTTGGTCGTATATCTATATGCCTGGAATAGATCCATCAATTGCATGTCATAAACTGCGCGTCAATCCGAATTATCGACCTGTTAAGCAAAAACCAAGAAGGCTCGCTCCCAAGTTTCACGAAGCAGTCAATGAAGAAATCAATAGACTCAAACAGGTCGGATTCATCAGAGAAGTCGATACTCCAGACTGGCTAGCCAACATCGTGCCAGTCTTAAAGAAAAATGGGAAAACAAGAGTCTGCATCGACTTCACAAGCTTAAACAAAGCCTGTCCTAAAGATTCATTCCCATTGCCACGAATCGATAGGTTAGTCGATCAGACATGTGGTTTCGAGCTATTGTCATTCATGGATGCGTACTCAGGGTACAACCAGATCCCAATGTACGAGCCCGACCAGGAGAAGACCTCTTTTACAACAGAGCAAGGCATTTTCTGCTACAAGGTTATGCCATTTGGCTTAAGGAATGCAGGAGCGACTTATCAGAGACTGGTCACCAGAATGTTCGATGACCTGCTAGGTCGAACAATGGAAGTCTACATTGACGATATGCTAGTCAAGAGCAACCAAGAGCAGGATCATTTGTACAATCTCGACCAGGCGTTCCAAAGATTAAGACAATACAGGATGCGTCTTAATCCAGAGAAGTGTCTGTTCGGGGTCGCATCAGGAAAGTTTCTCGGCTACCTAGTCACAAAACGAGGCATCGAAGCAAATCCAGACCAGATCAGAGCACTGATTGACATGCCCAACCCGAAAACAAAGAAGCAGATCCAAAAACTCAATGACATGGTATCAGCTCTCAATAGATTCATTTCTAGAGCATCAGATAAATGTCGACCAATGCTTCATATTCTGAAGAAGGGGGCTACATATGAATGGACAGAAGAATGCGAGAAGGCCTTCACCGACCTCAAGGCATATTTATCCACTCCGCCAGTCCTCACTAAGCCTAATGATGGAGATATACTCGGTATCTACCTCGCAACTTCAGATTTTGCGATCAGTGCAGTGCTTTTCAAAGAGGAAAATCAGGTCGAAAGACCAATTTACTTCACAAGCAAAGTCTTACAACAGGCCGAAATAAGGTACACACCTCTAGAGAAATTAGCATTAGCTCTCCTTTATGCTGCATGCAAATTCAGACCTTATTTCCAAGCCCACACTGTCAAAATAATTACCGACCAGCCATTACGTCATATATTAGAAAAGAAGAACAAAACAGGTCGTATGGCTCGATGGGCGGCCGAGCTGGGTGATTACACATTTGAGTTCGTCTCTCGGCAGGCCGTCAAAGGACAGGTCGTTGCTGACTTCTTAGCAGACTATCCCGCAGAAGACATCAATTGGTAACCAGAGCCAGAAACAAGGCAACTCCAGGTCAATCCCCACGACACCTGGCAACTATATGTTGATGGTTCCCACAACTCCAACGGAAGTGGCATAGGTGCTGTGCTCATTTCTCCCGAGGGATCACAACTCGAGAGAGCAACTCGTCTCGACTTCTCGACCTCCAACAACGAGGCCGAATATGAAGCTCTAATCCAGGGCATACAAATGGCTATCGACCTACAGGCAGTTTGCCTCAAGGTATACAGTGATTCTCAATTGGTAGTCAATCAAATTACCAATAATTACCAGATCAATGGTGTTAACTTAGTCAGATACGCTACCAGAGCAAAGGAACTTATCAGCAAGCTAAGTTATTTCACAATCGAACACATCCCTAGAGATGAAAATAGACATGCTGATTCACTGGCATTCTTAGCATCTAAGATCGAGTTAGATCGACCGCGGGCTCTCACTATAGCAATCAGTACACAGCCCGCATATCTATTGAAAGAGGAAAATGTTCATCAAATCTCTGATCTACTAGCCACAACACCAGCAGACATCCAAGGAACTTGGATGGAACCTTTCATCACTTATCTTCAAACTGGTGTGCTTCCATCCAACAAAAAGGAAGCTAGTCAACTATTACATAAGGTCACTATGTATAAACTCCATGAGGGTAAGCTATTCAGAAAATCTGCAGCCGGTCTGTTGTTACGTTGCTTGATTCCCAAGCACGGGCAGATCATCATCCAAGAAATCCATGAAGGAGAATGCGGAAACCACTCTGGAGGTCGAACATTAGCTCATAAAGCGATCTCCCAGGGATATTTCTGGCCAAGAATGAAAGAAGATGCCAAGAAATTTGTGTTGAAGTGTAAAGAATGCCAGCGTTTTGCTGATAACCAACATCAGCATCCAAACGATCTAATCAACATCACTGCGCCATGGCCATTTCACATGTGGGGGCTAGATATCATGGGCCCTTTTATCAAAGAAAAGAAATCTGAAAAGAAGTTTGTTCTAGTCGCCATTGACTACTTCACAAAATGGGTAGAAGCCGTTGCACTCGCCAACATCACTCAAGCCGATGTTCAAAGATTCATCTGGGAAAACATAATCACACGATTTGGTCTACCAAAACGAATAGTCACGGATAATGGCACTCAGTTCGTTGGCAAAAACATCAAAGCTTTCTACGAGCTATGGAAAATCGAACATTCCAGGTCAACACCTAGATATCCACAAGCCAACGGCCAAGTCGAAGCTGCAAATCGACAGATTCTGAACAACTTAAAGAAAAAAACTCGAAGATCAACACGATCAATGGCCACAACAGTTGGAAAACATCCTATGGGCTTACAGAACAACCCCTCGTACATCCACAGGGATGTCACCATTCAGTCTTTGCTATGGAGTTGAGGCCGTTATTCCCACCGAGTTAACATTTGGAACGACCAAATCCCTTCTGGTCGACACAAAGCTTAACAATCAGGTCTGGTCGTTCGGAATTGATCTCCTCAAGGAGCGACGAAACCACGCCGTTATAAAACTTGAGCAATATCAACAACGACTAAAACGAGCTTATAACAAAGGCGTACGACCTAGATCCTTTCAACCAGGAGAACTAGTTCTAAGGAAAATGTTCCACAACAAAAGGAAGGATATTATTGGCAAGCTCAATGCCAATTGGGAAGGCCCTTACATTATCACCAAGGTTCAAAACAACGGTTTTTATCGTCTTCAAACACCAGAAGGGGAGATCGTTAAAAACCCATGGAATGCTTATCACTTGAAGAAGTTTTATCAATGAAATGTAAGCATCCATCTATTACATTTCAATATACAAACTCATTTTTGCCTTCATCTCAGCTCAAACATGAATGGCTCTTAAAGGTCTAATCTCTCGACCTATAAATTATCAAAACTCTAATCCCTTTGGTAATTTTAATTTTGTTAAGTTCAAACATTTACAACTTAACTTGGTGCATTGGTCATACCATTCCCACGACCTATGCACAACCTAGCTACCATGCATACGACCTCATCCACCAGCAGGTCCAGCACTTAGATTATTACTTATTGTTTGTAAAACTCATACAAGCAGACAACGTAACAAGAACGACAATGCAAGGTAAATCATTGAAATTTCTTTTACTTGATGAGATTTTAACCATTACAGGTAAAAGCAAAGATAAACTAAGGCATACAAGAAGAACTGTTTCAGTTCGTCCTGCTTGCAGCCATTCATCTCGTCTACCTGCCTTCTGAACGAGTTATCAGGACTCCCTGGAAACTAGCTGATCAGAACGACTTAATTACAAGCTCATCAAATAAACTATCAATTACTGCTGTTCATTACAACTCCAAACAAAACAAATGATTGTTTACTCGAGCTCACAAACTCAGAAGGCTGATTTGAGGAAGGCCAAAGAAGACTTACTGCAAGAACAAGGAGTGCAAGAAGCAAACTTTGCACAAGGTTACCCAATACAAGAGGGTTGGTACCGAGACTAGTTCACTGCTGCATAGGCTGGTCGCTAGGTTCATCCACCTCAATCCGGCCACTTGCGACCTCAACACTAGGGCCCGTCAAGGTGTCCTGAGCTGGTACTAAAGCTTCTCCAATACCACCTCGCGTCTCCTCTCCTTCGGGCGACCCCACCAAAGCCTTCTCCAGATTGTCGCAGTAGGCCTTCCAGGCTACGCCATTCTCATAGCATGTGCGCTCCTAGTGGTCAGCAGACGACTTAGCAGCAGCAAAATCTCCCCTTACCTGCTCCAGCATTTCCTTCAACGCCGCGACCTCCGCATCCCTATCCTTGACCTTGCACTCAGCAACAACAACAACATTCTTCGTCTGCTCGAGCTTCTCGGTGAGATGCTTCAAGTCAATCTCAGCTCGAGCACCAACCTCAGCAACCAGACGCACCTCCTGGAAGCTTGCGTTGAGCTACAAGTGCAAACAGAGTATAGTCAGCAGTGACTAAGCACAACCAAAAAAAAAAAAAAAAAAAACTTATGATCACACTCACCAAAGACAGCGCCGCGTTTATCTTCGAGCAGGTCACCAACAAAGTCTGCGACTTCACTGCTCGAGCATCAACATCCAAGACGATGCCCTCATTCACAGCCCGGGCAACGCAGGGGTCGTCAATAGCACTGTCGTTATCATACACGACATGCTTCTCACCGCGGCCATCCAAATAATCGAACGGCCCAGGGCGAAACTCAGACGATACCCCCTTGCCTTTCTGCAAAGGCCCAGCAGCAGTCTTCCTGGACTTAAGAGGGGGCTCAGGAGATTTCACAGACCTCGGAGGAGGAGATACAGGCAGATTTGGGCGCTCCATCTGCCTCAGGTTCACATGGAGCGACCTCTTCTTTCCAACCCCAACAGGTAGTTTGGGGAGTGAAGCTGGAGGGGACACGACTCGGGGGCTGGCTACCATCTCCCCCTGGCGCGAGCTAGCACCAGATCGTTCCTTCTCTAACCTACGGGAGCCACCGCTAGTTCGCTCCTTCTCATCATGCCGCGAACTGCCACTACCTCGCTCCTTCTCCCCAGGACGCGAGCTGCCACCAGATCGTCCCGCCTCTGCTTTATGAACAGACGACATAAAAACTTTCTTCAGCGACTTCCTCCTCTCTAGTTCTTCTTCAACTGTTTTCGGACCACCTTTGGGAATAAAATGCTCCCTCAGGTGGGGTAGGAACTGTATCTTCCGACTATCAACCAACAAACCAAAACTGTTCAGCGCAGACTGCAGGTTGTTCTTCCGCACCAAATGGTCGTCCCTGATCGCTGCAAATTAAACATAAAGTCAGCAAATCCGGAAGCAAGAAAATCATCTACCATCCTAAGACCAACAACCAGAAACTTACAAGCATCATTCCTAGTCACATGACGCAACTGGACACTCCCTTCAGTGATCGATCCAGTAATCAGCATGGGATCTTTCCACCATGGCTCACTACTAACCGGATAGATCAAAGGCAAACGTTCTGGCCTAACTTGCATATTATAGCCCGCAAACTCGAACTACGAAGAACGTTTGAAGCTAAAGTGGTCCAATACATCATTTACAGTGATGTTCCACTTATGCAACTTGTTGAGGTCATCAATTACCCTCATATTCCTCCAGAAATTACCATTCATCTGGCAAGGAGCTCGACCGATAGCATTTAACACGTCGACTACCAAACAAGATAAAGGAAGCCTCAACCCAGCTCGGAATTGAGCCAAGGTAAACACAGTGGAGAAAGGGTTTTTAGGTCGATACTCAGCAGAAAGTAAACGATCACCTAAAAACCTAATCTCCAAATGCTCAATCGAGCTAAGTCCATACTGCTTCCTAAATGCAATGTGCCTATGGACATACTTCGGATTCACTACTCTACAGAGGGAGCCCTCGTCTCCTTCCACCATTTCATCATCAGAGGTGTCCTCCCCATGAGAGCCACTACTCTGGGGGCTTTCAAGATCCACACCACGACTAGGAGACGCAGTCTCAGAATGAGTCCTTTCAGACTCATACTCCTCACCACCACCGCCACTCAAGTTCTCATTCTGAGAGTCACTCGTTTCAGACATCTCTCTCAAGCAACAAAAAAGAAAGCAAAATAATGCAAAGAGAAGAAAGAATACAACAAAAGAACAGAAGAAACTAACCTCACGAGCTCTCAAAACTCTTCAGATCGCAAGAGAAAAACGGCAGCAATTTAAATAAAAACGAGATAGGTAAACCCTTCTCAAGCAAGCCACAGTTTAAATACTGTAGCACATGTAATCCCAGCCATCGGTTCGAAACAAATAAACGACCGAGATCGATCAAGGGAGCCACGTTCATTGCAGTTATTTTCCATTCAATAAATGATTCACATCCGCCGTCGGATCAATCCACGTGCCGCACAAAGACCTAATCAAGCAAAGAGTGCGACAGTTGCCATAACTACACAGCTAACTGCTAGAGAAAACCTCTCCACTTCCCCGTAAGAGCGTCATGATTAGTACAGACAAGCCTGCATGACTGCCACGTCCGCAAATTCAAAAAGCAAACTACAAATCAGCATCGATCAGAGTTCTTAGTCTTTTCAGCCCGACTTCTACAGCCGACCTAAAAAGAGGGGGCTTATGTAGGGGTACTACATACTCCAGCCAATCAAAAGCAGCCACGTGGCATAGTCATCACTCCATTAGGTCGCTACGACGTCGACCTACTATCAGCTCGACCACAACGACTCGACCACATAATCAACAGCGGTCTGCTAATACGCACGTGCCATAATTCGGCGCCCAAGATACTCTCTCCAGCCGTTGCACATTTATTACAGCCGTTACACAATCGCTGGAGAACATCAATACAATCATAAATATGACGGAGAATCTGCAAGGTCCCACGATCTTCGCCTCTTCACCTTCTATATAAACAGAACTACGATGGCTTGATCTCTAAGTTCAATCCCCTCGAGCTAAGAGTACGTAGGCAATCTCAATCTCAACGAGGTGCAGCCACCTCGATCCAAAACTTCCCCTTTGGTCAAGTCTCCCAACGACCTGATCTAGTAAGTACATTAATCTAGAAATAGGTTAATACAACATTCCCCACCTAAGCAGCTTAGAGGATGTAGAGCATCTACCATCCATCCATTGCGATACTTGTCATCCCATGAATTTAGAAAAATCTAAACAAACCAACAAATCCATTGCAATGGGGAGAGATCACAATAACTACTGGTCTAGAATAAATTACGAAATGATGTTTTTTATTATTTAATAGCCTACTTAAATCATTCCATTACAACAATTATACTCTCCTCCTACAACATGGTCTTTGGATGGCAGCAGCAAGCTGTCTGGTCGGCATTGCAGGTTCCACTTTTGAAGTTGTATTCCTTGCACCAGTCATCACAAGTAAGCGCGTGATAACAACCACTCTGGCAAAATTCTTTATCAGTTGGCGGATTCAGACGAGCTGCAAAAGATTATTGAGATCAGATTTATATATAAATTCATTACACATCATGACTCTAAAAACACAACTGACAAACAAATCAAAGCTAAAATAATAAGTTGATAAGAAACAAAGGCAGAGAGAAATACCTGAAGTTGGTGCAATAACAACAAGGCAGATAAGAAATATTGCAAGCAAAGAGCGGTATGTGAGCATCATCACCTTGCTATCCATTTTCTTCGATAAGATGAGGCACAGGAATGCTTAATTTATAATTGCTTAATGAATAGGAAAATCAAATAAGCATCAAATCGAAGCAATTAAGCCAAATTTGCAAGATAATCAATTAAGATATATATCACTGTTAGTCTGTCACTAACGTCAAACAAAATTGGTAGTAATAAACAACTAGTCCTTAGGCCCATGCGATGCACGGGCATATCTGATTGTTTTAGAGTTTTTTTTTTGGGTTTTATGTTGCTTTTGGTTTGTAACTTGTAATATTTTGTTTAGCCCGTTTCAAAAGTCTATGATCTGGTATGATTTCATTTAGAATTATTATAAATCTTTGAGTATTGAAATTAAATGATTATTATATATACATGGAAATTAAACCCAAAACATTTGAAGATATCCAGGAGAATGGGATTTTGCAGTACTCTCAATTCTCAAAGTCTCAATTAGAATTTAGTCTGGCTCGGTTGTTGAGGCTTCATCACTTTGGGAAACAATCTTTTCACAGTAGTCCATTAGCAGTCGAGCGTCTCTTAATTGGCTTGTAACAGTTAACATCATGAAAATTCGAAATATTTAACAAACTATTATGATGACTTACTTGTAATGTGACGGAGATCCCGTTAGGCCTATGTAGTTAAGCATTTCCGGAAGGCAACCATACAATCCATGTCTGTGTGAATCTTGCGACATTTTTTGATATAGTCCCATCTGCAACACATTTACGTACATTAGATCACAAATTAAGGGAAACTCAAATTTCATGAAATTGCAGTAAATAAGTCTTACTGCTACTTGGGTCCCTTTTCGTATCCCCACCATTGAAATGTATTGAAGATTATATCATCATCTTTATTGGAGTTTATTTTCTATTTTCATTTACTTTTTGTCAATGCCTACTAAGTGCAAGGAAAATAAATAGATTACTGGTTCTCCATATTCCTGCAAAATATACTTTTTGTCAAATTGAGAATGTACTTGAAAATGACCATCACAAACATGTTTGACGTGTGTCCACAATAATATCATATTAATATTATTAATGATCTTATTAATAAACTTGCATAGCTGCCCATTTTACTTAGAATACTGGTGAGTTTTGATTTCTGTGTCGTCGAGAGATCTTCAGCAAATATCAAATATATATGGATCAAATATAAGCATATAAGCAGACATAGACTTTGAGTGAAGAGGAAGATGGAGAAGTTGTATAAATGTAATAAATCATCTGGTGATTTCAATGTAAATCTTGGTGAGTTTTGAATTTCTCTTCGATTAAGTTATCAATTTCAGCCTAATTGAAGAGATACAGTAAAACCTCGATAAGATAATACCCGATAAATTAATTATCTCCTTTAAATAATATTTTGGGCTGGTCCCAACTTGGGCATATGTTAATAAATTAATATTTCGCTAAATTTATTAGATAATACATTTTAGAAAAATCCTTGAATACCCAACTAATATATAAATTAATATTTTTTCGATATACAAATATATTTTATATTTTTTTTTTATAATAAAAGTCAATTGTTGCTTTTTTTTTTTAAAATTGATTTTGGTTTGATCCTCGTCTCTGAATTTTTGTAGTGTGATAAGTTGATCTGGTGTTGTAGTTTGTATTGCAAGAATAAATTATTCCAATATCATTATCGATTTTAGTGCTTCTTTTCGTGGAATGGGTTTTAGAATAAAACGATTGTCCAGTTTCATCATGTTAGTCCCCCCCTCTTTAAAAAAAAGAAAGATATACATAAAAATATACTGTTAATTATGTAAATTAATAATTTATTAATTAATAGATGAATTGATATCTCATTTAATTAATAATTTTCTCTAGTTCCAAGGCTATTAATTTATCGAGGTTTTACTGTATTTTTTGTACGGGCTGGACTTGATTATACTTGGGATTGAGTATACTTTTAATTTTTTTAATGGGTTTAATTATGCTTGTGATTTGGTCCAACTGTGTACGGGCTGGGCTTGATTATACTTGGGATTGGGTATACTTTTAATTTTTTTATTGTGCTTGATTATATCTGTGATGGTGGTCCACTTTTGCGTAATTACAAATATACCTAAACTCAATCAAAATTCTCTTCAATTAGGTTATTAATTTCAATCTAATTGAAGAGATATTTTTTTAAGGGTATTTTCAGCTTTAATAGAGTATAATAGATGAAAAAGTTGTACAAACGTAGTAAATTATCTGGTGATTTCAATGTAAATCACTACTTCCACCAGATATATATTTAACTACTTATTCAAAAAAGATTACTGGTAAACTTATTAAAGTTAAAATTGTTGAATTAAAAGAAATTCGAGTTAGGGCATTTTATCAATGGTAGTCAATTACTGGTATTAGATTTAGTGGTGATAATGTGGTTTACTGCTTATAAAGAATTCGAGTTAGGGTTACTTATGAAGGTTGTTGTATTTAATATGTGAAATTACATATTGACCCATTTTTATTTATTTTGTGTAGTTACAAAAATACCCAAAATTGAATGAATTTCTCTTCAATTAATTTATCAATTTTAGCATAATTAAAAAGATATAGTAAAACCTCGATAAGATAATACCCGATAAATTAATTATCTCCTTTAAATAATATTTTTGGCTGGTCCCAACTTGGGCATATGTTGATAAATTAATATTTCGCTAAATTTATTAGATAATTAATACATTTTAGAAAAATCCTTGAAGGCCCAACTAATATATAAATTAATATTTTTTTGATATATAAATATATTTTATATTTTTTTATAATGAAAGTCAATTATTGTTTTTTTTTTCTCAAAATTGATTTTGGTTTGAACCTCGTCTCTAAATTTTTGTAGTGTGATGAGTTGATCTGATGTTGTATTTTGTATTGCAAGAAGAAATTATTCCAATATCATTATCGATTTTAGTGTTTCTTTTTGTGGAACGGGTTCTAGAATAAAATGATTCTCTAGCTTCATCATGTTAGCCCCCTAAAAAGAAAGATATACATGAAAATATATTGTTTCTGTAAATTAATAGTTTATTAATTAATCGATAAATTAATATCTCGTTTAATTAATAAATTTCTCTAGTCCTAAGACTATTAATTTATCGAGGTTTTACTGTATTTTATTCTACTTGGGAGTGTGTATACTTTTAATTTTTTTTACTGGGCTTAATTATGCTTGTGATTTGGTCCAACTGAGTACGGGCTGGACTTGATTATACTTGGGATTGGGTATTCTTTTAATTTTTTTTATTGGGCTTAATTATTCCCATGGTCTAATTGGGCTTAATTATATCTGTTATGGTGGTCCACTTTTCGTAATTACAAATATACCCAAACTTAATCAAAATTCTCTTCAATTAGGCTATCAATTTCAATCTAATTGATAGCCTAATTGAAGAGATATTTTTTTAGGGGTATTTTCTGCTACTTGGGAGTGTGTATACTTTTAATTTTTTTTACTGGGCTTAATTATGCTTGTGATTTGGTCCAACTGAGTACGGGCTGGACTTGATTATACTTGGGATTGGGTATTCTTTTAATTTTTTTTATTGGGCTTAATTATTCCCATGGTCTAATTGGGCTTAATTATATCTGTTATGGTGGTCCACTTTTGCGTAATTACAAATATACCCAAACTTAATCAAAATTCTCTTCAATTAGGCTATCAATTTTAATCTAATTGATAGCCTAATTGAAGAGATATTTTTTTAGGGGTATTTTCTGCTTTAATATAGTATAATAGATATGTGATTCGTTGATGTGAAATAAAACTTGGTGCATATGTATAAGATATTTTCTTGAGGTCTTTAAATTAATTAATTTACTTGAATTGATTTACATTCCTAATTCAGAGATCTTAAATGTACAAATGACTGAACATATGGAAAATCTTTTACAAAAGGCAACTCAACATGAAAATATTATTTGGATTATTCAAATCACATTTGAAATCTTTCGAGGAAAATTTCATTTTGGTAACTTATCTGTGACCAATAGAGCTTGTCAGCTTGACACTCTAGATCAACCAGAAAAGGCTAGAAAAGTCTGGATTCAACAGAGTTTTATGTCCACTATGTTTTTCTAACTAGGCTACAATGATAAACGAGTAGCTCAATGGACAGTGAGACCAATACAAAGATTGTACAATTTCTACTTGCCTTTCAATCTGAGGATGCACATAAAAGGATCTAAAAATTTGCCTAACAGCAGACATAGAGGTCAATAACTATGCCTGGAAAAATAGTTAAGTACGTACCAGCTATTGAAATCTATAGGTTTACGCTTTGGCTTTTTAGCACAATGCCTAATTGCAGTGGCGAACGTAACATGGTTCTACCTTCCTCTTTATATCAATTGAAGATTTTCAAACAAGTCCTAAGTCTTAACTTCACCAGGGTAAAGACTGACAACTAAGTCCAATGAGCACGTACCAGTCAGCAAAGGAACAAAAACATTGAAACAATTCATAAAATTAAAACTAGTGTTTGACAAAATTAACATAGACAACCAGAGAAATTTAAATACTATAGGGGCAAGATCATGAAAATGAATAAGCTAATCATTTAACTATAGTAGAACCTTGTCAATTTGTCATTACAGTCTTGTGAAATTTCGAACTACAATACTGTATAGTGTATACTGAATATAATACCAATTCCCAATTCCCAGTTCGTTTTATTTGTATAATATATATTCATAAAAAGCATGCAATAATACAGAAAAATAGTAATTAAAAACCAAAAACCACAAACAAAATTGATGTGCAGACTGCAGAGGCCGAAAGCCCGAAAGATGAGAGATGCATATTGCATACATAAAAGGGCAGGAACCAACCGAAGTATTTTAGTAGTTAAGTACTACTAAAATATCAAAGATGGCTGTTTGTATGCAGGAGTGCAAGTTAAAAGGCCAACAGAGGAAAACTATTTCATACTGTTTTCTGATTAATAAATTTGCTCCTGGCAATTTTTGCTCCTTGCATCATTATCCAATCGTAAATTGACACGAGACACTTATAGTAGACTGAGAAAGATTGACCATTTAGAGTCCATTTTATGAGGCCAGTCGTTATTAAACTGATATATTGTACACACCAGAACATATAAGTTGTTATTAAACTTCTCACCCTTCAGGCCTTCACTACTTCACTTATTACAGTCGATCAGTTCTATCTTTTGCTGTTCTATACCAGGCTACCAGCAGCTCTTACAGGCACATGAGGCTTAGACCTCAATTTTGCCATGTTCACCATGACTCGTTCGGCCTGATCAAGTTTAAAATTTTGGATGCATGCTTCTTTGTATTTTCCCTCTTTCTTACCTAACGTCCTAACATTAGTTGAGGCAGTTAAGGCACTACTATGTAAAACCAGACTACACAAAACATTACCACATGCTGGAGTCTTGACTGACAATCTTTACCACTCCTTTGTCTTTATCAGAAGGCAATTGTATTTTTCGTCAAAATTAGAAATAGTTTAAATAGAAAATTGTTGACTTGTTCGTCTTATATCTCCTATAAATCTATAATACCTAAAGGCTAACAAAATGGAAAGGAAGGCAATGAGGATCACATGCCTCTCTTCACTCACACTCATCTGGCTTATTTATTATCATAGGTCCATATCTCGCTCTAATCTCTCCTCCTTTGGTTCTTATGATGAACTTATATTAGTTGTGGGATTGTGGCAGCTGTTTAGCTTTGAGTTACCTACTTAATTTTATCTCCACTTCGAAAAATTCCATTAAAGTTTTAGATCTTTTTTATATAGTACGTATAGTTCATTAGTTTGTGAACATTAATCGTAAGAAAGGAACATGTAATAATACCTAATAAGAACATTGCTCGATCGCTTCAACTAATTAACTGATTGATAGTAAAAGTGCGTTTTCCTGAAAAAAAATATATAAATCATATAATTGCAATATGGTTAAGAACAACGACTAACCTGCTTAACGGTTCGATTCTATTGTTAGTTGCGCTTTTATTAGAGCCATGTATATGATCTAAATGAATTTGCTGATCCTCAGCAGTCAGCTAGCATGGTCAGCAACTCAGCATGCATTTACCAACTCAGCATGATAAAGCGCACTAAGCACAAACTATTCTTGCATACCTAGTACTATATATATGGCACTAACAAGACAAAGGTGGAGTGTAAGTGTTCTTGCTTCTTAGTAATGGAGATGTCATCAAACTTATTCCTGCGGCTCTTCTTGTTTATGTTCCTTCTCAACACAACTATAGCACTTGAAGTAGATTTCTACAACAAAGCATGCCCACAAGTCGAGAACATCATCAAAGCAACACTCAAGACCAAATTCAATGAAGATCCAACATTACCAGCTTCTTTGGTTAGACTTCATTTTCATGACTGCTTTGTACAGGTATATATTCTCAACTTCTGTTTCTTTCTTGAGTGTGTTATTCTTCCCATCTTACTTATTTAACATGTTTTTCTTTTACATTTATCCTTTCAAAACAAAATAATAGCAAAATTCTTAGTTTTTCTTCTTTTTTCATGAAAAATTACTCTTCCTTGCTTCTCTTTTTGTGGTCCATTATTTCTTAATGTCTCTTACAAATCTTGAAAAGTTTTGTTAGGATGTTCTGTTAGTAATTTTCACATTTCCAACAACAAAGATTTGTTCTTAATCTATGTTCACATTATCATCAAATTAATTCTTTAATTAAGAGAAAGTTTTGGGTTGGAGTTGCAAAGTTCAAACATGTATTTCATTAATTAGTAACTGAGAAGGAAATAGGATTTCTTGGGTCTAAAGGTCTAATTAAGGCAAAAGTACCAAAATAAAGAAGAAGATAATGATAATTTGAGTTACACAGCTATCAAAAAAAACAACAAAAAAAAACTTGATGATGATCTGATGTTCTGAATGCCAGTAGAGATATCCTTCCTAGTCTTCTATGTGACTTGTCCTTTTAAGGTTGTGGATGAAAGTGTAATTTCATAGCAAAATGAATATGCATGGGTTTTGCTACTTCCCTTATGTATACAGGATAAATCCCCAAGTAATATAGTGTTTGCTACTTATGATTTTACAATATGACTACAGAAATAATACATTCAATTCTCTCTCTGTGTTAGGGTTGCGATGCTTCTATCCTTTTGGATGATAGTGAGAAAGTGTCTAGCGAGAAGAATGCATTACCAAACAAGAACTCCCTTCGTGGTTATGAAGTGATCGATGAAATGAACTCTCAGTTAGAACAAGTTTGTCCTGAAACAGTATCTTGCGCAGATATACTGGCTCTTTCTGCTAGGGATTCGATTGAACAAATAAGATTTTCCGTTAATTTGATTTTAGAATATCTTTTGTATTCCTAAAGTTTCCGTTTTTTTTTGTAATTTGTATATCAACCTCTAATTTTTATTTTATTTTTGATCAATTTAGACTGGGGGGCCTTCATGGAAAGTGCTAATGGGAAGAAAGGATTCAGTTGGTGCTAATTTTAACGGCGTGAGTGAAGCACTTCCAAGTCCTGGTTTTAATTTACAAAAGCTAGAAGAGTTTTTCTTGGTAAAAGGTCTTGGGACGAGTGATCTGGTTGCTTTGAGTGGTGCCCACACACTGGGTGTGGCAAGATGTAGATTCTACTCCAGAAGCAATCCATCCGTATGCTCTGTTGCTGCTGCTGGGATCAATTCTCCATTGGACTTGGCATCACCATTCACGTTTGATAATTCATTTTTCCGTCAATTACTTTTAGGAGAAGGATTTCTCCGTTCGGATAAGGAACTGTTAATGGGGAATGGGTTGGAAGTAGCCAAGCGGTTTGCTATCAACGAAACTGATTTTTTCAATCAGTTTGTTCTTTCCATGATCAAGATGGGCAATTTGCTTGGCAGCAATGGAGCGGAAATTCGCAGAAACTGCAGAAAACAAAATTGAGCTATCTTCTCTCTTTATATTATATATTGTAATAATTGACACAGTTTGTTAAAAGCTTCTAAGATTTTTCATGACTTGTTTATGCTATGTGACTTGGTTTTAATTTGATTTTATCTATTGCTTGTCTTTGGGTTGTATTATTATTATGCCGATGATTTATCTATTGCTTGTCTTGGGTTGTATTATTATTATGTCGAAATCAAGAAGGATGAACTGCGGGATTCAGCCCTGTTTCTATTCTTTTTCTAGGAAGTACATGTCTGGTTCCATATATTATTGTAGCTCGTTGTTTAAATGTTTTTTTTTTTTTTGATAGAATTGTTTAAATACTTGAAGTTATCTTTAATACTAATCTCTTCAAGTGAACAACATATATTATTATAGCTTGTAATTGTGCTTGACGGCATTTTTATTTGATTTCTTGCTGTGTGATCCTTATTCACTATTGTAATCAGTTGTCATATGCTTTGCTTAAGCCAAATCAATAAACTCTTGTCAGGAAAATAAATTGTTGGGACAGCCGCACACTGGACAGGGGTCTCAGGGGATCTCATGGGGGTTGTTGTAGGTTGGCCTTTTTGCTTAAGTTGGGTGGTAGTAAGCTTAAAATGGCCATTGTTTATATAAGTGAAGGGGTGGGTTGGGGTGTCTTTGTGCGGTACTATGTTCAACTTCTGCTGATTTTGTATGAGAAATCTATTATCAAATGAAATCGACTCAACATGAAAATATAATTTCAAATCACAGAGAAATAATTTGGAGCAAATTCACTTTTCGTAACTTATTTGTAAGTTCAGTCTACAACTCTTTAGCAACCTTAAAGGGGTAGATAAGTCTGCATATCCGACAACAGAGTTTTCTGTCCCCTTTGTTTTTCTTACTTTTAATGAAAATTCTACAAAGTTGAACTTGTCCTTCTATACGAGCATGCACATACTAGGATCTAAAATATTGCCTGACAGAAGACATAGAGGTCATAACTATTCTTGGAGAAAAAGTAAAGTACCAGTCTGGCAGAGTGCCCAAAATCTGCACTCATAGATCTGAAACACTTAAGGCTGCGAAGAATCACTTTTTGGCCTTGACGGTTTCATGTTGGGGTTTGTGAACCAAGTTGTGTAGAGGAACTGCTTGTGAGGCCCAACGTGGTTGCAAATCAGCCGAAGCTTTTGCCTCTCCCTCATCCATCTCAACACTATCTTCATATGCCGCTTGCTTGTCAATCCTCTCAAACCAACATCCTGAGAACAATGAAAATAATTCTGTCACAAAATATGAAGCATACTAAACTCTAAAATATTGAACATATTGATCATTTTATTTTTTTTGGTTGGCAAACGGGGTTGAGAGGACCCCTATTATGTGTGGAAACTTATATCAACAATCAGCTGTTGACGTGTTTCGAATCCACAACCTCTCCACTTTGTGAGAGGGATGCAACTGTAGAGCCACAGGCGCATGTGCAACATATTGATCATTTCAAGGTATTGACCAAGGAGTAATCTTTTATAAATATGCCTAATGAGTGATGATGCTATCTGCACTGTTATTCAGCAGGATTTCCAGGGACCACTTATATATACTGATGCTGCTTTTGATCGAACGGTCTGACGATAGGGCGCTTGCACAACTGTTATGAGATTCTCCTGGTCTTGATTTTCCCTCAGCTATTTCTCTATTACTTTGCTGCTTTGTAATGATTTTCATTTTACTAGGTTTTCTTGGGTTGTCAAAACATTAATGGGATGGGTCGTGAAGTTGCCAAATGGACCGTTCACCATTTGGCCATGAGTCCATACACAGAAGTTGTGTTGCAGTATGTTTAATCTTTATGTTTGCTTTAACATTAAGCTTAATTTATATATAAGAAAAAAAGAATACATAAAATGTGAAGCCAATCACAAAAAATTCTACATGAAGACAACAATGTAATTTTGTTTTCCACAACTCACATCCAAGTAGTCACAATGTTTAACAAACAAATCAACTCAGGAGCCAGGGTAACACATAGGTAACGTTCTGTGAAAAAATAGATGACATGGTGATAAAAGAAGAAGATTAGTGTGAAGAACTGAAATGCGATGAACTAACGAAGATTTCAAGGCGAGCTGAGAAATGTGCCTGACATGAGAGGTGGACGATAAGGATCCCATACCACCTCAAAAGGTTCGCGGTCAGGCAACTTCAATTAGTTAGGCCATTTATGGCTTAAGTTGTCCTACACCCCACCCCTTAGCTTCCTTGCAAGTGGTTAGTTGATCTTCTTTCACTATTCTTTCCCTCCTACTTTTTCACATTTATTCTTTTGCTACTGTTGTGTTATTGTGTATCAGCAGCTAATATACTACTGTTTCCAAGTAGCATTAACAGTTTATTTTTCTTCCTATACTGGTGTTGTTGCCTGCCATAAGGTTCAATCCGGCTACTTCCTAAATACTAACGTATTGCCACTGCAACATGTTGGGTTCAGATATTCTCTAATGCGTTTACTTGGAGCCACTAAGGCTTAGTTAGGATTACGCCTCTAAAACTAGCATTGTGGCACATAAGGCTTAGACCTCACATTTGCCATTGTGCTAAGTGCTAACATGATTTCTAGGTTCTAAATTTTACTTCTTCTTTCAATTTTTTTCCGATATCTTAATACTTACATAAGATTAATCGAGACATTTAAGACACTTTGCATTTAAAACCAAACTTCACAAAACACACTATCACATGCTCCTAACTAAACACACCTTCATACAATACTTAAATTCATAATTGAACATTAAAAGAAAAGTAAGAAATATAGAGTACCTTAACATGTTCCCAAGTGTCTGCAATACTGAGAGGACCATGTTCCTTGACAATGTCGAAGATAACACGCGTGATTGTCTGTGTTTGTTCTGGTTGTGTCTTTAATTCTATAGGTTTAAGCTTTGGCTTTGGTTTCTTAGCACATAGCCTGATTACAGTGGCAAACATGATTCTACCTTCTAATTCCAATAAACACTAGTTAGCAAATGAACAAAACAAGGTAATATTTCAAACAATTACCAAGAAATTAACAAGTTATAATGAAAATTTTCAATTTATTGGCAAGAAAACATGTAAAACAAAATCAAATAGAAATTTGATTGAATTTAATGCACAGAGAGAGAGAGAGAGAGAGAGAGAGAGAGATGCATACACTGAAATGTGTCTGAGTTTGAGAGAGAGAAAGAAGAAGAAGAAGAAGTGTGCCTAGTAAGCCCATTAAGAGCCCAATACATTAATGGGCCAGCACAAACACGTGATTCGTTCTTCTTGTTTATATCTGAGTGGGATCGGATAGACAAAGAAGTCTTTTTAAATAGAAGAGCGATTCGACCCAAATACCTTTCTTCAACGAAAAGTTAATCTCTTTCTATAAATCGAGACAGTAGAACTGTAGTAGAGAAGAGAGAGAGAGAGTGAGAGAGATGGAAGAAGAAGGTGTTGCTGCTGCTGCTGGTGTTCGTCGTCGACACGTGACTGAGTACACAAAGAAGCTGTTGCAACACAAAGAACTTGATTCGAGAGTTCGAAAACGTTAGTAATTTTATAATAATCAAAACCCTAAATCTCAATTTCTTTTTAGAATTTCGATCTTTCATTATTATGCATGAACAACGTTTTAGATTCTTGTTTATAATACTTCCATTAGCAATTATACATAATCGATTTTGTTGAATTGCAAGAAATTCTCTCAATCTTTACTACTATGTGTTAGATTAGTTTAGAAGAAAAATAATAGCATAATTCTAATTTTCTTTTATAAATTGCAAACATTGTTGTTAGTGTAAATTAGTGGATGTGAATATATGATTCAAAATAACTCTAAAATCTTGACATCAAAGCATTGAGTTTCCATATGATTATATGATTAAAAAGGTTAAAAATCAAATCTTTACTCAACTTGATTGATATCGTAAAGTATTTGAATAACACTTAGAATTGTAATTTAATAAAAAACAATCAAGAAGCTATTAGAAATATCAAATCAAAACTTTGGACTCTAAATTAATTAAAAAAGTGATTGGAATTTGTTTTATGAATGTTACTCTTTGAATTTTGAAGACAAAACTGTTTAAATATATTATTTGCATTTGGAAGAATATTCTTCCAAATCCCACTAGTGGAGTACTTTGTTCTTATATTACCTATAACTAACGTCTAATTAAACAAAAACTATGCAGAGAGGGAGGATTTGCGAGCTGTAAAGAAGGAGTTTGCTAAGACTGAAGATGATTTGAAGTCCCTCCAGAGTGTTGGACAGATAATAGGCGAAGTTCTTCGCCCCCTTGACAATGAGCGCCGTAAGTATATGTTCTCTTCTCTATGCACTACATGTCCATTTGGGACCAATCTCTTCATCATTATTATTAAAATCTTAACTGTTGCATTTGCCCTTTTCTTTTCTTTCTTAATCATTTTTTTCCCATTTTTCATATTCATTATACTTATTATAAATTTATAACCATAAGTTTTGTCGAACTTGTTCGAGTTTCTTAACTTGTTGAACTCTTTTGTTCAAAAATGTTTTAGCCAATTTGCTGGATGCTACTTTTGATTTCAAACTGATAATATTGATGTTTCCAGTGATAGTTAAAGCAAGCAGTGGCCCAAGATATGTTGTTGGTTGCCGGAGCAAAGTTGACAAGGAAAAGCTGACAGCGGGAACCAGAGTGGTTCTTGATATGACAACTCTCACAATAATGCGTCCTCTTCCACGAGAAGTAAGATCTTTGATTAAATTATTAAAAACATTGGAAGAAGAAAAATAATCTGTACCATGTTTGATGTATATGTGTTTCAACATTGATCCAGGTTGATCCTGTTGTCTATAACATGCTTCATGAAGATCCTGGTAACGTTAGCTACTCTGCTGTGGGTGGGTTGTCTGATCAGATCCGTGAGCTGAGGGAATCTATTGAGCTTCCCCTTATGAACCCTGAACTCTTCCTTAGGGTAGGGATCAAACCCCCCAAGGTTAGTAATAATTTAAAATCTTTGCTCTCTATCACACTCACACACACGCACACGCACACGCCGTGCAAATCACCAGTTGCATTTACTAACAATAATAATGATTTTAATCATAACAGGGTGTTCTTCTCTATGGGCCTCCTGGAACCGGGAAGACACTTTTAGCCAGAGCCATTGCCAGCAATATAGATGCTAATTTCTTAAAAGTAGGTATCTCATTTTGAGAATTAAAGTTCCATCATCTTTATACGGTCATTTTTATTGCAGAATATAATCCATCAATTATCTGATATGCATTTAGGTTGTCTCAAGTGCAATAATTGATAAATACATTGGTGAAAGTGCAAGACTGATACGTGAGATGTTTGGATATGCACGTGATCACCAAGTAAGAACTGTTTACTTATTTATCTAGTATCCGATTTTCATGCGTAACACTTGGTCTCACAAAAATGAAGAAAGAAAGACATTTTCTGATAAAAATATTTTTACTTTTCAAGCCTTGCATCATTTTCATGGATGAAATCGATGCTATTGGTGGTCGCCGGTTTAGTGAGGGAACAAGTGCTGATCGCGAGATACAGAGAACACTAATGGAGCTTCTTAATCAACTTGACGGATTCGATTCACTGGGAAAGGTAGGCACAGTTATTTATGAATTTTGTATCATTGTTTCAATCACAGTTATTTATGAAATGCAAAATCTTATACTCTTGAAATGGTTGACAGGTCAAAATGATCATGGCAACAAATCGACCTGACGTACTGGATCCTGCACTTCTCCGTCCCGGCCGACTAGACAGAAAGATAGAGATTCCCTTGCCAAATGAACAATCAAGGATGGAAATTTTAAAAATCCATGCTGCTGGAGTTGCCAAGCTTGGTGAGATTGACTATGAAGCAGTTGTGAAACTGGCAGAGGTGAGTGATACGCCTTCCTCTAAGAGGAACATATAGATGTTATATGTTTTTCACATCTGTGGCCAACAAAGCTCTATATTTAATCTGTTTCCAGGGTTTTAATGGGGCCGATCTTCGGAATGTCTGCACTGAAGCTGGGATGTTTGCTATCCGTGCTGAGCGTGATTATGTCATCCAGGAAGATTTTATGAAGGTAACACCTATGTTTAGTTGTAAATAGTATTTGATTATAGTTCATGCGATGATTAAGAGTTTGATACTGTGTGATGGAGGTCGACTGAAGGGAGCACACTTAGTGTATCCTGTTAGTGAATCAGTTTGCCTACCAGGTGGCAGCATACAAAACAGATCTCATAGAATATGTTGCTGCATAGATACATGTTGTCATTTTCTTTGTTTGAGATAAAAAGAGTTGTTGGTCTCTATCAACTTTCTCTTTTTTTTCTTCTTCGTTTCCATTTGTGCACACTAGCTACTAGTATGCAATCAATTGATTTTGAAAGATGAAGATGTAGTTTTCTTGGCTGAAATAGTTTTAATATAATGATCATTTTCATTTTATTGTATTGTTTTAGACCAATGAGTTGGTGTAGTGCTTGCTCCCTATTCTTCCTTTTCTACAGTTCATAGAACCTTGGTTATTCAACAGTATAAGAAATCAAGTACTTACTCATACTATGTTGATAATCATTCTCATGGGAATTATTCAATCTAATGCATAGTTAAGAATACAGCTGAAAGCATAATTCTCTTCTGTTAAGTAATATGGTATAGGAATACACATTTACATAATCAAAATAGGTGCTTGTAAGTGTAAAACTCACCCTTTTACATACATCCAACTCAATCAAAATGGTAGTAAGTCAATTGGTTTAGGGTATATAAAAGTTGACTGCCCACTTGGAGATTTACCTTCGATTTGCCATCCCTTTGATCGGTTACTTTAGGCTTAAACTATAAACCCACTGCCCATCATCACACCTTTTTGCTGGAGTTCAAGAGTAGGAGAAATGTGGAAATACTCTAATAAATTGCTTAATTATGTGTTTATATGCTAATTTCTTGTGTACTCTCAGGCCGTCCGGAAACTAAATGAAGCAAAGAAGCTGGAGTCAAGCGCCCACTATAATGCTGACTTCGGCAAGGATTAGTCAGGATGCATCCTTGTTGTGCTGAAGTATTGCAAAGCTTGTGTCAAGGATGTGGCATAGTTAGGCCCTATCTCATTGCATTTCCTCTATTCCCTTTTTGCAGGTGTATCATTAGTTGATGTGGTACTTCTAATTCACAATCAATATGTAACCCTTGCAATCTTTCAGGATGTATTGACATCTCTGGCAACCATCTTTCATTGTATTATGATGGGCTATTTTTTGTACATTACACATTTAATTAATTGTTAACTGGTACTTGAGCATATATTTATGTGTGCTTAGAAATTTTGAGATTTTTCCCAAAGGGCAACGAGTTCCATCTGCACAGTAAATGATGCTTTTATAACCTCTTTCATGTTACTGAAAGAGGTTAAGCTCTTGGTAAATTTAGGTATTTGTCCTCATGGATTAAGTCTGGTTTACTAAAGAAATTGCTTGTTTAAGCCCTATATTGTGTTGTTTGATTAGACAATCACTTTGGTTGAGTAGGCTTAAATTGACTTCGAATTTCAGTTGCAGAGCTGTCATCCAGCTTCTGCCTCTTAAGATCACTTCCAAGTTCCAATAATCTAACTTGAAGGGCCAGCTTAAGCATCACCATGCTGCGGCTGCGCGTGATTGTATTAATAATAATCTTGACACGAGGGAGCTGATTTACCTGTCTTATGTGATAAGTCATGCATAATGTACATCTGAAGGCATTTTGGTGGTTCATGAAGGAGTATGCAGATTAACATCTACATGCCCCGGTGCAGATGAAGTGCTCTCCATTTTGTTTTGAAATAATGATGGGGTTAAACCCAACAGCCATATGTAATATTGTAATGATGTAATCTAAGGGTCATAGCCAACCTGTAATACCAATACATAACCAAGTTGGAAGCAACCAACATATCTTGTTTGAGTAAATGTCAGACAAATTTTAAAAATTTTAGTATCTGACTCCTAGCCTCTTAATGGTTGACAATGAGGCCGTCCACTTTTGCAAAATTTTCAGCATTTCAGTTGATAGACTATATAATAGTATAATACCATTGATATGGAACTGGAAACGCAAATTCAAAGAAAAGAAAAACATAATGATAAACACAAAAATGTAAACCCTTGTTGAGCAGGAAGGTCAGTTCTGTGTGTAAAAATTCTGTTTATTGTACATCTTTGTACATTTTTATTTATAATTTATTTTTTGGAAGAATTGATGAAAAATCAATGACATAAGTTTTATCAACCAGTAGAACTGCACTACACAAATATTATGTTTTTCATTTTAAAAGGCAATTTGGAGAACGAAATCAGATATCAATGATTGGTAACCACAATGAACGATAGAAAGAGCTTTCCATCATAATTCAATAAATCAGACAGCCGGGCATCTGCCAACCCCAGCGAACTTCACGACGTGCCCCTTCCTAGTTGCAAGACAAATGGAAGGAGCCACGATCAACTCACTCTGTATTTTGATATTAATATTTTCATTCAAGATCAAATACTCATTGTACTTGGTCATGATCATTTAAATATCCATCTTAGTAGTTGTAATGCCCATGTTGATCGAAGAATGTGGTAGTGAACTCCTTCAATTCATATCATTTCATTTTTTTGTGATTTAATCTTGATTAATCATAAAAGAAAATGCCCATGTTCAATAGAAAAGATTAGTACAAAGTACATAAACAATAGAGATTCAGGGAATTGCTTTGCACAACCATTATCTTATACAACTCCAGCCAATCTTCAATATCTTATCTTAATCCATAATTTTATATACTTCTCCTAGGTCATATGTATAATTAGCTTGCAAGCATATTATGTTAATTAAGATGTGCAAGAAGTAATAATTTATCATTCGTAAGGTCAATGCCAATTACACATTTCATCCATATATAAGTAGAAGGGAACTTCTTCATTGTCACAGGAAAGGAGTTAAAAATATTAGCTTGGTACTCATATCTTTAACTATGATGAAGTTTCTTGCAATTCTTTGCCTAGTTTCCCTGGTGTTTTTCATATCAGATGTGGGAGCTAAAAAGGATGGTTTAAAACGTGATTACTACAAAAAAACATCATGTCCACAAGCCGAGGAAGTTGTCGCTAAGATGATGAAAGATATTGTTACAGATGATTTCAGGGTTGCTCCTAGGATACTAAGGATGCATTTCCATGATTGTTTTGTAAGGGTATGTATTGCATCAATGAACTTCCAATACCGAGGTTAATTTAGAGTGTAATAAAACAATAAGCATGTCTTACATTTTGTGTTTTACGTCTGTTTTCTCGCAGGGATGTGAGGGATCGATCCTCCTTAACTCTACATCAACTGACAAGGCAGAGAAAGAGGCACGTCCTAATAATCCTAGTCTTAAAGGCTTTGATGTGATTGATCGAATTAAAGCAGAATTGGAAAAGCAATGTCCCAAGGTTGTATCATGCGCTGACATTCTTGCCTACGCAGCTAGAGAGAGTGTTAAACTGGTAGGTATATATATGAAGTATGAAGATGAACACTTGACTTAAGAACTCCATTAAAATTGTGATTCTCACTGATCTTTTTGCTTGGCGACAATTAGACTGGTAAGTGCAGGGCTTATGCTGTTCGAGGAGGACGTAAAGATGGTCTGATTTCTAGAGAGATAGAAGCACTCCAAAATCTCCCACCACCTTTTGCTAACGTCAGTACACTTATAAAAAGTTTTGCTTCCAAGGGCTTATCACTTCAGGAAATGGTAACCCTCTCAGGTAATGCAAGCGAATGAAGAACTCTTTACAGTATATGTTCCTAGCCTTTCTAAACCTAAGAAATTATCAAATTGTTGTGTCGTTTGTAGGAGGACATTCCATAGGTCGTTCATTTTGTGCTGCGATCTTAGGAAGACACAACAACTTCAACAACACTGGAAAACCAGATCCCACTCTCAATAGCGATCTGGCTGCAAAATTAAGAAAACAATGTGTCGCTTTAACTGACTTGGTTGACATGGACACAATTACACCTAACACTCTAGATAACAAATATTACAGAGGTTTGCTGGAGAACAAAGGCTTATTTACATCGGACGCAGCTTTGCTCACCAATAAGAAAACTTTAAAAGAAGTTAAAAGCAATGATTTTCTACCATCAGCATATTGGGAGAATAAGTTTGTTAAGGCAATGATCAAAATGGGAGAAATAGATGTTCTAACTGGACATGAAGGACAGATCAGAGAAAAGTGTTACGTCGTAAATAAGTAATGATGCGCAACTCTTGTGAGGATTCATGTCAGAAGACAGAATGTCGTTTGATTTTTATATAGTTTCAACTTTCAAATAAAAAATGCATGAGTTTGTTATATAGATATGTTTGTTAAAATTCCATTAACAGAACCTTGAAATGTGGTTTCTGCTTTCAGTACATGTATATTGAATTGCTTATAAATTTCAAAATCATTGCTTATAAATGTGGTTTCTACTTTCTGAACCATCAGCTTCAGATGTTTGGGATAAGGCAATGTTATTTGGATGAACTGATCTGTAATTAAAATTTCTAAGGAAAAATTTTCATGTTTTGTAAAAGTCAATTTACAGAACCTTGAAATGTGGTTTTCGTTTCAATATATGCAACTTTACTTACAAGTTTCAGAATCAATATAGATATTTGCAATTAACTTATAATTACTATCAGCTACAGATGTTTGGGATAAGGCACTATTGTTTTCGATGAACAGATCTAGCTGTAGTTGAATTTCTACAGAGAAATCTCCCCATAAGGACAAATGTTTGATTTGGAAACATATTGTGCCTGCCAAGCATAGTGCATCCTCACGTCATTAATAAATTATTTTGCTGTATTATGACTTTATCTAGTGGTGGCAACTTTCTTCAAGTTACATTCAGACCCCTGCAAATATTGATTCTAACACATAATTCAGGCAGGATATTATTACCTTAATGAGGAATGTTTATCTGTATGCATTGATCAAATTTGTTTACAAGCAAAAAAGTAAAGGCATCTCAGCCAGTAAAGGAGAAGAGTAAGAAAATCTGCGCGTTTCCACAAATCAGATCGTTTTTTGTAGGTTCGAGTTACATTGAATCTGACTAATTTGAACAAAGATACCATTGCTAATGTAAACACTAATTACTTGTAAATGCAGAAATGCATCCGCCTTATAAATTCCCCTTAAGCATGAGATGAATAGATCAAAGAACTGTATCAGCAGCTAACCTGAAGAGGCCCTGATGATAAGTATCTGTGCACGTCTTTATCCTTGTGGTTTTGTGATGAACCAAATTCGGTTATGGTTCAGGTTACTTTGTTATGCCCACTTCTTTTAATAAGTTTGTATCTCACCATCCTTGCTATTTTGTAAAACCAAAACACACTAACCGCTAGCAACCCCAATGCCATTGCCTGAAATTTGATGACATGAACGATTTTAGTGTTGGACTAATGACATTGCAGAAAATGGCTCTCAATTCTGTAGGCCTTGAGATATTACCTTTATAAGTATTGGGTTATCGGCTGTCACGGTCACATAAGCAAGATAAGGTCCACCAATCATCCTTGCCAAACTGAAGATGACTGCAAAAGCAAACTAAATAAACCTGTATTTAGTACGTAAATAAATAAATAAATATGGAATTATTAAGGGTGGGACTTCAATTTAGTACTATAATATAGCCTTAAAAATAAAACTCACATCAGCTGCCAAATTGGCATCAGTGTCTTTGTAACCAAGTTCTTTGAGAAGCTCTCTCATGTGGAGAAATGGGCTAGAGATCTCTGTTATCCACAAAGCTGCAACCATCTCTGACCCACACTGTAATATAAAAGAAAGTAGGATCAATTAAGTTTTCATTACTATAGCATATAAAATTGGCAGTGAGATGAGATGAATGCCATAAACTTGTCAGGAATGGCTTATACTAACAAATAAAATTACAAACATACAATATAATCATAGGTGCAGCTTTAACATTCAGTGAAGTAATATAACCTCAGGGAGAGACTGGTACAAATATAATTGTATCTTTCACACCCCTGTTAGCATAGTTACTCTTAGTTGCCTCATGGTTGCTCAGGATAGGGCATATTCACGACCAAAAGAACCAAAAGTTCGGATTCATGAATGCTTGTTATCCACGCTAAAGTAAAGCTAAATTCTTTCATTTCTAGTTTGCTTCAAGGCTAGCAGACATTCACATTAGTACCTGGCTGCTGAGCCAAATAATTTCTTTACGTGTGTGGTTCAGTTGTTGTGGGCATTCTAAGCTTATAATCTATCAACCAGTAGAGCCTACTTTTGTACCTAAAATTTAACGTGCTCGTGTTTAGAATTTGGAGTTATTACTATGTATACTGGTATGTGGTTGCTACCTTAGTCAGCAGATGGCGCTGCCCCAAATTTTCAGTATTCTAGCAAGGGAATGTTACAAGGTACTCTAACCGTGTGTAAGTACTTACTGATCTTAATAATCTTCTAATAAAAACCAACCTTGTTTCAGAGTTACAAAACTAAAATGATCGACATTAAGACAAACAAATAAACTGCACACTTACAATTTCATAGAAGAGGCCTGCCCCAAGTCCAATGATGCTAACTAAATGATGTACAGCATTAGATATGTCTACTAGTTTGTCGAAAAGGCAACATATAAGATCATATATAAGATAAGCAAGTGTCACAGCCAATGTGCTCATCTGCAAGTAATCAAGAATCCAAAATGCAATTTAAAAGGGGATTCTAAAAACAAAACAAATCTCACTCCAACAGTTGGGAATACTCAATTCAATTCATAGCTAAACCAAATATTGAAGAATAATCACAGTTGACTATCAATATATTTACCTGCCAATGTGAAGATTTCGCGGCGGCAGGACAAACAGGGCATCTCCAATCTTGTACAGAAAGAGATGCCAATGTAACAGCCAAAGCAGCATGAATTGTAGATACAATGCGGTTACAAGAATTGAAAGAAAGGTTTGAAAAAATCTTTCTAACTAATAAAAAAACTACTGACCATGAAATCACTCCCAACACAATTAATCTCACTATATAATCTTCCATCAAACTTCTCCAAGGTTTCTTATAATTATACCTAAAACTGATTTCTATTGAAGAAGACTTTTAGAACTTGTTGAGTATCTTAAATGTGTAACAAAATGAAACTCATTAGAATTGCTATATTTAATTTAGTTGTGGGGGTAGGTTATCAGCATATTTTGATTAGTAATGTTTTTAAATCAACTTCATTCAAAGATTGCAACTTATGCATATTTCTGGGTTTATAAGATCTGAAAAATGAATGATTATTATTTTTCTACGCTACAAGTTTGTTCAGTTGACAGTTGGGTAGGACCTATTGGACTTAAATGATCTTAATCTGTTTAGTTTTGGTTGGTTGAATCTTTGAATGAATTCATCTGACTGATGAGTTTGATTATTCCTTCCTTCGTTTTTGTTGTGCGCAGCGGAAACTTATGCACCAATACCCAAGATTGTAATAGTGTATGAATTAAACAAAACAAAATAGAGAAGATGAAACTCCTACTACTATCAAACAAACCCACACAAAACACAAGATTTACGTGGTTCGGCTAATATTGCCTACGTCCACGGACAAACAAATAGAACTTTTACTATTGGACAAGATAGTACAAAGCTCTCAAACAAATCGAGAAACCCTAAGTTTCCTCCCTTCTCAAATCCTCACCAAATCTCTTAAAGAGACAATCACAAATTGAGGATACAAACTCTCTCACACACTTGGATGGAGACGATTATACAAGCCCTCACGAAAAAACCAAAGTGTTCTTCCTCACAAAAGTTCTCTCAAACTCTCTAATGACTTCTCACAATCTCTCTCACATCCAGATTAGGTTTTTCTCTTCTTCTATTGGCTTTATAGCATAGCCTTACAATAGAAACCGAATTGGCCTTAAACAAACCCATATGTAGCAAACACAATGAGGACGTACATATGCCTTAACTACGTACGTACGTTCTATCTCATGAAAGTTATCTGTGATACAGGATGTATGTACGCCCTAACTACGTACGTATGTTCCTGAAAGAAAAACTTCCCTCCGTCCTCTTTTCCACAAAAAACCTAACAATTCTCCACCTCGGCGAAGATTTAATAAATCTAAGCCGACACCAAGTCCCAAACTCCCACACTTGTCCCGAAGGACCACCTCGGCTGCACCACCTCATGGTTGCCTACGTACCCTTCTCCTAAGGGATCAAGCCATCGTAGTTCACTCCAATGACATCTATACGATGCCCACCATACCCTGAAGGGTCAACTTTCCACAAGGGGCCAAATCAAAACCAAATGCCCACCAATACCCTATAGGGCTCACAAACAACTTCAACACAATGGGGTCCAAGCTACGAAATACCATCTCCACCTCAACAAAGTTCTCCATCGAAGATGATCCAATGCCCCAAAAAACTAACCTCTCAAGAGTTTTTCCTATGAAGTTCAACCAAGTGGGGTACAAATTCAAATCACTATGCATAGATTTACCAAATACGTCTTTCTTACTAAGCGCCAAACAAACATCACAAGAGAGATTACCAACAATAGGAAGTACGTACACAAAACCCCCAAACAAAGGTTTCACGGCTTCATAAGGTTCTTGGGCGATAACCTTGCTACTAACAATGGTGGCTTCAACTTTCTTCTTTGCCGTGTCACCTAACAAACCAATCAAATGTGGAGCGACATAAATCTCCACCCGAACAAATGACGCTTCAACAAAATGCCTACCAACTATGCATGTCTTGCCACCCGCAAATAAATCTGTCTTCACTTGCATAGTACCATCAACGACATGCCCCATATTACTATGCAATTCCTTGGTAGAATCAACAGACAAATCAACAACTGAACTATGCAAACCACATGTAATTGCACTTCCTTTCAAGTAGTACAACTTACCCTTTCTAATGCCTTTCATAACAACTCGTGCACCTACAACAACTTTTAGAGCTCCACCAATACATGTAATTTTCATACCATCAGACTCTAAAACATCCAATGAGATTTGATTCGTAGTCAACTCTGGTACATACCAAACATCTTCTAACTTTCGAGTGCATCCATCTTCCAACTTCAATCAAACTGTACCTATCCCAAAAGTTTTGCAAGTATTATCATTACCAAGCAAAACACAAGCATCTAGCTCCTGAAAGCTATCAAATAACTCCCTATTGGGACACATATGATAGGAACAACCCGAATCCAAAATCCATTCATTTGTAGAATGACTAACTGAAGATGAAGTCAACAACAAAACACCAACACATGAATCCTCATCTCTTCGATGTACACGAACAATCTTCTTCTGCAACTTTAGACAATTAATTTTCCAATGTCCCCAACAATGACAATAGGCACATTCATTCTTTGCAAGAGTTCTTCGACTTCTAAATTTACATTGAGAACCAACCAATCTACCAATACTATCATCAACCACATAGAGCCGATCCTCTGTATTTTTCAAAGCGTACTTGTCTTCCAACTTGGACAACATAACTATTACAATGGTTTCCAATTTGACAATGTACCACAAATCTTCTACCAAACAATACCGGACAAATTCACAAGCTTTTAAATTTAGAGTTAACCATTCATCATCATTCATATTTCTCGATTTATCATCAAGAACATCCACATAGCCATTAATGGCTAACCAATCTTGTACCTCCGTCTTCCACATAGCAAAGTCGAGGTTACCATCAAATCTATGAATGTCAACATCTAACAACAAGGTTTGATCAAACAAACTATCAACCTCCTTTCCAAATTCACTCGAATCCGAAATATGATCCGACATGATACCAATCAATTTCATACACCAGCAAACCAAACAAACAAACTAAACCAAAGGAGTTTACCAAGTACCATAAGAAAAATCCAAGATTGGATTTTTACCAAAATTGAGAAAACAAAACCGTCAACTTCAAAGAATTACTGGGAACAGAATACTTTGAAACAGAAAACGTACCATACACCGTTGGAAAGCCTGAAGAGTCTTCTTTCCAACCCAAAAATCGGATCAACGTTTCGATATCGGAGAATAGAGTTATGGCCGTTTTACCACAGAGTATCGAATCTGGACAGATTCCTCAAACCCTTTAACCAATGTTCTGCAATCCCTCTTTAACCCAAGGAACTAACCTTCGGCTCTGATGCCACTTATTGTGCGCAGCGGAAACTTATGCACCAATACCTAAGATTGTAATAGTGTATGAATTAAACAAAACAAAATAGAGAAGATGAAACTCCTACTACTATCAAACAAACCCACACAAAACACAAGATTTATGTGGTTCGACTAATATTGCCTACGTCCACGGACAAACAAATAGAACTTTTACTATTGGAGAAGATAGTACAAAGCTCTCAAACAAATGGAGAAACCCTAGGTTTCCTCCCTTCTCAAATCCTCACCAAATCTCTCAAAGAGACAATCACAAATTGAGGATACAAACTCTCTCTCACACTTGGATGGAGACGATTATACAAGCCCTCACGAAGAAACCAAGTGTTCTTCCTCACAAAAGTTCTCTCAAACTCTCTAATGACTTCTCACAATCTCTCTCACATCCAGATTATGTTTTTCTCTTCTTCTATTAGCTTTATAGCATAACCTTACAATAGAAACCGAATTGGACTTAAACAGGCCCATATGCAGCAAACACAATGAGGACGTACGTACGTTCTATCTCATGAAAGTTATCTGTGATACAGGACATATGTACGCCCTAACTACGTACGTTCCTGAAAGAAAAACTTCCCCCGTCCTCTTTTCCACAAAAAAAACCCAACAGTTTTCAGATATTTAAAAGGGAAAGTCTGTGGTAAGTTGGTAACAATCACATTTGTAACAAGACCATGCTTAATAATGTTAATTGGAGTATTCACATGACATGAATCATGTTGAAAGCATTTGAATGAAACACACATTCACATTGGCAAAATCTAATCTAGTAATGCTTGCTTGGTAATTTGATTGAGATGTTACATTAATCCATCTCTACACTTTTTAACAAACATTACGTGTAGGGATGTATTAAACTGTTAACACATGCTACAAGAGTTCACGCCAAGAAGGTCAATGGAGTGACTTTGGAATGAATTGCATTGCCTTGGGCTCATCACGGAACCTAAATATGTGATTCTGGACACAAGTTGGGCTTTAACTGAAATTTGTGTCCATTGTCCAAAATTTCATGGGCTATAGAAATTTGTAGGCTCTGATTTGTTTACAAAAAGAACCAATGTAAACAACTTTGAGATAACCAGCAGTTCAGCACTTGGGTCACAGAGGCCCACTGACATTAAGATGTGCTTGATTGCAAGAAAAAAAATGGTAATCAATCCAAACTATTCCAAAGTGTATGTAAGTATTGTAAACTACAGCTTGCAGAAATTAAGAAATGTATACATAAAATACACATAACTTCAAATTCATCTCTGGAAACAAGAACGATAATACATAATCAAACAGGCAGCCCGCGCGCTATTCATAATTAAACAAAGACGTGCTACTGACATACATATGAGCACGCACATAGCGACTTATTCTTGCAGAAATACATAAAGTTACTACAGTAGTAGTAGTAGATAGCAGTAACCTACTACTACTACCACTAGTAGGTACATATATATATATATATATTAATTTCAGATACATACTTAAGGTTGATGACGGCCAGTACCAGGTAACTTCTCCTTGACCTTCTCCATCATTCCCTTATCCTCATGCTCACGTCCATACCCAGTTTGCTGTCCAGCTCCACAACCAGTTTGTTTCTGTCCAGTACCACGTCCGCCGATCTCACTAGTATGCGATCCAGGCATCTTTTCATTGATCTTATCCATCATCCCCTTCTCGTCATGTCCACAACCAGCAGTTTTTTGTCCAGTTCCATAACCAGCTCCTGTATCAGTAGTACCAGTATGTGAACCAGGTACTTTCTCCTTGACTTTATCCATCATGTTCTTGTCATGTTCATCACGACCACGGTGAAGCTGTTGATGGCCCATACCTCCAGTTGCTAAAGTTTCATCGTCATCAGTTCGCTTAGGAGCTCTTGGGTTGCCAAATTCATCAGTGTTACGTGCAGTTCCCCAAACATCCTGTTGATCTGCCATTACTGATTACTTTGATCTCTGTATTGTAAAATGTTTATAATTCAAATAAAACACACTCAGATAATGAGAAGTTATGAGTTGAGTGAAGCATTTTATAGTATTATACATGAGAAGGAGAACAGAAAATCGTAAAAGAAGGGTGCGTTGGGAGGTGTATAATGTTGACACGTGGATATAATGCCAAGTGTAATTGTTTGTTCGCCACGTACAGTTTAAGAACATGCAGTACCTGCTACAGGATTGATTATAGAGGACACGTGTTAGTATACTGTGTGTTTTGGATAAAATTAAAATTAAAGATTATCTTCAAAATTGAAGAAGACAAAAACAGCACTGCAGAGGCAATAAGATAATCATCACTCATCGTACTTTTAATGTCGGCAACGAAGCAGAAAAAAAAAAACTGGGAAAAAAAGCGAAAAAGATATGTGGGTCAAAAATTCAACGGGTAGTTTAATTTTTAATCCGTCGAATTCACTTTTTGAAATTATAAGTTCTGTCTTGTGAGTTTTTTTTGAATTCGAAAGTTACCGTTCCATCTTATAAATTATCTTACTCATAAATATATAAATTCATAAAAATTAAAATTTTGTCTTATAAATTATTTTATATATTTTTTATTTGTACAAAATAATATTGTTCATTTTTTTATTAGTAAAATTATTAGGATGGTTTAACGATCATGGAGAGGAAGTGAGTTTAAAGATGATTTAACTGATGTGGCACCTATATGGAGGGCACCAAACTGCCATATTCTTGGATATGGACCTTAATATTAGATTAAATTAAGAATGGGTCGGATCCTATCAGATCCGAATTTATTAACTGGTCAACAATTAGGCTCTATATCTATCTTAATTTTGTGATGGTTTATTATCCGTACTAAGTACTATAATAATATCTATATTGTTCTTAACTAACTATTTCACTTATGAAAACTACTTTAGGTTGTTCCAAAAAGAAAATAGGTTAACTATACCCGATTGACCTGAACCGACCGTTTTTATTCGGGTCTGTCGGGTCGGATATGGACTAGCTAAAAACAAAATAGGTCAGATACAATAGTGAATTTAGGATCCATCTCGGATCCAGATCCGAATATAGTTTGAGCGTACAAAAAACAGATCTAAACCTGGATATACCCCGATCCAACCCAAACCCGACCCATGTCCAGTCCTAACGAAAACCGCACTGCAGAGGCAATAAGAGCATTCCCAATGGTAGGTTTTAAATCATTTTTAGAAACTTTTAGTAAAAAACTCTTGTCAATATTGGGTTTTAACATATTTTTCAAACAAAACACTTATCTCTTTAGCAAAGAGTTAAAACTGCCGTGTAGAATTATTTTACTAATTAAAAATTAAATTTTATCATCGAAAACCTCAGAAATATGGTTGATTGACTGGCGCCGACTGCAAGGAATTCGATATAATCGAAAACCCAAACCCTCCCACCCACAAAATCAAAATCACTCATTCCAAATGACTAATCAGGAAGTCACTATCCAAGATCTGCAGGCACAGATTACACGTCTGCAGGAAGAAAATGAACGTCTAAAGGCCGCACAAACCAACCCCCAACAAGGGGAAAATAGCGGACTTGGAGTCATTCCTGCTGATGACTCCAACCAAAAGTACGAGCAACTCAGCCAGCAGCTGGCAGAGTTCAAAGCATCACAGGCTCTTCTTCACCGGTCCAAGAGCCACACTGCAGAGCAACTTGCTGTGCAGTCCCTTCAACAATTCCAGGAGTCTCCTTTCTCCAACGAGATCCTAGAACACGATCTGCCGAACAAGCTGAATGCCCCCAAATTCGACCAGTATGCAGGAGTCGGGGATCCAACCGACCACATCAAGGGATTCCGGAAGTCCCTCCCTCTGATCAAGGAAGATCATCTTTTGTGTTTGCTGTTCCAGTCCAGCCTCACCGGACCAGCTCTCGACTGGTTTCATCGATTGAAGCCAGGATCCATCAGCTCGTTTGCAGAGCTCGAGAAACAGTTTGTCATCTTCTACATCCATAACAAGAAACGCCCTGTTACCATCGATTCTATATTCAAAGTCAAGCAGCAAGATGGTGAGTCTCTGACCACATTTTTTGCTCGTTTTAAGTCTGAATTACATTCCATTCAGGACTTCGCAAAGGAGCATGAGACCTTTGCAACTATCGCTTTCTCTCACGGACTGATCCAAGGGTCCGACCTTCACAAGTTTCTGGCAATGAAGAGACCTTCATCACTAGACGAGCTCTACCTAAAGGTAGATCGTTATATAAAGCTTGAAGAAGCCCTCACTGGGAGGGAAAAGAACCACGTAGTCAGCAACATTGAGTCTGGCTCAAACAAACGACCTCGATCAGATGGAAAGAGGTTCAAAGCTAAGTCGCTGCCTACCGAGCAGCGAGAGTATCACCGGTTTACGCGACCAGCCGGTTACATCTATGAAAGAATCAAGCACAACCATTGGTGCAAAATTCATGCCTTCACACAGTTGGAGGATATATCTGGTCGCCCGTACTGCAAAGTCCATAAAGTACGGTGTCATCAGGCTGATGATTGTCGCGTTTTGAAGCGCGCACTTCAAACCTGGGCCGATGAGAAAAGGCTCAACAATTGGATCTTCGGAAGGAATGAGGAATCCACAGGCAAGCGGGTAAGGAAGGAGTCCAGAACGCCTCCCCGTTCCCCAAAAAGAAATCACAGCAAGGTCAGAACGGCCTCAGCAAGTCCAGCACGCAGCAGAGGGCGTAGCCTCTCCCAACGCTTAGGTCCAACAGGCGACCTACGCGACCACATTAACAAGAAGGTCGCCAACAAAGTTGACAGCGACAGCGAGTCGGACAGTCATGTGGTCTACATGATTGACGAATCTCACCACACCCCTGTCTCACGGGACAAAAAGAGACGAGTAGAACATCTGCACCATGTCTACTCCATCACCGGCCGGGCAGCTCGTTTCAACATTCCTGCCCGCCAAGAGTCCGATATAACTTTTACTGAGGACTATCTTAACAAGGTCGTTACTCCTCACAATGACGCCCTTGTTGTCGAGCTGCGGATTGCAGATTATACTATCAAGAGGGTATTTATTGACCCAGGGGCATCATGCAACATTCTCATGTACAGGACCTTCAAGGACATGAGGCTGCCTGACTCAGTGCTCATCCCAGATTTCACACCCATCCTTGGCTTCAATAGTTCAAGGGAAGACCCTAAGGGGGAAATTCTTTTGCCCGTTACTGTAGGCAGGAGGGAAGACAAGGTCGTTGTAACCAGCAAGTTCAGCGTCCTCAATATCGCAAGCAAATACAATGCGATTCTGGGTCGAAAGTGGATCCATGCTATGAGAGGTGTGCCGTCAACTTACCATCAGGTATTCCGCTATCCCGGCCCTTATGGGATAATGGAACTCCGCGGCAATCAGAACACCGCACAGGAATGCCACGGTGTTATTGAAGTTGTCCCATCATCAAAGCCATCCACCACTGGAGTCAAGGATGGTGATCTCAAAGGGAAGAGCCTAGTCACAACAGAGGCTCAGGAGGGCAACAACAAGTCAAAGAGCCCATCCAAGGAAAAGGCTGAACCTACTAAATAGCAATTACAGAAGGAGCAAGCGAGCTCCTTCATCAGACCATGTGACCATGTGAGCAGAGATGAGAACATGCCTAGAATGAGTAGCTTGCCTTCATATTTATAGGCTACAATGTAACTCCATTCTTAGCATTTACTAGGGTAATAATGAGAGAATATCTTTGTAGTAATTGGCTTTAACTTTGTAACTTGTGTCATCAAGAGAGAGAGCCCATTAGATGTTGACACGTGGCACCATGATGAACGGTAGAGATGGTGCCACATGTATGTTGTATGTAGTACCCCTACATAAAATGTATTAACCATATTTGTGAGGTTGGTCAATACATTAATGAATGATGATGATCTGTATGATATGAACAATAATAATAAAGTAGAGACATGAACACCATTGTATACGTGGTTCGGCAATTGTGCCTACATCCACGGAGAGAGAGAATGATCTTTATTATAGTAGTGGTGATACAAAATGGGAGCTCGATAATGGAGAGAGCTCAAGAGAGAGATGAGACCTGAGAGGTGAGGTCTCATCATGAGAGATTGAGGAGGTCGTTGATCATGAGAGCTCACCATGAGGTCGTGTTGGGAGCATTAGGCCATCAGACCATGTGAGCAGAGATGAGAACATGCCTAGAATGAGTAGCTTGCCTTCATATTTATAGGCTACAATGTAACTCCATTCTTAGCATTTACTAGGGTAATAATGAGAGAATATCTTTGTAGTAATTGGCTTTAACTTTGTAACTTGTGTCATCAAGAGAGAGAGCCTATTAGATGTTAACACGTGGCACCATGATGAAGATTACATGTTGTATGTAGTACCCCTACAATTATAATATATTTTTTATGAAAAATAAAATCTTAAGTTTTTAATAGTTATTTTAAAACAACCATTTCAACCTTTCTCCTCTCTTACTGTTGGGAATGCTCTAAGATAATTATCACTCCTCACACTTTTAATGTCGGCAACGAAGCAGAAAAAAAAAAAAGCTAAAAGAGATATGTTAAAATGTGTGTTTCACTGTTTTGGATAAAGTTAAAATTAAAAATTATCTTGAAAATTGAATAAGACGAAAACAGCACTGCAGAGGCAATAACATCTCTCATCAGTCATCACACACCGCAGAGGCAATAACATAACTCATCAGTCATCACTCATCACACACTGCAGAGGCAATAACATCAGTCATCAGTCATCACACCTTTAATGTCGGCAACGAAGCAGGGAAAAAATATCTGGGAAAAAAGCCAAAAAGATATGTTAAAATGTCAGAAGTGGGATTTGAACCCACGCCCTCTTTCGAAGACCAGAACTTGAGTCTGGCGCCTTAGACCACTCGGCCATCCTGACTTTGTTAATCCTTCATTGATTTTATTATTTATAAACATAGACAGTGAGTGAGTAATAAAAAGATAAAAATTCCAAACTAGGCTTTCACCAATAGAGTAGCTAGCATTATGTTTACTATGTGAATGTGCACGCATTAATAATAGATTTATTTATGCCTAATAAAATAAGAAAAAAAAAAAAAAAAACCCCTGTTTAAATTTTTATTTGGGTTTATAACTATTTTATAAAACATATATATATTTTTTAACAAAACTCTGTAGGTTTTTTATATTTATAAATTATAGTAGGTTCCATTTTTTTTGAAATTATTTTTTTGCCCTTTACATTGTAGTATACAAACCTTAATACATAAGGGGTAAAAACGAAACTGTGGAAATAAACACGTTATCTTATATAAATTATAATAGGTCCCAATTTTTTGAAATTATTTTTTTACCTTTTTCATTCTAGTATACAGCTCTTAATACATTAGGATAAAATCGAAAATGTGAAAATAAATCAGAACTTAGGGGTAAAATCGGAAGTGGAAAAATAAAATCGGAACTTAGGGGTAAAATTGGAACTATGAAAATAAAATCAAAATTTAGGGATAAAATTGGAACTGTTTATAAGAGATAGGGGTATAATCAGAACTTTAATAAGAGGTAGGGGTATAATCGGAACTATTTATAAGAGATAGGGGTATAATTGGAACTGTTTATAAGAGATAGGGGTATAATCGAAATTTTAATAAGAGGTAGGGGTATAATCGAAATTATTTATAAGAGATAGGGTATAATCGGAACTGTGTATAAGAGATAGGGGTATAATCAGAACTGTACATGAGAGACACGTCAGGCCTCATGAACGACCTCAGTATGGGGGCGCCTTAGAAAGTAGTTTAGATTTTATTTGAATATTTTACCTTAGAATGATATGGTTGTAGTTCTTTGACTTTTCTATTCATTCTCAAAGTTCTACGTAGGGGTGCTAGATGAGCCGAACGAGTCGAGTTTTGGTAGGTTAAAACTCGATTTGTTTAAAAACGAATCAAGCTCGAGTTGAGCACAAATTTTATACGAGTTTTATTTTATGTTTAAGTTCGACTCGTTTAGTTATACGAACAAACTCGAACCGAGGTATAAAGGAGTCGAACCAGAGCCGAACTCGAGCTACTCAATTAAATTACACATAAAATTGTATTTAATTTATTTAAAAACAAGCCGAGCCCAAAATTTATACGAGTTTTTTTGGATGTTCAAACTCGGCTTGTTTAGCTATACGAATAAGCTCGAGCCGAGGTATTAACAAGCCGAGCCCGAGATGTTTGTTTCGTTTAACAGCCCTAGTTATAAGGGGTGGGTGGGTCTAACTGGGAGCAGTTCTTGCCCATTTGTACTATAATAATTCTCATAAGCAAGTAAGTACTGTAATCAAGTGCAAATGCAGTTACATGTTCTATGCTTGACGTTATCAACAGGTATGTTACATGCTCCTTTCCGGTATGTTCCATAACATAATGTACAATGTACATTCAATACAGTGAGCCATATAAATGTCAACACACAGATGTCTATTTATGTGAAACAAAGAATGCAAGTAAAAATAATAACCCAATTACCAAACTAGACTAGAAGCTGTTGGGAGAAGAAGGAGAGAGCGACATAGCTAGGCAGAGAGTTCTATACCTTACTCAGTACTCAGTGTCACTGCACTGTGATGCAAGACTCAAAAAGACAGCCCCTCTTAACACGGGATACAGTTTGATCGACACTTAACATTGACTTTGCAACAAGTTCCCAACTCTTTAAGACATGAAATTTGATGCATTCTATTGTATCGTCAGCATCCCACCAAACAAGACATAGCAATTAATTTTCAACTTGGAGTAAATATCCGTGATGATGAATTTCATCTGGAGGTAAAATACTAGTTGAACAAATTCCTAAACCTTTTACCTCTACTTCAAGCCAAGTTTTTTTTCCCTAATCAAATATTGTCACTACCCTCAGCTGAAAATAAAATAATATACCATTCCGCAAGTAGCTGTAGCTCCCCACAAATAAAAGTGGCAAAGAGGATTGTTTGTTATTTCTTATCATGTTCAAGTTTTGACACAGGAAGTCACTATACAAGATCTGCAGGCACAGATTACACGTCTGCAGGAAGAAAATGAGCGTCTAAAAGCAGCACAAACCAACCCCCAGCAAGGGGAAAATAGCGGACTTGGAGTCATCCCTGCTGATGATTCCAACCAAAAGTTCGAGCAACTCAGCCAGCAGCTGGCGGAGTTCAAAGCATCTCAGGCTCTCCTTCACCGATCCAAGAGCCACACTGCAGAGCAACTTGCTGTGCAGTCCCTTCAACAATTCCAGGAGTCTCCTTTCTCCAACGAGATCCTGGAACACGATCTGCCGAACAAGCTGAATGCCCCCAAGTTCGACCAGTATGCAGGAGTCGGAGATCCAACCGACCATGTCAAGGGATTCCGAAAGTCCCTTCCTCTGATCAAGGAGGATCATCTTTTGTGTTTGCTGTTTCAGTCCAGCCTCACCGGACCAGCTCTCGACTGGTTTCATCGATTGAAGCCAGGATCCATCAGCTCGTTTGCAGAGCTTGAAAAACAATTCGTCATCTTCTACATCCACAATAAGAAGCGCCCGGTTACCATTGACTCCATCTTCAAAGTCAAGCAGAAGGATGGTGAGTCACTTAGTGTTTTCTTTGCAAGTTTTAAGTCTGAGTTACATTCCATTCAGGACTTCGCAAAGGAGCATGAGACCTTTGCAACTATTGCTTTCTCTCACGGACTGATCCAAGGGTCCGACCTGCAGAAGTCTCTGGCAATGAAGAGACCTTCATCACTTGACGAGCTCTACCTAAAGGTAGATCGTTATATAAAGCTAGAAGAAGCCCTCACTGGGAGGGAGAAGAACCATGTAGTCAGCAACATTGAGGCTGGCTCAATCAAACGACCTCGATCAGATGGAAAGAGGTTCAAAGCTAAGACGCTGCCTACCGAGCAGCGAGAATATCACCGGTTTACGCGACCAGCCGGTTATATCTACGAAAGGATCAAGCACAACCATTGGTGCAAGATTCCTGCCTTCACACAGTTGGAGGATACATCTGGTCGCCCGTACTGCAAAGTCCATAAAGTACGGTGTCATCAGACTGATGATTGTCGCGTCTTGAAGCGCGCACTTCAGACCTGGGCCGATGAGAAACGGCTCAATAATTGGATCCTCGGAAGGAATGAGGAGTCCACAGGCAAGCGAATGAGGAAGGAATCCAGAACCCCTCCTCGTTCACCAAAGCGGGGTCAAAGCAAGGCCAGAACGGCCTCCGCAAGCCCAGCACGCAGCAGAGGGCGTAGCCTCTCCCAGCGCTTAGGTCCAACAGGCGACCTACGCGATCACATAAACAAGAAGGTCACAAACAAGGTTGACAGCGACAGCGACTCGGACAGTCATGTGGTCTACATGATTGACGAATCTCATCACACCCTTGTCTCTCGGGACAAAAAGAGACGAGTGGAACATCTCCACCATGTCTACTCTATCAGTGGCCGAGCAGCTCGCTTCAACATCCCTGCCCGCCAAGAGACTGACATCACCTTCACTGAAGACGATCTCAACAAGGGCGTTACTCCACACAACGACGCCCTGGTCGTTGAACTCAGAATAGCAGATTATACTATCAAGAGGGTATTCATTGACCCTGGGGCATCATGCAACATTCTCATGTACCGAACTTTCAAGGACATGAGGCTGCCCGACTCAGTGCTCATTCCAGACTTCACACCGATCCTTGGCTTCAATAGTTCAAGGGAAGACCCTAAGGGGGAGATCCTTCTGCCCGTCACTGTAGGCAGAAGGGAAGATAAGGTCGTTGTAACCAGCAAGTTCAGCGTCCTAAATATCGCAAGCAAGTACAATGCGATTCTGGGTCGAAAGTGGATCCATGCTATGAGAGGTGTGCCGTCGACTTACCATCAGGTATTCCGCTATCCCGGCCCTTATGGGATAATGGAACTCCGCGGCAATCAGAACACCGCACAGGAATGCCACGGTGTGATTGAAGCTGTCCCAACGTCAAAGCCATCCACCTTTGGAGTCAAGGATGGTGAGGTCAAAGGAAAGAGCCTAGTCCCAACAGAGGCTCAGGAGGGTAACAAGTCAAAGAGCCCATCCAAGGAAAAAGCTGAACCTGCTAAATAACAATTACAGAAGGAGCAAGCAAGCTCCCCCAAGCTGAGTCTGGGAAGCACCGATCCAGGCGTGCGAGTTAACATTGGGTCAGATGAGGACCCAAGGTATGTCTATGTAGGTTCAGAAATGGAAGAAGATAAGTTCGCTCATTTTGTAAATTTTCTTTCAATGAATAAAGATGTTTTTGCTTGGTCGTATATCGATATGCCCGGAATAGATCCATCAATTGCATGCCATAGGCTACGGGTCAATCCCAACTATCGACCTGTGAAGCAGAAACCAAGGAGACTTGCTCCCAAGTTTCACGAAGCCGTCAATGAAGAGATCAATAGACTCAAGCAGGTCGACTTCATCAGAGAAGTCGATACTCCAGACTGGCTAGCCAACATAGTTCCAGTCCTAAAGAAGAATGGAAAAACAAGGGTCTGCATCGACTTCACAAGCTTGAATAAAGCCTGTCCTAAAGATTCATTCCCACTGCCACGAATCGATAGGCTAGTCGATCAGACATGCGGTTTTGAGCTACTGTCATTCATGGACGCATACTCAGGGTATAATCAGATCCCAATGTACGAGCCTGATCAAGAAAAGACCTCTTTCACAACTGAGCAAGGTATTTTCTGTTACAAAGTCATGCCATTCGGGCTAAGGAATGCAGGGGCGACCTACCAAAGACTGGTCACCAGAATGTTCGACGACCTCCTAGGTCGAACAATGGAGGTCTACATTGATGACATGCTAGTGAAGAGCGACAAAGAACGAGATCATTTGTACAACCTCGACCAGGCATTCCAAAGATTAAGGCAATACAGAATGCGTCTTAATCCAGAAAAGTGTCTGTTCGGGGTCGCATCAGGAAAATTCCTAGGCTACCTAGTCACCAGACGAGGCATCGAAGCAAATCCCGACCAAATCAGAGCCCTGATCGACATGCCAAGTCCAACAACAAAGAAACAAATCCAGAAACTCAACGGCATGGTTTCAGCTCTGAACAGATTCATCTCCAGAGCATCAGATAAATGTAGACCAATGCTTCATATTTTAAAGAAGGGGGCTACATATGAGTGGACAGAAGAGTGCGAGAAAGCCTTCGACGATCTCAAGGCATATCTGTCTACTCCACCAGTTCTTACAAGACCAATAGATGGCGATGTACTTGGCGTTTACCTCGCAACATCAGATTTTGCGATAAGCGCAGTGCTTTTTAAAGAAGACAATCAAGTGGAACGACCTATCTACTTCACAAGCAAAGTCTTACAGCAGGCTGAAATAAGGTACACACCTCTGGAGAAGTTAGCATTAGCATTACTTTACGCTGCATGCAAATTCAAGCCTTATTTCCAAGCACACACTGTAAAAGTAATCACCGATCAGCCATTACGCCACATACTGGAAAAGAAAAACAAAACAGGTCGTATGGCTCGATGGGCAGCCGAGCTGGGTGATTACACTTTCGAGTTCGTTTCACGACAGGTCGTCAAGGGCCAGGTCGTCGCAGAATTTTTGGTAGACTATCCAGCAGAAGATGTCAATTGGGAACCAGAACCTGAAACAAGGCAAGTCCAAGACAACCCCCCAGATACTTGGCAGCTGTATGTAGATGGTTCCCATAACTCCAATGGAAGTGGAATAGGTAGTGTGCTAGTCTCTCCTGAAGGATCACAGCTCGAAAGAGCAACTCGTCTGGACTTTTCGACCTCCAACAACGAGGCTGAATACGAAGCACTCATACAGGGCCTAAAAATGGCCATCGACTTACAAGCAGTTCGTCTCAAGGTGTACAGCGATTCACAGCTGGTAGTCAATCAGATTACTAACAATTACCAGATCAATGGGGTCAACCTCATTAGATATGCTAGCAAGGCAAAGGAGCTCATCAGCAAGCTCAGCTATTTCACAATTGAGCATATACCTAGAGACGACAACAGACATGCTGATTCATTAGCATTTCTAGCATCTAAGATCGACTCAGACAGACCGCGGGCCCTAACTATAGGAATCAACTCACAGCCTGCATATATCTCCAAGGAAGAAGATATTCATCAAATTTCCGATCTACTTGAAACAACTCCAGCAGACATCCAGGGGACTTGGATCGAGCCTTTCATGGTTTATCTGCAAACTGGTGTCCTACCCTCCGACAAAAAGGAAGCCAGTCGATTGCTGCATAAAGTCACAATGTACAAAATCCATGAGGGCAAACTTTTCAGGAAATCAGCAACTGGATTGTTATTACGATGCTTGGTCCCAAAGCAAGGTCAGATGATATTTGAAGAAATCCACGAAGGTGAATGTGGAAACCATTCCGGTGGGCGTACCTTAGCCCATAAAGCAATCTCTCAAGGATACTTCTGGCCAAGAATGAAGGAAGATGCAAAGAAATTTGTTTTGAAGTGCAAAGAATGCCAGCGTTTTGCTGATAAGCAACACCAGCATCCAAATGATCTCATCAACATCACTGCACCATGGCCATTCCACATGTGGGGGCTTGATATCATGGGTCCCCTCATCAAAGAAAAAAAGTCGGAGAAGAGGTTCGTTCTAGTAGCCGTCGACTATTTCACTAAATGGGTGGAAGCTGTTGCCTTAACCAATGTCACACAGGCAGATGTCCAGAGATTTATGTGGGAAAATATCATCACAAGGTTCGGGCTACCTAAACGAGTAGTCACAGACAATGGCACTCAGTTCGTTGGGAAGAATATCAAAAAATTCTACGACCTCTGGAAAATCGAGCATTCAAGGGCAACTCCTAGGTACCCACAAGCCAACGGCCAGGTCGAAGCTGCAAATCGACAGATTCTAACCAATTTGAAGAAGAAGCTCGAAGACCAGCATGATCAATGGCCACAACAATTGGAGAACATCTTATGGGCTTATAGAACAACTCCTCGCACATCCACAGGGATGTCACCATTCAGTCTTTGCTATGGAGTAGAGGCAGTTATTCCCACTGAACTAACATTTGGAACGACCAAGTCTCTTCTGGTCGACACAGAGCTCAACAATCAGATCTGGTCGTTTGGAGTCGACCTCCTCGAAAAGCGACGTAACCACGCCACTATAAAGCTCGAGCAATACCAACAGAGACTCAAGCGAGCTTATAACAAAGGCGTGCGACCAAGAACTTTCCAGCCAGGGGAACTAGTCCTAAGAAGAATGTTCAGTAACAAAAGAAAGGACACTATCGGCAAACTCAACGCCAATTGGGAAGGTCCTTACATTATCACAAAAGTCCAGAGCAACGGTTCTTATCGTCTTCAGACACCAGAAGGAGAGATCGTTAAGAACCCGTGGAATGCTTTTCATTTAAAGAAATTTTATCAGTGAAATGTAAGCATCCATTCATTGCATTTCAATCTATAAATTCAATTTTGCCTTCATCTCTGCTCAAACATGAATGGCTACTAAAGGTCCAATCCCTCGACCTACGAATTATCAATACTCTAGTCCCTTTGATTAGGGGTGGGCACGGTTCGGTTCGGTTCAACTTTTCCACTAAACTGAAACCGAACCGTGCAAGTTGGTTCGGTTCGGTTCGGTTTCAAAAACCGAAAATTATTATTAAAACTGGGTTGGACCGAACCGATTTGATTCGGTTCGGTTCGGTTCGGTTTTCGGTTTGGGCTTTATTATGGGCTTTTGTGTTTTGGGCTTTAATAACTTCATTTTTTTTATTTTTTTTTTGTAATTTTTTTGAATATTTGAATATAATCTAATATTTATAAAAAAATAAAAAAAAAACAAAAAAAAAAATCATATATAACGTGTATATATAAGTAAAAAATAAAAAAAAAAAAAAAATATATATATATATATATATATATATATATATATTAATAAATATATATTCGGTTCGGTTCGGTTTGAACCGGAATATTAGAATAGAAATTGGAACCGAATTGTATATACTCGGTTCGGTTCCGGTTCCAGTTCGGTTTTGACCGGTTCCTAGTCAACACAGTTTTGACCGGTTTTGACCCGGTTCGGTTCCGGTTTTAATTCGGTTTCCCGGTTTTTTGCCCACCCCTACCTTTGATAATTTAAAAGTTTGTTAAGTTAAATCACTAGCAACTTAACCTGGTGCATTAGTCTTTCTCTTCCCACGACCCAAGCACAACTATGTTAAATGCGACCTCAACCCACGATCAGGTCGAGCAAATGCAACATATTATTTGCAAGTCCATTCAAGCAGACAAAACGACATAAGCAACAATGCAAGGTAAATAGTTGAATTAACTTTTACTTTAAGAGATTTTAACAATTACAGGTACAACCAAAATAGAATCAAGGCATACAAGAGGAACTGTTTCAGTGCGTCCTGCTTGCAGCCATTCATCTCGTCTACCTGCCTTCTGAACGAGCTACCAGGACTTCCTGGAAACTAGCTCGCCAAAAGGAATCCATACAAAACTCATCAAAGTAAAAGCTGATTACTGACACCAATTACAAAAGACAAGAAGTTCTCCACTCAAGTTCTCAAAGATTACAAGGGGGGCTCTCAAGAATAAGCTATGGAAGACATACCGCAACAACAATGAGTGCAGGAAGCAAACCTTGCACAAGGTTACCCAATACAAGAAAGGGAAAACAAGGTTACCCAATACAAGAAAGGGAAACCAAGGTTACCCAATACAAGAAAGGGAAAACAAGGTTACCCAATACAAGAAAGGGAAAACAAGGTTACCCAATACAAGAAAGGGAAGCCAAGGCGAGCTCATTGCTGCACAGACTGGTCGCCTGAAGCATCAACTTCAATAAGGGCTCCAGCGACCTGGTCACTAGGGCCCATCGAGGTGTCCTGAGCTGGCGCCGAAGTCTCTTCAACACCACCTCGCGTCTCCTCTCCTTCGGGCGATCCCGTCATAGCTTTGACCAGTTGCTCGCAGTAAGCCTTCCAAGCTGCTTCATTCTCCTGACAAACCCTCTGCCAGTACTCAACAGAAGATTGGGAAGCAGCTTCACGTTCCCTCAACTGCTCCTTCAGAGCTGCGACCTGGGCATCCCTGTCCTTAACCTTACACTCAGCAACGGCAGCAATGTTCCTCGCCTGCTCGAGCTTCTCATTGAGAGCCTTCAACTCAATTTCAGCTTGAGCACCAATCTCAGCAACCAGACGCACCTCCTGGAAGCTGGCATTGAGCTGCAACCACCAAACGAAATTTAGCACAAATACCAAAGCATAATAAAAACAAATGCGACTTACGATCAAACTCACCAAGGAAAGTGCCCCGTTTGACTTTGAGCAGGTCACCAACAAAGGCTGCGACTTCACCATTCGGGCATCAGCATCCAGGACGATACCCTCATTCACGGCCCGGGCAACACAAGGGTCATCAATAGTACTGTCGTTCTCGTACACGACATGCTTCTCTCCTTGCCCGTCCAAATAATCGAACGGCCCAGGGCGGAATTCAGACAAAATACCTTTGCCTTTCTGCGAAGGCCGAGCAGCAGTCTTCCTGGACAGCACAGACATTCCAGGAGACGTCCCAACCATTGAAGAAACAGGAGTTGGCATAGCTGGGAACTCCATCAGCTTAAGGTTCCCTGAGAAGGACCTCTTTTTCCCAGCCAATGCACCCACCTTAGGAAGTGAGGGGGGTGGACCTGAGACTGGAGGGCTCGCCACGACTCCAGCCTGGCGAGAGCTACCTACAGCCCGCTCCTTCTCCGCAGGCAGCTCCCTCTCCACAGATCGTTCCTGCACCGCAGGTCGATCCTTCTCAACAGGTCGCTCCTTCTCCGACCTCCGAGGAGCACCTACAGAACGCTCTCTTTCAACTTGCTTCGAGCTACCACTTGCTCGTTCACTATCACCAGCTCGCGAACTGCTACCAGGTCGCCCACCACTTGCTTTGTGCACAGAAGACATGAATGCTTTCTTCAAAGCTTTCCTCCTCTTGAGCTCGTCCCACACAGTTTTTGGACCACCTTTAGGAATAAAATGCTCCTTTAGGTGAGGCAGAAGCGAAATCTTCCGCTTGTCGGCCAACTTACCAAAGCAGTTCAGAGCAGATTGCAGATCGTTTTTTCCAATCAGATGATTGTCCCGGATCGCTGCAACAAAAAATACAAAGACATCAACTTCAAAAACAAGAACACGAACCAACAATCATAAAACTACAGACAACTAACTTACGAGCGTCATTCCTAATCGTATGACGCAACTGGATATCCCCTTCAACAATCGGCCCAGTGAAAAGCATGGGATCTTTCCACCATGGCTCACTACTCACTGGATAAATCAAAGGCAAACGGTCTGGCCTAACCTGCATGTTACAGCCAGAGAGTTCAACCTTCGACGACCGTTTGAAGCAAAAGTGGTTCAATACATCTTCCACTGTAATGTGCCACCTATGCAACTTGTTGAGGTCGTCAATTACCCTCATGTTCCGCCTAATGGCATTCAACAGGTCGACCACCAATTCAGACAACGGCAACCTCAGCCCAGTACGGAATTGGTTCAAAGTCAATACAGTAGATGAAGGATTATTAGGTCGATAGTCAGGAGAAAGTAAGCGGTCACCAAGAAACCTTATCTCTAAATGCCTAATCAAACTAAACTTGTAATGCCTCCTAACAGCAAAATGCCTATTTACATAATTCATATTCACAATCCTACACATTCTACCATTGTCATCTTCAACCATCTCATCATCAGAAGAATCTGGACCATGAGAACCACTACTCTGGGGGCTATCCACATTCTCATCGGGAACGGGAGACGGAGGGTCAGAATGAGTACTCTCAGACTCATACTCCTCAAGTCCACCATCACTCAAGTGATCATTTTGCGAATCACTACCCTCAGACATTACTCTCAAGCAATACAGAAGACAACAGAAGATGAAAAAGAAAGAAAATAAACAATCAGAGAAAAGAGAAGAGAACAAACCTCACGAGCTCTCAAAGTTCTTCAGTTCGCAAGGCAAAAGCGGCAGCAATTCAAATAAAGGCAAGATAAGTAAACCCTTATCAACGTAACTACAGTTTATATACTGTAGCTCGAGAATTTCTAGCCATCGATTCAAAACAAACGAACGGCTGAGATCGACAAACGGATCCATATGCAGTACAGTCATTCTCCACTCACAAAACGGTTCGCATCCACCGTTGGATATATCCACGTGCAAGACAGACAGCAAATCAGGCAATACGTGCGTCAGTTGCCATAACCACATCTAACTGCTCGAGGAAACTCCTCCACTTCCCCGTAACAGCGCCATGATTACCACAGACAGCGCTGCATGACTGCCACGTCAGCAACGTCAAAAAAGCAAACTACAAATCAGCATCGATAAGAGTAATTAGTCTTTTCAGCCCGACACCCATAGTCGACCTAAAAAGAGGGGGCTTATGTAGGGGTACTACATACTCCGACCAATCAAAAGCAGCCACGTGGCACAGTCATCCATCCATCAGGTCGCCACGATCTCTACCCACTCGCAGCTCGACTAAAGCGACCAGACTACACAACGACCAGCGACCTGCTATTCACACGTGCTCCTATTCAATGCACAGAATATTCTCATCAGTTACAGAATTAATTCACAGGGATGATCCTCGCGCGTTACACATTTAATCATCATTATGATGGCGGAGAATCTGCAAGATCCACGATCCACGCCCTTCCATCTTCTATATAAACAGAACTACGATGGCTTGATCTCTAAGTTCAATTCCCCCGAGCTAGAGTACGTAGGCAATCTCGATCTCAACGAGGTGCAGCCACCCCAATCTCCAATATCCCCATTTGGTCAAGTCTCCATAACGACCTGACCCTGTTGATGCATTAATCTAGAAATAGGTTAATACAAAAATAATTCATTCTTCATGCCCATCAACAAAACTTTTCCTTCATCAAGAGCTACACATCAAGGCAGCAAGCTATGAAAGTAAATTGTTTATTTTTCTTTTGATAACTTTTGCAGATTACTTCCACGCGTCCAGAGTTCAGACATACTAAATAAGCCCAGCCCAGTCCACTAGCAGGCCTAATGAACATGTTTTATACAGGCCCAAAAACATATTCATCCAATATTACCGCCGAAGAATATAGGATACTGGTGGCCTATAAAAAGCAGAGAATTAGAAATATCTAATGCGGAAACATAGCAGGAGGAGATTAATAGATTGATGTATTTGGTTCCAAAAATGGTTTTCAATCCCAAAGAAGAGTGGACATGAGATCTCGGAAGATGACTGATAAATCTCTATTAAAATTGATTGAACAAGAATATTATGAAACCCCTAGTAACGATCATACGAAATTAGCACTATGTTTGATGTCTTTTAGTGAGGAAGAAACAAATTACAAAATTTCAAATATATTCTGGTATGTAATTGATCCAAATCGACCAAACCGTTTCGAGAAAAATGGAGAAGAAGAATACAACAACACTCATACTATGTTGTCTCCTACCATTGAGGGAGGCAAATCTCTGCATCATATTCTTCTTCATCTCCATCACATCTCCTTTTGCCTAATACTAAAATAAATATAATAATATAACTAAAAACTCGTACCAAGTCCAGACTCCAGACCCAAACATTTGTTTGGGGTTTAGGCCTGGACTTATGTTTAGTTGGCCCAAAGACACGGATTTAGGTTTGTAAAGACCCGTGCACTCTTTAGGGGTATTTTAGTAATCTCGCCTATGATTCAATGACTATGATCGTATTGTAGTATATTTTAATCGAATGGTTTTAATTAGTGATATTTAATTAAAAAAATAATAATAAAAAAAATATTGATGGGTTTAAATGAATCCGCTCGATAAACTAGCGTGTGAATAGGTTGGAATTCATATAGTTGGCAACTTAGTTATGTTGCTGTGAGTACCATAAAATGTGGTTTTATTTTAACACCTCATCACTTAAATTAGCATGAGCTGTAGGCTGTAGGTTTCACTTATCAATATAAAACCAGATTATTAGGTGGTATAGTGTGAAACCACTTGTTGTAAATTAAGGTTAAGAAGAAGTGAGAGAGGAACCAGACGTCCCCAACCTTATAAGTTTACATGTTTGTCTAAGTATTCTGAGCTGTTGGAAGAAGACAACTAAAAGAGATTCAGTTCTGACAGGTTAGTTTCTTGTATTCTAGAAGTCTAATAGTGGTATAGCTAATATAAACACTTTAAATCAACTTAATTAGCAACATGAACCAAGGGTTATATGGAACCAAATCTGTTATGTTACCATTGAGGGAGACAAACAACAGTATGTGATTAATAATACACCCCTAGAGACCTGATTATTTCTTAAGTCATTCAAATTGTTAGGTGTAAACTGGCTTCTATAAACTTCCATGCCTTGATATCAAGTTGATAGGTACTGCAACTTATGCATGAACTAAGTGTAGATTCCTGAATTTTGAACCTCTTAGATGGATTAGTTTACACAGTAATACCTAAGACAGAAATAGACAGAACTTAGTGTGATATACATGGTTTAATAAAGTTGGGAATGAGTGCGCAAAACTTGATAAAAATTCTAGTTCTTTTCATTGTGTATAACTGGACACATTGAGCTAAAAATCCAATTACTTCGTGTCGGTTCTATGAGTTCTAGTATCGACTACAAGTCCGTTAATAGGTTATGGTCTAAATGCATGTATACCCCATTAGCAAACTATTAGTGACACGTGAAAAACACGATTACTAAAACAAATAACAGTTTCACTATCTATAGATTGTAATTATATTTCGCTTCCGTTTATAGGTTTTTGGACATAGTAGTAAGCTTGAGATTAGAGGTGACGCGGGAGCGAGCCGAGGTAGGGACTTACATTTCCTCTATATTATCTTCTCATGGTTCATGTTTTAAATGTTACAATATTATCGATATAGTGATGAAAAGAAAATGCATGTACGATTTTGGTTGGAATATATATAGTACTCGCGGTTTTACGCTTGTGGTTTTTATCAAAGTGATTAGTTACAGATATCATGTTTTATACTAGAGTTATTAAAACAACATATGTATATTGAAATGGTTTTATAAACGAAAAAGCTATCGAAGTTTTTATTGCATCTCTTTTCCAGGATGGGAAAAAGGAGATGGATTTTTTATGTGGGATGTGAGATCCCAGTTGTATGTTGGTATGGTGTGAGGTTCCTGAATTGGGAATGATCTGGGTGCTTACACGAACATATTATTACAGATCGGATTATGATCCCTCCGGCTAGTGCCCGTGTCTGGTAGCTGTGAATAGAGGATAGTTCCTTCGACTAGTGCCCGTGTCTGGTAGCCATGAATATGGAACTGGTTTAATGGTTGATAAATTCAGGGACTCGTCACACATGCCAAATTAAATTAATTATTATTAAAAGACACCCTATATATTATATATATATTGTATCACGAGGCGGTCTGGCAAGGGATCTGTGAATTCCTACAAGAAGGAATTGTTGTTATATTCCGGAGACGACAGTTCTTTCTAGGATTACATATGCTTTGTTCACCTTTAGACGGTGAATGGGCACTTTCTAGAGACGAACACTGTTGGATGTTTCTGGGAATTCCTCTTCTACCTTCCTGGATTACCATGCTTTTAGTGGTACGTTGTTGGTGCTTAGTGTGCTGTGGGGATACATGTTACCTCGAGGAGGTTTAGACGCGAGGGGTGAGAGTTAGTCCACTCCTGGACGTGTGTCAGGATCCTGTGCAGTCTGCAGTCGTCGAACAGTTGACCACCGTAAGTTAGGGACTCCTCGTATCAGGAGGCGTGGTCAGAGGGCCCACCTGATCCCTAAAAGAGGGTTAGTGTCTTCGGACACAAAAACGGTAATCACTACCCGACCGGATAATCAGGAAAACAACGGTGCAGGTTCACACTGGAAAGTACTAAACCAAGATGATTTGCCTGGGGCTGGGGCTGAGTTCCAGTCGTATTCTCACCACTCTAATAGGATGCAGGTACCCGCCATATTGTATGAATGTTTGAATACTAGTTATTATTTATAGTAGAAAATACTTTACATTATATTTATTATCTTCACGGTTCTTATTTAAACTTGCATGTTTAAACTGTTAGCATGATTTATCGTCATGGTTGGTTAATATTTTAGGAATGTGGGTTTCTACTGAGCAAGTGGATTATGCTCACCCTACCATTACCCTTTTCAGCTGAGCCTGCTGTTGAGGAGCTTGTTGTTGCAGCAGACGATGACAGGGATGATCACTACATTTGCCTGATGTGAGATTGAGTGTAGTCCAGGGTTGTAACTTTTTGACAGGTCTGTTATATGTATATACGTAGATATCACACTCGGAAACAGTCTTATATATGTATTATCAGAATCTTGGAATGTATAAAGTATAGTTTTCTATATAAATATAAAAGTGTGTTTGTACGGATTTATGATAAGTGCGAGTTAATTTAATGACGGATTCAACACCAGACTTTCACGGATTTTTGTTATAATTAATAGAGTAGAAATGACGAATTGTCCATGGTGTTGATGTTAATGCCTCGAGATTCGATTCAAGTCTTATTGGGATAAGGGTCGAATTTTGGGGTGTTACAAGGTTTCACTGTAGCATAAGTCTAATTTATACAAATAACATTAGTTTCCAGGACAAACCCGCGTATTATTCACTCAATAAAATTATGATAATACTAAAAATACCCTCGCGATGAGAAATTGGGTTTTCTTCTCAAATCAGATATTTCTTTTATTCAATTACAGTACTTTTGAGATTGCCCACAACAATTTTTTCTTCTTCTCCATCGAACATTATTTTGTTCTTCATGTCGATTTTATTAAATTAAATGGTTTAAATTGAAACTACGATTTTTTGTTTATGTATAATAATCATCAATACGAAGCAATTTCCTACAAAACTTATCCGTTCTTCTTCATCTCTATTTGTTTCAATTCCATCATTGTCTTCTTCTTCTGTTGCTCATCAATCTAAATGTGATGGTTGTTACTGTGCTACTAGAACTTGATGCCCCAGATGCAAAGTTGTGTTGCCAACAAATCGAATATAAGTACTTTCAAATCATTCAATCAAAGGTTTTTTTTTTTTGGTTTTTTTTATTTGAATGTGAATATGCAAACAGTCTTTGCATTTTATGTTTATATGTTTGTAACTGATGCAAACAAGTCTTTTCATTTTATGGTTTATGTGGTTGTTGCTGCGAATATGCAAACAAAACTTTGCATTTTATTATGTTTATGTGTTTGTGACTGATGTAAACAAGTCTTTACATTTTATGGTTTATGTGGTTGTTGTTGCGAATATGTAAAAAAGTCTTTGCATTTTATGTTAATGTGTTTGTGACTGATGGAAATAAGTCTTTGCATTTTTATGGTTTACGTGGTTGTTGCTGCGATTATGCAAATAAGTCTTTGTATTTTTATGTTAATGTGTTTGTGACTGATGCAAATAAGTCTTTGCATTTTTATGGTTTATGTGGTTGTTGTTACGGGTATGCAAACAAGTCTTTTTATTTAAGTTTATGTGTTTATGACTAATGCAACAACAGTTTGGGAAAACAACCGATGGCAAGTCGTCAAATAACAAATAAAACTTCTCAGTTCCATAAAAAGTGCAAAGTTTCGTGCATCTATCATAGCAGTAATAACGTTTGTCTAACCTTGTCGATCTTGCTGAGACTGGACTAGATATTCCCCAGTACCTAATTAAAAAGATTTAAGTCAATGGTTTAATATTTCGATTTCAGGATAGAAAAGAGAAGTTAAAAGTCCTAATGCAGTATGCTTAAGTTACTTTTCATTTTGCCAATGCATGTGGATCTAATGTGTTGTCTATGTAATAATCAGCTAGAGGATGTGAATCATTTATTATTATGTACCGAAAGTGGCCGTGGAGAAAAATATTAGCATTGAGGTGCCATCGTTGACAACAACAATGTTAGGAAAAGACACATCTCCATGACGTATGTTCTTATTGCGTAGATATATCAAAGCCTCTAAAAGATCATTGCATGAAAAAAGGAAAAAAAATTAGCCTTTGTGGTAGAATACAAGTACTAGACCTCAACAAAACATGTGAGCAAAAATTTGCACATAAAAACATCCACCTCAAGTCGAATATCCTTTGTGGCTTTGTTTGAATGAACATATTACATGCATCTTCAAAACATTGAAGACCTAGCAAAAACCTTTATAAGGATACCAAAAATAGTCATTGAGTGTTTCACGTCCCATTTGATAAATCCCACAATGTTGAGAATATTTATATATATATATATGTATCATAATTATTTTCTTTAAAACAACAAACAATTTCTTTAAGCAAACAATTAATGTACTTCACCGTGCATCCTCGCCAAAGAGAAACAATATGATTCATTATAATTATAAAAAATTTACCACTAGAAGATTGTGGAGACATTTGTGCAACTACAAAACACCACTTTCAAAACAAAAAATTTGTGCAAACACAGTTTTGTGGAACCAAAAAACCATTCTTAAATATTTTTTACAACACAACATTGAGTGCACAATATAATGAACATTTTTATGGGAACCTAAAATACATGGAGTTTGATACTTTGATGTGCCCTCAATGGTAGTAGATTTATGAAAACATTCTTACATTCATTCTCGCACATGTATAACCTTTTAAAATAAAATTGTTAAATTATGTGGTATTTACTTAATTATACAGAACGTTAAAGGATATGGAAGATAATAAAACATCTTTCATCAATACTTTAATATTTTTCATCAAATTTGTTTTGTTAGTAAAAAAAAATTCTATAAAGGGTGTTGGGTTAATATATAGTATAGATTGATAAAGTAGATTTATTATTAATCATCAAGAAACAAATAGAATCATGATCAATGGGTGTTAATAACCATGTTATGTGAATGATTCAAAGTATCAAGAAAAAAAGTAAGGCTAATGCTAAATACACCTTCAAATCACTTGTTGTGCGCTAGATACCCTGAAGACAATCACTTGTTGTGCCCTTAAACACCTCCAAATCCTTTTATAATTGTTTAGTAGTTAGTTACTCTTGAAATTAAGCATGATCATATTGGCGTGACTTGAACCAAGCAAACGCCACCATTGTCTTGGTTAAAAAAAAAAATTCCCTTCGCCAACTCTGACAAAAGAATGTGGGCATATGTTTGGATATCCTATCATAGACAAGGATGACATAACTTTGAGCCAATAGAAGAAACTAACTTGAAGTGCGCATATAATAATACGAAAAATACCTTTGCGATGAGAAATTGGCTTTTTTTCTTAATTTAATTAGATTTTTTTTTTATTCAATTACTTTTAAGATTGCCCAAAACACTGATAATATAATTTAGAAAATTGACAATGACTTAAAAAAAACATTAGCATGCAAATTTGGTCGTCACCATTAAACTAGTGGTTGTAGACATTATTGTTACTTCTCTTACTATTATTTAACTAGAAAAACTAGATATATACAATTTTCAAGCACCTGGATGGATAGTAACGCAAATTTTCCTTGGGCCGCTTAATCGTATAAGTTGTCAACGATATATTGTGATATGATTGTTGTACTTAGTTAGTTGCCTAGTATCTGTTAATCATATATTATAATAGTCTAATCAACACAATGTTTTATTAGATGAACTTCAATGATACTCTATAATTATTTTTATCTTGTAATTCAGTTGTTTTTTGGTAATGCATAATTTTAAGACTTTGTAAATATATAATGGTATCATAGGTTGAACCTTATGCATGATTATTTTATGATATATTAAATTATCAGAAGTTTCTTGTAACACCCCAAAATCATAACACGAATCCCCATGACTCAATGTCAGATCTCGAGGCATTCGAACAAACCAACCCATGATAAATATATAATAATACCAGATTCTGAATGATATTTATATATATAATTGGCTTTAAAAATACATAGCTTAATACTCTACATAATAATACAAACTGTGATCACTTCTATACAAAAGAAACTAAGTACATCTATCGCACGAACACTTATACCAAATTACCAATACCCTCTGTAACCTCCGCACAACCATATCTGCTGAATCGATCTATCTTCGAGCATTTGTTTAACTGAAAAGGGATTAATGATAGGGTGAGCATTTCCACTTACTCAGTAGTGACTCACATTTCCAATATACTAACTAATCATGCTACATATTTGAAAGAATGCAAGTTTTAATAATTTAAAATAATTTTCTATTGTAAATAATAAATAATATACAAGCATTCATACAATAAGTCGGGTACCTGTATCCTATCAGAGTGCTGAGGGTACGACTGGTACTCGGCCCCAGTCCCAGGCAATATCTTAGCTCAGTACTTACCGGTGTGAACCTGCACCGTTAGTTTCTGATTATCCGGTCGGGTGATTACCGTTTTGTGTCTCGAGAACACTAACCCTCTTTCAGGGCTCAAGTGGGCCCTCTGACCACGACGTCCCGAGGGGGGAATCACCTATCACGATGGTCAACCGTTTGACGACTGCAGACTGCTCAGGATCCTGACACACGTCCAGGAGTGGACTACCTCTCACTCTCCGCGTCTAACCTCCTCGAGGTAACATGTATCCCCACAACACACTAACCATCCACAACAAATACCACTAAAAGCATGGCAATCCAGGAAGGTAGAAAAGGAATCCCCGAAAACATCCTACAATGTTCGCTTCTAGAAAGTGCCCATTCGTCGTCTAAAGGTGAACACTGTATATGTAATCCTAGAAAGAACTGTCATCTCTAGAATATGACAACATTTCCTTCTTTGTAGAAATTCACAGATCCCTTGCCAAACCGCCTCGTGATACAATATACAATATATATAATATATATATAGTGTCTTTTAATGATAATTAATTAATCTGGCATGTGTGACGAGTCCCTGAATTTATCAACCATCAAACCAGTCTCCTATTCACAGCTACCCTAACCGGGCCAAAGCCGGAGAGACTATCCCCTATTCTATGGCTACCCTAACCGGGCCAAAGCCAAAGGGATTATATCTGATCTGTAATAATATGTTCGTGCAAGCACCCAGATCATATTCCCAATTCAGGAACCTCACACCATACCAACATACAACTGGGATCTCACATCCCACGTACAAAATCCATCTCCTTTTTCCCATCCTGTAAAAGAGATGCAATAAAACCTTCAATAGCTTTTTCGTTTATAAAACTATTTCGATATACATATACTGCTTTAATAACTCCAGTATAAAACATGATATCTGTAACTAATCACTTTAATAAAAGCTATAATCGATAAACCACGAGTAATCTATATATACCAAACAAAACCATGCATGCATTTTTATCATCAATAATATATCAATTAATTTGCAACATTTAAAATATGACACATGAAAAGACAGTATAAAAAAAATGTAAGTCCATACCTCTGGCTTGCTCCCACAATTGCCCTCTATAAGCTCAAATATAATAATAAACCAACCCGACAAGCTTTTAGAACAAATGGATAATTAAGTTCAAATTTGCGGACTCTGTAGACGATGTAATTATATTATTAGCCATATACATGAGCTAAATATGAACCCAAAATAATTTTCTAAATTCGAACTAATCCATACTGAATATTGTATCATACCGAAAAATATGTCGATTAATTTCTCTATGGCAGTAATTGGTCCAAAGTACCAATTCTTGAATTGAGTCATCAAATTTTCTGTCTTTACAGCCTTGCAGATTGCCAAATTGTATCTTCAAATTAAATCTTTTGAAACTAACCCTCAATTAGTAAATAATCATTTACTAAAGAACCTATCATACCCTGCCAGATCCTTTTCAAATCAATTAAGGGTGCGTTTGATAACCCTATTTGCCTCAAGCAAATGTGTATTTTCCTGCATTTTGGGGATTTGACAGTGTTTGATAACGTTTTAGGCCATCGGGCAAATATTCGGCAAATTTTGCCTCAGATGGTCACGTGCTCCCATTTGCCTGAAAAAAGCAGGAAAATAATTCCTGACCCCCCCTGGGAAAATATTTCTTTGCCTCAGGCAAAGAAATTCATTTGCCAAGTATATAAACCAACAAATAAAGTTTCCAAACCTAATCTTTCTCTCTCTCTCTCGACAACAATGGCGGCCAAAAGTGCAGCGCAAAACACCGATTGAAATTCACTCGTCGTCTTCACCATCGATCGACCTCCACCATCACAACAATACTCCTAATCTTTCTCTCTCTCTCGACAACAATGGCGGCAGCGCAAAACACCGATTGACCATCACTCGTCGTCTTCACCATCGATCGACCTCCACCATCACTCGTCGTCTTCACCATCTATCGACCTTCACCTTCTGTCATCGTCATCGACCTCGACATCGACCCGTCGTTTTCATTCATTTCAACGGTGAGTTTTCTTGGTCAGCAATGCGAATTTGTTTTCCTCTTTCGATTTTCTTCTTTTCTTCTTTTTTGGTTTCGAGTTAAATAATATAAATTACTAGCCTACCCCCACTAATATATCTTATTCCTATCCTACCCCATTATATATTCAACATAACAGCTTCTCCTTCTTCTGGTTCTGGAAAGTGGAAACCTAGCCGCCGCCCGCCTGTCTCCTTCTTCTTCTCTACTACTCTAAGACCGTCTCCTTCTTCTCCAATTCAACATAACATATAAGCCCGTCTCCTTCTTCTTCTTCAATTCATTGATCCTTCTTCTTCTTATGTTTTCGAGCTAAGTGCAGAGTACAACAGGGGCCTACAAGTGATTTATCCTTCTCAAATCTTCATCAAGATTCAGTAGCCGCAAAAATCCCTATAAATAGTACAATCATTGCTGGCAACACAACCCCCTAATTGCTTTAACAAGTCGTCTCAGTTACCATATACATAATCCTATCATAGTTCAATTAATCCATCACGATTTCAAATTACCATACCTCAACTTGCTAAATTCATAAACCAAATCTTCTCTCCAGTGTAATACCCACCATGCCTCATCAAAACCTTTGGATCAAATTACTCTCCATAGATCTCGAACCATCAAAATCTATCATACCCATAGATCCAAATTTTCCACAACTTATCTTGAATCTAGTCTCTCTACCCATACACTCCATGGAAACTCACATAAACACTCTCTCTCCATCCATCTCCAATCATCTCAAAATTCTTAACACAACCAGGCATATCCAAAATCAGATCCCCCGTTCTAATGATGCTTTGTGGATCACCACTATTACAATAACCCCACTTTCACGATGGCCATCAAAACCCAAACTTGGTCATGAGATCAGTAAACACTAAGTGCGGTGTTAGAAAATCTTCCTACATCCTTAGACATCGTCATGTCCGTAACTATGGCAACCAACCGGCAACTGAGACCAAGGAAAGCGATCTGTTGATGATCAGCGACACAAGCACTGATCAGGTGGAGGGTTCGAGCTTGATTCGAGCTAAACGAGCTTGGAGGGCTCGAGCTCGGCTCGAGCTAAACGAGCCTAACGAGCTCGAGCTCGAGCTTGATAAATAGCTCGCGAGCCGAGCTTGAACATAAAACCAGGCTCGATTCAGAAATTGGGCTCGGCTCCAGCTCGACTCGTATTAAAACGAGCCGAGTATGAGCATTCAAAGCTCGGCTCGCTCGGCTCGAATAACACCCCTAGTTTCATTTACGGTCCATAAGTGATTTGAGGTCATTATAAGTCTTAATAAGATAACAAGAATATAGGCCAAGGACCAGGTTATGAAGTTTGTTTTGGATTTAAAATTTTAATTTAAAAACTAACTTATATACACAGTATTTGGTTTGGTAGCGCAGAATTTCAATTTTTCAATTTTTCAAACACCTTGTGTTGAGAGTTGAATTGATAAGAACTACATTGTGGTGTACTAAACCACCCTGAAATAATTTTTGGGTGCAAATAAACATAACAAGGTTTGATGGAATAACACTTTGGAATAAGATTTGGCGAGGGTTACGCTACCATGTACCTCCTCTCTTAACTAAGGCTACCTTCCCGAGTTAATCTTCCCATGGAAAAATGGAATAGAGACATCAAAAAGATATCCCCTCATGCCCCAGGCGATCCTCCAAAATACAATACAAATATATATACTTCGGAGGTTCAAACCTGGTGAGGTCTTCAACAAAACCCGTATACGGCTGTACGTTTAAGTTAATCTCCTGTTTCCATACTTATACTCGTTTTTCCTTAGGACTTCCAAAGTTCCCACAATGTGGTTTTCATCTTTATTATATCATTATAATTGTATCATATATGTATATCATCCATCTTCAGCATGGTTCATACAGTACATGTTAATAAACAAGGGATGTATCATGCATGCATGCTGATTACCTCTGACCATGCAAGTGTAGTTAATTATTGTGTGCGGCTTTGGCGTAAAATATATATGCCCAACATTATACTGTACATACACATTACACAGTGTGTGTATATATATATATGCTCCTCGTTGTATATATGTAGGTTTGTAAATGTTTGGGAATATCACAGAAGAATTAATGTATGCGAAGCAACTTTTAGAAGAGTTAAAACTTAAAACTGGTCAATTTTAACAAGGAGCTGACTGCTGAGGCATGAATGAAATTGAGGCCAGGTGGTTGTAAATATAGATTTACTTAAGTAACCCATTTGAATATAAAATGATGACGTTGTGTATTCTAGTTGGATAGTCAGTATGAAATTCTATTGCCATGGTGAGTATAATAACATTACTATTAGTATTTACTACTCTCTCAAAATGATTAGAACAATCTAATTATTTAATCTTTAATCAAAATGATTAGAACAATCTAATTATTTTTCTTTTACAAGTTGTAGTCTCGAAGTCTCGCATCTTCGTTTCGGTCGTCACTCTCTGCTTTATTTCTTTGTTGTGCACTGAATTGAACCAGGTATTTTTTCTATCTAATAAATGTTCATATGAACTGAGTGTGTTGCCATGTTAAGTGTTAATAGCATGTTTAGAGTTACATGTATTTCTTCTAAAGTTACATGTATTTCTTCTAGAGTTACATGTATTAGTGTTAATAGCATGTTTAGAGTTACATGTATTATGATTGCCTCGATTTTTGTGTTTATCATGCTTAGGTGTACTTGTTATATATGTTGTTGTATTGTATAGTTTAGAACGACATGTTGTATTTTAGAAATGTAATAGAACTATACATATTGCGCGTGTACATGTTTCACTGTATTTATCCATGTTGCACCGTATAAGTCTAGAACTATAGATAACATAAGGTTAGGTTAGTTCATTACCCAAGCTGGTTAATAAAGAAATTCACTATCAATACATATATTGTTTCAGATACCATTATGGTTAAGTATGCTTGTTATATTGTGCGTCGTGGGATACGTCCGGGTGTATACCTAACCTGGTCGGAAGCCAAGGCTCAAGTAGACGGTTTTCCAAACAATGATTATCAGGGCTGTCAATATCTTGCCGAAGCCCATTTTTTGTATGACCAGTACTTATCTGGTCATAATCACTGTAGTAGTTTTTTGTCGAGAAATGGATAATATTCCTAAACAAGAACGGTCAATGAAGCAACTCCTTTGGAGTACTGCAACCCGTTTGTACGGGGAATCAATTGTCAAGCTATTATTGATAGCCTCTGACAGTGGCAGTAATGAGGGTCTGTGCACTTACGTGTAAATCGACCTCTATTGCTTAAAACCTTGTTAGTAATATTATTTATTAATCGATGTGTACTTTGTAACTTCAGGCAACCCCAGTTTACATCACTGTAGTAGTTTTTTGTCGAGAAATGGATAATATTCCTAAACAAGAACGGTCAATGAAGCAACTCCTTTGGAGTACTGCAACCCGTTTGTACGGGGAATCAATTGTCAAGCTATTATTGATAGCCTCTGACAGTGGCAGTAATGAGGGTCTGTGCACTTACGTGTAAATCGACCTCTATTGCTTAAAACCTTGTTAGTAATATTATTTATTAATCGATGTGTACTTTGTAACTTCAGGCAACCCCAGTTTACATCACTGTAGTAGTTTTTTTGTCGAGAAATGGATAATATTCCTAAACAAGAACGGTCAATGAAGCAACTCCTTTGGAGTACTGCAACCCGTTTGTACGGGGAATCAATTGTCAAGCTATTATTGATAGCCTCTGACAGTGGCAGTAATAAGGGTCTGTGCACTTACGTGTAAATCGACCTCTATTGCTTAAAACCTTATTAGTAATATTATTTATTAATCGATGTGTACTTTGTGACTTCGGGCAACCCCAGTTTACATCACTGTAGTAGTTCTTTGTCGAGAAATGGATAATATTCCTAAACAAGAACGGTCAATGAAGCAACTCCTTTGGAGTACTGCAACCCGTTTGTACGGGGAATCAATTGTCAAGCTATTATTGATAGCCTCTGACAGTGGCAGTAACGACATGTTGTATTTTAGAAATGTAATAGAACTATACATATTGCCCGTGTACATGTTGCACTGTATTTATTCATGCTGCACTGTATAAGTCTAGAACTATAGATAACATAAGGTTAGGTTAGTTCATTACCCAAGCTGGTTAATAAAGAAATTCACTATCAATACATATATTGTTTCAGATACCATTATGGTTAAGTATGCTTGTTATATTCTGCGTCGTGGGATACGTCCGGGTGTATACCTAACCTGGTCGGAAGCCAAGGCTCAAGTAGACGGTTTTCCAAACAATGATTATCAGGGCTGTCAATCTCTTGCCGAAGCCCATTTTTTGTATGACCAGTACTTATCTGGTCGTGCGGCACAGAGAATCCAACAACCTGTGCAACCCTATTTGCAGCCGGCGACCACCTTTCCAGCTACGATCCTTGCTACCCTCCCTGATACGCTTCCAACTATGTCCGATAGTTGGTGGTTGGTTAGGAAGCTAGTGGTTGTTCTCTTGGTTATGTTGATCGCCATTCTATTGAAGTTGTTGTTTGTGATGTAACTTGGGTCGTTGTAAACATTTTTAATCAGGGAAATGTACGAACTATGTCTGATAGTTTGTGGTTGTCGTTTGTAATCATAAAATGTTCGAACTATTTGATATTAATACGAGGAACGTTTTTTAATTATGGAACTTGGTTGTTTATATTAATACGAACTATATATGTATACTGTGTTTAAAGGGTTATGGGTTTTGTAGAATGCCAACTGAGGAGGAAGAACGTAGGTTGTTGGCTTCAATTGTGACAATTGTAGCTGTCCATTCTGTGATGCAACATCGACGACGGTCTAGGAGGTATATCAGATCACCTAGTATACCTAGGGAGCCATACACGTACCAAGATCACGAACGTCTATCTAGGCTATCAAGATTCTATATAGACAACGACACTAGCTGCCATGAAAACCTAAGGATGAGGCATAATGCATTCCATCAACTATGTTGTCGCTTACGCCGCTTAGGTCTAGCAAACTCCCGTTACGTGACTGTGGAAGAGCAAGTTGCCATGTTCTTATTGATAGTGGGACATGATAACCGCAATCGGAGAACACGATTCGAGTTCCAACGATCGGGTGAAACCGTGAGTCGATTCTTCCATGTTGTCTTGGACGCGCTGATAAAATTGTTTAGGGAAGTTGTCAACAATGCTACCGAAGCCAACTCTCCACTGACCAACCATGACAACCCTGTGTACTACCACGAGTTTTTTAAGGTCTGATTCTTAACTCTAGAACGAACTCCAAAAAAAATATTTTTAAAACGACCACTTAGACTAACCAAACATTTTTTGATACAATAGGATGATGTTGGTGCGGTCGATGGTACCCATTTTCCTACCATGGTCCCTATCACAGATCATACTAGGTACCGCAACCGGAAAGGTGAAATATCCCAAAATGTCTTTGTAGCTTGCACTTTTGACATGAGGTTTACTTACGTGCTTGCGGGGTGGGAGGGATCGGCCCACGATGGTCGATTGTTGCGGAACGCAGTTACTCGTCAGGGTAGGAGGTTAACTATACCGGACGGTAAGTACTACCTTGCCGATGCAGGTTTTGCATTGAGTCCGGGGTTTTTAACCTCTTACCGCAGCGTCCGGTACCATTTTAGAGAGCGAGGAACCAACTCTCCCCAAAATGCTGATGAGTTGTATAATTGGAGACATTCGTCAATGCGTGGCGTGGTTGAGAGGATTATTGGTGTGCTGAAGAAGAGATTCGCGTACCTTAGGCATGCTCCTTTCCATGATGTGAGAACGCATACCAAGATTATCTTGGTTTGTTGTGCGTTGCACAATTATCTGAAAGACATCGATCCCACAGATGTTTGGCAGCCCTGGGTACCGAGGGAGGACGACCAACCAGAGGTAGTACCTGAAGTCGATCCCGGAAATGGTGGGGGTGGGATTCTTATTGGTCCGTACCAAGCTTGGACAAATTGGCGTGACAATTTGCGTAATGAAATGTGGGCCGATTATTTGGACTACCACAATGGCGAACCAGAATGAGAACCATATTTGTTTTGTTTTCATGGTTATGTACGATTTGTAACAATTTATGTATTTGGATATTTGGTTTGTATTTGTATGACTATTTGAAGTATTTGTTGTTTTCATGAATGGATATATTGTTAGGCATGTCAACCATTAACTTCAAACCACTAAGGAGGACTAAGAAACCCAAACAGACTACACCTCCACAACCTTCTCAATCCACTCAATCGCTACCTCAGGAACAGCCGTACTTTCCACCCCATAACCAGGGTAGTTCTCGCCAAACTGGTAAAACCCAGATTAGGTGGACAAAGCAAATGATTGAGGTCATGCTCGATGTCTTGTGTGAAGAGGTTGCGCTTCGAGGTAAGCGTGTCGACAATGGGATAAAAACTGAATCCCTAAAGGCAGCCGTTGTTGCTGTGAACAAGGCATTAGGGATGCATGTTGGGCCTGAGAATGTTAGATCGAGCATGAAGACTTTGAGGGCTTCATACCTCACAGCCAAGGCGCTCATTGATGCTAGTGGTTTTGGTTTCACTTTCGATAGTGGAACCAGGACTATATCTGGAGACGAAGACGCTTGGAATAGATATTTTCTGGTAATTCTTCTAGTTTGAACTCCATTCAATTAAAATTTGCCCCATGTCTATACCCACTTCTAATACACATGTACATATATGTGTTAATGTAGGCCCATCCCGAAGCGGTACCTTTACGTGGGAAAGAATTTCCATATTATGACCAGCTGTATATCATCATCGGTAATGAGACTGCAAATGGTCATGGAGGTGACGCTGGAGACCAAGAAGAAGAACTCTTCGTCGTTGATTCACCAAATGGAAACCTTTGTTGTACGTTAAATATTGTTAGGCGTTTGCGTCCAACCATTATCCCTAAAGTCTCGTAAATGTGTGTTCATTAGGGACAGAACCTGATGAAGTAGAAGATTTTGTGGTAATGGAGGGAGCCGACACAAGTAAAAGTCAACGAGCTCCGCATACCGGAAATTCTGGGCTGAGTACTAATGAAAGCTCTAGTTCGGAAGGACCTCGTAGGCTGCCTATACCACCTCCCATTGTACCTTTGCAGAACAAGCGTAAGAAGTCGCGCCTAGGCTGCATTGATCCAAGTGACGCAGAATATAACAAAGGGATGATGGACGCTGTGAAATCTCTTGCAGATCATTTTTCTGGTCCAAAGATCGATGATCTTACTGAAGCATTGTTGAACGTCCTAGGTTATGACGAAGATATGCTTTTGGAGGCAATAGACTTGCTCGGTGCTAACAAAGCGCTAGCGTCTGTGTTCATGGGGTTGAATGTAAAACTGCAGCGTCCTTGGTTGCTTAAGAAGCTGGTCGTTGCTGCCCGTAAGGCTTAGTCCTTGTATGTCCTTGTTGTGTCTGAATTTGAAATATGTTGACATTATTGTGTTAAGTTAGTTTGAATGGTGCATACGACACCTTGAGACAGTACATTGAAACCATGTTTGGGGTGTTTTTCTAACACCGAAAAACTTATGTTATGGAGTTGTTTGTTTGGATTTCTCATTTTTTTTATATTCTTATATTATGTTGGTGATGCCAATGCTCTGCTTAATTTGATAGGAATGCATCCCGGTAATTTTGGAAGAAACATTGCGAGTCTATATAGGCAGCGCAATGTGCATTGGACTGGAGATATGGATGTGCATTGGACTGCAGATATGGATAAGTTATTGTGTGATGTGCTGTTGTTCCATGCAACAGGCAATGTACCTATGATGGTCCGACTCCGGTCAGCTTATGACCATTTTGTCAATAGTGTGAAACACGGTTTCAACATCGAAGTTAGTTTCAACGAGATTCGATGTCGAATCTCGTATTTCAAGAGAGAATATAAGCTAGTCCAGGAGTTGTGCGAATACTATGGTTTTTATTTTGACAATGTCACGTTGAAAGTTAGCGGAACCAATGAAGAGTGGGACGAGGTCAATAGTGAAATTTCAGGCCGTTACGGCCACATTAAGGATAGGTGTATTCCAACCTACATGCCAATGTCTACTATAGTGATTGCGTATAGTATGCGTCCATGAGTGACGGCTATCTGTAATGTATGTAATGACTGCTTTAGAAGCAAATTTGTTTAATGACAATTTTATTGAGTGCCATATATATCTATTTTGTTCAACAATTAATTTTGTGGAGTCCTTACATTCTTCATGTGTTATTTTATAAAAAAGAATGGCGTGGACACCAAAAGACGATGAAAATTTATGTGTTGCTTGGGGGTTAGTCCGGAGCTCACCACCGGTAAATGGTACCGGTGAAGAGTTTTGGGGTGTTGTTTCCGACCGATTCCATGCAATGGAGGGAGTTACTATAGGTAGAGTTCTGTCACACCTAGCCAATAGAATGTCTGAAATTTGGGAGACTACCGAGCATTTTATCGGTATTGTTGAGTTGCTTTGCGAGCGTCGAAAAATTTTCGATTGTGAATTGGAACGGAAGCGCGCAGCGTTGAAGGTATACAAATACGACCAACATAAAGACTTCGAATTCAATTCTTGTTTGCCAATCTTAGAACCATACATGCGTTGTGGACAACCAGGTTGAACTGGTGTGATGAAAATCTACACTGGAAGTGGGAATAGACTTGATGAAAAGTGGATAAGTCTTGTGAAGTGCTCCGTTGAACTATGTCCATCAATCGAGTACTTGTTTCCAATACTTCGATCGCCTCCGACGAATGACATGGGGATGATATGTGCTCGATGCCTTCAACATCCCTGTCGCGAAGATTGCTCTTACGCATGGTTTCACTATAAAGCACAAGAATTCGAGACGTGTATGCATTGCTCGAATACACCATGTCCTAACGAATGTTTTAGGTTTTGTGATAACGATAACTACTTTGATAATGAGTCGAGTCAGACTCATGATGTTTAATATGAAATTTTGTAAAAATTTCAAAAAACCTGTGTACCTTATTAATATGTAATATTACGTGATGGGAATTTTTCGTATAAAACTCGAACAATGACAACCTTTTCATTAATGTTTCGCCGCACTTATATACTTGTTCTATTGGAATGTGTTCACACAGAATTTGATAATGGAAGGTGGAAGGGGTTTTTGTAGACGACGTGTCCGATGGACAACATCAATGGATGACTTGTTGTGGTCCAAAATAATGGCCGAACCGACACGTACTGTGACGAAAAACATAGTGCACGATGTTGCTAGTGAATTAAAGATTGTATTGGGGCGTGAATTCACTTATGCTTGTGTTGCAACTCGGGTGCATAAGGCTAGGAGGGTTGCAAGGCAAATATAACTCTTGTGCGAGAATGAAGCGTTTGTATTTTGCCCCACAACTTGCAAACTCATTGCCACCGATGACGCTTGGGAGTCGCTCCCACCCGAAATGTTGCAATATAAGAAGTACAAAGACAAAGTCATCCCGTATTATGAAATGGCGAGGACAATTTTCAACATGCACCCGACGATGCCTATTATCAAATTTGGGTCATTGTCCATAGATGTGCCGTTGTCACATGTTTAATTATTTTGCTACTTTGTGTTTCGATATTATTATGCTTATTTGAAAATAATATTTTGGCAATGTTTAAATTTGACATGTTCAATTCAAATATTTTCACCCATTTTGTATTATTTTGTATATTACCTTTCTAGCCTATGTATTGTTTAGTATTATTACTGTATATTTATTTTTTATTTTTTTTGTTCATATTAGATGGACAAAGCGAAAGGACTTCAGCCAATTGACGGAGAGCGTAATATCTGGTGGTCCAAGATAGTGACGAAAGTGAACGTCACCAATTCAAAGATTATGGTATGTCTAATCTTTTTTTTTTCGAATCTTATGCTTATTTTCTGAATTTTTTTGAATACATATAATACCATGATTGACGAAATTAGGGAGATAACATATTTATAAATGTAACCTGTCTTTAACAGAAAATTCCGGCAAGGTTGAACGACAATTTTCATTCTGGCTTGGTTATGAATATGTGGTGTTGTGATCATGACCATAAGATCGTCTTGTTGTGGGATTCAGACCATGCATACTACTTCAAACATCTAGGTTGGAACACTTTCATCAAAAACACCAAATTGGCTGCAGGTGATGAAATCTTATTTGAGATTTTGGGTTATGTTTAGCATCGTTTAGAGATTTGGGTTCAGATCAGACGTATGGACCCCACAGTTTCTGATTGGGTGCTCAAGGGTTGGAAAAAAGTCGAGAGATTGTATGCTCGGGCAAGGGCTAAAGGAGTGTTCCTTGATACACCAACGGAGAAGGTTCGTACTCCGGCCAGGATCTGCAACACTACTTCAAAGATTGTATCACTTGGTATTGGAGCTGGGAAAACAGATGGCGCATCTGGATCTGGGAAAAAGTCACTGGCGAAGAAACCGAAAATGCGAGTGATCATGTCGAAAGTCATGAAGTTCAGGATCCCCGATGGAGTAACACCCAAGGCAGCAACACCCAAGGCAGCACGGAAGGCAGCAGCAAGCAAGGCAACACCCAAGGCAGCAGTAACCAAGGCAACCAAGGCAGCAGTAACCAAGGCAACCAAGGCAGCAACACCCAAGGCGGCAACCAAGGCAGCAACCAAGGCAGCAGCACCCAAGGCGGCAACCAAGGCAACAACAAGGCAGCACCCAAGGCAAACACCCAAGGCAACCAAGGCAGCACCCAAGGCAACCAAGGCACGCAAGGTGACAACAAGCAAGGTTGATAGGGCTGGAAAAAAGAAGATGAAGATTGGTGATGATGAAGTTGGCGATGATGAAGTTGTTTGTACTCGTCAAGAACCATGTTCATGCTTTGACAACTATGGCGTTGGCTGTAATTGGGACTGTGTAGCAGAAATTTTCAGGAACTCAGAAGCAGCAATGGATGTCGATGTCGCAGTTGAGATTTCAGACTCCACAATAGTGATTGACAGTGATTCTGATAGTGAGGTATTCTAGTTATTGACAGTGATTGACAGCAGTTAATGTGCATTTGGTAAAACTGATGAAAGGGTAAACTGATTGACAATATTTTGGTAAAGCTGTGTTAACAAATGGTTGTTGATATTTATGACGACATTAGTTGTTAATATTTTGGTAAAACTGATTTGACGATAGTTTTCATGACGACATTATAAATGTTGGTCGTCCGGACATGTATCCGACTTTTGTGACATAACTTTTGTTTATAACTCTATATTATTATTTTTGTGACGTAACTCGTGCACTAGAGTCATATGTGTACAGGTTATTTTCGATATTGCTAGTAATTTTTTTATATATGTCCTTGTAATTGTTTTTTTTATAATGTTGATGTGTATAGTTGGTTACATATGCTTATGTTTATCGAGTTGAAAGTCCTTGTGTTAACTACACACGGGGCTATTACATATTTCAATTTTTAACAACAAGATTTTTTTTATTATATTTGTTTATAGGCTTGTTTATAACTCTATATTATTATGTTTGTGACATAACTCGTGCATTAGAGTTATGTGCGTACAGGTTATTTTCGATATTGCGTGGTGCTTATTTTCGCTATTGCGAGTGATTATTTTTTATACATGTCCTTGTATTTTTTTTTGATAATGTCGATGTGTATACTTGGTTACACATGCTTATGTGTATCGAGTTGAAGGTCCTTGTGTTAACTACACACGGGGCTATTAATTATTTCATTTTGTCCACCAAGATTTTTTTTATCCCAATTTATCTTCTATAACAACCACTACCTTTTTTACCGTTAATTTAAATTTTTATTAATAAAAAATTTTAAATTTTTTGAAGTTTTGTATTATTACTACAAATCACAAGTATGTATTATGTTATTGGGTTGGGTTGATAAGACATGTGTTTTTTCAAAGGTTTAAGATTGATGGGCTTAAGATTTATGAGCTATAAAAATTGGCCCATGTTCAGTTTAAGTGTTTGCCTAATCATTTTAAAGGTTATCAAACAGAGAAATAGTGGCAAAACCAAGTTTTAAAGTGTTTGCCAGTGTTTGTCCGTGGAGTTATCAAACACTTGCAAAATTTGTTTGCCTCAAAATTTATTTGCCTGAAGCCGGCAAATCACCATTTGCCTCAAAATTTGCCGGATTGCCGAAAACATCAATTTGCCAGGAAAATTTATCCAACGCACCCTAAATAAACAACCCTTGATCCATTCACACAAGGACCAGTAATATCACCACATTTCCCAAACACCCAACCTCTAGACATCACCATGCAAACATAACTTCTCAACTTTAAGATTCACCAAGAAATCAAATTATAGATACAAAACCATATCACCCTACTAATTCCATATGACCACCTCTCTTTCACACAGAGGAAATAGTTAGAGGAAATAGTGTAATTGAACATCTGCCACCAAGCATATGCCACTTTATTTTTTTCCCAAGCTCACATACAAGTTGGCTTCACAATTTCTTGTACAAAAGAACTCCAATCACCAAGCCCTTCAATTACCGCGGCATATATGCATAGAACTAAAAATCACATACAATCAAGCTAATGAACCTGTTGTCTACTTTGTTGTTATAAGAAGTTATTTTCTTAACTTTAATTTTCTGTTCATAATCTTCTGTTCATAATCTGATTGATACTAGCAGTAGGTGTCCTTCTCACAACATAGTTATCCACTTAACTTAGCATGTCAAGGCCTTAGAACAAAGGCTGCTTAGGTGCTATTTGTTTTTCATTCAGTCGGTCTGAAGACTGAACTTAAGTGGGTGGACCACCGTATTCAGTCTTCAGACTGTTTGATTTTGGTTAACTAGTTCAGTGCTTAACTGAACAATGCATTGGTTTTTCAATTAAGTGGTTCAGCCAAAAAAATTGGCAGAATGAACCTCTGAATGACTGAACGAAGGCAAAAAGACCAACTTAATATTCCAAACCCTTTCATTTCTCTCACTATTCATCTTCACCTTCTTCTAATCTTCTTCTGTTGTTGAAAACCCAACGCTGTGATTTTAAGCTTTGAACCTAAATTTCAATCTTTTTGATTAATGGAGAGAATGAAAATCATGTTATTGTCGAATCAAACACCAATTTGGCAAAGACGTCTCAGGCAAGAGTATGGCAACATCGAACACCAAATTTGAGGTTTTTTTTTTTCTTTTTTTTTTACTTATAAAGATACCCATTACTTCCTATTGATTTCTAAAAATTGATTTTTGATTGAAATCATGTTTGGAAGATGGGGTTTTCCAGTTTGGTGTTTTTGTTTTGTCAAACTATTGATGGGTTTTTGTTGTCTGACTATTTTGCATAACATAACTATATATGACTGAGTAAAGCTTGCTGCAGTGATTTGGGATTTTAAGAGTGGTATAGGATTTAGGTAGATAGAAGTATAGCAATTCAATTGAATCATATATTACTGGATATTTAAAGGACCAGTCCTGAATGCATTTTTTCTTGTGTATTAGCTTGCTCATCTTACAGAGAGGGAGGTCAAACATAGATGCAACCATGCATGTACTGGAATTTGGCTTTCCGCTGGGCGGTCTTGCAAAACTATTTGCGCAGGATTGGAATTTGGGAGAGTGATGCTGCTGTCGTTATCCCAGCGACACTTGGTTAGGTATAGAAAAAAAAATTAACCAAGGAAGAAGGGGCACTTGGGAAAAGGTTTCTGACATGAAGGCAAATTGCAGTATTGAGCTTGTTCATGATGAATGTGTCGCACTTCTCAACCATATGGGTAGACTAAAAAGGAAGGCGGAAAGAGCTATACTGCATCTTATGGTACTGCATTGCTCGTGAGAACTCAAAGTGATCACTGGAAGAAGAGTTCTCTTACATTTTATCATGATGTTGAAGGCGATTATTAGCTTGCGACAACGTAATGGGTGAACTTGAAAAATGCGGTGTTGTAAACTTGTAATCCCCAAGATGTATGTTGACAGCGTATGGTGTTGTAATTTAAGCTTGAAACAATTTATGGGCAAAATAGAAATTTAATAGCCATTCAGCACTTCATGCAACAAACACTATTATATTTCAACACTTAATTCAGCACTTTATTAAGATTGTATTAATAATCGTATTAAGTTCCATTAATTTGTATTCAGTGCTTAATTTGTATTCAGTGCTTAATGAAAGAAAAACAAACGGTACCTTAGTCACGGCTTCTCTGCACTACCCATACATATCCATCAAGTCAAATGTTACGGTGGTCACACGTACAACTTAATGAGTTACTCCAATAAATAAAATCTTATTTAGACAATTTTTGGGTTTATTCAAACACACACTATGGATCTGGGCTCAATCAAAAAGCCCATGAGTTCATACTAATAATAATTAGACGGTTCTTATTAAATAGTAGAATTAACTTTTATATGTATGCTAAGTTTGCGAAAAGGTTTTGAATGTTTTATAGCTTATTTGTACTAATTCCTATATTTTCCTAGTTAACAACGTTCAACTATTTAAGACTAATTGATTAAGGTTATACTAAATTTAATTATAGCCGTAATTTATAGATAAAATTACTAAAATACCCCTAAAACGAGTACAGGTCGTTACATTTCTCTTTTATTTTGTCCACAAATTTCGTTAATTGATGAGATAAAGGCGAATCAATTCAACACAATGGATTCCCGGGAAAAAAACATTCAACACAAAGGAAGATTTACTACCAAAAACGTGATTTTTGATAGTGTGAGTTGAAATAAAATAAAATGTGCATTATAAACCAACTAAATTACATTATAATTAGGGTTAATTAATTAACAAAAGTAGTTTACACATACCCATTGTTGGGTAGAGATGAAGAAGAACCAGACGAGATAAGTGAGGAGAAGAGCTTAGTTTTGCTTTTAGGTTTCAAGATAAGTGAGATATCTAAAGAAATATCTGATTTGAGAAGAAAAATCAATTTCTCATTGTGAGGGTATTTTTAGTATTATTATAATTTTATTAAGTAAATAATACGCGGTTTTATTCTGAAAACGAGAGAATTTTATATGTGTAGCTTACTTGTATGTGGGTGTGTACATCCAATCACAAAATGCCATGTGGCAATAATAATATAACCTAGTATAGGTTTAGTTAACCCTAGTGGGTTTGATCAGTTTTCCAACTACTTTATAGACACGTGGCATCATATGATTGGATGTACACACCCACATAGTAATTGGCTACACATATAAAATTTTTTGTCTGAAAACTAATGTTATTTGTATAAATTAGACTTATGCAATCCATTTTTTTCTTAGAGAAAAGAAGACAACTTGTAATATTAAAGAGCATTTCCTACTTCCAACCAAGTCATAAAGTGCGATATAAATAAGGAGAAAACAAAGGAAATGAGTTTTCGAAATTACTAGAAAAATCTGATTGTACGTACGGTTTCCCTGTATAAAAATTCTAATACAGTATCATGGATTTACCCACAATTTTGAAATTATTCATAAAAATTAAATAAATTCATAATAAAAGCTTATTTCCAACCCTTCAAAAGAATTTATCTTTTGACATTTTTGTTTTTTCATCATAGTATACGTAATACCACTTCTCATAGAAAAGAAGGGTTTTCTTTTCTTCCAAACACATCATACGTATTCCATATGTATTTCACGTAACCACATAAGTAACATATTTTTTGGGGGCTAAAAAGGATAACGTAGTTAACATATTTAAAAGGTCACATAGTTTGATTTTTATTTTTTTATTTTTTGATAAAAAGGTCACATAGTTTGATGAGTAAGTCGAAAATAAGAAAAAGTTTCATCTCCATCGAACTTCAGTAAGTGCAGAGGGTCACATGCATGGGTTGATGAGTAAGTCAAAAAGTAAAAAAGTTTACATCTCCATCAAACTTCAGCAAGTGCACTTATTTATTTACTTTTACTGTCTCGGAGTCGGAAGAGAGAAAAGAGGATGAATTAAACCGACGTGGACAGTTGGCTATAATAAAAAACATGGAGTAGGGTATTGGATCTAAAAAGTAAAAACACCACATAATACTACAGTGTACATTTATCCTTAGAAAAGTCAGTCATAGTGTTTTTTTTTTGATAGCTATAAGGCTATACTTGTAGTAACTATACAAGCAACAGATAAAATATCTCAAATATCTCAATGCACCAGTCTTCCAACATTGTGCCTCAGTCCCTTATCAATCCCATGGATATGGATAATCTCAAGTATCCACCGACCACCCATAAATAATATACAGAACAGAAACAATGCACAAAGGTTAATCAGGAAAAAAAAAAAAAAGAGAGAGATTTTTGGACATACCCCCATTTTAAAATCGAAATTTGAGATACAATATTTGAAATTTTTTTTGAGATACCCATTTCAAAACAGAAGAGCTTTACAGCCGTAGGTGAGTTTTAGGATGGACGGCTAAGATAGCACCACATCTTGAATTGAGAGGTATCCCAATTTTTTTTTCAAACGATGGGTATCTCAAATTTCGACTTTCAAACGGGGTATATCCAAAAATCTCAAAAAAAAAAAAAAAATACAATGCACAAAAAAATTTCAAAAGGAAATATTTTCGAGTATGTATCACATCTTCAAGGCCAACATCAAATAAAGGAAGAGCGTAAAGTAACTTTGCAACAATGCAAGTAATGTTCGGCCACATCCACAGTTATATAGAATATTTTTTTTTTGATAATTATAATATATTGAGCTAATATTTCATAACAAATTCGATAAATTGATCTCCATTGCAAAATAGAAGAATACATTTCACTATCTTTGTATCTTTTTAGGTTTATTGTTGACACTTGTTTCATATTCAAAATGAGATTTGTTTACGTTGAAACTTAATCAACCACTTCATTTAGTGGAAGAAATTGTACAGACCGAGAACGGGGCTTGCTTGTATTTGTTTCTGATCGACAATTGACATGTTCTGCGCTCAGACCATGGGATGAACATAATAGGAGCCTTCAACAGGAAAGATTGTGAGACTCCTCAAGTTCAACTATCTAGTGAAGGGGATGTGTACAACTACTTATGTGCTTGTTTGGGTTACTCAACTTGCTGCTACTATCTGGACAACACCTAAGAACACTATCGCCGAAAGAAGACCAGATTTATTAGCAGCACAAGAAGATGAGTGGAAGTCTTCAGTAACATATGCATCAACCAAAAACAAGGCTCACCTCTTACCAGCTAACTCCTAATGATATCTTGCCCAGAATCCCTTCCGTCTTGCAGACAAGTCATTCCCAGACATAGCCCCGGTTGGCTTTGATCCAAGTGAGAAATGTCGCCTCAAGAAAGGCTTCACAAAAGAATTCTTCATGCTAGAACTGGCACCCATCTTAGGTCCTTTTCCCTCTGTTCCACCACGTTTCCGATGGGTGGACACAAGTGAATTACCATCAATATCGCTATCCACAACCCGATTCCTTGATATCCAGTTATTTCTCACCTTCAAATCTGCTTCTCTCAATTGTTTGCCAGATATCTTCAAAGCCTGCTTCTCACCCATGAGACACGCTGGACAAGATGGATCATATCTCTCACTTTCAGGTGTCATGTTCTCTAAGCATTCTGCATGGTATGCATGTCCACAGACCAGGACAGCAACAACCGAAAGTTCATTGGTAGCTATGATCTTCTGGCTGCTCCAGGAAGATCTTTCTGTCAAGAGCTTTGAGCAAACGGCACACGATTTACGATCAATGGAGGGCGAAGTAAAGACCCGACTGTTGGATCTAGTTATCTTACCACGACTAGAGTCCAACATCTCGCTGTCAAAAGACCATCTATCTCTTTGAGAAGAAGCTACAAGCTCAGAGAAGGTGCGCATTGACCATCCATCAGAAGACCCACCCTGAGAACCCATGGTCAAGTCATTGCTGCACGTTGAAAGTACAAATGATTGTCTTCCTTCCGATACTGAATTGTTGGTTGGAGACTTCAATCCCAGGATTCGACTATCAGAGATACCTCTAAAGAGTTGGCGACCTGGTGAACGGCGGGCCCATCTTGATGGGGTTGAGTCAGCATGAACCAGTGAAGGGTCTGAATCTCTATTAATTGACATGGAGGTTGAAGGTATGGAAAATGAAAGCTTGGGTGCTGATGACCCTGCTACTGCTGGTGGCTCGGAAATTGCAGACACTATCGACTCCTTCACCTATACAATCAGAAAATCCCAAACATGTTAAGATAAATGAGAAAAATTTGGATATATAACAAAATACAACCCCACACTGCTGGAGCTCGAACTGCACCAAACTTACCTCAGTAGAGAAACTGCTGCCCATGGATAGATCTGTTACAAGAATGTGAAGTCGTCAAAAGCAACATAAATTATGTTATAAATACATAATGTTCACAATGTGATCGCCTTTGTGTTCAGAGAAGATGGTATAAGGCTTAAATTTAAACATAAGTAAAACTCAGGAGTCTCGAGGCTTTGGTCGACACAAGTGCCCAACTACCAAAGTCTAATGCAATTTACATCAACACTTTGCAGCATTTCAGAACTACAAAAACTTGACCCTATTTGGTGCCCACAGCATGCCTTTACAGGGAAAACTACCTATACCAGGTCATACCACTCCTACCCCACAAAACCAATTTTTTTTTATCAAAGTCAGTTGAGATTTTCTCTGCAATCATTTGCTATATACCAACAGAGCTAAAGAGACAATCCAAGAATAAACAAATACTATCAAAAGCATATGTAACAAAAGATGGCAAATATTTAAAATACTATATTTCTTCTTGACAGTATACACTTTTATGAAGACTCGTGTTTCTGAATCGTATAATAGACTGTAGCTTCCATAGAATAGAATTACATACAATTGTATACACAATTTATAAACTGACTATCTGTACATTACACACTTTCCAACAAACTTGATATTTTAATATTCTATAATTGAATAATGGATAGTAATAAAATAAGTTTTCATACTCTAAAGTCATATCACTAATATAATGATAGCAATTGAATATGTAAACTACTCAGAAAAGGTGTGGCAACAGTTATCCAAGAAGTGAATATCAATAAAGAGTGCAGGACACAAATTTGGACAAACAGGAGGCCATGTTACATAAAAAAAATGAAAAATCGCTCATGAAAGCCAAGGTAAGAATTTTGTTACATGCTCGCAAGATCAATGAACATTAAATTGGCAACTCAAGGGTGGGACACAATTTAGTGTTTAATGACAATATGTATCTGACTAATGCAAGATTGACTTCACAAGCTCAATGAGGTACATCCGTACATGTAATCATCATTGCATACCGACTCCAACTGTACGGGTCTCCTCTCGCTCCATTCTATTGTCGTCTTCCTTTCATAAACTCTATGGTTGGAATGTCAGGGGCTATTGGGGTTTCTTTAGCATGCTTGCTCTTACAGCAGTGTCAACTGTGTAGATCTTAGATGTTGTTCGAGTTGTACACGTTTGCTAAAGACTCTATTACCTAAAGGGACCATTTGTTTTTTATTCGGAGTTGGACATTTAGCATGCAAGGTATAAGACATCAATTGAACTCAAACAAGACTAATATGGCCTGGGTCAGCCGGTCAGCTTCAATCTGAGTCGACATAGAGTTGAGGAGTAAGACAACAAAAAATGAGCTGACTCATTCACTTAGATTTTCTCCAAATGTGCCTCACAGTTAAGGCTGATCTTCTTCCCTTCTCTTCCGAATTTGTCAACTCTTCTCCTGCACAAGTATAGAATATCTAATTTTCTGACTCTATTACCTAAAGGGACTGTTTGTTTTTTATTCGGAATCAGACATTTGGCATGCAATATTTTATGGCCTGTGTCAGCCGGTCAGCTTCAATCTGAGTCGACATAGAGATGAGGGGTAAGGCAAGAAAAACGGGCTGACTCGTGTACTTAGATTTTATCCAAATGTGCCCCACAGTTAAAGATGATCTTCCCTTCTCTTTCGAATTTGTCAATTCTTCCCCTCTGCACAAGCATTCAATATCTATTTTTCTGGCTCAAATGCATACTACAGGTACTTAAAAGAATGTCAATCAGTCGAGATAATTTCGACTTACTTGTGTGCTTCATATTAGACTCTTGCTAATTTACGCTTTTGATTCAGAAGTTGACAAACTTTTTGTAAATTATCAGTGTCATTGCATAAGACAGAAATTTATTGTCTAATGCATTGTTGTTGATCACTCAAACTTGTACATAAACACCACTTTAAAACTTTTTTGGACACTAAAATGTACTACCATTTCCACATGAAAGGATGACAACATTAAGGCGGAACGAGTAGATTAGGATGCTGAATGCACATGGGGAGCAGTCAAAAGTAATAGATTGAAGTCCAATAGGCAAATGAAGGCATACACCAAAAACACAAAGGAAAATTTTGTGGACCTCTAAAAATGTCTCAACACAGAAAACCATACGCTGAATACATATTTTGATTGGAAAGGTTGCTTCTATCTGAATGCTAATCTCTCTTATCTGAAAACAATATGCCCCATTACTGCTACTCATAGATGTATTATTGTAGTCACAATTATAACCTCTCACTGGTTTTCATTCTCTTTTCTTTCATTAGAAATACTGTAGTTGTATACTGAGGCAAGAATAATATGAAAGAGAGTGCAATCCTACATGTTATCATGCATGATGCATGTAATGCGAATGTAATAACAAAATACACCCGACATAGAAAGCTAAGAAGTTTCGAAGAGTGCAAACACAATAATAGGATACTCGTATCTGAATCTGTATCCTGCTTAGTGCTTTAGTCGTATCTCTGTTTCCTTACCAGATACCAGTGTCCACACCTGTGTCCCTATCTAGGCATTACAAAGGCTAGTAGACACAACTTATGACAAAGCCATGTGCAGTGGAGTTGAGCGAAGTTTTAAAGGAAAGCAAAAATTGAGCAGTTTATTTGAAGTATGGACCAAATAACTTCAACTGGTATACTTGTAGAATTATACAAAAATCCACATGCGAAGTAGGGAGCTATAGTGGAGGATAGTGTTAAACGCAAATTTATTTGGACAGTTATCTTCGTATATGATGGACAGCTAAAGCACGTTTCTTTCAAGACCACTTGAAACCAATATAATCCAGTGAACTAGATGATGCAAAGTGTATCTAATAATGGGCACAAATAAAAGCATCCACTTTTGGAACGAAGTAAATAGGGGAAAAAAGTAAAATTTATACAGCCAGGTTTGTACATCAAAACAATATTGATCATGCTTAGACAGATTACAAAGAGTTATAACAATATTGATAAACATTTAAGAGTTAATTTTCTAGCCATTCTAAAAATTTCTTGCACTATAAAGCAAATTTGGTACTCCAATAATTCAAGCATGTATATACTAGAAATTACAAGATTAGTCAGATTACCTGAAGCAGGAGTCGTTGAATTTCCAATAGCACCATCCCGTATAGAAGATTTTTGCCACGTAGGTCTCTGGAAATTCTCCAATGGACTTCCTCCATCTGAAAGATCTTCTCTACTTTCTACATCCATCCTATTCTTAATCTCCAAACCAGTATTGCCACTGTTCCGACAACCATGAGAATATTGACTTGGGGGATTACCTACTTCACCTGCCACTCGGTTGTCCCATCTAAAACTCCACGAAGGAGAATATCTAATATTCCTATGCAGAGTGTCACTGGTGGTTCTATTAGGTAGTGTATGGTCTCTCGCGGCAACACAACAGGCAGATCCCATAATTAACCAAACATACAGTATCTAGTAGGACGACAAAGATTTCATTCTTTCAAATACACAATATTTAACATTCCCAAGTTGATAAAATCTTCATAACCATGATCTTTGAACAACTTCCAAATACCCCTGTAAATAAGTACAAAGAAAATAACTCAACAACCTATTTAGAAAACTACTCAATTGAAAATATAAATAAAATCAAACATTTTAAAATCTTTCTTGAAAATTGAACTCAAAAGGACTCCATTTCCAGACCTCAAGTAAGCTCAAACTATACTTAAGTGCAATTATAGTTGAGCAATCATCACAGTAAAAACAAATTAAATAACTAATTTTCAATTTTCCATAACTAAACAAAGCAAAATCAACAAAATAAAAATAAAATTCAGCTTAATAAATAGGAAATGGAAGAAGAAGAAGTAATACCTAGTGAAACGAAATCACATCTGAAGCTCGTCGTCTTCTTCTTCTTATTGCAAAGTTGGAATCGAGATCCGGAAAAAAAGAATGACTTATAAAAGTTCTAAATTTAGGTCAAAATCAAACCGAAATAATTGGCGAAATTATGTAAATTACAGTCAAATCCATGACACCATTACTCACTGTTCAAACTTGAAAGAAAGAAAGAATGAAAGAAAGAAGCTATAAAGTCCAAATCAGTCTGGTTTTCAGCATTTTCAGTTACATAGATTCACGTAAGCAGACATGAATGAAACAAAAATTGAACCAGAAAGCTTACGTGATTTAATTAACTATTAATTAGGGTTAGGGTTTTTGTTGAAAAAAAAGATAAAACAGAGAGAAATGAGCAAGTAGTAGAGAAAGAAAGAAAGAAAGATTGTTTCAATTTAACGGTAGTTAAACTTCCGTTTTGTTTTCTTTCTCTTGCTGTAAGTAATTTTGTCGTTAGTTTTGACGGTGTTAGAGGTGGCGTAGAACATAGGGAATTGTGCCACGTGGAATATTCTTAAATTTTATTTTTTTCTTTCTGTGAATGTGAATCTAAATGCGAAATTTTGTAAAAAGAAAGAAGAACAAAGTGAATTGTTAGTATTTTTTTTTTCTTCTGCAGCACGCGGAGTGCTTGCTACGCATTCTTTCTTTCTTCTTCCTTCCTTTTTTGGTAGTCAAGCAATCAAGCAGGTGTGATCAGTAGTCAGTGATCACTGATGACATTACAACCAGTAAAAGTAATAACTCTAGTGGTACCATGAGACTTGTATGAAATAATGGTGGGTTGAAAAAAATTTCAAGTACAATTGTACAAAGTAATCCAAAGGGTTGTTATTGACTATGATGTGTGAACTAATAATGTTGACTTATATATGTTGTATATATCACACATTTTTTAGATCTAATTATAATGCACCCCAAAAATATGTAGCAAGGGTTGTAATAAGCTTTTCAATAAAAACAGCAAAATATGAAAAATAAATAAAAAACACACTTCCTAGTTCCTACCTAAATTACTTACAATTAATAACATTCTTACCTAGCTACCTGCATTTGGTGCCCAAACAGGCACTGTCACTACGTGTCAGTATCAAACAAGCCGGGCCAAGCTATTGGACTAGACCAAGGAGTGCGAATTTGTTCCACACTCTTTAAGAGTGCGGAACAATACTCTCCCCCAGATCTTGCCAGGTGGTTATATTAAAAAATAATTTTTTTTTTTTTATTTTATTTTTTAATAAAAATCCAAATTTTATTGATAAGCTCAACGAATTACACAAAAGTAGAGGACAAACGCGCTACAAACTGCGTGGCAAGTCCTTTCTGGATAGCAAACCCGATTCTCCTAAATACATATTCATTCGAACCTGCAGTCATCACGTTGCTATCCATTATCTTCTGCACTCTCCTGAGGAGGTCAACTGCTTCTGAGCCTAGCAATCCAAATGTGTCAAATGCAAAGGGGATGAAACTATGTTGGTTAGCCCTACAAGCTCCGTCATGTTTCTCCACTTTTGCCGCTGCTGCATTGCTAGCTGCTAGCCCCACCTCAAAAATCTCAGCACTCAGCCCAACCATCGGAGACGCCCCTGTAACATCAACACACGCAGGTTTACCTTCAGACCAGTTGTAGACCAGAATATCAACATGACGTAATGTCGATCTTCCTTCCTTAGGATCGGTAAGAAAGTTAACAGGAGCCTCCTTCTTAACCTGTACGCCAGCCCGCCAGAACACATCACACAAGATATCTCTAACGTGGTCATGCCTGTACTTGAAGCCGGGGTAATGCTTACAATGGGCCGCATGCCGAAAGCATCAAGTCTACTCTTCTTGCACACTGGACAAAGCTCACCATCTGAATATAGAGGGATCATCAATCGATAACGAAGAATGGCACGATATTCTACAGGCGTCATGCGTTGTCCAAGCCCTTCCATCGGGATAGCAAGGAGAAAATCTTTGGCATGTTCTTATTTTTTTTTTCATCGGAGACGCCCCTGTAACATCAACACACACATGTTTACCTTCAGACCAGTTGTAGACCAGAATATCAGCAGGACGTAATGTCGATCTTCCTTTCTTAGGATCAGTAAGAAAGTTAACAGGAGCCTCCTTCTTAACCTGTACGTCAGCCCGCCAGAACACATCACACAAGATATCTCTAACGTGGTCATGCCTGTACTTGAAGTCGGGGTAATGCTTACAATGGGCCGCATGGTCCCCGAAAGCATCAAGTCTACTCTTCTTGCACACTGGACAAAGCTCACCATCTGAATATAGGGGAACATCAATCGATAACGAAGAATGACACGATATTCCACAGGCGTCATGCGTTGTCCAAGCCCTTCGATCGGGATAGCAAGGAGAAAATCTTTGGCATGTTCTGACTACACACATCCAATCACGGCTTTTTGTCTAGCTGACAACTCAAATTCCCTCTCAAGACCAGAACTAATCTTGTTGTAGTATGCTTCCGCCAAGACATGTTGGGGTCTGAAGGGGACGGTAGAAGTTGGAGCAAGATTACTGAGATCAAAATCAGGTATAGAAAAATGTAAACTAGCAATGGCAGTATCAAAAACATTACCCATAGGTGGAGTGTCACAACCTCAAAGAATGTGGTCTTGGAGATCCTTGGTTTGCGTACGTGAAGCTACGAAAGCAAACTTCATAACATCAGTAGCACAATAGATACCAAGTCCACCCATACGTAATGGGAGGGTTGCCATACGCCACTGTAGATCGCCAAAACCAGGTCCATCAGAAACCACAATATTTTGAAAGGCTGCACGAAGCTTGTGATCAAACCATTCGGCTGTTTCCTGAACATAATCAGGGGGGCAAGTACGGAGAGCAAAGGTGAGTTTAGATAATCCCATACAAGAACGTAAAAGTGTCAACTCACATTGCGGATCCTTTAGCTGTGGTAATAAGTCCATAAGTTGAAGTGTCTTATCCAATCGTTGACGAACATTACCCACAATAAACGATGCATCAATACTTACAGCCCCTCCAAGCAACTTAACCCCTCGCTGAGGACATGATATACCAACCGGAAAGATATCTGGATAGGAGCAGTCAGGATCAACAGAAGGCCAGAACAACTCTGTCTTAGACACATTAAGCACGAGCCCAAGAGATGGTCCTCTTTCCTGAATGATACGAATAGCTCTAGCCACATGTTCTGTACTACCAATCAGAGTACCATCATCTAAGTACCATGCCTGCAACTCCAAAAGTGGCATTCTGACTGAATGCGGTGTATCAATGGATGCAAGACCAGAGCAAAGAGAAGATGCCCCAAAGGGTCCCCCTGCTGTATCCCAGCTGCTGACCAAATATGAGTAGACCCTAGATACAATCGAGCAGGTTGGCAATAGAGGTATTCGACCCATAGAGCAATAGATGGACAATGATTGCGTACCTCCCGTAGCATAGCAGACCGATCAACAAGGTTGAAGGCATTCTGAAAGTCCACAAGCAGCATAGAAAGCGATGTGTCATCCTTGTTGGCATAAACCAACCGATTAACAGCATGCAAAATTGCCTCTGCTCCACCAGGCACACCAACCCCAAACTGAAAATCCTCTAGGTATGGGAAAGTATCCTTAGAAACTCCTCTCATGGCAATCTTAGACACTAGGCGACGCCAAACCATACCCACAGCTATTGGGCGAATGCCGTTACCTGACTTAAGAAGTGGGGTGAGAGGTGCACTAGCTGTGAACTCTGCCAAGACCCGTGGGCATCGACCTTGTAGCCATAACTTCACAACCGGTGTCAAGGCCTCCCTAAGATCTGTGGCTACAGCGGATGTAGCCCCACTCATAGCATCCAATAGGTGCTGGGCCCGGAGACCATCTCGCCCACAAGACGTCCCTTTGGGGAAGGACCTGATGCATGATAATATCCCATCCCTCTCAACTGACAAATGTGACTCAAGTAAAGGAATGTCGGGGACAGATGGTGGTGGATGCTTCGGGTGTTTATCCTCTAAAGCCCACTGCATCTCTGGAGTGTTCGGAGCAATCCCTGATGATGCCAACACCTTCACGGCTACTGCAAAGTGCCCATCTGCAACCTTTTGCAAACACCGTCGTACATTCTTGCTTTGGGACTGTCGAGATGGTCGTTCCAACGGAAGCTCTGTCTGTGTGACCCTCTCAATCAGACGAAATATACCCCCAGGATCGTTCCAAATAGAGAGAGCCAGCAAAATTTGATTCTGCTGGAGATATTTCCGAGCACCAGAACGTCGCTCTTGGCGATTCTGCGGATGGAACACTTGCAATGTGCAATAGGGAAGTAGGAGCAATCTAACCCATGGCCCTGTCGACATGGGGTCTACAGTAACCTCATACAAGACTGACTTCAATGCACAGGAGAATGCTAATCGACAAGGACGTAGAATACTTTTCACTGTGCGGAAAGGTCTACAGAAAATACGATCAAGTGATATCTCATCTAAAGAAGGTGCAACAATAGAAAGGTGAGTATCGATACCAGTGTCCCCTCCTGCTGTAGGTGCGGGTGGATTATCAACATGCACAAGCTGTGGTGGTTGTATACCTATAATTGCACACTTTAACTCACCGGTCTCCTTTCGTGCAGGTGGTTTGATGACTGCACCATCCGGATGTTTACATTTTATGGTCGATGCATGGATACCAAAACAATCACCACACATCCATTTGTTCATCCTCTTCAAAGTATTGTCAAGCGACGAAAATAAACCTATATCAACTTTGATCGCATCTCTCAGTCTGTCGATGTCATTAACCCTCTTCAAGTGATCTTTCTTAACATGCGTTGGGATGTACAAAGATTTGTATCCATTTTCACACGGTCCATTTGTACATCTATCAAAATTTCGAAATGGACAATGGATACTCTCCATCAAGCAGCCAATTTTTTTTTTTTTTTTTCGGTAAATTCAAATTTTTTTTTTTTTTTTTACTGGCTTCTGGCTTGGCTTGGCTGAACTGTCTGTTGGTTCTGGCTCGGCTGGTTGAGCTGAACTGGGTCGACTCAGCTCGGCTCGGCTCAAGCCAGATTTGCGATGGCAACAGAAATATCGAGATCGAGATCTATCCTCAGGCTAGGTGATGGTGATGGTGATGGTGATGGTGATGGTGGCATGAATCAGCAGGGGGGAGAAGCAGGGGGGAAGGAGATGAAGACGATGGTGGTGGGAGAAGCAGGGGGGAAGGAGATGCTGGTGGCGGCGGCCATTAATGGCGGCAGCAAGACATGGAAGCAGCAGCAGCGGGGGGGAGATGGTGGAAGAGACGTGGGGGTGATGAGGGTGAAGGTGACTTGGTGGCTTTAGGTGTTGACGGCGGCGACGGTCATCGCAAAGATGACCTTGCAAGGCATCGCGGCGGCGGCGGCAAAGAAAAGTTTTTTTTTTAATTTTTTTCTTTTTCTTTTGTTAAGTAAGATTAATTAAAAAACTAAAACACTAAGATGGTGCTGTTAACCCTAATGGGACCAGCTAAATTAAAAAAAAAAAGTTAGTAGTACGTGGCAAAATCTGGTGGAGAGTGTTGTTCCACACTCTTTTTCAAATTCTAGACCAAGTCCAGTAATGTAAACTTTATTCCTACCTACATTAGTGACATTTAACAAAATTCTTACCTAGCTCACTAGCTGCATTTGGTGCCTGTTCACTACATGTCAGTATCAAATTATCAATTATCAAACAAGCCGGGCAAGCTATTGGACTGGACCAAGTCCAGTAATGTAAATGGACTTGTCACAACTATTAGACTGGACCAATGCCAAATATTTAGGTCCAATAACATTTCCATTTTATCAAGGACGGCACCAGTAGTGCTGAAACAAGTTTATAATGCGCGCGCACTATAAACCCTAATATGCTGACTTTCTCTTGATCTCTCTCTCTTTTCTCCCATGGCTTATCAAATGCGGAGACGAGTTCTTTCATCAACCACCAAAAACCTAAACCTAAACCTAAACCTCCCATGCAAGAAAATTGTTTCTTCTTCTTCACCATCTCCAAGTAAACCTAAACATCCCCTTTTCAATAAACCTTTTCCCTTGGCTTTCCTTTGCTTGGCTATGGTTTTGTAAATTGAAGTTATGATATATCTCAATTGGGAATGCACTGTATGATTAGCTGCAAATATATATATCTCATGCACATTTTTTCATCTTTGAATTAAACAGATGTTTTAGATACATGGAAACTACACTAAATTTTTTCAGAAATGCTCAACCCCTTGGCTTTCTTTTGTTTGGCTATGATTTTGTAAAATTGAAGTTCTGATTCCTTCTCAAATATTCAATTATTCATTGTGGGAATGAATTATATGAGCAGCTGCAAATATATACCTCGCGCACATTTCTTTATCTGTTAAGAAAACAGATCTTTTAGATACATTGAAACTTCACTAGGGAGGATTTAAAAAATGCCGTAAGTTAATGAATTTCCAAACTACCTACACACATTCCATATACCAAAACCAACAATGAGAAAAGTTAACAGACTATGAACAATGCAATCTTTTCTTTAATCTTTACTGCTTGGAAAGAAATTGTCAATTAAAGAACACCAAAGCTTTGATACACACCTGAATCGTAAAAGTGACTTTACTGGAAGTCTTGTTAGTATGTTGGTGATCATATCTTCAGGAAGATTCTTCCACATTGATTGATTGATTGATAGTTTAGTAATTTGTTCTTGGTAGAGACTAGAGATCAAGAATGTACTCTTTCGAGTGATACTACTGAAGAGTCAAGAGTTCAAGTGATATTTGCCTTGGGCTTAATAATGTAAACGTTCGGCCCAGTATACTATTAACATTTTGGCCAACGACCCAACGTAGGTCCAATAACATTTCCATCTTTGTGGTGGTGGGTTCTTGAAGATTCACCCATGATATGCAGCAGTAGTGCAGTTAGGGGTGGCAGATGGGTGGGGTCGTGTCATATGCGTGTCGGGTTGGTGTCGGGTTTCGGGTCAAAACAGGTCAACCCATATATGACCCGGTTAGTAAACAGATCAACCTAAACACGACACTGTTTGACATTGTTTGTTTAGCGGGTTATCAATTTAGGCCTGTTAAAACGGCCCTTAGGCCCTTGGCCCGACCCTGTTCGGCCCGACCTTTTCGATGAAAAAGCCTTCTAAGTCAAGCCCTCCCAATTTTAAGGGCCGGCCCGGCCAGGCCCTGATGTATATAAGGCTAGGGCCAGGGCTAATATTTAAAATGTGTAACCCGGCCCTAAGCCTGACCCTAATTAAGACCTTTCATATTTTATAATTAAATTTATTACTACCCTTAGCTCACACCCAATTTTAATGAAACCCTTATTAAGAATATCCAAATCTTGTGCTTCCAAATGATGATGTACCCCCTTTATTTTATTGTAATTACATATATAGATAGTATAATGTAATGTTGATCTTGTTTATGTAGATGCGATGATATTGTTTATGTAATAACGGTAGACATTTATTTTGGGAATGTACCTGTAGTTACCTACAAACAATTTTTAGTTAAATTTTTTTTTTTTTATTAGAATTACATTATAAATTCATTTATATCTATATACTATATAATAGTGGAGCCTAACAAGTGCCACATGGCGTGTTCTCAACAACTTGAGAATAGAACTTAAGCCCAACTTTAAACCCAACTTTAAGCCTAATTGAAGCTCAGTTGTAGTTAAAAAGGAAATCCACCTTCCATGTCAACAGAGATTTATAGAAACTTTAAAACCCTTCATAACTTGATTCTTTTTTTTTTCGGACTAAATTCTTCTTCTATTTAAAATCCTTAATTCATATATAAAAACCATAATAAATACAAAAAATATTAATTATAAATCTCTACAAATTTAGGTTAAGAAGGGCATTAAAAAAAACTCGGTTTAACAAATCACTTATAAAGTTATTATAAAATCTCTACAAATTTAGGTTGAGAAGGGCATTAAAAAAAGTGGTGAATTTCCATTTTATTGAATAACACAAATCCAGGTGCGTAGCACGGGTTCAACAACTTGTTTAATAAAATACACAGTTAAAAATTGTCGGGCTTTAAGGCCCGACCTATGAGCCCGACCCTCAACCCTTTAGAAAAAGGTAAAGGTAGGGTAAGGGCTTAAGTATTTTGATGTCAACCCGGCCCTATCTCGGGCCTCATGAATAGTAAGGGTAGGGCTGACCCGGCCCTTAAGACTATAGGGCTTAAGTGTTGAAGGGCCGGGCTAGCCGGCACAGGCCTATATTCGACACCGTTGACACTTTTTTTTTTTATTTTTTTTTATTTTTTATTTTTATTTTTTTATTGATAAGCTCAACAAATTACACAAAAGTAGAGGACAAACGCGCTACAAACTGCGCGGCAAGTCCTTTCTGGATAGCAAACCCGATTCTCCTAAATACATATTCGTTCGAACCCGCAGTCATCACGTTGCTATCCATTACCTTTTGCACTCTCCTGAGGAGCTCAACTGCTTCTGAGCCTAGCAATCCAAATGTGTCAAATGCAAAGGGGATGAAACTATGTTGGTTAGCCCTACAAGCTCCGTCATGTTTCTCCACTTTTACTGCTGCTGCATTGCTAGCTGCTAGCCCCACCTCAAAAATCCCAGCACCTAGGCCAACCATCGGAGACGCCCCTGTAACATCAACACACGCATGTTTACCTTCAGACCAGTTATAGACCAGAATATCAGCATGACGTAATGTCGATCTTCTTTCCTTAGGATCAGTAAGAAAGTTAACAGGAGCCTCCTTCTTAACCTGTACTCCAGCCCGCCAGAACACATCGCACAAGATATCTCTAACGTGGTCATGCCTGTACTTGAAGCCGGGGTAATGCTTACAATGGGCCGCATGGTCCCCCAAAACATCAAGTCTGCTCTTCTTGCACACTGGACAAAGTTCACCATCTGAATAAAGAGGGATCATCAATCGATAACGAAGAATGGAATAAAAAAAATAAATTTTATTGATTGTGCATTTGTGCTCAAACAAATTTACTCTAAAACTAATTTAATATATATATACCTCAGAAGTCAAGAAAATCAACTCCACACCATAGTACAAAATATCGTTATCGACTAATGTATCGATCTCCAAAAAATAGATATATCGGGATATATTGGAATCTATCGGTGGATATTTTACATGGAATGTATCGACTAATATATCAATTTGTTATACAAAATATATATAAAATCAAATTTGGAAGTATATTTTCATAGTATTTACCTAAAAAACATTATATCTACTAAAAATAGAATAAACAAATTATTTCCAAAAAAAAAAAAATTGAAAAAAAAAAATATTTCCAGAAAATATCGGAAAATATCAGTAAATATCGGAAAATATCGAATATATCGGAATATATCGAAAAATATCGGCCGATATTTTACAGATACTTTAAGGCGAAAATTTCGGAAATATATCGTATCGTTTTCTTTGAAAACCGATAAATATCGCGATATATCGTGATATATCGCGATATTTTGTACTATGCTCCACACACTTTAGATAAACACTATACCAATTCAATATCATTCACTGGCAACACTTTAGAAAATCAACCTGGGCTGTTCAATGAAAAATTCAATCAACCTGTGCAGTACTTAAGGTGGTCTTATTCAACCGAATACCAACTTCAGCTATAGCACTTAAATAGCTTAACTGCTTCTCTCTGTGAGCAGGTATATAGTATCCTAATTCGCTCACATGAAATAGGTTGGTATGCAACACATTATTCTTTTCAAATGATTTCCAAATTCCAGAATCCACATTCATTAAAAATTTACTGCATAAATCTTTGAATCCAGGTAAACATTCTCGAAATTTTACTACAAATTATCAAGTTGATGATTTAGGAGAAAAAGATGATTTGCAGAGAAGAAGATAAAATAGCCATGAAAAATTGAGATCTAGGGTTGGGAATTGGGATTAATCAAATAGTGGGATTTGCTTTGTTGTTGTTATTAGATCTAATAAAGAAGAAGAAGAAGAACGGCTTTGTTGTTGTTGTTTGAAGAAGAACAATGGTGGAATAATGACCGGAGAACAACGTTGTTCTTGTTTGAAGAATCTAAAGAATCGTGTCAAAACGGGTTAATTTTGGGTTTTAGAGTTGGACACACACAACCCATTTAGCAAATAACCTTAGTGGGTCATACACATTAAGGACACGAACCAGATAAGTGTCAACCCGAACACGCAAAAAATGGGTCGAGTTCAGGTCATGTATATGTATCCCGTGTCAAAACTGCCACCCCTAAGTGCAGTACCACACTGAAGCAATTTATACTGCGGGCACACTGTAAACCCTAACCTGCTGACTCTCTTTTCTCTCATGGCTTATCAAATGCTGAGACACTATCCATAAGGTTATATCAAAATTTGGATAATTTAATACTGACAGGTTAAGTACCTATAACAAATATTTTGAGAACTATTATTGTACCAAATCCTCGAGTTTGTGTAGGTCTACGTAGTGTACTGTGAATAGATGTTTAGGAGAGTGTTTTCTCCTCAAAACGCCAAGGAGCGAAGTTTTCCTCGAATAATGTCTTAGGCTCAAAACACTACCAATCGGGTTATACCAAAATTTGGATGATAAAATAAACATTTCCAACCGAAATTACTTCTTATCAACAACATATTTTAGCTACATTTTGAGCCATGCTACACCTCATTGCTAAAGGACCAAAGTAAGCTTGGCTCCCTCAACCTGTCAGTACAATAATTCAATATTGGGCTGTCAAACAGGCCTTTCAGCTATGCGGGCTTAGTACAAGAGCTCACGCAGCACTAGGTCCAATAACATCTCCAGCATTTTATACTGCGCGCGTCCTAACCTGCTGACTCTCTCATGGCTTATCAAATGACGAGACGAGTTTTCTCATCAACTACCCCAAACTTAAACCTCCCATGCAAAAAATTTGCTTCTTCTTCTCCAAGCAATTGGGTCAGAGATCATAGATCCGTTAAGCAGGTTCGTCGTTCGTAACTTTGATTACACACTCACTGAGTATAATCTTCTTTTCAACTTGTTTGTGTTTATGGATATAAAATTTGCTACTAGTAGTGTGGGTTTAGTACATAAAATTCTGGGTTCGAGGAAAGAAGAAAATGTCGAGAAAAACCTTTGGTAGATTGTTATAAAAATCTTCAAATTTGGGGTGAACCATGTGTGAAAAGATTGTAGCATCCTACTATGCTGATCTTTTTGCAAACTTAATATTATCGCGTAATTTGGTAGTATGGCAGCTGAGCACACTTTGTACTATTCATTGAGTAGGCAGAGAAATATGTGGGCAGTTTATATCTGACATTTGATCAACATGCTTTTTTAGGTATTTAGAACTGCCCAAATTCCTATAGAATGGGAAGAACACTTTAGCGGACACAGTTATTTTTCATTAGAAAGCTTAGAGAATCTTTTCGTAGAAATTGTGTTGCTCTAAAAGCACCACTGGGTAAATCACCTAGATCAGGCAGTGAAGATTTGGACTCTGTTCTTTCCGGCCAACTTCGTATTATGCTGCCGCGGAACATTACAACAGCTTCTTTGCAGACAAAACATGCAAAACTGATTTTAATACGGTGAAAATTCGAGTAAGTATACATTTGCTCTTTGGATGCCTTTTGTTGTTTTTTTGTCGTTAATTGCATTCTGGTTTCTCAGTTTGGGGTAGGCCGGTACTATCTAGATTATTTATTACCTGTCATTGCACCTTACAGACTTGTCAGCACAATCTATTCACCTTGATGATGAAGGTTTTACACATAAAAGTAAGGAATTGGCCGAATACACCTTTCAATATGCCAAAATGCATTGCCGAGACAAGGTGTCTGCCATATATCAATACAGTGATTCTACAAAAGATATATTTCTAGAGGTATGTGAGTATGTCCATGCAGAGGCTAAAACCCCCATTTTTATGAAATTTTATGATTTCTCCGTCCACGCTACACTCATAATCATTTACCCAGAAAAAAAAAATTACTGGAACTCGTTCTAATGTCTAGGCTTGTAGTGAAGTTGCAAAGACGAACCCAGAGCCAGAGGTTACGTATGAGGAATTTGTCCATAGTGATTGCTATAGAAAGGTATGATTTACAATCGGTTTGCATTGAGATGCCAGACATTAAAATATTCTGGGATCTTACACACAGTAACCCAGTGTTACAGGGTGGATGTCCATGGTACAGTGGTCTCTGAGTGTCCACTAGAAAATGAAAGCAAGATGTAGATGTGCCCAAAGATGAAATCATCCCTGGGCATTATGGTTGACTCTTGGTGCAGTTGACATCCTGTAATTTTATGTTCTTGTAACTTGTATTAACGTTGTTAACCAATGTCATTTTGCATTTTATCAGCTTGAAAGTGATCCAGAAACATTAGATGTATTAGTTCTGCCATACGGTGATAGCTACTTCGTCCACGGAAAATGTGCTAAGTTAGTTGGAAGTTCGTGGCAGTCCTGGTAGGTAGAATATATAATTGCCCCTTTATGAATTTCTGCTTGGCTTGACTATATGTTAATCTTAGTACCAACTTTGTCTCCAAATTCAATATTGGTGAGGGGGGCATTGTTGTAACTGATGTCAGCCATTCTACTTTGTTTGATCTTGCTGGGAAGGTGAACACCTGTACCGTACCATGCTCTAATTCCTGTGATGTTTATGTCTCGTGCTTTATTGGATTAGTCCTATGGTTGATATGAGCAAAATATGATCCACTTAACACTTGATAGATTTTGCATTTGTTTGAGTTTTCCAAGCTAATTTAAGTTTTTGATTGTCCACTGGATGCATTACCTTTTTTCATTATGTTTTTGTATCTGATTGATTTGTCAGACCTTTGATTAGCTATAGATTTATATTTACTTTTTTTTCAGAATATTGCAAACACGACTGCACTATTGAGGAGTTTGATCTGTTCTGATGTTACAGCATCTGAAACTCCATGACGAAGCTGATCGGATCCATAATGCCATACATCAAGACCATTGCAGACAAAAAGCACTGGCCTGAAAACTGTAATACCACAGAATATACAAAAGCCATTTGTCGGTGTATAGAAGCTGACATTGAACAAAACCCCGCAACCATAGATTTTACAAAGCTAAAGTCTTGTTACCAACTAAAAGCTCAAGCCCTGTTCAATAAACCCATTTGCAGGGTATAGAAGCTGGCTTTCTTTTCTTTAGGTATGATTTTGTAAATTGAAGTTCTGATTCCTTCTCAAATATTCATTGATGTCATTTGGGAATGAACTATATGATTAGCTGCAAATATAAATCTCGTGATTGGAACTTTCCGTTATAGGCTTTAAGAGTAAAGAGCTCTTGGTTTGGAATTTTTCTGTTAACAGGCTAACAGCCTTTTACTTTTAGCACCAGCTATTTATAAATCATCACATAAATAGCATCCAAGGAACTAAGCATGTTGAAAATAACTCAAGCTGTTGGAGCATATTCTGAACAACGTAAATTTGTACATCCTCGCATCAGATATGAGCCACCTTTGTGCCTCTCCAATGTGCAATGTGTGAACCAACCAAGTCCCAATTTTAAGCGTCCTCTCGTTTTCAAATAGTTAGAACACCTAAAAATCATGGGAAATGTAGATGCTTCTTATAAGTCCTCCGTGGGCAATATCCTAAGTGTAATCCTTTTTCTTTTTTTCCTGTGTGGCTTTTATCAAAAGAGAATAATAATGTTGACAGTGTTCTAAAAGATGTACTCACTACCTCTTAACTAAACTTATCCGGACCTTTAGCAGCAATATCACCCTTGATTGAGAACTTAAGAATTCTTCATCAAACCCAGAATAGGAGGTATAGAGGAAGAAGAAGTTACAGAAAATAGTTAAAATTTCTCGAATCTTGATGGAGTTGGACCTATCTATGCTGCTATGCAACATAATTGGTTAGTTCCATATTTCTTCATTTTTCTCATACTATGCACGGAGCTCGCGAGTCCCTGACAATCACAACCATATTTGCAGCATGCAGTTATATTAATTGTTTCCTGTGAAACAGGTACAGTACTCGTACAACATAGCCAATAAACATAATACCATTTGGAACGTATATATAGATTTAAACGATATATCATATATCATTACGTACTTGTACACAACCATATATAATAACTTGACCAAAATCAAGTGACAACTTGTCCAAAATCAAGTATATGTACAGGCACCATACCACTTAGAGGCACTATTTAATATTTATATGACTTCATATATATATTTCTTCATTCCATTTATTCGCGTATGATGCAAAACTTCAACAGTTCAACTCTCAAAGGGTGCTCCGATGACTGATCCATCAGTTGGGGATGAGCTTGAAAGGAGGCTTGCTAAGAGTTGGGGTAGGATCATAAGTTCCATAGTCTTTTGTGTTATAAGCTCTGAGAAGCCTCTCATGAACATCACTTGCTGTATCATGGTGCAAGTTCTCCCTTGCTACTTCCTACTTGGATCATCAGAATAAGAAAAAAGAAAGGATAAGTTGAAAGAGAAAATTACGGGTTTTTTCTTCTTTTTGTGGTGATCAAATAATAACTAATACAGTATATCCAACCTGTTGGGTTGCACTCATTTCCATTAAAGGCTTCTCAGTGAAAATCCTTTGCCGACCTGCAAAGCGATAAAAAAATGTAAGAAAGTGAAGAAATCAGTTTCCGTCTAATATTTCAATGCTCTGAAAACATTTTTAGATGAAAATTATTTTGCTTTCCAATTGACATAATTAGGGTTCAGAAACTATATATATATAGTAAGCATTATGTGGTTATCCACTGCAGTCCTAAACCTAAAGTTGCATCATATATCCAGCATTCCAGTGTTAGAGAGCAATATAGTTGCTCAAGTTCTTGGCAGACAAAAAGAACAAAAGAAAAGTGTGTCAGTAGCAGCTTTTAGGTGCATATGTGATTCTCATAAAACACCAACCTGCACATGAAACTGAAAGCAGTGATGCTGAGATGACAAGTAGTAGTAGACTAATCTTCATTAGAAGCTTGAAACCCATACTGAGCATTTTTGTTCTATCAGGCTATAGCTCTTTAATTTCTTTCCAAGGTGTTGATCAAGTAATGAAAGTTCCCTTCCCTTCCTATACTGCAAAGTACATTTGGATTGCCTTAAGGTGGTATCTTAGAGATATATTTAAGAAATAAGCTCCTTTATCACAAACAATACAATCTTTATACTTTAAAGTTAAATTTGAAAATATAAAGGTGAAGGAGACCACTTTTCTTTTGTTGGGGGCACTAAGTCTATGAAGTTAGTGGATTGATATTAATTAACTAAGTACAGTACTGGTTGTGGCCTTTGGGACATTACTAAAATGATTTATTTACCCTTATTACATTTCTGACAGTTCACAATTTTCTGCTTCTCCATCCAAACTTTTTCCAACACAAACATAACTATGTGAGTGCATGAACTAACACAAACATATATATAAACATAATTATGGGAGTGAAATAATGAAAAATGTTGTTAAAAAGGTTCGATAAAGGGGAAAAGAAATCGTTCTTTCTTCTTAAAATTCTAAAAGAGAATGTTATACACATCACCAATGTGTAATAATGACGGAAAAAGGACCTTTACAAACAGAATATCATCTGTTGTAGAGGGCCTTATATGAAGCTTTTGTTCTTTCTTTCTTCTCACAACTCACTCTGGGTCAGGACAACCATTCATGCAGAGACTTTAATGATTAGAATGTAATACTGATCATGCAATTAGTTCATCACTTGATGAAGAGAAATTTGAATTATCCAATACATTTGCATGGAATAATAGAGGATGCTTTGGTCATTTGAAGTAAGAAGATGAATTATTCAACAAAGTTAAGAATATAAAATAACCTAATACATTTTAACAACTTTGATCAAATTACTGTCAGTTCAAAAGAGATTGAAGAAAGCTATTGGTGATTAGAGTTAGGTTTTTCTATGATTGTGTATGAAGATAATTTGGTGGACATAAAATAGATTTATAGATTGGTAGTGCTTTCAATTATCCTTAACGACAAAAACCAACAAACCAATTCACCAAATGCCACCACTGAAAAGACAGTGGTGGAGAATAAAGAGAAGCACTGTTCCTTTTGACATTAAAGTAGTGTTAAAAGTTAGGAGTTAGGACAGCTCCCTTGTTCCAAGTAAGTGTAGTCTCCACTGTAGCATGAAATCAAACAGTGTGAAATTTATTTATAGACAAACCTCTCATTCTGCACCAAGCCACCAACTAGGTTTGAGAGCTCTATATAGTCTATATGCATAATCCCTGCATTTGAAAGTATGTGTTTTCCACTGAGATTGATCAACATATATCTTGGCATATTTTCTTGTTTTTTGGATATGCTCAAAATGATCACCAGCCATGTAACGCCCCGGGATTTCGTCCTCGCTCATCCCGGTGCGTCGAGCACCATACCGCTCGCTAATGTCAATATTGTCCCCCTTTAGTCACTGCGGATATCCAGCAGTAGAGGGTTTTGGATCAGGGCCCCCCCATGTGGCTTACCCCAATCATGGGGGGTGTTACAATCTCACCACCTTAGAAATAGAGCAATGTGGGACTAACACCAACTCATGGGGGGTGTTACAATCTCACCACCTTAGAAATAGAGCCGTCGCTCCGACGTTCCCTGCTAAGTGAGACAAGTACCTGGCGCTCCTCCAGCGTACTTCTCACCTGCAACAGGCGACTCGTCGTCGGCTCTGATACCAACTGTAACGCCCCGGGATTTCGTCCTCGCTCATCCCGGTGCGTCGAGCACCATACCGCTCGCTAATGTCAATATTGTCCCCCTTTAGTCACTGCGGATATCCAGCAGTAGAGGGTTTTGGATCAGGGCCTACCCATGTGGCTTACCCCAAAAGGCCTTGACATTAGTTAGAGTATGGTTAAGCTCTATATACTACCAATACAACCACTTTCTTGGCAATGTGGGACTAACACCAACTCATGGGTGTTACAAGCCACGATTGAACATCCCAATATAATCGTGCAAATGATTCCCACTTGGATCATATATCAAAACTCCCTAAACTAGATCAATGGGTTACCGACAAAGTTGCAACTTGATATTGCATTAGTGGCACAACAATTCATAAAGTTTACATTTGTAGCAAGTGCATGTAAATCTCTGTTTTTCACAGATTGAACAAATCTGAGGAGTGTTTTTTGAACGTTAAGATTTGGCGCTGAAGAACTATATATGTTACCTCTACGAGTCTTTCTCTTGTATCTGCAGCCCTGAAGTCCCCACTAATGGTTCAATTTGCATACCATCTGTCTTTGCTCGCTGGGTATATGTTGAGAAAGAAACTCTCCAATGACTTCTCCATTGTATAAGTTGAGCATATGAATTGCGTCTAAAGTCGAATGAAACACACTCCTGACTTCTTACATCAGCATTAGATTTCAAGTTCAACATTGTTTAAATCTTTTGCGCCTATTAGAAAGGACAGATTTGAATCAAAGAATGAGTCATGGGTCCATCACATTGCTCTGTTATACAGACAGGTTCATGACTGAAAAGGGAACGTTCACACATTTATATTCCTTCCTAACTAGCGAACAGAAAAAGGGAACAATTCATAGTACAAAACTTACCATCATCATATACTCATACATCACCATAATGGTACAAAGAGAGATTCAGTTTTTAAATTACATACATAAGCCATCACATCTATTTACAAGTTTATGGGCGCTACCTAGTAAGTTAGGTTCAACTCATAAAACAACTTTGAAACAAACTCTGAGGACTGTCATGCACTAAATTGATATAATCACTAATGCATGATCATACTACAGAAGAGGAAAAACTGACTACCAGAAAAAGTCTAGTTATACAACCTTCCTAGAACCAGCAGCGCAACAAAGAAAGAGCAATATCTCGGAATGTTCAAGCCTCGCTGTCGGCTGAAGCAGGTTCAGGATGGTAATGAAGCATTTCTTCCCACATCGTTTCTCTGATCATCTCTTCCCCTAAATCCTCATCTATATCAAGATCGATGGGGACCTGGGCAGGAGGATTGCTGTTAGGGTCGTAGAGAGGCGACATGTAAGGGTGCTGAAGCGCTTCTGTTACACTTATTCTCTTGGATGGATCAAACACAAGCATCTTCTGCAACAGGTCAATTGCTAATGGATTGGCTTTGGGATAAAGACGGGTAAAGGGGGTTCCATGAGAAAATGGCAGTGTTTTGATGTATTTTCTGGCCTTTGGGTTATCAATGAATTCAAGATTAGCCTCACTCTGACTGCCAAGGACATTGATGATAAGTTTGAGCTGATTGAGGCACTCAGTACCAGGGAAGATGGGTTTCCGGCCCAGAAGTTCGGTAAATATGCAGCCAACTGACCAGACATCAATTGAGGTATTATAATTGTCACAACAAAGTAGGAGTTCTGGGGCTCGATACCAGCGAGTGACAACATATTCAGTCATAAACTGCCCCTTGCCACTGCTAGTACGTGCCAACCCAAAGTCACATATCTTCAAGTCACAGTTTGCATTAACAAGGAGGTTCCCAGGCTTCAGGTCCCGGTGAAGGATGTTTGCGGAATGGAGATATTTCAGGCCTCGAAGCAACTGCATTTAGCGATTAGAAAGTTCCATTATTATTGCAAATGTTTCAAACGTTATTCTAATTGAGTTATTGGTCTAACCCCTATTTGCCAACAACAAAAGGCCACCTAGACATTGCTCACTTGTTACTATTTAAACAATATGTACATCAATTAAATGCAAGTTTTTCAACTAATGCATAGAGTGTAAACAGGAGTCATCCTGACAAGTCTATGATCAATATAATTGGCAAATGGCAAGAATAACAATCTGAATTCCCACTACAACAAATGCATAACAAATTCCAAATGCAAGCAGGCGACTAACAAAATGTCATCTTTGTGAAAAACAACTGAAGAAAGAAAAATGGTATATCTAACAACTACTTAAATACACTGCAATATAACTCAAAAATGCAGACAACAACTTCATTAGTATTCTGAAAACAAAAATCTGAGGCTAAGACACACATGTGATTGACGAAACTAAAGGTTCTAGTCCAGTTACTACTTAGAAATTTTCTGTAGAGAATGCATAAGAAATTTCACAAAAGACCACCGAAAAACTACCAAGAATGCCTCCAAAAGAGTAAGAACAAGAACGGCACCTGAAAGAGGAAATATTGGCAGTGGTCATTGGAGAGATCTTGTGATGACTTAATTATCTGATGCAGATCAGTATCCATTAGCTCATAAACAAGATATACATCCTTGAAACTATTCTTATGTATAGGCATCATAACATCTTTCAAAGCAATGACATTCTCATGTTTGAGATGTCGAAGAAGTTTCAGTTCTCGCAAAGTTCTGAGAGCATCAACACGATTCTCAAACACATTATTGATCTTCTTAATTGCAACTTTCTCATTTGTTTCCCTGTTCAGTGAAGAGCAAACTATACCATAGGCTCCTCTACCTATAGGTTTGATTGGAACGTATTTTGTATCGATTTCAAACAAAGCTTGCCACATTGAGTAGTAATGCTTCCCTTGAGATTGAATCCCATTTGGGGGATCTACATAAGTTGCCATATCCTGGAGCATAAACCCATCAAGTTCATTAAAATTTGAAGACAACAACACATATCTGAAGGTAAAAATGTAGACATAAATGTTCTTGATTTATGATACCTCTCGCTATTATATAGGAACTGTAATTAGCTAATTCAACACGGGGATTTACAGATTAACTTTTATTTGTAAAAATTCAAGAACTCTAATCACTACCGTCCAGATTAGTACAGAGCAAAGTTTGGTAGAAGTCATAAACTCTAGTCACTAAGTTCCAGCTTAGTACAAAGCAAAATTTTGTAGAGTAAATACTAACTTCATCTAAAATGATACAAGAGGATAGACATCTACTCATATCTTGTCCACTCTGATGAGGAAACTGACAAGGGGGATAACAATCAAAACTTTAAATCAAGCTTGTTAAAACCATTAGATGCCACACTATTCACATGCTGTGATTCGACAGCTGAGATTATATGCCAAACACAAACATATAACCTCAAAACATGGGAAACCATTGTTTGCCCAACATTTTTTGGTCTTTAATTCAAGCTTGTTAAAACAGCAATAATCATTGTCTACTAACCTATCGACTCGGCATTCCTATGCCTAAATTTTGTTTCAAAAGATTTGAAGCTGGATGGGAACCTGTACTATGTGACTATGTCTGCAGATTAGGACAATGTTTAAGGTGTCCAAACTGATTACAGGAGACCTTGTTTTCTTCATCTCACAACAAACAGTGATTATTAAACAAACACTCAACAATTCCGCGTAAACAGAAAGAGGTAATCTTTTGTAAAATGATCTCATACCAAGTGATCATATTCACAAACACACACACAAAAAAAAAAAAAAAAAAAACCACCCCCTTAAATCAATTTCACTCAAAATAAAAAACCCCTTTTGTTTTCCCACCAGTGAATTATTAAGTAAAACAGTCTTCTAAATAGCTAAAGCATGAATGAATCTATAAAGTGAAAAAGCTACCAAAACTGTAAAATAAAAGAAAACAAAAAGAATTTAGGAATAACAGAAAAACATACCTTTATTGGGAAATTAAAACTGAAATAACAGATTTGATCTCAAAATCCTTAAAGATCTCTCTCTCTCCTTTACAATTAAGAATCTCTCTTATTACATCTTTGATTCAAACTCAATAACTTCAAATTTCCGTCACCAAACATCAAAAACAATCCTTCCTTCCGTTTGACTTTCTATAAAGTATTGATGATGGAAAGATTTCCCGCCAGAATTCGGTTAGATCTATTGAAGCTTGAAGGAGAGATTTTCTAGTTTCTTTGCTCGATCTTTTATCTGAATCAATCTAATCTATCTAATCAAAGAAACACATGAATGAGGAGGTTGTCGTTATTATTGAATGAGATTTGTTGAATTGGATATTTTAGATACAGGAACAGGATTTCGTTTTAATGAATAGTGAATAGTGATTCTTTTTTTTGTCGCTTTTGATTAATCTTTCTTACCTGTAATTTCAAAGAAAGAGACGAGAGATGAGATGAGATATTGTCGTTATTAATCCATATACCGGTTTTCACTCTACCAACGACATTTGTTTCACAACAAACATACGATGTACACATGCACAGTGCTCGATTTATTGACTACTGCTCTGTTTTCAGTCTGACAAGATTACATTGTACGGGAAACAAAATGTCTCCCAACTCCCAAGGTGATGAGGCCTAGATTTGGGCTTTCATTATTGGTTTGGACTATTTATTAGAGCCTCAAAATTTGTCAAGCCTTTTTTTGTGTTGGACTTGCCAGATTTGTTGATGATTATCTAATGGTTAATTAAAATAGAGAGCCGGTATCCAAACCCCACCAATTGGTAATTAGCCCCCAACTGGTAATCCCACCTCACCCAGGTTCAATTAGTCGGTATTTCCACCCCATCTGGTAAATACACCCCGATTATTTATCTACACATTGTTATACCTTGATGTCTAGTATTCTACTTGCACACAATTTAGATTTTTAATTTTTTTTTCTCCTAAACAGGAAGATTAAACTGAAATTGACTTCCTGAATCGGTTAGACAATTGCACATTTTAAAATAGTAATACCAAACCGAAAATTTAGCCCACCAAACAGTTTGAACCAACCGAAACTGAATGTATTTCTAGGTTTATGTAAACTGTTATATGTAATAATATTCAGTGGTCGTAAACCACAAAGATTCAATATGATCGGTTTTCTTCAATTGTCTAGAGTAGGGTTTCTGTAAGATAGATTTCAGTTGTTCATGCATTATTAAGTTCAGATCAGAAAAGAAAGTAGAATTTTATACGTACCATTTGGTTTAATTTGATCGTCATTGTTTATGAGATTTACATGTTGAAAGCTCTCTAGACTTTCAAGACCGGGTTGGGTGTTTCCCATGTTTTCTAAGAATGATTTTTCTCCAAAAATTTCTTTTAAAGAAACCAAGTCATTTTTGAGAAGCTTTTTCTATGTTTTTCTTTTTTAAAAAGTGATTTGTTTAGTTTAAAGAAGCAAATACATAAAATAAATAAATAGAGAAGAAGTGTTTCAAATGGGGAAGATAGAAGAAAATTAGGGTTTGTATGGGGTGTGTTTAATAAAAAAAAAATAGGATGGAGGTGGGGTGCAAAAATCGGGGTTTACTCACCCTTTTCTATTATTCTTTGGGATATAACCGATATTAATAAATTTGTTTAATGGGGCCTAATTACAAATTGGTGGGGTTTGGATACCGGCTCTCTTAAAATATAGACTAGTAGTTGAACCCATGCTACGTACTGGGGTTTGTGTGAAACTATAATTTTTTGATAGATGTATGTGCCATTGCTAAATGGTATTATGATTTGTGTATGAAAGTTGAAATACATGCTAATTAAGTTGCAACACAATATGCATCTCCAGAGGTAGTATGTACCACTAAGAGCAGAGCTACTTTTGTTAACCAAACGTCCATTTCTGCATTGATATCTTTTAGAAATGATGATTGCAATCTGGTTTGAGTATTTAGGAACTTGAGTAAGTCATAGTGTTTGATTTTAATCGGGAAAATTGACGATAACCCCCCACATTATGGTCACTCTTGGCAAGAACCCCCTCATTTGTCCATTTTTGCCGTTAACCCCCCAACCCCTCAAATTAGACTTTACGTTGCCCAGTTTACCCCTAACTCCTCCTATTTGAGTAAACCCTCTAATTTATCATTAACAGAAGTTTACTCACAGATGTTAACTCCGTTAACAGAACTCTTATTTGCCTAAACCCCCCGAAAAATAAAAATCTGAAAACCAAAAATGAAAAATTTACTTCACCTACCAGTCCACGTGTTGCCCATCCAACGGCTCGTAAAACCACATGTCTTTCATCTACACAATCCATCTAAAACACCTTAAACCCCCTAATTCATTCCCTATGCAACCCTATTCTTCATTTCCCATCATCTTTTATCCTACCTCTTCTTGTTCCTCATCCATCTTCATCCAACCTGCTTAAAATTCAAAACATATATACAGAAAATTAAAAATTATGAGCAAGATTCTTTCTCAACTCGACTTCAACCCATCAAATACCCGTATTTGTACTGTATCTATGAGGCCAACAATCACCAGATTATGATCGTTCATTAGGTTAGGTGTAGCTTCAACGAAGAAATTAAACACAATACAAAATCACAAACTAAAATCCAAGCAAATGACAATATAAAACCAATATTAAATCTCATTCTACTTGATCAATTGGCTGGTCTTTGGATCTGACATAGGGAACAACAAAAACAACACCACCAGATTTGGATTTAGATAAAGATTGATCTCGATCAATTTTTTTTTCTTTGGTTTGGTTTTCTTTATAGTTGTTTCTACAATTGTTTTTATTGTTTTGATTTCTTGGAAGTTGGAAGCTTTATTGATTGAAGATCGGAGTGATTTGTACGAAGATGTTCGGTAGATTAGATTCCATGAGATTCTTCACATAGAAATTATCTGGATATTTGAATGAAGAAAGAAACTTCATTATCAAAGAATCTCAAAAAAAAAAAAAAGGAGAAAGAGAGAGAGAAAACGTGTTTCTATTCCATATCCAAATACCAATTGATAGAATGGGGAAGAAGAAGACACACGGTAGGTAGGGTAACTTTTTATTTTGCAGGTGTCAGTTGGGCTCAACTGGTAAAACCTCTGGGTGATGATACTAGAGGTCTGGGGTTCGAATCCCGCCAGCATTACCGAGTTACTGATCTCATTAAAAAACAGGCTTACCAAACCATTTTAGCGAATGAGCCTGTGGCTCAATGGTAGCACCCCTCTCACAAAATGGAGAGGTCGTGGGTTCGAAACACGTCAACAGCGGATTGTTTATATAAGTTTCCACACGTAATTTAAAAGGGGTAGGGGTCCCCACAACCTCGCTTGCCAACCAAAAAAAAAAAAAAAAAAAACTTTTTATTTTTATATTTAAGTTTTTAGCTTTTGGGGTTTTAGGCAAATAAGGTTTCGTTAACGGAAGTTAACTTTTGTCTGTTAATTTCTGGTAGGTCACTTTTGGGGGTTTGGACAAATATTATGAATCAGGGGTATAATGGGGCAAAATTTTGCTAGAGTGGGGGTTTGGGGGTTAACGCCAAAAATGGACAAATGAGGGGGTTCTTGCCAAGAGTGACCATAATGTGGGGGGTTATCGCCAATTTTCCCATTTTAATGTTGTGTTTGTAAAGTTTTCTGGAGCAAGACCTTAATATGCAAGCACAAAATGAGGTTATACTATTACCATGATAGTAGAACTTTAGTTGTAGATGCTAAATCTTGTTGGTGTGGATTCAATTAAAATTTATTAATTAAACAATAACTAAGAAGATGTATTGCCTGAATTGTTACAGAGTAAAGATTAAAAATCATCATAATTCGTGGGATATCCCCGAGATTTTAAACTATGAGTACAATACAATAGCTAGCTTTAATTATCAAAGAGATTTTTTTTTTTTGGTAAAACATTAACATTTTATTTATATATTAACTAAACTGGCCGTGGAGACAGCCATAAGGTCTTTACAATATTCACAATACATAAAAGGAGGTTGACACTGCCACCAAGCAAAAGAGAATTGTGGGAGCAAAGAGATCATATGTTCTGGCCAGTTAACATGTGCACCATGCGGATTGATAAACCAAGAGGTATCATCAGCCTTCTGAGATGCATAGGAAGCTAGTTTTGTTACAAGTTAGTGCATCCTATTTCTATGGAGAATGAACTGGTCAACCATAATTCTAGGAGCGTCTGATTGAGTCTTCGGTTTGTTAGTATGAGTCGCAGTAGTTAAGTTTCTTTAGGAGCTTTTTATGCTACTAAGTAGTATAAGTAAAGAGTCCATCTTCTTCTTCATGTACTTCACTTTTCAGTAAGTCATAGTGAGCAATAAAGCAGTAGTTTTTCTTATTCTGTTCCTGGTTCTATTTATTTGTTACATGGTATCTAGAGCTTGGTTCATAACAGGGGTTTTATTGTTCACTAGGTGTTTGTTGTTATTTAGTGAAGGTGTTGTGCTGTTTGGAGTATTTTTTCAGTCTTTTAAGATGAACGGTGGAAGTAGTTTTTCTCAGGTTGCTGTTGAGAAGTTGGTTGCTGATAACTACAGTTATTGGAAGCTGTGTATGGAGGCCTATTTACAAGGGCAGGACTTGTGGGAGCTTATCTTTGGTGTGGAAACTGTAATTCCAGAAGATACTCCGCAAAATGGCGAGCTTCGACGAAAGTGGAGGATTAAGTGCGGAAAAGCCTTATTTGCTTTGAGGACTTCGATAAGCAAAGAATACATTCAATATGTTCGTGAGATGAATTCACCAAAGCAAGTGTGGGAGACACTTGAAAGATTATTTACTCAAAAGAATACGATGAGGCTGCAGTTTCTGGAGAACGAACTTGCTGGAATGATTCAAGGTAATCTGTCAATTCCAGAGTATTTTGTGAAAGTTAAAACTTTATGTTCTGAAGTTTCAGAGTTAGATTCAGAGGAGCCTATCAGCGATGCACGCTTGCGTCGTTATCTTATCCGTGGTTTGAGGAAAGAGTTCATGCCATTTATTTCGTCAGTACAAGGGTGGGTAGATCAGCCTTCCATCATTCAGTTAGAAAATTTACTATCAAATCAGGAAGCTTTGGAGAAACAAATGACCAACAAACCTCTCTCTCAAGAAGATAATGTTCTTTACACTAAAGATCAGGGAAACAACAGGTCTCCATCCAAGCGGTTTGGAAGTGAGGGGGACACGCGGGACAGTTCTAGAACTTGCTATAGATGCGGAAAGGAGGGCCACTTCAAGCGTGATTGCCGTGTGAAGGTGACTTGTTCTCGATGTGGTAAATCAGGTCATATCAAGAAATTCTGTCGAGTAAAGCTTCCTGACGAGCACGCAAATACAACTTATGAAATTGAAGAGTCTGATGATACAAAATGGGAGCAATGTTTTTCTATTGAGGTTATTGATCAACCAGCAGATATGGCTTCTGCAATGCACCCAACTGAGGGTACTGGCTCTATTGATTATGAGAAGGAGTGGATCATTGACTCGGGGTGTTCCCATCATGTCACAGGAGATGCTACTTTACTTTCTGATGTTCGACCACATGAAGGAAAACGAGTTATTATGACGGCTGACAATTCATTACATCCTGTAATGAAAGAAGGAAACTTCAATGTTGATAGTTCAAATGATACTGAACGTGTCTCTCTCAAGGATGTCTATCATGTTTCTGGTCTAAAGAAGAATCTCGCATCAGTTTCTCAAATAACAGACAACGGTAAGTATGTGTTGTTTGGTCCAAATAATGTCCAAATTCTTGATCATTTGAAATATGCTGCTGAAAATTTGGGGAGTGATGTTGTCCCTCTTGAGCCATTCTCTAATGGTATTGTTTCCAGAGAAAGGGGGAACAACAGCTTGTTATCTGCACCACCAGTTCAACAAGATCAAGCTGAAATTCGAAGGTCAGCAAGGGAAAGGAGGCAACCTGAGTATCTCCATGATTTTGAAGTTCATGTCAACTATGCTAGTGTTACTTCTTGTTTTCTCTTGGGTATATCATGTGATGATAGTGCACCTCAGTGTTACAAAGAGGCTCAAGGAACAGCTGAATGGGAAACTGCTATGGCCGAAGAAATTGAAGCTTTGCATAAAAATGGTACATGGGAACTAGTACCAAAGCCTCAGAATGCTGAATTAGTAACATGTAAATGGGTTTACAAGTTAAAGAAGAAGGCAGATGGGTCAATTGATCGATATAAAGCTCGCCTGGTTGCACGTGGATTTACTCAACAATACGGACTGGGCTATGAAGAAACTTTCAGTCCGGTTGCCAAGATGGTGACTGTACGAACTATTATTTCATTGGCTGCGTGCAACAGATGGAATTTATGGCAACTAGACGTAAAGAATGCATTTCTCTATGGTGAGTTGGATCGTGAAATTTTTATGGAGCAGCCCCAGGGCTTTATTTCACAGGAGTTTCCTCATCATGCGTGTCGACTCAAAAAAGCATTGTATGGCCTAAAGCAAGCTCCGCGCGCATGGTATGGTCAAATTGCACAATATCTTTCTTTTTGTGGTTTCAATTCTTCAAGTTCAGATCCTAGTTTATTTGTGAAGAATACTTCATCCAAGTACACTATACTTCTTCTTTATGTGGATGAAATGATTATCACTGGTGATAATAATGCTGAAATTTTACATCTCTGTGATGAGTTGTCCATCCGGTTTGAAATGAAGAACTTGGGAGAAATTCATTCTTCCCTTGGCTTAGAAATTGTCAAAACAGATGGATACTTTCTTTCTCAAGGATCTTATGCCACAAGTTTGCTAACTCGTTTTGGCATGAGAGATTCGCCGCCAATATCCACTCCTATGGAACCACAACTTAAGTTGCAGAAAATTGAAGGAGAACCACTGGATGATATCACAAAGTATCGTCAGCTTGTCAGCAGTCTGTTCTATCTAACCATAACAAGGCCTGACATAGCATATGCTGTTGGAGTTGTATCTCAGTTTATGGATAGTCCTTGTGTTGGTCATTTAATCGTCGCAAAGCGAATTCTTCGATATGTGAAAGGTACTCTGGAGTTTGGTCTCTTCTATAAGTCAGATGTATCCTTTTCTCTACATGGTTATGCAAATGCTGATTGGGCTGGAGATGTTGTAGATCGACGCTCGACATCAGGGTATTGTTTTTATACTGGCTCTGCTGTAATTTCTTGGTGTAGTAAGAAGCAGCAAACTGTTTATCTTTCAAGCACGGAGGCCGAGTATGCGGCAGCCACTACTGCCACACAAGAATGCATTTGGATTAAGCGACTTCTTCAAGATATGGGCAATAATATGAGTCATCAAATTCCCATTAATTGTGACAATGAAACCACAATCAGGTTAGCAGGCAACCCAGTGTTTCATGCTCGTACAAAACACGTAGAAATTTATCATCATTTTGTTCGAGAAAAGGTGCTAAATCAAGAGATCGTGCTGCAGAAGATAAGGACCAATGATCAAGTGGCAGATGTGTTCACCAAAGCTCTTGCACGAGCTAAGTTTGAAAATTTTCGCAGTACTCTTGGTATTGTTGATCGAAAGTCTGCACTAAGGGGGAGTGTTACAAGTTAGTGCATCCTATTTCTATGGAGAATGAACTGGTCAACCATAATTCTAGGAGCGTCTGATTGAGTCTTCGGTTTGTTAGTATGAGTCGCAGTAGTTAAGTTTCTTTAGGAGCTTTTTATGCTACTAAGTAGTATAAGTAAAGAGTCCATCTTCTTCTTCATGTACTTCACTTTTCAGTAAGTCATAGTGAGCAATAAAGCAGTAGTTTTTCTTATTCTGTTCCTGGTTCTATTTATTTGTTACAAGTTTGTCAGCACAACCATTCGCTTCGCGGTAAGACCAAGCAAAAAAAACATTATGCATGCCATTTGTGATCTGTAGAATTTCATGTAAAATGTCTGTGAGCTCCCAGTTGAGATCATCCATGGGTGAAGCAAGTGCTTTGTGAAGAACTTGAGAGTCCACTTCCACTATAATATTAGTCGTCCTGAAAGACGCTAGGACTTTGAGACCATATAATGCAGCTAGAAACTCTGCCTTGTTGCAACTAGCATTTGAAATCATTCATGCTAAGGCAAAGATGATTTTGCCTTGATCATCTCTGAGTACAGATGCAGCACCAGCAGCACCAGGGTTACCAATAGAGGAACCATCAGAATTTAGCTTGACCCATCCAATCATTGGAGGTTTCCAACTAATCATGATATTCATTGTGATTCTAGTACCCTTGCCAAGCCGAGTTTCAGTTTCAATGAGAGAAAGATTCTTAATTATCACGTTGACTCTTCTAGCACAATCAGTAGGTTCTATCTTGTTGTTCTTGAAGTATGCCGAATTTCGTGACAACCATATGAACCACAGACCAAAGCAAATATATGGAATTTTAGGCTTGAGTCCAGTAACTGAAAACATATGGGTAAAGAGTTGTTTTATACCTTGAGAGAATGAGGTGGCAGTTCCACTAGTATGAGCCACTACAAGAAAATCTGATTAAAGCCACGGTCCTACGATTTCCTTAGCCACGGTCCGGGTCAGTGGCTAAATTAGCCACGGTCCGTGTCCGTGGTAATGCAGGTATGGTCCGTTGCAATAATTTGTTATTTTTTTTAATAAATTTCGAGAATCTACCTACAGTTTTCAACCGTGGGGAAGGATATGATTTACAACCACTAGATTGTTATATCAGATCTCTAGGATTATCAAGAGTTATCTCAATTTAATTTCGAAGAGAAAAGTTTGTTCTTCTCCAACTCTCTCCCCGTCTCTCCGTCTCTGCAACCTCTCCCCGTCTTTCGAAGAGAAAAGGTTTTTTTATTCTACAATTATCTTCTTCATCATCTTCTTCTTCATACTTTCCAGAGATTTCAATCTTCTTATTACTAGAAGAAGAAGTTCCAACGCTTTCGATCGAATTGTTGTTAATTCTTTCGCTATCCACCCCCATCTTCTTCTTGGTTGCTTCAATTTGATTAAGGTAAGATTTTGATCTGATCTTCTTCAATTTGATATATTCTTCTGCTTTCGATCATTACTTTGTTGATTTTCATTCTTTAATTTGAATTTTTGTTAATTATTAATTTCTTTTATAGATTAATAAACTGTTTGTTCTTAGTTATGTAGAAAAGATTGAATAGTTTTTTTTTTTTTTTTTTTTGTAAGTTTTTTGTGTGATTTAAGTTTGAAGAAAGAACTTATTAAGTTTGTACTTTTCTTTATTGCATGTTTTTTGTGTGATTTATTAATGGTGTTGGACTGGTGTTTGTTATTATTAGGGTTTTCTTTATTACTGAGTAGTGGAATACTTGTATACAAGTTCTTACTTCATATTCAAACTGTTAATTAGTCATCTGAACATCCAAATGATTATTTGGAGAAAAGGTGAACTGGCTGATTTTTCTTGTGTGAAATACTAGTAAGTCCTAATGTCCCACAGGGCTAATTTCCTCCATCATGGATTTGGATAGAGTATTATATATTTTCATGTTACATATCTTATTGGATGTAATTACAAAACAGTAAGTAGCATGCAACAGAGTAAATCATTGATGAGGTCTAAACTCTTGGCTTTGTTTTTGTTTGTCTTTTTGCATTTTTGTGTTGATATGATTTTCTTACTACTCTTATATTTATCTTACTGTCTTTGGCACTGAGCCATAGTTTGAGACATTTTCAGTGAAGTCACATTTTCTTACAGCTGAGGATACCTTATGGCTTATGTATTTACAGACTACTAGGTACTATTTTTCTTATACTTTGGCATGTATTTAGCAAAGGTATATATAGAGTCCAAAATTCTTCAACCAAGCAGTGATATCGACTCTTCGATAAATGGCAGATGTTTGTCCATTTAGTAAAAAACAAAATCAGAAAACAAAATTGTTGATTATACTGCTTTTTATGCTTCTGTTAATTTACGTTTTTTTAATTGTATGTTGCAAGAGTTTCTTAAAATTGATTTGTTTCTAATATTCTACAGAACCTCAAGCACCTATAATCTGTTTCGGGCAAGCAATATTTACAAGGCAGGTTGAAATCCAATGCCATATCTAGCTTTATGTAAGTGACATTTACATTCTTATAGTAGTTTCTAAATCCTGTTGAAGTGTACAAAACTACATGAACGATCTAATACGGTGATCATAAGCATGAGAAATTCTCAATTCAAATGAAGCTATGCTCAATAGTATACTAAACCAGTTTATCTTACTTGTTAGTATTGAGGCATTACCGCTGCCAATTTCATCTTATTTGCCGTTCCTCTGTTTGTTAGACTGTTGGCTGTACTCCCATTTGTTTTATTTTCTCAACATTTTTTTTCTGGGATATTGTTTTCCCTTCTTCTATTTGTTTAGATTGGCCCACAGTCCACGTATACTGTAAGGGCCATTTGAATTGGGGCTGGTCATTTGGAATACTAAGACATTAAGAGCCATGAAGTTATCTATATTTTCTACATGTATGTATGTTTGTTGTATGTATCTGTTAATACCAGCAGCAAAAAGGTTCATGATCATTTGTCCTACGTAATAATTTGTTAAAATTGCAAAAAGTAGCTCCTGTCAAGACTCAATTTATGTTACATTATACATACTTAGTCTTACTTTTTTTCTGTCTATCAGGAATTTTTCAGAGGTTGTGGATGCAACAAATAGAAGAAGACGGGTTAAAGTTGAATATGGAATCAGGTTATCAAGATCCCCTGTTAACATATAAGAATACACGATACCAACATTCTGAAAAGCAATCAGGTACCTTACATTTATCTGAGTGATCTGATTGTTGGTGTGTATTTATTCAACAGTCACTACGGAGACCAGGGCTGGATGATCAGGTAAAACTTCTGTGCACGTCTATTTGGATTGGCTTGTAGAGACGTTTCTAAGTATTATATTTGTTATACTTATGGAAAACAAATAATTTTGCTGAGTCACACCACTGCTGGTCTGATCAAACTGTTGGTCAGATTGTTTTGTTGTATATCCTGTTTTGATTCTTTATTCTAGTTTTCAAACGGTTGCAGTTTTTCTTAACTTTATTTATTTATATTTCATATGTGTAGCCTGCTCATGAGAAAATTGGGGTAGTCCCAATGTATTTCTTCAAATGAAGACAAACAGATCCTTGATGTATATTAAAGCAGTTCTCAGTTGGTATATCTTTGAATGTAGGTCAGTTAAAGCAACTCTCTCAAAAGTAATTTTATTCAAATATATATATATTATCTTTCATGTATATCTTTGTGTTCTGTTTTATTTTTTGGTTTTGTTTTTCAGTCGCAAAGAAATTAGTCAGATAATGCAAGGTCTGTAGAGCTTTGAAGGAATATGGTAAGATTAAACCAGAGGTGAAACAATTGTATTCGACGTTATCCGAGCCGAAAGTACAGATGAAATCTCGTAGACTAATGCCCAAATAGTGGCTGAGATGATAAAGGAAAGACGAAAGGAAATTGCTAGCCAAAAAAAAAAGAAGAAGAAGAAGAAGAAGAAAAGTAAAGACAAGAAATAGTAGATGTTTTGTAATGCTTATTGATGTTGTCTGTCTATGTAAACCAACTTGTTTTTGTACTTATTCAATTGTAAATTTGTAATTACTAGCATTTGTTATTCATCAAACCAGTAGCTATTTAAATTATTATTTTTTTTTTGAAAAAAATTTCCAGGTTTGCCACGGATTAGATCAGTAGGCAATAGCTAATTTAAAATTGAAATTAATTTTGGTAATTTTTTTTTGAAAAAAAGAATCGGTTTCCCCACGGACAAAGACAGTGGGTAAGATGTAGATTTGCCACTGTTGATAGCTGTGGCTAGACCCACGGTTACGAACCGTGGCAAATTTAAGCTATCTGCCATGGACCCGGACCGTGGCTAACAAATTAGCTACCCCTCGAATACCCACGGTCTTGCCACGGACCCGGACCGTGGCTAATCACATTTCCCCACTGTTTTGGGCCGTGCCAAATTTATTGTATTCAATGATATCATGACATCCCAATAACAACCAAACTGCTCTAGTAAAGTCGCAAGTGAAGAATAAATGAGCTTGAGATTCTGGATGACTGTTGCAAAGGGGACAATCTTCATTAACATGAAAGTGATGAGATGCCAACACATACTTAGTAGGAACGACATCTTGCAAACATTGCCAGAGAAAAAATTTAACTTTCTGAGGCAAAAACAACTTCCAAGTAAGCATGAAGATCTTTTCAAGCTGTGAATCAAAATGATTATTAATTTCGGGATGAGCAGATTTCCACCATTCAATATAAGCCGACTTTACTGTAAAGTTTCCACTCTTGTGCCAATGCCAAAAGAGCTTGTCAGAAGCATGAGCACTTGAAACTGAAATAGAGCAGATAATTCTTGAAATATCATGTGACCATAACGAAGAGACAAGCTGCCAGTTCCATCGTCTTGAATCCGGATGAAAGAGATGAGAAACCAGTTGAACATTTCCCAAATGCGCCATAGGATCTACGGAAGAGTTGAGTAACTAAACTGGTTCTTTTTTTGGGACCCATGAATCACTCCAAATATTAATACTATTTCCATCACCAATACGCCATTTAAGACCCAGAGAAAGAACTCCCCTCAATTTACAAAGTTGCTTCCACATCAGTGAGCTATTCCCTCTGACACGAGCCTTTAGGAAATCTGAATTATGGAAGTACTTATGTTTCATTTGCACAGCCCGGAGAGAAGTAGGATTGATGAGTTCTCATGCTTTCTTACTCATGAGAGCATAATTTTGTAGTTGGATATCCCTTACACCAATACCTCCAAGATTTTTTGGAGTACAAGCCAGACTCCAAGGAAAATAGTGCAGCTTCCTGTCATTTGAGGGATGACCCCATAGGAATGATTTTCTAAGGGAATCTATTTTATCAATTATAGAAGCCGGGAGAAGACAACAAGACATGATATGAGAAGGAAGAGCTGAGAGCACTGAGTTAACAAGTGTCAGTCTACCCACCCAAGATAAAGTCTTTGCTTTCCAACCAGAGAGCCTGTTATGAAACTTGGCCATGAGATTACCGAATTTCTGTGATCTTCCTTTGCCAATAAGAGAAGGAGCACCTAAGTAAGCACTGAGGCATGAAGAAGTTTGCATATGGAAGGTTCTTTTGAGAAATCCAGAAATCCTTCTATGAAGCTTCAGATGGTGCAGAATAGTGGATTTGGACCTATTGATTGTTTGACCTGACCCTTGACAATAGGATTGAAGAATATTGTGAATGTGATTTTGTTCGTCAAAACTGCACTTTCCAAAAACTAGGAGATCATCAGCATACATCAAAGTAGAGACAGGTTCACAGTATCTTCCAAGTTTAAACCCATGAATATGACCTTGGACTTGAGCTTTAATGAAATTCAGTGAAAGCATTTCGCTACAAATGATGAATAAGTAGGGTGAAAGTGGGTCACCCTGCCTAACTCCCTTAGAAGGTTTGAAGTTACCAAAAGCGGAACCATTAAGTAAGATAGAGTATGACACATTATCTACACAAAATTTCACCTTATCAATCCAAGACTGAGGAAAACCAAAAGTATGCATTGCTTTATACAAAAAGCCCCACTCAAGCTGATCATATGCTTTGTGCATGTCAATCTTTAAACCAAAAATTTTGGCTTTCCTATTACTGTGGCTCCTCATTTTGTGCATGAACTCATTGGCTAACAGTATATTGTCATGTATGCTCCTCTTTGGAAGAAAGGCTGACTGAAATGGGCTAATGATTTTCCTAAGAATAGGTCTCATTCTATTAACCATAACCTTGGAAATGATTTTATAAACAGTGTTGGTAAGACTGATAGGTCGATAATTTTCAGGAGCACACGGATTTTGACACTTGGGTATGAGAACTATGAATGTGTGATTAAGCTGAAGGGAGAATGTATTTCGATTTGAATTGAAGAATTACTTCACAGATTCACATACCTGAGGTCCAACATCTCTCCAGTATTTTTGAAAGAAAATTGCCTGGAACCCATCTGGTCCAGGCGCCTTGAGTGCTTTCATTTGTTTGAGAGCTCTATGAATTTCATCATCTGAGACAGGTCTTGTAAGGTCCAAACAATCATCTGCAGTAAGATTAGGTGCATCCACTTGAAAGAAGTCCTCTTGATCACAGGCTCACTTGTTGTCATTAAATCTTTAAAAAATCTGATGAACCTATTCCCAATGTCACATTGCTCTGTCAAGAAAATGCCATGTTTATCTTTGATCCGCTGAATATGATCAATTTGTCGTCTATGGGTCACCATTCCATGAAAAAACTTTGTATCAATATCCCCGAATCTGTAGTGATTACTTGTTCGGGTCTGTCAAAGAGGAAAAGCTTTTGTAGATTTGCCACTGCTAATTCTAATGAAGTGAAATGTGGATGGATGTGCTGAATGCTCATTTTAGACTAATGGTTTTTAGTTTCTAATCAAGTGGGCTGTTTAGGCTATACTTAATATTGTCATTTAATCTGCAGCATGATTGTACTCTCGGTAGACATGCTGGACTTCAACACTCCTCGGACAGTTTCAAACATGTCAAATCTATTGCATAACCTCTTCACAGTACCATAAAGAAGGTTTCTTGCAGGTGAATTTATATGAAAAACAACAATTATGAATTGGTATACATAGTAACATTTGTACCTTGGAGTACTCGTGCAATAATTGCAAGTATGATAAAAGAAAATTCAGTATTCTAGGTATAATCAAAATTGATTGTAGTGACCCGTTTAATTGATCCCACCTTACTCAAGAAATGGTAATTCCTAATGTTGAACTCATAGTAAGAATATATGTTTAAAATTAAGAGACTAAAACCTGGATAATATTATACTATGCAAAGATGAAGTTGCCTTGAGTAACTGAGTTCTATCAATAAGAAATAGTTTACACGCCTGAGCATTATACGGAAAGTATTCTCAGGTTAGGCCTACCTATAGAGACATATCTCCATTTACATACATAATACACCCAGAGTCCCGGTACTACCCCACAAAACGAAGAGTAAACTCAGCTAAGTACAAGGTATATTGAGTAGCAGCTGTACCAAGTCTTTACTGCAAGAGCTCAGAAAAGCGATGTTTACTTTGCTCTTTTAAACTATCCTGCTGTATAGCCATCCACGCCCATAACACTGCCTTAATTCTTGTGATAGTTGCCTCAACAGAGAACCTTACATCTTCGAAAATAGTTGTGTTCCCCATTAACCATATACAACATATCACCCCATAAGGCAGCAATTTCCAAGATAAGTGCCCACACCTATTAGTTGTAACTTTGGCCATAATTTCAGAACTGACATGATGCATTGTTGGTTATAATCTCATGTTGATTATATAGAGCACACTTGTTAGCAAGCTGCCAGCCCATTTATTTTAATAAGCACTCTGACTGAAAAATCTATGTGTTTTTAATAATTCCCTTGGGTTTAGTAAAATGAAAAGCATACCCTGAGAGGAATTCACATTCTAAGTATAAAGAAAAAACTCAAGAAGCAATGATAGTACTTGGTTAGCATATAGGTGATACCAACAAACCATACTTTCTTATCTCTAAGTCTAAAGCATTGCCATGGTAAGTAATCATCTGTATGTGTAGTTCTATTGCTACTTTGCGGCTTTTCCTTCCTAAAACTATGTTTGATAAGCATTAAATTGAACCTGCTATGTGTTTATAGACAATTGTTCAAGTATGGTGTAGTGCGTATTCAGTAGCATGCAGTGTCATGTTAAAGAAATCAATTCAAAAAAAAAAGTTGAATCTATTAAATAAGCAAACACAACAAAATAATTGAAAGAGATACAAACAATATATAATAACTGAAATTGTGGAGGCATTGTTCTCTATCAATGATGCAAAGGCACCTGGGCAAGACGGATTCACTGCACACTTCTTCAAAAAGAGTTGGGATATCATTGGGGAAGACTTCACCAAAGCAGTCAAGAATTTCTATAGCTCTGGCAGAATATTTAGAGGAGTAAACTGTACAAGCCTCACACTAGTTCCTAAATGCACTTCACCAGATAAAACCACCCACTTCAGACCCATTGCATGTTGCTCTGTTGTTTACAAATGTATTTCAAAAATTATTGTTAACAGGTTGAAACCTTGCATGTCTGAAATGGTAGAGCTTAACCAAGCAGCCTTCATAGAAGGAAGGAGCATCACTGATAATATCCTTCTCTCACATGAGCTTCTCCGGAAGTACAACAGAAAAGGAATATCGAAAAGAGGTACAGTTAAAATTGATATCACTAAAGCTTACGATTTTATCAGATGGGATGCTATTTTGCAGGTGTTACAGCTTAAAGGGATACCAGCGAGAATGATTAACTGGATCCAAACATGCATAAGCTCTGTACATTACTCAGTGATCATAGAAGGAACTAGTGAGGGTTTTTTCAAAGGAAAGAGAGGGATCAGGCAGGGGGACCCCTTATCCCCCCTTCCTTTTGTGTTGGTGATGGACATTTTTGGAAAACTGTTGGATCAACATGTAAACAATGAATCTTTCACACTCCACCCAAAATGCCGTGATCCTAAAGTCACACATCTGTGCTATGCCGATGACCTAATGGTATTCACTGGAGGAGACACTCAATCAGCTCATGCTCTTAATGATGTTCTCTCTACCTTCAGAGACATAACAGGTTTGAATGCCTGTGTTTGATAACGAATTCCCGCTTTGGAAGTTTTTTTGGCAAATCGGGCAAAGAAGCGGCAAATGTCAGGTTTGCCGGTTCTTGGCAAATGATTTATCTGCATAATTATTTTGCCATCGTTTGATAACAATTTTGCAAAAAGCAGATAAATCGCAATTTGCCGGTTAGAACGCATTTGAAAACACATTTGGCAAACCATGTAAGTATGTAACTATATTTGCCGGTTACATTGGTTTTGATAAAACTTTCGATTTTGTCAAAACCTAGTGGCAAAGTTGAAGGTCCATTGGGCTGGTCCAAAAGAACAAGTCCAAACTTGATTAGGCTGTGCAAAAGTGATCACATATCACCCAAAAGTTATGGTAGAGTCACCCTAGTAACTCAATAACATTTCGCTATAAAAAAAAAAAAAAAAAACAAACTCAATAATAACATTTGTTATCATTGCGTACGTACATGTATAAAAAAACACCCAAATTAACGAATTCGAAAAACAAAAAAAAATTACTCAACAATAACACACATAATATAATTAACGAAATTATATACATTGATAAAACATAGTTATAGGTTTATGTAAACATAATAAAAGTTCTTAAAAATGTCATCAACACGGCCCCCCATAGTCAGACAAAACAAAACAAACAATCAACCTTCCTGGTGAACACCCAACTAGACAACATATGGTAAAGCTAGAGTACCTGAACCTTCCTCTTCTTGTTCTTCCTCTTCTGGTTCGGTCTGGTCTCTAGCTGGACCTGATTGGGCTCTCTCAAACCCAGTAGGCCAAGTCCTTGTAGCTGGTGCCGGTAAACGCCCAACGAAAAGCCTAGGTCGTCGCCCATCACAGTGATAAATTTGAACTCTGATCCTGCCCAGCTCGTGCGTGCGACAAAGACCCCAGCACTCGAACAAAATGGTGTCGCCTTCCTTGAGATCGACGACATCAATGAAACTCTTCCACCCATTATAGCGAAAGTACAAAGAAGCATGACGATCATCGGTAACTTCAACCCTGAAGCTTTGTTCCCCAGGCAAGATTAACACCACGCGCTTGCAGTGTTCGAACAAGTATTTGTTCGCAGCCGAAATTTTCTGTAATATATCAACAATATATATCAACATTACTAGCTATAGAATTCAAACAGTTCTGTCAAACAATTCCATATACCAACAGTATATAGAAATTCTGCCATATATCAACAGTATATATCAAATTGTATACTCAAATTAGTAGAAGGCGAAGAAGAAGATGAAGATGGGTGAGTGGGTTACTTTACCAAGGCGAGTGAAATTAGAGAGAGAAAAAGTGAAATCGGAGAGAATCGATTAAAAGAAAGTGGAGGTGACGGTGGTGTGGGATGGAGCACCAAGGTTTACTGTGTTGGTGGTGACGGTGGAAGCTGAATGAGAGTTTTTTTTAGTTTAGGTTTTTTATTTTTTTCGTATCTCTTTTCCTAAAAGAGCGCGTGGCACCCAAAGCGTGGGCCGGATTAGCGCGCGGAAACCAAAAATACCAAAAAATAAAAAACATATTAATATATTTTAAAAATTTAGAAAAAAAACTTCAAGCCACGGCCACAAAACCACCGACACGACAAGGAAGGTTCTAGCCACGGTTATAGCTATCTGTGGTACAAACATGGTCTTGTAGCCACGCAAAAGTATAGGTGCAGCAAAAAAGTTTAACTTTTCGTCGCGGATAAAATTTATATTGCGGCTAGAAACACTTTTTGCCACGGAAGAAATTTATGTTGCAGCTAAAAATAATTTTTCGCCACAGATAAAAAATATGTGTGGCAAAATGGTGCATGTGGCGACACAATTCTTGACCGTGGTAAAAAGTTCTGCAGCAAAAGACCATTTTTTTAGTAGTGGTATATATTAAAAATTCTGCCATATATCAACAGTATAAAAATTCTGCCATATACAAGAGTTTTGTGCACATGTAGCAGCCCATATATATGTCCACATTTCTTGCCATATATATCAATATTACTAGCCTTTACTGTGAGGCCCAACTAATAGCCCAAAGCTCATCATTTTATGTAAGTCCATACATAATTAGGAATTTGCTTACCATTATGCAGCAATTAGTGACGTGGCCCTTGCTGACTTGCTTCACCCAGTATGGGTTATCTCTAACAATTGGCCTTAGGTTGGGTGCCATACTCAGGTATCTCTGTAACACATATTGCAATACCCATAAGTTTACAAATGTATTACTCACCATACGTACACAATGCTACAATTTGTTCATATTAGACTAGCAATGTTCCATACAAAATATAAGCAACCATTTGTGGGTCGACAATGTTAATCCACAACGGTGTAAGTTATACAATATGTTCCATACACAAAATAATTAATACAAAGCACTTTACGACCATTACATGATAAGGAATACAAAGCACTTTAGGACCATTACATGATTCATATCAAAACAAAAGTTGCAAAATTAAACGATAAAAACCTCTTTGAAGAGGTGTTTGGAGACTGGATAGACAAGGAAGTTTTTGTCCTTGTACTCTGACTCAAAAACACGGAGTCTTGGAGGTAGCGAAACCCAACTAAAATCGGTGGCTCTAATTTTGCATGACATTGGACACCACTCAAACCCCGGAAGATTGCACAAAGTATTTATGTCCATTGTCATCTTTTTAATCGTCTTTATTAGCGCCTTAACATCATATTCTGTGACATTAGCTTTTGTCGTTCCATTTCGTAAAGTTTTCGCAACCTCAATGAGTTCATTGGTTACAAATCGGCCATCGGGTCGACGAATTCTACCTGTCCTATCAGATAACAATATGGTGCACAAATTGTTATCCATATAGGTTGACCATTGTGGGGGGTTGTCGTTGTTCATACTTCTTAACAATTCTGTGAAAGAAAAATTACAATACTATTTTAAAATATGTGTTACATATAACATAATAAATTAAAATGTGTCTTACATATAACATAAATGTCTAGTCACGACTACAACAATCACAATGATTGGCACAATCCCACATACATGGGTTGCCTAAGCAGTGCAAACAAACACCATCATTAGGTGGTGGTAAAGAAATGTGCTTCCAATAATTTGTGCAATCACCATGACAAGGGTTTTGAAGACATTTTGCACAAATCATCTCAAGGTCTCCTCCGGATGGTGGCGATACATGGAATGGATACAAGAATATAATTCCTGGGCATGCTTGATTAGCGCATTTTGCAAAGCATACCCATTGCTTGTCATTGTTTCCTATTCCCTTGTGCATTTTCATCAAACCATCGCACCCAAGGTTGTCACAATGCATGAATGGTTCGATTATTGGCAAACAAGGGAGGAATTCAAAGCGCCCGTATTGGTTAATTTTGTATAAATTGCACGCTTCTCAGATCCTTTCATCTTCGTTAGTGATAACAGTTCGTTTTAGGCGGATGAAGTCTATTAAACTGACCAATAGTTCTGTGCACTCCCAAATGTCTTGAAATCGACTAGCTAAGTGGCCTAGTTCCTTTCTTTCAACAACTCCCTCCATCTCGTGAAAACGAGCCGAAATATGTGTCCAATAACTTGTACCGGCATCATTAACCGGAGGACAAGTGTGTATCGATACCCACGCGAAACACAAGTTCTCGTCTTCCTTAGGAGTCCACCATACCATTATCTGAGTTTGATTCTAATCCTAACACAATGTCAGATAACATTCTAATACAATGATGCATTGACTTTACAAAATATGATAAAAATTATAATATTACCAAAACATTATACAGTACATGTTTTTCATAAAACAATTACCACCTACTCATAAATGTCAAATGAAGACAGTTACCACCTACTACCAGTTTTTTATAAAACACTTTCTAAACCTCACGCAAACACTCTTTGCCTACAAACGATACTTCGCTGATAGTTCCAAGTACACTGGGTACGCTGGAACATACATGTTTCTAATATGTGTGTAATACTCAGGTATCTCTTCCTCAAGGGCAATCCAGTTATCGTCCGTTGCAATCACCGTACTTCTTTCATTGTCCCAATGAAATCCTAGATGCTCTTCACACAATTCAGTGATAAGGTTCGCCAAACGTTTCAAATAACGCAAACGAGCCCAGATGTTTTCAGCACACAAATCCAGCCTAGTGTGCTGATTTAAAACATCAGAAGCCTTTACCATTCCCGACCTAAGACGGACCATAAGTGGACCTGGTGTCTCGTCTGCCAGCATAGCAGTGCACATCGTGTGGTCCGTATCTGGAGTCCACGCGAACAAACGCCGTCCTAGACGAGGATTTTTGGGGGTGTGAATAATTCGCACCATTCCCACTGACTGAAATAATTCATCGTAGTCAGTTTACATTAGACACATACAACTACAACATATATATATATATATATATATATATATATATATATATATATATATATATATATATATATATATATATATATATATATATATATATATATATATATATATTTTTTTTTTTTTTTTCTGAACTCAACACAACTCGACAACACAAAGTAATAAAGTCAACAGAAAAATTCAGGTGTAAACCATTCCCACTGACTGAAACAATCAATCGCAGTCAGTTTACGTTAGACACATACAACTACAACATATATATATATATATATATATATATATATATATATATTTTGTACTCGACACAACTCGACAACACAAAGTAATAAAGTCAACAGAAAATTTCAGGTGTAAACCATTCCCACTGACTGAAACAATCCATCGCAGTCAGTTTACGTTAGACACATACAACTACAACATATATATATATATATATATATATATATATATATATATATATATATATATATATATATATTCTGTACTCGACATAACTCGACAACACAAACTAATAAGTGTGACAGAAAATTTCAGGACTAAACCATTCAAGCTATTCAGATAAACAAAAGTTAAAACCATAGATAGATAATAAAAAAAGTCATATCTGTTACAAAGTTGATACAAAGTTTAGACGAAGTTAACTAGTTCACGAAAAGAACACATCAAGACAGATGAAAACAACTACTCCGCAGCCCACTCATCCCCATTGAAAGGCTTAACATAGTTAAGCTTATCAACCAACCAATCAACCCTCAGATCAACGTCCATCCCAAGAAATATCTTCGCTTGCTTGTCCTCAACACCTAGAAAGTCGAGACCCTTCAGATACAGGACTCTGTCCCCCTTGCTTACAACCTTGAGTGCATCACACAATTCATCGATGTTCGGACCAGCAAATGCCACTGCCAAGGTCTTAATAGCATCCATGATGCCCTTTGCATACTCAGAGTTACTTGGTTGTTCTTGGGGTCCGAAATGCGACTTCTTGCGCTTGGACTGAACAGGTTGCACTGGGGGTGGAATTGGGTGCATGCGAGGGGCAAAATCACTGCAGTTGCTTGAGCTCTCATTATTTGTTGCAGTTGTTGCACTTGTTTCGAACGTTCCAACACCAGCACCATCATCCATATAAAAGTACGAATCAGCCCCCAATCCATCTGCGATTGTATACATTCACAATCTACGAATCAGCCCCCGATTATTGAACACAAAGAATTGAATAAACACAAAAGGGTTGTATCTTACCACTGCCTGCAGGTGACCCCTCAACTTGTTCATCATCAACTTCATCACCTGCGCATGCTCCTTCACCAGTTGCAGTGTCGTTGCCGATGATGAGGCTCAATTGTTCAAAGTATGGAAAATGCTTCCCACGAACATTTCGTGATTCAGGATGAGCCTACAAAGCACCCTTGTGTTAATCATTTTGTCAAGTTTACGACCCAACAATTACCAAACTCATCAACAAATGTACCTTACCAGAAAGTACCGTTCCCAAACATCCTCATCTGCAGCAATAACAGTCTTGTTTTCAGTGTCAAAAGTAAATCCCAAACCAGACAAATCCAGAAGTTCCTTTACAATCTTGTAGTCCTTCCTAAGTATCTTCAGGCGAGTCCGTACATGTTCAGAACTAACATTCATACGGAGGGCTGAATTGACACCATCTGCAGCTGCTTTCAATGATTCGGTTCTTAAGCCATTGTCAGCTCTCTTACCGTTTCTCAACACTTCTTCATACAAAGTGTTCAACATCACCTCTTCCATTTTTTTGGTCCACCTTATGTGGCACTTAACTGGCTTGTCAGTTGGGAAGTAAGGGTCCGCTGAATCGTTACCATTGCCCTTCTTGGTCTTTCTAGGCTTCTTGAACTGTCCGCTCGACATAGTTGTACCTAATCATCCCACACTCACAGTTATACACAGATATGAACCATACACAAGCGTATTATTCCAAACAACTTATCATTTTAGTCCAAATATACAGACATCCAAACATAATCTCGCTCATAACACTATCAAATAGTCCAAACCATAAATTATTCCAACTTATTACAACCCAAACAAATTACCTCTTCCATTATTCGAACTTATTACAACCCAAACAAATTATTTCAAACAACTCATCAAATACTCAAGTACAACACTACCAAACTCACAATCCTAATAAAATCAACGAAACCTCAACGCTATTACAGCTCATTGTAATTCTCATAATTAGTCCACATTTCCTTCTTCAAGTCATCACGCCACTTACTCCAAGACCGTGATGCGGATATGAGTATTCCACCGCCTTGCGCATTATCTGCCTCAGGGGGAACGTGTTCTTCTGGTTCCTCTAAATCAGGTTCCACTACATCAGCTGGATCGATATCTTTGAGGAAGTTGTGAATTGCACAACACGCCAATATTATCTTTGTGTGTGTCTTCACATCATGGAATGGTGCTTTCCTCAAATAAGCGAAGCGTTTCTTCAACACCCCTATGATCTTCTCCACAACATTACGTAGCCTGAAATGCCGACAGTTGTACAGTTCTTCATCAGTTTCAACAGCCCGATGTCCTTGTTCTTTGAGATGGTATCGAACCCCACGATAAGGTGTGAGGAAGCCAGGACTTAATGCAAAGCCAGCATCCGCAAGGTAATACTTACCAGGGGGCAAGGTTAATCTCCTTCCTTGACGAGTAACCGCACATCTCAACAACCGCCCATCATGCGCCGACCCTTCCCACCCAGCTAGAACGTAAGTGAATCTCATGTCGAACGTACATCCAACTAGAACATTTTGGGATATCACTCCTTTCCGATTACGATACCTCGGTTGATCATCAAGGGGCACTAAGGTGGGGAAGTGGGTACCATCGATTGCGCCTACAACGTCCTAATTAACAATTTACTTGGTCAGAAAAATACGAAAGAGTTTTTCGTACCTAAGAAGATGATAAAATACGAAAGAATTTTTCGTACCTTGAAATACTGATGCCAAAATACATCCCCAGGACCGTCATTGAGGGGTGAGTTCTCAGCCGTGGTGTTGACAACCACTTGCCTATACAATTGTAGACAAGCATTCAAAACCAAGTGGAAGTAATGGCTCACGATTTGTCCAGAACGCTTAAACTCGTGACGTGTTCTTCTACACCGATTGTCGTGGCCGACTATGAGCAAGAACATTGCAACTTGTTCTTCAACTGACACGTACCGAGAGTCGGTTAAACCCATAGTCTTCAACCTAGCATATAACCGATGGAATGCAAAACGCCTCATCTTCAATTGGTCATGGCAATCGTTGTCATTATCGGTGTAGAACCGAGCTAAGGTTCGCCCACGCGATGAATCTCTATTATAGGTATAGGGAGCCCTAGGACCTCTAGGAACACGTTCACGTCTCGTTGCAATATAGTGCATTAACCAATCGACAACTACAATTACAATAGTAGCTGTAACGATACGTTCATCCTCGGTAGGCATTCTACAGAACATGTGGTAAGTTTAATTGGTTAATAATTTTAATTGTTAGTAGTGTATGAATGCGTAAGAGTGCTTTTTAAATAAAAAATTATTATAAAAACTGGTTAATAATTTACATCATCAATTTCACTTTTTACATAAATCTCACAAGACAAATAACAATTTAATTAACAATGTAATAACAACAACCAACATAACCAACACCAACTTCTTCACCAACCACATAAAGTCGTCCACCACAACAACATTGTTTAAGGGCCGATGACTGACTAGTGGAGATAGAGGTGCTTGAGATTGAGTGGCAGATTGGTAAGATTGACCAGAATGTTCAGACAGTTCTGGCGCATGAATGTAAGACTGGGACATAAGATGATTGGGATCACACATAAGGCGAGAAGATTGACAGAAACCATTTGTAAGATGTTGCTGAAGAATATGCCTTGCTTCAACAAGGGTATAAACACCACGCCAATCAGCGTTGCTAAAGTCGTCCGTCTGTGACTTGCACTCCTCCCAAGTTTTGTAGATACCCGGACAGAACCCACGACGCACAACATAATAGGAATATTTACCCATTCTCTGAAAAGTGGTAATTAGATGTTTTCAACATAATGAGTTTATATGTAGCAGCTTTCAATTTATTTTCAGATTTCAATTTTTATTTAACTACAGATTTTGTTAACATTATGAGTTACCATTACATCAACTTATTTTGTATAATATAGTTCTCACAACTAATCAAGTTATTAGTCTGTACTATGTGTTTAATTATAGAAACAACTAATACAATCATTAATCTGTATGTGTGTAGGAATTAACATAAAATCTTACGCTGTGTGTACAAACTAATCAGGATACTACTATGTACTATTATTTGTGTAAACAAATGACAATCTATAGATGACAAAAACAATCTATATTGAAACTTGAAAGCATGATTATATAATAAAAACAAAAACTCTATTCATAAACATCACAATTATTAAAACATGCCATTGGAATCCCAACTGATACATGGTAGATACCTACTGCATATATAGATACCTAATGCCGACAAAAACATGCTTTCTAATCCCAACTAAACATGCTTTATAATAGAAACGAATATATGGTAAAAGAAATAACCAACCTTGAAAAGCAAATGGGTAGAGAAAGACAAACACGAGCGAAAGAGAGAAATCTAAGGACAAGAGAGAGCGAAGCTGCCAAAAAATATCATACATCACTACTGCATATAATTTTTAGAATAAATAAAAAAATACCTCAAATCAAAATCATACCTTCTTGAGCTGATGTTTAAACGATACTGGTCTGCAAAAGATACTGGTCTGCAAAAGAAAATTCAGTGTGACAAAACCACACATAAACATTCATCAGATATTATCAACATAGAATATAGGCATTACATACAAAAAACAAGATATCTTGATTTCTTGATAGTGATGTGAACATAATCTTATTAGCACATATATTTAAATTAATATAAAAAACAAAACAGACTGATACACCAGAAAATGAAACACTGATAAGTATTATATAAGCTTCATGTCTTGGTTCAAATTAATATCAGAACCAAGTATGCACTTGTTTATGTTTAAGCTTCAAAGTTGCAAAACCAAATTATTTAAAAACTAGCTAGCTTTAATATCTTCATATATACTATATATGATACTTATTTTGTTGCACAATGTATATTATGAAAGAATGTATATTTAGTGTCCAAGATGTTACTTGCATCAGTTTTGCTGAATAAGTGAATATGATTGCTACATGGAAGAGTTATTACATATGCATGCTGATGTTATATTTAGAGATATGATTTAATTTAGAGCTAGGCTTAGATTATGACCAATTGGCATGAGACCTTGTGACAAACAAAGCAGTTGTATGTATGCCAATAATCATGGTATGGTGTCGAACTAAATAAAAAAACTTGAGTAAAAACATGGCTAATATAAGAACTTGAGAAAAAAAACTATTTATCAGTGTTATAGTGACAAACCTTGATATCAAAGAGCAAATACTGTAAACAGAGAAAAAAAAGAACGCGAACAAGAGAAGAGAAGCAAGTCTGCAAAAAAAAAAAAAAAAAAAAAAACGTATACATTTATTAGTTGTTGCCAATATTTATCAGGACCATTAATTCATGATAAAACTACATGCAGGTATATTAGTTTCATTTACAAGAAACATGTATGCCAACCATAGTAACTAAACTAATATGTCAGTTCAAACATGTCAGATATTTTTAATAAAAAATATGATATTTAAAAAATCAAAAGTGCAAAATAATTGTTTGAGCAATTGGGCATATACACAACATTTAAGCAATTGGACATATACTTATATACACAAAATTTGTACAAGTTTAATCAATTGTTACATTGCAGCAAAAATAAAAAACGAAAATATTAAAACAATCACAAATGTACATTTAAATTACTTTAAATACAAAACCATTAATTTTTTGAATAATTTTGAACATACCAACAATAAACCAATATAAAGTTAACAAATTTTTGATAAATTACTGTTCAATCCCACAAATTCTTGATAATTTACTTATCAATTTAACAAATAGTTTGAAATTGAAAAAATCCCCAATTTTTTTTTTTGAAATTAGGGTTTATTGAAATTAGGGGTTTTTCAAAATTACTAATGAATTTCGCAATACTGTTGAATAAGAATAAAACAATGTTCAAATTGAAAAAATCACCAACTTTTTTGAAATTAGGGTTTATTGAAATTAGGGGTTTTTTAAAATTACTAATGAATTTCGCAAATTACTGTTGAATAAGAATAAAACAATGTTCAAATTGAAAAAATCCCAAACTTTTATATGAAATTAGGGTTTATTGAAATTAGGGTTAGGGTTAGGGTTTTCTGAAATTGAGGATGATTACAAGAACAAGTAGAAGAAAAACACAAATAAAACATCAAAAACAACAACAAAAGAGAGAAAACAAAAACAACATCGCAACAGTAGTGAAAAAGAATTTGAGAAAGAGTGATGAAATTGTTCGATTTGTGAGAGTACTGAAACCGGCATGAAGTGGTTTGACATCAATTTTGTGACAAAGTGTCCTTGGTTATTTCGCCTTGAGTTCATTGTTAAGAAAACCTAGTTGTACGCACATCGTCCCGCGTCCTTGTCTTCGCGTCGTGTGTCATTAGTGTGTTTTCTGGTTCAGGACGTACGTACTGCTTAAGGACGTACGTACGTATCGTATGTCAGCAAGTTAGTTTGAATTCTGGACGTACGTACCTTTACAGGACGTTCGTACGTCGCAGCAGGCAGCAGACATATTTTCGTATGGGGACGTACGAACGTCATATCGACGTACGTACGTCCAATGTGGGTTTTCACTATTTCGGCCCATTTTCCTTGATTTCCAACCCTAAGTATATATAGGGTTTCTCTTCCAAAGAACAAGGTAGTTCTTTGGCCGTCCAATTCACCTCTTGTTTCTTGGAGTTTGTTTAGTTTTTGGTTTAGGTTGTTTTGGTGATTGAACTCATCTTCTTCTTCCCCATTCATCTTCTTCTTTCTTCTTCCTTGTTCATCTTCTTCTACAATATTGAATAGTGATTTAGCTTCGAGTCTTCTTGTGTGTTCATCAAGAAGTCGAGTATCCTTGTGTGTTCATCAAGGAACTCTGGTGTAAGCTTGTTACATAGATCGGCTTCGAGTCTTCTTGTGTGTTCATCAGGAAGTCGAGTGTCTTGTGCGTACATCAAGGTGCTCTGGTGAAGTCAAGGTGTTAGAGATAACCAGGAGTGTCAACTCGCAGTGATTGCAGGTAGTTGATAGGTTTGTACATCTCTTTTCATCTAGTGGATTTATTTGTTGTCGCGAGGACAACCGTGGACGTTTCCCATATTGGGTTTTACCACGTTAAAAATTCCTGTGTGTTATTTACTTTCTGCGTATCGTTTGATTTGTTTGAATATTCAATTGTTAGATTTGCACTATTTGTAGTTTCTCAATTGGTATCAGAGCTGGGGGCTGGTTAAGGAGCGTCAAGGCTCACGCTAACGATCCTATGAGTGCAATGATGGTTCATGAGTCTGGTCATAATAATTTTATTGCTAAATCGTCTAAATCTACAAAACCAAAATCTGTTTTTGATTTTGTAGATTTAGACGATTTAGCAATAAAATTATTATGACCAGACTCATGAACCATCATTGCACTCATAGGATCGTTAGCGTGAGCCTTGACGCTCCTTAAGAAAACCTAGTTGTACGCACATCGTCCCGCGTCCTTGTCTTCGCGTCGTGTGTCATTAGTGTGTTTTCTGGTTCAGGACGTACGTACTGCTTAAGGACGTACGTACGTATCGTATGTCAGCAAGTTAGTTTGAATTCTGGACGTACGTACCTTTACAGGACGTTCGTACGTCGCAGCAGGCAGCAGACATATTTTCGTATGGGGACGTACGAACGTCATATCGACGTACGTACGTCCAATGTGGGTTTTCACTATTTCGGCCCATTTTCCTTGATTTCCAACCCTAAGTATATATAGGGTTTCTCTTCCAAAGAACAAGGTAGTTCTTTGGCCGTCCAATTCACCTCTTGTTTCTTGGAGTTTGTTTAGTTTTTGGTTTAGGTTGTTTTGGTGATTGAACTCATCTTCTTCTTCCCCATTCATCTTCTTCTTTCTTCTTCCTTGTTCATCTTCTTCTACAATATTGAATAGTGATTTAGCTTCGAGTCTTCTTGTGTGTTCATCAAGAAGTCGAGTATCCTTGTGTGTTCATCAAGGAACTCTGGTGTAAGCTTGTTACATAGATCGGCTTCGAGTCTTCTTGTGTGTTCATCAGGAAGTCGAGTGTCTTGTGCGTACATCAAGGTGCTCTGGTGAAGTCAAGGTGTTAGAGATAACCAGGAGTGTCAACTCGCAGTGATTGCAGGTAGTTGATAGGTTTGTACATCTCTTTTCATCTAGTGGATTTATTTGTTGTCGCGAGGACATCCGTGGACGTTTCCCATATTGGGTTTTACCACGTTAAAAATTCCTGTGTGTTATTTACTTTCTGCGTATCGTTTGATTTGTTTGAATATTCAATTGTTAGATTTGCACTATTTGTAGTTTCTCAAGTACAATGATGTATAGTAGTGAAAAAAGAGAGAAAAGAGTTGATGCATACCTATAATATCTTCAAACAGCCTTCACCACGAGTTTCGCCACCAGATCTGCCGCTATTGAAGTTCTTGAAGCTTTTTTGGTTATGAGATAGGTTTTGCTGTGTTTTTTTACCTATATACCCGACAAAAAAACGTGGTTGGAGTGGCAAAGCAAATTTTGCTTGGGGGGTACCCAAGCAAAATTTTCCCGCATATAAGCGGGCAAACAGAGTCACGTGAGGGCTTAGCGGCAAACTTTGCCGAATCATCCAGTTACGTTATCAAACGAGGGCAAACACAGAAAATACGGGAAAATAGGGATTTGCTGCAGGAAAAGGGCGTTATCAAACACCACCTAATAGTTTAAAAAGTTCTATTTTATATGGTGGGGGATCTTTACTAGAGAAAATGGAGTTTGGCCAAATTCTTAACATTCCTTTCAGTACTCCCCCATCACATATTTAGGACTTCCGCTACTAGCTTCTAGACTCTTCAAAACTGATTGCTTGCCTTTAATTGAAAGAATGATGAAATCTGTGAACTCATGGGCTTCCAAAGCACTTTCCTATGCAGGTAGGACTCAATTGATCAATTCTATACTACTCAACAAACAAGTGTACTGGAGCTCAATATTCTTACTACCGAAGGAAACCATCAATGAGATCAATAGAATCCTGACGCGGTTCTTATGGTCAGGAGCAACTCTACAAATGAACAAGCACAAAGTAGGGTTGACAAAAGTATGCAAACCTAAAGCAGAGGGTGGCTTGGGCATCAAAGATGTGGAAACATGAAACAAGGCTGCCATTGGGAAGCTGACTTTCAAAGTAGTTGCAGGGAAGAACACTCTGTGGAGGGAATGGATATGGAAACACTTAATAAAAGACCATCATTTCTAGACCATGCCAGTCCCTGGTGACAGTTCATGGGCTTGGAGGGGCATTCTGAGCACAAGGACTTTAATGAGCAAGTACATCAAGTATGAGATAGCTGAAGGAGAAGTATTTTCTGGCATGACCCATGGTCTCACGATGGCATACTAAGGGAGACCATTGATCCAAGCACAAGACAAAGGAGCAGAGTTAGAGACTGCACTAAACTGAAAGACTTTCTCCAACATGGAAGGTGGGTAATACCTCAGAATCCTACACTGGAGTTGCAACACATTTGGGAAGCTCTAAGGCATACCAAAGTAAGCAGAGGAAATATAGATAGATGCCTATGGACACTACATCCTACAGGAAAATACACCATCAGCACTGCTTATGAGGTTCTAAGATCTAGAGGTAACTCTCAACCTTGGTGGAAACACATTTAGGCTCCCCATATAGTACCAAGACATGCTTTCATCACTTGGTTGACTATCCAAGGAGCCATTTCGACACAAGACATACTAGTGGATTGGAAGGTTATACCTATCTCAAACTGCATTTTGTGTGGCCCCATCATCACTCACCCTCTCTCAGCCTACACCCTGCATTCACCTACACTCCCTCGACCAAAAAATGCCCCTGCTAACTTCCCTTTGATTTGCAGCCAGGAGCTTTACTGTTTCAACAATCGACAACAGTCAACCACTATGAGGAATTGGAGTAGCTTCAATACCAGCTCTAGCACAAATCCAGTCTGCGAAAACGAACACCACCTGTTCTTTGATTGCAGTTGGTCACAAAGCATATGGAAGGAGGTGCTCACACAATGTGGAGAGGCTAGAAATATTCGGACAACATCATTGGAATGGAGATGGATCATATCCCAATTCAAGGGTGGAGGACTTAGAACAAAATTGATACAAGCAACAACAACAACAACTGTATATACAATCTGGGGAGAGAGGAACAACAGAATCTTCAGGAATGAGACCACACAGAAGAACAAGATTGTTGCAAATATCTTTAGGGAGGTGAAAACGAGAATGAATGCAAAAATTCCTAAAGTCGCAAACACTTACTCTAACAGACTTGCTGGTTGTGCACTGGGGAACTCCATTCAGCTAGTGCACAAAAATGCAATCAAAGTCAAGTGGCTTCCTGTTGTGCGCAGCGGAAACTAATGCACAAATATGATGATTGAACTAATATATGAAAGTAAAACAAAAACGACAAAAGAAACAAGCAACCACACACAAGACACAAGATATACGTGGTTCGACAATATGCCTACGTCCACGGGGAGAAAGGATGATGCTTTACTTTAACAAGACAATTGTACAAGCCCTCACGAAGAAACCGAAGTCTTCTTCCTCACAAAGTTCTCTCAAACTCTCTAATGGCTTCTCACAATCTCTCTCTTAGAAAAGTTAAGGTTTTGTATCACTTCTATTTGGCTTTATAGTATAGCCTTACAATAGCCACGAATTGGGCTCAAAACAGGCCCATATTGTACAAAACAAGAGGAGGACGTACGTACGTCGAAATCACGTACGTACGGTACAACACGGAATCGTTATCTGGCATACGGGACGTTCGAACGCCCTAACTACGTACGTATGTCCCTGTACAAATAATACAACGTTCGTACATCGAAATCACGTACGTACGTTTCTTCCCGAAACAGTTATCTGTCACATTGAACGTACGAACGCCCTAACTGCGTACGTACGTTCCTGAGTGAAAAACTTCCCTCCGTCTGATTTGCACATAAAACCCAACAATTCTCCACCTTGGCGAAGATTCAATAAATCTAAGCCGACACCAAGAATCACAAGTCACAAACTCCCACACATGTCCCGAAGGACCATCTCGGCTGCACCACCTCATGGTTGCCTACGTACCCTTCTTCTAAGGGATCAAGCCATCGTAGTTCACTCCATGATATACTATCAACACAAAGGAAGGATATGGACTAAATCTAAGCAATGATAGAATTTAGTCCCTGGAACCACTTTAGTCAACATGTCAGCCGGATTATTGCTAGTATGAATCTTCTTCAATAAGATCTCACCCTCTTCAATAATATCTCTGACAAAGTGATGTCGCACATCAATGTGCTTTGTACGAGCATGATAAACTGAGTTTTTTGCCAGATTTATGGTACTTTGATTGTCACAATGAACCATAAGCTTCTCCTGCACAATACCCAAGTTCTTCAACATACCTCGTAACCAAATGGCTTCCTTAAAGGCTTCAGTCACAGCCATATATTCTGCTTCTGTCGAAGACAAAGCAACAAGAGATTGTAATGTAGATCGCCAACTAATAGGACCACCTGCCAATGTAAAAACATATCCAGTAGTAGACCGACGTCTCTCTATCTGACCATCATAATCAGCGTCCACATAACCAACACAAAACTGATTCAAATCCCTTCCCTTCTGGAATAGTAAACCAACCTCCACACTACCTTGAATGTAGCGCAAGATCCATTTCACAGCTTCCCAATGTTTCTCACCAGGATTATGTATGTACCTACTTACAGTGCCAACTGCATGCCCAATGTCGGGCCTTGTACATACCATCGCATACATCAAGCTACCAACCGCACTTGCGTATGGATAACGTGTCATATAAGCACGTCCCCTATCAGAATTAGGAGACATGGAAGCATTTAAATTAAAATCTTTTGAGAGAGGTATACTCACAGCTACACCAATCTCATATTGGCTAAATCTCTGTAGCACCTTCTGTAGATAGGCCTTTTGAGATAACCACAACCTTCCATTGTCTCGATCCCTCTGAATTTCCATGCCAAGTATCTTTCTCGCATCACCAAGATCTTTCATCTCAAACTCCATAGACATAGTCTTTTTCAACTTGTCTATCTCCACATTGCTTTTAGAGGCTATGAGCATGTCATCAACATATAAAAGCAAATAGATAAAAGAACCATCACATACCTTGCGAAAATAGACACAAGGATCATATGGACTTCTTGTGTACCCTTGCCCTAGCATAAACCGAGTAAACCGCTTGTACCATTGCCTTGAAGATTGCTTCAACCCATACAACGTTTTCTTCAATTTACACACTAGCTTGTCATTACCCGCATCTTTATATCCACTCGGCTGAGTCATATAGATCTCCTCATCTAGCTCACCATGTAGAAAAGCAGTTTTCACATCAAGTTGAGCTAACTCCAAATCAAATTGTGCTACTAAGGCCAATAGGATGCGAATTGAGGAATGTTTCACAACTGGAGAAAAGATTTCATTATAATCAATTCTCTCCTTCTGAGCATAGCCTTTTGCCACCAATCTTGCTTTGAAGCGTACATTTTCACCAGGAGACCCATCTTTCTTAGTGTAAACCCATTTGCACCCGATTGCTTTCTTTCCCTTAGGCAACTCCATGAGTTCCCAAGTTTCATTCTTATGAAGAGATTTCATCTCCTCATCCATGGCCGTCTTCCACCTTTCATAATCACTACTCTGCAGTGCTTCACGAAAAGTTTCTGGAATACCCTCATCAACAACCGAAAGTGCATAAGCTACCATATCATCAGTAAGCCGTTTAGGAATACCAGCATTTCTCTTGGATAATCTAGATGCAATTGGACCCTCATCATCAGAGTCCACATGTACTGTATCATCAACCGTCTCATCATCAACCTCATTTTCTGTCATGTCATCAGAATCTGTAGCACTAGGAACCTTAATACTTGGAACCCTTACAGTAGACGTTTCCAAAGATACAGAACCACCTGGAACACGTGGAGATATTTCAGTCTCCACCCACTGCGAAACCTCTTTGGCCTTGCTCTCCACCTGCTGAGAGCTCTTAGACTTCAACATAGAAGCCTCATCAAATGTCACATCTCTGCTTAGAATAATTTTCTTCAATTCTGGATCCCATAGTTTATAACCTTTGACTCCATTCTGTAGACCCATAAACAAAGACTTCTTTGCACGAGGATCCAACTTACTCTCTCGGACATGATAGTAAGCTGGACACCCAAACACATGAAGAAAACAATAGTCTGAAGCAGGCTTACCAGACCAAACCTCCATAGGAGTTTTGCCATCAATCGCAGTCGAAGGCAACCTGTTAATAAGGTGACCGGCATACATAATAGCCTCAGCCCAAAACACTTTACCTAACCCAGCATTAGACAACATACACCGAACTCTCTCCAGTAAAGTTCGATTCATCCGTTCTGCCACCCCATTTTGCTGCTGTGTCTCTCTTATAGTGAAATGGCGTTCAATACCCTCATCCTGACATACTTGCAAGAATGGATCATTCTTGTACTCTCCTCCATTATCTGAGCGAAGTACCTTGATCTTTCTGCCAATTCAGGTCTCAACTAACTTTTTCCATTTCATGAAAATTTCTAGGACTTCATCCTTGCTCTTCATGGTGTACACCCACACACGCCTAGAAAAATCATCAACAAAAGACACAAAATAATGCTTACCTCCCCAAGATGCGTTCTTGGTAGGTCCCCAGACATCCGTGTGAACATAATCAAGAGCTCCACTAGTATTATGGATAGCCGTGCCAAACTTTACTCTTGTCTGCTTGCCCAGAATACAATGCTCACAGAATTCTACTTTACAGGCGATAGCACCCTTCAACAACCCTTGCTTTATCAATCTTTGCAAGGATTTTTCACCAGTATGCGCCAACCGCATATGCCACAGCCGCGTAGTCTCTCTAGCAATCTTTGATGTAGCCTCAGACATGGCCACATCACCAGTAACTGTACTACCTTGAAGGAAGTACAAGTTCTTCTGTCGAACACCCTTGAGTACAACTATTGCACCAGCCACAACCTTTAGAACGCCATGTTCAAGTACCACCCTGTAACCATTGGCTTCTAAAGTACCAACTGAGATAAGATTCTTCTTCATGTCAGGAACATACCTAACATTTTTCAGCTTCCTTATAATTCCATCAAACATCTTCAGACGAATGGTGCCTATACCCATTATGTGACAAGGTTGATCATTCCCCATCACCACTACACCACTCTCCTGCTTCTTAAAATCAGAAAACCATTCCCTTATAGGACATATATGATAAGAAGCAGCACAATCTAAAATCCATTCATTACCACTAGTGTAACAAACCATTTATGAAACAGATAAAGAATAATCAGAATCTACATCCGCATCTTTAGTATCACATGCAACGTTTACCTCAGAGTCTTTTTTCTTGTCCTTTGCCTTGGCTTTAGGACAATCTTTCTTCCAATGCCCTTTCTCATGACAAAATGAGCATTCATCCTTTGCTAGAGATCGACCTCTCGACTTTGACCGAGATTTCCCTCTACCACCTTTGCCTTTCCTGTTACTAGACCTTCCTCTTGTAACCAAGACCTCAGGTGTAGAGCCCTTGGACTCTTCCTTGTCCTTCTTCATACACGCATGAGTTAACAATGCTGCAGAAATCTCACCATACACCAGTTTTTCTTTCCCATATGTGAGTGTGATATCCAAGTGTTCATATTCATCTGGTAACGAATTTAAGAGACACACTGCCTTGCTCTCATCACTCACATCTGCTCCTAGATTCGCCAAGTCTGCAATTAGCTTGGTAAAATCATTAAGATGCTCCACCATGGAAATGCCTCTTCTCATTTCTATTCGATAGAACTTTCGAAGTAGATAGTTTTTATTGTGGATAGTCTTTGTCATGTACTTCTCCTCCAATTTTTGCCACATCTCCTTTGCATACACATCATTCATCACAAGATATTTAACTTCTTGTGCCAAACACGATCTTATGATTCCACAAGCTCGTTTGTTCATCTTTTTCCAATCCTTCTCTTCCACATCTTCTGGCTTATCCTCCAGAACATCTTCTAGATCTTGTTGACATAGAGCATCCATTACCTCACACCTCCACATACCAAAGTTATTGGTGCCAGTAAACTTCTCTACATCAATTTTTGCTTGATGGTAAACCACTGATTTGGTTTCCCCCTTCGAACTCTTCGAACTCCCTTCTTTTGACATCTTTCCACCAACTTTCATGCACTAAACAATCACCAACCGAATCTGAAATTCACACCGGAATTTCAACAAACACCTTGTAGACGCTCAAGTTCTAACCTAAGCTCTGATGCCACTTGTTGTGCGCAGCGGAAACTAATGCACAAATATGATGATTGAACTAATTAATATATGAAAGTAAAACGAAAACGACAAAAGAAACAAGCAACCACACACAAGACACAAGATATACGTGGTTCGGCAATATGCCTACGTCCACGGGGAGAAAGGATGATGCTTTTCTTTAACAAGACAATTGTACAAGCCCTCACGAAGAAACCGAAGTCTTCTTCCTCACAAAGTTCTCTCAAACTCTCTAATGGCTTCTCACAATCTCTCTCTTAGAAAAGTTAAGGTTTTGTATCACTTCTATTTGGCTTTATAGTATAGCCTTACAATAGCCACGAATTGGGCTCAAAACAGGCCCATATTGCACAAAACAAGAGGAGGACGTACGTACGTCGAAATCACGTACGTACGGTACAACAAAGAATCGTTATCTGGCATACGGGACGTTCGAACGCCCTAACTACGTACGTATGTCCCTGTACAAATAATACAACGTTCGTACGTCGAAATCACGTACGTACGTTTCTTCCCGAAACAGTTATCTGTCACATTGAACGTACGAACGCCCTAACTGCGTACGTACGTTCCTGAGTGAAAAACTTCCCTCCGTCTGATTTGCACATAAAACCCAACACTTCCACCCCCCCAAAACTGGACCATGCTTAATTCAGATCGATCCCTGACAGACTCCAATGTTGGTTTTGGAGGAGTACTAAGGAATGGAGCAGGGGATGTCTTGATGGCTTACTGTGCTGCAGAAGATACAAGATCAGTCTTATACCTAGAGATGAAAGCCATTGCTGAGGGGATCAAATTGGCTACGGACATGGGAATAAGGAGATTATGCATAAGGTCTGATTCCAAGCATGAAATTAACATTCTACTGAAGAAGACTGAACCCACCTGGAGAGTCAAAGACATTATGCAGGACATCATGGATCTGGTGGCAGAGCTTCAAGATTACAACATAGAACATACGTTCAGACAAGCCAATAAAGTTGCTGACCATTTAGCTAAGATGGGAGCATTTATGACAGGAGAAATGAAATTTTGTAATCCAATACAAAAAGATATCATGCAACTAGCTTGTAAGGATGCCATGGGCAGCATGTACACTAGAATTTGATTTCTTCTTTTAATTATAGGTAGGGGTCCATGCCAAACCTCAGCTTAACAATTCAAAAAAAAAAAAAAACAATATATAATAACAAAATCAACAACATTACGAACAAAATTCACCAAAATTAATTCAACAATAGTCAAGATAAATTTTAAAATGCCTACAGAAAAACATTACCACATTACCATAAAGTGCAAAGAACACTGATAGTCTGAAGCAATTATTGTCATTACCATGTCAAGCAAACATAAACTTAAATTGAAATTCTGTAATGGGACTTATGAGTTTAGATACTACCAGTAGCTCAAAATCAATTTAATAACGTGATGTAAGGAGATACTACTTTAGATTAAACAAGTCTACCAAGTTCGAGAACCATGGATATGGTAAGGCAACCTAGTAAAGTCGGTGCCTTTGTATTTCCTAAGTTAACTGTCTTGTGTACACAGTACATTATAACCTACAAAGATCATCATATGCATCAATATTATTATGATCTATATATAAGTGAGTTTTGTAGTTTCATAACATGTCGGTTCTAGAACTATCGTAGTATTGTTTCCTCACAATTAAATCCAAATTAATACTAATCAAACATCTTAATGAACTAATTAAATTTTATGTACTGGCTCGTAAAGAGGAACTAAAAAAAAAAGTACTTTTCCATACACATACACAGTATATAAAAATCTAAAAATAAAAAAAATAAAAAAAATAAGGAGGTAACTCTATAGAGACTCAACGGTTAGAGTGCGTGAGAACAAATCTTCGTGAGTAATGTAATACTATAAATGGGTGACATATCACATGATCAAAATAAGCATGGTATCTGTGGATATCCTACACTCATTTAATCACAAATACGTGCAACTCTTTAATTTTATCCAATGTAACATATGCTTGATCTACCTGTGGGTAGCTCAATAATGCAAGTGAATAAATAGGCAATACAGTACTTAGTCTAACATTCAACACAATATTTAGTTCACTGTGGTGAAAACCAAATCATAATATGAATGTTCAAGAGTTAATATTCATGAGAGATATTAGAATCATTGTGGTGGATACCAATAGAAAACTTTGATATGAATATAAAAAGAAAACCAATGTTCATAATCTTATAAGTCGGTTCACTGTGGTGATACCAAATCATGATGATATGAACTGTAAGGGGATATACATGCGGGAGAACAATAATGTGCTGCAGGATCATAATGCATCTTAATCATAAGATAAACACAATCTACTAACTAGGGAACATGCATAATATGGGTCTGAAAACCAAAGAATTATCACAAGGCATGCTAGTCTGAATTAGGCAGTGAAGTAAATAACATTAACCTACTGTACATATGTGACTAATAAATGACATAGGCATGAAAGTAAAATGCATCACAATATAAACTAGCACAAAATGTCTAACTGTAAGACCCAAACACATTAACTATGGGCTGTGACTGTAAGGCTTGTGCAAACATTAATTAGGAAATCTTGTGCAAACAGTAATTAATCGAAAATACCAAAGTACCAAAACATTAATGGACAATCTTCACGTCTAAACTATAATTGGTTCAATTTTACTTGATGGTATATTCATGAGAACAATATTCATAAACATACTTGGATTCACTGTGGTGAATACCAATAAAACTTAATATGAATGTTGCATATGGTGACAATATATATACATTGCATGATCATGAAAACAATGGATGCAAGAACAATACTCTGAACCACACATCCCATTGACCCATTATATGATTTCGGTATTTTGTCAGGTTACCGTAATGAAATATTGTTCGTGAAGAAGTAAATCACAGTAATATGGTTCACAACTTATTGTATAGAACATTGAATTGTCCAATTTAATTATTGGACCTAAAACATGCACCTAAGTATGGGCTATAACATTAAGGCCCAAAGGTCAATAATGCATAACAATTAATTTTCTAACGGACTCAACAGATACAATAATACATAATGGGCTAAGCATTAAAGCCCACATGCTAATATCGTCGTCTTCTACAAGATGGACGAAACATAAAATCCTAATTGTTACATACTGTGATAGTGTATGAATAGCTAGCTTAAACGTGAACAATTATGAGCAGTTTAGGAGTTAGTACATAAACAAATTTTGTTCTTATCTTAATATTAAATTCAATGAATCATAACATCATGCATGTGAGTATGTATGGAGAGTTTTTTTTTTTTCAGGCATCAGTTGATTCAATTGATCATGCATATTATTAGTTATATTACCAGTGTCAACGGGTCAGGAAAAAGTGGTTTCATAATACCCAATGTCCCATACATCTTAATCTTTAACGTGTCCAATTACTCAACTATTAATTTAATCAAGACACAACATGTTTAATGTACTAACAACCATATTACACTTTCAACAAAAAACAACCATATTACACTTTCAACAAAAAACAACCATATTACACTACAGTTTTCTAACCAACGACATACATATATTCAATTTCAAGCAATATGGTGTGAAGTTCTTCATCACAATGGTTTAGTCTACGAGGCAACCATGACAGAGTAACAATACTTTTTACGAAGCAATCATGACAGAGTAACAATACTGTTTTCTTACTGCGGAATCTTAATAATATAATATTGCTTTTAACGATGATATTAGAACTAAAAACATGATTCATATGGGCTATGATACCACATATATATAAACATAATAACATTATCAATAAACAATAAGGATCATGAATCATATAATTAATCACTACACATACCTTTGTCCATAGCCATTGATATCTGAGAAGCTGCACAAGATCTAGGTTTCTCTCTCCTTGCCTCTTAAACCCTAATATGTGTCCTAATAGTAAGAGTATGAGGATGGAGATCATACACCAATTTATAGAGGTGGAGAGAGGACCTAAATTTACAAACCTAAGCCCATTAGATCTAGACCGTCCATCATAGTTAAGATCTACGGTAGATATGACTTCCACATAACGTATTACTAATTAGCTTATTTCTATATTAAACCAAGGTTAAAAGTACATGGACCACATTATGGGTTGGGCTTTATATGTGGAAATTCCAACATCACATTCTTTAAAAGAGGTTGATCTATATCCTGCAAAATAGAAGCACACACTCAAAATTTTGAATTGATAGAAGAGGTTGCAGGCATATCCATACCTTGAATAGATCAATTTAATGTACAAAACTTGAATTATCATAAGCTTGGCCATATAGTTATTATCAAACCTGTGTAAGCATACTAATCTAAAAATCAACAATCCAAGCATGTGTGGATGAGTGGATCCTTCAGCCTTATGGAAATGAAACCATAGTTATCTAATTGTTCCTCGACCTAAATAACGCACATTGTTCTTATTCAAATGTTTCTTAAGAGATTAACACTCTTTCTATGCTTGAGTAATTAAAACTGACACATAACAATGAACATGAGACTAAGAGGGAACTACTTATCCCATGATAAGAGGGAAATATATATACCTTCTCATTTACATAAGAATCATAGACATAACATGCTCGAAACTTGTAGTTTTTGAATCAAAATTAAGCCAAAGATAATAGCCAAATATTGACTAATCTCCAACATAGTAACCTTTTGTGTATAAACTGGTTTCCTCCCAGTTTTCACTAAAATCTCAGTTTTATGCTTACCATTTCTTTTTTTATGCCATTAGCTTCACCCAAATGAAGAGAATACCTTAATTTAATGTAGTCTTTCTGTCATTGTTCATTTAAGGTAGCGGTAAGGTCATATTTGATATTAACCTTATGGCCTATATGCACGTTATGAATTTATGGCCGAGAATGTATACGGCTCCCAAACAGAGCCCACATCTATCTCCCAATTAAATACAGTGATTGTGGGACTCCATCTCTATTTAGTAGACAACTAATGATAAATATATGCATGAAAAACATTGTCTAACAAAAGCTCTCACGTAACTGAAACCGACACATAACAATAGACATGATACTAACAGGGAACTATTGACAACCTGCTCCTAAGCACAAACCTTGAGCTCTAATTATGATGGAAACAACAATGCTCTTCTTGATTAGCTACATGGTAGAAGAATTAGAAGAAATTAGCTAGAGAAGGATTTAGAAGTAAAAGGGATTTGGAATTCAAAGATAAATTGGTATGAAACAATATGAATTAAAGGATTACCTGTTGGAGATGTTCGTCGAAGATAAATTGGTATGGAACCAAAACTTGAACTTTAATATGTCGGAGATTAATTAGTTGAGTTCTGTTATTGAAATTTCAATTTGTAGGGTTTTATAGAATTAAGAAGTCTGTAATTAAAGGGTTTCTTTAAAAAAGAAATTTAGAACTCAGTGATTAAGTTTCTAAATGGATGAAAATTTATTAAAAACAAATTGGGCTTCAAATGGGCTTTAATGTGGGCTTTACCATTGCTCTCAACTCTCTATTAAATCGCCACATGACACCTGCTAGGCTCTACTATTATATAGTATACCAGTTGTGGAACCCGTGCTACACACTAGGATTTGTGTTATCTTTTATATGAAACATCCCTTATAATGCATGCTATATGATATACTTATTGCAAAAGGACAAACTGTCGACTTATGCAACAAACTAGGGTCAAATTCCCAACTTATGCAACAAAGAAAATTAGGTTTAAAATTATCATCAAACTATTAAGTTATACCAATTTATGCAATTCCGTCAACGGAGTTCTAACAGACGTTAATATTTGCTGACTGTATTATTTAACGTCTGTTAGAACTCTGTTGACGAAATTGCGTAAATTGGTATAACTTAATAGTTTGATGATAATTTTGAACCTAATTTTCTTTGTTGCATAAGTTGGGAATTTGACCCTAGTTTGTTGCATAAGTCGACAGTTTGTCCATTGCAAAAAGAGTCAATGATCTTGAGATTACTATGATAGGGATTGATATAGTTCGGTGGGTATAAACATTCATCTGCTTATTCATGACCTTTTTATAGTTCTAGTGGATGGTAATGTATTGGCATAACTTTAATGAGGCAGACTTTAGTAGAGAATTGCTACTGTCATGGTGTTGTTCATTTACACTCGTGTTATTAGCTACCGTAAAGTAGAAATGAGTTGCGTCATGTATTATTTACCACTCAATGGCATATCGTCGTGGGATTAGTAGAGAATTGCTACTGTCATGGTGTTGTTGGTTTACACTCGTGTTATGTAACACCCTAGGTCGGCAGGTGATTTGCCGAGGGGTGGATTCTATGGCACATGAGAGGGGGATATCCTGACATTGGAATATAGGTATAGATCCGTCAAATATTATCACCGAGCCTTTTGGGCTCACTTGGCTCCAGAGTTCGAAAGAACTCCAGAATTAAGCGTGCTTGGGTGGGAGTAGTCTCAGGATGTGTGACCTCCTAGGAAGCAGGCTCCTGCCAATAAAACCCCACACTGTCGGATGTCCGTAGTGGCTAAGTGGAACAATATCGGTGGTGATATAAGTTGGGTCACTACAAGGAATTAAATCAGTATTGCTTTAAGCTTCCAGTTTTCTTTTCCAAAAGCTAAATCACAAGGTTACGATCATTTCTTAATCACTGTAATCATTTCAGAATTAAACCCACCATAATATAATAATGACAATCCCAAATGATCTGCTTAATACAGAAAAGACCATTGCCAAAATTCTCTATAAAAAATCTCGTAGTACTCTAGTATTTACCTCAAGAGATTGAATTTCTTCCACAGATGACTTCCTTAAAGAAGCACTCAATATAACAATGGTAAACTATTAACTTTTCTATCTAACACTTCGAGTATAAACTATTTTCTGATGGGGTCGGCAGGTGGTTTGCGGAGGAGGTGGATCCTACGACACATGAGAGGGGGATTTCCTGACGTTGGAATATAGGTATAGATCCGTCAAATATTATCACCGAGGCTTTTTGGGCTCACTTGGCTCCAGAGTTCGAAAGAACTCCGGAGTTAAACATGTTCGGGTGGGAGTAGTCTCAGGATGGGAGACCTCCTGGGAAGCAGACTCCTGCCCATAAAACCCCACAATGTCGGACGTCCGTAGTGGCTAAGTGGGGACATTATCGGTGGTGATATAAGTTAGGTCGCTACAAATGATATCATTTGTATAGAAACAAATGAGGAATGAAAAATCTATAACTAGATTTTATGGATGGTAGGTGATTCTCACCTTTTTGCGTTTTTATATGAAATGCAATGTCGTTAAGGCGAAGAATGCAAAAACCTTTTCTCTCCTAAAATAATAGGTAGTATAGTGATGAGAAAGGTGTCAATCCACTCGAATGAAGAATGAAGTCAATGAATAATCAACAATTAAAACTAAATGCTTGAACACATTGGAGAGAATATTTTGTTGAATTTGGAATTGAATAAAGTAAAAACAATTGATTAAACTAATTTAAACAAGACAATTAAATTGAGATTGATATGAAGAGAACTAGAGAAGAAGTGAATAGAAGATTGAATCCACTTCCGAGATTTTTCTCTAAAATACAAAGCAATTCATTTAATTCCATACTTATTAAATCTATCTCTATCCCTATATCATAGATTTAATCACCTTGAATCTAACTTTTTCTATCCCTATATCACGGTTAGATTCAAGGGCCTCTAATTTGTCTCCCTTTGACAGTCGAATCTCTATTCCTATATCATTCAAGTGAAAGAAATTGACAAATTATAAACAAAGATAAATTACATGTCAATCTCTATCCATATATCATTGACATGTAAACTAGTATAATTGAGGGTAATGAGTCCTCTAGATGTTGGGAAATCCCTTTCTCCATTAGACATAGAATACGGGAGGAAAAGAATTGATGACAAATATAATTAAACTTTTAAGCACATCAATTCTACTCATTACTAATGGAATTAAATCAACTACTTCAACATGAAAATCTCATCTCAGAAGCTTCATCAATCCCCTATAGGGATTTAAGCTTCCATCCTTGATGAAGACATCACCATAGAATAAAAGCAAAAAATTAACATTACAAAAATAATAGAAATGGAAGATGAAACAATTATTATTAATGGAAGATGAAGAAGACAATCAAGTTGCAGAGAATTTTTTGTTGAACTTTCAATAGAAATGAAAAGTTACCTAATGAGAGAACAACTCTCACTTTTATCTAAAACATAAGAGGCAAAATACAATTCAAAATTCGAATTCCTTCAGAGCTTAATTTTCTCCACTGATAATGTGAATTAGGTTTTGACTTCTTCTTCTGAATGTATCTGGCTGCTGGTACAGAAAAGTTCATCCCTTGAATCTGCCAAGGTGGCGACTGGTCACTTCCCATGTGCAACTGACTGGCGAGTAGCCACTGATGACGTCAACAATAATTGAACTTGTTCACATTGCCTTTTAACCTTGTATTTTCACCCATTTTCCAATTGTTTCTTGACATATTGCACATATTTAAATGAATTCCATAATTTGACCATCAATTCTTGAAACATCACTTAAAATATGCAAAATACATTATTTAATCATATTTGTGAAGAAATCAATATGTTATTTGGGGCAATAAATGACAGTTTTGGGTGCTTATCACACCACCCCCAAACAACATTTTGCTCGTCCTCAAACAAATATGAGACAAAGAAAGATAAGAACACAAAACTGAAATTTAAACTAAAGCAAAAACTATACCTCTTTCGTGGGTGAAAAACGATCACATTTACCATATGTGATAAGGCCTTGAACCACAAGATTTCCTCAGGTGGACGAGCTATAGCCTCGTGAGGGTTTCCAGAGAAGACACCTCGTGAGGGTCCAATAAAAGAGATTAATTCTAGATATATGATAGTCACCTCTCAGCTATTCCATCACATATCTCTAATTAATCTAATACAACCATTATAGTTAGGTTTCCATATACTCTAACAATAGTATTTAATCAACATGGATAACAATAACATATAAATAAGGGAGATTTAGAGATACCCCCTGGAAAAGTTTGCACTCTTTGAGGTATCCTTAGATTTGAAAATCATTAGAGATACCCCCCATTCTTATTTGAAGCCGGTCAACCAAGCAATTGACCGGTTTTTTTTCATATTGTTAAAAATACCCTTCATCATAAAAGTAACATATCACCCATTATTAATTGAATTAATCTCCACCACTCAAAAGCTATATCTATCTTTAGCCATCTAAAATTGATGATCTAAATCATAATTTCCTTCCATCTTTCTTTTTCTGAACAACCACCACCTCCCTCCTTAACTACCACCATCTCCAATTACCTTAACTCCACCACTTCGACAACTCAATCACCGTCACTACACAAACCGTTAACACTCCATTACCAACACCACCACTACCACCAACCATATATACCTCTATTACCACCATCTCCAAAATACCACGCATGCACCACCACCATTTTCACACCATCACACCCCATCACCATTAAGTTTTTAAACCATATCATTAGCATCATCTCACATTCTTCACATTCCATCATCATTACCTTAATCTTCACATCCATCAACTTTTCTTTCAAACACAAATCCAAGCTCCACCATTTTCTTCATCAAATTTTCAACCTATTTTCATTGTTTTCAAAGTCAAAGTTCACCAATTAGACAAATGGTAGTGGTTTTAATATGCTAATGGTGGAGGTGAATGGGTGGTGGTGGTGGGTTATGTGTTAGGGATTGTGGGGGTTGGGTTAGAGATGTTAGATGTTTAATAATTATTAATTAATGAGATTAAATCTAGGCGGAGGGGTATTTTAGTCTTAAAGCTTTAAAGACTAGTTAGACCATGGTCAACGACTTGGTTAACCGGCTTCAAATGAGAAAATAAGGGGTATCTCTAATGATTTTCAAATCTGGGGGGTATCTCAAAGAGTGCAAACTTTTTTGGGGGGTATCTCTAAATCCCCCTGTTCAGCCATATTATTCATAAATAATCATGCTTACTTCATGTCGCGAATAGAAATAAACAAGCATTAATAACTTTGAATCACAATAAACATAAAAAATAAACATGGTGCTTTTACATTATCTAGAGTGCTTCAACCATTCCTCCTAAATGGAACTTAGCTACTCATCCTTGATAATGACACCATGGAATAAATAAATAAAGAACACAACATCATAAAGGAAAAAAAAATGGATTATTATTGAGAATAAGAGAATTGAGTTCAATACAAGAGAATGAACTAGCCTAAACCCTAGCTACTACCTCTCTTTATATAGAGAATACAAAGCATATTACTTGCTCACAAAGTATACTTGCTCTCCAAGTTAGGTCAAATTCGTGGTGGCTGTTGTAGGTCTTCTAGAAGTATCAAGACTTCATGTAAACCTATTTCTCCTTGGCCTAAGTTGTAGCCTGGACCAAGATCTTCAGATAGACAACTCATGGGCCCAAATCAGAGTTCTGGATCTTCATATAGAGTTTTTTTAAGATTGGACTTTAATTAAAGGCTTCAATGGATCTTTTGACTTGTGGGCTTCATTATAACTTCGATTGAGCTGGGATTTGGACGACCCATCTTAGACATAAAGTAAAGTCCACAGGACCATTCCATGGGGTGTCCTTAGCAAATCTATGGGTGCAAATAGCAATTCCTATTCTTTGTGCAAATAACACTCTTTTAATAGATTTTCTTGGCTTTTGGCAGGCTTTAACACAATATTCACATTTTGGCTCATGAAACCTACACAAATGACAAGAAAACACTAATCAATAGATATAACACAATAATATAAGCTAAGTGTTATGCAAACAAGGTGCTATTCGGGGGATAAATATACACTTTTGAGGACTTATCATGTTGTGGGAATACATGTTACCTCGAGGAGGTTTAGACTCGAGGGGTGAGATTTAGTCCACTCTTGGACGTGTGTCAGGATCCTGTGCAGTCTGCAGTCGTCGAACGGTTGACCACTTACAAGTATCTCATCTAGAAATGTTATTCGATAACACATGCAACTCTCATTGCATCATGCCCATTACAATTTTTAAGTTTGTGGTTTGTACAGTACAGTGTGTTCAAAATATTTAACCAAGTTGTCACAATTGCAGACATTTTACTCACAATTAAGTGTGCCTTAAAAAGATTAAATATGTAAGCAAGGGTGTAAGGGACCCTAAAACAACCCCAATAACATTACACACACACACACACACACACACACACACACACACATATATATATATATATATATATATATATATATATATATATATATATATTATATTCTTTATAATGGAGGGAGCTTTACATAATATATAGTAAAACAAAATATGTTGTACCTAGGAACATTAGTCAATTGCTGCAAAAAGAAAAAGAACACTTTCCAATGCACTTAGTTTTTTCCCAAATTGAAAGGTTGTCACAAGTACGACAACATACAATCTGTTTCAATAGCTTGTTGTACAGGTCCATTAGTAGGTTTTACAGAGATAACAAAGTTTTCTCCAATATGTTTTTGTGTGCGACCTTCAATAACAGGATTGTACACAAAACTAAACACAAAATAAACACAACACCACCTTTGTTGGCCATCTCGATCTCTCTCTCAATTAATCTTGATCACTTAATTAATCTTCAGTACAATATATAGCGTCTGTGTTGCTAAATGAATACATTTTGTTATTTGCGGGATAACCATATTTATGGTTAATTTGTTATTGGTTGTAGAAGATAATTACACATAAGGTAAACAAATAATTCAAGCAATCAAAATATAATTAGCTATTCATGGGAAGACTTGGCCAAAAATAGATGTTTAATTTGTTATTTATATGGTGAACAAACAAGTTTCAACCATTTGTTAAACTAAATCAATTACGTTAACTAATAGTCTTGACACCAACTGGTCAATTTGTTGGATCGACCCTCTGTCATTGGCGATCTTCTGTTTTCAATTCAGATACCCTACCGAATTATTGGACCAGACTAGCTCGATGATTGTCGGATTGATGTTAATCACACATTTGCATGAAAATAAATATAAATATTAGGAGTAATTACTCTAGTCGTTAGAGAGTTAAAAAAGTAACAAAATCTTAGACAATTGGCAGTGCCCAACAACTCAACTGTTAACATACACTGATGAAGATCGAGGTCAGTAGCGATGAACCGACGCTCTAACCTCATACGTATTTATCCCTGGGCATGAAACAAAAACTAAGTCATATTTAACTAAACACATTTCCTTTGACAAGGAAAGATTACATGGAAGAAATGGAATATGTCACTTGCAAACATGCCTTCTGAGAGATGAATTGAATGTTGTTGACTTTCCAGGTAGCTTAAGGTTCCTCATGGCCCTAATATTATTTTCCCTAGGACATTCCAGAAGTTCTCGGTAACATTTTGATAAATGATGCCTCAGGGAAGTTATACCTTGGAAGGGGTCTCTCTAACCCCAGCTTACCTTTTGCAAAAAAAATAAAAAATTTAAAATAAAAATAAAAAATCAGATGGCTGAAATGCCATTGTGTTTGAGATCCCCCAAATGATGACATAAATTATATCTCAGCAAGACCATGCTCATTGTAAATTGGTGGACATGTCAAAATACGGGGTATAATGCCTAAGCAAAAGTACGTACCTTTCATAAAAGTAGTCATTTGTCTGTAATACTTGCAGGGTTTTGTCAATGCGGCCAAAGACAGTCTATCAATCATCTTGTATTTGCAATTTTAGTTTTTTTGAATCCTTTTATAAACTTTAGTGGATTTGCATTGGCTTTCATTATTAGTTTGGAACATTGGGTCACAAAATGTGACAACTCTTAGTATGGATTTTATAATGAGATGGGAATGATGATAGAGACCAAAAAGTGTTAATCTCTAATCTCTATCAAAAGATTATATTTTTAACTTGAAGTTCCTTCTTGGGCCTGTATAAATTGGATATCAAAGTAGACAAGTAACAAGCAAGGGTCGTACCCACCTCAGAGGGCGAGATCTTATCTCAAACACAATAGAAAACAATGGTTACGAAACACCAAGGGAATCAACAAACAAGATTTGAGATTGATTCTAACTTCCTACATGCAATAATTAAATAAACCCTAACTTAAGAATATGGTAGAGATGTAAAGAAGATTAATGATGACAAAGGGGGAAGAATTGGTATCCACAAACTAAATCATGCAAACATAACATGTTGTTACTTCATGTTCAATCTATAACAATTAATTAGTCACCTCTCGGTTATTCCAACTAATCATTAATACCTATAATAATCAAGTAGTCACCTCACAGCTATTCCAATCAATTAAAACATGATTCTTTTATGCATGCTATTAAATATATCTTATTAATCAAACCGTTACATTTCAGGTATTCAATTTAATTAACTCAACATATTATTCATAACTAAATCATCACCTCTCAGCTATTTGACTTAATTACAGAAAGTGTTCCAATAAAAAAAATATCAACTGCAGATATGTAATAATCACCTCTCAGCTATTTCACTACACACCTTTACTCAATATAAATAAAACTATTAAAGCAAGGTCTACCTAAATCAAAACAATAGTATTTTAACATCATGCATAACAATAACATGCAAATAATCATACTTAGTTTATATCGCGAATTAGAAGTATATAAGCATTAAGAGCTTTTAATCACAATTAACAATAAGAACAAACATGGTGTTTTTGCATCATCTAGAGTGCTTCAACCATCCCCCTAAGGAGATTTAGCTACTCATCCTTGATGATGACACCATGGAATAAATAAATAAATCACAAGACATCATAATGGAAAAGATAATGGAATTCATATTGATATTGACTTTGATACAAAAGAAGAAGATGAACTTTTCTCTTGAATCTTCAATTCAAAAAAAGCTACCTAAACCTTAACTACAACTTCTCTTATATAGAAAATACAAAGTAGAATACTTGCGTGCAAAGACTTCCAAATTAGGTCAAATTCGTAGCTGCTGCTGTTGGTCTTATAGAGGGATTTGGTTTTTAGCGAAACCTAATTCTCTTGGGCTTAGGTTGTAGCTTGGACCAAGACCTTCAGTTTGATAGCTCATGGGCACAAATCAGACATCTGGATCTCCTTGTAGAGCATTTTTTTAAGTTTGGATTTTAAATAAAGCCCTAAATAGAAATTCTGACTTGTGGGCTCCAATAGGACCCGGTTTGGGTTGAGATTTGGACCGCCCCACTTTGACATAAAGTCAAGTCAACTGGTCTGACCGTGTGGTGCTCTCAGCAGATCAGTGGGTGCAAATATCAATTCTCCTTCTCTTGTGTAAATAACACCTTTTTGCATGCTTTTCTTGACTTTTTGCGGGTTTTAACACAATATTCGCATTTCGGCTCATAAAACCTATACAATAGACAAGAAAACACTAATCAATAGATATAATACAATAATATAAGCTAAGTGCTAGACAAACAAGGTGTTATTCGGAGATAAATATACACTTTTGAGGACTTATCAAATGAGATCATGTATATTCAGCATTTTTCCGTTACCTGAGGACCTCTAATAACATGTTTACTTTTGTTTTTTTTTATCCAATGTAAAAGTATTTCATCAACAAGAGCAGTAGATGAGCAAAGATACAAACAAACACAACTAATAACATGTTTACTTTTGTTTTTTTTATCTAATGTAAAAGTATTTCATCAACAAGAGCAGTAGATGAGCAAAGATACAAACAAACACTATTGGGTTCAGTACAGTCACAGTACGTAGGAATTACATACGCACATAAACATAACAAAAATCTAAGAATTCAGTTAGCTAGGAATTACATACTCTTCATAGACCTGATTAGCATCGTCAGAAAGTTACCAGATGTCTACTAACAAAGAAATTTACTTTTATTATTGTTTGTTGATTGTCATGTTACTTCGTCATCTAGTGAAGTGAGAGTATCTCTAGTTAGTGTTTCATTAAACCATAAATTTAACACACACAAATACAATTAAAAAAAAATAAAAAATCTCCAATGATTCATCGAAATATGGCAACTTATCATCTTAGACATCAAATGAAAAGAAGAAAACTCTAATTTGGGGTGATAACAAAATGACCACTTGAATTAATTATTGAGGTGTTCATTAGAAGAACACTTTTTGAATTGCGGAGGTCCCACCTAACTGAAGTGATCTTATCTGTTGATCATCTTATAATTAGATATGCAATTTCGAGAGTACCCCTGGTATTATTAGAAATCATTATTCTATCACCATTTAAATCTAATCTAGAACATTACATCTAGTGAACCATTAGAACTACCTTGACAGAGATGTACACTGTCAAGGTGTCTCTAAGGGCATGGATGGTTATATATTCAACAACAGAGTCTGGACGAAAGAAACAAACACCAATTCAAAGCTCTCGCAAGAAATTAATTGCTCTGCAGCAACTGGTTTGCACTAGTCTCATCTCTCTATTGTATGTATATTGTAGTAGTATATATATACTGCATGTGCAATTGTTGTGAGTATGATAATCTGGGATGTATCTTCGCTACCTGGCAGAGTCTAGAACTCGCTGATCGGGAGTAGTAATTTTCTTGTGTAATTAATAATATCTGATTAACTTCTACCTTTTATCCCCAGGAAAAAAAAGAGTCATTATTTGCTTACAAGTATCTCATGTAGAAATGTTATTCGATAACACATGCAACTCTCGTTGCATCATGCCCATTACAATTTTTAAGTTTGTGGTTTGTACAGTACAGTGTGTTCAAAATATTTAACCAAGTTGTCACAATTGCAGACATTTTACTCACGATTAAATGTGCCTTAAAAAGATTAAATATGTAAGCAAGGGTGTAAGGGACCCTAAAACAACCCCAATAACATTACACACACACACATATATATACTATATTCTTTATAATGGAGGGAGGTTTACATAATATATAGTAAAGCAAAATATGTTGTACCTAGGAACATTAATCAATTGCTGCAAAAAGAAAAAGAACATTTTCCAATGCACTTAGTTTTTTCCCAAATTGAAAGGTTCTCACAAGTACGATAACATGCAATTTTGCATTGAGGGACGAATGCTCCTCTACCAACGAAGACATCTGTTTGTATAGCTTGTTGTACAGGTCCTTCAGTAGGTTTTACAGAGATAACAAAGTTTTCTCCAATATGTTTTTGTGTGCGACCTTCAATAGGGTGTAGGATTGTACACAAAACTAAACACAAAATAAACACAACACCACCTTTGTTGGCCATCTCGATCTCTCCCTTTAATTAATCTTGATCACTTAATTAATCTTCAGTACAATATATAGGGTCTGTGTTGCTAAATGAATACATTTTGTTAATTGCATGATAACCATATTTATGGTTAATTTGTTATTGGCTGTAGAAGAAAATTACACATAAGGTAAACAAATAATTTAACCAATCAAAACATAATTACCTATTCATGGGAAGACTTGGCCAAAAATAGATGTTTAATTTGTTATTTATAAGGTGAACAAACAAGTTCCAACCATTTGTTAAACTAAATCAATTACGTTAACTAATAGTCTTGGTACCAACTGGTCAATTTGTTGGATCGACCCTCTATCATTGGAGATCTTCTGTTTTCAATTCAATTCAGATACCCTACCTAATTATTGGACCAGACTAGCTCGATGATTGCCGGGTTGATGTTAATCACACATTTACATGAAAATAAATATAAATCTTAGGAGTAATTACTCTAGTCGTTAGAGAGTTAAAAAAGTAACAAAGTCTTAGACAATTGGCAGTGCCTAGCAACTCAACTGTTAACATACACTGATGGAGATCGAGGTCAGCAGCGATGAACCAACGCTCTAAGCTCATACGTATTTATCCCTGGGCATGAAACAAAAACTAAGTCATATTTAACTAAACACATTTCCTTTGACAAGGAAAGATTACATGGAAGAAATGGAATATGTCAGTTGCAAACATGCCTTCTGAGAGATGAACTGCATATTGTTGACTTTCCAGGTAGCTTAAGGTTCCTCGTGGCCCTAATATTGTTTTCCCTAGGACATTCCAGAAGTTCTCTGTAACATTTTGATAAATGATGCCTCAGGGAAGTTATACCTTGGAAGGGGTCTCTCTAACCCCAGCTTACCTTTTGCACACAAAAAAAAAAAGAAAAACATTAAAATAAAAAAAAAAAATCAGATGGCTCAAATGCCATTGTGTTTGAGATTCCCTTAATGATGACTTAAATTATATCTCCCTAAGACCATGCTCATTGTAAATTGCTGGACATGTCAAAATACGGGGTATAATGCCTAAGTGAAAGCACGTACCTTTCATAAAAGCAGTCATTTCTCTGTAATACTTGCAGGGTTTTGTCTATGCGACCAAAGACAATCTATCAATCATCTTGTATTTGCAATTTTAGTTTTTTTGAATCCTTTTATGAACTCTAGTGGATTTGCATTGGCTTTCATTATTAGTTTGGAACATTGGGTCACAAAATGTGACAACTCTTAGTATGGATTTTATATTGAGATGAGAATGATGATAGAGACACAAAAGTGTTAATCTCTAATCTCTATCAAAAGATTATATTTTTAACTTGAAGTTCCTTCTTGGGCCTGTATAAATTGGATATCAAAGTAGACAAGTAACAAGCAAGGGTCGTACCCACCTCAGAGGGGGAGATCTTAGCTCAAACACAATAGAAAACAATGGTTAAGAAACACCATGGGAATCAACAAACAAGATTTGAGGTTGATTCTAACTTCCTACATGCAATAATTAAATAAACCCTAACTTAAGAATATGGTAGAGATGTAAAGAAGATTAATGACGACAAAGAAGGAAGAATTGGTATCCACAAACGAAATCATGCAAACATAACATGTTGTTCCTTCATGTTCAATCTATAACAATTAATTAGTCACCTCTCGGTTATTCCAACTGATCATTAATACCTATAATAATCAAGTAGTCACCTCTCAGCTATTCCAATTAATTAAAACGGGATTCTCATATGCATGCTATTAAATATGTCTTATTAATCAAACCGTTACATTTCAGGTATTCAATTTAATTAACTCAACATATTATTCATAACTAAATCATCACCTCTCAGCTATTTGACTTAATTACAGAAAGTGTTCCAATAAAAAAATATCAACTGCAGATATGTAATAATCACCTCTCAGCTATTTCACTACACACCTTTACTCAATATAAATAAAACTATTAAAGCAAGGTCTACCTAAATCAAAACAATAGTATTTTAACATCATGCATAACAATAACATGCAAATAATCATACTTAGTTTATATCGCGAATTAGAAGTATATAAGCATTAAGAGCTTTTAATCACAATTAACAATAAGAACAAACATGGTGTTTTTGCATCATCTAGAGTGCTTCAACCATCCCCCTAAGGAGATTTAGCTACTCATCCTTGATGATGACACCATGGAATAAATAAATAAATGACAAGACACATAATGGAAAAGATAATGGAATTCATATTCATATTGAGTTTGATACAAAAGAAGAAGAAGAAGATGAATTTTTCTCTTGAATCTTCAATTCATAAAAAGCTACCTAAACCTTAGCTACTACTTCTCTTATATAGAAAATACAAAGTAGAATACTTGTATGCAAAGACTTCCAAATTAGGTTAAATTCGTGGCTGCTGCTGTTGGTCTTCTAGAAGGATTATGTTTTTAGCGAAACCTAATTCTCTTGGGCTTAAGTTGTAGCTTGGACCAAGACCTTCAGTTTGATAGCTCATGGGCCCAAATCAGACTTCTGAATCTCCTTCTAGAGCATTTTTTTTAAGTTTGGATTTTAAATAAATACCTAAATAGAAATTCTGACTTGTGGGCTCCAATAGGACCCGGTTTGGGTTGAGATTTGGACCGCCCCACTTTGACATAAAGTCAAGTCAACTGGTCTGACCGTGGAGTTCTCTCAGCAGATCGGTGCGTGCAAATATCAATTCTCCTTCTCTTGTGCAAATAACACCTTTTTGCTTGCTTTTCTTGACCTTCTGCGGGCTTTAACACAATATTCGCATTTCGGCTCATAAAACCTATACAATAGACAAGAAAGCACTAATCAATAGATATAATACAATAATATAAGCTAAGTACTAGACAAACAAGGTGTTATTCGGGGGATAAATATACACTTTTGAGGACTTATCAAATGAGATCATGTATATTCAACATTTTTCTGTTACGTGAGGACCTCTAATAACATGTTTACTTTTGTTTTTTGTTTATCCAATGTAAAAGTATTTCATCAACAAGAGCAGTAGATGAGCAAAGATACAAACAAACACTACTAATAAGATGTTTACTTTTGTTTTTTTTATCCAATGTAAGAGTATTTCATCAACAAGGGCAGTAGATGAGCAAAGATACAAACAAACATTATTGGATTCAGTACAGTCACGGTACGTAGGAATTACATACGCACATAAACATAACAAAAATCTAAGAATTCAGTTAGGTAGGAATTACATACCCTTCATAGACCTGATTAGCATCGTCAGAAAGTTACCAGATGTCTACTACCAAAGATATTTACTTTCACCATTGTTTGCTGATTGTCATGTTACTTCATCATCTAGTGAAGTGAGAGTATCTCTAGCTAGTATTTTATTAAACCATAAATTTAGCACACACAAATACAATAAAAAAAAAAAAAAATCTCCAATGATTCATCCAAATATAGGCAACTTATCATCTTAGACATCAAATGAAAAGAAGAAAACTCTAATTTGGGGTGATAACAAAATGACCACTTGAATTAATTATTGAGGTGTTCATTAGAAGAACACTTTTTGAATTGCGGAGGTCCCACCTAACTGAAGTGATCTTATCTGTTGATCATCTTATAATTAGAGATGCAATTTCGAGAGTACCCCTGGTATTATTAGAAATCATTATTCTATCACCATTTAAATCTAATCTAGAACATTACATCTAGTGAACCATTACAACTACCTTGACAGAGATGTACACTGTCAAGGTGTCTCTAAGGGCATGGATGATTATATATTCAACAACAGAGTCTGGACGAAAGAAACAAACACCAATTCAAAGCTCTCGCAAGAAATTAATTGCTCTGCAGCAACTGGTTTGCACTAGTCTCTTCTCTGTATTGTATGTATATTGGAGTAGTATATATATACTGCATGTGCAATTGTTGTGAGTATGATAATCTGGGATGTATCTTCGCTACCTGGCAGAGTCTAGAACTCGCTGATCGGGAGTGGTAATTTTCTTGTGTAATTAATAATATCTGATTAACTTCTACCTTTTATCCCCAGGAAAAAAAAGAGTCATTATTTGCTTACAAGTATCTCATGTAGAAATGTTATTCGATAACACATGCAACTCTCGTTGCATCATGCCCATTACAATTTTTAAGTTTGTGGTTTGTACAGTACAGTGTGTTCAAAATATTTAACCAAGTTGTCACAATTGCAGACATTTTACTCACGATTAAATGTGCCTTAAAAAGATTAAATATGTAAGCAAGGGTGTAAGGGACCCTAAAACAACCCCAATAACATTACACACACACATATATATACTATATTCTTTATAATGGAGGGAGGTTTACATAATATATAGTAAAGCAAAATATGTTGTACCTAGGAACATTAATCAATTGCTGCAAAAAGAAAAAGAACACTTTCCAATGCACTTAGTTTTTTCCCAAATTGAAAGGTTGTCACAAGTACGATAACATGCAATTTTGCATTGAGGGACGAATGCTCCTCTACCAACGACGAAATCTGTTTGTATAGCTTGTTGTACAGGTCCTTCAGTAGGTTTTACAGAGATAACAAAGTTTTCTCCAATATGTTTTTGTGTGCGACCTTCAATAGGGTGTAGGATTGTACACAAAACTAAACACAAAATAAACACAACACCACCTTTGTTGGCCATCTCGATCTCTCTCTCAATTAATCTTGATCACTTAATTAATCTTCAGTACAATATATAGGGTCTGTGTTGCTAAATGAATACATTTTGTTAATTGCATGATAACCATATTTATGGTTAATTTGTTATTGGTTGTAGAAGAAAATTACACATAAGGTAAACAAATAATTTAACCAATCAAAACATAATTAGCTATTCATGGGAAGACTTGGCCAAAAATAGATGTTTAATTTGTTATTTATAAGGTGAACAAACAAGTTCCAACCATTTGTTAAACTAAATCAATTACGTTAACTAATAGTCTTGGTACCAACTGGTCAATTTGTTGGATCGACCCTCTGGCATTGGAGATCTTCTGTTTTCAATTCAATTCAGATACCCTACCTAATTATTGGACCAGACTAGCTCGATGATTGCCGGGTTGATGTTAATCACACATTTACATGAAAATAAATATAAATCTTAGGAGTAATTACTCTAGTCGTTAGAGAGTTAAAAAAGTAACAAAGTCTTAGACAATTGGCAGTGCCCAGCAACTCAACTGTTAACATACACTGATGGAGATCGAGGTCAGCAGCGATGAACCAACGCTCTAAGCTCATACGTATTTATCCCTGGGCATGAAACAAAAACTAAGTCATATTTAACTAAACACATTTCCTTTGACAAGGAAAGATTACATGGAAGAAAGGGAATATGTCACTAGCAAACATGCCTTCTGAGAGATGAACTGCATATTGTTGACTTTCCAGGTAGCTTAAGGTTCCTCGTGGCCCTAATATTGTTTTCCCTAGGACATTCCAGAAGTTCTCTGTAACATTTTGATAAATGATGCCTCAGGGAAATTATACCTTGGAAGGGGTCTCTCTAACCCCAGCTTACCTTTTGCACACACACAAAAAAAAAAAAAAACACATTAAAATAAAAATAAAAAATCAGATGGCTCAAATGCCATTGTGTTTGAGATTCCCTTAATGATGACTTAAATTATATCTCCGTAAGACCATGCTCATTGTAAATTGCTGGACATGTCAAAATACGGGGTATAATGCCTAAGTGAAAGCACGTACCTTTCATAAAAGCAGTCATTTCTTTGTAATACTTGTAGGGTTTTGTCTATGCGACCAAAGACAATCTATCAATCATCTTGTATTTGCAATTTTAGTTTTTTTGAATCCTTTTATGAACTCTAGTGGATATGCATTGGCTTTCATTATTAGTTTGGAACATTGGGTCACAAAATGTGACAACTCTTAGTATGGATTTTATATTGAGATGAGATGATGATAGAGACCAAAAAGTGTTAAATCTCTAATCTCTATCAAAAGATTATATTTTTAACTTGAAGTTCCTTCTTGGGCCTGTATAAATTGGATATCAAAGTAGACAAGTAACAAGCAAGGGTCGTACCCACCTCAGAGGGGGAGATCTTAGCTCAAACACAATAGAAAACAATGGTTAAGAAACACCATGGGAATCAACAAACAAGATTTGAGGTTGATTCTAACTTCCTACATGCAATAATTAAATAAACCCTAACTTAAGAATATGGTAGAGATGTAAAGAAGATTAATGACGACAAAGATGGAAGAATTGGTATCCACAAACGAAATCATGCAAACATAACATGTTGTTCCTTCTTGTTCAATCTATAACAATTAATTAGTCACCTCTCGGTTATTCCAACTGATCATTAATACCTATAATAATCAAGTAGTCACCTCTCAGCTATTCCAATCAATTAAAACGGGATTCTCATATGCATGCTATTAAATATGTCTTATTAATCAAACCGTCACCTTTCAGCTATTCAATTTAATTAACTCAACATATTATTCATAACTAAATCATCACCTCTCAGCTATTTGACTTAATTACAAAAAATGTTCCAATAAAAAAATATCAACTGCAGATATGTAATAATCACCTCTCAGCTATTTCACTACACACCTTTAATCAATATAAATAAAACTATTAAAACTAGGTCTACCTAAATCCTAACAATATATAGTATTTTAACATCATGGATAACAATAACATGCAAATAATCATACCTACCTCATATCGCAAATTAGAAGTAAATAAGCATTAAGAACTTTTAATCACAATGAACAATAAGAACAAACATGGTGCTTTTGCATCATCTAGAGTGCTTCAACCATCCCCCTAAGGAGATTTAGCTACTCATCCTTGATGATGACACCATGGAATAAATAAATAAATCACAAGACACATAATGGAAAAGATAATGGAATTCATATTCATATTGAGTTTGATACAAAAGAAGAAGAAGAAGATGAACTTTTCTCTTGAATCTTCAATTCATAAAAAGCTACCTAAACCTTAGCTACTACTTCTCTTATATAGAAAATACAAAGTAGAATACTTGCATGCAAAGACTTCCAAATTGGGTTAAATTCGTGGCTGCTGCTGTTGGTCTTCTAGAAGGATTAGGTTTTTAGCGAAACCTAATTCTCTTGGGCTTAAGTTGTAGCTTGGACCAAGACCTTCAGTTTGATAGCTCATGGGCCCAAATCAGACTTCTGAATCTCCTTCTAGAGCATTTTTTTAAGTTTGGATTTTAAATAAAGACCTAAATAGAAATTCTGACTTGTGGGCTCCAATAGGACCCGGTTTGGGTTGAGATTTGGACCGCCCCACTTTGACATAAAGTCAAGTCAACTGGTCTGACCGTGGAGTGCTCTCAGCAGATCGGTGCGTGCAAATATCAATTCTCCTTCTCTTGTGCAAATAACACCTTTTTGCTTGCTTTTCTTGACCTTCTGCGGGCTTTAACACAATATTCGCATTTCGGCTCATAAAACCTATACAATAGACAAGAAAGCACTAATCAATAGATATAATACAATAATATAAGCTAAGTGCTAGACAAACAAGGTGTTATTCGGGGGATAAATATACACTTTTGAGGTTTTATCAAATGAGATCATGTATATTCAACATTTTTCTGTTACGTGAGGACCTCTAATAACATATTTACTTTTGTTTTTTGTTTATCCAATGTAAAAGTATTTCATCAACAAGAGCAGTAGATGAGCAAAGATACAAACAAACACTACTAATAAGATGTTTACTTTTGTTTTTTTTATCCAATGTAAAAGTATTTCATCAACAAGAGCAGTAGATGAGCAAAGATACAAACAAACATTATTGGGTTCAGTACAGTCACAGTACGTAGGAATTACATACGCACATAAACATAACAAAAATCTAAGAATTCAGTTAGGTAGGAATTACATACCCTTCATAGACCTGATTAGCATCGTCAGAAAGTTACCAGATGTCTACTACCAAAGATATTTACTTTTACCATTGTTTGCTGATTGTCATGTTACTTGTAGGGGTACTACATACTCCGACCAATAAAAAGTAGCCACGTGGCACAGTCATCAATCTGTCAGGTCGCCACAACCTCAACCCACTAACAGCTCGACTAAAGCGACCAGACTACACAACGACCAGCGACCTGCTATTCACACGTGCTCCTAATCAATGCACAGAATATTCTCTTCAGTTACAGAGTTAATTCACAGGGATGATCCTCGCGCGTTACACATTTAATCATCATTATGATGGCGGAGAATCTGCAAGATCCACGATCCACGCCCTTCCATCTTCTATATAAACAGAACTACGATGGCTTGATCTCTAAGTTCAATTCCCCGGAGCTAGAGTACGTAGGCAATCTCGATCTCAACGAGGTGCAGCCACCCCAATATCCAATATCCCCATTTGGTCAAGTCTCCATAACGACCTGACCCTGTTGATGCATTAATCTAGAAATAGGTTAATACATTTGGCGCCGACTGCAAGGAATTCGATATATTCGAAAACCCAAAGCCCTCCCACCCTTAAATCAAAAATCACTCGATCAAATGTCTAACCAGGAAGTCACCATCCAAGATCTGCAGGCACAAATTACACGTCTACAGGAAGAAAATGAGCGTTTAAAAGCCGCTCAAACCAACCCCCAGCAAGGGGAAAATAGCGGACTTGGAGTCATCCCTGCTGATGATTCCAACCAAAAGTTCGAGCAACTCAGCCAGCAGCTGGCGGAGTTCAAAGCATCCCAGGCTCTCCTTCACCGGTCCAAGAGCCACACTGCAGAGCAACTTGCTGTGCAGTCCCTTCAACAATTCCAGGAGTCTCCATTCTCCAACGAGATCCTGGAGCATGATCTGCCGAACAAGCTGAATGCCCCAAAGTTCGACCAGTATGCAGGAGTCGGAGATCCAACCGACCATGTCAAGGGATTCCGAAAGTCCCTTCCTCTGATAAAGGAGGACCATCTTTTGTGTTTGCTGTTCCAGTCCAGCCTCACCGGACCAGCTCTCGACTGGTTTCATCGACTGAAGCCAGGATCCATCAGCTCGTTTGCGGAGCTTGAAAACAATTCGTCATCTTCTACATCCATAATAAGAAGCGCCCGATTACCATTGACTCCATCTTCAAAGTCAAGCAGAAGGATGGTGAGTCACTTAGCGTTTTCTTTTCACGTTTTAAGTCTGAGTTACATTCCATTCAGGACTTTGCAAAGGAGCATGAGACCTTTGCAACTATTGCTTTCTCTCACGGACTGATCCAAGGGTCCGACCTGCACAAGTCTCTAGCAATGAAGAGACCTTCGTCACTTGACGAGCTCTACTTAAAGGTAGATCGTTACATTAAGCTAGAAGAAGCCCTCACGGGGAGGGAAAAGAATCATGTAGTCAGCAACATTGAGGCTGGCTCAAGCAAACGACCTCGATCAGAAGGAAAGAGGTTCAAAGCTAAATCGCTGCCTACCGAGCAGCGAGAGTATCACCGGTTTACGCGACCAGCCGGTTATATCTTCGAAAGGATCAAGCACAACCATTGGTGCAAAATTCCTGCCTTCACACAGCTGGAGGATACATCTGGTCGCCCGTACTGCAAAGTCCATAAAGTACGGTGTCATCAAACTGATGACTGTCGCGTCCTGAAGCGCGCACTTCAGACCTGGGCCGATGAGAAACGGCTCAACAATTGGATCCTCGGAAGGAATGAGGAGTCCACAGGCAAGAGAATGAGGAAGGAATCCAGAACCCCTCCTCGTTCACCAAAGCGGGGTCAGAGCAAGGCCAGAGCGGCCTCCGCAAGCCCAGCACGCAGCAGAGGGCGTAGCCTCTCCCAGCGCTTAGGTCCAACAGGCGACCTACGCGATCATATAAACAAGAAGGTCGCAAACAAGGTGGACAGCGACAGCGACTCGGACAGTCATGTGGTCTACATGATTGACGAATCTCATCACACCCCTGTCTCTAGGGACAAAAAGAGACGAGTAGAACATCTCCATCATGTCTACTCTATCAGTGGCCGAGCAGCTCGCTTCAACATCCCTGCCCGGCAAGAAACTGACATCACCTTCACCGAAGACGATCTCAATAAGGTCGTTACTCCACACAACGACGCACTGGTCGTTGAACTCAGGATAGCTGATTATACCATCAAGAGGGTATTCATCGACCCTGGGGCATCATGCAACATTCTCATGTACCGAACTTTCAAGGACATGAGGCTGCCCGACTCAGTGCTCATTCCAGACTTCACACCGATCCTTGGCTTCAATAGTTCAAGGGAAGACCCTAAGGGGGAGATCCTTCTGCCCGTCACTGTAGGCAGAAGGGAAGATAAGGTCGTTGTAACCAGCAAGTTCAGCGTCCTGAATATCGCAAGCAAGTACAATGCGATTCTGGGTCGAAAGTGGATCCATGCTATGAGAGGAGTGCCGTCAACTTACCATCAGGTATTCCGCTATCCCGGCCCTTATGGGATAATGGAACTCCGCGGCAATCAAAACACCGCACAAGAATGCCACGGTGTTATTGAAGCTGTCCCATCATCAAAGCCATCCACCTCTGGAGTCAAGGATGGTGATGACAAAGGAAAGAGCCTAGTCCCAACAGAGGCTCAGGAGGGCAACAAATCAAAGAGCCCAGCAAAGGAAAAAGCTGAACCTGCTAAATAGCAATTACAGAAGGAGCAAGCGAGCTCCCCCAAGCTGAGTCTCGGAAGCACCGATCCAGGCGTCCGAGTTAACATTGGGTCAGATGAGGACCCAAGGTATGTCTATGTAGGTTCAGAAATGGAAGAAGATAAGTTCGCTAATTTTGTAAATTTTCTTTCAATGAATAAAGATGTTTTTGCTTGGTCGTATATCGATATGCCCGGAATAGATCCATCAATTGCATGCCATAGGCTACGGGTCAATCCCAATTATCGACCTGTGAAGCAGAAACCAAGGAGACTTGCTCCCAAGTTTCACGAAGCCGTCAATGAAGAGATCAATAGACTCAAACAGGTCGGCTTCATCAGAGAAGTCGATACTCCAGACTGGCTAGCCAACATAGTCCCAGTCCTAAAGAAGAATGGGAAAACAAGGGTCTGCATCGACTTCACGAGCTTGAATAAAGCTTGTCCTAAAGATTCATTCCCACTGCCACGAATCGATAGGCTAGTCGATCAGACATGCGGTTTTGAGCTACTATCATTCATGGACGCGTACTCAGGGTACAATCAGATCCCAATGTACGAGCCTGATCAAGAAAAGACCTCTTTTACAACTGAGCAAGGTATTTTCTGTTACAAAGTCATGCCATTCGGGCTAAGGAATGCAGGGGCGACCTACCAAAGACTGGTCACCAGAATGTTCGACGACCTCCTAGGTCGAACAATGGAGGTCTACATTGATGACATGCTAGTGAAGAGCGATAAAGAACGAGATCATCTGTACAACCTCGACCAGGCATTCCAAAGGTTAAGACAATACAGAATGCGTCTTAATCCAGAAAAATGTCTGTTCGGGGTCGCATCAGGAAAATTCCTAGGCTACCTGGTCACCAGACGAGGCATCGAAGCAAATCCAGATCAGATCAGAGCCCTGATCGACATGCCAAGTCCAAAAACTAAGAAACAAATCCAGAAGCTCAACGGCATGGTTTCAGCTCTGAACAGATTCATCTCCAGAGCATCAGACAAGTGTAGACCAATGCTTCATATCTTAAAGAAGGGGGCTACATATGAGTGGACAGAAGAGTGCGAGAAAGCCTTCGATGACCTCAAGGCATATCTGTCTACTCCACCAGTTCTTACCAGACCAATAGATGGTGATGTACTTGGCGTCTACCTCGCAACATCAGATTTTGCGATAAGCGCAGTACTCTTCAAAGAAGACAATCAAGTGGAACGACCTATCTACTTCACAAGCAAAGTCTTACAGCAGGCTGAAATAAGGTACACACCTCTGGAGAAGTTAGCATTAGCATTACTTTACGCTGCATGCAAATTCAAGCCTTATTTCCAAGCACACACTGTAAAAGTAATCACCGATCAGCCATTACGCCACATACTAGAAAAGAAAAACAAAACAGGTCGTATGGCTCGATGGGCAGCCGAGCTGGGTGATTACACTTTCGAATTCGTTTCAAGACAGGCCGTCAAGGGTCAGGTCGTTGCAGAATTTTTGGTAGACTATCCAGCAGAAGATGTCAATTGGGAACCTGAACCTGAAACAAGGCAAATCCAAGACAACCCCCCGGACACTTGGCAGCTCTATGTAGATGGTTCCCATAACTCCAATGGAAGTGGAATAGGTAGTGTGCTAATCTCTCCTGAAGGCTCACAGCTCGAAAGGGCAACTCGTCTGGACTTTTCGACCTCAAACAACGAGGCCGAATACGAAGCACTCATACAGGGCCTAAAAATGGCCATCGACTTGCAAGCAGTTCGTCTCAAAGTGTATAGCGATTCACAGCTGGTAGTCAACCAGATTACCAGCAATTACCAGATCAATGGGGTCAACCTCATCAGGTATGCTAGCAAAGCAAAGGAGCTCATCAGCAAGCTCAGCTATTTCACAATCGAGCATATACCTAGAGACGACAACAGACATGCTGATTCACTGGCGTTTCTAGCATCTAAGATCGAGTCAGACAGACCGAGGGCCCTAACTATAGCAATCAACTCACAGCCCGCATATCTCCTCAAAGAAGAGGATATTAATCAAATCTCCGATCTACTAGAAACAACTCAAGAAGACATCCAGGGTACTTGGATGGAGCCATTCATGGTTTATCTGCAAACTGGTGTCCTACCACTCGACAAAAAGGAGGCCAGTCGATTGCTGCATAAAGTAACAATGTACAAAATCCACGAGGGCAAACTTTTCAGGAAATCAGCAACTGGATTGTTATTACGATGCTTGATCCCAAAGCAAGGGCAGATGATATTTCAAGAAATCCATGAAGGCGAATGTGGAAACCATTCTGGTGGGCGTACCTTAGCCCATAAAACAATCTCTCAAGGATACTTCTGGCCAAGAATGAAAGAAGATGCAAAGAAATTTGTTTTGAAGTGCAAAGAATGCCAGCGGTTTGCTGATAAGCAACACCAGCATCCAAACGATCTCATCAACATCACTGCCCCATGGCCATTCCACATGTGGGGGCTTGACATCATGGGCCCCCTCATCAAGGAAAAGAAGTCTGAGAAGAGGTTCGTCCTAGTAGCCGTAGACTATTTCACTAAATGGGTGGAAGCTGTTGCCTTAACCAACGTAACACAGGCAGATGTCCAGAGATTTATGTGGGAAAATATCATCACAAGGTTCGGGCTACCTAAACGGGTAGTCACAGACAATGGCACTCAGTTCGTTGGGAAGAATATCAAAAAATTCTACGACCTCTGGAAAATCGAGCATTCAAGGTCAACTCCCAGATACCCACAAGCCAACGGCCAGGTTGAAGCTGCAAATCGACAGATTCTAACCAATCTTAAGAAGAAGCTCGAAGACCAGCATGATCAATGGCCACAACAATTGGAGAACATCTTATGGGCTTATAGAACGACTCCTCGCACATCCACAGGGATGTCACCATTCAGTCTCTGCTATGGAGTTGAGGCCGTTATTCCCACCGAATTAACATATGGAACGACCAAATCTCTTCTGGTCGACACAGAGCTCAACAATCAGATCTGGTCGTTTGGAGTCGATCTCCTCGAAGAGCGACGAAACCACGCCACTATAAAGCTCGAGCAATACCAACAGAGACTCAAGCGAGCTTATAACAAAGGCGTACGACCAAGAACTTTTCAACCAGGGGAACTAGTCCTAAGAAGAATGTTCAATAACAAAAGAAAGGACACTATCGGCAAACTCAACGCCAACTGGGAAGGTCCTTACATTATCACAAAAGTCCAGAGCAACGGTTCTTATCGTCTTCAGACACCAGAAGGGGAGATCGTTAAGAACCCGTGGAATGCTTTTCATTTAAAGAAATTCTATCAGTGAAATGTAAGCATCCATTCATTGCATTGCAATCTATAAATTCAATTTTGCCTTCATCTCTGCTCAAACATGAATGGCTACTAAAGGTCCAATCCCTCGACCTACAAATTATCAATAATCTAGTCCCTTTGATAATTTCAAAATTTGTTAAGTTAAATCACTAGCAACTTAACTTGGTGCATTGGTCATCCTCTTCCCACGACCCAAGCACAATTATGTTAAAAGCGACCTCAAGCCCCGATCAGGTCGAACAAATGTCACACATTGTTTGCAAGACCATTCAAGCAGACAAAACGACATAATCAACAATGCAAGGTAAATAGTTGAATTAACTTTTACTTTATGAGATTTTAACAATTACAGGTACAACCAAAATAGAATCAAAGCATACAAGAGGAACTGTTTCAGTGCGTCCTGCTTGCAGCCATTCATCTCGTCTACCTGCCTTCTGAACGAGCTACCAGGACTTCCTGGAAACTAGCTCGCAAAAAGGAATCCATACAAAACTCATCAAACTAAAAGCTGATTACTAACACCAACTACAAAAGACAAGAAGTTCTCCACTCAAGCTCTCAAAGATTACAAGGGGGGCTCTCATGAATAAGCTATGGAAGACATATTGCAAGAACAAGGAGTGCAAGAAGCAAACCTTGCACAAGGTCACCCAATACAAGAAAGGAAAACCAAGGTTACCCAATATAAGAAGGGGAAAACAAGGTTACCCAATACAAGAAGGGGAAACCAAGCCAAGCTCATTACTGCACAGACTGGTCGCCTGAAGCGTCAACTTCAAGGGCTCCAGCGACCTGGTCACTAGGGCCCATCGAGGTGTCCTGAGCTGGTGCCGAAGTCTCTTCAACACCACCTCGCGTCTCCTCTCCTTCGGGCGATCCCGTCATAGCTTTGACCAGTTGCTCGCAGTAGGCCTTCCACGCTGCTTCATTCTCCTGACAAACCCTTTGCCAGTACTCAACAGCAGATTGGGAAGCAGCCTCACGTTCCCTCAACTGTTCCTTCAAAGCTGCGACCTGGGCATCCCTGTCCTTGACCTTACACTCAGCAACGTCAGCAATGTTCCTCGCCTGCTCGAGCTTCTCATTGAGAGTTTTCATCTCAATTTCAGCTTGAGCACCAATCTCAGCAACCAGACGCACCTCCTGGAAGCTGGCATTGAGCTGCAACCACCAAACAAAATTTAGCACAAATACCAAAGCATAATCAAAACAAATGCGACTTATAATCAAACTCACCAAAGAAAGTGCCCCGTTTATCTTTGAACAGGTCACCAGCAGAGGCTGCGACTTCACCATTCGGGCATCAGCATCCAGGACGATACCCTCATTCACAGCCCGGGCAACACAAGGGTCATCAATAGCACTGTCATTGTCGTACACGACATGCTTCTCTCCTCGCCCGTCCAAGTAATCGAACGGCCCAGGGCGGAATTCAGAAAGAATACCTTTGCCTTTCTGCGAAGGCCGAACGGCAGTCTTCCTGGACATCACAGACAATCCAGGAGACGTCGCAACCATTGAAGAAACAGGAGTTGGCATTGCAGGGAAATCCATCATCTTAAGGTTCCCCGAGAAGGACCTCTTCTTCCCAGCCAATGCACCAACCTTAGGAAGTGAGGGGGGTGGACCTGAGACTGGAGGGCTCGCCACGACTCCAGCCTGGCGAGAGCTACCTACAGCCCGCTCAGCAGGCAACTCCCTCTCCACAGATCGTTCCTGAACCACAGGTCGATCAGGCACCACAGATCGTTCCTGCGCTGCAGGTCGATCCTTCTCAACAGGTCTCTCCTTCTCCGACCTCCGAGGAGCACCTACAGAACGCTCCCTTTCAGATTGCTTCGAGCTACCACTTGCTCGATCACCTTCACCAGCTCGCGAACTACCACCAGTCCGACCACCACTCGCTTTCTGAACAGCAGACATGAATGTTTTCTTCAAAGCTTTCCTCCTCTGGAGCTCGTCCCAAACAGTTTTTGGACCACCTTTAGGAATAAAATGCTCCTTTAGGTGAGGCAGAAGTGAAATCTTCCGTTTGTCGGCCAACTTACCGAAGCAGTTCAGAGCAGATCGCAGATCGTTTTTTCTGATCAAATGATCGTCCCGGATTGCTGCATTACAAACACAAACACATCAAGTTCATAAACAGGAAGACGAATCAACATTCATAGAACTACAGACAACTGACTTACGAGCGTCATTCCTAATCGTATGACGCAACTGGATATCTCCTTCAACAATTGGCTCAGTGAAAAGCATGGGATCTTTCCACCATGGCTCGCTACTCACTGGATAAATCAAAGGCAAACGGTCTGGCCTAACCTGCATGTTACAGCCAGAAAGTTCAACCTTCGAGGACCGTTTGAAGCAAAAGTGGTTCAATACATCTTCCACTGAAATGTGCCACCTGTGCAACTTGTTGAGGTCGTCAATTACCCTCATGTTGCGCCAGAAATTACCATTCATCTGACAGGGGGCTCGCCTAATGGCATTCAACAGGTCGACAACCAATTCAGACAACGGCAACCTCAACCCAGCACGGAATTGGTTCAATGTCAATACAGTAGATGAAGGATTATTAGGTCGGTAGTCAGGAGAAAGTAAGCGGTCCCCAAGAAACCTTATCTCTAAATTCCTAATCGACCTAAATTGGTAATGCCTCCTAACAGCAAAGTGCCTATGTACGTAATTCATATTTACAATCCTACACATTCTACCATTACCATCTTCAACCATCTCATCATCAGAAGAATCCGGACCATGAGAACCACTACTCTGGGGGCTATCTACGTCCTCATCGGGAACAGGAGACGGAGGGTCAGAATGAGTACTCTCAGACTCATACTCTTCAAATCCACCATCACTCAAGTGGTCATTTTGAGAATCACTACCCTCAGACATTACTCTCAAGCAATACAGAAGACAACAGATGAAGAAAAAGAAAGAAAATAAAAATCAGAGAAAAGCAAAAGAGAACAAACCTCGCGAGCTCTCAAAGTTCTTCAGTTCCCAAGGCAAAAGCGGCAGCAATTCAAATAAAGGCAAGATGAGTAAACCTACATCAACGTAACTACAGTTTATATACTGTAGCTCGAAAATTTCTAGCCATCGATTCGAAACAAACGAACGGCTGAGATCGACAAAAGGATCCATATGCAGTACAGTCATTCTCCACTCACGCAACGGTTCACATCCACCGTTGGATAAATCCACGTGCAAGACAGATAGCAAATCAGGCAATACGTGCGTCAGTTGCCATAATCACACAACTAACTGCTCGAGGAAACTCCTCCACTTCCCCGTAACAGCGCCATGATGACCACAGACAGCGCTGCATGATTGCCACGTCAGCAACTTCAGAAAAGTAAACTACAAATCAGCATCGATAAGAGTAATTAGTCTTTTCAGCCCGACTCCCATAGTCGACCTAAAAAGAGGGGGCTTATGTAGGGGTACTACATACTCCGACCAATAAAAAGTAGCCACGTGGCACAGTCATCAATCTGTCAGGTCGCCACAACCTCAACCCACTAACAGCTCGACTAAAGCGACCAGACTACACAACGACCAGCGACCTGCTATTCACACGTGCTCCTAATCAATGCACAGAATATTCTCTTCAGTTACAGAGTTAATTCACAGGGATGATCCTCGCGCGTTACACATTTAATCATCATTATGATGGCGGAGAATCTGCAAGATCCACGATCCACGCCCTTCCATCTTCTATATAAACAGAACTACGATGGCTTGATCTCTAAGTTCAATTCCCCGGAGCTAGAGTACGTAGGCAATCTCGATCTCAACGAGGTGCAGCCACCCCAATATCCAATATCCCCATTTGGTCAAGTCTCCATAACGACCTGACCCTGTTGATGCATTAATCTAGAAATAGGTTAATACATTACTTCATCATCTAGTGAAGTGAGAGTATCTCTAGCTAGTGTTTTATTAAACCATAAATTTAGCACACACAAATACAATATAAAAAAAAAAAAAAATCTCCAATGATTCATCCAAATATAGGCAACTTATCATCTTAGACATCAAATGAAAAGAAGAAAACTCTAATTTGGGGTGATAACAAAATGACCACTTGAATTAATTATTGAGGTGTTCATTAGAAGAACACTTTTTGAATTGCGGAGGTCCCACCTAACTGAAGTGATCTTATCTGTTGATCATCTTATAATTAGAGATGCAATTTCGAGAGTACCCCTGGTATTATTAGAAATCATTATTCTATCACCATTTAAATCTAATCTAGAACATTACATCTAGTGAACCATTAGAACTACCTTGACAGAGATGTACACTGTCAAGGTGTCTCTAAGGGCATGGATGGTTATATATTCAACAACAGAGTCTAGACGAAAGAAACAAACACCAATTCAAAGCTCTCGCAAGAAATTAATTGCTCTGCAGCAACTGGTTTGCACTAGTCTCTTCTCTGTATTGTATGTATATTGGAGTAGTATATATATACTGCATGTGCAATTGTTGTGAGTATGATAATCTGGGATGTATCTTCGCTACCTGGCAGAGTCTAGAACTCGCTGATCGGGAGTGGTAATTTTCTTGTGTAATTAATAATATCTGATTAACTTCTACCTTTTATCCCCAGGAAAAAAAAAAGTCATTATTTGCTTACAAGTATCTCATGTAGAAATGTTATTCGATAACACATGCAACTCTCGTTGCATCATGCCCATTACAATTTTTAAGTTTGTGGTTTGTACAGTACAGTGTGTTCAAAATATTTAACCAAGTTGTCACAATTGCAGACATTTTACTCACGATTAAATGTGCCTTAAAAAGATTAAATATGTAAGCAAGGGTGTAAGGGACCCTAAAACAACCCCAATAACATTACACACACACATATATATACTATATTCTTTATAATGGAGGGAGGTTTACATAATATATAGTAAAGCAAAATATGTTGTACCTAGGAACATTAATCAATTGCTGCAAAAAGAAAAAGAACACTTTCCAATGCACTTAGTTTTTTCCCAAATTGAAAGGTTGTCACAAGTACGATAACATGCAATTTTGCATTGAGGGACGAATGCTCCTCTACCAACGACGACATCTGTTTCTATAGCTTGTTGTACAGGTCCTTCAGTAGGTTTTACAGAGATAACAAAGTTTTCTCCAATATGTTTTTGTGTGCGACCTTCAATAGGGTGTAGGATTGTACACAAAACTAAACACAAAATAAACACAACACCACCTTTGTTGGCCATCTCGATCTCTCTCTCAATTAATCTTGATCACTTAATTAATCTTCAGTACAATATATAGGGTCTGTGTTGCTAAATGAATACATTTTGTTAATTGCATGATAACCATATTTATGGTTAATTTGTTATTGGTTGTAGAAGAAAATTACACATAAGGTAAACAAATAATTTAACCAATCAAAACATAATTAGCTATTCATGGGAAGACTTGGCCAAAAATAGATGTTTAATTTGTTATTTATAAGGTGAACAAACAAGTTCCAACCATTTGTTAAACTAAATCAATTACGTTAACTAATAGTCTTGGTACCAACTGGTCAATTTGTTGGATCGACCCTCTGGCATTGGAGATCTTCTGTTTTCAATTCAATTCAGATACCCTACCTAATTATTGGACCAGACTAGCTCGATGATTGCCGGGTTGATGTTAATCACACATTTACATGAAAATAAATATAAATCTTAGGAGTAATTACTCTAGTCGTTAGAGAGTTAAAAAAGTAACAAAGTCTTAGACAATTAGCAGTGCCCAGCAACTCAACTGTTAACATACACTGATGGAGATCGAGGTCAGCAGCGATGAACCAACGCTCTAAGCTCATACGTATTTATCCGTGGGCATGAAACAAAAACTAAGTCATATTTAACTAAACACATTTCCTTTGACAAGGAAAGATTACATGGAAGAAAGGGAATATGTCACTAGCAAACATGCCTTCTGAGAGATGAACTGCATATTGTTGACTTTCCAGGTAGCTTAAGGTTCCTCGTGGCCCTAATATTGTTTTCCCTAGGACATTCCAGAAGTTCTCTGTAACATTTTGATAAATGATGCCTCAGGGAAATTATACCTTGGAAGGGGTCTCTCTAACCCCAGCTTACCTTTTGCACACACACACAAAAAAAAAAAAAAAACACATTAAAATAAAAATAAAAAATCAGATGGCTCAAATGCCATTGTGTTTGAGATTCCCTTAATGATGACTTAAATTATATCTCCGTAAGACCATGCTCATTGTAAATTGCTGGACATGTCAAAATACGGGGTATAATGCCTAAGTGAAAGCACGTACCTTTCATAAAAGCAGTCATTTCTTTGTAATACTTGCAGGGTTTTGTCTATGCGACCAAAGACAATCTATCAATCATCTTGTATTTGCAATTTTAGTTTTTTTGAATCCTTTTATGAACTCTAGTGGATATGCATTGGCTTTCATTATTAGTTTGGAACATTGGGTCACAAAATGTGACAACTCTTAGTATGGATTTTATATTGAGATGAGATGATGATAGAGACCAAAAAGTGTTAATCTCTAATCTCTATCAAAAGATTATATTTTTAACTTGAAGTTCCTTCTTGGGCCTGTATAAATTGGATATCAAAGTAGACAAGTAACAAGCAAGGGTCGTACCCACCTCAGAGGGGGAGATCTTAGCTCAAACACAATAGAAAACAATGGTTAAGAAACACCATGGGAATCAACAAACAAGATTTGAGGTTGATTCTAACTTCCTACATGCAATAATTAAATAAACCCTAACTTAAGAATATGGTAGAGATGTAAAGAAGATTAATGACGACAAAGAAGGAAGAATTGGTATCCACAAACGAAATCATGCAAACATAACATGTTGTTCCTTCTTGTTCAATCTATAACAATTAATTAGTCACCTCTCGGTTATTCCAACTGATCATTAATACCTATAATAATCAAGTAGTCACCTCTCAGCTATTCCAATCAATTAAAACGGGATTCTCATATGCATGCTATTAAATATGTCTTATTAATCAAATCGTCAGCTTTCAGCTATTCAATTTAATTAACTCAACATATTATTCATAACTAAATCATCACCTCTCAGCTATTTGACTTAATTACAAAAAATGTTCCAATAAAAAAATATCAACTGCAGATATGTAATAATCACCTCTCAGCTATTTCACTACACACCTTTAATCAATATAAATAAAACTATTAAAACTAGGTCTACCTAAATCCTAACAATATATAGTATTTTAACATCATGGATAACAATAACATGCAAATAATCATACCTACCTCATATCGCAAATTAGAAGTAAATAAGCATTAAGAACTTTTAATCACAATGAACAATAAGAACAAACATGGTGCTTTTGCATCATCTAGAGTGCTTCAACCATCCCCCTAAGGAGATTTAGCTACTCATCCTTGATGATGACACCATGGAATAAATAAATAAATCACAAGACACATAATGGAAAAGATAATGGAATTCATATTCATATTGAGTTTGATACAAAAGAAGAAGAAGAAGATGAACTTTTCTCTTGAATCTTCAATTCATAAAAAGCTACCTAAACCTTAGCTACTACTTCTCTTATATAGAAAATACAAAGTAGAATACTTGCATGCAAAGACTTCCAAATTGGGTTAAATTCGTGGCTGCTGCTGTTGGTCTTCTAGAAGGATTAGGTTTTTAGCGAAATCTAATTCTCTTGGGCTTAAGTTGTAGCTTGGACCAAGACCTTCAGTTTGATAGCTCATGGGCCCAAATCAGACTTCTGAATCTCCTTCTAGAGCATTTTTTTAAGTTTGGATTTTAAATAAAGACCTAAATAGAAATTCTGACTTGTGGGCTCCAATAGGACCCGGTTTGGGTTGAGATTTGGACCGCCCCACTTTGACATAAAGTCAAGTCAACTGGTCTGACCGTGGAGTGCTCTCAGCAGATCGGTGCGTGCAAATATCAATTCTCCTTCTCTTGTGCAAATAACACCTTTTTACTTGCTTTTCTTGACCTTCTGCGGGCTTTAACACAATATTCGCATTTCGGCTCATAAAACCTATACAATTGACAAGAAAGCACTAATCAATAGATATAATACAATAATATAAGCTAAGTGCTAGACAAACAAGGTGTTATTCGGGGGATAAATATACACTTTTGAGGACTTATCAAATGAGATCATGTATATTCAACATTTTTCTGTTACGTGAGGACCTCTAATAACATGTTTACTTTTGTTTTTTGTTTATCCAATGTAAAAGTATTTCATCAACAAGAGCAGTAGATGAGCAAAGATACAAACAAACACTACTAATAAGATGTTTACTTTTGTTTTTTTTATCCAATGTAAGAGTATTTCATCAACAAGAGCAGGAGATGTGCAAAGATACAAACAAACATTATTGGGTTCAGTACAGTCACGGTACGTAGGAATTACATACGCACATAAACATAACAAAAATCTAAGAATTCAGTTAGGTAGGAATTACATACCCTTCATAGACCTGATTAGCATCGTCAGAAAGTTACCAGATGTCTACTACCAAAGATATTTACTTTTACCATTGTTTGCTGATTGTCATGTTACTTCATCATCTAGTGAAGTGAGAGTATCTCTAGCTAGTGTTTTATTAAACCATAAATTTAGCACACACAAATACAATATAAAAAAAAAAAATCTCCAATGATTCATCCAAATATAGGCAACTTATCATCTTAGACATCAAATGAAAAGAAGAAAACTCTAATTTGGGGTGATAACAAAATGACCACTTGAATTAATTATTGAGGTGTTCATTAGAAGAACACTTTTTGAATTGCGGAGGTCCCACCTAACTGAAGTGATCTTATCTGTTGATCATCTTATAATTAGATATGCAATTTCGAGAGTACCCCTGGTATTATTAGAAATCATTATTCTATCACCATTTAAATCTAATCTAGAACATTACATCTAGTGAACCATTAGAACTACCTTGACAGAGATGTACACTGTCAAGGTGTCTCTAAGGGCATGGATGGTTATATATTCAACAACAGAGTCTGGACGAAAGAAACAAACACCAATTCAAAGCTCTCGCAAGAAATTAATTGCTCTGCAGCAACTGGTTTGCACTAGTCTCTTCTCTGTATTGTATGTATATTGGAGTAGTATATATATACTGCATGTGCAATTGTTGTGAGTATGATAATCTGGGATGTATCTTCGCTACCTGGCAGAGTCTAGAACTCGCTGATCGGGAGTGGTAATTTTCTTGTGTAATTAATAATATCTGATTAACTTCTACCTTTTATCCCCAGGAAAAAAAAAGTCATTATTTGCTTACAAGTATCTCATGTAGAAATGTTATTCGATAACACATGCAACTCTCGTTGCATCATGCCCATTACAATTTTTAAGTTTGTGGTTTGTACAGTACAGTGTGTTCAAAATATTTAACCAAGTTGTCACAATTGCAGACATTTTACTCACGATTAAATGTGCCTTAAAAAGATTAAATATGTAAGCAAGGGTGTAAGGGACCCTAAAACAACCCCAATAACATTACACACACACATATATATACTATATTCTTTATAATGGAGGGAGGTTTACATAATATATAGTAAAGCAAAATATGTTGTACCTAGGAACATTAATCAATTGCTGCAAAAAGAAAAAGAACACTTTCCAATGCACTTAGTTTTTTCCCAAATTGAAAGGTTGTCACAAGTACGATAACATGCAATTTTGCATTGAGGGACGAATGCTCCTCTACCAACGACGAAATCTGTTTGTATAGCTTGTTGTACAGGTCCTTCAGTAGGTTTTACAGAGATAACAAAGTTTTCTCCAATATGTTTTTGTGTGCGACCTTCAATAGGGTGTAGGATTGTACACAAAACTAAACACAAAATAAACACAACACCACCTTTGTTGGCCATCTCAATCTCTCTCTCAATTAATCTTGATCACTTAATTAATCTTCAGTACAATATATAGGGTCTGTGTTGCTAAATGAATACATTTTGTTAATTGCATGATAACCATATTTATGGTTAATTTGTTATTGGTTGTAGAAGAAAATTACACATAAGGTAAACAAATAATTTAACCAATCAAAACATAATTAGCTATTCATGGGAAGACTTGGCCAAAAATAGATGTTTAATTTGTTATTTATAAGGTGAACAAACAAGTTCCAACCATTTGTTAAACTAAATCAATTACGTTAACTAATAGTCTTGGTACCAACTGGTCAATTTGTTGGATCGACCCTCTGGCATTGGAGATCTTCTGTTTTCAATTCAATTCAGATACCCTACCTAATTATTGGACCAGACTAGCTCGATGATTGCCGGGTTGATGTTAATCACACATTTACATGAAAATAAATATAAATCTTAGGAGTAATTACTCTAGTCGTTAGAGAGTTAAAAAAGTAACAAAGTCTTAGACAATTGGCAGTGCCCAGCAACTCAACTGTTAACATACACTGATGGAGATCGAGGTCAGCAGCGATGAACCAACGCTCTAAGCTCATACGTATTTATCCCTGGGCATGAAACAAAAACTAAGTCATATTTAACTAAACACATTTCCTTTGACAAGGAAAGATTACATGGAAGAAAGGGAATATGTCACTAGCAAACATGCATTCTGAGAGATGAACTGCATATTGTTGACTTTCCAGGTAGCTTAAGGTTCCTCGTGGCCCTAATATTGTTTTCCCTAGGACATTCCAGAAGTTCTCTGTAACATTTTGATAAATGATGCCTCAGGGAAATTATACCTTGGAAGGGGTCTCTCTAACCCCAGCTTACCTTTTGCACACACACAAAAAAAAAAAAAAAACACATTAAAATAAAAATAAAAAATCAGATGGCTCAAATGCCATTGTGTTTGAGATTCCCTTAATGATGACTTAAATTATATCTCCGTAAGACCATGCTCATTGTAAATTGCTGGACATGTCAAAATACGGGGTATAATGCCTAAGTGAAAGCACGTACCTTTCATAAAAGCAGTCATTTCTTTGTAATACTTGCAGGGTTTTGTCTATGCGACCAAAGACAATCTATCAATCATCTTGTATTTGCAATTTTAGTTTTTTTGAATCCTTTTATGAACTCTAGTGGATATGCATTGGCTTTCATTATTAGTTTGGAACATTGGGTCACAAAATGTGACAACTCTTAGTATGGATTTTATATTGAGATGAGATGATGATAGAGACCAAAAAGTGTTAATCTCTAATCTCTATCAAAAGATTATATTTTTAACTTGAAGTTCCTTCTTGGGCCTGTATAAATTGGATATCAAAGTAGACAAGTAACAAGCAAGGGTCGTACCCACCTCAGAGGGGGAGATCTTAGCTCAAACACAATAGAAAACAATGGTTAAGAAACACCATGGGAATCAACAAACAAGATTTGAGGTTGATTCTAACTTCCTACATGCAATAATTAAATAAACCCTAACTTAAGAATATGGTAGAGATGTAAAGAAGATTAATGACGACAAAGAAGGAAGAATTGGTATCCACAAACGAAATCATGCAAACATAACATGTTGTTCCTTCTTGTTCAATCTATAACAATTAATTAGTCACCTCTCGGTTATTCCAACTGATCATTAATACCTATAATAATCAAGTAGTCACCTCTCAGCTATTCCAATCAATTAAAACGGGATTCTCATATGCATGCTATTAAATATGTCTTATTAATCAAACCGTCACCTTTCAGCTATTCAATTTAATTAACTCAACATATTATTCATAACTAAATCATCACCTCTCAGCTATTTGACTTAATTACAAAAAATGTTCCAATAAAAAAATATCAACTGTAGATATGTAATAATCACCTCTCAGCTATTTCACTACACACCTTTAATCAATATAAATAAAACTATTAAAACTAGGTCTACCTAAATCCTAACAATATATAGTATTTTAACATCATGGATAACAATAACATGCAAATAATCATACCTACCACATATCGCAAATTATAAGTAAATAAGCATTAAGAACTTTTAATCACAATGAACAATAAGAACAAACATGGTGCTTTTGCATCATCTAGAGTGCTTCAACCATCCCCCTAAGGAGATTTAGCTACTCATCCTTGATGATGACACCATGGAATAAATAAATAAATCACAAGACACATAATGGAAAAGATAATGGAATTCATATTCATATTGAGTTTGATACAAAAGAAGAATAACAAGATGAACTTTTCTCTTAAATCTTCAATTCATAAAAAGCTACCTAAACCTTAGCTACTACTTCTCTTATATAGAAAATACAAAGTAGAATACTTGCATGCAAAGACTTCCAAATTAGGTTAAATTCGTGGCTGCTGCTGTTGGTCTTCTAGAAGGATTAGGTTTTTAGCGAAACCTAATTCTCTTGGTCTTAAGTTGTAGCTTGGACCAAGACCTTCAGTTTGATAGCTCATGGGCCCAAATCAGACTTCTGAATCTCCTTCTAGAGCATTTTTTTAAGTTTAGATTTTAAATAAAGACCTAAATAGAAATTCTGACTTGTGGGCTCCAATAGGACCCGGTTTGGGTTGAGATTTGGACCGCCCCACTTTGACATAAAGTCAAGTCAACTAGTCTGACCGTGGAGTGCTCTCAGCAGATCGGTGCGTGCAAATATCAATTCTCCTTCTCTTGTGCAAATAACACCTTTTTGCTTGCTTTTTTTGACCTTCTGCGGGCTTTAACACAATATTCGCATTTCGGCTCATAAAACCTATACAATAGACAAGAAAGCACTAATCAATAGATATAATACAATAATATAAGCTAAGTGCTAGACAAACAAGGTGTTATTCGGGGGATAACACAATAATATTCAACATTTTTCTGTTACGTGAGGACCTCTAATAACATATTTACTTTTGTTTTTTGTTTATCCAATGTAAAAGTATTTCATCAACAAGAGCAGTAGATGAGCAAAGATACAAACAAACACTACTAATAAGATGTTTACTTTTGTTTTTTTTATCCAATGTAAAAGTATTTCATCAACAAGAGCAGTAGATGAGCAAAGATACAAACAAACATTATTGGGTTCAGTACAGTCACGGTACGTAGGAATTACATACGCACATAAACATAACAAAAATCTAAGAATTCAGTTAGGTAGGAATTACATACCCTTCATAGACCTGATTAGCATCGTCAGAAAGTTACCAGATGTCTACTACCAAAGATATTTACTTTTACCATTGTTTGCTGATTGTCATGTTACTTCATCATCTAGTGAAGTGAGAGTATCTCTAGCTAGTGTTTTATTAAACCATAAATTTAGCACACACAAATACAATATAAAAAAAAAAAAAATCTCCAATGATTCATCCAAATATAGGCAACTTATCATCTTAGACATCAAATGAAAAGAAGAAAACTCTAATTTGGGATGATAACAAAATGACCACTTGAATTAATTATTGAGGTGTTCATTAGAAGAACACTTTTTGAATTGCGGAGGTCCCACCTAACTGAAGTGATCTTATCTGTTGATCATCTTATAATTAGATATGCAATTTCGAGAGTACCCCTGGTATTATTAGAAATCATTATTCTATCACCATTTAAATCTAATCTAGAACATTACATCTAGTGAACCATTAGAACTACCTTGACAGAGATGTACACTGTCAAGGTGTCTCTAAGGGCATGGATGGTTATATATTCAACAACAGAGTCTGGACGAAAGAAACAAACACCAATTCAAAGCTCTCGCAAGAAATTAATTGCTCTGCAGCAACTGGTTTGCACTAGTCTCTTCTCTGTATTGTATGTATATTGGAGTAGTATATATATACTGCATGTGCAATTGTTGTGAGTATGATAATCTGGGATGTATCTTCGCTACCTGGCAGAGTCTAGAACTCACTGATCGGGAGTGGTAATTTTCTTGTGTAATTAATAATATCTGATTAACTTCTACCTTTTATCCCCAGGAAAAAAAAAAGTCATTATTTGCTTACAAGTATCTCATGTAGAAATGTTATTCGATAACACATGCAACTCTCGTTGCATCATGCCCATTACAATTTTTAAGTTTGTGGTTTGTACAGTACAGTGTGTTCAAAATATTTAACCAAGTTGTCACAATTGCAGACATTTTACTCACGATTAAATGTGCCTTAAAAAGATTAAATATGTAAGCAAGGGTGTAAGGGACCCTAAAACAACCCCAATAACATTACACACACACATATATATACTATATTCTTTATAATGGAGGGAGGTTTACATAATATATAGTAAAGCAAAATATGTTGTACCTAGGAACATTAATCAATTGCTGCAAAAAGAAAAAGAACACTTTCCAATGCACTTAGTTTTTTCCCAAATTGAAAGGTTGTCACAAGTACGATAACATGCAATTTTGCATTGAGGGACGAATGCTCCTCTACCAACGACGAAATCTGTTTGTATAGCTTGTTGTACAGGTCCTTCAGTAGGTTTTACAGAGATAACAAAGTTTTCTCCAATATGTTTTTGTGTGCGACCTTCAATAGGGTGTAGGATTGTACACAAAACTAAACACAAAATAAACACAACACCACCTTTGTTGGCCATCTCAATCTCTCTCTCAATTAATCTTGATCACTTAATTAATCTTCAGTACAATATATAGGGTCTGTGTTGCTAAATGAATACATTTTGTTAATTGCATGATAACCATATTTATGGTTAATTTGTTATTGGTTGTAGAAGAAAATTACACATAAGGTAAACAAATAATTTAACCAATCAAAACATAATTAGCTATTCATGGGAAGACTTGGCCAAAAATAGATGTTTAATTTGTTATTTATAAGGTGAACAAACAAGTTCCAACCATTTGTTAAACTAAATCAATTACGTTAACTAATAGTCTTGGTACCAACTGGTCAATTTGTTGGATCGACCCTCTGGCATTGGAGATCTTCTGTTTTCAATTCAATTCAGATACCCTACCTAATTATTGGACCAGACTAGCTCGATGATTGCCGGGTTGATGTTAATCACACATTTACATGAAAATAAATATAAATCTTAGGAGTAATTACTCTAGTCGTTAGAGAGTTAAAAAAGTAACAAAGTCTTAGACAATTGGCAGTGCCCAGCAACTCAACTGTTAACATACACTGATGGAGATCGAGGTCAGCAGCGATGAACCAACGCTCTAAGCTCATACGTATTTATCCGTGGGCATGAAACAAAAACTAAGTCATATTTAACTAAACACATTTCCTTTGACAAGGAAAGATTACATGGAAGAAAGGGAATATGTCACTAGCAAACATGCCTTCTGAGAGATGAACTGCATATTGTTGACTTTCCAGGTAGCTTAAGGTTCCTCGTGGCCCTAATATTGTTTTCCCTAGGACATTCCAGAAGTTCTCTGTAACATTTTGATAAATGATGCCTCAGGGAAATTATACCTTGGAAGGGGTCTCTCTAACCCCAGCTTACCTTTTGCACACACACAAAAAAAAAAAAAAAACACATTAAAATAAAAATAAAAAATCAGATGGCTCAAATGCCATTGTGTTTGAGATTCCCTTAATGATGACTTAAATTATATCTCCGTAAGACCATGCTCATTGTAAATTGCTGGACATGTCAAAATACGGGGTATAATGCCTAAGTGAAAGCACGTACCTTTCATAAAAGCAGTCATTTCTTTGTAATACTTGCAGGGTTTTGTCTATGCGACCAAAGACAATCTATCAATCATCTTGTATTTGCAATTTTAGTTTTTTTGAATCCTTTTATGAACTCTAGTGGATATGCATTGGCTTTCATTATTAGTTTGGAACATTGGGTCACAAAATGTGACAACTCTTAGTATGGATTTTATATTGAGATGAGATGATGATAGAGACCAAAAAGTGTTAATCTCTAATCTCTATCAAAAGATTATATTTTTAACTTGAAGTTCCTTCTTGGGCCTGTATAAATTGGATATCAAAGTAGACAAGTAACAAGCAAGGGTCGTACCCACCTCAGAGGGGGAGATCTTAGCTCAAACACAATAGAAAACAATGGTTAAGAAACACCATGGGAATCAACAAACAAGATTTGAGGTTGATTCTAACTTCCTACATGCAATAATTAAATAAACCCTAACTTAAGAATATGGTAGAGATGTAAAGAAGATTAATGACGACAAAGAAGGAAGAATTGGTATCCACAAACGAAATCATGCAAACATAACATGTTGTTCCTTCTTGTTCAATCTATAACAATTAATTAGTCACCTCTCGGTTATTCCAACTGATCATTAATACCTATAATAATCAAGTAGTCACCTCTCAGCTATTCCAATCAATTAAAACGGGATTCTCATATGCATGCTATTAAATATGTCTTATTAATCAAACCGTCACCTTTCAGCTATTCAATTTAATTAACTCAACATATTATTCATAACTAAATCATCACCTCTCAGCTATTTGACTTAATTACAAAAAATGTTCCAATAAAAAAATATCAACTGCAGATATGTAATAATCACCTCTCAGCTATTTCACTACACACCTTTAATCAATATAAATAAAACTATTAAAACTAGGTCTACCTAAATCCTAACAATATATAGTATTTTAACATCATGGATAACAATAACATGCAAATAATCATACCTACCTCATATCGCAAATTAGAAGTAAATAAGCATTAAGAACTTTTAATCACAATGAACAATAAGAACAAACATGGTGCTTTTGCATCATCTAGAGTGCTTCAACCATCCCCCTAAGGAGATTTACCTACTCATCCTTGATGATGACACCATGGAATAAATAAATAAATCACAAGACACATAATGGAAAAGATAATGGAATTCATATTCATATTGAGTTTGATACAAAAGAAGAAGAAGAAGATGAACTTTTCTCTTGAATCTTCAATTCATAAAAAGCTACCTAAACCTTAGCTACTACTTCTCTTATATAGAAAATACAAAGTAGAATACTTGCATGCAAAGACTTCCAAATTGGGTTAAATTCGTGGCTGCTGCTGTTGGTCTTCTAGAAGGATTAGGTTTTTAGCGAAACCTAATTCTCTTGGGCTTAAGTTGTAGCTTGGACCAAGACCTTCAGTTTGATAGCTCATGGGCCCAAATCAGACTTCTGAATCTCCTTCTAGAGCATTTTTTTAAGTTTGGATTTTAAATAAAGACCTAAATAGAAATTCTGACTTGTGGGCTCCAATAGGACCCGGTTTGGGTTGAGATTTGGACCGCCCCACTTTGACATAAAGTCAAGTCAACTGGTCTGACCGTGGAGTGCTCTCAGCAGATCGGTGCGTGCAAATATCAATTCTCCTTCTCTTGTGCAAATAACACCTTTTTGCTTGCTTTTCTTGACCTTCTGCGGGCTTTAACACAATATTCGCATTTCGGCTCATAAAACCTATACAATAGACAAGAAAGCACTAATCAATAGATATAATACAATAATATAAGCGAAGTGCTAGACAAACAAGGTGTTATTCGGGGAATAAATATACACTTTTGAGGACTTATCAAATGAGATCATGTATATTCAACATTTTTCTGTTACGTGAGGACCTCTAATAACATGTTTACTTTTGTTTTTTGTTTATCCAATGTAAAAGTATTTCATCAACAAGAGCAGTAGATGAGCAAAGATACAAACAAACACTACTAATAAGATGTTTACTTTTGTTTTTTTTATCCAATGTAAGAGTATTTCATCAACAAGGGCAGTAGATGAGCAAAGATACAAACAAACATTATTGGATTCAGTACAGTCACGGTACGTAGGAATTACATACGCACATAAACATAACAAAAATCTAAGAATTCAGTTAGGTAGGAATTACATACCCTTCATAGACCTGATTAGCATCGTCAGAAAGTTACCAGATGTCTACTACCAAAGATATTTACTTTTACCATTGTTTGCTGATTGTCATGTTACTTCATCATCTAGTGAAGTGAGAGTATCTCTAGCTAGTATTTTATTAAACCATAAATTTAGCACACACAAATACAATAAAAAAAAAAAAAAAATCTCCAATGATTCATCCAAATATAGGCAACTTATCATCTTAGACATCAAATGAAAAGAAGAAAACTCTAATTTGGGGTGATAACAAAATGACCACTTGAATTAATTATTGAGGTGTTCATTAGAAGAACACTTTTTGAATTGCGGAGGTCCCACCTAACTGAAGTGATCTTATCTGTTGATCATCTTATAATTAGAGATGCAATTTCGAGAGTACCCCTGGTATTATTAGAAATCATTATTCTATCACCATTTAAATCTAATCTAGAACATTACATCTAGTGAACCATTAGAACTACCTTGACAGAGATGTACACTGTCAAGGTGTCTCTAAGGGCATGGATGATTATATATTCAACAACAGAGTCTGGACGAAAGAAACAAACACCAATTCAAAGCTCTCGCAAGAAATTAATTGCTCTGCAGCAACTGGTTTGCACTAGTCTCTTCTCTGTATTGTATGTATATTGGAGTAGTATATATATACTGCATGTGCAATTGTTGTGAGTATGATAATCTGGGATGTATCTTCGCTACCTGGCAGAGTCTAGAACTCGCTGATCGGGAGTGGTAATTTTCTTGTGTAATTAATAATATCTGATTAACTTCTACCTTTTATCCCCAGGAAAAAAAAGAGTCATTATTTGCTTACAAGTATCTCATGTAGAAATGTTATTCGATAACACATGCAACTCTCGTTGCATCATGCCCATTACAATTTTTAAGTTTGTGGTTTGTACAGTACAGTGTGTTCAAAATATTTAACCAAGTTGTCACAATTGCAGACATTTTACTCACGATTAAATGTGCCTTAAAAAGATTAAATATGTAAGCAAGGGTGTAAGGGACCCTAAAACAACCCCAATAACATTACACACACACATATATATACTATATTCTTTATAATGGAGGGAGGTTTACATAATATATAGTAAAGCAAAATATGTTGTACCTAGGAACATTAATCAATTGCTGCAAAAAGAAAAAGAACACTTTCCAATGCACTTAGTTTTTTCCCAAATTGAAAGGTTGTCACAAGTACGATAACATGCAATTTTGCATTGAGGGACGAATGCTCCTCTACCAACGAAGACATCTGTTTGTATAGCTTGTTGTACAGGTCCTTCAGTAGGTTTTACAGAGATAACAAAGTTTTCTCCAATATGTTTTTGTGTGCGACCTTCAATAGGGTGTAGGATTGTACACAAAACTAAACACAAAATAAACACAACACCACCTTTGTTGGCCATCTCGATCTCTCCCTCAATTAATCTTGATCACTTAATTAATCTTCAGTACAATATATAGGGTCTGTGTTGCTAAATGAATACATTTTGTTAATTGCATGATAACCATATTTATGGTTAATTTGTTATTGGTTGTAGAAGAAAATTACACATAAGGTAAACAAATAATTTAACAAATCAAAACATAATTAGCTATTCATGGGAAGACTTGGCCAAAAATAGATGTTTAATTTGTTATTTATAAGGTGAACAAACAAGTTCCAACCATTTGTTAAACTAAATCAATTACGTTAACTAATAGTCTTGGTACCAACTGGTCAATTTGTTGGATCGACCCTCTGGCATTGGAGATCTTCTGTTTTCAATTCAATTCAGATACCCTACCTAATTATTGGACCAGACTAGCTCGATGATTGCCGGGTTGATGTTAATCACACATTTACATGAAAATAAATATAAATCTTAGGAGTAATTACTCTAGTCGTTAGAGAGTTAAAAAAGTAACAAAGTCTTAGACAATTGGCAGTGCCCAGCAACTCAACTGTTAACATACACTGATGGAGATCGAGGTCAGCAGCGATGAACCAACGCTCTAAGCTCATACGTATTTATCCCTGGGCATGAAACAAAAACTAAGTCATATTTAACTAAACACATTTCCTTTGACAAGGAAAGATTACATGGAAGAAAGGGAATATGTCACTAGCAAACATGCCTTCTGAGAGATGAACTGCATATTGTTGACTTTCCAGGTAGCTTAAGGTTCCTCGTGGCCCTAATATTGTTTTCCCTAGGACATTCCAGAAGTTCTCTGTAACATTTTGATAAATGATGCCTCAGGGAAATTATACCTTGGAAGGGGTCTCTCTAACCCCAGCTTACCTTTTGCACACACACAAAAAAAAAAAAAAACACATTAAAATAAAAATAAAAAATCAGATGGCTCAAATGCCATTGTGTTTGAGATTCCCTTAATGATGACTTAAATTATATCTCCGTAAGACCATGCTCATTGTAAATTGCTGGACATGTCAAAATACGGGGTATAATGCCTAAGTGAAAGCACGTACCTTTCATAAAAGCAGTCATTTCTTTGTAATACTTGCAGGGTTTTGTCTATGCGACCAAAGACAATCTATCAATCATCTTGTATTTGCAATTTTAGTTTTTTTGAATCCTTTTATGAACTCTAGTGGATATGCATTGGCTTTCATTATTAGTTTGGAACATTGGGTCACAAAATGTGACAACTCTTAGTATGGATTTTATATTGAGATGAGATGATGATAGAGACCAAAAAGTGTTAATCTCTAATCTCTATCAAAAGATTATATTTTTAACTTGAAGTTCCTTCTTGGGCCTGTATAAATTGGATATCAAAGTAGACAAGTAACAAGCAAGGGTCGTACCCACCTCAGAGGGGGAGATCTTAGCTCAAACACAATAGAAAACAATGGTTAAGAAACACCATGGGAATCAACAAACAAGATTTGAGGTTGATTCTAACTTCCTACATGCAATAATTAAATAAACCCTAACTTAAGAATATGGTAGAGATGTAAAGAAGATTAATGACGACAAAGAAGGAAGAATTGGTATCCACAAACGAAATCATGCAAACATAACATGTTGTTCCTTCTTGTTCAATCTATAACAATTAATTAGTCACCTCTCGGTTATTCCAACTGATCATTAATACCTATAATAATCAAGTAGTCACCTCTCGGCTATTCCAATCAATTAAAACGGGATTCTCATATGCATGCTATTAAATATGTCTTATTAATCAAACCGTCACCTTTCAGCTATTCAATTTAATTAACTCAACATATTATTCATAACTAAATCATCACCTCTCAGCTATTTGACTTAATTACAAAAAATGTTCCAATAAAAAAATATCAACTGTAGATATGTAATAATCACCTCTCAGCTATTTCACTACACACCTTTAATCAATATAAATAAAACTATTAAAACTAGGTCTACCTAAATCCTAACAATATATAGTATTTTAACATCATGGATAACAATAACATGCAAATAATCATACCTACCACATATCGCAAATTATAAGTAAATAAGCATTAAGAACTTTTAATCACAATGAACAATAAGAACAAACATGGTGCTTTTGCATCATCTAGAGTGCTTCAACCATCCCCCTAAGGAGATTTAGCTACTCATCCTTGATGATGACACCATGGAATAAATAAATAAATCACAAGACACATAATGGAAAAGATAATGGAATTCATATTCATATTGAGTTTGATACAAAAGAAGAATAACAAGATGAACTTTTCTCTTAAATCTTCAATTCATAAAAAGCTACCTAAACCTTAGCTACTACTTCTCTTATATAGAAAATACAAAGTAGAATACTTGCATGCAAAGACTTCCAAATTAGGTTAAATTCGTGGCTGCTGCTGTTGGTCTTCTAGAAGGATTAGGTTTTTAGCGAAACCTAATTCTCTTGGTCTTAAGTTGTAGCTTGGACCAAGACCTTCAGTTTGATAGCTCATGGGCCCAAATCAGACTTCTGAATCTCCTTCTAGAGCATTTTTTTAAGTTTAGATTTTAAATAAAGACCTAAATAGAAATTCTGACTTGTGGGCTCCAATAGGACCCGGTTTGGGTTGAGATTTGGACCGCCCCACTTTGACATAAAGTCAAGTCAACTAGTCTGACCGTGGAGTGCTCTCAGCAGATCGGTGCGTGCAAATATCAATTCTCCTTCTCTTGTGCAAATAACACCTTTTTGCTTGCTTTTTTTGACCTTCTGCGGGCTTTAACACAATATTCGCATTTCGGCTCATAAAACCTATACAATAGACAAGAAAGCACTAATCAATAGATATAATACAATAATATAAGCTAAGTGCTAGACAAACAAGGTGTTATTCGGGGGATAAATATACACTTTTGAGGTTTTATCAAATGAGATCATGTATATTCAACATTTTTCTGTTACGTGAGGACCTCTAATAACATATTTACTTTTGTTTTTTGTTTATCCAATGTAAAAGTATTTCATCAACAAGAGCAGTAGATGAGCAAAGATACAAACAAACACTACTAATAAGATGTTTACTTTTGTTTTTTTTATCCAATGTAAAAGTATTTCATCAACAAGAGCAGTAGATGAGCAAAGATACAAACAAACATTATTGGGTTCAGTACAGTCACGGTACGTAGGAATTACATACGCACATAAACATAACAAAAATCTAAGAATTCAGTTAGGTAGGAATTACATACCCTTCATAGACCTGATTAGCATCGTCAGAAAGTTACCAGATGTCTACTACCAAAGATATTTACTTTTACCATTGTTTGCTGATTGTCATGTTACTTCATCATCTAGTGAAGTGAGAGTATCTCTAGCTAGTGTTTTATTAAACCATAAATTTAGCACACACAAATACAATAAAAAAAAAAAAAAAATCTCCAATGATTCATCCAAATATAGGCAACTTATCATCTTAGACATCAAATGAAAAGAAGAAAACTCTAATTTGGGGTGATAACAAAATGACCACTTGAATTAATTATTGAGGTGTTCATTAGAAGAACACTTTTTGAATTGCGGAGGTCCCACCTAACTGAAGTGATCTTATCTGTTGATCATCTTATAATTAGAGATGCAATTTCGAGAGTACCCCTGGTATTATTAGAAATCATTATTCTATCACCATTTAAATCTAATCTAGAACATTACATCTAGTGAACCATTAGAACTACCTTGACAGAGATGTACACTGTCAAGGTGTCTCTAAGGGCATGGATGATTATATATTCAACAACAGAGTCTGGACGAAAGAAACAAACACCAATTCAAAGCTCTCGCAAGAAATTAATTGCTCTGCAGCAACTGGTTTATTTGCACTAGTCTCTTCTCTGTATTGTATGTATATTGGAGTAGTATATATATACTGCATGTGCAATTGTTGTGAGTATGATAATCTGGGATGTATCTTCGCTACCTGGCAGAGTCTAGAACTCGCTGATCGGGAGTGGTAATTTTCTTGTGTAATTAATAATATCTGATTAACTTCTACCTTTTATCCCCAGGAAAAAAAAGAGTCATTATTTGCTTACAAGTATCTCATGTAGAAATGTTATTCGATAACACATGCAACTCTCGTTGCATCATGCCCATTACAATTTTTAAGTTTGTGGTTTGTACAGTACAGTGTGTTCAAAATATTTAACCAAGTTGTCACAATTGCAGACATTTTACTCACGATTAAATGTGCCTTAAAAAGATTAAATATGTAAGCAAGGGTGTAAGGGACCCTAAAACAACCCCAATAACATTACACACACACATATATATACTATATTCTTTATAATGGAGGGACGTTTACATAATATATAGTAAAGCAAAATATGTTGTACCTAGGAACATTAATCAATTGCTGCAAAAAGAAAAAGAACACTTTCCAATGCACTTAGTTTTTTCCCAAATTGAAAGGTTGTCACAAGTACGATAACATGCAATTTTGCATTGAGGGACGAATGCTCCTCTACCAACGAAGACATCTGTTTGTATAGCTTGTTGTACAGGTCCTTCAGTAGGTTTTACAGAGATAACAAAGTTTTCTCCAATATGTTTTTGTGTGCGACCTTCAATAGGGTGTAGGATTGTACACAAAACTAAACACAAAATAAACACAACACCACCTTTGTTGGCCATCTCGATCTCTCTCTCAATTAATCTTGATCACTTAATTAATCTTCAGTACAATATATAGGGTCTGTGTTGCTAAATGAATACATTTTGTTAATTGCATGATAACCATATTTATGGTTAATTTGTTATTGGTTGTAGAAGAAAATTACACATAAGGTAAACAAATAATTTAACCAATCAAAACATAATTAGCTATTCATGGGAAGACTTGGCCAAAAATAGATGTTTAATTTGTTATTTATAAGGTGAACAAACAAGTTCCAACCATTTGTTAAACTAAATCAATTACGTTAACTAATAGTCTTGGTACCAACTGGTCAATTTGTTGGATCGACATTCTGCCATTGGAGATCTTCTGTTTTCAATTCAATTCAGATACCCTACCTAATTATTGGACCAGACTAGCTCGATGATTGCCGGGTTGATGTTAATCACACATTTACATGAAAATAAATATAAATCTTAGGAGTAATTACTCTAGTCGTTAGAGAGTTAAAAAAGTAACAAAGTCTTAGACAATTGGCAGTGCCCAGCAACTCAACTGTTAACATACACTGATGGAGATCGAGGTCAGCAGCGATGAACCAACGCTCTAAGCTCATACGTATTTATCCCTGGGCATGAAACAAAAACTAAGTCATATTTAACTAAACACATTTCCTTTGACAAGGAAAGATTACATGGAAGAAAGGGAATATGTCATTAGCAAACATGCCTACTGAGAGATGAACTGCATATTGTTGACTTTCCAGTTAGCTTAAGGTTCCTCGTGGCCCTAATATTGTTTTCCCTAGGACATTCCAGAAGTTCTCTGTAACATTTTGATAAATGATGCCTCAGGGAAATTATACCTTGGAAGGGGTCTCTCTAACCCCAGCTTACCTTTTGCACACACAAAAAAAAAAAAAAACACATTAAAATAAAAATAAAAAATCAGATGGCTCAAATGCCATTGTGTTTGAGATTCCCTTAATGATGACTTAAATTATATCTCCGTAAGACCATGCTCATTGTAAATTGCTGGACATGTCAAAATACGGGGTATAATGCCTAAGTGAAAGCACGTACCTTTCATAAAAGCAGTCATTTCTCTGTAATACTTGCAGGGTTTTGTCTATGCGACCAAAGACAATCTATCAATCATCTTGTATTTGCAATTTTAGTTTTTTTGAATCCTTTTATGAACTCTAGTGGATTTGCATTGGCTTTCATTATTAGTTTGGAACATTGGGTCACAAAATGTGACAACTCTTAGTATGGATTTTATATTGAGATGAGATGATGATAGAGACCAAAAAGTGTTAATCTCTAATCTCTATCAAAAGATTATATTTTTAACTTGAAGTTCCTTCTTGGGCCTGTATAAATTGGATATCAAAGTAGACAAGTATCAAGCAAGGGTAATACCCACCACAGAGGGGGAGATCTTAGCTCAAACACAATAGAAAACAATGGTTAAGAAACATCATGGGAATCAACAAACAAGATTTGAGGTTGATTCTAACTTCCTACATGCAATAATTAAATAAACCCTAACTTAAGAATATGGTAGAGATGTAAAGATGATTAATGACGACAAAGGAAGAAGAATTGGTATCCACAAACGAAATCATGCAAACATAACATGTTGTTCCTTCTTGTTCAATCTATAACAATTAATTAGTCACCTCTCGGTTATTCCAACTGATCATTAATACCTATAATAATCAAGTAGTCACCTCTCAGCTATTCCAATCAATTAAAACGGGATTCTCATATGCATGCTATTAAATATGTCTTATTAATCAAACCGTCACCTTTCAGCTATTCAATTTAATTAACTCAACATATTATTCATAACTAAATAATCACCTCTCAGCTATTTGACTTAATTACAAAAAATGTTCCAATAAAAAAATATCAACTGCAGATATGTAATAATCACCTCTCAGCTATTTCACTACACACCTTTAATCAATATAAATAAAACTATTAAAACTAGGTCTACCTAAATCCTAACAATATATAGTATTTTAACATCATGGATAACAATAACATGCAAATAATCATACCTACCTCATATCGCAAATTAGAAGTAAATAAGCATTAAGAACTTTTAATCACAATGAACAATAAGAACAAACATGGTGCTTTTGCATCATCTAGAGTGCTTCAACCATCCCCCTAAGGAGATTTAGCTACTCATCCTTGATGATGACACCATGGAATAAATAAATAAATCACAAGACACATAATGGAAAAGATAATGGAATTCATATTCATATTGAGTTTGATACAAAAGAAGAAGAAGAAGATGAACTTTTCTCTTGAATCTTTAATTCATAAAAAGCTACCTAAACCTTAGCTACTACTTCTCTTATATAGAAAATACAAAGTAGAATACTTGCATGCAAAGACTTCCAAATTAGGTTAAATTCGTAGCTGCTGCTGTTGGTCTTCTAGAAGGATTAGGTTTTTAGCGAAACCTAATTCTCTTGGGCTTAAGTTGTAGCTTGGACCAAGACCTTCAGTTTGATAGCTCATGGGCCCAAATCAGACTTCTGAATCTCCTTCTAGAGCATTTTTTTAAGTTTGGATTTTAAATAAAGACCTAAATAAAAATTCTGACTTGTGGGCTCCAATAGGACCCGGTTTGGGTTGAGATTTGGACCGCCCCACTTTGACATAAAGTCAAGTCAACTGGTCTGACCGTGGAGTGCTCTCAGCAGATCGGTGCGTGCAAATATCAATTCTCCTTCTCTTGTGCAAATAACATCTTTTTGCTTGCTTTTCTTGACCTTCTGCGGGCTTTAACACAATATTCGCATTTCGGCTCATAAAACCTATACAATAGACAAGAAAGCACTAATCAATAGATATAATACAATAATATAAGCTAAGTGCTAGACAAACAAGGTGTTATTCGGGGATAAATATACACTTTTGAGGACTTATCAAATGAGATCATGTATATTCAACATTTTTCTGTTACGTGAGGACCTCTAATAACATGTTTACTTTTGTTTTTTGTTTATCCAATGTAAAAGTATTTCATCAACAAGAGCAGTAGATGAGCAAAGATACAAACAAACACTACTAATAAGATGTTTACTTTTGTTTTTTTTATCCAATGTAAGAGTATTTCATCAACAAGAGCAGTAGATGAGCAAAGATACAAACAAACATTATTGGGTTCAGTACAGTCACGGTACGTAGGAATTACATACGCACATAAACATAACAAAAATCTAAGAATTCAGTTAGGTAGGAATTACATACCCTTCATAGACCTGATTAGCATCGTCAGAAAGTTACCAGATGTCTACTACCAAAGATATTTACTTTTACCATTGTTTGCTGATTGTCATGTTACTTCATCATCTAGTGAAGTGAGAGTATCTCTAGCTAGTGTTTTATTAAACCATAAATTTAGCACACACAAATACAATAAAAAAAAAAAAAAAATCTCCAATGATTCATCCAAATATAGGCAACTTATCATCTTAGACATCAAATGAAAAGAAGAAAACTCTAATTTGGGGTGATAACAAAATGACCACTTGAATTAATTATTGAGGTGTTCATTAGAAGAACACTTTTTGAATTGCGGAGGTCCCACCTAACTGAAGTGATCTTATCTGTTGATCATCTTATAATTAGAGATGCAATTTCGAGAGTACCCCTGGTATTATTAGAAATCATTATTCTATCACCATTTAAATCTAATCTAGAACATTACATCTAGTGAACCATTAGAACTACCTTGACAGAGATGTACACTGTCAAGGTGTCTCTAAGGGCATGGATGATTATATATTCAACAACAGAGTCTGGACGAAAGAAACAAACACCAATTCAAAGCTCTCGCAAGAAATTAATTGCTCTGCAGCAACTGGTTTATTTGCACTAGTCTCTTCTCTGTATTGTATGTATATTGGAGTAGTATATATATACTGCATGTGCAATTGTTGTGAGTATGATAATCTGGGATGTATCTTCGCTACCTGGCAGAGTCTAGAACTCGCTGATCGGGAGTGGTAATTTTCTTGTGTAATTAATAATATCTGATTAACTTCTACCTTTTATCCCCAGGAAAAAAAAGAGTCATTATTTGCTTACAAGTATCTCATGTAGAAATGTTATTCGATAACACATGCAACTCTCGTTGCATCATGCCCATTACAATTTTTAAGTTTGTGGTTTGTACAGTACAGTGTGTTCAAAATATTTAACCAAGTTGTCACAATTGCAGACATTTTACTCACGATTAAATGTGCTTTAAAAAGATTAAATATGTAAGCAAGGGTGTAAGGGACCCTAAAACAACCCCAATAACATTACACACACACATATATATACTATATTCTTTATAATGGAGGGACGTTTACATAATATATAGTAAAGCAAAATATGTTGTACCTAGGAACATTAATCAATTGCTGCAAAAAGAAAAAGAACACTTTCCAATGCACTTAGTTTTTTCCCAAATTGAAAGGTTGTCACAAGTACGATAACATGCAATTTTGCATTGAGGGACGAATGCTCCTCTACCAACGAAGACATCTGTTTGTATAGCTTGTTGTACAGGTCCTTCAGTAGGTTTTACAGAGATAACAAAGTTTTCTCCAATATGTTTTTGTGTGCGACCTTCAATAGGGTGTAGGATTGTACACAAAACTAAACACAAAATAAACACAACACCACCTTTGTTGGCCATCTCGATCTCTCTCTCAATTAATCTTGATCACTTAATTAATCTTCAGTACAATATATAGGGTCTGTGTTGCTAAATGAATACATTTTGTTAATTGCATGATAACCATATTTATGGTTAATTTGTTATTGGTTGTAGAAGAAAATTACACATAAGGTAAACAAATAATTTAACCAATCAAAACATAATTAGCTATTCATGGGAAGACTTGGCCAAAAATAGATGTTTAATTTGTTATTTATAAGGTGAACAAACAAGTTCCAACCATTTGTTAAACTAAATCAATTACGTTAACTAATAGTCTTGGTACCAACTGGTCAATTTGTTGGATCGACATTCTGCCATTGGAGATCTTCTGTTTTCAATTCAATTCAGATACCCTACCTAATTATTGGACCAGACTAGCTCGATGATTGCCGGGTTGATGTTAATCACACATTTACATGAAAATAAATATAAATCTTAGGAGTAATTACTCTAGTCGTTAGAGAGTTAAAAAAGTAACAAAGTCTTAGACAATTGGCAGTGCCCAGCAACTCAACTGTTAACATACACTGATGGAGATCGAGGTCAGCAGCGATGAACCAACGCTCTAAGCTCATACGTATTTATCCCTGGGCATGAAACAAAAACTAAGTCATATTTAACTAAACACATTTCCTTTGACAAGGAAAGATTACATGGAAGAAAGGGAATATGTCATTAGCAAACATGCCTACTGAGAGATGAACTGCATATTGTTGACTTTCCAGGTAGCTTAAGGTTCCTCGTGGCCCTAATATTGTTTTCCCTAGGACATTCCAGAAGTTCTCTGTAACATTTTGATAAATGATGCCTCAGGGAAATTATACCTTGGAAGGGGTCTCTCTAACCCCAGCTTACCTTTTGCACACACAAAAAAAAAAAAAAACACATTAAAATAAAAATAAAAAATCAGATGGCTCAAATGCCATTGTGTTTGAGATTCCCTTAATGATGACTTAAATTATATCTCCGTAAGACCATGCTCATTGTAAATTGCTGGACATGTCAAAATACGGGGTATAATGCCTAAGTGAAAGCACGTACCTTTCATAAAAGCAGTCATTTCTCTGTAATACTTGCAGGGTTTTGTCTATGCGACCAAAGACAATCTATCAATCATCTTGTATTTGCAATTTTAGTTTTTTTGAATCCTTTTATGAACTCTAGTGGATTTGCATTGGCTTTCATTATTAGTTTGGAACATTGGCTCACAAAATGTGACAACTCTTAGTATGGATTTTATATTGAGATGAGATGATGATAGAGACCAAAAAGTGTTAATCTCTAATCTCTATCAAAAGATTATATTTTTAACTTGAAGTTCCTTCTTGGGCCTGTATAAATTGGATATCAAAGTAGACAAGTATCAAGCAAGGGTAATACCCACCACAGAGGGGGAGATCTTAGCTCAAACACAATAGAAAACAATGGTTAAGAAACATCATGGGAATCAACAAACAAGATTTGAGGTTGATTCTAACTTCCTACATGCAATAATTAAATAAACCCTAACTTAAGAATATGGTAGAGATGTAAAGATGATTAATGACGACAAAGGAAGAAGAATTGGTATCCACAAACGAAATCATGCAAACATAACATGTTGTTCCTTCTTGTTCAATCTATAACAATTAATTAGTCACCTCTCGGTTATTCCAACTGATCATTAATACCTATAATAATCAAGTAGTCACCTCTCAGCTATTCCAATCAATTAAAACGGGATTCTCATATGCATGCTATTAAATATGTCTTATTAATCAAACCGTCACCTTTCAGCTATTCAATTTAATTAACTCAACATATTATTCATAACTAAATAATCACCTCTCAGCTATTTGACTTAATTACAAAAAATGTTCCAATAAAAAAATATCAACTGCAGATATGTAATAATCACCTCTCAGCTATTTCACTACACACCTTTAATCAATATAAATAAAACTATTAAAACTAGGTCTACCTAAATCCTAACAATATATAGTATTTTAACATCATGGATAACAATAACATGCAAATAATCATACCTACCTCATATCGCAAATTAGAAGTAAATAAGCATTAAGAACTTTTAATCACAATGAACAATAAGAACAAACATGGTGCTTTTGCATCATCTAGAGTGCTTCAACCATCCCCCTAAGGAGATTTAGCTACTCATCCTTGATGATGACACCATGGAATAAATAAATAAATCACAAGACACATAATGGAAAAGATAATGGAATTCATATTCATATTGAGTTTGATACAAAAGAAGAAGAAGAAGATGAACTTTTCTCTTGAATCTTTAATTCATAAAAAGCTACCTAAACCTTAGCTACTACTTCTCTTATATAGAAAATACAAAGTAGAATACTTGCATGCAAAGACTTCCAAATTAGGTTAAATTCGTAGCTGCTGCTGTTGGTCTTCTAGAAGGATTAGGTTTTTAGCGAAACCTAATTCTCTTGGGCTTAAGTTGTAGCTTGGACCAAGACCTTCAGTTTGATAGCTCATGGGCCCAAATCAGACTTCTGAATCTCCTTCTAGAGCATTTTTTTAAGTTTGGATTTTAAATAAAGACCTAAATAAAAATTCTGACTTGTGGGCTCCAATAGGACCCGGTTTGGGTTGAGATTTGGACCGCCCCACTTTGACATAAAGTCAAGTCAACTGGTCTGACCGTGGAGTGCTCTCAGCAGATCGGTGCGTGCAAATATCAATTCTCCTTCTCTTGTGCAAATAACATCTTTTTGCTTGCTTTTCTTGACCTTCTGCGGGCTTTAACACAATATTCGCATTTCGGCTCATAAAACCTATACAATAGACAAGAAAGCACTAATCAATAGATATAATACAATAATATAAGCTAAGTGCTAGACAAACAAGGTGTTATTCGGGGATAAATATACACTTTTGAGGACTTATCAAATGAGATCATGTATATTCAACATTTTTCTGTTACGTGAGGACCTCTAATAACATGTTTACTTTTGTTTTTTGTTTATCCAATGTAAAAGTATTTCATCAACAAGAGCAGTAGATGAGCAAAGATACAAACAAACACTACTAATAAGATGTTTACTTTTGTTTTTTTTATCCAATGTAAGAGTATTTCATCAACAAGAGCAGTAGATGAGCAAAGATACAAACAAACATTATTGGGTTCAGTACAGTCACGGTACGTAGGAATTACATACGCACATAAACATAACAAAAATCTAAGAATTCAGTTAGGTAGGAATTACATACCCTTCATAGACCTGATTAGCATCGTCAGAAAGTTACCAGATGTCTACTACCAAAGATATTTACTTTTACCATTGTTTGCTGATTGTCATGTTACTTCATCATCTAGTGAAGTGAGAGTATCTCTAGCTAGTGTTTTATTAAACCATAAATTTAGCACACACAAATACAATAAAAAAAAAAAAAAAATCTCCAATGATTCATCCAAATATAGGCAACTTATCATCTTAGACATCAAATGAAAAGAAGAAAACTCTAATTTGGGGTGATAACAAAATGACCACTTGAATTAATTATTGAGGTGTTCATTAGAAGAACACTTTTTGAATTGCGGAGGTCCCACCTAACTGAAGTGATCTTATCTGTTGATCATCTTATAATTAGAGATGCAATTTCGAGAGTACCCCTGGTATTATTAGAAATCATTATTCTATCACCATTTAAATCTAATCTAGAACATTACATCTAGTGAACCATTAGAACTACCTTGACAGAGATGTACACTGTCAAGGTGTCTCTAAGGGCATGGATGATTATATATTCAACAACAGAGTCTGGACGAAAGAAACAAACACCAATTCAAAGCTCTCGCAAGAAATTAATTGCTCTGCAGCAACTGGTTTATTTGCACTAGTCTCTTCTCTGTATTGTATGTATATTGGAGTAGTATATATATACTGCATGTGCAATTGTTGTGAGTATGATAATCTGGGATGTATCTTCGCTACCTGGCAGAGTCTAGAACTCGCTGATCGGGAGTGGTAATTTTCTTGTGTAATTAATAATATCTGATTAACTTCTACCTTTTATCCCCAGGAAAAAAAAGAGTCATTATTTGCTTACAAGTATCTCATGTAGAAATGTTATTCGATAACACATGCAACTCTCGTTGCATCATGCCCATTACAATTTTTAAGTTTGTGGTTTGTACAGTACAGTGTGTTCAAAATATTTAACCAAGTTGTCACAATTGCAGACATTTTACTCACGATTAAATGTGCTTTAAAAAGATTAAATATGTAAGCAAGGGTGTAAGGGACCCTAAAACAACCCCAATAACATTACACACACACATATATATACTATATTCTTTATAATGGAGGGAGGTTTACATAATATATAGTAAAGCAAAATATGTTGTACCTAGGAACATTAATCAATTGCTGCAAAAAGAAAAAGAACACTTTCCAATGCACTTAGTTTTTTCCCAAATTGAAAGGTTGTCACAAGTACGATAACATGCAATTTTGCATTGAGGGACGAATGCTCCTCTACCAACGAAGACATCTGTTTGTATAGCTTGTTGTACAGGTCCTTCAGTAGGTTTTACAGAGATAACAAAGTTTTCTCCAATATGTTTTTGTGTGCGACCTTCAATAGGGTGTAGGATTGTACACAAAACTAAACACAAAATAAACACAACACCACCTTTGTTGGCCATCTCGATCTCTCTCTCAATTAATCTTGATCACTTAATTAATCTTCAGTACAATATATAGGGTCTGTGTTGCTAAATGAATACATTTTGTTAATTGCATGATAACCATATTTATGGTTAATTTGTTATTGGTTGTAGAAGAAAATTACACATAAGGTAAACAAATAATTTAACCAATCAAAACATAATTAGCTATTCATGGGAAGACTTGGCCAAAAATAGATGTTTAATTTGTTATTTATAAGGTGAACAAACAAGTTCCAACCATTTGTTAAAATAAATCAATTACGTTAACTAATAGTCTTGGTACCAACTGGTCAATTTGTTGGATCGACCCTCTGTCATTGAAGATCTTCTGTTTTCAATTCAATTCAGATACCCTACCTAATTATTGGACCAGACTAGCTCGATGATTGCCGGATTGATGTTAATCACACATTTACATGAAAATAAATATAAATCTTAGGAGTAATTACTCTAGTCGTTAGAGAGTTAAAAAAGTAACAAAGTCTTAGACAATTGGCAGTGCCCAGCAACTCAACTGTTAACATACACTGATGGAGATCGAGGTCAGCAGCGATGAACCAACGCTCTAAGCTCATACGTATTTATCCCTGGGAATGAAACAAAAACTAAGTCATATTTAACTAAACACATTTCCTTTGAAAGGGAAAGATTACATGGAAGAAATGGAATATGTCACTTGCAAACATGCCTTTTGAGAGATGAACTGCATATTGTTGACTTTCCAGGTAGCTTAAGGTTCCTCGTGGCCCTAATATTGTTTTCCCTAGGACATTCCAGAAGTTCTCTGTAACATTTTGATAAATGATGCCTCAGGGAAGTTATACCTTGGAACGGGTCTCTCTAACCCCAGCTTACCTTTTGCACACAAAAAAATAAAAATAAAAATAAAAAATCAGATGGCTCAAATGCCATTGTGTTTGAGATTCCCTTAATGATGACTTAAATTATATCTCTGTAAGACCATGCTCATTGTAAATTGGTGGACATGTCAAAATACGGGGTATAATGCCTAAGCGAAAGTACGTACCTGTCATAAAAGCAGTCATTTCTCTGTAATACTTGCAGGGTTTTATCTATGCGGCCAAAGACAGTCTATCAATCATCTTGTATTTGCAATTTTAGTTTTTTTTTAATCCTTTTATGAGTTCTGGTGGATTTGCACTGGCTTTTCATTATTGGTTTGGAACATTGGGTCACAAAATGTGTCAGATCTTAGCATAGATTTTATATCAAGATGAGAATGAGATCATGTTGTAAGCTCCCTTTCCTTGATGAGCTCAGCTGGGTCCTTCGTCTGCTTCAACGGTCGTACCTGCAATGACCACCGGACAATGACCGGTGGATAAAGCTCCAACGATCAAGTCAGTAAGCGGCTAGGTTTAGAGAGATAGGTTTTAGCAAAGAATGAACAGTTACCTTTAGCGAACCCTAACGTGATCCTTTTATAGCAATATTCACCGCCTTCCTTGAACCGCTGGATCCTCCTTTGCATCCTACGGTTCTATTATCTCCTACGTGTTTCATTCTCTATCACATACTATACAGTGAATGTTTGACAGCCAGACATCACGTGCTTTACCCGTGATCCTCTGGAATGTTCTGTGCTCCGATTGGGTACTTCCTAGCTTGCTCTCCTTATTTAGCTCCTGTGTCCTCTATACTCAACCTAGCATGGTTTGGTACTTACATCGCCCCTCCTTTGACCGTTATCTATATTTCTTAGATGGCGGCTCAAAGGCTTTTTCTCTGCCTAAATATCAACTCCTTAAGATGACGGAAAAGCTGTCATAATTACTTAATCCATCACCTGCTCCTCACGTGCCTTCGGTTCTGTCTTATCTCTATCTTCCCAGCTACTCATTAATTGCGCATGCTCTCGAGTACCTAACCTCCTACGCGTGCCTCTTTCACTCTTACCCAGACGCACTTATGATTTTAACTGCTGTCCTTTCGCTTCCCAATGCTACTGTCTCGTCATTATTTTGTCTCTTCCCGTAATACCCCTGGGATTATCCTCATATAAATTAACAACCTTTAGCCCAATTCCTCCATTTGCTTTTCATCTTCTTCATTCTCTTCCTTTGTTTATCTTTCTCTTCAATCTTCATCTTCTCTACGAAATCTCGCACCGTCCGGTCCCCTGAAAGTTCGATTCTCGTCTTTATTTCTTCCTCCGTCAACTAATTCAGGTTAATCTCTTCTCTTTGTTCTTGATTTTAATTTTAGCCATTGTTAGATCTAGGTTTTCATTTTTCTTCTTCTCGCTATATACTCTGCATTTCAATTGCCGTAAATTTCCAAACTATTTTTCTTCTCTCCATTCCTCCTCTTGGAGTCACCCTGTATACGCCCCTAATCTTTCTTTCTCTACGATTTTGGTTAGTCTTTCTTTATGGCTTCTTATCAAAATCTGAAAAAGAAAGATTCTTCGAGGAAGACAGTTGAAGGAGGTCAAGGTGATGGCGGTGTTCACCCTTCCCCTTCCAGTTATTACCTCGATTCGTATGTGCCCAGTACCTACCCTTATAGACCCGATTTAGATCTACTCTGTGAGCTATACGACATTCCTGAAGATGTTAAAATTTTCAACTACAAACATGCCCTACGCTTTGCACATCACGACTTTAACCGCCAAGATGCTATTATGGTGACGGCCCACCAAATAGCTTTTGGTTGCCGGTTTCCCTTTTCCGATTTAGTTCGTGATGTACTTAATTTTTACCAAGTCGCCCCTGGACAATGTATTGGTAACTTTTGGCGTATCTTGCGGGCCCTTGACCAGCTAAACAACGAAGGAACTGTCGTTTCCCTTGCTGATATACGTCAATGTTATTATCTTCGGGTTTGCGAAGAAAAATGTGGTCAACCTTATTACTATTTCGTCAAACGCCCCGGCAGGCGATCTATTATCGAAAAATTGCCGGAAAGTGACAAGGAATGGCCTGATTTTCCTATGATTGTCTTTGGTAACTTCGGGGGAAAAGGACCTGGCATTTCTAACCCTTTAAAATATTGGCGGTTTAATCTAGGAGGTTTTTTCCTCACTTTCTCTACTTTGCTCTTATATTAACATTCCTAGGATGAAAATTCTTTTGATGGCGTCTGTCTAACTCTTTTATCTGTTTTCTACCCCAGAGGTTCGTGGTGACGGCAAAGCCTTAAGACCCCGCAAAGACGCCCCTTGGGAATCTTTGATAGGATCTGGAGCTGACGCTTATTCCGCCATTCGTGAACTTACTTCCTCGAGGAAAGACGGTACCCCAATCGTTAAGGATCTTGATCTAGGGGAATACGTCTTACCCGTCTGCTGCCACAAAGATTATCTCAGGGATAAAAAGGGCAGGTCTTCTGCTATTCCTCCTACTTCCCGACCAACACAAAGGAAGAGTAAAGCTTCTGCTGCTGCCACTACAGAGTTGGAGAGAGAATCTGATGACGGTGTAGATAATATCCCTCTTCAGACGATTCTGACTAAAAAGAGAACCCGTGAACCTCCTTCCGCAGCTTCAGCGCCATCTGAGAAGAAGAAGCAAAAAAGAGTAACTGCCCGACTTCCCCCTTTCTTATCTGCTCTTCGAGTTCAAAAGATTGTCAGGAACTGTAATCGTGATCTTTCTTCTTCCTCAACTGAAAGTTCTGATTTTCAGGCAGTCCAAGGTGAACCAGAGACATTGCCGGAATCTCCCGAAGTTCACCTGGCGCGTTCAAAGCAACCCGGTCCTTCCATTCCTAGGGTGAAAAGGGCCAAAATGACAGAAGCTCCTTCTCCTCTTCCGGGATCCCCTTCTGCTTCCTCCAGTGAATCTCTGGGAGAACCCAGACAACCAAACTTTAGAGGAATCAAGGTTTCTTTTAATCTTGATGAACTTGGGTTTGATGGTGGTCTCCTATTTGAAGATACCGGCGTGGACAATCTCGCTCAACCAGGTTCAACTTCTCATCCTTCATCTTCTCCTCTTAAGGAATTTTCCATGGCTCTCCTTGATCCAAATGAGCCCCCTATTATTTGTGCGATGCCTCCACCACTTCCTATTGATCACGAAATTTTTGATGTTGCTACACTTGTTGCACCTATTCGTGAAGCACCTAAGTGTACCCGCCATCGTACTCTTAATTATTCTTCATCTGGATCAGGTGACCAAGCCGTAGATGACCAGCAACTCTCTCCCAACCTTGATGCTGAGACTAATCCGGCACCATCTGCTGAAAAGACTTCTACACCTCCTGCCGGTGAACCTTCCCAAGGTCCCTTTTCATTTTCAGAGTCTGCACCAGCCCATGACCCTGACAAGGTTGGCTCCTCTTCTCGTGGTAAAGCACTTGCTGACTCTCCCTCTCCCCAGTCTCCAAGCCAGACTCCAGCCGTTCCCTTTCCCCTTGATCCCTCAGCTTCAGCTTTTGACAATGGAGCATCTGCTTTCGCCGCTATCTACAATTCTATTCTTCCTTCTGATCAAGCTAAAATTGATCAGATGAATCTCGGTGAGGACCGAGATGCATTTTTCCGTGGTCTAGCTCTCGTAAGTCTCCCCTTTTCTCCCTCTTTTTTTTTTTTTTTTTTTTTTTTTTTTTTACTCAACTTTTCTATTAACTTGTAGGTTAACGGTCTTGCCATCAAGTCTTTCTCAAATGCTTCTAGGCTGGAAAAAGAAAAAGAAAGTATTGTAAAAGAGAAGCATTATGTCACAGTGGATAAGAATCGACTGCTTCGCGAGAAATGGGCTCTTCAAGCCGAGATCGAGCAACTTAAGATTCAACTTAAGGAAGTAATCGCCTCCCGTGATGTTGAGATCGAGAAGAATCGAAAAAGGCTTGAGGGTGAACACCGTGAACGTGTTGCTGCACTTGAGGGTGAGCACCGTGAGCATACTGCTGCACTTGAAGCTGCTCATGCCACCCGGGTAGCAATGTTGGAGGGGAAATGGGCTGATAGCTTAGTGAAAATAAATGAACTCGAAGCCGCTCATGATATTGACTATCAGCAGTATCTGTCCGATTTACGGGAGCAAAGAGAAACTCTCCTGGCTGATTACAATTCAAAATATGAGGAGATGGAGGCGAAATTTAAAGAGGAGCTTGCCATGCAAGTGAAGGCTCAAGTGAAGGAAAATTTAACCGCCATTCTTTCTGCCAAGAAAATGCGGATAACACCTCCTAGCGCCTCCACTCGAGATCCCTTGCCTTGAGTTGTAATTTGATTAACTTTGAATTTGACAAAAGTCTTTCAGCATTGTAAACTCTTATAATTGCTATCAATTATTGTTATCTTCTGGTATTGGTTTCTCATGTGTTAACATTAGGCTATACTTCTACTGATCCCGTCGTCACGGTTCAGCAAGTGCAACCCCGTTAACACATTAGCACTATTGCTCTTCTCTTTTAGAGGCATCCCACTGTATTGTCTAAATCAAACTCAATGGGGAAGAAATAATCATATAGAGACTTTAACATTTAGTTAACGGCTTGCCTCGCCAAGTCTACACTTATGTTATTTCCCACCAATCTTAGTTGGGTTTCTTCTATGCCTGACCTTTGGCTTGGTCTCAGACAACAATGCTAGATATATATAACTAGATAAGTTAATAACAACAAAATTTTATATTTTCATTGAAATTCAAACAAATCTAGGTACATACTCTTTTTGCTCTAATACATCTCTGCCTTCTAGGCATAGTATTTCTTTAGATTGCTGATACTCCATGGCTTATCAAGAGGGGTACCGTCTTGGTAGGTTAAGTAGTATGCTCCATTCGCTCCCGCCTTGTCTATCACAAAAGGCCCTTCCCAGTTTGGCTCTAGTTTGGCTGGAGGCGGATTCTGTTTTCTTAACACGAGATCCCCTGGAACTAGGCTTCTTGGCTTGACTCTTTTGTTGTATGTCCTCTCTAGTTGACGGTGATAGCCCTCCAATCTGAGCTTGGCGCGCTCCCGGACCTCCTCAGCTAAGACCAGCTCTCTTTCTATTATCTCATTATTCTTCCCTAGATCGACCATCATTCTTCTAGCCGTATGTACCAACATCTCTTGTGGTATCACAGCTTCCATCCCATAAGTGAGGGAGAATGGAGTTGCCCCTGTGGACCTTCTCGGAGTCGTCCGGTATGCCCATAGTACTTCCCAGAGATTTTCATACCATTTTTCTTTTTTATCCTCAAGCTTCTTTTTCAGTACCTCCAGGATGGCCTTATTTGATGCTTCCGCCTGCCCATTTCCTTGCGGGTGAAATGGTGTTGCGAAGAGTTGCTTTATGTTATAGCTTGCCAGAAACTTTTTCAACTCCTCTCCACGGAATTGAGCACCGTTATCCGCTACTATAGCCCTTGGTAAGCCAAACCTGCAGATGATGTTGGTCCAGATAAAATCTTTGACATCTACCTCCCTGATCCTTCGTAACGGTTCTGCCTCAATCCACTTTGTAAAGTAATCTGTGGCCACAATTAAATATTCTCTTCCCTGTGACTTCTCCAGTTTTCCAACAATATCAATTCCCCACATTGAAAAAGGCCACGGATTGCTTATAAAGTGAAGGTTTTCAGCTGGGGTATGTATGAGTCTCCCATGAATCTGACAACCATGACATTTCTTAGCATAGTTGCAACAATCTTTATACATACCTGGCCAGTAATGCCCGTGAATCATTATCCTGTGTGCCATGGCCCGTCCCGGTGAATGACTGCCGCAACTTCCATTGTGACTTTCCGCCATGACTCCTTCTGTTTGGGATGGGTGTACACACCTCAATAACGGTCCAGCTGGTGATCGCCTATACAGGTCTTCCCCTATCAATGCATACCTTTTGGATTGCTCCACAATCGATCTAGCTTCTGCTTTGTCTTCCGGAAGAGAACCACCTTTTAAGTGGGTTATTATTGGGTCCATCCAACTTGCTTCCAAGTTCTGAATGAGATTGACAGTCACTTCCTCCACCTCTATCATTGGCTGAGATCTTTGCATGAACGTTATGGTCTTGGTTGAATTTTCTTCTGTTGCCGTTGCCAGGTAAGCCAATGCATCCGCATGCCGGTTCTCTCCCCTAAACAGATGTACAATATCAACTTTCGAGAACTTTGCTACACTCCTCTTCAATGCTTCCAAGTACAACATCATCTTCCCAGTCTGAGCTTTATATGTTCCATTGAACTGTTCCACCACCAATTTCGAGTCTGTGAAAACCGTAACCTCCTTTACCTCTAACTTCAACAATACTTCCAAACCTTTCAGCACCGCCTCGTATTCTGTCTCATTATTGGTAGCCGGAAAGGCTAATTTTTCTGCGATCTCGATCTTAGTGTCCTCTGGTGTTACCACTACTATTCCTATTGCTGATCTTCCTTTATTTACTGACCCATCGGTGAACACCTTCCATCCTTTGACGCTTTTCCATCCGGTATCTTGGACTTCTATATACTCTAGCTGCTCTTCCTCTTGCATTTCTGCACCCTTGATTACATCCTCCACTGGGAAATCTGCCAAGAAATCCGCCAGCACTTGTGATTTTTCCGCCTTCTTGGGCTCATACTGAATGTGATATTTACTCAATGAAACTGCCCATTTCTCCATTCTCCCAGAACGTTCGATTTTTGGCATCACTTGATTGAGAGGGAGGTTTGAAACCACTGTCAGACTATAAGCTTCGAAATAAGGTCTTAATCTTTGAGCTGCAAATAGTAAAGCGAGGGCATACTTTTCCACTCTAGAATACCTTGTCTCTGGTGAAGTCATCTTCTTGCTGAGGAAATAGACTGGGCTCTCCTTTGAGGCCTCCCTTCTGGTCAAGACCGCACTTACTGCAATGTCCGACACTGCTAGGTAAACATAGAGCGTCTCCCCCGGAAATGGCTTTGACAGAACTGGCGGTCTACTCAAGTATTCTTTCAACTTCTGGAAGGCTTCTTCACACTCATCATTCCACGCAAAAGATAAATTCTTTCTCAAGAGCTTCAAAATTGGCTTGCATTTATCTGTGGATCTTGATATGAATCTTCCTAATGCCGTAATTCGGCCCGCCAGTACTTGCACTTCTTTCTGTGTTCTTGGTGACGCCATGTCCGTGAGTGCCCTGATCTGCTCTTGACTAACCTCTATTCCTCTCTTGGTAACAATGTAACCAAGGAACTTCCCTGACTGAACTCCAAAAGTGCATTTTTCTGGATTAAGCTTCATATTGAATTGACGCAGTGTCCGGAAGGTTTCTCCCAGGTCCTTGAGATGATCCTCCGGCTCTTTGGACTTGACTAACATATCATCAATGTATACCTCTACCGTCTTCCTTAGCTGATCTTCGAACATCCTCTCTACCAGCCTCTGATAAGTAGCTCCTGCATTCTTCAAACCAAATGGCATTTTGGTATAACATAAAGTTTTCTTACCAGCATAGAAGGCCGTTTTCTCCTGATCTGGACCATATAGGGGAATCTGATTGTAGCCGGAATAGCCATCCATGAATGATAGTAACCCAAAGCCTGCTGTTCTGTCCACTAGCTCATCCACCCTTGGCATGACGTATCTATCTTTTGGACATGCTTTGTTTAAGTTTGTGAAATCTATACAGATCCGAACCTTTCCGCTTTTCTTTGGAACCGCCACTATGTTAGATACCCACTCTGGATACTGAACTTCTCTTGTGATTCCAGCTAACTCCATCTTCTCGATCTCTTGTTTTATTGCCTCTGCCAGTGTCGGTTTTACTGTTCTCACTTTCTGCGCAACTGGTTTGAAACTTGGATTGACATTCAATCTGTGACAAGCTACGTCTGGATCGATCCCTGTCATATCATTCATAGACCAAGCAAATACATCCATATTATCTTTTAAGAATTGTAAAAGATCAAATCTCACCTTCTCATTCAAGTTGGTTCCCATGTAGGTGATCCTCTGATCCCCTACCTCATTGAGGTTGACGGGCTCCGTTTGTTCTTCTGTCTTTAGCACTTCACGCGGGAACCCGTCACCCTCCTTCTGTCGTTGCTATGCCGGGATAGATGACGGCCCAGCATCTGCTGTGCCATGCCTCATACTTTTCACTGTTGCTATCTTCAAATTTTTGGCCATAGCCTGATTGCTCCTTATCTCATATTGTCCATCTTCAGTTGGAAAACGGATCTTCTGATAGTAACTTGACGGAATTGCCTTCATAAGATGGATCCATTCTCTTCCCAAGATTGCATTATACTCTGTTGGAGCATCTATGACCACAAATCTCGACATGACGGTTCTGGTGTGTGCTGTAACCGGTAAGACTATCTCTCCAACTGGCCGCACTGCTCCCCCATTGAATCCGTAAATATCTCCAGGTGAATTTGCCAAGCTACTTCTCTCCAGCTTCATTTGATCCAAGCCTCTGGTGAACAGAACATCTACCTCACTTCCACAATCTACTAACACTTTCGTGACATTCCAATTTCCAATGAGTATGGAAATGACCAATGGGTCATTGTGTGGTGTGACTACTCCTTTGAGGTCTTCCTCTGAAAACCCAATCGGCTCACTCTGATGCACTGGTCTGCCATTTCGCATGACTGGAACGGCTCCGACTGTTTGTAAGTCTTCTCTTATCTGCATCACTCTTCTTATCTTCCGTCTGACCTCGTTCAAGGATTCTCTGGCTCCTTCTAAGATCATGTTAACGGTCCCTCTGACTTGAATTTCTGTTTTGTCTTCCTCCTTGTTCTTTTCCACTATGAACTCTCTCAAATGGCCCTCCTCCATCCATTTCCATATCAAGGATTTGAACTCATAACAATCTCCAGTAGGGTGGTTGTAAGTCTGATGATACTCACAGAATGGCTTTCCCCTGACTGTTCTACATCTTACCGATGGCTCCCGGAAGTACTTTCTTCCTCTTATTCTCTTCAAAATTTGATCTAGTGACATTGTGAGCTGCGGTAGCGGTTTCGGTGGTGTCAACTTTCTTGGTGAAGTATCTCTATCTTCCCTCCTCTCTCTTTTGTCATGACCTCTCGATCCATCTTTGTTCCTCCTAGTGCCAGAATCTCTTGGTGGCGAATCGCTTCGTGAGCTAGCTTCTCCTTTCTTTCTTTTTTCCGCCACAGAGTTAACGGATGCAGGTACCACCTTAGGAGCTCTTCGTGATGCTATGTCCTCTAGCCTGATATATTTCTCCGTCTTCTGGAAAAGTTCATCCAGAGTCGCCATCCGTGACGACACAATCGAATCATATGCAGGAGACTTCTTATTTATACCCTTCTGAAATGCTACCACAGCTGTTCTTTCATCTACTCCGCCATCTGTTCTCAAAATCTCGTTTTTAAAGTTAGTAACAAACTTTCTAAGAGACTCACCTGGAGCTTGTTCCAAATCAAATAGTGATGCTATATCTGCGGCCTGTCTTTTCTGATGAATGTAATGCTTGACAAACATCTCACTGAGCTGAGCAAAGCTTGATACACTCCCTGGTGATAAACTGAGATACCAGTCTGTAGCGTTGTCCTTCAAGCTGCTAGGGAACAGTCGACACCACATTCCGTCATACTGGCCCCCTTCCCAAGCCGCCATTTTTTGCTTGAAATTATTCAAGTGCTGCACAGGATCAGTTGTTCCATCATATTCATTGAACTTAGGAGGTTGAAACTTACTTGGGAACCCGTGACGGTAGCAAACTTCGGCTAATGGCCTCTTGCCCAATCTCTCCAGATCCTGAGTCACCTCCATGTTTTTTCCCTTGTTCTGCGCCCTCATGTCCTCTTGGACCTTGCATATCATGTCGAAAAGTCTGGTGTATTGATCTGCCGCCGGGATCTCTTCTTCATTCATCCCTTCCCTTCGACTCCCTTCGCGAACTCTTACCCTTGATTCACCTGACTCTTCTTCTTCATTCACTCTTGGGCCCGGAACCCGACGCTTTGTTCCTCCTTCACCTTCTCCTAGTATCACCTTCTCCAATGGTCTATTCTGGTTTTCATCTCTGACTGCTTCGTTCTCTCCTTCCTGAAGATTTTGGCGATCCATATCTTCCATCCTTCTTATCTGCTCCCTCAATCTCAAGTTCTCTTCCCTCAATCTGTTTGTATCTTCGTCTCCATCTTGGAGGTTTTGAGGATGATCAACCTGCGGAACATCTCCAGCTGCTACACCTCCGAGATATGTCGACGATCTAGTTTGTGTTACCATTGCTCTCTACTTTCTTCTCACAACCTTCTTCTCTAAAACCCTAGATCTGGAAGCAGCAAAGATGCCCTCCTTCTAGCGCCAAATGTAAGCTCCCTTTCCTTGATGAGCTCAGCTGGGTCCTTCGTCTGCTTCAACGGTCGTACCTGCAATGACCACCGGACAATGACCGGTGGATAAAGCTCCAACGATCAAGTCAGTAAGCGGCTAGGTTTAGAGAGATAGGTTTTAGCAAAGAATGAACAGTTACCTTTAGCGAACCCTAACGTGATCCTTTTATAGCAATATTCACCGCCTTCCTTGAACCGCTGGATCCTCCTTTGCATCCTACGGTTCTATTATCTCCTACGTGTTTCATTCTCTATCACATACTATACAGTGAATGTTTGACAGCCAGACATCACGTGCTTTACCCGTGATCCTCTGGAATGTTCTGTGCTCCGATTGGGTACTTCCTAGCTTGCTCTCCTTATTTAGCTCCTGTGTCCTCTATACTCAACCTAGCATGGTTTGGTACTTACACATGTTGATTCAACCTTTTTGTGTTAGGTTAGGACCTCTAATAACATGTTTATATTATTTTTTTATCAAATGTAAAAGTATTTCATTAACCAGAGCTCGAGATGAACAAATGCAAACAAACACTACTGGATTCAGTATAGCCACAATAGGATACATACCCACATAAACAGAACAAAAATCTAGGATATACAGACACAGTATTGACCCCTTTTATAACCCTTCACATGCCTGATTAGCATCTTTAGAAAGTTGTAGAAATCAAACTACACAGCAGAAATTTAGTCACTGTTACCCGTTATCTACTATCAAAGATGTTTACTCTTTACTTTTATTGCTGATTGTCATATGTAATTTCATCAGCTAATGAAGTGTGAGCATCTCTAATGTTTCATCAAACCATAAATTTAGTAAATACTATAGTGATAAATCTGTCAAGAAGTTGGTCTGCAACAACTGTTGCTCTAGTCTTTTCTGTGTACTGTATGTATATTGGAGTAGTATATACTGCACGTGCAATTGTTGCTAGTGTGGGAATCTGGGATGTATCTTTGGCTTCTTTGCTACCTGAGGGAGTCTAGAACTTTGTTGATCGAGAATGTAATTTTCTTGTGTGATTAATTAATAATATCTGATTATCTTCTACCTTTTATCCAAAAAATAAAAGATGCACCCTTATATGCTTACAAGTATCTCATCCAGAAGTCACAAAAGATAGCTTAGTTGGGGCTCGTGTTATTTGAATACTGTAGTGAATCACTAGTGGTAGTTTTAGAAAAGGTTCAAGCATATTAACGAGGTCCAAAACAACACATGCAACTCACGTTGCATCCTTACCCACTAAGTCATTGTAATTCTCTAGTATGTAGTATGTACAGTAATTTATGCGTCCAGAATGTGTAACCAAGTTTGTCACAACTGCGTGAGGACTTTTTTACTCACAAGGAAATTTGGCCTGAAAAAATTAAATACGTAGCCAAGTAGTCACTAGCCACCTAGGAATGAAGCACGACTAATGTAACCAACTTTTCGAGCTTTTAGTTATTCATGAAACAGGGTAAAGGACCCCTAAAACAACCCTGCTTGCCAATCAATTATATATATATATATATATATATATATACTAGTTGTACCCGTTGCTTCGCAACACTAGTGTCAACAAATTTATACAGTTTATCACTCAACTGCGCCTATAGAAAGAAATAATTATAATACAAAATGCATATAACCTTAAAATGGTATTTGAAATATAAAATGTCACTTTCTGTATTATTAAAGTTGAATCTATAAGTTAAAATGAATAGACATTCTATAAGTTGAATATCTTTATGGTGATTGTTGCACGTAGACAACAATTCAATTGTTTCTTTAAATCCTCGAGAAATGGATGAATGCTCCCATTAGATCTTGTTGCGAAAGAAAAAAAAAATTTGAGTTGCTTCCTCTTACTTTTCTTTTAAATATCTTTTGAGTTGCTAGACTAAGATTGATGAAAATAATATAGCACCTTAGAAAACAATATGATATATAATAGTTGAAAAAATATGGTTTGTATATAATGCCTGATGCATAATAAAGAGAAAATATCTTTCTGAACAGAAGCATCTTAGAAAATGTTAAAGGTTGGGGACTTGGGAGGCTTGTGTTTCTATATGCAAACTTGTGGAGAAAAATGAACAACAGGTTAAATAGATTAAACTAACTAAGATGAGTATAGTATCCATCCAACCATGATAGGTTGGTACGAAATCTAATGGAATACTCCTGGATATTTTTGTAAAGATATAATAGTGGGAAAAACCCATTGAGCATAATCTAGGGGTATTCCATTAGAAATCCCATTTTGAATCTTTGTTGGCTAAGTTGAATGTTGTACATTTAAAAAGAAAAGTTCATTAATCAAAAGTTGAATGTAAGTGTGCAGAGATCAACTGGCAAGTACTGAAGGATGCTTATAAGTTCAGCATAGGTAAATTACAAGACTATGTAGCAGTAGTACAAGACTATGTTAATGGTCTGGTACTGGGAAAACTCTGTAATTAAATGATATTTTCTCATTTTAAATTGCTAATCTCATATGGATCCCTGACAGATAGCACAACAGGTTTTAAAGGAGTCTTCAGAACTTAGTTGAGATGTCATCATTGCATTATCTGGTGGCGTTTCTAGTCCTACTCTCCTCTACATTGAACTCTATGTTATTTACAAAGGTTTGGAAATTGCTTGCAGCATGGGATTCAGGAACATTTTTGTGCAAATTGACTCTCTTCAGGCATATACAACCTCATTCAAAGGAACACTCTGCCTACTTGGAGGGTAAGAGGACTCACAAGAAAGATCCAAGACTTTATTCCCAAGTTTGTGAGGTTTAAAATAAAGCATGTCTTTAGTGAAACAAACTCTGTAGCAGACTACTTTGTTGCTATCAGTAATTGTAATGATTCTCTCTCCCTTCACTGTAACCCTTTTGTTAAGCATACCACCTCAGTTATTGAGAAGGATACTTCAGGAATTATGTACACAAGATTTTGATTGAATCTACTGTAAGGGGTATGCCAAACCCAACTTGCTCTTTGTAAAATAAATTGCTAATCTATTGAAAATTGCTAGTGTAGATTCTCTACTCTTATAAAGATTTTCCGTGATTTTTACAGAACAGATGTTAGGATATTGTATTAGCCAGGTATAGTAATTCTACTATATATCCATTAGAACCATAAGGACTCTTGGCGTAAATGCTCCGCTCACCTTTTTCAATAGCTCCAAACGATCTTTCTGTCAAATCTTGACTTTTCATTTCCTAAGTCCAAATTTAAACAAGAGATTATCAATTTTCTTATTCAAACCAACAATTTAGAAAGAAAAGCTTGCTACGATATTACAGAGATACAGATCACCAATTTCATACAACATTAATTAAAGCAATAGGTGAACATAGAGAAATATGTCAATGAAGAATTGTATAACAATAGATGCAATCATGGGCATGCATATTAAAATATTACTTGAGATGGGGTCGAGAATAGGTGGAGTCTTAGAGAAATTGTTCATTGAGCTTGTAAAACTGATCCTAAGAGTACATCAATTTTTAAAAAAATTTACATGCAATAAAATTCTACAAATCATGACAATCATAGAGATGATAATGGAAATGTACAAAGCAAGCTAACTTGATGAATGTCCAATATTAGCATTCATTTGTACCACAATTATACATGACTACAAACACAATACTTCTAAAAGTGCAACCTCAGTTGGTTCGACTACATTAATTCCCAAATTAAAATAATTTTTATTTGATTAATTAGAGGTGTAATGGCATCCTTGATAGCTAAAACACATTAGTAAAGTACTATAATGTATTATGGGGAAGGAATAAATATTAATTACCTGCAGGGGAGAGTCCCCTGATACGCGCTTCATAACTGTCACAGAAACCCATTATCAGGCCATGACGGTAAACCCCATGGTACCGGTTTAGGCCAATTCCTTTTTACTGAACATTTTTCAATCTTTCCTTCTCAAACAAATTAATATATTCTCCCACTTTCAGAAAGAAAGGCTGGAAAGATGCGAGACAACCAATAGGTTGTGTACAATGGACCAATCAAGCAAGCTTTACCCCCCATATCAAGTCCTTGTATGCTTACTCGATTCCCCATTGTAGGTTTGCCCAGTACTCATCACTGAGGGAAACGAACGTCAAACTGGTCAATTTAACTAATATAATGTTATGTTGAGAACAACAAAATTTGACATTGACAAAACAAAACCCAATACTTATCAAATTAAGAGTTTCCAAAACAAAAAGAATTACATGTACCTTCCAGCTGACACATACAAACCTCATTCATCATTAAAGAAGGTATGAATTGAACACATGAATATAACCCTACAAACAAAAATGACAAAATTTCTGAGCTTAATCTGTTATTGAAGCTTAGAAGACATTACTCAGACTCCAAACCTATAAAATTACTTATATTCCAAGAAAACCTGAGAACCTTTTTATGAAAATCTCTTTTCCTCGATCTTCTTAACTGTAAGAACTCAAAAATTAGATGGTTATAGTAGTAGAACTTGCAAAAACATAAATGAGAAAAGTCATACATGGCCTATGCAGGTCTCGAACCCACGTCTCCGCATAATTAAACGCGACGCTCTAACCAACTGAGCTAATAGGCCTTTGATGAAATCATCAATGAACAATTAACAAAACGGAACTCTAAAAACCTGATGCCTGCTAGCAGTCATGCGACGGCACATACAGCATAGATAGTCTCAAGGTCATGCCTTTCTGGCCATTTTTCTTGTAGGGCAAAATGTTCATGTTCTCAGATTGCTATGTTAGCCACTTTGAGCAAACAAATAAATATGTTAGCCACAAAATTCCCAAACAACTAATTGTCATTGTGGTGTCATCTTAAAACTAAAAGTGCTACCGTTGTGAGGAAATTTTATGTCGAACAATCAGCTGCAAAGTGAGAGTGATGCATTTCCTTGACCCAAAGGCTCATATTCTAAATTTTGTGAGGTAAAAGCATTTTTTAGTGAGATCAGTCACTGATGCTTGTGGTCTTTGAACCTAGGCCTCTGGTGTCATCGCTCAAAGATTTGATCATCTGAGCTCAGTTGGCACCTTCATAGATAATCTAGTTGTCTATTCAATCATTTGAATAACTTCTGATTTCCAATCAACATCTTAATTTATGATACTGTGATTCAATTTCTAACATACATTAATATGAAAAGTCTAGTGACTTGTTTTAATGAATAACATTGAATCTTATTGCAACTTTTCATTATTATATCAGTAGATCCATGTCCTCATTCTAATGCATCCATTGAACTGTGTAGCTGCAGATAAAAGAATAGCCTAAAAAGCTTCACATAAACAAATGTTTTGACTTTTGAAGATGATCATCTGCTCAATGATGTAACATTTAAGGACTATTGTATTCTTATACTACTTAGATTAAAGCTAACATAGATTAGACTGTAAGAAAATCTTACCTGTTGGGTTCTGAAAATCATATAATCAAACCACAATAAGGATGCCACATTATTAGCCTTATCCACGCCCTCATTGTAATCTTACAGCCATTGACCTGGCATGTCTGCAAATAAAACTGCTATTTTGACATAACAAAAAATAAAGACAAAACTATGAATCATAAAAGTTTCAAATTATTGCAAATTATCCCCATCTCCAGAAAATCTAGGAAGTGAGTTAGCAGGATGAATTGTGTCTCATTGAAATCTGAGGAAGTGAGTATTTCATTGGGCTTTTGAAGAGCAATAAAAGATCACGAGAGAGATGATTGTGCGCAAGGTAGAGAGTTGTAGGACCGAAGATTTCATCTTACAAGCTCAGCCTTTCATTTGTAAATTATCCCCATCTCCAGAAAATCTAGGCCTTTGTTTAGAGTATGAGGCCTACACCAGGATCAGTCAAACAACAAGGTTTAGAAAAGACTGCAGTTGTAACCAGCCTCTATACAACTTCTTGTCTATTATAGCATTTCAGAGAGTAATACAACAAGTTTCATAGGAATAATGATGTTGAAGTATGAACCTTTTCTTTATATAACAAAAAACAAAATCTATTTAGCCAAATATAATAAAACAAAGACGACCTGAATCCAAAGTCACACATTGGTTCAACTTATGAAAAGAACATAATAAAACAAGTTTTATTTCCATGTCATAAACTTGCAATTAGGACTCTCTGTTTGTATATTTGCTGTTAGTATATGTTTCTCTAATATAGTCTAATACTAATTTCTTTCTTGTCTTTCCCACAGGATCTTTTGAAGTTTAAAGAAAGAGAAGAAGTAAGCCACAGCCATATACTGGTCAACTATTGCAGGTTATAGGAGAGTTGAAAGCAGCAGATATTTGCAGTGAGATTGGTGTGCTTTGTTACAAGCCACAGCCATATACTGTTCACAAAAAAAGACTAAGTCTGTTGTTGCACTTGAACGGACATCCTTTTTGAACATTGTTCAGGCCCATGTTGGGGATCGTACTATAATCATGAACAATCTCCTTCAGGGCATCATACACAAACTGTTTATAATAGATTAAAACACGGAAATATTGATACCTCACTGATTATTTGTTACGAGAATAATAGTAGTACTTTATTATACAGCTTTTATATTGACATGGGGAGTAGGAGTTCATATTCTCTATCCATCTATAGCTCTCCTCTGAGTGTCTCTTATGCTCGCAGATATTTAAAGTTAATTTCTCTCCAAACGGTTATCATTTAGACACTGGTGGTGAAGATAATATTTGTCACATTTGGTTTTTTTTTTTTTAAAAAAAAAAAAAAGATAAAGAGTATTCACATTATACCTGCCCACACCAATCTTATTTCACAAGTCATGTTTGAGCAACAAATGGACAATGCATTGCAATCGTTGCACACGACAAGACTATTAAGCTGTGATCATTTAGAAGTAATAAAAAATATAAGGCTATGGATATCTATTAGTTGTAATAAGAGAGGATACTCTATGATTTACAGGTTTCTAAAAAAAAAAAACACACAATTTTCCAACTTTTCCTGTTGAAGGCTAGATAGTCAAAATTTTATTAGGTTATTCATATGACCAGGTTTTGGTAAAATCTCAAAACGAGCAGGAGGGAGCAACCCTATTAAAGTAAGGATATAACAAAATTGTAAGTAGAATATCGTAGGGCATCCTACTCAAATAGTTTGTTGGTACCATGTCAAGATTTTAAGTTGTCCAACCGGTTATAATGTTATTCATGTTTTCCCATGAAGGCCTCTTTACCTTCAAGTTCAGTTGAAAAAAATGTATTACTGATATATCTTGGTATAGTTGGAAATTTTTTGGAACTTTAAATCCATGTTCTAGGATGACTTCTATTTTAAAGATGAGTATAATGGAAATGGTCAAAATGAGTAGTTTGAAGAGACCATAACGGAGAGAAAATATAATCGACTTCTGCCAATATTTCGTCTGGTTCTGGTAATAGTTGGACATAGGTGGAATTGGTAGCAAAACTTTTTATGAAGGCAACTGACAACTACTGAAAAGTCTTTGGTGACTAATAAAAATATCAACTATCTACAAGGCAGTAAAAACCAACGTCCTTGGTTAGTAAGGTGAAGACTACAATCTGGTCGTGGCTAGACATCACACAAAGAGGCATAAACATCAAGAAAGGACAAAGGTTCTATGACTGCATGCAGCAATGGAAATATTGGTTAAGATTGACCGGTAAACAACAAAAGGTACACCTTAAAAGTATTGGGGCATACATACGAGTCTGGCTTAAGCTCCTTGTTTGTGACACATCTGAGAATTGACAAACACCAGTTTCAGGAAGAAAGCAATCAGATGTTGGAGCAGATGCTACAGTAGGTCAGTAGCAGAAGAACGAAGAAATGGTTGGTTAAACAACTTGAATTTGTTGTTGAAGATGTTTGAAGATCTTGTTTTCAAAATCATCGACGACGAAGAAGCCATTTTTTTTCTCTATCAGAACTTTGAGGAGAGAGAGAGAGAGAGAGAGAGAGAGAGAGAGAGAGAGAGAGAGAGAGAGAGAGAGAGAGAGAGAGAGAGAGGGGGGATTTCATGTACTTTAGCAGAAATACTGAATAAACCCCAAATCAACAATTGAGTGGGAGATCACTCAATTGAGTAAATAGGTATTCTTTGTGTGATCAAAATTTAGTAATTTTGTAACAGATTATATAAGAAAATACTTACAACTGTTTTTTGATAATATACTTATCTCAGGGTGAGAAAGGAGAGCAAGAGTACATTGCAAAGATTGTTGAACTCTTCAAAACAACTTATGGGAGATCACTTTTTTAAGCCCGGTGCTTTTTTAAGGCTGAAGACACTGTAAGATAAAGTAAACAGAATTTATCACTGTGATAATATACTAAGATACCTGTATCAACCATAACTAAATTAAGAAGATGGATAGAGATGGAAGAAGATCTTATGATGAATAGGTACCAAAAGCATTAAAGTTGATAACGTTTAAACCTTATTAAACGCTAATTTGACAACCATTGCTAATATACCAAAGGCTGCATTGCCAACTCTTGAGATGCCTAGCATCTTTCCAAATCCTGACATACCCCAGATCCCTACCATCACCACCATACCGACAATCTCCAAAATCCCAAGTTCCCTACCATCCCCAAAATCCCAAATGCGCGCCCTACTATCCCTACCATCCCTAATAAATCATACCAGATCATTAATTGAAGAGGTTTAGCAAAAACCTCTTCAATACCTAGGTAATAAATCAAAAGAAAAAAAAACCTAATACTTAATAATTGATTGAAGCGCAGAAACGTTAATCTGCTGAAGAGGATTGCCAAAAACCTTATTCTATCATACCTAATAAATCAAAAGAAAGAAAAAAGGAAGAGGTTTCAAACAATTCATACCATTATTGTAAACGACCAAATTACTCACTTTGACAACGAACTTTGAAGTTGGTTGCAAAACTGACAACCAACTACAAATTTGACAATGAACTTTGAGTTAGCTTTCTTAACTAACATTGGGAACGGAATCCGGTAAATTTCGTCGGCGCACTTGCTGACGTGTAAAATATTTGGACACGTGGCGTTGACTGCTACACAGTGTCACTAACTATTGCCACGTTGGCACGATAAGAAGCTCATGGTAGGCACGTGATTAGTTAAGAAGTTGATTACAATAAAATCTCTTTCAGACAACAATTAAAACTAATTTAATAAAATCAAAATAATTTAATCTTTCTTTCTTTACAAAAATCACTTTCACTGTGGTCCCTTTCCGGCAACTCCACTCAAAATCTGTTTTCGTCCTACCAACAAAGTGGTCCAAATAGGGTATGTTTGTACTGTTAAAGCTTCAATTCTTGTTTGTTTAGAAGCTTTGAAATTGATTTATTTCTGCAATTTTGGGATTTTCCAAAATTAGGGTTTTTTAATTTGGGGATTTTCAAAATTAGGGTTTTTAAATTTGGGGGTTTTGTGAATTAGGTTAATTTAATGTTATTGGTCTAAATTAAACTTTGATTAATGGTGTAAAATATGTATTCTTCCCTCTTCATCGTCTCCAATTGAGTTTTTAGCACAAGATTATCAACCCACACAAAGTAATTACATTCTCCCCTCACACAGTTGATGAATTTTCGATTTTTGTTGGTTTCCGTACCTGAAACTCTAATTGGAGCAGGAATTCCACATTTGCAGGTGGCGAATGCATTGGTATAAGACTTAGTGGAGCTTGAAGACATGGTTTTCATGAAATTTGGGGAAGAAAGAGTAAGAAGAGCTTTAATTAGATTTCTAGGGCTTCACTGGTATAAATAAACAAAGGAAGAAGATGATGTTTAAACAAGGGTTACCGTTATTGCTTTTTCGGTTTTTATTATTTACTTACGTGTCATTAAATGGCAAGCCACGTCATACATATTCTTCCACGTCACACAGTTCAACGGAGAAAACTACCGGAGACTTTTTGAATGTTAGTCAAGAAAGTTGACTCGAAGTTCATTGTCAAATTTGTAGTTGGTTGTCAGTTTTGCAACCAACTTCAAAGTTCGTTGTCAAAGTGAGTAATTTGGTCTATTGTAAACAATGATTAAGCTATAACAGATAGTCGCTATCAAAATTGTTGAATTGAATCAAGAATAAAATAAATTCTAGGCGCACATGCTGTTATTACATTGAATCAAGAATAAAAAAAAATTATCAAATAAAAACAATTGCTAGATAAAAAAGTATTGAAGATTAAGAGTTAAAAAAATTACCCCAACTCTTTGATATTGCAAGTAAACCTCTGAATCAAACTGGTATTAAAAATATCTGTTGAAAGTTTCTAACATTATCTTCTTTTTATTTAGTTTCATGTAAACCTCTTGAATTGATATTAAGATCGAGTTAAGATGCAAGAGGAAGAGAGATAAGCTGGTAGGGAAAATCGAGTAGGAAGAACTTTGCAAGGAGATAGCTTGCTTTCGCTTTCATGAAAGCAGAAGAACATACCTTACTTTTTTTATTTTCCAGACCTAATTAAGTAAGTCTTTACCAACCGAAGCCCACAACTTAAGCCCAACCGATGATTTAAGCTTAGCCCGCATTTTAAACTTATGTCAAACTTAGATTCGCTGTAATCGAGGAAATCTAAAGGTTCAGATTTGATTTCGACCTCCAACTTACAATCTGATCCGTCCACTGTCAAATTTTATATAAGTTTGTCTCCCAAAGTTGAGATTGTCTTGTCCCTTATAACTTAGATATATATATATATATATATTAATGAAGGAAGTTTTGACATAAATATTAAAATAAGTATTTTGTAGCTATTTTAGAAGATTAATCAATTTCCACAATGAGAAAAAGTGCACAATGTCATGCACTTAGTTTTTTTTCCAAAGCGAAAGCTTGTCACAAGTACGATATATACTAAGCATTTTTGCATGGTGGGATGTTTGGTCCTGTTCTTTCTCCAAAAGGTTTTTGTAATAGGTTTTACAAAGACGAAAGGGTTTTGGTTTTGTCTGATTGGTGGTTGTGTGCGCGACCTTCAATAGGGTGGATGATTGTACACAAAACTACACACAGAATAAACATAACACCACCTTTGTTGGCTATCTCTTTCTTTTTTTCTCTCTTTGTCTCTCTCTCTCAATCAACCTTGAGCATTAATCATGGTGAATTTGTGGTGCTACATAGATTAACCTTGAGCACAATATATAGAGTTTGTGGTGCTAAATAGATAAACTTTTTGTTGATACACTAACTGCATAATTACTATATTATGGTGAATTTGTTATTTGTTATCTGTTGGGTCGGGTTTTGCTCAAGAAACAAAAACCCAATCATACCAATTTGCTCCAAAAAACCCAATCAGACAATAAATTTGTTACTAAAATGCCTTTTTACACCCATCACATGGTATGTCAAAAACCCAAAATTAATAAAATTCTTCTTGATTTGTTTTTTGAATAAAAAATTAATAAAAAAATGAAAAAAAAAATAAAGAAAAAAAAATCGCTCTCTTGTTTTGCAATCTTTCCTCTCAATCTCTCATTTTTGTTCTATTCTTCCACAATTTTCGTCATAACTCCTTTCTCCCATTTGTTTTTTTTTTTTTTTTTTACTTTTTCTCATTTTTTCTTAGAAACCCTAATTTTCTTGTTTATCTATGTCTGAGAATTTAAAATGTGTCACAACTTCAAAATTTCTTTGTAAACCAAATTAAGATCTCTCATGAGAATCCAAATCCTAAGGAGTTATTGTGTAGTTACATTCAGTTTTATTCAATAAGTAATGGGTTTTTAAAAATTAATGTCGAGTGTTTGACAAAAACAAAACATTAATTAGAAGGATATACTTGATATTTTACCATTGGGTTTTTGACAAATTTCTTATCACTGGGTTTTTGACGAGTTACTTGGCGGCAATAAAATTTCCCAACAAATAATGCATCCAACACTAATAAGATTTCCCAACAAATAATGCATCCAACACTAATTAGCTATTATGGGAAGACTTGCAAAAAAAATAGTTTTGTTGTTTATATGGTAAAAAAACAAGTATCAGCCATACTCCCTAATTTTGGTAAAACTAAATCAATTATAGGGAAACTTCTGTTTCATGCCTAGTACATATATACTGCTATTGGATCAGATCAACTTTCACAAGGATTGCTCGAGTGATGGGCTGGTTTACCTTAATCACATATTCACAATCGAATATCTGCGCTAGAGACAAAGTTTATACCAATGTAGATTGTTCTCAGTGCCCCAGCATCTCATTTGTTAGCATGCACTGATCAATGCTGCATGCAGGCAAGCAGCGCGCGCGACGAACCCGCTGAGTGCTTGCTCGAGGCTATGTACACTAATGTATACAGAAATGAAGTACAAAACTAACACACTAATGTGTACACCTTTTCAATTTTCATAGAACAAACAAAGCCATAAGAAAGTGTATATCTACAACTTTTCAACCCAGCAAAAAAAAAAAAAAGTAAAAACATGCAACACAACACAACGTCCACTCCCTACAGTAAAAAAAATCCACTGTGCCGTAAAGAGTAAAGACCAAGACTTGCTCGGCAAGTAACGATTAAGGAAACACGCGTGATGGTAAAGTGGTAACCAAAGTAGCAAACCTTTAAGTAGCAATTTCCTAAGAACAAACTCATGAAAAGGATACATTAGTCATTATCTTAATAATTCTTAACCTTATGTACTAAACTAAAAACAAACGTTAATCACACTTGTTGTTGTTGGCGTTAAAACAAAGTACAGACCTTTCTAGGGTTTCTGCTTGTTGTTAGGGTTTATTTTATCCGCTCAACCTGAAGATTTTCTTCAAATTGCTCGATTAATCAATCAATCAATCAATCAGGTACCTTTTTTCGTTAATCTTGTATTATTTTAATGAAATTTTGTTGATTTTCATCAGAATTTCTGTTAATTTTAATGATCAAACTTGATTGGTCTTTTAAGTCAATAGTGGGATTTGTTTTAAGGTAAGGATTTAAATCTGAGATTCAGAAACAGCTTAATTGTTGTTATTATACTGAATTAGAAGAAGGGGGTTTGTTGTTTTAATGAAATTTTCGGTCAATTGTCACTTCAAAGTCATCAATTTTATGATAATTATCCGTCTTGGTTTTGAATTTCGAATCTTGATGTTTAGTCTTAATGTCTAAGATCTTGGCTTCATTTGGGTATAGCTTTAGACATTATGCGGCTTTTTCTTTTGGATTTGTTTAAATCTGTACTATTTACAATTTAAATTTTTGATTTTTATATTTGTAAGTGATATGATTGTGTAAATCGCAGCATAGCCTGTTAAGTTTTGTCCAATTGGTTAATACCATGGTTTGGTATAAATTTTTTTAGTCTTTTTGTCTAATTAGTGCTCTGCATCTGACGTAAGCCCTTCAAATATAGCCTTCTTGATTTATTTGTTAACATTATTATAATAATCAATGTGTATATGCATTGTATTCTTAATTGGACCCCACAAATACCGGTTTCTTAAGAGTGGCATGCTTATGTACTTTTTTATTTAGAAACTGAATATACAGTTTAAGTGATATTTATAGATTAAGTGCATCGCCATAAAGCCCCTCCTTACTTTACATTTAATTTTATTCTTTTTTGGCTTAGGAAATTTGTTGCGGTCCAAAAATCAAGACAGCTGCTTTAGATAGACAGATTGGTATAGAAGACGAGGGTCATGGAAGGACCTGAGGGAGTTTCTTTCCAGCAAGTGATTACAAGAAATACAACTAATGTGATATGTCAGGATCCCTTAGAAGAACTTGAGCACTTAAGACCGAGGTGGTACTTAAGTAGAAGAGAATTAGAAGACCTTTCTCCATCTAGAAAGGATGGGATTGCCTTTAAGAAAGAGACACAGTTGCGGAGCTTATATTGTTCTTTTCTCCAGGACTTGGGCATGAAGCTCAAAGTGTAAGTTATTTTTCTAACAAGATTATACTTGCATTTCACATGACTTGATTAATAAAAACTTTTTCTTGGTTATATACTGATTCGTTTTGTCATTCTCTAACATACTTTAGTTGGCTGCTGCTGCTATTAATAGGTTTTGCTTACCATTTTTTCCCTTTTCTTTTGAGTTAAAAATTATGGAAAATATGATAAAGATATAAGAACATATTGCATTTCTTAAGTTACTTTTGTTCACTTAGGTTGGGTGGAATTGATAAAGGACGTTGTTCATTCTAGAGAATGAATGATTTAGTTTATATATATATATATATATTTGCTCTGAAAAACTATTTGAATTGGTCGATATGTTCACAACCAGGACAGCTGTTCCTCACACTCTTTTGCAAGTATACGGGTTTTCAAATTTTATTTGGATGCACTCCTATGAAGTACTCTAGCTTATAGTACAACATATCCCAATATATATTGGTTTTGCAAGAAAACGATACGATAGATTTGAATATTATCGACTATGATGTTTCGGTAAAATATCATGTCTATATATCACGATATTTTCTGTTTGGGGCGATATATTCCGATATAATAAAAATATCAAAAGTATCAACAGAATCTATGAACAAATATTTTAGAATCTTGAACTTTTTCTTTCTCTCTTTGCGAACATATTCAAAATCTTCTACCTAATCTAAAGCTCTCTGTTCGGATCATAAAAATCTCTCAATTAGAGCATCCCTAAGGTGCAAGGCATTATGCAAAAATATTGAAAACTGTCCCTAATGCAACATGGTATTGTAGCTTAAGCGTGTGAGTGGTGTCATAACTGCTATAACCCATGGTATACAATATGCAAGAGGTATAGCAGCTGGTAAAACTGGTTTTAGCTATCTTTTATGTTATACGCAGAACCATTTTGCGTGCTACTTTTCTTGACTTTGACATCTACGTGGAAATGTATCCATTATGCGTATAATGGATCAAATAGTAGTACGCAGAATGGTTCTGTGTGGAACCAATAATTATAACAGTTACATCATTTCTGCGTTAGGGATTGCTTTGTTTTTTGTGTTTTTTTTTTTTTTGCAAACCTGACACCTTTTTCACCGAGCATATGACCTGCTATATCCAACGTGGCTCCTACGTTGAGGCCAAAATACGCCTAATGTGTTAGAGATGCTCTTATAATCTTTTCTTGGATTGAGTCTATATTTTAAAATCTTTGTATCTCTCTTTCTCTAAAAAGAAGAAGAAGAAGAACCAGATCTCGAAGGATCTCATATCTCTCTCTTTGAGATGGAAGATGAAGAAAAGGAAACAGATTGGAAAGAATCTAGATTGAAAGCTACGTTTTAATTTGAAATTCAGCAATAGTTGGAAACATCTCGAAAGAACTATAATTTTATATAATTTTAAGTAACTTTTTTTGGAAAGATATGCTGTTTGTTGAAAATCTATATATGGATTTCATAGTGGTGTAGCGCGGATCAATTATCTATGCTATGAAAGAGATCTGAGTGTAAATATCAGAATATTTTTTGAATATTAGTAAAAAAAAATTGCAATAAATCGCGGATAGATATATCCGCATATATCGGATTTTGAGAATTCCGATAGATTCCAAAATATCGATATTTTGTACTATGCTCTAGCTACTTCAGTTATTAGTATTATTCCTTTCTCTTCGATTGACATGACGAGTTTTCTTGAACAATGAATTTTCCTGAGCGAACTATTGTTGTGGCTTTCAATTTTTTTTGCTTGGCTTTAACTTCTTAATATTTGTATTGCATAATGTTCCGACTTCCGAGGCGATGTTTGACTGTCATCTAGCTCTCCGAATGATATAATTCTGAAAGCACAATCTAATTTCTCATTATTACTGTTGTGACTTTTATCTGCTTGTAGTATTGTGTTGCTTATTTATTAATCACATTTTTAGATTGTAGAAGTCATTGTAATCCCTATTCCCTGAATCCTTAATTCCCATATGCAGTCATTTAGTCGTCTTATGATATACTGATGCTTGTGTTATATTGTCATGCAAGATACTGATGATTGATGCTATCTACTGCAGTCCCCAGGTGACAATAGCAACTGCTATGATGTTCTGTCATCGGTTTTATTTGCATCAGTCCCATGCAAAAAATGACTGGCAGGTATATGTCATGTACCTTATAGATATTATCTAAGTTTAGTTTCTTTTCACCATTTGTTATACAGTATGTCTAAGTCGTAGCTATTTGGTGATTCCTAGAATTATCAAATGCCGCTCCGAATCAATTGCCGATTTGGTGATCCAAGAGGGTCTTAACTCTTAATTTAGTTGTTCTCAAAATAGATTATCAGCAATTTAGGATCCAATAGACTATTTTTTTGGTACGCAGGAACAATGTTAGAATTTATGGACATACCTGTTAATGGATTCACCATGAACTGGAATTGTTTTATCCCTGCCTTTGTTACAATAAATTACTAATCTAAAGTTTCCTAATCCGTTCAAGTCTTATTTTTATTACATGTTCATCTATATTTTTTGTGCGACTCATTTTGCATATGCCTAAAGACAAAGCTCTCTAATTATTACTGGTACTTAATATAGATTGTCCATGTAAAAAATTGACATACAAACCTAAAGGTAGAGCTTAAAATTATTTAAAGTTTTGCACTTTTTCTCATCTTTCTTTTTGTGTTCTGTCAGATTCTTACCTTCCCCTTACATTACATCCCCGGTTAGATCTGATGGTACTATGGTAGTTCTATATTTGAGAGGTTGACAGTTTAGGAGAATTTAAGGTTGTCTAATGTTTGGATATCCTTAAAATGGAACTCTGTTTGGCATTTGAAGTGGAGGCACCAAAATTTATTCACTATTCCACAAATATAAATGCAAGAAACATTGGAATCTAAAGGAGTGGAATTATAAGAAACTTGATGGCTGCTACGTACTAGTAACATGCAGAACTATGCGTTATAGACTTTAATCTCTCTCCTATGGATATAAAATCTCTACGTATTGAAGAAAACACTTGTTTTATTCTAGTGTCATTAAAACATTGGCCTAGTCAAGAGAATGGCTTGAGACTAATATGTTTAGAAATGCGTTTATCCTTCGATGAGTAGATTATTTGCTACTCTTTACATGACCAAAGTGGTAAAGTGGAATACCATGAGGTCTAACAGTGTCCATCTGCAGACAATTGCAACAGTAAGCATGTTTCTTGCTTCAAAAGTGGAAGAAACTCCTCGCTTGCTGGTAGATGTCATTGTTGTGGCTTACGAGATGATACATAGACGGGATCCTGCTGCTCCACAACGAATTAAACAGAAGGTATGAAAATTTTGGAACTTCTTTTAATTTATATGTGTTTAAGTTTCTCGCCGGTGTTTGAAAGTGACTAATACCTGCATCTATTATGCAGGATGTATATGAGAAGCAGAAAGAACTCGTTTTGATTGCAGAGAGACTCTTACTGGTAACAATTGGATTTGATTTCAATATTCAGCATCCTTACAAGCCGCTTGTTGCAGCTCTGAAGAAACTAGATATATCCCAGAATGACGTGGCAAAAGTGGCATGGAATTTTGTGAATGATTGGTAAAATTTTCTCTTTCCTTTTTATTACCTTTTTCTTGATCGAACTACTTGCAGCTTTGATGAGCTAAGAGCAACATAAGCAAGCTTTCCTTCTTTAAAATGTTTTTGCAAGAACTGATTTCTAGCGCCTGCATCATGTAGGCTTCGAACATCACTCTGCTTGCAGTACAAACCTCATTATATCGCAGCTGGTTCCATGTATCTCGCTGCTAAATTTTGCAAAGTCAAGCTGCCTTCAGAGAAAGAGAAGGTTTGGTGGCTGGAATTTGATGTTTCACCTCAACAATTAGAAGGTTCAATTCTACTTTACAGCTTCCTTCAATTCTTGCTTTCTAAATGTTGTTGTTTAAAATGTTGAAATAAAAATTATACTTTAAAAGATGGATCTCTATGAAGAAACTAACCTTCAGGTAGGGCATTTGGAAATTGGAAGTGATTTAACCATATTTATAAATCTTTTATCCTCCCCTCATTGTCATTTAATTTTGGGAAGATTCAAAATGTGTATTTACACCCATTTAGATTGGTGCATCACTATTATCAAAGACAATAAAATGTCAAATTGTATCATATGCACAATAAATATGTGTTGTGCAATTGGCAGGTGGCCAATTATGGTCCGGCCATGATATTCCTATGATCCTATCCCTGGGATCAGATTTGACCACTTGACCAGTGATATCATCTTAGGCTGGAAACCTTTGTTTCAACCCTTATTTGCATTTCTGTTGTTTTTCCATCTCTTCTTAACTCCAGCAGATATTAGGACTTCCTCAAAATTGTTTGATGCAGCCTAGACTAAGCTAGGAGTCTAGGACGAGTATTTGTATTTCATTGTATGAACCTTTTATTTCATCAAGAAATCTTACTTTACTACCAAAAATGTGACCTCTCCTTTACAGAATAGTTCCTTCCCAGTCGCAGTGGTTACTCTTTCATTGCTTTTATCTGAATGACGTTTATATATTTATTGACAGAGGTGATCAAGAAGATGTTGAGATTATTGGAGGAGAACAAAAGACAGCTGGTGCCTTCGTCAAATGACAAGGCAACAAAAGCTGTTGTTAAAAAAGCAACACCCAACAGTGAACAATCATGTATTCTGATTCCGTGCAAAGCAAACAATGAATCAACCAAAGGAATACAACAAGAAACTGGAATAGGTGACAAGTCTAGACAGTTCAGTGATACTTGCCTTCATAACAGCCAGACTGTACTGAATGAAGACGTCTCTGTTGTCAGAAATGTGGAAACATTACAATGTCAGACAAGTGATTGTGGAAGCTCGCAAAGTGTCGTTGAAGATGGAAATAGGACTGACGAGGGTGAGGTTCAAGCAGCAAAGGTGGACTCCAATCAAACTGGTGCTTGTAAAATTGTTTCTGACTGTGGAGGGCTAAGTAAGATTGACAAGGATCGCATTAAAGAAACTTTGAGGAAGAGGAAATATGAAAAAGCTGCAAATAAGAAGGTAGTAACAACATCTGGTGATGATAAAGATGATGATTTGTGGATTGTGAGAGAGCTAGAAAACGGAATCGAGATGGGGTCTGCTTCTGCAGGGAAGAGACAGAGGGTGTGATGTAGCGTTCAATATAAACCAAATGCTCCTATGACTTGTTGAGCTTCATTCTTTCCAAACATAATTTAAAGAGACAGTGTTGTGGTATTGCATCATATAAAAGGCGCTCAGACAACTTGGTGATTAACTTCATTCTTGCCAACATGGCTATTATAAGATATATATTGTACTTAAATTTTGATAAGCGCAATTATTGTACATTTTTGTTAGGTTCTCAGTTGAAATTATAGGGAATAATGGTGTAGTCACAAGTGTCATTTACTTTTAGGGTTGAGTTATATAATTCTTGTAATTCTGACACTACCTCTATTCTGTGTAGTGTATTAAAAAGATATCTCTGTAGACACAACCTGAACAGTGTAACTTATTTTTTCCAAAGGAAGATTACACAAATTGCATCTATGCAGCATCTCATTACATGACACTTTTTGTTTGGAAATTCCAAGTTTCCAGTCAATCTTGCACAGAATTTGCTACGAACAAGTTGCACTTGGGACATGCTTTTCTCTAGTTTTTACTGGTTTGTAAACTTTCAGCAGATGATTGAGTTTCATTTTTATCAATTTCAAAAGTTTGTCATGAAATCTTACTATGTATTATGTACCATCAAGAAAAACTTCAGGCTTCAGCATCATCAGAATGAGATTATTTTTTGAGATACATGATCCTGCATCATACCATATGCAAGCAATATATAGTTGGGGTTAGTTCTTGTTTTAAGTTGTTCCTTTTTCCCCTGTGGGTTAGATTTTGATTAAATTTGAAAATAAGTGCTCTTTTATCAGTTTGTGAGATGCAAGATGAGAAGAAAGAAAGAAAGAAAATGACCACAGCAGTACCTTTTCATTATCGTATCATTTCATTCAAAACAGCACACACAGAAAATCGCGAATTGCTGAACAATGTTAAACAAGGAAAGAAATGGTTCTATTTAAGTTGATTCAGACTTGGTCTTTTGTTCAGTCTGGCCAGAAGCTCCTTTTGTGTTACCAATGCAAATTATTAGGTTTAGATTAATTACATTTAATTTTAAACTCTAAAACAAAAGAGTGGCTGTAGTTTAGTGGTTAGAATTCCACGTTGTGGCCGTGGAGACCTGGGCTCGAATCCCAGCAGCCACACTCTTGTTTTTTCCTTTTTCCTTCATGCAATACTGTTGGTCTGTTGTGGAGACCTGGGTTCGAATTCCATGCTAAATAATGCAGGAGAACACTATAGCATTATTCAGTAATCACAATTTTCATCAATATTTGTTTCTTTTTCTTTCTTCGCAATCAGAGTTTGGGTAGTTGATATGGGATGTTGTAATCTTGTTACAGTGAACTCATAAACTCCTTTTAATTTACATCAATCAAGCAATTATATTTCCAAGAGGTTGCAAAGTAACTTATGAGTTATGACAAGAGGTATGTATAGCACTCATAGATTGATAACTTATAGCGGTCATAAGAAATTTGGCTGTCCCCTCGGCCTCAACTAGATGATGTTGTTTGTGGTCAATTCATCATAAGAGAACTATAAAGAGCAAATGATAATTTAAAAAGAAATTGTATACTATAAAAAGCAAAAGATAGTTTCAGGAGAAATTGTATACTATCTGTTAATGCTATGAAGTATGAATCAGGTGTGATTGCAGAAGGACTGAAGGTGTAACAGTCTGAAAACAGGTTACAGGAGATGTGCGCACATTCTACTGTCTTTACAATGAAAAGCACATTTACTAACAGAGTATATGATTCACAGATATGATATGAACTTCTTGTGCTAACAGATTGCCAAATGCATTATGCATGCGTAACTTGATTAAAATCATTCTTATCTTAAAACAATCTAATTCACTTGATTTGCATTCTATGGAGTATGGAATTCATTGTTGGAGAAATTATACAGCATCAATGTGCACAAAAATTATAACACATTGTTGGAGAACTTTTTGTATTAACACATATCGCGATATTTCCAATACACGAAAATTATAATAGAGCAGCAAGAATTAATGCATCTATTCAGATCAACACTTGATGTCCCAAAAAGGGATTACAACAAGGTATTCATAATTATTACAAAATGAAAGATCAATTCAAATTACAGAAAAAAAAAAAAAAGGTTTCCCTTGCTCAATTAATCCGAAGTTTTCGGCAGATTTCAGATCAAAACATCATGTACACTACAATTGAACAAACAACGTACTATCTCTATCCCTCTCTGAGCCATAATCCCATGACTCCTTAAATTTCTAAATTCTAACTCAGATTAATTAAAATTTGATCAAAACCACATGAACTAACCTTTAACTCAATCACATTCCTGTAACAAGAACTCCAATGAAAAGAACAGAATCTTGATTAAGCCCCATCATAAGCACTAATACTTGTGCCAACACTTTGAGATTCTTTTCTCTTGAAATTGAGAGCAAAACAGAGTTTATTGTTCATCTCTTTTCTAAAAGACCAAACTTCCACAAGATGAATTTTTGCGTGAACCCCATTATTAGCTGCGCAATCCAACCAGTTTCTGTTCAAAACATATCTCGTAACACTTGGCCAATATCTCATTGTCATTTCCCAAATTCTACATGTTGGATCAACAACTGATACTTCAATCTCATTCTCTACTCTATACTTATTCACTCTTCTTCGCTTCAAGTACTCTTTCTCTGCTTCAGTTAAAATTTCTTCAACTTCTCTTGGCAAATAAAGACGAGATTGTGTGTGATTAACATCACTATCTGATATATCTTTCTTGTTTAACCATTGAATACCCTTTCCCCCAATTTCAGTTTTGATTGTTTCCAACATAAGAATCGGCATCTTGGGTTGTTCTTCTTCTTCTACAACCCCATTGCAAACCATGGGTTTCTTCTCTTTGTTCTTTATGATATGTTTCCTTTTAGAAATCAATACTTTTGTAGGTTTCTTGATACCCCCATTTCGAATCTTGATCACATTTTCACCTTTTTCTTCTCTTGGTGGTAAAGAAATGAGATCAGAAGGTTTTTGCTTTCCTTCAACATAAACATTCTTGTAATCATTTGCAGTAACAACTAACAAATCAACCCAAAGATCAAGTCTTTCCTTCTCATTCATCATCACTGACATTTCTATCATACTAACATCAACAATTCAACTCAATAACAACTAATGAAATCAAAATCACAGTAGATCACAGTAAATTCGTGGGAAAAATATGAAAAAAAAGAGGGATTTTTAAAAGGAATTGGAATGTGGGTTTGTTGAGAATTCTTGAAGCCAAAAGAAAGAAAAAATGAATGAAGAAGAAGAAAGTGGGTTTCTTTCAAACTGTGAGCTCTTAACTAGGTCTTTTCTTGCAAACTTCCAACGGTATTATTTGGTCGTTTTAAGTAAAATTACCTTAAGGGTGTTTGTAAAATTTAAATTTACTTTGAGAGATTTTGAGGTGTTTTAGTAATTTCGGTAGACTTTTCCGTTTTGGTTAAGTCGGCGTGCCTCTTGTTAACGGCTAATTCTCATTAATTGAACTGACATTACAACTTCTTCAGACATAATGCATGTAGTTATGTGAGTTTGGAAATTTTTAGTTTCCTAAACTAGTCATTTTAGAAATAAAAGAAAGGAAAATTTTCTACTAGGTCTTATGGAATTTTGGACACACTTTTCGCAGGCCATTGTTCGAACGAAAATGAGATTTTGATCCTCCAATATTTCAACGAGGACACTTACATCGAGCTTATCTTTACTAAGTTAGATGGTGCTTGCAGTTCAAGGTGTCACTCGCGAGCATCTACTTTAACAGCTAATTTGTTCATTATGACATCATTATCGAAATTCTTAATCTGACATAGTCACACTTGTATTGTGAATACTATTGTGCAGTTATTAAACAGTTACTAAAGATTTCGAATCCCTCACAAAATCTCTGTGGATTTGTTAATATTAATTGTAAGCTCATATTCCGTGAGCCTGTATGTTGGAGAAGGTTGGATCTTTGGTACCCTTTTAGCTCCTCAGTACCTGAAAGACCACTGGTGTTTAAGAAGAAGCTCTGAGGACCAAGTTAGTTGATAATCTCACTAGAAGAGTAAGTTAAACCTAAAATAGAAAGAGAGAGAGCATACAAGCTCACGGAATATGAGCTTACATTTATCCCATGTGTTATACATCAAATGCCAAAAAAAAAAAAATTCTATTAAAAAAGAAGAAGCTTGTAGCGCGTTTGTCCTCTAACTTTGTATAATTTTTAAAAATTTTATCAATAAAATTTATTTAAATTAAAAAATAATGCCAAAAATCGGTTCTGCTAACTCTGTTAACACCTAAATTCTTTTATTTCCTCATTTCTTTTCCTTTAAAACCCTATAACTTACTTTTAGCAAAAAAATAAAAACATTAAAATAAATTAAAATTCCACACAAACTTGCAGCTTTTCTTTTTATCAACCTTTTTTTGAATCTTTTTCTTAATGCTACTTCTTCCTTTTGGCCTCTACTCTTATTCTTATGACCGTATCTCTCATGATTGACGCGCTATCTTTCCCACAGTTGACCCTATGTTATGCGGTATTCCACTTATAATTTTTTTTTGCATTTTTTGGATGGTTCTTTACAGAATAATATCCCAAAAACCCCATGCTTTAAGTACCACTTCCCTAAGAGCAATCCCAATGGGAGGGCATTTTGCTGCCCTCCACATAGGTGCCACATAAGCAAAACCACCTTTAAAAGCCACCTTATGTCCAGAGTGGTCAAAACCCCACTCAAAATTCTACCAATGGTAAAATACAGACATGTTAGTTTACAAAACTAAAAAACTTTATAAGACGGAACTCAGAGTTCCGGTATTACAAACGTAGTTGTAATATTTAGTTAAGACGGAACATGAAGTTCCGAATCAAAATAAAAGTGAATAAGACGGAACTCAAAGTTCCGGTATTACAAACGTAGTTGTAATATTTAGTTAAGACGGAACTTGAAGTTCCGAATCAAAATAAAAGTGAATAAGACGGAACTCCAAAAAGTGTTGAAACAGAACACTGTATTCCGTCTTATACCACTAACATGTCATTTTTTATGGCGTTTTCCTCCCCTCTCAAAAAATGACATTGGAAGTTTTGATGACCGTTGAATGTTTGACCCACCATCCAATTGAGAGAGGTTTTTTTTTGGCTGAACGGGCATTTCATACCACTGCCCTTCCCAAATGCCCTCCCATTGGGATTGCTCTAATAGACCCTGACAAGTGACAAGGTGCCATCTTCCCATGGATTTGGGCCTGTTTGGCTGAGTCTATATGTTATCCATGGATCCAATGGTCAGTGATTGTTAATGAAGTATCTAAGGCCCACCTAGCTTCCACACCGCCACCAATACACTTTATTCGTCTCACTTCACTCGATTGAAATCCACGGTTTTTCTCCGATAGTTGTTTGAGACGAAGAAGAGCTTTCTGAACGAAGAAGCCATGGATTTCCATGATTACAACGTAGCGATGGCAACCAAATCATACGATAAGGTTGCAGATGTCTTGGACGAAATCATGCTACAGGTAATAATCTAGCTTGAGATTTTAGTGTTTTGTTGTTTGATTTCTAGGGTTTCACATACATTAAGAAATTTATTCACGATTTGATCTATCAGACTGCAGCTGAAGGCTTTGTTTTTCAAGACGAATGGCCTTATGAGCTTCATCTTCTAGGGTACATTTACGCCAACGATCTGTAAGTCCACCTTTCTCTCTTTATCTCTCTTTGAAGCTGTGATTTTTAATGGGTTTTAGAGTTTGAAAGTTGGATTGGTGACATTTGCAGTAATAGTGCACGATTTTTATGGAAATCAATACCATCATCTATCAAGGAGACTAAGCCAGAAGTGGTGGCAGCTTGGAAAATAGGTCAGCAGCTATGGATGAGGAACTATGCCGGGGTTCATGAGGCGATTCGTGGGTTTCAGTGGAGTCAAGAAGCTCAAGTTCTTGTTACTGCATTCTCAGGCAAGTTTTTCTCTAAGATTTTTCTTCTCTTCAGTTAGATACTTAGATGCATTTATATAAAAACTGAGTTATCACGAGTAGAAGTTGATTAATATATAATGTCTCTATTTATGCATAGACGACTAAGTTTTATATCTAATGTATTAACCAATATGTACCTTTACTTGTCTACCAACTTGCCAAGGTATAGTTGAAAAAATAATTGAACCAGGATTCTTATTTCTTTTGGATGGTGTATCATAAGAATCCATGAAGACTGCAGTTAATGAATCATTGGTTAAAACTTTTACAAATCTCTCATCCAACATTGCTCTTCTTTCAATTTCTTTAGATTATAATTAAAGATAGTGAGTTCTTGACTTCTTGTTATTGTCTATCAAAGGGTTGTGAGGCAATTGGGTGGGAGGGTGTAGGGTGTGCAGTTATTGTTGGTGGAAATTCCACTCTGCAGAGATGAAATTCTTAATATAAACAAGTAATGGAGTAAACACATGATCTGCAGCTTGAACTATTTGGTGTATACGTCTCCTAATAAGCTTCTTCCCTGATGAGAAAACTACGTTGAATTAAGCTTCTTAAAGTATTACCTATTAAGATTATAAAGCCTTCTTCGTCGCTCCTTTGGAGGCGTGGCATGTATGAAACACAGTGGATGTCTATTACTGGTTTTGCTTAAACAAATAAGTGTTTAAATTCAAGGGGAATCTACACTAGCTACTAAATAGGGATTTCAAAGCTCATGCTCATGTCTGGAGCAAGTAGGAGAAGATTGTTATGGTGATGTCGGATAAAGTACTCTGGTGTTCTAGGATGGGCCATTTGTGAATTGTGAAACCATAGAAAGTGAAACCATAGTTAAAAACATGGGTTGTGCAGATCCTCAATATTCTATTTTAGTAAAAAAAGTCAGTGATCTTATTATCTTTATGCGAAGTTTCAAGATGGATAATTTTTTAGTATGAGTATTTAAGAATACCCTGTTGCCGAATCAATTTTATGCTAATGACATAATCCCTTGACCTTTTCATTGGAATCCAACAATGTTACTGTTAGGACTTAAAAATGTGATTCAATCTTCTCTCTGCTTCTCTGGGGCACAATAGACTATATGCTTGTGAAGATGTAACTATAACCCATTTTAGGGATTGGCGTCATGTAACAAAATTTGTCAAGAAAATGGAAGGGATAGAGGGTCATTGGGGATATAGGAACTGGGGTACACTAATTTTTAAGTATCAATACGTTTACACGTGGTTTGAAAAGATACTTTATTCCCAGGGAAAGGCTATGAGTAGGTTTCAACTCGAGGAAAAGTTAGTTTCTAAGATGCAAGGTAGAAGAATATCCTCGAGTTATCTAACTAACTGGATGTCATCAATTAGGGTGATCCATCTATAGAAAGTTGAAAGTCACATGACATAAAAGAAAAGAAGGGATGCCCTGTAGTTATTTTTATTTCACAACGAAAGGGCGCCTCTGTCATTCTTCTGTGAATTGTTCATAGTATAATTACTTAATTAGAGATAATGTGGCAAAAGTGCAGTGCAAGACTGATGGCATTGTACTTAGTTGATGGAAATTGACCGTTGTAACGAAAATCAAGGTATTTGATCTTGAAATTAATGTAGAAACAACTGACTGATTGACTTTTGTGATGGACCATCTTTCTGACTTAATGGGTCTTATACGTGCGAGCCATTGATTTTGTGTTTTGTTAAACACAAACAAAAATTAAATTAAAACTTACAATTTGCTACATTTCTGTTATGTTAGGGAAGACTATGATGGTAAATTGGTAATTAGTAATGACTGGGGTTCACCAACAACCCATCTGATTATATTTCTCTACATAAGTAAAGCAAGAATGAATATGTTATGACTTATAAATTAGAGGTCCATAGGGGCACATTACGTATTTATTTGAATTTGTTTATCCTCTATATTGGAAGTTATCAGAATTTTTATATTCTTCAATGTGTTTTTTTATTGGTGAGAATTTCTCAACTAGTCTCATACTTTATAGGAAGCAGAGATTAACATATTGATTAAATCTTCTCATCCCTATTAAGTGTGTGTATACTACTATACTTAGAAGTTAGAAATAGCGATGATGAAAAGGTATGCATCTATGTAATAACTTTTATCTTATATGCGTGACAAAAACATGGGGTATCGTACGATACCATTAAAATGGTTTGCATCTCTTTTCTTTTTTCTCCATTCATTTCCGTTTGTTTGCATTCCTGCTATGTTCATCGTACATTAAAAAATGTTTCATTTTATATTTCGCGCCTTTGTTTTTACCCATTTTGAGACCCAAAGTACATAAGCTATTAGCAAGTAATCTTTTGTTATGGTTATGATTGTTGAGTAGGCACTGAATCGTGGTGTTATTTGATGGTAAATTGTATTGATAAGGTTTTGTTAATGATGTTTTGTGCTTGAATTAATCTTAGAAGTGCAACTTTAATTGGAAGAACATACAATACTAAATGCAAATGTCATTTTGCTATACTATGTGGTTAATATAAGACGAAGAAAGCATCAGTATATACACTTAAACATCTGCTCATTAATTTTATACCCGTCATTGAGGCTGCACCGCTGCATGGTTTTCTTTTGGGCTTTTGGAAATATAAGAGCTTGGTTAAGGTTGTTTCCTTCTTACAGTATTTCGTTTAATTGAGTTGCATTGTTGGATTTTGTGCTTCGCATAAATTGCATTCATTAGAATAATTTGTGCTGGACCTTATTTTTGTTGCTCTATTTTGCAGAGCTGTATACCAAGAGGATGTTCGAGCTTCTGATGTCTGCATATTCAACCATAAGTATCGGAGACACAGCTCTCTTTCTTGGCATGAGTGAAGAAGACGCCACCAACTGTAAGTATCTTTATCAGCATCAATTAAATTATAGTTTTATACCCTGGTGGTACTTTGTCTTCCTTACATCATTTACACATCTGATCTAAGGGGAACTTTTAATATTTAGAAGTAGGTTGTATGTTTTATTGTCTGACCCCGAGCTTTAATCTGACCCAGAAAACGGAGACATAATAGGAAATATTTGACTATGAAAAGTAATCAAATACTCATTACCCCTCTGAACTAATCAGCCAGGTCATTTTTTAGTATACTAGAACTGTCAGACTTGGACCCAAAGATAAGCAGCCACTTGATTAAGTAGTTTCAACTGTATCATGCTGTCAACTTTGCAGCTTGACCAGATCACTTTGAGAAGTTGTTTTCATTTTTTGACAAACCTTTTATGTACTTTAGCTAAAAGAGTGTTTCACATGCAGATGCACTACAACGAGGTTGGACTGTTGATTCTGTTTCTGGGATGCTGACTGTGAAGAAGCAGTCTATTGTTACTGAGCAGAAACTCGATCCCAGTAAACTCCAGAGTTTAACTGAATATGTGTTTCACCTTGAGCATTGATTTTCCTTATCGGACATCTCGTTGTCCCAAGCTGTTTAGGTCGTCCTCTCAAACCTTGTGAAAATTTTGTAGATACACGAAAATATCTGAAGTATGCAAAGAAAGTTGCTGTTGAATGAACTTTTGTTTTGTTGAAATGGTTTTGGTGAAAATGTTGTTCATGGCAGTAGAGTGCTCTTTAAAAAGACAACAGTCTTATGATCTCTTTATGACAGTAACTTGATTTCAGACAAAGTGATTGTTATGGCACAACTTATTTTAGAAGTTTGCGTAACTTTATCTTATTTCTGTTTATTATCCCAAAAATATTCACTATCACGCTAGGATGGATATCTGCATATATTTGGTGTTCATGAATAGTTAGATTTTCTTTTCTTGTTGAGTATGCACAGTTGAATTATTGCCTTTACGCGAGCTAGTCTTTAGTAACCCAGCAGTCACCAAAAGAATTGGTATCAGATGGTTTGGGAATGATAGTGACAGCAAATATAATGAAGCAGCACAGCAGTATGTAAGTTAGACTGGTGGAGGCTTGTACTACTCTGATCTCTGGGCATATGTAAGTTAGTCTGTCTCAGGCAACTGTATCATATAGAACAAATGGTTTAAAGGGAAGCGTTAGAAGACAACCTTACTTGATGTTCCTCCTATCTTGATCACCCCTGTAGGAAGGTGGACGTATCTTGGGATAGTTGTTAAGACATTCATAATCTTATCACTGAGCATAAGGTCAACAATTATCCTCATAATCTCATCACTGAGCATAAGGTTAACAATTATCCTCGAACCTTCACAATACCTAACCATTACCTAAAGGTATGGTATGTTCACCAAGCATTACCTGAAGCTACAACAATAAGTCTGTAAACCAGTAGATGTTGAACCACATTATTGGGTTCTGGATGCCCAATATTACATAGCTCACACCAACACCATTCCGCATTTCCGCCTAATTCAAGGACTCACATCCATTCATTTTACTCTACTCTTCCAAAGTTAAATTCTCCTACAGTCCTACCTACTACTACAGAGCCTCAGATCAGGTGTTCAGTCCTCACTAAGTGCCTGACTGCCTGGTGTACTTTATTTTTTCCCAGAGTGCTTGGTGTACTGTAAAGTGTAAATTTTGTTTGTGCTTAAATCGTGTGATGTAAGGTAAGGTACCACTGACACCCTTATCCAAATAAAAATACGAGAAACTCCCCCACCTTGTCAGAAATAATTGACTTGTATCTTGGTTTGTTTCCAATAATTCCAAAGAAGATATCATTCATTCGTTTGTTTGCAGAAGCGAAATCTAGACCATTTTGGTAATTTTGGTTTCTTCTTCACTTGTTCACAGTTCACTCTCGAACAGTTGTATTCTGTTCACAATTTAATTATCTTCTTGATTGACTAAATTTCAACCGGTGCATCCTCATCCACTACATTTCTACTAAGCTTATCTATTATATTCTATATTCTTCTTTCCACTCCTATTTAATAGTATTGTTTATTAGATTCTTAAATCTTAATTTTGCTCAACATATATACACTCAATTTAACTTTAAGATCTTCAAAGAGTGATCAAAGAGGATGAGAGCTTTACAAGTACAATTACAAGGACCTGTTATATGTCCAACAAGTACAAAGCAAGGGTTAGTAGTACATGCTTCACCTGTTAATAGGCCTTTTACAATTCTTAGAAGTGGATTCTGGGGTTACAAAGCTAGGAATTGTAGAGTTGGGATTAAGGTGGACGATCGCAACCAAAGGTGGCAAAATAATAGAGTTTTTTGCACTTTTAGTTCCTCTGCTGATGATAGTGGAAGCACTGCAGAGAACTTTAATGAAAATGATGAACAATATGTCAATTCAAGTGTTCTTGAAGCTGGTATGGTTTATTTTTTATGTGATAAGTCTTCCAAGTTTTTAGCAATATAGAACTGCAAATATCATTGATCTTGAAGATCAGCATATTACAAATTTTTGGGTTTTTAACCTTTGTAATCTTTGTAACTACAAGATCATCCTTCCCATAAATCCCAACTTGAATTAACCCTATTTGTCAAAGAGGGTTGACATGTGAATGTGCATTAACTGATGATTATTTGTGTTTTTCCTTGTAGTTGAGGTGAAAAGTGGCACTGAAGGTTTCATTGTAAAAATGCGAGATGGTAAACGGTTCAGATGTGTTCATAATAATCCTCAAGCTGGGCATTTGCCAGATTACTCTCCACATCCTGCAATTGTATTAAAAATGGAAGATGGAAGTGATCTTCTTCTTCCTATAATTGTATGTAAGTACCTACTTCCGAAGACTATTTGCACTTAGCAAGTTACCATGTAAAAAGCTGGAGATAATTTTGAATTAATTGATGATGACCATCTTATGTTTGCAGTGGAGATGCCTAGTGTGTTACTCATGGCTGCAGTTCGCAATGTTCAAATTGTATGTGCCTTTTCCGTTTAATTCTGTTTCTGGTTTATGACCAACTACTTGAATTCAAACTTTAGCATCTCTTTTCTCTATTTTCTGACAATTTTGAACTTGGTTATAATGTTTCAGCCAAGACCTACATTGTATCATATAACAAAAGAGATGATTGAGAAGATGGGATACATGGTTAGTTTAAGTTGCCTTTGTGCACTTATCATTCTTAAGCATAATGACTGAAATTTTGATTACTTGAATTGTTGTCCTTTGTCATATTGTAAACCTTAACCTCTTAATTTTTATGTAGGTAACGCTTGTTCGAGTCACCAAGAGGGTACATGAGGCTTATTTTGCTCAACTGTACCTTTCCAAGGCAAAGTCACACTTAATCCTTGTTTCTTGATCAATAAATATAGTGTCTCTATTATGTTATTTCTTTGATGATTGGTGTGTTTATACGTTTGAAAGTATATGATATTCTTGACATACTTATTTTCAAACAAATGTTGAAGTGCTTTTCAGACTTCAATGATTGGGTGGCATTGCTCTGATGCTATTAGTTTTAATGTTATCCGTCTTACATAGAAAGAAGTAGTCTTTTTTTGTAGCTCTTGAAGGTGTGTCCTGGTATTATTAGTTCTTTTACTTGTTTTATTCTAACTTAAAGAGAGTAATATAACCTCAAATGACGAGTCAACTGTTGCTCACATGATGCTTAGGTTGATGGACTTTGTTAAATAAAATTTTTATTCTATCCTTTTATCTAATCCATGTTGACATCTACGACCATTTTTAGTACCAATTGTTGTTATTTTACACTTTTTTCAGGTTGGCAATGAAACAGAGAAAATCAGCTTTGATCTCCGACCTTCAGATGCCATTAACATTGCAGTAAGATGCAAGGTATTTTGTTTTGCATGACCTATGCATAATATGTTTATATGTTGTATGATGCAGTGGTATGTTTATAATGTCTCAAATGGTTTTAAAAGTGTTATATGAGAAAAATGTGTCATGAACATGAATTAAGATATCTATTCATTGGCCTGGTTTCTTGTGGGATTGTGTCTAATGACAAAATATACTTAATTCATAGAAATCATTTTCTGCTGCTTAGGAGTCCTATTTGTTTCACATAATAAGGAAGTTGATCTATATCGTAACCTGAAGTATGATCACTTAGAGAAGTTTCAATTCTATTGGGTGGAATTTCTGGATGAAGGAAGAGAATGGCTCCACCTACAAAACCAAAAAGGTAGAAAAACTTGAGGAAAAAGTATAAAGAAAGAAAGAAGTAAGAGTAGGTTGTGCTGTTATTGGTGCAACGAATATCTTTGAGTTCACTATGTAGTTTCAGCACACCAAAGTATGCAGAAGTATGCAAGACTCTGCGATTCCTCATTCCTCTGTTTCTGTAAGGGACTATGGGAAGTATTTACACCCTGGAAAAAGGGTTTGGTACTGGCATGAAAGAGGTTTGGTTTTGTTGTAGTGGGAACTTGAAAAGAACAGAACTCTTGGACTGCTCTCTAGGGAAAATGTTTTATAATCTGGTCCTTCAAATTGAAGAAGTGAATGTAACAAGTAATATTCACACCCTCATATGGAAGCATCAAACTTAGCAAGGAAACTTAACTAGTATTGTTTGCTTAGCTTTATGACAATCCAAATCTTTGCGATGTAAACGGCCCTGCTTGGTTACCCCGCAAAAATTTGCATGAAATTTAGCCTAATTTAATATGCTTGAAACTCTTGATAATTAGTTTTATGAACAAAATTTATGCAAAAGTTTGGTGCTATTTCAAAAGTGCAAAAATTTTACACCTTTCTCTAATAAACTTAGTAGGGGACCATTTATGATTATCTCATGTTTATGCAAGGTTTAAGTGGGGGACCAATAGGGTTTAAGCTAAAATAGGTGGGGGTCCATTCAAATCAAAGAGTAAACTTGGGAGGGACCACTCTAACTATAGATGGGTAAAGATTTGCCTTTTTTGCAGCCCAAACAAGCCGGGCCCGTTGTATAATTATCGCAAATCCTTCTATGTGTAGTAGTCATGGTTTTAGGCCATGACTGTGATATATGCCTACTTCAGCATATATCGGGTTAAATGTAGACAATTGTTGTTACTTGTTTCTATCTAGTCTCGTCTGTAAGGAGGTTTATTATTTCCCTTTTCCCTAATTTTTATTATTGTGCCTTTCAAAAGGAATTTTTATTTTGTCCTAAAAAGTTTGCAACTTTCTAGGCTACTGGATGCTTTATTTATTTTTTCTTTTGCTATAATCTACAGGTGCCTATACAAGTTAACAAATATTTGGCATACAGTGATGGAATGCGAATTGTTGAACCCGCATCTCTGTCTAATCAAACCACTCATTCAGATGGCTTGTTATTCTCAGCACTGGATAGGTAGAACCGAAAATCCTATACTCATTCAGTGATGTAAACTTTCGTCTCTAGATTGGTGTTGTTGTGATCATCAACTTATCTAGGTGGCATTGTTTTAACATAAGGAATGGGACATCCATTAGAATGCGCTGATGTTTTGAAGTGTTTATATCAGTATACTTATAGGTGACACCTTCTTTTCTGAAAATACTCTTACACTAATTTTTCCCTCAAACAGGCCTGACGGTAAACCTTGTGCCGAGACTACAGAGTTTGATCTTGTGCGAAACATGTTAATTGCATCTGTTGAAGAACGCTATAGGGATGCAGGTATGCTTGCTACTCATTTGGTTACCCTTCCCCCTTTCTCTTGTGTTTTTAGCGCGTTGGTTATGAGCAATGTGAAATTTACATTGTTTCTGAAAACTAACAAGAACAATACTGTTCTGTGAGGAGAAATAGATAAAATTTGAATATATCGGATTATGCAATTCCTTTCCAGCCACACTCTTGCATGGAGCTTTCAGTTAAAAACTGCAAACAAAAGATTGGTTTAAATTCAAACTTGTCACCGAGTTTTACCAAGAATTAGTTTTCTGATCATGAAATGATTCGGTTATAACTTGGAGGAGAAAATGAAAGAGCCGAAATCTGGTTTCAGGGATTTAGGACCCGCCACCTTGGATTCTTTGGCCCAAATACACCGAAATTTTGTATTATGATCATCTTGTTTTTGTTTATGGACGTTATTAGTATTAAAATATAGGCAGTTTGTGGGTAATTGTTTTTGGGAAGCAATACTTAAGTTTAAAATCACATGTTTGTTTCTGTCTTGGTAACACTTCAAATGTTTTTCCCCTTTACATGCGGTGCCCCTCTTTTGAATTTACAAAAGCTGAACTTCCATGCTTGTGATGATATTTCTTTGTAGCTCAATTGAGAGACAAACTCACCAAGCTCAGGTCTAAAAGGCGCAACTGGAGTGCATGACAGGTATTTAACTGCATGTAGTATCCTACAAGATCAGGATTGTGTATAATTTGCTAAATTTCTTTAACACCCGCTCCTGTTCTGTTTTGTTTTCAGTTACCTTTTGCAGGAAACATTGTACATAAAGAAGGCATTCCCTCCAGAGCAGGCAAACGCCAGCTTCTAATTCAGCTGTATATAGCCACATTGCTACTTAGTGCATAATGTACTAGAATGTGATCGGTATGTTTATATGTAAATATTTGTAGACTGTAATGTACTAGAATTGTCGATATTGTAAACAGCATGGTTGTAAATACTAAATTGTTGTGATTTCTGTTGCTATGCTAAAAGTATTCACATTGCTGTAGGCCATATGTCCATAGGCACTTGATGTTTCACCATATTGACATTATTATATCTCACTATCACCCTAAAACTATCTTCCAACACATTTGAGAGAGATGCTCAGTCCTAGTGTCCCATGGGCACTTGATTGTGTTTTTGCAGTGATATCATTAATAGTACTGGAGTTTTAATTATGGATTCTGCACGCATCAATGTGAACTGGGCATTTTTAGCTAGATGAGTTTTGCAGTTTCCAACTTTCTACTTCTGGGAACATTTCCATTCGGCGTACTTAAAAGTAAACTTCAGAGTTGTTGGTTTGATGGGTTTCACAGTGGATTGGTAGTTAACCCTCCTTTTCACTTAATTTCCTGATTCAAGGTGTGTGCAATTGATGTCTCCGGTTTGATTAGAGTAAACAACACACACTTTGCTGGGTGTCAATCTACTGAGCTGGTTGAACCAATGAATAGCCTGATTTGGGCGAAGATATTAGATATGTTAGTTGAAGATTTTATGCAGTATACATGAATCTATTTAATTTCTCTGTTGACCTATACAACAAATTATGTACGTTGGTAGTCCCCAACATTGATTGGTAGTTGATCCTTCTCCCATGGTAGCAATGGGAAAATCTAAATAGATTTTCAGGCTTACAGCCTAGTAGCCTACCTGTAATTAGTTAAATAAGGAATAATTCAGCCTCAACAAGTACAAACTGGTTCTTGAAAGCTACAAAGAAACTGAAATTCTAAGCTCCTGAACTTTCACAATTTATTGCATGAATGAACACCTTAGCCTGACAAGTAAAATCTGAGAAGAATGCCATGGTACAGTTATCACCCTTGTGATATGTTTTCAGGTTCTAACGAGTAATGATAAATGTTGTCGGCAGAATTTAATATATATGTATGTCATTTTTGTAATAAAACAAAAGAATATCTTGTTTTGATAGAGATGGAAATTTTATGTGAATTTTAATTGGTGAATGGTGACAGACAGTTCATCCAAGGTGAACTTGTCAAAGGACATAAAACTGGCCATACAATTGGTATATGGTGTATGTTATGTTAAAGGTAAGCATAATGGATTGGATGCTTCAAGCTACTAGTAATCAAACTTTAATTCTCTTATCACTTTCTTATATCTTTGAGAACTATGAAGTCTTGTTCTATTTGTCTCATCATAAACATGAAATTATGAAAATGCTTCAAGATAAAACTAGAACAAGAATTTCATTGACAACAGGTAAAATAGAACTTGGTATAGTAATCACAACCATCCACTATAACCTATTTCAAACATGGGTGAGATTCCTCCACATACAATCATTAGAAAAAGAACAAGATTAATGGCCAAACTAAAACATGTGGACTTAGAAGACTAAGTCATTCCAATTATTGGTATATCTTAATATTTCCAAACAATTAACAATTTTTAATTTTTCTTACTCCATGGTGGGCTTCACAGTCAAACTAGCAATATGATAGATTTTTAATCCATTTGCTTAAAATCCACTAAGCAAATGGACTTCAACACTAATAAACAGCAAGAAGAAGAATGTTGGTAAACCTTCGATCTCATTACTAATCATTTCTTGATTATTCATGATTAAGTATTTTAATTAGGATTCATCATTATAAAGCGAAGCATGTGTTCAACAATCTAGTAAAGTAAAGAGTGTAATAAGACACAAAAGAAAAAGCGGGAAACAACACTCATTTCTAACTAACTTTTTGACTGAAGTAAAAAGTTAAATATTAAATGGCTTCGTGGAGTACCAGATCACAACCTCGTCATCAATTGTACCGTTTGGGTTTTGGCAGCTAGTCATCGTTATTCAATTTGTACGCAATTTACTGTTAACCTACTGCCGGCGACAACGGTAGTATTGCCACGTGGCTGACATATGTATATATGGCCCACAACTATTACCCAAAACCTACTTCTTTCTGTAATTCAACTCTCTCTTTCTCTCTCTCTCTCGCTGTTCAATTCGAATCAGCGATTTCATTAGTTCTTCTCTCATTAAATTCTCTTTCTGTTTAACTCTGCTGACAAACAAGACTGTTGAAGTAATCTTTGTTGGAAGATTGATTTTTAGATCGGAGTATTTTATTTTCAATCATTACTTTCTGTGGATTGTTCTTGTCGAGACGATCTATTCGAGGAAAGTTTGATTAATTATTGTGGATATTCTGATTTGATTGTTGTTTTTATTCAATTTCTGATTGGAATTTTGATTATATAGGTTTCAGTTTGTTTACTGTTACTTGATTTGATCGAATTGGCTTTAAAAAAATCTTCATCAATTGGTGTAATTTTCAGATGTCTGGACCATTAGATCGATTTGCTAGACCTTGTGAGTATTTCTCTTCAGTTTAATTGTGATTTTAGTGATTCTTCTTCTTGAAATTGTGGTTATGACTTGTGATTAGGTGAACTTGATAGAGGATTTTGATGAACTTTTTGATGTTGAGTGTAGGTTTTGAGGGGTTTTCTAGTCAAGATGAACGAAGAGAAAGGAAGTCTGATTACGAAAGAAGAGAAAGGAAATCTGATTCGGAAAGAAGAGAAAGGAAGTCTGATTTTGAAAATTCAGAAGATGAAAGGAGGACAAGAATTGGATCTTTAAAGAAAAAAGCAATAAATGCATCTACTAAGTTTAGGCATTCTCTTAAGAAAAAGAGTAGTCGTAGTAGGAAAAGTGATCCTCGAGTTAGTTCTGTTTCAATTGAGGATGTTCGGGATGAAGAAGAATGCAAGAAAGTTGATGAATTTCGACAGGCTTTGCAGTTGGAAGAATTGTTGCCTATTAGACATGATAATTTTCATATGCTATTGAGGTGTTCTATCTTTCCTTATTTCTCTGCATACATTCTTATTAAACCTTTTAATTAAATGAAACTTATATATTCTCAGTTCTAGGTATGTTTATTATATTGTTAAGCTTGAGACTATTTTGTACACATTTTATTTATATATATATAAAAAAAAAAAATTGTAGGTTAATTTTTCATTTTTTTTTAATGGACAAATGATAAGGTAAATGTCTAAGAGGAAGAAAGTAGGAGAAAGAGACCTACTTAAACTTTAGAGTTACGGAAGAGAGGAAGTCAGATAGCTCATATTATGTACCAGTTTTAAACAATCATGATAAAAGAGGTGTTACCTTAACCACCTGCACATGCATAAGGACATGTCCTGTAATATCCATTTGGATGCATCATAATTAATTATTTTCATTGCAGATTTTTGAAAGCAAGGAAATTTGATATTGAGAAAGCGAAGCACATGTGGGCTGAAATGATTCAATGGAGGAAGGACTTTGGTGCTGACACTATTTTGGAGGTAATTTTTCTGATAAGTATGGATACACTTTAAATTTTAACCTCTTAAGCTGTGTTCTTATAATGCCGGAAAATATTAATGGGTGAAATTCGTATTGTTATTGAATAGTTTCACGAAACCCTTTTGTTTCTTTCACTTGCTTTTTGCTTGAGAAATCCCTTGGAAAATTTTCTGTGCCCTCCTTATAATGTTGTGGAATAAAAGTAGAAAATGAAATAGAATTACAAGAGAGATCAACAAAGAAGCAGCTATAGAAGAGTGAAAAACAAAACTTAAGGCCCCCTAGATAGCTGTCTCACAGGAGATTACATTACAAAAATACAAAAGACTAAATGAGACATAATATCCATGAATTTGTTTCCATGTAATCAAATACAGCTTTAGTTTCTCGTGAATTCGGGTGGATTAACTTGTTTCGTGCGTTTGTTTAATCAATAGGATTTTGAATTTCAAGAATTGGATGAAGTTATGAAGCACTATCCTCATGGTCATCATGGTGTTGATAAAGAGGGAAGGCCTATTTACATTGAAAGATTGGGAAAAGTTGATCCCAACAAACTCATGCAAGTAACAACTATGGATCGATATGTGAAGTACCATGTGCAGGAGTTTGAGAGGAGCTTTGCTCTAAAGTTCCCAGCTTGCACCATTGCTGCTAAAAGACACATTGATTCAAGTACAACAATTCTAGATGTTCAAGGCGTGGTAAGTTACTCTTCTTCTTCTTTTTTTTTTTTTTTTTTTTTTTAATTCGTTGCAGTGGTTTTGATTTAGTGATTTTATGCTATGGTCAAAGCACAACAAAATGACTTTTTCTTTTTATTGTTTTTGTTTTGAGTTATTTAGAGTTTAAAGAATTTCAGCAAATCTGCTCGAGAACTGATTGTTAGGTTGAATAAGATTGATGGAGACAACTACCCTGAGGTACGTCTCTGGAACTGTATCGGATATATACCTCTTATATATTAAATTACTGCATTATGACAAGATATCTATATGTCACAGACTCTTTGCCGAATGTTTATCATCAATGCTGGTCCTGGTTTTAGGCTTCTCTGGAGCACTGTGAAGTCTTTTCTTGATCCCAAAACTACTTCGAAGATTCATGTATGCCAGAATGCTTTACTTCTGTCTGCTTGTAGTTTTTATGGTTGACTTTCAATGAGGATAAAGGTTATTTTTTAAGTATTAATTGTGTTAGGATTCCTCCTCAGGTTCTTGGAAACAAGTACCAGAGCAAGTTGCTTGAGATAATTGATGCCAGGTGTTTAGTTTTTCCTTTATAGTTTGTTAAATTAACTATTGTATACATCAGTCTTAATGTAGTGTTATTTAACACTTCTTTAATATATTGGTTTCCTTCAGTGAGTTGCCAGAATTTCTTGGAGGGACTTGTACTTGTGCGGATCAGGGAGGTTGCCTCAGGTCTGATAAGGGCCCATGGAAGGACCCTATCATACAGAAGGTTTTAAATTGACCCTCGGAACTTCACATATGTTTGCTCTTTCTTTATAAAATTGTAATTCTTGTATTGATCGCATTGGACATGTACGTTGTTGCAGATGGTTTTAAATGGTGAAGCAGAATGCGTTAGACAAATTGTGACAGTTACCAACAGTGAGGGGAAGACAATTGTTTATGCAAGGCCACATTACCCAGCGGTAGGGACTTCGATTCATTTTTAGAATTCTTTAGAATGGGAACTGCTCTTTGATTTTAGTTTCTTGATATTGAAGGTTTGTTAATATCTTCTCTGATACAGATAAAGGGTGGGGATATATCCACTGCCGAGTCAGGGTCAGAAGCTGAAGATATTGCCTCTCCGAAAGCAATGAGGAGTTATGCACATCCTCTTCTGACACCTGTCCGTGAAGAAGTAAGTCTTGTTTCTGTTAAATTTGTGAGTGGGATTAGTCATGTAGCATCACCAATTAGAAGAATTAACATTGTTGCTTACAAACATTGTGATTTAACATTCTTAAAAAATTGGAATGAGATTCGGTAGTTTAAAATCTTTATGGTTAGGAGAAATCTGAAGTCTGTTTTCAGTTGGCTCTTTCTTTCATTCTATATGAGGAAGTTAATATTAAGCAGTTTTTATTAACTATGTTATACATTGCATTTGCCTTCAAGGTCTTAGCAATCTGTTCTTCCTCACAGATAGTTGAGTTTCATCCGACATTAATATTTTGCTTATTGGTATAAAGTGTGTACTCTACATTTGTTCAAATTTGATTTTGGAAGAGTTCTGGTTTCACTAGTACAAAATAAAGCAAAAGTGATCTTAGGCTGTCCTAGAAGTCTAGAACTACTTCCTCAATAATGAGGAAGTTAATGCTAAGCAGTTTTCAGTAACTATTTTATACATTGCATTTGCCTTCTTCAAGATTTTAGAAATTTGTTCTTCCTCAGAGATACTGGAGTTTAATCCGACATTAGTGTTCTGTTTACTGGTAGAATGTTTGTACTCTACATTTGTTCAAATTTGATTTTGGAAGAGTTCTGTTTTCACTAGTACGAAGTAAAGCAAAAATGATCTTAGGCTGTCCTTGAACTACTTCCTCAATAATGGTGTGCAAGCCCAGCAGTTTTTAATTGAAGTTTATAATAGGCCTTTGGGGAAGGTGTTTGTACTTTGAAAGTCAATTTTTTTTTTGTCATTATATGTCTGCTTTCTGGACATGCAGGCTAAAGTTGGCATTAAGGGAAGCTATACTGTGGGATATGCAGAGTATGATGAATATGTACCTATGGTTGACAAAGCAGTAGATGCTGGATGGAAGAAAGAAATCTCTCATCAAAGGTCTTTTGCTGCTAGAGGTTTGTAATTTTTAACCTGGATGTTTTCCAAAGGATCCATAGACTTCGTTTTGTTACCTGTAGAAGCTGGTGGTGGAAAACAATAGCTCTAAGATGCAGTTTTCTGGTCTTTGATTGTTATCACTATGAATTCACCACATTGTATATATCAGTCACAGTAGATTGTAAAAGGATCGAATTTTACCTCAAAACAGTGACAATGTTTAGAATAAACAAAGAATAATGTCGTCGTAGTATTGATAGTGCTCAATTTATATTAAACATCTCCCCAAAGCACACTGGCCGCTCTCTTGAGGCAGTCTTAAAAAGATAATTATCATTCCCGTTTTGCAAACCATTAGGCAATGAAAATATTTTTGAGCCAATGTGAAACAGAGACTTGCAATGGTCATATTATAATGTTTTAAGATCATTTTTTTTTCTTCTAATAGAGCAAGGTTTCTATTCTTTTATCTCGTATGAATTTGTAGGTATTCCATCGTCTAATGCTTAGCATGATTAATATGTGTTTCATAAATAGTGAAGTTTAGATGTCCAATCATAAATAGTGCATTTTTTCTTCTTATTATGATTTATTTAGATTATATAGTAACATCTGTTAATGAATCAATCCTCTGCAGGAACACTTCCTTTGCCTGAGGTCAAAAAGACTCAAGAAAGTGTTAGGGCCCGAACTTTTGCTGTGCTTATGGCGTTTTTTATGACTTTGTTCACCTTTTTCATTTCGATAACGCGTCGAGTAACTAAGAAGCAATCTGACACATTGCAAAATGGCGACATTAACGTTTCGGACGTCACACTCACTTTATTGCCAAAGGAGGATTTCCGACCCCCTTCGCCAACTCCAGGATTCACTAATGCAGATCTTCTCCCATCTGTACTGAAGAAGCTCTGTGAGCTGGAGGAAAAGGTTGAGACACTTCAAGCTAAACCATCTGAGATGCCTTTTGAGAAAGAGGAGTTGCTAAATGCTGCCGTTTGCCGAGTGGATGCCCTTGAAGCAGAACTAATTGCTACAAAAAAGGTAAGATTTAAATTTATGTTGTATTTTTATAGCATTGATCCGCAACAATCCTATTTTATTTACTCATATGTTTGTGGTACTAGTCAGGGGTACGGGTACCTCATCCCTTGTCATACTGTACCTTGTATGGATCTTTTTTATATATAAATTGACAGGTTGCTCTATTAGGTTATTATCTTCAGTCTGAACTCTGAAGTATATATTCCAATTACATAATCCAGTAGAGAATGATCCACACAATTACCATAATATGCTAGCTATAACAGTGTTGTCACTTAGGTCATATGGTGTGATTGGAACTGAATCACACAACTTTTCGATTGGTGTTCTTGTTTATATTCAATTTCAACACCTGTGTTTGATATTCCCATTGTTCAATATTCTGAGGTGTACCATTCCACAGCAGTCACTCTCAGTTAGTTGATTACATGGTTGATGTATGTTCAAGTGTCATTTTTTATTTGATTGGCATGTACTGCCAAAGATTAATGCTCACGGAAATGCATTCATTAAAACTAATATGTGCTTGCATGTCTCAGTGCTCTCAGATTTGTTGTCTGCTGCTAAGATTATGCATTTATATCTATTTGAATCTGTTGTATCTTTATTAGTAGATAGTATAATTCTTTGCTAGGAAATTGGCTTCATTGTTGCTTCTCCATAATTCCAAATTTTATACATTTATTCTATCGATCTTTTAGCTTGCCTGTTATACTTGCCTCTTCAATAGTTTATAATCTCTTTGATTGATTCATTATTCTAGTAAAGAAAAATGAATAATAAATTTGTTGGACCTTTTTATATCTCTTTGGTTGATTCCTTATTCTACATTTATATAAGTAAATACTATATATGTTTATTCTTCAGGCATTGCACGAGGCTTTGATGAGGCAAGAGGATCTACTTGCATATATAGACAGTCAAGAAGAAGCCAAATTCAGGGTAAGTTGAGGTTGATAATTACCCTCCTGCAGTCGATCATTCTATATTTTTTTGTACACTTGTAAGAAGATTCACATTTTGGCTGATATATGTTTCTGGTTTTTGTGCAGCAGAAGAAAAAGAAGATGTTTTGCTGGTAAAAGAGGGTTCGTTGAACTGGATTGCTATCCTATATTATTCCTTTGTCAATGTTTGTGATGTACAATATATAATGTGATTTGCTCTTACATATTGTTTACTGACTTTTGACATTACGATATTATAGTGGAAACAAGAAAGAAAATTGTTGTGCAAATAAAGTTATTTTATCCTTTGGTTGTGTGTTTATCTTTAGCTTGGATATAAGTCACAGGATGATGTAAAAAGTAATGCACAAAATGCACTATTGTAAATGAGACCGCACGAAGGGTTACTTACTTGAACCGAAGGCTTTTTCTTTTTCCTGCTTATTACTAGCTTATAGCTTATGAAGTATGTGCTGACATCTAGGTAAAGTGTCTGGCTAATGTACCTCACAAAGGGTGTTCCATTAATGTATGGAAGGCTGTTCATGTAGAATTTGTGTCCTACCATATTTGGAGAATTTCATTCCTGTTTTCGAAATGACCTAAGTTCAAAACTTTCAAATGGTACTTGCATAGTAAGGATGAATCAATTTTGACAAACTTGATCAACACGAGTCAATTTAAAATGTATCTTGTGTCATGTTGTGATTAGTAATGTATAGGAAACTCTTACTTTACTGGCAAATCTGTACAAAACTGTAAGTGAATCTTGGTTATATCATAAGGTTATATACAAACTTTAGCTCACATGTGACCCAAACCCTAGAAGCCTAAGCTATAAACTAACTTAGTGAACAGGGACACTGGAAAATGAAAGCTTGGATGATTATATTTACAAACACACCCTGCAATCTGAGTAATGAGGTTCCAACTTCATCCCTTTGCACCCTTTCTATCTAGATTGAGAAAAACTGGAAAGAGACGAGAGGATATAGTACTTTATGTTTATATTAAGAATAATATTAAGTCATATGCAATGCTGAGCTTCATTAGACCGTAAAAGAAGAACTTTGTATTTAACTAAAACCTTGGTGATTTTAGGTAAAGATGACATATCTCAGAGCGCGTATGGCTTTAGCAATAAAAGACCACCATCTCCACCACCTCAAACAGTTTTTCAGTATTTGTTTCTAGCTTCATACCAAGTCTGGCACATATCTCTTCACCACCAGCGTCTCTGCATCACAAGGAAAACACGTGTAATGAGAAAACATATCAAATGATTGGAAGCAGCAATGCAGGAAACTTGTTAAGTAGTGGGGCTGTTTTAGATGCACACCAAGAACTTCTTCTTCTTCTTCTTTTTCTTCTCAACTTGGGCTAGAAGTTCATTCTGCCGAACAAGTGCATCTTCCAGAGCCTGAACAGAAGAGTAATCATTGGAGAACAGAACAGTTAACTAATAGTTTTGCTGGTGTTCTAATAGAATCAATATAGATACCATTATTCCCTTCCTCTTACAAAACTTCCGAGAAAGGGAGTAATTGTTGATTTACCTTCTTGGTCGCTCCAAGCTCTTGCTCGAGGGCATCGACACGGTTAACAGCAGCAGTTAACATTTCCTCCTTCTCAGCAGGCATTGTTGCAGGTTTTGAGCTGAGAACACTAACTTTCTCTTCCAAATCGGTCATGCGCTTCATCATGGCCAAGTAATCAGTGCTGGAGAAGCCAGGTCCAGACAACTGATATGGTGCCTGGCCTTTTGTCATTAGGTCGGTGTTGTACATTTGACTGGAATACAGCATGGTACCATTGAGATCCCTAGGCATGTTTCGAGTTAATCGAATCACAGTGACAATACCCATAACAAAGGCCATAACTCCACCAAGGATCCCTTCAGGACGTTTACAATCTTGACCAGGAAAGCACTCTGCACCTTTAGAAAGAGATACTTTGTTAATTCAAAAGCTATAGAGATTTTATGAGGCTGAACTTCATATCTCAGGCTATTCTTTCCTTGATATGTTAAGTCAATTACGGTTTACAAAATTGATAAAGAAATTAAATTTTGAGTTCTCGACAGTGGATGCACAGTATATATACAATTTCTAGTCGTTCCCATCAAGGAGATACCTTGCGTGGAAATCAAGGCACATAGATAACCAGCGAACTCTCAGTTACATAGCCTCGCTTTCTGTAGATGGTAATATTAATGATCTTTGGTTGGTCATTAAGATTTGCACCACCCATTATGATTTATGTGGACTGCAGCTTATTGCATGAGAAATATCTTTACTGTACCAAGGGACTAAAATTTTCCTTAAAAAGTATCCTCCCATCTTCCTTTCTCACCTCATACAGGCTAAAACCTCCCTCCTCTCTCACCTCATGCAGGCTACAAGTAATCTCCAAACCCATTTGTTTTCTTCTTTTATCCCAAAATCTATTGTGCCTAAATCATGGTCCACTTCAGATGATCTGGACTGGCATTTGAATATAATGCATATATGTAAAGTGATAAGAGATTCCCAATGAAGATTTAGAGTCTTCAAAGTGATTTCCAAAACATTTCAGTATAGGGAAATGACAATGTTTTTGAGTCCATTGAAACATTCCAAATGCTATGATCAAAGTTATAATTACTAAGAAAACCACAATTATTCAGAATACACATTTTTTTCCAAAGCAATGAGCCATATATACCTTTATAAAGAGTGGGTTCGTCAACTTGTTTCACCTTGTTCCAAGTTGCGTCCACTGGCTTATCAACCACTCGGCAGAAGTCATCATATTCATAGGCACTGGGGGAATCTCCTCGGCCTTGAACCTGTTTGTAATTTAAAGAATCTTACAGAAAGATGAAAAAAGACAAAACTAAAATTTTAGAGGGAGAGGGGGGGGGGGGGGTATTCACATAATATTCGCGTAAAAAAACTGGATATCCAAAATTTTATCTATATTAGTGCACAACAGGCATGACTTCGAACTTGAGGACGTCCAATATTAGTCATCTTTAGCTTTTTCGAATACTCCAAAGAAGTTGATATTTTAATTCCTAACATCCTGGAGATATGAACCAACTCTAGTCTAGATCCCAACGATACTTGTGTTTCATTCCTTTTGTCCTAATTAATAGGAGTCAATCATCACCCTCTACTTTTTGTTGAGATAAATCTCCAAACTACATACTTAAAAATAAAATAAATTATAGGCTCTACATAATTGATTCTCTCATTATTACTCCAGGACTATCTCCAAACATTGTCATCCACCAAACCACTCGATTCTCAAAATAGAGAACAATGTCAAGGCTCAGGACACAAACAGATCATCTACCTCATGTCAGAAATCAGAATTGACCTTGATTTACATAATTACCTAATACATAAGCAATAACATTTGTAATCCCACATACAAATTACAATTACTACCAAAAACTTTGGAGGGTACTTACTTCTTCATGAACAGGAGAGAGTCGTGCATGCTCCATAGGAGAGTGACATCGCTTTTCATTTGATTCACAGACTGTATTCTTTCTAAAGGAATCAGATCCCTTCAAGTTGGGAAAATGTGTAAGAGTTTGTTAATTTATAGGAAATAGCAGAAACTGAAAAACTTTGTTGCCTCAGAGACTCAAAACGAAGTGTACTTCTAGTGCTAAAACGTGTCCTAAGGACAAAAGAAAAAGAAAAATAAAAAAGCCAATGAAAATAAGCATGCATCTATATAACCACACCTTTGGGTAAAAGATCTCATCTTCAGAAATTGTCTTCTCCTCAGTTCCTGAGAAAGACTCACTTTTCCCGGTACATTTGGCATCACCATTATGAACACGCTACATGATTGCTATATGTGAGCTTAGATTCTAAGCTAAGAGACAAAATAAAGTGAAACATAAAGAGCACAATTGTAACCTTCATTATTTCGGGATTATTCCATGGTCCCTTATCTGAGAGCAAACAGCCACCTTTATCAGCACAAGTACATGTACCACCCAAAAACTCAGGCAACTCACTGAAATAAGAACAGGAAAATTTGATTTTCTAAGAAACTAGAGCTTCATTGTCCCGTCTTACTGAACGCAAACGTCCTTAATTGATAAAACGTGTAATTATTAATGATATTGAATTATGAAGAAGTAAAGCTTAAGGAAAATGCTTGATGATCACTAGACAACTTACCTAGCATCAATGATTTCAAGCAACTTGCTCTGATACTTATTTCCAAGAACCTGATCAATAAAACGAATCAACCACTTAAGTTGTTCTTTCTATCAGAATTGTTTTTCAAAAAGTTGGGGCTATGCTTACGTGAATTTTTTCCGTGGTTTTTGGGTCAAGGAAAGACTTGACTGTGTTCCACAATAATCGAAATCCAGGGCCCGCATTGATGATGAACATGCGGCATAAGGTCTACAGTGAAAAAACAAAACATTTCCATATCATATTACAAAGCTGTTCTATAGTCCCCACGCCACCCAGGAACTTGGAAGTATATCATTAAACAGAGATGAAAGATGTACCTCCGGATAATTGTTACCATCAATATTCTGAAGGCGTGTAAGAAGGTCCCTTGCAGCTTTGTTGAAACTTTTAAGTCCCTAAAGAATTATTTTGCATGATGGCTCATTAGGAAAAAGAATGTAGCTAAAAGAAATTAGTAACTGGAGTCAGATTAATGTTTCCTTTTACAAAAATTAGGCAAGCCTAAATTTGTTTCGTATTTGAAACCTTAGTTAGTGGAGTTCCTAAAATGAATTTATATCAAGACATTGCTTTAAGTTTTGAATTATGTAAAGATTTCCTTAAAATGAGCCAAATTGTAACTGGCTAGTTTGGTTTTACGTACCACTCCCTGAACATCCAGGATAGTCGTGCTTTGATCAATATGTTTTTTTGCTGCAATTGAACATGCGGGGAACTTGTCGATAAAGGTTTTCTCAAACTCCTGCACATGATACTTCAAGTAGCGATCCATTGTGGTAGCTTGCATCACCTTGGCAGCATCAACTTTACCAAGTTGTTCAATATAAACAGGTCGTCCATCCTTATCAACTCCGTGATGTCCTTGTGGATAGTGTTTCCGAACTTCATTGACTTCCGAGAAATCAAAATCCTTGATGAATGAGAACAAGAGAAAAAGGGAGGGCAATCAGACATGACGTATGAAAGGGACATATTTTAAACAGAAACGAGAAAATTTTCATTTTTGTCATCCACCAAAACCTATTATAAATACCTCCATTATTGTGTCAGCACCAAATTCCTTCCTCCACTGGATCATGTCAGTCCACATTTGCTTTGTTTTCTCAATATCAAATTTCCTGGCCTTCAGAAATCTGTTTAATCCAGCAGAGATAATCCAATTCATGGAACTCAGTGACAGTAACATACTATAATAATTTTATAGCAAAGGTCAACTGGTCAGTAAGAAGTATAAAAAAGAAAAATGTTTCCCCAACCAATTATAATAATAATCCAACCGCAATACCAGAGCTTTCCGCTATTATCATTTCATCTAAGATCAAGGATGTCTAGCTGTCTACAAGTATAACTATATATTGCTACAAGTACAACCATAAACTTTGATTTATATATGTGGTAAATAGCATAACTAGATATACTTAAGGACTATGTAAGTATGCCACCTAAATGTTAAAAACTCCTCCACGATCGAGGCTTATATATTTAAGCACTAAGAACAAAATTAAAATGAGAAAGACAAAAAGAAAGAGACCTAAGCATCATGTGATAATCATCATGTTTTGCAGGTAGTAATTCTTCCAAGATAAGGGCTTGGCGAAATGCATCGACTGCCTGCAACTCTTCCGCAGTGCGTACATCCTCGATGGGATCCTCGGGGGGAATAGAGATAGACATAACTCTACTACTTCTCCTACCCCTTTTTGTCAAAGAACTTCTAAACTTTGAGGAGGCATTGATTGCTTTCTTTCGTAGAGATCCAATCCTAGTCTTTCTCTCATCCTCAGAGTTTTCTTCAAGACCTGTGAATGGATAATATATAATGAAATTCAGAACACTTGATCGCAATTTTCAAGAATGCAATATTTCAAGTTTTGGTGGAATTTTAAATCTCCAACCAGAAACGTCACAAAGATAAGAGTTTTTTCTTGTGCTAGATGGAGACTCTACTAGTCGATAGCGCGCGGATTCGTTTTCGAGAACCAAAGCGCATATATGAGACTCAGATAATATGTTGATCATAAACACTAATAGTTGCCAATACAAAGATGTGACCAAATTACTAAAAATGACAATAAATTTTGTAGAAATACTTAAACACTTATATATCCCGATGTCCTATTCTATCATTCCTTTAAGGCTAAACTATCAAGTTATGCAACAAAGTAAGGTCGAATTCCCAACTTATCCAACTAACTAAGTTAGGTTTAAAATAATCAACAAACTTTTAAGTTTTTGCAATTTATGCAATGCCATTAACAATCCTTAACAGATGTTAGGTTTTGCTGACTGTATTCTATTTTTAATTTTTTTATTGCTGAATGTGTAATAATTTATAGCTGACTATATTATTTTTTTTTAATTTTTTTTTTTTAAGATTTTAAGTTAGATTTGATAATCCAATAGATTGAGAATTAAAAAAATTGAAAATTGGGGTTTAGAAACCCAAGACTTACCTTCTTATGAGATAAACTAATTTTTTTTATTTTTTATTTTTTATTTTTTATTTTTTATTTTTTATTTTTTATTTTTTATTTTTTATTTTTTATTTTTTTTTTGATAAAAAATATTTTTTAATATTAAAATTTATCCGGTCAGCAAAAAAACTAACGTCTGTTAGATTTCAGTTGACGGCGTTACATAAATTGGGAAAACATAAAAGTTTGCTGATGATTTTAAACCTAATTTAGTTTGTTGCATAAGTTGGGAATTCGACTCTACTTTGATGCATAACTTGACAGTTTAGCCTTCTTTTAATTTGCTTCAAATGTTTGAGAGTGAAAGATGTCATCAAGGTTCCTGTTTCTCAAGTATATATCTGCTAACTAAATTTTGACGTTGGAGGGTTTAAGTTTCCAAAATATCATTTTGTATAAGAATATCCAAACCTTTTACGGTTGTACTCTTCTGTCTGTTTCCTATATTAGACATTTTAAGAGAAACCTAATACATTGATGAATTTTCGTTTTAGTTCATTATAACATTAAATCCATTTGTGACTTGATGGGCCAGCAACGCTGATGCAGTTTCGAAACTAGTTTTCTTCCTATAAAGATGGTGTGGGGAATGGGGAAAAGAGGCTTAGACATAGGCATACAAAAAGCTATGAACTATAAACTCATGAATACATTACCTGGTCTTGACGATCGTTCGATGTCACTCATGGTTGTTTCCTTTTTCTAACTTAGTTCCAAGAAGACGACAAAGGGCAGGAGATTAAAAGCACTCTTATGAAAATATCTCTGCATTTCAATTATGAGAATATGACATTAATTCATGACATTATGTACTCAAAATAAACAAAATAAATAAAAACAACAATTTGAATGTAATATATAAAAATAACTTGTACAATCGAGTTTCTTGGCTTTCCGTAAAACGAAATTCACGATACGAATAACATTATTGAAATTGTTTTTAATTGAATGTAAAACATTTTATTTTCATTTATATTTAAAAATAAAAACTAATATCAATAAAATCAGAAACATAAACATAATTCAAAAACCTCAATAATGAACCAGAAACCCTAATTGCAATTAAGAAAACAAAAGCAACAATGTTAATCTTTGATCTTTCTTCTTGAAGGGAAAGGAAGAGAGAGCATACCTGTGGGAAAAATGGGTGAATTGAGAAACAGGGTAGGGTATAAATGCCCGAATAAAGCTCAGAACAAACCGGAATAAAAGGGGTCTGATTCTGACAATAGGATTTGAAATAAACGGTTGGATTGAAACCCAAACAACATAGAGATACGGAAATTGTGTTGCCGACAGAGAAAAAGGTTGACGAAGTCTTCTATTTCCCGCCATTTCTATTCTCATAAACCTTATTTAGGAGAGTTTTTGACTTTTTGTTAAGAGAAAGATAGAGATTATTAACTAAAAAGATCTTATTTAAATATTAAACTAACTAACTAACTGAAACCCGCCAAGAATAATGATCTGCTACTTCTCAATCAGTTTATCAAATTAGCGCTAAGTGGCCCATTAGCCTTTTGGGCCGGTTGACTCCCGGTCTAGGCCTGTCAAATGGGCCGGGCTAGGGCTAGCCCGACCCTTCAACACTTAAGCCCTATAGTCTTAAGGGCCGGGTCAACCCTACCCTTACTATTCATGAGGGTCGGGATAGGGCCGGGTTGACATCAAAATATTGAAGCTCTTACCTTACCCTTACCCTTTTCTAAAGGGTTGAGGGTCGGGCTCATAGTCGGGCCTTACGGCCCGACAATTTTTAATTGTGTATTTTACTAAATATAAATGAATTTAGAATGTAATTTTAATAAAAAAATAAAAATTAACTAAAATTAGAATATATTAACCCTAAACCCTAAATAACTACAGGTACATTCCCAAAATAAATGTCTACCATTATTACATAAACAATACCATTACATCTACATCATCATTTGGAAGCACAAGATTTGGATATCCTTAATAAAAGTTTCATTAAAATTGGGTGTGAACTAAGGGTAGTAATGAATTTAACTATAAAATATGAAAGGGCTTAATTAGGGCTTAATAAGGGTCATATAAGGGTCGGGCTTAGGGCTAGGTTACACATTTTAAATATTGGCCCTGGCCCTACCCTTATATACATTAGGGTCGGGTCGACCCGACCCTTAAAATTGGGAGGGCTTGACTTAGAGGGCTTTTTCATCGAAAAGGCCGGGCCGAACAGGGTCGGGCCAAGGGCCTAAGGGCCGTTTTAACAGGCCTATCCCAGCCCAACCCAATCCGGCTCATTATAGGGTTTCATTTTGGCGGCAAGTTCATAGTTGATGAAAATATGAAATTGCATTGAGTTCATTTGAGGACAGCAACATCTCTCATTCTCTAGCTATACTATGTGAATCTGCACGCCTGTGTGTGCAGGTAGTAGTTAGGGTTATATAAGAAAAGTGGGTGGGTGGGTGCAGGTGATAGAATCTGAAGTAAAGATGGGCCTACGATACACATGGCAACAGAAGATACTAATGTTTTTTTATTTGTTCCTAAGAAATAAATTTGGAAAACAGAATTCTGAATTTCCGAAGTCGAACCAAAAATACCTTACGTGTCCATATTCTATTGGATATTGATTGGGCTTTCACTGTTGCTAAAAGCAGGCCGCTTTATAAGTAGTAAAGATAATTTCTTGATTTATTTTTGATAAATATTTAGTTGATTGATGTTTAATTTTTGAATATATGTATGTATAATCTGATAATTTTTTTTTTTGTGTGGTTATGTGATTGGTATCATTATCAATACTGCAATCCAATTTGAAGTTTTAACATAGGCACATAGCCAAATCTGTTGTATACTTGTATATCTTTACTTATGGTATTAGATATGTATGAAGCTTGCGCTCGGGTTTGGTTTGAAATTTAGATATATGAGTCAGATTGGTCAAATAAAGTTCACCAAATAATTAACCCTAACCCTAGTATAATCGAAATCGAAACTGTTTACAGATGCCAGAGTTTCTGATGAATATCCTAGCGAATGTCAATGACATTCGGGTTGGGTCGTATGCGTGTCGGGTTGGTGTCGTGTTGCGGGTTAAAACAAGTTAACCCATATATGACACGGTTAGGAAACGTGTCAACCCAAACACGACCCTGTTTTTTACCGGGGTAAACGATTGACACGGTTGACACGCTAAAACTTCAAACTCAATTCAATCGATTAATAACAAAGTTGATGAAGTTCCTTTCAAAAACTTCAAACTCAATTCAATCAATCAAAAAACGAAGATGAAAATCAAAATTATGTTGGAGAACTTAGGCAGCTGGAGTTATTTGTTGAATAGCCACCAAGCAGTGATAATCGAAAATTGAGCAGTAGTTGTAGTGGTTTTGAAGAGATGGCGATGCAGTCAAGTGATGGTATAGCTTTGGATCTTGAGCTTCGATTGGGGCCTGAGCCACTTGATAGGACGATAATGTCGATGACATTATGTCATTGTAGAAGGCTATGTTAGAAAGGCCTGTTTGGAGAGGTTGGCTACGATTGTAAAGGACGAGAGGTTTATAGCTTCAGTTGAAAAGCTTATATCTCACTTTGCTTCTAACCAGAAGTTATACGCGCGACAAATTTGTGGACAAGGTTTCGATTGCTAAAGAGAAGCAGAAGCAAAAGGAGAAGCTTGAAAGAATGATTTCAATGGTTGATGTAGGTGATTCTTTCTTAGCCTTGGGCCCTTGGCTTTAGGGATCGTGCGGGTTATGTGGCTCAAGAACAAGTTTTGAAGAAATAAGTAGTAACCTTTATATCCTAACAATGGAGAGAATTTCACGTTGTTCATGTGCATTGTAGGGGTACTACATACTCCGACCAATCAAAAGCAGCCACGTGGCACAGTCATCCATCTGTCAGGTCGCCACAATCTCTACCCGCTCACAGCTTGACTAAAGCGACCAGACTACACAACGACCAGCGACCTGCTATTCACACGTGCTCCTCTTCAATGCACAGAATATTCTCATCAGTTACATAATTAATTCACAGGGATGATCCTCGCGCGTTACACATTTAATCCTCATTATGATGGCGGAGAATCTGCAAGATCCACGATCCACGCCCTTCAATCTTCTATATAAACAGAACTACGATGGCTTGATCTCTAAGTTCAATTCCCCCGAGCTAGAGTACGTAGGCAATCTCGATCTCAACGAGGTGCAGCCACCCCAATCTCCAATATCCCCATTTGGTCAAGTCTCCATAACGACCTGACCCTGTTGATGCATTAATCTAGAAATAGGTTAATACATGCATCAAGAAGAGAGAGCAATGGATTTCTCCCCCAACAAAAATGCAGCTGGAAAGGAGGAAAAATGCTTTCGCTAAGGAGTACACGTACACAATTAATTTAAAGCATCCTCGGAAATCAACCCTAACTAGGATTTCACAACCAAAGCTTCGATCTCATCTTGTATCTCATTTGGGCAGTAGTTTTGAGAGTAAATAAATCAAGTTCGTCAGATTCTTACTCTGACGAATTCAGTAATGAAATCCTAGTTTGTGTGACCATGTTTCAAAATGGAGAAGCTGAAATGGTCTAGGTATGTTATCATTAATCAGCTTTGTAATATGAAATAAATCACCTAAAAACTGCTGGCTGGCGGCTACTATACTATGAACTCTAGTTCCTTAAAAAAAAAAAATCCCCTGGGATCCTAGTCCCAGTATAAAAGGCTCACCAAAAAGAGAAGAGAAAAGAAAAAGTAAAGAGTAAAGATTTGAAACTAATAAAAGACCTTTTCGACGTTTTTAGGTCTATTACAGATATGCTTGGGCTAGTCTTTTGTGCTGAAATGACCAAATTGAAGTTCTGCAGCAGGTCCCTTGTAAAAATTATTATTGCGTATCATAATAACTGATACATCTCGTCTTGGATCCTTCCAAAGATGGGATGTTTCTTTGAATTTTGAACTATACTGGTATATATTATATGGATTTTATGATAGGTGTTACTCATTTCTTTTGTTTTGCCTTCTATTTTTAACGGTGGGTATACAGCTTGGACTGAGAGGTCAGCAAAAGTAATCCTAAATGATTCAGTGTTGTAGCTGTTCAGAAATGGTTAGAGGCAAGGAACTTAATTGCTTTGTATTAGTGCTATGGACAGAGTTCGATCAGTATAGGAAATTGTAGAATAGAAGACCAATTACATACGGTAGCATGCGAAGCATACTATTTAGTAGAAACTGAAAAACAAGCTTAGCAAAAAAAAAAAAAAAAAGAGAGAGAGAGAATCAAGCTTAAACATCCTTTTTGCTGCTAGGCTTTCGAGTCTTCTTGCTGCTGTTCTTTACCTCATTTTCATCAAAGTTACGAGTGTTCTGCCTCTTCTTAGGTTTATGATTGGTGGTTTCCTGCCTTTTGGACCCTTCAACATTGCATTCATGATTGGTGGTTTCTTGCGTTTCTGACCCTTCAACATTGCATTTGCTTTGTTCCGCTTTCTTTCTCTGAAGGAAGATTACTAGCCCTTCAACGGAAATGTTGGCGTCATCACTTTTCATCAATTCTTCTGCAATTTCTGCTGGGGTCACATTCACATTCGCTATTAGGAACTCGATCTCTTCAAAAAGTGGGCCATTCTGGATCTGTAGGTAGTTGGAGGCTAGAAATTTGAACCCAGAAGGAGTGCAGTAGGACATGTGGATGTGCTTGTCCATACGACCAGGGCGCAGCAATGCAGGATCAAGCCTATCCTTGTAATTTGTTGTAAACACTATAATCCGTTCATCCCCACAACTAGACCACAGTCCATCGATGACGTTAAGTAGCCCAGATAAGGTGAGCTGTGTTTCAAAGGAGGAAGTTAAAACATTGACAAGCTATATAATGTACAAACTTAATGTTAGTTGGTTTCAAGAGTTTATGGGGACAAATAGAAAACCAAGTGAAATGCAGTCTATATAAATGTGATAAAGAAGCTAAATGTTTAACACATATATCATGCCAATTGCTCAATTCCTAATGTCAAGAATGTTGTTTAAGTACTTAATTTTAGCATAGTTGGCTTGTTTGATATTAGTAGTGTTAGGGACTCACCTTGGCTCCTTTCTTAATTTCAGTAGTAGTTGTCCTGTCTTCCAACTCAACACTGCAATCAATATCTTCAATCACAAGCATTGATCTGTTTGTTGTAGCAAGAAGCAATCTTCGAAGTTCAGAATTACTGGAAATATTTGTAAGCTCCAGATCATATACGCTGAAATTGAGATAATTGGCCATAGCTGCAATTAGGCTCGATTTGCCAGTACCGGGAGGGCCAAATAATAGATATCCACGTTTCCAAGGCTTCCCTACTCTTTTGTAAAAGTCCCTCCTCTTCACAAATTTATCTAAATCTTCTACCACATCCTTTTTGAGGTTTGTATCCATGGCAAGTGTATTAAAAGTTGCTGGATGATTGAGCTTGACAGACTTCCAAGTTCCTTTGTCCCCATAAGATTCAAGAGAGTAGATCTTCATCACCTTGTTTTCTTCTTTGATGTCTCGTGATCTGTTTAGGACGTAAGGCAAGTAAGAGTCTAATACAATCTCCTTGTGTTGTTTCTGGAAGGTGAGCTCAAAAAACTTGTGTTCCTTGCGTCCGCTGAAAGTTGATTCTTTCTCAGTACAGGTTAATCTCCATTTTAGTTGAATGCCTTCGAAGACGTCAAAAATATCTTCATCTTTCGCAGCAGTGACCGTTAAGTTCTTCTCTCTTTCGTGTTTGCTTACTATAAGCCTTTTGAGTGCAGTACTAGTGATCTTGGTACGTAAGTAGACCTGTGAAGCCTCGTACATTTCATTTGGGGTGTACCCGTTTTCTTCATTGATTATAAGGGTGAGATCTGAAATTTGATGGCCAAGGAGACTTTCAAGTTTTAAGAGGATGTTCATCCGGATCCTTTCGGGTATGAATTGGGTTAAAATGCTCTTAGCTTCCCTTAGGACAGTTTTAATGAGCATAACAGAAGCTGCAAGAGAGGTGTAGGCAGAGAATACTGTAGTTACTGAAGGCATGTTTGATAAAGAAAACATGTTTGGATTTGAAGAATAGAAGAGAAGTAGTGTGTGGTTTTTGCAAGAGACTGATTTTTAAATTCTCAAGATGTTAAGGGAATAAAGAGAGCTTTGTTGGTTTTTTGGCTATAGGCTTTGCAACTATCTATTTTCATCTGCTAAATGGTTGGTTAATTGCAGGGCAAATGGAATTGGCCTTCTCTTAAAAGTTGTTCAATGTCTAAAGCATGACATATCATTCATATCAAGTTTTTGTTAAGTTGGCAGTCTGCTTTGGTTGTTTGAATTCCTTTTTCTCAACGTTTTTGCCCTTATAAACTATATGATTTTCAAGGAAAATAAATAAAACATTTTGATCAGATAGTTTTTGTCACATAGTATGTGTGTGGATGTACAGAAGTGAGACTTTGTCAAAGGAGAAGAGTTCATTTGTAGTAAAATTTCACTATCTCACATGAACTGTCAAAGCTATTTCCCTCTCAGTTCTCAGTACTTCACTACTTCCATACTCAGTTTAACTTGTTGAACAAGATAAGTTTTGCTAAAACAAGTTAAAATTCCCACAGTTTTATCTTTTCTTCATGTTCTCACACTTCTCCATTTCAAACAATCTTTTGGAATGTTACATGTGCTTTGTTGTGGGTCATGTAACTCTCAATGAAATTCAAATGAAATGACATTGGTGCACCACCAACTCATACTCACTGCTGCATTGGACTTTCTGAATTCTGATCAAGTGCATATAATCTGCACTATGATATTTATTGATATCTGTAGATGCACTCCAGCTGCGCGTGAACATCCCATTGCCGATTTATCAATATTAAGCTTATAGCACTCAAAATTGCAAAGCAGTCCATGATCCCATCTCGCGGGGCAACAAACGACGAAATAACTTTATTTTTTCCATCAAAACAACCACTACACTTACACTACATACATTACTGGTGTAACCTGTAGGCTTCCGGTGAACCAAAATGTTGCCTTGGCCGGACTACAATCTAAAAAATAATTTGGGCTTTTATTCGGCACAGAATTCAACAACCCATCTCAGAAACTAAAAGTCCAAACCTGGCCCGACCCGCCCATTCAGATCAACTATCGATTCAACCTATTATCTATAGGGGTGTTATGTGAGCTGAGCAGCTCGAGCTCGACTCGTGTTCGGCTCGATTAAAGCTCGGCTCGGGCTCGCTTATCTTATAAAACGAGCCGAGCTTAAACAGATTTTAGGCTCGGCTCGAGCTCGAGCTTTATTCGAGCTGAGCCGAGTAGCTCGAATTTAGATATGGTTTAGTTATGTTACCCATCCTACCCCCGTTAATATGTGTTATTCCTATCCTACCCCCACTATATATGAATATATCTAGGCCTGTCAACTATCCAAACCAATCCGTGATCCAAACCGATCCAAAACCGATCCAAACCATTATTTTTATCTTTTGGATATCCATTTGGACTAATGGATCACTTGAAATGATTTTCGGATATCCATTTTGATTTCAGTTCGGTTCGGATAATTCTATTGAAAAAACCGATCCGATCCAAAAATGTATTATTTCTTACTGTAGAAGCAGAAAAATAAAATTTTTTAAAGGTTTCTTCTGTATCTTCAGAAGCAAACTATTACAATTACATTTGCAATTCCAAGCAATCCCTGTGATCTCTATGTTTCAATCTCATCACTTACATATCGCAATCGCAATTCCTTCTCCTTCTTCTTTCTCTAACTCGATCTAACCAGTATCCATCTTCATCTCCAGTTGGTGCCTTGGTGGTAGCTTCGTACTTCATTGTTAAGAAAAAAGGATCGAAGAAAGCTGGTAGTTTCATACTTCATCTCCAATTGGTAATTTGCTAAATTTTTGTTTGAAATTTTTTCGTTCCAATTTACAGGTTTTGATTCATGAATTTGAGTTTTATGATTAATTAAACAACACTTATAAACAACAAGTTTAGTTTTTTAATTTCTACTCAAATTATATGAGTTACATCTTTCTTTCTATGCTGCTGCAGTGCTGCTGCTGCTGCTGCTTCTTCACAATCATCTATTTTTGTAATGAATTAAATTAAGATAATCTGATTAGTGTAATTAATTAATTTTAGTTATGGGTAAGGAGGTTGTATCATTAGTTTTCTATTAATTTCTGTATTTCATGACTTCTCTTTTGTCCCTGGATTATATTAAAGAAAAAGATGATGTTACAAGGTGGACTGGAAACTGCAGTTACAAATAAACTGTGGCTTGATTTATGACATAAGAAACTTCTTGTAGTAGGTTTTAGATATCGAGATTTTAGTGGAAATCTTTGGTAAGAATGTAAGATAGAGAGAATGCAACAGAGGTCTGTTTTATACCAGGAAAAAACTGCAAACGAGCTAAACGAGCTCGAGCTTGGCTCGAGCTAAACGAGCTTTGAGTGTTCGAGCTTGATTCGAGCTAAACGAGCTTGGAGGGCTCGAGCTCGGCTCGAGCTAAACGAGCCTAACAAGCTCGAGCTCGAGCTTGATAAATAGCTCGCGAGCCGAGCTTGAACATAAAACCAGGCTCGATTCAGAAATTGGGCTCGGCTCGTATTAAAACGAGCTGATTATGAGCATTCAAAGCTCGGCTCGCTCGGCTCGAATAACACCCCTAATTATCTATAGGGTTTCGTTTTGGCGGCAATTTCATGTCCAAGTACTCAGGAAAACCAGACTCTCTCTCTCTTTACCGAGTTCGAAGTTCTTCGGTGCAAAACCATCCGAGTTCGATCGAAACCCTAATTAACTTCAAAGTAGTGTGGAAATATATATCTCAGTTTTACGGATTGTGGATTTTGATCAACTTTCGAGGTCAGTAATATCTCTGTGTTTTCAATCTTATTGATTAGCTTTACACTTCTTTGCCTTTATTTAATCCAAGAAATGAATTGATTTGGTATATTGTTTGGCAACTTTACTTATGCTTAATGGAAAATTTCATAATTTGAGATTAATGTGCATGTTTATTGTTTGTTATTTGGTCAATTCAGCAAAATTATATATTGAGATTGTTTTGTAGGAGTGATTGTGGTTAGTATTCAACAGCTGATCATGTCCAGATGTTGAAATTGGGGATTTTATGCTCAACAAACATATCTTTTTCCAAGGTTTTGTTTAGTATTTTTTTGATATCAAATTCGATTTGGAAAATTGGCGATAACCCCCCACATTGTAGTCACTCTTGGCAAGAACCCCCTCTTTTGTTCTTTTTTGGCGTTAACCCCCCAACCCCCAAAATTAGACCTTGTGTTTCCCAGTTTACCCCTGACCCCTCGTATTTGAGTAAACCTCCTAATTTATCATCAACAGAAGTTAACTAACATATGTTAACTCCGTTAACAAAACTCTTATTTGCCTAAACCCCCCGAAAAGTAAAAATTCTTAAAACCAAAATCGAAAAATTTACTTCACCTACCAGTCCACGTGTCACCCATCCAACGGCGCGCAAAGACCACATGTCTTTCATCTACACAATCCATCTAAAACACCTTAAACCCCTAATTCATAGGGGTTTTTGCTTAAACCCCCCATTTATTATAGTGTTTGCCTAAACCCCCCATTTGTCATAGTATTAGACTTTACCCCCCACTGCAGAAATAAAACCAGAGTTGAAGAAGAAGGAAGATGGAGAAGAAAGCTCAGATCTAATGAGAGAATAGAAGAAGAAGAAGAAGATATGTTAATGGACACTTACCTTTTGACTTGTAGATCCTTCACCACGTTTCATGATATATTCAAATTCAAAGGTAGATGAAGAATAGAAGAAGAAGAAGAAGAAGAAGAAGAAGAAGAAGAAGAAGAAGATAAAGATAGAATGAGGAATGGAGAAGAGAAGAAATTGTTGCTTTTAAGGAGGAAGATGACCTCACAACGGATACTTTGCGCGTCGTTGGATGGGCGACACGTGGACTGGTAGGTGAAGTAAATTTTTCGATTTTGGTTTTAAGAATTTTTACTTTTCGGGGGGTTTAGGCAAATAAGAGTTTTGTTAACGGAGTTAACATGTGTTAGTTAACTTCTGTTGATGATAAATTAGGGGGTTTACTCAAATATGAGGGGTCAGGGGTAAACTGGGCAACGTAAGGTCTAATTTTGGGGGTTGGGGGGTTAACGCCAAAAAAGAACAAAAGAGGGGGTTCTTGCCAAGAGTGACCATAATGTGGGGGGTTATCGCCAATTTTCCCAATTCGATTTTGATATTTTCAATCATAATTTTCTTTTTTTTTCTTATTTTTATCTATGTCAGGTTCTATTGCATTTCCACAAAAGTAACTTTGTTTATAATTGGTCGAAGAAAACGTTTCCACGACAATTTGGAGCTTTGAGTTTGATTGCGACAAGTCAGTTATCTCGTAGATATTCAGTTATGGCTGGTGATAGTATGGAGAAGCTTTCAAATGATGATGCTAGTAAGGATCCTTGCACGCGAAGGACTTATCAAGTTGTTGTGGCTGCAACCCGAAGTTTGGGCATAGGGAAGAATGGTAAACTTCCATGGAGGTTACCTTCGGACCTGAAATTTTTTAAGGAGATCACAATGGGTACATCCAATCCTGGGAACATGAATGCAGTGATAATGGGTAGAAGAACATGGGAAAGTATTCCTCCAAAGCATCGACCTTTACCTGGTCGCCTTAATGTTGTGCTGACTCGTTCGGGTAACTCGAATGTTGCAGCTGCTGAAAATGTTGTTGTATGTGGAAGTTTAGCTTCGGCATTGGAATTATTAGCAGGATCTCCCTATTCCCCATCTATTGAGAAAGTGTTTGTTATAGGAGGTGGCCAGATATTTAGGTGAGTCACATCTCATTATAGGATTGATGCTTTAATGTTGATAGGGATCCTAACAATCTCTACTGCAGGGATGCTCTCAATGCACCAGAATGTGATGCGATCCACATGACAGAGATCGAGGCAAGCATCGAATGTGATACTTTCATGCCTCCAATTGATCTTAATCAATTTCATCCATGGTCCTCGTCCTTCCCGTTGGTTGAAGACAACATTCAACACTCATTTGTGACTTATGTTCGTGTGAATAACTCAGACTTGAAGTCCGATAATGGGATCGCATTTGATAACTGTCCAGGCTCCAATAGATTTGACAGGACAGACTTTTCCTTTCTACCCAAGATAGTTTTCGAGAGACATGAAGAGTATATGTACCTGAGATTGGTTCAGGATATCATATCAAATGGAGCTCAAAAAGATGACAGGACAGGGACTGGAACTTTATCAAAATTTGGTTGTCAGGTATTTTAAAATAGTGCTTATGCAGTTGTTCTGTTATTTCATTCGGGATACACACATCAATCACTTTGCATTTTCTTTGTTCTTTTGATTCTTTATTGACTGACTACTTTCTTGTTTTTCGTTTTCAATCTGCAGATGCGCTTCAATCTTCGCAGATCCTTTCCACTTCTTACAACTAAGGTATTACTCTTCATGGAATAATTCTATCTTAATTAGGACACGTTAAGGTTGCTGTCAACATCTCTTCCAAGTATGCATTTCTGGAATCTCACTCGCTCCTAAATATTTATGTGAGGAGAGGTAAATCATCTGTATGTCAACATCTCACATTTTTTGTGGTCATCCATCTTTCTTTCAGTTTTAATAAGTGTCAAATGGTATTCAATATGCAAAGAAGAAATGTGTTAATGTGTCCTTCTTTTACTTGCTTCAATCCAGCTTTAGCGTTTCGTTTATTTATAGGTTGATAGAAGATGTTTTAATTTATCTTTGTGTTGTGCAGAGAGTATTTTGGCGTGGTGTTGTTGAAGAGCTATTGTGGTTTATTAATGGTTCAACAAACGCGAAGGTAATGTTATCTCCTTGAAGATTTAAGTGTAAAAAGTACCGTTTCTTTATAGTTTTCATACATGGAAGGATCCATGACTGGCACGAGTTTGTCATTTTATTCTAAAAAAGTATTTCACTTGGATGCATAACCCATTTTCAATAGCCACATTATTTTTATTGTGAGGCTTTACTAGCTAGTAGGCCCAGGCTGATTCTATGATTCTTCTTTTATATTCTTTAATCATAGTTTTGCTTTCCTAATAATTTTTTACTTTGTTTATAATCATTAATTAAGGAGTTTTGTTTACATTGAATTCTTGTCCTAAACAGGTTTATGTTTTTGTTTTTTCCTTTGTTTTAATTGGAATATATGTTGATGTGGAAGAGGGTGCCAACTAAGAGTCTAAGATAGGGGAGTACTATGGCAGCAGTTTTTTTTGTGTAAGACAGTAGAGATAGATTCCTTTGGTGCAAAGTGTATGAAGCTTGTTATATGCATTGGTTGAAGTTTCTTTCTCACCATGGTTTATTTAGCTTATGAGTGAGTTGGTAAATCAAATGACCACTATGAAATTTGGGATTAGAAGTATTTAAAGGTTACTTTAGCCATGTGCCAGTGTTTCGTATTGAAATGCCTGCAGTGAATATCGTGATATCCTCCATTTGTATTTATTTTAGAAATCTTACTGTCAACAGGTTTTACAAGAAAAAGGAGTTCACATATGGGATGGCAATGCATCCAGAGATTACCTCGACAGGTAAGTACTTGATCTAGCTCACTCTGGCCAGGCATAGTCAATGCTTCTTCATGTAGATCTAACTATATTTGTGCTCTCATTTGGTCAGTGTTGGTTTGGTAGATAGGGAAGAAGGTGATTTGGGGCCCGTATATGGTTTCCAGTGGAGACACTTTGGTGCCATGTAGGTGATCATTTTACAATCTAGATGACCCATTGTTTTCAGAGTTCCTTCACTTATAAAAAATGGCTCTTGCAGCTATACCAATATGCATGCTGACTACAAGGGGCAAGGATTTGATCAGTTGTTAGATGTTATTAACAAGATAAAAAATAGGCCCGATGACCGACGGATCATTCTCTCAGCATGGAATCCATCTGATCTCAAATTAATGGCACTTCCACCCTGCCATATGTTTGCTCAGGTTACGAAGATACTAAGGGCTTTCTTTTTTCTTATTTCATTTTGTTTTGCTTTTATTATTGCCCGTAACTGTAAACTCGGTGCTATGTGTGCAGTTTTATGTAGCAAATGGAGAGCTGTCTTGCCAAATGTATCAACGATCTGCTGATATGGGTCTTGGTGTCCCATTCAACATTGCTTCTTATTCTCTCTTGACATGCATGATCGCTCATGTTTGTGGTCAGTTCACTTCTCCAAAATCTGATTTCCAGTATGTGTTTGTTTTACTGCAGTGTGAGCTAATATTAAACATCTTCCTGAAATAGAAGTGGGATAGTAATTCTTGCACAGATACATTGTGCAAGAATGGAGCCTATCTCAGTATCTTATGGTCAATGTAGTACAATATCATACTCTATGCTGACTATTTTTCCTAGTAATGTTTGAGCTAACTCTATTTACCTCCAAGACATGATTTAAGGATGAATGAAACATATAGGAGACAGTAGACGTATTCATCGAATTCAAGTCCTTGGTGTTTCGCTTTCTCAATTGCAGATCTTGTTCCTGGAGATTTTGTCCATGTTATTGGTGATGCTCATGTTTATCGGACTCATGTGATGCCTCTGCAGGATCAACTCCAGAAACACCCGCAACCTTTCCCTGTGAGTAGACAAAGTCTATATAATTTGTATTAACTGTATCATTCATGTTCTCAAGGCTTCAAAGCTGTGTGAATTTCTTGTACTTTATGTTTGCCATTTGGAATGTATTGTTTCATAGTCTTGATATCTTCCACATCCCACTACAGGTTTTGAAGATCAATCCTCTGAGGAAAGATATAGATTCTTTTGTGATATCAGATTTCAAGCTTGTGGGATATAAACCTCACCAGAAAATAGAAATGAAAATGGCAGTATAGTTTCTACACTTTTCAAGGACTTTTAATCAAGACAACACAAGAATTATCTTCTGCCTCTGATATATATGAGGAAAGTACTCTGATTCTCCAACCTTTTGTTTTCAAAAGCTATTTTCCTTCTCAAATCTATTGTTTTTCAGAAAGTCCTTAGTGAATTAATATATGCCATGCCTTATATTCCGTTCTTGTGTTATTGTCTTATTGAGACTAAGTCGTGTACATTTGTGTATTTTACAAAAGATAGCACCAGATTTCCTAGGCCACTGACTGACTTGGTCAGTCAACTTAACCATTAATACTTCCACTTGCTTGAATGCTTGGTTGCATTTAAGTAGCCCTGAGAAACTTAAGCTGAGGTCCCTTTAACTAGTCAGGTCATTATCAACTTCTTGCTGTGAAATCTACAAGTCAGCTCCCATGGGTTTTGGATGCATGGATTGTTGTCACAAGATCTATCCAACGGCCAAAGTATGCAGTATATGATTTAGTTAGCATATGAAAATGACAATACAACAGACTTATATATAAATGTAGGAGGTGAAAGCAATACAAATTTTGAGCCTGGCTTGTTGTCTTGTTAGGTTTATTAGAAAAGTACAATATCATAGCAAGCATATTATATCAGAGAAACTGGTACAAGCTTTGCCTTTGTCAATGGTCGTAATCATATTCAGATGGTCTATCTAGTCTTCTTAGTACTCTTCTTTCCTGTAGTCTCTTTCTTGTATCCAGCTTGCTTTCTTTTCTTCTCTTTTTTATTAGTAGTTTTCTGCTTTTCTGCAACCCTGTGATCTTCTTTCTTCCCTTCAGCTCTAGATTTGTCACAGGGTTCAGTTTTTTTCTTCTGAAGGAAGTTAATGAGCCCTTCTAGAGAAGTTCTGACGTCATCACTTTTCATTAGTTCTTCTGCAATTTCTGCTGGGGTCACATTGACGTTCTTTATCAGGTTTTCTATCTCTTCAAAACATGGGTCACTCTGGATCTGTAGGTAGTTGGAGGCAAGGAGCTTGAACCCACAAGGAGTGCAGTAAGACATGTGGATATGCATGTCCATGCGACCAGGTCGCAACAAGGCAGGATCAAGCCTGTCCTTATAATTGGTTGTGAACACTATAATCCGTTCATCACCACAACTAGACCATAGCCCATCAATGAAGTTAAGTAGCCCAGAGAGGGTGAGCTGCACTTCAAAGGAGAGGAAATTAACAAATTGTCAAGCTATTAATTACTAATATATGCAAAAAGACATACACATTGGATTTAGTGGGTTCATGGTTATGAGTTACCCAAGGTTTAGGTGATTGTTTGGGCACCAAGAAATATAAGTGAGTGGCAGTTTAAATGAGTGTTTTTGCCTTATGATAGAACCAATTTCTGGTTGTGCCAAGGGCTCAGTTTTTATTTCCTGTAGGTAAGAATGTTTTGCAAGAACATCAAAATGAAGTACTGTAGTTGACTAGTATGATAGTAATGCTTTGAACTCACCTGACTATCTCTGTCACTGGGTCCTTCTGAAGTTGCTCTGTCTTTCAACTCAACACTGCAATCAATATCTTCAATCACAAGTATCGATCTGTTTCTTGTAGCAACTAGCAATCTTCGAAGTTCAGAATTACTGAAGACATTTGCAAGCTCCAGATCATATATGTTGAAATTGAGATAGTTGGCCATAGCTGCAATTAAGCTGGATTTGCCGGTACCTGGAGGACCATATAATAGATATCCACGTTTCCAAGGTTTCCCAACTCTTTTGTAGAACTCCCTCCTCTTCACAAATCTATCTAAATCTTCTAAAACTTCCTTCTTAAGATTTGTATCCATTGCCAGTGTGTCAAAAGTTGATGGATGATTGAGATTGGTTGACCCCCATACACCATTATCGTCGTCTCCGTAGAAGCCAAGTGAATATAGTTTCAGAGACTTGTTTTCTTCTTTGATTTCTTTTGATCTTCTTAATACATAAGGCAAATAAGAGCCCAACACTATGGTCTTAAACTGTTTGTGGAAGCTGAGCTCGTAGTATTTTTGTTCTTCTCGCCTGTTGGAACCTGAATCATTATCAATACAGATCAATCTCCATTTCACTTGAACACCTTCGAAGACCTCAACAATGTCTTGATCTTTTTCAGCTGTAACTGTCAGGTTCTTCTCTCTTTGGTGCTTGCTTACTGCTAGCCTTGCTAGTGAGGGACTGGCAACTTTTGTCCGCAAGTAGACCTCTGAAGCTTCATACATTTCGTTTATGGTGCACCCATTGTTTTCATTAATGATAAGGATGAGCTCTGAATTTGGATGGCCATAGAGAGCTCCAAGTTTTGAGACGATTTTTCTTTGGATTGCTTCAGGTATGAATAGATTCAGAATGCCTTTGACTTCATTAACTACAGCTCGAACAAGCATAGAAGAAGCCGTGAGAGAGCTGTAGGCAGAAAATACTGTTGTTGTTGAAGGCATGTTTGATAGAGAAAACATGTTTTACTCCTTGATGAATTGAACAGAAAATTGTGGTTTTTGCTAGCTAGTTGTTTTGAAGTCTGGGTATTTGTAGTGTATAGGAGAAGAGGGGAGATTGAGCTTCTCTTGCAAGGAGCAATAAAGCAAGAGGAAAGTAAGTAACTTTCCCTTCACACTTTCGGTATAGATTCCTTTCATTTTTAATGGAAGACAATTAGGATGACTTGGCAAAGTGCATGTGAGAGTGACAGTCTTGCTTTTTTTTTTTGCTTGAATTCACTATTAGGCTTTTGTCTTTTAATATTTGGATCTTTTAAATAAAGTATCAAATCTTATTATATCAGACTTTCTAATGCACATAAAGCTGTGTGAACACTTCAACTTAAAACGTCATGGAGAAATGATAAAATGACTGGGCCGGGTAGAAGACTAGAAGGGAATGAAAACAATTTTGGAAAGTTAGAAAAGGTCAAGAAAGTGAAACTAAAGTGATATAGGTATGCAGTATGCAATTCACTATTCAGAGAAAATTACTTGTACTTCTATTGGGGAAAAAAAAAACTGATACGATGCTTTTACATCTTCGCGCCCTCTGTTTGTCAATCGTCACAATTGATACAGTATTTGATAACATTAGTTTTTCTAGTCATCTTGGTCTTCTTTGTTCTCTTATTCCCTTTTCCAGCTTTCTGCCCTTCCCCCTCTTTTGGATTGGTAGTTTCACGTTCTTCTTCTTCTTCCACTTCAGCATTGGATTTCTTGCGATCAGTTTCCTTGCTTTGGAGGAAGTTAATAAGTCCTTCTAGGGAGGTTTTGGCGTCATCACTTTTCATCAATTCTTCTGCTACTTTGGCTGGGGTGACGTTTACATTCTTCATCAAGACTTCAATCTCTTCAAAGAGTGGGTGATTCTGTATCTGTAGATAGTTGGAGGCGAGAAGCTTGAATCCACAAGGTGTGCAGTAGGACATATGGATATGCATGTCCATACGACCAGGTCGCAACAATGCTGGATCAAGCCTGTCCTTGTAATTGGTAGTGAATATTATGATCCGTTCATCACCACAACTAGACCATAGTCCATCGATGCAGTTAAGTAGCCCGGAGAGCGTTAACTGCAGTTCAAACGCAAGCAAATTGAATATTAAGTTAACATAAAAATATATGGAAAGTGCCTGTTAGTATTATGAACTCACCTGATCTCGATTATTGGCTCTGTGCCTAGATCTTCTGTCTTTTAACTCAACACTGCAGTCAATATCTTCAATTACCACCATTGATCTGTTTTTTGTAGCAAGAAGCAATCTTCGAAGTTCTGTATTACTGTAGATACTTGTAAGTTCCAGATCATATATGTTGAATTTGAGATAGTCGGCCATAGCTGCAATGAAGCTCGATTTGCCAGTGCCTGGAGGGCCATATAATAGATATCCACGTTTCCAAGGCTTCCCAACTTTTTTGTAAAACTCTTTTCTTTTCACAAATCTATCTAAATCTTCTAACACTTCTTTCTTAATATTTGTATCCATTGCCAGTGTATCAAAAGTTGCTGGATGTTCAAGGTTTATTGACCTCCAAACACCGGATTCATCTCGATCTCCGTATATGCCAAGTGAATGGAGCTTCAGCGTCCGATTTTCTTCTATAATGTCTTTTGATCTCTTTAACACGTAATGCAAATAAGTACCTATAACTTTCTCCTTGTATTGTTTGTGAAAGCTGAGCTCAAAGAATTTACTGTCGCGTCCAGAATCATTCTTCTTATTGGTCAATTTCCATTTCACTTGAATGCATTCGAAGAAGTCAACAATCTCCTGATCTTTCTCAATTGTGATTGTTAAATTCTTCTCTCTTGGCTGTTTGCTTACTATAAGCTTCTCTAGTGAAGGATTGGTGGTCTTGCTGCGCAAGTAGACCTCTGAAGCCTCGAACATTTCGTTTGTCACGTGACAATTTTGTTCATGAATGATAAGAGTAACCTCTGAAGTTGGATGGCAATACAGACATCCAAGCTTTGTGAGAATCTTTGTTTGGAGGTCTTGGGGTATGATTTGGTTTACAACACTCCAGGCTTCATTCATTATACCTCTAACTAGCATCATGAAAGCCATCAGAGAGCTGTATGTAGAGAGTATTGTTGTTGCTGAAGGCAGCTTTGACAGAGAAAACATGGTTGCCATTGAAGAATTGAACAGAAAATGGATTGTTATTTTTGCAAGCAATTGGTATATGGAATTGGATGCTTTTGGCTGAGAGGTTTAGTAAAGGGATTTATAGAGCAAGCAGAGCAGAATAGGGGAATCTCACTTACTTGCTCCCCAAAGAAATTTTACTTACTCTCCAAGGTAATAAATTTTGGCGGAGTTTTAGAAAAGTAATTATAGAACAAGCAGAGCAGAACAGGGGAATCTGACTTGCTCCCCAAAGAAATTTTATGTACTCTCCAAGGTAATAAATGCTAATTAACAAGAAACCTATCCAAGATCAAATAAGTGATATGGAGTATATTTCTTCTTAATCAGCATCTCGCATTAAGTAGATTCTTAATCAGAATTTGTAATCAACTTTCCATAAATGGATTACTTGGGGACTAACTAAATTTCTCTAACAAAATGCCAGACCTCAAAGGCTCAAAAAATTGTGGTGACGTGCTGACAATCGTGTAATTTACATACATGGTCTGCATCCACTTACACAATTAAGCAAAAAACAGAAAACACTTAGTAGATGAAAAATAGGGACGTGTGAAGATTAAGCTGTGTTTGGATACTGGAATCGTTACTGCAACTTCTGCAGACTGGCAGGAGTGATCTCCACATTTTCTAGTAGTTCTTTGATCTGTCCAAAGAGTTGGTGGTCTTGAATGCTCAAATAATTTGAGGCGAAAAGTTTGAACCACAAAAACTGTAATACAACATATATCGCAAACAGGGTGCAGTAACGCAGGGTTTTACTTGTCCTTAATTGTGAACACAATGATCGTTTCATCCATCTCGACCCTAGACCATCATTCCTGTTGAGCAGCCCAGAGAGAGTAAACTGTTCGAAATGAAAGGAAAACATTTAAAATGCTATCGAATTAGGAAAACTTGGTAGAGTGTATGTGAGAGTGACAGTCTTTCTTTGTTTATTTTGGTAGACATAGTGAAAGTGCATTTGAGAGTGACAGTCTGCAAATTTGGATCTCTTAAAGCTGAATAAAGTATCACATCGCAGAGTATTTAAGCAGCTTGTCATACACTTAACCTGTGTGAAAAGTTGAACTTAGCTTCTGATTATTTGATGTGGGTTACAGTGTCAATACTGCTAACTGGGAACTCCTCTGTCAATGGTTATTAAAAAACAATAATTACCAAAATTTTGCGAGAAAATAGCCATTTTGGTCCACACTCCAGATATGGTAGATAGTGAAAGCATACTGATAGACTCCTGACTTTATTTGTAAGAGTGACACGGCAGGAGTCGAAATTTATTGAATTATATTTTAGAATAAGGATTAGAACCACTTAAATGATTGTGAAGTAGATCTTTCGCAAGTTCAAAAAGTGAAACTAAATTGATTCATAATATTAGAGAATATTATGATTACTTATAGTGTGGAAAACACAACCTTTAACATCTTTGCACCCTCTCGTCCAAAAAATTTTATATGTGTAGCCAACTTGTATGTGGGTGTGTACACCCAATTGGCCAATCATATGATGCCACGTGTCTATAAAATGGTTGAAAAAATGATCAAGCCCACTAGGGTTAACTAAACCCATACTAGGTTATATTATTATTGCCACATGGCATTTTGTGATTGGGTGTACACACCCACGTGCAAGTAAGCTACACATATAAAATTCTCTGCCCTCTCGTCAATTGTCATAATCAATAACTTTAGCTTTTCTAGTCTTCTTGGTCTTCTTAGTTTTTTTATTCCCTTTTCCAGCTTTCTGCCCGTTCCCCTGTTTTGGATTGGTAGTTTCGACGTCTCCTTCTTCCACTTCAGCATTGAATTCATTACGATCAGTTTTCTTGCTTTATAGGAAGTTAATTAGTCCTTCTAGGGAGGTTTTGGCGTCGTCACTTTTCATCAATTCTTCTGCTATTTCTGCTGGGGTAACGTTTACATTCTTTATCAAGATTTCAATATCTTCAAGAAGTGGGTGATTCTGTATCTGTAGATAGTTGGAGACGAGCAGCTTGAACCCACAAGGTGTGCAGTAGGACATGTGGATATGCATGTCCATACGACCAGGTCGCAACAATGCTGGATCAAGCCTGTCCTTGTAATTTGTAGTGAATACTATTATCCTCTCGTCACCACAACTAGACCATAGTCCATCGATGAAGTTGAGTAGACCAGAGAGCGTGAACTGCACTTCAAAGGAATCGCTTAGCAAATATTCAAAAGTTACCAATTATTAACCGAACTTAAAAAGAACTTCATCTGAAATTTTGAAGGTTTTGGTCCTAGATTTATTTATTTTCATCTTTTTACCATATATGTTTTGTAAATACTAGGAAATTGTTAGTAAGTATTACGAACTCACCTGATCTCCATTACTTGCTCTCTCCGTAGATGTCCTATCTTTAAACTCAACACTGCAATCAATATCTTCAATCACAAGTATTGATCTGTTTCTTGTAGCGACCAGCAATTTTCGAAGTTGCGAATTACTGTAGATACTTTTCAGCTCCATATCATATATGTTGAAATGGAGATAGTTGGCCATAGCTGCAATTAAGCTGGATTTGCCAGTACCTGGAGGGCCATATAATAAATATCCACGCTTCCAAGGCTTCCCAACTCTTTTGTAGAACTCCTTCCTCTTCACAAATCTATCTAAATCTTCTAACACTTCCTTCTTGAGATTTATATCCATAGCCAGTGTGTCGAAAGTTGATGGATGATTCAGGTTGGTTGACCCCCAAACACCACCATCGCGGCCTCCATATAAGCCAAGTGCATGTAATTTTAGACCCATGTTTTCTTCTTTGATTTCTTTTGACCTTTTTAACATGTATGGCAAATATGAGCTTAATACTGTTGTCTTACACTGTTTTGGGAAGCTGAGCTCAAAGAAATTTTGTTTCTCTCCTCCGTGGGAAGCTGAATCATTATCAATACAGATCAATCTCCATTTCACTTGAACACCTTCAAAGATCTCAACAATGTCTTGATCTTTCTCTGCCGTGACTGTTAGATTCTTCTCTCCTTGGTACTTGATTACTGCTAGCCTTTCGAGTGAAGGACTGGCAACCGTTGTCCGTAAGTAGACTTCTGAAGCCTCGTACATTTCGTTTTTTGTGCACTCGCTGTATTCATGAATGTTAAGAATGAGCTCTGTAGTTTGATGGCCATAGAGACTTCCAAGTTTTGAGATGATTTTTCTTTGGAGTGCTTCCGGTACAAATAGGCTCAGAATGCTTTTGACTTCATTTACTATGGCTCGAACGAGCATAGAAGAAGCCGTGAGGGAGCTGTAGGCAGAAAACACTGTTGTTGTTGAAGGGATGTTTGATAGTGAAAACATGTTTGGACTTGATGAATTGAGCAGAAAATTTTGGTTTTCACTAGCAAGTGTTCTGAACTTTGGGTATTTGTAGAGGTGAAAAGGGGATTCTCCATTCCTCTTGATGACGCTTTGGTGCATGTGGGGATAAAGTTTGCGCTTTGCGACTTTGCAAGCATACTTTTGGGTGTGTATTTCATCACGTCCATTTATATTTGACAAAAGATAGTTTTCGTAGTGAATATTATGTCTGCTAGTGCTTTGTTTGTTTAAATTGGTTTGCACCACTAGGCTTCTAACCTTTTCATCTTTCAATAAAGTGTTTGATCGATCACCACAGTCCACATACACATAATGCGTGTGAACATAGAAATTGTTTACCTAATAAGCACTATGAAATTTGATACTGAAGCATTTCCATGTGGAGAAGAGGAAAGACCAAGAGAAAGACCACGTTCGTAGAAAGCAATAACATTATAACATTAAATGCCCATATTTTGTTTTGGTTATCATCTGAAATCACAGTTTGCATAATTTGGGTTTTGTGCGAGAGCGCGTGCAAACCGCTCACTGAGTTTGATTCCAGTTTTGCTAACTTCGTCAGAGGATTAGTGGAAAATATGTAAGGTTGTTTGATTGCATTGACTGTATCTTCTTAGTGTCTACATATTTTCTCTATATAGCGAGAAAACGAATTCGCCTTCCCCTAAAGAGGGTTACTAGGATCTCTTTTTTTTTTTTTTTGGTGAAAGGGGGCTACTAGGATCTAAAATGATGGTATGTATATATAATTCAGAAATTCATCATGTGAGTATATTATGGGGGCAAAACTGATACAAGCATTCCTATGATTTTATCAATTATCGTCATCATCATCATTGAGAACTTTCATTCTTCTAGTCTTCCTAGTCTTCTTCTTCTTATTCCTTTTTCCAGGTTTCTCGCCTTCCTCCTGTTTATGACTGGTAGTTTCACCATCTTCTTTTACCACTTTAGCATTCGATTCGTCAAGATCAGTTTTCTTCCTCTGGAGGAAGTTAATGAGCCCTTCTAGGGAGATTTTGACGTCATCACTTTTCATCAATTCTTCTGCTACTTCTGCTGGGGTCACATTTACATTCTTTATCAAGACTTCAATCTCTTCAAAGAGTGGGTGATTCTGGATCTGTAGGTAGTTGGAGGCGAGCACCTTGAACCCACAAGGCGTGCAGTAGGACATGTGGATGTGCATGTCCATACGACCAGGTCGCAACAATGCTGGATCAAGCTTGTCCTTGTAATTGGTAGTGAATATTATGATTCGCTCGTCACCACAACTAGACCACAGTCCATCGATGAAGTTAAGCAGCCCTGAGAGTGTGAACTGCAATTTAAAGGAAAGGGTATTAGCAAATTGACGAAAACATACATTCAATGGAGTTCCGAAATATTAAGTGAACCTAAAAATACTATGGAAAGTGTGTTAGAATTATGAACTCACCTTAACATTATCATTGCCTCCGTCCCCAGATATCCTGTCTTTCAACTCAACACTGCAATCAATATCTTCAATAACAAGTATTGATCTGTTTCTTGTAGCAACAAGTAATCTTCGAAGTTCTGCGTTACTGTAGATACTTGTAAGTTCCAGATCATATACATTGAAATTGAGATAGTTGGCCATAGCTGCAATTAAGCTCGATTTGCCAGTACCTGGAGGACCATATAATAGATTACCACGTTTCCAAGGCTTCCCAACTCTTTTGTAAAACTCTCTTCTTTTCACAAATCTATCTAAATCTTCTAAAATTTCTTTCTTGAGATCTATATCCATTGCCAGTGTATCAAAAGTTGATGGATGCTCAAGATTTATTGACCCCCAAACACCTGAATCATCGTCACCTCCATATATGCCAAGTGAATAGAGTTTCAGCATCCTGTTTTCTTCTGTAATGGCTTTTGATCTTTGTAAAACGTAAGGCAAGTACATACCTAATACTTTCTCCTTGTACTGTTTGTGGAAGCTGAGCTCCAAGAATTTAAAGTTTGGACCAGATTCCTTCTCGATACTGGTCAATTTCCATTTCACTTGAATGCCTTCAAAGACATCAACAATCTCTTGATCTTTCTCAACTGTGATTGTTAAATTCTTCTCTTTTTGTTGTTTGCTTACTATTAGCTTCTCTAGTGAAGGATTGGCAGCCTTGGTACGCAAGTAGACCTCTGAAGCCTCATACATTTCATTTGTAACGTAACAATTTTGTTCATGAATGATAAGAGTAAGCTCTGAAGTTGGATGATGATATAGACATCCAAGCTTTATGAGGATCTTTGTTTGGAGCTCTTGGGGTATGATTTGGTTTACAACACTCCAGGCTTCATTGGCTATAGCTCTACCGAGCATCATGAAAGCCGTAAGAGAGCTGTATGTAGAGAGAATTGTTGTTGTTGAAGGCAACTTTGACATAGAAAACATGTTTGCTATTGAAGAATTGAACAGAAAATGGATTGTTTTTGCAAGCAATTGGTATATGAATTTAGATTCTCTTGGCGGAGAGTGTAGAAGAAGGATTTATAGAGAAAGCAGAGCAAAACAGGGGAATCTGACTTGCTCTCCAAAGAAAATTTACTTGCTTCCTAAGGAATATTTCCTTGCTCTCCAAGGTAATTAATGCTAATTAAGAAGAAACAACATCAAATATGTGATATATTTCTTGTTAATCAGCATTTTTTTTACATTTAATTAGTAGATTCTTAATCAGAATTTGTAAACATTTTTCCATACAGGATTACTTAGGGACTAAGTAGATTTCACCAACAAAAGATTATGGTGACATGTTACAACTTACACGTGGTAAATGAAAAGTAGGGACATATGAAGATTAAGCTGTGTTTGGATGCAGGATTTAGAGAACTCCATATGCTTTGCAGTTCCACATAAAGTGCACTTTTTATAGAGGATTAGCAATTGACTTGAACCTAGCTAGAGATTACCTTGATGAGGAATTATTCGAAGTTTAATAAAACTCATTTATCTGATTACTTAGATGATTTAATTATTTTTTTTCGGGTGGTTATTTTTTTTTTTTTTTTTTTTTAAAAAAAAAAAAAACCCTTAGAGGGGTGGGGTTTGGCTAGACCCCTACCTGTTCATTAAAATAGGAAAAATTAAGAATTTGAGGGGGGTTGTGCCTTACCTCAGTACAACAAGGAGCCATTATAACAAGAACCCAAATGGGCTTACACAAAAACGAAACAGGCTTTGCCCGAAGGAAAAGACCAGTACCAATATCAACTCCTAGGAAAATGAAGCGCCAAAAGCTGTGCTTCAATATCCTCTTCAATAGGTAGTTGGGTACATAGGTGAAAAAATCGTTTAGGGGCGGATATCCGATCTGCCAAAAACCGGATTATTCCGCGGATATCCGACCTCCCGTGTCGGATTTTTGAGGTTTGACAAATTCAAAAAAACCGGAATTTTTCGCGGATATTCGCGAATATTCGCGAAAAATTCGGCAAATTGGGAGGTTTTCTGCACTTTCCGTGTTTTTTTTCCTGATTTCGATATATAAACTTATAATTAAAAGAAAAACATACATTACAAATTAAACACACGACAAATCATACAAGGAAGCTAAGACGGAACTATTACACAAGATAGTTTTACTCATAGGTGAAAAAATCGTAAATATCGGGCGGATATTCATAGAACTTTTATATGTTTACAATACAAGAACTAAACACAAACAACCTCATTACAACTCAACCCATAGTTTTATTTTAATAATCAAAATAAAAGACATGCTAACCCCAGAATGATAGACGCCCCTTGTCAAACCGATGAGCTTCGAGTCGCATACGTGTGGGGACGAACTCAGTACAGTAATATTCCCATGACATTGTTTGCTCGTACGACCTGAATTGGTCAATATGCATATCATATGCATCTTGATCCATACAATACGGAGCAAATGATTCAAAGATAGGAAATCTCGAGTATTGTTGAACCGACATTAATGTATCGGCTGACTGCACGTTGGACCCACTTGTCATTGGGGCCAACCAACTCCCTATATTAGGAAACCAAGAACCACTGTCATCTGGTTGGGTTTGGTAGGATGGTACACTGGAATTATCACTTTGGGAGGTTCCTATGATACCAATTATTCATTACACAAAAACAAACCTTGGATACAAACAGTATACTGGTTTGCCAAAAGTGAGAGAGAACTTCACTTTGGCATGGGCGTGCTTTTTTTTCGTTTCTTTCTGATATATTGCTCTTGGAGAGCCATCAAGTTCGTCGCGAAAGTTTCCAAACGTCTAGTGCCTTTTGGACCTTTTTTTGATAATCTCATCGAAAATTCTAGTTCGGGGGGATTAAAATAAATGTGTTAATTTTATAATCGAAAATTTCATAAATTTCGATAAATATCGGTTTTTGCCGAATTATGCCGCGAATATCCGATAAATGCCGACCGACATGGGGTGTTTTAAAATCCGTTTATATGCCGTATGCCGTACCGTGCCGATCTCCAAAAAAACGGAATATATCGCGAATATCCGGTCGGCAAAAACGATTTTTTCACCTATGGTTGGGTAAATGCAGAGAGCACTTTCCAACCAAGAAATGGTATCTTCTTCCTCCTCCTCTACTTCTTCTTCTTTGAATTCTGAAACTTCTGAAGATTCGGCCATGCTTGCGCCCATGATTTATGATCAGACTTACTTGGCAGTACAAAGGTCGATGTGCGAACAGCATTTTGGGGAGTTCGAGATCTTTCGGAGTAGCCTGAGGGCGGTATGTGAGATCGCTGTTCGATCCAGGAATGCTGAAGGAACCAATAATCCGGTGACTGATGCTCTGCACAATTTCTTCCCACATAATCCAGATAAGGTTCATCTTGACGATTGGAACCTCTTCGATTTTTGGCTGCAAACTGCAGAGGGGAACAGACTCAGGGAATTGTGTACCCCTTGGTGTCAGTACGGTCGATCGGTACTCGAGTCCTGCAATATTTGCCAGCAATTGTCGACTACTCTTGGTGAGATGACTGAATCGGAAGATGAGGATTCTAATGATAGTGATGATGGTGATGATAGTGCTGATGCTGATGTTGATGGTGTCCTGGAAGGTGATGCTGATGGTGGAAATGGAGCTGGAGCTGGTGCTGCAATGGACATCGAAGCTGTGGAGATTATAGATGAAGGCCCCGTTAGAACTGACAGCTCTGATGGTGGAAGGCCAACAAAAAGGCCTAGGCTTTAGGGTCAGGTAATCTTCAATTTCTCTCCAGGCTTTATATCCCCAAGGTAGCCACTTTTCTTCATAGTTATGTCTGAACATGTCTGATGTATGGAAATCCTGCTTTATCTCCAATGTAGAAATGCTTAAAGACTGCATCTGTATTATGATTAGTAGCTCCCATGGTTTTGAACTTCATACCTTGTTTCGACATATAATCTGCTAAGTGATTCCCCTCCCTGTAAACATGTATGCATTCAATGTTGAAGGCAGCCCCCAAATTGCCAATGTGCTGCCACCAGACTCTTAAGGACCAAGGAATGGCTAGTTTTTTATTGAACCAACTCCAAACCATCATTGAGTCTGTCTGCAGCTGAATGTTGGTGATCCCCATGAGGTGACAAACTGCTAACCCATCCAGCACAGCTCTGGATTCTGCCATGTTGTTAGTACCATGGCCATAATAGGAGAAGTAGTTAGAGAGGTGGTTTCCTTCCCAATCCCTTAGAACACCCCCACCTGCAGCCAAGCCATTGCTGGCAGCTCCATCTGTGTTTAGAACAATGTACCCTGGGGGAGGCTTTAACCAATATATGACCAGATGACTTCTTTGCGGGGGGTTCTTAGCTAGTATACCCAATTGAGCTGCTACATGGTTAAATGATGACTTAGAACTGCTACTAGGTGTGTACACTTGGCAGAGCTTGACCAGCCAGAATCTTATCTTAAGCTTGATAGAATTACTTGGAGAAGCCTGCCATTGATGATTATCCTCATATATCCTTGAACATCTCTCTTTCCAGGTTTCCCACAAAATGAGAGTGGGAATGAGAGAGGCACATAGATTTTCCATAGAGCCTAGCTTGCCTTGCTTGAACCAGATAGAGAGAATGAGGCTAATGTTGTAGAATCTGGGCAGCTGAATATTGAATAAACCATTGAAGTAGGACCAAAGAGGCCTTACAATCTCACTTTCGAGGAACATATGTCGAAGAGATTCTGATGAGGATTGATTGCAGCATGAGCACTTGGAAGCAAGATAGATGTGGCATTTGGTCAGTGCAGAATCCACTGGCAAGGCTCCATTAAGCAGTTTCCAGATGAAAAAGGAGATCTTAGCGGGAATGAAGCTTTGCCAAATGCCTTTGAGAACTGGGAAACTTTGACGAGGCCCTTGAGTGACCTTAATATACGACTTAATGTTAAAAGTCCCCTCTGAGGTGTGTGGCCAAATCCTTCTGTCTTCATAGGAATCTCTTCTATGTAGGTAGTACTCTTCCTTTAGTGTCCTCTGTAGTGCAAGGCTCAGTATAGGAATATATTTTTTTTACAATTGTTATTTTTTTATTTTATCAACCATTGCATATATTTCTACCTCTTATTGGCCTTTTTTTTTTCCTGGTGATTTGTTTCATTCTTCTCAACTTTCAAATTTCAATAGGGTTGTAGGTAGGGACTATTAAGTCCTATATATCATTTTATTAACAGAGCCAATAAGAAATACAAAAGAAAATAAAGAACAGAAAATAAAGTGCAGATTCAACTGCAATCAACAAAATACCTAAGAAGACAAAGATCAAGCATATTCAGATGTCGACTTTGCTTCTTCGTTCTCCAGATTCTTCATTAAGGACATCTCTTGTTCGTGTAAGCATTTCAGTACTAGGATTAAGAGTTCTTAATTCCAAACCTTTATTCATTGTTGCCAGTGTCTCGAAAAATTGTTGCAAGAATGGAAGGACCCTTCTAAGTCAGAGACTTTAATTAACTACGTCACAAATCGCATGAGCAGAAGCTTTAGTTGAAGCTTGATTGTCCTCGACCTGAGAAACATAGGCAGTCCATACTGGCGAGTTTTCGTCATCATCTTGAATAGATTGCTCTATGTTTGTATTAATTCTACATAGAGATTGTCCATTACATTCAACTTCTTTATCTTGATCCATGGCATCCCGTTCAGTCTTCTTTTGTAAAAGTAGCTGGACTATCATCTGAAGGGCAACTTGGGAATCGTCATCCTTCATTAGCTCTTCCGCAACTTCTGCAGGAGTGATCTCCACACTTTCTAATAGGCCTTCGATCTGTCCAAAGAGTTGGTGGTCTTGAATGCCCAAATAATTTGAGGCTAGAAGTTTGAATCCACAAAAACTGCAGTATGACATATGGATGTGCATGTCCATGCGCCCAGGGCGCAATAATGCAGAGTCTAGCTTGTCCTTGTGGTTTGTTGTGAATACAATGATCCTTTCGTCCCCACAACTTGACCATAGACCATCAATGAAGTTGAGTAGCCCGGAGAGAGTAAACTGTTTGCGAAGACAGGAAAACATATAAACATTAATTTGTAAGCATTACAACTCTATCTCTAAGAAAATGCTATCACATTCCCATCTTTCAATACTAACCTTGTTCCTTGAGGTAATGAAGGTATCATCATGATATCCGCGGTCTTGAATTTCAACGCTGCAATCAATATCCTCAATAACAAGTATGGATCGATTTGCAGTGGAAACCAATAATCTTCTTATATCAGAATTAGAGTGGATATTGCTGAGCTCCAAATCATAGATATCAAACTTGAGATAATTAGCCATTGCAGCAACCAAGCTGGATTTTCCAGTTCCTGGAGGACCAAATAACAAATACCCTCGTTTCCAAGCCTTACCGACTCTCTTATAGTACTCCTTCCTTCTGACAAACCGATCAAGATCATTGATCAATGTTTTCTTGACCTCTGACTCAATTGCCAATGTATCAAATGTTGAAGGATGGTCAAGATTAATTGATCCCCATGGACCTCCTCCCGAGTCTTCAGAAAAGTGTCCATAAGTGTATAGCTTGACCACTTTGTTGTGCTCTTTTAAGGTTTTTGATTTGTCTAACACATAAGGCAAGTAAGAAGACATCACTGTCTCTTTGTATTTCTTTTGAAAGCTGAGTTCAAAAGCTCGTCGTTCTATTTGTGTTTGTTGATAATTCGAATGACGGTTGTTGGGATCGCACTTTTCATTCTCATAAGTCATCAACTTCCATTTTAGTTGCACCCCTTGAAAGATGTCGATAATCTCTTGGCCTTTCTCAACTGTGACTTGGAGAGTCTTTTCTCTAGGAGCTTTGCTTACTTTAAGTCGTTCGACTGAGGGATCAATTTTGGTTTTCAAGTAAATTTCCGAGGCTTCGTACACTTGGTTAATGGAATATCCTTCGTATTCTTCGATTATAATGGTAATATTATTACTGGAAGAATGAGGAATGAAGAAACCTTGGAAAATTGAGAGTAGATAAACTTGGAGTTGATGAGGTATGAATTGGTTAAAAATGGATTGAACAAGCATCATAAAAGCTGCTAATGATGCATAAGCTGAGAATACAGCTGAGGTAGATGGCAATGATTTGAGTGAAAACATCTTTGAAGACATTGAAGTGAAAGTTGTGAAATTCCAATTTTGATAATCAGATAGTAATACTTGTTCTTGTTTTATAGGTGATTGAGTTTGATTCTCTTTGGACAAATGAAACTTGCAGTGCAAGGAGGCAAATAAAAATACAACTAGTAGAGCATATAAATAAAAAAACAGAGAAACACTACTGATACTTGATCAAAGTCGTCTAGTTGCAAGCTTAACCACTTTGACTTAGCACCAAATTGCTAATTAAATACAATGAAATAAGAAGGTACATGTACTTAGCTTGCACCGGAATCTGATTGAGCTGTCCTTCATGTGGGAGAAAAGAATAAGACAGACTCATGCAGTTAAACGTTGAAGTAGCATTTAGCATGTTACAATGTGCAGTGTCTGGATTTACTGAATGTGCAATTTGGTCTCAAGTTAAGTCATGCTCAAATCAAATAAAATCATTTGAAAACAAATTGCAAACGGAATGAAAGTTTGCGGGTCAAATTGACTAGATAAAACTTTGTGGACTGGATTGAAAATTTGGTAAAAGTTCGTGGACCAAAATAGCTAATTTATCTAGATTCTTAAGTGTCTAATGTTTGGTGAGAGAAAGTGATTTTTTTTTCAGAAAAAAATGGGGTGATTTAGGTTTTGGTCACCAAAGGTTTATACTAATTAGGGTTCGGATCTGGTTTTCTTTTTTATTAGGCTTTGGCCATCAACCATAAATTGAACCACACAACATTCCAAAATAGTCAAAATACCCCTGTGAAAGTCACATGGGTTGCACATGGTAACTTAAACATCAAAACAAAAAATGAAAAGACATACAGTATGTTCTTCATCTCATCTTCTTCAACTCATCTACCAAAACCATTTCACCTTGTAAGAAGAATTCTCATCTTCTCTTATATGAGGAATTCTCATATTCTTATTCTTCAATTCTTCTATAAATTGCAGAATTCCAAGACCCATTGAAAGAATTTCAACATATCATACAACCCTAGTTGAAGTACAAAACCCCATTTCTTATATTTTCAAAATTGAACAAAACCTTTTGGGATTTTTCCACCTCTTCCTCCCGTGTGATGATTACTACCTCCAATCGATCGTTTGCAAATCACAAACAGATTTGAAGAATCAAAATTAAAGAAATTGAAACCCTTGGCTCAATTAATTTCTTAGGCTTTATCAATTTGGGAATAAAGAGGTCTACTCATATGAATTTGGGCTTATGAGTTGGATGAGTTTATTCATTAAATGTAGTGTGGATTTGAATTTATGATTAATGATAGTGAGGACGAGTAGTGTGGATGTGGATTTGTTTGTGGGTAGAAACAGATGAGATGTTTTGAGCATGATGATGGATTACGAGGGGAGGTCATTTTTAGCTTGATTGATGTTCAAAAAGTGGTTGAAAGGAGAGGAATTTAAAGTTGAGGTTTGGTAAGAAAAGAGACAGAGAAGTAGAAGAACAACCAGCTGGTGGTGGTGGTGGTGGTGGTGGTGAGTCGGATAGAAGGAGATGGAGATGATAGAAGTTAAGAAATTTAGGGGCAAATTTAAGTATTTTGAAAAAAATCCTGGTTCAATCGAGTTTTTTTTTGTATCAGTTCAAAAATGATGGCCAAAGCCTAATAAAAAAGAAAACCAGCTCCGAACCCTAATTAATATAAACCTTTAGTGACCAAAACCTAAATCACCCAAAAAAAATGAGATTGTTGGCATCCAACACAGACCTGTGCAAAGATGAACTCCTGCTTCCTATGTATATTTCTATCCAATTCACTTTGGCAATAGAATGCAGTGAGTTCACAGTACTAGTTTTTGACTTTTAGCACCAGATTGTTATTTAAATTTTCATTAGTATGAAATATGAATATACTTGTACTTGCACCCCCAAGGATCACCTGCGGCAGTGACGCACTTTGATGTGCATAATCACCATGCATATATATTTACTAATAACTTTGTATCAATTAAAGAAATTCAAAACAGAATTATCAAAGATATAAAGAAGATATACCAAAACGGCAGAGGCATGCATGACCACATGAGAAACTATATATTCAGACAAAGAACGGTTTGCGAACTCCCATTCTTCCTGGGTTTACAATTTTCTTTACATTTTTTTTCTCAATTTTCTGCTCTTTGGGCTTTTGGCATCCATCTTTAATCTCAACCTGTTCATCTGGTTTCAATTTCTTCCCCTTTATAAATTTGAGTAACCCCTCTAAGGCAATATCGACATCTTCGCTCTTCATCAGCTCTTCTGCGACCTCAGCGGGAGTGACTTGATACTTCTCTAAGGAGTTTTCAATTTCTATGTAAAGCTCCTTGTTATTTTTATGAATACCAAGGTAATTCAATGCTAATATATTGAACGCTTCAGTAGTACAATAGGAGAGGTGGATGTGCATGTCCATCCGACCAGGACGCAACAGAGCTTGGTCTAGACGGTCTTTATGGTTGGTGGTGAAGATAATAATCCGCTCGTCTCCACAGCTTGACCATAAGCCATCTATGAAGTTGAGGAGTCCAGAAAGCGTAAACTAGATAAATCAATAAACCAATTGTTTAGAAACAAATTAATTTAAGAAGCCTGCTACTAGTTAATCAATGGGGGAAAGAGGAATGCTAGTAAGTAACATACAAAAGAGTATTATTTCAATTCAACATAACCTTATATAAAAGTGCATGTATGCATAAAATTAAGCAAGAATTACAGACCTTATCTTTGGTAACCTTTTCATCTTTGTCTCGGTTTTGCAAATCGATACTACAATCAATATCTTCGATCACAAGTATCGATCTGTTACAGGTTGCAAGCAAGTATTTTCTTAACTCATCATTGCTATTGACACTGGAAAGTTCAAAGTCATATATATCAAAATTAAGATAATTAGCCATGGCAGCAACCAAAGTAGACTTCCCTGTGCCTGGAGGACCATACAACAAATAACCGCGTTTCCAAGCCTTACCCACTCTCTTATAAAATTCTCTCCTTTTAAGAAACCTTTCTAAATCCTCTAGAATTTCTCTTTTTAACTTGTGATCCATTGCTAATGTATCAAACGTTGCTGGATGTTCAAGAATAATCTGTTTCCATGAAGCTCTTTGACGATCAACTGTATGAAGTTTTGCCACTTTGTCTTGCTCTTGCATGGTCTTTGCTATATTGAGCACATACATCAAGTAGGAGTTCAACACTTTCTCTTTATCCTTTCTATCAAATATGAGCTCAATGTGTTGATTTTCCGTTGTATGCCCTCGTTCATCGGTTTTCCCAGGAATAAGTTTCCACTTAACTTTAGTTTCTTCAAAAACATCTTCTATCTCTTGGCCATTATCAATTGTCAGTGCCAATCTTTTTTGTTTTGGAACTTTTTCAACTCTAATTCTCCCAATCACAGGAGTGATTTTCGTGCCTAAAAATAACTGCGAAGCTACGAAAAGTTCATTATGATTGTATGAATCTTTGTCTTCAATAATAAGAGTGAGTTCATCTAATGATATTGGACTACGAAAAAAGTACTCAAGTTTCGAATAAATTAGGGTTTGAACTTGTTGAGGTATAAGTTGTAAAAGTTGATTGGCTATGGTTTTAAACAGCATTAGTGAAGTAGTAATTGAGGCGTAGGTAGAAAATAATGAGGATGTTGAAGGCATGTTTATTGCAGAAAACATGTTTATTATTCGTATAAAACCAAAGAAAACCTTCCCTTCACTAAGAAGTTAATGTAGAGAACTTGTAACTAGTCTTCTCTTTGCTATTATATCTATATATATAGAGAGACAGTTAGAGACATTCTACTTGAGCTGCACGCATGTATCTGAGCACTAAAATAGAATTCCAAGACTTCAGGTACGGTTAGGGTTTTACCTTTTAACCAGGTTAGGGTTTTGGGTTTTGGTAAAATGGGTCGGGGTCACCCACAACCCGACCTGATTAATACCCGAATATAGTGGGTTTGGGTTTTAAAAGCATTAGAGACCGGCTCCATCTGGTTCAGATTTGCTGTTGGCAGCACTCGTAAATCTGGTCCAGGTTTGCTGTTTGCACTCTATTTTTACATGGAAACAAGCTAGGAACCCGCGCTACGCACCGGGGTATGAGAAAAAGCTTCATTAGACTGCCCGTGTTATTTATGTTTGATTAATTCATGTTTTTACTATTTTATTGTGTTTTTATTTTGATTTGAGAGGTTTGTGGTTAGTGGGAGAGTGGATGAAAAGTGTAGAGGTTATTTGTTTAATGAAAAATGGATAAGAAATATTGAGAAAAACAAAAATTAGTTTTAAAGTAACCAATTTTTTTTTTTTTTTTTTTTTTTAAAATATAGAAAAATTGTGAGAGCTTGGAGATCATTTAGGATGCCACCTAGGAGAGAGAATGTGGGACCGCATGGGTCTAGCTATTATATAGATACAAGCTGGGAACCCGCGCTACGCACCGGGGTATGAGAAAAAGCTTCATTGGACTGCCCGTGTTATTTATGTTTGATTAATTCATGTTTTTACTATTTTATTGTGTTTTTATTTTGATTTGAGAGGTTTGTGGTTAGTGGGAGAGTGGATAAAAAGTGTAGAGGTTATTTGTTTAATGAAAAATGGATAAGAAATATAGAGAAAAACAAAAATTAGTTTTAAAGTAACCAATTTTTTTTTTTTTTTTTTTTTTTAAATAGAAAAATTGTGAGAGGTTGGAGATCATTTAGGATGCCACCTAGGAGAGAGAATGTGGGACCGTATGGGTCTAGCTATTATATAGATATATAGATATAGATGGTTCTGGGACCTTGTTAAGGGTTCGAAAAGTAAGAAAAGCCCAGCTAATTTTCAGACTTCATAAATGGTCACTATTTAGGTAAACCAGATCAATAAAACACCTAGTTAAGGTTTTAATTATAAAAAAAGCCCCGACAAGATTTTTAATTTTAACATTAATTCCAGGTTTACCCTTTTCTTCTTTTCAAGAGAGTTCATCACTGCATCAGTCACCCATCGCTTCTTCTTCTCCAAGCAATATTGTTCTTCATCTGTTCATAAATTGAACAATTTATATAAAAATTAAAACTAAAATTTTACTGAATGAGATCGTTGATGATGAATCTACTTCAACAAAGCTTCTCTTAATTATGTTTGTTTGGAATTAGTTTTATTGTAATTCCATGGAAATAAAACCAGCTATAGAATAGAAGAAAAACATTATGGAACTTGTTAGTGAATATTTTTTCAATTATGTTTCTAGTGAATATTATGTTTCTTGGCCATCTGTCCATTAATCATCATCATCTTCTTCAATTATGTTGTTAGTGATTTCACTTACACTTTTGTGGATTTGTGAATCAAAATTGAGTAGAGATGGGGCTTTCACACTACCCCAGTACAATTGAAGGAATGCGTCCATTACTAGTGATGAACACAGTTTCTCAGTTTCTATATTGAAAAACATAGTGTATTGGGTACTTTGGTGCCACAACTGATAGGTTGTGTCGAAACCCAATTTGATTTTGATGAATAGATTATAAATGAAGAGTATACAAAAAGCTCGAGAAGGAGAGCAATCTCAATTATATTGTTTAAAACTTTTTTTTGTCACAATAAGGCAAGTGGAGCTAGAAGTTGAGAAACTACAAATAGTGCTAATATACCAATTGAATATTCAACCAAATCACACAATACGCAAAAAGTAAATAACACACAGAGATTTTTAACGTGGTAAAACCCTATAAGGGAAACGTCCACGGTTGCCTTGATGACAACAAATAATCCACTAGATGAAAAGAGATGTACAAACCTACCAACTACCTGCACTCACTGCGAGTTGGTACTCCTGGTTATCTCTAACACCCTGACTTCACCATAGCAGCTTGATGTACGCACAAGACACTCGACTTCTTGATGAACACACAAGAAGACTCGAAGCCGAATTCACAATGAAACTTGTAAGATCACAAAGTTATGAATTGAGAGAAGGGGAAATGAAGGGAATTGAGTTTAATAGCCACAAACACTTTCAACACCAAAACCTAAACCAAAACTCAAGAACAAGAAGAACAATAGACGACCAAAGAACTAACTTGTTCTTTGGAAGAGAAACCCTATTTATACCTAGGGTTGGAAAACACATAAAATGGGCCGAATTAGTGAAAACCCATATTGGACGTACGTACGTCGATATGACGTTCGTACGTCTCAAACCGAAATAAACCTGCTGACTACTTGGACGTACGAACGTCCTTAGAAGGTACGTACGTCCAGACCAAACAAACTTTCTGCTGACAGACCATACGTACGTACGTCCTGAACCAAAAACAACTTGTGACACACGACGCGAAGACAAGGACACGGGACGACGCGCGTACAACAAGATTTTCTCAACAATGAACTCAAGGCGAAATAACCAAGGACGACCAATGTCACAAAATTGATGTCAAACCACTTAGTGCCGGTTTCAGAAGTGATCAGGAAAATTGTCACAGTTAAGGCAACTGAAACAATGCAACACTTGTTTTTGTTCCTTCCAGTGATCAGTTCAGTGTAGTTACAATTCACAGGGCACATGGTATGGTAGGAGTGATAGGCCAAAATAGTGAGGGAAGTGCTCGCGGGGTGACCAAGATTATATAGTGCCAGGACAGGGCAAGCAGTGTGGCAGATCCTTCCACATATACTGATTTTGCGCACTTGGCAAACGAGAAATAATATGGTTTTAGAGGGGATGCAAAATACAGATCAGAGACTCATACGAAGCACATTCTCACAATTTGGGAATGCTTGGAAGTGTCCAAGGATGATTCAGAATTTGAAGAAGGAATGCAAAACTTCTTATCTGTTATTAGATTGGGGAAATATTGTAAAGGTCATAGGAGATTGAAAACAATAATGGTTTTAGATAATGAAAAGTTGTAGGAAATAATATGTGATTAGTGTTTTGTGAAACACACAATGATATTATGCCAGGATGTGGTGGCAACAAACGCCTAAAACTATGTCAATACCTGTTGGAAAGCTATGCCAAAAACTCTTCGCATAAAATATTATGCCAACATGTGGTCGTGGTGACTATAGATGTAATGAGCTATTTGCACCCTCAAAGTTTTTGCCATGAGGTTTTTGCAAGATAAATCACGAGCTCTTTGCAACATATGCCAATAGCTCTCTGTAACATATGTTAATAGTCTTTTGCAAAATCTTCCAAATTTTTCTTCAGCTGGCATGGTGATTGGTATGCCATGATTTCAATGCATCTTATGCAAAGATCTCATTGCATATTATGCAAAAAGTTTTTGGCAAAGTGTTTTCAGCAAAATTTTAAGATTATGCCAACTATTGTTGGGTTTCCATTTTTTTATCGGTAAATAAAATTTGAGAGTAGTAGATAAACAACTAATGGAAATATGACTCCATTGCATCACAAATTCAGTTTTGAGTAATACATTTCTCAAACTCAAATTTTCAGTTTCTTATGTGATTCTCTTTACATTATTGATTCATACTTGAATGCGATAAGACCAGATCTTGCAGAGTTCAATAAATTCTTGTAGTAAATAGCAGAAGAAAGAGAAGAGAGATTGAGTTGTTTTTGATAAAAAAATGATCAGAAACCACATTCAAGCAATGTTCAACAGATTACAATACAACAAGCAAACCCCTTTGACTATATCATCAATCAAAATCAACATATTTCTTAGATTAGAAATGAATCATGCAGGATTTTTTTTGCAATTAATTGCAATCCAATCAATAGTTGCTTCCTTAGTCAAAGCCGATACAACCTTCAATTAACGAGAGAGATTAAGAGAAAACAAAGAATACCGATGGGTAAAGGAAGAGAAGGGGTAGTTTTGTCCAGTAGAGCCAGAATTAACGTTAGGGCCTATTTTACAATGGGTTTCTTAACTGGGCAATTGTTATATTTCAAGTGTTTATGGGGGTCCGATTTTTTATTCCCTGCTATTTTTAAGGTTTGTTGATTAACCTTGAACCCTGAACTTTATTATTTGAGGTTTATAATAGTGGAATAGATACTCAGGTCAGGTCGGGTTGTTGGGTAAAAACTCGGGTTCGCGTTAATAGCTCCGATTCCGGTTTTTACATTTCAGTGATAGGTATCAACTTTATTGAATTTTGATTTAAATTTTAAAAAACTGAAAAATACACAACTGTTACAGAGTTCAGAATACAATCTAGCAAGAACAACCCGAGACTGCAGTATGAACGAACTATGTTATCATGTGTTATGGGTGTCTATCCTTTAAGTGGTCTGCGCAGATGTGTTTTATAGGTCTAATGCGGTTGATGGAATCAAAAGACAAAGCAGTAGTATTGACAGAGCTGAAGAAAAGAAAGGATTACGTCAGGTTTCTGGCATGACAGTGCAACTGAAGGGCTGGTGCGCTGCTGCTAATTTTAGTTATGTTTTAATACTTGTTACTGCAGGGGTCCTTTGGGTTTTACTTTTGCTGATATGTGTTATGGCGGCATGTCTCCATGGGTAGTTCAGCCTGATGATACTTTTTTATGTATGCTGATCAGGCGTGTAAGTGTAGGTTAGTGAATTTGAGATCAAATTTGGTTACCAGAACTCGACCTAAACCCTGCCTGTTTCCTGCCCTATTTAGTCAAGCTATTTCATGTGTATGATAGCTCTTCCTAAATTCTGCTGTAACAGTATTCAAACGAAATAAACCAAACGAAACACAGACTACACCAAAAAACTTTACTTTCAGCAAGAAAAAACTGCTCATCAATGTATTACATTTGCATCTCATAACCATCTTCTTGCCCTTACAATTTTCTTCACTTCTTTATTCTCAATTTTTGTCTTTTTAGGATTTTTAAGTGTAAGTGCATCGTCTTTATTCTGGTCCTTTCCAGATTGTTCCACTTCCTTCCGCTTTAAAAATGTTAGTAACCCTCCTAATGCAATGTCAACATCTTCACTCTTCATCAGCTCTTCTGCAACTTCAGCGGGAGTGACTTGACACTTTTCTATAGAAGCTTCAATTTCTGAGTAAAGCTTGTCTGTGTTTTTGTGAAGACCAAGGTAATTCAAGGCTAAGATATTGAACCCTTCAGTATTACAATAGGAGAGGTGAATGTGCATGTCCATTCGACCAGGACGCAACAGAGCTTCGTCTAGGCGGTCTTTATGGTTGGTGGTGAAGATAATAATCCGCTCGTCTCCACAGCTTGACCATAATCCATCTACGAAGTTGAGGAGTCCAGAAAGTGTCACCTATGTAAAACAACAAACCAATTTTACCATTCAGAAACAAAGTAAAGTATTGTAATTAGAGACGATGTTCTCTAGGGAGGCATGCGCAGTAATATTATTATGAATGCATCTCATTTATATTACACAAATTGTCTAAAATTTCTCTGACATGATCCGCGCTGGTGGTGTATGTTTTTAAATACCTACTATTAATAGTAGGTATTGGACTTTCAACATATATACACAAAAAAAGAAAAACAATAACAACTGACCTTATTTTTTGAACCATGTGGTTCAGAATCATCGTCGTCCTCATCAGAATTGTCATCCTCATCAGAATCGTCGTCCTCAGAATCTTGCTCTCGGTTTTGCAAATTGATACTGCAATCAATATCTTCGATCAGAAGAATCGATCTATTCGTGGTTTCAAGCAAATATCTCCGAAGGTCATCATTGCTGTGTACACTCGAAAGTTCCATATCATATACATCAAACTTGAGATAGTTAGCCATGGCAGCAACTAAAGTAGACTTCCCTGTGCCTGGAGGGCCATACAACAAATATCCACGTTTCCAAGCCTTGCCAACTTTCTTATACAACTCTCTCCTCCTAACAAACCTGTCTAAATCTTCTATAATTTCTCTTTTCAACTTATGATCTATTGCTAATGTATCAAACGTCGCTGAATGTTCAAGAATGACTGATTGCTGTTAAAAATGTAATCTGTAATGTCCAAGTCCAGAAAAGCCCAGTCCATAGAAGTGTCCAGAAGCATAAATAGGGGTGTTATGTGAGCTGAGCAGCTCGAGCTCGGCTCGATTAAAGCTCGGCTCGGGCTCGCTCATCTTGTAAAACGAGCCGAGTTTGAACAGATTTAAGGCTCGTCTCGAGCTCGAGCCGAGCCCGAGCTTTATTCGAGCCGAGCCGAGCCGAGTAGCTCGAGTTAAATAATGTAAATTACCAGCCTACCCCCACTAATATATAACATAACATAAGCTTCTCCTTCAGTCCTTCTTCTGGTTCTGGAAACCTAGCCGCCTCCGCCCGTCTCCTTCTTCTTCTCTACGACTCTTTCTCTCTCTCTTATCAACAACAATTGGAGCTTAACAACAATTCTCGTTTGGTAATTGATAGACAGATCGTATTAATTGATAGACGGTGCTCAGATTTGAGAATGATGCAATATTCTGTCTGTTTCCACGAACAATTTGCTGCCTCTAGAAGCTGTTAGTTTTTTGTCTTGTAAATGTTTGGGTGATTTTGGTTTTGGTCACCAATAGTTAGTACTAATTAGGGTTCGGAGCTGGTTTTTATTTTTATTAGGTATTGGCTATCAACCGGGAACTGAACCAACCAAAATTTTAAAATGGCAAAAATACCCTTGCAATGAAGTACACGTGATTGCACGAGAATACTTTTTAATGACACGTTGCACACATGTGACCATTCGATCTACCTTCCTCAGATCCGTGCATCCATCAAACTAAAATACAGTTCTCGATGCAAAAGTGCGGAAAAATTGTTGGCTAACACCCGACTCCCACCCAACTCACTTCTATCTTTCTCTAGAACCTTCTCACCTTCTCCTCTTCTCCTCTGCAAACAAGGGTTTGTTTGTTCTGCTACTTTCCAACATCAAATCTTTTACCATCCAAACCAAAAGTTCAATCAAAAACTCAACATTTTCATTAAATTAACTCAAATCGTTCATTCACTCACATGGTTCAAAAAGGGGTTGTTGAAGTTCTGTTTTTTGGTGCTTGATTTACTGGGAAATTGCTCGATTAAGTTCAAGGTATGTGTACAATTAATTTTTATCAAATTAATATCTCTCACACATCAATCTCTATCAAGTTGGGGTTTTTATCAAAAAATAAATAAATTTTTTTTCGATTAAAGTGTTTGATGTACAAAAGGTTTTTTTTTTTTTGTGGGGTTTGTTGTTTATTTGTGCTTGGCTATGTGATAATGTGTTTACATGTTTAAAAGATGATTTTTTCTTTTGTTGGATCTCAATTTCGACAAAAAAGGTTGAAGCTTTTGGTTATTTTGTTTAAAAGAATTTAGGGTTTTTCTTTCAGACATTAGAATGTTGCTGAAAAGGAAAGATTTGTGTGTGATTTGGTTAAAAAAATGAATTTTGTCTCAAATTAGGGTTTATAATTCCTTTGTGTCATTTTGTTTGAAAAAGAGTTGAAGCTTTGTTTGTTATAGGTTTGTAATGGTTGATTTCATTGTATACCCAGCTATGTGATATATTGAAATGGTTAGATTTTCACAAAAATGTTATTTTTTTTGTGATCAAATACAGTAACAGTTAGATTTTTTTCAAAATATTATTTTGTACTCTATTTGTTGACGATGTGAAATATTTTGATGATTTAGGTTGGCTCGGTTTTCAATATCTTTTTTTTTTCTTTGCAATTGAATTACTTATATCTGTGATGATGGTCATGATATGATATTTTACTTTCATTAGTCTATATATGTGATGATGATAGTGATATGATATTGTACTCTTATTGTAATTAAACGAGCTCGGTGTTTTTTTGTCGAAGTTTGAAATATTGTACTCTGTTTTTCCATCTTTTTTTATGTACATATTGATATATTGAAATGGTTCTAAGTCCATGCCTTATTTTCTTTGCAGCGTAATGGGTGATGATATGAGGAGTATTGTTATGCATTATGGTGGAATGTGGGGGCTTGTTAAACCTGGGTTTGTGAAAAAGGCTGATTAAAAAGGTGGGAAGAGTGTTGTGTGGAAGGTTAACGGTGATAAGTTAATGTAGCTGGACTTTAGCGATGACATTAAGGAGTTGATTGGTAGTCCACATATTGATGATAAACAATTGTATGTTGCATATATTTTAAGTGGTGAACGATTTCAAGTGTCTACGGATACTCATTTAATAAAAATGTGGTGGTCAATGAAAAGGTTGTCTGATAAAAGGTATCATATGTTTGTTTCTACAATTGTTCCTGCAGTGGCAAGAGGGGCACAAGATCTAGTGAGAAGGTCTCCTAGGACTAATAAGGTTTCTAAGCACGAGTCTGATGATCCTAAGAGAAAAAGAGTAGTTTTTGATATTGATGATGATCAGTCTGACAGGGTTAATGAAGAGGTTGAGTCTGACAGGGTTGAGTCTGACAGTCCGAAGTCCAACACTGACAAGGTTGTCTCACCTAGAAGGTCTCCTAGGTTTTCTCATCTAGAGTCTTTAAGTCAATTACTAAGTACTCCTAAGTCCAACAAGCTTGTCTCACCTCGAAGGTCTCCTAGGTTTGCAAACAATGCAGCAACCAATGTCCCATGCCCTCCACCAAATATTGCTGCACCTAATAGTCTGAGTTCTTGGGATGCTAGTAGTGAACTACCTGAGAGTCAGTTTCTGTCTCAAGGTCAGAGTCAATTCCTTTCTCAATCACAAAATCCAGCAGTCCGTAGGTTTTTACAACTCCCAACTTCAACAGTTCCACAATGTGAGTCACAAACTGGTAATGTAAGCTGTGAAAATGTTCTTGGTAGTGAGGATTTTGAGTTGTCTGTGGACCTTAGAGAACTAAGACATAATGCTAGGAAGGAGTTGCTAGATGAAGAATTAAGTGATAAGGAAGAGTATCATGCAGGGCCATTGTTTGGCATTACTGTTGACGATGATGATGGAGAAGACTATATGTCTACAGATGGAGTATATGAACCACAAAAGGCTGACTTATCTGATTCTTACAGTGACATGATGGTATGACTTTTTGATGCTGTTAGAGAAATACTTGAAGAGAAGGACTCTAGGCAGTGATAATCCAGACTATTTGACCTTTTCTTTTAGATAGGCAAAAATGTTTGGTTAAGGTTATACATGACATATTCCCTAATGGTTATCACAGGTTCTGCTTCAGGCACATGATGTCCAACTACAAAAGCAATGGTTTCAAAGGTGAGCACTTGGTGAACCTTGCTTGGGCTGCAGCAAAAGCATTCAAGCAAACGGATCACGAAAAGGTTATGGAAATATTGAAGAATGAGAATATCAAGGCTAAAGAGTATTTGGATAAGGAGCCAGTTCAGACTTGGGCAAGATGTTTTTTTGACAAAACAAGTAAGTGTGAGTATAGTAATAACAATTTTTTAGAAAGTTTCAACAAGTGGATGTTGGATGTAAGACAGTTAACTATGGTCAAGTTAATTGATAAGTACACAGACATACTGTCGAAGCAATTTTATGACAGAAAAATATGTAGTATGGATTTACTATATGGTGATGAATTGGTATCTAGAGTTGCTGAACTTATTAAGAAGTTGGAAAAGAAGTATTTCATGTATACAGTTCAAGATATTAGTTTGGAACTTTTCTCTGTGAAAATTAGAGATGGTTATAAGAAGTGGAGAGTGGACATTTCAAAGAACACTAGAGATGGTTATAAGAAGTGGGGAGTGGAGAGTGGCAGATGTCTGGAGTGCCATGTGTGCATGTTGTTGTTGTTGTGAGGGAAAGAAAAGAAGGATGGGCTAAGTAAGTAAAAGTTAATCTTGGCTTAAATGTTTTACAATATTTATTTTTCTTGAAATTTTTTGTAATAAGTTGTTTATATTTATTGATTTTACAGATGGTGCAGTCCTTGATTTACTGTTGGTGCTTATCAAACATCATATGATGGTTATATAGTCCCTATAAATGATGTTGAAGAATGGGGAAATGTATGTATTGTTAACTGTTTTGATTGATTGGAATTAAATCAATGTATGTATATCTGACAGTCTGAATATTTTTGTAGCCTGACAAGGTGGTCCTTCCCCCACCAAGGGAAAAAGGTCCAGGTAGACCCAAAACTCAAAGAATCAGGGGTGAAGATGAACCAGCGAAAACCAAGGCAAAACTGATATGTAGTAAGTGCCAAAAAGTTGGGTACAATAGAAGAACTTGTGATGCAAGAAATGATCCAACAAAAGTTTATAAAAAGAAGTGTAAGTATTCTGACATAGTTGAATGGTTGTAAATTAAATTAATTGAAAATACAACTCTTGTGTGTTAAGTAAGTATTCTGACATGGTTAAATGGTTTTGTTACTTGCAGTGAAGAAGTATAAAAGGAACGAGATATTAGGCAATGGTGATGCTGGTGGTGCATCAAGCTCAAGAGGAGGTACTTGTGGCTCAAACAAGAGAGGTAGAGGTGTTGGTCGTAGCTCAAGAGGAGGTACAGGTGGCTCAAACAAAAGAGGTGAAGGTGGTGGCTCGAAACAAGTTGGTAGAGGTGGAGGAGTTAAAATGAGAGGAGGCAAGTCCAATTGGAACAAGTAAGTTTTAGGTTGAAAATGTCATCGTATTTTGGAAAATATTGGATAAGTAGTAGCAGTTTAACATGTAGTTAGTTTTGGGAACAATATTTGACATGTTAGTTATATGTAGCACTCTGACATGTAATATTTTGGGAAGAATGGAGTGTTCGGAATATATTTTGGATTCCATGTAACTTAACTATATTGCGGTCCCGAATTTTAATGAATTTAGTGTGTTGTTTTGGATGTTGAAAATGTTGTTTCAGTTTCAGATGATGTTTGCTCATTTATTCGTTGATATTTGTTGTACATTGCACACTTAAAACCAAAAGCTAGATAGGTCACATTGCACACTAGAAGCTAGATAGGTCACATTGTATTGCCCTCGACACTTTAGACCATACCTATTACATAGCTTGGACAAAATGAGAGAAAATAGGAAACAAAGTACTCTGTTACATCTTCGTTTCGACACACTACACACTTTAGTCTTTTGTTTTTGCTACATCATCCTCATATTTGTAGGAATCCCATTTTGGAGTGGTTGTTGGTCGAAGGTGCAGTTGCCAGGACATAGATCATACTGGCACATTAGATATTTCATTTCAGTTTTGTCGTCATCATATGTTGTATACATCTTCATTATGCCTTGACATCCTGGGAAATGCATGAAGCATATAGTAGTGGACACACATCAGCTATGTGCCCTTCACATCTACATAGTTGGCATCCATCTTGTGGTATGAAAAAACGTTGTTATTCATATTTATTTTAGAAGCCATTAAGAACTCTGAAAACTGCACTTACCCATAGGTTGCATCCCCCCATAGCTTACTACTTGAATTGCAAAGTATTTGTGAGAAGAGAAGAAAATTTTTAGACTATCAGCAATTTGTGTTGCAGGTACATAGTTTTGGGAATGGAAGTTGTTATTTATATACAGGTTACAGTGGGGAAGATGACCAACGGCTACTATAAAGGCTCTATTTTTATAGCTGTTAGATTTGCTTCAACACTCCAGATTAAAACACCTGTCATCTGTTTAAATATTTCACATGCAGGTCACGTGACTCATAAGTTCTGATCAGATTTTAAGTTTTTAAGTTGTTCACGTGTATGTCACGTGATTACGTATCAGTTGATTTTTCGTTTTTAAGTTATTCACGTGCATGTCACGTGATTTTTCAGGGGTAACTTAGGTATTATAAAAATATTTTTGGTTCACCTAGGTTTTTTGGTTGGTTCAGTTCCCGGTTGATGGCCAAAACCTAATAAAACTAAAAACCAGCTCCGAACCCTAATTAGTACTAACTATTGGTGACCAAAACCAAAATCACCCTAAAGTGTTTTAATTTTAAAAGACGGTGCTCAGATTTGAGAACAAAAACTGGTAAGGGTTCATTCTTCGAATTTACTCTCTTATGTAGTTATGTTACATTTGGTGTCAAATTACTAGGTAAATATATGCAGTTCCATATATCGTTGTCAGGAATCAGGATAAGCAACACTTGAATGCATTTCTTCTTTTTCTGCAACACATTGTTGAACCTCAATATGCAATTTGTTATTTTGTTTACGATCCTATCTACAGTCATGCCTATCCATTGCCACCCCTTTTCTCAAATAAGCAACCGAGCTTCTGAGTTAAACAAGCTTGATTCGAGCTAAACGAGCTTGGAGGGCTCGAGCTCGGCTCGAGCTAAACGAGCCTAACGAGCTCGAGCTTGATAAATAGCTCGCGAGCCGAGCTTGAACATAAAACCAGGCTCGATTCAAAAATTGGGCTCGGCTCGGGCTCGGCTCGTATTAAAAAGAGCCGAGTATGAGCATTCAAAGCTCGGCTCGCTCGGCTCGAATAACACCCCTAAGCATAAAGAATTATCTAGTCCATAGAAGTGTCTAGAAGCATAAAGAATTATCTAGTCCATAGAAGTGTCCAGAAGCATAAAGAATTATCTAGTCCATAGAAGTGTCTAGAAGCATAAAGAATTATCTAGTCCATAGAAGTGTCCAGAAGCATAAAGAATTATCTAGCATATAATAGTTAGTAGAGAAATCTAGAATGTATGAGAAAAAAATCAAGAACTATGTAGAACAATTAAAGTCGGTTATAATGTCCTATAAATAGGGAGGTGAACATGTTGTTTGATGAATCAATCAAGAAAAGAAGTTCTCTAGTACTAGAAGTCCCCTTTTGTAATAAAAACAAAGTTTCTTTTATAAACTTGTTATTTTGTCATATTCTTCTTCTTGACTCTCATATACCCACTAACTCTTCCATTGTTTTAACAAATTGGTATCAGAGCCAAGTTTTTCTTTGGTCCCCCTCCATACCACTTTCCATCATCTACACCTTAAACCACTATATTCCCATTATTTACACTTAAACCATGTCCATAAATCAAACCCCATATACATTCAATTATACCCAAAATCTAATACCCATATTTGATGGTGATAGTTATGATTATTGGAGTTTACAAATGAAAACTCTATTCATGTCTCAAGATTTATGGGAATTAATTGAAGATGGCTATGATGTACCAGAGTCGACGGCAGAATTACAAACATGGGATCAAAGTAAGCAAAAGGAGTACAAGGAAAAGAAAAAGAGAGATGCCAAAGCATTATTGTTCATCCAACAAGGGGTAAGCAAATCAATTTTTCCAAGAATTCTTGGCGCTTCAAATTCTAAGGATGCATGGGAAATTCTTAAGAAAGAATTTCAAGGAACCCAAAAGGTAATTTCTATCAAACTCCAATCTTTATGGCGAGAATTTGATAATTTTCTCATGAAAGATAATGAGAAAGTTCAAGTATTCTACAATAGGGTCTCCAATGTTATCAACCAAATTAAAAGTTATGGAGACACTATTGAAGATAAGAAAGTTATTGAGAAAGTTTTGCGAAGTTTATCCGCAAAATTTGATCATATTGTCGCCACCATAGAAGAATCAAAAGATTTGTCAAAATTATCATTATATGAGCTAATGGGTTCTCTTGAGGTGCATGAGGAAATAATGAGCAGCAGGTCAGCTGAAAAATCATTGGAGCAGGCATTTCAGTCCAAGGTGACTTTTGGGGACAAGAAAGAAAATTCAAGAAGCTTCCAGAATCCCGGAGAATTTAGCCGAGGAGAAAGCTCAAACTGGGGACGTAAAGGAACATTCAGCAACAACAACCGAAGGTATGGCAAAAATCCTTCTTCAAAACCTTATTGCAATGTTTGCAAAAAACCCGTTCATAAAAGTGAAAACTGCAGATATAAATGCACCACGTGTAAAAAGTTAAATCACGTGGATAAAGATTGTTGGCTTAAGAAGAAAAATCAAGCCAACTACATGGAGAAAAATGAATCTCCAGACCAAGTATTTTATTCTTGCTATAATACAACGCAAGAACCTAAAGATATTTGGTATTTAGATAGTGGCTGCAGTAATCACATGACCGGAGATAAGAAAGGTTTTATAAGTCTAGATGAAGACGTAGATTCTGAAGTTAAGCTAGGAGATGGTAAACTTCAGAAAATAGAAGGAAAAGGAATAGTTACAGTAAAAATTGGAGAAGGAGCATCTAAAAATATGCATGATGTTCTGTATGTCCCCGGTCTTGCTCAAAACTTACTAAGTGTTGGGCAACTTATCCAGAAAGGGTATATTGTGCATTTTGAAGATAATGAATGCACAATTTACGATAAAAGAAAGAAGCAGGTGGTTGCCAAAGTACAGATGACAGAAAATAAGGTTTTTCCATTGGTGATGTCATCGGTTCAAAATTATGCCATGAAAGCAACTATAGTTGATGAAACTGAATTATGGCATTTACGATTTGGGCATTTGAATTATAGAGCCTTAAGGGTTCTAAAGTCCAAAAATATGGTGATTGGGCTACCTAGTATTGGTGGAGAAGATAGAGTTTGTGAAGGCTGCATTCTTGGGAAATTTCATAGATTTCCCTTTGCTAAGTCATCATGGAGAGCCAGGAAGTCTCTAGAATTGGTTCACGCTGACATATGCGGACCAGTTCGAACACCGTCATTAAACAACAAAAGATATTTTCTTTTGTTTGTTGATGATTACAGCAGGATGATGTGGGTGTACTTCCTAGAAAAAAATCGGAAGCATTCACCACATTCTTGAAGTTCAAGGCGCTCGTTGAAAAACAAAGTGGGCATTCCTTAAAGGTGTTACGCACTGATCGAGGAGGAGAATTCACATCTAAGGAGTTCAATAAATATTGTCAAGATCAAGGAATCAAGAAGGAGCTGACAGTCCGATACACTCCTCAACAAAATGGCGTGGCAGAAAGGAGGAACAGGACGATCATGGAGATGGCTCGGAGCATGCTGAAGGGAAAAGGCTTACCAAACAAACTATGGGCTGAAGCTGTCAACACCACGGTCTACATTCTCAACCGTTCGCCAACTAAAGTAGTGCGAGACAGGACGCCGTATGAAGCATGGCATCATCAAAAGCCCACGGTAACTTCTTTCAAAGTCTTTGGATGCATCGCATATTCTCATATTCCATCAAAACACAGAGAAAAGTTTGATGAGAAGGGAGAAAAACTCATCTTCATCGGGTATAGCGAAGAATCCAAAGGTTACAGGCTACTTAATCCCAGGACCAATGAGTTGGTAATCTCTAGAGATGTCATCTTTGATGAGCATAATGCATGGAGTTGGGATGATGGAAACAACACTAATGTCGAGGCGCCACTAATACTTGAAGAAGAAGAATCAACCCAAGAACAAGCAGGTCCAGAACCTGAACCAGTTACTCCGCCAACAAGCCCAAGAAGTCCATCTTCATCAGGGTCAAGCTCTCCCCCAAGAAAGGTACGTCCTTTACAAGATATTTACAACTCATGCGGTCCAGTTGCTTTTCTTGCTTGTGAACCATAAAAGTATGAAGAAGCAGCAACTGAAGAAAAATGGAGAAAAGCTATGGATGAAGAAATGAAAGTCATCCATAAAAATGAAACATGGGAGCTGGTTGAAAAGCCCAAAGAGAAAGAAGTTATTGGGCTGAAATGGGTCTATAAGACCAAGTATAATGAAGATGGCTCTATCCAGAAGCACAAGGCTCGGCTTGTCGCAAAAGGTTATTCCCAACAACCTGGAATAGACTTTAACGAGACATTTGCGCCCGTTACAAGGATGGAGACAATTCATACAGTACTAGCAATTGCAGCACAATTGGAGATGAAAGTCTACCAGTTGGATGTGAAGACAGCTTTCTTGAATGGAGAACTTGAGGAGGAGGTCTACGTGGAACAACCTCAAGGCTACATCATCAAGGGAGAAGAAAGAAAAGTTTATCAACTTCGCAAAGCTTTGTACGGGCTAAAGCAAGCACCAAGAGCCTGGAACAGTAAAATTGATCGCTACTTTCACCAGAATGGATTTGAAAGAAGTCCAAGCGAACCATCGCTTTATGTGAAGCGAGATGGTGCGGGTAATTTCCTTATAGTTTGTCTTTATGTTGACGACTTAATTTATGCCAGCACCAAGCAAGCAATGTCAGAAGAATTGAAACGAGCGATGATGAAGGAGTATGAGATGACTGACTTGGGACTCATGAGATATTTTCTCGGGATCCAAGTACGACAATCTCAGGAAGGCTTTTTTCTTTCTCAAGAAAAATATGTCGAAGATCTCTTGAAGAAGTTCCAGATGGTCGACTGCAAACCAGTGACGACACCAATGGCTGTGAATGAAAAGCTAAGTAAGGATGATGGAGCAGCTAAGGCCGATGCTTCACTATTCAGAAGTTTGGTTGGTTCGTTGATCTATCTCACGAATACAAGACCAGATATTGTTCAAGCAGTAAGCATGATATCACGCTACATGAGTGATCCAAGCAAACTACACTATGCAGCAACCAAGAGAGTATTGAGATACGTCAAAGGAACGAAAGGATTCGGCATCAACTACAAGAAGGAGAAAGATAACAAGTTAGTTGGCTATACAGATAGCGATTGGGCAGGATCAATAGACGACAGGAAGAGCACTTCAGGTTATGTTTTCTTCCTAGGTACGAAGGTGATCACATGGTCATCAAGAAAGCAAAATACAGTGGCACTATCGTCGGCAGAAGCAGAGTACATGTCAGCAACAAGTACAGCTTGTGAGGCAGTATGGCTTCGAAGAATTCTGGCAGATTTACAACAAGAGCAAGAAGGTCCTACTACTATATATTGCGACAATATGTCTGCAATAGCTATGACCAAGAATCCAGTGTTCCATAGCAGGTCAAAGCACATTGAGTTGCGTCACCACTTCATCAGAGACTTGGTTGAAAGTGAAGAGATCGAGCTACAATTCTGCAGGACTGAAGATCAATGTGCCGACATATTTACCAAGCCACTTGGAGGTGAAAATTTTCATCACTTTAGGAGGAGCATGAACATTACAGATTAAGTGGGGGTGTTAAAAATGTAATCTGTAATGTCCAAGTCCAGAAAAGCCCAGTCCATAGAAGTGTCCAGAAGCATAAAGAATTATCTAGTCTATAGAAGTGTCTAGAAGCATAAAGAATTATCTAGTCCATAGAAGTGTCCAGAAGCATAAAGAATTATCTAGCATATAATAGTTAGTAGAGAAATCTAGAATGTATGAGAAAAAAATCAAGAACTATGTAGAACAATTAAAGTCGGTTATAATGTCCTATAAATAGGGAGGTGAACATGTTGTTTGATGAATCAATCAAGAAAAGAAGTTCTCTAGTACTAGAAGTCCCCTTTTGTAATAAAAACAAAGTTTCTTTTATAAACTTGTTATTTTGTCATATTCTTCTTCTTGACTCTCATATACCCACTAACTCTTCCATTGTTTTAACAATTGCCAATAATTACCTCAAGGTTCAATTGTATGAAGTTTCCGCACTTGTTTTTGTTGTTTAAGGGCCTTTGCTATACTGAGAACATAGGCTAAGTAATAGCTCAACACTTTCTCTCTATCCTTCTTATGAAATTCAACCTCGAATGAATTCCCAGAATTCTCTTCGTCATCATTATCATCTGGATTGTTAGCAATAAGTTTCCACTTAACTTGAATTCCTTCAAAAATATCAATATATAACTTCTTCACCTGCAGGGATTGTTAACACTATGCCTTTGTCTCTACAAAATTTATTCACTATAATTTTCTTAATGGAAGGGGTGATTTTTGTGCCTAAAAACAACTGTGAGGCCTTGTAAAGCTTGTTTCGATAACCGCATCCATTACGAGTATATTCATCAATAACAAGAGTGAGTTGTGATGATGAGCATGATGATCTTGGATTGAAAAGAAACCCAAATTTCGACCAAAGAAAATTTTGAACCTGATGAGGTATAAGGTCATCAAATAAGGTTCTAATCAACATAATTATATAAGTAATTGATGCATAAGCAGAAAATAATGTGGATAACGAAAACATATCTGCGGGAGGAAACATGGTTTGCACAAAAAATTTGCAGAGCACTTGTTAAGATTTTTAGATTTCATATATTTATAGAATTCTTGTAAGGGTTTTGTTACTTGGAGCTCAGAAGAACCAAAAAATTTTATATGTGTAGCCAACTTCTATGTGGGTGTGTACACCCAATCATATGATGCCACGTGTCTATAAATTGGTTGGAAAACTGATCAAGCCCACTAGGGTTAAGTAAACCCATACTAGGTTATATTATTATTGCCACATGGCATTTTGTGATTGGATGTACACACCCACATACAAGTAAGCTACACATATAAAATTCTCTGATTAGTGAATAACGATCTCCTACAGCCTGGTGGAGTATTTTAAGTTGAGGTCGTGTTGACTTTAGATTCACACGTGTTAAATTGAAAAGAAGGCCGGGTAAAACTTGGAAAAACCTTCCAAGATGTCTGACAATCTTTTGGCATGACCTTTCTCAACTGTGACCAGGAGAGTATTATTCTGTAGAAGGTTTGCTTACTCAAGTCAGTTCGACTGAGGGATTAATATTGGTTCTAAATTAAGTAGATATTGTTGGAATTTCTACATATAAAGCCCAACCTATAATGTGGTCCATGTACTTTTAACCTTGGTTTAATATAGAAATAAGCTAATTAGTAATAGGTTATGTGGAAGTCATATCTACCGTAGATCTTAACTATGATGGACGCTCTAGATCTAATGGGTTTAGGTTTGTAGATTTAGGTCCTCTCTCCACCTCTATAAATTGGTGTATGATCTCCATCCTCATATACTTACGATTACAACACATATTAGGGTTTAAGAGGCAAGGAAAGTGAAACCTAGATCTTGTGCAGCTTCTCGGATCATCAATGGCTATAGACAAGGTATGTGTATTTGTTAGTGATTAATTATATGATTCATGATCGTTATTGTTTATTGATAATGTTATTATGCTTATATGTGGTATCAGTCGCCAATATGAATCATGTTTTTAGTTCTACAATTACTGTAAAATAAAATGCTGTATAATAGTTCCGCATCAAGAAACAGTTTTTGTTTTTATTTATGGTTCAATCATATTCTTACACGATCTATTTGTTACACGTTAAATTATGTTAACTATGTATGCTAGAGGGGCTTTTGGGTTTTATGATCCGTATTTTCTCTCCAGTTATTAGCAATAATATTTTTAACTTTAACATCAATCATAAAAAAAAAACCCGTAACACAGACTGCTATGTTTGTCTCTAACATCAATTCATATATGTATGCATGCAAAAGAACCATCTTTCTAATTAATTATTATTAATTGTTGATGGGATGTAATTGTCACATACTTATATCTTGAAATACGTTTTCTGTTTTGAATGATGTAACTTGTAGGCAGTAGCAATTACTTTTACTTTTGCATTAATTGATGCATAAGAGCATTCCCAATGCAGGGTGGATTTATCCACCTCCACATAGGCGCCACGTATGCGCCACTAGGATAAATCCACTTTGTTGACTCAAGGTGAAACTCTACAAGGTGGAGAGTTCCCAAGGGAAGGTGGACTCTTTGGTATAGAAAGTGGATTTTTTTAAAAATTCGGACGGCATGTCACATGCCGTCCTATTTTTTTTTTTTTGCAAAAAAATAGGTAGACGGCATGTCACATGCCGTCCGAGAGTCCAAAAGCTTTAAAACACTACTTAAACTTAAAAATAAAACGGACGGCATGTGACATGCCGTCCGGTTCTACCACCCACAAGTGGATTTCAAGATGGATCCCACTTTTGAAAATCCACCTTCCCTTGGGACATTATTTTGAGTTTCAAGGTGGATTTATCCACCCCACCCCCAAAATCCATCTTGCATTGGGAATGCTCTAACATATATTCATATGCATGATTATAACCCGTTTGACCATAGAACATATGCATGCTTATTCTTATTAACTGAATTAATCTTCAGATCATAACATCAACATGTTATGTGACTTATGTAATTTTTTATTCAGTTTAGGGGCCCACAAACTATTATGTCTGCTATGGTTTGTATTTGTACTGATATATATTGTGGATGCCTAAGCTAAGGAACACTTTTAGATAGTTATTTTTTTATAATGATGTGGCTGCTTATTTGGATCCACTAATGACTTAGCTTGGTAGTTTGACTACTGAAAAGTAAATTCTTGGTTATAAAAGATCACATGCCTCAATGATATTTCTGTACACATTATGAATTCATGTATCTCATCTGCACATTATAGCCCATATAATGTGTATGTGTATCACCGGTATCCATTATGTTTATGTCCCTTTACTGAGCTGAACAAATTCATGGTAGTATATGAAGTATATTTTATACTGAAAATATTTTGCCACTGTTTTTTTTTTTTTTTTTTTTTTTTTTTTTTGGTGTAAAACAATAATGATAGTTTTCATAACAATAAACGATTTGGTACTCACCACAGTGATTCCAGCTAAGTGTTATGAAAATTGTTTTTCTTTTCCAATATTTGTATTAAGTTTCTTTTTATTGGTATTCACCACAGCGAAGCCAAGTATGTTTATGAATATTAATTTTTATGAATATACCATAATGTAAAACTTAACCAATTATTGATTAGACTTAAAGCCTTGTCTATTATTTGGTAGTTTGGTATTGTCAATTATGGTTTGCACAAGATTTTCATAAAGATAATGGGATTATCTTTGGGCCTTACGGTCACAGTTCATAGTTTATGTATTTTGGCCTTACAGTTAAACTTTTTGTACTAATTTATATTATAATGTCATTTACTTCTATGCCTAATTCATACTTGCATGCCTTATGATTATACTTTCGTTGTAAGACCCATATTATGCATGTGCCCTATTTGAATTTATTAGATTGTGCATTTCTTATGATTAAGATGCATTATGATATTTTGATCTTGTAGCATTTATTCGGCTGCATGTTTATTCCCTTAAGATTCATATCATCATGATTTGGTATCACCACAGTGAACCAATTACGATTATTGACATTGTTTTCTGTTTTATATTCATATCAAGTTTTCTATTGGTATCCATTGCAGTGATTCCAATATGTTTAATGAATATTAAAACTTCCTTGACCATTCATATTATGATTTGGTTTTCACCACAGTGAACTAAATATTGTGTTGAATGTTAGACTAAGTACCTTATTACCTATTTATTCACTTGCATTATGGAGCTACCCAAAGGTAGATCAGGCATATGTTAGATTGAATAAAATTAAGGGGTTGCACGTATTTGTGATTAAATGAGTGTACGATATCACCAGATACCATGCTTATTTTGATCATGTGATATGTCACCCATTTATAGTATTACTAAAAATCTTAGTCATATTGTTTAATTAATGTGTTGACTAATGTTGTGAGCATGTTTATTTTTCTCGTTCTATTATTCTTGTATTTTGTAAATTTTGTATGTTTTATCCTTAATAAAACTAATGAACTAGAATGAATAAGTCTAGTTGATTTTAGTGGGAGTTCCAGATCTTGGCATATATTTCCTTATTGTTGAATCTACTGTTATTTTATAAAAGCAGTAAAAAGGAGAAAATTATGCATTATGCATGAACTAGATTGAACATGCAAATTAAACTCAATGTTTATGTGAATAATTGTTGATGAATAATATTAAGAATCATTTTCGCACTGCTAGCTGAAAAGTTAATTGTTGAACTGATTACTATTGATAGTACTCATAGTATGCATGACTGTGCAGTGTCCTTGAGTTTTCCAATTTAGTTGTTAAATTAAAGAATTTAGACATGTTAGTGAATGATTACTTTGTCCTCCAATTTGTTCTAAATTTCTTGCCTACATAGTATGTTCAGTTTCACTATTACACTATTAAAGACAAGTGGAATGTGAGTTAAATGGCGAGACTACTAGTTCAAGTATAGGCAAGACTTAAACAAAATTATAATCAGGTCACTCAAGTTTAATTCATGTTTCAAGGAGTTGAATGAATAATTCTCTAATTGTGTTTGGATATACACTATGTGTGTGCCAATGCCATTTATGTGAATATGACGTTTGTTTGATATAAAAGATAAGCTTTTGGTTTTAGTATCTTTCGATTAAACTCATTTGGCATTGAATTTGCTAATACTTAGTGAATTGATTATGATTAATATTTATCATTCTTGTGGCATAAAAGACTGGATCATACATCTAGATAAAAAGTAGACTAGTAAAAGAAGGGGTTTTCCCGAACCTTGACTTTACTAATTTTGGTGTATGTGGATTGCATTAAGTTAAGTAAACCACACACAAAGAAGAGCCATAAGAAGTACAAAGCTTCTTGAAAAATTTCAAACAGACATATGTGTACTTTTGATGTTCCACACTTTGGTGGAGAAAAGTATTTCATTACCTTAATTTATTGATGATTTTTTCTCGTTATTGTATCTATCTATAGCATAATAAGTCTCATATGTAAATGTTATTGAAATTTACATAACTGAAGTTAAGAGACAATTAAATAGAAAGGTGAAAACTATATGTTCCGATAGAGGTGGTGAATTTCTTGGAACGTATGATGACACGGGACAACATCCCGGTTCTTTTGCCAAACTTCTAGAACGGTTAGGAATTTATGCCTAATACACAATGTCTGGTTCTCCATGACAGAATGGTGTAGCTCAAAGGCATAATCAAACTCTTATGGATATGGTTTGAAGCATGATGAGTAACTCTAACTTACCCATATCATTTTGGATGTATACTTTATGAACTGTAGTGTATATATTGAATTAGGTTCCTAGTAAGACAGTTACAAAGACATTTTTTTTTGAACTGTGAAAAAGTTGGAAACCTAGTTCAAGACATTTACACATTTAGGGTTTATCCAAAAAAGTCCAAAGGGTATAGATTTTACTATCCTAACCATACCACTAGAATTATTGAAACTGGAAATTATTGATTCGTTATGAATGACAAAATAAGTGGGAGTGATCATATCAAAGAGGTAATCATTAAAAAAATTATGGTACCAATTTTGTTACCTCAATTTTGTAATGATATTATTGTTACTTCTGTTGTTCCTCATGTTGTTGCACTGCTTAACAACAATAAACAACAAGTTGATCCTCAACCACTTAATGAAATTAATGTCATTGAATTGAATGTAAACGCACACAAAAAGTAGCATTAAAAAGATCTTAAAGGTCACGACCAACTATTTCGGATGACCACGTGTTGTATTTACAAGAATTTAATTTTAATGATCCAGTTACATTTTCACAAGCCATTACTTATAGTAATTCTGATAAAAAAAAAAAAAAAATCATGCCATGAATGAAGAGATAAATTAAGTGTGAATTTTAACTAAGTCTGGGGTTAGTAGAATTGACTCAAAAGATTCTATTGAATGCCATAAAGCAAGACTTATATCCAAACAATTTACTAAATATGGTGGCATTACTTTCTCATGAAACCTTCACTTATGTGCTAAAGAAGGATTATCTTAGAATCATTATGGCATTGGTGACTAATTTTGATTTAGAGTTACACCAAATAAATGTGAAAATGACATTTTAAATGAAAGTTTGGATGAAATCTACATGGTTTAATTAGCCACACAACTTCATAAAGGAAGGACAAGAACACATAATCTATTTGTTAAAGAAGTTAATATACATACTTAAAACAAGCTTCTCGAAAATGGTACCTAATGATTAATAGTATCATACCTTTGGGTTTAATGTACATACCCAAAGTTCAATGGGAGTAAGGTTATTATTTTGGTTATGTATGTTGATGATTTATTGATTCCCAGCAGTGATTTTCGTTTATGTAAACATTTTCTTTTCTTTCCGAACACTTTTCAATGAAATTTATGGTGATGTATCATATGTGATAGAAATACAAATATTTCGTGATTGATCACAATAATTGTTGGAACGTCTCAGAAAGATTTCATTAACAAAGTGTTAAGGCATAATTATAATGATGTTTCAATTCAGAGGGGGATTAATTGAATCAAATCAAGATCCTACGAATGAATTGGAACAAGAACGAATGAAAGAGAAATTTGATCCTACGAATGAATTGGAACAAGAACGAATGAAAGAGAAACCTTATGCTCATATTTTAAGAGATCTAATCACATTGAGGTGATTGGTTTTACAAATTCGGAATTTAATGGGTGTGTGGATAGTTGGTAAAACATTATTGTTTCACCCACCATAAAAGCCGAATTTGTAGCATGTTGTAAAGCTACATGCAATGTTGTATAGTTGCAAAACTTTATATCATAACTTAGAGTTATTGATTTCTAAGTCGTTTGAATTTTATTGTAATAATGTTGCAACTATATACCTTTGTAAGAATGATATGTATTCTAATGTTTAACACATGATATAAAATACCTATTGATTATGGCTTAAGTTTAGAACAAGTGAGTGTCAATGGAACACATTAGTACACGTGTTAGTAAATCCACTAACTTAAGAACTAGAAATAATGATATTCTAGAATCATGTTAACAAGTTGGGTTTTGAATGTAACCCATAATTTAATGATTTTGTGGATTACTTAGTGCTTATTATTTGACATTATTTTGAGCTCATATTATTAATTAAGTTCTGAATTTTCTGTTTTCCATTGTTTATGTACATGTATGTGAATGGATAATTGTTGACAGAAATAGTCTTTTACGAAGACATTACTGACCATTATTGTTACTTCCGCTTATAGACCTAGTTAATTAAATTGTTGATGTCGTAGTACATGGAAGGAACCATGCCATTTATGAGATGTGGAACCGCCATGACTCATATTAATGGTTTAATTAATGACGGTATTATGATAACTATTTCGAAAACTAATTTAGCTCTTATTGCGCGCCTTATGTATTCTACATTAAACCGTATGTGAGATTTTACTATGGACCAAGTGGGAGACTGTTGGAATTTCCACATATAAAGCCCAACCTATAATGTGGTCTATGTACTTTTAACCTTAGTTTAATATAGTAATAAGCTAATTAGTAATAGGTTATGTGGAAGTCATATCTACCGTAGATCTTAACTATGATGGACGGTCTAGATCTAATGGGTTTAGGTTTGTAGATTTAGGTCCTCTCTCCACCTCTATAAATTGGTGTATGATCTCCATCCTCATATACTTACTATTACAACACATATTAGGGTTTAAGAGGCAAGGAGAGTGAAACCTAGATCTTGTGCAGCTTCTCGGATCATCAATGGCTATAGACAAGGTATGTGTATTTGTTAGTGATTAATTATATGATTCATGATCGTTATTGTTTATTGATAATGTTATTATGCTTATAGATATCTGAGGCCTCATAGACTTGGTTAAGGTTAATCGTAGTGAAGTAACCTTGGAAAATCTAGAGTAAATAAGCTTGGCATGGAGTTGATGAGATCAGATATGAATTATTGGTTGAAAATGGATTGAATAAGCATTCATAAAAGCTCCTAATGATGCATAAGCTGAGAATACAGCTGAGGAAGATGGCAGTGATTTAAGTGACAACATCTTTGAAGTTAATTTAAACTTGAGTTTTTCTATTATTGATAATTAAATAGTGTTACTGGTTTGGTTTTATAGATAAACAATTGTTTTATAGATGTTTTAGAGCAAATAAATTTCAAAACAGAGAAACAATACTGAATTACTGATACTTAATTCAAGTCAACTAGTTGCAAGCACAACCACTTTGAAATATGAAATATACTTGTACTCACTACTCACCCCAAGCTAGGATCAACTGCAATGTATAATCACCATGCATGTATATTTACTAATAACTTTGTCAACAAAAGGAATTCAAAACAGAGTTATAAACGCTGGCAAAGATGCAATGAAGACACCGGGAGGCATGCATTAGAAACTATACTCAACCAAAGAAACTGCTCATCTACGTAACTCCTACTGATGAGGTTTGCGAATTCTCCTTGCTCTTGGGCTTACCCTTTTGCTTACATTCTTTTCCTCAATTTTCTGCCTTTTAGGCTTTTGATATTCATCTTTAGTCTCGAACTGTTCATCTGGTTCCATTTTCTTCCGCTTTATAAAATTAAGTAACCCCTTTAAGGCAATGTCAGCATCTTCACTCTTCATCAGTTCTTCTGCAACTTCAGCGGGAGTGACTTGATACTTCTCTATGGAGTTTTCAATTTCTAAGTAAAGCTCGTTGTTACATTTATTGTCAAGACTAAGGTAATTCAAGGCTAATATATTGAACCCTTCAGTAGTACAATAGGAGAGGTGAATGTGCATGTCCATCCGACCAGGACGCAACAGAGCTTGGTCTAGACGGTCTTTGTGGTTGGTGGTGAAGATACTGTATTAACCATATTTGTGAAGTTGGTCAATACATTAATGAATGATGATGAGTAAATGATATGAACAATAATAATAAAGTAGAGACATGAACACCATTGTATACGTGGTTCGGCAATTGTGCCTACATCCACGGAGAGAGAGAATGATCTTTATTATAGTAGTGGAGCTCGATAATGGAGAGAGCTCAAGAGAGAGATGAGACCTGAGAGGTGAGGTCTCATCATGAGAGATTGGGGAGGTCGTTGATATTGAGACCTCACCATGAGGTCGTGTTAGGAGCATTAGGCCATCAGACCATCTGAGCAGAGATGAGAACCTGCCTAGAATGAGTAGCTTGCCTTCATATTTATAGGCTTACAATGTAACTCCATTCCTAGCATTTAATGAGGTAATGATGAGAGAATATCTTTGTAGTAATTGGCTTTAACTTTGTAACTTGTGCCATCAAGAGAGAGTCCATTAGATGATGACATGTGGCACCATGATGTACGGTAGAGATGGTGCCACATGTATGTTGTATATAGTACCCCTACATAAGCCCCCTCTTTTTAGGTCGAACGGAGTTCGGGCTGAAAAGAAGTAATCGAACCGATCTAGCCCCCAAGATGAATGAAATATGGGTTCTTTAACGAAGTCGATCCGCCCCAAATTTTGATGAGCTTGATCATTGAGATTTGCAGGACGCGATGAAGGTCCCTTGTGGTTATGGCAACTCGATCATGAATTTGTGTATAGCGAGCTAGTTACTTCCATGGAGACTTGGTAGCTCGTTCAGAAGGCATGTAGACGAGATGGACAGCTGCAAGCAGGTCGTACTGAAGTGGGTCTTCTTGTATGCATGGGTTGTTGGTCTCGGTCATGCTTTAAGGTGGTCGCCTTTTTGTGGTCGAGTTGCATAGACCTGATAATGTTAGCATGTGAAACATTATAAAATTCAATAAAAGACTTACATGGAATTGTACGTCTTCCTTATGACTTGTATGTACTATCTTTGTCGCCTTGTGACTGGACACTTCGATAGATATGGCACTTTGGAGTGCAATGTAGCTCGTTTGAGAAAGAGCAATGGTTGACCAAGTGTTTTGAGAGTTACTTGGAACCTTTTGATGCCCGATCTAGTGAATGGTCGCAGCGTGGAGACCTGTTTGACAATTCTCGGGCATGTGGCCTTTGTGGGTCTGCATTGCGTTGAGAGTGAATGCGTTCGACCAGGCGTGTGGCTAGAGAATTGTGTTTGAGGTCGTCCCGCATACGAGTGACTCACTAGTCAATGAGGGTGGCCGTATTGTATATCCAGCATTTCACTTGTAGAGAGTTCAGTGAAAGCAATGTAGCACATTTGTGCAAAAATAGCTCATGGGGAGTGAGGTCGTGTTCATGTGACCTGCACATAGAGAGAGCTACAAAAAATATCATTAATAGCTAATTGTGCTAATAATAAGTTAATTTCATTAGATAAAGTGAGAATAGCCCCCTGTATGGCATAAATGTTCTTGAGGTCGTTGAAAGACCTGTAATTTGAGGAGGTCGTTGATAGACCTGGTGAGGTCGCGATGAAGGACCTGGCATGAAGGACCTGGTATGAGGGACCTGGCATGAAGGACCTGGTATGAGGGACCTGAGAGGTCGTTGGATTAGGGACCTGAGAGGTCGTTGGCTTACGGACCTGCGAGGTCGTTGGCTTAGGGACCTGAGAGGTCGTTGGCTTTGGGACCTGAATAAGAGGTCAGGTCGTGATGAGACCTGAGCTCGTCTGCTTAGAGACCTGAATATGTGAGGAGGTCTCTGCAAGACCTGAACATGTGGCCATTAAGAATGTAACTGATGATATAAAATCTTGATCGAGTTATGAGAATATATGTTACATAGATGCATATAATAGTCAATTTGTGGGAGACAAAATAGAATGAACAGTAAGAAATGGAGGTCTCTTCGAGTGGGTAAACATAAACAAATATCATAGTGAATTGATACTTATCTTTATTTGCTTCAAGCCCCCAACTGTGAGTTGCAATTCTGTCTTTTCAAATTCAATGAATTTCTTGAAAATCACCATCTGAGAACCTTAGAACAATGGTGTAATGGTGGGGTTGGTGGGTGGAATTCGCTTGAGAAAATCCCAAGTCCCCTTAGTCGGCGCCAAATGTATTAACCGTATTTGTGAAGTTGGTCAATACATTAATGAATGATGATGAGTAAATGATATGAACAATAATAATAAAGTAGAGACATGAACACCATTGTATACGTGGTTCGGCAATTGTGCCTACATCCACGGAGAGAGAGAATGATCTTTATTATAGTAGTGGAGCTCGATAATGGAGAGAGCTCAAGAGAGAGATGAGACCTGAGAGGTGAGGTCTCATCATGAGAGATTGGGGAGGTCGTTGATATTGAGACCTCACCATGAGGTCGTGTTAGGAGCATTAGGCCATCAGACCATCTGAGCAGAGATGAGAACCTGCCTAGAATGAGTAGCTTGCCTTCATATTTATAGGCTTATAATGTAACTCCATTCCTAGCATTTAATGAGGTAATGATGAGAGAATATCTTTGTAGTAATTGGCTTTAACTTTGTAACTTGTGCCATCAAGAGAGAGTCCAATAGATGATGACATGTGGCACCATGATGTACGGTAGAGATGGTGCCACATGTATGTTGTATATAGTACCCCTACAGATACTAATCCAACAATCTTCCTTATAGAGACGATTATACAAGCCCTCACGAAGAAACCAAAGTGTTCTTTTTCACAAAAGTTCTCTCAAACTTGCCAATGGCTTCTCGCAATCTCTCTCACATGAAGATTAGGTTTTCCCAACCTTCTCATTGGCTTTATAACTTAGCCTTACAATCAAACAAAAAATGGGCTTAAACAGGCCCATATTCACAAAAAACAAAGAAGGACGTACGTACGTCGAATTGACGTTCGTACGTCGAGCCACACGGGGAAGTCATCTGTGATACAGGACGTACGTACGCCCTAACTATGTACGTACGTTCCCTGATCCAAAACGTTATCTGTGATGCTGAACGTACGAACGCCCTAACTGCGTACGTTCCTAAACAAAAACTTCCCTCCGTCCTATTTTCACAGAAAAACCCAACAATTCTCCACCTCGGCGAAGATTCAATAAATCTAAGCCGACACCAAATCCCAAACTCCCACTCTTGTCCCGAAGGACCAAAACGGTTGCACCACCTCATGGTTGCCTACGTACCCTTCTTCTAAGGGATCAAACCATCGTAGTTCACTCCAATGGCATCTATGCGATGCCCATCATACCCCAAGGGGTCAAATCCCCTAAAGGGGTCAAATCAAAACAAATCCCCATCAATGCCCGTAGAGGGCCAACACACACAATTCAAAACAATGGGGTCCAAACTACCAAATACTCTCTCCACTTTATAACCATAACCGACTGAAGATGAGTATGAATGAACACCCCAAAACCTACAAAGGTCTCCAAACAACGGCTTCACAGCTCCAATTGGCTCATGGGCTTGAGCGTTCAAACAAACATCTGTGGCTAGCAAACTAACATCAACTGTGTTACCAGACAAACTTTCATAAGGAGCGGCATCAATCTCCACCTGCTGAGATATCTCCTCCAACTTCAAACTATTATCCAAACAAGGATGCCCAAAACAAACTTTACGTACCTTACCACCATTCAACAAGCCATGCTTGCCGATACGCCTACCAAAGCCACAATCAACCAAACAATCTGACAAACTGGGAAGAGTCAAACAATCCACCAAATGTGAAGAAGAATATCCACCACAACCAACAACACCATTCAGATAGTACAAATTTCGTTGCCTTGTCCCTCTCATAACAACCAAAGCACCAGAAACAACCTTTAAAGCCTCATTTTGCAGAACAATCTTCATACCATCAGACTCTAAAGTTCCAAGAGAGATGAGATTCACCCCCAACTCCGGAACATACCGGACACCAACTAATTCTTTAACTGTACCATTCTCCAACTTCAACTTGATAGTTCCCACACCAAGTGTTTTCATGTGACGACCGTCACCTAACACAACATTATCACAGTCTAGCTTTTGAAAACTAGCAAACAAATCTCTACTGTGACACAAATGGTGAAAACATGCAGAATCCATAATCCACCCTTGAGTGGATCAATCAACCATAACAGCCAAAGAATAATTTGAATCATCATCATCACTATCAGCAGCATGTGCGACATTTACCTTATTATCTTTGGAAGACGTACAATCTTCCTTCTTTGACAACACGGGACAATCAACCTTCCAATGGCCTTTTCCATGACAAAATGCACACTCATCCTTTGCTAGAGGTTTACCTCTAGACTTTGATCGAGATCTTCCTCTGCTACCAGTAGTACGATCATTGGATCGTCCCCTTACCATCAAAGCCTCGGACGTTGAACCTAAACCCCTATGGACTTCTTTGTCCTTGCGCCTGCATTCATAGTTCAGTAACGCCGTTGCTACATCAGCATACTTAACATATTTGTCCCCGTCAACAAAGAAGTGGAAAATGGTCATATTCATCAGGGAGAGAGTTCAAAAGACATAGAGACTTGTCATTATCACTGACAACCTCATCCAAGTTCAATAGGTCAGCAATAAGCCTATTGAATTCATCCAGATGTTCAGACAAAGAAATACCAGGTCTCATATCGATGCGGAAGACCCTCTTCTTCAGAAACAACTTGGTTTCTAAACTTTTCTTCATATACATATCAGCCAATTTCTTCCACAACTCCTTAGCAGAAGTTTCTTTCATCACCGAGTATTTTTTGTCCTTTTCCAAACAAAGGCGAATCACGCCATAAACTTGCCTATTGCCCTATTCAACTTCAACCAATCATCTTCTTTCATCTTTTCGCGTTTATCACCCAAAGCATCTTCCAAACCTTGTTGAGCAAGCAAGTCCAGAACTTTGCATTGCCACATACCGAAGTTGTTTCTACCATTAAATTTCTCAATGTCAAACTTCAAAGATGACACTCTTCCATTCTTACTCGAAGATGAGTCTGAAATTACTAATCACTTTCACACACTAAACAATCACCAATCGAAGGTAAACAAATCTGAAATTCACATTGGAATTTCAACAAAACACCTTCTTGACAAAAAAGTAGAACTTTTGGCTTAAAACACAAATAAGAAACTCACTGCAGAATTTCTTCAAACACATTCAAGCCTCTCAAGATCTAGCCTGCAGCTCTGATGCCACTTGTTGAGCGCAGCGGAAACTTATGCACCAATATCTAAGATTGAAATAGTGTATGAATTGAGCAAAACAAAACAAAACAAAACAAACTCACACAAAACACAAGATTTACGTGGTTCGGCTAATATTGCCTACGTCCACGGACAAACCAACAATCTTCCTTATAGAGACGATTATACAAGCCCTCACGAAGAAACCAAAGTGTTCTTCCTAACAAAAGTTCTCTCAAACTTGCCAATGGCTTCTCACAATCTCTCTCACATGATGATTAGGTTTTCCCAACCTTCTCATTGGCTTTATAACTTAGCCTTACAATCAAATACGAAATGTGCTTAAACAGGCCCGTATTCACAAAAAACAAAGAAGGACGTACGTACGTCGAATTGACGTTCGTACGTCGAGCCACACGGGGAAGTCATCTGTGATACAGGACGTACGTACGCCTTAACTACGTACGTACGTTCCCTGATCCAAAACGTTATCTGTGATGCTGAACGTACGAACGCCCTAACTGCGTACGTACGTTCCTGAACAAAAACTTCCCTCCGTCCTATTTTCATAGGAAAAACCCAACATAATGCTCAATTAGATGGATCCAATTGCAAAACCGACTTTATTGGGTTTTTTTTTTTTTTTTTTTTTTTTTATGGGCAAGCGGGGTTGAGGGGAGCATTACGCCCTTACCTCTTTTAAATTTAGTGTGGAAACTTATATCAACAATCAGCTGTTGACGTGTTTCGAACCCACAACCTCTCCACTTTGTGAGAGAGGTGCTACCATTGAACCACAGACTCATTCACATTTTAGTTGCAGAAATGTTCATTTTGGTCATTGTACTTTGCACGTTTTTGCAGTTGGTCATAAAAGTTATTTGTTGTCAGTTTGGTCGTAAAACTTACATTTTGTTATCAGTTCACTCAGTTTGGTCAAAAAAGTTGCTCTTAATGACGACTTAACTTGTGACTGAACTGATAACAAAATATAAGTTTTATGACCAAACTGACAAAAAATAATTTTTATGACCAAACTGCAAAAACGTGCAAAGTACAATGACCAAAATGAACATTTTATCCATTTTAGTTCTGTTTTAGTTCAACTTGATGATACTTTTTTTTTAATGGCTATGGAAGGGAATTATGGCGCAACTCAATGAAGTTAAATCAAGGACCTCTTGGTGCCTTGATGGCCCGCTCGCTCATAGATTACCGTATTGCAACAAAAAAGCAAGGCTTGATAAAAGAGCATTATACCAAGGATGACAATGGAATCCAATGAGATTTACACCTACGCAGGCACTTGAGAACTTGGAAAATTCAGCCAAAAAATGAACTGTTGGATGCCCTTACTGTTATTGATTTAGACGAGGGGAGTGACAGGCGCTGACAGTTGGCAAAGAAAGATTCCTTTACGGTGAAGTCCTTCTATTCAGTCCTGGAGGAGCTAGCATAACAAACTTGGCCAGGTACTCCTAACACCTAACTTTCCCTATAAGAGAACCCCTGGGGGGGGGGGGCGCATTGTAATTTTTATGTAAATACTTGGTATGTGAAATATCTTTCACAACCTTCTTGCAACCTTTGACAATTTCTAATGGAAAGTGATATTTATCGGAGAAGAAAAAGGCGTGTTAAGTGTGAGTCAATGTGAAGTTAAATTTCGATTTCGGTATACCAGAACTCGACCCAGCCAACAAACAACTACTAGCTCAGTTGGTTTGTTATCCCTCTTAAACACTCCCACGAGTGAGAGGTTGTGAGTTTGATTCTCATCAACAGTGTATGGGAGAGTTTCTCATGTAATTCTTAGGTGGGTCAGCCTTCCAACCTGGTTCGAGATTAGGAGGCTCATGCTCTTATGATGATGATGTGGTTAGGTGTTCTCCCATGATGATGATGTGGCTTTGTGTTCTTTAGCGAAAGCAAGTCCAGTAGCCTTCGGGCATTGTCTTTGAAAGCTATTTCATGTGAATAATTGCTCTTCATAAAATCTGCTGAAACAGTTTTCAAACATTATAAACCAAACACAATACAAAGACAACACCAAAAGAAATTACTTTCGGCAAGAGAAACGTACTAATCCATTCGCATCTCATAACCACTTAAGGCTTCAACCCATTCTTCTTCTTGGCCTTACAATTTTCTTTACTTCTTTATTCTCAATTTTTTGTTTTTTAGGCTTTTTAAGTGCATCTTTATTCTGGTCCTGTTCAGACGTTTCCATTTCCTTCCGCTTTAGAAAATTAAGCACCCCTCCTAAAGCAATGTCAACATCTTCACTCTTCATTAACTCTTCTGCAACTTCAGCAGGAGTGACTTGAGACTTCTCTATAGAATCTTCAATTTCTACGTAAAGCTTATTGTCCTGGTTTTTGTGAAGACCAAGGTAATTATAGGCTAAGATATTGAACCCTTCGGTAGTACAATAGGAGAGGTGAATGTGCATATCCATCCGACCAGGACGCAACAAAGCTTGGTCTAAACGGTCTTTATGGTTAGTGGTGAAGATAATAATCCGCTCATCTCCACAACTTGACCATAATCTATCTATGAAGTTAAGGAGTCCAGAAAGCGTCACCTACATAAGCATTAAACAATAAATCAATTTACAATTTGGAAACAATAAATCAATGTACAAAAATAAATCAATGTACAAACTTATATACAAAAAATGTAGTATTACTGACCTTATGTTTTGGATCGACGTGTTGATCGTTCTCTCGGTTTTGCAAATTGATACTACAATCAATATCTTCGATCACAAGAATGGATCTGTTGGTAATTCCAAGCAAATATCTCCTAAGCTCAGCATTGTCGTAAATATTGGAAAGTTCCAAATCATAGACATCAAACTTGAGATAGTTAGCCATAACAGCAACTAAAGTAGACTTCCCTGTGCCTGGAGGACCATACAACAAATATCCACGTTTCCAAGCCTTGCCAACTTTCTTATAAAACTCTCTCGTCCTAACAAACTTGTCTAAATCTTCTATAATTTCATGATCTATTGCTTGTTGGTTTTTTCTGTGAAAATAGGACGGAGGGAAGTTTTTGTTCAGGAACGTACGTACGGAGTTAGGGCATTCGTACGTTCAGCATCACAGATAACGTTTTGGATCAGCGAACGTACGTACGTAGTTAGGGTGTACGTCCTGTATCACAAATGACTTCCCCGTGTGGCTCGACGTACGAATGTCAATTCGACGTACGTACGTCCCTCTTTGTTTTTTGTGAATATAGGCCTGTTTAAGCCCATTTCGTGTTTGATTGTAAGGCTAAGTTATAAAGCCAATGAAAAGGTTGGGAAAACCTAATCTTCATGTGAGAGAGATTGTGAGAAGCCATTGGCAAGTTTGAGAGAACTTTTGTGAGGAAGAACACTTTGGTTTCTTCGTGAGGGCTTGTATAATCGTCTCTATAAAGAAGATTGTTGGTTTGTCCGTGGACGTAGGCAATATTAGCCGAACCACGTAAATCTTGTGTTTTGTGTTTGTTTTGTTTTTGTTTTGTTTGATTCATACACTATTTCAATCTTAGGTATTGGTGCATAAGTTTCCGCTGCGCACAACAAGTGGTATCAAAGCTACAGGCTAGATCTTGAGAGGCTTGAAGGTGTTTGAAGAAATTCTGCAGTGAGTTTCTTATTTGTGTTTTAAGCCAAAAGTTCTACTTTTTTGTCAAGAAGGTGTTTTGTTGAAATTCCCGTGTGAATATCATATTTGTTTACCTTCGATTGGTGATTGTTTAGTGTGTGAAAGTGATTAGTAATGTCAGACCCATCTTCGAGTAAGAATGGAAGAGTGTCATCTTTGAAGTTTGACATTAAGAAATTTAATGGTAGAAACAACTTCGGTATGTGGCAATGCGAAGTTCTGGACTTGCTTGCTCAACAAGGTTTGGAAGATGCTTTGGGTGATAAACCCGAAAAGATGAAAGAAGATGATTGGTTGAAGTTGAATAGGCAAGTTTGTGGCGTGATTCGCCTTTGTTTGGAAAAGGACCAGAAATACTCGGTGATGAAAGAAACGTCTGCTAAGGAGTTGTGGAAGAAATTGGCTGATATGTATATGAAGAAAAGTTTAGAAACCAAGTTGTTTCTGAAGAAGAGGGTCTTCCGCATCGATATGAGACCTGGTATTTCTTTGTCTGAACATCTGGATGAATTCAATAGGCTTATTGCTGACCTATTGAACTTGGATGAGGTTGTCAGTGATAATGACAAGTCTCTATGTCTTTTGAACTCTCTCCCCGATGAATATGACCATTTGTCCACTGCTTTGTTGACGGGGAAAGAATATGTTAAGTATGCTGATGTAGCAACGGCGTTACTGAACTATGAATGCAGGCGCAAGGACAAAGAAGTCCATAGGGGTTCAGGTTCAACGTCCTCGGCTTTGATGGTAAGGGGACGATCCAATGATCGTACTACTGGTAGCAGAGGAAGATCTCGATCAAAGTCTAGAGGTAAACCTCTAGCAAAGGATAAGTGTGCCTTTTGTCATGGAAAATGCCATTGGAAGTAGGGGTGCAATTCGAGCTGCTCAAGCCGAGCTAAGGTATGCTCGAACTCGGCTCGTTACTAACCGAGCCGAGCTCGAGCCGAGCTCAAAATTAAGATCGAGCTGAACTATGAGCTCGAGCTCGGCTCGCGAGCCAACAGTAAAACTCGAGCTCGGCTCGTTTCGGCTCGCTGGCTCGTTTGGCTCGTTCGGCTCGTTCGGCTCGTTTGGCTCGTTCAGCTCGCGATGATGAACAAGACGAAAATGAAGAACAAATTGAGCTTCACATCACTCTTCCTGATTTTCCTGGAAGTTCAGAAACATTTGAGATCGCTGCCAAATTCTGCTACGGTGTAAAGATTGAAATCTCATCTTCAAATGTAGTTTCACTTCGTTGTGCAGCAGAGTATCTTGAAATGACTGAAGAATACTCTGAAGATAATCTCATTTCCAAAACTGAAAGTTTTCTCACTCAATCAGTTCTCAGAAGCATAAAAGAATCAATCAAAACGCTAATTTCTTGCGAATCGATTATGGATTTAGCTGAATCTCTTAACATTCCTAAAAGATGTATTGATTCAATTGCAGCAAGAGCTTGTTCAGCTGATCCATCACTCTTTGGTTGGCCAATGAATGAAGCATCAATTGAAGTTAGAAATTCAAATCAGATCTTATGGAATGGAATTGATACAGGTGCTCAAAAGAAAGCAAGTAGATCCATTAATGCTGAGTCTTGGTTTGAAGATCTTGCATTTCTAAGTTTGCCTTTATACAAAAGAATCATTTCTGCCATGAAAGATCGAGATCTAAGTTCAGAAATCATCGAGAGTTTGTTAATTTCTTATGCAAAGAAATCAATTCCAGGTATTTCTCGATCAACAAGAAAACAAACTGCAAACTCCATTGCTACAGAAGCAGAACAAATAGTGCTTTTAGAGTAATGGAGGAGAGAAGATGAAGAATTGAAGAGAGAAGAGAGAAGAGAGAAAAGATATAAGCCCAACTGCCCAAGCCCATAGTTAACGAGATATAAGCCCAACTGCCCAAGCCCATAGTTAACGAGCTGGTCGGCTCGGCTCGGGCTCGTGACGAGCTCAAAAACCGGCTCGAACACGGCTCGTTTAGATAAATGAGCGAGCTGAGCCGAGCTTTTATCTAGCCGAGCCCGAGCCGCTCAGCTCAGATTGCAGCCCTAATTGGAAGGTTGATTGTCTCGTGTTGTCAAAGAAGGAAGATTGTACGTCTTCCAAAGATAATAAGGTAAATGTCGCACATGCTGATGATAGTGATGTTGGGTTTTTCTGTGAAAATAGGACGGAGGGAAGTTTTTGTTCAGGAACGTACGTACGCAGTTAGGGCGTTCGTACGTTCAGCATCACAGATAACGTTTTGGATCAGGGAACGTACGTACGTAGTTAGGGCGTACGTACGTCCTGTATCACAGATGACTTCCTTGAGTGGCTCGACGTATGAACGTCAATTCGACGTACGTACGTCCTTCTTTGTTTTTTGTGAATATGGGCCTGTTTAAGCCCATTTCGTGTTTGATTGTAAGGCTAAGTTATAAATCCAATGAGAAGGTTGGGAAAACCTAATCTTCATGTGAGAGAGATTGTGAGAAGCCATTGGCAAGTTTGAGAGAACTTTTGGGAGGAAGAACACTTTGGTTTCTTCGTGAGGGCTTGTATAATCGTCTCTATAAGGAAGATTGTTGGTTTGTCCATGGACGTAGGCAATATTAGCCGAACCATGTAAATCTTGTGTTTTGTTTGAGTTTGTTTTGTTTTGTTTTGTTTTGCTCAATTCATACACTATTTCAATCTTAGGTATTGGTGCATAAGCTTCCGCTGCGCACAACAAGTGGTATCAGAGCTGCAGGCTAGATCTTGAGAGGTTTGTAGGTGTTTGAAGAAATTCTGCAGTGAGTTTCTTATTTGTGTTTTAAGCCAAAAGTTCTACTTTTTTGTCAAGAAGGTGTTTTGTCGAAATTCCCGTGTGAATTTCAGATTTGTTTACCTTCGATTGGTGATTGTTTAGTGTGTGAAAGTGATTAGTAATGTCAGACCCATCTTCGAGTAAGAATGGAAGAGTGTCATCTTTGAAGTTTGACATTGAGAAATTTAATGGTAGAAACAACTTCGGTATGTGGCAATGCGAAGTTCTGGACTTGCTTGCTCAACAAGGTTTGGAAGATGCTTTGGGTGATAATCTAGAAAAGATGAAAGAAGATGATTGGTTGAAGTTGAATAGGCAAGTTTGTGGCGTGATTCGCCTTTGTTTGGAAAAGGACAAAAAATACTCGGTGATGAAAGAAACGTCTGCTAAGGAGTTGTTGAAGAAATTGGCTGATATGTATATGAAGAAAAGTTTAGAAACCAAGCTGTTTCTGAAGAAGAGGGTCTTCCGCATCGATATGAGACCTGGTATTTCTTTGTCTGAACATCTGGATGAATTCAATAGGCTTATTGCTGACCTATTGAACTTAGATGAGGTTGTCAGTGATAATGACAAGTCTCTATGTCTTTTGAACTCTCTCCCCGATGAATATGACCATTTGTCCACTGCTTTGTTGACGGGGAAAGAATATGTTAAGTATGCTGATGTAGCAACGGCGTTACTGAACTATGAATGCAGGCGCAAGGACAAAGAAGTCCATAGGGGTTCAGGTTCAACGTCCTCGGCTTTGATGGTAAGGGGACGATCCAATGATCGTACTACTGGTAGCAGAGGAAGATCTCGATCAAAGTCTAGAGGTAAACCTCTAGCAAAGGATGAGTGTGTCTTTCGTCATGGAAAAGGCCATTGGAAGGTTGATTGTCCCGTGTTGTCAAAGAAGGAAGATTGTACGTCTTCCAAAGATAATAAGGTAAATGTCGCACATGCTGCTGATAGTGATGATGATGATTCAAATTATTCTTTGGCTGTTATGGTTGATTGCTCCACTCAAGGGTGGATTATGGATTCTGCATGTTTTCACCATTTGTGTCACAGTAGAGATTTGTTTGCTAGTTTTCAAAACCTAGACTGTGATGATGTTATGTTAGGCGATGGTCGTCACATGAAAACACTTGGTGTGGGAACTATCAAGTTGAAGTTGGAGAATGGTACAGTTAAAGAATTAGTTGGTGTCTGGTATGTTCCGAAGTTGGAGGTGAATTTCATCTCTCTTAGAACTTTAGAGTCTGCTGGTATGAAGATTGTTCTACAAAATAGGGCTTTAAAGGTTGTTTCTGGTGCTTTGGTGACAAGGCAACGAAATTTGTACTATCTGAATGGTAGTGTTGTTGGTTGTGGTGGAGATTCTTCTTCACATTTGGTGGATTGTTTGACTCCTCCCAGTTTGTCAGATTGTTTGGTTGATTGTGGCTTTGGTAGGCGTATCGGCAAGCATGGCTTGTTGAATGGTGGTAAGGTACGTAAAGTTTGTTTTGGGCATCCTTGTTTGGATGATAGTTTGAAGTTGGAAGAGATATCTCATTAGGTGGAGATTGATGCCGCTCCTTATGAAAGTTTGTCTGGTAACACAACTGATGTTAGTTTGCTAGCCACAGATGTTTGTTTGAACGCTCAAGCCCATGAGCCAATTGGAGCTGTGAAGCCATTGTTTGGAGACCTTTGTAGGTTTTGGGGTGTTCATTCATACTCATCTTCAGTCGGTTATGGTCATAAAGTGGAGATAGTATTTGGTAGTTTGGACCCCATTGTTTTGAATTGTGTGTTGGCCCTCTACGGGCATTGATGGGCATTTGTTTTGATTTGACCCCTTTAAGGGATTTGACCCCTCGGGGTATGATGGGCATCACATAGATGCCATTGGAGTGAACTACGATGGTTTGATCCCTTAGAAGAAGGGTACGTAGGCAACCATGAGGTGGTGCAACCGTTTTGGTCTTTCGGGACAAGTGTGGGAGTTTGGGATTTGGTGTCGGCTTAGATTTATTGAATCTTCGCCGAGGTGGAGAATTGTTGGTTTTTTTTGTGAAAATAGGACGGAGGGAAGTTTTTGTTCAGGAATGTACGTACGCAGTTAGGGCGTTCGTACGTTCAGCATCACAGATAACGTTTTGGATCAGGGAACGTACGCACGTAGTTAGGGCGTACGTACGTCCAGTATCACAGATGACTTCCCCGTGTGGCTCGACGTACGTACGTCCTTCTTTGTTTTTTGTGAATATGGGCATGTTTAAGCCCATTTCGTGTTTGATTGTAAGGCTAAGTTATAAAGCCAATGAGAAGGTTGGGAAAACCTAATCTTCATGTGAGAGAGATTGTGAGAAGCCATTGGCAAGTTTGAGAGAACTTTTGTGAGGAAGAACACTTTGGTTTCTTCGTGAGGGCTTGTATAATCGTCTCTATAAGGAAGATTGTTGGTTTGTCCGTGGACGTAAGCAATATTAGCCGAACCACGTAAAGCTTGTGTTTTGTGTTTGTTTTGTTTTTGTTTTGTTTGATTCATACACTATTTCAACATTAGGTATTGGTGCATAAGTTTCTGCCGCGCACAACATTGATAATGTATCAAACGTTGCTGGATGTTCAAGGTTGATTGATTGCCATTCACTCTCTTCAATTATATAAAGTTTCGCCTTTTTCTTATGTTGTTTAAGGACTTTTGATGTATTGAGAACATAGGCCAAGTAAGTGCTCAACACTTTCTCTCTATCCTTCTTATGATTTAACTTCAAAGTGTTTCTTTCCTAGAATTATACGGCCACCATTCTTTTCTTCTGGCTCCCCGGTAATAAATTTCCACTTAACTTGAATTCCTTCAAAAACATCAATAACCTCTTCACCTTTATCGATTGTTAAGGCCATGTTTTTGTCATTAAAAACTTTGCTCACTTTGATTCTCTTAACCGAAGGGGTGATTTTTGTGCCTAGATATAACTTTGAGGCATTGAATATTTTGTTTCGACCGCAACCACCATCAACCTATTCTTCAATAACAAGAGTGAGTTCTGACGAGCTTGAATTGAAATGGTACTTTAGTTTGGACAAAAGAAAATCTCAAAGTTGATGAGGTATAACTTCATTGACTATGGTTCTAAACAACATAGCTGAAGTAGTAATTGATGCATAAGCAGAAAATAATGTGGATGATGAAAACATGTCTGTGACAGGAAACATGTTTGGCAGCACAACAATACTTGGAGCAAAAAGTTGCAGCTTGAGAACTTGTTAAGATTTTTAGATTTCTTAGTATACAGTACCCTTTATAGAATTCATGTTACTATGTTAGGGTTTTGTTCCTTGGAGCTGAGAAGTTTTCTTAAACAAAAGTACAAAACCAAGTTTCTATGTACCGTAAAAAATTAGTAATTACTTCTGATTTTTATTAATTATCTCCTACACCCAGGAGTATTTAAATTGAGGTGTTGATATTAGTTTCACACGTGTAAAATTGAAAAAAAAAAGGGGGTAAACTCGGAAATGGGGAAACAAAAATCTAGATTCGAGTCAAGATCAATAAGAGCATTCCCAATGGTAAAACACTTTTAGTGGTGCCACGTAGGACGGTTTTAAGGAATTTTGGTGTTTCCAATGGTTTTAGCAATAAGAAGGTTTTAGTGTATCCAACAGTGGATTATTGAAACCACAATTTGTCTAGGGTATGGATCTATACCGCACTAATTGTTACGGATGGATCTTCGTGTAGATGAGTCAATACCACACTAATTATGGCGGATGGATCCATACCACATAAAAGAGTGTGGTCCGGATTTCTACGTGGCACTTTTAACTCCTTGGCAAATTTACACTTTCCACGCAAAACACTTTTAATTCTTTGGCAAGTACTTCAAGAAGTTAAAAGTGTTTTACTTGAAAAGTGTGTTAAAAGCCTACCATTGGCAAGTACTTTCACTAAAAGTGTGTTAAAACCTACCATTGGGAATGCTCTCTGCTTAAACCTTCTTCTTTCCCTCTCTATAAATTCCACCTTTTGCCCTTTCAGTACAATTGAAATTTTTATTTTCTGCAATTGAAATTTCAAAAACAGAGGTTAAGCGGAAATTTCTTCGCTCTTTCTTCTGAATTAAATCTCTTAAATGGCTTCATCTTGTTGAATTTTCATTTTCTGAAAATAATCAAGGCACTCTCAAATAACCACATTTGGTTCGCCATATTTCATGAATGAATGGTTTAGCAACTTTTGCAGGGGTTAGAGCATTCCCAATGGTAGGTTTTAAATCACTTTTAGCCACTTTTAAGAAAAAACTCTTGTCAATAGTGGGTTTTAACACACTTTTCAAGTAAAACACTTTTATCTCCTTGGCAAATTTGCCAAGGAGTTAAAAGTGCCACATAGGATCATTTTATTAATTAAAAATTAGATTTCATCACAATGTACACTATATTTTTTGGGGGAAAAGTGAAACTAAGTTTAAACACTTATTTTAAAACTAACCATTGGTAACTCTAAAAGTATTAATCACTTTTAACATAAATTATTTGCTAAAACCTTTCCCCTCTCTCCTATGTGGCACCCTTAAAACCCTTTTACTATTGGGAATGCTCTTACTTCCACATTCATAATCAGATTTTACATTTTAGATATCTTGAAAAATGGGGTGGTGATCAATTCCTATAATGCAGCATTGCAGCGCTTTGAAGATAGCATAAACGCAATAAGACAGATGAATGTGCATGTCCATGCAGCCAGCATGGCTGAGACAGAAATACAGAATGGTGACTAACTACAAATTAAAAGTAAAAATTGTGTGACGCTGTACAAATATACCCCAGAAAAGTGGTGACTAAAAACCAACCTTAATAAAGGTTTCTAGAATAACATTAATTAAACACTAAGAAAAAGGAAAACAAACTTAAGACAGAAATTACTGTGATAGGGAAAAGGCACACACTAGTAGCTAGTATCCCTAATCCATCACGCAAAAGAAAGAATTGCATAGAGTCAAACTGTTGCCTCTTTGCTGCCCCTTGTCATCTTACTTAGATCCATTCACAAGTCACAACATCCTTCTCGATCTCCATTTTAGTGTTCAATTTGGCATTCTAGTAATCTCAACTTCGCTTTCGGAGTTTTGGTTTTCCTGCAACATCTTTCTTGGCTCCATTAGCAGCATCATTCTCTTCATCCTGGCCTTCTTGTTTTACCGTTTCTTCTGCTTTCCCTTCAACATCTTTTTCATCTTCATCTTCATCTTCATCGTCCCCGTCCTCTTCATCACTTGTTTCCTTCTTGTCCTCATTTTCTTTTTCTTCTTGTTTTTTTCTCTGATTTTCTTTTTCTTCTTGTTCCTTAGCCTTGGCTTCATCTTGTTGAATTTTCAATTGCTCAAGATGATCAACAAACTCCTGAAGGACCACACCTGGTTTGCGATTTTTCATGAGTTTTTCAGCTACTTCTGCAGGGGTTACTTCCACATTCTCTATGAGATTTTCAATATCTTCAAAAAGGGGATGGTACTCAACTCCCAAGTAGTTATGAGCCAAGGATTTAAAGCCACCAGAAGTGCAAAAACCCAGATTAATGTGCATGTCCATGCGGCCAGGACGTAATAGAGCAGGGTCTAGTTTTTCCTTGTGGTTGGTAGTAAATATAATAATTCGCTCATCGCCACAGGATGACCATAACCCATCTATGAAATTAAGCAACCCAGATAGAGTAATCTGTGACATTAAGCATGCAAACCCTAATTAAATATATAGCTAGCATATTTTCATCAATAAGAAAGTAACAGAGAAAATCAAGAAAAATACAATCAAATCAAACTAAATACTGACCTGTTTCTTTTCGTCTTCGTCCTTGTCTTTGTCTTTGTCTTTGTCGTCCTTTTCTTTTGATTCTTTCTCCCTGTTTTCAAACTTAATAGAGCAATCAATATCCTCAACAACAAGTATGGATTTATTAGATGTGGTGACCATCAATTTTCTAAGATCAGAATTGTAATCCAGTTCAGTGAGATCCAGATCATATATGTCGAAATTAAGGTAATTTGCAATAGCAGCAATCAGACTAGATTTACCCGTTCCAGGAGGTCCATATAATAAATAACCACGTTTCCAAGCTTTTCCCACTTTCTTATAAAACTCCCTCCTCTGAACGAATATGTCAAGATCCTCAAGTATAGTATTCTTAAGTTCTGGATCCAATGCAAGTGTATCAAAGGTCGATGGATGATCAAATTTTATGGATGACCATGCGTCTCCCAAGCTGGTATACAAGCCATTGATATCTATTGTAAAGAGCTTAATCGTCTTCTTTTCTTCTCTAATGGATTTTGCTCTCTCTAGTACATAAGGCAAGTAAGATCCCAAAACCTTGTCTTTGTATTTCTTGTCGAAATCGAGTTGGAAAGATCGAATTTGTTGTTTTGATGGTCTTTGATGATGAGAATCATAGAATGGAGAAGGGTTTTGAGGTACATCTTCGCACACCATATACCATGTTAACTTCATACCATCATAAAAATCAAAAACTTCTTCATCCTTTTCCATTGTGATTTTGAAGTTGATCTCGTTCCTTGGTTTGCTTACGTTTAACATCCTTGTTTTGGGAGAGATCTTTCCACTTAAGTATATCTCTGCAGCTTCATATATCTCGTTCTTAACTAGTCTATTAAACTCTGAGAATACCATAGTTATTATCTCATTGGGAAAAAGAATACTCCAAGTATACATGATATAGTATTTTAGAAGCCTTGTGAACTCGTTGGGTAAGATATCTACTAGAGACCTCAAGACCATTACACTCCCCACAATTGAAGCTATAGTTGAAAACATGTTTGCAGCAGCTACAAGATGACCTTGAGAGTATGTTGAAAATCAATGGAAGGAGTAGCAAGTTTTAAATATGCTTTGATAATTGATATGGCCTAGAAGATGTAATAAAAGGAACAAGAAACGATACTGTTATTAGCCCATTTATAAGTATCCTAAATTCCTAATTCATTAAAAATTCTAAAAACTACAAGTATCCTAACTCATTAGAAATTCTAAAAACTACAAGTATCCTAGTTCATATGCTTGTATTATTGTATATCGTACACAATATAGGCAAGTTCTGATTCATGTAGGCATATAGCTGTTTAGCTTATAGGTATTAGCTATAACCTTGGGGATGGAGCTTATAGTAATTGCCACTTTTATAACCATTTTCTACTAATAAGCCCATAACTACCTACAAAAATGAACATGATTTTGGGTTTTCTAATAGCTTATGTTATGAGTTATCAGAAGGTAGTATAACCGAAAAACAAACAGCACCAGTATTATAAATTCTATTCTAATGAAGTTAAACATATATGAACCCCAGATACATATAGTTTTTAGTTAGTTCATAGTAAACCCTTGTTTAAAATGCAGTTAGCTGGTTAATGCATTAATCAATTGGCCCAAACTGATTAACAACTTTCAACAAAGAAGATTTGAGACTGAAATAAGGCATTCTGCAAAAGTATCTAAAACAGAAATGACAAGCGCACAAGTATTCCCTTGCTTTGATGGATGAAGTAAAAATTACATATAACATTTGGTCGTATAGGGTTGGGCTGGGATGGAATGGGGTGTTTAAACTCTGGGAGACATTGTAAACTAACCATTGAAGTCTTGTAGAGGACTAGAGGTGTAGCTGAAAAATTCTGTCTATATTTTTATTTTCATAGTTTATTGATTCAGTGAAAAATTTTGGTTTATTTCTCCAGCCAATTGTATAGATTATGTGCAATATTTGCTTTAAAATGCTATTTATATATCAATGCCTAAATCCAAATACTTGTGATTATTAGATTTCCTGCTTTTGACATTCTATAAAAACAGAACAAATAAGAAACTCTACTTGTTATTTCTTCGTAAGATCTCGCCGAATACTGAGCATACAAGGTCTCCTTCATGTTCACCTCGGCATAGTGGCTGAGGTGCAGACTAAATGCCTGATTTCTCGATTAAAAATGGCAGGATTAAGTTGGTGGATAAGGGCTATAACTGGCAATAATTGCAGACTGAAAGCTCAAATTTTGTTCAATGATACTGTGAACTCCATTTATCGCTAAGAATTTCTCACAAAATCTATCTGGTACCAAATTATTTGTTTCTAGTGTCAAATTATAAACCAATGTGTATGCTTTTGCATATAATACAAAAGTGATGCATATTAGCATCCCAACAGCAAGCACACCGTTGACTTCGGGGAAGCATGCTAAGACCAAGTTGACATAAAGTAATATGTCTTCTCTAATGTTTTGGCATCTAGGTACTCAATGTAACAACAATTTTTTTGATAAAAGGCAGAAATTCTATTACCACAAACCAAAAACACATACATTCCTGGACAGCGTACTAGTAGTACGCGTTAAATTCCACCCAATAGAGACAAACCCTCTATTTTACATCGTATATCGGAAGCCCCCCCCCCCCCCCCCCCCCTAGTACGCGTTAAATTCCACCCAATAGAGACAAACCTCTATTTTACATCGTATATCGGAAGCCCCCCCCCTCTTCTTTCGAATCATAATACAACATACATCAGAATATAGCTAAAAAACCAACAGGCAGACTCAGTGCATAAACAAAAAACACACCAGACTGTTGCTGAAACGTGCTGCAAACTCTGCTTACTGCTTGTCCCATTGTTGCTTTCCCGTCCAGACATAATATCGTCAGAAAAACACCTGCAAGCTTCTTCCTTCCTGCTGCTGTTACACTTTCAGTTACGATTAGAAAAAATGATTAAATTACTAGGCATTAATCGAAAAAGGAAAGCAAAGGTCCTTAACATATAAGAATAATAGTATTCTGGCTTCCTTTTTCAATTCGGATATCTAGTAAAATAACTTTTAGCGTTTTGTAAATCAAATGTGGTTGGCACTTGGCACCCCCACCCCAATCCCCAACAAGCAAGTGAATAAGAACAATTTATATTTACTTGGTATGAGACAGCAGAGTGCTCTATGTTCGAAGCCAATACATTCCCAATTACTACCCCATTGAAGGATTTACATGCACCATGGAAGTATATATGAAGAAATTAGCATAGTTATGAATAATCTCATTAGATAGAGCCATAGAGGTAGAAATTTGGACATATGCTTCAAAAGTAATACCGAACATAACCAGTTTTTGCCTATATAGATATAAGGTTACAGTCAAAAACAACTTTTTGCTGATATTTCATACACCTATCACACAATTTAACATACAAAGAAAGTCTCGACCACTTGGACAAATATAAGATATACTAATATACAGAATAATACATACCTTGCATCTCACGATATAGAGATCGACTTGTATTGTTTGACAGTACTTGTTATAGCTTGTTCAACAGGAAGCCTCTCCAAGCTTGATGCACCATAGAATCCATGAACTTCCTTGGTTCTCTTCAAAACATATTCTGCATCACTGGGACTTGATATAGTCCTGAGAATTGCACCAGTAAATTCTTATGGCGACGAGTAAACACTGTCTAAAAATGCAGTTATTCAGCTGACAATAAAAATGCACATAGCCTGTGCCTACCTAATATGATACACTATAAGAACATGCTATGTATCTTTCCGCTGGTCTTTAACCAATTTTTCTTTTATGCTCAGAGTTCTTCATACTGGGCGGTTCTATACTTCTATATGAAGATAAAAACATAATTAGTACAATAAGTAACAACCTCCTATGATAGTGATGTAATACTATCGGCGGAAGCAAACAATAATAAGAACACCAATTAAATAAATGGTTTGAACACCCAAAAACTAGGGTTCTTCACAAAAACGAATTTAATGTCTCAAGACATAAACAAATCTTCAATCTAACCTACTTAATAGGGTTTGCAATCCCCTATTTATAATAACCTAAACCTAATCCTAACTACACTAGAAAGCTAAGTAAATAGAAACTACTACTAGGGATGTTCTAATCCATATAGGAATCTGCAAGAACTATGAGGCATGTGCCTTGCACATGCTATCTTTATGCATATGCATCAAATCCCCCCAACTTGAAAAAAACTCGTCCTCGAGTTTGTGTACTAACATCCTCCAAGTTCAAAACGACTCTTGTACATCAACCTCAACCTTACGTTGGTGCAGAAAATCCGGCCATGAATCTTCCCCAGATAGTTGCTCGCAGAAAGAATGATGGACATTAATGTCATAGGTGCATCATTAGGACACAATTGATTGAAACAATATAGCCGCATGTCAAGAAATAAGAATTGATGGTGTTTGTCCCTCCATGGAGAAAATCCATTCTCATCTTGGAATAGATAAGGATCAACATAACCACCAAACAAATTACCAATTACTTTTATGGGACGAAATTTGTGGGGATGATAAAAATCATCAATTTGTCGGTCGGAATCAATGGAATTCATCGATTCATGGGAGTGATGAGCGAAATTCCGAGAACGTTCATCCTCTTTACCATTGTCATGGACAACAACCAGGTTTCCTTGCTTGGGCAACAAATAGAAATTCTTATTTATCTTCCTTGCAGATTTTTCAATCAAATCTTCTACTTGATCCACACATGCAACTTCTAACTCAAGAGACACAAAACTAGATGTATCATCACTATCATCACCAAAAACGGAAAAGAAATCAACAAGATCGTAACTTTGTAAACCACCAATTCGAGTACGAGTGACGTATTTTTCTTCTTCAAACATGTTGAGTAAGAAATTAATCTCCGCTTCTTTGTCAAGTCGTTTCTCTTCTTCAACAAATTCTTCCTTAAAAGTCACAAATTGACTTTTTAATTTAGTAAAGCAATTTAAAAGTTCTTTCAAATCTTTTTGTATGCTTGGTGACGTCATGGAGGCATCGCTCTTTGAATCGATTTCAGATTCAATATAGTGTGGGTATTCTCCATACGGAGTAACCTTAGAATTGCGACTACGAAGACCATCGTGATCATAAGTCTTTGGACGGTTTCCATGGGAATATTTAACACCATAAGCAACATATTGTTGCTGAAAACCACATCAAGGAGGGTGCGTGTCCTGCTGGTGGTGGGAATAATATCCATCGTCATAATAACTATGACGTCGCCTGCGTGGGGGAGAAGGGGAACGAGAGGAAGAGGGAGGTTCATACCTTCTGGAAAGAGGAAAGCGGCGGCTAGGATCAAAGTTGGGAGCTTTATATTCAGAATCGGTATAACGCTTCGATTCATGTAAACTCCAGCGATCTGGCGGCGACGAAAATTCTCTTTGACCTCTTCTACGATAACCCATCTTCAAATCACCAACATGAACGCGGCTCTTGTAATAAAAATCAGGTTTTTATCTTCTAAACCCAGAAAAAACAAGCTCTTGATACCAATTTTGGTGTAATACTATCGGCGGAAGCAAACAATAATAAGAACACCAATTAAATAAATGGTTTGAACACCCAAAAACTAGGGTTCTTCACAAAAACGAATTTAATGTCTCAAGACATAAACAAATCTTCAATCTAACCTACTTAATAGGGTTTGCAATCCCCTATTTATAATAACCTAAACCTAATCCTAACTACACTAGAAAGCTAAGTAAATAGAAACTACTACTAGGGATGTTCTAATCCATATAGGAATCTGCAAGAACTATGAGGCATGTGCCTTGCACATGCTATCTTTATGCATATGCATCAGATAGTCTCTAGCATATAAAGGTTGTTACATTGTTTGGTAGAAAATGATAGAAACACTATACAGTGAACCAGAATGCATTATTGAGATAATAACATAGTCTAATATAAAAGTTTTTAAAAAATAGTGTCTGACATAAAAATGATAGAAACTCTTTACGGTAAACCAGAAATTATTATTAATATGAGATGTTAGTGTGACATACTGATGTGGTCTACTCAAAAATCTGATGAAGCAATACATATTTGCAAACTACTGGACAGCCTAGAATTAATATAAATCCTCTCAGATAGTACCTCCATGGCAGAGTACTATAATACTGGAGTTGATCCCATGTGCGGCATCCGCAATAGCTTGAACACGAGCAACACTATCTTCCAATGAGACTGCTGTTTTTGCACCAATCGAACCTGAAGTAGTGAGCCCCATATGAGCCACTACAACATCAGCACCAGCTTTTGCCATGGCAACAGCTTCTTCTTGATTAAAAGCGTATGGTGTTGTTAAAAGACCCATTCTATGTGCTTTTCTAACCATTTCAACCTCCAAGCTGACCACGAAAGTATCAAAAGGTGAGTTACAAACATGCAATTGTCGTGAGTAAAGTTATTATATCTACGAAAGAATTTAGGTAACCTACTTATATCCCATTCCTGTTTCTTCAAGATTTTGCCTAAAGTTACCATCAAAGAGCCCTACAGTTGGAAAGTTCTGCACACCAGAAAATCCAATTGATTCGATCTGCTTAAGAAAGTAGTCCATTCGGCGAAATGGATCAGTAGCGCACACACCAGCAAGAACTGGTACTTCCTTCACTACCTATAATATTTAAAGAAAATTATTGAACTGACGCAATTGAGCAGCTAAAGTGTTAATAAGCTTTTCGTTTTCAACCATAGTTGTCCTTCAGTGTACCTTACTGCGTATCGTATAACATTAATGAATACAATAAGATTCTAGTTAAGATGACTTTATCTAAGCGTGTTAAGTTGCAATTAGTACTAAGACAAACTGGGTCATAAAGGTTAGTTGCAAAGAACAGATTATCCACAATGTTTTTTTTATGAGAAATAATATGGACTAGACTGTAACAAGACCTTTCTATGGCCAGTTGCAAGTCTCTTTAGTAGATAATTTAAAATAAGCTTCCTAGAAAAAGAAGATCCAGCTGAAACTCACTGGCAAGATTTCATTGGCCATGTCGAGTACCACTGCATTTGCATCTGCAAAAGGCAATAAACCTGCCAAAGAACCCCTTCCTGCCATGCGAAAGCGCCCAGAATTATACAGGACTATCAAATCCACGCCACCTGCTTCCTCAAACTTGGCAGATATGCCCGTCCCAGCACCAGCCCCTATTATTGGCAATCCTTTATTTATTTGATTTCGCAATTGTTGAAGTATCGCCCGAGTTTTTTGCAATGTTTCTGTTAAGACAATCAACAATAAGGTTAGTTTATACTTTATAATCAGCCAAAAGTTAAAAACTACTTAGTGAAAAAAGTTGTAAAACAGGACGTGACAGTATATAAACAAAATGTTCATGCAAGCTGCTAATACTGTAAGCTAAGCACATGTGAAACACCTTATCTTTCATTTTTTTTTCAAGAGCATATTTCTGTTGATGCTTAAAAATACACATGGTTACAAAAGACAGAGTAAATAAACTGCTAAATTTTTTCCTAAATTGGAATAAGATGACATAGTAACCTGGTCTTGCTTCAGGAAAGTCCACTGGTGTTGAATAAATGGTTCTGCATTCTGTCAAATCCTTGCTCGAATCCTCAAGCAAATCTTGATTAGGGTGTGCCAAATTATCTTGTTGAGACCCAAAATCTTTGGATATATTGTTGGCGATCTCCAGAAATGATTCCACTAATGCGTTTGCGAACTCTGGATCATTAATATGATATGGGAACCTCTTCAACTGTTAAAATAGAATAATAGAAGTATCTTTAAGAGTGAAAGACATCTTGAAGATAAATGTAAAATCCATACAAGAAATTAAATGGATATAATTTATGCATATAAGCAATTGTTCAGCTCACCTGACGATCTTCAGTTGTCTCAATTAGCCTCTCCAGCTCATTCAAGAGTGCAGTAGTAGTTTCAGGGTCGTAAAAGGGTTTCCCTATTGCGTCCAAAGAAGAGATACCACTTTCTGGGAGACACACAGAGATCTTTGATGATGACTTGTTCAGTTTCTCCGCAATAAAGGCAGCAAATTTCTTGTTCTCATCTTCTGTGGTTCGCATGAGGGAAACCTACGGAAACTGTTAGTGTTAGATTAACATAACAAAAGGATGTCACTAAATTGAATTAACAATGCATTACATGCTTCCTTTGCAACAGAGATAACTTGTTTCTTACTGTGCAACGACTCCACGAGGTATAATATAATTTTTCAGAAGTGGTATTAAGTTGCAAATGGGAAGTTACAATTTAGACAAGGTTAAGTCACCAGCCTTCCATCCCAATCTGGTGCTGATAGTTAAGATATTTATACTGCAGTGTCCACAAGATCTGGCTAGTATATGGGACTGGGTTGGCTAAGTTCCTTTAATCTTAGAACAAGAAAAGAAATACAGGATAAGTAGAATGCACCTGATCATTATGTTCATAAATGTTTCTTTGATGAAATTTGGAAGGAATAGTATCCTTTGCTCCAAAGTTCACCATATCCAAGGCACCTACGCTGAGGACTAATGGAACCTTTTTCTCTATGATAGAATCAAAGCGGATACTGTCACAGGCCATGACACCTCCAACCACATAATCCGCCACTTCAGTTGTTGTTATATCCAAAACACCCTAATTCAAAAAAAAAAAAAAAAAAAAAAAAAAGAAATTCAGCATTTTATGTCACTGTGAAACACAAGTAGAAAGATTAATAGATTGGAAGTCATTGAAAGCTGGACTTGATTGAAAAAATCAGAATGAGGAACCATGATTCAAAGAGAGAAAGAGATTCCTAAATCAAGTCAATCAGTCAATTCAGCTCAGGCTTATAAACTCTAGAGTCAATTAAAGTTAGAATTTACTTTATTCAAACGGCATAATGAGTTCAAGCTGATCAATTGTTTAAAGCACTGGGTCATGAGTATCTATGAAAAAATATTCTCTTCTTCACTCTTTCATCTTCCAACATTGGTCAAATTTTTTTATTTGAAAATTTGACCGAATGACTATCTTTTACATAGATGAGAATTTGTGAGAAGTTAGTAGGTCTAGAAAATATGTATTCTAAATCGCATGTAAGTTTCAAGTTAGCGGACCTGCAGCTGTGATACTGCAAATTCAAATTGACATAGTAAACGAGAACATGTATACCATAAAGCAAGTGAATATTGACTAGATAGTTTACTTTGGAAAGGTACCTGTATAAATCCTCCTTTAACCAGATCCTCTAAAGCCTTGCCACCAACTCCAGTCGCATGGAAAACCATTGTCTCATAGCCTTCTCTTTCCAGTCTTTCTTTGACAGCATTTACGCATGGAGTTGTAACACCGAACATGGTTATGCCAACAGTGAGTTTGTCAGAGGCCCTGATAGAATCTTTAATTCCTGAAAGTCTTCCACTTACCATACCAGCAAATGCAGCGCCAGCATTAGATAACACAACGTGGCTAACACTGTTAATCCCACAAATATCCACCACCGAAGGGAACAATATCATATCTGAGGTTCCAATATAGGGTTCGGTATGACCACTAGCGACAGTTGATACAATGACTTTGGGCAATCCTATCGGGAGAGATTTGAACGCAGACGATATCAGAGATGTTCCACCACTGCCACCAAGGCCAATGACTCCAGTAAGAACTTTGTCCTCATGAGCTTCCTCAAGAAAACGTTTAAGTGCTTTAGCCATTATACCAATTGCTTTGCCTCTGTCATCTGGTAGAAGGTCTGACGGTTTCTTCTCATCTGGCCCAAAACAGTTAGAGAGAACCCCATTTTTTGTAACAAAAGGAAAATCACCAAAGCTCTCCGTTACATTATGACTACAGGAAACATCAACAACAGTTACCTGCACCTGCCATTTCCACAAACATATCTTAAATTTAGGAAGCACTTATGCATAAAAATGAGTATAATGTCAAATCAGAAATGAACATCCTTTTGGGAACAAGTGTTGCAAGAGGATTGGAAGCCAAGCTACTTCATATATAAATAAACTTACAAGAACTCTCTCTTGCATTTTCCAATTTACCCAAGTTGTAAAGAGAACAATCTACTTGAGTACAGTATCACAAAATTTTCACACAAACACACACACACGCAGATATACACTTTTGCGTCCATAACTAATATTAACAACCAAGATACACTTCCACATGATTCTAACTCCATCCATCATCCATTCATTAATAATTGAGACATTCTACTCTTAGAATTATTACTATATCAAATTGATTCTTACCTACATTGATGAAAATCAATGCCTTCATAGGCGGTGAAGAAGACTCCAGAATATACAAGTAACTCTAGAGATTTCTAATTAAGTCGGTGATTAGAATGTCCTAGAATTGTGGAGGAGATATTTTCTAATGTCGGTTGGAGAAATCTGGAGACTTTGAGATGTAATTTAAGTCGGTTATAACATAGTATAAATAGGTATGTAGATGTATTGGTTAGGACATCAGAGAAGAAGTTGAGTCCTGATCAAATAGTAAAGTGTTAGTATAGTTGTTGTCCAAGAAGTGTTTGTCTAAACCCCTAAGTGAGTAAAGTGTGTTTGTATAAAACTCTGTTTGATTAATAAAACTCTGATCTTTTCTGAAATCAAGCCCATCTATTTCTCTCAAGTTTACACTCCTAAATTCCTACAAGTGGTATCAGAGCCAAGGTCCGAGTTAGTCACGCATTGGTGGTGATAACCAAGTGTTGGGTATAGTTTTCCCAAGTCGATCATTGACATTTGAAGGTCTACGATCGAGTGTGCTATTAGGGAGCACAAAGAGGGTCCTTTGTTGGCTAGTTGGTGTAATCAAAGTGTTATTGGAGTGTCGTCGTGCTGTCGGTGTTAATAATCGACAAATTGGTTAACATGACGGAATTGATGGGTACGTTGGCTGGAATTGAGAAGTTAAACAACAACAACTATAGTTATTGGAAGTCTTGCATGGAGTCATATCTCCAAGGGCAAGATCTGTGGGAAATTGTTGTAGGAAGTGATGTCTCTCAACCTGAGGAGACAACCACAAATATGAATGACGTGAAGAAATGGAAGATTCGCGCTGGGAAAGCCTTATTTGTAATTAAGGCTTCCATTCAAAAAGATTTGATAGAGCACATTCGAGATGCAAAGACTCCGAAGCAGGCATGGGATGCTTTTGCAGCATTATTCTCGCGTGCTAATGACGCTCGACTGCAGCTGTTGGGGAATGAGATTGGCACCGTTAAACAAGGTACTCTCTCTATCTCAGAGTATTTTATGAAAATTAAAAATTTATGCATGGAGATATCCCAGTTAAATAAAGAGTCCACAATTAGTGAAGCTCGGATGAGGAGAATCATTATTCGTGGACTCCGACCCGAGTTCAATGGGTTCATTGCTGCAATTAGTGGATGGCCCACACAACCCACGTTATTGCAATTGGAAAATCTCCTTATAAATCAGGAGTGACTCGCCAAGCAAATTAGTGGACTCTCTGTAAAAGAAGATGAGGAGGCTTTATTTTCCATGAAAGGGAAGAAAAATTCACCTTCCCAATGGAAGCAGAAAAATTATAAAAATAGCGGGCCCAAGTGGGAGTCTTCTAGTAGCTTCCAGAAAGGGGAAGAAGCAACTAAAGATCGCAAAGTCAAAGTCTGCTATAACTGCGGCAAGCCTGGCCATTTCGCTCGGTTTTGCAGGACAAAGGTAGCAGAGGGGAATGTTGCTCAGATAGATTCCCATGACAATAGAAGGATACAGGAAGAAAGTGAAGAAGAAGAATGGGATGTTCAAGCTTCATATGCAGTCGTTGAAAGTGAAGATGGAAACATGGACATCGCTTTCACTTCGACGATTGAAGAGATGGAGCAGGATGAGGTCAATACATGTTTATTGACAAAGTCAGGCAAAGAAAGGATCAACTACGAAACAGATTGGATAGTTGATTCTGGTTGTTCTCACCATCTAACTGGTGATATAAAGAAGTTTATGAAGCTAGAAAAATATTTTAGCAATGATGCTGTCATCACCGCTGATAATACAATGCACCCGGTGGAGCATGTCGGTAATTTGAGGATTTCCACAGTTGAAGGAAATACTCATGTCCTGGAGAATGTATATCATGTTCCAGGAATGAAGAAGAATTTAGTATCTGTTCCGCAGATCATTGATTTGGGGCATTATGTCTTGTTTGGCCCAAACAGTGTTAAAGTGCTGGCAAATGCAGAGGTTCGTGGTGACATTCTAATGGAAGAAAAGAAGGTGAAGAAGTTGTATTTGTTATCCGCTGGTACAACATATGTTGACAAAACACGTCAACATGAGACAGTTGACCTTTGGCACGCTCGGCTGGCACATGTAAATTATTCACGATTGAAGGCGATGATGAATGAAGAATCAGTACGTGGATTACCAAATTTGGAGATGCGTGAGGGCGTCGTTTGTGCTGGTTGCCAATTTGGCAAAGCTCATAGGCAACCATTTGGCGAATCTAAGGTACGATCTTCTAGACCATTACAACTTATTCATTCAGATGTGTTCGGAAGAGTTCGTACTCCTTCTTGTTCGGGAAGACGCTATATGCTCACATTTATTGATGATTTTCTCGATATGTGTGGGTATATTTTCTGGTAGAAAAATCGGAAGTATACCAGAAGTTTCTTGAGTTCAAATGCTTGGTGGAAAATGAACACAATCAAAAGATTGCATGTTTAAGGACCGACAATGGAGGGGAGTATACATCAGATGATTTTGAGAATTATCTGATAGAGCATGGGATTCGTCACCAGTTTACATGTTCATACACGCCCCAGCAAAATGGTGTCGCAGAAAGGAAGAACAGACATTTGGGCGAGACTTGCAGGAGCATGTTGCATGCAAAGAATGTCCCGCCACGTTATTGGGCAGAATGTATGGCAACAGCAGCACATGTCATTAATCGACTGCCGCAAGCAAGTCTTGGTTCTCGCTCGCCTACCAAGTTTTGTACATGGAGAAGCCAACTGTGTCTCACTTCAAAGTATTTGGTTGCGTCTGCTACGTGTTCGTGCCTGAGCAACTAAGGACAAAGTTGGAGAAAAAGGCGATCAGATGCATCTTTATTGGCTATGACCAAAGGAAGAAAGGTTGGAAATGCATTGATCCAACTACAGATAAAGTTTATGTATCTCGCGACGTTGTGTTCGATGAAGCATCATCGTGGTGGTCACCTGACAACAAGATAATACCAGAGATGGAGGCGCCAGATAACCCCGCACCTACAGATTTTGAGTTCGAAGAAGACCATGGATCAGACTCACCTCGGGATGGTTCACAAAGTCCTCCAAGTCCTTGGCGAACAGGTGTTCGAGGACCACCAAGTCCACAATTACGAGGAGAGAGAAATACCGACAGGAGAGATGCAAGCACTCCACAAGAAGCACAACTTCCCAGTGACAACAATCAATTTGAGCTAAGGAGATCTTCAAGGATAAAGAAGCCAAATCCAAAGTATATGGATGCTAGCTACGCTGATGTCATCCCACTTTCAGAGAGTTATGCATCTGAAATTCAAGAGGAGCCTGGATCATATCAAGAAGCTCAAGGGATTCTTGAGTGGGAGAATGCGATGAAGGAGGAAATTACGGCCTTGAAGAAAAATGAAACTTGGGAGCTTGTTCCACCACCTGAAGAAGTTAAACCCATATCCTGCAAATGGGTATACAAGATAAAACGCAGGAGTGATGGATCTGTTGAAAGATTCAAGGCAAGGTTGGTAGCAAGGGGGTTTTCACAAGAGTATGGAATTGACTATGATGAAACCTTCTCTCCAGTTGCGAAGATGACAACGGTCAGAGTGCTCATGTCGTTGGCAACAAGCAAGTCATGGCAACTTTGGCAGATGGATGTTAAGAATGCCTTTCTATATGGAGACGTGGATCGAGAAATCTACATGGAACAACCTGCAGGATTCATAAGCCAAAGGAATCCTGGTTATGTGTGCAAGTTGAAGAAGGCTCTTTATGGCTTAAAACAAGCACCGAGGGCCTGGTATGGAAAGATTGCAGAGTTCCTAGTGTTTTGCGGTTATCAGGTATCTGTTGGTGACTCTAGCCTCTTTGTTAAGAAGGTGAAAGGCAAAGTTGCGATCATTCTACTATATGTAGATGATCTCATTATTACTGGAGATGCCTTGGATGAAGTTGAAGAAACTCGTAAGAATCTCTCCGTAAGATTTGAAATGAAAGATCTTGGAGAATTGAAGCATTTCCTTGGGTTGGAAATTGAAAGAAGCTCGAGGGGATTGTTCTTATGCCAAAAGAGATATACTGAGGATCTATTGGAGAAATTCGGTATGTCGAATTGCAAGCCTATTGCAACACCGATGGAAGTCAATCAGAAGTTACAGAAAGAAGTTGGAGATGAGCTGGAAGATGCACGTCTATATCGGAAGCTGGTTGGGTGCCTTATCTATCTTACGATCACTCGGCCAGACATCGCTTATGCAGTTGGGGTCGTTAGCCAGTTCATGCATAGTCCGAGGAAGCCACATTTGGAAGTCGTTCGACGTATTCTGAGATATGTTCGAAGTACTAATGACTTTGGTATTCTTTATGAAGCCAAAGTTAAACCAGAGTTGGTTGGATTTACAGATGTAGATTGGGCTGGAGATCCATCTACAAGAAGGTCCACCACTGGATGTACCTTCAACTTAGGTTCAGGAACAGTTTCCTGGTGCAGTAAGAAACAACCAACGGTTGCTTTGTCATCCACAGAAGCAGAGTATCGAGCAGCAACAATGGCAGCTCAAGAATGTTCCTGACTCATAGAAGTACTTAGAGATGTTGGTGTGGATACTAACTACTCGGTTGAGCTCTACTGCGATAATCAAAGTGCTATACGACTCGCGTCAAATCCAGTGTTCTACGCTAGAATGAAGCACATTGAAGTACATCATCATTATATCCGTGAGAAGGTGTTGAGTGGAGAGATTGACTTGATCCCAATCAACACTGAAAAACAAGTGGCAGATATCTTCACCAAGAGCTTGCCCATTTTGAAGCAAAACAAATTTAGAGATCAACTTGGAGTATGTAGTCGAATGTCGGCATTGAGAGGGGATGATGAAAATCAATGCCTTCATAGGCGGTGAAGAAGACTCCAGAATATACAAGTAACTCTAGAGATTTCTAATTAAGTCGGTGATTAGAATGTCCTAGAATTGTGGAGGAGATATTTTCTAATGTCGGTTGGAGAAATTTGGAGACTTTGAGATGTAATTTAAGTCGGTTATAACATAGTATAAATAGGTATGTAGATGTATTGGTTAGGACATCAGAGAAGAAGTTGAGTCCTGATCAAATAGTAAAGTGTTAGTATAGTTGTTGTCCAAGAAGTGTTTGTCTAAACCCCTAAGTGAGTAAAGTGTGTTTGTATAAAACTCTGTTTGATTAATAAAACTCTGATCTTTTCTGAAATCAAGCCCATCTAAATTCCTACGTACATTACTTAGACTTTAATTTAAGTAGAGTTAGCTTTAAATTCAAAACAATCCTGAAAAGCTAGAGATTGCACATTACTGTCTGTCACTTATTTAGATTACTCGATCACCTTTCTTTAAATCTATCTATCTATCTATCTAAGAACATAATTGATGATTAAAACCTAAATTTTTCAAGTAGAATTTCAGTTAAAAAGCGTTATCTGAAGATATATATGATCAAGTGCAATTAACAGAATGAATGAACCCTATCTACAATAATATTATAAATACAAGAAAAAAACACATGCCTTGAAAGAAGAATTGTTGTTGGAAAAGCTTTGAAGGTTTGATCGAACTGAATTCGAAAGAAATTGAAGCTCTTCCATCTTTGTATCTGCAGTTCCAATGCAGAAAACTTGATAGATTTTCTCTTTATTCGCCATTTTCCCTCTCCAATGTTTCTGTAAAACTGGATTTCTGTTCAAAAAATTTCTTGCAGAGATCAAAAGATTCGAGATTGCATTTACAAGCTTGTTGTTAGAGAAACTTTTCTTTGATAACTGAAGTGAAGATGACACTTGCTTGACACTCGAACTAGTGAACTACTGTATATATATACAGAAATAGAGTATGCTGCACATTCTCCACGACTCAATCGCATTGCAACGTGTTTGGCATACCTGATTTTACGGAAAAATTAAATATTGGTCGTTTCATACGTGTTTAATGGCCCATAATGGTTATATACACAAACTCAAGCCCAATCCAGATACAAAGCCCACGAAAAGTTAGAGATGTGTATAGATTAATACGTATGACTGTTAAGAAGATTGATATGTATGATATGACTGATGAAAAGGTAGACTGAAAAGAGTGTATTGCAAGAAACTGATCCTGTCTTGCAACTTGCAAGCCTTACTTATTACAATTTAGGCACATATATGCTGCTCATCTGATCATGCTGCCTGCAAGCATTCATTGGTGCCCTTGTACAATGTTCTTAGGAATATTATTATATAAATGACATATTGACATTACTGCTACTAATAATATTTGCTTGACAAATAAAACGAATGCCAATGTACAGTAGCATGCAATTAACATTTAACAGTGAAGAGAAAGAAATAAGTATTTACCAATCCACATTCCACACAAGTTGACATTTAACATTATAATTTGACCTAAATTCCAAGAATAACATATGAAAAGAGTACTTTGTAGGTTTAACATCAAAATTCAAGTTGGATTAGGTAATTAATCCAAATACCAAAAGGCAGATGTTTCAGTTTGCACTACATTCTCTTTTTATCATTCATCATCGTCGTTGCTTAAATCCTCTTCTTCATTACTCTTTTGTTTTTCTTCCTGATCATCTTTTGTCTCTTTGCCTTCATTTTCTTTCATGGTTTTTGCTTCATCTTGTTGAATTTTCTTTTTCTCAAGAAAATCAAGGAGTTCACCAATAACAACATCAGGGGTGTCATTCTTTGTAAGATTTTCAGCTATTTCTGCTGGTGTTACCTCAATGTTACTTATCAGATTTTTGATATTATCAAAAAAATCCACTTCCAAATAGTTAGAAGCCAATATTCTGAAGCCACTAGGAGTGCAGTAAGACAAATTAAGGTTGAGAACCCAATGCAATATAATAATAGTAAAGCAAACAATAAAGCAATAAACAAATAAAGAATACACGATATTTTTAACGTGGTAAAACCCAATATGGGAAACGTCCACGGTTGTCCTCGCGACAACAAATAAATCCACTAGATGAAAAGAGATTTACAAACCTATCAACTACCTGCAATCACTGCGAGTTGACACTCTTGGTTATCTCTAACACCTTGACTTCACCAGAGTACCTTGATGTACGCACAAGACACTCGACTTCTTGATGAACACACAAGAAGACTCGAAGCCGAACTATGAAACAAGTTTACACCAGAGTTCCTTGATAAACACACAAGGATACTCGACTTCTTGATGAACACACAAGAAGACTCGAAGCTAAATTAATATAAACAATAATAGGAAGATGAATTGGGGAAGGATAGAAGATAGAAGTACACAAAGATCAATTGAGGAAGAAGATGATCTTTGTGGAAGAGCCAACAAACAAACTAGGGTTCTATGGAGGCTAGGTTGGAACTCTTGCCTTTCACATAACACCAACGACCTATTTATAACCTAGGGTTAAGAAGGGAAGAAATATGGGCCGAAAACAAGAAATCCATACGACGACGTACGTACGTCCTAACTAGGTACGTACGTCCCTGAACGAAAAAGTCTGCTGACCAACTCGACGTACGTACGCCCTAACTAGGTACGTACGTCCAAACCTTAACAAGAGATCTGTCCAACTCAAAGTACGTACGTCCTAACTAGGTACGTACGTCCTGTACCAAACAGCAACCTGACAGTCATGAGATGAGAGAAAGAATACTTGGGACGACGCTCACACATCAAGGTATTCCTAATAATGAGATCAAGGCGAGATAACCTCGAACACACCAAGTCACAAAATAATGTCAAACAACCGAATGCCGGTTTCAAAGGTGTACGTCCATGCGACCAGGGCGTATTAGTGCAGGGTCAAGTTTGTCCTGTGATTGGTTGTGAATATGATAATTCGCCCTTTTCCCCACAAGTCGACCATATCCCATCAATGGAATTGAGCACAGCAGATAGACTGACCTGCATGCACCACAAAATATGAGCCAAGTAGATTGTGAGCAAAAACATTGTATCTAATATCTATATCAATATCATGTCAGTAGTCCCAACTCCTAATGCTAAACTCTAAAGTGTTAAAAAAAATTATATATTATAGGGTGGTCTGTTTGTTCTCATCTTAAGAAACCCATCCAGATCATTCATTATAGTCTTCTTCAGTTGAGGATCCAATGCAAGTGTAGTGAATGTCGATGGGTGATCAAGTTTTATTGATGTCCATGTACAGTGACCATAATTCACTGTAAATAGCTTCACAGTCTTTTTTGCTTTCGTTATTGATTTTGCTTCCTCTAATACATAAGGCAGGTAAGAGTCCTCAAGTAACTTTCGGTGTTTTTCCTCAAAAGTGACTTGGAAAGATCGATGTTGGGTCTGTGGAATTACATGTAGTCTACCATCTTCATCTGTACAAGGACTATCAGTCTCTTGTTCACTCATTTTACAGTTCATTCTCCACTTGAATACAGCTCCATAAAAAACATCAAAGAACTCCTCACCCTTGTCCATTGAAATTTTCCAATTTTCTTCTCACTTGGGTTTGATTAATCTTGATCTCTTTGTTGTTGGGCAGGTCTTTCCACCTAGGTAAATGTCTGCAGCTTCATATACTTCATTGTAAACTAGTCCTTCGTTTTCAAGGAAAACCATGGTGAACTTAGGTTTGGGTACCCCCCCACCTTACCCCACATTTTTTTTTTTTTTTTTTTTTTTGGCGTTTTTAGGCCCATTTTGTTAGCCTTGCTTTGTGGTGGGTAAGTGGGTCCACAATAAACCCAACCCAAATGCCCGCAATTGTTTGACAAAATGCTTAGATGTTTGACAAAGTGCTTCTACCACACACGCAATTGCTTGGATGCTTGGTTCTGCACTTCTGCACTTCTGCCTATCACTATGGTCTTTATAACTGGCAATATTACCTTATGTTTCTGTTGGAGAAGTCTATTGTTAGTACATTGCAGTTTGACATGTGCAACACCATATGTGTTTATGAAGGGGCTTCTCAAGGCAACTCAATCTGACAAGAAGGATAGTTTAAAATAATATTTACAAACCTATTATTAGCTGTAGCTCAATCTGAAATGTTGAACTTCTCACCATCTCTGTTAGCTGCAGCTGCTATATATATACACTGCTGACGGTATTATTAACAGGTTTAAGCATTGGAATCAAACTTCCGTCTGACATACTACGTACACCGAAGAACATATTTTGTGAGTGTAAGCTGTTTAGAGGTTTTTCTAGTAAGAACTGTATTAAAGAGATACATATATACATATTTTTTGTGATAAAGAGATACATTTTCTGAGTCTGTTTATGTTTTTCCTTTATAGTAGGGAATGCACAAAACAGGCGATCGCATTTCATTAGAAAGTAGAAAATGGGAAGCTCACTGCCCTGCACAAGAAATAGTGAAATACAGAGCTTACTTTTGGTTGATAAGAATGCTGTTATGATGTTAGGGATTGAGTTTCAAAGTCAACTGCAAATCTACTTAGAAGAATCTCTTGTACTATATGAAATTTATTGATGTGATTATCAATTTGTTGGCGTTAACATTTTTGTAGGTTTGTTACATTTATTGTGTTATTACATGTTGGTAAAAGAATAATCCAGTAGTTAAAGAATCTGCCTAGCACTAGCATATTCGTAAACAGCGGAAAAAGAATTGTTTTGCTTAGGGTCAGGTTAGAGCCTATGGCTTTTTAAATTTAAGATGGTGCATAAACCCTAAACCCTGACCCTGATGATTTATCAAAAAAAAGGCAAGCAAATATGGAAGATTGGAAGAAGATAAAGTCAAGATTAAAGAATTTCAAATTTAAGATTGAGATTCAGTTTACATTAGATAACACAAAGGGCAGATGTTACTAGCCCTTCCATGACAGTACTCTTAGGCATCCTCATCATTCATCATCCTTGTTGTTTGAATCCTCTTTATTGCTCTTTTCTTCTTTTTCCTTATCATCTTTTGTCTCATTGCCTTCATTCTTCTTCACGGCTTTCGCTTCATCTCGTTGAATTTTCTTTTTCTCAAGAAAATGAAGGAGTTCTTCAACGACAACATCAGTGGTATCATTCTTTGTGAGCTTTTCAGCTACTTCAGCTGGTGTTACCTCAACATTGCTTATCAGATTTTCGATACTATCAAAAAGGGGATGGTGCTCCACTTTCAAATAGTTAGAAGCCAGGATTTTGAAGCCGCTAGGAGTGCAATAAGACAAATTCAGGTGCATGTCCATACGACCAGGTCGTAACAGGGCAGGGTCAATTTTATGCTTGTGGTTGGTTGTAAATATGATAATTCGCCCATCACAACAAGTCGACCATATCCCATCAATGAAATTGAGCATTGCAGATAGAGTGACCTGCAACACCAAAATTTGAATGTAAGAAGTTTTTGTCAAAAAATTAAAAAAATAAAAAGAATTATCATTTCAGTAGTCCAATGTTAATCAAAGTGTTAAAAGCTTTTTACATATATCTTAGAGGGTTGTTTTGGGGTCTTGAGCAACAACAAAAAAATAGGTTTTCGGTCATAAGTTGTAAGATTCTCATCCTTGCATCATATTTGGTCTTGTAGGTTCTTCTAAGATCTTATAGCTATAATAATTAAGATGAAAAAGATCAAACATACGTCAACTAAACTTAATTTGTTTTCTAGTAACTATTATTCAAATCCTAAGCTCGTGCAAACGATAATTTATGCTTATTTTAATTTCTATACTAAACATTATCTAGAGAAAAATTAGCTAAAAACTGACCTGATGTTTCTTATATGCTGATGATGTTCTATCAGCCAAGTCAATACTGCAATCAATGTCCTCAACAACTAGTATGGAATTGTCTGCCATAGACATCATTATTGTTCGAAGCTCTGGATTACGAGTAAGTTGAGTGAGATCCAAATCATATATGTCAAAGTTGAGATAATTCGCCATGGCAGCAATTAGACTGGACTTGCCCGTTCCAGAAGGTCCATATAACAAATACCCGCGTTTCCAAGCTCTTCCTGTTTCCTTGTAGAAGTTCTTTCTGTTAATGAATCCATCCAGATCATTCATTATAACCTTCTTGAGCTCAGGGTCCAACGCAAGTGTATTGAATGTAGATGGATGATTGTATATACCCATTACCGAGCTCTCTCTTACTCGGGACTCCAATAACCGACTATGCACGTATTTCATCTCTCTTACTCGGAATGCCATATACCGACTCTGCACTTATTTCATCCGACTTCAATCGAGTTACGTCACCCGAGCTCAAGCCCATTTCCAACTTGGCCCACCCGACATGCAGTACAAGTCATACTCCAACTCGGTGACTCATGAGCTCTTGTGGCGCTTACGTGGCAATGCATATTAATGCCAACAATTACAAGATCAATATCAAATATATTCTCATTATTATATGTCCGTTATTTTCCGTTACAAAATCAATATGAATATCACACATGTAATTCCCTATCTATATAAAGGGATCTATTTCATGTGAAAGAGGACAAGCTTTCTCTAGCTCCTCACAAGCTCTCTAGCTTCTCTCATCTCATATCAATAAAATACACTTATCTCTCCCTTGGACGTAGGCACCATTGCCGAACCACGTAAAATCATGTGTCTACTTATTTTTTGCAATCTCCATCATGACTTGTCCTTTTTTATGTAATGTATTTACATTGGCGCCGACTGTTTGTGATCGTACATCAACCTTGAAGCATGGAAAAAGTTTCGTGTTCATCACCAAACATTCAATATCTCTAGAACTTTAACTGAGAACACAGGTTTTGTTGCATATAGTATTTTTTTTTTTCTTTCTAGCTAAAGTTTAAATTCTTTATCATTAAAAACTTTATTTGACCATACTAATCTCTAATGGCTACTTAGTTTGTATAGATCAAGCATTAGTAGCAAGTTGTTTTCAACAATGGAGCCTAATTATGTGATTGCTCCATACTCTATTCTCATTTAGCAACACAAAATATGTTATATATAATATTATCTACTAACAATTGGTTGATATTTCAAGACTATAAAATTCTAACAACGAGAAAATCAATTATTGGTCACATCATTATTGACTTTGTTTTTATGAGATTACCTTGTTTATCATGAACAATAACATGTAACTTTACTCTATCATCTCAAGTGGTCAATGTTTGACTAAAACCATAATATTATTTATAGTACATTAATTTTATTATAATTATAAATTTGCATTCAATTGTATATTTTATGGCACCTTCATATTAATTGTTTTGAATGTGGCCTCATTTATGCTCAATATCAAACTTAGAATTTTTTTTTATGATATATGGTCATTGCTTTCGGTCATAACCAAGCTAGTCATTCATTTCATTTACTGTTACAAATGGTCTTATTATTAGCTTGGGCTATTTGACCATTTTCAAATAAATCTTAAGATAAATACGAAGCCATTCATTGCTACATTATACAATTTTACTATCATCATCATTCTCATTCTAATAACATTTAATTAGCACGTTATTGCATCTCTTGATATTCCTAAATCATCAATTGGACTATGCAAATTCTCTTTAGTAAATATTTTGTTGAATCTAATCATTTGCATATATCAATGTTAGTATATGATATCTTTTAATTCATATGATTATGATTATCTGATATAAACTGGGGGCTAAATTATATCTCCCAAATACTAACCGTTTATCCAAGTTCCAGGAAATGTTAAGCTCAAGGATGAAGACTTTGAACATTGATTTTCATCCCTATCATATGAGCCATTTATTTTTCTTAGCTTTTCATACCGACTTTGTGTCTCTCATTCAAACTTGATATCAAAAGCTTTTCAAAGGAAATTGGTACAATGGTTAGATTTTTCATGTGCATAGAAATGTCAAATCAAATCAACTAAGACCTCAATGGCATTATACATCTATCCAATGTCAACATTGTCATCGTGACACGACATTCGGAAACGATTCAAAAGCAAACACTCAGCTCACAGAAGCAAACGCTTACGAAATTACGGTTTGGTTGAGATTTCAAATGCATATGAAACTTTTAACTCGAATTCCACATCCTTTTTCAAAAAGTCAGTCATTCTCAGAACCCATTTTCTACTTCTTATCAAACTGACCAATTTCAGTCAACTTAATAAGAGGGGGCTATGTATATACCCATTACCGAGTGTAAGCTCTCTTTCCTTGATGAGCTCAGCTGGGTCCTTTAACTGCTTCAACGGTAGTACCTGCAATGACCACCGGACAATGACCGGTGGATAAAGCTCCAACGATCAAGTCAGTAAGCGGCTAGGTTTAGAGAATAGGTTTTAGCAAAGAATGAATAGTTACCTTTAGCGAACCCTAACGTGATCCTTTTATAGTAATATTCACCGCCTTCCTTGAACCGTTGGATCCTCCTTTGCATCCTATGGTTCTCTTATCTCCTACGTGTTTCATTCTCCATCACATAATATAAAGTGAATTCTTGACAGCCTGACATCACGTGCTCTATCCGTGATACTCCAGAATGTTCTGAACTCCGATTTGGTGCTTCCCAAATTACTCTCCCTATCTAACTCCTGTGTCCTCCATACTCCACCTAGCATGGTTTGGTACTTACATCGCCCCTCCTTTGACCGTCATCTATATTTCTTAGATGGCGGCTCAAAGGCTTTTTCTCCGCCTAAATGTAAACTCCTTATGATGATGGAAAACTGTCATAGGTTCTTTTCATTACTTTATCTATCATCTGCTCCTCACGTGCCTTAGGCTCTGCCTTATCCCTATCTCTCCAGCTACTCATTAATTGCGCATGCTCTCGAGTCCCGAACCTCCTATGCGTGCCTCTTTTGCTCTTACCTAGATGCACTCATGACTTTTACTGCTGTCCTTTCGCTTCCCAACGCTATTGTCTTGTCACTATTTTACTCTTTCCCGTAATACCCCTGGGATTATCCTCCTATAAGTTTGCAACTTTTAACCTAATTCTCCCATTTGCCTTTCATCTTCTTCATTCTCCTCCTCTGTTCATCTTTCTCTTCAGTCTTCCCCTTCTCTACGAAATCACGCACCGTCCGGTCCCCTGAAAGTTCGATTCTCGTCTTTATTTCTTCCTCCGTCGACTAATTCAGGTTATTCTCTTTTCCTTACTCTTGATTTTAATTTTAGCCATTGTTAGATCTAGGTTTTCATTTTTCTTCTTCTCGCTATCTACTCTGTACTTCGATTGCCGTAAATTTCCAAATTATTTTTCTTCTCTCCTCTCCTCCTCTTGGAGTCACCCTGTATACGCCCCTAATCTTTCTTTCTTTACGATTTTGGTGAGCCTTTTTCTATACATAAATGGCTTCTTATCAAAATCCGAAAAAGAAAGATTCCTCGAGGAAGATAGTTGAAGGAGGTAAAGGTGATGGCGGTGTTCATCCTTCCCCTTCCAATTACTACCTTGATTCGTATGTGCCCAGCGCCTACCCTTATAGACCTGATTTAGATCTACTCTGTGAGCTATACGACATTCCTGAAGACATAAAAATTTTCAACTACAAACATGCCCTTCGCTTTGCACATCACGAATTTAACCGTCAAGACGCTATTATGGTGACAGCCCACCAAATAGCTTTTGGTTGCCGGTTTCCTTTCTCTGACTTAGTTCGTGATGTACTTAATTTCTACCAAGTCGCCCCTGGACAATGTATTGGTAACTTTTGGCGTATCTTGCGGGCCCTAGACCAACTAAACAAAGAAGGAACCACCGTTTCCCTTGCTGATATACGCCAATGTTATTATCTTCGGGTTTGTGAAGAAAAATGTGGTCAACCTTATTACTATTTCGTCAAACGCCCCGGCAGGCGGTCCATTATCGAAAAATTGTCGGAAAGTGACAAGGAATGGCCTGACTTTCCTATGATTGTCTTTGGTAACTTTGGGGGAAAAGGACCTGGCATTTCTAACCCTTTAAAATACTGGCGGTTTAATCTAGGAGGTTTTTTCCTTAATTTTTCTACTTTGTTCATATATTAACATTCCTAGGATGAAAATCCTTTTGATAGTGTATGTCTAACTCTTTTATCTGTTTCCTATCCCAGAGGTTCGCGGTGACGGCAAAGCCTTAAGACCCCGCAAAGACGCCCCTTGGGAACCTTTGATAGGATCTGGAGCTGACGCTTATTCCGCCATTCGTGAGCTTACTTCCTCAAAGAAAGACGGTACCCCGATCGCTAAGGATCTTGATCTAGGGGAATACGTCTTACCCGTCTGCTGCCACAAAGATTATCTCAGGGATAAAAAGGGCAAGCCTTCTTCTATTCCTCCTACTTCCCGATCAATACAAAGGAAGGGTAAAGCTCCTGCTGCTGCCGCTACTGAGTTGGAGAGAGAATCTGATGACGGTGGAGATAATATCCCTCTTCAGACGATCCTAACTAAAAAGAGAACTCGTGAACCTCCTTCCGCAGTTTCAGCGCCATCCGAGAAGAAGAAGCAAAAAAGAGTAACTGCCCGACTTCCTCCTTTCTTATCTGCTCTTCGAGTCCAAAAGATTGTCAGGAACTGTAGTCGTGATCTTTCTTCTTCTTCAACTGAAAGTTCTGATTTTCAGGCAGTCCAAGGTGAACCAGAGACATTGCCGGAATCTCCCGAAGTTCACCTGGCGCGTTCAAAGCAACACGGTCCTTCCATTCCTAGGGTGAAAAGGGCCAAAATGGCAGAAGCTCCTTCTCCTCTTCCGGGATCCCCTTCTGCTTCCTCCAGTGAATCTCTGGGAGAACCCAGACAACCAAACTTTAGTGGAATCAAGGTTTCTTTTAATCTTGATGAACTTGGGTTTGATGGTGGTCTCCTATTTGAAGATACCGGCGTGGACAATCTCGCCCAACCAGGTTCAACTTCTCATCCTTCATCTTCTCCTCTTAAGGAATTTTCCATGGCTCTCCTTGATCCAAATGAGCCCCCTATTATTGGTGCGATGCCTCCACCACTTCCTGTTGATCACGAAATTTTTGATGTTGCTACACTTGTTGCACCTATTCGTGAAGCACCTAAGTGTACCCGCCATCGTACTCTTAATTACTCTTCATCTGGATCAGGTGACCAAGCCGTAAATGACCAGCAACTCTCTCCCAACCTTGATGCTGAGACTAATCCGGCACCAACTGCTGAGAAGACTTCTACACCTCCTGCCGGTGAACCTTCCCAAGGTCCTTTCTCATTTTCAGAGTCTGTACCAGCCATTGACCCTAACAAGGTTGGCTCCTCTTCTCGTGGTAAAGCACTTGCTGACTCTCCCTCTCCCCAGTCTCGAAGCCAGACTCCAACCGTTCCCTTTCCCCGTGATCCCTCAGCTTCGGCTTTTGACAATGGGGCAACTGCTTTCGCCGCTATCTACAATTCTATTCTTCCTTCTGATCAAGCTAAAATTGATCAGATGAACTTCGGTGAGGACCGAGATGCAATTTTCCGTGGTCTAGCTCTCGTAAGTCTCCCCTTTTCTCCCCTCTTTTTTTTTTTTTTTTTTTTTTTTTTTTGCACTGTAACTTTTCTATTAAATTGTAGGTTAACGGCCTCGTCGTCAAGTCTTTTTCAAATGCTTCTAGGCTGGAAAAAGAAAAAGAAAGTATTGTAAAAGAGAAGCACAATCTCACAGTGGATAAGAATCGACTGGTTCGCGAGAAATGGGCTCTTCAAGCCGAGATCGAGCAACTTAAGATTCATCTTAAAGAAATAACCGCCTCCCGTGATGTTGAGATTGAGAAGAACCGGAAAAGACTTGAGGGTGAACACCGTGAACGTGTTGCTGCACTTGAGGGTGAGCACCGTGAACGCATTGCTACACTTGAGGGCGAGCACCGTGAGCGTACTGCTGCACTTGAAGCTGCTCATGCCACCCGGGTAGCAATGTTGGAGGGGAAATGGGCTGATAGCTTAGTGAAAATAAATGAACTCGAAGCCGCTCATGATGTTGACTATCAGCAGTATCTGGCCGATCTACGGGAGCAAAGAGAAACTCTCCTGGCTGATTACAATTCCAAATATGAGGAGATGGAGGCGAAATTCAAAGAGGAGCTTGCCATGCAAGTGAAGGCTCAAGTGAAGGAAAATTTAACCGCCATTCTTTCTGCCAAGAAAATGCGGATAACGCCTCCTAGCGCCTCCACCCGAGATCCCTTGCCTTGAGTTGTAATTTGATTACTTTTAAATTTGACGAAAGGCTTTCAACATTGTAAACTTTTATAATTGCTATCAATTATTGGTATCTTCTGGTATTGGTTTCTCATGTGCTAACATTAGGCTATACTTCTACTGATTCCGTCGTCACGGTTCAGCAAGTGCAACCCCGTTAACACATTAGCACTATTGCTCTTCTCTTTTAGAGGCACCCCACTGTATTGTCTAGATCAAACTCAATGGGGAAGAAAAATCATATAGAGACTTTAACATTTAGTTAACGGCTTGCCCTGCCAAGTCTACACTTATGTTATTTCCCACCAACCTTAGTTGGATTTCTTCTATGCCTGACCTTTGGCTTGGTCTCAGACAACATTGCTATATATATATAACTAGATAAGTTAATAACAACAAAATCTTATATTTTCATTGAAATTCAAACAAATCTAGGTACATACTCTTTTTGCTCTAATACATCTCTGCCTTCTAGGCATAGTATTTCTTTAGATTGCTGATACTCCATGGCTTATCAAGAGGGGTACCGTCTTGGTAGGTTAAGTAATATGCTCCATTCGCTCCCGCCTTGTCTATCACAAAAGGCCCTTCCCAGTTTGGCTCTAGTTTAGCTGGAGGCGGATTCTGTTTTCTTAACACGAGATCCCCTGGAACTAGGTTTCTTGGCTTGACTCTTTTGTTGTATGTCCTCTCCAGTTGGCGGTGATAGCCCTCCAATCTGAGCTTGGCGCGCTCCCGGACCTCCTCAGCTAAGACCAGCTCTCTCTCTATTATCTCATTATTCTTCCCTAGGTCGACCACCATTCTTCTAGCCGTATGTACCAACATTTCTTGTGGTATCACAGCTTCCATCCCATAAGTGAGGGAAAATGGAGTTGCCCCTGTGGACCTTCTTGGAGTCGTCCGGTATGCCCATAGTACTTCCCAAAGATTCTCATACCATTTTTCTTTTTTGTCCTCAAGCTTCTTTTTCAGTACCTCCAGTATGGCCTTGTTTGATGCTTCCGCCTGCCCATTTCCTTGCGGGTGAAATGGTGTTGCGAAGAGTTGCTTTATGTTATAGCTTGCCAGAAACTTTTTCAACTCCTCTCCACGGAATTGAGCACCATTATCTGCTACTATAGCCCTTGGTAAGCCAAACCTGCAGATGATGTTGGTCCAGATAAAATCTTTGACATCTACCTCCCTGATCCTTCGTAAAGGTTCTGCCTCAACCCACTTCGTAAAGTAATCTGTGGCCACAATTAAATATTCTCTTCCCTGTGACTTCTCCAGTTTTCCCACAATATCAATTCCCCACATCGAAAAGGGCCACGGATTGCTTACAAAGTGAAGGTTTTCAGCTGGGGTATGTATTAGTCTCCCATGAATCTGACAACCATGACATTTCTTAGCATAGTTGCAACAATCTTTATACATACTTGGCCAGTAATGCCCGTGAATCATTATCCTGTGTGCCATGGCCCGTCCCGGTGAATGACTGCCGCAACTTCCATTGTGACATTCCGCCATGACTCCTTCTGTTTGGGATGGGTATACACACCTCAATAACGGTCCAGTTGGTGATCGCCTATACAGGTCTTCCCCTATCATTGCATACCTTTTGGATTGCTCCACAATCGATCTAGCTTTTGCTTTGTCTTTTGGAAGAGAACCACCTTTTAAGTGGGTTACTATTGGGTCCATCCAACTTGCTCCCAAGTTCTGAATGAGGTTGACAGTCACTTCCTTCACCTCTATCATTGGCTGAGATATTTGCATGAACGTTATAGTCTTGGTTGAACTCTCTTCTGTTGCCGTTGCCAGGTAAGCCAATGCATCAGCATGCCGATTCTCTCCCCTAAACAGATGTACGATATCAACTTTCGAGAACTTTGCTACACTCCTCTTCAATGCCTCTAAGTACAACATCATCTTCTCGGTCTGAGCTTTATATGTTCCATTGAACTATTCCACCACCAATTTCGAGTCTGTGAAAACCGTAACCTCCCTTGCCTCTAACTTCAACAATACTTCCAAACCTTTCAACACCGCCTCGTATTCTGTCTCATTATTGGTAGCCGGAAAGGCTAATTTTTCTGCGATCTCGATCTTAGTGTCCTCTGGTGTTATCACTACTATCCCGATTGCTGATCTTCCTTTATTTACTGACCCATCGGTGAACACTTTCCGTCCCTTGACGCTTTTCCACCCGGTATCTTGAACTTCTAGATACTCTAGCTGCTCTTCCTCTTGCATTTCTGCACCCTTGATTACATCTTCCACTGGGAAATCTGCCAAGAAATCCGCCAGCACTTGTGATTTTTCCGCCTTCTTTGCCTCATACTGAATGTGATATTTACTCAATGAAACCGCCCATTTTTCCATTCTCCCAGAACGCTCGATTTTTGGCATCACTTGATTGAGAGGGAGGTTTGAAACCACTGTCAGACTATAAGCTTCGAAATAAGGTCTTAATCTTTGAGCTGCAAATAGTAAAGCGAGGGCATACTTTTCCACTCTAGAATACCTTGTCTCTGGTGAAGTCATTTTCTTGCTGAGGAAATAGACTGGGCTCTCCTTTGAGGCTTCCCTTCTAGTCAAGACCGCACTTACTGCAATATCCGATACTGCTAGATAAACATAGAGCGTCTCCCCCGGAAATGGCTTTGACAAAACTGGTGGTGTACTCAAGTATTCTTTTAACTTTTGGAAGGCTTCTTCACATTCATCATTCCAAGCAAAAGATAAATTCTTTCTCAAGAGCTTCAAAATTGGCTTGCATTTATCTGTGGATCTTGATATGAATCTTCCCAATGCCGTAATTCGTCCAGCCAGTACTTGCACTTCTTTTTGTGTTCTTGGTGACGCCATATCTGTGAGTGCCCTGATCTGCTCTTGACTAACCTCTATTCCTCTCTTGGTAACAATGTAACCAAGGAACTTTCCTGACTGCACTCCAAAAGTGCATTTTTCTGGATTAAGCTTCATATTGAACTGACGCAGTGTCTGGAAGGTTTCTCCCAGGTCCTTTAGATGATCCTCCGGCTCCTTGGACTTGACCAACATATCATCAATGTATACTTCTACCGTCTTCCTCAGCTGATCTTCAAACATCATCTCTACCAGCCTCTGATAAGTAATTCCTGCATTCTTCAAACCAAATGGCATTTTGGTATAACATAAAGTTTTCTTACCAGCATAGAAGGCCGTTTTCTCCTGATCTGGACCATATAGAGGAATCTGATTGTAGCCGGAATAGCCATCCATGAATGACAGTAATCCAAAGCCTGCTGTTCTGTCCACTAGCTCATCCACCCTTGGCATGACGTATCTATCTTTTGGACATGCTTTGTTTAAGTTTGTGAAGTCTATACAGATGCGAACCTTTCCGTTTTTCTTCGGAACCGCCACTATGTTAGATACCCATTCTGGATACTGAACTTCTCTTGTTATTCCAGCTAACTCCATCTTCTCGATCTCTTGTTTTATTGCCTCTGCCAATGTAGGTTTTATTGTTCTCACTTTCTGCGCAACTGGTCTGAAACTTGGATTGACATTCAATCTGTGACATGCTACGTCTGGATCGATCCCTGTCATATCATTCATAGACCAAGTAAATACATCCATATTATCTTTTAAGAATTGTAAAAGATCAAATCTCACCTTCTCATCCAAGTTGGTTCCCATGTAGGTGATCCGCTGATCCCCTACCTCATTGAGGTTGACGGGTTCCGTTTGTTCTTCTGTCTTTAGCACTTCACGCGGGAACCCGTCACCCTCCTTCTGTCGTTGCTATGCAGGGACAGATGACGGCTCAGCACCTGCTGTGCCATGCCTCATACTTTTTACTGTTGCTATCTTCAAATTCTTGGCCATAGCCTGATTGCTCCTTATCTCATATTGTCCATCTTCAGTCGGAAAACGGATCTTCTGATAGTAACTTGATGGAATTGCCTTCATAAGATGAATCCACTCTCTTCCCAAGATTGCATTGTACTATGTTGGAGCATCTATGACCACAAATCTTGACATGACGGTTCTGGTGTGTGCTGTAACCGGTAAGACTATCTCTCCAACTGGCCGCACTGCTCCCCCATTGAATCCGTAAATGTCTCCAGGTGAATTTGCCAAGCTACCTCTTTCCAATTTCATTTGATCCAGGCCCCTGGTGAACAGAACATCTACCTCACTTCCACAATCTACTAACACTTTTGTGACATTCCAATTTCCAATGAGTATGGAAATGACCAAAGGGTCATTGTGTGGTGTGACTACTCCTTTGAGGTCTTCCTCTGAAAACCCAATCGGCTCACTCTGATGCACTGGTCTGCCATTGCGTATGACTGGAACGGCTCCGACTGTTTGCAAGTCTTCTCTTATCTGCATCACTCTTCTTATCTTTCTCCTGACCTCGTTCAAGGATTCTCTAGCTCCTTCTAAGATCATGTTAACGGTCCCTCTGACTTGAATTTCTGTTTTGTCTTCCTCCTTGTTCTTTCCCACTATAAACTCTCTTAAATGGCCCTCCTCCATCCATTTCCATATCAAGGATTTGAACTCATAACAATCTCCGGTAGGGTGGTTGTAAGTCTGATGATATTCACAGAACGGCTTTCCCCTGACTGTTCGACATCTTACTGACGGCTCTTGGAAGTACTTTCTTCCTCTTATTCTCTTCAGAATTTGATCCAGTGACATTGTGAGTTGCGGTAGCGGTTTCGGTGGTGTCAACTTTCTTGGTGAAGTATCTCTATCCTCCCTCCTTTCTCTTTTATCGTGACCTCTCGATCCATCTTTGTTCCTCCTTGAGCCGGAATCTCTTGGTGGCGAATCACTTCGTGAGCTAGCTTCTCCTTTCTTTCTTTTTTCCACCACCGAGTTAACGGATGGCGGTACCACTTTAGGAGCTCTCCGTGATGCTATGTCCTCTAGCCTGATGTATTTCTCCGTCTTCTGGAAAAGTTCATCCAGAGTCGCCATCCGTGATGACACAATCGAGTCATATGCAGGAGATTTCTTATTTATACCCTTCTGAAATGCTACCACAGCTGTTCTTTCATCTACTCCGCCATCTGTTCTCAAAATCTCATTTTTAAAGTTAGTAACAAACTTTCTAAGAGACTCACCTGGAGCTTGTTCCAAATCAAATAGTGATGCTATATCTGCAGCCTGTCTTTTCTGATGAATATAATGTTTGACAAACATCTCACTGAGCTGAGCAAAGCTTGATACACTCCCTGGTGATAAGCTGAGATACCAGTCTGTAGCGTTATCCTTCAAGCTGCTAGGGAACAGTCGACACCACATTCCGTCATACTGGCTCCCTTCCCAAGCCGCCATTTTTTGCTTGAAATTATTCAAGTGCTGCACAGGATCAGTTGTTCCATCATACTCATTAAACTTAGGAGGTTGAAACTTACTTGGGAACCCGTGACGGTAGCACACTTCGGCTAATGGCCTCTTGCCCAATCTCTCCAGATCCTGAGTCACCTCCATGTTCTTTCCCTTGTTCTGCGCCCTCATGTCCTCTTGGACCTTGCATATCATATCGAAAAGTCTGGTGTACTGATCTGCCGCCGGGATCTCTTCATCATTCATCCCTTCCCTTCGACTCCCTTCGCGAGCTCTTACCCTCGATTCACCTGACCCTTCTTCTTCATTCACTCTTGGGCCCGGAATCTGACGCCTTGTTCCTCCTTCACCTTCTCCTAGTATTACCTTCTCCAATGGTCTATTCTGGTTTTCATCTCTGACTGCTTCGTTCTCTCCTTCCTGAAGATTTTGGCGATCCATATCTTCCATCCTTCTTATCTGCTCCCTCAATCTCAAGTTCTCTTCCCTCAATCTGTTTGTATCTTCGTCTCCATCTTGGAGGTTTTGAGGATGATCAACCTGCGGAACATCTCCAGCTGCTACACCTCCGAGATATGTCGACGATCTAGTTTGTGTTACCATTGCTCTCTACTTTCTTCTTTCAACCTTCTTCTCCAAAACCCTAGATCTGGAAGCAGCAAAGTGGCCCTTCTTCTAGCGCCAAATGTAAGCTCTCTTTCCTTGATGAGCTCAGCTGGGTCCTTTAACTGCTTCAACGGTAGTACCTGCAATGACCACCGGACAATGACCGGTGGATAAAGCTCCAACGATCAAGTCAGTAAGCGGCTAGGTTTAGAGAATAGGTTTTAGCAAAGAATGAATAGTTACCTTTAGCGAACCCTAACGTGATCCTTTTATAGTAATATTCACCGCCTTCCTTGAACCGTTGGATCCTCCTTTGCATCCTATGGTTCTCTTATCTCCTACGTGTTTCATTCTCCATCACATAATATAAAGTGAATGTTTGACAGCCTGACATCACGTGCTCTATCCGTGATACTCCAGAATGTTCTGAACTCCGATTGGGTGCTTCCCAGTTTACTCTCCCTATCTAACTCCTGTGTCCTCCATACTCCACCTAGCATGGTTTGGTACTTACACCGAGCTCTCTCTTACTCGGGACTCCAATAACCGACTCTGCACGTATTTCATCTCTCTTTCATCTCTCTTACTCGGAATGTCATATACCGACTCTGCACTTATTTCATCCGACTTCAATCGAGTTACGTCACCCGAGCTCAAGCCCATTTCCAACTTGGCCCACCCGACATGCAGTACAAGTCATACTCCAACTCGGTGACTCATGAGCTCTTGTGGTGCTTACGTGGCAATGCATATTAATGCCAACAATTACAAGATCAATATCAAATATATTCTCATTATTATATGTCCGTTATTTTCCGTTACAAAATCAATATGAATATCACACATGTAATTCCCTATCTATATAAAGGGATCTATTTCATGTGAAAGAGGACAAGCTTTCTCTAGCTCCTCACAAGCTCTCTAGCTTCTCTCATCTCATATCAATAAAATACACTTATCTCTCCCGTGGACGTAGGCACCATTGCCGAACCACGTAAAATCATGTGTCTAGTTACTTATTTTTTGCAATCTCCATCATGACTTGTCCTTTTTTATGTAATGTATTTACAATGATCAAATTTTACTGACGTCCATACATTACTATAGCTGTCGTACAAGCCATCATCATTCACTGTAAATAGCTTCACTGTCTTCCTTGCATCTAGTATTGACTTTGCTTTCTCTTGTATATATATGGAACGTAAGAATCCATGAGTTTTTCTTTGTAATGTTCATCAAAAGTGACTTCAAAAGATCGAATTTCTGACTGTCGAATAGGTGCTCTAGCATCTTTAGAATAGTGAATTATATTTTTCGAAAGTTTTCTACACACCATTCTCCACGTGAATACTGTTCCATCAAAAACATCAAAGACCTCCTCATCGTTTTCCATGGAGATCTTACAACTCTTTTCTGTCTTTGGTTTGCTTAGCCTTAGTCTCCTTGTTGTTCTATTGATCTTTCCACCTAAGTAAATATCTGCGGCTTCATATATTTCATTCTTAACTAGTCCCTCGGTTTCAGGGATAATAATGGTCAGCTTAGGTGTGAAAAAAAGACAACTTAGATAACAAATAAACCAGTAAACATACCTTTTTAATTTCCCAATAGGTACGAATTCTAACAGCTCTCTACCTAAACATGAGAGGGCGATGAAGGCAACAGTGGAATACATCTTTTCCCACTTGGATGAATGAATGTGGCTTGAACTCTTTGGAGGCGGAGAAGGTGTTGTTGATGCTTTGATTCTAAGAATCGATTATGGTCTGTGTCCAGAAGGCAGGGCCGGATTTGGGGCTAGGCGAGCTAGGCGGTTGCCTAGGGCCTCCAAATCTTAGGGGGCCTCCTGCTCACCAAACCCATACATATGTTATATTGCTTTGGATTTTTTTTTTTTAGTTTAATTATAATAAAGCCTACTGCCCAAGCCCAATACAATTAATAAACCAAATGGAAGGAGACTCTCTCTTTCAATTGAAACCCAGTTCACTTCATTAATTAGGCCTCTTGACATATTGTAATAGTTTTCTTTCTCTCTTCCATAGTTCCATGGCTCTATCTCCCTTAGAACAAAAACATAAATTCACTTTCTCTCTTTCCCCTTCTCTCAATTAATCAAACAAAAACCACAATCTAATATAACTTCAAATTCATCTATTATTTAAATTTTTTTGTTATTTTTAAATAAATTTAAGTGCCTTAGGTATCTTGACGTTCTTAAGAAGAAGAAAAAACTAGGGCCCCCAAAATCTCAGGTACGGCACTGCCAGAAGGTGTTGTTGATGCTTTGATTCTAAGAATCGATTATGGTCTGTGTCCATGATTTGTTTGTTAGAACATCTATATATAAAGAGAGACCTATACAGCAACCAGTTAAATTAGAAGCTTTGGTCTCATCTTTATAGCAAAAAGTTAATTAGAACTTACTAACTTAGAAGCTTTGGTCTCATCTTTGTAGCAACCATTAGCCTGGCCTTTCAAAGGGCTTTAGGGGCCTACACATTTGGTTGGAGGGAAAAATCTCTCCAACCACTAGGAACTTGTGACTGTGAAGTTTCCTTTTGAAGGGCCTTAAAGCTAGCCCGTCTGGTTAATGTTTGAACCTGTCAAGTTTCTTAGAAGTTTTTAAATGGATGGGATTTATTAAAATATTAATTAGGTACCAAAATATATATTTCTAAATCTATTAGAGTATCTATTATACTATATTAAAGCAGAAAATACCCCTAAGAAAATATCTCTTCAATTAGGCTATCAATAAGACTGAAATTGATAGCTTAATTGAAGAGAATTTTGATTAAGTTTGGGTATATTTGTAATTAGGCAAAAGTGGACCACCATCACAGATATAATTAAGCCCAATTAGACCATGGGAATAATTAAGCCCAATAAAAAAAATTAAAAGAATACCCAATCCCAAGTATAATCAAGTCCAGCCCGTACCCAGTTGGACCAAATCACAAGCATAATTAAAATACAGTAAAACTTCGATAAATTAATAGCCTTGAGACTAGAGAAAATTATTAATTAAACGAGATATTAATTCATCGATTAATTAATAAAGTATTAATTTACATAAACAATATATTTTCATGTATTTCTTTCTTTTTAGGGGGCTAACATGATGAAGCTGGATCAATAAGACTGAAATTGATAGCTTAATTGAAGAGAATTTTGATTAAGTTTGGGTATATTTGTTATTAGGCAAAAGTGGACCACCATCACAGATATAATTAAGCCCAATTAGACCATGGGAATAATTAAGCCCAATAAAAAAAATTAAAAGAATACCCAATCCCAAGTATAATCAAGTCCAGCCCGTACCCAGTTGGACCAAATCACAAGCATAATTAAAATACAGTAAAACTTCGATAAATTAATAGCCTTGAGACTAGAGAAAATTATTAATTAAACGAGATATTAATTCATCGATTAATTAATAAACTATTAATTTACATAAACAATATATTTTCATGTATTTCTTTTTTTTTAGGGGGCTAACATGATGAAGCTGGATCAATAAGACTGAAATTGATAGCTTAATTGAAGAGAATTTTGATTAAGTTTGGGTATATTTGTAATTAGGCAAAAGTGGACCACCATCACAGATATAATTAAGCCCAATTAGACCATGGGAATAATTAAGCCCAATAAAAAAAATTAAAAGAATACCCAATCCCAAGTATAATCAAGTCCAGCCCGTACCCAGTTGGACCAAATCACAAGCATAATTAAAATACAGTAAAACTTCGATAAATTAATAGCCTTGAGACTAGAGAAAATTATTAATTAAACGAGATATTAATTCATCGATTAATTAATAAACTATTAATTTACATAAACAATATATTTTCATGTATTTCTTTCTTTTTAGGGGGCTAACATGATGAAGCTGGATCAATAAGACTGAAATTGATAGCTTAATTGAAGAGAATTTTGATTAAGTTTGGGTATATTTGTTATTAGGCAAAAGTGGACCACCATCACAGATATAATTAAGCCCAATTAGACCATGGGAATAATTAAGCCCAATAAAAAAAATTAAAAGAATACCCAATCCCAAGTATAATCAAGTCCAGCCCGTACCCAGTTGGACCAAATCACAAGCATAATTAAAATACAGTAAAACTTCGATAAATTAATAGCCTTGAGACTAGAGAAAATTATTAATTAAACGAGATATTAATTCATCGATTAATTAATAAACTATTAATTTACATAAACAATATATTTTCATGTATTTCTTTTTTTTTAGGGGGCTAACATGATGAAGCTGGATCAATAAGACTGAAATTGATAGCTTAATTGAAGAGAATTTTGATTAAGTTTGGGTATATTTGTAATTAGGCAAAAGTGGACCACCATCACAGATATAATTAAGCCCAATTAGACCATGGGAATAATTAAGCCCAATAAAAAAAATTAAAAGAATACCCAATCCCAAGTATAATCAAGTCCAGCCCGTACCCAGTTGGACCAAATCACAAGCATAATTAAAATACAGTAAAACTTCGATAAATTAATAGCCTTGAGACTAGAGAAAATTATTAATTAAACGAGATATTAATTCATCGATTAATTAATAAACTATTAATTTACATAAACAATATATTTTCATGTATTTCTTTCTTTTTAGGGGGCTAACATGATGAAGCTGGATAATCATTTTATTCTAGAACCGGTTCCACGAAAAGAAACACTAAAATCGATAATGATATTGGAATAATTTATTCTTGCAATACAAAATACAACACCAGATCAACTCATCACACTACAAAAATTTAGAGACGAGGTTCAAACCAAAATCAATTTTGAGAAAAAAAAAATAATAATTGACTTTTATTATAAAAAAATATAAAATATATTTGTATATCAAAAAAATATTAATTTATATATTAGTTGGGCCTTCAAGGATTTTTCTAAAATGTATTAATTATCTAATAAATTTACCAAAATATTAATTTATCAACATATGCCCAAGTTGGGACCAGCCAAAAATATTATTTAAAGGAGATAATTAATTTATCGGGTATTATCTTATCGAGGTTTTACTATATCTTTTAAATTATGCTGAAATTGATAAACTAATTGAAGAGAAATTCATTCAATTTTGGGTATTTTTGTAACTACACAAAATAAATAAAAATGTGTCAATATGTAATTTCACATATTAAATACAACAACCTTCATAAGTAACCCTAACTCGAATTCTTTATAAGCAGTAAACCACATTATCACCACTAAATCTAATACCAGTAATTGACTACCATTGATAAAATGCTCTTACTCGAATTTCTTTCAATTCAACAATTTTAACTTCAATAAGTTTACCAGTAATCTTTTTTGAATAAGTAGCTAAATAATTATCTGGTGGAAGTAGTGATTTACATTGAAATCACCAGATGATTTACTACATTTGTACAACTTTTCCATCTATTATACTCTACTAGCTGTAGACCCCGTGCTACGCACCGGGATTAGAGATTTTGTAAGAGAAATTTTTTATATAATTTAAAATTTATCTGTATTAATTTTTTTTATTTATATGTACATATAATAAATTATTATGTTTGGTTATATTTGATTATTAATTTGTGTTTTGAGTATATTTGTTGTTTTGATTTTATTTTTATTGAAATGTTTGTTTTTATACTTTATTAGGAGAGTAGAGAAAGTGGGTAAAGATTTTTTGGGTTTAGTGGAAAATGAGAAAAAAAATAGAGAAATACAAATTTAGTTATAGAACCAATTAGTATAATTTTTTTTTTATTTGTTTTATGGAAGAAAATTTGTGAGAGCTTGATGATCATATAGAGTGCCACATAGGAAAGAGAGTGTGGGACCTATTGGGTCTAGCTATTATATAGATATATAGATTAAAGCTGAAAATACCCTTAAAAAAACATCTCTTCAATTAGATTGAAATTAATAGCTTAATTGAAGAGAATTTTGATTGAGTTTGGGAATCAAGTCCAGCCCGTACAAAAAATACAGTAAAACCTCGATAAATTAATAGCCTTGGAAGTAGAGAAAATTATTAATTAAATGAGATATCAATTCATCTATTAATTAATAAATTGTTAATTTACATAATTAACAGTATATTTTTATGTATATCTTTTTTGTTTTTAAGGGGGGGGGGGGGGGGGCGCTAACATGATGAAACTGGACAATCGTTTTATTCTAAAACCCGTTCCACGAAATGAAACACTAAAATCGATAATGATATTGGAATAATTTCTTCTTGCAATACAAACTACAACACCAGATCAACTTATCACACTACAAAAATTCAGAGACGAGGTTCAAACCAAAATCAATCTTGAGAAAAAACAAGCAAAAATATAATATATTTGTATATCGAAAAAATATTAATTTATATATTAGTTGGGCATTCAAGGATTTTTCTAAAATCTATTATCTAATAAATTTAGCGAAATATTAATTTATTAACATATGCTCAAGTTGGGACCAGCTAAAAATATTATTTAAAGGAGATAATTAATTTATCGGGTATTATCTTATCGAGGTTTTACTGTATCTCTTCAATTAAGCTGAAATTGATAACTTAATCGAAGAGAAATTCAAAACTCACCAAGATTTACATTGAAATCACCAGATGATTTATTAAGTTTATACAACTTCTCCATCTTCCTCTTCACTCAAAGTCTATGTCTGCTTATATGCTTATATTTGATCCATGTATATATGATGTTTGCTAAAGATCTCTTGACGACACAGAAATCAAAACTCACCAGTATTCTAAGTCAAATGGGCAGCTATGCAAGTTTATTAATAAGATCATTAATAATATTAATATGATATTATTGTGGACACACGTCAAACATGTTTGTGATGGTCATTTTCAATTACATTCTAGATTTGACAAAAAGTATATTTTGCAGGAATATGGAGAACCAGTAATCTATTTTTTTTCCTTGCACTTATTAGGCATTGACAAAAAGTAAATGAAAATAGAAAATAAACTCCATTAAAGATGATGATATAATCTTCAATACATTTCAATGGTGGGGATACGAAAAGGGACCCAAGTAGCAGTAAGACTTATTTACTACAATTTCATGAAATTTGAGTTTCCCTTAATTTGTGATCGTACGTAAATGTGTTGCAGATGGGACTATATCAAAAAATGTCGCAAGATTCACACAGACATGGATTGTATGGTTGCCTTTCGGAAATGCTTAACTACAGGCCTAACGGGATCTCTCCGTCACATTACAAGTAAGTCATCTTTATCATCATAATAGTTTGTTAAAGATTTCGAATTTTCATGATGTTAACTGTTACAAGCCAATTAAAAGACGCTCGACTGCTAATGGACTACTGTGAAAAGATTGTTTCCCAAAGTGATGAAGCCTCAACAACCGAGCCAGACTAAATTCTAATTGAGACTTTGAGAATTGAGAGTACTGCAAAATCCCATTCTCCTGGATATCTTCAAATGTTTTGGGTTTAATTTTCATGTATATATAATAATCATTTAATTTCATTACTCAAAGATTTATAATAATTCTAAATGAAATCATACCAGATCATAATAATCATACAAGTTACAAACCAAAAGCAATATAAAACCCCCCCAAAAATTTTTTTAAAACAATCAGATATGCCCGTGCATTGCACGGGCCTAAGGACTAGTACTCTAGTAAAGCAGAAAATAGCCCTAACAAAATATCTCTTAAATTAGACTATTAAAGAATTTCAGATTAACGACACAAAAGTGGACCACCCATCACATATACTAAGTGAATGTGCACGCTCTTGCGTGCTATTAAAGTATTAAAGATAGAGTAATGTAAATATGGGCCTGGGCCTGGGCCTGGGGTTTTTAATAGGGTAAATAAACTAAAAAAAAAAAAAAAAATCAGGCAAAAAACTATCTGTACATCTGTATCTAAACTACTGAATCTGTATCTAAACTATTTAATAAATTAAATATAAAATACGTGTCAATTTAATATACTGCCAGCGAGGGTCTCATAAACAATCTCAATTTGGGGGCGCCTTCTATAAAGTAGTTTAGATAATCAACCCAGTTGGACTAAATAACCGGCATAATTAAGTACAGTCTAAAAGCCTAAAACAACTTAAATGGACCCAATCCCAAATATAATCAAATCTTAAAATGGACCCAATCCCAAATATCATCAAATCTATCCTGTGTACCTATTACCTAAGCACTGATTGCAAATTATAACGAACGTATGAGTTCTAGGACCTACATTCAGATTTAAGATGGTGCATAAACCATAAACCCTGACACTGATTTATACAAAAAAATAAAAAAGGTCAAGTCAGTATGAAATTAGATAAATAAAATCAATATGAAAGCAGTATAAATTTAAGATTTATAGATTCAATTTGCATTAGGTAACCCGAAGGGTAGATGTTACTAAATACTCCTAGGCATCCTCATCATTCATCGTCCTCATCACTAGCTTGAATCCTCTTCGTCACTCTTTTCTTTTTCTCCTGATTATCTTTTGTCTCTTTACCTTCATTTTCCTTCACGGCTTTCGATTCATCTTGTTGAATTTTCTTTTTCTCAAGGAAATCAAGGAGCTCTTCGAGGACAACATCAGTGGTATCAATCTTCGTGAGCTTTTCAGCTACTTCAGCTGGTGTTACCTCAACATTGCTTATCAGATTTTCGATACTACCAAAAAGAGGATGGTGCTCCACTTTCAAATAGTTAAAAGCCAGGATTTTGAAGCCGCTAGGAGTGCAATAAGATAAATTCAGGTGCATGTCCATGCGACCAGGGCGTAACAGAGCAGGGTCAAGTTTGTCCTTGTGATTGGTTGTGAATATAATAATTCGCCCATTGCCACAAGTCGACCATATCCCATCAATGAAATTGAGCACTGCAGAAAGAGTGACCTGCAATGCCAAAATTTGTATATAAGAAGTTTCTGTTAAAATATATTACATTATTACTCCTATATCTATATCATGTCAATAGTCCAATTAAAGTGTTAAAAGCTTTCTACATATATATCTTAAGAGAATGGTATCTTAGAAAATCTTATAGGCTGTTTTGCAGTGTACGTAGGTTCTTCAAAGATTTTATAGCTATAAGAATTAATATGAAAAAGATCTAACACCTAAACTTACATTTTTTTTTCTGGTAACCACTATTCAAATCGTAAGCTCATGCAATTGACAAAATTTATGCTTATTTTTCTACTAAACATTATCCACAGAAATATTAGCTAAAAACTGACCTGATGTTTCTTATTTGATGATGGTGTCCTGTCTGCCAAGTCGATACTGCAATCAATGTCCTCAATAACTAGTATGGAATTGTCTGCCATAGACATCATTATTGTTCGAAGCTCTGGATTACGACTAAGTTGAGTGAGATCTAAATCATAGATATCAAAGTTAAGGTAATTCGCCATGGCAGCAATTAGACTGGACTTGCCCGTTCCAGGAGGTCCATATAACAAATACCCGCGTTTCCAAGCTCTTCCTGTTTCTTTATAGAAATTCTTTCTATTAACGAATCCATCTAAATCATTCATTATAGTCTTCTTGAGTTCAGGATCCAATGCAAGTGTATTGAATGTAGATGGATGATCAAATTTGACAGATTTCCATACATTACTATAACTATCATACAATCCTTCATCATTCACCGTAAATAACCTCACTGTCTTGTTTGCATCTGCTATCGATTTCGCTTTCTCTTGTATATAAGGAATGTAAGAATCTAGAAGTTTCTCTTTGTGATCTTCATAAAAAGTGACTTCAAAAGATTGAATTTCAGGGTGTCGAATAGGCGCTTTAGCATCTTTAGAAGAGCTAATAATATTTTTTTGAATTGGTTTACACACCTTTCTCCACGTAAATATTATTCCATCAAAAACATCATAAACCTCCTCATTATTTTCCATGGAAATTTTACAATTCTTTTCAGTCTTTGGTTTACTTAATCTTAATCTCCTTGTTGTTGGATTAATCTTACCACCTAAATAAATATCTGCAGCTTCATATATTTCATTCTTAACTAGTCCATCGGTTTCAGGGATAATCATGGTCAGCTTAGTTGTAGTAACAAGACTACTTAGATAACAAAAACAACGACGAACATACCTTTTTAATCCATCACTTACACCATCAGGTAAGAGTTCTTTAGCTACAGACTGGTAAAGCATTACAGAGACGAAGATTGAATAAGCTGCGGTAGTAGTGTATTTCGACATTAACATCGACATCTCTATCTCTATCTCTTCCCACTTTGATGGAATGAATCTATTGTTTTTCTGCAACTTAAACCCTAAACCCTAATTAGGTGGTAAAGTTTCAGCAACCAATTCACAAATCTTTTTCATTTTTATAAACCCTAATTTTCAGAAATTAGATATGAATTTGAGATTTTGTTTTCTTAATTCAAGAAATTGAGATTTAATAGAGAACTCTAGAGATTATGCTGATTGATTGGAACAAAAATAAAGGTCGGTGGTGGTGGTTGGGTGTACAGTAGAAAGGTTGGGGATAGTTGGGTGTATAGAAGAAAGGTCTGCACCGAGATCTGTGTAGATGGACGAATGGATTACGATAAAATAGACCTCGTGTATTGCGCGTGTTATTTTAATAGGGGTATTTTGGGTTTTTTGAATTGTTGTTTGGTTCAGAATTCAGATTCAAATATGACCAGAGGTAATAAAAAAGAAAACCAGCTCAGAACCTAGTAAATTACTAGAAAACCCATATTTGTATTGATGACCAAAACCTAAATTACTCTTGATTTGAGTGGATGACTTGTTTTATAAATTTTAATACATTTAGACACACACCATACACTTGTTTTATGAATTTTTATGGAATTTTTCTATGTCCACCGAAATCCAAAAAATTTCGAAATTTAGTGCCTTACACTAAATTTAAGCCTGGAACATCCAATCACAGTTACTTGAATGCAAATTTAAGCCTGGAACTGTGAGTGAGAACTGAGGAGTGATGACTGTGGAAAGCCCTCCTTTGAAAGGCCAGGATAATGGTTGGGAAAGTTTTTAGGCTCAAAATGAAATTATCTGCAAGTTCGGTGTGGGCAAATAATGGTTTGGGCCTTTAAGGCCTACAAAACTGGTTTGAGGAGAAAACTCTTGATCACCACTAAACCTGTGTAAATATCTTGGAGTTTTGAGAACCTTAAAGCCCATCTGGTTAATGCTTGAACCTGTCAAGTTACTTAGAAGTTTGTTTTGGTGATCTTCATTCCAAACCTATTAAGATAGTGCATTAGCTAGGGTGCTGACTCAAGCAAAATTCATGTAAGAACATCTTGGTAAATGGTGTCTTAAATGAAGGTGAACTGATCATCATATCTATCTTATCATGTGTGAACCTGAATTATTAAAATATTAATTAGGTAAAAAATAGATTTTTGTAAAATATAACAAATTTTAGTTGTATAAATATTTAAAGGGTACGGCGTGCGCGGACATCAAAGACAGATTTTCCAAGTAGCTTTTATCAAAGACAGATTTTCCAAGTTTAATTCATATCATGAGCTTCGAGTCCGGCGACATTATCTGAGCTTCGAGTCCGGTGGATCCATACAGTGGTAGTTGAGGTACCGAGGGAGTGGGAAGCCCGGGATACACTACCAACTGTACCATGCTCTTCGAACTCAGATGACTACACAGCTTTTTCGGCTAGTGAATCACGGGGTCAACTTCGAGTCCGGCGACATTATCTGAGTTTCGAGTCCGGTGGATCCATACAGTGGTAGTTGAGGTACCGAGGGAGTGGGAAACCCGGGATACACTACCAACTGTACCATGCTCTTCGAACTCAGACGACCACACAGCTTTTCTGGCTAGTGAATCACGGGGTCTTTTCTCTCTTGAATCTGTGATGCTGATGTGGTGAACGAGTGCAGGGTGCTCTGTATCATGGGGGACCGAAGTGTGAGGGGATTTGTGTATGTGGAAGGAAAATCTTTTGAGATTGAACGACGACCAAATTCTCGACCGGAAGAGGAGGTGGTCATCACTGAAAGAGGAAAAGGGAAGATTTTTTCCAGCAAATTAACGGTGGGTGGTGTCCGTTGGTTAGGAAAACTTTTAAGTCAGATTGCAGAGACACCAACGGCGAAGGGAACTAGCTTTACCTTTTACGACAGACACTACAACATCAAGGCTACTTTGAAATCAAATGTTGGGGGATCTTTTGTCTATAGTCTTATATCGCCGAAGATAGAAGGGAGTCGATCGGCGTGTCTGTGCTTTCCGTATGGTAGTAAACTAGAAGGATGGACTCTTCTAGGGAATAAAATTAAAGACTTTCTTCCCTTCAAGAAATTTCAACCCACCCAACCTTTCAAGGGAGTTCAACCAGATGCAAGGGTAAGGAAAAATGTCTCTTTCGCTAAAGCATGTTCCAACCCTGCTGGTGCTAAGGCTGCAACTCCACAGGTCTCTTTTAGATCTGGATCTGCCGTTATGGAGGCATCTTGGTGGCTTCCGGTGGTCATGGGCCAATATGAAGGTGTTCAACCCGATTGGTTTTGGGTAAGAGACAGGATTCGCAATATTTGTGGGGAGGTAGACATGAAAATTACCCAGGAAGGAGATGCAATCTTAGTGTTTCAGGACGATGAAGCCAAAACCAAGCTGCTGAGCCTCCCCCCTCTGTGCTCATGGGAAGGAAAATACACTTTCCGGCGATGGGGCCCAAAAGACGGTGCTATTCACCCATCTCGTCTCACAAGAGATTTCGATGTAAAATTTACTGGAATACCTTATCATCTCAGATCGCGAACTGTTGTGAAGCCTTGGCAAGAAAATGCGGTGACAATTTCACTATAGACAATAGCTCTATTGATCTATGCAAGGCTACCTACTCCGTTACAATTCATGGAGGCGACTGGAGACTCATTCCGAGAGCGATTACGGTGGAGGAAAGAGGTTACTTGGCGCCTATTATTGTTGAAACAATGTGGGATAACACATCTGAAAAGGGGTCATTCATCGGAGTCTTACCGGAAAACAGTCCTATCAGGGAAGACAATGGTGGGCCAGACTGTCATGCCACTTTGCCTTTGGTTGTGAGCCACGTGGCACCCTTGGTGGTACCACAACTTTCAAGCCCACCAGGTTTTGAATTTCGAAATTCAATTGAGGAGGGAAGCAGACAAGCCGACAATGGCAGGACCAATGTCAGAAGCACCAATCCTTTCTCAAATGACGAAGTAGTGGGACCTTTGATCACAGAGGAGACACACAATAGGTTTGAACCACTTCTATGCTTGGATTACATTGAAGAAAGTCACTTTCTTTCCTCACCAGATGGTAGTAACGAACTGTCTAACGATGAGGGTGCACCTGAGTATGTCCCACTGACTCTTGAGACTCATGATGAAGCTTCAGATTCAGAACCTATTTTGCCCAGCAGCGAGCCCACAGGAGAGAGGCCCAAGAACTAGAAGAACAAGCACAAGGCCCAAGCCTCCAAAAGCCCGTTCATGAGCGTTCACAAACGACTATGGATCCCTGCTAATCAGAGACAGGTCCAGCGCAGACAGACTAGAGACCTCAATAGGGTCCAGGAGCCAAGAATGCAAGTGGAGTCCCACTTCAGCAATGGGGAGAGTGTCCGACCAAGCCCAATTAGTATTCTTCGACGCCAAACTCCAATAGACAATAGTCAGGCCCATGTATTTTCTCCTTCCTTGTTGAACTTGGCTGTTCTTAATTCAACTCCATCTGTCCACGAAAGAGGAGAGACCAGCTCAATAGCCCCAACAAGGATTCCATCCAGAGAAGAAATAGCAGCGAGCCTTCTTGCATGTGAATCCGAAAGGGATTACAGAAGATGGATCCGGTGGATTTTTGATTCCTTTTGCAGGGGAAGTGGGAATGACATCGTCATTGGGTATTGAAGGACAGATGAGATTATTCAGTGAGCTGGGTAAGGAAATGGAAGATCAAGCAGAGGTTACTGTAATGCCTGAAGTGCAGGAAAGGGAAATATCTGTTCTGAATAGCGTGTAAATTGATAACATGGAATGTGAGAGGCCTCGGCAACTTAGCAACAATGAATGCAGTTAAAGAATTGATAACAGACATGAAACCAACTGTTATAATGTTACAAGAGACCAAAATTAGTAATGAAGATGACATAGTTCTGAGGGATTTATGGAGAGGACCATGGCAGTGGATACACTTACCCGCAATCGGACTTTCAGGAGGCATCATTCTTGCTTGGAATTCAGATTTTGTGGAACTTTTGGATCATGTCGAGGGTGCATACTCCATCACAGCGACTTGCTCTTTGAGAGAGAATGGTTTTTCGTGGATGATGACGGGGTTTATGGTCCCTCCAAAGATGCAGAGAAAGGTAGCTTTCTACAGGAATTGTCCGATATTTGCGCCTGGTCCGATCTACCATGGTGTATCGGGGGTGATTTCAACATCATCCGGTATGCTCATGAGAGAAGTGGTAACAACAGAATCACTAAATATATGAGGGAGTTGGAGGATCTAGTGGAGGAACTAAACTTGGTGGATTACCCTCTGGGTGGTGCTAAATACACTTGAACCAATGGAAGAAGCCTTAGCCGTATTGATCGATTTCTTGCCACAACAGATTGGGATGCCAATTTCCCTCAAGCGAAGGAAATAGCAATTCACAGATCAGTCTCTGACCATAGAATCATTATCCTCGATTGTAGCAAACGTCGAAGAGGTCCGATTCCATTTCGTTTTGAGGTAATGTGGTTTGAAAACCCATCCTTAATGGGTTGTATTGAATCATGGTAGTCCTCTTTTCACTTCTCTGGTTCAGCAAGCTTTATTTGGTGGAGTAAGGTTCGGGCTTTGAGAGCAAAATTGAGGATATGGAATCGCGAGGTTTTTAGAAGTGTCAACAGATTGATCCAAGCTAAAATGGACGAAATCAATGATATTGACAAGGAAGAAGAAAATGGGGATATTAGTGATGAGAATGCAGTTAATCGATCGCTTCTAAAAGCTGAACTATGTAGTCTCTTGAAGAAAAGAGAGATCTCTTGGCGTCAGAAATCCAGGATCCGGTGGAGGTGTGATGGAGAATCTAACACGGCTTTTTTTTATAAAACTGCTATCAACAGAGGTCGAATTAACAGCATTGAATGTCTCGAGATCAACGGTGAAGTAACCTCGGATGAAGATCAGATCTCCAACCATATTCTGAGCTTCTATGAAGATCTTTATGCTGAAGACTACAGATGCAGGCCGACGATTGACAACTTGGGTATTAACTCAATGACTGATGAACAGTCCATGGGCCTGGAAGAGCCCTTTTTGGAAGAAGAAATTTACAGAGCGATATGTGCTTTTAGTGGGGCAAGGGCACCTGGGCCTGATGGACTGCCGATGATAGTTTACAGGAAGTGTTGGGCAATCTTCAAAGAGGATATCAAAGCGGTGCTGAATGAGTTCTACAACGATGAGTTCTTGGATTGGCGTGTGAATACGACGTATGTGACACTAATCCCAAAGAAGAAAGGAGCCATATCCATCATCGACTACCGTCCAATCAGTTTAGTGGGAGGCCTCTACAAGATCTTGTCCAAGGTTCTTGCATCAAGGCTTCAATTAGTCCTCCCTGACTTGATATCACCATGGCAAAGCGCTTTCGTGGGTGGAAGACAAATTCTGGATGGGTCTCTAATAGCAAACGAGTGTCTGGATTCTCGGATCAGATCTGGTATTGGGGGTGTGATATGTAAGGCAGATATCTCCAAGGCATACGATCGAGTGGCCTGGACTTTCCTTGATTATATGATGAATAGAATGGGTTTCCGTCCAAAGTGGAGGAATTGGATTAGGGTCTGCGTTTCAACAGCTCACTTCTCAATCATTATTAACAGATCACCCAAAGGGCATTTCAGATACACTATTCATGGTGGACGCAACTGTCGATCAGATTCTGATTGTCAAATCAATCTTAATGATCTTCTTCGCTCTCTCAGGTCTGCGAACTAATCTGAAGAAGACGACAGTGTTTTCGGTTGGACAGGTTGACAATATTGAAGCTATAGCAAGAATTATGGGTTGCGAGCAAGGATCACTTCCTTGTAAATATTTGGGGATTCCTTTAGGGTCGAAGTTTAAGCAAAAGGGGGTCTGGGATCCTGTTATCGAGAGAATCAACATCAGATTGAACGGACTGCAGAGCAAATTACTATCCAAAGGTGGAAGACTTATCGTGCTTCAAAGTGTCCTCTCCAACCTCCCTATATACATGATGTCAATTCTCACCATTCCTGTCTCTATAGCGAATACCATTGAGAGTAGAATGAAGAGTTTTTTCTGGCAATCATCAAGTGTAAAAAGGAAGTATCACCTGGTGAGTTGGGAACGTATTTGTGGCCCTAAAGAGCATGGGGGTTTGGGTTTACGAAGAATTGTTATAATGAACAGAGCTCTGAAATCGAAATGGCTGTGGCGTTATGGGTGTGAAGGAGGGGCTTTATGGAGGGAAGTCATTGATGCCAAATATGGATATGGGGAGTTTCAATGATGGCCTAGAAGGGTTACCCAATCTCATGGATGCAGTATATGGAAAGGCGTGATGGAAATTTTCCCAATCTTCAAAGAAGGTATCAACTGCAGGTTAGGCAATGGTGAGAGAGTTCGTTTCTGGTCAGATATTTGGTTGGGGAACTCTTCGCTATCTAACCAATTTCCTCAAATCTATATTTTGTCGAACAATCAAAATGCGACCATTGCCCAAGCTTACAACAGAGTGGAAGATGAGAACCAATGGAATTTGCATATGCGAAGGTCACCATTTGACTGGGAGTTGGAGAACTTAGCTGAGTTACAGAACAGGCTTAATGGAGTTGTGTTTGATGATGAACCAGATAGTTGGCAATGGATATGGAGCAAGCAGGGATTTTTCTCGGTTAAGACTATGTATCAGCAGCTGGAAGCACGAAGGAGACCTGCAGATTATGAGAACGATGTTTTCCCTTTCAAACTTGTATGGAAAGCTAAAATCCCCACCAATATTCAGTTATTCTTCTGGATTCTTATCTTGGGGAGAGCCTTAACAAAGGATAATCTGAACAGGAAGGGACAGGCTCTTGATCCAAGTTGCCCCATGTGTGGCTTGATTGATGAGGGTATCACGCATCTATTTCTTCACTGCCCCATCGCACTTGAACTTTGGAGCAAGGTGACTCGAACTAGCAACGTTGGGCTTCTTATCATCTTACAATCACAGAACATTGTAGAGGCATTATCAGACTGGCCAAAGAGATTTAATCATGGCCTTGGAGGAAGAGCATGGGAGCTGTTGTCTTATGCCGCAATGTGGATACTCTGGTGCGAAAGAAACAACAAGGTATTCAAGGATAAAGCTTTCACAATCGATGGAATTTGTACAAAAATGAAGGCAATTATTTGGTATTGATGGGAAATTGGAAGGGGAGAGATAGCTACAACTTCAAAGACTTACTGGAGCACTGGGATGATTTTATGGCAGGCAATAGAACATAGCCTGAGCCCTATTTTTGTTTCAAGTTTCACCTGACGCTGCTTGTTGCAGGCTGATCAGGTTTGTATTTTTTTTCTATATCAATAAATTTTACTTTCATCAAAAAAAAAAAAAAAATTTAATTAAATAATCTAAAACTTTACCATTCCCTCGTGCCAACTCTCTTCTTGCTCTTTTACCTAGCCCCATGTCCCCCAACCACACTTATAACTTCCTTCGATTCAATACTAAACTCTTAATCTCTTATGTCTTTGAGTATCATATCAAATAATTATTGAAAGACAAATACACAACGTAGCTAGCTTCTTTAATTAGATTTCATCACTTCCACATCATTATCCAATCTTTCAAACAAATCTCCTGGCCAGTTCTTCATTTGACACCTATACTTATTTCTTAGTGGTTCCAACTCCTTTTAACATCATAATTGATTTCGTGAATAATCTACCTGCTTTTCAAAAATAATTGGACCAACTGGCAAGCCATATATGGTGCAAAAAGAGTGGATAAAAAGATTTATTTGCCACTTGAGAAAACTTGTGATTATTTTAAAGGAACTTTACACTCTCTAAACATGCATATGATAAACTTAATATCTTCAACTACGTACTCTCAGTATTGTGTGGCTGTGTTAGACTTTTTGTGATAGCTAAAAGGGAAGTCCTTGCTTCTAAATCAGTTCCAAATCTCCAATTCAATGTATGTAGTTACACAATATCATTCTGGTTCTTTTTTTTTTTGTGGCTGTGTTATATTTGTTTACCAAGTATGACAAAGGAGTGAATGACTAGCTAGCAATAATATCATTCATGCCCTTCAATAAAACATATATGCAAGTTGATGAATGTAGTAGTTTTATCAGCTCATTCTTGGTGGTGATGTTGACTCGGCTGAGAATCTGCACTAATTAACCAGTTTAATTGTTATATTAAACTTAAGAATTTGGTTTTTGCAAAACCACTTATTATAGTAACATCATGAGTTAGATTTTGTTGGGCAAGCTAAGCAAAGCAAATTATCTAAAAATCCGAATCTAGGCTCTTTATAGTCCCCACAAATGGTTTTATATCATATAATCCCTTATAGAAACAATTACTTTAACAATAAGACCCTTTCATATATTTCTTAAAAAGTAGTACTTATGAGATTTTTGTGAATAGGTTTGGATTAGGGGGTTGGAGGGTAGGGAAGGAGATTATAATTAGTCCTCCAATAAGTGGGGCCTTAAACAAAACTATGACAGCTTGTGAGCTATAGGCAATGACATTATTGAGGGGAAAATGAGAGAAACATACACCTTATTTTGTTTTCTCTAAACATTTTCTTTATGTCCCAGCTCGCCATCTTATTAAGGGCCCGTTCGGCAACCTTTAAGAAAGGAGGAAGGAATTTTGGGGAGATGAGTTTTCTAAGAAAAGAAGAAAAACGGAAGGAGAAAGCTAATCCCCGATACTTGAGGAATAATGTATTTCTTGACTTTCCAAAATTACTTTCCAAATCCAGTTTTACAATTAGCCGAACTAACTTATCTCTTTCCTACTTTTAGGAAGATAAGTAATACATTCCTGGGCCTTTGCCGAACGGGCCCTAAGTTTTGCAATTAGCATCAATAATGTTCCATACTACAAACATGCACACACCTATCCATATCCCTTCATGTTTTTAAGTACTTGTGTTACCTCAACCCCATTGGCCTGATGAAAGCAGTGTTGGCTTCCACACTATACTATAGTTCATGGGATCCAGTTGTAGGTAGAGGATGAGAAAGAAGAAGAAGTCACCTGAGGCTGAGTATATATGGTTTGATTTCACATTTCACTAGGATAAAAAATGGGCATCAATTGGCTGGGCTTGTACCAATTTGTCATGGGAAAAAGCTCTTTTGTTACCCTGTAAAAGGGGAATTTCTGGGATCAACAACGCATTGATAAGAATAGCACTGTAAAAATGCTGTCTGCAAAAGATGAGATCACAATGGATAAAAGGAACTTCTTTCCTTTTAAGAAAATATATAATACATGGATTAGCTATTTAGCTGACAAAATAATTGTGTACTTTACCATTCTTTTTTCCTCTTTTTAGCAGAGTTTTCGCCAACCAATGAATAAGAGTAAGCCAACACATCATAAACAAATAATTTTGATATAAATTATACCTACAAAAAGCATTGTCTTTTGGAACCTACCACTAAATATCCCATTAGGACATGCCAAATCATTTAAATACAAAAACTTTTACTTTGAGAAAAAATGTGTCTGCGAAAGAGAGAGGGGTATTGACATGTCCCTCTTGAGGAATAATATTGACGAAAGGAGGAAGTGGGACTTGGATATTCTACTTCCTTTAGAAACTAATGAAATGATCAAATGATTCACAGTGGGGGATGATGGAGTCGATCATTATACAAGAAGGAATACAAAATATACTGATATATTGCAAAATATTTGAGTAAACTTAGGCATGAAAATTGAATTGTATATTTGTATATCAATTAGGAATTTAGAATAAATATGTTATGTCTCTCATATATGTATGTGTGTTTGTATTAGAGTGAGTAACATGGGATGGGAGATTTTTAAAATAAAAGCAATGGGAGAGTGCACATCAATCACCTTCCAAAGAAGGCATTGTGGCACTAGAAAATTTTATTTTGACATGACGATAGTTAAGATATTGATGGATTCATAAATTAGATTATTCTAAATTGTATTATTACCAAATAATTTATGATTTATGTTTGGTTTGTTGGTTTGAAATGATGACTTCTCTTCTTTCTTTTTTTTATGGAGAACAAACTAAGGAATAGATGATTATGATTGTTAAGCTAAAGCATTTGTTCTCAATGGTGCAAGTGCAATCAATGGGTGTGACAGAATAGATTTGATCTTGATCATTATTTGGTTTGGCAAGGAAAATATTGAGCTCAATGGTGCAAGTGCTATCAATAGGGCATGTTGCAACATCTGGTCCCATATATGACTAATTCCAACAAATAGATTTTTTGTACACGAGATTTCAATTTCAGTTTACACTATTGTAACAGAAAATAGACCGAAGAGATACTTAGAAGTTGGAACTATTTGATACTGTAACCATTACTAAAAGCTGTTCAATCCCTTAGATTTTGAGATGATGGAGAGTTTAGAGGTGAATGGTGATGCATGGGATATTGAGAATTCTCTAAAACTCTCACACAATTGTATTAGCCTTACCCTGCTAAACCTTGTTTAAGGGATTTATTGATTTTTGCAAAACACACGTGAGTCACTAAAATAGCCAAACAAAAAGAAATGAGATATATGAAAATGATAACTCATAAATAGATATTAATCCGACAAGAATTGCTCATTTGACATTAATCTAGTATGAAGCACATCTTAATCACCATATATGTAGTATTAAGGTTAGGTGCCCCCTCCACCCTCTTGGCCTCTTTGAATTGATAGATCACACTTTGGGTGCAGACATATACTGTACTTTAAAATCTATTTTCTCAACCCTTTTATTTAGAAATAGCATTTTCCTATGTTGGTTAACTGGTTTGCAGTTTGCACCCAATCCCTTCACCCTTGTGATAAAGGGAAACAATGGAACATGGCTCTCAAATCATAACAATGATCTTCAAACTCTATGATAATGTAAATTTATGGTGAAAAAAGTTATGGTATGATTAGTTGGCAATGGCATATCCATTTGGCTACAGATCATGATCAACAATATAAATTTGACATGTTGATCTGACCAAAAGTCAAAATTATGTCAAATCTGCAATATTCATAGAGTTCTTTTATCCCCTGTTTTCTACTAGAAACTAATCATTATTATTATTATTATAAACAAGATTTATTATTCAAAACAAACTGATTAAGAAAAAAAAGATTAAAATCTAACACATATAGATTCTCTCTTAAACTCTTACTAACTGTACAAACATCCTTCTTAGTTCTTACTTACTTCTTACAACAAGAGATAAACATTCAGTTCAATGTGTTCATTAATAATAGCAATTGAACTGAAATTTGATTTTCTTCTCTTCTCTTCTAATTATTCTGATTGTTGAGGAACAATTGCCATTGATTCTTCTCTAAGAAACTTCACTTGTTTAGCAATAAACGCTTCTATTCTCCTTTGAAACTCTTCATTACTCAACTCTTCTTCAACTACATTACTCTCTTCTTTCTCATTCTCTCTGCTATTACAACTACTACTACTACTACTACTACTCTTCTCTGTCTTGGTTCTTCTTAAATCTCGTTTCGGTTTCTCATGTTGCTTCAAATTCTCCGATTGTGTTCTCCGATAAATCTTCTTCGTTTCATCCTTTGTTGTCTCGAGATGCGTGTTAGTGACTTTTTGTTCTTCAGATTGGATCTGTTTGTCTTGATACACAACTATCTCCGGCGCCGGTGCAGAACTTTCTTTTTCTTCAACTACAACCTCCGGTACCGGTGTAGAAATTTCCACTTCCGGTACCGGTGAAGAAATGTCAGAACGGATCTTATCACGATTCGAACTGTTCTTAACAAATTCATCATAAAGATCAGTTCCAGAACAACTTCCGGTTGAATTTTGGCCAAACTGACCGGATTTAAAAAAAAGAGTAAGAATAATAATATTTCCGAGTAAGAAAACAAAGCAAGGACTAACAACAACAACATAAATGTATCGGAAATAGTCAGAAAAGATTCGAAAAGTCACCGGAAGTCTAGTAGAAAACCATGAAAGAAGAATCAAAACAACACATATCTCGAAAAAACGAAATAAGTCTGCAATCTTCTTAAGACGATTATACTTTTTCATTGCATTAGCTTTCTCTACCTTTACATTGTCAATAAACAAACCAGAATCCATTTCTTTCGATCTGACAGTTTCTTTTCTTTTCGATTCAAATTCAAAACGAAACAAAACGGTTTCGCGGTAAACCGGAGAAGAATGTGAAGAGAAAAAGAAGAAAGAGTAGTCAGTCTTTCTTCAAAGAGGTTTTGGTTTAGAAAGAAGAGAGAGAGAAAGAGAAAGAAAGACAACAAGAAGTTGATGTTATGAGAACGCCTGAGCAGAGAGTGTCTCCTTTTTATAGAGAGAGAAAAGGAAAATTTAAATTTTTTTTTGTTTTTTTAAAAAAAAAAATTAAATTGATTGCTTGAGTGTTAAGTTGTGTTGTAGTGAGGGGAATAGTGTTTTTTTTTTTTTTTTTGAGAAATAATTCATAATAATAATTAAAAAAAAAAACTAGGACCAAAACCAGAACAAAGGATTCATAGACACGCGTGCGTTTGTCTTATCAAACCTGGTATTGAGTAGGCAAATAGTACAGTAGAGAGTACAACTTGGAACCTCTCTGTTCTCTCTTTTTGGAAATTGAATTTATATTGCAGAAATTAATCTTTGTATTGCTTTTGATCATATAATTCATAAACCGTTATGTATTATGCAATGAATTAATGGCAATAAATAATTTTTTTTTTTCATTTTTTTGGTTGTATAGCAATCAATAATTGACATGCATATATCATTCTGCATTTCTGCCCACTGTATTATTATTACTTGGTTTTAAGATTGATCATTGAAGCAACCAATTACATCATGCAAACAAGTTCATGTCCAGTGATTCTCCACTCTTAAAAGAAGTTGCAACACTTGCACTGATCAGTGATCACACAGAGGTAGAGCTGTTCACAACTCACCTACTGCTACTACTACTATTTACTCCACTTTATAAAATTTTCTAGTCAAGTAATAATAAACCTGAAAAAAACCAAAACAAAGTACAATACATAAATTGGTAGCAGATTTTTGATTTGGCCCAACAACAAACACCATTGATGATTGATGAAAGAAATGTTCAAACTTCAAAGTGGTACGTATGTGACAATGTTGACTCACTCAAAATGTATTGGGAATCGGCCTTGTTTTGTAGGTAGCAGCAGTACAAGTACACAGTAACAGTACCAACACAGAAGTGTTTGATCAGACCAATATTTTGGGAGGGAGATTTGGCACAAGTCTAACACTGTCAGACACGTGTATTGAATTTGTCTCAGATTAGATTAGGTGAAGTTAGAGAGAGAGAGATAGTTCAGTTGCCATTTGCCAATCAAAGTCTTCTAGAGGTTTCTTTGAGTACATTGGCTTGGACCTTAATTTGGACTATGTTTGAGTAAAGGCCCAATATTGTCTATTTGTCTTTTCGCCCCATTTCATTAAACATTTACATAACCAACTAAATCACTTTGTTGAATCATAAAAAAATTTAATTAGTTAAAGTTAGATAAATAATCTTTAATTAGTTAAAGTTTAGATAAATAATCTTTACTTGTGAAAATGGATTTGTGCCTAACATTCCAAAGAAGCAAGTATACCAATCTTTCATTTCTTTTTCTTCTAGACTAAAGCTAATGTTTAGGTTTCAAATTAACATCAAAGCCCTTTGAATTTTCATGTCTGACAATTTTCTTGCATATTGAGGTCTTCTGCAAATGACTAAATGTAACATTTGGACTACTAACTGTTTTTTCCTTCCATGATAAGAGAAATGATTATATTGTAATTTATATGAATACCATACCGTTTAAGATCTTACAAATATCTCGTACTGAACACTCATATTTTTTAGATATCTCGTGAGATCTCATGAGATTTTGAACAATTATTATTAGTCCCTAAAACCTTGGTTGAAGTTGAATAGAGTTTTTAGTACTTGTCACTAGTCCTACTTCAATTTCAAGTCAACAAAACAGTATAGATGGTAGACACATACAGTATTTATTTTAACTACAGGTAGGGGTCTGCCAAACCCCACCCCTAATTGGGGTCTTCTTTTTAAAAAAATAAAATAAAATATATAAAACATACAGTATTCTTCAGTCTTCTCACTGTGAATAAGTTGCTGCTTAGTCTAAATATATATATATATATATATTTTAATAATCAATTAGTCTAAATTAATGTTGGTATACACGAAGAAGAAAATACTACCTTGAGTTGTTGCTTACTCTTTAAAGATTGGCATGCACACAGATTGGTGGCTACCCACAAAGACTTTTATAGGAAAAAGAAGAGTGAAAGTATGCTTTATGGCAACTTAATTTGTTAATTGAACTAAAGCAAAGTTTAAAGGTATATTAGGTGGAACATTAGGATTCGGTAATGACATATATTAGCTTATTGTTTATTCAAAAACATATATTTACATCTTATTATAACTAATCTTTTTTTCTTTTAGATTTGACTATTGAGTTAGAAATAAATTACTATCATTTTAAAAATTATCAACATCCCTTCGAAATCGGGATATGCTGTAAATGGTCGTGAAAATGATGACGTTTAATTTGTTTCCTACCTGTTTTTTTATGAATGGTAGCTCTAAAAGCTATGTCTCCTGATTTACCATAATTTATTATCATAAGCCCAATGCCATGGTTTTGATTCATTGATGACTTGATAAGGAATGAAGAAGATGAACATGCATAAACAGTATATTTCAACAATTTATATCCTGTTTTGCATATAACTGATCCAAAACATCATGCAATACTAAGGTAACTGGTTGAAAGATAATGCATCCTGTTGCTAGAGAACTTTGAAATGAAAAATCATGTTCATAATGTTCTATAATCAAAATTAAAGCTCATAATAACTTATGGACTTCTGAGTTATGACAATGCCACATTTCAATGTGAAAAATCTATGTAAATAGAAGGATTTGTGTTTGCTTTTTTAAGATCCAACTGTCTGGAATAAAGTATCAACTCTTCTAAATGTGGAATCGAATCGAACTAATCTTTTTTTTTTGTCTCCATGTCACATACTATTGCCAGCCCCAACCAGAGAGACGTTTGTAGTTTAAGACGTGAATGGTTTCGAGTCGCCGCGTGGAGTGAAACAAAACCGTTCATATAACTTCAATCACAATCTGTCTGGTACTCTCAGGTCTCATGGTTCGTCCTTGCTAGGGTGCTATGTATCAGCCCCTTTACCATTCTTGATCATCCCGTTAATTTGCTTTACAGCCCCACATATTATTTACCGCCTTTTACTCACAAGAAGCCAACTGGTTAGAGATTCCTGTGTGTATGAATGATATTTGACTTGATTGCTCACTCTACAGTCTACACACTCCTTCATCGATCCTATCCAGCAATCAGCTCACTGCAGCTACTCTATGTCCATGGTACAGAAGAAATGCCAATGTTCAACACTTGAACCAGTAAAAAAAAAGTTGTATAGCTGCACTCAGCTTTTGTACATCAATAGTAAAGCCTGTAGCTCAAACTTCAAAGGTCATATTAGTGAACTGACATCAATAAGGCAATATATATCCATATGATACAACTGAAAAATGTGACAAATCATACTACTCTATACCAAAATATATCTAGAGATCATTTGATGTTGCTGGGTTGCTCAACAAGCTTGGTGGCGCAGAAGATGGGAAACTGATGCAACTCTTTGAAGGGGCTGCTTAATACAGCATTCACTCTTGATAAACAAACACCAAACTTGCTAGTGTATCATTCTAAAAGTTGAATTTTAATGGATGGGAAGAAAGAAGGCACACACATCAAGGATATATAAGCAGCTTTTATATAATAAGTACCAACCTAGCTATGCTTATCCAATCAACATAGGCACCGATGTAAGCTGAGACGGGAGCATTGGTTGTACACCTTTCTGTCGGGGTTATAAGATATTTTTCAATCTCATACTCATCATAGTAAACTGTTCATGATTGATTGTCAATTTCTCTATCATTTATTTGGAAGATAAGGTACTCACAAAGTCACAATAATATGATAATGTAAGAATCTAAATCATATAAAGCAATAAAGGGTGATAAGTCTTACCCCACTCTACCCAGGTTCCCCAAACATCGACATGTATGATCATCTATGTTTCCAATACTGCAGTACAAATTTGTGAGCAGAAGATTAGTTTTGAAGGATCTAGAGTGGGATCCTTCCTTTGGGCCATCTTACGCAACCAAAGCCCTACGCTTCATGATTTGGGAGACTTGCACCTTTACCAGACACATGGAGGGTTTGGGCTTCCATCTGCAAGTTTAGCACGGTAGGGCTCTGCTTCATATCCTATCAAATCAGCTCCTCAGAATGAATTCAAGGGCATTGGTTGTCTTGGTTGGTGATCGCTTGCAAATTCAAGCAAAAAATTACTGTGCATCAGTAAACAAAAAACCCTTCGGTCATAACAGCTTCAGTTCAAATACTAACCAGCAAACTTTGGCTAATGTGCAGGGATACCAAGCAGAGCTCAACTCAATACTGCTAAACCGGCATGGCAGTTTCAACTTCTTCGATTCCAATGTAGGCCAGACTCAATCTGGGAAACACTAATCCAGGGCTCTATCAGGGAAACACTTATCCAGTAAATAGTTGGAAGATATCGCACGCTCATGTCCTACTTTCCAAAGACCAAACCTATACTCATGGACATGTACGTTGTTGTTGTTGTTGTTGTGTGTGTGTGTTGGGGGGGTTGGGGGGGGAGGGGGGGGGGGGGGGGGGGGGGGGGGGGGGGGGGGGGGGTATCACTAAATCCCCTTGAATCTTGTGTAACTAAATCCTTCATTCCTTCCCCATTGCTTTCAACTTTTCAAGTTTCATCACAGGTATGATATGATATATTGGAAATAATTAGGCAAGCTTAGATCTGGATTCAGTGGCTAATGTTAGACCCTACCTAGACATAAGGGGGTATCACTTCAGATTACAACAACCGGCAATGAAGGCATGGTAGATATAGATGGCCATATATGAATTGCCTGCAACTTACACAATGGCAACACACATCAACAAAATTATATTTTTCATTTTCCTTCTTGTTCCCTAGCTAAGCATTGCAGAAGCAACATCAACATGGTTGACAAGTAGAGCATGTACATTTTATGTTCACTATCAACAAAGAGGTGCTTAATATCCCTCTTACTTTACAAGCACTGGCTCCACATTAAACATAACGAACAAAGACACTGATCTAGAAATGAAAGGAATGGTTGCAGGTTATATAGGATCAAGCTCATCAAAGTTATATTGGGAAGCCAAAATGGCAACAGATTAGTTGGAGGTCATCTACTCCACCCTTGGAATGCTTCAGGGTGTTTAATACTAACAAGTGCTGATAAGGTCATGAATACCGTCTATGAGTTTAAGCATTTTTACCAATTATTAACATCCTCTTTCTATACTTTAAGGTTTTGATTTAGCAAGCAAATAACATAAATAAATAAATATGGATAGCAAAGATAAACAGATATGTAGATCCAAGAGCGCAAGGCTGAGGCCTGTTTACTATTTTACTTAGACCAAACAAAGCTAAATGACACTTTAGAAAAAACTAACCACAATCATCCAACAGTAGTGTTCTGAATTGTGGGTGCTTTGATAGATGATAGATAACAAACATGACATAGTAGAACTTGAATACTTTCGATAGTTTAGGGGAGAAGACTCTGATAGAGACAAAATCTTGTCAGAACCAACAATAGTTTTGATTCTTGATATATATGTTGGTACGAGCGGGAAGGACTTATTACACACTAACTTCGATACATATATAGAAGATAGAACTATGTTAACAAATCACCAGAAAGTTTGCACGAAACAACTTATGTTGTTCTGGATAACTTAGATAGACAACAAGAATTTCTTGTTGGACTACATTTTACGTGCCTAGCTAAAAGGAATTTTCTGAGGAGAATAGCTGGAAGATTAAAAAGTAAGTATAAGCATTTGCTATTCTTACTAACCAAATCCTCCTCCTAGGGTGTTGCTCTTGCTCTTAAGTCTGTTCACACTCTTGCCCAAATATTAGCAGACTTTCCAACTAAGGCAGTCTTGCATTTGATTTCACTCCCATATCTCTGAATATAACATTGTCCCTCACATTATTGTTCTAGCTATCTGCCTATCAGTCCATGCTCTTTTTACTAAGTTCCTATGTATCACAAGACCTACAAAAGTGTATTCATTATTCTCATCTAACTTAATCCTGTTTATATTTATGAAATCCTAAGATAACAAAACAAAAAACCATTTTCAATGATTATTTAAATTTGAACATTTGAAATTGGAACAACAATACAGCATACATACGCACAACGTGTTAAATCATTTAAAGTGGTTAATTAAAGCTTTTGAATGATTTAAAAAAGAGGGGTTTGTAGAAATTGAAAATTACCTTGATGAGGATGATTGAAGGAGAGTGCACCGTTGTTGTTTGAAGTTTGAACTTTTAAGAGATTTTCTCTCTTCTTGTTAAATTTTGGGGTGGATATGTGAATCTGGGTAGAACCATATCCATATTCACTGGTACATAGAGCCAATCTTCCAAGTCCATGTCCACTTATCTGATTGCAAAAAAAAAAAAAACCCAATTACTGTATGTTCAATTGTTCATTCATCCTTTGTTGATCCTTCATTTCTTCAAGGGCCATTTTGCTGATACACCCTGATTGTACCAGCCGATTTGTCAATACCACCTATACCACCTATGTTGGCAAAGAATTGGTCCATCCACCTTTTAACTGTTTGACTCAGTTAAAGACTACAGTCAACAGTATTTGACCAATTCATAAACTAGGAACTTACAATAATACCCTCATTTTTTAAAATTCCGAAACTGCCCTTTTTTAATCTAAACCGTAGATCTACCTTATATATCAAGATGTAATCTGTGCCGTCGATGGTTGGTAGGAATAGACCATTTTACCCTTACTGAAATAAAACTTAGAATACACCCCATTCATCTTCTTCTTCTGTTCCCAGAAGCAGCTGAATGAACTGGTTGAGCTCTAGGGTCATATGGCTCCTCAAGATCAAAATGATTTTCTGACAAGGGTAGGGGAAAAAAAATGAACAGTTTACTGTAAAATCGTTTTGTGCACAAGTTGCAGAGGCTGAAATGGATCTGAATGATGTTAAGCAAGTGTTCCCAACTAAACTTGTATGGACTGTCAAGATTCCCACCAAGTGCAACCTATTCTTTTGGTATACTATTGTTAACAGGACACTTATGAAGGATAACTTGGTGCATAGGGGAATGACCATGGATGTAGTTTGTGGATTGATGAATGAGACCATTTCTCACCTGTTTCTTCATTGTCCTGTGGCTTTGCAGCTATAGCATGAGATTCTACAGCCAAGGCAATCATGCTACACTCTGGTGCTGACATAGTGACATCTGATTCTGTTCAAGAACTCTTATATAGCATGGCCTAATGGGATTGGACTGCATCTTGGGAAGAGATTATGGAACTTACTGCTGTATGCTGTTATTTGGACTCTTTAGAGATCAAGAAATAACAAGACTTTCTTATGAATGGTTCAGCATATGTCTATGGAGGAGATCTTATTACTTTCAATACCTATTCTTAAGATGGTTTGAGCTTCTGGATGGACTGCTGATCAGGGATGGATGATGCAACACCAGGGGTAATGCTATTGTAGAGCCTAATCGGGCTGTATGGTAAGAGTTTTCTCTTTGGTCAACTGACAGTGTCTTATGACATGCTGATCAGGTTGTAAATTTTTTTGTTTAATCAATAAAATACTTCTTACCGGTAAAAAAAAAAATGTATGCTGTGCGTACTTATCTACCTGAACAATCGCTAATTTTTTTTTTTCTCTGATCACACTTTCTGCAATTATATTATTAGATTTTTCTTCTCATTGTTTCAGTAGGGTTAAACTGAAACTTTGAAATGCTTTGGTGAAGATTAAGAACTTTCTGAAGAAAATATCGATGGAACAATACTCCAATATTAAATTTTCTTCTTGTCAGCTCTCCGATGTACTGGATTGCAACTCAAAAAATAGTAACTCAAACAATAGTGGCATAATCTGCCTTCAACTTTTGGAATTTAGGAAAATAAATCAATAACATCATGCAGATTATATTATTCTATCATGGTACAAGTTATGCTCTGTACTGTACAATCTCCTTACTGTCTGAGCAATGCTAGCCTTGGCCTTGGTTTTGTTAGCTTAACCAAACCACTTAGGACCTCAATGGCTCAATCATATCTCAGCCCCAGTTGTCAGACAACTTGTTCCATTCTGTAAATGTCCTCCGTTGCAATTTCTTGGGTCTATTTCACATCCAAAACTACAAATCCCAAACTAGAGCACTCAAAATTAACACTTTCTGGTTACAGAAGACAAACATTGGATTTACACGAAAGTTAGCTGGTTTCAGAATACCTTCTGCACGCTTTCATACAATTTAGCCATTTGCTCATTTGTTTTAATAGTAAAAGGTATGATTGAAAGTGGATCTTTAACACAAGGGAATTGTATGCACACCAGCCTGACGATTGCACAGTGCATAGCCTGTGGCCTTCAAAGTCGTAACACTATTGAATCATAACCTACAAAACTACTATTCATTCACAATACTTCCATTCCCATCCTTCACTCCACGCCCAATCCATTCCTGCTATCTCCTTCCCACGCCCTCTTAATCCTTCTCCAGCTTGCATTCTCTTAAAGTTCTACTAGGTAAACCACTGTCTTCTCATTCTTACTCTAGCTCGCACGTCAGAGTTTGCCAATTACCAATGGAATCAATAGCTCTAATAAATGTGTATTCATTCTTCCCTTCTAGTTCTACTATATCATAAATGTACAGAAACTTTATACATCAATCACATCACATTCCAAGATAACATAACAAAATTATCAATTTGAAACATTAAATAGTTCAGAAGAGAACATCGTAAATGTTCACTAACACATTAGTCGACAAACCAATTACAGAAAACACATTAAAATTAACAAAATGCAAATCTATTTCTTCTTACCCTTAGGCTTTTTCTTAGGAAGAACAATCTCACCATACTTAAGAACAGGAATATCCATTATACCAGCAATGTCACCAAATCTCTTTCGAAACTTGGACACTTGATCAGCATCAACAATCAAACCAGTTCGAGTTCCCAAATAAAATGGATGGTTTCCAGACCAAACATCAACCACATACTCTTTCTGAGTTCCTCCAGTTGTCAATACAAGTTCTCCATTGCAGTATACTTTAGCATCTTCATAGAATTCTGGGTGTATGTCTTTTTTTTTGCAAGTAATTTGAGGCGTTTTGTAAAACACATTCTCCCCACTTGATTTCACCTGAAAATATTAAGATTAAAGTGGTTAATTAGTAGTTTTTTATGAATTAAGAAAGAGGGTTTTTGAAGAATTGATGATTTACCTTGATGGGGAAGATTGAAGGAGAGCGCAGTGTTGATGTTTGAAGAAATGTGTTTGTGAGAGGTAACGCCATTTCTGTTTATTTGTGTGTGTTGAGGAGAGAAATTTGAGTTTCTTATCCTTTCTTTTTCTTTTGATGTGCTGGTGCTGAACATTGATCTGGGCAGATCCACATTTCCTTTGGATCTACAAAATACAAATACATCTATTAGGCCCAAAAGTAAAGTGTAGAGTGAACCTGAAAGTATGACAGAATATGGTCTAGAGCTTGGTTAAGAGCTTCTGATTTGCTCACAATGCACATGGTGAAGTTATGTGAAAGTTAGTACTTTCTTTAGTTTATACTTTTGGAGTGTTAAAGCAGCTAATGCCCAAGGTGCTGCTATTGGTGTTGTGCTACTGCCTACTGCTTACAAACAATAGGGTGTTCTCAAAAGGTCTGTCCACGATGAGTTTGGAAAGTGTATTGTCGCAGAACTCCTTGCAGTCAGAAAAGGTCATCCAAAGGCCAAAGAGTGACATTTCAGATTCTTTTGCAGTTGAAGCTATTTTGGGATTCTTTGAGAATGGGTGGAGGTCCAGTAATATGTTAATTATGTAGAGTTATTTTATCACAAGTATTGCATCAACTGTTTCTTCTACAGTTCTACCTGTCTGCATGTGCCCCCAATTATACCCTTTCTGTATCCAGAGCAAAATTTTATAGGCCAGACGAGCAATCCCCTGTCAAATCCATATAGATTTGTCTACTCAATGCACAGCATGTAGGAATCATACCAAGCTACCAAAAACATTGCATAAATCAATACTACATCAAATCAAGACAACCAACTTTTTAAACAAGTGCAACTATGAAACACCAACAAATAAGGCATAAAATTACACACTGCAGTATGCCAATGCATATACCACAGGGAATATTACATAACACATGGCAAGTATACTGCATCTTACAGTATCAGTTCACTTTAGATACTAATTGACCCCTTTGGCAACAGGATACATCAGTCACGCTGTCATAGTATTCACTTAAAGCTACAATGATAATTTTATCAACTATCTAGCACAAAATTTAAATAAAAAAGAGCACTGGGATAATATCAATCCAAAAAAAAAATAATCTTAAATAGTTAAATTTCAACACCTACTGAGAATTATTCAAATGATGGGTTTGCTAGATATGTTTAAAATAAAGAAGTCAAAATAAAGCTTTCTAAACCAGTCATCAAGTGTTGGGTAAGAACAGCTTCCCAATGAAAAACATGGGGGATAAACATACAAAGTAACTATGTATTAGTAGCTCTTGTGTAGATCTGCTGGCTCGAATGGGCAGAGACCATCCTGATCAAACCTTTTGCCATCAACTCCCTGATTGCTTTCCTTGCAAGTGACCCATTGACCTATGGAAAAACAGCATCAACAAGAGTAATGTGAGCAGATATAAAGTTATGTACTATGTTTAAAATTAACTAAATAAGTATCTACGAACATGTCAAGCCAAGTTTGCACCACTTTTTAATGAAAACCCCCACAGCGTACAATTACACACTATAAAATCATCAAAAACAGAAAATGTTGCAGAAGAGCCAAACTCACAATCCTTATAAGCATTTGAAAGCATTAAAGCTTCTGCATCAACATTCTATTTGAGGAGAAGCACATACCAGATGGTTAGAGATACAAAACTCTACCACCCAAATAAAGCTCCTCCCCACTCTCTTCTTTAAATTAATTATATCCTGAATATGTATTAATATGTGTAGCAGAAGAGCCAAACTCACAATCCATGTAAGCAGATTGCAGGCATTAAAGCTTCTGTTTAAAATTATATTGGGGGGATGCACATACCAGATGGTTAGAGATACCAAACTCTACCATTATTACTAGAATTAGAGTTGACCATTATTACTTTCATCACAGTATGAGGAATACACCAAAATGAGAACTTTTCTAATTACAATAAGGCAATCATATGCACAAACTACATGACATTAATAATCTGTAAAAATTCAAGTGTGTCCATCTGATATTTAGAAATTTCCTCCAAGTGAAAACCAATGGCTTATGTCGCAAAAGAAGACTTATGGATATGATACCCAGTCAGCAACCCAAGTAAAAATTGCTGTGTGCACTCTTAAGAAAGAAGACATGTTATGGAATAATCCATGACCTGATTTATGTACAAGTCATAGCATACTAAGATTTGGAAAATATTGATGGCACTAGTTGAATTATAGTTTACATCTGCAAGTGGGCCTCTACGTAATTCTTTGTTAATTATCTTTGACAAACTGTTAATTAAGTAATTTGCAGTAGTAGAGTATGAATTCATGACTTTCATCAATTAATTGACCAGGATGAACTTCCTGTCAGATGGAAGTACATATTGTTAGACCCATACAAGGTGTACATTATGGAAGGCCAATATTAACTAACTTGTTCAGGTTCTATATATGGTCGTCACATTTTCTCGTCACATTTTCTCTAAATTGCTGTAGTGTTGGGTCAGCATAGTTTTATTGTGGGTTCAAAAGAAATTATCCATTCAACTCAATTTTGTTATCTCAGTGAGCATTTTGCTAACTCAGTGAGCCTGAAGGACACCAGAATCTGAGTCTATAAACCTACCCACAGCCAGAGTGCATATAGGTCCAATGGTCAATATGGTAGAATTAACTAAATCATAAACCAACATTACATTCAAACCATACCAGCAACGAATCAACTACATATTTATCATGATTACTAAGATCACAAAAAAGCAATAACAGCACAAACACCATTCAGAAAGGAATAAAATCAAATCTAGATCACAAAAACAACTAATAACAGAGTCAAGTAGACCATACCCTCAGACGATCAGAAAGAATGGAAGGCGTAATGAGTTTGTACTTTGGGGCTTCAGTAAGAAGCTTGTCATAAGTTGCTCTATCAAACAACACCATGTTGTTAACCTTCTCCTTTTGCTTTCCCTTACTCCACTTCTGCAAAATCACAAGCACCACCACCAAAAAAAAAAAAAAACAACAAAATCAAATCCAAACATATCAAAGATTGAATCTTAGAAGAAAATAAATAAGTTAGGGTTTTGATAAAAACCTTCTTCTTTTGTTTCCCACCACCAGATTTTGCAGGTTTGGATGCAGGAGGAGCTTTGGTATCCTTCTTTGGGGCCTGAAAGAAGGAAAAAAAACAAACCATTTAGTACATTTTGACATAAAACATGAAGAGATTGCAATATCAACTAGAAAGATTGGATATTGGAGGTCGTAATGCTCACCATTGAAATCCTCAAGCTTGAAGTTGCAAATGAGAGAGAAAACCAAGTGAAGGCAAGAAAATGCTGGTGTCAACTGAAGAAAGCTTTCAAGAAAAACCCTACTTAGGGTTTATATAAAAGACCAAGAATAATGGGCCAGGCCCAAGACTGACGTGTTTCTGAAAAATCCAGTATTTACAAATTGGGGTAAAAGTAAAATCATTTATTATTGCCTTATTGATAATCCCGAGGTAAAATAACAGCACAGATATTAAATCTGACGGTCCAGAGTTCTTGTCCAAGTTCCTTTCTTCCATCTCTCTACTTTCTATAATTCTTTTCTATTTTCATAATCCTTCTTCCATTTTTTGGATAAAATAGAAATCAACTTGTATGGTAAAAACAAGATTTGGTTTTCAGCTTTACACTTCATGTTTTAGTGATTTTACCATTATATCAATACCTAGTTAAGATTTTTGTTATATTTCAAAAGCTCAAGAGTTTAACTGATAGTGGTGCTGTTTATAGAGTATGGACACCTCTAACGGCCAAAATTTGCAACATTATAATAACTGTATGTTTCATGATACAGCTCTGATCAACTATCCTAACATCTTTACATATTTTGAGAAGCAGGTACAACAACAATACAGTTGAGCAACTCAACTCAAATTTACATAGCTCGAATTTGGCCTCCATAACCATAGTACTTTAGTAGACTTTCGTCTTGCCGCCAGTTCTCCTTTATCTTCACCTCAACCTGTCAATGAGCGAACTACTGGTTAGATTATATGTACTGTAGATTCTATTATGAAGCATATCAATTTGGCACAACAGTGAAAGGCTTGGAAAACCATTTTTGTATTACTATACAAATAATGTTGATTTTTGCGACCATTTGAAAAAGAACAAATAATTCAAATTTAGAATGTGAAATTATGTTTAGTTGGGCACCTCAAGGTACACTTTCTTCTGCAAGAAATCTTCAATATCAAGACGTGCAGCAGTTGCCAGAAGTTTCAAAGCTTTACCCTCCTGTAATCATAGCAAAATAGAATTACCTTGAAATCTTTGTTAATTACACAACACAGTGAACACTATCCTTGCTATCCCAAAGACCCAAACTACAATACCAGACTTCCCTTGTACCATTGTGTACACCTCACGTCAAAATATTTTATTTCCAGCCAACTAAAAATCAAGAAGACACAAGTCCCACTGAAGTGTGTTCAAATTTTGTTTGAAAAGAAGAAATATTGCAAGGTTTCTGATACAGCAAATTCCTAGAAAATAGTGTCCTTGTTAATGGTTATGCCAAGTATAAAGAATATAGACGTCAAAGCATCACAACCACAACAGAGTCACCCCTCTTGATGTCACAATGTTACATCAGTATAATTTTAAGCAGGCAAGTCAACTAAAAAAGATAACACGAAGCTGTATCATAATTCTAGCTAAGTGCAAATACTATTTTATAGAATTAAAGGATGCCACTAACAATAATACAAACCACAAGAATTTTTTTTATTATATATCATATATTTGACAATAAAATGAAAAAACAAAAACACCACCACAAGGAAATTTTTATACTTACTTTCCCAATCAGGATGATCTTCTGTGTGTTCTTCTCCACAAGAATTTCAACTTGAATATAATCTTTCGAGGTTGGCCTAGTTTTGTAGCTGACAACATTCACCTGTCAGAGATTCAAGAATGAGAAACCAGTCAATGTATGCACTTTAACACCACAACATTCACCTGTCAGAGATTCAAGAATGAGAAATCAGTCAATGTATGCACTTTAACACCTCCTAATAGTTGCTTAGTGTAAATCTATCGGCAGTTCAAGACTAGAATTGCTGCCGCACGTGAACCTGAGAGCGGGAGCCATAGACAATATATCGTAAAACGAAATAGAATTTCAGTAACAAACAAAATTGCATTCAAACACACATCACCAACTCAACCTTTTCTTGATCATTCACTAATAGAATCTGAGAATCCATTACTAGATTTTCCACCAATTAAAAATGTTAACCTGTTTTAGATAATTCAAAAATGTAAAAGTTGCAGTGTTGTTATTAGAACCACAGTTTGCCATTTGATTTCAGACTGTATATATACCTTTCCATATCAAAAGGACAAAAAAAGCTATATGTAATTCAAACTTAATCATTCATATCACATATGAATGAATTTATCTATAGGGTTGCAACTTGCAAATCATATGCCACAAACCTCGTCAGACAGCAAAAAAGTATCCATGTCTTTATCACCAAGATAGTTAGATCCATACCTGACACGCATAAGGCACTTCATTCCGATACTGCATAAAGATTTTCTCCCTGACAATTTCAGCTATAAAGAATCTTTCTGGATGCTCGCTGGCAATGTCCTGAAAAGATCAAGAACTGAAAATATTTGATTCTCCTCTACAACAGTTGCATGAAAATTGTATCACTGCTAAAAGGTAGTCACGGCGAGAAGATAGAAGAGATGCGAAGGTTTATATTTACCACAGAATGTCAAAAACAAGGGCAACATATGACGAAGTCTATGACTGAGTAGATCAAAGGGGCAATCAGATAGCCTTTTTTCTTTACTTGTATGGATAATAATTACATAAAGCAGATGATTCTAGTGGCCTGACGAAGTAGACCTAACATGTAGTCCACGAATCTGTCGGTTGAACTTGAATGAATGGTCAAGTGCATCACATTAAGTAGGCATTTGATATGAAGACGTTAACTTATTGGTTTGAGAATGAGGATTAAGCATGTATGGCAGATTTGTAAACATACCATGTTAGGATTTGTACACTGGCAAAGCGAGCTCTAACAAATTTTCATAGATAGTAGAGGAAATATGTTTTAAAAAATTCGCCTCACCAATTCCAGGTAAGCCTAAAATATTCAAGTTTAAGGTACCAAATTTGCCTCACCACATCTGTGCGGAGCATCAGTCAGATGACACTAAGGGGTCTCTTCAGGCTTTCTAGCCCTGTAAGTAGTTCCAAACTTCAATTGAGTATTCCTACATCTTGAATATATCTAACAAAAATTCTGCTACAAGAGAATCCCTATTTATGGCGCATAGAAAAGAATAATTTGAAAAACAACCCTCTTATCATTAAGTGATCTTAAATATATACCTTTGGATAATAAGCAGGTCCAAGAGGAAGTTTTGATACTATCCAGTCCTTGACATCATCCACACCCTGACCATATTTGGCGCTTACAGGCATGACCTCATCAACGTCAGTGAATTTCTCATACCACTGCAGGATTAAAAGTTTGACTTATAAGCAAAAGCAATAAGTAGAACGTACTAAACTAACATGCTCGAAGACCTATACAATGTTCTACAAAGAGTTCATGGTGAACATGGAAGACACAGGTAGTGCTGAAATTCACAATCTGATGAACCCTCTGACACAACAGTTGTCAAATGTACAGCAGTACTTTTACTGATTCTTATGCTCTATACGCAAACAAAAAAATTCAGAATACTTGGTTGCATTTATCCATGACAATTTCAAACAAAGATATGTTGAACAGATGGTGAACCCTTTCCAAAATAGACTTCAGCTATAGTAAAACTGTCCAAAGGTCTATAAGCATCTTAAACAATAATACTTCATAACCTAGATTTTACAATAACTAGACAAAGGGTGAACTTCTTGAGGCTTTCTAGCCCAGGAACATACTAGCTACAATTAGGTCATTAACGCATAAATTCTTCCATTTACTATAAGTATTCAGACATTAAAATACAAATCAAACTTTCCAGTACCCACAAGGCCACAATCCTATTAAGTATGAATAATTAATGAAAGCTGATGAGAGTGCGAACCTCGATTCTCTTTGCCATTTCTCCAGGTTTAATCAGGTCCTTTTTGTTCATTACCAACAATTTTGGTACATTTTCTTTAAGACTTCCAACACCTTCTTCCAACATATCATCAATCTAAAAGGGAAAAAATAAATCACTCTGATAAAATTCAAATCACCTGCGGAAAAACAGATTGTCAAAAGAAAAAGCAACCTTTTGGGGTACTTTGCTTGCATCAACAACAATAACCACGCAATCTGCATTTACGGTAGCACTCCAAACATTCTTCATCATCATGGAATCTAATTTGTGCATTTTCTTCTCAATAACACCTGGTGTATCATAAAGTATCATCTGCAAGCTAACGGATATCACAGATGAACAGTTTATCACAACTTCGTCAACCAAATATTTTTCTTATTACATGGAGTAGTAGCATTATAATTCTTTTCGGGTTTCTCATTATCTTTCACACTAGCAAACCCTTTACCTCCCACCATAGAGTCACTGCAGTTTACAGGCATGTTTAGTCGTTTAGAACCCGCATTTCTCAAAAATATTATGAAACGTAGATGCATATGATTTTGTATTAATATTTGCAATAGACATTTTCAAGAGTTGCTTATTAACAAAAATTACTAATGTAAGTTAACAGTTCTGGTGACTAGTTAAGAAAATTGTCTTCCAAGAGTAACATGAGATGCTAAACAGAGTCCACAGACTAGCATTGGCCACAAAATACATATACACCACCTAGTCTCCATTGGGCCGCTCCAACAAACATACTTATGCCTCTCTCTCCCTTTGAAACCCCAAGCCTCCCATAGTTATTCCAAGAAGAAGTGCCCCAACTTCAACATTGTTATCAGATTGTCCTTCACGTCCAAAATAAAATAGAATTTTCTCAGATGGCACCTAATTGAATGTGATATGGTTGATGGTTGCATGAACAAATGGAGAAGACTATAAACATTGGTTTGAGACATGTAGGTGTTTCAGACAATTTACCAGAGTGTTAAATCAGAATTATATATTTAACCCGCGTAGATTATAAACATTAATATCCAGTCCAGACTTTAATTTCAGGTTTACAAGACAACTTTAGATTACAACTCATTCCTCCATCAGTAATGGTCTAAAAAGAATAACTAACTAAATATTCAACAAAATTCAACTTTGCAAACAGAAGCATACCTGATATTCGGGGGCAGAACATATACCAAGGATTCGATGCCTAGTAGTTTGAGGTTTATTGGTAACAATAGAAAGCTTTTGGCCAACCATTTGGTTTGAAAGTGTACTCTTCCCAACATTAGGCCAGCCAAGTACAGCTACATAGCCTACAGAATCTCATTGAAATTTAGAGGCTTAGAGCACTTAAAAGGATGTTTCAAACATTAGCTAAGAAAAATGATTATTCCCATATATATATATCATATGCTACTTATAAACCTATAACTTCTCCAAATCTTACAAAATTCCCCCAAACCATTGAACTCTGAAGAAAGATAAAAAAAATTACCACTTTTATGATTTGGGTCGGTTTGAAAATCGAGTTCTTCCATCTCATAATCATCCAGCAAAGCCATGTTTCTATCAGGCTTTTCACTTAACGAAAGCAAAGCAGAGTCTTCATCATCTGACAAGTCATTTCTTTCATCAATCTCTTCTTCTTCTATTTGGTTTCTATGGAACTGTTGTGTTTCCAACAAAATCTCTCGATTTCGAACTTGTAACTGAGTTTGTCGAAATGGGGTTCTTTTAAATCTCGATAAGAGAAACTTGTTTGGAGTGAAGAAGAAGAAGGAAGAAGAATGAGTAATTGTATCGATAGGGAGAGTTGCAGAGATGTGAAGTGTGAGCTCCATTGGAGCTTTGATAAGAATTACAACTTTGCTCGTTTTCTTTACAACTTATCTGTTCTATAATTTTTTATTCTTGTCTTCTAGTCTCTTATTTCCATCTATCAAACTTCCTTGCTACTCACTACCGAGTACCAAAACACTGTAGACTGGTAAAGTGAAAACTAATGTTATGCAATATTGCAATAGCCCCTTATCAAAACCCAAACATCCAAACAAAAAGAACTTCTATGTAGTTATGTTTGGAGAAGTTAGTTTTTTTCTGATCATGGCATTCAAAATCAATGCTTGCGTAATGGTTAGCGAAGGAGAAAGAGATCATGGTTAGAGATGAGAAAGAGTACACCTTGCAGACAATGAATATGAAGATGTAAGGAATGATGGCATTGTAGTTTAAATCAATTCACATACACAAAAGGTTTATTGCAGTGTAGTTTACTCGGATTCACATACACCTGGGAGAAGAACCTGAGCAACAATTTTTCCTGCAATTTGTTTGTAGTCACTACAAATTTGACAGTGTAGCATGTTAAATAAAAATTCATTTTCCGTGACTCATGGTGAAACTTGTCATCTAACAAATTCCAAGCACATTTGTATGTATCTAACAAAACTTTTCCATGCTCTCATCTGCCTTTTGCACTATACCAGGCAGGTCACAGGTTATGTGCAAGAGGAAATATGAAAGCATAGGTTATCAGCCTCGATGTACTTGAATGATTAAATGGGGTTAAAGCACAGCAGGCACATCTAGCACACAACACAATTACCATGGGATATCCTTTCGAGCAAAAACCTAAGCCTTGCAGTTGCAACTTCCACAAGCCTTTAGTTGGTCTGCAGACTGATGACAGAGCAGAGCACAATTATTTGCCCAGGTGAATTGTCAATACGGAAGGCAATTCAAGAGGGTTATACAATATGTGTTTTCACCGCTGTGGCGGCGGGAAAATATGTATATTATTCACAAGGCAGCACTGCAGTTGAACTCTCTACTCCACCTCGCTTCTTATACGACACAACATCATCCTTATAAGTCAGTTTGGAAGTTCATTGGCAGCAGTGTCACACTCTGGAGCAGGAGCGGGATCAGTAGAAGGTGACCCACTGGCAGTGGGGAGAAAAGACCATGCTAAGGCCACAGAGCCAGACACAATGCCAGCACTAATTGCACCCCATATCCACCTTTGCCTCCTTTTTCTTCTTTGCGCTTGACGCCGTGCCATATCTATGTCACAAAGCAAATAAAACAAATTCAATGATCACAATCGTACACGATTAAAGAGAACTTCAAATGAGATTACTTGGCTCAAGCCCAAATTCCATCACTCAACACAGTCCAAAAAGGATGATAAACGGGTGCATTAAACAGAAACTGATTACCTATAGTTAAATGTAGAATGTAACACATGAAAGGTTGAGATATATACAACTGAGCAACTGTCTTTTTTTGTTTGAATAAATGAACTTCAAAACCACGATGGAAAAAACCACTTGCATGTAGCATGATGACTCACTGATATGCAATTCCTAGATCAATCTAAAGACCTAACCATAGTCTTTGGCCATCATAGCAGAACAAAGCATCCTCAGAAGCATAGTATTCTAATCTAAAGAGCATGCAGCGTGAATGCAAGTATGCAACACCCAACACACTGGTATTATTACATGCATGTGAAAATAGTTTATAAATCAAATACAGTGAGGGCACAACTTCAGAAGTAAAAAAATTATACGACTACTTGATTCAAGCACCACTTTGAGGATTAAGGGCATGCAAAGAGCTATCTACTGTTTTATACATAGCAAAAAAACACATAAAAGGAACTCACCAGTAGCTTCTTGGTTCCTCAGAGACATCTCACTATTAACAGTTTCATAATAATGTAACCTCTGTTCCAGTCGAGCAATCTCAAAATCTTTTGCTTCCATCTTGGACTGCAGTTCCAAATCAGCCTCGGCCTTAGCAGCCTCTTTCCCAACAGATGTGGACACAGCACGTGCAAAGCGGATTTGTTTGCACAGCTCTTCTGCAGGATCAGATTCCAACTTTTCATCCTCGGCTACAATAGTTGAAGCTGCGGGAAGTGTCAAGCCCTCAAGTAATAACTTTTGCGCAAGCCTCTCCCACTGTTTTTTCATAATGTCCACAGTTTCCTCTGCCTGCTTCCGCCCCTCTATCTCCATCAACAAACTCATTCTTATTTCACGCAGCTCAGCTTCAATGTCACGAAGAGAGCTCTGTGAACAACCTTCACTGAGATCTGTATCAAGCAATAAATTTGAATAAGCAGCCTCATCCAAATATATCTGGTTTCAGCTGAGTGAATATCTTTATCCATATTAAGTGTAAAATTATCTCATAAATATATATCTCTAACAAAGAGAAAGTATGGCATGCTTTTCGGAGAACAATATAAGAAAAGTTTAATCCAGAGAATTTGTTGGGTCAACTCAATCATATGCTACTGGAGAATACATAAAAAAAAATCCTACAACCAATTTAGTTCGGACCCTTGGAAAAGATCTTGCAATCAATGAAAGCTCAAATTTCTTTCAAAGCAATCAGCTATTAAGTTTACTAGGACAAAATAGAACACCTTTCACGAGCAGATAATAAATCTTCACCTGGATTTTGAACATTACAAGATATAAATTAGTAAGTTACATGTAGTTTCCTTCTCTTGTCTTATGGATGATTTTTGTAAAGTATTTCAACAACAATAAATGATCTCCCATGATTTGGTAGTCTACCTTTAGGAAATTGTGTGTTTTCTTCCAGTTCTCTTTTAATTTCTATCCAATAGTCTTTTATTATAAATTAAAGGTAATTGTTCCTGAAACATAAGGCCAACTAGATTAAATTGAACGGTGGGATCATTGGTTTCAAAGTATAATGTGGAGCAAAATTTATCTTATGAAAAAAAAATATGTCATTGCAGTTTTTCTACACACATTATGATGGAAAATTATCTCACAACATTAATATTATACATGTTCATTAGATTGTGTGATTATAAAATTGAATCCCAAATTTGTAGATACACACGCTACTGGATATTAGGGACTAGGGAATGACTATCTCTTGAAATCTTGGATGGGTCTACCCCATCAAAGATTTCGGTGTTAAGAGTATAAGTTATGATTAAGAAGATTCAGACGCTAAAGTCTTGATAAGTGGCCCCACTCCGCCACAATCTCTGTGAAAATATGTGAATACCTTCAAATGTTGATAGTACTGGTTAGAACATAACTGAAACTAAGATGATTCCAAGGCGATAATGGTTTCACCACCCAAGCCTCATGAAAGTAAAAAAAATTCCTCATCTCAAAAAAATTTGGTTATTATTCCCTAGATACCAAGTACAATCTATGCTCAGAAGTTTCAGTTCCTTACTTCCTTTAGCTATGCATCTCTTTTTATACACGTAATACACCTCTACTCACATCATTTCATACAAAAGAAAATATCTGCACTAAAACAAATCCTTTAAAAGTAATGTATCGGAGATTAAGTTGTGTAATATGTTCCTAGATAGTATACAAACTTATTTTGCTTGATGTGACCTGATTGAACTATTAGCTTCTTTTGACTCAACTATACTACTACTTCTAGGCCTTTGGATATAGCAATTAGTTTTAGGCACAATTTGGACCAACCTTGACTCACAAAGTGCTTAGCCATAGATGTCAGGAGACTTGCAGCTTCTTGAAAGAGTCAATGTGTGTGATTCACAACTAAAAACGATGTAATCAGATTATCATATCACAGATAACTTGGCTATATTATCTCTTAAGGTTCATTCATAGCCTAGGAGTAGTAGTATGTACATATGATAATTGCATGGCATATATAATGTAATTTTTTTAACCGGATAAGAGGTTCAAGATAACTATGTCAATTAATATTATGTCTTCTAGCTTGATGGATTGATAACTTGATGTTGTTTATTCTATTGAGATATAAAACCTAGAATATATGTCATAAATCGTATATATTATACTACTCATATGATGTATATATTATATCAACCTTCGACAAACTTGAATAAATAGTAATAACCTAATTAGCATGCCTATTATATTCTACAATGAATAATAATAATAATAATAATAATAATAATAATAATAATAATAATAATAATAATAATAATAGAAATGAGGGAATATATGAACAACTGGTGCGTAGTCGTGTCTAGCGCTAGTAACTTTACTACATATGTGGCAATTTAATTTGGTCAACCTTGAACACAATAATGCAGGAGCTACATGTAAAACAGTGTTCAAAATTGTCTAAATAGAACAAATCTTCAATCATAAAAATAACACAATAATGAAACATATAAAAAAACAAATCCAACGCACCTTCATAAGCATCATAAAACTCTGCTGTAGGAGTATTAAGCTTAAAACTCCGCTCGTTCCCAATAAAATCCTCCGTCTCGACACTGCTAGTAACACTCAAAGAATCTCTAGGATCGAAGAAATCTTCAGAAACAAGCGAAGACGAATCCCCATTTGTATCCAAATTAATATTATGTATCATCCCATTCCCATTACCATTCGGAAACCCATTAGATTTTTCATATGACTTAACCACATCTTCCTGAAAACTCAAAACAGGAGCATTAACAAACAAATTCTTCCCATTTGAATTCCTCCCATTTAAAACCTCATCTTTCTCAGTAATTTCAGCTCGTTCACCTTGCGAAAAATTCTTAAACAAAGAAGACGTTTCATTCCTCTTATTATTATTGCTATACGGCGAAGGCGGAAAAGAAAACGAAGAAGAAGATGATGAATAATCAGAATTATTATTATTATTATAATTTTTCTTCTCCACCATAGTTGTAGTAGTTGTTGTTATTGACATATTTCTTTTCGGCGAATAAGATTTAGCTTCTCCACCACCACCACCAACACCAACACCAACACCACCAGGTTCTAAAAACCTATCTAATGTTACTGATGTAAACGTCGGCATCGAAAAACCATCAACCAATTCGTCCCAAATTTCGAAACCCTAATTGTTGAATTGAAACACTAAATCTTCAGATCTTTAAAAAAAAAATTCAAAATTATTGAAGATCTTGAAACCCTAAAAATAGAAAAAATGATAGAAAATTATATTGTTGGCTCCATTAGAAGAAGAAATGTTGGAGCAAAGAAAAATAGGTGTAGATAGAAGAAACAGATAATAATAATAATAATAATAATTAACAAACAAACAAACTACTTTTCGCGAGTTGTGTTGTTATCTTGGTGTTTCGCCGTGTGTGTAGTTTTGATTTGTGGTTGTTGTGGTGTTCTTCGTGCTTTGTTTTTGTCTTTGCTGCCTTGAAGAACACACCACATTTCTAGTTCTTGTTTTCCTTCACTTGGATATTAAGTAGCCAAACCAGGTCTTCTATGACACGTGGAAATAAAGTTGAATTTAAATATATGGTATGTTTCTCCACACTTCTTGGATGAGTAGGTGTGGACTCGTGGGGTTGGTGAAAGTGATATTTTGGATTTGGGCCTTTGGGCCTAATTTAAATTTTTTGATCAGCCCAATATGCATGTTTTCAAATATTTTTGTGAACGTGGCAACTCACAAATCATCCACTTCATGAGACATGACACTTGTCACTATTTAGGATATAAAGGTGAGTAGCAAAAGAGCTTCAGATTAGAGCTAGCATATTTAAATGAATACACAAGGTTTAAAAAGTGTTCTCAAGGATTCTAAAGGTGTAGTTTTTGAAAAGAAAATACCAGATAGTCATAGGGAAATTGATTCAGCTAGTGCACTGCAATCATATCTTAATCACATTCCAGTTGAGTCAATTCCAAGGATAACAACCACCCAAGGTGAGTCTGTTCCAAAAAAAAAAAAAAAAAAAAAATAGTTTAAAGTTTGTTCAATATACTAATTAGCTGAGTTTTAAATATATCTTTTTTCTTGATTAGTTGTGGAGATAAAATCTGATGAGTGTATTATAGATGCAATAAAGCTCTTGTATGAGAAGAATGTGTTTGGTGCCCCTATTGTAGATGTGTTAGATGTCCATTCAAAGAAATTTTGGAGTCCTTATATTGGTTCCATAAATTTTGCTAGAATGGTTTTGTGGTCGCTTGAGGTAATTTCTCTCATTGTGTGTGTTACGAATTTCAGTTGTTTCTTGATTTTGCATTGACTGTCAAACAAAATGGACTTTAATTATTATCACTCTACCAAACTGTGGAAGAAATTCACAAGTCACAACACAATTTAGAAAAAGGTGTGTTGATACCGTGATACATTATAGGAAATGTTGGTAGGGAACCAACATTTAACAATGTCAATTGTGCCATTTTTGAAAACTTGGTTTATGCAGGAGTACATTAAAGCAAAAGTTGATATCAAAAGGGAAAATTATGAGGGCATAAGCACCACAGGGTACTTCTCGATGCTAGATAAAATTCCTTGCATTGGGCAAACTAAGGTACATTTTTAAAGTACTCGCCGAACATGCATGTTATTGGTTACATTGATTGTCATGTATTATGTTGTTTCATACTGTTAGCATGAGGATAAACTTTGCTAAAAATAGCAATACAAAATTTGCCACTTACTAGAACGACCAGGCATAACAATATATATTGTGGATACTGGATAGACATCATTCAGTATCTTGTCAAGATATATACCATAAATTTTGTGCTACTAGGCATTATGTTTAATTCATGTGTATGTTTAATTAGGTTGGAGAATTAGCCAATTCATACATATGGGATCCCTTCTTTCCTGTGCATTTGGATGATTCGTTATTTCATGTCATGTTGCTCCTGTCAAAACACCGATTACAAGCTGTGCCAGTCATTGATCGATCAATTAGCTCTCATGTTATTGGTTTTGTCACACAGGTAAATGCTAATTAACATGAATATTACTACGTAATGCAAATGTGTAAAAAGTAATTTTGAGGCCATAATACACCATCAAACCACATATGTTACATGCAATTTTAGAGTAATTTTGAGAACCATGATACATATATCATTACATTGAACGAAAATTAATAAACTAGAGAGAATTAAGGACATCAAAACTAATTTTCTTTCCAGCTTAGGTGGCTTCTTAAAATTTTATGTCCACATCTACTAATTTTTTGCATAATTCCGGGTAGTCAAAATGGACTAATAATAAAAATTAGGGGACCTCTTCCTAACAAGATGTTGTGGCGAATGGACATAGTAAAATAAACTTGGGGACCCGGTCACCCGGCCTCTTCCGGAGTGCATCAACAATGCAAAAAGTGAAAGGAATAGGGGGCTCCATCAATTTAGATGAATTGCCAAACATTTGCGAGCAAACCACCAAAATATACGCCAGCTTGATATATATTAGAAATTAAATAGTAAAATAACCAATCCATTATATATTTGGAGTTTGGACAAGCAGCCATATATTATGGCAGTTCATGACACTACCATATCAGTTTATAAACTTGTTTAATTATGTTTTTTGGTTGGCCTAAAATATCCAAGCCATGGTGACTTCTTAAAATCTCGTGTGTGCTCACATCTATTTACACTCCTGCACCAGGTAATACTTTGACAAGCTGTTGTTATAAGGATGAGACCCATGAGTTCTTTACGAGGCTGGGCACGATCTTGAACATATTATCTTTGAAGTTCTTACGTTTTTATTTCTCTCAATAATGGAAATTTATGGTGTACGGCTTTTGTAGGCTGCAGTTATTGAAATGCTACTTCAATCTAGTGGACTAGAATGGTTTGATGGCATTGCAGACAAAGCTCTCTCAGAATTTCGGTAAGTCCCGAATTTTACAAGTCACAAAGTCTGCAGAAAGTCAGTAATGTGGCCTTTAGGCTTGAGGCTGATACAAGACTAAAGTTAACATCACTGATTACATCAATGAAAATGTTGTTATTGAAAACATTTGTTCAAAAACAAGTAAGTTGGAAAAGACTAGATAATCATACGAACTAATCAACACCATTGAAACATTTGTTCAGGTTTGAAAATGATGGATGCTCTTTTTGCATATATGGAAATCAGAGCATAGCAGAAGCTTTTCACAGTTTGTGGGAGAATAAGAAAAATCAAATTGCAGTCCTTAATCGAGAGACTACTAAGCTTATTGGAGTTGTGAGGACAGATGATCTACGTATTCTTTTGGATGATGATGAAGTTTTCCACAATAGAATGTGAGTTATGTTTCCAATTTTAGAGTTGAGTTGTTCCTCTGTCATCCCACTAATTGCAGTCTTTAATCTAGAGACTACTTAGCCATTCACCTTACAATTGTGCCATATTAGCTCTTTAATTGTTTTATACTTCTGCATCTCACATAATCCAAAGGATCCAGACATAAAAAACGAATAACAAATGTGTGAGCCAAAATTTGTCATTTTATGTTGAAGTTCAAAAACCCTTGAATGTAAATTGTAATGTCATCCCATCGTGAATTGAATGTATATCTTTGTGATATATAAGGGTCTTCATATCAATTATCAAAGAGATAATCCATTTGGAAGCAAATGGGAAAAAAAATATCAACATATTCTATGTCTTTTTAGAAGAAAAACAGAACTTGTTGATTTTGTATTTTCGACCGACTTTAGGACGTCCATTATATTTCGGGTGGGAAAAAAAATGTCCGTTCACTTTCACAAAAAAATCCGTCCATTTAAAAAAAAAAAAAAAATCGGCTCCAATTCTTCTTCTCCTTGCTTTTCTGTTTGTCCCTCTTCTTTCTTCTATCTTCTTCTTCTCATCTCCTCTCCCTGTGATCTCTCTCGTACTTCTCGGCTCCTCTCTCCAATTCCTCTTCTAAAGTCGGTCCTCCAACGTCTCACGGTTCTATATTATTATTATTTTTAAGAAATAGACATATAGGATTTATGTTTTTCTTATGATGCATGTCTAACACAATTTGCAGGAGTCTAAAAGTGGAGGAGTTCATTGATGTGGATGCAAGAGAAAGTATCGCAGGCTTAGATCTCATTCTCGACAAACACCTTGGAGCAAAAAATAAGTTCAAAATGACCTCTGCTGCGACGAACAAGGAAAAAGACACACTGAAACACGTAATGGAAGTTTTGATAGAGAAGCAAAGCAACTGCAGTTTTCTAGTGGATGATTTAAGACACGTCAAAGGCAAGGTTACAATGAAAGACATCATTATGCAGTTTTCCCCTCCACAGATGGATTCTACTATTGATGGCGGTGGCTTCTTTCAATCTGCGTTAGAGCATACCGGGTGTTAGAGAGTGTTAGAGAGAGAGAGGAAATGCGTATCATGAAATTTAACAGTTTTAATCAGAAAAAAATCAAAATTTCTGAATTTCATGATACACAAAGTTGATTCACCTTTCAATCTTACTGCAAAGTTTCAGGATCCAAGTTCTAGGATGATAAACAAATGTTTCACCCTACAAGTTTGATTCCATTCCATTCCATTTATGTACTTTGATTGTTGCTGACTACTTTTCATAGCAGAAAAAAAAAAAACTGATGGACATCAATTGGATTTTATTATGCATATCACCTGACCTAACAACTGGGAATTCTGGCCAATGTGAAGATAACCTCCTGTGTGGGGGCCAATAATGTGAAAATAACTTCCTGTGTGGGGGCCAATGTGAACCTTGAAGTGAACATTTAATCATAAATCCAAATTTCTCACCATACATTCAAATAAAGGCCAACTTTAAAATTTAATTTGAAATTACAAGTACTTAAATGGAAGCTTGAAATCATAGGTACTTAACCGGAGTCATGGTTATAATAAAACATTGTCATGGCTCAGCCTCAGTGAAGTCTCAACAAACACATGTGGTACAAATAAATTATACTGGTGGATTTGCATAAATATTTTAGGGTTGGGGTTTGTGCTTTTGCGAAAGTTCAACGATAGTTCTCAACATTTCTCTAACTCATAAAATGATTTTGACACGGTTGTGTTAGATCTGTATACAAAAAAATAAAAAAAAATACCCAGCAACCTGATGAAGCACCTTACTGGCTAATTGGGCAAATACCACAAATTCAAAAGTTGAACAGTGAACATATATAGAAGCATCACAGTACCTAATCAGCAAAGATTAATGCGAAAAAGATAAGAAAATACCTAAACTTTAATCGCTGACCTACCAATGCAGCAGCAAGTCAGCGACAGCAGCCCCCTTACCTTATAAGTTATAACAAGTTCTGATAAAAAAAAAACACCTTATAAAAAGTTGTTGGAATCAGATAAGCTGATCAGGTCCCTCCATTTAGTTTCAGTTGATGAAGGCATACCTTCTACTAACTATTAGTTGATTAGTTCATTAAAATTCGCTTTCACTAGCACATGGGATCCTGAAATCCCCAAATCATTGCCTCTTTTTTTCTTTAATCACTAAATATTACCTTTTCACGCAATCTACACAAAAAATGCCGAACCAATATGTAACTGCCATCCTCAAGGTTCCTAATTTATATAAATAATGCAAGCTCCAGAGGAATGTCTCCCAATGTGCAAAGTGCAGCCAAATATTTTCAAAACCGCTCTGTATTCCATACAATAAAAGACCCCTTGTTCTGGAATTTGCATGCCTGCAAACCGTTCATGGCCTTTCCCATTAAAGCCATGGCAGCAATACTTGGAAAGTGCTTTGTTTGATACTCATCCAATGCCATCTTTGAACTATCCAGCTCACATGACACCGGGGCTACTGACTTCATCTTTGAAGTTTGTACTGCATTATGACACCACCTCTGAATCCAAGGATGTGATAGGTTTATGACCTCATATTCTTTCATTGAGTCCATGGAAGTGCGTTCCTTATTTCCTGATGACGGCAACGTCTTGTCCAACTCCATTGGTTCTACTCTTTCACCAGACAATTTGCTGAATGTGGGCCTCAAAGTACTACTTTTGTGTTCAGTATTTTTGTTATATGACCTTTTTACTTCTGCAGTGGATGAGAAATCTCCTAGTTTCACATACTTGGTACCATGAGCATTAGATTCTGATGAACTTAGCCTGAGACGCTTAATCCACCTGCAGCTTGGGTCCATGCTTGAAGTGGGACATTGTTGAGAACTAGAATTGGAATTACCAGCTTGATCAACATGAAGGTGTTCCAAATCCAAGCTCTCAGTTCTTGACATGCTCAAATCAATGTTACTGAGCGCTTTTTCTGCAACGAAATAGGATAGAGGCTCACGGTCAATGTCAGGTAACTCAATTTCTCTCTCTCTGCTTCCAACTTTTTCTCTCAGTGTTGAGTGAGAAATTGCTTTTTTCTGTCTGACAATGGTATCCTGCAAAATGTGCATATGGGTATGAGTATTAGCAGAAAATGGGATATTTCTGCATTAACTACAGGTACCACATTAGCAGAGTCCAAAGCACATAATCAAAATGCAACATAAACTTATCCTGATCTAGATTGTGAATCAATTGACCTTTAATCCTGGGATCACAATTTGTAATTCTTAGCTTCTTATAATCATAAAATGGATACAGGATACACAGTCCTTCGCCCTTGTCTGTGTAAGTTTTCTGATTCTTAAAATAAAATTCTCCAAGTCCGTATGTTCTTCTTGTACTTGTACATGTCTTTGCTTATCAATTTTCATCGCTTATTAATTCTTTGTTTAGTTACTCTGTGAGTTTTGGCTCCACAAATGTGGTGCTATCATGAGGATTTTTATCAAAAAATTACAAATGTGTATCAAGGAACAAAGAAAGGCTCAAAACAAAGCAATGGTGAGAGATCAACAGGGACGATGGAAAATGGGTCCTGTAGTCGAACCAAGATGTTGAGGAGGAAAAAAATATATTGTAAGAAAAAAGATGCTGAGTGAAAAAATAAGTGAAAGAAGTGCTTTGTTGCCAAACACCACAACTCACAAGTAAAACACATAAGACTTTGTGTTGGCAGTCAAGTGCAAAAACTAGAGCCAGAAATAAATTTGTTACAGAGAAAGGGAAACTTTTACCTTATCAGATGGAGATGAAGTTATACCTGCAAAATATGAAAGAGAAAGAAACTTGTTAGGTGGTAAACTATGCCTTTCTTTAACGTCTTTCTTGAAATGACTACTTGTATAGTAATTAATTTATTTTCATATTTGCTCAAGTATTAATAATAATATTTCATACTAAGAGCAACTAATAAACATGCCAATACTACTTTTCAAGTGTAAAGAGAAATACTAATATTGTAATCATATTACATCTAAACCGTCATATTTAAGTGATAGACTGATAGTAATAGAATGTAAACTGGTACGTTTTGAAGTTATGGTATTCTCAGAATTGGGAAATGGGTAAGAACATCTTGGCAAAACTTAAAGATCTAGCGATACTCCCCATAAACGCTTCTAGAGGATTAAATTGTTCGGGGAATTGTCTAGGACTCTTGGTCAAACCTTCCCTGTAAATGCTACACATTCGTCTGATCTATTGAAGACAGTAATCCAAGTCTCACACACCATGTCACACCAAACCTAAATGTTCATGCTTTTGCTCTTCCTAAATTTGGAACATTTTGTGTCTTCTGCATATTTGTGTCCAAATTGGGTGGTCTCAAAATATGGAATGATCAGATGACTGGAAGAGACGAATTTTACCGAATATCCTAAAATCTGGGTTTTAAAGTTCTAAGGAGATTCCCCTACAAAGGAGTCAACATGATAACAATTGGATTAGACATATATCTTTTAAGAAACTTTGGTAATAATTTCACAGAAAATGCAATTTTCAACTGACAATCAAAAGAATATAATTAATCCCAAATGGTTTGTTTTTGCTCCTGAATGTACTATGGATAAAGAAAAGGAAAATATAATGCTATATGGATGTGTGAGTGCCTCACTATAGCTTTCTTGCACCTCTTCTTACATAATGCAAACAAAATTTGGATCATAGTTTGAACAAAGAAGAGAACTCAATATGTGGCCATGTTTTCAACAAAGAAAAAGAAACAAGAAAATTAAATAATAAAGAGAAAATCTAATAAACAGTAGTTGAAATGAAAGTCCACTAAACTATAAATAAACAGATCAGACTGATATACATACTTGGAAGAGAGTTCCATGTCTGATAAGCATTGATGTCCATGGTATCAGTTTCAGCTGATGATTCATTCTTTGCTAAAAAACCAGTGTTTTCGTTTCCCACTTGGTCTTTCTCTTCACTGCCTCGCGGGCTTCCTAAAGGTCGAAGCTTTTCACTATGCTCATCATGCCGATCAAAATCAGGAAGTAAGGTGAATAACTTAGGGGGTGCACTTCCTTTTAAATTGCTTCGTATAGTTGACCGCTTCAACATTTTGTTTCCCTTAGATAGGTCTGTGATTGACAAATGGTTAATTGTCTGAGAGAACTTTGGACCTCTTGATACACCCTCAACAGAGTTCACACTGCCAAATAGACTCAGTTTATTATTATAATGAACAGGCTGAGCTACATCAGATGCGACATGACTTTCATTAGTCAACTCTTCCACTCTTGCCTGCCCAGGACAGCTGTGACTAGGTCGAAGTCCAGAAGAGATACCCTCATGTCTTTTGATAGATGGTTCACCATAAGACATGGGGAAACAAATATTGCTCAATGAGGGATCAGTCAGTTGCATGGCCCCATTGTTCTTCCCTGCATACGATCTTCCAGAATCCCTGGAGCCTGCATGGTAATTATCCATTTGCTTATCACGAACCATAATTGACGAATATCTGTCATAACCACGGCCGCATTCTACCTGAGCACTATTAGCACTTTTGAAATGTTCTTTGGATGCTACCTGAGAATTTGAATGTTTTGCTTCTTCTTTTCTGGATATAGAGAACTGAAGTTCTCTAGGTTTAAGCCCATGTGGCATAGAATTAAACTTTGATCCAGTAAGCTTGTCCTGGAAAAGCCCCAAAGTAGGAATGCTTTTCTTGTCAACAGATTGCATTTGACTTTGGAATCTACCTTCTGGGCGAAATAGATATTCGCTCATATGATAAGCTACTTCTCTGCGATCTGATCTACAGAGAAAAGGGGAGTTACTTGGGGCCGTGGTTATAACATGTTCTGTGATGTTATCACTTTGAATAGAAACATCCAAAGGTTTGTGGTAATCACATCCCAGTCTTTCACTGAAGTCAAACATTGCAACAGGATTCAGTTCTAATCTTGAATTTCTTAAGTTTCTCGAGTTCGTTGTCAATGTCTCATAAGTGATTTCAACTCTTTTGGCTTCAGTCACAGGTGCAACGGCATGCACAGACTGTGGAACATTAGATGCTACCACCATATCTTCTCGTTGGCATCTCCATGAATTCATGTACTGAGAAGTTTCACAAGAAACAGCATTTATATCTATTCTGTTGTCCTTACTAAGTTCGGAAATTTGAAAAGCCGTTGTGCCTTGCTCCAAATCATGACCTTTTGCTTTGCCTTCATCATGGAGAGAAAATTGGGTGTGAGCCTGCGATGTGGAGTTACAACTTGTTGTCAACCATCGGTCCATCCACATGGAATGATTTGGGCGCGTAGATTCCATTGGTGTTGCATCATCATAAGTTTGTAAAATAGGGTTTGACATGATAATGGGAGGTCTAGTGTAGTTAGATGCGTAAATGAACCTTTCAAGGGCTCATTGGTAGTTCTTCTGAAAGATACTGCTCACCAAGTAGTTTTCAGATCCAACCTCTGGCAGCATTTTTCTACAAAAAATTGAAAGAACATATCAAATTTTTGCAGTAATAAAAAGAATTAGATAGAGAGTAGATAATGGTCAGTAATAGAAGATGCACAAATTAAATAGACAGTAGAGGATTTTTGCAATCACATTGCAAAAACAGAATGGATATATAATCAATATATCTTCTTTGTAATGTCGCAAAAAACACGCTTTATCTGGAATGGAATGATGAACTAATTTTTATTAGAAAATCCGTAGAAAATCCCTTTCACAATTGTCTATGCAACGTCAAAGGGATTATTATCGCAAAAGGAATGATGATCCACAACCTTATTAGTTAGTAGTGTTGACTTTAGGCTTTCCTTTATGAGACTGCTGGTTAGTAGTGTTGACTATTTATTTTGAAGGACCTAGAGTGTCGTCTTGTTATGATATAAAACTTAATCCAAATTCAAGGGTCCAAATTAAATTACATCAATTTGTAGTTCAGAACAGCAAGCAAAGTTTGATTCATTTTGCAATGTCATTGACGGTGAATGTGCTAATGGGACCACCACACGACACAAACATCACCCCCTGAAAAATTCTCATTAAAATTTTTTCCTCAAATAAAAACGTTTTCTATATACAAAGAACAACCTAGGAATCAACTGGTTCCCACTTCCCAGGCATAGTTTACACATGATAAAGTTGAGATTGTTGATCGGAATGCTTGTTAAATAATGTTTGAAGCCTATATAGAAGAAATAATGAAAATTGAATTATTCTAATTTCTAAACCTTTAAGTCGATAGCTCCTTATAGACAATAACTAACTAACTTCAGATTGACTTGGGTTTAAGCTATGTAACATGGACACTCCATATTGTCAAAAAAATCCGTGTCGGATACATGGACACTCGACAACATATCAGACATGCAGGGACACACGGACCCACTTACAAACTTATGCACACGATTCAGGTTAGAATTTATTGTAAACCCTGATATATGAAGAAAAGGAAAGAGATGAGAAAGAATTTATCCCTTCATCAAACTATTATCAAAGAAAAGATAAAAAAAAAAAGAAAGGTGAGAAGGAGAGATGTTATGTTTAATGTCCAAAAAGTGGATGATTAATAAATCACAATCCGTATCTCCGTGTTGACTGGTTGTAGGATGCCGTGTCGGACACCGACACACGTACCCGTGTCGATGTTACTTAGGGTTCAAGTATCATCATTTGTAACTAGAAGTCATAATAATCATTCATGTACAACTAAATCAAACATAATACTGTACATTAAAATCTAATGGATTGGAAATAAAGATAGATGTGGTGTAAAATTGGAAACATAAAGAAAAACTCATCATAAAAGTAATATCTTTGATTGACTGAAACTAAAAACTTGAGCTCGCCAAAATAGTTTCATTCTTCCCAGGCTTAACTCAGGGCAATTATTTACTTATTCTTTGACATACAATTATAAATAATTCAATGTCGTAAACAAAACCATTTGCTAACAACAAATTTCCAACCAACAAGAATAACAACATACTACAATTAATAAAACATGGGTTCAATCAATCAAGTTTATAAAGTTGTTCAAATTGAGAAAAATTAAATAATCAATTTAATTTTACAACAAAGTGATCATCATCATATCCTTCCCAAAGTGTGATTTAGAAATTAGAACTAATTCAATTCACACAAATCTAAACTCTATGCCACAACTGACAACTCACATTCCACATAATTAAACAAGAAAACATAAAAGGTTGTTTGGATTTACCTTAACTGTTGTTGAAGAACTCAATAATACTCTGGGAGACTGTGAGCAATCTTTGTTTCCAGATTTAGAGAGAGAAAGAGTAGTAAGTGTGTTTGTTGGCAAAGAATAGTAGATATATAAAGAAGGGGGAGAGAAGGTTAAGGGGTGTGAAAGCAGCCACGTTTATAGTGAAAACCAATGACGATGACGTTCTAACAACAGATATTTTTCATTTCATTTGCGCGCGATGAGATCGCTGATACGGCAAACATGAGACATGTGATGGCACACCACTTCCACTTGCCCAATCATTCATGTACGGATGCGGTCCGACAATCCCTCGCTCCAACACACACAACACAATTTTGAGACTTTTCCTTTTCTCTCCTCTCCTCTTTGTTCCTCAGTCAGTTCACTCGTTCCATCTCTTTCACTTTATCTGTATTTCTCTCTCCTCCTCACATGTTTTCCTCGCAGCAAGTTGCAATAGATTACGATTAGATTAAGATAACTGATTAGCAATAATGGAAAATGATTACGTACTAAGATGTGAACTTTGTATGTACGCACTGATTTCTTTCTTCCACCTGCTTGTTGGTTTGGTAGAGCAAGATTCTCACCAAGCCCAATGTCCAACAAATAAAGCCTATAGTTAAACAACACGTGTAAACAAGCCGTTTCTTTCCGATTGTCATCGAGATCTATATTTCAGTTTAATCTAACAGCTTACAATTTCACTGCGCAACTACTGTAGACTAGGCTGCTATATTCTCATTCAATGTGACTTCACTGTTCTGAATTCTGATAGAAACTCCAATACACAACAATGGCGGCGATTTCTTGCAATTATTCCGTTAAATCTGTTGTTGATTTCACTTCGATTTCTTCATCTTTCTCCGACCAGACTATTCAACGTGATTTACGTTTTCCGGTCAAATTCACTTCTTCCGACCGCCGAATTTCTTGTCAGTCTTCACCATCTGCTGCTCCTGTATCTTCTCTCGTCAATGGAAAAGGTAATATGTCCTATCATTCAATTCAACCTTATTCAATTCTAAATTCTTAAATTGAGAAGAATGAACCCTTAATTGTTTGACTCAATAATTAAAATACATATAGTGATATAAGAAGAATGAACCCTTAATTGTTTGACTCAATAATTAAAATACATATAGTGATATAGTCTCATATAGATACTTGGCAGTCGGCACAACACTTGCTATAATAGATTTTTATTTATTTATTTGTTTGTTTTTTTGTGTATTCAGCGAAAGCGGGGCTTAAAGATTTTATTCACATTAGTGATTTTGATAAAGATACTATTATGAAGATTTTAGAACGAGCTGCTGAAGTTAAGGCATTGCTTAAATCAGGAGACAGATCGTTTTTACCATTTAAGGGGAAAACAATGGCAATGATTTTTGCAAAACCATCAATGAGAACTAGGGTTTCATTCGAGACAGGATTTTTCTTGTTAGGTGGTCATGCTATTTATTTAGGACCAGATGATATACAGATGGGTAAAAGGGAGGAAACACGTGATGTTGCTCGTGTGTTGTCTGGCTATAATGACATCATTATGGCACGTTTATTTGCTCATCAGGTACGACGGTGAGTTTTAGTATTATTATTAGTAACATTGTCTTCGTACTTCCATAGTATGTATGCCAAAATTAGTGTATGCTCTACTGTAAGTTAGTTGTCAAATAAAAATCCGAAGGGTCAATTGTGATTTACCAAAATTGTTTTTGGCTCTACTGTAACTTAGTTGTCAAATACTCAAATCGAATGCCAAGGGACCAAATGTCCAAATGTGAATACTATATTACAAATTTGTTCTTACTATTAAAATTATCCTCCAGAAAAACATTTTTCAGTCAATTATAGCCTTTCAAGTTTCAAGAAAATAGTTTCTCCTGCAGAATTTCCCATCATATCGGATGCATTACCGTGTTTGTGATTGATGGGAAAGTTGCAAATCCTGCTGCAATAAAACAACTTGAAAATATGATTTTCTGAAAGGTTAAATTCCTAGCTAGCAAAACTCCCTTAATTATGATTTGATATTTGAGTGGGAGAAGACTATAAAAGATGTGGGCTAACAAACTTTAATTTATGAGTTTGTTTCGTACTTCTCTTCAAGTGTGTGGCTCTAACAGTTGTGAAAGGAATGAGAGGAAAAATTGGTGGTACAAACTTGATAAAACAGGTAGGGCCAATCAGAAAGTCAGTCCTGTGAATTAGCAGTATATATCTAAGGACCATTATGGATCACGAACTGACAGCCACAATTACACCTAGGCCATGGCATTTATCATATTTCATAGATAAATTAATGACCAAATGCTTACTCGGCAGCACATTATTTGACTTTTGGGAAGTGTTTATTTTCCAACATTATCTACCAAGACGTTGCTTCACCATGTGATGATCTCTCTTCTTTATACACATCTTAATTTATGGTATTTGGCATTGTATATTGCTTGATTGCTAATTGGTTTAGACTTCATTCCTGGGCACAGATTTTAGTACTGAGAATTAGAAAAATTGTACAGAATAGTTTCTATTTGAAGTTTGTCCTCCACCTTCCGTAAAAAAAGTGAATTCAATTCAAACTTCTACAATCTTAGATGAGGTTTGATTCTCTATGTTGGAATGTAAGAGTTCATGTGTAAATGGTTAGTTTCTAGTAACTCAACCAACTTTCTCAAGGCATAATTGTATGTGCATCATTGCTGGTTCAGCATTCAGTGACTTAAAACCTATAAATTTGATGCATCTCAGATTGGGGATTGTAGCTCAGCAGCTTCTTAGTGTATTCTCTGAATGTAATGGAATGTATATGAACATGACGAAGGCGAGCACTGCTGTGTGTGTGTGTGTGTGCGTGTGTCAGTGTGTGTGGATTTCATACATCATGGAACAAGTGTCCCTGAAAATGTGCATTTTTATGTTTGTGGGTGTTTTACCAATTTGTTGTTTGCATTGCAGGATATCCTTGATTTAGCAAGATATGCTACTGTACCAGTCGTCAATGGACTGACTGACTATAATCACCCTGTTCAAATTATGGCTGATGCGCTCACGATAATTGAACATGTAGGACAGCTGGAAGGGACCAAGGTCAGTCAAGTTCTCCCAATCTCTCTTTCTTTTTTCTTTTTTTTACTGTAGTAACAAATAAATAGTTTCTTAATTCTGTAATTCAGAAAAAAAATTCATGTTGGCAACAAATGGGAAAAAGATACTGCCCTTTATACAGATAACAGATTTAGTTTGATTTACTAATGGTTTTATGGTTGTTATAGTCCAACCTGAGTATTGATAATGCAATGTTCAGGTTGTTTATGTTGGAGATGGAAACAATATAGTGCATTCTTGGCTCCTGTTGGCATCTGTGATTCCTTTCCATTTTGTCTGCGCCTGTCCCAAAGGCTTTGAACCGGATGAAAAGACTGTTGAAAAAGCGCAAAGTACTGGAGTAAGCAAGATCGAGATAACAAATGATCCAAAGGAAGCTGTTAGAGGAGCCGATGTTGTATACTCAGATGTGTGGGCAAGCATGGGTCAAAAGGGAGAGGCTGAATATCGTCGCCAGGTGTTCGAGGGATTTCAGGTATTTTTACTACAATCTGCCTCTTTTTGGCTCTTCTCTTTCTGAAGTTGGTGTTTGATTTGTTCATGAAACTGGAGATCCTGGCTAATATTTCTAAGGCTTATGTATGATTGTGAATGTCAAAGTATGTCCTATAAAATAGTATGTCGAACATATCTCTAGAGTTGGCTGTGATGCCAACTCGACATAGGAAATACCATGTCATCTACTTTTTTGTACCTAGCACCAATACGCTAACTGATTTGTGTGTTTCTATTTCTTGCTTGTAATGACCAGTGGAAGAAATCTATAACTTCCTCTTACTGCTTTGCTGATTAATTGCAGGTAAATGAAGACCTTATGAAACTAGCAGGACCAAAAGCTTATTTCATGCACTGCCTGCCAGCAGAAAGAGGTGTTGAGGTCACTGATGGAGTTATAGAAGCTCCTAACTCCATTGTCTTCCCACAGGCTGAAAATCGTATGCACGCACAAAATGCTATAATGCTTCATGTTTTTGGCTTATGAGTGGTCATAGAGGATGATGCTTTTTAAGTTTTAGGACCAAACCTAAGTAGGGTCCACTCTGGTTAGTCCTTGCAGTTTCATTTACTGCACTTGGCAAATTGGCATGCATTTAATTGGAGGGGTGCTTGTTTAACCTTTTTCTGTTTAAAGCTAGTTACCGCAATTGACAATTAGTTGAGTAGTGTTTTCACTAGGTTTTCCTGAACTCTTGATAACTCTGATTACTTCGTAAGAGTGTAGTATTCAAAGGTTATGAGAGTATGAACTACCGGTAATGTTAAAATTGATGTTCCAAACAAGCCTTAATGAATAGTAGTGTTTTTTTTCGGTTCTTCCTTGGGATTGGTAGTAAGCAAAATGAAAAAGAAGAAACAAAGGATGCTATAACCATGGTTTTGTAAGTTCAGTGACAAGAAAAATATCAGAAGTAACTTTTTGGTGTGGAATTGTGATCCAATGTTTTCTGTATTGGTTTATTGCATTTCTTGATGTGGGTGCCCTAAAATAATTGCATTGCTCTGAGCACTGGGTTTTACTTCTGACTGGCAAACAACTGCATTTGTGTGTGTGGTGAGGATGTCTGTTATCCTCTATGAGCGAATTCGCAAATTTGCAGAGGGATATGATCCAAGTTCAGAATTTCTGTGTTGCTGAGCACAATATGTCCAATGATGGAGCACTAAACCAACTGTCTGCATATGCTATATTGCTATCTGCAGTTCTTTACTTTATTCAAGATGTGAAGGAGAGAATTGAGAGATGGGGTCATTTTCTTGCAACTCTCTTCTAGATGACCAAATTCCTCATTCATTGCCAATATATTTTCTAATGAGAGGTTAACAATAAATGTAGAGTGTTTTTTTTTGTTTTTTTTTTTTTTTAGATGTACTGATGCCTCTTGGTCTCTTGGTGTAGTCGAGTTCTCCATCATGCTTGTACCTCTCATTGTGGACTGACAGTAGTCATTGCATTATTGGTGATAGGTTTACTAGACACACGAGAACCATCTGGAGAGGTTTGAACCTAGTTCAAATATTGGTAATTCATAGTGTCCTAGTACTCATAGTGTCTAGAATGTAGAGATAGTCGAGCGCCTTCAATTTGCAGCCTAAGAGCATCTCTAATGGGTCTCCCATATTTAGCCTACACATGGGACGATTTAGCCTCCACGTAGGTGCCAGCTCCTTTCCCATCACCTTTTTTAGCAGGTCTTCCATACCTATATCAGGGGTATCCCTAACGCGTTTCCTATTTTTTTTGCCAAATTTTTATCTTCCACGCTGGTTGAACCAGCGTGGAAATGTTTTTCTGTTCCACGCTGGTCCAACCAGCGTGGAACACTTGGGCTTCGCGTGGTTGGGCTTGGGGCAGTGGGCTTTGGCTACAGGATCTGTAAGATGTTCCACGTGGAATTTTTTAAAAAAAAAACAATGTTCCACGCTGGTTTGACCTGCGTGGAATAGGGAAAAAAAAAAAAAAAAGTTCCACGCCGGTTTGACCAGCGTGGAATTAAAAAAATAATAAAAAAAAAGTTCTATCTTTGGTTCGATTTTAGACGAAGTTTTAGCAGACCGGCCCACCACATCTTACGTGGATAACCGGCTGCTAAAATTATAGACGACGCGTTAGGGTGCTGATTTTTTAGGAAAACCTAAATTATAGGTTTTAGGAGACCCATTAGAGATGCTCTAAACTCTGCTACAATAAAGTTCGACACTCAGGCTTGTTGACGACAGCCATCAAATGCTGCTAGAGAAGGCAAGACTCAAAGTCTCAAACAATAAGCTAAACTAAACTGCTAAAGCAAAGGGAGTGAAGGAAGAAAGACCAGTCTTTTGGGCCTAAAAGGCCCCCAACCAAACAGACCCTAACCCGTTACCATTTCCTTGAAGAAAAAGAAAATTCCCAACTTTATAAGCAAGAAATCGAGTAGCGAAAGAAGAAGAAGAAGAATAGTAGTGTTTATACATTGAATTGAAATCGATTTGAATCGAAGAAGATGTTTAGAAACCAGTATGACACAGATGTAACAACATGGAGTCCACAAGGACGATTATTTCAAGTTGAATATGCAATGGAAGCAGTGAAGCAAGGTTCTGCAGCAATTGGTCTCCGATCTAAAACTTATATAGTTTTAGCTAGTGTTAACAAAGCAAATTCTGAACTTTCTTCACATCAGAAGAAGATATTTAAGGTTGATGATCATATTGGTGTTGCTATTGCTGGTCTTACTGCTGATGGTCGTGTTCTTTCTAGATATCTTAGATCTGAGTGTATTAATTACAGTTTCACTTATGAATCACCACTTCCTGTTGGTCGACTTGTTGTTCAGTTAGCTGATAAGGCTCAGGTGAGATTCTATTTGACCTTTTAATTTAGGGATTTTGATTGATTTTGTTTTAAATTTACAATGTGTTTGGATCAAATTTAGGTTTAGATTGAACTTTGAAGTAAAATAAAAGGGTTTTAGGGTTTAGGGTTTGAGAGAGTATTAAAGTTATGGGATTTGGAAAAAATTAGGGTTTTTAATAATCAAATTGCCATACATCCTGTTATAACCAGCTAACCTTCTACTTTGAGTGTGATGAGTTGGTTGTGAAAGATGTGAAGTTAAAATCGCAATCCAAGTACAAGGTTAGCTGGTTATGAGAAGATGTTTCACCAATACAGTATAGTACAAGGATCATAGGAAGAAATGTATTTGAATGAGATAGGTAAAGAATTAAACATACATGGATTAATGTGGTCTGGAGTGAATAGTTTAGGGGCCTTACAAGCATGCATGGGTCATTTCTTCAGGACTATGCATGAAGATGTGACCTTTCTTTGACATTGAGTGAACTTATTCATGGTTTTATATGTTTTATGTCAGTGGGGTGTGATATCTCACATCTTGTTAGTATGAGTCTCTAAGATGGTTGACACTTGACAGTGTCATGGACTCATGGTAGTCCCAGATTCTCTTTGCCGGTAGAGATGTGACTTTAAAGACTCACCTTAGGTTCCAGGAAATGGTCAAAGAAAATGAGTGGCTTGACGGAATTGCACATGGCAGAGATGTGTTTTTTACTCGTTTTTACCTGGCAGCCTGTCAGGTCATGTACGCCTATCACATCATTGCATGCACCAGGAAGTCCTGGAAGCCATGACATAAGTTTTAGAGGCGAAGAGAACATGAGGCCACTCTTTCTACATTCCACGATCTTATTATACTAACAAGTGAGATGCACATCTCCTTGACATATCTTGGACATAGTTATGAGTAAGCACTAAACAAATATTATTTCACATTCGGAGTCACCTACTTTACGAAACATGAATCATGTTTCGTAAAGTTAAAGAAGCATTCTGAGTCACCTACTTCGAAAATTTGGAAGGGTGAGAGTTATACCAATTTTTGTTAGCCTCTCTAACATTGTTAAGTCCGTGCATTGAAACTGATTCTGGTTATGAGAAGACAAAAGAATTTGGATTGGTGGCTGATTGGCTGTTGGCTAGGTTATGTTATTTCCATCAATATTGCAAGTTGGTGTCCTTATTCTAGCATGATTGGTACTAGAGAAACTTGTTTATCTTTAGAGGTAGCGAGAAATTGTCATGAAAGATTTGGATAAAGCATGACAAGAGTAGTGATCTTAGAAAGGTGGGTGGCTTAACAATTTTACCAGGGGATTAGATTGTTTGGCTTCACTTTATGATTGACGAGTTGATTCATCAATTTCTAGCTTAATGTGATTGTATTGTTGATACCACTTTCAGTAACTTAATTCTCTGAGGATGTCTTCTTCGTCCAGTTATCCCAAATTCAATATTGTTTACTATCTCTGGATACCTTTTTTTTTTCTTATCTGGGTGAACTACCATGTGGTCTTTAGTGATTGACCAAATTATGCATACAGGAATGGTTGTTTTGTATTTTTTTTGCTGAATAGAACCTTTATTAATAATAAAATAGGTTACCGACATCACAAATGATAAGCAAGATGATTGAGTATATCACCAAGCAAGAAAACAGAAAGCAAAATACAAGAAGATTCATTACAGTTGTATATTAAGTTTTATAAGGAATCAGTCTCTAATAATTCACAATCAAGGATTAGCTCTACAAGTTCATGGATCCTCCTCGTACTATCAGCATGTAATCAGTACCAGCATGTTGCCTTGGCTTTAGCCAGTATGAACGTGCATTCTTGTTCTTGGTTGAGAGATCATTCGGCAGTTTGAGCTTTGAATAGGTTGGATTTATATGGAAAGTGTGCAGGTCATTGACATAGTTTTCGTTGGATCTTAGAACCGAATGACTGATTACAAAATTATGTTAGAAACTTCGAATGGTGGCTGTTTTTATTCTACTGATAACCAGTTTTCCACACTTGTTGAACACTTTTTACATATTGTTGTTCATTTGTTTATTGCTAGCCTAACCATAATCATTTAATTGGGACTTTGAACTACCATATGTTTCATTATCTTTTGCAGGTCTGCACACAGCGATCTTGGAAACGTCCTTATGGTGTAGGTCTGTTGGTTGCTGGCTTGGATGAATCAGGAGCACACCTTTATTACAATTGCCCTAGTGGGAATTATTTTGAATATCAGGCTTTTGCCATTGGGTCGCGCTCCCAAGCTGCTAAAACTTACTTAGAACGCAAGTTTGAGTCTTTCATGGACTCTTCTCGTGAGGATCTTATCAAGCATGCACTCTTTGCCATCAAGGAAACTTTACAAGGTGAGAAACTGACCAGTTCCATCTGCACCGTTGCTGTGGTTGGCGTCGAGGAACCTTTTCACATATTGGACCAGAAGACCATCCAGGAACTGATCGAGTCATTTGAGATAAGGGAGGAGGAAGTTGCTGATGAAGGTGCAGCTATGCAGGAGCAGAGCCCAGAACCGGCTCCAATGGATATTTAATGATGAGAATGGTTCATCGTCTTTCTTTGCGAGGAATTGAGGTAAAGGACTAGGATGATCCTCAGAGCAGTCTAATTTTCTTAATTGAGTGTCATGGGATTTCTTGCCCACACTTTTATTGGTGTCACATTAAATTAAGAAACAAGGTGTTTGGTGAAATTGTAACACTGGCAGAAAGCATCAGGTACTAGTAGTGGACTGAATATAACATCTGGGATAAACAATGTTTATTTTGTGGTTATTTTTATTTGTGTTGTGAACAATCTTTTTATTTCACAGTAATATGAGATATTTAGGTTCATGAATTATTTATGTTTCCCCCAGATAGCTCCTCCCTTGGAACATCAATAATGCGTCTAGTTTTTGAGTGTTATTTTTGGGATGTACAAAAGTGAACTGATGGCATAAATTTTGGATCAGACCCTAAACATAGAATGTGTTTTGTGTTTACCTCAATCGATCACAGGCAGCTGGGTTTATTCCATAGTTTCTGTCCTTCACACATACCATAGTCTAAGTTTTTAGGTGCTTAGCTTCTTGTTTGAAGCTTCAGTAGTGTTTACTGTTTACTGTACTGAGTATTAACCTTGCACAGTTGAATACTTGAAATTTTATCTGCACAAAATGTAGAAGTGTCTTTACTACGAGGGGTAGGCTTGTTATGTGGTGATGATCTCATGAACTCTCTTATAGCGATCCTTGAAAGCTTAAACAGCTCATTGTTATGTTCCCTTGAGGCAAGGACACCTTTTCTATCTTGGTGGAAGCTAGTCCCAAGCTTTTATATTTCATTGATACCATACTAGTTTCTAGCCCCATTAACTGATGAACACCAGCTCCCTGGATGGGTTCTCGGTGAAATTGAAGCCTCTCTGTTTAAGAGAATTGGAGTGTGAATTAACCTTTGCGTCTCATATTCTCATTACTAGGGATGATGTGGGCAGGTTAGTTCCAATCAAGTTCTTAAAGGAACCCAGAACCAGAAGTTGTTGATATGAAGCTAATTTAACACTAGAAAGTAGAAACAAATTGTGGTCTCAATCTCTTAATTATTCTCAAAAGATCCAGAGAAACATAAAATGAAATGCATGTGCAGTAGTTCAATGTGACTGTAAATCGAAGCTCAGCATTTGTATGTGACTGTAAATCGAAGCTCAGCATTTGTATGCGAAAAGAATATATTACGATTTTTTCTTTTTTTTTTTTTTTGCACACAAATAGGGAGATTATATTAAGAATAAAAGAATGTTACAGCAGAAAATGTTGGTTTAGATCAATAACAAAGCTAAGCAAATCTGTAATAGATTTTGCCAAGACATTCTATAGCAGGTACAAAGTCAGGGCGTTGAGAAGACCATAGTATATCCCCCATGTCCAACTGAGCACCACGCTTTGAAACTGCATCTGCTGCGAAATTAACCTCCCTATAGGTGTGTGTGTGTCTCCAACTGACTAGCTGGGTTGTGGCCAGCTTCCATCATGCGAGAAGATGCCAAGGTACCCTCCCAGAGGTGAAAGCAGTCACAAGAGCCATGGAATCCGCCTCAAACCACACTTCCATCCAGCCCTTCTCTACTGCCAGTTCAACAGCAGCCACAAGAGCTTGGCATTCAGCTTCATAGCTTGTGGTAATCCCCAAGCCCTTAGCTAGCACACCAAGAACTTCCATTTCAGAGTTCCTGCTCACTATACCTGCGCCTCCATAGCCTGGATTCCCAAGTGAGCATCCATCCGTGTTGATCTTTACTATGTTTGCAAAGAGACTGGTTTGCACAGGAATTCAACTTAAAAGATCTGAACACTTCCATTGTTGTATTCTTTGTCCTGTGCATATCCCGTCTGACTTCAGGCCTGCCTACAGGTGATCTTGACTTGAAGTGACCATGGTATGTTATTGTAAGGGCTCAAGGACTAGATTGTAACTTGTAAGCAATACCCAATCACTCAATCAGTGAATATAGCATATAATTAGGAAGCCACATGAACACATCAACCAGATACGTATTCTCTTTAGACCGATTTGGTGTTGGTCCAAAGTCATTTACAAGGACATAAGAGCTTTAAGAAAGGTAGAAATGGGTTAGCCAGTTAGTGAACACACATTTGAAGAGAGAAAGGAAAGAAAACAGCAACAACAACAACAAAGACCACCTTTGGTTATTACAGCCAGAAGAAACCAATGTAAATACATGTTGCTCTTGTAGCATCCATCTCCGATGGATCCAAAAATAAAATCTGAGAAATGAGTACAAGAAGAATAAAATCTGAGAAATGAGTACAAGAAGAGGCCCAAGCATGAAGGTGGTACAAATAAGATGAATCCTAACACACCTGGGCTCAAAATTATTGGGAAATAAAGTATTCTATCTGATACAAGTCCAAACATTAAAGAAAAAAAATATTCCTTCACATCAAACCTCATAAGAGGGGGAAGACTGCCTAACTCAATGAAAATTATCCTTAAGCAGCTTTGGGGGATTTATCCGGTAAGATATTATCAGGAAGGACAAGTGATGGAGGAACTTCACGGACAACACCCAACATTGAATCATACTCCTCATCTCGGCGAGCAAACTTCTTCCGCAGCAGCTTCTCCAACTCAATCTCATCGAAAGTCTTTGCATTCTCAGCTGCATGGACCTGTGCCAAGTTAGAGTAATTGGTTGCCGACTGAGATATAAATTTTATCTCTTCTTCTGTGAGCTTCCTCAGGAACTTTGCAGGATTGCCTGCCCATACCTGTCAGGGTTTATAATATATCACATGATGCGGATCAGAGTTCACCAAGGTCAAACGAATGAAGATTAGCAACAACATAGATGCTTTCAATATAAATGTCGGCTAACAAACCTCCCCAAATGGGATCCTTGTATTCTGCCTCACAAGGGCTCCAGCAGCAACCATGGCATTTTTCTCAACGACCACTCCATCAAGCAGGGTTGCACCCATGCCAACAAATGCCTCATCCTCGACAGTGCAGCCATGTATGACAGCACTATGACCTGTCCAATTCCAAATCTTAAGGCATAACGTCTAAATCTATGGAAGAATAAAACTGTAATCATCCATCAGGTTTTAGGTATGAAGTCTCGCGTCAGTTCACAAGCGATAAAAAACAATAGGCTCCTTACCAATAGTAACATTGTTGCCAATTATGGTAGGCAAGACCTTCCCACTTAGATTAGACTTTGCTACATGGACAAGGGCATTGTCCTGTATATTAGTTCCAGACCCAACACTGATACTGTTCACATCACCTGAAAAAAGAACAATTTTTAGGAACAAGATTTGCTTAAGCAATATAATTTTAAACTCTCAATGAATAGTCACTAGTCAAAGAAACAAACAAGATTAATCGAGGAAAAGCAACTACTACAAGGAAAGAAGAAGATAGGAAGCAAACTCGCTATTCTGGTTACTAACAAATCAAATAAGTTGTTTGAACTTGATCATTTTAAATACTGAATAGTTTGCCAGAAAAGCATCAGATGAATTTTTAGAAAACCTATTAAGGGAACAAGTGGTCCCTAGTCCCCACTAGGCCACTACCTCGAACAAATTTTCCTCAGATCCAACTCTCGCTCTACTTTCGAATTTTGTGCATTATAATGAGAAAAGTTAAACAAAATTCCATAGATTCTTCTAATAGCTTGACTGTCAGCTTATAGCTCTTCTTCCCTGCTCACAAAATTCCATATAAACCTCTTTCCAAAATGTCTAACTCAATGGCATATTGTTTGGGCCATCATGTGAAATATGTGAGGGATGGCATGCCATATATTGTGCTAAATGTCAAGGAGCTTATCAGCTAGGTCAAGGTTCCCTATGGCTACTATTTCAAGATTTCGGATTTTTGTAGGACTACATTGTATCATAGCTACTTGGCCAGTGCAACTTTAGCTGGTGAAAATCTTGTATCTAGAAAGCTATAAAATAAATTCGATCTTTCTTAAAAAGAAAAAAAACTACACCACGACAAGCTCTACTAATTAGACCAAGTAACAATTCACATTCAGAGCCCTCATATCTTGGCCATAATTCTGAACTATGCTTAAATACTCTGATTTTGTTTCATCCAGAGTTATCTGCCATCACCGTCTATGAGTGGTCATAAAATAGAGTTTGTATTACTTCTTGCGCCATCAGTCCATCACTCCATGGAGTTGGTCTTTAATTTCTTGCCACCATAATGGTTACTACATGTATCATAAACTTCCTAACTAATATTATTGCAAGAGTTTGAAGACATCTCTAAATACTGAAGTCATTGTTCCTCGTTTTGAACATAAGTAGCACATGTCATTAACCAATTGAACTAAAGTGTCAATACTACGGAACTTTGAGGTTGAGCCTAGAATGTGTTAGTTTTGTATATGAGTATGAGAAGTGTTAAAAACATATTAGAAACGACCATCCTGAGGTAACTAAGCGTGACGGAAAAGTAGGAGATCTTATGTTACTTGTTAATTGTGATAATTAGTGGGTTTTGTGGTGTGAGTATCTCTTGCAAGCCTATAGCATAAGATCTTTTTGAAGTTTGATCTTCCTTCCAATGACCATTCTCTTCATCTCTTGGAGAGGAACTTTATTTTCATTCTTAAGTAATGTACAGGTTTGGGGTCTGCCTCAACTCCAACAACTTCTTTAAAGAAAATGTCAATATTAAAGGGTGTGCTTAGAACAACAGCTGAGAATAATAGCCATCCATAGCAATTTAGAGAAAGATAAATTATGACGGGAAGATTGACATTCAATATTTAGCAAGATATAGAGATCACAAAGTGTATTTATGTAATTCAGATGAAGCATACCTCTCAATACACATCCATACCAAATCGATGATGCCTTTCCCACCTGAACATCCCCAATAACTGATGCACTTGGGGCCACAAATGCATCCGGATCAACACTTGGAGCTTTGTCAAACACATTCATAAGAGTTCGATGTCTGGACACTGAAATGACATAAAATTAGTCCATCAGGTACAAAACATTTCTTCCGAAAAGGCATAGAAAAATGGCTTCTGTGCATGTGATACAAGTCACAAAGACAGTAAATGCAGAGGCATAGGCAGATGTAGGAAGTATAAGCTGCAGGGTTGCAAGTAAAATTGAAACAAATCCCTATTGGTGACCAATCATCTGATTTTTTTCTGATAAATTCAAGGTACAATATTTTCTATCCACATTCCACAGGTACTGACATTATAAAATCTATAAAAAAGAATCACTTCTATTTGAATACCATCATTAGGTTTCAAGACCCATTACGATATAAGCACATAATAAGGTAGTACAAATCTTTTCGCAATCCTCTAAATTTATCAAAATGAAAGACAACACAAGAATACTATCTTTTTTTCTAAATAGTCTATTTAACACAGAAAACAATTAACATCTGAAAAAGAGTATCAAGTTTAAATAATGCAAATGACATAAACCCCATTATGAAGCATCATCAGTGAGATACTTGGCGGCATATGTGTCAATCAGTTGTGTGTGCATCAAGTTGTTATGCCAAAAGATTCCCAATATACTATTTCTTCAGCTCCAGAACTTATATATAAGAACAACAATCTTATCGAAAAAAATGAATAAAAACCATCCAATCCAATTGTTACACTTATATTCAATTGGGGAAAAATGCAATCGAAGAAATCAATTCTACATAAAGGGTAGAAATTGGAAAAATGAAAATTGTAAGGAAAAGAGAGAAATGGAGATAGTCATACATACATTGTTCTTGGAAGTAATAGCTGCCTTGAAGACGACATCCAAGACGATCTACGGCTTGACCTGTTTCACGAATCCAGAATCCAACGGTGTAGATTGCTTTACCCAATGTTCCCATCTTCTGATTCTGATTCTAATAGAGGAAAAGAGAGAGAGAGAGAGAAGACTCTGATGATGAAGAAGAAGACAGCTTAAACTATCATTCAGCACTTTGTGGAGTTAGATGATGATGATGATGTAGATCCCAATGCAGTTGGACTGTTGGAGTGTTTTGCTGCATTTACGAAAATCTCCTTATTACTTGGAACAAACTATGTATGTACAATTGTTTGATGGATCTAGTTGAATTGGATTGGTTACGAATGGATCCAGGTCCAGATCCAACTTGGTTCATGCAAGTAGCTAGGTGTCTGGGTGACAGAATGTCAGAATATGTTAGCTAATTAAATATTTTTCTTTGTTTGTGCCCTTATTAGGGTCCAATATACTGCCTAATAACACAAAAGAAACTTCTGACATAGTGATCACAGAAGTTGACAACAAGGATATAAAGAAGTCTTCATCCTTATCCCTGATAAAAAAAAGATGGAGTCATGATTCATGAAGCAATACAATAGTGCAAGAATGATATGGAAGCTCATAGGGCATTTTTTAGTAGAGGGGATCAGGAGAGGAGGGTCCTTACCCTGCATATAAACGACACTTGTCGAACGCAGCTGATCCAGCATGGCAGCTCTTAACAAACTAAAACCTGATTTTATGGCTTTTTGTTTGTTCATGCTTGCCAACTTTCATGTTATAAGACGACAGACACGAAAGTCTTCATGAAAGATACTTTGGTGGCATTTGCTGATGCAGCTTATAGCCTTATATTACTAAATACTAATTAACAACAACTAATTTTGATACTTGATACTGCTTTTTTCTTGATTAATATGGAGATAAGAATGAGTATTACCTGAGCCCACCACACCACACTCTCACTTTAAATATCTCAAAGAGCTGAGTGAACAATATCTACAGCAGGTTTCCATTTCCATTGCTTGTAAAACGTTTTAAGCCAACAATATGGGTTCTTTAATGGCAGGTTGGAGTTCACCTACTAGTAAAGATCCAAAATCTGGTATATGTAATCCCACTAATAAACTCTTTTTTATTATGTTCTCTTTTGTTAACCTTCTTCCTAATTCTGATATTTGAATAAATTTGATTGTTTCTCAGTGGTATATCAAAGGAACAAATCATTAACCAAAGGAGAAATTAATGCTTACTGGAGATCAAAGAAGACAACAGAGGAAGAACATCTAACTGCTAGTACTTCAAGTTCACCAAGGACTGCTAGTACTTTGAGTTCACCAAGGAGCATTCAGGTCTTACTATCTACTTGAACCAAGAATATTGAGTATATCTTGCTTGCATATGGTTTATTTTCAATAATTGCACCTTCAACTAGTGCTTCTTATTTTTTTTATTATTTTTTTAAGGTTAAACTTTTTGATTTTATATAAATAAAAACAAGAACAGATACAAGATCCCCAAGAGAATATCCGTTGAAGGGATTATAGAAACTAGTGCTTCTTATATAAACCACAAGACACAAGACTGCAGAGCAATACGGAGAAGACTTGCATACATGTTGTTGAGGCTATCCAGCCGTCTCTTGCTAGAAGTCCCAACAACAAAATTATAGAATGAGAAAGATTCACTAGTAAAATCGTCTAATCAGTTCAACATTTTTGTAACCAAGACAGTCAGTATCTCAGATAGGGCATCTGACAAGTAATTCAGTCACCCAGCTTGGGTGCAAAAAGTTTAAATGCAATGCTAACAGAACTCTTTACAGACCATGTAACTTGAAATTCTATGTTTGCTAAACCCCTACATATGACAGGAGACTGCAGATAAGGAATCAAGAGAACTTCAGAGATCAAACTCCTTGCCTGTGACTGATAGAAAGGGGAACTTCCTGAATATTGACACCGAAACAGCTGAAAAGACGCTCATGAGGAAAAATGACTGGTGAGCGACAATATTCCAACACTTACTGGTTCTCTACTTTTGATAGTGTGTAATTATTTTATGTATGGCTTTCACAGGTGGACTAGAAGCAACTGGGCATTTCTGAATGAACCTCCTGTTATAGCAGCTGAAGGTCCTACATACAAATATGCATCACAATACCATCTTACAAGCTTTGGTTCGCGAAAACCAGATAACCTTCATGGAATAAGTACTTGAAGAACAGTCCTACTTCTGAATAAGTTCATGTGTAAATAACAATGAAATTTTGAGTCTCAGAACCTACTCTAGTTGTATAGCTATAAAATGAGTGTGTATAAGAGTGCGGTCGGTGGTTATGAGCATGTCAGTAGCTCATAACCCACTCTAGTTGTTGTTTGAGGCTTGTGGATTTAGGATTATTGGGGTGGTTCTCATTCTCAGGTAGAGCTAGTTGGTATTTTTCTCTCGTCGGAAAGTTTGTAATCGTAGCTATATTATACATCCCTCTAAATATCATAATCCTGAGGAGAGTAGTTTTGCTTGGTTTGTTTGCAAGCTTTTATGCTTTGGGATTGAATAAACAGGTAGGACTTCTTTGTAATTATAGCTATAACGCACTCCAATTTATTCAAAATGCCACAATCAATTTGTTTCCTTACCTGTATAGAGGTTCGATTACCAACTGATTGCCATATTGTGTAACTAACTGTAATACAAAAACTCCTACATATAAAAACAAAAATTCTTCATTCAACACTCCAGTTTTCCCCCTTCTATTTTGTGTTTTTGACCCTCTTTTGTACTATGGTAGTTTTGTCACAGTTCTACTCATATTTGGTACAATCATATACAAGTGTGGTTCCACAAAAATACTGCGGAGCAAACCAGGCGCTACCCTGTGGATCATATTGTAGTCATACTAAATATCATGATATCAAACCTTAATTCCATATGATCTACGCGGAAGGCTGGTGTTGCTGCTGTGCTTTCTCAGCTTCAAGCTTCCTCAATGTTGTTGAACTCAATTTTTCTCCTACAAGTTCTCCAGGGACTAGATCCACCACTTCAACCTAGATAAAAGCCAGGTAAAGTAGTTATTAATGTCAAATTTCACTATTAGTCACTACTCATAAAGATGCTCATTGCTGCAAGTACTATGAATCCAGACCTTCAATTCTTGTAGACCTTTCTCAGCTCTCTTTTTATTAACTGCTGTTCCACCTGCTATTGTTTCCTTGCTGACAGAAAATATTATGTTCAGTACAAATTACCCTAAATACTAAAGCAAATGTGGGGAATAAGAGTCAAAAGACTAAATCCAAGATACTTGATGATTTCTGAAGCAATATTGGCAGCTCGTCTATGAAGGAACCAAATATATGGCCACAACCAGACTTACAGTGAGCATCCTTAACTACTTTGAATAAAGTTTTTACAAACAATATCCTCTTTTAATTCATCTTTACTAAATGTATTTCACTCTTTTCTTCAAGAAACAAATACTTTAGACAATTTTTATCGCAGGTGCGGAATTTTATGACAAAAAATTGCTTTATTTTATGAGTAATGGCATTTGCAACTATGGGATGAACCTCAACTGTTCCTCATTGTACTCTGTTTAGAAGTTCTTCAACTTTATTAGGACTAGCTTTTTTCTCTATAAATTAAGATGATATTATAAGGTAGAGAAGTTCGTGACAATCAGAGAAGGAATAAAAGTAAAGGAATTGAGAAAACAATTGAACTCATAATTGTTAATTATGCCTGCTAGGATCCCCTTGTTATCTCCATAAAATTGAGTTCAAAGGTGTCATTGCATTCCAAAGTGAATATCCTTTATTATTCTTTATATTGATTCAACTATATGCAATCTGCAACAACCAGTACTGTGAATGTCTCTTCCCAAACAAAGGGGTAAAAGGCACACGGTTGTGTAAATGTCAATTTTGAAAATCAGAATAGAAAAATCAATGTTTCGCAAGAACGTGTAATCTTTTGTGTAGAATCCATGAAACTAAGATATGAGTCCCTTGTTGCATGAGAGATACATGGACTGATCCCCCTAAGGCCTTGTAATACTCCCTAACATTTGTACTTTTTATTAAATCAGAATTTTTACTAATATAGGTAAGAATGAACCCTTAGTTGATAGTTGATCATACTATAGGAATTCAAAATGGTGACTACCACAATAAGGATTATTTTTGCAGAGCCAGTTGGCCTTAAATACTACTTCAGTTAGGATGAGCTACAAAAACCATCTGTTCTCTCTGTAACCTCCAATTAACTACATTAATAACTCACTAACCTGACAATAATAGCCTCCAAGTTTTCATCAACAATAGAAGGTCCGTACGGATCCGTGATAGGTTCTACTTGCACCGTCAGCTCCGGCTTAATTGACTAAATTTGCAATGATAGATTAGAGTTAGTGACTACATAACTAGATATACCAAGTAATGAATCATACATTGGATGATAGAAAATATTTAATTGAGTGTTTGGAGTTTGGTAAGATGTAAATTATGGTAATAAAACTCACTTGAAAGCATCATAACACCAGCTTCACTCAGAAAGAAAAATAGATGTCTATTTCGCAAAGTATTAAATAGCAAGCCGAGTTTTAGGTGAATGGTCCCCCGGTGTGTAGACTGTAGTGTCCTTTGTGGAAATAAGGGTATTTATGTCAAAGACTATATAATGGAATAATACTAAACAAGGCAAGAACAAGAAGCAACCAAACAAGTAGTATATGAAAGCAATAAAGACATTCAAGGTAAAGAAGAATTGAACAACATCAGGAAACCCTTGTTTACTGAAGACAGAGACACGTACTGTTCTATAGTGGTATATTTTAAGGGGGTGTATAGTGTACTTGAGTATAAAATGAATTCTCATCAAGGTTGTTGGCGTTGCTGTACCTATCCTAGTAATAAATCAACACATGTAAGCAAGGACAGCTCGATATAAGAGAGGAATAAAACAGGACAACTGAAAATTGTTTACTAAATAGATATCCCATAACACTGTTTAGACCTTGGAGCATTATACAACTATGTGAAGCCAGTTGGTATGCTGACAGAGTGTATCACATTGGGTTACGTTGTGCTATAATATATTCCATAAAGGTCTAGATAATGGTTTATTATTGCTGCCTATTTCATTCAAGATTTCAAGTCAGGTGAAAGGGTGAAAAATCTGAACTACATTTGACAAAATGGAATGAATTGCAACAACAACAACAAGAAGCATTTTAATGGAGGCAAAAGGACAATGTAAATTAAAGTACCTTAATGTAGTCTTGTACATTTTTGGTCCTTTTCTCAATGGGCTCTATTAGATAAGCAAACTGCAAAGTAAATATATAAGAAAACATTAGTATGTATGTACAACTACTCTGTACTTGTTAAAGAATAAATGCAAAACATAGTGGAAAAATAGAATTGGTATCGTTGAATGAATGAATGAATGTTCCCAACTAAAATTAATATTATTGGATTGGATGTGAACAACATTACAAATATACAAGAACCATATTGATATATGAAATTTACCTGTTTGTTGACCAACATGGGTCCATCACAAACACCAACTACAACTCGATCTCTAGCCAACTCTGCAGTAGCCTGAAGTTGAACCAAACAATTTCAGTCACCATGAGAAGAAGAAGAAGAAGAAGAAGCAATATTAGCATAATTTGTATCTATCCAAGGTACCTTGAGGAAAAGACGATGACCATCGTGTAATCTATCGAAGGTCCCACCAATAACAACTGATCCATAGCAATTCGATGGTCTTGGTAGTTTTGTTGTTAAACCTTGTTCCTCCTCTTCTTCTTGTTGTTGAGGATGATCGTTATCCGATATAATTTCAATTTCATCAGAGCTACCCATAACCAGCTACCCATAACCCAAAAACAGACCAAACAAACAAGCAAGCACCTTGGCCTTTACAACACAACCAAAATATCCAATATCCTCCTCGTTTACTGGCTTAACAAGGTTTGGTTTGGTTTGGTTTGGTTTGGGTTTCTCTACGAAGAATTAAGAATTATTGTTGTTAGACGGTACATACAATGAACCTGGCCCCAATTTGTTTGTCTAGAGTCTAGACTGACTTAGATTACATGCTAAGTTGGTAGTCGTTGTAAGCTTGGTTCAAGATATGCTTTCGTGCTAGTGCTAATTAATCCGATTACGATGGATAAAATGATAGATACAGCCATTTCTCCAAAATAAATTGACATAAACCTTATTCCTCCTCGTCATACATAGAAGTCGATTAAGGGTTTCGTCCCTAGAAGATATTAGACATTTGAATTGGCCCAAACTCAAATACTGTAGTAAAATTATTGGATCTCATCCAGAGTTTCTTTTTTTGGGGCCAATCCATTTGAAACACACAAACTGAGAAATTTCCTGCAACAAATTCAGGGTAGGTGAGGTGAAAATATCGTTCTTGCCGGTCGGATATTCGCGATATTTTCCGTTTTTTCAGAGATCGGCACGGTACGGTATACGGCATATATTCGGATATTAAAACACCCCATGCCGATCGGCATTTATCGGATATTCGCGGCATAAATCGGCAAAAACCGATATTTATCGAAATTCTTTGAATGGGGTTGCTTTATTACCACGATTCTCTCTTCCAAAAATGGTCAATCATAGTAGTTTCCATTGAAGAAACTTCACCAACATGAACTGAAAAGGCAGGTTGAGGACCAAGAATTCCCTGATTAGATGCAGATCCCTGAATTGAAGAAGTACAAATCTCAATTGTTGATTGAACAACAACTGGTTCACCAATTTCTGCTTCGTCGTCTTTAATTCCATACAATCTAAGCAAAGCTTGAACTTGTTTTGCAAGTTCATTGCATTGCTCTTTCATTTCTTTGAACGAATCTTTAATCTCATCGACGTTGCCTTGCATCAACGCTTGTTTCTTTGCAATTTCAGTAACTTTTCCATCCATGACAATCTGATTTAGTTAAATCTTTTGAAACCTAGTTTCATCCATTGAGAAATTGATGATTTAGACGAAACTCTTGATGATTTAATTGGGAAATTGAAGATTAAGAAGTAAAGATTCGAAAAGTTAGGGTTCTAAGAAAAGAATTTTGAGAAGAAGTAGAGATTTGTAGAATTAAAGAACTAGGGATTGTCGCTTCCGGTGCTAATGCAAATTTGACTATGAATTGGTATTATTCTTATTCTACTTGGCTTTTAGTACCAGTTCATATCTCAGACAAAGGTTCTGCATCCATTCAGGTAAACCTCAAAAATCCGACACGGGAGGTCGGATATCCGCGGAATAATCCGTTTTTTGGCAGATCGGATATCAGCCCCTAAACGATTTTTTCACCTATGCTTCAATCTACAGATAGATTGAAGACACCACCTACACCATTTATATAGATTTAAAATCAAAGAGCCTTCAAACAAAATCCGTTAAATCGTGGAACTGGGACCTGTGAAAACATAGGATACCGTACATATCCTCTCTCTTCACCCTTATAGGGGAACAATATATGGTACCATCTTCTAGTCGTTCATGATAAATCTTCTGCAAATAAACCTGGTCAGTTCATGTCACTCAGTGCATTACAGCTTTTACTCTCCCTATTTAAAGTAATCAATAATGCTCCATGTAAATGCAAAAACTATTCCTCAATTCTGTTCATAATTAACTGGAAAATGAGCCAATAAAGCCTCATTGTGAATTACATGAGCCAGCTAAATTAGCATCAAGTCCCGGGTGTTCAGTAAAAAGAAGCAATGAGACAAATGATTTTCATAGCAAAATCCAACACATTATCTATCACAGCAATGCATGGGTCCAATAGGTATAAATCATTTGTGTCAAATTTCTCAGCAACAACCAGATCAGTGACATCTTCTACATACTACCTTGGACCCTTGAGAAGAAATAACCATAATATGGAACAGACTCTTCGTACAGCAGCTCTTACAAGTAATTCGGAAATTATATACTGGTTAACAGTTCCATGAATTTTTTTATTCATTCACTCTCAAAGACTGTCCATCTCAAAAGTCAACTACGAGTGGCTTAAATTCATTAGACTAGTCTACAAAAGCATCAGACACTTGACAAATATGAAATAGCAGAAATGAGAATCTTTGGAAGCATTGTATTGTAGTTGTCATGTCATTTCAGAAACAGAAAAGAATTTTCTTCATCATACATGTATGCACAAATTGACTTTTTCTACTGATATGTTCATATTTCCAACATTAATGAGAACCAGAGGTCCAGGTGAACTACCCTATTTCAGAATTATGAATCCCTACACAAGTGTTTTTACTTGATAATCAAGTAACAAAATAAATGTTCTCCATAGAACCTAACAATATGAGAGTCAACAAGGCTCACTTTTCTCCATTCTTCAGATTGCTCAGAGAGTATAAAATTCAGCATTCAGTCTCTGGGGGAGCCAAAGCTACCTACAGCAGACTTCTTCCCGGCGTACCTCTGTCAAAAGTGAAGATGACATTCATTACATGTTTATTCTTTAACACCTTACAATTTACTCTTTCTATATGTACAAGTTCCAAAACATTTCAAACCATAATTAACTTCGCAGAATATGAAATAATGGATGCAACTATTAGCCTTACAAAAGTATAGTGTAAAACATACCTGCTTCCCGATGTTGAATGGGACGTATTTGTACTTGATCATGTGTAGGATCTGGCGTTTCATCGTCAGAACAAAAAGAACAATCCAGTAACAAAGCAGTATGGGCCAGAAGACAGGGACATCGAATACTGAAAAGAATGTCATACCAAATGCTACACAGAACGCCTTCGTTATGGAATACCTGAAACCAACATACATATGCAAGTCTACATTAGCATAGCTAAATATCACGGTGAAAGTCACAAATATAAAATCTACCACATCAAATGAGACAGATACAAAGGTGTGATTAACTAAATACAGACAACGAAAATAAATATTAGACTATTGTGCTTCATGCCACCAACTTAAAATAATCATGTAATTTAATTTGCAGAGAAAGAATATAAGAGATCAGATTTGTTGGCCCTGCTGCTCTCTTCATTTTTCTTTTCTATTCTTCTATTGTTTTTGGATAGAATTTCCATTATAGGAATAATAGCAGAAAAGAAGAAAAAAAATCACCAATTTAAATATCATTACTAAAAGTACATGAGAAGGAAACAAAGCCATCTTCCTATAGTTCAATCCCACCAAAAAATGAGGTACATATGAACTTCCCCTCCACTCGTTACACCATTTGTCGCTTTGACTTTAACGAAGTTCAGTGGTATCAGACGGAAAACGCCAACCTTGGAATCAATTCATTCCTCAATTTTCAGACGCCCACAAAATTGGGTATGGAAGACCAATGTCATACTAAATAATCTGAATTAAACAGAGTTTGAAAAATTGAAACCTCATAAATTTGGTAACTGTTATAGGGTTGTTTATAGAATGTAGAATTGTTGCCACAAACACTCTCATCTTTACCAGCAATGTAAGTTGGGGAACCAGTAATCCTCTCACTCAGCTATTTGCAAATCGGATAAGAGGGAATGTCAATATTAACCGCATTCATAAACTCAGACAAGCATTTTGAACAATTTATTGTCAACATCCTCAATTCCACTCACTTGACATTACTAAAACTATGAAGATACGCATTGCGAATCAAAATGCACTGGAACTCTGGAAGTAATGCATCCGAATTGCACTTCAACACGGTATACCAAGCAAGACATCATTTGAATAAAACTTCTAAACCTAGCTACAATAAGTAATTTTAAACCTCAACATATCTCAGGATAGGACCAAAAGGTAACAAACAATTCCCACTCCTTGTCCAAAATAAACAGATGTTATGTTTCGTGTTATTGACCAGTTATTGCCAGAGCCTACGGGCAACTGTAAGTGACAACAGTCCTAACAGATGCACGATCTTTGGCACAAATAATTTTGGCTTTTTTAGAAAAAAATAAAATAAATCTGAGCATGGTTTTTTCTCAAAGGATGTGTTTGATTTCCTGGTCAAACTTGTTGGTAAAAAAAAGGGGGGAAGAAAAAAAAAGAGTGAGCTGCAAACCAATAGTGGGTTGGGGGGGGGGGGGGGGGGGGGGAATGAAAAGAAGAAAAATGTACTAGGATCGTATATATAAGAGTGAAAAAAGGAAAGCAAAATTCTGATATTAAAAAAGAATAGGTATGCCAGATTATAAAACATAGGCAAATAAGATGTGCATTTCCAGTAACTATGTATTGTTCGATAAAAAATACAATGAAGATAACTCACAGGGAAAATACAAAGGATGAAAGGAATACTTTAGAGACAACCGGAGATAGTTTAATCAGTAATGTCACATCTCATCCGCAATTAAATATTATAATAACAATGTTACAAAATTCAAGTACAACTCACGGTCAGTCGAATGTATCACAACACAATCTTGTCAATATTAGCACTATGCCTTTCTATTTTTATAAATTGTTCTGATTATCACTATGCTATTTAGATTTAAAAGTTCCATCATCCAATGAGTACTCGTTTCATATAACATATCGACTAAGGGGTAGTAGGATTGTCAGATTAAAAGTTTTGATATCAAACTCATCTGAGTGCTGTGTGTGTATTAAAACAAAATAAAAATTAATGAAATATTGAGATACTCAATCCAAAGGGTGCACCGAACTACCCCTTTAAAAGAAAAGGCGTTTGTATGTTGCAAGAAAAAAAGTTCCATTTTACAACCACAAAATCCTTTCCATTAAAAGGGGTACCTTGGTACTTCCTCCTTAAAGATGTATCTCATTAGTATCTCCCTATCTAGTGCATATTACGACATCATTCTTGCAGCTACAAACGCAATACTATGAAAGTGCTCAAGGAGTATCCAATATACATGGAAGTTGATACTAAGAAAGAAAAGTAAAAGAGATTATATTACCAAAACTTAAACTCAGGAAGACGACGAATGAAAGGCTTGAACTCATCAGAACCTTTAGTAGGCAATGCAGCTCCATCTAAAGCTTCTAGCTCTGGATCAACTTTTGGTGACAGAAATCCAATCAAGAGATTCAAAAGATAAATCCCCAAACCATAAGATATTATGTAAAACCCTTGAAGATAATAAACTCGAAGACCATAAATCGCCGCAACAACCCCAGTTCCTACCCATCTATTCACAGTATGAGGAGTCGATTTATCAAGATAATACTGAAAAGTCCTTGAAAAATCGTTTCTATATTTACTCATTGGCGCCATTGATGACACCCCATCACCCCCAACTCCTTCCATCAATCAATTAATCAATTTCTCAAAACTCCTACATAAATAAATCAATAAAAAACCCATAAAATCTATAATTATAAACAACAACAACAACAACAACAATAATAATAATAATAATAATGCAGATGAAAGAAAACCCTAGAATTAAAACATTAGATTGAACTCAGATTACCTGTTTCTCTTATCAGAATATTCTCTCTGTTTTTTATCTTCTTTCTTGCGGAAGAAATAGAACCGTTCGAGGGTAATAATGTGATTAATGAAAAAAATGAAAAGAGGATTTGGGATAAGGTCCCATATTATTATTTTACTTAGTTTTTAGTACACATTTCTGATTTCTCTAGTCCCTAAATGTTTCAAATCACCACCTCTACTCCTCTAGTCCTTACATAGTTACATTAGTAAATTTGACTTGAAGGTTTATGTATTATTGTATTTTGACCTTGGACTCTATTTTTTTACTCTGATTTTTGTGTCTTCAAATAAAAATTAATTATTTAAAATAAAATTTATGTTTTGAGAGTATTTATTACTCATTTTGAGCTATGTCAAAAAAAAAAAAAAAATAAAAATAATAATAATAATCCAAATTTTCTCAGCTTTTTTAGCCAACTGTTTTTTTAACACTTTTTTTTAAAACATCATGTAATTTTGTGATTATATTTATCAAACGGTTTGAAATTTAATTTACAATGGGTTTTTTTCTCTTTTTTTTTAAAAAAACAACCAAACTAAACTATTGAGTATTAAACATCAAACTTTATTACATCAGTAAATGCGAGCATACGCAATGGTTGTAATGGGCAAATACGAGAAAACTCTACAAGATATCTAACATGTATCATTTTATTAAATGTCGAAATTTGAGATACCCCCATTTAAAAAAAAAATTGAGATACCCTCCCAATTCAAGATGTGGTGTTATCGTAGTCGTCCATCATAAAACTCACCTACAACTGTAAAACTCTTCTGTCTTGAATTGGGGTATCTCAATTTTTTTTTCAAATAGGGTATCTCAAATTTCGACTTTCAAATAGGGGTATGTCCAAAAATCTCTTAAGATTATAAGGGTTCGAAGCCACCTGACAAAAATGTGGCATAACTGTTTGTTTTTTTTTTGATAGGTAAAATTTATTGATTTGAGTAACCAAAGAATATACAAAACTGAAACAATATACAATTGTACTGTCCATAGGTGAAAAAATTGTTTTAGTCCGGATATCCGATCTCCAAAAAACCGGATTATTCCGCGAATATCCGACCTCCCATGTCGGATTTTTGAGGTTTGGTAAATTCAAATGTACCGGAATTTTTTGCGGATATTCGCGAATATTCGCGAAAAATTCGGAAAATTTGGAGGTTTTCTGCACTTTTCGTGTTTTTCTTCTGATTTCGATATATAAACTTATAATTAAAAGAAAAACATACATTACAAATTAAACACACGACAAATCATACAAGGAAGCAAACCAATTATGTATGAAAAACCAATTCGATACCAATTATTCACTACACAAAAACAAACCTTGGATACAAACAGACAACAAGTGAATGAAAACTTTATAAAAGTGAGAGAGAACTTCACTTTGGCATGGGCGTGCTTTTTTTTTCGTTTCTTTCTGATATATTGCTCTTGGAGGGCCATGAAGTTCGTCGCGAAAGTTTCACATCTAGTGCCTTTTGGACCTTTTTTTGATAATCTCATCGAAAATTCTAGTTCGGGGGATTAAAAATAAATGTGTTAATTTTATAATCGAAAATTTTATAAATTTCGATAAATATCGGTTTTTATCGAATATTTCGTGAATATCCGATAAATGCCGACCGACATGAGGTGTTTTAAATTTCGTGTATATGCCGTATGCCGTACCGATCCGATCTCCAAAAAATCGGAATATTTCGTGAATATCCGGTCGGCAAAAACGATTTTTTCACCTATGGTACTGTCAGATTGAGTCCCCTATAATATTGAACAGAAACAAGCATTCACTGCTCCATTTCCAACTCATCATAGGTAAAATGTGGCATAACTGTTAATGAAACTTTCAAACAAAAAAAATGATTTGCATTTATTAGAATTCACTAAAAAAATAAATAAATTCAAACAATACATAATATTACCTAATTTTTTTTTGTTGTAGTAATTAGACCCGACTATAATTGTTTTTTGCATTTTTGGCGTCGAACAACAATTAGTATTGATAATAATAATGTTAAAACTTAAAAAGTAACCGATAATTTTGGTTTTCATGTCATCTCAATTACTTAAGCCCCTAATAGGCTAAAAACACTTAATTTTGTGGGCCAAAAACACTTAATTTTGTGGTACAGTATTTGACTGTTTTCCTACTAAGTAGATTTTTGCAATAGCACTTATTTAATACGTGCCCATTAAATATGTATAAATTTTGCAATAACCGGCCCTGTACAAATTGCTCACCTTGTACTTGTTGAGAATTGGCCTTGCGCAGGCAAAATGCACACTACCATCATTTGACTGAAGAACTCTTCACCTTCTGCAACTGTTGTTTATCAACTCATTAAACTAAACCCTATAACAAAGGTAAATGATCCAAGAGAAATCAAACATATTTTCCGAAGAATATTTTCCCCTAAAACCAAGGGAACCCTAAAGATTAAAAGTCAAATTATATATTTAGAGCATTCCCAATGGTAAAAGGGTTTTAGGGGTGCCACATAGGAGAGAGAGGGAATGTTTTAGCATAAAATTAATGTTAAAAGTGATTAGTGGTTTTAGAGTTTCCAATGGTTGGTTTTAAAATAAGTATTAAAACTTAATATTTTATTTTTTCAAAAAAAACATAGTGTACATTATGGGTAAATTTAATGTTTAACTAGCTAAAAGATCCTACGTGGCACTTTTAAGTCCTTGGCAAATTTGTCAAGGAGTTAAAAGTGTTTTACTTGAAAAATGTGTTAAAAGCTACCATTGGCAAGAGTTTTTTACTAAAAGTGTCTAAAAGTATTTTAAAACCTACCATTGGGAATGCTCTTAGGCCTTTTTAGATACATACCACTTTTCCCCTAAAACCAAGGGAACCCTAAAGATTAAAGGCATCCGGTAAATGTGTTTAAATAAATTTGTGTAAGGCCTAAATATATAATTTTAGTCTCAATTGACCTCATTGCATATTTTTCCCAAACTCCCTGCTTCATCGGTTCACTGCACCAATACCACCAACTTCAATGCTCCCATAAATTTCGATTCTCTAAAAAAGATATAGTAATAATGCCACGTGTTCATTTCTTACCCGTCGATCATTCATATTGTGCCATCCAACGTTGTACGCAAACACATGACTGACAAGTGAATGGTGCACAAATCTCCATAAAAAAAGATTTTTATTATCTGCTTTGCTTTTTCTAATAAAGTATGATTCTCTGAAGTGTAAAGCAACACTCCTTTCTTCTTCTCCTTCTTCTTCACTTTCTTCTTCATCAACACCACTGAGAAAAAACCTCAAAACTATTGTAAGTTCACTTTACTCAGTTCTAGATTTATTTTTCATTTTCATATTCGAGTACCTATTTGTTTAATCAGTTGAAAGTTATAGTAAAAAATAAAATGACCATGTTTCCATATTTTTTTTTCTTGGTTGCTTATGTGTTTTGATTGGTTTGAAGATTATTAGAGTACTAGTTCTTGAATTATAAATAAGTTTCAGTTGTAACAAAAACCCTTAATTAGTAGCTCATTATATTATATTATCTACATCTACATTTATTCTTAGCAATGTTTCTTGTTCACAGTTTTTGGTTTTAATTAAATGGTATTTAAGCATAAGTTGTTTTGTTTGATTTGTTTTCTAATCTTGTTGGAAGGTAACTATGGCTAACAATGGTGGACAAGGGAGTGGTCAAGGATTTTCACAGGTTGCCCTTAATGAGAGGATACTTAATTCAATGTCTCGAAGATCAATTGCTGCCCATCCATGGCATGATTTAGAAATTGGTATGGATTTCTGTTTTAGTGTTTTATGTTCAGTTATCCGTTTTCTTGTTGATAGGTTTGTATTTTTTCATTTTTTGTTAAAGAATATCAACTGGGTCTCACACTCTCACTACTTGGTCTGGCAAAACCACACAAAAAGTCCAATGATTCCCCTGATTCATCCCTAGATTAGATATTCCCTTGGATAAACCCAGAAATTCAACTATGGGGAGGCAAGTGTATATGTAACTTACGGCCAAAGCTTTTAGGGTGTGAATCCATCTCTGCCCTTATCCCTTCCCCAAATCATCAATGGGTCTAGAATGACCTTAATGAAGAGCGAGTATCATTTTATATCCGTGTCAGTGAACGTGCGGCCAACAGTAAGCTGCACAGCTCAGTATTCCCTGAGTTCCTTGTCTACATTCCAAAATATATTATATTGAAATATTACTTTAAGATTAGCCATTTGTTTTCCCGATGCCAACCTAAAAACTTCATTTTTGGTGGAATTTGATCTTAGTGTGTGTTGATTATTTGTCTCTTGTGTTTACTGAATGACATTCCATACTAAAAGCACTTTATAATGCTTGTTATTTACCTGATGCAGGGCCAGGAGCACCATCAATATTCAATTGTGTAAGTTTCTTCTATGTCCTGCAACCTCATCCCTCTTTTTAATATATGTCGTGATTCACTGTAGACATTTCCTGATGCAAAATGACGTCGACGGACTTGTTGCTTGTTTTAGTTACAAGCAAGGAGGATGGGGTTAGAGAAGAAAGAAAACCCAATGTTGTCATGTGGAAACATTATTTTTGGCGCTAAACTAAATTTTCTTGGTTATCAAATTTGGGTTTGTAATTGAATTAATCTGTATAGTGTATACCATTTACTTTGTGAATGTTTCAACAGGTGGTAGAAATCGCCAAGGGTAGCAAGGTGAAGTACGAGCTTGACAAGAATAGTGGCCTGATAAAAGTATGAGTTCTTTCTTAATACCTTTTGTCCTTTCAGTTCCTAGAAATGACAAACCTTATGACTGCTAGCATAAACATGTTAATCCTTGTTACATATTCTGATTCTTTCTGTCCCTTGCAAAAATCCAACACTATTCTTCTGTTGTTATAGTAATCAGTGAATATGATATGTTGTTGAGAACCAATTCACTCACGAAAAAAAGATAATGATAATCGGTTAATATATTGTGTGGTTAAACCTTGGGAATGAGTTAAAATTGAAGAGTAGCATAACACAATCATGACATGCCTTTTCTTTTGAACGTCGATATAATACTTAGTTTTGTGAGTTTATCAAACGAGAAGAAAGAAAATAGACCCATAATTTAGTTTTTGGCATATCAAGTATCCAACATATTTTTGATAGAAAACTCAAGAAGTTAATTAAAACCAAAAAAAACATATAAAAATTATAGATCAAGTTCGGCAGTAATATTATTGATTAATATCATGCTGCCTAGAGCCTATAGCCTTGAAAAGTAAGCCTCATTATGCATTAACAAGTTGTTGAACCCGTGCTACGCACCGGGATTTGTGTTATTCAATAAAATGGAAAATCACCATTTTTTTTAATGCCCTTCTCAACCTAAATTTATAGAGATTTTATAATGACTTTATAAGTGATTTGTTGAACCGAGTTTTTTTTAATGCCCTTCTTAACCTAAATTTGTAGAGATTTATAATTAATATTTTTTGTATTTAGTATGTTTTTATATATGAATTAAGGATTTTAAATAGAAGAAGATTTTAGTATGAAAAAGAGATTTAGAATCAAGTTCTAAAGGGTTTTAAGGTTTCTATAAATCTCTGTTGACATGGAAGGTGGATTTCCTTTTTAACTACAACTGGACTTCAATTGGACTTAAAGTTGGGCTTAAGTTCTATTCTCAAGTTGTTGAGAACACGCCACGTGGCACTTGTTAGGCTCCACTATTATATAGTATATAGATGAGGTGTAAGAGCCTTGAGGTGAAACATCATAGTTTATCCTCGTAGGAACCATGTTTAACCATGTTGCCTTGCTATAGATTTCATGTCTATCAAAGTGCTAGTGCGTCAAACATGTATTGGAACACAATCATTTAGAGGAGATATTTAGGGAAATCCGGATCATGTAACACATGCTACAGTTGAAGCGTACCACGAGCCTCTTTCTGCATATAATACACTTGCAAGAGCCAAGAAGTTCAGACCCAGTAGCTGATAACTTTTACCAATGAGGTTCAATGCCTGAATCTATTGTATCAAATAAGTATGTATCCATAAGACCTCTGCGGTGTTGTCATAGATGGTGAGCATGATTTCTGTTTGACTTGTTTTGCTTAGACCGATTTGACATCTGGATAGTTGTTTTCAACATATAATCAAAATGGTGGAAGTAATCATCTATTACTGGTCTTAAAGAAAAGAGAACCCAGATGGTGCTTAAGTCCCTAGATCTTCATAGAGTAACTCACCTTGGATCACTAATACGCAGACCTGGGTGTGAATCTCTAGCAATATTTTTGGAGGATCTGATATAGAGGTGGCATCTCAGAAAGCCATTGTCTGTCTTAATCGGCACTCAGCTCGCTATGATGCCTACATCTCTGTCAGGTTTCTAGGTTAATCCTGTTTTTCTTTTCTGCATGATTGGTGGCTTTGATTTTTCATGTCTATTCATTTTTTTGCATTTGACTAGAACTTTTTGGAGGGGTGGGGCTGGGTTGTCTGATATATTTATAAATATCTCCATTTGCAGTCGTAAAAGTTAATATATTTATGAGATGTTTTTAAGTTTAATGCACCTTAATGTTATCACACATTACTTCAAACTTCAGATGGGGCAATCGGCGTAAGAGAAAACTTCTAACTATTATATTTTTGTTGGGAGTGTACATTTGAATTTCGACTCGTTTTTCTTTAATCATGGGTGCACTCATTATCAATTTCCTCAAGATTGCGTTGTATGAATTCATCTGCTTTAAGTCGGATAATATCACAAGTTACTTTGCATTATATTGCTTGATTTGTTGATTATTGATGAATTGATAATTTGTTATTAATCTGGATAATTTGATGAATTGGTAACCACAATTCAATCATGAGTATTGTAATAGGAGCACTATGATCCTACCCTGCTAGATTTCATTATGTTTCTTGCAATTTTTATTGTGGTTCTTATGATTTTGTCTCGGATTTATTGTCCATATCGCCATCCATTGCAAATAACTGATGAATGGTGAATTTGAGCTTTAGATTGATCGTGTACTCTACTCATCTGTTGTGTATCCACACAACTATGGCTTCATCCCGCGTACTTTGTGCGAGGACAGTGATCCCATGGATGTATTGGTACTAATGCAGGTAATTTTTATAGTCCCGTAGTTTTATCCCAGTAATAGTTTTTATCTTTTCATTGAAGTCAAGCTAAGTGGTTGCTTTTTTTCCTCCTGCATAGGAGCCTGTAATTTCTGGTTGTTTCCTTCGTGCTCGTGCTATTGGGTTGATGCCCATGATTGATCAGGTAAAGAGCTGCCTTTCCTGATTCAACTTATTGTGTACACAATCTATCCAACATGACTTGGTTTTTCCTGACTTGAAGGACTGCTTATAGTGTCAATGTGTCATGACAACGTATCACGTACAAAATAAATTTTATTGCTAATCAAATTTGTACTTGGCAGGGTGAAATGGATGATAAGATTATTGCAGTATGTGCCGATGATCCTGAGTTTTGCCATTATAAGGATATCAAGGAGCTTCCTCCTCATCGCCTTGCTGAGATCCGTCGTTTCTTTGAGGACTGTATCCACTTCCCTATATTGACTTACTTTACAGTTCTCTTAGTTATGAGTGATTCTTCTATTATTTTAGTGTTTCATACTGCAAGAGTCCCATTAGATGAGCTGAGCCAGCAAATACATTTTAAACAATGCAGTGGCAGGCTTATCTTCTTTATTTTAGATATTATGTTTCTTTCTATTTCCTTAACTCATTACGTGTACAGACAAAAAGAATGAGAACAAAGAAGTTGTGGTGAATGACTTTCTTCCTGCTGAAGCTGCAGTCAAAGCTATCAAGCACTCCATGTAAGTATCTGAAATTCCTAGATCTGTAAACAGAGATATGTAGTTCAGAACTTCAGATAAGACATGCTCTTAATAATGAAACGAATTCTATTTGATGGTGGAAATCCTCATTTTTATTTTTCTATGGATATGTAAAGTAATGTCTGGGGTTTAGAACTTTTTGTTTTTTCTCCTTGCCCTTTATCATTTACATACTGATCAGCAGTTATCCACCATGTATCAAAATGTTGGTTGCCCTAATTCTTAAGTGGATGACTTTGTGGTGCAGGGACCTCTATGCTTCTTACATCGTGGAGAACTTGAGCCGGTGAATTTCCCTTATCGTTTTGAGTAAATTGCTGTAATATGTTACGGAGACAGACTTCTTGAAAGCCTATCCATACACATCATCAAACTGTTACAACATTATCAAGACTAATCATAACTCAGTTCAAGTTTTTTGTGATGTTAAGTTTTTCTTAATTAAGTATGTCTGGTTGCGCTTGGCATTGGTCGTTCTAAATAGAAAAGAAAATATTGAATGTTGTGAAATATGAGTTCAATGAAATTGTTGAGTTGAGGAAACTCAAAAAGTTGAAAGATTTTATTCTATTTGGAAGATTTTACATTGCATATCAATGAAATTGTTGAGGGTGATTTGATTGGTGGCTATATGTAGTTGCGAGAGCTTTTCTCATTTTTAGTTCATGGTACTGTCATTTTGACATATTGTTAAACTATGCGCTACTGAACATCCATCCTGTCATCCGGACAATTAGTTTGCAGAGAAGTTGATTTGCTGATATCTGCACTTGCTTCTAGATATCTTGTATTGGAATAAAATGAGGTTTACATAGACAGTACATTTGCACTGAATTAGATTAAACCACTATTTCTCCTTTCTCTTCCCCAAGTCATTCACTCACCTTTGCATATGGTTTTCTGCAAAATGAATTGTTTCCAAAATGTTTGTATCAAACACACAGACGTTTTTTTGTACTAGGCTACTGGTATTACCAAACAACCAAGCTAAAAAATGACAAAACACTGGCTGGCTCTGTTGCGCATATATGGAATGCCCTAGTGAAACAATTGCATTGCGTAAGTGAGGGCGAATCAGGGAGGGATGACGTCGACGATCTTCACCACCTCCCAGATTAAAGAAGGTTTCTTCAGTTCTTCTCATAGAATGATTCAACAAATGAATCTTAATTAATACTTAAGTGGTGGGGTTCTCTGTTACTATGATCAATAATGATGATGTACCAAAATGCTAGTGTAGTGACCAGCAGGAGTTTTCACTGTCTATGCAAAAACTATATGGTTTTGCTAGCACAAATGGCTGATCTCATGAGTGCCACAAGTGACAAGTCTATTCCTATGCTGATCTCATGAGTGTCATGGGCATGAGCACACACTTGCAATCAAATATGAAGACCTGGCAAATGAGTTCATACAGGGACCGATATGCCGAAAAATATATGCAATTGTCTAAAAAGATATGTGATTTGGTTGCAGACAGCACCTGGAGTCCTGGACGGATGGAAGGCTGGAACAGTGGCTGATATGGGCCAAGAGACGGGACAGGGCTTTTATGGTCTGGACTCTGGAGGCGATTAAGGATGGGCTTGGTCCCAGTATAGACTACCCAGACAGAAAGCCCAAAAGTAAATAATATGCTACTACCCAAATAGTCCAGTACCCATTATTGCAGATCAGTTGAACACATGTAGCACGTGATCTTACTCTTTTTTCCTGATTTTTTTCCCACATTAATCGCGTGGGTTTTGTGAGTTTGTCCACACAAGTGATCTTTGAAGTTGAAATATTTACGAAACCTAGTGGTACTCGTTTGCACCGACTTGTACAGTAAAACCTCAGAAAAATGAATGTTGATAAACTAATAATCTCGCTTAGATAATAATTTCTTCCTGTTCTAACTTGAGTATGTGTATTATAGTAATAATTTTGCTAATTATATTAAGTAATAAAAATATTTAAATTTTTAAAAACCCAACATAAATATAAATTAATAATTACTAAATTCTATACAAAAATTTATGTATATAATTCACATACTCTTAAACTTTTATTTATGAAAATTTGCATTTAAAGCTGTTTGTTTTTTCTTTGTACCCAAACCAAATTCAATTCCATCCTTAATCATACATGACTTTCGGAATATTTTACTCATATTGTAGCAAATAGTTATATAATGAGATTATTGCTCGAAATGCTTCTTTTGACAAAACATTTGGTATAACCAAAATATCATCTAAATTATGATATGTTCATCATTATTTGGAGTATTTTTTTTTTGATGACATACATATATATTGAAAATCTTCTTCTAAAATAATATTTATTTATTAATAAATAATATATTTATTATTTATTAATAAATAAATAAATAATTTTGCTTAAGTAATATATTTTTTCAGTCTGGGGAATGCTTTTATTGAGGTTTTACTGTATGTCAGCCATCTCTGTTGTATATATGATGGGCGCACGAACACAAATTGTATTGCCAGCAGAAAAACGCGAAAATATGTGCAAAAAATATAACAAATGCAACATACAGTAAAACCTCAATAAGATAATATCCTATTAATTAATAATTTATTTTAAATAATATTTTTGGCTGGTCCCAACTTAAAAATAGCTTGCTAAATTAAGTGTCATTTTCCGTGTAATGAGTTGATTAATTAATATCGTGTTTAATTAATTATTTTGGGTCCCAAAGGTTATTAATTTATTGAGGTTTTACTGTACAGGTCAAATTATTATTTTTCCACTAATTGTTGTCTTTATCACTCCCACGAGCTATGTGAATGTGAGCATGTTTAATCTTACTTGCACAACAACCACAACAAAATTTCTTAACATATATAACAAATCAAGGCGGCTGGCTTCACTATATGAAGAAAGGGCAAATGGAAACTAACGTGGGTTGTTGATACTTGATAGTTGATACTACATACTTCTTTCTCACTATATAGCAAAGGATCGAGATCAACCTTTCATATCAATCTTAAAGCATTTCTTCTTTGTGCTCTCTCAACACATACATACAAACAGAAACACACACAGAGATTCAAGCATTTACTTGGCCTGCTGTTTCTGATACTCAGCCATGGACCCAAAGAAATGGGTCTTAGCAGCTCTATTGATCTTCATCTTAATTGCGTTGTCTTCCAATCTATTTCCAAGAGACTCAAACAATATGCAGTATACACTTAAGGGGTATGTTGTTATACATATTTCTAGCTTATTTATTTCTGCTTATTTATATTTGACTATCTAATCATCTTCTGTAAAAGAAGATCATATATATATACATGGAGAATATGATTCATATACTGTATTTGGATAAATGAAACAGTTACTATGAGCAGATTTAGTGACCAACACGGCTTTCCAGTGAATGTGGTCTATAGGAAAGAGAATTTGTGTTAGCCATGTCCTCAATACATACTGACATATCTGAAACTAATCCAAATTTGTGTTTTTATGTGTTCAGGCAAGTAAAGAACATGATCATAAGCATGGTAACTGCAGTAAGTTGGCTTTCTAGCAGCGGTGAGGTAACAACAGCAAGTAATCAGAATAAGAAGCCTGGCCATGTTGTCTTAAGTCCCAACCTAACTTCTTGCCATGCGTCCCTTACCGACGGAGATCGCCCCATATATTGTTGTCCACCAAAACGCGAGTCAGAAGAAAGATTTATTGATTTCCAATTCCCTGACAGTTCATCGCCTATTCGCATTCGCAGGCCTGCTCACCTTGTCGACAAGGAGTACATAGCCAAATACAATAAGGCCTTAACAATTATGAAGTCCCTGCCATACGAGGATCCTCGTAGTTTCCTTCGTCAGGCTCACGTGCACTGTATCTTCTGCAGCGGAGCCTATAACCAACTACATACTAATTTCCTGCTAAAAATCCATAGATCGTGGTTATTCTTCCCATGGCACCGTATGATGCTTTATTTTCACGAGCGGATTCTTGGAAGTCTTATCGGGGATGATACATTTGCATTGCCATTTTGGAATTGGGATAACCCTGAGGGAATGTTTATTCCTGATATGTATATGAATGGGTCATTTCTTGATAGCCAACGTGAAAGATCACACCTTCCACCTCAAGTTGCTGATATAAATTTTGATTATGTTGAAAGAGGATTGGATCCTGAGGATCAGATTGAAGCCAATGTGGCATTCATGTATCATCAAATGGTATCAGGTGCAAAGAAGACTGAGCTCTTCATGGGTTGTCCTTACAAGTCTGGTGAGGAGGGTTTCTGTGATGGACCTGGTACAATAGAACTAGCACCTCACAATGCATTACATACTTGGGTTGGTAACACTCAGAATCCTGAATATGAGAACCTTGGCGCATTCTACTCTGCAGCCAAGGATCCTGTATTTTATGCCCACCATTCGAATATCGATCGCCTTTGGGATGTGTGGCGGGGCTTCAGAGGGAACAGCGACATCAATGATCCAGATTGGTTAGACTCATATTTTTATTTTTATGATGAGAATGCGCAGAACATCAGAATCAGAATTAGAGATGTTCTCGACATAACGAAGCTTAGATACGCATATGAGCGTACTGACAACTCCTGGCTCAATGCACGGCCTAAGCCATCGGTTCCACCCAAAATCGCACGCCACATATTGAAGATGAGAGACATTCAGAACAAACTGCAATCACCAAACCAAATCTCATCACCAGATTTTGGACCTCAAGGTCATACCCTTGATACTACCTTAAGGGTCAGGGTTCCCCGGCCTAAGACACACAGAACAAAGAAAGAGAAGGAAGAAGAAGAAGAGGTACTAGTCATTTATGGGATTGAAGTAAAGAAGGATGTGTATGTTAAATTTGACGTGTTTGTAAATGCCGTTGATGAGACTACAATTGGCCCTGAGTCTAGGGAATTTGCGGGGACCTTTGTTAACATGCGACGTGGGGTGAGAATTGTGATGAACAAGAATGATGTAGCAACTAAGAGGAAGACTATTCTTAAGTTGGGAATCTCAGAGTTGTTGGAAGATCTTGAGGCAGATGGAGATGAAAGCATATGGGTTACATTGGTACCAAGAGGTGGAACTTGCATCAACACCACTGTTGATGGTGTCAAGATCGAATACATGCAATAGCCAATAGATAGGTAAAAATATACAACAAATGAATTTAGCATCCTTTTGTTTTAAACTTTTATTTCTTACATTTCTGATTTCTGTCTGTAAAGATACCTATTAAATGAGCTTCGAAGCTATTTTTTCTTATTCTTCATTTTAATTCTCTGTTTTTCATGTTGTACGGGTCGGGTCGAGTTATATATGGTTTATATAAAAGTTATTAAAACCCAGCCCAAATAAATAATCTAATCTTTGAATTGAATTATATACAGTCCAAAGACCATATCATTTCTAGTTTGTTAACTAAAATCCAAATACAACATTGGACAAAAGTCAAAAAAACAAAAAAACTAATTTCTTTAAAACAAGCAATCAAGAACCTTATCCAGAAGCTTAGTTCAATAGTTTGTGTACCATCTTTCAAGATGAACATAGCTTTAATGGAACACATATTGCTAAGCCTTAATCCTTCAACAAGCCAAAGCTTATTTGAAGTAAAGCAGCAAACTCTGTCTTTATTAGAAAGATGTTCAAGCATGAAAGAACTAAAGCAAATTCATGCCCATATGTTCAAAACAGGACTGGTACTAGATACCATACCAGGCAGCAGATTATTGAACTGCGCATTATCTGATTTCGGCAACTTAGTTTATGCTCAAAAAATCTTCGACAAACTTGAGTCCCCCAGCACCTTCATATGGAACATGATGCTTAGAGGTTACTCAAACAACCTGGAAGATGCTTTTCGTTTCTATCAACAAATGCTCCATAATTCAGTTCAACAGGATGCATATACTTTCCCGTTTCTGCTCAAGGCTTGTGCTAGATTTTCAGCGTTGGAAGAAACCAAACAAATCCATTCTCATGTTGAGAAAACTGGATTCAGCTTGAACTTATATTCTGTGAATTCATTGCTCCATGCATATGCTAAATCTGGTAGTCTTGAGTCTGCTCGTCGTCTCTTTGACAGAATCTCGCAGCGAGATGTTGTCTCATGGAATTCAATGATTGATGCATATGTGAAGAATGGAGAGATTGACATGGCCTGCAAACTTTTTGGCCAGATGGAAATGAAGAATGTTATTTCATGGACGTCCGTTATTACTGGTTGTGTTGCAGGCGGCCTGTTTAAAGAAGCCATAGACTTCTTTCATGAAATGCAGATTGCTGGTGTCAAACCTGACAGCAAAGTGCTGGCAAGCACTCTTTCAGCATGCGCACACCTTGGGGCATTGGAACAAGGAAGGTGGATTCATGCTTATATAGACAAAAACAAGATGTATATTGACCAAGTTCTTGGTTGCACTCTTGTTGAAATGTATGCCAAGTCCGGCAATGTGGAAGAAGCTTTGAAAGTTTTTAGGAGTATGGAAAATAGAGACTTACCTGCATGGACTGCCATGATATCTGGTTTCGCAATTCATGGGCGTGGAAGAGAAGCACTTGATCTATTCACAGAAATGCAGAAGGTAGGAATCAAGCCCAATCTGATCACTTTCACGAGTATTTTGACTGCATGTAGTCATGCAGGACTGGTGGATGAGGGAAAATCCCTCTTCAATGACATGGGGAGGACTCACAGTTTAACGCCATCAATAGAGCATTACGGGTGCATGGTTAACCTTCTGGGTCGAGCTGGCAAGCTCAAAGAAGCAGAAGAACTAATTAAAACTATGCCAATGGACCCAAATGCTGCAGTTTTGGGTGCATTGCTTAGTGCCTGCCTTACTCATCGGAACCTTGAGTTAGGCAAGCGGGTAGGAGAGCTTCTGATTAAAACAGATCCTGATCACAGTGGCAGATACATTCATTTAGCAAATATTTTTGCTGCAGCAGGGCAGTGGGAACAAGCTGTGAAACTAAGGAAGTTAGTGAAAGATAAGGGTGTTGCAAAATTTCGAGGGAGCAGTTCAATAGAATTGCATGGAGTTATCCATGAATTTTTGGTTTGTGACAGGTCCCACCCACAAATGAAAGAAATTTATCTCATGTTGGACAGAATTGCAGCAAGATTGAGACAAGTTGGGTATGTCCCCATGACCGACAAGTTGCTTCTAGATCTAGGAGAGGAAGAGAAAGAAACTGCAATCCATTGGCATAGTGAGAAGCTTGCTATTGCATTCGGACTTATTAATTCTGAACCAGGAACAAAAATCCAAATTGTTAAGAACCTTCGCGTGTGTGAAGACTGCCACAATGTAACAAAGCTCATATCCAAGATTTATTCTAGAGAGATTGTTATGCGTGATAGGACTAGGTTCCACTTTTTCCAAGATGGAAATTGCTCATGCGGGGATTCATGGTGACAAAGACGCCATTTAAAAGCCAAGGCAGCCTACCAGTCGCATCTATAGATGTTGGATGCTGGAAAATTAGTTCTTTATCACAACAAGGAAGGATATTCATGTTTATTTGATTACATTAATCTTTTGAGTATTTGCAAATCTTAAATTCCTTCCTCCCAGTCTCAAGCTAGAGAGTGGTTTGAATCCCAAAATTGCCCAACAACAAAGAGCAGTAAATTAAAAAGAAAATAAACAAATTATACAAACTGGAGAAGGTGCCATAGTTACCACTCCACTTTAACTAATGCTAAGATGTTGCTCGGCTATCCATGATTGCTTAGGCTCTAGCTGGACCTCTCCAATCTGGGGTAATACATGCAAAAAGAGATTGGTAAATTCAGTTAATATGACTTCTTTCCTAGGGTGTTTTTTGTGAAAAAGAGAAAAAGGGTTACATCTCAAATCAAAGTCGCACCATTATTCAGACACCTATCGAGTCTTGCTTTTTAGAAGAGCAATAATATTTTCATCAAGTCTACCAGCTCAACGTCAGAATATACTTCCTTAATTTGTTCAAGTTTTTAATTTGGCGATTCAAAAACTAGTCCAGACAAAAGGTATTATACAGGATATAACCAGGGAGTGGTCTAACATTTTAAATCTGACAGATTATAGGGAGACTATATATTCGTCATAAGACAAAAAGACTGTACCCATCAACCAAACTCAAGTAATAACAGAGATATGAGTACCTTTGCATTTTCGACACAGACAAAGTCTCTGTAGCAGGCTTCCATAGTAGTATTTGGATTCCACAAAACAGCATCTGACCAACTGCAGAGGCAAGGTAGTTATTACACATATTCTTCATGCAAAAGCGCACAGGAAAGTTCAATGAATATCAGGAAAATTATTAGTTGGCTTTTGATACATACTTTGTATTTCTGATGGTTATTGTGTCACCCAAACCATTGTCAAGTTGTATGTCATTTGGAGCATCCAGGTAAACGCAATCCACAAATCCAGGAAACGTGATCGCATCCCTAAATTCAAATGATCTTATAGAAGTTAAAACCAATAAACAATTTATGCATATTATACTTGTTTTGCAACTGTAAATGTGTGATATTTCTAATAAAAGAATATATCGAATTGGCAAAAGAATAGTAATTATCCTAAAAAAATAGTTGCTGGAACTAAAAGCAACTGAAACTATTTGAACGGGAGGCTGTACAGCTTTGCTTCACAATCAACTGATACATGACTGTGTTTGTGTACAATTGTATTGTCAAGAATTCTATTGATTGCCAAAATGTGATACACATATGGAATGGATTTGAAAGGCAGAATAAGAATGCACATTAGCTTGACCTTTTATTTTCTTTGCAAAAACAATTTGTAAGACATGTACAAAAAAGGAGAGGCCTGTTAAGTTCACAACAGTCTGAAAAATTGAAAATAGTTCTTAAATAGACTAGGTTGACGCAGATATAAGAACAGACCTGTGCTCAATACCCTCCAATGGATTCTTAGGGTCTGGATCTTTGTTTAGTGTTTTGCAACCTTTCAAGCCTTTCACTGACACTCCAGCTATAGAAGCCTGCATGATGAAATGACCTCATAACTTTTAAGGAGAAACTATTTGATATAAATAATTAAATAGACATACACAACAAAAGCCTTGTATATCTTTGTAGGCCTAACCGGCTGTTCCTCCGATAGGGTATCCAAAATGATTGATCTCATATGAAACTTGGACAAAATGCTTAATAGAATTGCTACTAGAAGAACTCGGATACTTACACGAAAGTAAGTATGCAAAGCAGTACTGAAAGAGAAGGGGCGGTTATCAGTATTTGTTACTGTTAATACTGTTGAAAGGCTATTTGACTTAAGTATGACCTGCAAACCATAAAGAAGCAATAAAAGAGTGTTGTATGAGTAGGCAAGAATTTTAGATAATATGGAAACAATGCTGTCAAAGTATATATATTAGGAATTAACTCAACCTTGTATAGAGCTTGGAAGCTGAAGTCCCACATAGCACGACTGTAAGGACCATCCTTCAGCTCTAGAGTTAAAATAGGATTTCCTTCTACATTTTCGGAATCAGCTACAGACCAGTTCATGTTCCTTGCAAATCCATGCTGCAAAAGAACAATTCGTATATCTATACAATAAAGCAAGAAAGTTGAAAGTGAAATGGGAAAAAGACTTCTCTAGCTAGTTATTTTCTCTTGCTAGTTGCTCAACCAAAGATAACAAAAATATGATTTATAAAATAAGAAATTTTGCACGCATCAATTAGTCAGGAATTAAGGATAGTTAAAGAAACAAAATGCTCGTTAAGGAGAGCAGTTAGAGGTCGAGTAGTGTGAAGTTGTGAACCTCCTATTAATCTGACCCTATAGTTACTTGATGATAATACAATCTAAAATGACAGATATGTTTTCAAAGACTTTTGCTACAAAAAGTAGTGTCCCAGTCTAGAAGTACATGATGCATAGACCTTTTGACAATCATGCAATTGCTAACTCATAAGATGTACAAACAGAAGCTGAAAAAGCAGGATTGCAGGAAACCAAGAAGGGTAACAATACATATAACTAAACAAGGAATGGGATGCTACCTGCTGCATTGGGCCAGGTCCAAACTGTGGGAAACAATGTGGGATGCCACCGCTAATTATCATATAGATATGTAGTTAGTATCTTGGGTAACTACTGGAGGTTTATGTGACAAAATTGTCACGAATGTTTTACAAAATAAAAATAGAAGATAAAATAAATGAAGGAACACGATTTAGAGTTGTTTTGGTATTACATTAGCCCATGCTATAACATTAATAGGTCGTATAGTGGTTAAATTTTTAATGGTATAACAAGGGTCACAATAGCTTAACAAGAAACAGAACCAAGGTTTCTCAGAATCTAGATACATAGGTCACATTGTCCCCTAAACAAAAGAGAAAAATAAAGACATAAGATTATCAACTAAGAAAAAAAGAATAACGAGGATTTGAGTAAAGACAATGGTTGGAAAAACAACCTGATGGGTTTCTGCCCATTAAATACAGCGTCGGGACGAACAAATAGCAGGTCCTTGCCATTTGGAACTTTCCATGATGTGACACATCCTCCAAATAAGTAGATCTCTACTTCACTGAAATCCAGATGGAAGAATTCTATCATTGACGTTTTACTTTTATGTTTGCAGAATAGGTTTTATTTGGGTCCAATCCCATTTTTATAAAATCAACTGGAAGAAAGATTTAGTCTGAAGTTTATGTCACTATTCACCATTTTTTCCAAATATTTAACAAGTATTGTATTGCAATATATTCTCCATACAACAGCTATCAGGGAAGAGGGAGGCTTTAAAAAGGTAACCAAATTTCCATGGAACAGAAATACAGACAAAAATGATAATCACGATAATAATAATAACAACTATTATATGGGTACTGTTCATAAAACAACTAGCACTACAGATAGTAGTATCCTTTGCAAATCTCTTTTAAGGGAGTGAATAATGTAATCCATATATAGGGTTTGAGTAGCTTCCTAGCATATAAGTTATATGTAATGAGGGCGCTCTTCCACCAAATAATTCCATAGGAGTGGAAGGTATTTCTTTGTCTTTTAAGATACCAGAAGACAGACTATGGTCATGAAAGGCAATTCCAGGGTAGATTTTCTCAGTTGAAGAATGCAATTTAGCAGTCACATTGTTAATTGTTTGCTGCCCACCTAATGTTCAAAATGTTGGAAATATGTTAAATCGATTTCCAGGTGAATGAGAAATTGGTGGAAAGAACAAGTGTGTATTAGATTAAATGTTAACTTGGGCCCAGGCCCATAAGTGATTGTTCTTTCAACCGACTCCTTGAAAAGGAAAACACCTGTTCTTCCAAAAGAGAAATGGTGTATCAACCATTGTGATGCCTTTTCACAATAGTTGCGATGGTTAATGGAATCGACATCGCACCTCTTTGAAGACACCAATTCTCCTATTCACACCTATTTGAAGATAACAATTCTCCTATAAATTTACCCATTCTCTCATTATTCTTGAATCGAAAATATTCATTTTTTCTTTGTTTACTTGCATTCAATTTGCATAGTTGTAGTGTTATTTTGAGAGAATTTACTTCGTATTACTGGTTCGCTGATTCTCGGAGTTTGAAGTGCTGCTACTCCAAGAGGTACGATCGTTGTATCCTGGGAGACAATCGCCATTCACCGTTAGCATCTATGCGGGGCAAATTTTGTCTTAAGGACAGAGAAGCAATTTCTCGACTCGATCAATTCTGTTAATTCCTTTTGTTTAAATTTTCTTTGTTATCTTACTTCTACAGTTCCATTCTAAATTTAATTTTTAGATTAGTTTGCCTTAGATTCAGTATACAAGATTCTGCATCGCTAACAATCTTAAGACAAAATTTCTTTGCCGTTCGTCTTGAATACTGATACTTTTGTTTCCATTTAACTGGTTGTTTATACTGTGTGCACATTGCACAATTAAAATCCATTTAGGATATCTAATTTAATTCAAGCTAGTTATTTTGTTTGATTATTGTTTGTGTTTTATTCAACAGATCAATGGCTTCCATTGAAACTGAACAAAACACTGTGACTCCTATGGCTGCTCCTACCGTGATTCCGATGTCTGCTCCATTGGTTCCCAATCTCCCCACACAAGTCAATCATGGAGAAAAACCAGAGAAGTTCAATGGTACTGATTTCAAGCGTTGGCAACAGAAAATGTTGTTTTATTTGACGACATTGAACCTCGCCAAATTTCTGGTAGAAATTGCTCCTGTGCTCAAGGAAGACGAGAATGATCGTCAAACCATAGCAGCGGTCCATGCTTGGAAGCATGGAGACTTCTTGTGTAGGAACTACATCTCGAATGGACTTGACAACACTTTGTACAATGTGTACAGTCCACTCAAGACTGCCAAGGAATTATGGGAGTCACTTGATAAGAAATACAAATCAGAAGACGCTGGATTGAAGAAATTTGTGGTGGGCAGATTTCTCGAATTCAAAATGGTGGATTCTAAGTCAGTAATCAATCAAGTCCAAGATCTTCAATTGATACTGCATGAAATTCATGCAGAAGGAATGAGTTTGAGTGAATCATTTCAAGTTGCTTCGGTAATCGAAAAATTACCACCAGCTTGGAAGGATTTCAAGAATTACTTAAAGCACAAACGCAAAGAAATGGGACTTGAGGATCTGATTGTGAGGCTTCGCATTGAAGAAGACAACCGTGTCTCGGAAAAACAAACAGGAAACCACTCTCATGTATCCAAAGCAAATGTTGTTGAACATGGCCAAAACAACAAGAAGAGGAAGCAAATTGATAACAAAGAATCGAACCAAGGCAACGCCAAAAAGTTCAAGGGTAAGTGTTTCAATTGCAACAAAATTGGTCATAAGAAACATGAATGCAGGAGCAAGGGTGGAGGAGCCTCAAAGAAACAAAAGGAAGCTCATCTTACTGAAGAAGAAAAAATACTGTCAGATGTTGCAGAACTGAAATTATGTGCTGTGGTTTCCGAAGCTAATCTGGTTGGAGATAATCCAAAAGAATGGTGGCTGGACACAGGTGCTACTAGGCACATTTGTTCTGATCAAAAAATGTTCACCAACTATGAAGCAGTCACTAATGGTGATCAATTGTATATGGGAAACTCCTCCACTTCCAAAATTGAAGGGAAAGGAACAGTAGTGCTGCGCATGACTTCGGGAAAGGATGTGACCTTGAACAATGTTCTGCATGTGTCGGATATACGCAAGAATCTGGTTTCAGGTTCTCTGTTAAGCAAGAATGGATTCAAGCTAGTTGTCGAGTCCGACAAATTTGTACTTACAAAGGGAGGAGTGTATGTAGGCCGTGGATATCTTAGTGACGGCTTATTCAAATTCAATGTACTGACTATTGTTCCAAAGGATTCTAATAATAAGAATGATGTTTCTGTTTATATGTTGGAGTCCTTTAATGTTTGGCACAACAGATTAGGACATGTTAATTTCAATACTATACGTAGGCTAATTAACATGAGTCGCATACCTAAGTTTAATATTGACACAAGTTACAAATGTGAAACTTGTGTGGAAGCGAAATTAACTAAAGGATCTTTCCATTCAGTAGAAAGAAGTACAGAACCACTAATTCACACTGATTTGTGCGACTTAAAAGCAGTACAATCTAGAGGGGGTAAGAAATACTTCATTACATTTATCGACGATTGTACAAGGTACTGCTATGTATACTTATTACATAGTAAAAATGAAGCATTGGAAATGTTCAAACATTATAAGAATGAAGTTGAAAATCAACTTAGCAAAAAGATCAAGGCAGTAAGAAGTGATAGGGGTGGTGAATACGAGATACCGTTTGGAGAATTTTGGCTAGAACATGGCATAATTCATCAAACAACTGCCCCATATACACCCGAATCTAATGGTATCGCTGAACGTAAAAACCGTACATTGAAAGAAATGATGAACTCCATGTTGATCAGTTCTGGCGCACCACAGAATCTGTGGGGGGAAGCTTTGCTTACTGCAAATAAAATTCTTAATAGAATTCCCCATAAGAAAACTGGTATCTCGCCATATGAACAATGGAAAGGGCGACAACCTACTTATAAGTACCTTAAAGTGTGGGGGAGTTTAGCAAAGGTTGCAGTACCTCCACCTAAAAAGGTTAGAATTGGTCCTAAAACGTTTGATGGAATATTTATCGGTTACGCACAAGATAGTAGTGCATATCGGTTTCTTGTGCATAAATCTCAAATTCCAGATATAAATGCAAACACAATTGTTGAATCAAGGAATGCAGTATTCTTTGAGAATATATTTCCTTGGAAGAATGCACAAGAACAAGGCTCTCTTAAGCGAACTCGTGATGATCGCGAAACTCATGCTCCAGATTTTGAAAGAAATCAAAATGAGGATGAACCTAGACGTAGTAAAAGAACTAAAATTGCTAAGTCTTATGGTTCAGAATTCTTAACATATCTAACAGAAGGGGATCCTCAAACTTACAAGGAGGCAATCTCTAATCCGGAAGCCTCATTTTGGAAAGAAGCTATCAATAGCGAGATTGCTTCCATTATGCAAAACCACACATGGGAACTAACTGATCTTCCTCGTGGAACCAAAGCCTTAGGGTGTAAATGGATTTTCAAGAGGAAAAGGAAAGCTGATGGGTCAATAGACAAGTATAAGGCAAGATTAGTGGTCAAGGGTTTCAAGCAAAAGGAAGGCTTGGATTATTTTGACACATATTCGCCAGTTACAAGAATAACATCCATTCGAATGTTGATAGCCATTGCAGCGTTATATGACTTAGAGATACATCAAATGGATGTAAAGACTGCCTTTCTAAACGGTGACTTAGAAGAAGAAATATACATGCAACAACCAGAAGGATTTGTCGTTCCTAGTCAAGAAAAGAAAGTATGCAAACTTGTTAAATCCTTGTACGGATTAAAACAAGCACCCAAGCAATGGCATGAAAAATTTGACAACGTTATGATCACAAATGGTTTTTCAATTAATGAGTGCGATAAGTGTGTATACACTAAGAGTACTGAATCAGGATATGTCATTACATGTCTATATGTTGACGATATGTTAATTTTCGGTAGCAATATTGAAGTAATTAAAGCTACCAAAAGGATACTTACTGGGAAATTTGACATGAAAGACCTAGGTCGGGCAGATGTCATACTCGGAATTAAAATTTCTAGAACCTCAAATGGATTAGCGCTCTCCCAATCTCATTACATTGAGAAAATATTGGAAAAATTCAAGAAGCATAGTAAAGGCATTGCAAAGACTCCAGTAGACCTAAATATACATTTTACAAAAAATACTGGAGAAAGCATTTGCCAAGTCGAATATGCTCGGATAATTGGGAGTCTAATGTATCTCACAAATTGCACAAGGCCAGATATAGCCCAAGCTGTACACAAGCTATGTAGACACACCAGCAATCCAGGAACAAAACATTGGTTGGGTATAAACCGGATTTTAAAGTATCTACGTTATACCCAGAATTATAGCCTAAATTATACAAAGTACCCTGCCGTACTTGAGGGATATTGTGATGCCAATTGGATATCAGACACAAAGAACTCCAAGGCTACTAGCGGATATATTTTTACTATTGGAGGTGCTGCCGTATCTTGGAAATCCCAAAAACAGACATGTATCGCCAGATCCACCATGGAGTCTGAGTTTATTGCTTTAGACAAAGCAGCAGAAGAAGCAGAATGGCTTCGAAACTTTTTAGAGGATATTCCAATTTGGCCAAAACCCGTAACCGCTATCTGTATGCATTGTGATAGTCAATCTGCAATTGGGAAATCTCGACACATACGTCGACGACATAAAACATTGAGGAAACTTCTCTCTACTGGTATTATATCATTGCAATACATCAAATCAGCAGCAAACCTAGCGGATCCACTTACTAAAGGTTTGGAAAGAAAGCAAGTTGAGAAATTTTCAAAGGGAATGGGTTTACACAGCCTGTACGCCATGAGTCACCATAATGGCAACCCTACCTAGTTGATTGGAGATCCCAAGATCTAGGTTCAAAGGGAAAACAAATTTATGAGTGACTCACAAAAGCACTGTGGAGTATACAACTCCTACTCATTCCCAATACGAAACAGTGCTCTTAGTAGAAAAGGTTAAGTTATGCTTTTAATGATTCCTATATCTTGGGCAACCAAGTGGGATATGAAGGATATCTTTGATAGGACATCACCTATATGAATGAAGAAGTGAGGCCGCTTCTATGAGAATGGTGAAGGCTGCATTCTCTAAAGCATTCATGAACCCAGGAATGTTCAAGGCCAAAATGAACGCAACCGAGAACCAGTTTACGCAGAAAAATATTGTGTGATAGTAGTTGTTTTGGTTTACACTAACGGCTGAACAGTTCAAGACATCAAGTTCACTGGTTAGCCAAGTAAATCCGATGCTATTCACTAGGGATGGTTCAAAGCCTGGCTACCTCTCCCGATGCAATATTTTTCTAATAGCACACTCTCTCTCTCTTTCGTTTTCGAGTCTATAGTGTCTGCATTGTTTTACAATTTTCATTCATGTGGGGGATTGTTGGAAATATGTTAAATCGATTTCCAGGTGAATGAGAAATTGGTGGAAAGAACAAGTGTGTATTAGATTAAATGTTAACTTGGGCCTAGGCCCATAAGTGATTGTTCTTTCAACCGACTCCTTGAAAAGGAAAACACCTGTTCTTCCAAAAGAGAAATGGTGTATCAACCATTGTGATGCCTTTTCACAATAGTTGCGATGGTTAATGGAATCGACATCGCACCTCTTTGAAGACACCAATTCTCCTATTCACACCTATTTGAAGATACCAATTCTCCTATAAATTTACCCATTCTCTCATTATTCTTGAATCGAAAATATTCATTTTTTCTTTGTTTACTTGCATTCAATTTGCATAGTTGTAGTGTTATTTTGAGAGAGTTTACTTCGTATTACTGGTTCGCTGATTCTCGGAGTTTGAAGTGCTGCTACTCCAAGAGGTACGATCGTTGTATCCTGGGAGACAATCGCCATTCACCGTGAGCATCTATGCGGGGCGAATTTTGTATTAAGGACAGAGAAGCAATTTCTCGACTCGATCAGTTCTGTTAATTCCTTTTGTTTAAATTTTCTTTGTTATCTTACTTCTACAGTTCCATTCTAAATTTAATTTTTAGATTAGTTTGCCTTAGATTCAGTATACAAGATTCTGCATCGCTAACACAAAACTCACTCTCCAAGACAACCATGCAAAAATCAAAATCTGCGCATATGGGCAGCCTCAAATTTAAGAGGTAAAAATCCCATGCAACACTTTTCTTTCTACAATTGCCTATGCCATATTATTACATTTAAGCGGCATATTTGCCTTGCAACGTCTAATTGATATTATCTCTTTTCAATTTCTTGTTTGTAGCAGATTCAATGAAAATCGAAAAGCATCTAAAATGGTACGTAACTGCTGACTTTTAGTAAGGTACATTGAAAATAATATATGAATGTAATCCAAACTCGAAAAAACACGGAACAGAACAGAAAGAGAGAGAGAGATAATAAATTAATAATGTTACCTTCCCTCAGCAGATTTCAACACAACCTTAGGTAAATTCCCATTCCCTTGTGTAATTTTCACTCCCAAACTAGTTTCTGAACTTATGCTTGCAAAAGTCATACCAGTACCACTCAATCTGTTTGCACAAAACTAAAGTAATTTTAGCTATATAGAATTCATATATAGAATTTTGAATTCTACTACAAGTGAATTTGAGAATTACCGATTATGTTTTCGAAGATTGCGAGAAGATAAGGTTAGTGTTGGAAAACAACAACAAGAAGAAACTATCGCCATTTTCTGTGGAGCTTAATTCAAAGATTGAATTCAATTGAATTGAAAGGCTCATATGAACGTTTGAGAAAAAGTTCGTTTACTTTTGAATATCCGAACCCCCCCAAAAAACGGAATAAGCCGTGAATATTCGTTTCCGTTAGGTCGGAATGGAACGGCGTGAATGATTTTAATTTTTAAAAACAGTTAACTACGTAACTGACAAATAACTACCTTCCTTTTTGGGCTTGGACATTAAAGCCCAACAATTCTAATAGTTTAAACCCAAGCCCTCCAAGCCAATGCCAACATGCATGTTGCCTTTTTACCCCATTAGAGCCATTTCGTTAAAATCTAACCTTTTGCCTTGAAAGCCAGCCAGATGGACTATGACTAAACTCAAGGAAATCATTTCAGATTGCTATGTTGGTCTGACTTGATCAAAAACCAGTTTTATTTTCTGTCAATTAATCTAGAAGTAGAAAGTCTTGAAAAACCAGGAGATTTTCAAACAAAATAATACTAGTAGTAATTAATAAAAATAAAAAAGAACTTCTCAATTTCAGAGATCTGAAATGCTAAAAATGCTCGTGGTAATGGAAATACAGATTCATGTGTTGCACTTTATTGGAAGAGTTTTACAATTTGTACCAATTAACTCTATTTTACAACTTCAAAGTGAGAAAGGAGACACTGCACTTCATATAGATAGCAGCAAGGATATATAGGTGTAACTATAATTATAATAGTAAGGCTAGCTTCTTATATGTTCTGCTCAAACTATGAACATAATGAATATGTTGAAATGGTGAAGTTTCAACACATCCTAGGAAGTAAATCGATCGTATTCGTTTGAGGATGAGGATCAATATAAAGGGATACAACATTACATGAGGTTAATTGTGTGAAGTGATCCAGCATCTGGAAAATAAGAAACAAAGAGATTTTTAAGGAGAAGGACACAACAGTAGAGAAAGCTGACAAGTTATTTGTGAAGTATAGAGCTATGACACTGAAGAAATAGTTCAAACGAACATAATATTAACAATAAGTACATATTATCTTTTTTATATAGATAGAAAGAAAGTCACAATAACTACCTTTTTTACATGGGTTAAACTGGTACTTGAGTAGTGGATTGAATCCAAGTGCAATGCGAAAGTTTACTAGTACTTATCCAATCTTCCAAGAATATTGGCTCCCACAACACTGGTACTTCCTTGTGGATAAGGAATAAAACATATTATCACTCTCATGAAACCTTGGCAAATAGATCCTATTCTCTATCCCTTTCAACCCTGTTGCCGCTGCAGGTAACAACATAGAAGCAGTATGCCTAAGAAACAACACTTTGTCATCCAAACTTTCTAATTTACACCATTTCATATTACACAAATCCAACTTAAAAAAATGAAAATCTTCTTGCCCTTAGGACCCACAAAGACTGCTAAGATCTCACCATCATACTCCACGATGAAACTTTCATTCGACTTTGTAATGTCTGAATTTAATGAGAATGGAAAAAACTGCTGATTCGACGATCCTACATTGAGATTCCTTAACTACTTCATTCGTATCAAATAGTAACACCCTTCCATTTTTTACCCAAACAGTAGAAAACACCATCATAGAAAATTGGGTTGCAAGGAGAACTTAAGAACTCCCAATGACGACTCTTAAAGAAATCCCCACTCCATCTCTCGTCTCCCTTGCGATAGACTACCATGAAAAATCCAATAAATCCAAATACTACAAAATCTGAGGAAGTTAGAGGTGGGGAGAAGGACATGCCAATAAATTGGTAATCCCTTTCAATATCAGGATGTTTGATAACATCGACAGTGATTGGGTTGAAAAAGAAGAAAGAAGTTCCTCGTGACATTAACAACCAACCATATTTTGCATTGCGGATAATTGCACCTGCTAGTTCTGGAATGTTCATGGTATAAGCATCATCATAAACTGGGTGGTAGAGCTTGCATATACCGTGGTTAGTTTTGGGGAAGGACATCAACCATGGTACTTGTGGAGGCTCAGATCCATCATTTGCATGTAAGACGAAAGCGAATGCAATCGCCTAAAAAGAGGAAAGATGCAATCAATTCTAAGAGCTCTATTGGGAGGTCCTTCCAACCCCACTCTTGGTTTCCCTGAAGTGTTGATTCCTCCAATTTTACCATCTCGTTCTTAACCTGAAAAATATAAACAACGGAGAAATTTTTATAGATAAGCAAAAGTAGTAAAAACCAATCAGAGAAAAAACAAATGCATTTTATAGTATAACAAGTACATTATATAAAGCAAAAAAAAAGATATGGAAAAGGAAGTAATCACATGGAATTTGCAATTTGGAACAACCCAAAAAGGTCCTCTCCAATAAGAAATTTTTTTAGGACATGGAAGAGTATTCGTTATAGTTCCATCATGCATGTCGAACCTGTACAAGCTTGTCTCTCCGTAAAGACAAAAATATATACAACCTGCTTTCAAACCTAATTCAGTTGCAAAAACGGATGTTGAATATAAACCTAACAAAAATATCTGATCCCCTAGGCTGTCGACCATCACCCAGTCCATTGTAGATATGTCTAATTTGAAAACATCATATTTCTGCGGCAAATTGTGTGATACTCCAAACCTAATCTCAGCTACTTGAAAGATATCTTCGCAAGACTCCACAAAGAACCTCGCATGACACGAAATCCATAGTAAAAAAGGATTAGGATCGTTTATCTTATGTAGCTTTATAGAAAGAAAGGTATTATGAACATCAACAACACCCATCCCTTGTTCGAAGAATAGGTATATCTTTCCCTTGCAACTAATGATTGAGATCCACCCTTTTATAATTATGGGATCTTTCTTTTTAGATTTCAACTTCTGCTCAATAAACACCAATGCGACAAAAAATAGACGACCTTTTGGCATTGCTAATGAGCATCACAATACAATCGGATCATCACTTGGGCTAGATGTTAAAACACCAGCATCATATGTATTGTCTACAGCCGGTGGTAGATTGACTTTTGTTGAAGAGATGGGATTGAAAAGATAACACTCAGTCGAATACGGCGGTAGATTGACTTTTGTTGAAGAGATGGGATTGAAAAGATAACACTCAGTCGAATAATAACTCCTCATCAGCAACCAACCATGAGATGACATGAGGCAATACATTCCACTCATCAATGGAACGCTGCCAACATGGTAGCATCCGTCAGACAAAGTGCAAAAAGTTTGATCCTGGAATCTTATGCAGGAGTAGGAATGGAACACAATGACTTCTTGGCCATAGAAAATCAGAGAATTTTATATGTGTAGCTTACTTGTATGTGGGTGTGTACACCCAATCACAAAATGCCATGTGGCAATAATAATATAACCTAGTATATTTAGTTAACCCTAGTGGGCTTGATCAGTTTTCCAACCACTTTATAGACATGTGGCATATGATTGGGTGTACACACCCACATACAAGTTGGCTACACATATAAATTTTTTGGCAGAGAAATAAATCCAAATTATAATAAAATTATGATTGCCACCCATTAAGTAAACATCAGAAAACATTAAACTAAAAAAAATTGTCTCCTAATTCAACACTATTTAGTATGTTCAACAACGCAGGATTTCCCAAAGTATTTGTTCTGGAAACCTATATTTTCATTGGTAAAACTACATCAGATGAAAGCATGCAAGATTTTTTTTATATCACATCTAAGAAGATTTTGCATAAAAAAATCTGAGGAAATTCTGGATGTATGTAAGATTTTCAATGAATTCAGATAATATTATTGAAGAATAAGATGCATACCTTTCTTACAGATTTCTTGCTTCACTTCAATAGTCTTTTTTCCAATACTTTCCAACGATTTATAATTAAGAAAAAAACCAAACTAAGTGGATTCTAAAAATCTAATCTTCAATCCTAAACTGTACCCAACTCGTACTGAACATAACTATGAAAGTTACCTTGTTTAGGTAGAACTAGAAGAGCAGCTTTTCCTAAATACCTCTACTACTTAAAAAAGGAAAAACAATCTCTAGGGTGGGGGCCACACGTTGTGTTTGTTGCTTATGCAGATGTCAGCTCTAGAGAGAAACAGTGGGTCCTGGTCAGTATTGAGTTAAGGGTGAATTTGTCAAAACCCCAGGAAACCTTTGCTGAATTTGCATATACCCCAGACATTTTTTTTATTTGAGTTTACCTCAGCCGTCAACTTTTCTGTTAGAAGCCTGTCTGTTGACCCACTTATAACTTATGTGGCTTAATTTTTAATAAAAATATCTATAATATACCAATTCTATCCCTTAATTAATTAAGGGTTCAAATTAACAAAATCAACGGTTTAGATCTAATTAAAATTGAAAGTTAAAGTCGTCTTCCCCATTCTCCGTGGAAGGGGTGATGAAGGTTCTTCCACTTCTTCAAAGATCATCTTTAACACAAAATCTAATCTAGTTTCAATTTTGTTCTATTTCTTTTTGAAGGAAGATGTTTTGTTGTGGAGAACTCGATCATTGGATTTCACACACGTGTCTCATTCATTTTCTCTCTCTGCTGTTTCCGTTTCTTCTTCTGTCTACATTGAGATTATTTTGTGATAATTTAGGGTGCAATTTGAAGATTAAAGAATGGATGTTTCAAAGTGGGTATTAGATTGATTTGAAGCTTTGAAAATCAAAATGGATTTGTCAGAAATTTGTTTTTGAGAAGTGGGGCTGTTGTTGATAGATCGGAGAAGAAAGTTAAAAAAAATTGTTACACATTCCAATGGTGGGCAAGCCACAAAGGAAAGTCGTAGTTGTGAAGATGGAAAATCCTAATTGGTCTATGTTTGAATTGGAAAGTTCATGAGAAGAAGATACTAGCAGCAGCCAACCGTGGTGAATGGTGATAAAGGTAGAGGAAAGAATGCAAAAAAATAAATAAATGGAGTTCTTAAGGCTTATAAAGTTGCAAGATGTTTAACTTCAATTGCTTCAGCAATGTTAGGCCTTGGTTCAGCTACTTTGGAGCTCTACTGCAATAATATTTTTATCATAGTATTCTCGTTGGGTTTTGATTAGAGTTGCTCCTCTCTACGGTTTTTTTACGATGCCTGTATCATTTTGTTACTCGTAATCATTCAAAGTTTCGATCAATTAATTTTGGGTTGAGGTATGTTTAGATCAAATTTACATGTCAGATGGGCATTCTAGTCAAATCACATATCATCCTACTCAGCAGACAGGTTGATAACAGAAAAGTTCAGACAGGTTGATAACAGAAAAGTTGACGGCCTGGGGTAAACTCAAATAAAAAAAATGCAAATTCAGCTAAGGTTTCCTGGGGTTTTGACAAATTCGCCCTTGAGTTAATTATGTAGAGAAGCTGTTTCAACTGGAAGGTTCTAAATAGTAACTCTGCATTTATTCATCAATCAATATCAATTATCATCATGGAGAACTGGTTCTCATCCATGCAATTTTTCATATACAAAAGACGTCGACGGGCTCATCCTGTCCTGTCCGACACTTACAGCCCAATTCAGAAATTAGAACACTAATTTGATCGTACAGGATGGACATGCAGGTGAGACATTCCAAAATCCAAATGGACTAACATAACCTGCAGGTTGGACATTCCCACAAAACACTGGCAAAGCTGTAGGCATCCACCTTCTAGTAGTAATGCTTCTACTCCCCATGCCTTAATGTGACTGTGCTGTACAACTGGTAACAAATAAGTTGATGATGGAGCTACTTCTTAGTCAAATGTTGAAAAACAACTAGGCTGTTTAAGAAGACCTCTGGGCTCTGGCGCCATCCATTGATGTCTCTGTTTCATCAAATTTTTGTTGGTAACAAATCTTTTATCGACAAAACAAAAAAAACAAAAACTCTTCCCATCACACATTTCAAGATATAGGCTGTTTAGAGACAACACAATGTACTCGTTTCCTCGGAGTCATAACAATATAAATTGTCACCGCCAAACTAATCCTTGGTTTTTTTATTGGGGTAAGGAAATTAAAGAAGGAAGAGAAAAAAAAAATGAACTATTTTTTTACAACCAGAAGCCCAGACAAGTACATGTCAGACAGCCAAAGCATATATATCAGTCATATACGAAAAGGGTCGGGCGAATTTTTCAAAACCCCAAGAAAGATGTGCTGAATTTGCATATACCCCAGACTTTTTTTTTAATTGAGTTTACCCCAGACCGTTAACGTTTCTGTTAGAAAACCATCTGCTGACTAGGATAACATGTCAAATTACTTGAATGCCCATAAACAACAAGAGATTGAAGTTGAACAACCAAACCCACCTGTTTTCCTTGTTATGATGTTGCTCAAATTTGCATATACAGAGATTTCTTAAAAGCAAACCAAACTCTTGGGCATCTTCTTCTTCTACTTTTCTCTCCTCTTTCTTCTTCACTTATTTGTTTCTATTTCGAATACCCAATCTTCATCATCTCCATCTTTCTTTCCTTTCTTTGCAATCAGTAGTACCACACCACTCATATAAAATGATATTGGTAAAATACCCAACTTAAAAATTTTCAAAACCCAAATAATATTTTTTCATCCAAACAAAATTGGAAAGAATGTAATTCTTTTGATGTGAGAGAGCATGTAATGGCCCATGTCTTAAAACCTTCATATACAGTCTAGTTTCTTAAATTTCAATATGTTGTACGATTTATTGTCAAAATTGCTCACTTGCAATATGTGTAGTATGTCATCTTGGAGTCACAGATGATGGTCACTTACAAAAAATGTTTTTATTTTTTGCAGTTGTTCGTGTTGTTCTGGGAGTATCCTTTAATGCAGGTCTAACTTTATAAACATTTTTCTTATCGAAATCAAACAAAACTTCCAAAATCTTATCTATGCCTATTTAAACTAACCCTACAAGATGCCTATTTAAACTCAAAGCTAGTTTGATTTGGATGCAGTTATGCAGAGATCCAAAATCTTATCTATGCATCCAGAAAGCAGAAATATGCTCTGAGATGCATATTTTGAGGGTGATTTAGGTTTTGGTCACCAAACTTTAGTATAAATTAGGGTTCACGGATGGTTTTTTTCTTTATTAGGGTTCAGAGATCAACCGGAAAAATAACCAAATAATATTACAAAATGGCCGAATTACCCTTACATGTGATTTGCACGAGTTCACCTTTTCAGCTTTTTAGGTGACACGTTGAGTTCATGCGACGGCTTGATCTAGATCGACCAAATCCATGCGTCCATATAATTTTTCTTCAGATCTCGAGCTTTTACACGCGGGAAAACTTGCATAACACCCTAAGTAACTAGAAACTTCTATTTTCTTCTCTCTCTCTTTGCTCCTCTGCTCTGCAAAAAAAAACCTAGGTTTTACACTCTCTCTCTTCACTCTTCCCTATTTCTAGTATTTTTTCATCAAATTTCAACAATGATGTGAGTGAAAGAAAATTCCGTGGTGATTTCAAAGCAAGACAAAGGCTTAATTGTGTGAACAAGGGTTTTGTTGGTTGAAGAAGGGTGCATATCTTCGATCCACTAAGGTATGTAAAAGTTTATCCTTTTGAACTCCAAATCTATGTCTCATCATGGTATTTGCTTGCATTCCATCCATTGTTTGATGTTGCTGTAATTTTTTTTTTTTTTTTTTTTTTTTTGATGTATTTTCTAATAAACCCTTTTTGGTGGTCAAAAATTACAAATTTGTTTGGGGTTTCTTCTTAATTTTACTTTGTTGATATGATATGTTAGAAAGATCATGTATTTTTCTAAAATTTGTTATTTTTCAACTATTACAAATCAAAGCTTTGATTTTTTTTTTGTTTGCAGTGTAATGGCTGATGATATTAAAAGTATTGTTATGCACTATGGTGGAATGTGGGGGCTTGTTATACCTGGTAATGTAAAGTTGACTGATTACAAAGGTGGGAAGAAGGTTGTGTGGAAGGTTGATGGTGAGAAATTGATGTGGATTGATTTTAGCTATGATATTAAGGAGTTGATTGAGAATCCATCTATAGCTGATAAGGAGTTGTATGTTGCTTATATTTTGGATGGTGAGAGATATCAAGTGTCTGCAGATGTTCATTTATTGAAGATGTGGTCCTCAATGAAGAAGTTGTCTAATAAAAAATATCATATATTTGTGTCTACTATTATTCCAGCAGTGGCAAGCGACACACTTGGTCTAGTTAGAAGGTCACCTAGGATTGCTAAGTCTTCTAAACCTAAAGCTGGTCAGCCTAAGTCAAAGAGAGTGATATTTGATATTGATGATGATGATTCTGGCACTCTATTGCCACCTAGTCCCCCAAGTCCAACCCTGTCATTAATGATAACCTTGATTGTTTAAGTCCAGTACCAAGTGTACCCAAGTCCAACATGAACCAAGCACCTAGAAGGTCACCTAGGTTTCTAAGTCCCAATTCACAACCTGTTGAGTCTGGTAGTGTTCCACCCCTTCCCCTTATTGCAGTCAATAGTATGAGTTCATGGGAGGGTAGTAGTCCATTACCCGAGAGTCAGTTTATTTCTCAATATCCATCTCAATTTCCTTCTCAGTCCCAGAATAATTTCATAGATAGATTGAAACAACTACCAACTTCAAGTGTTCCACAATGTGAGTCTGAAACTAGTAATGCAAGTGTTCATGTTACTGGTGATTTTGAGATGTATGTGGACCTAGGAGAAATCAGACATAATGCAAGGATGAAGTTGTTAGATGAAGATGAAGAACTAACTGAGAGGCCAGAATATTATGCAGGGCCTTTGTATGGCATTACTGTTGATGATGAGGATGGAGATGACTATGTGTCTACAGATGGGGAATATGATCCAAGAGAGAGTGACTTAGATGATGATTCTGACAGTGAATTAGGTGATGAGGAGAATGAAGTATTGAAAGAAATACAAAATGATAAAAAAATCCAGCATGAAAATGTCTTTGAAGATGAAGACAACGAGAAGCTTGGCAATATTGCAGAGAATAAAGGAATTCCAGATATGAGTGCAAGTATGTCTTGGGCCACTATGAAAGACTGCAGGATTTACTTCAAGACCTTGGCTGTTACAAAGCATTATGAATATAGCCCAGAAACAAATGACACTTTGAGGTACAAAGTCAAGTGTAAAGATAAAGCTTGTGGATGGTTTGCTAATTGCAGAAAAAAGGGTGGTAATGACTGCACAATTGTGTTGAAGACTTTCAATGATGAACACAGTTGTCGCGGTCTTGGGGAAAGTAAAAATAAACATGCTAAAGCTCCATGGGTTGCGAAAAAACTCATTGATTATTTTAGAGCACATCCACTGTCAACTCCCAAAGAAATCAAGAATCAAGTGTATAGTGAGTTTGGTGCCCAAATAAGCTATTGGACTACATGGGTAGCTAGGGGTATGATGATGGAAAAAACAAATGGAAATTATGAGAAGAGCTTTTCTTTGTGTCCAGAGTTGGTCAATCAAATAAGAACTTCAAATCCTGGTTCAATTGCTAAATGTTATGTTGATGGTTAGCAGCAGTTTGAAGGTTTTTTTGTAGCTTATAGATCCTGTTTGGATGGATGGACAAGGGGATGTAGACCAATAGTAGGTCTTGATGGTTGTCACTTGAAGGGGAAGTATGAAGGTGTATGCCTTAGTGCTATTGGTTTAGATGGTAATAATGGTTTGTATCCACTTGCCATTTACATCACTAGATCAGAGTGTTATGATAGTTGGTATGACTTCTTGCATTTGCTAGAAAAAGATCTGAAAAAAAGGACTCTAGGTAGCGAAAATCCAGACTACCTAACTTTTTTTTCAGATAGACAGAAAGGGTTAGTGAAGGTTGTGCATGAGATTTTCCCTAATGCTCATCACAGGTTTTGCTTCAGACACATGATATCCAACTACAAATCCAATGGTTTCAAGGGTGAGCACTTGGTGAACTTGGCTTGGGCTGCAGCAAAGGCATTCAAAGAAACTGACCATGTAAAGATAATGGAGATGTTGAAGAATGAAAATATCAAAGCTAAGGAGTATTTGGAAAAGGAACCAGTTCAGTGTTGGGCAAGATGTCATTTTGACAAAACAAGCAAATGTGAGTATAATAATAATAATTTTTCCGAATCATTTAACAAGTGGTTGTTAGATGTAAGACACATGCCTATTGTGAAGTTGGTGGACAAGTACACAAATATGTTGTCTAAGCAGTTTTATGATCGAAAAATCTGTAGTATGGATTTACTCCATGGTGAAGAATTGGTACCTAGAGTGGATGGTATTATTAAGGATTTGGAGAAAAATTATTATAAGTATACTGTTCAAGGTGTTAGTTTGGATCATTTCATGGTGAAATACACACATGAGAAGAAGTGGCAGGTGGACATACAAAAACATGAATGTTCTTGTAATGAATGGCAGAAGTCTGGGGTGCCATGTGTGCATGCTATTGCTGTGGTGAGAGATAGAAGAGAAGGATGGGCTAAGTAAGTTAAATTTCTTTTGGTGATATTTAATTTCTTTATATGCATGATTTATTTAATGAATGAAAAATAATATGTTGTATATTTTTCTTTTATAGGTGGTGCAGTCCTTGGTTTACTGTTGTTGCCTACCAAACAACATATAATGGATATATTACCCCAATTAATAATGTTGAAGATTGGGGACAAGTATGTTTTACATTATATATATTCTTTTGATTTTATTTTGTTGTAGAGCTAAGGAGTCATAATGGTTTTATTTTGTTCTGTTCTGTTTGTTGTAGACCCAGTCTGTGGTACTCCCCCCACCAAAGGAAAAAGCTCCAGGTAGACCTAAGACTCAAAGGATCAGGGGTGAAAATGAAGCCGAAAAGGGTAAAGGAAAAATGGTGTGCAGCAAGTGCCATATGGAAGGCCACAATAAAAGGACATGTGATGCAAGAAATGATGCCACAAAGGTGTATAGGAGAAAATGTAAGTAATCTGATATTGAATTTTTGAATTTTTGGATAGTTTGAATTTTTGTTAAGTATTTATGAAGCATAATGTGAATTTTTGGTAAAGTATTTATGAAGCACAATGTGAATTTTTGGTAACATGACTTTATGTTGCTATTGTAGTGAAAAAGTACCAAAGGAATGAGATGCTTGGTATTGGTGATGAGACTACTGGTGGTGCATCAACCTCAAGGGGGAGAGGAAGAGGAAGAGGTGGCTCAACCAAAAGAGGTAGAGGTGATGGCTCAAGCAAGCGAGGTAGAGGAGAAGGAGTTGAAGGAGTTGATGGCTCAAAAAAAGCTTGTAGAGGTGGTGGAGTGAGAATGAGAGGAAGTATACCTTGGAGGAGGTAAGTATTACAGACACTTGTGAGTATTTTTGGGATTTTTGGGACTGCATTAGTTTGGGACTATTGATATTTTGGAAGTTTGACAGTCCAATGTAGTGATGGATATCATGGATCTTACAATTTTGGGATTTTTGGGATTGCAATAGTTTGAGACTATTGATATTTTGGAGCCTGACAGTCCAATGTAGTCATGGTTGTCGTGGATTTTACAATGTGGTATTTGGACTTTATGTAACCTAAGTATATTACTTGATATTATGTTATGTATTGGATATTTAAACTTGATATTATGTTATGTATGTTTTGCTATAATGGATATGTTATGGTTGGTTTAACATTGTCCAGTGTTTTTAAGCTTAGTGTTGATGTTGCAGTTTGCACACCCTGAGATATATTGCACACACTGCAGTTTTATTTCATAAATAGATGGAACACATGAAAATACATGGAAACATGGAAACAGAGTACACTTGGACACATGTCATATTGACACATTAGGTATTTTACCTCAGTTTTGTCATCATCGTAGGTAGTGTGCATCTTCATGATCCCTTGACAACCTGGGACAATGGATGGAGCATATAGAAGTGGACACACACATCAGCTGTGTGCCCTTCACATCTACACAACTGACATTCATCCTGTGAGAGTGAGAGAGAAAAAAAAAAGTTAGAAATGTATATTTATAGTTTAGTCATTTCTGTGTTTGGTTTATTAGGGTTTAGAGACAATGGCAGCCATTAAAGAACCTTAGAAAGCTACACTTACCCACAGGTTACACCCACCCATACCTTTCTCTTGCTTGGCTTAGTTTATGAGATTATACTTGTTGCAGGTACAAAGCTTTTTGTTAAGAAATTGTTAGCTTTTTGTTGCAGATATGATGAGATGAAAAAAACTTGGGTTTATATACAGGTTTGTGCAGTGGAGAAGATGACCAACGGCTAGTATAACGGATCTATTTTTTTGGCCGTTGGATTATCATGCTTTGTCTAGATTATAACACCTGTCCTTATGTTTGAAATGTGCACGTGCAGGTCATGTGGAGTTTTAAGTCATGAATTTCAAGTTATGTTTTGAGTTACCACGTGTAAGTCACGTGAGTTTTCAGGGGTATATTTAGGTATTTTGAAAATAATTTATTTTTTTTAAGGTTTTTTTGGAAAACCATCTCTGAACCCTAATAAAGAAAAAAACCATCCGTGAACCCTAATTTATATTAAAGTTTGGTGACCAAAACCTAAATCACCCATATTTTGATCACTAAAATCTCCGCCAAAAAAGCAACATCCTAAATTATTGAGGCTAGTGGTTTTCTGCTTAAAAAGCTGTAACTGATAATATATACTGTACCAAAATAAAGTTGATACATATCTGAAGAATTCATTGGCTCTTCTTACAAATGCGCTAGACATGCTGGTGTCAGAGGACATGCTCACTTAATGGTATCTAGATCATTCAACTGCACATTGTAACTGTTCAGAAAAGATAAGTGAATGTCCTATACTCCTATATATTCATTTCACTTGCAGATGGCAATAACTCTTTGAATCAGCAAAAACTCAGGTAAGATTAAATTGGACATTCCCACCTGACATCTTTCTTATATCCTAAGTTTATATTCTAACATATTTGTTTCTCTCAATAGAACGAATTATATCTTTAATTTGTATCCGATTAGTCATATTTGATACGTTATAGAGCATGTTGACATGGAAAATCAAGATAAATTTTCAACATCTTTATATAATTAATAAATACTGCTAGGAAGTAGTACACAATTTACCCAGAACTATGCTGTTGGATAGGGTGTTATATATATTTGGCTTTTTCTATTGATTACACAATGAAAATCAACCTTTCTGTACATGGAGTTTTTCTTTCATGCTTTCTGTTTGGGCATTGATAAGGAACTGATATGGATATGTTCAACTAAACAGTAGAATTTGGTTGACAGGATGTTGGCAGCATCATGCATTCTGTGGTTGTATGTTTGAACTCGGTTAATGGTGTTTTTGGAGTACTGAAGCCTCGAAGGTATGCATTATTGACTAATTTTTTACAGAGATGATCTCGGCCAACATGGAGATCCCCTCACCAAAAATAGTTTCTTTGTGTATGTTGAACCTTAACAAATGAGTTGAATATAAACTCACAGAGCGGCTCTCCTGCGGACTCCATCAAAAAGGAAACAAGTCACGAGCTGTTTTAAGTTCAATCGCTAATATGGTTTCTCTGTTTGGGTCTACTAATACCCATTTTCCAACCCGATTTGTTTATGTTTCTCTCTCCTCTCTTTATTATCACAAATTCCCTCAATCCTTATCTTAATAAAATCATGAAATTATTGTGCAACTCTATCTGTAAATCTCCCTCTCTCAAATCTTTAGTTCTCTCTGAACCCATATTTCTTCTTTCTTTCTTCCCTCAATTTCTGATGGGTTTTCTTTTTCTTTAAAGAAAGAAAGAGATTGAAGGACCAAAGAAAGAAATAAAGAATTTATTCTAACATATTGTGGATTCTAAATAAAGAATTTAGAACAATCCAATTACTGCAACTCATCGTCATTTGATTGGTTTTGTTTTAACCATTTATCAAGTGATCCCAACTAATAAAAGAATAGAAGTTCTCTGGTTCTCTCGAAGATCTGTGTCAATTGGTCTTTCTCTTTCTTTCTCTATCATATCAACTCATCTCTCTATCCCTATCTTCCTCTCGCCTAAAGCTGATTTTGGTTGAACAAAATGAAATGGGTATTGAAGAAAATATTCAGAGATGGAAAATTAGTTCTACTATGATACAGTATTAATAATTTAGAGATGAATAAGATTAAGCTTTGTTCCCATTTCTCTATTGTAATTTTTTCCTCTATCACATAATTTGGTTTGAATTACAAAAGAGATTCAAAGAACAAATGAAGATGAACATTCATTCTACTGTGTTGTCCATGGCTACCACAATTAATAAAATGAAGCTCTTATTAAATGTTAAATACGATGAGTTCTCCATTTAGCATCATTCAAATTATAGGATAATATACAAGTTTTATGTAAAGAAAGAAAATTTGCTGAAATTTTGAGATGTTAGATGATGATTTTATGAATTCAATCGTTGTACTTTTAAGTGCATAAATCAAAAATAACCATACAAATCACAGATATATTTATGATCGAGAGAGATAGAATATCACATTCCATTAAGAGGAGGCAGAGAGAAGATGAAAGAGAGAAGAGAGGGCCACCAGTAGAAATCGGGTCCAAATGGATATTATTGGACCCAAGAGAAAAAACCACATTAACGATGAATCTAAGAAAAATTGGACCTAAAACTCACGTGACCTCTTTCCATATTGAGTAAGTCCGTAGCAGTCCGCAGCAAATGAGTCCGTATAAGAGCCTGGCTGTATAAACTCAATACTGACCAGGCCCACTGTTTCTCTCTAGGGCTGACACTGACACCTGCATAAGCAACAAACGTTGCCCCACCCCAGAGATTGTCTTTACCTTTTTTAAGTAGTAGAGGTAAAGCTGTTCTTCTACAACTTCTACCTAAACAAGGAAAGTTTCTTAGTTGTGTTCACTGTTCAGTACGAGTTGGGTACAGTTTAGGATTGAAGATTAGATTTTTAGAATCCACTTAGTTTGTATAAATACAAGGAAGTAAGCTCCCTTATTTTCTTAATTATAAATCGTTGGAAAGTATTGGTTTGCTTCTTTATTTCTCTACTGCTTTTAATTTGGTTTGCTCCTATTTTCCCCAATATGCAGATGTCCAATAAAGAACACACAGAAGTTTCTATGGCCAAGAAGTCATTGTGTTCCATTCCTCCTGCATATGCACCTTCTCTAGTCTTCTCTCATGGAAAAAGATTCCGGGATCAAACTTTTTGCACTTTGTCTGACGGATGCTACCATGTTGGCCGTGTTCCATTGATGGGTGGAATGTATTGTGTCACGTCATCTCATGGTTGGTTGCTGGTGCGGAGTTATTATTATTCGACTGAGTGTTATCTTTTCAATCCCATCTCTTTAACAAAAGTCCATCTACCACCCATTCTAGACATTACATATGATGCTGGTGTTTTAACATCTAGCCCAAGTGATCCCGATTGTATTGTAATGCTCATTAGCAATGCCAAAAGGTCATCTATTTTTTGTCGCATTGGTGATAACAAATTTATTGAGCAGAAGTTGGAATCTAAAAAAAAAGATCCCATAACTATAAAGGGGTGTATCTCCGTCATTAGTTGCAAAGGAAAGATATACCTATTCTTCAAACAAGGGATGGGTGTCGTTGATGTTCATAGTACCTTTCTTTCTATAAAGCTACATAAGATAAATTATCCTAGTCCTTCTTTACCATGGATTTCGTGTTATGCGAGGTTCTTTCTGGAGTCTTGCGGAGAGATCTTTCATGTAGCTGAGAGTAGGTTTGGAATATCGCACAATTTGCCGCAGAAATGTGATGTTTTCAAATTGGATGTATCTACAATGGATTGGGTGATGGTTGACAACCTAGGGGATCAAATATTTTTGTTAGGTTTATATTCAACATCCGTTTCTGCGACTGATTTAGGTTTGAAACCAGGTTGTATATATTTCTATCTTTATGGAGATACAAGCTTGTACATGTTCGACATGCATGACGGAACTATAACGAATACTCTACCATGTCCTAAAAAAATTCCTTATTGGAAAGGACCTTTTTGGGTTGTTCCAAACTGCAAATTCCAGGTGATTACTTCCTTTTCAATATCTGTTTTTTTGCTTTATATAATGTACTTGTTATACTATAAAATACATTTGATTTTCCTCTGATTGGTTTTTACTACTTTTGCTTATCTATTTTTTCATCAAGCTATATGCCTCCATTATAATATAAGTTTTATTTACTAAGCTTAAGTGCTTAACTCTCACGAACAATATACCTCCACTATACAAACTTCAGCATGACTCTAATTGATATTCTAATTGATATTGTTGTTCATATTTTTCAGGTTAAGAAAGAGGTGGTAAAATTAGAGGAATCAACACACCAGGGTAACCAAGAGTGGGGTTGGAAGGACCTTCCAGTAGAGCTTTTAGAATTGATTGCATCTTTCCTCTTTTTAGGCGATTGCATTCGCTTTCGTCTTACATGCAAATCATGGATATCCGTCACTCCACCACTTCGAGCAAATTGTCTTTTTAATAAGTTCGAATTTGAGCCACCACAAGTACCATGGCTGATGTCCTTTCCCAAAACTAACCAGGGTGTATGCAAGCTCTACCACCCAGTTTATGGTGATGCTTATACCATGAACATTCCAGAACTAGCAGATGCAATTATCCGCAATGCAAAATATGGTTGGTTGTTAATGTCACAAGGAATTTCTTTCTTCTTTTTCAACCCAATCACTATGGAAGTTATCAAGCTTCCTGATATTGAAAGGGATTACCAATTTATTGGCATGTCCTTCTCCTCTCCTCCAACTTCCTCAGATTTGGTAGTATTTGGCTTTTTAGGATTTTTAATGGTAGTCTATCGCAAAGGGGAAGAGACATGGAGTAGGGACTTCTTTGAGAGTGATTGGGAGTTCATAAATTCTCCTTGCAACCCAATTTTCTATGATGGTGTTTTCTACTGTTTGGGAAAAAATGGAAGGTTGTTACTATTTGATACAAAGGAAGTAGTTAAGGAATCTCAATGTAGGATCTTCGAATCAGCAGTTTTTTCGTTCTCATTAAATTCAGACATTACAAAGTCTAATGAAAGTTTCATTGTGGAGTATGATGGTGAGATCTTATCAGTCTTTGTGGGTCCTAAGGGCAAGAAGATTTTTATTTTTAAGTTGGATTTGTGTAATATGAAATGGTGTAGATTAGAAAGTTTGGATAACAAAGTGTTGTTTCTTAGCCATACTGCTTCTATATTGTTACCTGCAGCAGCAGCAACAGAGTTGAAAGGGATAGAGAATAGGATCTATTTCCCAAGGTTTCATGAGAGTGATAATATGTTTTATTCTTTATCCACAAGGAAGTACCAGTGTTGTGGGAGCCGATATTCTTGTGAAGATTGGATAAGTACAAGTAAACTTTCCCATTGCACTTGGATTCAATCCAGCCACAACTCAAGTACGAGTCTAACCATGTAAAAAAGATGATCATTGTGACATTTTTCTTTCAATCTATATCAATGTATTTATTGTTAATATTATGTACGTTTGAACTATTCTTAAAGTCTCATAACTCTGCACTTCACAAATCACAAGTGAATTTTAACGTGGGTACATTGGCCTTTTTAAGAGTCATATCATTGGGAGTTATGGTGTTCGAAGTGCCTTCCACATATAAAGTTTCACGGCTGACTGACAGAAACATTATTATTGAAGACTTGTAGTCAAGCATATACAGACATTAAGCCTTTTTTCATTAGATTCAATCGTTACTTTACACTCTTAAAAGTTAAAATCCTATATATCCATGGAATCATCCGGTCAAGAAGACTTGGTTCTGAATGCTTGATTGAGCATTCTCTGTTCTAATACTGCGTCAATCTACATTATTACCACTAAATAATGAGACGACTAAAGAATGAACACACACAAATATTATGTTCGCACAAAAGGAAAAATTACGAGGATGTAAAATATAATAGAAATTATCTTATTAAGATTACCATCTGCTTCTGCTGCATAGAAAACCATTCCCATTTTCCAGCTCTATCTTACTACCAATCTTGATCGATGAATGGGGATTCTATCCCAGGCAGTGCATCTTTTGAGTTACTGATCTCCTGATCTCGTTAAAAACAGGCTTGTCAATCAAAGAAAAAAATAAAAATCCTGACTTACGAATTCACGAAAGGGATCAGGAGAACACGCCTATTCCCTTTATTTATAAATTACGGCTATTAAGATAACATCATCTTCTAGATAAATAAAGTATAGCAACATCATGCAAACCCACACTTACAAGATGCTTTTAAGATAATATATCCTGCAAGATAGACCAAGTAGATAATGCTTGCATTGATAGCAAGCAATGCAAAATGATCAGATTCGTTTCTGGAAGAAGCTGTGATAAGTGCTGCTAAGCTGTGATAAGTGCATGCATATAAAAAAGAGCAACCAAATCATTTGTTTTCAGATTTTTTGTACGACTTCTCTAATATCTTCCCAAAAATAGGAGTTCCAGTCTTCCAAGGCCCTAAAAAGCAATCAAAATGCTAAAAATGCACAAATTCATACCCAGTGGAAAGTACACAAAAAGAAAAAACATTTATTATGAAAATGACAAACCTTAAGTTACAAGGTGCCATACCATGGTGTGTGGTTCAAAGTACACATTATTAACTTAATCAGTAACAGGAAAGAAACTGTATTGTTACAGTATACAGATCATACATATTAATAGCAAAAACAATAGAAATGTCTGGGAACCTTTATACAAATATGCTAATAAAAAAAAACATGGCTAGTGAAGTGTTGTTTCACTAATTTTCTCATTCATGAGCATAAATATGATAAAAAATCTTAATGCAACCATTTTTTAAAGTCTATTATACTTGCAAACCATGACCAAAAATTGGACATGCATAATCACGTCCAAAAGTTACCTGTGCCATTAGGAATTGTCCCCACTTTTATACAAGGATGAACTTGGCACACCATGAATTGATCTCTTCCGCTTGTGAGTCTTCCATTGCGAGAATATTTTCACTTGAATCATTTCTGTTAATAACTTCAAATCCACTATTGTGGGGTTGTAAGGGAACATACTTTATCCTTTTTGGAGACCGCCCCAACAAATCATCAGTCCCTCCTTCACTAAGCATGGATCCACTGTCATTCCCGGGTTCTGATATATTAAGTTCTCCCCAAACGTTGCCATTGGATTCATTGGCTTCTAGAGAAAGATGCTCTCTTCTCTTTCTTTTAGGTGTAAACATCGATACATCTTCCCCATTTTCATTTTTTGCCACTCAGCGTGTCAGCATAAGAAACATATTTTCTCTCTCATTTTCCTGGGATGGTAAAACCATTGGATTTTGAATCTTCTTCGGGAAATTTAGACTTAATCCCCCAAATATTGGACGTGTTTTGATTAAACCCCCACATATTGAAAATTTTTGACTTTGCACCCCCACCGTTAGCTTCCGTCCAATTTTCCATCAAACTCTATTTTTGCTTCCCCAAATGCCCTTCATTCTCATATTAGCTAAACCCCTTTATTTTTTGCATTTTTTTGATATGACCCCCTAGAAACAAAAATAAGAATTGAAAATCAAATCAAAAAGGGAAATTTAGATCTAAGAAATAGAAGACACATAATGCAAAGATTTACTTTCCCCATTGTTCATACACTTGTAGAGTGACCTTCCCCATTGTTCATTATTGCGATTGTTTCGATTTAAAATGACTAATTGTAGATCTAAGAAGAAGAAGAAGTCTTGAAGGAGATGTTGCTTCAATTCATTTAGAAGAGATGTGAAGAAGTAGAAGAAGAAGAAGAAGAAGGAGGAGATGTTGTTATTTTGATTTAAGTTTATTTTTCTAAGTTGAAAAGATGTGAAGAAGATGAAGGATTACTCCACAGTAATTTCAACAAAGCTTTCTTAGATCTAAAGAGTTAAGATGGTGACAATGTAGAAGATAAGGTAAAAAAAAAAAAAGTGAATTGAAGGTTTTAGCTAATAAAAGAATGAGGGGCATTTGGGGAAGCAACAATAGAGTTTGGATAGAAAACTAGACGGAAGCAAACGGTGGGGTGTAAAGTCAAAATTTTCAAATATATGGGGGTTTAATCAAAACAGGTCCAATATCTGGGGGAGTTAAGTCTAAATTTCCCATCTTCTTCTATCTGTTCTTTAAGAGGGTATACCTGGTCTGATACATGATCCTCCATAAGCCTTGAGTTGTAGTTCTCCCTCTGCCGCCTCTCCTCATCCATTTTTTCAAAGAGCCAGAACTCCTCATCTGTTCCGGCTGCAAGGCGGTTGATATCTCTTTCACATGGCATACAGTGCCTAGGGAGATTGTACCCCTGCACATGATTTCTTGCAACACCTCTTTTCTATCATTTGCAGCATTAAAATAGATAAACATGTTTTTTGTTAACTTAGCCCTCATCGTTAAGGACACTTGTAACAAATTGCAAGAACATTATATGGACACAACGACCAAGTATCAGTGTCTAAAACATCAAAGACACACATTCTTTAGATGAATAATATTTTGGAAATCATGTGAAATTGATAAATGGTTACTAAGGAGTTCTACTTGAGTAAACTGCTTAATAGTATCAGTATTCAGTATCAGTATCTCTCTTTTAAAGCATCATTCTGTACACATCCAACCTCTATTTAGTAGGGGTGGGCACGGTTCGGTTCGGTTCAACTTTTCCACTAAACTGAAACCGAACCGTGCAAGTTGGTTCGGTTCGGTTCGGTTTCAAAAACCGAAAATTATTATTAAAACTGGGTTGGACCGAACCGATTTGATTCGGTTCGGTTTGGTTCGGTTTTCGGTTTGGGCTTTATTATGGGCTTTTGTGTTTTGGGCTTTAATAACTTCATTTTTTTTATTTTTTTTTTGTAATTTTTTTGAATATTTGAATATAATCTAATATTTATAAAAAAATAAAAAAAAAACAAAAAAAAAAATCATAAATAACGTGTATATATAAGTAAAAAATAAAAAAAAAAAAATATATATATATATATATATATATATATATTAATAAATATATATTCGGTTCGGTTCGGTTTGAACCGGAATATTAGAATAGAAATTGGAACCGAATTGTATATACTCGGTTCGGTTCCGGTTCCAGTTCGGTTTTGACCGGTTCCTAGTCAACACAGTTTTGACCGGTTTTGACCCGGTTCGGTTCCGGTTTTAATTCGGTTTCCCGGTTTTTTGCCCACCCCTACTATTTAGAGGAATGGTTTAGGACTTTAGTCTAATTCTTAGATAATTTGCAGAGAAAACTAAAATACTTATCATGTTTGAGTTCCTTTCCTATAAATTAGCAATGCTCCTCTCTTGGTTTGAAAATAACAAAAATCAAAATTATATTATCAAAACATAACATACTAAATACAAAGCAATTGTAATATTTAAGATATAGCAATTTATTAACATTCTTAATCATATTGGCACTGAGAGGCAATACAATTCTAAAATCTTGACACTGAGCAAATAGAATTCCAATGACACTGAGCAAATAAAATAATATGGTTATATTAATAACAAAACTTAAGGCCCGTGGATAAAACCCAATGGCCCTCAAATTAATACTTACAAACATATAGCATATCCTACCAAAACTAAATGTTCAATAGAACAACATAAAAAATCTAAGGAACATTACCGTAGTGACACGACTAACATGCTCGTCAAAGGAATTTAGTTGGATCACAAAACAGGTAAGGACAAACTTCAGTCCTATATTTGGGCTTAGTTGACCCCTCACTTACAATGATCATCCTTATATCTTGGTAACTTACTAAAATGAGTCCAGATCTTGAACACGTATGTCCTAGCTTGTTGAGACAGGTTTGAAGTGATCCAGTGTATCCAATTTTCCCGGCAATGCAATTTCTAGGGGTCTTTGAACATACGTATTCATTCTGGATAGCCCACAAAACCATCAACCCTCTCACCACTTTTATATTTTTAGGTCTACAAAATTGAATTGGTCTGGATCGGGGTTCCTCTAATCACTCTTTCTCCAAAGCTATAAAATTGCTCTCAACCTACTAAATGGTATCCTATACAGTTGACGCATTATGATAAGTTGAACAAAGTCCAAGACTTCATTCATATTTCTGTTCTATTTTCCGTCACCTCTACCCAGAGTAAAATGAGAAAGAAGTATAACATAAAGAAAAAATATTATAACACAATTGGTAGTGTTTTATTATTTGTTTTACAGATCTAACAGCTTAGATGTGTCTCATCTTATACGGAAATCAATTTTGAGGATGTCATAATGATCAAGACCAATCAAATAAAATATATGGTGGACATAG